>OX596030.1:27887293-30830783 GCA_951394125.1 Epistrophe eligans
TTTATTTATTTATTTTTTCTTTTTTTTTTCAAAAATTCACACAAACGTAATCAAGAGAGAGAAAAAACAATTTTCTTTACTTCAAATGAAACACAATTTTTTTTTAAAAGAAAAAAAAAATGATTAATTAATGAAATAAAAATTAATCGAAAAAGAGGGGAAATAAACTCGCGGGCTTTTTTTAGAAAAAAAAAACTACTGCACTGCTTTTTATAAACTTTGTTGTTGTTAAATTAGCGCGGTTAAAACTTTTTTTTTTGCTTCTTTTCACAAATCTCTCTTCACTTTTTCACACACTATGCAGATTATTGTTTAAAACTTTGAATTAAATTTCATTTGATTTTTTTTTTGTAATTGTTTTATTTATTTATTATTTTTTTTAAACAGTTCAGCAATTACTTGCGTGTATATCTCAATGTATGTATATAATTATTTTTATTAATTTTTTTTTTGTTATATACAACGGTTACCGTAAGAAAACGCGTAACACTGACGATGCACACTCATCGCGATTTACTCAGTAACTGAGAAAATATTCCTTCCAAATAAATTGTGAGAGTCCGGCAAAATGGTTGCCCATTGTAGAGGGTGAGGCAAATTGTTGAATATCCGTTCAATTGTAAAGTACCTTTATTTTAAAGTTACTTGATGGATATAGATGAGGAAATTTATTTGTTTTATAGATTAATTAAATACATTCAATTATTTTTAAAATTATTGCCGCTGTATATTAGTTTGTTATTGTTTAAAAAAAAATTAATTCGTTTTGAATCACCCTTTTTGTTTTCTCTTGAAAACACATAATTTTATACATATTCTCTTAGGAAATGTTTTTTCTCAATATTGCCTCTTTTTTTATTGTTCTCCATGGAATTGTTAAGTAAATAGAAATTATTTTGATAATTCCATCTCTTTCTTACCTGTTATATGTGTTGAAATAGAAGTATACGGCAAATTAGATTTCTCCATGTGAAGTACTTAAAGAATTTATACATTTATTAAGCAACTAATGAAAATGTGTTGTGAAATTGGAGTTTGGTACTTTATTTTGTACGTTATTCAAATATTAATTAATACGATTAAAGATAAATGTTTTCATCAAATGTTTGCATCAACTTATGTATGTATGTACCTAGTTTTTTATTCGAAGTAGAGAAAAAAAGTCGCAAGAAAATTGTACAATATCCAATGGAAAAATATTGTATGTATCCAAAGAGGGGAATCGAAAATGAGCAGTTAAAGAGAGTGTGCGCAAAGTAAGAGTTATGCAATTTTAAGAGATAGAGCAAATATTTTCAAGTAGATTCTCGTCAAGTGGTGCCACTTTGATAGAAATGTTGTGTCTACTAGAAAAGTATTACTACCTAAAAGTTTAGAAACTGCAAAAGGTTTCCTAATAATTATTATGTCTTTTTTGTCCGGAAAGAATTTCCATCGTAAATATTATAATGAAGAAAAAGTTATCGTGAATACAATTTCAAATAAAAAAATAAATGACATCAGAGTGCAAAACAGAAGTTTTTGTTACTAAAATGATTGATGCGATATACGATTTAAAAGATTTTGAATAAAAGTCACGATGCAAAAATAACATTAATAAGAACTAAAGTATTGGTTCTAAAGGAAATTTTTGAGATCTCAGAGATCCCAGCAATCTTAAAAATACATAAGATTGGGCAAAATTTTAATGTTTAATATGAATATATGTATGTGCCATAACTTTTACAAATGCCTATACAGACAGCTTGCTTGCAAAATTTCGTAGTTTTGTTGTCAAATACTGAGGGCGGAAAATTTGGGATTAGTCTGCTTAATTTTTAATGACGAAAATTTGTGAGGACTCTGAATAATATAAACTGACCAAATACGCCAGGGAAAATTGTAAGTATTGAAATAAGTGACCGATGGGTTTACATGTAAATTTATCTTCTGCATCTGCTAGTTTCAAGAAAAGAAGAGCTGGTATGGATATATAAGTCATTTTTAATGTCAGAATCCATATATCCAAAACCAACGAACAACGGGTTAACGTTTCAAGATTCGAAAATTTTGTCTTTCATATGCTAAAGGTATAGTAAGCTTTACGGTGGATTTACATTCATCTTCATTCGAGTTATACAAAAGGAACGGGATGTTGAAAAAGAAAGAGAAAACCAAAATGCACATTCATTATAGGAAGAGATAAATATGAAGTGCCATTATATAAATACGATCATGTTCATCTCTCTTTCACGCTTTCGTATTTTTGGCATGAATCGGATCTACTTCAAATCTGTGGATATAAAAAAAATGTCATCTTTTTTTTTTTGCAAAAGTTGCCATGTAGTTGTGTTCATTCACATTTATTTATGGATACGTAAATAAGAAGAACAGCTGTTTTCTATGACATATTTTCCACAATGTTCTAATGTCAATAATTAGCTAAGGTTTTAGCTGATGTTTGGAGCTAAAATTTTAACGCGTTGTGTAGTAGGCTTTATATTGAGAAAAAAGATAGGTTTCAGTAAAACGACTGTGTAAACAGATACTATGATTCTATTAACCTGAACTCGCTTCGCTCTAGTACTTTTAGATATAGAAATGAAAAAAAAAAAAAATCAAACAGAACTCTAAAATGACATTTGTTGTTGTTTTTCACCAAAACCTTAATGTTTGTTTTTGTTTTTCAGTCAGTTCACAGTGTTTTCAAAAGTTTTGAGTCCTTTTTTTAAGTTTTAACAAACAAATTTATTTTTTATTTTAAAATGGTTTTATGTAAATTTTTCATGAATGGAAATTGCCGATTCGGTACAAAATGCGTAAACGATCATTTAGATGTCAAGTAAGTTACCAATATTTACTTACAAAACACTGGTTTAAGTTTTTTTATTTTTTTTTTTTTTATAAGACAACTTCTCAAGTCTGATGTAGAATCTGCTGTGAATGGCAACCAATGGCCCCTCTCATGTTTTGGGCCATTCAAAGAAAAACCTTCAGTGCCAAATTTCATAGAAGATCAATCATTCGAAGAAATCAGAATGTTGTGTTATGGCTCAAAAAAGCAAAATTTCTTTGAAAATTTTAATCAACAATTTAGCAAAGAAGTTATGGAAGCAAAGAACAAAATGAAAATGCTACTCACACTCAATAAAGAAGTGATGGACGTAGTCATAGAACTATATAACTGTAGTGAACCACCAAAAAGCAATAATCAGCCTAATCCATTTGCTACGCCAAACACGCAAGCGCAACAAAGTACAAATGCTAGTTTGTTTGGGGCTCAATCTGCTACCACACAGAACAATGTCTTTGGCGGAGCTTCAGCGGGAGTGCCATTTGGTGCAAGCAATAATGTTGCCTCAGGTGGAGGCATTTTTGGTGGAGCACAAAAACCTCTACTTGGGCAGAGTGCGTTTGGTAGTTTTTCTGCGCAACAACAGCAACCAACGACAGGAATTTTTAGCTCAACGCAGGTCCAACCTCAGCAAGCAAATGCTTTTGGAAGCAATATATTCGCTCAAGCCGCTCAACAAACCCCAGTTGGTGGAAGTTCAATTTTCGGTGCAACCCAACAGCAACAACAACAACAACAAACTCAGATGACACAGCCCCAACCATTTGGGGGCACGTCCACATCCGTTTTCGGGCAGCAGCCTAACACTGGCGGAATATTCGCACAAGCAGCCCAGCAGACACAACAACAACAACAACAACCTGCTAATAGCGGCAATATTTTCACCCAAGCTGCACAGCCCCAACAGCCTGCAGCATTTGGAATGTTCACTCAGGCAAGCCAACAACAACAACCGCCACCTGCTTTTGGCGCTCAAATGACGCAGCCTTCACCTTTCAGCACTGCACAGCCACATCAACAGAGTTCCTTCTTTGGACAAACGCAGCAACAGCAGCAGCAACAACAACAGCAACAACAACAACAGCAACAACAGCAGCAACAACAGCAGCAGCAACAACTTCAAATGCCACAAAATACGTCCAGCATGTTCAATTCGCAGATGCAACAGCAACCACAACAACAACAGTTCACGCAGCAACAACAACCATCTGGACTTTTCGCAACAGCAGCTGCCTCCAGCCCATTTGGAGTAGCACAACCACATCAGCAAGCAAATATCTTTGCACAAGCTGCAGCTGGTTATCCACAACAACAACAACAATTTCAAATTCCGCCCGCAATCGCTGGTGATCGAACTTACAGCAAAATGGAAAATCTGACACCAGATGAAATTGAAGCTTTTAAAGCTGAAACTTTTGATTTGGGAAAGATTCCCTTTTCACCACCACCAAGAGAATTAGTCAACTAGGCACAATTATAAACTTAAATTTAATGATCTTTTAACGAATTTTCATTTGGTAATCCGGAAGAACGATAAATCATAATGTGTGAACGCTTCTGATTTGAATGCTGATATAAAATCTGGAATATTTTCAGGAGAACTGTCATTCTGACACCAATCGAAAAGGCGGTTAGAATAATGAGAATGGTGATGATGATGAATTAAAGAAATATTTTTATTTATGAAGTACAAAAATAAAAAAAATGACGAGTATGACTTACTTTTATGTCGACTTTTTTATCAAATTTTCAAAACGCCCTTTATTTAAAATAAATTCAGCCTTATCATGAATTCCATCGTAATCAGAAACTTGTTACGAATCCCGAAAAAAAACTATCACAGATTCCATCGTAGTGGAAAAGCTCATACCTACAACTTGTCATTGCGAACGGATTCGTTGAAGGATTTGGAAAAGTTTCCGATTACGACGGAATTCATGATACGCCTGATTATGAAACCGCATAGCAAATAAGCCACCATAAGTTTTAATTTAACGTAAATCTATAATGTTTTTAGATCTTATTTCATTTTTTTTTCGAGAAAAGTCTCAATGCCCTAGGCAGTTCGACAAAACCTACCAAGATTTAAAAAAAACAACAAATTACATTATTTGATAACGTTTGTCTTAGTTCTAATCAAATTATTGTTTTAATTTTATTTCATTCGAACCGATCATTTTTATTTGTTTTTAACAAATTTAAACCTTAACCAAATTCAAAAAACATATTTCCTGATATGCTGTTCTTAAAATATTGGTAAGAATTTGTGAACAATTAATAAATTTTGACTACAAGTAAATTAGTAGTATTTTGATAAATTTCAATCTCTTTTTTAATTAAAATTTTTAATCAGCTACAACAGCGATTTGTTCTCCACCATTCTTAACAGTGAGGACCCTTAGTGCATCTGTAACTTCAATAAAAGGCTCGGCATTTAATTCCGCTTCTTTAGCTAGTCGTCTGTCTTCTTGGGATATTTCCCAAGCTGTCTCAAACGGATATGACAATGGTTTAAATTCGTCTGGAACATCATCTTGATTAGGGGCAGTAGCTTCTTTGATAGATGCCCCACGAGTGTGAATTCTCTCTAACATGGCAGCATTGTGTTTGGCAACATCCAATGAGGTAATATGCTCAAAGAGTTTTTCTTTTGTGTAAACATTTGGCAGCCCGCGTTTTTTAAAGAACTATTAAATTAAAGAAATATAATAAAATGACCAAAGTTTTTGTCGCCCAGTTACTTACAGTTACAATATTGTTACAATCACGCATAAGAAACTCAAGTGCGCTGGGATGTTCTGGTTCTACAGACTGAGCAACATCTATGAACCAACACTTATCGTCGTACCAGAGAATATTGTACTCGGACAAGTCAGCGTGAACTAATTTTGCGATATTATGCAGCTTGCACATCATTTCGATGATCTCCTCATAGGCCAGACTCAATTCTACATCAGTCAGGGGAGCGTCTTTAAGCTTTGTAGCTGCTTTATGATTGTCCCCAATGAATGACATTACCAAGACATGCTTTTTGAGGACAACTACATCGGGGCAATTAATACCAGCATCGCGCATTCTCATCAAGTTGTGCATCTCTTTCTCTGCCCACATATTGATAATGACTCGGTTGTTTTGTTTGCTAAAGCGGTCTTTGAAGCGATAGTCATCCTTGATGTAGCGGTCACGTTGCTTAAACTCATTTAAAGTGGTCTTAAAGATTTTGATGGCGCATTCCTTGGGTAGCAATAAATCGCCAACGTAATTGGGGTCAGAAGAGCCGTGTAGTATTACTGCCTCCTTGCCAGTTGAAACGATTCCATTTACCTGTTCCAGAATTTGGTTGTTTATCAATTTGTAGAGCAACAAACGTGTGGGCGCATCGACTCCCATCTCCGCCGTTGCCACATTCTCCTTGCGGTCGTTTAACTTGTGTTTTTTCTGCTTCTTGCTTGAGTAGGTTCTTAGTTGATTGAACACCTGGTTGGATAGCTTCATATCGAATCCAGCAGCATCGCCAGTAGGGAATTCCGGTGGGAAAGACATAACTCTACAGGCATTACGAACTCCACAGATCTTGTCATCGTGCTTTGTTATCATTTCGCCGTCTTTGTCAATTTTGAAGCCGCACTTGGGAATTGTTTCAAATAGTTTCTCGTTGGTCTCGAAACGATCCCAGTCTCGTTTCTCGACGGCATCAATGTGCTCTTCTTCAGACAGGAATTCCAGGTCCCCATCGAGCATGAAGTTATCCAAAGAAATAGACACTTTGGAGCCTTGATTGCGTTTCTTCTCAATACGCTTGAGTTCCTCGTTGTACTCATGATCGTATTGGGATTGTATCATTTGAGCAATCAAAGCGTCCGAGTCACAGCCCATATCACCAGCATCTTGGCGGAGTACATCTAGAACGAATTCTGGCATTGGACAAGGCTCGTGTAATGCTACGTCGGACTTAGTCAGTAGTTCCGAACAATCTTCCCATTCATCTTCATTATCCCCATTCGAATCACTCTGTTTACCAACTTCAATGGGGATCTTGACAGCCTCTGCATAGGACCCATTAGTAGAGCTTCCAGATGCTTCACAATTATTCTCCCATAAGGAATTAAGTTGTTCTTCCTTAACAGCCGCCGGAATGGGCACTTCTTTTTCTCTAATTTTAGTTGCATTCTTCAAGCGATCGAGGAGCAACTGTTCATTCCTCTTGATTTCTTTATTCTGCATCTCGCGTGCATATTCCTCGGACATGATTTCAGCGAAATTCATGCTTTGCACGTTTTCAAGTTTACCCCATGGCGAAGACATTTTAACTTTTTTGTCTGGCTAAATTTAAACTTAATAAATAGAATTATAATAATTAAATACTTAATTAATATCACAATTTATACGTATTATATAAAAATTACTACGCTATTTATTAAATAACGTTTTTATTGGCGAAAAAGTATCAAAAATGTTTCTGCTTTTATATTCTTTCTATGTAAAAATGCAGCCACACAGAAAATTTCTCGCTGTTGTGAAATCAAGTAAAAATCTAGTACAGTTTTGGACAGCGAACTGTCAATGTAAAAGGTGAGTTTTGTCTTTGTATATATAAACTTGTTTTGTTTACTTGTGCAATAGTTAGTTTCATAAGAAAGTCTATAGATGGCACTTTAAAAAGTTGAATATATTTGATTTATGTAAGTTCACAGTTGGGGAGGTACTGTGAGTTGAGAAGAAGCGTTTATGTAGAAGAAAGGGTGTTTCTCAAAATAAATGATGAACTTTTTTGCGTAGATTTTTTTGCAGTTAATTATAGCCATGTTTTCTTTGCAAGTACATAAAGAATAGACGAACAAAAACAACATCGGAACAAATCAATTTATACGTAAATACAACAACAACTTAAATCCATATAGACTTAGCTAAGTCCAGATAATTTTCGAGACTTACGGCCATATTCATACAAGATTCAAATTTAAATCCGGATGTAAATCATACAAATTCAATGTAAATATATCCGTATTTAAGTTTTAATCTGGATGTAACGGCCATATGGGCCGTTAACTTTAGTACACATAAACCTGTCTTACCGTCACTAAGTATCATATTGCTATCGATAGTTTGTATGGAAACCTCAAATATCATAGTCATCGAATGAAACAATTTTGTTCATGAAAACAAAGCTGAAAGGGTATAGTGATGGCATTTTGTAACAGTGATAGGCCTGTTTGCTGTGATGACTTTGGTAAGTGGTAACTTGAAATTTTTTGCTGTCAAAACCCATAGGAAAAAAACTCAATTTTGAAAAAAATGTTGAAAAAAAAAAATAAAATCGATCAAATGTGATTTTAACCCACAGTAAACCATATTAAATGTAATATCATTAGCGTTTTCATTTCATTGAGTTCTGCGCATCTGTCAAAATCGAGGAAAATTGTGCATATTTTAATATTTTTTAGTTGTTTCTAATGATGCGGTAAATATTTCTTGTGAGCACTCCAACAGCCATTTTTAATTTCTGACACTTCCAACTTTGACAACCTGTACAATATATTACCTTAGAATTGTGTACTGTGATTTTAGCCATCCACAATCCACATTATGTGTAAATGCTGTGGCTGGTGCGGTGAATCGCATGTTTCAACGAAAAACAAAAAAAAACGACTTGTGTAAAGCAGGCATTTTCGATTTTGTTTTAAATTTTTTTTAAATCAGCGATGGCCATGGCGTAATCAAGGCTGAAGGCCTCCTATTAGGTGTGTTCCTTGGGCTGCACTACTGCCAAGTACTTCTGGCTGCAATCAACTACATAAATACCTACTCTGTGGTCAAAGTAGCTGAAAGCAATTCAATAATGTAGTAGCTAAATGAATTCATGCAAGAAAGCGACACCATCAGTTAAAAGAAATTACATAATAAATTAATACAAATATAACGGATGGGTCATCTAGTGATTCCTTTGAACTGACACTGACAGCTGTTTTCCGGTTGAAAACTTGACAGGAAGTCACTATCATACCCCCGCATAACGAAATAAGTCGTTTTATGCTTGAACATAACGTTGGGAAATATTGAAAATTTATTTCCAAAGTGAGTGCTGTGTGTAGCCCAAATAGTGCGTTTTTGAAAAGAAGTTTTGGCCGAAATGAATGGAGTGGTGGCATCATTGGACCATTTTTCTTCGAAAATGAGGCTGGGGATAACGTTACGGCCAACAGTAGGCGTTAACCAACTTTTTTTTTTACTGAAATTAAAGACATGGATTTGGGCGACCTCTGTTTAATGCAGGATAGCACGCCATGATGCCACAATCGATCTTTTACGCACCAAATTACCAAATCGTGTTATCAGGCCGTCTTGGCGATGTCAATTGGCCGCCTCAGAGCTGCGATTTGACCCCTTTGGACTTTTTTTTCTGGGGAACCGTGAAAGGCCGATGCTATGCCAACAATCTGGAAACTATTCAAGCACTTAAAGCCAATATCATCCAAGCCATCCGTCAGCTACAGCCCGAAACCAAACCAACAAAAACAATATAGTAATGGAAAATTGGAGTGACAAAATGCGCTACTGAGAAGCCAGCCGAGACAGCCACTTGAACGACATTGTGTTTCATAATTAATTATTTTGTTCAATTTTTTGTATTTTTAAAAATAAACTTGTATTTGGCCCGCCTGTACAAACAACAAAAATTACATCTATTATATTGGGGTTAGATTTTTTTTGGAATAATTAAAGCGTTCCATTCATCATATTCTGCTGGGAAAATACATACTAAAAATTACTTTGCAAGGCCCAAAGGAACACACTTAATATGTAATTTTAGTTGTTAAGAGTGTCAAATGTCATTATAGAAATTACGAGCACAGTCAAATGTTTTTTACTCTCTAAAATCACTTTTTTTGATAATAAAAAAAAAACTTTAATTTATTTCAAAACGAAGCAAAAGTCATTCGAAATCTTTGGGCAAGAGGAACCATTTTCGTCAGAATTTAAGCCCTCAACATTGGAAATCAATAGGGGTATTCGTGCAATGGCCTAATGTCGTATGTAAACTACGTAAACCTGTCAAAATTTGTATGAAGAATTGACAGGTTTACGAAGTTTAACACGTTTACGAGGACTTTACGACGTTGCATGAATACGTATAATAATTGTCTTTCATCTACTGAGCAATATTGCCATTAATATTGCCATTAATATTGACAATATTTAAGGCAATGGCAATGGGTCAAGTAATTTATTTCCTCAAATGTTCCAAATGGAGCCGCTGCTGGGCTTACGACTTAGGGTAGAAGCAGTTTTTCCTGACAAAACATACCTATTCTTGGAGGATTTGGCAGTTCCTGGCAAGAAGCAGAAACCCGTGGAAAACAGAATACAATCCGGTCTCTCGTTTTCAATGGAAGTTGTCAGTATAAAGTGCATCCAGCCTATTTTTCTTAGATTTATTTTGAAATTCAGTTTGAATTTTTTTGATGGATAGATACCATTAGAATTTTTATTGAATATTTTCAGCAAGCTATTTATATAAAATTAATAGGTATAACTTAAAAAAATTGTTTTGTTTTCCTTTTTTGTTGTTTATTCTGCAATACATTACGAAGAAAAAAACAAAACACAATAAATTTGTTTTTGATTGCAATTTATAAAAAGCACATTGATAACATATTTCTAAAACAACAACAAAGTTGACATGATGTGGTGCTAAATAAGTATGTATGTACATGACATACATATTAGTTGTGATCCGCTACACGTAAGTAATTGCTTGACGTGCATAAATGTAGATGCTATTAGTTAAAGTGACGTTTACTGCTATTATTGTTTATGAATTGGATGAACTGTCAAAAACAACATAGCATACCAAATATTATTTGTATGTTCTATATGAATTACTTTAGATAGTTTTTTTTAATAAATAAAATTTCAAACCTCAAAATTCAAACATCAAATCATTTGTATTCCTGCTTTAAAAGACGTTAATTGCTTTGAGTTTTTTTTTAACCTTTTGTTGACTCTGTTTTACGAACCATACGTTTTTTTTGTTTGTTTATTATCTTCCACTTTATTGTATAATTTGAAGTAGGTCCCGAGTTCATGAGCTCATCTCTCTAGATAATTATATTGTTCCTGCATGCCGCTGACGTATATAGAGGCTTGGTCGTATTGGCCTCCACACAATGTGTCAGCATTTTTCTTTTCTAAATTTTATTTTAAATATTTGGTTTGGTTGGAATATAATGTATTGCTATTTTCGTAGGTTCATTTTATACCTTCTGATTTAGGCAAGATATGACGCAAATTGTGGTTAGATAGTAAATATTGGAACTCATTAAACCCAAAAAGAGAGTATATGAAAAGTTCACACTGCATTGTTGGAAAGTGTATGTGCGTGGTACAGAATAAATAATACTCTTCGGCAACAGCGAAGTTCTTGTCGAATATGTAGTAGATTTTCGTAAAATCTACTACTTTACGTGAATAGCAGTTTTTTGTTTATTATTAAGTATTTATATTCGTGAATTAATTTTTAGTTAGTTAATTTAGTTTTAGTTGAATTGTAAATAAGAAGGTACTTGAACCATCGTTGAACTTCATTTAATACGCCGAAATCAGTGAAGCTAAGCACAGACGATTGTCAGATCTTACAATATTGTCAGAACTGTCAATGGTCTGACAATAGCTGACAATTGACATATTTCTTACAATGAAAAATTGTCCGTCCACACGGTTGGTAGATTTCATCCCAAAGTCTGACAATTTGATTGTCAGCTCTTGTCTGACAATTTTCGGACAATAATATATCTGGCAAAATTGTCAGCTTGAAAATTTTCTGTTCAAACGGTTGGCAGATCTATACACAAAATTGTTTGATTGTTTACATCTTTCGGGGGGAGGCATCATTACCTGGCGGAGGTTCTGCAGCATTCCCATCGATTTCCTCTGCATTTAATAAAGAATCTTTTTCTTCTCTTCTTTCCATCATCGGGTTCTTTTAGAACTGGTGAATTTTCGTTTTCTATTGTAATATTTTCGACCATTGATGCCTCCATTGTTAGATTTTGTATCTATTTTTAGTCAGAAATGCGACCAAAAATCAACAACATGCTAAAAAGACAAATGACGGCCGAGCATAAGCACTCTCTTTAACCAACTCGACAGTGAAGAAATTGTCAGCAATTGTCAGATGTTTTCATTGAATGACCAATGAGTCTGACAATGTCCTAATCATCTGACAATGATAAAAATTGTGTGTTCAGACGATTGTAAGATACCTGACAATTTTTTGTCAGATTGTCGTCTGACAATTACCTGACAATGACGTTTCTGACAATATTGTCAAACAAAATTGTGTGTTCAGACGATTGTAAGATATTTGGGACAGTTTTTTCACTGACAGATCTGACAATCGTCTGTACTTAGCTTAAGTAAAAATTGCTAAGCCATGAATGATTTAAACCACTTATGTATGTACAACTGGCCCTAGGCTATGTAACGAAACTTAAATATTTGATTTCAAGATAAGAGCTTATGTGACAGTTTATACGCAAAAAAGTAGCCCATGAACTTGAGTGTTAAGGTACAACATACATATTTGAGTTTCGTATCAGCAAATCGTCCAAACAAAATTAAATTAATATTTTTCATATAAATGTCTCATAAAAATAATGTATAAATGAAATGTCTACGAAAACTAAACAATGTTCTAGCTTCTCCATTTTTAATTCGGTTTTTTCTCCTCATATAATGATGATCATGATTGCATCAACAAACTTACTTCAACGTATATCTTTCCTTCCAAATACCAACGGTTATATACACGCCCTTCTCAAACTCCCAGACATTAAGAGGTGGAATTGAAAAAAAAACATAAAACAAAGTTTATTGAAATTGGAATTGACTGGAACGTAGCAGACTCCGAGCCCCTTTCCTTGACAAAGTCATTGACACCTATAGTCGCGCATTGCCCTTTTATAAGATACTTATACTGTTGTTGGGCTATTTTTAACAAACTGACTGCCCACATCATTATTATCCAGAGGTCCAGAGGCATGCTGTTCACCTGTACCTTATTGCGTGTCATCTCATAGCATGCGATTTTGAAAAAATTATATACACAAATAAGTATATCTACCAGCATAAATCGACCGGACGACCGACCTCTCGGCAAACAACGACGCACAGCACAATGTGGTTGCATTTTGTGGCATTCAAGATGCAAAAAAAAAAAAACTAAAAATTAAATTCGCCAGTATAGCATTTATGTAATTTTTTTTAATATAAATAATCACCGATTAATGAACGGCGGCGGAGGGAGTCTGACTCAATTTTGACATTTTTACTTTAGAAATTTCACTTGAACAACATTTCGAAAAATTTCTCTTATTGTTAACATTCATTTCAGGCGGAATGTATGGCCATATTGATAGCCTAAATGTTCAGTTATTTTTAGTATAGGCGAACGAAATTTCGTCCAAGGGAAACTCACAACAGCTTTTAAAATAGCAGGCGAACAAAAAATTTTAAGGTGAAATATTTTTCGGGTGAAACTCATAATACAGATTATATTCAAAGTTTGTCTTCGTATCATTGTACCATCTATAGATTCAAAAAACAGAATTTGCTGACATTTTTAGAAATAGTTCCTAAAAAAAATTCTAAAATGCATTGGTAATGAAATAAATCTCCATTCATTAAAATTCCTCCAAAGGAATGCGGCTAAAAATGTCAATGGGCTGAAAAAGAATGGGTGCGTTCATTTTATTCTTTCTTGTCATCATTTGAAAATATTAGCCGTGTTTCGTGTTCCTTTGGAAGTGCTAAAAGATTGATTTTCTTAGGCTGCTTTGATGATAAGATATTTTTTTTTTTTAAGTGGCGATGTGTTTTTTAGTCAACTTTTATTTTAAGCATAGACAAAAAAAAAAACACATAAAATTGAATGCAAAAATTCACCTTAACTTTACCTCCTCTAACTGGTTGTTTGTTATTTTATGCAGTCTGGGACTGGGATACTCCTTATACGTTGCGTGTACTGTAGGCATTGTAATGTTTCAAGGAGCTTCTTCGGATTTATTATTAGGCATTGTGGAATGTAAACTAACTTTAAGATTCATCTCTATACGTCTATATAAGGCATTGACAAGGTAACTAACTGCAAGTGTTTAGTATTGTTGACTAAAAATAACCAATAATATATAAGAGTATCGAACATCAGCGATGAAAGTGAAAAGTATTCAACCGCTGTTGAGGATTCAATAAGATATGGGCCTACTTTAATGTAATGTTTTTTAATGTGTAAACATCAATGCCGGTGGTAGGGTAAACTAAAAACGTGGAAGACGTTGTGCTGTTACACGTTACGATACGTTGGATACATTCAATATTAGGTACATTCATTTGTACTTCAACAAAATCGAAAGTTCAAGTTGAGTTTGGTTTGAAATTTGGTTGACAGTTCGAACTCGTCGCGTTCATGTGATGTAAAACCAGCAATTGAATATTTAATGTGATAATTACACATCTTAACCGTGAGTCCCGGAACTCAAACTTTTTTTTATATTGCCTACACAGTTGAATGGGGTTCCAAAAATTTTAAATAAACCATCATTTGTGCAAACTTACATTAATTTTGTACATAGGAGTATCATTGTGAGTTTCACCCGAACAACATTTCACCCTAAGAAATTTGACATTTCACTGTTAGGCTATTGTGAGTTTGACCCAAAATTTCATGTTGGAAAAATTCCCTTTATTGTGAACATTTATTGCGAGAGGAATGAAATGCAACTCGAACGAAATTTCGTTCAGCGAAACGTACAATAGCTTTTAAAATTCCGGGCGAACACAAAATTTTAAGGTGAAATGTTTTTCGGGTGAAATTCACAATAAGGCTGATTATTTTTTTTCGCTATTAAGTCATTAATATTTATATGTTCAAAATAGATATAAACCCTCCACAATTTTCAGCCAGTTGAGCCTTGTAAATGTACCTTAATTTCAACTGGCAATAGAAATGAATTACAGCTGTGTAAGAATTCTAAAGTTAGAAGGAATGAAAGTAGGAATAGATGATATTTTCGATTGACACAGTTGATCAAAAATAAAGGCACAAAATTTTAAACCGCCTGATGTAATAGTATAAGCATGAAATCCAGCGGGTGGCAATGTGGCATTCAGTTCAAGCTATAAGTACATAGAAAATAATACTGAAGGCTCAGACCCACATTCCTTATGCTGAGTTATACCGGTCAAGCACTATATCCACTGGACCATTGTCACTCACCACCTCATTTTTAGCCTACACACTTTATTAAATACCTACATTGTGCACTTTATCAATATACAATTATCATATCACTTATTAAAGTACACTGATTAAATACATAATAATATCTATAGTGCCAGACATAGAAACAAATATACATTTATTTTTTTTTTTCGTTTATTAATTTGTTTTGTTTACGACTTTTAGATATCAATAGTTGTAAAGAAAATTATTGCTATTATTCTTTACATTAAGTCTGTGACGTAATTTCATCGTGGTGTTTATTTATTTATTTATTTGTTAACTTTACAACATACTAAGGGTTTTTTATACAAACGAAGCAAAATTTTATATATGTAGATATTATTATACGCATATATGTATGTACACATATAATTTAACTTTTCATGAGCTATTTTAACCTATTTCCTCAGTAAATTTCAGCTGAACACGCCTAAAAAAGTTACAGTTCGTGTGAAAGGGACAAGTAATTTTTAACTGGTATCATCTTAAACCTATTTTCCTAATTCAGGTAAACATGCTTAAAAAAGTGACAGACAAGAGATTTTTTAAGGATGTCAAAAGAAAATGTCAACAAAACCTACGGCAACTTGTTAGCTCGTGTGAAAGGGAACTAATGCAGTGTTCCCAGATTGGTGGGGAAAAAGTATCATGGTGAATTTTAAAGTGGGAGAAATTTCAAACGCATTTTTATGGGGGAAAATATTATTTTTACCATAACCACAGTTTACTACACTTGCCTAACTACCTATTTGTGTAAACATCTATGCCGGCGGCAGGGTAAACTAAAAACGTGGAAATTTCTGTGACACATTAAGTTGTGATGTTACACGTTACGATACGTTGATGTTAATTGGATACGTTCAATATTGGGTACGTTCGTTCGTACTTCAAATTAAATCGAAAGATCGAGTTGTGTTTGGGTTGAAATTTAGTTGACAGTTCGAACTCGTCGCGTTCTGTGATGTAAAACCAGCACACTCGCACTTTTTTTTTCTTAATACACATTCATAACTTAAAAAAAAATATTTCGCTATCAATAACATAGAAAACCTGTCAACATGGAGAGAGCAATAATCTTTCGATCTTCTTTCCTGAAAAAACCCACCATTGACCTTCTTTTTTTTTTGTTCACTAACTTGCAACAATAATCTTCCTTCTTGGCTTGCATCTGTATGTAGATGCAAACCAAGAAAGACAAAATAACTTATCTCAGAGAGAAAAATATTTTGTTTGTGACTCTTAGGCAACCACTTCACATGCAATTTCCTGTAAACCAATCAGCTGTAAACTTGTTCTCACACAGGCAACTAGTTTTATCAATGCATCCAGTGTCTAATTATTATTACGCTGATGTCAGCCACAGTACATAAATCTTAGGTAATAAATTGCGCAGGTTGTCAAATTTGGAAGTGTCAGAAATTAAAAATGGCTACTCGAGTGCCCATCACAAGAACTACTCACTGCATCATTAGAAACAACAACAGAATATTGAAATTAGATAAGAATAGGGGTACTTGATTCAACATTTTCATCGATTTTGACAGATGCGCAGAACTGAACAAAAATAGATTATCAATTACAAAAGTGGTTTTTGTTTTCTTCGAAACTTTGTCTCCTTTCACACGAGGAAACTGAGTTTTCAGCAACTATCAGTTTTAAGATCAAAGGGTCACAATGTAAGTGGAATGAACTGTCTAAAGGACTGTTGGAAATTAGAAATTAAAAAAAACGTAAAAAAATTTACAGAAACTTGTTTTCTCGTGTGAAAGGGGACATTTTTCTTAAAGGAGAAGTAAAGCCAGGAAGGCACTTGCTATTTTAATTACATAATTCATTCGCAATCACAACAAATTATTGCTATCCACGCACTTGTGGTTTTTAGTCACGCGTTTTTTTAATCAGAAACAAAATATAACATAATGTACATGCGTTTTTTGATGAGAATTCACGCATTTGGTACACATGTTAAAAGAAATAATTAGGGGTATTCATACAACATCGTAAAGTCCTCTTAAACGTGGTAAACTGCGTTAACTTGTCAAAATGTTCATAGAAATTTGACAGATTTATGCAGTTTACAACATTGTATGTTTTTTGTCGAATAAAAGCTCTCCCAAACCAACGCAAAACATTCGGAACGATGACGCACGCGACGATGACTAAAATTTCAGGTCTCAAAATATTTTACATCTTCGCCCTCATTTATCGCCCTGTAAATATATGTATTTTGACAGGCCAAAGTTTCATCGTCGTCGTTCCGAATGTTTTGCGTTGGTTTGGGAGAGCCTTAATAAGGCTAGAACGCACCTGAGATTTCAATCACGCAACTATTTCGTCTCAAAAAATAGAAGATAGACAAAATTTGTTTTTAAATTGCAAGTGAGTGCATTCTTATTTGATTCTATTTATTTGATTTGTTTATTTTTACGACTAAAAAAAAAGTTAAAAAATGGATTTTTTTAATTTTAATCCGTTTTATGTAAGTGCAAGTGGCCCTTAATAAAGGTATGTTGTTTTTATAAAGTAGTAATTGTGTAATACTAGTTTTCCCTTTCCTTTGTACTTAAAGTTATAACACATACTTTACATTCAATTTTATCACAAATGCGATTGTGTATGAAGTACTTTTAACGGAAGTGGAATTTCCTAATTAAATTGAAAGAGTTATGAAAAGAACTATATCTACCTTTCCTATATAACTAAAAATCAGTATAGGTATGTAGATAAACGTATCTTCCTTTCACATTGCAGATACATATTATACATATAAACATTTCTGACAGTAATCCGTCAGATTTAAATTGTGTAAATGTGTACACCAAACCATCCATACTGTTTATACCTAGATCCTATATATAGATACTTAGGTATGAAGAAATGAAGCGTTAATGATTTTTTTTTATTACGACTGCCAGATGGTTCAGAAATTGCACATTTTGCCAATCAAAAATATATTTTGGTTTAAGCTGAAGAGACTGTACCTATTTTAATTTTTGTAATGATTCAGAGGTTGAATGAGTTTTTACCTGAAAATATTAAGATGCTAGTAGGTATATAGGTATTTTACCTGGATCAGATTTACCATAAAGTATTATTCTTACGCTTCAGAAAGGTATGGGTCCAGTTCTAGACTAGTTGTTTTGCAATGTCTGCTTTTTTTTTTTTAATTTCAATATAGTGACAGTTGCTGCCACACATTAAGTCAGCCAGCTACATAACTACCTATTGTTTGTTGATGCTGATTGCTAAATACTTAATAAGCAAAACACACATGTGGGTTTGCACGTATTCTCTTACGGTAATTACAACTAAGTTAAGTATTGTATAAAATATATTTTACTCTGTTTTTATTGCTAAGGAAAAACAATAATAAATAACTATGTACACATGTAAATGTATGCAATGTATTTAGGTATATCTTTCTATTTACAGAAATAAAATGAATGAGAATTGCGAAATGATTAATGTTCATCACCCGGAGAAAATGATCGCAGAATGAATATGTGTTAATGTCTTTTATGTATTTTTTTAGCATTATCTACATTCTGGAGAAAAAAGTGTCATATTTTTTTTGTCTATAATTTATTTTTAGAATTGACCTCAAAGCTAATATTTGGTTCTGAAAGTAAACGAACAAACAGATGCCGTGAATTTTTTTCTTTTTGGTGAAAAAAGCTGGGACTTGATTCTTAGCCATTTGGCGTGATATTTCCACGAACTCAGAAATTAAAAAAAAAAATACATTCTTAGAAAAAGATTTTTTTTTCTCGTGTAAAATCATTTGAGTTTTGGGGTTCAGCTTGACACATTTTTTTCAGTCATCTTAAATTTCGAGTAAACTCAGAGTTAATTTGAACCGAATTTTGTTTATAAAACGCGCCCATTAGATAGGCTACCCTCAATATTAATAAAAATACTAGAGTTAGGAAAATAGAGAAGGATTTAAGAGCTGATACTGGTGTATCATTGCCGAAAAGATGGAGCACTACGGTGACATTTCAAGAGGAAACATTATTCAAAAAAAAAAATATCGATGAAATGATAAAATATGTGAAACATTGCGTCGGTGTTTTAGTGATGTAAAAGTTTGGTGCAGTGCAATAAGATCCGCGGGTCTTATTTCCCAAAATAAAAAGAGATAACATATAGGGTTTTTTTTGCTGACCTGTGGTAGTTAAGTGACTTTCTGAAGTGTCATTAAAACCCTCAAGTATGATTCAATAATTCATACACTTTACTTTAAATATATAGTTACTATTGTATCAGAAAGCTTTTGACATTGGCGCTTGCCTGACGACTTAGCATACCCTAAGTGGAGCAACAGAGTTGCATGGGGGACAGAAAACTCAGAGAGTTAGTTAAAATCCCGTGAACCCGTGAAGCGGACCACCCAAGATTCTGTTGTCAAAGAAAAATGTTTTTGTTTTCTAGTGAATGTGTTTTATTTTCTTCTTAAAATTAAAACCACCCAGAAAAAGGAATTAAAACCAACAGCTTAAGCCCTCGGGTATTATTTCTTTTTATTTTGGGAAATAAGAGCAACGAGCTGTATTTCTGTGGACTTATTGCACTGCACCAAAAGTTTTATTTTAGTTATAGAATTAACTTGATATTGTTAAAGGGCGTTAGGTTAAAACGCCCAAGGAAATAACGCCCAAACCGATTTGAAAATATCGCCCAAGAAAATTATGAAAAATTGTTGTTGTTTTTTTCTCGATTTGGGCGTTATTTCCATTTTTAAATTGTTTTTTAAAGGAAGGAACACCCAAAAAAAAATTTTAAAAGTCAAATGGGAAATAACGCCAAAAATTGGAAATATCGCCCAAAAAGAATACAGAAGAATACAAATAAAAATGTTGTCCATAATTGTACTGAAACAACTCCGTTTTAAATTAAATAAACTTTATTTCACTTTAATAAATAAAATAAATAATAAATAAATAAAAATTCAAAAAAGAAATAAATAAATAATTTAATAATCAATAACAAAAATAATAATAAAATAAATGTTATTTACTTTCAATTAAAACGGCGTATAAGTAGTGAGGTATGTATGGGGGGGCATGCTGCCCCCTGCAACCCCCCTGCTTGGGCACATTAAAGGATTTGGGGTACGTGCGAGGCTGGGTTTATGCAAAGTTTCTTTACATGCAAAAGAGACTTTGTATACAACCAGCCTTGCACCTACCCCAAATCCTATAATGTGTCCAAGAAGAGGGTTGCATACATATTACATACCTTACTGTTTATGCGCCGCGATATTGTTTTATCACACGATTTTCTTTCATATATTTGTATTTCGTTTACTAAATAGATAAGTTTTGAATTTTGTCTTTTTTCATTTACTTTTTTTTTTTTAATTGATGTTCAAATCTTGGCGAACTTAATGAACTCTCTTCGATTTTGTCTACTCAGCATAATTTATTACAAATTTTACCGCAATATGAACTGTTATAATTGAGCGATGTTTGTCAACAAGTTTCATTTACTTTGGAAATATCGCCCAAAATTTAGAAAAAAACGCCTAAATTAAAGAAATGTTTGGAAATATCCCCTAAAATTAAGGAAATTACGCCCAAATTTTACAAAAACAATGTACATTGAAAATATTTGGGCGATATTTCCAACCTAATATATTTGGAAAAATATAAATTTGGGCGATACTTCCAATTTTTTTTGGCGATAAAAAAAATTTGGGCGATTTTTCCAAATCGATTTGAGCGTTATTGCCATACGTCGCATCTGCCCATCAAATGTTAGAGTAATATTTAGGCTTTCAAAGAATGAATGCGTTATAGATTGCTAACATGATAAAAAGGGGTTATTTCTAAGAAGGACAAGAAGGACAAGAGAAGTTAATCTATAAACGAGATTGAAAAGCTGAGGTTATACCTAATTGTCGTTAGAAAAACAGTTTAATGAATTAAAAGTCTCACAAAAAAGTCAAAAAAAAAAGAGTAAGAGATAAAACGGAACCCTGAGGCAGACCAGGATTTATTTTGAAAATATCAAACAGTTTGAAACTGTCAAATACAACTTGAATTGATCGGTCTGAAAAATTTTCTAGTATTATCTAGTAAAAAAGAAGATATTGATCGATACAAAATATACGTTTTTTCGATAAGAACGCTTGATATCAAACTCTGTCAAAATGCTTTTGAATTAAGTGCAATGCTCTAACTTTCTCCAAACAATATAAAGATTAGTTACAAAGTGCTCAGTAAATATACGATCAATCATCACTATAGTCGACCTATTGCATTGAAGTTATTTTGCTATTAATAATTTATTTAACTTATGCTTTTTTTCCGCATTTAAATAATCACTAATTTTGTCTCAAAAATAATATTTACAATGATGTTTTTAAATTTTTTCAGTTGAAAAACCTGCAGGTTCATGGTTAAATACACTCTTGATATTGATATTTATATGATTCTCGTTCATAAATTATAACAACATTTTGTGTTGGAAATACAAATTTTTCATGATTATAAATGAATTATTTCTGGTTTTACCCATTTTATTCTGATTTAAACAAAAATAAATCAAAAAATAAATGTTAAATATGGTATTTTACAGTTTTTTGGGTTAAATAAAAATTCATTTGAACGAGTTCAAATAAGCAGACCAATATATTAATTAAACTCATTGACACTTAAATTATATAGTGACACACTCCATAATACAAATGAATAAATTTCATACGATACAAACTCATCATTTAATTGTTGTTCAGTTTTGTGCAAACAAGTTCCTTTTTAAACAATTAATTATTTA
Organism: Epistrophe eligans; assembly: GCA_951394125.1. NCBI lineage: Eukaryota > Metazoa > Arthropoda > Insecta > Diptera > Syrphidae > Epistrophe > Epistrophe eligans. Next base: position 27,909,184 of record OX596030.1, read on the forward strand.
TCAATAAAAACAATACCTTATATGTATGTTTTGAATATCAATAACTGAATCTTGTTCTCACTAAATTGTTGCAGTTTTTTTTTTTATTATATTAATAATAATTTTAATAAAATTCTAAATAACTCTAGTTATATTTAAATTTTGTTTGTTTTTTTTTTTTAATTTTCATAAAATTCATTATGACCAACGCACACTTTGTTTTTTTTGTAAAGTTTATGTGTTTTAAACCTAACAAAATTTCATTGCATTGTTTGTTTAAAGAGAAAACGAGTAATGTTTATTTTGAAGATTCAATATCATTTTCATCGTTTCATAAATTATTTCAATTTTAACGTCATCACAAATGAGTGTCATCATAATTAAGGACATTTACATTTATGTATGTACATATGTATGCATGTTTGTTTTGTGTCGATGGCAGTTCGATGAAATCATACTGGTTTATTTTTTTTGTGATCAATTACGCCATTTGAGTGTTAATTTAATTTGTTTGCATATATCTCAGTCAAAATAAGGTCAATCATTGTTCGGTTAATTTGATGAATTCACATGCTGTAGAAAGATATAATTGTAATAAAAATTAAAATACAATTACAAAATTGTTTTTTTTCGTGACCAGATATTAATTGAAAATAACCCTATATTTAATTTCGGTAAATGTATGCGTACATAATGTATGTATAAAAGGTGTACAAAGGTAAAATATGGATTTGTTTAAAAAAATTATTCAGAGACTTTAATGAAACATTACTTTTCCACTATATTTTATCATAATTCTATAGGTAGGAATGTTTTCTAAAAATTATGTCGATTTTTTTGATTTTTTCGCAAGGGATTACATTTTTTTTTCTTACCAAAAACCTTAATAAGCTTCTTAAGTGCTATCCATTAATTAAAAAACAACATTGAATTATATATTTTACTGAATTAATTTATTTTATTTTATTTTGTTTTATTTCACTTTTCTTTTTCTTTAATTTTTTTTTTCTTTTCCTTCTTCTGTTTCTTTTTCTAACATAAAGATTGATAGAAGATATTTTATACCATTCATTCTTATCAAGTAATTTTTTTACTGTTCAGTGCAAAAAAATAATAATTTAGTAAAATCTTAAAAAAAATATTAAGTATACGCCACAGTGTACATATTTACATATTCGAACCTCTTTGGTATATCACGAAAAAACTTCATAAACGTGATATGTTTTTGCGAACAACTTCGTTTTAAAAAGTAGATATACATTCTAAGTTAGGACGTCTTAATCTAATCGTTCCTCGGGCGATCCCATCTAAAAGAGATAGTTATGATTTTATCAGCCAATATTATGATGAGCAAAATAAAGTTATGCTTAACTTATTAAATATAAATTAATTTAAACAACCTTATTATCAAAAATACCATAATCTTTAATACAGTTTCAGGACATGTGCTATTAATTCACACACTTGTGTTAAATAATCTCTTAATTAATCCATCTATATCTTAAGTCAAGCTTATTTGTGGTAAAATGGCAAAGATAAGATAAAATATTTACGCAGCAAAAAATCAAAATCAAACTTTAACTATAGAATTATTATCTGTAATACGTAAGCAAAAGCACCGACATTTATTTTGTATAGTGCACGCTATAAGTTGTGTTTGGTTATTCTGATTCATAAAAAAAAATGATATCAGATATACCCTGAGCAAATTGTCTGGGTTTTTGGGGGTAAATGCTTTAAGATAGCTCAAAGTATGATAAGAAAAATTTCAAATAACACACTTTGCTAGTATTAACCAGTTTAAGTTGACGAACATTCATTTAGAAAAAATATGGGTATGTGAAATAATTCTAATCTAAAAATAAGAGACTAAATTTATATTTAAAACCAAATCAATGCATTTAGAAATAAAAGCACGTAGCACACATTTATATATTGCCAACTTTAAACAGACACAGGATTTATATTATATTTATATACAAGAATTCTTATTAAATGTCAAAATCGCATTTTAAAAGCAAATCTGTACGAAAAAATTATTAAATATACTTGTACAGTTGTTCCAATTTTTAAAATAATTATATTCATTATGAAGTTTAATCAAAATCGTTAGAGTTGTTGTTTTTGAGAAAATTGAAAAAAAAAAAAAACAAAATCGTTGTATTAGAGCTACCTATTTCGATGCTTACCTCAGTGAACTTACAAACGCACATAAACTTAGAGCTTGGCGTACTTTTAATTTTCATTATTCTTCACGGCTGATGGCTGTGTAAAAACAGAGGTTTTTTGTTAAGAGTATAACTTTGATTCATTTGGCAAAGATTTTTGTTTACCAACTGAAAATTAAATACTTCACCCCATGAATATAAAATTTCAAATTTCCAATTTTTTAGTGCACTACAGCCCTAACGTTCTTTGAAATTTCATCACATTCAATAAAAGTACTATATACTTCATCAGAATAAGTGCGTGGATCACAAGCACCCTAATTTGAAAATCTTAAGTTTTTAAATTTTGTTTGTTTACACCATTGTATGCAAGAAATAATAGACGTGTTCAGGAAAATGAGATCTCATCAATCTCAGTTACATGAACAGGATTACTCATCAAAATTTCTCAGTTTTTTTATCAAAACATTGAGGAAAAAAATCTTGGATTCGCTGGCTCACTTTTTTATTAAGAAAAACCTCTGAGATCTCATTTTTTTGATTTCATCAAATGAAATTATACAATTATACGAAACTACAAAATTTTATTCATCGTTTAAAATCGATTTCAATTTAAATATTTATACAGCTGGTTCTTTGATGAATTTGAATCTCAAATTTCTTTTTTGAAATATCAAAACTTGAAGACGCGTTATGAGTTTTTTTTTTAAATAAAGATTTTAGTTTTATATAAACTAAATACTAAACCTAAAATTAGCACATTAATTTTTTACAAACGTACGTATGAATGTATGTACATAAAAATTATTTAAAAAGAAAACGGCTCTAACAATTTTTGATTTTTTTTTTTGCAAAAATCATTTTTTTTAAGAATTCAGACAGCGTAGATTAGCATGCAACTTTTTCAGGAATTATTTAAGTAATTTAAGATAAAATTTTATGATTCGTTATTTCCATGTTTCCATGTTTTATTATATGGATGTTTTATAATTAAGAAATATTAAAAATCCTAATTCACTTGAGTCACAAGAGAAACTTAGTGCGACCTACTCGTGATTTTATTTTATGTCACAAATCTTAAAAATTGCTAAATTTTTTTTTTTTTTGAAAATGCAAAAATATTGATTGAATTTTTTTTTACTTTTTTCTCTTTTGCAATTGTTAATCAAAATAAATTAAAACTGTATTTGTAAAAAAATTAAATGATAAAGTAAATTCATTACATAATATGCACAAGATACATATGTACAGTACTTTTTACAAATATTATATGGAACGTAAACAATCGTCATTTAAGGTCTATAACACGAATTCTTTACCATCGTACTTATTATGGCCAAAACTGACCGATAACTAGAATGCTTCGGAAAGGTAATAATTCATCCATTTTTAATCAAAGCCTATCTCTTTTCAAAATAATTTCATACAATTTGTTTATTTTTGCATTTTTACGTATCGCAAAGAATAGTTGCGAAATAAGTTGCAAAAAATACGTCGACATGTGCATTTAGCATGCATAGCGTTTATACGAGTAGTATAGATTTCAGATATTAAAATAAATTTTTTGAACGACTTGAAAAAAGTTCATTTTACATTTCCTGTGAAACACAACCGCTATCTGACATATTTTCCAGTATCTTAGATAATGATTAAATAAATAAAATATCTTAAGTCGGCAACGAGGATAAACTTACCTTAATGCAATTTTCATTTTATGACACAAATAAAATGTCAATGTATATAATTAGTTTTGGTCGTAAAATATATATCACATTTTTGAATGTAATTTTAATTTATACAACTCTTTATATACAATATGGGCAATATAAAAAAAAAAAAAAACTTTAACTATACATAAATTTTAATGTGAACATGTTTTTATTTTGTTTCACAGACAGCAACAACAACAACAACAACACAAAAAAACTCAATGACACCCACAAAATGTGCCACACCACAAAAAAATATATGACTCACAGTCAATATAGCGACGGCACGTTCATATTATTGAAGTTGCGTTGCTTGTTGCCACCAATTCAAACTCAATCCCACTCAAAAATCGGTTAATACCGGTATGCATATATGCACAAGCCACATGTATATAGTACACGCAGACTCTACTCAACATTTACCCTGATATGATGTCGATCTATAAAATCACTAACAAAACAGAACCAATACAAATTAACATGAAAAAAGTAACACAGCAAGTTACGAGTACCACCTAAGCCGTAATAAAAATTCATTTAGCATCTTACATTTTCATCGAATGGAAATTCAAATCTCTATATAAAATGTATAAGAGTGTAAAATAAAAATTATAAAATAGGGTTGCCAAATAGGAAATTAAGATTTAAAAAAGATGACATAGTTGAGGAAGTTAGTTCGCAGCATGCGATTCTTTTGAGGTAATTTTTAATTTTATTTTTTTCGGGCGGTATCTCGGTCATAACTTGAGTAATGTTGGTTTTTAATGCGTCTAGGGTTCGGGATTATTCGCGTAAACACGGTCTTTTGCGTAGCCCCACAGACAAAAAATATAACGGTGTCAAATCGCGTGACTTTGGTGGCCAATTGACGTCGCCAAAACGTGAAATTACGCGACTAGGAAACTTCTCACGCAATAAAGCCATAATTGGTCGTGTTGTGTGGTTTGTTGCCCCGTCTTTTTAGAACCACATATCGTCGAAGTCATGATCTTCAATCATCGGCCAAAAAAATCGTTTTATTGCTGCGAACGCCGCGCGATCGATAAATTCGGATCATCAACAACACTTGCACTTGCAGCAGCAATATTTTCGACTGAGCGTGCATTGGTGATGCATTAATGATGCACAGGCCTTACGATATCAGTAACGCTTCCACTCTCTTTAAATTTTGTTCATTCTGACATTTCAAATGACAGCTGAGTTTGACAGGTGTCAAATGCCAGTAGAAACCACGAAATGACCCGTTATTACTTAATATGCAGTTAAAAATAAAATTGAACAAAAATCATCATCCCAATTTCTTTATTATAGAATTTCCAAAAAAATAGCTTTCAAGTTTTTTTTTTTTAAACTCATAAAATGTTTTTTTGAGAATTTTGATAGGCAATGTATTTTTAAGCTATTGGTTTAAATTTCTAGGGGATAATAGGCACTTTATGCTTGCTGTATTAACTTTGTATTTTTAAAGAAATATTTTTAAATAAATCAAGGAAATTAGTAAATCAAACTGAAAAATTTTTATTATAAGCATCTCGATTGGCTCACTGCGTACCCACAGGGGTTAGAAACAGTAAATAAATGAGTGGTACAGAGTTAAACAATAATGTTTATTTACTATATTTATGAATCCAAACACACAAAAATATTAAAAAAAGACACCATCAAACAATTAGTCTAAAACAAATCAAAAACTAATCTTTTATTAATAAAAAAGAACAGATTTTTACAAATTTTCAACTAAAGCCGGACAATGACAACCCTATTTACAAATTGAGTATAACAAACACCACAATTATATCATGAGATACTTTAGACACAGAGAAATATACACTACCACTTCTTGCAAGCGATTTCATGACAGAAAAAGGCACAGCAACGTTGGTAAAATTTTCAGTTGAATTCGAGATTTCGTGGCGGCTACATCTCTTTGTAAAGAAATAAGTATCTCCCGTCGATTTTATTAAAAGTGAAACAAAATAATTTAAACAAATTTTGTGGCCGTATTTTTGTTTTATTCTTCTACTTGATTATTCTTTTCGTTATTAAAATTTAAATTTAATTGAGAATTTCAAAAAGTGATACAACGTGCAAAGAGTGTCTGCCAACAGAAAATTGCCAGTTTAATATTTTAAACAAAAGATTTTAAATCAATTAAATAATATATAAACAAAATAAATCACAATTGCAAATAAGTTTTACAAATTTTATTAAAAAAACAATAAAATAATTTATAGTTTATTCTAGCCGTTTTGGTTAGAATTTTTTAAAAAAGGTTAATAAACTCAGCAACATTGTGTCTAAACATCTAAAGGAAGAATATATAATTTATATTGAATTTAAATAATAAATTTATTCATTTTGTGTTCGATAAGTGTATAAGGTACGAATATAAAAATAAATTACCTGATATAAAAAAAAATAAATACAAAATTCATTTTAAGGCAAAATTAATTTTGCACATTTATTTGGGTTGGTTTAAATTCGTTTTTTTTTTTTGAATAAAACCATTTGCCACATATGTACATATGTAGTGACTTAATTTTTATCTATTTTCGTAGTTTGCATTTCTTTTGTGTTTCTTTTGAACAGAGTTTTCAAATAAATTAATTCTTAGAAGTGTTCGAGGCAAAAAAAAAATAGATGAAATATTCAGGCCCTGAAGAAATGCTGCACCACCGCCTGACAACAACGCGATGTTTGTGGCGGCAAATAACCATTCAAGACCACAACCACGTGTTTGAATATTATTTTTATGTTCGGCAATTTTTTTTTTTTTGTTATCCGTCTAATGTTTGTGGTTTGTGTGTGTTTTTTTTTTTTAACAAAATGTTAAACAGTTCATTGATAAATTACCGTGTTTCGTGTTCGATTAGTCAATGGAGAGTTTCTTGTTAATAATAATTCACTATTTATTAATTCAAATGATGAATGTGGAAATATGTAGATGGTGAAGCGTGATTGCAAAGTGTTTAATGGTACAGTCGATTCCATTTAACTATAAAACAGTAAAAATGCAATTTGGTTTAGTTTTGTTTTAATTAAGCCTCATTTTTTCTTTAATAATTTTCGGATAAATGCAGAAAAGCTCATTTGTTTTTGTTTTTTTTCTGAGTAAATATTTTTTTAACTTGCTAGAATATTGTGTTGTCAAAATTGATATAGGTACCTTAATAAAGCAATGTGAAATATTTAGACTGTTTTTTTTAAATCTTTGCAATGCTGGATTTTGTTGTAATACTCTTTTCAGTTTACTAGGATTTTAATTTAAGTGAAAAAATTTATATGTGAGAATTGTTAAAACAGTGATAAAATTATAAATTTTGTGTGTTACAGTTAAACGATTTGTACAGTAAATTAAAATAGACTTGATTGTAGTTAGAAAGTAGTTTAAGTGAAAAGATTGATTAATTATCAATTCAAGTCTCAAAGCTAAGGTGGACAGGTGTTGAATAAACTATAGAGTAAAAAAAAAATAATGCAATTTATGCGAAAAACATAGCAGCTTCAATAAATTTATTGAGGAATTTTGAAGAAATGATAGTTCTTGCCATCAAGTTAGCAAACATACCATTTTCACATTTGTAATTATTGTCAAACTGACATTTGGTGTTAGCATGATAATCGAAAGATAAAATAGATATTTAGTGATTTTAATTTAAATAAAATGTAAAAGAAGTTGATGAGATATTTACTCGTTTAAAATTTGGAAAAATCTTGTTTTTAATTTTAGCATCATACAAAAAATGCTTAATTTCGTACTAAATGGTCAAAAATTTTGCACGATTAGTTTTGAGCTCAAAAGCAATTTTTTTTATCGAAATTTTATACCTAAATATTAGTGCGTAGTGAAATTAATCTCCGGAAAATAAAGTTCATGGGCTGTTAGTCAAGATTCCAACTGACATTACGTCTTCTCCGAAACATAGAGTTTAATCGTTTTACAGAATCCGATAAATAAGCTGTTGAGGGAATCAAGAAAAAATGTCAAAATTTAGTGTGATTCCTTCTGCAGGCCATTCATCAGATTTTGTTTTCAGGGTGGATATTTTATTAAATTTAAAAGCACGTTAGCTTAAATCTTGTAAAAAGCAATAGTTTTGTTCAAGTAATTGTGTATAATTTGAAGATAAATAAAAAAATGTTTATTTAAGTTCTAACGTGTTTTGAATATTTAAAATATGAAATGTAAAAAAATTAATTTAAAATACTTTTGCACGTGAGCAATCGTGTGACAGTTTTTTTTTTTTATACTTAGATGGCTTTATGAGTACAATGACATTTTTAAAACATTCTATTCTTCATACTTAGTCATCCCAAAAATACGATTTACTTAGTAAACTTTGTATTGTATCCGGATATGAAATAAAAAGTGATAAAAAGAATGCTGATAATAATTAACGAAAATTAGCTCATACATGTTAAATATAATTGATAAGAAGGTGTGGTGCAAATTAAAAGAATATCAACCAACACGTGTTGAAGTTTTGACACATAAAAATGCAGTGAAATCATTATTTAAAATAATTGTGAAAGTAGTTTTTTTTTTTTGAGAAAATAATTGCAGGTAATTTTTATTACTTTCAAAACAAAACAAAAATAGGTAAACAACTTGAAGATTCCACTTTTCAAAAGAGTAGGTAGGTATAGATCGCAAATAATATCAATGTTATTGTACTGATGCATATGCGCGTGGGAATCAGTGATGTGTGAAAGCAATGAAATGCATTATGATGTTGATGTATGTATGTACATATAGTTTAGTGAAATGTAAACTTGGCGAGTTAAAGCATTAAATCGTTTTGAAAAGCATGATGAAAAGAAAACAGGAAATAAATAAAAACCGGACATGTTTTTTTTTTGAAAAGACTATGCCGGCCGGCCGGGTTTTGTTCGTTAGAGAGGTTGTAGTAGAAAAAGAAATAGAAAAAAAAATCGAAAGAAAGCGGGAGAAAACAAACAGTGATAAAGTGACAGTTTATAATTTATTTGATATTTGTTTTGTTGGTCAAATGCCTATCGTATTCGACATTCGTAGTAGATACCTAGGTAAAGTAAATATTGTTTTTTTTTTGTGTTTTGTTGTTTTTTTCTCGCGTTTTCCTGCTATGGCATTTAATACAACACCCAAATAAAACTCTAATGTGTATGATAATCTGTTTATACCTATACCTACATATTTACATACTTACTTACTTCTAGACAATTTTTTGACCTAAAGTTTGTTCTCTTTATAGCATTTGAGAAACAGGCGTAAACAATTTTGGGATTGTGTGCGTACAAAAATTATGAGTTTACGTGGTGTTTTAGGGTATAAGAATGTTGATATCGAATTTAAATGTTTGAAAGGTCTCAGCCTTTGGGGTGAGACTTATAAATATATGTTAATATACTAAAACATTATATCCACCCTCAATTTGTTAAAAAAGGGGTTAAGTAGGTAGGTATAACATAAAATAAGAACAAGTTAAAATTTTTGTTTTATTGATCTTCAAAATCCAAGGTATATAGATTTTTTTTTGCGTAATCTACCTCCCAGCGTTCCCTTCATAGAATATTTATATTTTATTTTATATCGTAAAATAAAACGAGTTTTAGTGAAAAATTATGCGTCAAATAATTATGTGAAACACAATTAAAAATATGAAGGTTTTGAATGCAACAACAACAATTGGGTGAGCTACCACCAAGATTTTATAGGCTGGAGTTATAGCTTTAGTAATTAAAAATAAAACATGGCTTCTTATACCATTGTACTTAATCTCATATAATATCGAGTTGGTATATTATGATATTATTTTAAACAATGAAGTAAAACTTTAATAGTTTAGAAGCTCACTTATTATGATGGATTTTTACAAAATAAAATTGGCAGTTTTAGAAATGAAACGATCAAACCTGGTTTGCTTTCTTAAACAGGTTTGTTCATTTATTTTCAGAAAACTGCCAATTTCTGCCTATTTAATTAAAATTTCATTTTTTGTATGAATTTTGACATAACTTTGAACTAAAATTGACAGTTTTGGAGATATTAAGTGCGTGATATGGGATTTTCTGCCCAAAGCTACACCAAACGCTGTCAAAGTTTATATAAAAAAAAATTAAATTTGTAGTTTTGGACAGAAAATAACAGAGTTATATTATAATGAAACGCACATATTATTATGTTTAAAACGAACCAAAAGAAGCTTTCTGATTTGACGAATGAACAATTCGCTCATATCGCATTTTAGTCACCATCTATCTCTTTTCGTTCTTAGAGATTTTTCTCACTCAAAAGCGAATCCAAGATTTTTTTTCCTCAGAGTTTTGACAATAAAACTGAGAAATTTTGCTGAGGAATCCTGTATATGTAACTGAGATTGCTGAGATCTCCGAGATCTCGTTTTCCTGAACACGCCTTTTAATATAATATTAATTATTGAACTTCGATAAGACGCTTCCTTTACTTAAGAAAGAGAAAAACCAACAATAACTGAGCGAAAAGTACCAAGTATCAATTATTAGTGCATCACATGAGTTCTTTTTATGCGTTTGGTTACCTACAACCACTTAAGTGCCTCTCATATACAGTTAAAGTTTTACGTTTTGGCTTCATCAAGATATATGTATAATATTTTTTTTTTTAATTTTATCTTTACTATTCACCCCATTAAAATTGAAAGAAAAACAGAAGCTATACCTACTTATAATGAGTTGAAAATAAATTCAAAAGAACAATATGAATGAACAATTATTTTTTCATTTTCTTTACATTCATTCATTTGTTTATTTTATTAATTGCAAGATGTTGTTAACCTTGATCGAATAAAAATATGTAATAAATAATGTGCAAAACAAAGAGAACAAAATAATGTTTATTATCAACACACCCATTGAACTGCATCGTTAAAATTGATTGCAAATGAATTGCGTCAGTATATACATATGTATGTTGTAATCTATTTGTGGTTGTTGTGTATAGATCACCAGGTTTTTTTTTAAATTTAAAACACAGAACTATGCAGTCTTGTAATTACTGAATTTTTGAAAGATCTTTATGAACAGATGCAAATATGTATTAGACAATTTAGCAAAAAGAGCAAAAGTTTGATGTACATATACACATAGTTGTTGCACTCTTTATAATTAGTGCATAGTCATTTTTGTGTGATGCAAAAAAAAATTATTTTACAATATTCAAAAGAATTGTAGGCGGCTAGTATGTAGAGTAGATGATGTATTGAATGTTTTAATGTAAATTGATGTTGTTATTTAATTGATTTTATTACAATTTTTGTATGTGATATGCATAAATTACCAATGAAGTATTATAGCATCATCTCTATTAATTAATTTCCAATTCAAAAATCAACTAGAACGTTGATAAAAAATGTATTCCTTGATCACAATAAATTAATATTAATTAATCAACTAAGTGAAAATTAACACTAAGTAGCAAATGTTAATGAAAATCTATTATTTCAATTTCATTCATTTCATTGTATTCATTAAATTCAAAATCTACTACATTCATTAAATGTCAAAAGAGTTTTATTAGCCGTGTTCCTTTGGAGATACTTATTAGTAGATGCAAACGATAATCTATGTACATATATAGTAAAGGGTTTTTCAACAGGGACGCTACAAAAGTAGAGCAACAGGGACAGCAAACGACGCCATATTTCTTGCCGCTCTTTTGACATTTCTCTTCAGTAAGGTTTGCCATTTCATAATGGAAAGATATACGAGCCAACAACAAGTCGAAATTATTAAAATTTACTACCGAAATTCGGAGTCAGTGGCCTCAACGTTAAGAGCGGATTTTCTTCCAAAAAAATCATCTTGAGCGATGAGGCTCATTTCTGGCTGAATGGCTTCGTCAATAAACAAAATATGCGGTATTGGTCAGGCAGCAATCCACACGTACTCCATGAGTCATCATTGCATCCCGAAAAAATTACGGTTTGGTGTGGTTTATGGGCCGGCGGCGGCGTCATTGGGCCGTACTTCTTCCGTGATGATCAAGACCGGCACGTTACTGTAAATGGGGATCGCTACCGTTCAATGATAACCGAATATTTTTGGCCCCAATTGGATAATATGGACTTGGAGGACATGTGGTTCCAACAGGACGGCGCGGCGCCACAAGCCGCACAGCGAATGTCACAATCAATTTATTGGAAAAATGGAAACCAAGTTTGGAGAACGTGTTATCTCACGAAATGGTCCAGTCGCTTGGCCGCCTCGGTCGTGCGATTTGACGCCGTTATACTATTTCCTGTGGGGCTACGTTAAGTCTATGGTCTATGCCAACAAGCCAGCGATGATTGATGAACTTCGTACGAATATCGAACGTGAAATTGCAGCAGTATCGGCCGATTTATGCTTGAAAACCGTCGAAAATTGGGTTCAGCGTCTGGACTTCTGCAAGCGTGACCATGGTGGCCATGCAAAAGAAATCGAGTTCCATACATAATGGCATCGAACGTACTTTCACAGGAATAAAGAATTTTATTGATATTCAAAACCATTTTTGTTTTATTTAAAAAAACTTTTGTACCGCTCTTATTGAAAAACCCGATACTACCAATTACATACTCAATCCCTCATGTGCGAGTGGAAAATTAATTTTTTGTTTCTCTGAAAATGACAAGAAAAGTACTCTTAGTACTTCGCAACCTTCAAAGAAAAACGAATGTTAATCGGCAAACATATCTACATATGTACACTTTCTCACAATAGTGAAATTTTTGATGTGTCGCTAGCGTTTGTTATCTTTTTTTAAGTCTAGTCGTTGGTTAATATATCCAATGAAGATCTGGTCCAGTTTTTTAGTGCTAGATCATGCGAGTTTTGCAGTTAAGCCCGAGTTAACACATTTTTCAGTCAATTTAGTTCTCGAGTTATATCAACGAATTTCGTAAGTTAATTTTCTGGATCAGAATTACCTGTTTAGATAATTCTGATAGATGCGTTTCAAAACCTTATATCGAAAGAGAGAGGGCATATTTATTTGAAATCACCCTTTATAGTGCCACCCTCTCTTTTTCGATAGTGAAGGGCATTTCCATAGTATCGCACTTTAATTTAAATAGATTCTTGATAACTATAAGTTAAATTTAATTCTACACTGAATTTAATACTGCTTCTGAGTTATCATGGATTCTTTTTATTTTCAAGCTCAATTTATTCCCTATAAATCTCATCTTCTCGAAAATAAGAGCACGAGTAGTTGTTAGTATTAAATTATTATTTACATCTACTTATGAGTATTTTTACACCTCCATATAGGAACACGGCTATTGAGTAATCTGCTATTAGTATTTTTATAATATTTTGTTTCGATTTATTTGAAAAAAAAAAGAACAAAATTACAATAAATATATTTTTATTTATATTTTTTTTAGGTGCACAAGGAATGTCTAATCCAGATAAAAAAGGATTCAGTAAAATAAGCAGTAAGTACCTAATATTAATTTTCCAGAAAATTCCCACGAAAGCTAGATATCAATTGACTGTTCTCAATAAATTAATAATACTTTCATGTTTGTTGGTTGATCATCATTTTTGTCTAAATTGTTTGATTATTTTATATGTCATTGAATAAGTGAACAAAAAAGATCACTTAAGTATATACATACATATTATGTTATATGTATGTATTAGAACAGCTCAACAAAAAAAATTCTATTTATAATAAATCGATTGATGCAAATTGATTAAATTGACATGTTTAAATGTTTATAGGTTATGCGGTGACGTTTAAATTAAAATGTCAGCAAAGTTCAGTGAAAATAATGTCTTTTCAATTTAAAATTTCATTAATTTTTAACAGTGACAATTTTGTTATAATAAACTCTTCGCTGAAAATCGCTTAAATAACATTTTGTCAAAACACGTGATAGATTTTTAATTAGGCATCTTTTCTGTTTAAATAGTTCCTTAAATGGTGTTAAATTCTCTAAAACAAAAAAAAAAACTACCAACGATGATGTTAAATAGATAATTTGCGTCGTCATTTTTTTTTCCTTTATCAGTTGCTATGCTACGCAATGTTAAAAAAATGTAATAATCTAGTTTACCCATTTGGTTGGATAAGTGTGTATAGTGTTTAGATTGTAAATACATACCATTCCACCTCTCCTTATAATTTGAGAATAACAAATTTTATTTGCTCGATAAAAATATATGTATGTATGTACATTGTACATATGTGTGCTTAGAACGTCGGAATACCAGGTGTATTGATAAAATAGAAAATTACATTGGCAATAAATAAATCGAATTAATATTATTGCGATTTTTCGTTTAAACGGGTATAGGATTAAATAAACAAAATTTGTGACAACTTCACATAGTTAGTCGGTATATACTCGGTACCATGACACATAACAACAATACACATGAATGCTCATTTATTTTTCTTTTCAATATACATAATGACACAAGTGTTTCTTTTAGATGAAGATAAATAACCGGCAAACAATTTTTTGGCACGAATATTGATTAATTATGACGTCAACGGTGTATTGGAGAAATGTATTCAATTTCGATGATTTGAAACGTTAAATTCCTATACATTCAATCTGCGTCAATGTTTTATTTTGTTTGCAAAACGACACGAAAAATCTAAATTTGACTGGATATATAGGATATGTACATTTATAGTGGAAATAAAATGTGACGGTTAAGTTGCAGAACCTCGTAAGTCCTTTTTGCATATTTTTCAGAATTAAAAAAAAAAAACTGCCAAAATTTGTATGCGAGTTATAATACAAGTTATTGAAATCTACCTTTTTCTGTAAAATATTTAGAACAACATTGTTGCGCTGAAATTACCGAATGGTGGCTTCGATTTTTCAGATTTATTTACATTAATAATATTTTTGTTGAATTTTTTGACTTACAAGGTCCTGCATTTTAAACGTCGATATGTGAGAGGGTTATTGTTGTGAAAAAAGTCATATGTCACAAACGTTTACTTATAATGAAAACAAAAACGATTTAATAAAGCAGGAAAGAATAATTGTTTCGTTGTTCAATCTGTATCCGGAACGCTCTTAAGCCCAAAAATATGAAAATAGTTTTTTTTTTTGAGTAGGAGAGTGGTTATCTAATAGATGACAATTTTCTATTTCACCATATCTAGTTTCTTTTTTTGCATTCTCAACATTGCAAATATAGATTTCAAGAGTTTTTTGTTGAATAAATAGCAGAAAAAGAAAGATGCCCATATGACTACCCTGAGGGACACCAATTGAAGTAAAAATATCACTGATTCAAATGACCCGAACACGATCTTTTAAGTATGTAACTACAGGAGCTTTATACAGTTATTTTTTTACGGCTGCATAAAGTGCATCTTTCTGATCGTATAAAAATTCATCAAAACTGATTAGATCTTTAGTTTCTAATCAATTTGACTAAAAAAAATTACGCTCTTTAAACTATTGATTTTGGTAAATTGAATAAATATAACTATATTAACCCCAGAATTTCACTCCAAAAAATTCCTATAAAGCTGAATTTTGGTTAAGAACTTTTTCCTTTAAAAAAGTACTTTGAATTTGGGCAAGTTCTTTTCAAAATCTATTTTTCTTTTTCGAAAATAATTGTGAAATCGTTTTTTTTGTGGATGATTAAAATAATACAAATTTTGTCTTGATATTTGTGCAAATAAAACTGATACTAATTTTTTTTTGCCATAAAAACAAACATGCTCAGTACTTCACCTCAGTGGCGGCGTAGTGGATAGCGGAAAAAATTTTGCGAAATTATCATTTTGCAAGGACTAAAAGAAAATTTGCCAATTAAATTTTGCATATTGCGAGGAAGTTAGTATTTTTTTGATAATTGCGAATTAAGAAAAATTAGCGCACATCTTTTTCAGGGTGAATAATAGATACCTACCATGTATTACAATTTTATTCAGAAAAATAAATAGAAAACGGTTAAGCATAATAGTTCATAAGATTTTTAAATAGTTATTATGTAGCTGAGAAAAAAATTAATCCGATAAACATTAGAGTATGGTGTAGACAGGTTCTGTTTATTTTTTCTCTAGATAATGTTATTTATTAACCTTCACAAGTTAATATATTTGTAACAAAAACCTACTTTTGAATTTTGAAATAAAAATAATAAAAAATTTACACCTCAATGTTATAAGTTGTTATCAAAAAGCTTATTATTGTTTATTTCGGCTTTTTGTATGATGTTATACCTAAATTTTTTATAATAAGGTTTATTATTAAGAAAACTTTATTGTAGTGTTAACTTTATTTAACGGTTATTAAATTGAGGGCTTGTAAATTTTAATTGAGTAATCTCATAGTAAGTTTTTATGATTTTTAATTGAATTTAAAAAAAATCAAAATAAATTTCTAGCTATTTAATGAAGCACATTTTCCCGGTGGAGGGTAATAAGGCGCGTGTTTCGTATACCTATTCCGTAAATTAAAAGAAATAATACCCACGAGACTTATTTCTTTTTTAAAGTGTAAACAAAGTATAGACTAGATTAACCGAAATGGATGTATACGTAAATTTCAGTTTCCAAAGAATTTTGTTTTTTTTTTTTGCCAGTCATTAGACAGGAACGATTTTTAGAAAGTTGATGGTCATCAATTTTTTTTATGAGTAAACTTTACAATTATTATTTTTATCTATCTATTTTCTGACAATTTTAAATATATTAACAAATTATGAGCGCTCCTACATAAACATTTCTCTTGGTAAAAAATTAACTGAAAATTAGATAGCTGTCAAAATATTGAATAACACACAAATTCAATGTTACAAACACAAACCAACGTAGGTGCAATTAGAGCCGCAGACAGAGCCTGACGTGTTCAATAATTTTAAACTTTTGACGTTTCAAATTGTTTGAAGAGAACAAAACAACAACACAAAATATTGTAACACTCAGTTTTTTTTTGTGTCGCCAATACTAAACCCGTGCAAGACGAAACAAAACGATGACATACATACCTTTACTCGATAAACAAAATTCGAAAAAAGAATCTATTAAGTAATTAAAAAAGTCAATATGTACATACATACTTTTGATGGTAAATTTTCCTTCAAGTTCTAAAGAAGAAAACTATCAAATTTCTTATTGAATTAAAGTAGGTATGTATAATAAACATTTCAATACAAATGGAAAAACTTTCCTCAATTCGATCGATTAAGTTAGATAGATTTTTTTGTTTCTGTATAAATGAGATTGATTCTAAAAATAAATATTCCTTGATTTCTTTTTGAAAATATAATTAAATATTTCTATTAATGTATAATTATTCTTTTAAATTATGACATTAGTCATAAAACTAAAACTACATAAAACACAGGGTGCAATACATACATATCTACCTTGTGTATACACTATACACACTCTTAAGCATGAAAACATTTCATGCAATGCAAGTACTAGATTATTATTATTAGTTCAATGACATTGCACGACTATGTATATATTACTTTTAAAATTCTTGTTCGTCGCCATTATTAATTGTTCTTTGTAAAATGTAACGAACTTAGCTACAAAGGAGTGTCATAAAAAAAACGCTATGATTTAACGAGTTTCTTCACTCTGTCTCGCATTTTTAATGATAATGTAATTAACACATCAACTATATAATGTGACGTGATGTCAATAGTCAATTAAAATAGTCTCCTATCTTTTGGCATATTATGACAGTTTTCGAATTATACAGTGTATATTTGCACATGAATGGATGACATTGCGTAAATACACCCACGAAATTGTTCATATATAAGTCGCGTAACGTTCATGACCTCAATAATTACAAATAGGTAAACAAAATTGAAAGAATATTAAGAGTGTTTTATTTTTACTTTAATTTGTCAAATTCTTTGTTCATTTATGGATGGTTGGACTTTAATTATGTATATATAGGTTTCTGACCGATATGCCTATATCTATATCTCGTGTTAATGACGAGTAATAAATATTGAGTTTGTACTCGTATTGTGTCTGATGCATTATGTTTTAGTATCACGCGATTGTATTTTGTAGACTTGGTGGAACTAATGAGTCTTGTTTGTTACCGAAACGTTTACATATAGCTACATATCTAGAAATGGAGTCGAAAAAAGTGAAAATTTAGAAAATCCATACAAAGAGCCAAAAATAACAAAACTCTTGTACTGTTATACCGTTAAATTTATTTTTGCCATTTTTTAATATTTGTTTCTTGTTTTAATTGGTCTCGATTCTCTGTACAGAGCCGACAAAATATAGAAAGCGGCAAAGTTTACAAAATTCAGTTTTAGAAACTGTCACTTTCTGTCATTTAAAGTCTTTTACTACAAAGATAAGAGCCGAAGCAAGGCCAAAAAATGTTCAAAATTGCAAGCTGAATTATATTTAGGTACAGTAAAACCCGCTTAAGAGAAACCCGCTTAAGAGAAAAACCCGCTTAGCTGAAACAAATCTTTCATCCCCGAGCATTTTTCGACCAATCACCTATAAAACACTCCGCTTAAGTGAAAAACCCGCTTAACTGAAAAATATTTTCAGTTAAATTTTATATTTCTCATTGAAAAAAACTCTCTTAAGTGAAAAAAAATTTAATCGAACAGAACAAAAAATTTGCCGAACGCTTTCACTTCTTTTTTATTTTTCACCTCCACCATTTTCACCACAAAAATGACATTTAAATTTCTGTATGTCACAACCATTTCATTCTCGTTTTGTAAACAAATTGCTTTTTGGTTTGGCTATCAAAAAAATATTTTTGTGTTACATATTAAATCGTTGTTGGATTTTATTTAATTTTTTTTTAGGCAACTCCAAAAGATAAATTCAATTTTTCTCTAGCTTTAAATTTCCGCTGAATGGAATTTTTAAATCCGCTTAAGTGAAATTTTTTTTCACTTATCCGGACTCCGCTTAAGTGAATTTTTTTTTTACTTAAGCGGGGTTCGGTTAAATGAAAAACCCGCTTAAGTGAAAGAAATGCTGTGACATTTTGCCGTTTCTCTTAAGCGGGTTTTACTGTATTTGAAATAAATCAATTAAAAAAACAAAGGCAAAATTAAGAGGAGCCACTAGGGGGAGGAATACACAACATTTTTATTTAATGCCTTAGATTAAAATGGCAAATACAAGTATGTTATAAATTTTGTCTAGTTTGACTGTACTTAATACTTAATCCATCAGATATCATTTTATTTACTCCCTTTGTTAATTTACTTTTAATACAATTTTATTTCATCATTAAAATTTTTAATTACCATCAAAAGAATGTTATCATCTTGTTAAAAGTTTAGTGCTTTATTGCAATCTTATCAGGTTGCGGTTTTTAATAAATGAATAAACTTATGAATGACGAATTCAAAATCCCTAAATTGGTAAACAATTTAAATTAATGTAAAACGATAACATCGGGGGTTCTTCTTTTCCCAGAATCAATAATTGTGGCTTTGCAAAAAATTGTATAAGATTCTGGCTACTATACAAATTTATATATAAAAAGCAACAAAATAACCCTAGATATATTGAATACAAAAAAACATTGGGTCAAAGAATGATTTTGATCAAAGTTTTGTGATTCAACAGAAGATAGTCTTTGTGATTTTTTATAAAGTCATCACACTAAGTACGTACAGTTACTCTTAGATCAAAAAAAAAAAACAAACAGGCAAAACCAGCCCAAAGTCCGAATTCCAAGTGATAAGATCAAAAAACCCAACGTTGTCGTCGTTGTCCCGTCGTACGTGTAGAATAAAATATTTAAAAAAAAATCATTTATAATTGCAATTAATATTGTTTATTTAAGTGTTGTTTTTTTTTATTTTGTCAGACATCTTGCATGACGCAAACACAAATACAAACAAATACAAAAAGGGGGCTCGCCTTCTACCTTACACTTATAACCTCATTCGTACGACGACGACGGCCGCCCCATGTTTATATGTAGACGAGTTGGTAATATGAACATTACTCTCTCAACAAGTATAGGGAATATAGTATTATCATCAGCGGCTATAGGCGAATTTTTCCTTACATATTTTAGGGTAAATAAGCAAATTGTTGGTACTTTAAATTTTAAATCATGTCCATAATTATTTATCAAATTGTAAAATTCATTTTGTTTGTTTTTAAATGTTGTTATTGTTATTAATTTATTGAGGTGTTTGTTTGAAAAAGTAAACAGCCAACTCAGCAAAATTTTGATATGCAAACAATAACAAATAAATGTGAGAATAAATATTTTGTTATATTTTTTTTACATACGTAAAACAAAAAATTATTTGTTTTTGTTTGAGTGTAAAAAATTTGCAGAATTGAATTCACTTAAACACTACTAATACAACTTGAATTCACCGTGAGAAATCCTCTCCGAATAATTCATTCTTATAGAATAAAAACGCACGAAAAATTCTTAAACTTAATTATTTCAATTTTCATTGGAATTTTCAATCTGTCATAATTGATTTTAACTGTCAGTTTTATTTCATTGATTCTTTTTGGAGGAATAATTATAAAATAAACTTAAGTTCATTCCCAAAACCATATAACAATTTTGCTCCATTTTCTCTTAACTTAAAATTTCTTTAACTAAATTTTTAAAAGGTTAAGATGAAAATGATTGGGTATTTACCCTACTCCTATTATAACTGGCTAATCTTGGAAAACTTCGCAGTGGAATTTTTTGTCTACTTGTCATTCATTTTCCTTAACAATCACATCAGCTGGAACTAGGACATTGAGTTCAGATATGGAATGGCGCTGCAAGTGGGGTGATACAATTCGTTCTCAGAATATATTATCAACATACATATATATATACATACATATATTATTTTATATTCATTAATCAAATCAAAAAAATTTCAAAACGTTGAACGATCGACAATAATATAGAAAGTTGCTCTACAGTAAACTAGTTTGATACGTGATAATTGTAGTTAGATCTAGTTTTAAGCATAATATAGTTGCTCTGTTCTAGTATCAAATTCCATTTTGGAATTTTGGTTTTTGGCTTGCCTTAATCGCCAAACAGCTTAAATGGCCTCAACCCGCATTGTTGTTCATAAAATTTTGTATAAATATATAACTAACAAGTATATGCAACAGGGAAGTATGGTTGCATCACTTCGATACTAACTTACTAATGAAATATTTATTTAGTTGTTTATTAATTAAAACAAATTCATTAAAATACATGATTAACTCTTATGACCCGACAATTAAAAAAAGTTACACAGTCTTAAACGTGTCTGATGATATGAGATGTAAATTATTTTTAAAATTTGTGTCAATGAACTGAACTGAACTAAACTGACTGTGAGTTAGTGACTAAGTGGGAAACTTAATTTATTAAAAGATTTGAAAATAAATTCAGATCAATTCTTTTTAAAATAATTATTAATAATAATTAATGTTGATTAGTGGAATTTTCTAAGAATTATGTTAAGATCAATTAAAAATGATTAATAAAACTTTAGAATTAATTAAAGTTATGAGAATTGGAAAATATAGAATACTTCATCAGAGTGGCGGTTATACCAAACAATAATTTAAAATATGTAATTATATACGAAGTACCTAACAGTAATTAATAATGACAATATATATAACGATATTACAATGGTTTGTTCATTTATGATATCATGTCGCGTTAGCTTGATCACAGGAAAGTAATGCATAAAGAAAATATATATAAATTTAGTTATGATTTCCATATTTCATTTTTGGTTTAAAATTGTTAGAGTCTGAGTTTTTTTTTTTCAACGACTTCTTGCTGGGTTTCCGCCATCTTCATTTTTTATCGCTATTTTCTAAACGAAAGAAGGTACCTACCGAAATATTTATTTTTACAATCGACATATTTTTTGTAATTTAAGAAAGTCGTGAGTATATCGAAAAAAAAACCTGGAAAATATAAGAATCAATCAGATATTTAAAAAAGACAACTTTCATTTTATATACATATGTAGGTATAGCGGCAACCCTGCAAGAATTTGATGGTTTATTAAAAATAAAATGCTCCATAACTTGGTCGGTGGTTATTGGTATATTACTGTTTGAACATGTCATATATAGTGACAAAACAGTCAATCTACCTTCTTTCATCTTGTGATCGCAACGAATAATTATTCGAGTCATAATTGAGTGTCGATTATGACATTTCTGCAGTTCCGACACATATCCGGGAAATGTAGCTAAAATAATTAAAAGTATACATAAATGAATTTGAAGAATCATTTCGGTATAGAAAAGGGGATCTTTCTGATTTTACATTAAGACAGCTTATAACGGGTGATTTTTAAGCTGGTTTGGTTTTGGCAACACTGGTTTTGACAGCTGACGTGTGTTTAGTACCTTGTGTCACTGTCAAACAGCTTCAGTTTGGTTTGCAATTTAACCATGGATCGTCTTACAAATGAACAACGCTTGCAAATTATTGAATTTTACTATCAAAATTCGTGCTCGGTTCGAAATGTTGTTTATCGAAAAATTGTGTTCAGCGATGAGGCTCATTTTTGGTTGAATGGGTACGTAAATAAGCAAAATTGCCGCATTTGGAGTGAAGATCAGCCAGAAGCATTGCAACAGCTACCAATGCATCCCGAATAACAAACTTTTTTTTGCCCGAAATGGAAGTTCTTGACTTGCATGATATGTGGTTTCAACAAGACGATGCCACATGCCACACAGCACGCGAAACAATGGCGCAATTGCGAGGCGAGTTTGGTGAACAGTTAATTTCACGTTTCGGGCCGGTCAATTGGCCGCCTAGATCGTGCGATTTGACACCATTAGATTATTTTTTGTGGGGGTATGTCAAGGCTAATGTCTATAGGGACAAGCCCGCTTCGATTGACGCACTGGAAGCCAACATCCATGCATTCATTCGTGAGATACCGGCCGATATGTGTGAAAGAGTATGCCAAAATTGGACTCAGCGGATGGGCTACCTGAGACGCAGCCGCGGTCAACATTTGCATGAAATTATCTTTAAACATTAAATTGCAAGGTTCAAACTATCGATTCAAATAAATATTTCATTCATTTTTTCGAATTTTTTGTGTTTTTTTTTTTTAAAAAGTTCTAAACCTCTTAAAAAATCACCCGTTATAAATATTAAGATAATAAAATATAATTAGTTCCAAACTTAAAGTACTTATGTACATTTTTTTTAGAATATAATTAAAACTTATAGTTAAGCTTAATATGCATAAGTATAGTCATTAGCCCACTAATGATGGTTACAAGTCGATTAATTACTTCTTAGAACTTTTTAGTAACTAATTGTTTAAGGTAGTTTTTGTTGTTTTTATTTGAAATTTAAATAATAAGTTAATTTTTACAACTTCTGTTCAAAATATCTGATTTGTATTTAATTCAAGAATATACCATGTAATTAGGTAATTCATTTTATTGTTTTAATTATCCATAACAAATATTATTGTGATTTAAATAAATGAAAATTCAGTTGAGTAAAATAAAATAATTAATTTACATGTATGTTTCCAGTATATATCAAAATGGCAAGCCGTTAATCTCTTAAATATACAACAAAGAAAATAATCATGAACCAAAATTAATTTAGTCCCCTTTTACACGACGAGAAAACAATTTTAGTTTCCTTGAAAATCTTTTGTACCTACCTACGTCTCACACGTGGAAACAAAATTGTAGAAATTTTCTGTAGTTTCTGTAGTTTGGTTGAACACACACTAGGTACTGTGTGTGTGAAGAGGAATGTCAAAAAAATCGTTGACCGGGGAGATTTCGTTTCCCCCTCTTACTTCGTGCCTTCTTACCTAAAAACTGAAAATTGCTGGAAACTCCAATTTCCTTGTGCGAAATGAGACTTATTTCCATATGGCGCGTTCAGAAAAACAAGACATCAGAGATTTTTCTCACGCAAAAGGTGAGCAAACGAATCCAATATTTTTTTTTCCTCACAATTTTGAAAGCAAAACTGATGCCTGATTCACAATGCAACGAGAAAGCGAGACGTCGACGACGTGACGAGATCTCTTCACAGTTTTCCTCTCTTAATGACGAACTTAAAATAATGAAATAATACATAATAAAGTCTTTTTTCAATTTTTCGAACTTCTGACGTGACGTGACGACGAGAAATACTTTGTTATGTATTATTTCGTTGTTTTAAATTCATGATTAAGAGAGAAGAACTGATCTCGTTAAGTCGAAATCTCGTTGTCTCGTTTTAAACGAAGATTGCTGAGATCTCCGAGATCTCATTTTCCTGAACACCCCTATTTTCTTCTCTTTATCTGTTGTTATAAATAATATAATAGTGTTCCATCTTATATCATTGAACAACTCTTTTTATGTTAATCTCATAGCACTATCCGGATAACAATAATAAAAGCTCACTACAAATGTCATTTATATTTACATATGTCAAAAAATAAACTTCCCTTCTCTACTGAATCATCAAAGTACTCGGACGTCTTTTTCATTTATTGGTAAATTAATCTGTGCACTGCATTATAATCTATACTTTTTTTCATCATTATCTCTTATTACTTGATGGCCTCTTTTTATTGCATCATTAGTATGCAAGCTGTCAAAAAACAGCCGATATATATAGATTGTACTAGAAAATTGATTTGGTTTGTAATTTTTATTGCGTTATGTTACATTACGATCGTTCATTTAAGTACCAACAGAAACTGATTATAGGGAAGATTATAGTAGGTAACGTTATTTAAGCAAAATTAACTAATACACCTTAAAGAGACATTTTAAGAAAAACTAATAAATACGACTTTTTTGAATTTATTTTTTTTAAGTGGCAGATTTCATTAATTATAATATATATGTACATACATATGTAGAATAAAAACTTCAAGGCTTATAGCGATAATAAATCAGACAGTAGGTCAATCTGTCAACAGCTAAAACTCTTTTTCATTTTTTACACCTACCCACCTACGTACTTATACATTCATATCCCGTTCTTGAATGTATAATATTCCCCACTTCTTGGAAACGATTATTTAAGAATGTGTTTTATTATTTGTAAAATTAAGTCAGAACAATGAATAAAGATTAAAAAATAAGTGATATATCTCTCAAAAAACCATCTATTACCACGTTTGTTACAAGCCTTAAGACTTTATATCATACAATAACAATAGCAAATAAAAAATAGAGTAGTAGCCTAGACTTTGTCTAAGGTTCGAATTTTATTTTTCTATGTGGCAATCTTAAATAATTTATGTTGATTTTATTCAAAACAAAAAAAATTAAGATTACGATTTAAGTTGATTAGGACTTAAATCTAAGGTCGCAACCGCCGCCGACCACTCACCGCACCGCGAGCCGCTGCGTCGTCGCCACCGGTTGTTTATTATATTGCGAAACACCCACTTTTTTGCAAAGAAAATTTAAAAACAATTCTTAAAAGTTTACTGCTTGATTTTGTGACTAAACACTAACTTTACCTTGAATTTTCTGAGAAATCATATATTTTGTAAACACAGTTAATATTTTTTATTTATTTTTTTTTATTTGTTATAAAGAATTGTGACTATTTGATTTATGTTTTTTTTAAAGAATAAACAAATTTTTCTGAGATTTATAAGTACGTATTAGATGTTTGTGGGTCAAGTTCCAATGACGGAAGAAAATTATAATCATTGATATAGAAACTTACATCAATTGCATTGTTCCAAAGTCCAAAAAACCTTTAGTATAGTGTTTATTATCATGAAAATAAAGCTATATGTTACCGTTCAAAGTTTAACAACATATTTATATGAGTCCTGGAATTTTTTAAAGTTATTTTTTTTTAATTTATTTTTTAACAAAATATTCTAAGCTTAAAGAAATAAGTCAAACGCTTTCGAATAACAAAATAAAACTATAATGTCGAAGAGTTTAATTCTTGCATTAATTTTTGTTCAAGAAACCGTTACTAAAGAAATAATTTATGAAAACTGTTTAGGTGGGATAATTTGCCATTAATTACATAGTTTTTTTTTTTTATTTCGTATTTTTAGTTCAATATTTTCTATGTTTTTTTTGTATGATGCTTTGCTATATTGATATGAAAAAGTAGTAAACGGATTTTAAATTGAATGGTTTATAGTTCAATAATTTGCCGTTAATTAGTCATTAATTAATTGTGACAATTGTATTCTATTTTTTTTTTTTATTTACAAAAAAAAACACAAAACATAGAAAACATAACATGACAAGATGTAAATTACCTCAACTCTGAACGTCAAACTATAGAGCAACAATCCATTAAATTTAAGAATTGTTTACCCTTTTTCGAGGGGTGCTTCGTTAACTTGTTATTAGTTTAGGAAATAAGCAAAGCAAAAAAACATAGAAAACATTGAACGAAAAAAATTGAACTTGAAACCACTAATT
The DNA here is from genome assembly GCA_951394125.1 of Epistrophe eligans. Lineage (NCBI taxonomy): Eukaryota > Metazoa > Arthropoda > Insecta > Diptera > Syrphidae > Epistrophe > Epistrophe eligans. The sequence goes on from OX596030.1 coordinate 27,935,406, forward strand.
TAAGACTAGCTAATGGCATATTATTAACAAATAAACATGTGAATATAAAAAGTTTTAGCCCCTTTTCAAGGTGTAGGTTTGCTAAATTTCATTAAAACTTAGCAAAAAAATACAAAAAACATAGAAAACATGGCAGGATAACATTTAAATTCTCACAAGTAATGAAAGTGGCTAAAAGATGACAAATGAAAAAGCTATAAAACCATTCAATTTAAGAATCTTTTTTAACCATTTTCGAGTTTCGAGGGGGTGCTTCGCTAATTCGATACCAATTAAGGAAATCATCAACAATAAATAGAAAACATAGAATGATACATTGAAAATAAAATATAAAATAAAGTACACAAATGTATATGTAAAAAATGTAGTCAAATTTTTTAAAATGCTTTTTTTTATTTTGCAAAGGAAGTGTTAACTTAAAACTTAAGCCGTGAAATTTAGCACATTTATGAGCACTTTAATAGTTCTGTTTATTTTTTAAATTTGATATGAAAAATAAAAAAAAATTGGTGTTTTGATTTTTATTGTCTACTAGAAAGAGCAATACAAATAAAAAATCATAAATGTATCACAAAATAAGTCTAGTAAGTGTTAAATCATCTGATAAACTTGAATTTCAAAAAAAAATTATAAATTTTTTTCATAAGTTTTGTTTTTGGTAAACAAGCTCTATCAATCAATGATGTGGTGTGGTGACCTATAAGTGACCCTGAACTTTTTCGTACATATGTATGTAGTTAAGTCTGCTAAGCTAAAAAAAAAACTCACATTAAATTCCAATTGTTATAAAGAAAGTACATCAGACTTTGATCTTTTCAAACAATAAAAATTAAATTAAAAAAAAAAAAAAAACAAATTAATTTGATACATACATTCACATATGTATTGAACACATATTTGTATGTAAATAATCAAAATTTTAATTTCTTTTGTTTGGTTTGGTTTGGTTTTTTTTCACCTAAATTTAAACACAAGTTAACACAAGTTAAAAACTGGTGTTAAGGGGATTTATGCAAACTTAAATGGACATTTCGAAAAAAAATCCTTTTAAATCATTTATTGATTAAATTACTTGTTTGAATGTTGATTTATTAACCAAAATATATAAACATTTATTAATTTGTATAATTATTTTCGTAGAACTTTATGAAGTGACTCATATATGGTAATTTTTCTGTTTAAACCCGTTAAATTATAACAATGCCAAATTAATTTGCTAAATATTTTTTTCTGATGTACATATATAAATTGTTGCTTTCTTATTTGTGTACCTATACAAATTTAAATTCTGAGAAAAATAATGTATTAAATAACTTAAGAATCTGATTCATTAAATTAAATTTATTTTTTTTAATTGTTGTTTAAAATAAATTTGACTTTGAATAAAAAATACATATACATACATACATATATAAAAATCTAGTATTCAGCTGTCAACAACAACCGTCCATAATTTAAGTTTTATTTATGTGTATTTTTATTTTTTAAGTACAGTTTTATAAAACATATCAGCAATATGCACACAAATGATACTACCCTGAACCTAACAATATAAGTTCTTTAGTCTTTTAATCGCACTTTCTCCTTAACTAAGCCATTATGCATTTAAACTATAGCTTCTAAAGGAAATGAATAAAGCAAGTTTTAGCCAAACTACTTAAACTTGTGGATTAAATTTAGTCCAATTCTTAAATCCAATAAAGCGCGTATTTTTAATTTAATTAATAAACAATAAAACGTAGCACGAAATATCGGCTTGGTTCGGCAATTATAAAATAAACAAAATCGCCTTTATTATTAATAAACTAAAATGAAACATGCATTTTCTTTAATCAGTGAGTTAAGTGCGAAATCTTATCAATAAAAGAAAATTCAATTTAATTGATGTTAATTAGCTAATTGGTGGAAGCAGGTGTACTAACGTGTATTTATTTATTTATTTATTGGAGACTGTTAAATGCTAACATTACATATTATCTCTTAAAACTAGTTATAATATATTGAGTGTTATTAGGTCAAAAGTAGAGTAAGTAAAGTAAGATATTAAAGATAAAAAAAAAACACAATTGGCACATTATTATCCGGTTATTTTATAACCGGATGCTCAAATTTCTTTAAGTTTTTAAGAAAATTTAAAAGAAGAAAAATAAGTTTCCCTTAATTTGACTTTAACCAGTTGTTTAATTTGCATCTTTGAAGCAATAACTATTTCACTAAAAATAGTTAAGTAGTATAGATTTTAGTGTCCCACCGAAGGTCGATTTTCAGCCGAAGCCGAAGTCGAAGCCGAATTATTAGGTTGAAAGAAAATCTTCGGCCGAAGCCGAAGCCGAAGCCTATGATTGAAAAAAGTCAAGAATTCTCCTTTCCAATTGGATAAAAATATTATTTTTATTAAAATTTATTGCTTAAAAAACATAAGACAGATAAAATAAAAATAACTAATAACTAATTAGTAATTATAAAGAAAAAAGAAATAAATAATTCATTTTTAGTAACAATTTTTATGATGGCACACATGTGTTTTGAAATTTTTTCCGGCGCCTAGTACGATGCCCGATATAATAAACAGATTCTTCGGCTTCGGCCAAAACTTCGGCCTAAAATGCCGAAGCCGAAGGTTTGGCCGAATGTTGTTTTTTTGGCCGAATTCGGCCGAAGCCGAAGGCCGAAGCCGAAGCTTCGGTCGGACACTAATAGATTTATTTATTTCCAATTTTCTTAAAAACTAGAAGACATTTTAGGATCCGATCTGTTTTTCTGTTTCTGTTTCTGTTTCTGTTTCTGCCTGAAAACTATTAAGGGCATTGAATTTCAATTCTATGTTTTTATTTAATTTTATTTCATAAAACGTAGTAATTTTCTACATCGAAATGAAAAATTTAAAACGCAGAGTAAAAGCTTTGCTACCATACCTACGGTGCGGAACAAATACGGTTTAAGATTTCTTTTTGAATGTGAGTTTCATAGTTCCAAATTTTTTCAACGTATTCATTGGAAGTCACATTTGGTGTGGAGAAAAAATGTTAAGTACCTAATTTCCAGTCGTTTATTGTTGTTGCATTTCGTGGTAAATTTTAATTGGGTGGGTTGGGTAGTCTTACGAAAACACAACTAACTATGTAACTGCAGCTCATAATACATAATGATAAGTACGAAAGTAAAGTGTGTTATTTTTAGAGGCAGAGAACTTTTAATTGGCAACACTATTTTCTCTGACAACCCAATTGACAGTTTTCGGTTGTTATGAGTTAAGTTTGGTGTGGTTGTAATAAAATCACGCCAGAGTAATATTTTTTAAATAATTCAAATTTATTTTGAAAAACATGATTCAATTCGAGAAACTCATTAGACATTACGCGCATTTTATACAAAATATCCTATAAATACATAAATTTGCAAAAAAAATAATAATTAATTAAAATAATACACAATTATTAAAACATCAAATTAAAAAGTATTGGCTCCACATGCTACATAGCACGCGATAACATTATTTTACCGAAAGAAACATTTCGAGTCTCTTCCTGCACGTATACTTTTATAGAACATTCAATTTTAAGAAACATTGAATTTTTCAGTTTTTGTTTTCAAATTTCCAAAACCAAGTGTGAGATATATAATTTACTTATTAAGACAAGTGGCGATGACAGACACGCCATAGAAATTTTATAGAAAAAAAATAACATAAGACTAACTTATGTTGTTATGGGAAAAACCATACACACTTATTTATTTAATTCAAGGCCTTTATTTAGCGCAAATTTAACCAATATTTTAGCAGTTGCTAATATTTAGTTATCTACAAAATATATTTTATGTATTTATTCATTATGTTTGAACAACATACATAAATAAAAAGCAGATAATTAAACAACTTGTTTCGATTTTTTGTTTGTTTATTTCTAGAATGATTTTAATAAAATTTTAACATTATATGTATAAACAAATTAAACAGAAAACCTTGTATAGTTTTTCTTCACCTAACATAGTTGTTTTTGCAAACTTTTTTTTTTTGGTGAATATAATTAAAATAGTGTGCGTAAAAAGTGCGCATAACAAGCTTTTAGTTCAGTAAACTTTTAATATTGAAGTTCTTATCGCATGTCCATGAGTTCTATATTGTTCCTGATATTTTGATTCAATTAAACGAAGTTCTTTCTGTTCAAATTTTGTTCATCTTCGTTTTAACTCATTTAATTGACAACGTTTAGGTACAGTTAAACAAGGACTTCAAATCACAAAAAAATTAAACCGTCTGGATTTGAAATTGTATTGTTTCTCAAATTCCAACACATGTACACCACAAAACAAAAACTTACTTCGCTCAAGACTGTATAAACTTTTGTTTCATTAGCTCTATTCCAGACCTAATTTCTTAGAAACAGTTTCAAACAGCTAGATTTGGTCCGAAGTCGTTCCACTCTTCAAAAATTGCAGGATTTCTTGCAAAAGAGAGCGCTCCCCAGAGAGTAAATTATTTCCCCTTCTTGCCAGTTTTAGGAATTTCTTGTGGCTATTTCTGGGCTGAATGTCAAATACTATAGATTGACATCTATCAGATGACAGAATTTGTCAGTTGCATTCAAAAATCAATGTCGACGAAGGGTTGCCCAAGTATTAGTTTTATTTTAATTTTAGTTTCGATAGATAATCACATTTTTCATTATTTTATTAATCTTTTAACTAATCAAATAATTAAAAAAAAAAATTATTTTAAATAGCAGAACTATTACTTAAGAAAAAAATTTGACAATTGAGTATTTCTTATATAATAAAGTGCTTTTTGAAGAAGAAACACGCTTAAGCTTCAAAATTGAATTAATAATAATAATAATTAATTCGATATAAGCAGGTACGTTTATATTTTGTTAACATTTTATTTTCTTGGGTTGTGATTTTTTAAAATTTAAAAAAAATGTATCATTGATGTACATACGGCAACTCTAGTCGAGTGTATTTTTTGACGTTATCAGAAATAGTGCAAAATTCGTTCCAGACATTTTAACAATTTTCTTTCTCTTTGAAATTATTTCATCCCCACTCTTCAAATTTGACATTTATACCAGATTTAGTTCGAGAAATCTTGGGCACGCAGCTATTTACAGTGCTGCTCATTTATATGTATGTCTGCTTTTAAACGCTGCAATTACCCCCTGCGATTTTTAAGAACGTAGGCGGGGAACGTATCCGGTGGCCGGGGTAAACAAAGTTGCAGAGGTTGAAATAATTGCAGAGTTATCGCTCTTTCTTCTTTGTGCTTTTTCCTATTGTTTGAGGTACAAGCGGAGTAAAGAATGTGAAGATTTCTTTCCTTCTCATTTAAAAATAATTGTAGTTATTAAAATTTGCAGCATTTAAATGGATGTTGCAATCCGAAAGAAACTCAAAAGAGAATTGCCGATAAAAATTGCAGTCGTCTAAAAGAAGTCTATGCATCGCTGACATTTGGGATGTGTTTAGAAACTTGTGACTTTTTCACCATTTTCTCTTTTAATTTTCGGAATTTAGTCCCCTTTCACACGAAGAAACTGAATTTCCAAGTTATTTCAGTTTTTAGGAGAGAAGGGTGCCAAGTTAATGGAATGAACGGTCTACGATTGGTGAAAATTTGAAATTAAAAGAACACGTCAAAAAATCTCCAGAAACTTGTTTCCTCGTGTGAAAGGGGACTTAGACTTGGATACAAAACCAGTTATGTATGAAAAAAATGATCCATTTATATAACCCTTTCTAGAATTCATCCGTTTATATCTTATCTATTAATTAAGTGGCATTAAAACCGTTAACCATATAAATTAAGTGATCTGATTGTCGATGCCTAAACTATAAAAGAAACATAGAAAAAAAAAAAACTTGAAAATGATTCATTTCTTTCTTCTTCGATTTCTGTATCTTTTAGGTCAAAAATATAATAAACCTGATTGGTTTATAATTTAAGATAGTAAACTAATCAATTATGAAGGTTAGCTGTTATATTTATAGACGGAGTTTTTTGACGCTAAATAAAAATTTTATGTATATGTTTTGACAAGTCCTAAATAAATTAATTTATTTTCGTCTTATCGATTTTTATAAAAATTTAATGCTCATATCAAACGTAATTAAATCGTTAGGCAGGCAAAATGCTTGCTTGGTTATCAAATACACCATACATGCTTTTAAAATTAATTCAGTTTGTTTATTAGAACTTTCTTAATTAAATTCTAACTAATTTAAACAATTTAAATTAAACAATACTTAAACATTTAACTAGAGCTTCATAACCATACTATATACACCTATAGAAAAAAGTAATAGAATATTTAATAGATTTATAATTAAAATTAATTTTTCAGTTTCGGTTAAACAAGTTAGAAAAACAACTTGTTTAACAAATAGTCATAAAAAAATATCACAAAAATATTAATATTGTATAAATTTCCAAATATGATTTGTGGACATATATAATCTCTTCTTGAAATTACAACAATAAAAATTGACTAAATTTATTTAACAAGCAGACAAGATCCGTTCAGTTAAGTACATCACACGTGTTTTTTTGCTAACGTATTTATAATGAATTCGATTAAATATATAATTAAATATTATCAATTTGTATAGGTTAACAAAAGTTGGTTACTTAAGTGTATTTCCGGCTTAATGATAAATAATGACGTTAACGTAAACCATTACTATATAATGTACATTTGCATATGTTTGGTTAGCAATTAGGCATCATTATATATATTTAGTACTGAACTATACAAGAGCAAGTTCTTGCGATTAAGTGGTGAATTATTTATTTCAATACAACTCAAACCAAGTTTTTATATGTATATTTATACAAAAAAGTTATCCAGCAACAAACTGATTCATCAGAAGTATCAAAGTGTTAAATTATTTTTTTTTTTTTAATTCTAAGAAATTCTCATTATCACTTTCAGTTTCAATAATTTTGTTGTTATGTGCAACATTTCAAATAATTTGTATTTAGGTTGATTTTCCAATGAAACGTGTTGACTTCAAATAGCCATCGATAAATAAATGGCCAATTTTCAAACGCGTAGAAGAAACAAAAATAATTGCATTTACCAAAATTCCTGCCTACCCTGCTTTGTTAAAGTTGGTCTAGCGTTACCAACAAAAATATGTTCGTTATTGAGTCGTTTAAGTATGGCATACAGAATATTGGATAAAGGTATATCTAAAGCTAAGTACAGACGATTGTCAGATCTTACAATATTGTCAGATCTGTCATTAAATTGTCCCAAATATCTTACAATCGTCTGAACGCACAATTTTGTCTGACAATATTGTCAGAAACGTCATTTTCAGTTAATTGTCAGACGACAATCTGACAAAAAATTATCTTATAACCGTCTGAAAACACAATTTTTATCATTGTCAGACGATAAGGACATTGTCAGACTCATTGGTCATTGTCAGATGTTTTCATTGAAAACATCTTACAATTGCTGACAATTTCTTCATTGTTCGAAGTGTCAATGAAACCCATCGGTTGGAGTCGAGTTGGTTAAAGAGAGATAAAAAAAAAACATTTGTGTTGGAAATTTTTAGTTTTTTTCAAAACTGAATAAATAAACTCAAAAAGAAAATATGTATCTATAAAGCAACTCACTTCAATTATATTTTATATGTGTTGTGTAGTTTTATTCGGAATAAATTAAGTGCACATACTCGGCCGCCATCGGTCTTTTATTAATTCTTTTTAGTTGGTTTTTTGTCGCATTTCTGACTAAAAATAGATAAAAAATCTAACAATGGAGGCATCAATGGTTGAAAAAGTTACCATGGAAAACGGAAATTCAACAAATCTTAAAGAACCTGATTATGAAAAGGAGAGGAGAAAAAGATTCTTTATTAAATGCAGAGGAAATCGATGGGAATGTTGCAGAACCTTCTCCAAGTAATGATGCCTCCCCCCCAAAAGATGTAAACAATCAATCAATTTTTTTTATAGATCTGCCAACCGTTTGAATAGAATATTTTCAAGCTGACAATTTTGTCACATATATTACTGTCCGAAAATTGTCAGACAAGAGCTGACAATACAATTGTCAGACTTTGGGATGAAATCTACATACCGTGTGAACAGACAATTTTTCATTGTAAGAAATATATCAATTGTCAGCGAATTGTCAGCTATGGTCAGATCATTGACAGTTTTGACAATATTGTAAGATCTGACAATCGTCTGTACTTAGCTTAAGTCTAACTAACGCGAGATATCCATTTTTTTCTAATATTATGCATATAAAAAGCGTGGAACAAAGTTTGATCCCACCATGCCACTTAAACAACAAAAATGCACAGCACAATATAAGTGAATTCTATGTAGCTAAATGCAACCGATTCTTTCGAGGCAACCCTATAATTTAACCACATTTCACTATCGGCAACCTATGTCATAATATTGTTTGTTTACAATTTCGATGGAAATAGATCAAATTATGGCGGTATCTTTTACTATAACGGCATACAGAAATGTAAATATTATCATCATTTACGCACTTGCTTTCAGACCACAAAGTACTTATATTTATATGTAGTACATATATAAATTATCAATTCACAATAATTAATATTATAAAAACATTGTTTGTGGCTTACCTGATTTCTATTTCCTTACTTTAAATCCGATAACAATATAAACAAACGTATAGACACTTGTTTTTTTACCGCAATACCACAAGTAAATTAGTTTCCTACATATCAATCATATCGTATATCAAAAGACTTGGTAATATTTAATTATACAATTGAAAAAAAGAAAACGATTAATTGGCTTAATTTCTTTGACACATAGTTCCGATGTTTTAATCCTAAGGGCACTAGTTCACGATGGTTATTTTAGATAGTTAATTCTATTTTAGAAAAAAAAAAAACTTGAAAAAATATATTAAAAAATAAATTGAACTCAAGTTAACTCAGATGAAGTTGTTGAAACAGAGAGGGCGACGCTTTGTAACACTATGAAAAGAGCGATATTCATAGTGTAACCCTATTAATTTCGATATCTGAGTTAACTCACCACATTCGATGGTTTAATTTAGGATTTAAAAAATTGACTTAAAAACATTTGTCAAGAGTTAACTCGGGTTTAACTCCGAAACTAGGATAATATCGCACTGTAAAATTTGGTCTTAAACGAATTTGCCTTTGAAATCTAAAATTAAGAAGTGTTCTTTTCTTATAACTACAAGCATTTTAGTCTAAATAATTAAATAGTCACGATTCGTCAGAGAATACATTGAAGAATAAATTTGTATGTTTGGCATGCATTGGTTTCGGTAAAGATAAAGTAGGTACCTACCTTAATGTAGGAAGCTTAAATCCGCAGTTCCGACAATCAAATCCATATAGAGTTTCCGTCTTCTTGATTTAAAGAGTGAACTAGTTTATTTTCCAAACTAAAAATCTTAGAATCGAGATATTTTATATGACAAGACCAGATGTCAGTTTATAACAGTTATTACAGTTTTCCGCCATGAAAAGTAGTAGAAACGTAGCTTTAAAAATACATTTTAGATACATTTAAACCCACTTAAGATAAAACCGCAGAAAAACCCTCTTATCTGAAACACTTTTTTCATCCCCGAGCATTTTTCGACTAATTACCTACTAAACACTCTGCTTAAACAAAACTCGCTTAAGTAAAAAACACATTTACCTTAAACATATTTTCAGTTAAATTTTATATTTTTCATTGAAAAAAAAACTCTCTTAAGTGAACAAAATTTTGAATCGAAAAGAACAAAATTTGCTGAACGCTTTCACTTCTGATTTATATTTCACCTCCGCCATTTTCACCACAAAAATGACATTTGAATTTATGATATATTACAACCATTTTATATAATTTTTTCTAGGTAACTCCAAAAGATAAATTCAATTTTTTCTAGCTTTAAATTTTCGCTTAATGGAGTTTTTAAATTAGCTTAAGTGAATTTTGTTTTCAGCTGAAAAACCCGCTTAAGTGAAAGAAATACTGTTACATTTTGTCGTACCTCTTAAGCGGGTTTTACTGTCCTCGAAATATGCGAAATATGCCCATCGACTGGTATCGCAGGCCACTCGCTTTCGTCTTAACTTACTCTCACGCCTCCCAATCTTACAAAACATTGAACTTTTCAATGTTTACCAAATTCGTTTATTTGCTCAAATGTTAACAGATAATCGACTGACGAGACGCCTCTTCGTTAAATGTTGAATTCTAAAACAAATTTTTGTGCTTTTTTTTGTTATTCTTTGCTTTTGTTTTGTAATTAAAATTATTATTTAAATATAAAGATTTCTATTCAATTAGTTTCAATTAAAAAATTTCAAACATCCCGAAATCCGAAAAAATACCTTGTCTGTTAGTTACTGAAAATTAATAAAACTGCGTAGTCGTCGTTTAATTGAATGTAAGAAATATTTTTCTTTTTAAATTCAAAGCTAAAAATATTATTTTTGTCTGGAATTTTATATTTATTTAACAGTCAGTAAGTCAATACAAATTGTTTGAAGGTGTGTCTTAGTAATATGTATGTACGAGTATATTTAACAATGCATTATCTTATTAGTTATTATTTTGGCAGATGTTCAAGATTTTTTTTTTCGTTTCAAAAACAAAAAAATACATGTGAGCTACACATCTTTAAGTAAAAAAAAATGTCAAAATAATATTGTCTGGCCTTCAAAACAAGCACGCGCCATTTTAATATTCTTACTAGCTAAGGGTCAGTGTCAAGAAAAATGTTTGTTACTATGGATAGTGTATATAGACATAAATCTAATTAAACGCACACGCAAAAGCTGACAAAGATATTTTTAGTTTTTTTTCGTATGTTATTTTGCTGTTTGTGTTCTATATTCGATAACAGAAAATAACTTTGCACAATTTTTTTGATATTTTACTAAGAGTATTTTTATTATATTGTAAGTGGGTGGAAAAGTCAAAATACCTATGCATACCTATTTTTAGAAACATTAATGCAATTCGTAAAAGTCATCAATGTTATCGAAGTAAATATGGACTCTATTACTTTATAGCACGGGGAGGAGTGGGGGTATTGTAAATATAGATTGAAAACCAGCACAGATTCATTAGGAATGTCGAAACAAGTTAGGACAGAAAATTTAAAAGGAATCTTCGATCTGGCAAAATATAAATTCTTTTCATTCCTTACGGGTTTTATAGTAAAAAAAATATCTACAACGTATGTACCTAACTGTATGTAATGTAATATTTAATGGCAATGAATTTTTTACATTTTCATCTGTAGTTTCGTTTGTTGAATTTTTCCCAGGGTTGACCCAGGTTTTATTAACAACCCCAAGAATTGTCAAAAAGCCTGGGTTTTTCTATTTTCAAAAAACACTAGACGATGTAAATTGTTTTGTTGACAGTCAAAGCAAGAAACAAGAAGTTTTGTGCTCAATAATAAAAACTTAAAATTTGCATTAAATTAATTTAAAAAAATTATTAAAACAACTTCAAGGGTTTCCCTTTTTTATTTCTATTTATTATCTTTCAATTTGGCTTTTAATTTCTCCCAATTTTCAAAAATAAGCAAACAAAATAATTGCCTCACAATCACAACTCATGTCGCTTTGGCAGTTTATTCGTTATCTCAACTAGCCACAGCAAAATACCTATGTAGGTCTACTTCAGGGCAAGCTCAGGGCGACCCTAGGCCCTAGGTCTCAAAAACACAGAATTTGACTATCGGGGTAAGTTTGGGTTTTTCAAAAAAACGCTTTAGGGCGACCTCAGGGTTTAACGAACAAACCTCCTGTATGTCGGATTTTCACGATACTCTGACAAGCTGTCATAATTTCTTCCATTTTCTTATTACGTACATATGTCAAAAATCGCTGTCAGTGTTTTCTTCATGCTGACATTTTGAAAATTATGGCAAAGAATTAATGAAGTGTATATATAAAATGGTTCTTTTGGGTAAAAAACGGGCGTGTTCGTAGGCGAAAATTAAATCCTTTTATCAGGTCTCAAAATGAGTTGAGGGAAAAAAGGTTATATTCTATTTTGTGCATATTAATGTGAATATTAACAATTTCTCCACACAATCTCTGTACGCTGAGGTGAATTAGTTACAGTGGGTGCGTTTGCGCATATTTTACTCAAAATTTGATGAAAGGTTATAATCTTTTTTGTGTAGAATTTTATAAGCAACAATTTTTTTAACAAAATTTCTTCCGAAATGATAATAAAAAAAAGTTGTATCAATCCACAAAATCGGAAGACCTGGTTCAAATTTTGCTTAATTTTTAGGAGTTGATGTAGTTACCAGATAAAAATAAAGCGCTCCACCAAAATTAAGCTTTATCAGAATTTTTATAAATTCTCATTGGCTATGATACACAAATTTAAAATAAAATCAATTTATTGGGCAAATAATTTAATTTTATCGAAAACGGCCTTATTTTGTAAATGTCATTGATTCAAACTGAGCTGTCAAATATATTGTATTAAGAATATTTTCCACACTTAAAAATTAATACCTTATAATGTATATGAGCTTTAAATCAAATTCTAAATGTGGTTTTATTTATTTATATTTGTACATATATTCATACATACAAATGTATTTGCACGTCAACCTTCGATGATACAAAATACATTTGATTTTTACTGCACGAATAAACAATAATGAATGAATCAAGCTGTCAAATGATTGTCAGATCTGTCACGACCATGTAAATTTGATCATGAAAAATAAATTGTAAATGACACTGCGCCCACAACAGTAGATCCATGTTCCATTTTTGTTGTTGATTATCAAATGTTTCACATTCTATACGTACATATAATGTACATATATATTATATGTATGTATATTTAGTATATACATACATATTCAAAAGTAAAATAAAATGCTCCTTGTCATATGAATTTGCTGTTATAGTTAATTATTATTATTGTTATTATTTATTAAAACTATACATAAATGTACATCAGTAAAATACTTAAAGCTACTAGCTACCAGGGCTTCTAGCTGGAGAATATAGTTAATTATCTTTTAACATATTATGTAACTAATTTTAATTATTTTTTTTTTGTTTAATCTTTCAGATCTTCTATCATGTCGTCAAGTACTAAATATAATGACAATGTTCGGCTTCATGCTGAACTATGCCCTGCGAGTTAATCTCACTATAGCCATAGTGCAAATGGTAAAATACAATGACACAAGCCTGCCAGTCCTTAATGGCAAGGACGAAATCCTAAGTACAAATCTAACAACAACAACAACAACACCTGCATCAAATACCAGCCCTTCTGAAGTAGATGATGACAAATTCGCATGGGACAAATATCAGCAGAATTTTGTACTAGGCAGTTTCTTCTGGGGCTATATTCTGACAGAACTGCCTGGTGGCCGATTGGCTGAATTGATTGGTGGTCGAAGGGTATTCGGACATTCTATGCTTTGGGCGTCTCTGCTGACCTTATTCACACCGATGGCAGCTCACATAGATTATGTTGCTTTGATTGTTGTAAGAGCTGTTCTGGGCTTTATGTTGGGTAAGTGTTTTGTTTTCATTTTAAAGCTAAGCTAAGATAGATATATAAATAAATTTTGAAGGTTCATTGATTGAAATGTAATTTTCTCTCGTTTTAAGGTGCGTCATGGCCAGCAATTCACCCAGTTGCTGCAGTATGGATTCCCCCACTAGATCGTTCTAAATTCATGTCCAACATGATGGGTGAGTTTATATTTTTATTTTTTTTTAAACCGATTTGTATCTCTCATGAATATTTAAATTTATAAAAATTTATTATCTTTTCCTATTCTAATGTTAACAGCTTCATCACTTGGTGCTGCAATTACAATGCCAATTTGCGGATACTTTATTTCATCATTTGGCTGGCCTAGTGTATTCTATCTTACCGGTAAGAGAAAAAGCTATAATTATACCATTTAATTTGTTTATTTCGAGTTTCCCGAGAAAAAAATTTAAATATGTAATTGTTTTTGTTGTATTAAACATCAATGATTTCGATTTTTGCCAACCAAGTGTGATTGAGTCACATATATTAAGATTTGATTTCACAAAAGAGTGATTGCACTTATGGCGTTCGTGTCCGTCTTAGTACTGGCCACTGGCGTATAGTCTCAAGTCCGTATGACTAATTGATTATAATGACGGGCAAATTGTAAGGCCAGTGTTTTTGTGTAAAATGTTGCTGTTTTTTTTTTTTTTTTTTTTTTTTTTTCATTGAACTAATACTCAATTCGATAGAAGATAATATTTTTTTTTTTCTTATGAATGAAAATAATGCAATTAATTTAATTTTTTTTGTTTAAATGTGATTGCGGATTTGTGTCAACTATATTTATAAATAATCGTTTTACATAAAGCGTAGGCATATGCATCATTTCATTTTGACTTTTAGAACTAAGTTCAAAGATTCAAAATGGAAATTGAACTATTTTTAAATTGAAGCATTTATTCGAAATTGAAGCACGCATTTAAGATTCACAATTAAATACATAAAGGAAATTTACAAAAGATCAAAGTAAAATACTGGTAAGACTCCACGATCAATACCTATATATTTTCTTAATTTTTGAAAACAACAACATTCGACAGGGAGACTATGTAAATCGGGTGACACTTAGGGCCAATTTTTCAGCTAATTTTGAACAAAAATTAATCTACAGTTAATTAAAGAAACAAGTTTTTTTAGTAGGAAATGCACGCAGAAATATTTAACAAACTTACTGGAAACAAAATATAAAGCATCTGTTCAGTTAACTCTGAGTTGAAACAAAGTTAATTAATACTGGAAATAAATTAAATCTAAATTTACTCATAAAACGTTTCTCGGAGGATTAACTTAAACAGCCGTATTTATCAGATTTGTGTCTACTTAGTCACTGTCTAACTATTTTCAAATTGGTGGAAATATGCTCTATTAAATAAAAATAAATATCACATTATTATCGGTTAAGCCAATCTACTCTTGTGTCTAAGTTAAGCAGCTATAAGACAACAATAAACAAGGTTTTTGAACACATTTTCCAAAGTTAGACAGTTGTCTAAAGTTAGAAAACGTTTATAAATAAGACCATTAGTTTTTAAAATACAATTTAAATTGAACTCGCGAAATACAACATCGGGCAGAAATTTCAGTTCATTTAATTCCGAGTTCAAATGGTTAATCTTCTTATTTTAATTCATCGATTACAGTGGATTAACTAAGGTTTAATCAGGATTAAATTATATGTGATTAGCTAGTAACTGATTTTTTAATCTTAAATCCTAGTTTAGCCTCAGTTAATCTGCCAAAATTTGTTTGTTTAAAATTCTGATCCAAAGATAAACCATATTCGTACAACTGACCTAGAACTAAAATAAAATTCTGACAGAAATATCACTTTATTTAATTCAGAGTTAACCCACAAATGTGGCTAATTTTTAATTAACTGAGGTTTAACCATGCTTAAAGTGTAATAATGATCTCACACTTAAAAGAAAACAGGTCCTTATATAGCTTCTTCTATCTATGTTTTGAAATCATAGATGTATGATGATGATGATTAATAACAAAAAAAAATCGTAAAAATCTCCAAATCCATATTATGAAACTTTGAAAGTCGAACTAAATGTTCGATATCTAACTTTCGTTCTGTTTTATTTTTCTTTAAATCCCGTAGTTGCTAATTTCAACTTTATTTTATTGATTTTCTCTTCGAAAGCATAACAAATCATGGCTGCTCGTAAATAAAATAAAGGAAACTTCCATTAAAATATACTTTCAATCACGAGTTTAACAAAATAATTAAATTAAAAAAAGTGTTACCAATCTATACCTGGATATTCTTAAATGTACATAACATAATATATCGCTTGACAATTAATAAATTATATACTGCTGATAAATATAAATAGCTTTGTTATTATCAATAAACGATTAGATCATAATTGCTAATATTGTTTAAGTGATTGTCAGTTAATAAAAATAATTTAGAGTTTCCGTTAAGATTTAAAGAAAAAAGAAAAGATAAATATAAAATACTTTAAAGTAGCAATTATTATATTAATATTTCCAAATAAGCATACTTATCTTTTTTTAGATTTTATGATATCTACGAATCAGAATAATCTATGAAAGTATTTATAATTCACTTTCTGAACAATCGACAAAACTAATGGTATTCGAGATATTTAAATAAATCTTGCCAATATACCTAAATATAAGCAAAACTCTGTCAATAAATACTCAATAATATATCATCAAATATCAGAAAATAGATAGATAAGAGTTTAACTCTTCAGAAAAGTGTCAAGCTGCTGATGGGTAACCATGGATTAAATAAAGATCTATATCAAAAAAAAATAGTAAACATTTAAAATTTCCTGTTACAAAGCAAAAATAATGAAAGTCTGACATTGAAATCTTTATCAGTAAACAATTTTATAAATAATATTTAATCATAAATAATATTTGATCATAAAATAAGAAACTTTCAATTGATTTGATAGATTTATTATTTGCAAAGTCATTTGGTGTTTAATAATTATTTTTTAATCTTTTGAAAGATTCTAATTTCTGTTAAATGCAATTTAAAATAATTGTGAACAAAAAACATCAAATTATTATCAATTGATAAAAATAAAATAATTAATTATGTCTGTCGTTATTGTTAATTAATTTTAACACCGCCACTGATGGCCGTTGGCTATTCGGGTATATGTAATATTAATCGTGATTAGTGTAATAACATCCTAAAGCCTAGTAATTTGCTGTTGATGCGAAACGAACAAAATAAGCGAAACATTTCATTTTGCCGTACGCTGTTCAACGAAATTGATAAAAGTGTAGCAGAAGATTTGAGAAAAGCCTCTGCTCTCTTTTTTAGCACAAAATGAATTACCTAGATTAATTATTGTGTGCGCAAAAGTGACATTTGACTTTAAAGGCTCCCCCAAACCAACGCGCAACATTCGGAACTACACGATGAAACCGCTGTCAACATATATTTTACATGAGATTCGCAACTTTAAGTTGCATGTGCGCTCACTCTCATATGCCTATAAATGCCTATTTAAGTAACCAAACTTTTGCGAAACTAAAATTTGCGTGTGCACGCCTAGCTTAAATCTAGATTTTTATCACGAAATAATTTAATGAAATGAAAATGAAAATATCTTGCGTATTTTTCAATCCAGAAAGGTCATGTAGGGTCGAGCAGTTCCGTTAAAGTGCAGTTCCGCCGGATGCGATCTTAATCCCATAAAGATGAAAAATTGCATTTTGAGATCGAAATAAACAAAACCAAATAAAATATCTATTTATGTGTTTTATAAAACTATTGAATTTTAATTTTTGTTTTATTTTAATGGAATTTTATTAATAAAAGCTTTTTTTTAAATTATTTTTATCATTTAAGGTGGTGTTGGTTTACTGTGGTCAATTTGTTGGTTCCTCTTTGTATTCGACACACCTGCCACTCATCCAAGAATCTCACCAGAAGAACGTCGTGAAATTGAAGAGGCTATTGGTTCGTCTACATCCAAAAAGCGTCCTAGTCATGTTCCATGGGGTCAACTCTTATCATCATCTGCTGTCTGGGCAATTATCATAACTCATGGTTTATCAGTATTTGGATTCTTTACTGTAATCAACCAATTGCCAACTTATATGCATGACATATTAAATTTTAATATTAAAAAGGTTTGTTCTATATATGTATCTATTACCTAATCTTAACAAATAATTTAAATTTTTAAACCAATTTGACTTTTGAATAATTTATTATAATTAATGATTAAATAACAAATTTCATGGTAACTTTATGGTATCTACATATACGAGTGTTTTTTTTTTATCTAACGCCCCCATATAACTATAATACATAATATTACATTCATTACAATTCATTCATTCATTTGACTCAATTAAATGATTTATAAGAATTTAATTGATTGTCCTTCGTCGTTAGTTTGGATATACAATTTGTATATAAGCAATTAAATTGATTGTGCGCTTTTTTTAATTCATAGAATTTAATCTTTGCGATTAATTATTTTTTTTTTGCTTTTCACCCGTATCTTTTGAAAGAAATAATTGAAAACATATTAGAATTGGGTACATTTGTCTAAATTAGCTCACAATAAATCAGCAAAATAATTAACTGGATATACGGTAGTAACCCAAAAAGAAGTCAATTTTAACCAAAAAGTTAATTTTTTGTCACCCTTTTTTTTAGCAAAATGTAAATTATTTTCTATTTATTTAAAAATTACACTAAAACATTGATCGGAAGTTAATACACTAACTAAAATATCTTAATTATAGAAGAATAAACTGCTACTAGTACTAATTCACGTTAACTACCAAAAACATAAAGAAAATCTAGTACAGCCAACAAGAACTCTGTTGTCACCACAGAATATTATTTAGTCTGCATGCAGTATACACATTTTCTCACAAAATGTAAACCTTCGCACACACACTTTCTCGCTTAAGGCTGTTAACATTTATCTTTACTTTAACTTGTGGCTAAAACAGCATATATTTTTAACTTGATTACTCATTTATCATCTAGTGCCTAGTGCGTTGCTTATGCGAAACGAAATTTGTCTGTGGTTTTGAACAAGATAACGAAATGTTTACGAAAACATAGCGGCAAAATATTTATCATGGAAAAAATCGCACAATGAACGAACAATAAAAGAAAAAACAAACCGTAAACGGAATAAAACACACGCAACTTATTGTCCGGACAAAAAAATCTGCGCGAAAAAAAAGTGTAAAGACTTCTCCAAATAATCTGCTACATTAGCCAATTTTACTCATCGAACAACGTATTTCAAAATGACAAGCAGAACGGAATTTTTCGGTTATAGTTTCGTTGTGTAATTTATGTATGGAATTTTTCGTTATGCATCCAACAGCGTATTAGGCTTTATTATGGTTTTTAAAAGCTTTTTATTTGAAAAGATAATTTTATTAAACTGCTGTTATTATAATTTATATTAACTCATTATACATTATTATATTATATTTGTCTTATTTTTTACTATTTCCATTTTAGAATGGACTTTTCTCATCACTTCCGTACCTGGGTAAATACATTATGGCTTTAAGTTCATCATATTTTGCTGATTTCCTCAGACAAAAAGGAGCATTATCAACAACAGCTACTAGAAAAGTGTTCACTACGTTCGGTAAGTTCAATTTGCGAGGAGAAATTTTTTTATAATTCTTAAACATTTCTTTAAAAGTACATAGGTACTATTCTAAACTTCAAGTAAGGCCTAAATTTCAAGGGAATGAGGTTTTGTTTTATGTAATATCTCGAAAACTATTACACCTCTATTAATACAAAATGTTTAAACTTTGATCAATGGATTCACGAATTAAAATATATTTAACTGCTAATTCACTTTCAGCAGAAAATCTTAACGAAAATCTAGTACATTAACAAAAAAAATCTGTTTAAGATTTTTATTAGTTTATGTACCTAAACATAAACTTTCTCACAAAATGTGAACTTTTGTACACATTCCGACAAGGCTAGAATTTTGGAATTGAGCTTTTTTTTAACAACTGAAGTCTAACCTTTGAACCCCTATACTTTTTGTACTTGAAAAGTCAAAACTACCAACAGTTTCTTCTTAATAATTGTCAATACAGTTTTATATTTGCCTACTCTCCACTGTCTCTTTCTTTGACTGATAATCACGTCAATAATTGTGACGTTTCCCAACATTACAGGCAGCGTTTGGTATTATTTTATGGCTTGACTGCCGAATTTTCTAATGTCAATCTCTTTTTCAATCATACGCGAAAAATAAAAAACAAAAATGTTTGACATTTACTAAAACTACCAAATTTCTACATTTTTACCACCAAACTACTTCTTTAGCCTGTCAAAACTCTAACAGATATTTAAAATATTATTTCTGTACCGTTTACTCCACAAAACTAGAAATTTCTGCCAAATTTAAGTACAATTTATTTAGTGTTTTTAATGAACTTTGGAATGAAATTGGTAGAAGTTGGCAGTAAACGTTATTTACAAATAGAAAATACCTAAATTGTTTTAATATTATTTTTTTTTAATTATAGCTCTATTCACACCTGGACTATTGATGGTTGCTCAAGTATATCTTGGCGATGTTGCTTCATGGTCGGTTACTATCTTTACACTAGCTCTTTTCTTCCATGGAGCCGTGACAGCTGGTTACTTAGGTAACGGTCTCGATATTGCTCCTAATTTCAGTGGAACAATATTCGGAATGGCTAATACCCTCTCATCTTTTGGTGGATTCCTTTCGACGTGGATGGTTGCTGCTCTAACCTCCACTGTAAGTTTTAAATTTATGCCTTTACATTAAAACTTTATTTAATTAAAATAAAATAAATTAGCAAAATGACTACCATGGATGGCAAAATGTATTCTGGATACTTGCTTTTACATACATGGCTGGAGCAGTTGTCTATGTGATATTGGGAACTGGAGAACTCCAATCCTGGAATAATCCACAAGAAGAGAAAAGAATTACTGAAGCTGACCAAGAAGAAGGTCTCCCATTAAAAGAAAAAGTTGCCAATGGAAATTAAGAAAAATCAACAAAAAAAATTTTGTTTTTAATTTAAAATTTTATTTATTTTTCCTTATACTTGTGTGTCATAGTTTTTGAAAAGAAAAAAAAAATAATAATTTGAGAGAAGAAAAAAAAAAACAATACTGGTGCTGCGTGGTCCGAAAACAGCACCTTTCTGCCATACTCATTAAAAAAATATTTCCTACTCATTTTTGTATCGAAGTAAGAAATCAATCTTCTCAGAAAAAGAGTCAAAAACTTTGGATGGTTGTAGTTGTATTTTTCAAGTTACATAATTATTATCTATAGAAAATTGGAAACCCATGTGAAATAATATTTGACTTATTTGTTACTTACAGTATGTGTGTGTGTAAAATTTTGAGAATATATTTTTTTTTTAAGAAGATGATAAAGACAAAACAAAATTTAAGATGTTGAAAAAGATAATTGTGACACTGATAGTATTCAATGTTAATTATAATAACTATTTTTAAATAATATTTTAGATTTTATTAATTAAGTTAAAATATATATACATTTATAGCAAAAGATTTATACTAAAAAATATTTAAAAAAAAAGACTTTCCAATTATATAAGCAAAAATGTATTTTCCAAAAGAAACAATAATTAAGGTCTGTAGAATATTTAGATATGCGTTTTAGAGTACATGTATGTATACCAGAAGATATGGTATAAGTTCATATTTGTATATGTGCATATAAAATGTTATATAAGTTAGTTTATTAATAAATAAATATGTAAAAAGTTACTTTAATTTGTTTTTTATTCTTAAATTTAAAAGCAAACGAACGGTATTGGAAAAGTTAAAAAAGCAAAGAACTGTCAATACGTAACTTTTCAGTATTTTTTAGTACTTCTATGCATAAGTAGAAGTAGGTACTTGTCAAAAAGTACAAACAATATTTTCCAGCCACATAAAATAAAATTACTTTTAGTCATTAATTATTTCTTTTTCGCGACCTTTTTATTCAAAATAATTGAATCCTTATTTTGTCTTTAACAAATCAATAGTTGTGGTGCATTTTGTAAGGGAGAGCGGTAAAGTTCTCAAAAATGATAAAAGGGATGAGTATAGATTTCCGCCTACTGACACGCCCACCTTAAACAAAATTCTCTAACCGTTAAAGTTGATTTAATGATGTGTTTTTAGGAAAAAAAATATTTTACCGAAAAAAAACACTAGTAAAAATGCAATTCTTATTTTAAAATTCACTATTTTACGGTTTAATGTATTCTATGAGTTATTTGTTACCAATTAGTGTAGTTATTTTTTTAAAATTTTGTTTTTTGTTTTACTTCGATTTCAACATAAATCAAACACTTTTTTCAATATCAATAATAAAATTTTTGACCAAAACATACAAATAGTTTACTTTTATCTGCGTAATAGAAAAATTCAATTGCAGTTAAAAATTCCAAAACAAGGAAAATATGTATTATCTTTTTTTACAGTTTTTAAGATTTTTACCTGTTTTTGGCTTTTCCCTTATCTATATGTACATATATACATATATAAATGAATCCCTGTTTCCCTTGGTCACGCCATAACTTGAGAACAACTTAAACGATTTCATTCATCTTTTTTTTTAAAGTTTTCTAATACTTTGCAGAAGGTTCTTACGGAGAAAAAAAATTAAGAAAATTACGTAAAAATTGAATAGTTCAGAAAACTTAACGATTATCACTTAACGACTATTTTTTTTGCATTCAACTATTCATATTTTATTAGTGCACACTGCACAGTGCACAGTCGATTTTTATTTTTAGAGATAAATACAGGTAAATAAATACACAACTGGAAATTTTGACACAAAATAATGAATGAATTAAGTTACAGAAATAGGCAAAACAAAAGAAAACAGATAATTTTTCCGAGAATATTGAATTAGAAGTTAAGAAATAACCCCGGGAGGGGGGCGGAATTTTTTATGAACGTTTTTTTTCAACTTTTTTTTTAATAAATTTTATGTTTAATCATGTCAATTATGGAATCCGCAGTGATTCGCAGTGCAGGGCTCTCTTTTCTTTTTACTCATTTGTACGTGAAAGGAAAAGAGAACACTATACTGCGAATCACTGCGGATTCCATAATCGTCATGAATATGTTTTGACTTTGAAAAAGGATTAAGTTTAATAGATTAAGTGTTATTGGCGAAAAATTAAAGACAATTTAGTGCGATTTTAAAATATTTTAGGTATGAAGTTAGATTGAAAACAGGATTTTTTTTTTCAAATTTTGAACGAGTAAGCATAGTTATATATTTTTAATATTTTATTAAAGTCACCATAAATTCCTATTTTATCTTTTTAGTATCATAGGGGGGCACCTTTAAACACTTTTTTGGTTTAGAGTCTCCAAAAACCCAGTGTGATGGAATTATTGGCCTTTAAGTTATTGGCACTTCGAGAAATGTATTTAAAGTTTAATTTAAACCCATTTTTGATTAAATTTAATAAAGATTTATATTTTATTTTTATTAAAATACAAAATAGGTCTTTATGTTCAAAGGTATCCCACATGTGGGGCAGGTTTGAACGGAAGTAATTATAATTATTTTCAACAATAAATATTGTAAGTATAAGAGCATATCTATTGAAGGAAAAAATAAACTGTATTAATAAATAAATTATGCAGAAGCTGTGAATACACAAAAAAATTAATAACAGTAACAGTATCTTTTTACATTTGGTAGTTACATTAATAGTTTCGTTCAAAGCTGCCCTAAAAAAATTTCAAACTCTTACAAACAATATATGTATTACAAAAATACAATTTACGCATAAAAACTGCATATCTAGCTATTGTCAGATGAACACGAAAAATTCTTGCCGAGTAAAGATATCGGTATTGCCATGTTTAAAATTAAGTTTACGCTTTGATTGTTAAGATTTTGTTGACCATGTTCAAAGGTACCCCGCGTTCAAACGTGCCCCCCCCCCTCCCCTACTATACTCTATTATGTCACTTTGACAATGTTAAAATGGTACGTTTGCTTATACTTTTTTCCATGAACTATCATTGTTTTAGGGTTGTTCAGCGCTGTAGTTTATTAATAATATACATAATTTGCAGGTTAATTAAAATACTAGTTAATATATGTTTTAAATTACGAAAATTTTAATAATGACTAATGATTAAATAAGACAATTGTTAAGTGGTATCATGCTAATACTTTACATCAGGATATTAAAAATTTTGAGCCATTATTATTAACACACATTTGTGCCAAGCATATCCAGTGATAAAAATAGTTTTTATTAAAAAATTTTGAAAAGAATATTTTTTTCGTGTTTTGTTATAAAATTATGAAACAACGAAGTAAACAAGAATTATACGAAACAACTACTTGAACATTTTTTGTTATTGTTAAATAAAACATAATTGTGAATATTTTTATTTCTCTGCTTCATTCACACTAAGTTGTATTTGAATAAAAATAAATCTGGTTTGTGTATAAACTTTCGTTATATTTTATCAAATATCTGAACCTTACTGATTATTATATTATAAAATGATTACACCTATTTTTATTGTTCAATAGATGGACAATAGATGGGGTATGATAATTTTTAATTTAATCTCAGCCAAAATACTGGGAATACAAATAAAATCATTGTATTGAATGAAGAATATTCACAATATGTATTTGAAATAAAAATTTTTCGATTTGAAATAAAATAATATTCAGTGGACTTTTTCGGATAATAAATTCAGTTGATTTTTAATTTTTTTTTTAAATCTAGAATATTTGGAATAAAAGAATGTGGGATAAAAGCAATGTTGAGAGCGTTCTGTACAATTTATGAAGGTATCTTTTTTATTGTCATTTATGACAAATTCGCTTGTTGTTTATTATTTAAAAACAGAAAAAAAACGCATGCATTTCATAGAAATGTCCATCCATTTTGCATTTTTAGTAATCTATGTTCTATGTATAATTTTTGTTGTTTAATAAGATATGTGAGTAATCCAAGCGAAATGATACTATGCTGCTTTGAAATAAATCAATTATTTAGGCCAAGTTAAATAAGGTCAATTTTTGTTCGAGAATTGGCATTATTTAATTTTAAAATAAAATAAAGATAATTTTTAACAGTTTGCCTAATTTTAATTAATAACAAAGGTTCCAAATTATTTTGGAAAATAAGTTGAACTTATTTCTCTTTGTCAAAATTAAACAAGTCCAACTTTTAGAATCTATAACATTTCAACATTTAAAACTTAGGCCTGTTTTATTGAAAATATATACCCACATATAAAATACAGGAGTAAAATTTTCAGCGGTAAATGACCAAAATACCAAAATCACAGCTATCAACTTTATTGCTAGCTTATTAATAGAAACTCTCTTGGTTGTATGTTATTGTTTTACTGCGCGCTTGCTAGATTAAAAAGAAAAAAAAAAAAAAACAATTATATAAACAAACTTCCAATATTTTTCAATTTTTAACTTATAGTTCGGGAGGAAACTGTAAGATCACGACTTTTGAAAATATCAACCAATTGGTTTATTCCGGACAAAAATTTTCAGGCTGCTTCGGTTAGAAGATGTGCTTTTATGGTTGAATTTTTGGGCTAGAGTAGACTTATTTATACCTATTTTATAAGGGTCTTCTAAAAGGTGCCTCAACGAAAAAAAAAAACACAGCCGCTGAAAAATGGAGACCTCCACAAAACAACAACGCATTTTCATTGTTAAGCATTAGTTTGTAAAAATAATAGAAATTAAATAAATTTGCTGAATTTCTCACAAAAGATAATTTTTTAGTCGATATTTAGTCCAGTCATTAAAGACATTTGACTACGAAAAAATCGCTGGAAAGCCGGATTTTGGTAAATAGCCTCCTCATAATGTTCTTAAGAAACTGTACAAATTCCCCATCGATATGAGCGCCGCTAACAATTTTACGGGGGGTTAAAGGTTCCCAAAAATGGTTTTTCATGAATATCTCCCAAATGGTTAGCTGTAAAGAAAAAATGTCAGGGATATATACATAAAATATATATACATAAAATAGAAAATTAAAATTAAGAAACAATGGCAACACTTACAATATTATGTGTAGTTTTTTTTAAAGCCAGAAACTCACTCTTTAATTATGTTTTTAAATGAAGTTATATTAGTGCTTAAATTATAAATAATAAAACAACTACAATTTAATATTGTAAGTGTAGCCGTTGTTTCTAAATATTAATTTTCTATTTTATGTATTTTTTTTTAATTTGCCCTTCCACCTAAAGGGGTAGACATATAAAGTCGCCCAATATCTAAAAATCATGTTCATATAATGTACCAACAATGAAAAAAATTTGATGCTTTTATTGCAAAATGCACAATTTTTTTAACTAAGCCACCCACTATATAGAAAAGTAAAACTCCTGACACTTGCGATGGGTTTATTTCGAAAACGGTTATTTTTATAAAAAGAAAGTGTTAACATGTTTTTTGTGGTTAATTTTCTAAACTAAAAATTTGGGGATATTTATGAAAAACCATTTTAGGGGCCTTTAACCCCCCATAAATAGTTAGCGGTGCTCATATGGATGGGAAATTTTTTACCAAAATCCAGTTTTCCGGAGATCTTTTCTTAATTCGGCTGTTTTTTGTGTCTAATATGACGGGACCAATTTTGCTGTCGAAGAAAACTTTATTTGAAAATAAAATTTCATGATTTCCACAAATTTCATTATGAATTGCCATAAAATTTACAATATTGAACAATTCACAGGAAATTTGTTTAAAACAAAATAGTAACGTGCCATAATTTAACAAATTTCGAAGGAGATCCTTTACTAAGTAGAAACAGGATTGTTGTGTTGAAGCAACTTAATCAACTCATTTGGAAATTATTTTTTTATGATTCCGTGGAAATGCCACGAAATCATTTCATTTACATTTAATTTTACCTGTAAAAAGTGATGTATTTATAAAATTTACAGTTGTAATGTGGAAACTTTTAGATTGACTTTGGTTATAGGTTTGAAAATATCATAAAGTCATAACTTTAAAAAGCTTATTATTTTTTTTTTATTAAAAATATTTCAGTCTCTAGACCACCATGTTTATTGTTTATCCAACTGTTTAGAGATATATCATCATTAAATATATCACCCAACATCTTATGATATAGATAATAGGGAAGAATAAAAAAAAGTTGTTTTTGAAATTCTGCGTCTGTTTGTTCGGATGCAGCCTAAATAGTTGGACCGATTTTCTTTAAAATAAATTGTTTCTATAGGCATATCCAGATACGTTTTTCTGATTTCTTTAAAGGACCAACAATAATGGAAATTTTTTTTTATTTAAGGAAAATCTTATTTCTCAAAAACTACGTTTCTCTCAAAATAGTTGTTTTTGCAATAATTTCCTTTTTTATCCATTTTAATAATATATCGCCTCATATGTATGTATGTTTATATTGTTTATCCGACTCACAAAGAATGAATAGCCCCTGGAGTTTTTTTTTATAAAAACAACATCAAACAAATGTAGCCCCTAGCACTAGCATACATATTATACTGTGCGACATTTCCTTAATTTATCTCCCTTAATTGTAATTCGTGCAGATTCTGATATTTTTGCATAAAAGATGGAAATAAACTTTCACCCACGCTCTGGACGTACGCTCAATTCTAAGTCCTGTTAGTTTACACTTGAGTGAATAAAATAATGTATCCTTTTCTAACCTTTCTTATGACTGTATAGATTTATATATAGGGGAGCGTCTATAATAGTTTCTATACCTACACATAAAATCTTACACTCGTATATGTAGAAGTATAGGTAAGCAATCAAA
Organism: Epistrophe eligans; assembly: GCA_951394125.1. Lineage (NCBI taxonomy): Eukaryota > Metazoa > Arthropoda > Insecta > Diptera > Syrphidae > Epistrophe > Epistrophe eligans. Next base: position 27,962,794 of record OX596030.1, read on the forward strand.
GAGAAATTCTTTACATCCTAAATTTGAATAGTAAATCATTTAATTCGTCCAGACGTCCTTAATTGTGATCCTGGACACGTTTACGTTTGGCAGTTCTTCGTCCATGTTCCTGTTGTTTTCTTCTTTCTTTTTTTTTTTTTTGGATTTAGATGTACTAGAAGAAAATATCTTGACCAACGCCACCCCCGTTTTCATCTCAAACATATTAACAGTTACAATACAATTTACCCAGGACACTGGATCATTAGTGTGGTGCTCCGGGCCGCCACGCCACGCCATGCCGCCCGCCTTCACCCGGGAGTGATGGGCTTCAGAAATGGTGGTGTATGCATGGTGTGCTTGGTCAAAAGAAGACCATCCCTCATTATAATTATATTCGGCCACTCTCTTTGTTGTTTTCTGTTAATTGTGTTACTTGTGTATATATTGTTGGGGTATCAGCTTTCTTTTTGAAAGGATTTCTCTTTGGGCTGCTGGCATATGAGAACTCGGTTGGATTAGGTACAATTTACAATTAATGCAAAGACAATGCACCCCTAAATGTAACATACTTATTTATACATATAAAACTACAGAAGAACCATCTCATGTATATGATTCTAATTAAGAAGTTAAAACTTGGATGTGGATGTTTTTCACCCTTGGCAAAAGGTTCTTGTATAAATAAACGGTCAAAGCTCCTTTCAGAACATTTTGTGTTCCTTATATGAATTGACCAGAAAGGTTGAAGAGTTTTGAAAAAAAAAAAAAGCCATTACATTGACCCTTGTTTCACTTTTAATATTTTTCTAAACAAAAGCTATGTGCTCTATGATATTAATATCCATTTACCTTTGAACTTCGAAAGATCAAGATATGGGTCTTTAAATTGATTGATTTTCATTGTCATATCTTATTACCGTAGGTGACTTCAAGTATTTAGGAGTCAATGATTCAAACGATATGACATTTTTTGACCCCGTAATTAGATTGTAACATGAAGTCAAATGTGATTCAATATCTTATCAAAACATCTGCTAATCGAAATTATTATTCATTGTTATATTCAAAGGTGGTTATCTTGTTGTACCTACATCGACTCTGCTTCTCTGCTTATAGTTTTTACAAAATTACCTCTGAAGAAGCAGCGATTGGCAAGAGTTATTCATCGTTTGGTCTCAGCGCTGTTATCGTTATTTGAGTTGATAGCAGAACCTTGGTAGACAAAGTCCTTAACTACCTAAAAGTTATAGCTTTGTCCAATTAATGGTTCTTGATAATTTCTAAACAGTTCTCATATTTACTTATAACTATGTAATTTTAATACAATAAAAAAGTCTACTAAATTACAGTCTGAGGCAGCAGTTGTCACTAAATTAAAATCTAAGATAGCAGACGTCTCCAAATTACCTACAGTCTGAGTTAGCAGAGTGCACTAAGTTACAGTTTGTGATAGCAGCCGTCACTAAATTACAGTCTAAGTTATCAAAACATCTTCAAATTACAGTATAAAATAGCAGATGCCACTAAATTACAGTATGTGATAGCAGACGTCACTAAATTACAGTCTAAGGTATCAAAACATTTATAAATTACAGTCTGAAATATAACAGTCTGATATAGTAGATGTCACTAAATTACAGAGCCTGAGACAGCACTACAGCAGAGCCCTATAAGTAACAGTCTGCGATTGAAGTCGCCAATAAATTACAATCTAAAATAACAGACGTCATAGATAACAGACTTCTTCAACTAACTATATCTACTTTAAATCTGGGCTTTCAGTGTCACTTCTGGACCCTAAGTCTTTCAAGAATTAATTTCAATAATGCTCTTGGTTGGTACTTACAATGACAGAGCTCGATTTTCTTATGTTTGTCCATGTTGTGTCTTATATACATATATTTCGGTTCAAACCGAGTATACCTAAACATTAATTTCACAGGAAAACTTTTATTAATAGTCAAAGAGGAATCATCGCAAATTGGCAATGTTATACAGGGTGTCCGCCGGGAAGGTATACTACTTTGTTTGTTTATAATTTTTGATTAAATGAAAGAGAATGGATCTTATATTGATAAATGTTTTATTTAATGTCGGCAATTATGTATGGAATACAATATGTCCGCCTCTGTTAGTCTCACAAATGCGAGCCCTTTTGAGCACATTTTTCATTACATTCTCACACATTTCACGCGGTATTTCATTAATTTCTGGTTTGTTTGCATAAACCTTGCTTTTCAGATATCCCCACAAAAAGAAGTCCGGAGCAGTCAAATCAGGCGACCGTGGAGGCCAATCAACATCCCCATTTCTTGAAATAACTTGTTGTGGAAAGAGGTCTCGTAGTAATTCCATTGTAATCCTGGCTGTATGCGATGTGGTACCGTCTTGTTGATACCACATGTTACTCAAGTCCAAAGCGTGCAGTTGTGGCAAATTCTTGTGCAAAATTGTGGTCAAAGTTGTTCTTTGAAGATCAAGCTCCTGAGCACGGCGTCGAATTGAGGTTGATGGATTGTTTTGAACATTTCTTTGAGCAGCAGTAATGTTTTCAGCCGATCTTGCAGTACGTTGTGGTCCATGCTTGGGCCTATCACCTACAGACCCTCTTTCTTCGAAATCATTCACTACACGATACATAGTGCGTTATGTTGGCACGCTGTTTCTCCCAAAAATTTCACGTAACTTTCTCATCGTCACAGTAATCGATGATTGATTTTGATTTATCGAATATTTTTCCATAATAAATTTGCCACGTGTCTCCTTCACGACTACAAAATGGCGGCAAAACAAAGTAGTATACCTTCCCGGCGGACACCCTGTATTTCATTAAAAATTGATTTTTGTATGGTACTCACCTTTTTTCTTTTATGGCAACAAAGAAAAAATTATCTAGAAAGGATTCATATTTATCAGTTATCTTTTGAACAATCAAAATGATATTGAACGAGTTCATGCTTTGCTTTGGGAGATAACTTAGAATCCAAATACATAAGGAACGAAAATTGATGTTCTAATATAATTTTCGGGTGAAGACAAAGGAATATTGTATCGTTAAGTTGTTTTCTCTACAATTCTTGGGCAGCTCAATTCAAAACTTGATTCACTCAATTATTTTTTCAGTTGCTTCCCAAAGCGTTTTGAAGGAATTCTCAGCATTTTCCCAATCTTCTTTAAAATGCTTGTTCAAGAAAATGATCTGATCTTTTACATTTGACAAATTCTCGTCAAATCCCTGGAAAATATTTGTGACTGGTCGAAGTATCGACGAGTAAAAAGCAATTTTGAACAAAAAGTCGATTTCTAACATAGAAGTAATATGTAAAGTTGTTGCTTTGTAACACGGTTTTTCTCGTCCCCCATTTTTTGCATCAGTGGTGATTCCATTACAACGACTATGTTTTTCCTGAATTCTCATATACGTTTACGTATAACGTTAGCAGCATCAACATCCATACTTTCTAGAATTCTAGAAAAATATAGAAAATCTTCTCGCACTTGGAATCCACTTGTTGGTATTTGTTTTTGACAAATCGTATTCCCAATGACAGATATGCTTTATACCAGATATATAATTTGATTAATCAGCTGTAATATTTAAAAAAAAATCGTCTTTTGTTGACGGATGTCTTCAATTAATTTTTTTTTCTAATTTTCAGTGCGGTCAGAGATGTTCGCAAGGTGTATAGAGCAGATGATCTTTTAAAGTTAAATCTCAAGCACAAATACGATTGTTTCAATTATCGGTAAGATTTTATTGCTGTTCGTTACAATTTGGCTTTTATCGAAGTATTGATCAGTTGGTCAATACGTTTGGCCTTGTTGTTTGAAACTTGATCTTAAGGTACTTTTTAAGTAATATCTCAAGAACGACTCAGGGAACTTAAAAGTTTTGAAAGCCTCCTTTTCTAAGGGAATTTGAATTATCTTTACTTTTTGCAAAGAATATTTTTTCGTGTGACTTATAAGTTTAAGCCTAGTACCCTGCTGATGCGAAACGAAAAATCCCATACAAAAACGACACAACGAAATCATAAACGAAAAATTTCGTTCTGGTTCTCGTTTTGCAGTATGCAGTTCGATGAGCCAAATTATTATTATTGTAGCAGATTATTTGGAGAAGTCTCCGCTCTTTTTTCGCACAGAAATAATTGTCCAGAATATTTATTGTGTGCGGAAAAGTGACATTTGTTTTGTATTCGTGTTTGTATAAGTCGTTTTCGTAAGCATTTCGCTGGCGTGTTTGAGACCAACGACAAATTTCGTTTCGCGTCAGCAGCGTACATTTAATCTATTTTATAATTAGTAAACGATTTGCATTGTCTACGAGGGGGTAGGTAAAACGATAGAACTTAGGGATTTATTCGACCATCAAGGTTCAAAAGAATTTTACGAAAAAAGTGAAAAAATGACTAATTAGTCAAAATTCCCTTTTAAGAACTGAAAAACTAATGGAAAACATACATATATACGACAAATGTATGTATCGAACGAAGCAAAAACAGATTTTGTATGAACGAAATGTCGTATGGGTTTATTTTGTGATATATGTGCAGCTGTTTTGTTTCACATGCGACTACCGAAATGTTGGTAAGCTTTCACAAGCTGTTTATCACGGAAACCGCGAAATATTTTATTCAAGTGTTTCATCGCCTATTATAGGTAGGTTAGGTATACCTATTTCTTCGCAAACAATATTCGATGTTTTTCCTTCTGTATAAGATATAAGTTCCGTTAAATTAAATTTTAACTTCGAACGAATTCCAACAAAGCTGAATTTAAGTGGAGAGCTTAATTTTTATGCTTAAACAATAAATATATCGTAAATTTGGATAAGAGATTTTAATTTTGGCGGTTGACATAAAGATAATTATAATTTAATTTTAATTTTTGTAAATTAAATTAAAGATACCTTTATAAGGATTAAAAGGTTTAAAACGTCAATATAAAGCCTTTCATCAAAATTTAACTGCTTTGTAATTTAGGTAGAAGTCAATTTTAGTCTTATTTTATAGGGTTACTTACGCCCAGAGAATGAGAGTAAGAGTTTTGTTTTTCATGTTTTTTTGATTTATTAATTATCTGTTTTCAAAAGTTCAAACAAAATTGTTAAAACTATTTGTTTTTAATTTATTTGTACATTTTTTTTTCTTCAAATTCAGATTCTGGGAAAAGCAGAACCAATCAAAATCTTTCCATTATATCTCCAAGCATTCGTCTGGATGTCGAATATTTTTCCACCTAACGAAACTGGGCACTCTTGATCAGCTCTTAATAAAAAGCAAATTGTATACAATGCCAATTCCAGTTCAGGACTTGTTCCAACAAACATTGTATTCACTGGCTTGTTGAGACCATTATGTGTAAAACGGGCTTTGATAACTTCTCCTTTCTGTTACAAAATAAAGCAATATCAAAATACATATATATTTATGCAGTTAAGTTAAAACTTTTAAACTTACATCTCCCAAGTCGACTTTACTGATATAACCCTTATAGTCTAAATGGCCGGATTTTTCTTCTTGATTGAAATAAACCCAATTATGAAGACCAATTATTTTGCCTCTGTTGACTTCATTCAAAAACACATGTTCAAAACCAGAACTTCCGAGTTTTTGCTGTCCCCGAGAATAAAGTGAAAACCAAAGGTTTTTAAGAAGATCTTGCTGGACTCTTGGATTGGATGATACAATTCCTGGAAATAAAAAAAAAAAAAAAATTGTTACACTTTTACAATTGCGATTATGGAGTTGTACAGTATATTATGTTTCTACCTCTGTTATGAAGGAATAACATAGCCTGACGCATGACATTTGTGGCCATTACAGCTTCGAGAAAGGCATCTTCTTCTTTGAGTTCTTCGGCAGTAACATCTTCATTTACTGAAGTATCCATTTCATAGTTGTCAAAGAGAGCAAGCAATTTGGCAATGGTTGGTGACATTAGTGCTTTTTCATTTACCTCCAGAAGGCTGTCAATAAAAAAAATTATAATAATAATAATCATTGATAGTAGCCTTGTTCTTACGGTTCAGGAGCTTGGTCGTTAGTATCGACTGAACGTGTCCTCCCCTGGAGGTTTACATGTATCTGATCAATCTGAGAATTTTCTCTGTCATATAACGCCTCGGAAAGCTGAAGAAGTTCGTCGTCCGTTACCGAAGCAACATTTGCTGTAAGTTTACCGATTGATATTTTTTAAATATAAAATTGAAAACTACCACAAACAAAAAATTATCTATACTTGCGGTTTGACAGTGAGACACGAACAAAATAAGACAAAAAGCTAAAAGTAATGTAAACCTCATCTTATTTATTCTTTAATGTTTAAACAAGTGGAAAAGAAAAAATTCAAAATCACAAAATCTATCAGTGGATAGATTATTCAGTGATCCGTTTCTTTTAAACTTCACAGATAAACTGAGAAAATTAAAACACAACACGCTGACGATGGTTCATATTGCTGAAATTTGTTTTCTTATTAATATCTAGAATAATCTGGATGAGGTTTCCAAATATTGTTACGCAATAACATGTTTTTTTTTAACATTAAATTTTTGTTCATAACTTTTATATATTTTCCTATCCACAAGAATTCATTGTTTATTTAATTTATCGCATATTTAAAAAAAAGGTGGTCGCCGAAAAGATTATCTAACAGACACACTTATAATGACAGATCTAAATATGAATACATATAATGGTTAAAATTGTACATATGTAGGCATCTGAAAACAAAAAAATTATCTTTACATTTAATGCCTCTTATATATTTCGATCCACCGAACTCGAAAATTTTATTGAATAATTTTTGAATAGACTTTTAAGATTTTTGAATTTAAAAATTATTTGTCCGTCTTTTTTAAAGGACCATTAGTATTCGGAGCTTATAATAATTGTAGTATAGTAATCGGCATCTTCTAGATGAGCTTAAATAATCAAATTGAGTTTCTGCCTTAGGAAATCACATAATAGTGTTGTACCAAATGTCGGGCGCAATGAAAATCACTATTCACTCTTTACTAATCAGTAATCCCTAATGACAATGACTATAATAACTTATTGCTAGTTATTATAATAACTAATCACTCATCAATCATCACTCGTAACTCATAACGCTCGACACTAATCACTCGTCACTAATTACTTATTTACTTATTATACTTATCACTAATCACTTATCACTTATCACTCAGCAGGAATCACTAATCACTAATCACTAAGCACTACTCACTTATCACTTATCACTATACAGGGTGTCCGCCGGGAAGGTATACTACTTTGTTTTGCCGCCATTTTGGTAAACATTAGTCTTGACAGTTCATATTTGGCAGTCGTGAAGTAGACACGTGGCAAATTTATTATGGAAAAATATTCGATAAACCAACGTGTTTTAATCGTTAAAACATTTTATCAAAATCAATCATAGATTACTGTGACGATGAGAAAGTTACGTGAAATTTTTGGGAGAAACAACGTGCCAACAAAACGCACTATTTATCATGTAGTGAATGATTTTGTAGAAAGAGGGTCTGTAGGTGATAGGCCAAAGTATGGACCACAACGTACTGCAAGATCGGCTGAAAAAATTACTGCTGCTCAAGGAAGTGTTCAAAACAATCCATCAACCTGAATTCGACGCCATGCTCAGGAGCTTGGTCTTCAAAGAACAACTTTGGCCACTTTTTAACGCCACAACTGCATGCTTTGGGCTTGATTAACATGTGGTATCAACAAGACGGTGCCACATCGCATACAGCCAGGATTACAATGGAATTACTGCGAGACCTCTTTCCACAATAAGTTATTTCAAGAAATGGTGATGTTGATTGGCCTCCACGGTCGCCTGATTTGACTGCTCCGGACTTCTTTTTGTGGGGATATCTGAAAAGCAAGGTTTATGCAAACAAACCAGAAATTAATGAAATACCGCGTGAAATGTGTGAGAATGTAATGAAAAATGTGCTCAAAAGGGCTCGCATTTGTAAGACTAACAGAGGCGGACATTTACCTGATATTGTATTCCATACGTAATTGCTGACTTTAAATAAAATTTTTTTGACTAAAGGATTTTGGCCTAAAATTTGTTTTGGAAAGTACGTAAATACGTAGTACGTAATCTTTTGTACTAATCTTATTTTTTATAAAATATAATCTAAATATAATCTAATCTAATATACCTAGATAAAGTTTTTCTTATTACAAAATTTTACATTTAATGAATGAACAAATCCACGTGCAAAAAAAAAAACTTGTTATTCTTCTAATGTCAAGTGCAGTGCAGACTGAACGTTAAGGTGTGGAAAAAAATATTTACCCCCTCGGCTTAGCAATAATTCTTTTAAGAACGTTTTGCATAACGTTCGTTGCAGTTCTGATAGTGTTTCCGAGGGCTTCGATTGTTTGGGTTGGGATCATTGGCTTCGACCCGAATCTTTTCATAACTTCAAATAAAGTCTTTCAACGTGAACTTTTGGTATAAATTATTATCTATATACCTACCTGAGTTTTCTATTTTTCTATTGACATCTTCGCCCTGCAGTGCTTGTAGTAATCACAACTTTTTCGAATGAAATAAGTTGTTCCTTTTTTTTTACTCTACAAAAATGACTTCCTGTCACATCCGTCCGCATCCGTTTTGAGTCCAAGGATATACAAATAAAAATAAGAAACAATGAACTGAAAATTCAAACTGAATAAATTCAATCAGACTAATGGCGGGCAAGGCATCACAGAGGCACCCTCGTAAAATAAACAACTACACTATATATACACACCGCTACCGCCGCCGCCACCCGACTGTACCGTGTGTAAACAAAAACCGAACACAAAATGAAACTTAGATCCATCTAAGGATATCTTTTTCTTCATATACTGCCCGTGTGTATTATATGTATGTATGTAAGTATATTCAACATTGATTCTTTAGTATTTTCATTTATTTTGTATAAATAAAGGATGTTCCGTTTGTCCTGTCCGAGCAATGGAATTGAATACATTTCAACTGTCATCGTCATACCTACAATAATTGTCCTGTGTGTGTGTGTGTGTTTGTCCCTTTACGCAAACAAACCGGGCCCGGTGAGTGATAGATAAAAAACTTAGCTTGCCAAATTTTATTGCAAAAGGTGCTTTCATGCTTTTTGCCGAACTGACCAAACGGACGTGGGGTATACCCATAGTAGCAGAAGCAAATAAACACACAATTCAATGATTTGGCAGAATATATTCAAGTTTGAAATGTATTATGTGTATTAAAAACCTTAACAGGTTCTATATTACGTATGTATATGTATCTTCTTAAGACCTTTGTTTGTAAAGCTAAAAAATTGGTTTTCTGCTACATAGCTAAGGTTAAAAAAAAATACTCAATATTTTACGCACTTAAATGATATACACAATTTAAAAACTTAATGAATACTCAAAGCAAAATATGTATAGTAGAGTCTTCAGTTTAAAATGATAGTAGAAAAATGTATCGCTAGATAAATGATGCAACGATTGTCTTTAAAATCAGTGTTGCCGTTCAAAATTCCAAATCTAGTAAAATCTTACTAGATTTAAATTTGTCTCTTTGTAATCCGGTCAGAAAAAACAAACAAACATCAGGGAATTTATTTTCTAGTCAATAAAACATTCAAGATTCAAATATCAAAATAACAAATATTGATGATAAAAAAGATGATTTTATTGCCAATACAGATCTCGCCATAGGACAACTTACCCTCATCAAGCTACCAGACCCTAAGAATGTTTCGAAGAAATCTATTAACAAAAGTTTGCAGCTTTCTTTTGCTAGAGGTGGTCACTTTCCATGTACTACACTCATAAAGAAGTACGGACTTTACGTTCCAGGGGAACAGTCGCAGCTTGGTCTTCGTACTCTTCCAAACCTTTGACAGCATGTCGAAAGCAGGTTTCGCTTTACCAATTCGGCAGTTAATATCGTCATTTATACCACTCCTGTCTTTTGAGACGACACTTTCTAATTACAGAAAGTTGGTTCACCGTTTCAATCTGCTGTCCCGCAATGCCAACTTGAGCAGAGTTACCAGAAATATTGGGGATCTTTTGCCGTTGTTGATCCTCGGCCTCACCTTGTTCGCTTCACTTTCCATGATGAAGATCCATGATGTTGTGTAAAAGCAAACAAATATCGTCCGGGTAGTATAGATATTGCAGAAAGGAAAACATCGTCCATCGGATTTCTTGTGGTTTTTTGGCTAGGGCTGCTTGGAGGATAATAAACACCAGAAATAAGAACGTTGATAGTAAATATCCCTTTCGAACTCCACTATTGATTTCAAAGCCTTCATTATGAAAAACTTGACAAGTTGCACTTTCATAGGTAGCCTTGGTTATGGGATAAGCTTCTTCTCGGAGTATTTCTCTTGCGTAGGGCTAACTAAATAAAATCACGATTCAAACTATCGAAAGCCTTTTCGAAATCGATAAAGGGTAGGTGAAGAAGAGAACAGAACTCCACACATTGTTCGATTATGGTTCTTAGGTGTAAATATGATCTATGTAGGAAAACCTGAACCTGGTCTAAGCCTACCGGTTTGTTGTTTCATAGGGATTTGATTGCAGATGTTATCTCGGCTTAAGTGGGTAGGCAGGTGCGAATAAGGGAACTTGTTCCTGCGAGTTGCTCATTAGGGTTAGAGGCCAATAGGTACACTATCACCACCGTCCAGATGGTTAAATACAGTGGCAAAAGACGTAACCTTTCGTAACAGGCAGGGTACAGACTGAATCCTTATGTTGTTTTCAGGATTAGGGTCCAACCAGTTCTTTAGTTATCTTGTATACGACGTCTTTTGTCACGTCTTACACTACGCTGCACTTCTTTTCTTTTTCTACGATACTAATATTCGATTTCAATTATCTCTTCTTCCGAGACTGCTGCAAGTTGGGATCTGAATGTATTTTTTTCTTCGATCTTTCTCCAAGTATCTGCCGAGAGCCATACTTCTCTGCCTTATACCCACACACTCAAGCACCGCAGTTGTAAAGGCATTTTTCATAGTTCTCCAGTGTTGGTGTAGGTTTTCTAGTGTTTCACTGCTGATTGATACTGTTTCTGTAGGAAGGCGGTCCTTATTACTTTGGCGCACTATAGGATCTCGTAATCTGTCGGCATTGTATCTGGGTGTATGGAGGAAGTTCTGTCGATTTCCATGTAGAGATGCAGTTCGAAGTTGAAGATAAGCGCGACCATGAGGTGGCTATGTACTCTTTTGTTGACAACTTCCATAACCGTTCCACATAAATGTAACTGAATATCGTTGATACAGAATTCAACTTCAAAAATCCGCACCAAACAGTGATAAGTTGTGGGAGCATTTATTTACTGTATTTTCTGAACCCGAAATACAACAATTTTAAAATTTAACGAGGGGATCAAAATAAAAATGAACCTCATTGATGAAAATGATTTCATTCGAAAAATCACTGCAAAATCTTCATTATAATTTTTTCAAATTGTTGCTCAACAATTAGCCAGTTCACGTTTATAAGATCTCACTAAGCAAACTTCTGTCAGCTTCACTGAGGAGAAGGATGAACTTGAACAAGATTTCTCCGCTAGAAGTCAAAAGCACTCTCCATCCCTTTTTTTTATAATTTGATCAACTGCAAAAAAAAAAAAAAAATAATTGAGCAAGTGAATCCAAAAAATATCAGTCTCAGCTTTTTGACAGCATAAGTGAGGAATCTCACAAAGGAATTACGATCAGATTTCTGATATTGGTGATATCTCTGAGAACTTAGTGAGCCTGAGAAACCTGAACTGGCTAAATGAAAACGTATTGTTTTGTTCTTCCGTGTAGCACTCCATTTTTAATATCCCTCAACGTCAACTGACAGCTGTCAAACTGTTTTTTTTGTCGTTGCCAATACTTAACCATAAAAATGGTATGAAATTTATATCTTGCGTAAATTTTGGGGAAACCCTTTACATAGTATCTATTAATTGTATACCTACCCAAATATTTTGCAAAAATTAAAAAAAAAAATACATACAAAAAAGTGTAGGTACATTAACCAAATACCAATACTAATGAATTAAAGGGAAGTCAAAAAGTAGTTCAATATATTTTCGATTGAACAACGTTGCGGTAAATCGACAATCGAGAATGTTAAATAAATAAAAAAAATATAAACAACAAACAAAAATCTGTCAACTATCATTAAATCTTTAAATAAAAAACAAACTAAATGAAAATTTGCATACCTAATAAAAAATGCGAATGATGCGAAACAAAGTTAAGTAAGTTTAAATGTATGTATATTTTTATAAATACTATAAGAAAGCAACTCAATTATTCTGAAATATTTTTATCATTTTTTTTCGCTGATTTTGGTCATACAAAAAAACCCAAAACTAATGTTAACGTAGTATAATTAGAAACTAAATACGGTTCATCAAGAATCATTTATTAATATCAACACTTTTGCTGGCTGAATTTAATATTGCTAAGCGGTTTTTCTTGTAACCAAACTGTGTGACTCATCACAACGCAATTATGATTGATGACATTAAACACAATTATGAATTTTCTAACAAAAGGTCGATGGTACGCCACGCCACCACTGTCCGCAAAAAAAAAATTTCGTCGCTCGCCTTCAATATCCTGTGGAACAATGTCTTATGTATACTTACATAGTTATACACTGAAAGCATTAGTCTGTAAACAAAGTAGTATGTGTATGTGTTTTCTGTTCAGAAAGGATTGATGATCAATCCTTTTTGCATTCAAACAGTGGTAATCCACCAAACGACCGACAACGACGACGAGGTTTACTACGAAGAAGCTATAGGAAAGAGTTTGGAAGGATGCAAAAAGTTTGCAATCTTATATAGGGTTGTGATGAAATCTAATTTATTATGTGACGAAGGGGGTTTCACTGTTTCAGTATCCCCGAACTCTCTCTCCCTCTCGCATGCCGTATATATGGAGTGAGTTAATTGCAAACTGTGGCCAAATCGAACTGGAGGAAGACGGACAAACATATTATACATAGACTGGCATTGTTGGTAATTTGAAGCGAAGCAGAAAGAACTATGGAAATTGAAGGGTTGATATTTCTTACAACCCCCTCCATCTCCATTGTCAATGAAATTTTGCATTATAGAGCTTGTCGGTGGGTATATTGTTTCTGAATGCATGATTATTAGATTGGCAAAGATGGCAATGACTTTGTGGTTGGGAAAAAAGAGAAAGGGTTGATAATATTATATGGTTATGGGACAGTCACAGTAGGATGGGAAACAAAAATGGAAAACAAAAGATTTTTTCTTTGAGTGATGAATGAGTTAATGGTTTAGTTAGTGTTGTCTGGGATGAAAGCATTTTATCAGGTTTTTGGGGAATGTGTAAGAAAGTGAAGATTTTGTTTGATTTTAATGCGAGACCGATAATGATGACGGGATACTAATTTAATTCACGAACTGAGCATTAGTAAAGTAATAGTTAATTTAACCCTCTCCCTATATGCGTAGGAATTGAAGGCTAAAAGAAATTGTAGATTATTTTGACAATGACTGATGAAAACTTCTAGGTACATATTTACTCGCAATGTGTACCTATTGTAAATATTTTCAGAAGACATTATTCATTTATTTCTCATCAAATATATGCAGACTAAGAAAAAGTTTCAAATGTTTTTTTTTTTAACTCAATATGTAGGATTTGAAGGACCTTGGAATTATGCTAAGGTTCTCGTCTGTTGGGCGTTTTGCGGGGGGTTACTTCCAGTGGCGGCTGGTGAGTTATCGCACAGGTGGTGCACTTTACTTGCTCACTAAGTATTAAGATTGAAAATTACAACAAAACAATAATTTACATAAAATATGTTGATTTTTTATTATTTTGTATGCATTAAATCAATGCGACGACATTGTTCTTAAGCGAAATGTTCAATCACCTTTTTTTAAAATCAGGTATTGTTTGTATAAATTTTTTTTCACTCAAATGCGTCAAATCCTTGATTCCAGTTTCTGTCCAAATCGATTCTCCGCCAAAAATAATGCGGAAAACAAAACATTTCACTTTGAAAACTTCGCGTAAATGCTTTATTTTTCGATTTGCACTTTTGTTTTAAATTTAAAAAATGCCTTGGCGTCGCCGCCTATGGCGGTCGGCGATGTCAAACATCGGGTGCTCTCGGTAATCTTCGGTTCGCTCGTGCGGCGCACGAGAGCAGAATTATTTCTCGGTACATTTCAATGAAATATCTTTTGTTTCACGCGTCAGGCATATTAGCTTGTAACTCATACAAGTTAAGTTATATTAGCAGCCCTCGTGCACTCGCCGAAGCGCACGAGAATTTTTCTTTACAGGGAAAATAAGTCTTAATAGTTTAGCAAAGCGTTTAAATTGTTTCGTTATAGTTGGAAATTTTATTTTTTATGTTTTTGTATGTTTAAAAAATAAATATTAATATGGTAATCTTACAATAAAGATGAAGTAATATTTTGTAATTTTTAAATCCTTTGAATTATTGGTGGTTCAGCGCACGAGCGCACTTAAGATAAAGCCGCCACTGGTTACTTCCCTACGACGGAAAAAGTATGTTTTCGAAACACCAACAAGCGACGGATAAGGATGATTCAAATGTTGATGACGAAATAAGGACAACAAATTTCAGATCTGCACGTGGAATATTCGGACCTTAAACAGACCGCGTACAGTTAGTAGAACAATTAGTGGAGAACCTTTATAGGCTAAAGGCTGATATAGAAACCATCCAGTGAGTGCGATGGAGAAGGGATACGAAAGATGAAGTCGTGGACGCCTGGTCACAATCCGCATCAAAGCCAAGTTCAAAAACATAACGCTGGTCTGTGTCCACGCCCCAAAGGAAGAAAAAGGTTAACCAATCTAGGAAGCATTCTATATGTGCCCGGAAAACGACGGGAAAATTATTCTTGGTGACTTTCAACGCTAAAGTCAGAAAGGAAGGCATGTTTGCTTTGAAAGTCGGGTGACTTAGCCTCAACGACAAGACTTCCGGTAACGGCCTCAGGCTGATGGACTTTTCGGTGGGGCGCAAGCACTATAACCTTAATATGCACGATCTCCAGATCAACGAACCGTCAACCAAATTGATCATGTTGCAATAGATGACAGGCATGCTTCCAGTATCTTGGTTGCCTAAACTTTCCGAGGGGTCAATATAGACTCGGACTACTACCTGGTTGTTGCTCAAGTAAGTTTATAGTATGTGGACTGCGGGGGCTCTAAATGAAATCTGTACAGGGCGGCGCGCATAAGTAACGTTATGATTTAATTATTGAATAATCTTTTTGTTTACATATTTTTTTCTTCAGAATAACCTTTGGAAAAATTGGTAAATTTATGATGGAAAGTCTCAGCACAGAGCAAAGAACCAATTTCAATTTTATTTTGTAAGTCGACATTCAATATTATTCAGGCACAAAGATCATATCGAAATTTCTTTCATGTTCAAAAGGCGCCCAGTGCTTCAACAATTTACTGATTCGTCTGGCGTTTTCAGCAACAAGGAGCTTTCTGTGATCTTCCGCGTGCTGGAAGACCTCATGCAGTTCGAAATGACGTGAACATTGCTCGGGTGCAAGCAAGTATTGAGGAGAACTTCCAAACAGCCACCAGATGACGTTCTCAGCAGTTGTTGATGTCTAGGCGGTCTTTGCAAATAATTTTACGGCAGTTACATCTTTCAGTTGAAAGCAAATGATCCACAAGCATGCATTCAGTACGCTCGGCATTTTGAAGAATCAGATAGAATATCGCGTTTTTCTGGCCACCGCATTTGCCTGATTTAACGGCTTCAGATTTTTTTTCTTTGGGTCTCCCTAAAAAGTAAGGTATATGCCAATAAGCCAAAAACCATTCTACAGCTTAAGTTCAATTTCCGAGAAGAACTGAGGGCGCTGGGACCTGAAATTCTAAAAAAAATTTAATGGAAAATGCTCTGGGAAGAGTACGTCAGGTCGAAGCAAAAAATGGACACCATTTAAGACAAAACGTGAGCATATTTCCAAACCATAATATAAATTTTTTTAAATGCCCAATTTAAATAAAATTACACAGAAAAATGCCATTCATCAAATAAATCATAACAAATGCATTTGGAAGAAAAATATGAATTAGAAAATAATTGTTGATGCACCCCTAAAATTTTGCCACCCTAATGGACTTCCCGTGATGTATTCAAGTCAATCTATCTCAAAACTGATGGTTCATGAACTTTAGGAAGGATGTATTTTTACGAGCCTCTCTCTTAATTTTCATTGTTAATCGAATACAATTCCCTTAAATGAACAATGCAACAATATGATGTGCTAATATGTTCAAAGGGCCAATCAAAAAAAATGTTTCAATCTTAATAATAATCGTTTGATTAAGGACCTCTATAAAACGAATATGTAAGGATTGCTTTTATTTTGAGTCCCAAGAGGTCACTTAAAAATCCACTTTTTCAAATGTAGTCCAATCCAAGATGTCGGTAAGTAAACTTATATGTAAACGAACTTCTATTTTTGTCTCCCTTTTAACTAAGGCATCAATAAATTTACATAAAGCCAATATAATCAATCATCTTGGAACTCTTCCAGCATGCATGACCTCCCTCTTCAAATCCAAAAAGAAGAAGAAGAATAAAGAAAATTTATATAGAGATATTTTTCTAGTACAAAAAACAAGGTGGACTTTACGGAGCATTGCGATGCGACACTGACAAACAACTGCCATGTCCTGTACATGTTCATGTATGTGGCTCTTAGATGCCCGAAGGATGGATGGATGACTAGCCCATATCACCCTTGACTTAGCCTATCTCCAAGGACTCTCACACCAAAATTGGAGGGCGCAACATCTTTTCACTTTTCATTTGGGATTTGGCATCTTGTCAGAGGGTGTCCAAATTCAGATTAGCATCCTTTGCAGCTCTCGACTTTAGCATGAGCATGCATAATGTATTTAATTCGTCCTGGTAACTGGGTTGGAGCAGAGCAGCGAACCAGAACGTGGACAGATATCCTGCATCATTTGTCATCTTTTCCTTTTAGATATGATGTGTACTTGTATGTGTGCTGTTTATGATCTCCCGGTGGAGTTTCAGCTGAGCATAAAGAGGAGCACTTGAATATACGAACATCAGCCTTGGGATATATGTGAACAAAAATTTGATTTAGTTACTTTTTTTTTTTTTTTTTTTTTTTTGAGTACAGAATGGATGTCCTGTCCATCAGATGCAAAGTGGCGTATAATTTGCGTAGGATGATGCTTTTGATTGATTGAATTTTAAACGATTCTCAATAAGTCAGATGTGGTGATGGGCTGAACATCAAGGAAGATACATTTTTATATAAATTGGGATACTTAAACTAATATTCCAGATTAATTAAGTTTCAAGGACATTTTTTATAAAACTGGAAGAATCTCATCGTTTTTCGGTCATCATGATATACAGAATATATTATATATCATTAGCTTATTTATTCAGGTTGATATATCCTTTTGTAAGATTTCTAAGAATCAGATCACAAGTAATTTTATTGGATCCAAAAAAAACGACACACTTTAACAAAAGAATTTCAAGTTTTAAAATAAAATCTAAGTATACAAAAGATATTCGATTGAATTTCTTAGCACGAAAAGTAAGCTTATATATTATAGGAATGAAGAATGTTGGGTATATATAGGTGTATACGAAAAGGACATTCATATCAAGAATTCGATAGGTACATACATGGCATTTGCAATAACAAATATATCAAGAATACCCAAGAACTTGACAATTTAGAAAAGAACAACCTGATTTTCAACAATATATCTAAGGATCCAATTAAATTGAATATGTATGTGAAAATGTACATACATATATAGTTTTTTTTATTTGATTCTTTTGATTTGTTCCTTTGCACGTGTCGTCATTTTTTAAGGATTTTTTTTTTCAGCCACATGACTGGCTTAGATTAGATATACCATACAACGCATCCTGTGCGTGCCTTTTTTTGTATTTTATTTTTTTTCGTTTTTGTTTCTTAAAGAAAATAACATTGAAAAATTCTCAAAAATTGGAATTTGTGTTTTGAAATATGTTTATGTAGGTAATTAGAAGCAATCACCTAAATGAATTGTAAAAAAGCTCTGTGATGTGCCTTAAATAATAAAATCTTCATGTACTGTAATTTTAGATACTAGTTAACCCACTCGGCTTACATAGTTACATAGAAATACAAAAAGAAATTTTCAAACCAGATACCATTTCACCTACCTATCTTAAATAAAAATAAATTTTTTTCTGTAAATTAGACTTCTTAGGACTCGAATAAGTTATACTAAACCAATTTCGATGTAAATTTAAAAGTTGGTTTCTTTTAGCAGCAGGATGGTTTAGAAAGTGGTTTGATTAAAATCCACCAACTCAATCCACCCACTGACACACCCTCTTTTATTATATTTTAGTTCAATTTCAAACATTATTGAACGTCTTTTATAAATAAAGACGAAGCAATATTTTATGTCCGGCGTGAACTCAGAAAGTATAAAATTGATTTACTTGAAACAAATTTTATAACTTTCTTTATATTTATAAGATTGTTTAAGATTATTTTTTATTTTTTCTAATTTGTTTATTTATTCAGAATATTAAGTTTGTTAAATTTTTTTCAACTTTTTCTTTGAGGTTGTTTCAAAAAGTCAATATTTAAACGCAAATCTTAAGGCCTAAATCTTTTCTTAATTACATCTACATATAAGCTGAGAAATATTTACTTAAATAAATTTTAAAATTACGACTTTTTGTATTTTTCAATTTCGAAATTGGTTTTATGCGCAAACAAGCGGTCGCTGCTTTGTTCCACTTCATTATCATTCCGGTGTTTTTGCATTATATCTTCCTCCTTTTTTTATTTGCTTTTTTTTTCTGTCCACTCAATTCTTCTCTGTGCCATTGAACTGTTCACTGTTTTAACTGACGTGCGATATATATGTATGTACATATGTACATGTTAGAACTATAATAGGGACAGACAATTAAAAATGTGAGGCGGAGAAAATATGAAAAAGTGGATGCTGTTGTGTGTGTCTGGCAATCGACTTGAGATAATAAACAAAAATTTGAGTGGAAGCGAAGCAATGCAAAAATGAGCCGAGTGAAAAGCTGAAGATAAAAAGAAAAATTATATTGAAGTTGAGTTGATTTTGGATTTACTCTTCCTCCGACAATTTGTTTCCGTTTTTGCTAAACTTCCTGATTCCACTCAGCTGTTGTCTTTTTTTTTATAACATTATAGCGCAGTAGGTAGATACGTAACGTTTTGATTTTTCGCAAAAAGTAGGCATATAAACTTTTTTTTAATAATTTAATATACCTACATAAATAAATGGTATTTTGCGAAGCAACGCGAGCCCGGGTCTGCTAGTGTTTAATAAAATTAAGTTCTCTTCAACCTAAAGCAATACCATTTTTCTTATTTTAATGTAAGCTTATTGAAATAAATTTTCTATTATTCCATTATTAATGGTATAATAACAATTTTGTTGGTTTTCAATTATCTCATTATCTGTTGAAGCGATTTTATTGAAATTTTTTAGCTTCGAATAAAAAATTAATTGTAAATGTAAAAAAAAATCGAAATAATTTTTTTGAAAATTCTGTATTTACAAAATGGGTAGGTGATGATTTTTCCCAAAATTTATAATAAGGCGTTAAATATTAATAGATACTAAAAATGACGTACTGTTTTTTTTTCATTTCTTAAAAATGCTTTTAAAATTTTGTATACAAAAATATTTTGAAAAAAAAACCGCTCCAACGATTTTTAATTTTTGTTTCCTACAAATTCAGTTTTGTTTGCGGAATCATGCAAAGTATATATTGCAAAGTATATTGAAATGTTTGAAAATTTCGTCGCTCTCATATACTTAGAATGTCACTTTCTGCAATGACACCTAATATGACCTTAAAATAAAACCATTAAATGTTAAATGCAAGTTTTTATTTAGAACAAATTTGTTTTAATTTTATTATTTTTCTTTTGTTTTAATTTTATTATTTTTCTTTCTCACAACATAAAAATTAAAATTTCTTAAATTCTTGTTACATTTATTTTTCCTCATTCAAATTTAAAGACGACATTTTTTTAACAATGCACTGCAAACGCTTCTGTTTTCGTTCTAGTTGTTTGATTCGCGTTTCCAGGCGTGAAATCAGACCAACTACTTCATCATCATAACGATCAATTTCGTCAAGTTGATATTGAGACAAGAGATGTGCAACTTTATCAACATTGATTAATTTATTGTAATATGCGGTTATTCGATCTTTGAACATAATAAGCTTCTCTTCGACATCATCAAATTCCTCCAAGGATTTTATATTTTTTTCCAAATTGAGACATATCATTGCCTTGTTCATAAGTTGATTTAAAAATTCTTGTTGATGAAGACGCCTTTCATGAAAAAAACGCTTTTCCTTATTTAGAATAACTGTTTCCATTATTTTTTGTTTGGATTAAAATTGTTAAATATTTTTATTTAATTTTCTGTTTTATTAATTAATTTGAATTGTCTGTTTATGTATTTGTATAAGCGTTTGATTTTTTAAGACTGAATACTTGAATAGAATAGCAATGGCTTTATATACTCACATTTAGGGTTGATTGTGATTATGTAAATCCAAAACAAGGTCTATAATATCTTTATAATGATCTATGTACATACTTCTAAGAAAATTCTAAAATTAACCAGTGCTAATTTTATTGCAAAAAATATGTACCTGCGTATAAATCTGCATGTTATTAGCTTTATTTTCTACCTGCCTTAATTGAACAGAATTATAACCTGATGAAAGGATATACATAAGTTCAAAAAATTGGCTACCTAAACCTTTTCGGTTTGTTTGATTGAGAAAGAAAAATAAAAACTTATATTAAATATTGAAAAAGAGGATTTAACAAATTTCAAGCACCATTCTATTTGTTGACATTTTATTAAAGTTAAAATCACCAAATTAATGTCTATTTTAACTTTTAATATCATAAAGGCTCCATTTTAACATAATATAGATACAATGTTTCCTTAGCTTTTTGTTTTTGTCATTGAACTGTCATTCATTTTCTGGGCGTGTTCAGTTGGAGTTTATTTAGAAAATATATTTTGTATCATACTAATTAAAAAGTGTTGAAAAGTAGACAAGAAATGAATTAAGAGCTTAAAATTGAAAAAATCGTTAAATAGCATCATGCTTTAATACCTAAACAGACTGTTTAAAATTTTGCATACTTTTGTATAAAATTGTTTAAAAACACAAATCAAATTGTTGGCAATCTTTCGAATTACATTTATTAGCTTTGGAAAAATGAGCATGTCAGTAGGCAGAAATTTATTGTAATAATCTCTTATGCTATCTTTTATTATACCTGTTGTTTCGATTTTATTGAATTACGACGCCTATCGAAAACACTTTTTTTTTCGTAGGTTTTATAGAACTTGTACAAAAGTTACAATACCTATTAGTTCCTCATGTATTGTGTGTTTTAATGTAGATAACTTCGAGCATTTGCTCACGTTTTTCTCGAAATACATATTTTATAGTTTTATATAAAAGTAGAAAATGGTTTTCCAATAAGGGCGGGTCGATGTGTGAAATATAACATCGTTCAAATGGAAGCCGCGGCTTCGCTGGGTGGCGGCGCGGAGTCGAAAGGTCCAGTTTTCGATGATTTTGGCGCATAAATCAGGCTGAATTTGACCGATGGCATCGATTATGTTGTCTTTGAGGGCCGCGGTGGTTTGCGGTTTATTCGCATAGACCTGCGACTTAAGAAAGCTCCACAAGAAAAAGTCTAAAGGGGTCAAATCACACGATCTTCGTGGCCAATTCACGTCGCCTCGGCGCGAGATAACCATGCCATGAAACCCCTCGTGCAGAATATCGATTGTGTCTTGAGCTGTGGGGCACGTAGCGCAATCCTGTTAAAACCATATCATCCAATTCAGGCCACAAGAAGTGGTGATCATCGACCTATAGCGATCGCCGTTGACGGTGATGGCCTGGCTAGCATCATTTTCGAAGAAGTACGAACCGATGACGCCTCCAGCCCAAAATCCACACCAAACAGTAACTTTATTTGGATGCATTGGCACCTCGTGACCCTTGCGTGGATTGGTATCGTCCCAAATCCGGCAATTCATCCAAAAATGGGCCTCATCGCTGAAGATGATTTTTCGACCAAAATTGGGATCGACTTCTAACTGCTCCAAAACCCAATTAGCGAAGACACGACGCTGCGTATGGTCATTTTGTTTCAGCTCCTGGGTCAGTTGGATTTTGTATGGGTGCAGACAAAAAATCACGACGCAAAATTCGCCATGTTGTGTTCTGCGACAGGCCAAGTTCTTGTAAGCGACGCTGAATTGACTGCCTCGGATTCTGCTGCACACTTTCACAAACAGCGGCGATGTTTTCGGCAGATCTTGCGTTTCGTTGACGTACGGGTGTTGGCTCATTATTCACTGAGCTAGTGGACTCGAATTTGGCCACCAAACGTTTAATAGTCGACTTAGAAGGACGACCATGTACCCCATAAAAAGGGCGCAACGCGCGCATCGTTTCTACTAGAGAACACCCATTTTGATAATAAAGTTTTATCACGTGTTGCTCGACGCTGTAACTTGCCATGATGATTTGTCTTTAGTAACTGATTAAAAGACGATATTTTGACAGGAAGTAAAAGAAACAGTATGGCCGTCACGAGCTGTCAAAATCAACCCGTCCTTATTAGAAAACCCTTTATTAGGCAATAGGTATGTGTACCTATGTGAAATTTATTTTTTCTATATTTTGAATATTTTGATTTTTTTTCGAAAACGGTTCCTCGGATTTTGATAAAAAAAATATGCACGACTGGACTTTAATATTAAAGATCGGTATGTTATGTTTCCCAAGAATCGTCTGGAAAACTAATATTTCACAGTGGAGAATTTTGCCTATTTCCGCATTTCGCATTTCTATATTCAGCATTTTGTTATTTCGCATTTTACGTTTTGCAAATAACATTTCGTATTTAAAATGACATGACAAATATTATCTTTTCGCATTTTTCATTTTACAATTTTTGATTTAGTTTTTTCCTGGATTGGATTTTTGGAGTTCGGTAATTTTTTATTTGACATTTTGTTGTTTTTATTTTTACTTTTTGGCATTTTATTATTTCACTTTGTTTTTATTCGGCATTTTGTTGTTTCGCTTTTTTTTATTTAGTATTCAATTGTTTTGCTATTTTTGGCAATAATAAAAACCGATTTATTGTTAAAAATTGATTATAGGAATAAAATGCGAAAATACCACAAACCAAAGAAAAAAAGGAATATGAAAAATTCCCCTAAAAAAGAACGAAAATATACTGATGTACATATGTATATGTATTTATAAAAAAAAATACTTCTCAAAAAAAAAATAATTTTAAATTATCAAAAGAAAAATATTTAATAAAACGGCTTGGTGATATTTAGCGAAATAGCGAAATGGCAAAACGTTATGTCGCAAAAAAAAAAACTGTGTCAAATATCGAACAATTTAACAAAAAAAAAAATAAAATGACAACAAATTGCCAAATGATTTTTGGGAAATGATTGAAAATATTTTTGACAAAAAAGCGAAATAAAAAAACGCCGAATGTTATTTACGTAAAAACATTATGAATACAAAGAAAACATAAATTTTAAATCAAGGATTGCGAATCAAGCGAAATATTTAACGACTAAAGCGAAGCAAAAAAAAAATGCCAAATAAATTTTGCCAAACGAGGGTGACCCATTAAAGATGCATGTTAAGATGGTTCAATGGTATCCTTAACGAAACAAATTTAAAATATCCAAAAATACTTAAGCTAAGTACAGACGATTGTCAGATCTTACAATATTGTCAGAACTGTCAATGGTCTGACAATAGCTGACAATTCTTACAGTGAAAAATTGTCCGTTCACACGGTTGGTAGATTTTATCCCAAAGTCTGACAATTTTATTGTTTAATGTTATCTAGTAGCTTGTTTCAAAAAAAGCAAAAAAAATTCAGAAATTATGAAAAAATCACTCAAGTTATTAAAAGCTATAGGTACCTACGTGAATATCTAAAAAATAGGGTAATTTTCTCAAAAAAAGTTTAAAACCCTATTTTCGTTATTAATTTTTTTTGCACAAAAATGAATGGAAAACAGTTTTCTTACAGTTACTTTGACCATAACAGGTACGAATTAAAAAAATGTTTGTCTTATAAATTTGCTTAAGAAATCAGATGGTGTAAATCGAGTTGGTGCCCAAACAATATCATACGGTTGAACCAGATCACGTTTTTTCGGTAGCAGCAGCGTTACCGAAATGGCACGATCGTGCTTTTTTGACATGAAAATTTTATCGTGGCAAGGTGAGACGAAAAAATTCAATATGGCACGTTTTTTTCTTATTTCCAGGTTTTACTCAAAATAGAGCGAATTTTGTAGAAAATTTTGAGAAGTTGTTGAAATAGAATTAAAACTGGCCGGAACTCTTATTTTTTGACAATATTGGAATAAATCAAAATATTTCTTTTAACTTTATTGGTTTATTTCACCCCACAAATTAATTATGTGTATTTTTTTAATAAATATAATAATTTGTGTTTTTTCATATATAGCACCGAAAATGGCATGGTTTTTTAGAAAATGTGGCACGGAATTTTTTTTTCGGGTGGCAACGCTGTTTCAGCAATTTAAGAAAAATAAACAGGATTGCTTGGCAAATTTTTCTAGTATTTTCTCGTCAAATATAGGTACTGAGGTCTGAGGAACAAATTTCGGATTTTCCTGGTGAATTTTTGAAGGAGAAAAATTATTTAGTACTCTGAAATAGCTACATATAGGCTGGCCAAAGATTAATAAAATTGATTATTTCGGACATTGGAAATTTGTTAATACCAATGATACGTAATAATTTTTAAATTTAAATGTTCTTAAAATATCCTGTCGGATTTCAATTAATATGACTTTTGAAATAAAATTATAAATCCATTGGGTTTTTTAAATGTTTATTTTTTTTTGTTAGCTAATTTTGCTGTCACAACCATACAATTAAAAAAAAATCTATTTATTTATTTTTCCTTATCCAAAGTTGAAGAGATATGTTTAACAAAGCACTGCAAACGCTCTTGTTTTCGTTGCAAATTTTTAGTTCGTGTTCCAAGTCGCGATATCATACCAACTGCCATATCATCACAATTCATAATTTCATTTTGTTCAAAATTATAAATGGAATTTTCATTTTTTTTATTATAGCAACACATATTTTCATAGCATGCTGTAATTCGATCTTTGAACATAATAAGTTTCTCTTCCATTTCATCCATTTCTTCTAATGATTTTATATTTCTTTCCAAAAGAAGACAATGCTCAGCTTCTCGTATTAGCTGCCTTAAGAATTCTTGCTGGATAAAACGTTCGTTTGAAGCAGAAGGATTAAAATTATTTGTATCATTTTGTATTAATGATTCTTTATTTCCCATTTTATTTGAATTTATGTAACTTGTGTTTTTATTTATTTTGTTTTTTACTTTTTAAAACTAGATTCTATTTATTTGCGAATAGTTGAATTTTTAAAGACTGACTATTTGAAAAAAGGAAGATATGGCATTTATATGCACAATAAGGGTTGGTTTTATGTTGGGCCAAGGACAAGTAGATTTATTTTTAAAATCTAATGACTTTTTAATGATCTTAGTTCTGAGAAAAATCAGGTTTCGATCAGGTTTAATATTATTTCATTCGCGCAAACCCATATACTTTCTTGGAAAATATGTATATATAATGTAGGTATGTATATAATTTCGAAATCATTTGTATCTCACTTAAGATTAAGACAGAGATACAAACACATTTTTACGTAGCTAAAGTTTTATTTACCAGTAAAATATATTCACGGAGGCTACGGAAATAGGGTTCGGAATTGAGAAATCGAATGCTCACAGAAAATAAAAAAAATAAAATGCATGACTGGGTCACATGAACTTGCTCTTATGTGCAGTTACACTTTGGTTTTAAAGTTTGAATATAGTTTTTAGATTTAAGAAGAAATAATTTAGTTATGGGAGTCTATATTTTAATTAATTCCTTTTTCGTGACCTTTAATTCAATATATTTGAATTCTATTTTTGTGGGCTTCAGGCAGTGCCGTAGCCAGGATTTTGGTTCGGGGGGGGGGGCTTGCTTCCAAATTTTACGAGGAATTCTTTAAACAAAAAACTATATTTATTCCAATTTTTTTTTTTTTATTAGTTTTTAAATTGTATGAACTCGAACGAACATATACTTAAATTTTTTTTTTATACACACATTTTTTCAAAGCAGAAGACGTCTTGATTTTATTTTTGACATGAGATCAATGACCTTATCTGGATCCACATTAATATCTGAATGAACAGATATGTATCAAGTGAGCTTAATCTTGCATTCCCCATAACGCTTCGGGACACTGTTTTAATCCTTTTCATAGTTGAAAAGGTTCTTTCAACACTAGCTGTGGTCACTGGAGGCGTGGCCAAAACCATAAGCAAGAAGTTTATACCTCTAAAGTAAGTCTTGTCACATATATCAAGTAATTTTAAAACTTCGATAGAAGGATCAATCGACGGTATTTTTTCGCACCAGAGAATGTACTCAGCTTTCACAGCTGACAACGAAATTGCATTATCAAAGTAACACGTTAGCTTTTCCATTTCGTTGACTCGCCCAACTATTGAAAAACCTGGGAGAAGAGCTTGAAACGACGATGGTAGAACGTCTTCGTTGACCATGAATCTGTCCGTAAGATTTTGTATTAACGAATCTATGCAAGGAATCAATACAGACACTCTAAAATAGGATTCAGTAGAAGAGGTTTCTGGATTGGAACGCGTTATTTGTTTCATTGAAGTTCTTGGAGCTCTTAATTCAACTTCAAATAAGTCTTCGGCAAGTTTAGATGCGGGTTGAAAAGCCTCTCTGGAAAAATCTTCGGCTTTTTCTCTGATGTTCTTAAGAAATTAAATGAAATACATACCTAAAAAGTATCCTAAATTCAATACAAAATTGTATGCATACCCAAATAGTCTCTTGTTTCTTATCGAAGTGTTTTCAAGTAGTTGAGAACTTCAAATAAACTATACCTACCTGGATAGTCTCCTTATTTTTATAGATTTGAATTTAGTATATTAGAAAGTTTTAGTTTTTATTTTAGACTTTCGGGGGGGGGGGGGGGCTTCAGCCCCTCAATCCCCCCTCTGGCTACGTGCCTGGCTTCAGGTCTTTCTTTCTTTATTTACTTTTTGATAGACGACGTTTCGTACGTGTTTACGTACTTCTTCGGGAGTATTCTGTCCTAAAAAATATTTGAAAGATGAATTGTGTTTTTATCTCTTTTTTAGATTTTTGAAATGTCTTGAAAAAGACGTTTCAGACGCCTGCCGAAATGTAGTGGTATTTCTTTGAGTACATAAATATGAACAATATAGTATACCGTGTTGCACATATGCATGGAACTTACTGCAAAAATGTTTAAAAAAAAATCAATAATATTTTTGTTTTGACACCAACGCCATGTAGGTACACCATATAATTTCATAAACATATTTAATTTTATGAGAAAAAAATTTTAAAATCATTGGAGCCGTTTTTTGGAAACATAAAAAAA
The DNA here is from genome assembly GCA_951394125.1 of Epistrophe eligans. NCBI lineage: Eukaryota > Metazoa > Arthropoda > Insecta > Diptera > Syrphidae > Epistrophe > Epistrophe eligans. The sequence goes on from OX596030.1 coordinate 27,990,471, forward strand.
AAATGGAAACGCAATTTTTTAGAATTTATTAATGCGGAATTAAAAATTTAATTCAAAATAAATCAGCTACTCATTTTCAAAAATAATTTTGAAATTTATAGCGAAAGGTCCTGGTAGCTAGCGCTATATTTATTTAACAATTGTTAATATATTTTTTTATTTTTTCAACCAATTTTTCATAATAATAATAGGCGTGTTTTTCTTCATTTTTTTTTTCTAAAATCTATATAGTTTTAGAAAACAGTTCAATATTATTAAAACAATAGCTAAGCTTGAATATTTAATTTGTTTCTATTGAATTTGAAGATAAATAAATTTTAATGTATCATATTATAGTTATTATTGTATTTATTGTTAGCCGTTAAAAGCTATTTTGAATCACGAGACTCTCTTTTGGAAAAAATTTCATTAAAATCCATCCAACAGATAGTTAAAAAAAAAACAAAAAAATGGTGAACGATACTATTAATAATAAAATAATAAGAAAAAACCTCACATGCAAATTTTAATCAAAATCGCAACAGTCGTTTTTGAGAAATAAGATATTTTTCTTGAGGAATGTTAAACACTTGTATGTTAGGTTGAAACCCTTGTTGTTTAGTTATAAGAATAATTTTTGTTTAAAACCTAGCAAGTTTTTTGTTAAAAAATTGCTGGGTGCCAAGTTTAATAAAAATCGAACAAATCGTTTTTGAAATATTATATTCTCAAAAAAAAAATCGATTTTTTTTTTCAAAATAAAAGAAAAATTTAAATTTACTTTTAAAACTCTTTGAAACATTCTCTTTAAAATAATGATTAAAATCAATTGAACCGTTTTTAAAAAAATTTAAAATTAAAAAAAAAATTATTGGTTCAAGGTTGGATTTGTGTTCCCCACAGTGTATCAAAAACATCTAGAAACGTAGGTTTATTCAGTTTTTTAAAAATATTGCTGTTGGCATTTAATCAGATTGTGTTATCTATATCGCACTTTCTGATTACAAAAATATATAAACAAGCAAAAAACTGATTAATGATGTCAACGTTAATTAAAATAAAAATAGACGCTTCATTTAACCTCCTTTAGGCGTCAGTTATAGCGATCAGGAAAAACCATCAGGAAAAGTTGAAACAGATGAATACGATTTTTTTTTCCTTTCACAAATCTGTCAGTGGAACAAGTGAAAGCTGGAACGTAAATAATTGGAACGATTTGTTTCATTTTGTGTGAAGTGACAATCAGCTGGCACGAAAAATGAATTTACATCAGGAAAACACATTAATGCATTTTTAACAATAAAATAATTGTTGAGTTGAAAATTTTATTTGCATAAAAAATTCATTAAGTTATTTGTCATCGATTAGTACAACATTTGCGTTTCAAATCGAATGCAAACCTAGTAAATAATCTATTTGAAAGTTTTTCCTGTTTCGTTTTCCTGATCGCTATAACTGACGCCTTAGGTATGAAACACATCTGAACCTTTTAAGTTTCAGCTAAAAGTTGTTTTAAATTAAAAGCTCGAAGGCAGACTCCATTAAAATCACTAAAAATGCTGAATAACTGAAAGTTTTTTTTAAATCTTAAATTCTTTTTTTTTTTAATGCAGAATTTTCAGAAATGCTCCAAGCTCGAAGTTTAAATTTTAAGTCCTTATTAAAAAAAAAAATATTTTGCACCACTGCGCCGACTTCACTATGAAGGTTAGCTGACAGTTCTTGTAGTCAGCTCAGCTGCTCTGCTTTTTTTTCACACTAAATAATTCTAAAACTCTTTAACCAACCCAAATGAAGTAAATGACAGCACTGTATTATTAAATTTTTAAAACAATTCTGGTTCTGAATGTCTGAATGTCTGAACCTAAAATTCTATTTCGGAGGAGAAAATTATGTGATTAATATTTCCTTTAATTGTTAAAAATATTTATTTTTGTTAAAATAGATTTTTTGTTCAAAAAAATATTTCTGAAAACATTGAATTTCCGTTCGTTTTAAAATCTATATTATATGTACTTGGAAAGTTTTCGGTTTGATCAACTTTTTTTTTTACAAAACTGCCCTGAATTTTTACTACCGATTTTCAAACCCTTGCCGTAACGTTACATTCACTCAAAACTTTTGACTATATGATGAAATTTTGTTTATTACTTCGTAACTAATCTCCCTTCAGCTGTCAACATTTACCATCATTAACCTTCAAACAGTCAGTCCACATTATTTTGTATAAAAATGTGTAAAATCGTCTTAAATGGCATTCGTTACTTCATTAAATTTAATGCTGCCCGCAGGCATTAAGAAGTAAGAACGAGGGATTACGTTACATGTACATATACCCGCCCGTACCCTAAACAAGTTATGGATTTCAAATTTCTTACAAATTCAAGTGAAAATGCACAAAAATGTCAAATTAAATGTGAAGCGTAACTAAGATATAATATATGGAATAATTTTTTTTTGTCTAAAAAACTCCCCCTATATAATATATGTGGTCACTTTGGACGAATTTAAAAAAAAAGAAAGATTTAACAAAAAAAATTCTTTTTTGCAAATTTATTCCACTGATTGTGCGAATAAAAAGAAAACACTAACAAATTTACCCCCTTGAATGGTCGTCGTCGGTCGTTTGGATCAGCGCGGGGTGTTGGCAGTGAGCAACGATGCGACGAGCTACGTGACCTGAACAAGAAGTTTTTTTTTTTTTTAAAGAATGGTAACAGTAAAACCACCCCTCCTCCTTTAAACATATTTCACCTCCCATGATGGTTGTTTACTGAAAGATTCTGACAAATTCTGTTGAAAAAATTACAATCCATTGTTACTTAATAATCCTCCAGTAATGAGACCTTGAGGGTGACCTATACTACTACCGCTGCCATGCCGCGTCGCGCCGGCCGGGGCTACGCAGTTGACGACATGTCATCATTCCAAAAAAAAAGGGATGAAATCCCTTCCAATTGAATTTTATCACTTCATTTTGTGGCTTTGAATTTGAAATGAAAACAATTTTGAAAGAAAATTCTAAAAAAAAAAATAACAACAAAAAAGGGGGTATTATATGTATAGGAGTGTGGTATATAAAATATACCTTCCTATCTAGAGAATAATATATACCTACCCCAAAAAATTTATATTCATCCCCCTGGATATATGGGTGGTGGTGAAATTTGAACAAAATATTTTTTTGCTGATTGTGATTTTTGGCTCAATAAACATTTATTTTACGTGGTTTAGCATTATTTTTATTTTTATATATTTTATGAGAATAAAATATAGGGAATGGAGTAACAAAAAAGAAAAAAAATATAAAGTGAATTATAGAAAACCGCTTAAATATGGAGTTTGCAATAAAAATCAGCAATGAATCTTAAATACAATTTTTGGCATTATATAATTTGGACTATGGATGTTACCATGTAGATATACATACATACATAAGTAAATATGTATTATTATATGAACTTTTAGATTTACTTTTATGGATCTATCTATAGTATTTTAGTTTTTTTTGTTTACCTAATTGGATTGATAAATTATTTGTTCCTGGATCGGATGGTTTCATTTATTTTCTTTCTGATTAAAGTGGTTTTTAAAATATTTAATTTCGAGGCCAAAAAAATATCATAGAATATATATGTATGTAATTTGACTTAATTGATATATGTACAATATGTAAAATAGCAGAAGTATAACATTTTTAAGTTAAAAACAATTTAAGATGTAATTTTTTGTACAATGAATGAGCATCTAGTAAGTAGCCCGTGACTTAATGGTTAGGGAGAAGGACTGTTATGCCGCCGCACAGTGGCCCGTTTCGACTTTTTTGGTTGCTTAAATCATAACTCTTAAACTAATAAAGATATCGTAACATTTTTTTTATCTTAAGGAAAATTTTCAACTGGTGAGTTTCAAAAAATATATATACAGGGTGTTTCAAAATGTTCTGTTTAAAAACGAATTTTTACTTAAGATGATGGACATAATTTGTATTTCATTTTAAAAATGGCAAAAGCTCAGTTACAAGAACAGCAGAGTAAAAATGAATTAAAACAGTGTTTAAAAAATAAATCAAACCAATAAGAGTGAAACAGTGGGGAAAAAGAAAATAACCCATTTTTTAAATACTAAACAAAAATTTCAAATTTCAAAACACTTAGTAAAGATAATTAATTTACAAAATAATTTTTAAAATGCGAAATAGATTTTCCAAGATAACTACTAGGTACCTGAAGAAAAACGAAAAAATGGACTGACTTCTTCAAATCAAATCTCTCTAACACAACTCTATACAACCTTATGCAGCTAAATTTTTGGAATAATGTTATAAAATATACAAAGGATTTTTTCCGTTAATTTAAAGGCGGGAATTTGTGGCGTTTATTTTGTGCCTTAATTTAAAGTTGAAAAAGTGTGCCCAAATTTGTGTTTAAAACAAATATATTAAGTAAAACAAAATACGCCCAAGTTTTTTCACGCAATTCAATAAACTGAAGAGTTTTGCAATATAGACCCACCCGAAAAATGATTATTGCCGCTAGATTTGCATAAACGAGCCACTGTGCACCGCCGCCGAAGGTCTTAGTTTCAACTTCCAGCCAGAGTTGCCGCCTAATAAAAATTTAAAGAAATAATTTGCTCTATTCTATATTATCAAAGAATAAAGAGTTTCTATCAGTAATTGTTAATCCATTTGGAAAGATTTTCCTACAATTTCTGCAAAACTCGCTTAATTTTAAGTACAAAATGAAAATAAGAAGAACGTACCAATATTTAATTTTTTTGTGCCACACCAAGCCACAATGAAATTTTAGTGTTAAATAATACGAACACGGGAATGGTTGAGAGTTGTTCTACACGAGCTGTCGCGCCACCAATTTTTTTTAATTTAATAAGCATGTAAATACATAAAAGCGAATGAGGAAAACAGAAGTTCACGATTGGGGATATCGATAAATGTATAACATATTTTGCTATATGTATAGACAGCTGCAATACTCCAGATATTACATAATGTTTGGTAGTTTCACCAAAAAGTTCATGGACAGATTTGAGTTTTTTGGAAGCTGCGAATATAGTTTTTGAGGACATCTTGTGGGCTTTTTTCATTTATTTTTAATTTCGCAAATTTATTGCATTGCCATTTAATCATTTCACATTTGATTGTTTGACCATTTTTATTATAGTTAAGTTTTAATTTAGCTATGGTTATTATTTCGCAAAAATAATTATTTCGCAAATGAATTTTTGTTGTTGTTGTAGCATATATTTTATGGTGCAATTTTTTATTATGCATTTTATTATTTCGCATTATATTACTTGGCAAATTATTTTGTCATACTTTATTATATTGAATATTAAATATTTTGTCTTAGTTTTCTCTTAGCGTCGCGAAAACAAAATGGCGATATAAAAAAACGATGAGAAAACGAAACGATCCGATAACAAACGAAACGGCAAGATGACAAAACGGAAATAAAGATCATGTATGTATTAGCAAAAATAAAATCTTGCAAAACAACAAATTGCCACACATTATAATTAAAAATATGCGATAAAAAAACCACGAGAGAACTTTTGCAAAATGAAAAGATTGTGGGTTAGTTCAAATGCGAAAAGAAAAAAAAAATATTTTGCGAAACTAGTCTATAATAAAACATTTTGACATTTGACATTAAATCTTCATAAAGCAAGAACTTTGCATACTTTTAGATCTCACTACTTTTTGTGTTGAAGAACTTGGCTTTTTTAAACATTTATATTTTTGTTCTCACTCTCACTTCTTTTTCCAAAAATTTGTATTTTTGCCAGAGCAAAATATAGAAAAATAGTAGTGAGAAAGTTGGTGGAAATAGAAAACCTCAAATATTCTACTTTTTCCTTTGTATGTACATCACTGCCTGAAGACAATGGAGACGGAGACTGCTATTCCAGCTGTCAAAATATTCAATACATACAAATTCAATGTTCAATGTTCCAAAACGCAACGCATCTGCAAACGGAGCTGCAGACGGTTCTGCAAGAGTTCATCAACTTTTAACTTTTCATGTACAGAACTTTTGACGTTTCAATTTGTATGAAGAAAAAAAGAACCGGACAAAAATATTGAAGCTTTTTGTGCTTATTTGTTTCGCGAAAAAACTATTAATTAAAGGAAAAAATATCAAAAATTAAAAAAATTATAAGCTCATGGGTGTTTTTTTTTTTTCTTTAAAATATGTAAAAAACTGTACAGCTGCATTGTGGGCACATAAAAATTAGCATTTACGACACTTATTCACAGCTTTTGCAGAATTGCAGCTTCAGTTCCAGTTGCATCTTTCTATTGTGTTCAGCCAGTGAATCTATATCGCTCTACCAAAATTTATCATTCTACAGCAATCGGAAGTGCTCCTTATAATTGATAATAATTCTGCAAAAATGTCACGCCTCGTAATTAAAAACGTCAAATTTTCGATTTTTTCCTTTGCAGTTTGCACCACAAGATCTATCGCTGTGCAAATTGACAAAGACTCTGGGGTTTCGTGAAGTGCTCCATTGTTTTAATGATCTGTCAGTGAGTGAGTCACTTACGGTTTTAGCGATATTTGAAGTCTTATATATCTCAGGAATCACTTATATCAAGAGATTTAAATTCAGTGAGGCGCTTATATTCTGAATTTTAAGTTTCTAAATTTACTGGTATATACTGAAATTAAAGAAGTCGAAAATGACCTTAGTTTGTTTTTGTAAAATCCAGAAATTGGCTAGGCACTACCGCGCTCTTTTATTTTTATATGTATCAGGACTCAGAAAGCTTATATATACAAAGATATAAATTGGTTAGTTGGACTTACGGACCTGTTTGTTGCTATTTAAAGCTATCACAGCTCTCGTATATCTCGTAGTTTGGATCACAAAATTAAGCAAGTACCAAGTAGATTTCTCAAAATCTTTAAAAAGCTGCAAAACCCAAAAGCTCGCTTTGATGAAAAGCACTATCGGTTTACTTTTAATTAAATGTAATTAGTAAATTCGTAATTCGATAATTTTGTCCTTGGCTGGTACGACAGATTGTTCATCATGGGCTGTGTGAAGTTTGGAGGTTATTCTATACCTAAATGCCAATTTATTATAATTGTTTTTATTTGCGTTATATATAGTACCTATATTGCAAGTTATGGATTCGTAAAAAAATCGAACTCGAGATTTTGATCAAAGTTGACATTAAGATGAGAGCGAAGTCGAAAAAAAGTGGATTTCGCTGTGGGCTGTAGCCTAAACGGGATAAATAGATTTTCTTTAAATTTGGTACCTAGCGTTTTTTGGCCATTCAACTACACGTTTTTTTCATTTTTTTAAGACCAACAATAACGATACCTGCCATACATTTTTTTTTTAGCAAAAAATGAAAATCTTATTTTTCTCAAAAACGTGCCCACAACTTAAAAAAAAAATCCTGTAATTTTTTTTACAAAAACGCTATCATTAAAAAAAAAAATCCGAAAAATGGTTATAAATGGTATCTCACATAGAACCATTTTTTTGATTTTCGATTTTCTCAAAAATGGTTCAACTGAATTTGATCAGTTTTTTGTATAGAGAATTTTTAAAAAGTATTGCATACCAAAATGAAAAAAATAATTTTTTTTGGAAATTTAAAAAAAGTTTCAATTTTTTATTCAAAAATTAATTTTTAAACTCCGCATTAATAAACACTAAAAATGGCATACCTACCATTTTTTCTCTTAAAAATGTTTTCAAAATTTGTATTTATAAAAAATTAATTTTTTTAAAAAACTGGCATCACTGTTTTGATAAAAGCTAGCTCTTAAGCCTAGTAATGACCAATTATGTTGAACAGATTATATTTAGAATTGTAAATAATGGAATTTTCGGAATAAACTCCAACACTCTGTTCCCATTTTATTCAAAATCTTTACAACCTTCTGATATGAAATTAAAAAAAAAAGATTAAATTATTGAATAAAAGCTATACCTGTTCTTAAGTAACTGGACCTAAAATTCGAATCTCTCCTCAAAAGATATGAGAAAACCTTGTTACCTGCTAGTCGCCCTTTCAAGAAGAGTATGTATAGGTAAGTCTGGCAGATGATTTTTTTAAAGAAACAAAATCCTTTTGTTTCGTTCATTCACTAAGCCATACTTTGTTTTGATCACTCTAGCAGCTTAAGAGGGATTGAAGATTTCAGCACCGAAACCAGGCTTATTCAAGTCAAACTATATACACACACCTAATCGTTATAATTTTCATATGAAAATATTCTTGAGGATTTCTTCAAATAATCGCACACCATTATTTTTCGTTTGTTCCCTGAGGGCGCCTTCGTCCTTTTTTTTTTTTGTATGTGTCATATCCTGGTTCCATTCAGCGTCATCCCATCTTTTTTAGTCAGCCAGCTTCTGTAGTACCTAGCTATACTGTTTAGATCGTAACGTTGTTGCCACCCTGGTAAATTGCCCCCAAGTTGGATTACAACCCTCTGGGTGTACAACAACGATTACTTGTAACGTGCGCACGTATAAGCTGTGTATTTGCAAACGTCTTGTAAAGTCCTGGCGGGCTCTGATGCTGAAAGTCCATCTATATTTATTTGTGTGCCTCTGTATGTGTGTGTGTGTGTGTGTGAATGCGAAATCATTTATTGTAAATGCAGGAAGAAAAGAAATTTTATTTGTTTTCTTTTTTTGTCATTTTTTTGCTGCTTTTGTTGGGTTTCCTGTTGGAATAATTTTTTTTTTTTTTTATGTAGATGGACAGTGGCCAAGGAGTAATGTGCAACTACTCCTCCACACCCTGAAGAAGTTTTGAAAAAAAAAAAAAAAAATGTTAGGCGAGCTGATAAGCAGGGGTTCGTTTCGTTGGTATATAGCAAACATACCGAGAAACAGTTATTTATTATTCTAAAGGGGTGGTGAGGTGGTGGTTTGGCTTGTGGGTGGCATTGACCAAAAAGATGCTGTGCAATTCTGTGGCGGTGGCAACATGAAAAATTACGATATAATAATTTTAGAACGATAAATATGAATTTATTTTCATGCTGAGGATAATTCAGATGTTTTTCTTTTTTGCGTTCTTTTTTTTTTTTTGCAAACCTTATTTTTGTGAAAACGGAAACGAAGGGAAAATAAATAAATAAATTGTAAAATTATTTCACCATAATAACATGTCAGGGAAATGGTGCAGCCTTCGTGGACCGGAATGAAGGTGTGAGTTGAATTTTGGACTCTTTGTGGTCCCTTTCGGAAAACTAACGTGTGTTTTTGTTTTCTTTTGCGCTTCTTTGAATTTTCATTTATTTTTAGAAAAAATGTTATTCTATAATAATATGTGTCTATATATGTACATATATGTATGTATACGTAGGTATAGAGCTTTGAATGATAAAGATTGTTGGTATATATTTTGAAATATTCATGAAGTGGAAATATGAAATTTGAAAATTGGAATTTGACACTGGTCCCAGGAGGATATGTTGGTTAGGTATGGCCAAAGGCGAAGGCAAAGCTGATGTAACCTCAATGTAAACTTCTGGCAAATCGAATTTGTTTTGTATTTTAATACAAATTGATGGTTGGGTGTGGACTTAACATTTCTGATCGTTATTTAATGCTTGTAATGGAATGTAAATAATTTAGTTTTGGTTTCTGCTTTCATATTACCTAGGGTGGAGAAATCTTAAGGGGAGACAATTATTTGTGTGGTCGTGTTTACATTTGAGATATATAGGTAGGCTAGGAAGGTATATGAACAAAAAATGCAAACATTGTATCTTCCGCCAAAAGTACATAGGTATCTAACCAACTTTAGCCAGAAAACCTGAAATGGCAAAATTTGATAGTCGAGAACTTAAACATGTACTTACCTATATTATTTTAAATAAAATGCACGAACTTGCTCTTATGTATGATCGCATTGTGACTTAAGAGTCTTTTTAAAACCAATCACCCATATTTTATGCCACCTGCCAAAAACGTAGTTTAATTTAAGGTAGTATTTAAAGTAGTGAGTATCCTACATAAATATGAACAATATAGCACCTTGTTGCACTTATGCATAGAACTTACAGTTGACACTGAAAAATTAATTAAATTAAATTAATTTATAAGAAAAAAAATTAAAAATCGTTGGAGTGGTTTTTTTATAAAAATTAATTTTTATATATATAAAAATAAAGGGTGTCCAGCGGGTTGAGGTAAGCAGGAGTGGTATCATTCAAAGCGAAGGATTTGCGGAATTGTCAGTCGCCATGAGTTACGGACCGCGCGTATAAGTGATGGGCCGAGCACGCAACTTATCTGGTCGTGGGTACAAAGATTCAGGTACAATGGTCAATAGACCTTTTCCTGGACGTCAGCAACAACGCCAGAACATGTCTCACAAGTTCGAAATGAAATTATTCGAAATGCACGTAAATCGATAAGGAAGATTGCGGCCTCCACAGGAATAAAAAAAATCAACAGTGCAAGTTATTTTGAAAAAGAAATTAAAGCTCCATCCGCATTGAAAAAACGGCCATCATTTGGTTGATATCGTTTAAAAAATATAAAATGTGCATTGTTACTCTGCATTTAATTGAAATACAAATTAATAAAAACGATGTAGTTTTTTTTTTATATTGAATTTTAAAGTTGAAAATATTCCGCTGGGCACCCACCATAACAAAAAAGTTGGTATTTATTAATGCAGAGTTAAAAAAAATTCATTTTCAAAAGAAATCATCTACCAATTTTCGAAATATAGAATTTTGAACATGTTTTTAAAAATCCAATATTTGTTCTTTGGAAAAAAAAAAAAAAAACAACAACAGAAAATCGACCCACCCATCCCGTTTAGGCTGCAGGCGAACAGAAACACAGACGTACAACAGATGGACAGAATTGCGAAACCCACCTTTTCGACTTCGCAATCATCGTAATGTCAAGTTTGATAAAAATCTCAAGTTTGATTTTTTTTTTTACGAATTGCATATATTTTTTTAATTCGAGCACGAGTTGGTCGAAGTTTTTTTAACTTAGCACTCAGCAGTTATTTGACATTATCTAGTAGATTTTAAATAAAATGTTTTTTTTTTTTATAACTAAAAATAACGGTACCTCCAATAGAAATGTTTAAAAACCTGTATTGAAAATCTCATTCTTCTCAAAAACGGCTCATACGATTTTGATTAAAATTTTTGTGTATAGGTACTAATATCAGAACGATCTTCCATATTATTGAGAAAAAAAAAATATCTATCGTTTAAAAATGGTACCTCTTATAGAACCATTTATTTTATTTTCGACTATCTCATTATCAACCAATTTTAATGAAATTTTTTACACAAAAGTTGCTAATTAGTTTGAATAATATGGCATATCATATTTTCAAAAAATCAAATTTTGGATTTTTAAAAACATTTTCAAAATAATTTTTTGAAAATTCGATATTTCGAAAATGGGTGGATGATTTTTTTTTAAATAAATTTTTAAATTAAAAATTTATATGTTTACATAATAAATATTATTGTATATTGTTTAATAACATTTTTTAAATAATTTAAAAACAAAAAAACAAAAATTAAATTAATTTTACATGTATTTATTTTTTATATCAATACATAATTTTGTTTAACAAAAACAAATATATCAGATGTTTATGTACTTTAGTAATTAATTTTTTTGTTGTAAAAGAGAATAAGTATTAAAATTAGTTTACTTTTAGTTTACTATTATAACAAAAATAAGAATACGTCCATCAAAATAAATAAAAAAAGATTTCAGGCTTTAGGATAAAAACAAAATCTTTAAATTGGTATTGGTTAGTTGGTACGTTCGTACCGTCGTCATCCCTTCTATCGTTCACTGTATCTCGAGATCGAGAAGGAATAGAGATATCGACCTCAAATAAATTTTATTTTACCGATAATAACATCATAAAGTAGAGATAGCGTTCTCAAAAAAATTCAACTAGCGGTTTATTTACTACATCAATTAAAAAAAAAAATTGTAAAAAATGTTTCGTTTCGAATATATTGAGAACAAAAAATGGCATCGACTTTCGGCTCGAATATTTTGAAAACAAACACTAGCTTAGAAGCCGGGCTAATTTTATTTTATACATGGTGACGTTAGTCAATAACTGATTAGATTTGTAGAATTATTCAATTGAAAACCACTAAAAAAATTTAAAAAAATGTTTTTCAACTCGAATATCTCGAAAACAAACAAATCTATCGACTCATGAATAATTTTATTTTACACACAATGCTGTAACTATGAATTGGTGGGGTTTCTAAAAAAATTAAATTGATAATTTTATTTTTAAAGCAAAAACATCTGCCAAAAATACAACTTAAATATTTGAAAAATATAATACCTACGCCCAAACTTTGGTTTTCACTTGATCGCATATTGAACATTTGATAAGGACTTTTAAGATTTTGAATTAGGAATTTCCTTATAACAAAATAACATTGGGTATCCAAGTCCCACGGGCACCATTGGGAAGTTACCAGTGTGGGTTGCACCCAGCCCTTTTTTGAATTTTTATTTTGTTGGGCTACATTCAAATTTCTCCAAAGAGTTGTTAGATATTTAAGAATAAAAAAATACTTAAGTTTTTTAGATATTGGCAGCTTACTTTGGAGCTTACTTAAGCTGTAAGCTTCTTCTGTGATCTTCAATTTCCAACATAACATATTTCTAATCGAATCCGAAACTTAGTAACGCAGTAGTATGAGAAATCTGAGTGTTAAAAAAGTTAAGTTAAAAAACATTTTTGTTTTGTTTATTGTTAAAGAACACTAAGCCTATATCACCGTAAGAAAATTCGGTTTAATAAATCCAGCTAAATTGAAAAATGTATTATGTCCATCCCTAAATATGGGTACGTACGTACATAACATATATGTATGTATATACTTTGTAATTTAATGTTAAACAAAAATTATTTCCTGATAAGCTTGTTTGACATAATCATGATATATGAAAACACATCAACCTACATAATATATGTATGTATGTAATGTATACCTAATCTTATATCCATCTCTTGAAGGCATTTTAATTTTTAAAGGCAATTTATTTTCGTTTTATATCAAAATAATATAAAAAAAAATCCGATTACAATTTTTTTTTAATACAAAAATGTTATCCTTACTGAAGAGAAGCATTCCCATCCCCATCCCCATCCCTAGCTTTTGAGATAAAAAAAATTCTATATAATGTACATTTAAACATTTATATAAATGCCCAATATAGTTAGAAGGGAAATTCGTAAAATTCAACATTTAACTGTGGAATTGACTTGAATCGCTATCAAAATGTGGGTGTGAGTTTGAACATATACATAGAGATTATTCTAGCATATGAAAGTATTGGTAGTAGAATGAAAAGCCCCAATTTGAAAACCATTTTGTCATTTTCTTTTTCTATAAGAGGTTTAAGTTATTTGAAAATGAAATTCCGTTTTCTTCTTTTTTTTTTCGTCTAATGATTTCCTTGGAATTTTCTTTGCCAGGGGGTTTCTCACTTTTATATATTTTATTTTATTTTTCACTTTTATTTCTTATAGCCCTGTTAGTTCTTGTTGTCCTAATCGAAGGCGATTTTTTTTTTTACTTTTTTGAAAGACTTTGTTTGGTGAAGTTTAAAAAAAAGAAATTTTCTTTTTTTTTTTTTTTTGTTCGTATCTTTATCTACCCTCTCTATCAACATTCAACATTGAGTTTCTTTTCTTTTTGTTGTCGTGTGTTAACTTACTTTTGAAAAAGTTTTGCAAGGCATTTTTACAAATGGGCTGGGGTGTATTGTAACAAGATGAAACGTAAATTGAATTTGCTATTAGTTTTTTTCTTTTTTTTTTATTTTGTATTTTTCCTTCTAATTTTGGGTTAGGTATATGTATTTTTGTTTCTATCTAAAACAAACAATGAATGAGTTTTTTTTCTTTTGTTTTATTTAACGTGAGTAGCAATTTAAACAAAAAAATTAAATGGGTATTTTTTGCAAATAATGTTTGAGGCATTAATTTAAAAATTTAAATGAAGAATTTTTCCATAAAAATTCTCTCCTGTTTCTATTTTATGTCAAGAGCATGGATGGTATGAAAAACCTTCAAATACTTTATTTATGTCTCGATTCACTTCTAAATTATACGTTAAAATAAAAAAAAAGAGAAATAAAAATAAAACAAAAGTCTTATATTTCTTCCAAGAAGCTTTCTTGTTTCAGTATAAATGTGAATTTTTTGTTTATCAACAATCCATGAGCGTAAACCCCCATTCAAATTTCACTTATGAACCCCAGTAGCTAAATATAGGTATATGGCATCCATCCCCCTCATATAACATCTTAGAATCCCCCATATTCCTACAGATGACGCAAATCCATATATTTACATATAGAAAGGTCTGTTCACACACTATCCCTCACATAATACAACACAAATGTCTAGAGTCCTTAATAGCAATCCAAATCCATTAATTCATGCATGACTACGAACATAACATTAAACCACCCACAAACAAACATACCTACGTTAACAAAACATCGTATATAAGCTCATCAGAAATATTCTAATTATATTCGAATTATTAACATAAATTCCCTAAGACATAATATAACATGTAAAAATATAAAGAAGAACATTTCACCAAATTTAACATGAAGTCGCCGGGCCTTGGAGATGGGCATGGGGTATAATAGTGAAACTCTTCTCGGAATGTTCCTTGACTAATGGACAATCTCACATTTCCATATATATGTATGTACCTAATGTGAAAATCGATAGGATTTATATTTCAACATGCAGAGTAGGTATATATCGCCCTAAAAATACACAAGTTTTGCGGTTATAAAGGTTTATCTACGTGTTTCAGGTCTGGGAGAATCGAATCTTATAGTATTTTACAGGTAAAATGTCTTATGTGCATCTGTCAACATCTCACAAATTTAGTTTGACATAGAAAACCTCAAACTTGGCGGAAAACCGATTCAATGATTATCAACTTTAAAAACTAGCCCACTCCGCTAAACAAAATACAAGAAGATTCCTTTAATGGATCGTACCAACTTACTTTTATGTGTGACACCTTGTGGTTTTATAGCAGCGTTTCCCAATCTTTTTTTTGGCTATGTCCCATCAGAACCTTTCCAAAATCCTAATGCCCCCTCATGATGTCGGAGATCTCAGCAATTTAACTTAAATATGAACATGACTCCTCAGCAAAATTTCTCAGTTTTGATGCAAAAGCTCTGGGGAACAAAATCTCTGAGATACGATTTTTCTGAACGCGCCTATTTAACTTAAACAATTTTTAACATACAAAATCTGAAATTTCAATAAAAAAATGAATGGCTGATATTCAACGATGATGTATCGCCGGCCCCAGGGCCGGACCAACCATATGTGTAAGATGTGCAAATGCACAGGGCGCAAAATATGTATTGCCATAAATCTCATCCAAATTAACCCAAAATAACATCTATCACAACACTGTGCTAAGTTATTTCTTGCACACTAATTAACATCACCTACCGGGAATACCTCAATAAAAAAAACGCATTGAAATTCTACCTTCTGGGTAATGTGGAAAAGTTTGATGCATTGATACACATGCAAATATAAAAAAGGGGCGCTTTCTACAAATTTTGCACATGGCGTAAGCTTGGCTAGGGACGGCCCTGGCCGGACTCAAGTTGTTTTGGTAGCGTTTACATTCAACGACTGTCGTACCAAATTCATTTAAAAATAAATTTTCAAAGAACAAACATGGCGCACAGTTCATTATTTGCACCAATACCTACTAGCGCAATAATTTCATTTGTTTCCTCTCTCGTTTTATTATTTTGCTTACATTTCAACCCATTCTCTTTTAATCTTAAAAAAAAATTGAAAGAAGACGTAAAATTGAAATTTTTGGTTGTCTGACTGCTGTTCACATTTACTACAGCGCGGCGGTCGTTCGACAGAGCAAATTATTACAAAAATTGAACTACAGAGCTAGTTCGACTGGTGTTCAAATTAAAAAAAATTCTGACTTCACGACGCATGTTATTGAACATGTCGTTGGATGTGAACGGCCCTATTAGTAAGAAATCCATAGAAAATAAGTAAACACAGTTAGTTTGTTTTCGAAACATTTTAGAACCGAACTTCAAGTAAAAAAAATATTCAATAATAGTAATATGTAGATTGTAGATATGTAATATTTAAGTAAAGTGAAATCCTTGTCCTAGATGCTTCCTGTAAATAGATTTGATGTAAGATTAAAATTAAGAAAACTTCTGTTTCATTTCCTTTTTTTAAATGCAGACGGTTTCTTTTTATGAGCAAGTCATTTGTGGCATTTAATCCGCATTTGATAAATGTCAGATTCGGGATGCGTTCAGAAATATATCTCTAAGGGTGGAAACACAAGAAGCCTAGATTTTTCGGAATGTAGTGTAATGCAGCATAATTTTAAATTGCCCCTATAAAATCAAGTTGTCCCCCTGTGGGGCGTGGGTGTGGGTCCCACGTTAGGAAATTTTTCAGTCCAAACTATAAGTTGCATGCATATATTTATGTGCAACACGGTGGTATATTGTTCATATCTATACTCACAGAACTATGTCAATTGTTAAGCTTAACTACAAATTTAACAGGTGGCATAAAATGTAGTCTCAAAATTATTTTATTAAATGAATAATTTTTAAAATACATATTAAGACTTAAACCACAGTGTGGTCGTATATATGAGCAAGTTGGTGCAACCTATAGCCGTGCATTTTATTTGTTTTTGAAACAGAACTTTTAAAAGAATTAATTTAATTTTTTGAATCCTTGACTTAGAAGCTTTAAAATGTCAAAATGGTCAAATTTTTTTGAACACAATTAGCCAGTTCAGGTTTCTCAGGCTCACTGATATCTCAGAGATTTTAACAATCTCATCAGAAATCTCAACGTATAATTCCTCACTGAGATTCCTCACTTTTGCTGTCAAAATAATGAGACTGATATTTTTTGGATTCACTTGCTGAAATATTTTTTGTCGCAGTTGATTAAATTATAAAAAAAGAGATGGAGAGTGTTTTTGACGTTTAGCGGAGAAATCTTATTTAGTATTCTCCTTCTCCAATGAAACTGACAGAAGTTTTCTCAGTGAGATCTCAGAAACGTGAACTGGCTAAATCAGTTTTGAAATAAAAATTATTTTCAATAAAAAGAAATATCGCACAATATTTTGGGCTTGTTTTTCAAAATTTAAGAATTTGCATCATTGTCACATGAAAGTGGGTTACTCGTTAACGTGTTTTTGTTCTGATCTCTGCAGTCGCCAAATAGTATTTTTACACTTTTGAACTGATACTTTTTCATTTCAACTTATAAATAGCATCTAAATCAATAGCATTTGTTTTCTTTTTATTTTTAGTCGTTGATAAAAATGCCTTTGGTAGTTTTTACTTAATTGCTCGTTAATGAACCTAGAACTTGGATGACAAGCTGATTAGCATAAATTAACTTCAATTAATTTCTTATTTATACGATTTCGCATTCAACTCACTTAATCAAGATAATTCATGTTTAATTCAATTTTATTCATAAGGCTGTTACTTTTCTTTAAAGTTTCTTTTTTAATTAAAATCTTGGTTTTAACTGGACTTGATTTTGTATTGAATTGTATTCGAGTAAGCCTTCATTCAACAACAAATTTTCTACTACAAGATTTTCTTATAATATTACCCTAAATCAACAGAAATAAAAAGGAAACAAACTATATCATTTTATTCGTAGCAGGTGCGGTCTTCTGTTCTTCTTCTTCAAAACAATCAAAACAAAAACTTTTACTTCGATCTCAATTCCCAAAAGAGCGATTTATGGTCTATATGCCCAAACTCTCAACAACCACAAAAAAAAATATGACCAAAAAAAAACGAAAACAAAACCAAACGTAATAATTCAAATTGTGTATGCGAAATGGGATTTTCATGCTTCTACCAAAATATCCATATACATAATATGAGTGTGTCAGATGAAGAAGGACCTTCGTTATACCTTTTGGCCATAATGTTCGATAGTCGTTCAAAAAAAAAAAAAAAAAATACACAAACAGATTACTATGTATACCTATGCTGGACCATTAAAATTATACCCAAAGGACTCTCTCTGTAACGGGTAAAAAACAGGCCATCAACAAAACCGAATATACGAACCATAAAAAATGGTTTTTTACCCTTCTTCCATCGGATTGGTTGGTTGGGTATCCTTTTTTGGTCCTTGAATACTATTACACGTATTAGCCCGACAATAATGGTGGGTGGTGGTTGTATAGGTGGTTATGGGTGGTACTGGTGTTGGTGCGGCCGAACGGTATATTCGGAAGAATGATTGCGGTTTTGCTACATCGCATACGAAATCCGAAAGACCTACAATATTTTACAGGATAATGTGACATTTCGATTATTCGATTGGATTTAATGTGTTTTATGACCATTTTCCCCCCGTCCCATCCAGCCTCATACCAAATGGAAAAAAAAAAGAAACAAAAAAAATTGCGACTACCCACGCAATTTTCCACTAAATCCATTCCCGCTTTATGAGAGTGTATTAGCAATTTAGTCAGCGGCGACGACTATACTAACATCAGCGACTTAAGTTAATGTCCTTTTGGTTTGGTATGGATGGAGACAAGTTTTGAGCTTCACTCCTGACCAACCTGCAGTGTGGTTGCGGTATGGTAAGGCCATTATCATTGGTGTCTCTTTTTTATTTTTCTCTGTTTGTCTTTTGGAGGAATTGTTAAAAAACTAAAAGACCGAAGTTCGGTCATTAAAACGTTCACGGAACGCTTTGTCGGTCAGTAGTGGTACTATATACCTAACTTAGTGGAAGTGGAACCGTTGGCGTTGGTTTGGTACGCGTCCGGCCAGCTAATCAGCCATTCGAATAAATTTCCACTTAATGGCGAACGCAGCCGGTGCTGGGGGGTTTGAAGTTGGGGCCAGTGCCTCTAATAGGGGGAAGGGATAACGCGAATGTCCTATTTAAAGGATTACACGGTGAGTTATTGGATGACGTTTTGGGCGCTGCTCATATATCTCGACTATTTTTAACTTAATTTTATTTTATTGGCTTTGTCATCGCCATTCGTCTTTGGCATAGGGTTCATGTTTTTTTTTCCAATTTTGTTTTTGTTTTGTTTTGTTGTTGTTTGAACATTATTATCCTTGTTGGGTTTTGGACGTTTTGCTCAGTAAAATTAATGGAGATATATGAGAGTTGTTCTTGTTGTTATATTGTTGGAGAAACAGATCCACGACATTTTATAAGCATACTCGGTATAATGCGTTAGCGTGCGTGTACTGATAGATTTCCGGTTTATTTTTTGTTGATGGAGTTCACGAGCACGAGCAGGCAGGAGGTAGGATATACCTAAGGATTGTATTATTTTTTTTTTGAAACTTCGCGATGGACATACCATCAAGGATTGAATCAAACCAATGGGATCCATTTTAATTGGCAATTATTTTTTAATGTTTATAAATGGACGATTTTGTTAATCGCGTTCCTTGATATATGACACTGCATCGGATGTGACCAGTTTTTTATTGCTCTTGATTAATGGAGCGATAGAAGAATAATGTCAATGAGGAGCAAAATTGATGGTGATCTAGGGATACAAAAAAAAAACAAAAATAGAAAGTGGTGGGTGATGTTACGTGAAATTTTTATTTTCATTGAATACAAACAGAGCTATATATCAAAAATGTAAAAGAAAAAATAATAATAAATAGGCAATCTAACAGAGAATCATGTACAAATGTATCAAACCTCTAAGCTAGATGACAAAAATATTTTTTTTATATAAAATTTAAATTGAGCTTTAGGTAAAATTTAAGAATTAATAACAAAATAGAAAATATAGAATTTCTATTTCTTTTCTTTTCTTTTCTTTTCTTTTCTTTTCTTTTCTTTTCTTTTCTTTTCTTTTCTTTTCTTTTCTTTTCTTTTCTTTTCTTTTCTTTTCTTTTCTTTTCTTTTCTTTTCTTTTCTTTTCTTTTCTTTTCTTTTCTTTTTCTTTTCTTTTCTTTTCTTTTCTTTTCTTTTCTTTTCTTTTCTTTTCTTTTCTTTTCTTTTCTTTTCTTTTCTTTTCTTTTCTTTTCTTTTCTTTTTTCTCAAAATTTAGATTTTAAAAATTTACAACTTTTTAAAAAATTACAATTAGATAAACTTGATACAAAAAGAAAAAATAAATGTTTGGCTTTGAAAAGCTAAAGCATGGTATTGTCAGTGTTGCCAAATAATTAAGGTCAATTGTTTAGAAAATTGCTCCTCCCATCAAAATGAGAAAATAGGCAACCCTCCCCGTAAGTTTTTGTTTCTGTTTTCGATGCAATCTACATGTTCTAGCTTTTTCTCGCATCTTATAAAAATCTCTACAAGCTGTCGCATAGAAAAATTATCAAAATCAGTTACATCCTTTTCGAGAAAATCGAAAATAAAACCATATAGCAGATTTTCCTTACAACATCGACTAAAAAATGGTCTTAGAAAAATATGAGAAGCGCCAAAAAATTAATCGAGATGGATCGCTGAGAAAGAAAACACTTCAGATGTTTCAATGCTGTTATAGTTTAGGGGCTAGCAGGAAAAGGAATCAATTGTTCATTTTCATTGAATAAATGACCCGCTTTGACGAGAAAAAAGAATGTTCAGCTTTCAAGGAAGCCTTTAAATTAAAAAAAAATTTAAGAAAATTAAAGAAAAGTGGGTACACTGAAGCAAACAGATACAATATCATTTTTCGTCCAATAAACTGATTTATCGAGCCAGTAAAAGGCCCAATAAACTTTTATTGATACAAGCAAAAGTTTACTTATCCTTTTTATTTTATTTTAATTTTATTTTATTTATTAGTTTTAAGAAACAAAAGCGGTTCAGTTAGTTTCCAAGTCTAATGTTTTTAGAAAACGTTTCTACTTTAAGTAAATTTCTACTTGCTTACTTTTTGTCTTAAAAAAAGGAAAACAAAAAGTGTGGGGGAATGCCCAAAACCGCTGAGTACCAAGTTTAAAGAAAATCGAATCACCCGTTTAGACCGCAGCCGAAAGGACAGGACAGGACAGACAGACAGAATTGCTAGACCCACTTTTTTCGACTTAGCTATCATCGTAAATGCTGTTATGAATGGAAAAATCTTATGGACTAAAGAATAGTTGGATCTTTTTCATGAATCGTCGATGGATTTTTCTTTCGATATAAATTTGCTTGAATGGCATAAACTACATAGTATTCTTCTTGCAAAGCTCAGAGATAAACACTGGATCGGTTTTACCACCAACGCCACACAATCCCAACTTCACGATGAAAATTGCAACTTGATGTATGTATTCCGAAGTACCAAACTATTTTGAAGACTCGAACCCCCGTGATATGATCTCTATCATCTTTAAAGCTCGTTGTGGACTTCTTAATCTTAATGGCAGAGCATTCCAGAGAGATACTGAAGGTATATATACAATTTGTAACATGGACGCATCAGAAAATACCTTTCATTTCCTCGCAACCTGTCCAATCTGCACTAAAATATCGCAACCTTATTGTGAACGAATTTTCATAGTTAATGTAATTTAATCATCTCACTTAGCTTAATTTTAATTTTTACCTTTTAACCTGACAGGCAACTTAAAGTTATTGTCTAAATTAATTTTATACCAGCATAAACTTTGTTTTTGTAAAACCTATATTTGAAATAAAATTATATATCTATCTATCTATCTTTAATGTCAAATTTTATCAAAACCTCGATTTCGATTCGTAAAATGTCTGTTTGTCTTTCCTGTCCTTTCGGCTGCAGTCTAAAAGGTGATTCGATTTTCTTTAAACTTGGTACTTTGCGGTTTTTGGGTTTTTACGCTAAAAATACTAATAAGTTTGAAAAATATTGCATATCAAAATTTTCCAAAAAATCGAAAATGGGTGGATGATTTTTTTTCAAAATTAATTTGTAAACGCCGCATAAATAAGTACAAAAATTGGCGTACCATTTTTTTTTCTTAAAAATGTTTTCAAAATTTTATATATAATAAATTATTTTTTTTTTAAACCGCTCCAATGTTTTTAAAAGTTTTTTCTCATAAATTGAGATTTGGTGTCAAATCAATTTCAGATTTATTTATTTATTTCTAATTTTATTGATTTTTTAACATTTTTTAGTCTAAACTTTAAATTCCATATCCGTATGTGCGAAGTGCAAGACAGCACGAATCACGATGCTATATTATTCATATTTATGTACTAATCTAATACTTCCTTAAGCTAGGCTATATTTTTACAGGTGGCATAAAATTTAGGCTCGAATAACTAATAAATTTTTTAAATAACATGAAAAGTTTTTATAATTATTAAGACTTTAAAACCACAGTCTAATTGCACATAAGAGCAAGTTCGTGCGACCCAGTCGTGCATTTTATTTTTTTTTTAAATTGCCCCTCTCGGCTAAATGGAAGGATTATATTTAAGTTTATTTTGTATATTAAGTTTAAAGAAAATCCATCTATTCCGTTTAGACTTTAATGGTTGAATTTATAAACGTTATCTAACTTTAGACAACTATCCAACATTGGAAAATGTGTTCGAAAACCTTATTTATTGTTGTCTTATATCTGCCTAACTTAGACACAAGAGTAGATTGTCTTAGCCGTTAAATAAAGCATATTATTTCCACCAATTTGAAAATAGTTAGACAGTGTCTAAGTAGACAAATATCTAATAAATACGACTGTAAGTGAATAGACATTAGATAGACTGAATTATAAGACCAACTTTTGTTTGTCTTTCTTTCCATCGCAAGTTTCAGTTTGGACAAAATCTAAAGTTTGATATTTTTTCAAATTTATAATTTGCCAAAAATTACATTAAAACGTATGTATGTATATACAAAATACAAATAAATATATCGCAGTTAAAAATTTATAGAAAAAGTTTGTCATTTAAAAAAAAAATCTTAAAAAATCTTGCTTAAACTACTTTTGCAGCTTAATAGATCTTTTACCAACTTCACATAAAGTTAAACCTTCGTCGCTCGTGTAGACGATGCGTGTTTCATACCCCAGTTTATTTTTTTTTACAAACCCAATTATTGATGAAGTTCTACTTATCTCAGTGCGCACGCTATAACTTGACCTCTATCTCTATTGCCTATATCTACTTGTGGGCAATGCCCAATGCATATTTTATTCTATCTGAAATCAGTCAAATATGTGCATAAAAAGGCATAAAATATCTTATCTTCACTAATTAGACTCAAATGAGCTTAATAAAACATTTATATCAAGAAAAGTTTAGCAACAAAAACTAAAAAAAAGAAAAAGACAAGAAAATAAAGAAAATTACACGCAAAAATTATAAGAAGCCTACAACTATGTTTGAATAGGTATATATCCGCTTTAAGATAATAAATCTTATGCATGCACTTGAACAGTGCGCAAAAAAAAAAAAAATAAAAAAACCATTGTTTCTGAGCTAATTAGTAGATTTTCCTAATTACTGGTAAAATGTTTTTTGTTTTTTTTTATAAAATTAATTGCAGTTTTGCGGTTGTTGACTTTTTGATAAAAACAAAAAATAAAAGAAAAGAATAATCTTAATCGAATTCATAAGAGTCTTCATTTTGTATTAAAACATAATTTCTAACAAACAATTTCATGTGTGGTTTGAGTTTATCAATTTTGACAGAAAGTATTTTATTTACCTACTTATTTTTCCAGGAATTCTGATGGTTCAGTGGTGGCAGACTTATGCCAGTTGAAACATATGTATTATTCGTGGTGTTAATTTTTAATCCTTTGAGAATGTCGGCTAAAATAAGGCTAATAAATGAAACATGTTTTTATTTTTTATTTACTTCACAATTTATAACAAAAATCTAATAATTTAAAATTTATACCTACAACAATTTTTCAGATTTCACTCTTATAAGGAGTGACCATGGGGCTTGTTTTTGTTCGATAAAAAAACATAGGTAGCTTATCTTTATGATTAAAATTTTTAATCCTATTGTCGCATTTAAATTTCACTTTAGAGACCATTCTTACGTATTTGACCTTTTGAGCTTAATGTTTTTGCAAAAATGTCAAATTTAAAGAGTGTTAATAAAATGCTCCCAAAGAAAAAGAAAACTGTACAAATATTGGGAAGTGGTTTCGCACTGATTCCGACCACACTCAATATATAGTTACTCCACTGGAGTTGCCGTAGATCAATGATATTTTTTTCAAAATTTTCAAGAATCGCGAAATAAATAATCACAAAAACTTCAATATTTTTGTCTGGTATTGGTTCCTTTTTCCTTCATACAAATTGAAACGTCAAAAGTGCTGTAGGTACGTGAAAAGATAAAAGTTGGTGAACTCTTGCAGCACCGATTGCAGATGTGTGCGTTGTGTTCCTAACACTAAATTTGTGTGTATTGAATATTTTTACAGTTATTTTAACTGCAGCTCCATCTCCATTGTGTTCACGCAGTAAAACTGTCAAGAAAGGTAAATGTTGTGAGCGCTCATTTTTGCAAGAAATAGCTCAATTTTTGAAGTGTACCTATAGAACGACTTCGGATCAAAAATGACTAAATCTGGCGTTCTGTAACTGTTGGAAACTAGGCGTGGAGCAGGGATTATATAGTTAATAAATGCTCTCTTAAAACATTAGTCCAAAAAAATACAATCTCGTCTCATCTCGAGGAAAAAGTATCGTCCAATCACTCAACCAGCTGGCAAACCGCACTAAAGGTGCATTTTTGTACAACGAACTGCATTTCGATATAATGTCCTTCGCACAAAATGCGACAATATTGCTTATTGACAAAACAATTGCGCCAAAAATAAGCCTCATAAGAGCAAAAAATTTGAAGTTTCGGTATTGCGCCATGACGTAATGGTTAGTGTGTAGGACTACTAACCCTTAGGTCTTTTGTTCAACTCCCATCATATGCCACCTAAATATTTTTCACGGATAAAAGTACTGCCCATTGCGAGGAATTGAACAAAAATACATGAAAAAGTGGTTCTAACCTTAGCCGCTTGGATTTGGTAAAAATTTGTAGATCCCTTCCATTCTTGCCAATAACACGCACACGGAAAGGTTGAAAGTTGTCACTAGTCGCTGGTTCTACACGAACTGTCGGACCACCAAATTTATTTTATTTATTTCATGGAAATTTCTAAAATTTGGTAACGTTATATTGAAGCGTATATGTCATCACGACAAAATATATAATAACTGAATAAAAATGACACTGACAGTTTGTAATCTGAAAATTAATTTGACAGATATATGCAACTATCTGAAGCTACTAGGGGAACCTCGGGATCCACGATACCCATACAGTTTTTGGACCTAAAATACATTTGAAATCACCGCAACATTAATCGCATTTTACATTGCCCTTGGTTCTCGTTCCATTATCTGCCGTCAAAAAAAAAATAACTTTTGCAAGCAGCTGAAGAGTTTTTGTGTTCGAGAAAGAATTATATTTTTTTAGTAAGGTACATAGTAATTCTTTTTGTAATTTAAGTTAAAGTTTTATCTAGAATTATTTCATTTATAAAAAAAATGATTGATTTACCACAAATATTCACTTTTATTCAAAGAAAATATGGAGATTTGTAAGAAATTATTTTATAAAAAAAAAGTGATTAAAAAAATTTTAGATGATTAAGTGCAAGATTAAAACATTTTTTGTATG
The DNA here is from genome assembly GCA_951394125.1 of Epistrophe eligans. Taxonomy (NCBI): domain Eukaryota; kingdom Metazoa; phylum Arthropoda; class Insecta; order Diptera; family Syrphidae; genus Epistrophe; species Epistrophe eligans. Next base: position 28,016,156 of record OX596030.1, read on the forward strand.
ATATTTGGTTAAAAACAGGATTTTCCAAATCTTAAATGAGTTAGCTTCGGTGCTATTTTTTAAATATTTCATCTAAGTTAAAATTATTATTTTAACTGTTTAGTATTATACCTACTATAGGTAGTTACCAAATGTTACTTTGACAAATAAAAATGGGAACTCTTCAAGCAAATGTAAATTGTGAAAAGTTGTTTTTTGTACTCGATTTTCGCATTTCAACACCTGTTTCGATTCGTTCATATTTTTGGATCCGTTCTGGATCCGACTTGGTTTCGGTTCTCGCTGAGTATGATGAAATGGTAAGCTCTTTCTCTCACAATACATGCACAAAATGGGTCCGTGGTGATTCTAATTTCCATACTAATTTGAGCCGACAAACGCAGTTTTGCGGATCCATATTTGGATGCGTAAACGGAGTCATCCATACGTTGTTTACTACATGCGCGGATCCAAAACGGAGTCGTTTGCTTGAAGGAAAATGGTATGTTTGCTTACTTGTTTGCACAAATTGTCACTTTCTTGGACGTGTTCAGCTGAGCTTTATTAAGAAAATAGGTTTAGTACAAAACAAGTTAAAAAATATTTAAAACTAAGAACATTTTAATAAAGATCTTTAAAGTAAGTAAATTCTTAGGGATATCGATCTGTTTAAAATTATGCGTCATTGTTATTAAATTATGATCTTGTTCAAGAAGCGCAAAAAGAGAGAAAAAAAGAGACATGAAATAGACTTAATAAAAATGGAAAACATACAACTTATTTTAATAACAAATTATGATCAGGGTTGTCAGGTTTGAAAAAGCGAAATCGTCAAACTGAAAAATTAAATCGCCAAAAAATTGCCAAATTTAAAATTTGTCTACCCAAAAAATCCATCTAATTTAAAAATGAAATAAAATTTCGCCACTTGGAGTTTTTACATCAAAAAACCTTTAATTAAAAAAAAAACCAAACAATTACAATTACTTAATATATTACATTAATAACGGGTGATTTTTTAGCTGGTTTGGTTTTGGCAATACTGGTTTTGACAGCTGACGTGTGTTTAGTACCTTGTGTTACTGTCAAACAGCTTCAGTTTGGTTTGCAATTTAACCATGGATCGTCTTACAAATGAACAACGCTTGCAAATTATTGAATTTTACTATCAAAATTCGTGCTCGGTTCGAAATGTTCATCTATCGAAAAATTGTGTTCAGCGATGAGGCTCATTTTTGGTTGAATGGGTACGTAAATAAGCAAAATTGCCGCATTTGGAGTGAAGATCAGCCAGAAGCATTGCAACAGCTACCAATGCATCCCGAAAAAGCCACTGTTTGGTGCGGTTTATGGGCCGGCGGCATTATTGGGCCATATTTCTTCAAAGATGATGCGAATCGCAGCGTTACTGTCAATGGTGAACGCTACCGAGCGATGATAACAAACTTTTTTTTGCCCGAAATGGAAGTTCTTGACTTGCATGATATGTGGTTTCAACAAGACGGTGCCACATGCCACACAGCACGCGAAACAATGGCGCAATTGCGAGGCGAGTTTGGTGAACAGTTAATTTCACGTTTCGGGCCGGTCAATTGGCCGCCTAGATCGTGCGATTTGACACCATTAGATTATTTTTTGTGGGGGTATGTCAAGGCTAATGTCTATAGGGACAAGCCCGCTTCGATTGACGCACTGGAAGCCAACATCCATGCATTCATTCGTGAGATACCGGCCGATATGTGTGAAAGAGTATGCCAAAATTGGACTCAGCGGATGGGCTACCTGAGACGCAGCCGCGGTCAACATTTGCATGAAATTATCTTTAAACATTAAATTGCAAGGTTCAAACTATCGATTCAAATAAATATTTCATTCATTTTTTCGAATTTTTTGTGTTTTTTTTTTTTTTAATTTCTAAACCTCTTAAAAAATCACCCATTATAAGAAACTTTATAGGATAGTAACAATTATTTAAACAAAAACCTAAAAATTAATGCAAATTCCTTTGTTTACCGAGTCTATTTCAATAAGTTCAATATACTGTTTTCATTGGTTCATCAATTTTATCTTTTTCATACATTGAAGCATTAAATGCCGAAAGCTTTTCAGCGCATGCAGGGTTCAAAATTATTAGAATATTAGAATTTTAATTAAAAAAACTTAAAAATATCGCCTTTTTTGGGGTACATCGCCAAACCGTTTTTCGTGTCGCCAAATGAAATTTCAAATCGCCTGTTTGGCGATAAATCGCACAATCTTGCAAGCCTGATTATGATTAGTGATACTTGGGCACCCCATGATCCAGGTGCCCTTATGCTAAGGAATAAGTTTAGCTATAAGATGGAGATACTTATCATTATTTCATAATTATAATATAGCAAAGTTTTTTTGATAAAATAAACAAAGTGGGGTATACCATGGGACCCCAGGTTCTACTGTAAGTTTAGGGTTAAAAAAAAATGAGAATAAACTTCTAGATTTGAAAACAAGCTCATATAGTACTTTATTGTAAGTGTTGCCGTTGTTTTTTTTTAAATAGCCAATTTGAATTGGTATAGTCAAAAATGCTAATTTTTGTTCGTCTATAAAAATATCCTTTATATATTCCGTTATTTATTTCATGGTATGCCTAGCATATCATACTCTCCCTTATCCAAACTTCATAAAGGAAATTAGAGGTTGGGATAAATAATTGAACACCACCTATATGTTGGTAAATAACGAGTTGAGTATGTAAATATTTAATTTAATTTTAACTTAACAATTATACATATACATATACTCTTAGATATTAATCCTGCCATACCAGTCTTTTACCACAAAAATAAAATAAACGTCAGAGTTCCAGCTATGCCCAATCAACTTTTTTAACAAAATTTCCAAACCCCTGAATGTAAATATGTACATATCTACCTAAAAGTATGTAAAAAAAAAATCAGTGTGTAAACATAATTTTGTGCTTTTACTCTTTTCTTCTTCAATCTTCCTGTTTTTTTTTTGTCACCATAATGGAAGAGTCTTGAGAATATATAAATGTAAATAAATGGCCGTAGAGACTTGCATGCATACAATTTTTTACTTCTTTCTTTCCATCAACTCTATTTATGTGTATATCTACCTACCTATACCTTTCTTGTACCCTCTTTTTTCTTTCTGTCGCAAATATAGCATAAGAAAACCCACAAAAACTTTTCTTTTTTCCTACTTATTTCTAAGCATCCAACATATCCCCAACATTCTGCTTAGCCCCCCCCCTCCCATTCCCCTTATAAGTCTATTCATCGTTTCATACCTTCAAGAACGACGAAGCACGTCCTACAAGCCTCTGGGGTTGGTTAGATGGGGTTGAATTTTGAAAAGAAACTCGTATGCAGAACCATCATTCCCATTTTCTGATTTTCTTTTAACTTTTTATAGTGTTTGCTCTTGCTTTTTAAAGGTCCTAGTATTGGATTCAAAATTATAAAATAAATTAATTCAAGTCGAATATAAATTTATTAAAAGCCTGAATTCAACAGGAAACGAATGGACAACTGAAAAAGCTACTCCAGTTCATGACATAGAAGTCGTTAATGGGGTGAAAGCTGTTCCAGTAAAAATTTAAAATACAACTTTAATAAAATAAATAATTATAAAAAAACTTTCTGTTAATTTTATTTAAAAGAAGCATCCCTTACAAATATGAGAATCAACAAGAACAATCATTTTCTTTTCAAATAAAATCTAGAAAACTGTGTGCTTCTTTGAATATGTTTTTTTTTTTTTTTTTTGAGCAAGTTACTTCGACGTAATTGCGTATTTTTTATTTTGCTTACATCTCATTTTTCTTTAACTGGAATGTACCTTCTGCAGTTGCAGGATACACATTGTATTCCATCCACATCCACCCCCTCATATCCATATAACCTTTTACCCATCGATGATGATGAGGATGTCGTCTGCGCGACAGGGTAAAAGCAGACGAAGGGGGTATACCTTACGTATACGATGGCAAATGGTTGTTAGATTTTTATGTGTGTGACACAAAAATCGATTTTCCCGTTGTCATAGATGATTTCCACATTTTTGCAGCTTTTCCTCTATTTTTCTTTTTATCGTCAAGTCTTCTTGTTTGCATGTGTGCTCGTACTTTATTCTTAGCTCCATGCATACAATGGGGCAAAAATAATCCTGAGGTGTGGGGGGGGGGGGGAGTTGGACTTGGTTGTTTTGTTGAGAACATTCAGCGACAAAAAACCAAACTCCATATATTCAACAACATACACATTATACACAACACACATCGCTTCTACTATGTATATTGTTGTCCGCCTTGAGGAATGTTGTGCAAAGTGAAGGCACAACTTTGTTGTTCTCCTTCCATCATTCTTTTTTTTTCTGTTCCCTTTTCTCTTCTATTTTGCATGAGATTAAGGGATGAATCTATATGATAATATGTACGTATATAGGCAAAGTAAAGGCTAGGCTGAAATATATAGAAGGGGGAATAACTTGAATAAGGATTTACGGAGGAACAAACTCCCGGCAACCGGATGAATCACTGGAAGCCATATCTCTACAACCTACGTATATACCTACCTACCTAACTACTGTGAATAAATTAAGGAAATCATTTGAATTTATGCAGATTTGTTTTTGTATATCTGATGCTCTAAAGCTAAACAACCCTTATAATATTCGATTCGTTTCATTTTATAGAGAAAATAGGGTGTGGAATTATGATAATTTTTTTTGTCAAAATCCTTCTGCATCATGGATGTCTTCCAACCCTACAACCCCCTCCCCATCTCTACACCTGATCCCTTTTACCTATACTGACACAAATATTTGTAAAAAAAAATACTGAAGTTTAAAATGGATTCATATCGCGTTGTTTTTTTTTTTATTTTATTTTTTTTATGTCCTCCCGTTTACAGTTTATTGGCGACAAGGGCGCAAGCGTTGTCCTGAATCACACAAAAACACACACAGAGGTATATTATATTCCTTCCTGTTATGGGTAATAGAATGGACTTATGCAAAGTTTACAGCAAAGATGTTGGTAAGGCTGTCGGGAGGGGCACGGGGGTACTAGCTTTTTTATTTTTATTGGTCGTAAATTTTAAATTGTGGGCGTGTGCAAAAAAGAAGCACAATTTTTTACTTTTCTCTTCTAATATACTGAGGTATAACAAATACCTAGTAGAATCTTGGTGGTGTTGTAGAGATATAGATGGCTTTATATTGGGTAACTAATGTATATTTGTGTTGAAAAGGGCGCGCGGTGACATTGTACAACCAAACGACATGACTTGGATATTTCCCAATGGAGACTAAAAAAAAAAAAAAACTTTAAAATGGAAAATCTTTTCTTTGGTCTGTTTGGATGCTTAAAAAAGTAAATAGGTCTTAAATGAGGAAAGAAACTGGCAATTTACCTTAATTCTGTAGAAGGTCTATATTATACCTAGTACCTATAAAGAAAGTATACATGTAGGCTTAAAAAACAGAACTTTTTTTTAAAGAGATTGTGCTCTTACATATGTATATAGATACACTAGCTGGCTTGTCCGAGCTTTGCACGTGTAGAAATCTAAGTTGCGTACAAAATTATAAAAAAAAAAATCTGCCCCTGGAAGTATGCAATTTCGTTTTTTCATGATTTTTTACTTATTTGGTTTAAATTTACAATTTTCGGCTCCGTAGTGTATTTACCTGGTTAAATATCAATCTAACATAAAATCCCCATGCAAAATCGAATGATGTTCAGTTACATATTTTAGACAAATAAGATGGATACATATATGTACGTTTTCTTAAGAAAGCGTAATCTCTATTTAAACGATTCAAATTCTCTTTTATTTACTTAAATAGGTTAGGTAGGTACATATACCTATTATCTAAGTATGTAAATATCGACTACATTTTAGTTTTATAAAATCGTTTACATTTAGGATTCGGATGAAGAATCAATTTCCAACTAACAAAAATTTGTTAGTTGTTATTCATAGCTACTGTGCTCCTATAACGCTTCTAAATCGAAGTCAAGTTGTTTTTTAAGGTTAAAAGCTGATATAATTAATCGCTTATATGATTCCCAGCTCATTTATGTATATCCGAATTTTTACTCTAAATGGCTTGTTGCCCCGTCTTGTTGGAACCAAATATCGTCCAAGTAATGATCTTCAATCGCCGGTCAAGAAAAATCGTTCAATTGCTGCGAACGCCGGAAAATCAATACTTCAATCAACACTTTGCACTTGCAGCAGCAATATTTATGCATTACGATGATGCATCAGTAACGCTTCCACTCTTTACAAATTCCTTTACAATTTCAGCGATTGCTTGCGTAGTCGGTCGATTATGACGACCATAATCATCGCGTAATGCACGAAAAGTGGCTACGTTTGAATCACCACTTTTGTAGTAAGTTTTAATATTTTTAACGCCTTGTTCGATTGTTAAGTGATCCATTATCGGAAATAGCAAACAGTCAACTAATAATATTATGATAGTTCAAATGACAGCTGAGTTTGACAAGTGCAAATGCCAGCGCTACCAACTTGAAACCATGAAATGAATGGCCCGTTATCTGTTGCTTTGTTCCTATATTGCTCGTAAATTATATTTAAATGAAATTGGCTTTCACACCTCTATTTTTCAAAATTAATACTTCCGTTGATACTGATACTTTAAATTCGTGGGGATTAGGGCGCTATACCTCAACTTTTTTTTTCTGCAGATGCTTGTGAATGCTCACCATATTTTTACAAGCTTCTTAGAGTCGTTTTTGTCTGTTCTGCACCAAGTTTTTCTCTGGCCCCCAGGTCTTGTGTCATCTTGGATAAAAGCATAGAATCTTCACAGCGACACCGTAGGATGTGACTAATTTGCTGCCACTCCCTCTAATAACGAATTTTATAGTAATTTGACCAGTTCTCCGATTGGAGTTCTTAGTTGCCTTTACTCTAACAAATAAACATTTGTTTGTTTGTATCTACAAAAAATATAGGTTTTTGAGATACATATGTATATCCATATTGACGAAAAACTGCCAAACTTTTGGATACCAGAAATCGTCTCATGTTCATCTAAATCAGAAAGTATCCACGAAATTTTTTGTAGAAATCTCAATTTCCTATATATTTCAATTTTATTTAAATTAACGAAGCCATCAGATGAAAGTGGGCCTCATCGTTGAAAATGATTTTGTTCCAAGAATCACCAATTTTTTTTTGGAAAACTTTTACGTATATTATTGATAAATAAATTGTGTTAAATTGCCAATATTCAGTGAACAATTTAAGGTCAAATTATTTTTAAGGTACCTAAGGCCCCGCCTTTCAACTCTCCTGTTGCATTTACTCCAACGAAACTAAACTTGTGACAATTTTATAGAGGATGTCTGATGCAGTAAATTTGTAAAAATTTATTTTTAAAAATTATAAAATTTTTCATCAAATTTTTTGATTTCGCCATTAAAGTAATTCTCGATTTTCAAAATACCAAAGTTGATAAAAAATGTACAAAGTAAATAAATAAATAAAAAAGAATTGTAACAGGTTTGGCTTAGGTATAATAAGTAAGATGAGAGGGGTGCCTTAAAACTATAACTATAGTTAAAAGTTATTCGCTAAATTTTGATGATTTTCCATGCTAATGTAGGTATTTAAGTCATTTTTAGGCACACAAAATCATATTATACTTCATGACAAATATAGGAACCGAGAAAATCACATTTACTTGATATGAACCTTTTTTTTAAAATGGCGGATAAATCAGTCATATTCTAGCGTTAGAACTTTTGAGTTTAAACTCTCCAAGAGGTAGATGGAAAGGAGGTACATTGATTCTATTTTCATTAAATGATGAAAAGTGAATTTTTCGCTTGACTTCAACTCAAGGTAATGTACTTAATAAATCAATTTTCAATACTTACTATTTATCTTCTTGTTTTGAATTGATATTTTCTTAAATCTTTGAAAAAAATTTAATGAACGGGGTACAGTTATGTGAAAATGGGGTAAGTTGATTCAAAATTTTAATTTAGTCTTCGAACGATTTAGTTTTTAACTGTAATCTACTAGTTTACTAGTCAACTGATGAATCTATTTCATTAGTACTTTTAACATTTTTTTGAGAGATCTATTACTTTCGCATCCGTCTTCCTCTACAAAAATACTTACAATTTGTGTTTTTCTTTTTTACCTCAGAACAGATCACTGAACTGTTAAAAATAAATTATATGTAAATTTTTTACCTTGGAGAAATCAGAGCACATAAGGTCGTGTCCGAATTGCGTTAAAATTTTCTACCACTGGTTAAATTTTGACTTTGGTTAAAATGGGATAATTTTTTTATTTTTGCTGTCCGAACTGGATTAAAATAGGATGGGTTAAATGGGATTTTTAGTTAAAATTCCCGCAAGATTAAAGAAATTTCCCTAACCACAAATGTGTTTTATTATTCCAGAAAATAAATATTTTATACAAAATCCAGCTTGAAATGTATCAAAATAAAAATTCGACGCAAATAAAGTACAAATTTCTTAATTTGATTTACTTTTAAAGGTTTTGCATCGATTATATACCCAAACATTACAGAAAAAATCCTATTGTGTATTGCTTGCTTATTATGCAGTCTGCGAACACTAGTTCACAGCTGTCAACAAATTAAAACGAAACAACCAATTGGCATTAATTTTGCAAGATGAATAACAATTTCGATTCTGATTTTTACAAGCCTCAACTTTTCTCTTTCCGACCCTATAGAAACAAGAATACAATAATTGTTTTTATTGAATTTGTTCAAACTTACATTTAGAGTATGGTTATCCAGAAGCTCTTGGTTTCCTTGTTTGCCGGTCTATTGTTCCACTTTTAAAAATAATTTCAAATTCAATTTTCTCTCTTTCTTGAGAAACGTCAAAATTTATCCACTATTGTCAAATTTTAACCTGCTCTGGAGCTGGGTAATTTTTAACCCATTTTATTCACCACGCTAGAGTCAAAATTTAACCAAACGTCAAGTTTTAAACAACATTTTAACGCAGTTCGGACACGGCCTAAAACGTATTTCTTCTTCCCATCGGAGTTAGCTCGGAGCATGCTATGTATGTTTAGAATAAAATGACCGAGCAAATAGACCAAAACGCTGAGCGAAGCCAATTTCACTTTTGTTTTTTATGTGATTTGACAGACATTACATGAAAAAAAAATAAAACCAACGCCATATCATAAAAATGAATTCTCAAACCGGTTGTCCTTGTCCGTCAACTTCAGGTAAACAAAAATTTATTATTTTAGTATCAAATGACAGTTCATTGCTCAAGTGTGTTTCATAATTAAATCTGAGGGCTCTGATCATAATCTCTTCAGAGCTTTGCTTTGATCAATCAGTCTCTACTCAGAGCTTTGCTCAGAGCCAAAAAAGAAAAACGTCAAATAAGAAAAATGCCTGAACAGAAGGTTCGAAGCCGGAAATTCCATGCGATCGCAAGAAAAACCTATCGAAGGGGATGACATTTAAAGTATACGTCAAATGCATGCGTTCAGCACTACTGAGAATACTTAATATTTCGCTGATTTGATGAACACATACAGCGTCGTCTGAACACTTAGTAACATTATAAGATTGTTTACCAAAAGAACAAGTGCCTCCGATCTTTGAAAAAGGTATGATTGGTATCTAAAGTAATGATCAGCTTATTTTTCTGTCTGATTTCTGAGGAACTGTCGAGTACAGAAATCCTTTTTTTCCTTTTACCATTTTCATGACTATAGAAACATTTATTCAAATTGTTTTTTTATTTTAAATATAGATAAATATAACTGTTGCAGTATGAGGCAAAAATATGAAACCATTTTCCTATACCTATCCTCATATTTCAAAAATTATAGAAAAACTAATAAAACTATTGTAATTGCTTAACTATAGGTAATTTATATTGCAACAATTTTGATTTATGATATTTTATGTGCATATTTGCCAGCTTCTAAAGTGTGCTTAATGTTTTCATATTGCAAATTCAATTGCTATACTTGCGAGGTTAGAAATCCTTTATGAATGAATTTCATATGTGTAGACATTGGTGATTATTAATCTTTCATCCAGCACCCTCCTCTTTGCATCTATTAAACGAATTCCTAAAAAGGATCACAATAAAGAACCAAAATCATGATAAATTTACCATTGATCAAAAGCTATTGCTCTATACATACATATAGAATTTACTAAAGCAACAGAATCAAACTATAAGGAAAATCAATTTCAGAGCTCATTTAATTTGAAAGGACGAAACCTTATCGCAGTTGTGCAGCAACAGCATCCAAAGTGTGCGTGCAATGGTAGTAGTACTTATACTATACAAAGTATATATATATACGTAACTTCGTCTATCTATATAGCGGGTGGCAGGTGAAGTTTTGGGGTTGACAGTCTTGAAGGTAAAACTAAGACGGTTTTCTTCCTTCAAAGATAATATACATACGTATCTACACATATACCGTAATGATTCTTAGAGAAAGTGAAATTGCAGTCGTTGTTGCTACGTCCGGTCCGCGCCATCACACTTAATCGTCTGGCACATTCAATCGATATATAATATGAAATCCTTGCAGGTTGAGTGCTTAAAGTTGCTCCCATTCCCGCATATCACATCATATAGAACTATACTCGTCGTATACATACATCAGTTTTCCTCCTTTTATTTTTTTTCCTTATTATTTCGATAAAATAATATTCAAGGGTGTGAAGCTGTTAGACTTTGTTGGCTATTATAAGCAAAGACTTACACATTAAGCGGAATCATTATTCATTTTTGATATATTTTCGTTTGAATGTGTGCGATATGCGAATGCCTACCATTTAGGAATATTAATGAGAGAGGATTGTATGAGAACTATTACTATACGTATATGTAGTATAAATATGTATATTTTGACACAGCCGGTTTTTCTTTTAAGAATTGGAATGAAGTTGGATGCAAAGCTATACCTACATAAAAATTGAGAAAGAAGAATATTTTGTTTTAGTTGCCCGTTTGACAGGATAAGAGTTAAATTAATTAAGAGTTAAATATTTCATCACAGAGTAAGGGGTTCATATTAATAAAATCATATAAACAATCTGAACGAGGACATTTTTTTAAACGTTGTAGAGATTGAAAGATTTGAACACACCACACACTCTTTCTTACGTAATCGAAAATTCCTGTATGAATGCCAAGTATAGCGAAGCAACAGTCCGTGATGGGAAAGGTGGATGATTTACCGTTAACTGTAATCGTTGATAAGTTGTAAAAAACTTGTCATTCAATGTTTTATTAACTTTTTTTTTTTAAATTGACATAAAGTTAGCGAAGCACTCCCACGAAAAGGGGTTAAATTAATAATTTGTCCTTAATAACCCCTTAATTAGTTTTATAAATTTTATTGGACAATATTTTCTATGTTTTCTATGTTTTTTGATTTTTTTTTTCATATAAATTAAGCAAAGCATCTCCTCGAATAGGTTAAGTAATCTTTAGTTAGTAATGATAGTTTCAATTACGATGTTTTCTTTGTTTTTGTGCAGTTTTTGTTTTCAATTTAGGAAAAAACAAAATAACTTTGAAAATATTGCAATTGATAGTAATCAGCATCTAAATATCTGGGCTACTTTTTTATTTTATTAAATTCACTATATAACAAACTTAAAAATTAACTTTAAGTCTTATTTACTGTCATGGTAAATCCAGATCCCACTGCTGTCATTCCATGTTCCATCCGTCGAACTTTTGATGTAGGCGCCTGTCTGATGACTCCATATAAAAATATGGAAGTATCTCCACATGTTTCCCAACAAAATGTGCAGGTAGATATCTTCACTTTTAACTTTACAAGTGTGGAGGTATTTCTACATGCATCTCTACAAATTTCAAGGTATCTCCACATGTATCTTCACATATGTGAAGATATTTAAGTAAACATATCTCAACATGTGTGGAGGTACCACCGGACTAAACTACGCTCAAAATGTTATCCATACTCTGCAAAAGTAATTTGAAAGAAACCAACAATCAAGAAAAGTGGGGGCAGTGCTCGTCAGGTTTCAATAAAATAATTTTCTAATGCCATAGAAATCGTTAAAGCCATTCCCTAAAATGAAGAAACAATAAAAGTGGGCAGATTTTCCTAGAAATGTTTTCTGACTTTTTTCTCGTTCATCAGAACACTCCCTGCTTATTTCATTGAAATCGTTATAGCCGTTTCCGAAAACCAAGAAAAAAGTGTGCGTGGCAGTACATAAGCAGAATTCAATAAAAAAGAATTTCAAAATGTATTTTTAATTCATCAGAACGAACCCTAAAAATTTCATCCGAATCGTTAGAACCGTTCTCGAAAACTAAGGAACGATAAAAGTGGACGTGGCACTGGGTGAATTTTTGTCTCGTACATCAACATTCCCTACCAATATCATCCAAATCGTTAGAGGCGTTCCTGGAAACCAATATACAGTAAAAGTGGGCGTGGCAATGGGTGGATTTTTTAAGACTATTTTCTGTAATTTTTGCAATATCATCATTATATACTTGCTGTTAATTTCATTCAAATCGTTAGAGCTAATTCGAAAAACCAAGAAACAAATAAAGTGGGCGTGGGAGTTAACGGATGTTCCTGCAAACATTTTTTAAATTTTTTTCTTGTTTATCAGGACACTCCCTGCCAATTTCATTCAAATCGTAAGAGACATTATCGAGAACCCTATTTCATTTCTAAGAAAAGTGAGCGTGGTAGTGAGCGGATTTTATTTCAAAATTTTGTCTTCGTTAATTTGAACAAGTTCTATAAATTTCATCCAAACCTTTAAAGCCGTTTCCGAAAAACTAAGAAACAATAAATGCGTCGCAGTGGGCGGATTTTACTAAATAATTTTTTTTTTATTTTTGCATCATTCTTACTCTTAAAATATCATTCAAATAGTTTGAGCCGTTTCCGAGAAATAGAGATGTTTCCGACCAATTCCGAGGATTTAACTTAATTTAATTTTAATTTTTTTCTCATTCATTGAAATAAACGGTGAAAACTTCATCCAAATCGTTAGAGTTGTTTTGAGAAACCAAATATATATATATATATAAATATATTATAAATATATATATAAATAATAAGATTAACAGAATTTTACAAAGTAATAAACCATTAAATTAAAAAAAAAATTAACCTCCTTTTGGGAGTTCTGCGCTTACTTGATATAAACCTTGAAAATTATCGAAAAATACATAGTTTTATTGAATGCCTGAATTTTTTGATTTAGTTAATAAGCATAAATTAACTTCAATTAAACTGTTTAAATATAATTAATATTTGATTAGCGTTTATTAATAGGAAAGGAAATCTTAACTGAGATGCATCATCAGAAAAAAAAATTGGTCGGCGCTCGTCCAAAACCCGGGCCTAGTGACTTACAACTCTCAACCATTCCTCGCAAGAGTCAGTAACCCGTGAAAAACATTTCTGTTTTTAGGTGGCATAGGCTGCAAATCAAATCCAAGACCTTCGGCGTAACAATCCAATGCACTGAATTATATTATACAGTATTGGGGTTTAAAATCTAAAATATTGTCGTGACGAAAGATTCTTAAAAAACAGCAATTTGATTTTCATTGAGAATAAATAAATTGGAAGAAGGTGCTAAATCACGCTTTAAGGTATCTAATGGATAAGATCGTTACTTTTCTATAGAGCTGAGAGTAACGCTAGATTTTCTTTGAATGAAAACTCTTGTCAGGTTTGGGTATAACAGAACCCCAGGAAATTTTTTTTCAAACGAAGACATCCGTTCTTCAATGGTCAATTCTCAGTTTATTTTAGGCTTTTAAATAAGAACTCAGTTACGTGGTCTCCAAATCTACAGCGAAAACGTTAGCGAAAAAAACTACAGACAAATGTTAATGGAGAGTTTTATCAGATGAAGCGAAACGAAATTTGTCTGTGGTATCCAACATGATAATAAAAATCACACAATTAATAGTTCGTGTGGAACAATATTATCAATTTTACTCGTTGGACAGCGTACTGCGGAAAAAATATGGGAAATATTGTTTTCGTTTATGATTTCGTTGTGTTAGTTTTGGTATAGAAATTTTCGTTTCGCTTCAGGTGTGTACTATGTTTGAGGGAACTGATGTCACTACAATTTGGGAACTGTTTTTTTTTATTTATTTTTCAGCCATATTCCTACGGTGCATGTGCAAAACAAAATCAATGAAATCAAAATTTATATTTATACTGTTTTTGGAGAAGTCTTCAAATTCTTTTCGTTCAAAATTAATCGGCAGGACCATTTTTATGCAGTAAAATGGAAATTGTGTTTAACTTATCTGGAGAAATTATCTCGAGAATCTTTGACCTTACTCAGCTTCTAAAACTCGACAAGTTCGACGCACAGGTAGAAATATCGGAGCCTATGTAGACTAACTCCTTAACTAGCGCAAATTTATAGCTGTCTAGTAATGTTCTTTTTATTTCCAAGACGAAGCGTCGTCGTTGTTAAGTTTTCTTTTCTCGGTCTTGTTCGTCTCAATTACTTATGAAAGCGCCAATAACATTATGCTGTATTCTTCCGATTATTATGTCAATACCATCGGTGTACACGAATAATTGTAGAGAATTGTTGGGGACAGATTTTTCTCCATCTCCTGTTAAAAATGTCATATGACATAACATCAATAGTTTTGTCTTTAATTGTCAAAAGTTAGGCGTCCTTACTAACATTGTTGGGGTAGTGTGCGTTCTTCATCACAATTATCCTTAATTATATAAAGGACTAGTTTGGCAGTCATGCCAGATATATTACCTACTCTAAATAAGTCAACTCTATAAATGCGATATTTAAATCGATGAAAAGATCACGGCCTCAACCAACAAACCTCTTCGGCCAGCGTTTTCCCTTTCACATTTGTATGCGAGGACTGCAACTACTACGTTGTCCTTAAGGGGTTGGTGAGTCACTGTTCCTATGCTCCAGGTTTTCCAGCCATCTCCAGACCTGTATTTTCAGCTGTTTCCGAGTTGAAATATAAAACATTGAAGAAGTGAATTTGTATAACTTTTCAATAACATTTTTTCAAAAATTCATTTTTATTGAAAATCGAAGCTTCATGATAAAAAATGTTATTTCTAATGATTGCCTTATTTTAGCATTGAAGGTCTTAGTCCAAAAAATAAATGGTTTAAGTAATATTCAATCCATTTTATATAAAACAAATATTTTGTTACCCTCCTCACATAACGGTAATTCAAAATAAATATCATTAGACTGCTTAGCTAGCATTTTTGTAAACTTAAAACATGCCAACATAAAAAAAAAAAAAACATTTCCAAATAATTCGAATAATGAGACCTGGCATTTTAATCAAAGTCCCTGATATATTTTTTTGCCATTCTATTATTATTTCAAACCTCTTAAAACTCGAACATTATTTTTTATTGTACGAGTAGGTCCTTTATGTCAGCATATTTCATCGTCAAAAAAAAAAAAAAAAAATTGCATGTCCGTTATAATATGTTTGGTATATATGTAGGTAATTTCATGAAATGAATTCCTTAAAAAAATGACTCCCCAACTCAACCCATTATCATTTCCAAATTCCAAATAGGCCACACAAAACTCAGCTCCTCTCAATTACCCACCAAAAAAAAAAAGAAGCATAATAAATAAAATTATCTCGAGTAGGCAGAATAAACCAGAGTAGCCATTTTCTACCACATAAGCATTAACTTTTATCTGGCGATACCCTTTTTACTTCTAATGAATAAAAAACATTAACCAGCCCATCTGTGCACACACACACACACAGGAGCACGTATCTGTATGAAGGACTTTCGATGGCGTATCGTACATGTATGGCGTAGTGTATAAGAGCAATCTTTTTAACAAAGCCACAAATGAAAAAAAAAATCCATTTCTGCTGACCACGTCGAAGTATAGAAATAAAAAAGAAGCCTCACAAAAAATAAACAAAATAAACCAAACAACAGGACCTCTTTTTTTCGATTTCCATACATTAGCATTCCAATTCAATTTGGGCCGAGTCCACGATACTATAACCGCATTCGCATCGCCATCGAAAAAAAAACAAAAAAAAAAAGTGGAAAGGAAAAGAACGCATGAATAGGAAAATACCAGCAACAACAAAAAACAACAACAATAATCATAAAAATAATGACCAAAGCAATAAAGTTGAATGGCATCGGCAAACGGCCACCACGCACCGCCACTGTGCTGCTGGGCCCCATCCCCATACTCACACAATCTAACACCATACTATATACCCCCCAAATCCAACACGGCTGGCACGGCACAGTGGCTGGCGTCAGAGCCACCCCTGGGTTTTAGGTGCTTTCGTTTTTTTTACATCCATAATCTTGAGATGGTATTCGCACATAAATTCATAAAAACCATGGAGTGCTTTATTTCGATCCGGAGTGAGCCAGGACATCAGCAGGATCAATCTCCCACCCCTCCCACTCACTGCCTCATGGTGATGCTGTCTCTGGTGATGAAGAACTGTTATCTAGGACATTTAATCTCGTTTTTTTTTTTTTCGTTTTCTGGCTGAAATATTCAGAAATGAAAACATAAAAAATGTATGCTCATGATGAAGACCTATGAGTGCGTATTTATATTATGTCCTTGCGTAGCGTATATATGCATAAAAAATATGAATGCCCGGGAGAAAAAACGAGGCACCATTGGCAAAGGAAAATGATAGCAATGGTTGTATATTCGGATAAAGGGCACCAAGGGGCGCTGGTGCTATTTGGTCTAAGTGGAACGATTATTACCCACAACTGATGTATATAGGACGATTGCAGTTGTTGTTATCAGCATGAAGGGTGAGTGTCCCTTTTTTTTTTATCACCAAAATATCACCCTTGAGTCTTAAGCTGTGTGGATGTTGATTGAATATGTTTTAGGTTTAATTTTGCAAATCATTGACCAAAAAGACTCAGTGGGGTTACTTTTTGTAGTTTTTTGTTTTTTTTATGATTTATTTGTTAAAACATCATGAGGACTTATTTGCATAGTGTAACCAGTAAAAAAAAATTGTTTCTTATTTTTTGTATGTAGCATGCGGCTAGGATTTGATTCCCAGACCTTTTGGCATGACATTCCTATTCGCGAACAATATTATACACCACGTCATACTAAACTCTTAGCTATTAGGAAATTGGGTATGGATTTTTTTCGATTGTTCCGTTGTTAATAAAATAACCGTATCAGACTTCTCTAACTTTGTAATAGTTTTTAAAATTATTCAAAATGTTATGGAAACATTATATCCCGGATTTTAACAATCCTTTGACCCTTAAGTTAACAATTAAAAACTATTTTCCAGACAACGACATTTAAGGAATTGAAAAAAGTTGAATAAATCGTAAAATTGTGAATTACAGCCTACTACCTTACTTACTACTACCTTCGACTTTATAAATATTATTATATACTAAAAATGCGGGATTAAAAATTTATAAAAGTTATGGGAGTCTATTGTATGCCACCTGCTACAAACGAATTTGATTTTAAGGTAATTCTGCGTCTACATAAAATATCAATAACTATAGCACCATGTTGAACATATGCATGATGGAACTTACGGTTAAAATTGACAGAATTGTTAAAAAATCAATATATTTAGAAATAAATTGATTAAATCTCTGACAATTTTTTGACAGTAACGCTATGTTTACTATCTGATTTCTTAAAATTAATTTTAATTTATTAAAAAAAAAATTTTAAAATCCTTGGAGCGGTTTTAAAAAAAAAAATATTTTTATCTATAAAATTTAGGAAACATTTTTAAGAAAAAAATATTGGTTCATCATTTTTTAGCATTTATTAAAGCAGAATTCAAAAATTAATTTTAATAAATAATTTGGATATTTTTACTATATGAGAAACAGTATCTCTCTAAACACAAAAAATTAAAAATTTGCTCCAATAATATCGGAAATCGTTCCTACTGATATTAGCTACATAGAAATTTTTATCAAAATCGGTAGAGTCGTTTTTGAGAAAAATGAGATTATTTCTTAAGGGCTTTTAAACACATGTATGGTAGGTATTGTTATTTTTAATTAAAAGTATTATTTCTGTTTAAAATCTAATAAATAATGTTGAAAAAACCGCTGTGTGCCAAATTAAATAAAAATCGACCAAGTTATTTTAGAATTATTAAATTTTCAAAAACTACTTTTGAGACATTTTTTAAAATCCAAAAAATAAAATGCACGAACTTGCTCTTATGTACGATCACACCACACTGTGGTTTTAAAGTCTTAACAATTTTAAAAACTTTTAATCTGATAAAAGAAATTAATTATTTATTGGAGCCTATATTTTATGCCAACTGCCAAAAATATAGCTTAGGCGTCAGTTATAGCGATCAGGAAAAACCATCAGGAAAAGTTGAAACACATGGATACGATTTTTTTTTCCTTTTACAAATCTGTCAGTGGAACAATAAAAGCTGGAACGCAAATAATTGGAACGATTTGTTCCATTTTGTGTGAAGTGACAATCAGCTGGCACAAAAAATGAATTTGCATCAGGAAAACACATTAATGCATTTTTAACAATAAAATAATTGTTGAGTTGAAAATTTTATTTGCATACAATTCATTGAGTTATTTGTCATCGATGAGTACAACATTTGCGTTTCAAATCGAATGAAAACCTAGTAAATAATCTATTTGAAAGTTTTTCCTGTTTCGTTTTCCTGATCGCTATAACTGACGCCTTAGTTTAAGGAAATATTATGTGAGTACATAAATATGAAGAATATAGCACCGTGTCGTCTTGCACTTCGCGCATACGCATGGAATTTAACTGTAAACTAAAAAATGTTAAAAAATCAATAAAATTAAAAATAAATTAAATATTTGAAATTAATTTGACACCAAAGCATTGTGCACACCAAGTGATTTCTTACACAAATCTCAATTTATGAGAAAAAATTTTTAAAAATCATTAGTGCGGTTTTTTAAAAAATTAATTTTTATATATAAAATTTTTAAAATATATTTTTAAGAAAAAAAAATGGTGGGCCATTTTTTAGTACTTATTAATGTCGAATTACAAAATTAATTTTAAAAAAATTATCCACCCATTTTCGAAATATCGATTTTTTAAAATTATTGTAAAAAAATTGATCAAAATCAGACGAACAATTTTTGAGAAAATCGAAAATCAAAATTGAGATTGAATACCTTTTTTTTTGTATATAAATTTGTCAGCCAAACAAATTTCAAATGATGAACTTTTTCTTTCTTCTACTGTTGCACGTGCCCATTTCAAGACTAATCGATAAGAATTAGCTAGTATGACAAGAGTTTTTTTACAAAACTGTATACAAGAAAATGCTTCAACTCATTTATTGAGGCTGTGAATGGGTTTTTTACTTTTATGACGTTTTACTTTTGTCCCCGGTCTTTCCTACGTATTTGACTTTAAAAATTGCATATTTAAAAAATATTTCTAGTCTAGACTTTTAACGGCCATATTATTCACTCGATTAAACCAGATTAAAACTTTAATCCGGAGGTAAATTATAAAAATTCAATTTTTTAAGTTTTAATCTGGATGTATCTAGTGAATAATATGATGGTTGATGCTGTGTTAAAATCTGGACTTAATTTATTTACAGTTAAATCAAGAAAGTTTTAGAAAGATCATTTTTAGTCGACTGAATCGCACGAACTTCCTCTCGTGGTTAACAACTTAAATTTCTATCTACATATTTTATCTTCAACAAAAAATGTAAAAAAAAAAAATCAAAAGAACTAAGAAATGGATTTTTTGCTTAAATAAAAATTTTTAAATTTAATATTATTTGAACTACATATTTATAAAAGCACCATTATATTGCAAAATTGTAATAAAATCGATAAATTCAATAAACGTACGTAAATAATTCAAAAATAAATCAATCTTATTTTAAAAAATGTCAAAATACTAATTCCGTAATACGAATTTTTTGGTAGCAATCTGAAAAAAAACTGTCTTACAATCCCTTTGCTCATTATAGCTACGAAGTTTAATCAAAATCCCTTAAGACGTTTTCGACAAAAATTAAAAAAAAAAAAAATATGTGTATGGCAGCCACCCCTTGCTCAGATAAAAATTTGAATCCCTCTTTTAGGGAAATACATACAAATACCAATACTTGCCCTATGGAGCAAGTAAACAAGTGAGAATCAACAAAAATTAACTTTTCTCGTAACGCCTTGAACTGTTTTGATTGATAGAGAAAAGAAAATCGTGCTTGCGATAGCTGACGTCGGTCGCATTGAATTATTTCTTGATAGTGTTTAGTGTATTTTCCTAAGTATTTTAATTTTAACCTTTCAAGACTAATTCTCATCCCAAATTGCTAAACTATGGTGCTAGAATTTTTACTTATTCAGAGGCAGAAGAAGCATCTTCGTGTGATGAAGCGCACAGCAAGCCACTATATCATATACATATAACGGGTGGTCCATCTAGTGGAACAACGTTGGGAAATATTGAAAACTTATTTCCAATGTGAGTGGAGCTGTGTAGCCAAAACAGTGCGTTTTTTTAATAGAGGCGCCTTTTTATCTCGGTGGCTACGTTAACAACTAAAATTGCTGCATCTGGGGCTCGAAAACCCGCTCGTTATTGTCGAGAAGTCAATGCATTCACAGAGAGTGACAGTTTGGTTCGGATTGTGGATTGGTGGCATCATTAGACCATTTTTCTACGAAAACGTTCCGGTCAACGGTGGGCGTTACAGAGCCATGTAAACCGACTTTTTTTTTTACTGAAATTGAAGACATGGATTTGAACGACCTCTGGTTTATGCAGGATGGCACGCTATGCCACACAGCCCATGCCACAATCGATCTTTTACGCAACAAATTCCCAAATCGTGTTATCAGGCCGTCTTGGTGATGTCAATTGGCCGCCTCGGAGCTGCGATTCGACCCCTTAGGACTTTTTTCTCGTGGGTAACCGTGAAGGACCGATGTTATGCCAACAATCCCAAAACGTCATCATCCCAGCAATCCGTGAGCTACAGTCCGAAACTATCAACAAGGTCTTGAAAATTTGGAGTGACAAATTGCGCTACTGCGAAGCCAGCCGAGACAGCCACTTGAACAACGCTGTGTTCCATAATTTATTAATGGGAATATTTGCTCTAGCTAATAAAGCCATAATGCATGGCAAAAATTTAATTTTGTTCATTTTATTGCATTTAAAAAAAAAGAAACTTGTATTTGGCCCACCCTATATAAATTCATTTTATTTATATTAAAAAAAATCATTTGAAGAACCTCGATGATTTTTTTTTTTTTAATTTGGTTGGGTTTTTAAAATTCAGTTGAAATTCTCTTTTGCATTAAAGCATTAATTAAATATACAACCGAACAATGTTTTTGATATTCGTTGCATTAAATCTTTTCAAAGCCGACACAGGCTTCAAAGAAATTCGTTATATGAAAATGCGAAAAATTTTGCAATTACAATCAGTCGCAATTAGCCGCCCATGTAAGTCATATTTATGGCATACCTATTAGCATATTATCACCTACTATACCTTACCTACTACTACCTACTCAGAGAACAATTCGAATAGTCTATCTCTATGTATGTATGTACCTTGAAGAAGTAGACACGATTCTGTTTTTCTATATGAAAATTCGAGTCCCCACATATTGCAGCAGATATATAGCTATACTCTCTCATCTTTAGCCGTAATTTCTCTGGCCAACGACGACGAGTCGACGAAGACGACGACGACGATAAGGTCTTGGCAGGATAAAATCACCTGACAAATTGCCATAAATATTATCACCAACCGAGTGTGCAGTGCGCTTACATAAATTCGGTCGCTGTTTCCATGTAAAATGTTAAAATGTAGATCGTTTTATTTTTCTTTGCAATGAGAATGCAATTTTAAATGAAAAAACATAACAACAACAGAATCAGCAAAAAGCAAACAAAAAAAAGATGCAAATTATTAAAGTGTGAAATACCAAACAGTATTAATTGGAGTTAATAAAAAAAAAATAAATAAATAAATAATACATTCGCTTCTTAACTTTTTCTTCTTCAGCTATACAAACGCAGACTCGCACAAAGTCTAGGTATGGTATATATGTATTTATAGCATGTCCTCCCACTGTGAATGAATGAAATGATTTATTTGGATTTAATAATGTTTATTACAACCCATTTTGAATTAAATTTTCTCTTAAAAAAAATAAAAAAATAAATATATTATATGCATGCACCACCATATATGAAAATATTATGCGTAGACAGGTGAAATTATGCTTTGCTTACATTAACATTCTTATACGTAGGAGTTGGTAGCACTCGACAGACAGGGTTGAGTTGAGGTATAAAAAAACAACGGTGGTCTTGGTGAAATGTTCATTCGCAGAACAATTAAATATTTATATCCAAAACTAAAGAAATCAACATTTAACAAAGTATTGTGGATTTATCTGCGCTATCTAGGTTTATAATGAGGTTAATTTCGCACATTCTGCGAGTTGTTATAATTATATACGCTGAAGACGAGACGATGGATGCCTTTACGGTATATCTATAAATGTATCTTTCATCAATCTACCTACACATTTTTCGTGGGTTTTTTTTTTTCTAGCTGTACAGATGTGAAAGAAAGTAAACATACTATGGCATAGATTTTATCATAATCCTTAAGGTTTTGATTGTCTACACATTTGGTTTTGTAGAGTATTCTTCATTTTTCGTCGTAGAAATATATGCATTTAATGGTGCTTTAGAAGTTCGGAATCGGTAAGCAATTCCTTAATAAAATAATTTTAAAAAATGAAAAATTAAATAACTCTCCAAATTTTTTTATGAAATTGATTATTTACATGGATTTTAGTGGTTTATTATTTATTTTTAAAAATTGGGAGCTAGTTTATGATTAAAATTATGTCGAAAAATATGAGAATGAATTAGATCACCAAATTTGGAGACTTTTTTAAATATTATATTTTTGAGTGGTTTCTAAATTCTATGTCATGGTTAAGCCTAGAACGCTGCTGATCCTGATACGAATCGAAATTTTTCTTTAATCTCCAACAGGATATCGAAATGCTTATACAAATGCAAAAAAATAACTAGGTGTGAAAAAAAAAACAAAAAATAAGACACAAAAATCAAACCGAATGTTTCACATTTCGGCACACAATTTTTTATACGTTGGTGGCGTTTCAGTGCTACTAAAAATTCTACAAATCATCTGCTACACTTGTCAATTTCATTTTTTCGTTTATGATTTTGTTATTTTATTTTTGTATGGGATGGAGACCATTACTTTTATTGTATAACTATATTTATCTAACTTCAGGATGTAATTCTCCAATTAAAAAAGCTCCCAAATAAAAAATGAAATAACTCTCCAAAATTAAAAAATTAAAAAATATTCTCCCAAATGAAAAATGAAACAACTCTCCAAAATGTTATATGGAATTAGGAGTTTAATAAATAGATTTGTAGGGGAGTTAGTTTATAATGAAAAATAAGACTCCAAAAATGAAATTGTGCATCAAATTTGGAGACTTATTTCATTGTTCTACTTTGCAGTTTTTACCTCTAGTAATTCTTTAACCTAGTATACGTCGTTGACATATCTGTTTTTTTCCAAAGAGACATCAAAACGATTGCGAAAACACAACAGACGAACCGAGTAAAACTTAAATTTAATATTTTTTGCAAATATTTCGGTTAAATAATTGGTTCAGTGCAAAAATAAAAAAGAGTGCAGACTTCTCCAAATAATTTGCTGCAATTGTCAATATTTCACTTATTGTACGGCAGAACGAAAAACAAAATTTTCTGTTTACGATTACGTTGTTTCATTTTTGCATGGAATTTTTTTTATTTCTCATCCGATTTGGACTGATTACACATAAAGTTTGGAGACCATTCGTAAATTTTTCATCGTAGAACTATCCCTATGTAATGGTGCTTAAGGAGTTCAGCATTGGGAAGAAATAATAAAAAAAATAAGTCTCCAAATTCGAGATTAAAATAGACCACCAAATTTGGAGACTTATTATATTGGTCTACTTTTGTGCTGGTTTTTACTTCTATTGTAATGATTAAGCCTAGTACACTGCTGATCCGAAACAAAATATATTTGTGATCTCCAATAATTCAACAAAACGCTTGGAAAAACAAACACAATGGAAAAATATATTGATGGAGATTTAAACCAGACACAAAAAAGAAAATCACCAACAAAAATGAAATAAATAAAAAACCAAAAAATTAAAAAATTAATCAAATTCAGTGCAACAACAAAAAAGAGTGGAGACTTCTCCAAATAATCTGATCCAATTGTTAATATTTCACTTATTGAATCGCGGACGAAAACAATTTTTTTTACGACTTCGGTGTATCGTTTTTGTATGGGATTTTTCGTTTCGCATCAGCAGCGTAGTCTAAAAAAACATGTGAAAGAAAACTTCCATACCCAACTGTATGCGTTTTTATTTTTATCTATCTATGTAGATACAATTTAGAATGCATGAGTAGATCAACTTAACTATAAGAAAATTTAAGAATATTTAATTAAATAATAGATTTATAAAAATAAAAACAATCAGCCTCTACTTACTACTACAATTATATACCTACTTGTTGAAGATTATATGTAATATTTTTACTCCTATTAGCTGGGCCTGATGTCATTAACATTTTTGTTTCGTTCTGCAACAACAAAATAAAGTATGGATATTCTGCATTTGTTTTTTTGTTTTTTTTTTAATGTGCATGATAAAAATAATGAGTTCATAATTAGGTATAATTTTACAATTATGGATGTTTTATTAAAATTAAATATTTAATGCGAAAAACATATATTTTTGTTTGTTCTTATTTTATTTAAAGCTAAGCTCATTATAGACACACATATATAATATGAGTATATTCACATAGCCGGAACGGAAGAACACAACTAAACAATTTCCCCGACCATGAGCATTGGGACTTGCGAATGGATTCCAAGAAACTTAATCTGGCGTGGAGTAATTTTGTGAAATTTCACACCCCATGGTGTGATGAAGACATTAAAAAGTCAATGATGCAGATTTTCATATACCTAAGGTGTTGATGTATTCGACGCGACGTAACAAAAAAAATCATAGGAGCGGAACCATGGAGTTCCTTGTTAATGCATAAGTGTTTAAATGTTATAATGATATACGTTAAGGGCTTAAAATAAATAGCGCTATATAATTATTTAAAGGTGTGATTATTAAAATGTTGCTATTTTATAAAATGTATATTAAAGTTAAACATTGTTTTTTTTTTTCATCCTATAGATCTTAAACGTAGGTAACACTTTCTTTCACTTATTAAAGGGCAGGTAATTTGTTTTTTAATTGTATGAGATTTTTAAAATTATTTCTTAACGTTGGAATTTTTTTTAGACTTGCTGACATATTATGTCAATCATATTTGGCTGATCTATGAACATGCGTTTCAAATAAGAACCAATTGAATCGATCATATCATTATAGGTTCCGTCGTGTTATTCAGCAGTGGAAGGTTTAAGATATTAACTCACCGATTTCGACGACTTAACTAATATCAGGTCCAACGCTAGATCATATCGTGTATTATCATGTGAATCGTGAACCACAGTTTAACCTCTGTTTAAATATTTGTTAGGGAAGCAATAACTTCAAATTATAAATACTGATTTTGTAAATATTAAAAAAAATGTATACATTTAGAAAAGCCAGTTTCAAATTGATTTTTTCCTTGACCAATTCACAAGTGAACTTTTATTTTCATCAAATTTTATGTAAAGTTGAGAAATGTATATTCAAAAAATTATATTTTTATGTGTTGTAGACTACATGTTGTGTGAATTTTAATGATATGAAAAGAAATAAAAATCAACAATTAGAAAATTAGAAATTTTTTAAAAACAAATTTATTTTATGCCTATTTTATTCTTTAATATTTTTCATAAGACATGATTAAAAAAATTATATTTTTCCCCGACATGCTTTTTTTCATTTTTTTTAAGACCAAAAATAACGGTGCTTGACGCAAAAATTTTGTTACCAAGTTATGAAAATCTTATTTGTCTCAAAAACTTGTCCAAAACTTAAAACAAAATTCTGTAATTTTTGTAGGCTACCATTAAAAGAAAAAAATTCAGAAATATTGTTATAAACCATTTTTTGATTTTCGATTTTGACCTTTTTTTTTATAGAAAATCTTTCACAAAGTTTTAAAACTTATGTATACCAACATTTTATTTTTTTTTTTAATTTTTAAAAATTTTTAAGATTCTTTTTTTTCGAAAACGACTTGGTCGATTTTCATTTAAATTTTCATTCAGTAGTTTTTACTTGCTATATACATATAGATAATACTATGGCAAGTTCTGTCCTTTCAGCTGTAGCCACACGTTTTTTAATTTTTTTTTAAGATCACAATAACGGTACCTGCCGTACATTTTTTTTAGCAAAAAATAAAAATCTTATTTTTCTCAAAAACGCATCCATAACTTTTTTTTTTTAATTCAGTAATTTTGTTTAAAAAACTTTCCGAAAAATGGTTATAAATGGTAGGACCTTCCATTTTTTGATTTTCGATTTTCTCAAAAACGGCTAAATAATTTTGATCAATTTTTCTATAGAGAATGTTTACAATAATTTCAAAAATATTGTGTACCAAAATTAAAAAGAAAAA
Organism: Epistrophe eligans; assembly: GCA_951394125.1. NCBI lineage: Eukaryota > Metazoa > Arthropoda > Insecta > Diptera > Syrphidae > Epistrophe > Epistrophe eligans. Next base: position 28,042,871 of record OX596030.1, read on the forward strand.
TGTTTTGATTTTTAATAAAAATTAAAACATTTTTTTTTTTTGAGAACTTAATAATTTAAAAACGACGCTGTTGATTTTTATTAAACTTGGCACCCAGCTGTTTTCTGAAATTATATAGCAGATTTTAAGTAAAATTTTTTCTTATAACTAAAAATAACGGTACCTCCCATACAAATGTTTAAAAACCGGTTTTGAAAAGCTCATTTTTCTCAAAAACGGCTCTTACGATTTTGATTAAAATTTTTGTGTGAACTAATATCAGAACGATCTACTATATTACTGAAAAAAAAGAATATCTATTGTTTAAAAATGGTACCTCTCATAGAACCATTCTTTTGGTTTTCGACTATCTTATTATCTGTTGAACCAATTTTAATGAAATTTTTTACACAAAAGCTCCTAATAAGTTTGAATAATATTGCATATCAAAATTTTCAAAAATCGAATTTTGGATTTTTAAAAAAATTTTCAAAATTATTTTTTGAAAATTCGATATTTCGAAAATGAATATATTTTTTTTTTCAAAATTAAGTTTTTAACTCCGAATTAATAAGTACTAAAAATTGGCGTACCAACTTTTGTACATATATTCCAAATTTTATATATAAAAAAATTTTTAAAAAAAACCGCTCCAACGATTTTTAAAAATTGAGTTTTGTAGAAGAAATCACTTAGTGTACATTGCGTTGGTGTCAAAACAATTTCAGAAGTTGTTTAATCGATTTATTTCTTATTTTATTGATTTTTTAACAATTTTTCAGTGTAAGTGTAAAACTACCAAGCATATTTTTCAACCACAGTGTGATCGCACATAAGAGCAAGTTCGTGGGACCGAGTCGTGGATTTTATTTTCCCTTTGACGAACAACCATACGACCAATGTTGTCCACCTAAATTACCTTTCACTATAAATTTCATTTAAATTAAAGGTATAAACGGGTATAATCACATTTATCTACTTTTAATCAATTTCAGAATTTATACGATGTCGTCGTCGGCGAAAAAAAAAAACTTTTAAACGTTTAATTTTATGTAAAAGCAATTATCTGAAATTAAGGTTCTTCCAAAAGGTCAAGGTTCAAAAACCATACACATGTATATATGTATGAATATGTTAGCAATTTAATTCAATGTATTTTAGTATGTATAGGTTATGTATGAGTATATATAGAATTTTAGTATTTCCCGCTAATCAATTATTCCCCAAAAGATTATCCATTAAATTCATTGACTATTGCCATAAAACTAATGGTATGCATTCTCTATTCACATATCCCTCCACTTTTTATGTTTTGTTTCTTTTTTTTTGTTGCGTGGCTATCTACATATAGATATCTTCTAAGGATCAAACACATAAAACATTCTACATATAAATAATTTAAGCAGCTTTGGGATTTACAACTTTCAGCTCTGCCACCAAAGCATTTCAACTAATAAACATAATCTCGTCCTAAAAAAAAAAACAAAAATGAAACGAAAAAGAAACTAAAAAGGACTTGTTACGATAATGTGAGTGAATGTGATGCGTTCAGAGACAGAGAGTGTATGATGGGGGAAGGCGCAACACGCGCCACTTTCACCATTATTCGTCCTTCTTCCCTTTTTTTTTTTTTAACAACAACCATTTGCCATAAACCTCTGGAAGATAAAAATGCAAACAAGTTTAATCCAATCAACTGTGTTGGTGTGGCCGTTGCTTCGGTCGTCGGTCGTCAGTCGCCGATGTGTATGTGAAATCCATTCCCGCTTTTTCTGCCTCCTTCCCGTCACTTATCAAGGACCTGTAAAACGCATAACTTTTTTATTCATACGATGACGGACATAAAATTCGACACCCCCATCACATGTCAAGTGCTTTATCCCATTTTGAAAAGGATCTCCCCATATGGAAGTTATATGCGAGTGCGGGAAGAGAGGCAAAAGAAAAGAGAATAAAAAAAGCTACAAAATAAGTAAAAAAAAACCCAAAATACGAAAAAAAAAAAGAAAAAGTTCGTTTTTTTTTTTGTACAAAATTACAGAGAAGAGAATGAAATAAGATGAAAGTATCTACGTATCTATCCAAATCATCAGCATCATCCGTGCGGCACCTTTCGTCCTTTTTTTTTTTTTGCTTATCTCGTCGCCTCAGCCATATCTACTTAGACTTTCCGCATTCATGGTGTATAAGCTGTAATATACCACCCCGACTCCTGTCAAACTGTCATTCAATTCCTGATGCTAGAAAGGAGGTGTTTTTTACGAGTGCGTATATATTGTGTGTACAATGTACATACATAGCTTAGCTATAGATAGCTGATGTGTTATACCCTTGCCCTGGTCCTGTTTATTTGCTGCTGGAATTGCACATAAAAAATGGGGATGTCAATTTTTACCTCATCCTGAATTATTTTTGGCTAGATAGGTTGTTTTTTTTTTTTTTTTTGATATCATCTGGAATGTTACTTCATGCAATCAGAGATTGAAGAAAATGAAAAATTCAAAGGACTCTCTCAGTCTCAATAGTCTAAGGATTGAACTTTGAAGTTCATGGAATTCCGAGGAAATTAATTTCCTTTGCACATTTTTGGAACATTTTTTTTTTTTTAATATAAAATAGAAACAAAGAGATTTTTGGAGAAAAGGCATTTATTAAAAAAATCGAAATCCAAGAATTACTTATTATTGATGAAATACCTATGTACCTACATACCAATGATAAGTCTCCACGCAAAATACCAGCAATCGTAAAAATAAAACAAGTAAAACCTTCATTGAGTTTTTTTTTTTTTTTTTTTTTTTAACCTAGCTTTATAGGTATAGAGATATGTATACAAGTTCTCGAATAAATTTTGGTTGCATCGTAAAAACAAGGATTCGACATGTTTCGTTCAAAAATTGCTCTCCCACACATTGATTGGGGGCTTGAAATAAAACGTTACATTCTAATGTCGAATCAGCTATAAAATATAGGAAAATATAATATTCATTGCAGAAAATCGAAAGATATACAAACATATATATGATATCCTTGAACAGAAACTTCGAGGGTTTTGGTATATAGCGAGCTGAATGTTTGCCAATAAAAATAAATTCGTTTTCATGTATATTTTTATAAGTTTTTGGGTATGGGAACAGACGAGAGAATCAATGCAATTTATGCATAAATCGTAAAAGTAGAATAGTATCAATAAAAAAAATTATATCTATTTGTAAATAGATACTCTATTAATAGAAAAATATTATATGTAGATATGAAAAGAAGTGCTATAATATTTGCTTTGTTTCTGTTGGTTTTTAACCTACATGGTAAAATCAGATCAGATCAAAAAACATAACTCTGTTAGAAAGAGAGCCAAGTTCGTCTATACAAAAATAAAAACCTGCATGTAACAGGTCAGCGGGGAGAAGTAGTGAGATCTAAAAGTAGGTACACCAAGTTTTTACTTTATAAAGGTTTATTATCAAATATTTAGTTAATAAATAGTTAATAGTTAAACGAAAATCTCCAGGCTTCAGAAAAATCACATACTAATAACGAATTTAGTCTCACTAGCAAGACATTACAATTCTCTGTTTTATTTAGAAACAACCCCCTGTCGGTCAAACTGAAAATGGACAATTAAAGCTGGGCAGAATAAAAATGCGACGGAAAAATTCAATCTGAAGATTTTTACAAGGAAGGCGCCGGGCATACAATGAAAGGTGTATGTTAGGAAACTCAGATATTAGGAGGTGATTGGAATAACACAAGCCATAATCAAAACAAATGTAATTTTGTCATCTCTTCTGTTCTTTTTTGTTAAAGAGAAACATTTCCTTTTACAAAGAAAAAAATATATAGAAAAAACTATAGAATGCCAAATTATATTCCCATTTTGTTTCACATCACAGAATGCAGCGGGCAACATCAAGTTCTGCCCACACTGCCAGACGAGAATTTAATATCAAAATCGGTATTTTATCAAATCTGAATTGAAAAAAATGATATTTTACCAATAGAAAATACAATTAAATTAATAATTTAATAAAAATTAAAATTATATACTGATTTATTTTTTAAAGAATTCCTTACTTACATCATATAATGTTTCAAATGAAAAAAATAATTAAGTTTATTAAAAGAAAAACTTTTGTGGTTAACCTACACCAAAATAGGTAAATAAAATAAAAATCTTACGGACAAAACTTTAAATCAATTCGCGAACTATTATAGTACTGAAATAGTTTGTGGTAAAAAAGGATACGGCAATACTTAACCGTGCTTGTTTTTTTTTTTGTCTTTGTTTTGTCTGTGACACGATTGGTTAATCTTTTCAGATTGAAGTAGATTCAATTGAAAAGTTTGAGGATTTATTAACGAGAAGGTTAAATTGGTTATTAGGAGTATTCAGTTTAAGCGCCGCACTTTATTTTACCCTTCCATCTTACTAATAGTCGACATTAGTGCTTGGTTATTTAGTAAATCCTATTTAAACAACTCTAAATTATGAAAGAAATTTATTATTTAATAATTACTGACTAAAATTTGGTGAATTGGTAAAGTTTTTAAATCAATTGAAATGTAAGTAATAAAAAGAAAACTTGCCAAGTTTAAGTCAGTTATGTCATTAAAAAATAAATTTCTCTCATAATTTCAAGTTGTTTGATACTAAACCTTCAGTTAATATCAAATATTTATGTTTTTCGTCTGATCTCATTCCTTTTAACAAAGATTTTTATTGTCAGTTCAAAATATCGAAAGATACCAGAACCATGTTCTTGATAGAGTAACGGAAAAAAAAGACCTTGGTGTGGTTTTTGATTCAAAACTAAAATTTACTAAACATGTGGAATACATTGTAGCCAAAGCTAACTCCATGTTAGGTTTTATAAAACGCAATTCTAAAGACTTTAAAGATCCATATACTCTAAAATCCCTATTTACTGCTTATATTCGGTCCATTTTAGAATACTGTTGTGTAATATGGAATCCTTACTACAACATTCATTCCAATAGAATTGAAAATATTCAAAAAAAGTTTACTCGATTTGTAATATGGAAATTAGGTAGGAACATCGAAACTCCCTCCTACCCTACTAGATGCAAACTTCTTCACTTCAGTCGCTTGAAAATAGACGAAAAGTCTGTTCAATTATGTTCATTAGCGATATCTTAAATAATCATATTAAATGCCCATTTCTGTTATCTTTGATTGACATTTACGCACCATCTCGACAGCTAAGAGAACGCTGTCTGCTCCGAGAAAATGAACATAGAGTTAACTATGCACTAAACGAACCTATAACTCGCTGTGTTAGAGAAACTAACCTTATTTCTGTAAATATTGATTTCAATTTTCATACAAGTAGAATAACTTTAAAAAATAACTTACTGTTGTACTTTTTAAATTAGCTTTTTATATTTAATGTATGTATGTACCAATATGTATTATATTAAATTTTATTATAATCATATTTATCAATTGTACATAACCAACTTTTTACTTATTAACTTTTTGTTTTTATTTCGCTAGTCTAATTGATGATGTAAATGATCTCTAACTGATGTTAAATAAATAAATAAATAAAAATAATGTTGCCATCCAAACTGGTTCAAAATGTAGCGTCGCAGATTTAAAATGTAGTACAATGTGGATTACTTGAAAATGACACTTATTTTGTTTAAATAAAAAAAGCATTAAACATGGTAACAATAATTTAAACTTTTAATTGAAAACTTTCAACAGCAAAAGTAAATAATTTAAAAATAACAATAATAAAGATAAAGTAAAACACTTATTAAAAGATAATTTAAATAAACTTTTAGCTAAAATTTCATTTATTTGTTGTATAATTAATAATTATATTCTGTAAGATACAATTTATAGTTTAATAAAATAATAAAATATGCTTAAAGTAAAATGGCTTAATAAATTATTATGAGTATGCTTTGAATGATAATTTGAAACTTTCCTCAAAATTGTTTTGCTTTCTTTAAATTCAGCCAGAATTGCTCAACATCTTTATGAAAAAAAAATTTTTTTAAAGATTTTAAGATCCAAATTTAGCAATTAAAATTCATCGTTTAAATTAATTTTATTTTGTTCTGAAGAAAATATGAAATTTACAAGTAAGAGCATATTAGTCGGAATTTCAAAAGGATCTAAATAAATATCTAATGATATCATTTTTAAAACCGTTGATATGATTTTAGAGCGTTTACACAAAAAGTGCTACTAGAGAATTTAAGGGTCAAACACAATGTGCGATATCATTTCTTATACTTACTAGATTTTAATTTATGAAATTTTGAAATTGTAGTGTTTTACGAATATTTTGCGATTTTACGTAGTGACTTTTATTGGAAAAAAAAATTTATCAAAAAAGTTACAATTGAAATAGAAGGAAACGCTGCCAGTGAACCTAGAAATGTGGGGTTCATTCTACAGCAATGCTTCATTTAATCTATAACAATTTTGAAAAAGTCTGTAGATACCACGCCCTCTGAAGGGAAAATCTCAAATTGAAAGTTTCTGACTTTAATAAAGTATTTAAGTTAGACTTAGATGGGGTCGAAAATCACCTGAGTTTATTCTGGTAAAAATGGATGTAGTGCCAGTTCTTGGCTGGGAACTACCGTGTCCTTTGATTACACATATAATATAGTTATCTTGAAATCGTAGGTTGAAAACTCATCCTTAAGGATTAAAATAACTAACTGAGAAGCGCAAAGTTTCGCGCTTTTTTTTTTTTTTTTTTTGAGTAGGTATTGATATTTTGTTCGGCGCTCGAGATCGAAAATTTGGATTATTTATTAGGCCAACATTATAAACAACACTACAAAAAATCATAGCTAGTGAATTATCTATAGTGAATCCCATATTTGTTTTTTTTTAATGTTATCAAAAAACAGCTGAATCGACTTTTATTTAATTTTGTATTACAAATATTAAAAGTACGATATTATTTTTAAATCACATTTTTCTTCTAAATGGCTAAAAATATTTTGTTCAGATTATTTCTTAAGCAAGTTTATATATTACTAACAAATCAACAATAATTTCAACATTTTATAGATAAAACGTTACTAATTAGTAGTGATGTCACATGAAAATAAAAGAAGTACCTACAGCATAGGCAAAATATCCCTTACATTTTCCCTACAGCCACAAAATGTATAATATAAATACAAAAATACAAAAAATTAAGATATTTTCTCACTCCCATTAAATTTCGAAAAGAGTCATGAGGTGGAAATATATATTTATGAATTAAGGGTTTATGGTAAAATATTAAGAAAGAAAAATATTTTGGGATAAAATTGTTGCAGCGTATGATTTTAGAAAAAAAAAATTATTTAGTATTAAAATTCTAAAAGTACCTACATACGCTTCACAGAAAATTCTAATATTTAAAATATCCGTACTTTTTCCCTACGGCGCGGTGTGTGAAATTTTAAAACCGAAAATCTCTCCGTGTAGAGATTTTTCGTTAAGTGTGTCATCACTGATCATTAGTCAAATATATTAAGTATACATATATAGGAAATAATAAGATTTTCAATTTAAAAATTATAATTTTTTTTTATTTTTATTATTTTAAATGGGACTTCCCAAAACTTTTCAAAAATATTCCAAGATGAAGAATAATCCAACTGTATCCACAGTAAGGTGTTAGTGTTATCCAAATGTTTAATATTGTATCCATTTTTGTAAAAAAATAAAAAGTACTCCAAATGTTATCCGTAAAATTGTATCCAAAGGAAATTGTGATCACGTTTTATAATTTTTTCGAATTACAGTTGTTCGTTAAATATTTCTTTTTTCTTCGACGTTTGAACAGTGAACATGTTAAACCGTAAACGACCTTTCCGCTCGAAGTCGTTTCTATCGAATAAAGTGAATTTTGAATTTAATAAAATATTTAAATTAGAAGTGAAAGATATGGAAATTTCCTTCCAATTTTCCAATGAAATTTTAAAATTTGAATATGCGCACATTGCTTGGAGAAGAAAATAGACATATTGTTGGTTTATGACAGTTCTCGTTGAGTTTTTTTTTTTATGGATAGAAAGTGTTTTTTAAAGATATTTCAGGGCAACTCTTCTAAAATGTATACTTTACCGACACTGGAAATAATATAAGGGGAATGTTAAAATCTAAAAAATGAAGGGTTAAAGTCTACTTCTTTCAACCCTTTATAGAATACCATATATAGGGTTGAGAAGTGCAGGGAAATCGAGCAATACTTATAACAACCCTTTGAACAAACAAGAACGAAGGGGATGATGTCCTGATGCCCTGTGTTACCCCTTTTCTTCTCATTTGAATTCAAAGGTTTCGTTAAAAATCAGTTCTTTCAAAGAATACGAAAGGTATAAAAAACGTTCTGCACATTTTATACCTTTTCGATTTCAAAACAAGAATCTGTCATTTTGACGTTTCTTCAGAAAAAAAAATCTACACCTGCGTAAATTGCATTTAAATAATTTTTTTTTTTTTCTTTTTTAACTTTTCATTCCATCCTGCATTGACTGCGATAAATTAAATATGTATTCTGACGAATTTCGCAAAAAAATTAACTAAAACTGAAAAAAAACAATTCAAGTCGGATAATTTATTGCACCTTCACGTCTTCTCGATACATCAGTTATTTTTATATACATACTTGGGCAATCCCCCATCATGATGCTTAAAGAGCGCCACAAGGGCATTTACGTTTATCTTAAATAAGAAAAAAACATAAATTAACAAAATAAAATAAAATAAAATAAAATAAAATAAAATAAAATAAAATAAAATAAAATAAAATAAAATAAAATAAAATAAAATAAAATAAAATAAAATAAAATAAAATAAAATAAAATAAAATAAAATAAAATAAAATAAAATAAAATAAAATAAAATAAAATAAAATAAAATAAAATAAAATAAAATAAAGTAGAATTCAAATAATACATGAATTGACAAATGAAATTCAAGAAACGCTAAATAATTATATCTACACTATATGGCCATCTGTTTGTCGTTATTGTTTTTGTTGGTTCGTTTGTTGGTTGGTGGTTTGGTGGCAAAATATCGCATTAATTTTTGTTTTTAATAAGGGTCATGTTTGGACTTTATTTACTTGCTCTAATTTAATTAAAATTTAAATAAAATATTGAAGAGAAATTTGCTGAAAAGTAACTATATAATATTTAAGTTCTGCGTAAGCATTGATATGACAGTTTACAAGGACAAAAGTTCTAATAAGTTGTAAGTGTTGAAAAGGTTTACTTAAATATTTTAATTTCATATCAGCAGACATGTTACAGACAAAAAAGATGTTAAATAAATTTTTAAATCAAAATTGTTTACATATGTATGTACATATGTAAAAAATAGTTTTTTTTTGTAGTTTTGCTAATTAATTCTACAAGAAATTAAAAGTCAATAGTTTCACCCAAACCATATGTAAAAGTACCATTAAATTATGTACTATCAAGTAAAGGCTCTTTCAAACCAACGCGATACATTCAGAAAGACAACGCACGTCGAAAATTTTACCTGTCAAAATATTCCAACGCAAAATGTGATTCAGAGAATCTCATTTAGAATTTTACAGACGAAAGTTTCGTCCTCGTTCCAAATGTTTCGCGTAATTAGTTTGGGAGAGCCTTCATACTCTACCAGCAGGAATTGATGGAATATAATTATTTTTCTAAAATTAGGTGTGTTTTTTGTAGGACTGGCCACAAGACGAGTATCTGTCTGAAGAACAACCAAGGTAAGTAAATTTTCAAATCATGAGAGACGAGTCTATCTTCTTTCCTCTTATTGCTAGCTCTAGTTTTTTCTTCACGTAGGTACTGTTTTATATTCGCTAAAAAAAATTATTTATTTTATGTCAAAATCCAAATAGTGGGTTATATAATCAAAAAATTATTTTCCAAATAGAAAACCGTATAAAAAATTATTATTTTCTAATCGATTATAACGGGTCATTCATTTTTCGGTTTCGAAAGTAAAGCTAAATAAACCACACACAGCGATACGTTTTTGATGAAAATTTCATTTTATCATAAAGTTTGAACTTTGCCATTAAGTGTGAAAAGCAATATCATTCAAATGGCCGCCTCGGGAAGATTCGCAGCATGCGATTCTTTTGAGGTACTTTTTAACCACTTTTTCGTACATTTCGGGTGCAGTATCTCGGCCATAACTTGTGTAATTTTGGTTTTTAATGCATTTAGAGTTCGGGGACTATTCGTGTAAACACGGTCTTTTGCGTAGCCCCATACAGAAAAAATCTAGTGGTGTCAAATCACATGATCTTGGTGGCCAATTGACGTCATCGCCAAAACGTGAAATTACGCGACCAGGAAACTTCTCACGCAATAAAGCCATAATTGGTCGTGTTGTGTGGCTTTTTGCCCCATCTTGTTGGAACCACATATCGTACAAAGTCATGATCTTTCATCGCCACCGGCCAAAAAAAATTGGTTATCACTCGACCATATCGCTCCGAATTGACTGTAACCGTCTGCCCATTGGCATCTTCGAAGAAATACGGACAAATGATACCTCTCGACTGAGCGTGTATTACGATGATGCACAGGCCTTACATCTTAAAAGATGCACGAAGTTCATCCTCTAAATTTCGCCTTTTAATTAGTTTTTTTTTTTAATCAGATACGAATTTTTTTCTTAACCTCAATTCACCCTTTACCTTGCGTAACTTATATGTAACTCAATTTTGTAAATATCATGCGCCAAAGTGATTCCTGGAGGATATCCTCAATATATTAACAAATCGAACACACAAAAGTTTTATGAGTTGGTTACCATTGGTTTTTACTCCATTGTACCCTATTTATACCTTTATTTAAACCCATTTTATTACTTCAGTTTTGTCTACAATATACAACTGAGGAATCCTGTTAATTTTTGTAAGAAAGGAGAAGAAAAATTTTAAATCGGATGCTATTTTTTCTTGGTTTTTTACTATTTCACTCTATAGGGACCTACATTTATTAAAAAAAGGTATGAACCCTATCATCTGCATATAATCTTTAAAACCCAAAAAGATTTTTTAAATCTGACTTTGAAAAAAAAAGCTACCTAAGCCACAAATTCACATTTTAAGTAAAAAGAATTTATAAAATTGGATAGGTACTATTTATTTGTATTTCACTATGTCACTCTATAAATACCTAAATTTAAAAAAAAAATCAATGACATTTTTGTCCATCCTCTAGGTAAGATTAAAAGAGGTGATAATATGACAAGCCGTATTATTGTCAAACCATAAAGCCAAAATCATTAATTAAAACCTTTCATATCCATAAAAAGAATTTTTAACAACCATTGTAATTTTTTAATTTTCCCCATTTTACCCAATAAATAGTAAAATTATGAGCAAACGATTATTTAGTATTTTAACAAAAAATCTGAAATATCCTGTCCTAAGATCTCATGTGTACAGGGTGATTGGTACAAAGTCCACAAAAAGTCAGAGTGAGTAGGTTGGGCTAAGATAAGAAAAAAAATCGTGTGGAAGGGGAGGGTCTATTTCTCCCTGTTTAGGCGGGAGGGGCAATTTTCAAAAAGGAAAACAAATTATTTAAAAACAACAGTTAAACTTACAATGCCATTGTTATTTTTTTGTTTTCCCAAGTTTGATATACTCAGGTCATTTATTGAATTGGCGCATTATCGCTTTTTTATTTTTTATTGCATGGCAACCGGTTTTTAGCAAATAATAACTAGATTTCACCCTTTTATTTTTCATTTTTTTTTTAATTTCTCAAAAACTAAGATACCTACATTTCAGCATCCGGTCTTCTGTTTTTTATTGAAAACTAATAAGAGCATTGAATTTTGAAAACAAAAATTATACTTAAATACATACAATTTTGAAAAGAATTAGTTTGAAATTTGAAAACAAAAATTTTTTTTCAAAATTTCGAGCTTAAAAATAAATTTTTCAAAAACTATTGTATAACTGTGTGTTGCTTTTGCGTCCAACAGGTGTCGCTGTTATTTAAAAGGCATATAAAACACTTCCGTATTCGAATACAACGTCGTGCGTCGTGTAAACATTTCAAAACAATGGGTTAACACCTTTCTAAGATTTCAGATTTTGAAAAAAACGAAAATTTACTTATATTTTTATTTAAAAAAAAAATTAATTTTGGAAAAAAAATCATCTACCTATTTTCATTCGGACATTATTTAAACTCTTGTGCAAATGTTTTTTTTATAAAATCGGTTCAACAAATAATGAGATCAAATAGTGTTTGAAAACCAAAACAAATGGTTTATTGAGAGGTACTGTTAATAACGGATTAATTTTAAATATTTAGTCGTATCTACTTATTGTAGTCCACATACAAATTTTAATCAAAATAGTAGGAGTCGTTTTTTCTAGAAAAATTAAATTTACTTAAGTTTTTAAAAATTTGTGTGGTAGGTATTTTTGGTTATAAGTATAATTTTTGTTTAAAATCTATTAGATAATGTTAAAACCAATTCGTTTCCGAATTATTAAGTTAAAAATATTTTTTTTTTTTTTAATTCAAAAAAAAAATTCTTATTTTTGTTACACAAAGCTTTTGGAATTTTTTAAAATAATCTCCATAAAAATGTGATCAAAATCATTTGACCAGTTTTGAGGTAGTCAAAAATCAAAAAAAAAGGTTTGCAGTCATTTTTCTGAAATTTTATTTTTTTTAAAGGTCATAAAAAAATACAATTTTTTTTTAAAGTCGTAGACAAGTTTCGAGAAAAATAAGATCTTCATTAATTGCTAACAAAAATTGTATGGAAGGTACTGTTATTTGTGGTCTCAAAAAAAAAAACTAACCAAGTTTAAATAGAAAAGTTTAAAGTTTAAAATCGACCCATCCGCTTAGGCTTAAACAAAAGGTGAGATAGACGGGTAGAATCGCAGGACCCATTTGTTTTTCGTCTTCCCTGTCATCGTTAATGTGAAATTTGATCAAAATCTCGATTTCGATTTTTTTACTAATACATAACTTGCCATATAGTACCTACCCACAAATCGCAATTTAATATAATTACAAAATAAATGTATATCAATCAAATCCTTGTGTCTTTTGATGTTTCCAAAAATCAGTAGAGTTTATTTTAATGAATCCCATAACTTAGCCTAATAGTATTTTTATCAGAAAAATTAAAAAGTGCATAAAACTTAGAGCAGGTCGTACATATAACATACATATGTATATCTCTGAATGCCGTGTGCTTATAATGAGCTATATACAGCAAGATACATCTCGTTAAATTTATACGAATGAAGCCGATATATGTACGCGATTATGTAGGTACACTGAGGTGAAACTTGGACTTTTTTTTAAGATGTGAGGGGTTTTTTCGCGGTCGTGTAATTTTACGAACAAAATATAAATGCATGCAAAAAACTTAAATTAAACAAAAAAATATAATTTTCTCATCAAATATGGTAAAGAGATGCGAAATGTCAATCAAGTTGCTGCCAAGAAGATTGGTGCTGCTGTTGGTTTGGTTGTCGTCCGGTGTGTGTGGCGGTCTCATTAGTCATTCATTACGATACGATCCGTTTCTGTTCTCAAGACGGGCGCCGCCGGCCGTACGTCGCGTCGTTGTCGTCAGATGGTGTATATTCATCGTTGTCGTGTATATTATAGAGCTCTGAATTCAAGTTAAGGTTGCTTATATAATTTTAATGCTTTGCTACTATTTTTTCATTTGCAAAAGTCTTCGTCTTAATGAGGGAAAATTATAAAAATGAATTTCATTCATTACCACACTTCAAGACTGAAGTCTATCAATCAAAAAGCGACTCAATTCTTATAATAAGCTGTTTATATAAACATTATACATCTCTGGTACTACATGGGCCTTTTTAACAGATGACTATGATAATAGGGAACCCTGGATAGTGGCTGTGATTAAAAGAATTTAAAAAATTATATATGAACCCGTGGCGTATAGTGGTTATTGCGTATAGGACTGTCATATCAAAAATCGTGAGATACTCTCGAAAGTTCCTTCAAGAGTATAAAAGTTATTTTTTAATACAAAAATTTTCACGAAAAAAAATTAAAAGACAAAATATAATGTAACGGGTCATTCATTTTGTGGTTTCAAGTTGGTAGCGCTTGCATTTGACACCTGTCAAACTCAGCTGTCATTTGAAGTGTCATAATATTAATTGAATGTTTGCCATTTACGAAAATGCATCGCTTATCTATCGAACAACGTGTTAAAATTTACTAAAACTTACTACAAAAGTGGTGATTCAAACGTAGCCACTTTTCGCGCATTGTGCGATGATTGTGGTGGTCATAATCGACCGACTACGACTCAAGCAATCGGTAAAATTGTGAAAAGACTGGAAGCGTTACTGATGTCGTAAGGCTGTTGCAAGTCCAAGTGTTGCTGATGATTCGAATTTATCGATTTTCCGGCATTCGCAGCAACTGACAGTGTTGGAAAAACAGACAATAAACACCGATTTTTCGAACAACATTTTCTTCAGCGATGAGGCAAATTTCTCACTCAGTGGGTATGTAAACAAACAAAATTGCGCCGCGTATGTGGCTCAGAAAACCCACCCAAGTGATCGAAGAGGTGCCGTTGCATCCAGACAAAGTGACTGTTTGGTGTGCTCTATGGTTCGAAAGGTGTCATTGGGCCGTATTTCTTCGAAGATGCCAACGGGCAGACGGTTACAGTCAATTCGGAGCGATATGGTAGAATGATAACCGATTTTTTTTGTCCGGCGATTGAAGATCATGACTTAGACGATATGTGGTTCAAACAAGTTGGGGCAACAAGCCACACAACACAATCAATTATGGCTTTATTGCGTGAGAAGTTTCCTGGTCGCATAATTTCTCGTTTTGGCGACGTCAATTGGCCACCAAGATCATACGATTGGACACCATTAGACTTTTTCTGTGGGGCTACGCAAAAGACCGTGTCTACGAAAATAATCCCCGAACTCTAGGCGCATTAAAAACCAACATTACTCAAATTATGGCCGAATCGCATGCTGCGAATCTTCCAGAGGCGGACATTTGAATGATATTGTTTTCCATACTTAATGGCAAAGTCCAAACATTTTAATGAAATAAAATTTTTTATCAAAAATGTATCGCTGTATGTGTTTTATTTATAGCTTTACTTTAGAAACCGAAAAATGAATGACCCGTTATGTATGCAATACGGTCCCAGTACAGTAGTGCATTTTATATTAACTCTGGTATCATACTAGGTTAGGTTAGGTTAGGTTAGGTAAGCGGGCTGACAGTTGATCTTGTTACTGTCACATTTAGATCAATGTAGATCCATTGTGATACCCTAGGGATATGATCCCATGTAAAGAAACCTATGATAAAAATCCTATGACAAAAAGGCCCGTTAAGGGCGTAGTTGAAGTTTCAGCGGGGTGTAGCCCGTAAGGTCGGAGGGTGCCCTCAAAATAAGTTGAGTTAGGAAGTGTCTGTCGGCACATAGTCACCTGGGTGAGAAAGGGTTAACGCACCATTGTCTTATTTGGGCGTGCTCCCCTCCTTAGCCCCCACAGAGTAAATCATCCCTTCTCAGGCCCGTAGGAGTAGTGGCTCCATGCAACGTCTGGTGGGTGGATTAGATAGTACGGTGGTTGGTGTATGTGATCGTGTTGTTTTGTCGGGTCAGCTTGTTAACGCTGGTGTACAAAGCAGAAGCGGCAACAGTTGGTGTAGCGCGAGGTGCCCATTCTCCGCTAGGTGTCACCACCGCAATGCGCACCCGCATTTTTCCGTCGTACTTAATCGTTCTATCCGTATCATACTAAACCTTACTTCTAAATAAACTTCAGCTGAACACATCTAAGACAGTGACAGTTCATGCGTGGGGACGAGTAAACAAGCAACCAATTTTAACATTTGTAAATTGTAATTGTCGAAGTGACATTTGGAGTTAGTACCTAAAGTACATACCTACCTACTAAAAAGATAAAACAGACATTTTGTTGATTTACTCTTTAATAAAATTTTCAAAGTATACCTAAACTACGTCGTTTTTTTAATTATAAAAATGAAAATCGGAGAGCCGATTGTTTTGATCACGAAAAGCGTTTTATAGTTTTTTATGTTTTAAATTGAGTTTGAGTGCGGATTGTGAAGTTCGTCGTGCAAAATAGGGAGTTCGGAAAAGGAAATATTCAACAAACACTGAATTTTTGGTGAAGAGTCTAATTTCTATGTCTATATGAATTTCCTTTCGTTTCGTTTTTACTCTCCAATGTAAAATTAATATTTCGGCGGAATAACTTTTTTTGGAGACAGAAACTAACAAAAGGGTAATATTATGTTTCTTCGAGAGCGCCCTCTTCTTTGAAAAATTAATCATTTTGAATTAATTTGAGAATACGTTCGGTCTTAAATTCGTCAAAATTTTTACAAATTCATATGGACCTCTTGTTGCTAAAATTGTATCGTGTCTGTAAAAAAATTGACAGATTACAAAATATGCGACGTGTTTCTAATTTAAATTGTGAATACCCATAAAATACTAAATTTTCATCACCTCGGAGACCTGAAGGCCTTAATTAATATTTTTTCGATCAAAGAAGTAAAAGTATGCAATTTTTCACACGCATGAAATGAAATGTGTTGTCGTTGGTATCCTGGTTTTCCTTGAACATATAATGGCATTTTTTTTTTTGAATAAAAATTAAAAGTCTTCTAAGATATTTTTGCTATAATTAATCTGTTGTGCAATGAAATTTTTTATATAAAATCACATTAAACTTATGCAAAAATTTTTGTTGATTGATTGTCATGCCAATTACAGAACTGCGCATATTCTTACCATATTCAAACATTTTTAATTGACGCAAATGCAAACTTGCGATGATCAAAATGACTGAGTGAGATTTGTGTCGATGACTGGTTTCAGATGTTGTAATCTATTGGATTCAGAAAAAAAAAGAAAAATAAATAATTTAGAGTGACCATGAAAGCGTGACAGGTATTTTACATACCAAAGTGTTTTGCAGTATAAGCAAATAATCATTTCTGCCAACTAATTGTAATATGGAATTATTTATTGATGCACTAGGTATACCCATTTTTTTTTTTTTTTTTTTTTGCTGTGAACAATTTAATTTTTTTAAACTGAGATGGCCTTTTTGCATAATAATTTTAAATTATTTGAATCGTGATGATTATAGTCAGGGAGATACTGTTTAAAAATAGGTAGATACATAACATCAGCAATTTAAATTCGAAACAAAACCATTTGATACAAGTCAATCACGAAATCATAAAAAATAAATTGCACAACTAGGTCGAACAAACTTGCTCTTATGTCCCATCACTTTTTGGTTTGAAATCGTTGAAGCGTTTTTTTTTTTAATGATTTTTTATACATAGGTAGGTACTTAGGCATATACCTACAATTTTGAAAATATTTTTAAGACTAAAATTAATATTTCTGTTTTTAGTACTTATTAATACGGAGTTAAAATATTAATTTTGAAAAAATCTTCCTCCCATTTTCGAAATATCGATTTTTTTTTTTTAAATAATTTTTTTTTTTTAGTAAAAAATGTGTTGTTTTTTGAAAATTTTGTATGCAATTCTGCTCCTACTTTTATTGGCAGTAATTCGACCGTGGATGTTGTATTTGTAACTCGTGTAAAAATCTATTGTACTATGAATAGCTTTCGCAAAAAAACACGACTATTATATTTAAAGTTATTATAGAAGCAGTTGTGGAAGAAATTTCACTAAAATCAGTTCGACAGATAGTGAGATAGTCGAAAATAAAAAAAAAATGGTTTTGTTTGAGAGACACCGATAGGTAACAATTGAGGAATAAAAAAATTGTTGCATCAATATGGCTTACATACAAATTTTACCCCCCTATTACGGTTAGCGAATCGAACGTTCGAAGTGAGATGCTTTCATTAACGAACTACCACAATCGATAAACCACGGTTGGCGAACTTTACAATTCGATTCTAACAATAGAGTGAGATCAATCTTCGTAAAATTTATGACATTTAAGTCGAATCAAAGGTTCTCAATTCGTCAACCCTAATACTAATTTTTCACACTCACGTGTTTATTCGTTCGACTCGCCAGCGGTAATAGGGGGGTTAATCAAAATAGTGGAA
The DNA here is from genome assembly GCA_951394125.1 of Epistrophe eligans. Taxonomy (NCBI): domain Eukaryota; kingdom Metazoa; phylum Arthropoda; class Insecta; order Diptera; family Syrphidae; genus Epistrophe; species Epistrophe eligans. Next base: position 28,060,981 of record OX596030.1, read on the forward strand.
GTGGTTTTTGAGAAAAATGTTATTTTCCTTATCGACTTTTAAACACTTATAATATGGTAGGTACCATTATTTTTGGTTATAAGAATAATTTTTGTGTAAAATATGCCATACTATTTTAAAAACAAACTACTGGGTACCAAATTTTTTAAAAATCGAAAAATATTGAAAGATTTTTTTAAAAGTCATTTTTTTTTTTAAATTTTGGTATACAAATCTTTTTAAAATCAAAATCAGTTGAATTTTTTTTTTTGAAAAAATCGAAAATACTATTGATAACAAGTTTTTTTTTAGATTTTGCATTTTTCAAAAGGGTAACTAATATTTAAAAAAAAATACTGAATTAAAAAAAAAAGTTGTGGGCACGGTTTTAAGAAAAATAAGATTTTCCTTAAATGCTAAAAAAATTACTGCATCAGGTACCTACTGTTATTTGTGGTCTTAAAAAATAAAAAAAAATTGTGTCGAAAAAAACGCTTGATACCAAGTTTGAAGAAAATCTACTTACCGGCTTAGGCTGCAGTCGAAATGACAAGCAGAGAGACAGATGGACAGAATTGCGAGACCCACTTTTTGCGACCTTCTCGTTCATCAAAATCTCGAATTCGATAATTTTTACGAATCCATAACTTGCCTTGTCTTTTAAGGACCTAAGATAACGGCGATAGCTGCAGGCGTAACATCTTCCGCTGGTAAAACTGCATTGAAGTGCACAATTAGATGACAATCACTTAAGAGAACGAAGTAGGTATAGGCCGGCTACATTTATCTTTACATCATCACGCTCTTTAAAAACTTAAATCTAACACAACACATTATCATATTATTTTTGTTATAAGTTAACAATAAGATACTTTTCTAATGTTATAACATAGAGGTGGTTCCTTAAACTCTCTGAAAAAAAAAACACAGAAAAGATCAAACACTCTCATTAACTTAAATAGCTACCGGCTAACGAACTTAAAATCTGCACTTAAAGTCTTCTTGCCTTTTTAATGTTAGTAATTTTCCCGACACCACCGCCGAAGACGCGACTTATAGCTGAGAAGATGCATTTATATAAAGGCAGTTGAACGATAAACGGCTAATATTTACCTGATTGAGCGTCTAAAGTGCGTGTTTAAGTCTTCAGTCTTAAATTAAGCAAATTTGTTTGCACTTTAAATAAAGGTCTGACTATAAGAGGTGGCGAACGTTCGTCAGCTCAAAATAATAACACGACCATTATCAATCGATATGAATGTTTAATTTTTTGCTTTCTTTTAAATAATTGGGTGTTAATTTATAAGGTTGCAGTAATAGGGGCATTCAATTATGAAATATTCCGACCGGAGCCATGTTCAATATTTTGTTTTGTTTAACTGTAATTAGTTATAACTTTAGACTGATGACAGTTATTAACTAATTAAGTGGTTAAGGTGTACATTTTTGACAAAAGCATGAAATGCAGTTTTCTTAAAATCTCTTTGTCTTTTATAAAGGATGAAGTTTAATAGAAATTGTTTCACTCACTTTCGATAAAATTTGAGAAAACCATAATAATTGTGTTGGAGCTGGTGCAGTGCAATAAGCCCCACGGAAATAAAGCGCCCTAGTCCCATTTTGCCCAAGTCTCATTTTTCTTTTTGAAATGGAAACAAAAGTTGTGAGTTTTAATTCATTATTTTCTTCTGGGTTTCAATTCAAAGAATATATGGTAAAAAAAACTCGTTCATGAAAGAACAAAAAATGATTTTGGACTTTGTCAACAGTTTTCTTGGACCACCAGTACTTTTAGAATTGTAAGAACGATATCAAAATAATCCTTTATGGTCAAACGATTTATTAATTTTAATTTTCTCAGCCAAAAGCCATAAAGCTAGTGCTGGTAATTTTAATTAATCTGTATATTTATATTATGATTAATAAATAATAATAATAATAATAATAATTTTAATTTTTCTAACAAATTAATCGTGTCTTCATTTTGTGGTTTCAGGTTGGTAGCACTGGCATTTGACACCTGTCAAACTCAGCAGTCATTTGAAGTATCATAATATTAGTTGACTGTTTGCCATTTACGATAATGGAAGGCTTAACAATCGAACAACGCGTTTAAATTTATAAAACTTACTACAAAAGTGGTGATTCAAGCGTAGCCACTTTTCACGCATTACCCGAAGATTATGGTCGTCTTAATCGACCGACTACGCAAGCAATCGGTAAAATTGTGAAGAAATTTGAAGAGAGTGGAAACGTTACTGATGTCGTAAGACCTCTGCATCGTAATGCAAGCTCAGTTGAAAATATTGCTGCTGCAAGTGTAAGTGTTGCTAAAGATCCGAATCTACGATTTCCCGGCATTCACAGCAATTAACCGATTTTTTTTTGGCCGGCGATTGAAGATCATGACATGGACGATATGTAGTTCCAACAATACGGGACAAGAAGCCACATAACACGACCAATTATGGCTTTATTACGTGAGAATCTACATGGTCGCGTAATTTCACGTTTTGCCGACGTCAATTGGCCACCAAGATCATGCGATTTAAAACCGTTAAATTTTTTCAGTGAGGCTACGTAAAAGACCATATCTACGCAAATAATCCCCGAACTCTAGACACATTAAAAACCAACATTACCCCAGTTATGGCCGAGATACCGCCCGAAATGTGCGAAAAAGTGGTTAAAAATTACCTCAAAAGAATCGCATGCTGCGAATCTTCCCGAGGCCGCCATTTGAATGATATTGCTTTTCACACTTAATGGCAAAGTTCAATCTTTATAATAAATGAAATTTTCATCAAAAATGTATATCGCTGTGTGTGTTTTATTTAGCTTTACTTTCGAAACCGATAAATGAATGACCCGTTAAAAGAACTCCATATTGTAAACAAAACCGGGTGTTGCTTTAAAAGTGAACCGCTTGTACCTATTTCAACACAACATGCTTCATCTTTCAAATGAATATATATGTAGCTAACCTTGGGTGGCCCGCTTCGTAGGTTCCAAAGATTATAACTCCCTCTTTGGGTCATCTCTCCCGCTCACGTAACTCCGTTGCTCCGTTGCTCCGCTAAGGGATCTTAATGCTAATTCAGAAAGGCAATAACATCCATGCTTCTTAATACTCTTTTGTGGTGGGTCTTATTGCCATTTAAAAAAGGAAGAAAAGCCCGCGGGTGTTATTTCCTTTTTTTTTTTTTGGAAATAAGATCCACGGGCTTTATTTCCGCGGGTCTTATTGCATTTCAGTGTCGAACTACCCTTTTTGGCTCTAGTTTAGTAGACGCAAAGACCGACGGATGGTATGATGAAACTCACTTTTTATGACTTTAAAATTATAGTTGTGTCAATTTTAATTAATTCCTTGACATTTTTGTCTACACATAAAAAATCAATAAAATAAGTTTGTCAAAAAAAGAAATACGCTTACAATTTGCAAATCTTTTTTAAACTTTATTGAACTGCGGCTTAACACAAATTTTATTACAAAATCTTTTATTTAACTCGCTTTCTATTTAAGGTCAAGAGAGTATATGCAGTACCTGTAACCACTTAAGATTCCATTATCGGCAATAATGAAGCAAGCACATTGCACCCAACCAACCAACAACATCAGCAGAAGAATAAACTCAGTGATCTATGGTCTGCCTCGCTGGACCCTTTGCCAATACTATAGTTGGCGCCAAAAGAGTGATTTATAGTAACACCATTTTTCTCTTTAATACACACATACATATGTACCTAGTTATATATTTATATAGAAATACAGTTTTAATAAAATCGAGGTTTCCACTGATGGGATTGCCTAGCACCTCCCTATCCCATCATATATACAGAAGCCGGAATGCTTAGTCACATATTATCACTGCTTCCAAAGCATGTTTATTCATTTTACCTTTTTTGCTTCCAAACATACATCTCATCCAAGTTGTAACTTGCATGCATCTTCTCCCAGATTCAGATCCAGGTCCAGATGTAGAAGCAGCAGGCAGCAGCGCGCATTCACATCCATGTGGCAGTCACCACGATGTCATCATCATCGTTTATTATCGCATTCAAAAGCTATGGAATTCCCATATATATACTAGTTCCGTGTTGCACACGGGCATAATCATATCAGAAAGAGCAAGAGAGATCTCCTGATGGAGATCTGTTTGTTAGCAACAGTAGCAGTGTTCGATGCAGACGACAATTCTCGGGCATAAATTCACGCTATATATACCGATGCTTGGCATACTGGACAGAAGACATACATAAAAAACTAAACCAAACAAGCTAACATCCATCTGATGTATCACGAAGTCCACCATTCGATTGACCATCCATCCAACGTCCATCAACAACCATCATTATGTATTTATTAAATATTTAACATAATTCCGTAATCTGAATGCAAAGGCATCTCAGTGGGGACTGCGCGCAGGATCGTCAATGGTTTAGAAAAAGTATGAGACCGAATAGAATTGCATTGGATTGTTTCCAACAAAAGTACCTATGCATAAATAGGGTGGCAATAGGCTTGAAAATATTACTTTCTTCATTTATTCAAGAACCAAAAAGGTATAGAGGAGGCTGTAAGCACCTAATTGGAGTTTTAAGGTAAATTTTAATTGAACTCCTGAAACAGTTCTTTATTAAATTTAAATCTTGAGTTAGTCCACCAAATCCGGTGAGTAATTAATAACTATGGATTAATATTTGTTCAGGCTAAGTCAGCTCTGGCTTGACACGGAGTTTCCTATAAGTAATGAAAAACATGGCCTAGTAGTATACTTAATCTCCTCCTCAAAGCTCAATTCAAAAACTCTAAAAAACCACAAATCTATTCACCGAAATTGTAACATTTTTCTTTAAAAAAAAAATTCAGTCTGGTCACCCTGTCAATGACTGCGATGCTCCTGTGCCTTATCTTCATTACGAACAAACTGAGTATAAATATTATTTGCGAACCAGTTTCTCTTACAACATTTTCTTGTGTCGCGCTGTTGTTGAATTTTGCATTTTTCCATATGCATTTAGCGTTTTCTTGCGTTGCGTTGCGCGCGTCATCGATGTCGTTGATTTCCATTTGATAAATGTTTTTATTAATTTATTGATTGTGAACGATGACGGGACAGCCGGACCTCGTATACCTACTATTCCAGCTCAACACAACAAACGAGAACGAACATCAATTTATACCTACATATACTGAACTGACTGAGGATTCTGCTGATGCAGCTCTCCCTGGGGAACTGCACAACCACATCACACGAGGATCTAGAGATATATTAGATTTTAATGGAAATCAGTTGTAAATATTTGCAGATATTTTTAATGAGTACCAACCATCAGCAAATATGTTGGGAGAAAAAAAAAAAAAACTAAGTTGATGTTAAGTAGCTAACCCGTTTGAATGTTAAATAAATTATTTAAGTTTTTTTTTTTTTTTAATAATACATAATAATATTGTACTGATGATGGCCATATTGCTTTCTCTGTAGTTGTGATGGGCTGAGACAAATGGATCCAGGATAAGGAACTACAGCGTATTCATATTGTTCCTACTGGAGACTTTGAATTAAAATAAAACAATCAAATTTATTGGGGTATATAGTAACGAATTAACTAGGCTTCAGGTCAATAAAAAACGGGTTTGAAAATTATGTAGGTACATACATATACGATTAGAGTGAATGCACAAATAAACGATGGAGGTGTGTACTCTTAAACTTATAAAATTGAAGTTCTTTGCTATTAGTCTAAGATCTCGCCATAGGACGACCTACCCTCATCGAGTTACCGGATAAGTGGTTTGCAGTTTTTTAGATAGTGTTTTAAAAAACATTTTGCGCAAGGGTTGCCTCGCGAAATATGGTCAAGGCATAGGGTTGCCACGCTTTAAAGGTCGGTTTTTGGGGTTTTTAACTATGTGACTATGGTTTTTAACTATGTGACCCAGGTTTTAGTGCTAAAAAAAAAAATATCATATGAAAGGAAACTTTATTTTAAAATATGTACGTGTTTTTTTTTTTTAATCAGAATTACCCCATTAAGTAAATTAAGGCAAAAGAAGAGAAAGGTCTAGATTCTATTTTCTAAACGAAAAGTGATGGAAAGTTTTTTCTTTCTTTTATCGATAGATCTTGTAGATACAAGAAAGTCACCCATATAAAAGAAAATTCTATAAAATCTAAAACTCGAGACAAAAACATTTTAAAGTCAAAAAATGAAAAATGGATGTTGGAGAAAAAAATCACATAAAATTAGGGAAATGTTTTCTAGAAATAAATTTTATGTTTCTGAGAAGCCGATAAAAAATGAAAAGATACGATTTTGCAAAATTTTTGATTTGAGCTTTTTTCTTGACTAGCTGAATTTTTGAAAAATTAATATTTTTTAAATCAATTTTTCTTGGTTTTTGAAAAAAAAAAATCAAAAACCAAGAAAAATTGAAAAAAATCAAAAAATATTGATTTTTCAAAAATTCAGCTATAGCCAAGAAAAAAACTCAAACCAAAAATTTTGCAAAAACGTATCTTATCCGGTAACTCGATGAGAGTAGGTCGTCCTATGACGGGATCTTCTACTATATCATTAGTTTCTTAAAATCAAAATTTAAAGAAAATTAAATATTTGAAAAATAAAAAAAAACATAATTTTTCCATACTCTATATATTTTTGGGCACTAACTTTAGAGAGCTGGGTCTGTGAAAAGGAATGTTTAAAATTATAAATACAAACAGTTGTAAATTTATTGGATTTTTGTCTACTTAAACACTGTCTAACTATTTTCAAATTGGTGGAAAAATGCTTTATTTAATAAAAATAAATATCACATTATTCACGGTTAAGACAATCTACTCTTTTGTCTAAGTTAGTCAGTTATAAAAAGTTGGACAGTTGTCTAAAATTAGACAACGTTTATAAATAAGACCAAAAGTGTTTTAACTTAACTCTGATAAAATAGGAATGAAAAAATAATGTTTCCAAATAAAAAAAAAACGTATTGCCTTTTTCTATCTTATTATACACCCTTTTTATTTCCGATATTTTTTTTTCGCGAAACGTAGGGCACAAAAAGGTATTCCAGCTGCATCTCCGTCTCTATTGTGTTCAGGGAGTAACTCAGCTAAATATCATCGGATTTACATACATATGCGGATTCTTTTTTGTTGAATTCGTATTGAACCAGATACGGAGTCGAATATTGGAGAAGTTAATACTTGAAATTGCATACTTTCAGGGGTGAATGGTGGCGCAAGTCTGATAACACGATTTTGTACCCCTTCAAGCAAATTCAGTGACTTAACTTTTTCGGTCTTTCTTGGATACTTTCAAAACGGAGTGTCATACACACATTACCACATTTTCTGTATATGCATGCACAAAAACCACAAAAATAGTTATTTTTTTTCCAATTTGTAAACGTATGTAAGTTCCAAACGCAACAGTTCAATAAAAATTCCTTGCTGAGCATAGTGAAATGATAAGCTCTCTCTCACAAAATACAAGCACAAAATGGGTCCACGGTGATTCTAATTTCCATACTAATTTAAGCCATAAACACAGTTTTGCGGATCCATGTTTGGATCCGTATACGGAGTCATCCATACGTTGTTTACTGCGTGAGCGGTTCCAAGCCGGATCCAAAGCGGACTCGTCTGCTTGAAGGGATGGGACAGAGATTATAATTATTGGAGTTGGAGCATGCTACCTATCACTTCACTATGTTAAGTTCACTGTGAAGTTAGCATTGCATGATGTTTTCTCGACAACCACAGACAAGCATCACTTTAAAATAGGGATAACGATTTGCAATTTTTTGCAGTTCAAGAAAAAAAAACTTACCAAATTTTTAAATATTGCATAGCCGCGACTTCAGTGTAAAGCTCAATTTTTTTTCTAATTTTTGCCTGGAACTACAAAACAAACTGCAAATTTGGAGCCTTACTGCAAGTCCCTTGCTTACGTGGTTGCTGAGAAATGGATTTACATGCTAACATTAGATTAAAATCGGCGGCGGTGCAATATGAATTTTAGATTTTTTTTTTCTTAAATGATGACTTCAGAATTTTACGCTTCGCTTTGCGGGGACTTGGCTGGGATGATCCATATAACCTTTCTTCCTATGAAGACCATTTTAAAATTTTGAACCTTCAATCCCTCAACTTACGTCGTGATACCGCCGACATAGTTTTTGTTCACCAACTATTAAATGGGGTCATTGATTGCCCTATTCTGCTCCAAAACATCTCTCTTAATTCCAACCCCCGACCCCCCTATCTTCCTCACAGCCTACCACCGAACTGATTATGGCCTAAACGAACTTTTGACTCGAATGCAACGTAAGGCCAACACCATAAATACCTTCAATCCCAACATAAGTAAACCTACTTTAAAACTCATCCTTCTTTTAGTTCTTTCCACATAATCAAACTCTTCCACTTCGAATATCTCTACCTTTATTTGTTCAAGTATAGATTTAAGAAAATTATCTTTAGTTTTATGTCCAGCTTGTATTAAGCTTATAATAAAATTACAAATTACAAAAATCAAAATTTTGGTAATTTTTGTTTTCTGAACTGCAAAAAAAAACTGCAAATTTGGATCCCAATTTCAAAGTGATAGCTTGTCTCGTTATCGAAAAATCACCATGTACTGCTAACTTCACAGTGAACTTACCAACATAGTATAAAGTTTTTTCTAATTGACGACTTTTTGTTTGTTTTGTTTTCTATTTTTTTCTGGAATTTCAAAAAGAACTAACAATTTGGAACCTTATTATAAATTGGTACCTTGATTGGTTGTTGAAAAAAGCATGTACTTCTTACTTCACTATCTTTTTTCGTTCGTTTCGTCTTTCGTGCTTTTGACAGCTTGGGTGAGGGGTGTAGAAATGTATGGGGAATGAAGTAACGAAAGCAGGAATGAAAATTTGAAGATTTTTTCTGGTTGAACATTGACGTTTATGGTTTGACAACAGGGTAGAGATGAGCGATAGGCAGATGTCAGCAAAAATCGTAGTTGAGAGAAAAATCATCGATTTCAGATATCGATTTTAAGATTAAATTTATCGACCACAGAATATTACAAAAATGCAAATAAAATGGTATATGTAACTAAAATGCAAAGAAAGCAACTTCAAATATGTGTGCTTTCCAAAAAAAAACATCATTCTTATAAATATTAAATGTGAAAGTAAATTTTTTTTGCGATTTTTCGCTGGAAGGATTTTGGAAATCGATTATTTCATGGGAAAGAAACATGAATACTTTTCATACTACATGGGGTTTGCGGGGTCTCAGCAAAGGGAGTGGGTAATAACTAATTACAAATGAAGTATTCCAAATCATTGCTTACGTTCTGTAATTCTCGCATTGATAAAATTGGTCGAGAAACGTTTAAAAGTGGAATAAAACTCATACGATTTGTTTCAATTTTCATAGTTTCTCGACTGATTTTATCGATGCGAGAATTACAGAACGTAGGACCCATGTTAATATCTACTTTCTTTTCTCATTTCTGCTGTACTCATTTTATAAAAAGTAATTCTCTTTGTGTATAATTTTCGTTTTTAAAGTTAAGAATTCATGTGGTCATTTAAGATTTAATCCCGATATAATTTTCGTTTCTTTTTACATTTTCTATAGGGCAAGTATTGGTTTCGTGTAAACATGGAGAAGTCTAAAAAAAGTAGTTTTACCATACCGTCCGTTTATTTCTACGGACGGTATGGTATTGAGAAACATCGATGTTTCAGGTTCGATAAATTTTCCCACCGATTTTAAAATCGAAAAATTTAATCGCCCATCCCTCAAATCAGAGCATTGTGCGAAGAACTTATAAACTTTTAATTTCGAGCTGTAAAACAATTTTTCACGCTTAAATAAGCTGTAGATATGAATAAGAAGTGATTAAAAAACATTTTTAATTATTAATTCTGTATATTTTCCAATAAATCCACCGCAAAGTTTCTGAACGTCAAAATAACGAAAGAGTCTTCACGAATGTAAAAAAGAACCATGTAATCACGAGGATACGTGCCTGTCAAAAAGACGAAAGACGAAACGAACGAAAAAACGAATCGTGTAATCAGCGTCTATGACGCTGATTACACGAGTCTTTTTTTCGTTCGTTTCGTCTTTCGTGCTTTTGACAGCTTGGGTGAGGGGTGTAGAAATGTAGGGGGAATGAAGTAACGAAAGCAGGAATGAAAATTTGAAGATTTTTTCTGGTTGAACATTGACGTTTATGGTTTGACAACAGGGTAGAGATGAGCGATAGGCAGTTGTCAGCAAAAATCGTAGTTGAATCGATTTCAGATATCGATTTTAAGATTAAATACATCGACTACAGAAAATTACAAAAACGCAAATAAAATGGTATATGTAACTAAAATGCAAAGAAAGCAACTTCAAATATGTGTGCTTTCTAAAAAAACATCATTCTTATAAATATTAAATGTGAAAGTACATTTTTTTTGCCCTTTTTCGCTGGAAGGATTTTGGAAATCGATTATTTCATGGGAAAGGAACATGAATACTTTTACTTTTTACTTTTACAGTATTACATGGGGTTTGCGGGGTCTCAGCAAAGGGAGTGGGTAATAACTAATTACAAATAAAGTATTCCAAATCATTGCCTATACGTTCTGTAACTCTCGCATTGATACAATTGGTCGAGAAAGGTTGAAAAGTGGAACAAAACTCATACGATTTGTTTCAATTTTCATAGTTTCTCGATTGATTTTATCGATGCGAGAATTACAGAACGTAGGCACATGTTAATATCTACTTTCCTTTCTCATTTCTGCTGTACTCATTTTATAAAAAGTAATTCTCTTTCAGTCGTATTTATTAGATTTCTGTCTACTTAGACACTGTCTAACTATTTTTAAATTGGTGGAAATATGTTTTATTTAACAAAAATAAATATCACATTATTCACGGTTAAGACAATCTAGTCTTGTGTCTAAGTAAGGTAGCTATAAGACAACAATAGACCAGGTTTTTGAACACATTTTAAAAAGTTGGACAGTTGTCTAAAGTTAGACAACGTTTATAAATAAGACCATTTGTGTATAATTTTCGTTTTTAAAACTAAGAATTCATGTGGTCATTTAAGATTTAATCCCGATAAAATGTTCACACCACGTAAATTTAAAAATGTACTTGATAAAACAATATGTAGGATGGAAATTTTTGTTTCTTTTTACATTTTCTATAGGGCAAGTATTGGTTTCGTGTAAACATGGAGAAGTCTAAAAAAGTAGTTTTACCATACCGTCCGTTGATTTCTACGCTCTTTGCACTATACGAGGTCAATTGAGACAGAGGTTCAACAGGTGGACCGATTTGCTCCAAATATCGTACAGTGCTGGCCTTATTTATAAACGTTGTCTAACATTAGACAACTGTCCAACTTTAAAAAATTTGTTCAAAAACCTTGTTTATTGTTGTCTTATAGCTGCCAAACTTAGACACAAGAGTAGATTGTCTTAACCGTGAATAATGTCATATTTATTTTTATTAAATAAAGCATATTTCCATCAATTTGAAAATAGTTAGACAGTGTCTAAGTAGACAAAAATCTAATAAATACGACCGTGCAAGTTTTATAATTCCCACATCGATAACATTGGTCGAGAAACGTTAAAAAATAAATTCAATTTCCATCATTTCTCGACTAATTTTATCGATGTGAGTTACAGAACGTAGCCACAGATCATTTTAATGGAATTTCTTAGAGGAGAAAATCGATTAAATGAATTCTTAATCTGAAATTATAATCATCAGAACCAGAGTCGGAACCTTTATTACAGATATAACCTACTATGAGCAAACGGCCCTAAATCAAAAACACGTTTTGATGTAAATTTACTTATTATAACGTATTTGGCTATCAAAATAGAAAAAAAAAAGAAATACATCGATTTTGAAAAACATCGATGTTTCAGGTTCGATAAATTTTCCCACCGATTTTAAAATCGAAAAATTTAATCGCCCATCCCTCAAATCAGAGCATTGTGCGAAGAACTTATAAACTTTTAATTTCGAGCTGTAAAACAATTTTTCACGCTTAAATAAGCTGTAGATATGAATAAGAAGTGATTAAAAAACATTTTTAATTATTACTTCTGTATATTTTCCAATAAATCCACCGCAAAGTTTGTGAACGTCAAAAAAACGAAAGAGTCTTCACGAATGTAAAAAAGAACCATGTAATCACGAGGATACGTGCCTGTCAAAAAGACGAAAGACGAAACGAACGAAAAAACGAATCGTGTAATCAGCGTCTATGTCATCACGACTATACGTGCCTGTCAAAAAGACGAAAAACGAAACGAACGAAAAAACAAATCGTGTAATCAGCGTCTATGTATTTAGTGAACTGTTAAATCCGGGATAGAAATACAATCTGAACGATTTTTTTTGGAGAAAATGTTATTGTTGGTTTACAGAGTCTGATTCTGGTGTCTTAGTTGGATAAACATTGAAAAATGTTTATTAATATCGTTTTGAAGTTTGACAGTGCTCTAAACTTAGAAAAAGGTTTATAAATCCAACAACGACAACTGTTAAAAAATTGAAACAGCTTTTGTTTAATTCGGTGTAGTAAAAAAAAAAAAAAAAAAAAAACAAATCAAAAACTTCAAAGCCCAGAAGCATAATTTAATTTTAAATATATGTATTTGTAAAAAAATAAATCAAAAAAAAACTTCATAAAATGTTTTCGATATTTGAATCGACGATTTTTTTTTTTGAGAACTTACGTTTAAACAAGTTAAAATTACAGTATTTAAGGACTATAAAAAAACAAACTTCTTTTAATGGAGAAGCATTTAACTCTAATATAGCGCCAAAGAACCCACACATTAATGAATCTTAAAAAGGGAGCATATGATGAAGATGATGATGATGTTGATGATGATGATGATGATGATATGAGTTGAGTGTGTGATGCTTTTTTGTACACACAATTAACTGCATTATACGACTGCATAATTACTCATTGGTCGTCTGGTTTTTTAAATGGTAATATCCGCGGTATCCTTTCACCGTTCCAAAGAAATCGAATTTAATTTTAATAATAATTATAGATACGCATGATCAAGATATCGCAAAGCGCATTTGGTCCAAATTGGCCATTTGCCATACCCTCTATATATATTTACAACAACTATGAGGATAACGAAAAGCCCGGCAGCAGCGGGCGACTCAACGACGGTCATTACACCATGGTGCCGAAAACAACAGTAGAGATTTTCAAAGCCAGGATTTTCACCAGAGACGGAGTAGGTAACTTTTTTACTCGTAGAGAGACAAGAAGAGTACTTTTTTGATTCAAATGGGGAGGACTGGTCACTTCCTCGCAAGAGGCAGCAGGTACCCCTGACAAAATAATTTTATAGTGGAGTTGGTTGGAGTTAAATTTGACACCAAAATTTCGCCTAGTGGTACCCCTTTTAGTTAATTATTAATCCCACTGTGGTAAAGTTTTAAATTAACCTTATTATGTGTTAATGTAAGAGAAGACTACTTAACTCAACACATGGTGAGTTTTTGTTTTCAATTCTTGATTGAGTTTTTATTGAACTTGGGCCCCCAAAACATTACTCCAGCTATGACTAATGTCTCATCTACAGAACAATACGAATTACATATTTAGGTGCACAAATCCAGATCGAATCCTGACGGAGCCTGTGTCTGACTGATGGATTCGTACAATTCACCATCATCCCGCTTCGTCATCTTCATCATAATATAACAACTATACCTACACTATACAATACAGTCGTCGTCATCATTATCGTCGTCGCCTTTGCGGTCTTTAAAATAATGTCGGTGTGTTCGTTGTTCGGTGGCAATGATGATGTTTGGCTGGGCTCCTTAGATCTTGTCATAAGGAGGATGCTTGGAATTTTCTCACATTTTCTCATGGTCGTCGTTATGGAGAATAATTAAATTCACCTAATTGTCACTTGCAATTATCCATTTACTATCGCAAGTATTAATGCAGATATAATATACATTTAAACATATATATTAATGTGAATGTGCAATTGTATAGGTGAAATATACGATATTACAGTTTTTGTTTTTTGTTGTTGTAGGAATGAATATTTATATTTCAAGCAGATTGCAAAATAATGGCATTTTGTTTAATTGCAATTTTTCATAATGGCGATACCTATAAGTAGTTGGAGAAAAATAATGGCGAATGAAGTCATGGAGACGGGCAATAAAAAAACATCTATATACCTTCTGTATTTTTTGATATATATAAAATAATGTTTATATAAAATGTACATATGAATTCCGGGATAGAGAGAAATATGTGCACTCAAGTCGATTACTCGTACCTATATGCATGCTGTTTTTACTGACAGATGGAATGCAATTGACTGATTTATGTTCTTGTTCTTAACCAATAGCAGGGTTTATTGCAATTTTGTCTCTTTATTAGTTTAAGTAGGCATAATTATATTAGTTAATAATAATTATTAAATAATACCGTTATAGTTTTGTTTTTTGCTTGAAAATACCTTTATCTTTATTTGGTATAAGTTTTACTAGAATTAAGTCTACTAAAAATAATTATTATCTACTAAATGTTGAACTTATTTACATCATTATAACACATTATTCTGACTTAACCATTCGTTTAGAAAATCGGTAATTCAAACATTCAGCATAGCGTGGGTTGAGTTTGTGTTCAAAGTCAAAACTCATTTATTAACAAAATAGTATTTTCAGAATTTATTAAGTGTAGAATACAGATAAAGTAAATAAATTAATGTTGCTACTGCCAGTGGAGAAACAAGATAAATAGATGTAACGGGACTTAAGCTACGATTAAAAGCTAATTTGGTCAATGCGTTGACACTCTGAAGTTAAACGTTCTTTTTAAGCTGCTTGTGAACGTCAACACAGAACACTGTCAATGCGTTGACGACTGCGTTGACATTCGCATTGACATGAATTTTATGATCAATGCGTTGACACTCTGAAATCAAAATGACATCAAACTTTATTCTTTTAAAGCTGCTTGTGATCGTCAACACAGAACACTGTCAATGCGTTGACGACTGCGTTGACATTCGCATTGACATGAATTTTATGTTCAATGCGTTGACACTCTGAAGTCAAAATGACATCAAACGTTATTCTTTTTAATCAGCTTGTGATCGTCAACACAGAACACTGGAAATGCGTTGACGACTGCGTTGACATTCGCATTGACATGAATTTTATGTTCAATGCGTTGACACTCTGAAGTCAAAATGACATCAAACGTTATTCTTTTTAAGCTGCTTGTGATCGTCAACACAGAACACTGGCAATGCGTTGACGACTGCGTTGACGTCTGCGTTGACATTCGCGTTGACACGAATTTTATGTCAACGCAGTAGGGACATATTGTCAGAATGGTCGTCAGCGCGTTGACTCTATCTCAACTTTTACATAATATAGCAGAATTTTCTATGGGGTCAAAGTATAACCTGCGTTGACCTGCATCTCAATTTGAAAAAATTTCTGAGATTTTTTAATCCATCGACATCGTAGTACTACTTCAATTTTATTTTGTGATTTTATATTATAGCTTGACAAATAGATAACAAGCTATATTTTGTAACGAGCATACCTCAGCATCATATCTGCAACAAATTCATCTCAACAAGTTTCAAAACCAATGAGAACTAGATATATCCAACAAAATTAATATTCTCAATCATTATAGAACTAACTTCACCTAGCTAGTTAATTTACAGTAGAAAATCGTGAGCATTCCCATTTGTTTTCTGAAATATACCTATTTTTCTTAAAAAAAAAAAATATATCATTATCATCTGCCAATTAAAACACGATGCGTTCATCATCATTAGTTACGCACGCGCTTCTCTAATTTTTACTTTCTGAAATACGCAATTCAACACCTTGGCTATCGCGATTTGTTTTTTTGAAAAAAAAAAAAAAAACTATACATATAATGCATTTGCGGATTATGCCTAGAGGTTTTTATTCTCTTTCTATACACCAGACTATCCCTTCGTGATTCGTGCACGCATCTTTTCACACCATCGCTACTGGCCATTTATATCGGGTTATTGCCATCTGCAAAAATACTCAACTAACAGATATAAATAGGATGTGTTGTGTAGGTACGGTATACACTTAAAGTAAAACAAAAAATTTTAAGCCCTGATATTTGCTGATACGAAAATTAAATATTTTTTAGTCTTATTTATAAACGTTGTCTGACTTTAGACAACTGTCTAACTTTGGAAAATGTGTTCAAAAACCTTATTTATTGTTATCTTATAGCTACCTAACTTAGACACAAGAGTAGATTGTCTTAACCGTGAATAATGTGATATTTATTTTTATTAAATAAAGCATATTTCTACCAATTTAAAAATAGTTAGGCAGTGTCTAAGTAGACAAAAATCTAATAAATACGATTGTTAATTTATATTGAAGGTTTGAAAGTTTAATTTATATTTTTTTGTTTTTGAGATTAAACTTTAAACATAAAAGCGAGTTAGAATTTTAATTTTGTAACGTGTAAACTTGATGCATATAGGTTTTTTTTTAAGTCTTGCTTTTTAAAACCAATTCTAAATGATATTAACTGCATTTTATTATTCACGTGATCTGATCCGGATCAAATTTTAATACGTTAATACAGCACGTTAATATAGCACGTTGGTGCTAAACAATCACCATGTTAAATACAACAACTACTAATCCCCTACGGACTAAGCTAAACCCAGAGAATTCTTCGTGCTTAACTTAAGCACACAGAAAAACTGTGTTACCGGCGTGAATTATATATACTTGTTAGCGATAGTTTGTATGAAAACTCCATTTTGTTTCTGTGATGCTGTCACTAATCCCTGTAGTCGTTTTTTCGTCCAATTCCCACCGAGCTTGCAAAAAAACACGCCTATTATAATCTTGCTTTTAATCGGGATCTGTTTCAATTATCCAAAAACTAGTACCTTTTTATCAAATTTATGGTAATGTAGTGTAAACTAAAGTGCAAAGAAAAAAGCCAAAAAACACATGGAAAATCTACAGACACGATGAAAAAAGAGATGGTTATGTACCACTGGCTGTCACTGTGATTCTTTTTGTTTCATTATGAAGATCTAATCCAGATCAGATTATGTGGATAATTAAATGCAGCTATTAGCTCTATTTCCCATATAGTTTCAAACAGTTTTAGACCGTCAGATTTAGTCATTTTTTGTCCGAAGTCGTTCGAGACGTCAAAAATTGTACTATTTCTTGCAAAAAAGAGCACTCACGAGAGAGTAAAATATTTTCCCTTCTTGCCAGTTTTGTTTTGTTGTCAAATGTCATTCTCTGTCAGATGACAGAACTTGTCACTTGAATTCAAATATCAATGTCGACCAAGGGTTGCCCAAGTGTTAATTTTAGTTTTGATAGATGAGCATATTTTTTGTTATTTTAATAATCTTTTAACAATTATCAAATAATTAAAAAAAAATGTATGCATCTATTTTCTTGTATAAAATAGTGCTTTTTGAATAAAACACACCAATGCTTCATAATTTAATGCAATTAGAGATTTTATTGTCTTTATATTAAAAACTTGATATAAGCAGGTACGTTTAGTTTTTGTTAATATTTGTTTTCCTATAGATTTCCGTTATTCTTGAAAATTTTGAAATCATTGATCTACGGCAATACTAATCGACATTGTTCAGGAATATGAGATCTCGAAGATCTCAGGAATTTCAGTTAATGAACAGGATCACTCAGCAAAATTGTTGAGTTTTGCTGTTAAAAATCTGAGGAAAAAAAATCTTGGGTTCGCTTGCTCAGGCATTTTGAGTGAGGAAAATCTCTGAGATCTAATTTTTCTGAACGCGCCAATTCTGACAGTTTTATTTTTCTTTGATAGCTTTCATTCGCATTCTTCAAATTTGACATTTAAACCAGATTTAGTGGGAGAAATGTTGGAAACAAAGCTGTTTATTTAAACATTGAGAAAAATCAAAATAAAAATAAAAATTGTAAACGTTGAATTACTATGATTTGAATATGCAGTATAGAAATTAATTGCATGCTCTATTTATTTAACATATGATATGAATATTTTTATGGTGACTTAACTTTTTTAATATAAATCTCAATGATGTCCATATTTTGATGACAACGTAACTTGTTTTTTTTGTTGTAGTTTTATAAGATTTTTTTTCAGTGTATTGACATTTCATGCTTAAGTGCAACACATCGATAGAAATAACTTTCATTAGGCTATCATGTAATGTAATTAGCGTCTAGAAGTTGCGAATATAGTAGGTGCTAATTAGACAATTAATTTTCACTGTATATTTCATTAAAAAGATTCGTATCTAGATTTTGTTTTCATTATAAATAAAAAGCTAAATCTATTTGTACCTAACTAATGTTTTCAACGTTTTTTGCAATTAATTGTTTTATATTCGTTCGACTTGTAATTACATATATGTAAATTTTAGAATCTGCACAAAATTATATTTTTTAAAAATTTTATCACTTTTAGTTTGGAGTATGAAACATGTTTGTTTTGCAATTTATTGATGTACTAAATATTCAAAAGGTGTTCAAAATACACATTTGTTTGACATGTTACTAAACCAGATAACGACATCTATGTGTCAACACTCTCAACATCTGTAGTCGAAAAATGTCATTCTTTATTGATTAACCTATGTGGTATAAAAAATACAAACCACCACTAAGGATGGACGGATCCCCTCTTAAAAAACGGTATTTTTTTTTATTCCAATCGCATTATATGCAAATACTAAAAAAGAAAGGGGTTGGAATGGAAAGGGTTGTTCTCTTGAAATGAAAAGGGGTAAGTTTTTTAACGAAACTGGAATAATCACATTTTACAACAAAAAAAAGAAGGGTTGAATGAGTTTTCGTGGAAGATTAATTTTTTAGTTAAAAGAAAGTCTCTCAGTTGAAAAGTTTACTTCAAAAGTGTTCCGGGTTTTTTTAAAATAAATATATCTTAATACGTGTGACTATCATAATAAATTGTTTAAAAAAAAAAAACAAACTTTTATACGTACTATTTAGATTGCTTGCCTTGGAATTACAATTATTATAAAATTTAACGGAATAAAATTTTTAATAAAACCATACATTCTGCACACATATTACGATTTCTATTTTTATACCATACAATAAGAAATGGATGTGGTGTAGTTGGAAGATAAGTACACACAATGAGTGTTTATTTTGATGAGTTAAGCAAATTGTCATATTTAAAGTTAATTGTATAAAATAAAATTTTATTATTTTCAAAGAATTTATTTTTATCTCAATAACTAAAAATTGATTCGTGCTTATTCGTGAAACAAAAAATTAAATGAAGAATTATTTAAATATAGATTTATTTCATATGTATAAAGTGAAGCACTAATAATCGGACACTTATAGTCCCCCAATTTTTGTCCGGTTATGAAAACTATCAGGTTAAGGGAAAGAAATAGAAAAAGTTTTTATTTTAACTTCATATTAAATTTGTATTATTAAAAAATGACAACACTCAAAATATAACGGAACGCGACCACTCTCAAAATTACACCGACTTAGTTAATCGCCTTGTCCGGTTATAAGAGCTTCGCGTCCGGTTATTGGAGATTTTCTATGGATTTGCTTGCGTAATAAAAATAAAACAGAAACTATTATACTAGACTGAGAACAGATGTTCTGTTTTTTTTTTTTTTTTTTTTTTATTTGTTCATAAAAAAATAATCCCTAAATAAAATTTTGTGTCCGCGTATGAGAGGTTTTCTTGGTATGTAGTTCAAGAATTATTTTTTTTTATTTTAAAAAATTAATAATATTTTCATATTTGATATACAACAAAATATACGATTTATAGTTACTCAATGTTTGTGCAATATGCTGAAAACATAATCGATTAAACCATTTTCGAGGAAATGAAATATTAAAAAAAAGGAAGTGACAATTTATAAAAATTATGGTTATACGGTTACAGTTTTTGCGATTCTGCAGAGCCTACGTTGCCGGTGGGCGGTGGGCATACTTTAAGCAACCCGAAAAGTGGATAAATAACATAAGTTCAGTTGGTATTTCTCTGTTATAAATAATATCGTCCAAACAAGTTACACTAGATAAGCCCATATTATGTCTAAAAAAAAAAGTGTAAGTGCGAGACTCACGGTTAAGATGTGTAAAGATGCAATTAAATATTCAAGTGCTGATTTTACATCATACAATGCGGCGAGTTCGAACTGTCAACTTAATTTCAATCCAAACTCAACTTGACCTTTCGATTTAGTTTGCTCTACAAAGGAACGTGCCCGATATTGAATGTATCCAATATAAAAGAACGTATCGTAACATGTAACAGTGCAACGTAATGTGCTACAGAAATTTCCACGTCTTTAGTTTACCCTACCGCCGCCGTCGACATAGACGTTTACACCACAATAAACTTTTTTGTTTCATTAAATATTACTTCAACGGTTGTTTTAATCTACTTCTCTGAAAGTTAACTGAATGTTTAACTGATGATTGAAACATCGGCTTTTAACGTTTTTTTAATAATTTACATCTTGATCAATATTTTAAGGTGCATGTTTTATGCATTAGATCTGATTAGAAATTCAAACTGTGATCCTAGCACACAAAAACATCGATGGCACTTTTGAAGCTATTACCAAAAATATAGCTTTTGAATATTAAATTATAAAATTGAATAACTAAAAAGAAAACAATTATATTTTAGAAAAAATAGGCCATCATCGAAGTTCAATATAATCACTTTTATTGTAATTGTTTGCTTGTAAAAATTTGGTGAGCTAATGATTATTCATTTTTTCAAAAAACACGTCTGTGGTTTTTTCTATATTTTGCAAACCTCAATATTTCAACAAAGTTAAAAATAGCACATAGACAATTATATTCTTAAGACAGAATATGGGGTACCATACAAATATTAAAAAGTGATACAGAATCTTATTTTTTTTTTTAAACAATGATTTTTGTACGATTTGGTGATCTCCTAATTTTGTATTTTTTGGGAATATCTCACATTATGAGGTACTAACATTCTGGAGCCGACAAACTGACAAGATACTTGAAAAAACTTTATTTGTATATATGTGTTTGTATGTATTTCAGAATCTGAATAAAATTTTTGACTTGTTTTTCAATTCTTTAAAAAATATTTTAATAAATTTGTATACTTTTACTTAAAATTTAAATAAATAATTTAAAGTAAATGCAAGGGTTTTATTTATGAAAATTAGAAATAAAATGTAGGAATTGCTCTTATGTATACGATCACTTAAAATGTTATGCCAAACAAATTTTAGAAATTTTTTTAGTGTTTTTTTTTTAAATAGTTTTTAATTGTATATTAAATTTTGAAAACATTTCTAAGAAAACAAATTGGTACGACGTTTTTAAGCATTTATTAATGCGAAATTAAAAACTTAATTTTGAAAAAAATCATCCACTCATTTTCGAAAATTGAATTTATTTTTTTTTTGAGAATTTTGATATGGAATATTATTTTAACTTATTAGAAGCTATTGTGTAAAAAATTTCTTTAAAATCAACAAATAATGCGATATTTGAAAAAAAATTTTCTATGAGAGTTAATAAACGATAAATTAATTTTTGTTCCCAATAATTTGGTAGATCGTACTGATATTAGCTCCCACATAAATTTTAATCAAAATCGTATGAGTTGTTTGTTGAAAAAAAAAAAAAAAAAATAGGGTTTCCTTACAGAGTTTTAATTACTTTGACCTTTTTATTCAAAATATTTAAATCCTAATTTTGTGGGCTTCATGTCTTTATTTCTTTAATTATATTTAGATAGGCAAAGACGTTTCGTACGTGTTTACGTACTTCCTCAGGTTTATTCTGATAGCCCTAAAAATTATTTAAAAGAAGAATGTTTGTTTTTATCTCTTTTCAGATATTTTAAATTATATTTATCTTTTAAATACTAAATAAGTTTATAGAATATTGACCCAACCGTTTGGGATGCATGACGAACGAAAAAACACACAGACTGATAGAATTGCGAGACCCACTTTCTTTCGACTTCGCTAATTTCAAGTTTGATCAAAATCTCGAGTAGGGTTTTTTTTTATAATCCATGACTTTCCATATAGTATATATCGCAAGTATATACATACGAACGTTACTCTCCGAACACAGGCTTATTTTTATTATCAGTTCAATTGTAATTAAATGTATAAATTCTTTTAAATTAATTAAAAGTTATTTTTCAAATCTTTTATACTTTATGCTCAAATTTTGATTTAAATGTCTCTTTATTTTGAAAATTCCTAAATATTTGTCTAATGCGGGTTTAAAATATAAATTAAAATTATGTAACACATAATACATTTTCAAATTTTAAAAATATGTTGTTCTAATAAAAACATTCAAAAATTCATTTTATTTTTCAGATATTTGAAACCTCAAATCTAAATAATGATGGATGAGGAAAACGATGAAGAAAAGGCAATTATAGTCAATATTTCGTGCTTATTATGGATTTCTAATAAATAGCCGGATACTAATAACTCAACATTGACGGATTTAAATTTCAAAGAAAAAAAAACCCGCCACTTCCATAATTTTATCAAAGATACAAATGAGCTCATTGGAAACTTCGTATCATTCATAATGACAATTAACTTCTTTAAGTCACAATAATAATTACAATAATTCTTTCTTTTTTTTTTAGCTCAATCATCGATATTTTGTTTATGCCTCATCCGGATGTGAATCAACCTTAAGCTCAACAGAGACAACCTTTCCATCACTATACCAGAAAACCGGTAGCAATCCCACAGTAAGTATAATGAACAATAAAACCACGGTAATTAGAATATTCATCTATCATGTAAAATGTCAAAATACCTGTACAGTGGCGTAGAATTTGAATCTCTGTTCGACAAGTCATAGCTGCCGTGCGTGATGATCGGCCTATGAATACTTTCATGGGCACAGATTACACGCACGTCGCGTCGTCGTCGTCGCGTACAAATTTTGAAAAGTCACCCATATAACACAACAAAAGCAACAATTTCCGTATGTGAAGATTTTTATAAGAACTCCGTTGGCATAGCCTCATCTGTCCGATGAAAAATGATTCATTGCGGATTGAATCGTTGTCACCTTTCATCACACACGGTTTTGGGCTTGGGTTCGGGCTCGGTCGCAGGCCTATGGGCTCCGAGAGGCATCATCCACCGCATAAAGCATTGCCTGTCTGATGATAATTACCATCGAACTGGGGATTAAACTGTGAAACCATCCAAATTCGGGCATCTCAAGTGTTGTTTACACGTCATTAAGCTGCACAGTCTGCCCATTTTTAAGGCTGCCCCAACATACCGGAATGACATTATGACGGTGGCGGCGGAGCATGCTGCTGCATGTGCATTGTGCATTTTGTCTCCGTTTTTGGCTCTTGACTATATAGAAATAAAATGACAATATATACATTTTGTATCTCTATCTGCCAGATACATTTATACATACATAGACAGAGATCCTTTATTTTATTTTTTAAAATTCTCTAAAAGTAATTTGGATTCATTTATGCTAATGACAACATTTTATGCTGAGAGACAACATGCAGTGGCGATGATGGCGACCCCATTATACTTGTTGCGTTTAATTATAAATCGAGTTTTAAGTTTTGTATCTATTGGATACAATTGGTAATGGAGATTAAGATCTAGGGTTGTTTTATTTTTATTTTATTTTTTAGTTTTAATCATGAGAAATCACCTGACAGCCGCAGCAGCAGCAATAGCAATAGCAGTGTAGCGAAATGTTATGTTTAACATGGTTGCATCTGTAGATTGAACATTCATCAACAGCAGCAGGCAAAAAAGTATACATATGTTAGTTATACATCAGTGTTTGCTTATACGCATAAATGTGCGAGTGCAATAATTGCTAATCACCTTATTTAGAATTTACATAGTAACCAACATTTGTGCGAACATGCAGGAGACATATCGTGGGAAATTTTTCAAGATTTCTATCTCGATATGTTTTTATTTTTTTGTGGATTTCTTATTTTTTTCTTTTTTTTACGAATATTTTATAGCGAGGGATTTGTATAAGCAATTGGAGATTTAATTAGCTAACTTCCTTTAAAGTCTTATGGATTAACTCCAAGGATAGAAATGTTGAATGGCATTTTAGTTCATGATGCATTGCATAAATTAATTTGTATCTCTGTTATTATAGACGTATTATTATGGATTTGGTACAAATCGTTTAAACTTTTTGCTCATAAATTAAAACAAAAATGTTAAAAAGTTTTTATATACAATTAAATTTAAAAATAATTATTATTTGTAAATCATTGTTAGGCCCTCATAGTAACGATGATAGCAAATACATTGAAATTCTATCTAGTCTCGAAGTGTTCGTCTCGCCCGTATTTTTACTTATATGATGCATACATATACATATATGTAGGTAAGGTGCCTACTTTATGGCAAGTTATTGATTCGTAAAAAAAAAAACAAACGATTACCGAGATTTTGATCAAACTTGACATTACAATGAAAAAAGTGAGGAAAAAAAAAGTGGTTCTCGCAATTCTGTCTGTCTGTCGGACTATTTATCCGTTCGCCTACAGCCTTAACGGGTGGGTCGATTTTTTTTTAAACTTATCGTGTTTTGGGTAATCCCCCGAAACTTTCTTAAATTTCATTAAGACCAAAAATAACGGTACCTGCCGTACAAATTTTTTAACAATTAATAAAAAAATAATTTTTTTCAAAAATGTGCCCATAACTTTTTTCTTTTTTCCCGTGGGTAGGTGTTAAAAACTTCAAAAGGCTTTTGAGGACCGAAAAACGCGTGCTCATAGGAGTGTGAGATTTTTACTTCACTAAAACCTCCTCCTCCTCCCGATTGCAACTAAGTTGAAACTTATCTAGCAATTTATTTTTAACGAATTATACATCGTGTTGCAGGTAACTTTCCGGTGATAGTTCCTGCGTATGCCGCGATTTTTAAAGCGGTTTCTCATTTACCGCATCAAGTTAAAAGGTTTTGTCCTTCACAACCAGCGCGGCGCACTAAATTTGTCTCGTCAAGAATTTCGATAATCGTACTATTAGCGTGTTCTAAAAGCCGTGTTCTATGCTTTCGCGCAAAATAAGTTCTTTTGCGCGAAAGCATAGAACACGTACCGTGGGGATTCCAAGATCTCTTTGTTGATCTTCGTTTCTAATATAACACGGCGCATTAACAAATTTTATTATTGGCTGTAGGCGCAGTAGTAATATTCTCTCGAAAACTTTTGATATTGCAGAAAGATTCGAAATGGGTCATAACTTAAAAAAAAAATTGCATGTAATGTATTTTTTAGCTAAAGGCTACCATTTTGTAAAAAAAAAAATATTCCAAAATGGTTATAAAAGGCAGAAACTTTTTCATTTTTTTTATTTTCGATTTTCCCAAAACTGACTCGACTGATTTTCATCAATTTATTTATGGAGAATATTTCAAAAAGTTTTCTTCAATTTTCCAATTGGTAATATTTTGTGGTATGTGACATTAGGTCGGTTGAATTCACTAGGTCCGTTTATTTTAAAATAATTTATGCGTCTTTTATTTTTATCTCTCATAGAACCATTTTTGGTTTTCGGCTATATCATTATCTATTTAACTGATTTTAGTGGTTTTAGATTGCTTCTAATAAGCTTATATAATATTGCATATCAAAATTTTGAAGAAAAAAAACAAAATTTGAACAATTTTTTAAATTCGATAGTGGGTGGAATATTTTTTTGAAAATTGATTTTTTAACTCCACTCAGCGGCAACACTGACTGTCAATCCAGAAACTCAATTATATATGTGTGAATTTAATGTAACGGGTCATTCATTTTTCGGTTTTTAAAACAAAACACATTTTTGATGAAAATTTTATTTCATTATAAAGTTTGGACTTTGCCATTAAGTGTGAAAAACAATATAATTTAAATGGCCGCCTCGGGAAGATTCGCAGTATGCGATTCTTTTGAGGTAATTTTTAATCACTTCTTCGCACATTTCGGGCGGTATCTCGGCCATAATTTGAGAAATGTGAGTTTTTAATTTAGATTTAGATTTATTCATTGAATGCATACACAGTAAGAAATACATCTTATAAAATTAGTGTTATGCTAAAAAATACTTTACATAAAATGGTGAACAAGCTACTTGATAGGTGAATTTATATAAACATAATTATCTCATTCTTTCAATTATTCTTTAAATTTACACAATTTCATCTAGAGAAAATGACAATTAATATATATATTTATGTACATATATATACAAATATTTGAGTAATTCAGTACTGTATTTTAAGATCAAATATAATATTCATACACACATCTCAACTATTATGAAGAAGTTTTTGAAAATTAGGCACTTTGAAAATGACTTCGAAGTTCAATTCGAAACCTAGCTGCGCCACTTATCATTTTTAAATTTATTGGGAGAAGATTCCACAGACGAATAGCATGGACGAAAAATTGTTGTTCAGAGGTACGACAGGAATACCGAGGGTGTAGAAGCATTAAGGTTCTGGTTGAGGAGCTAAACCGAATCCTATTAAATAAACTAGAGGGTTGCTGAGTGTTTATTACGTTACAGAGAAGGAGAAGTGTCCTGTACCGAATAAGATGATCGATGGAAAAATTGTAAATTTGACGTGAGAAGTCCGAGATACGATCAAAACGACGTAGACCAAAAATGTAGCGAGCTGTATTATTGAAGGCGACATTCAATTTTCTTTTACTATTGGCATCACAGTTGCAAAATATTTCGCATCCATATGTTAATATAGGAATTACAACCGTTTTGGCAATCATCATCCGAATGTTCAAGGGCGTAAAATGTTGTGATGACCATAACATTCTGAGAACTCCATACACTTTACCCACCGCAATGCATCTAGAGTTTGGGAATTAATCACGTAGACGGTTTTTTGCGAAGCCCCACAGAAAAAAATCTAATGGTGTCAAATCTCATGACCTTCTTGGCCAATTGACGTCGCCAAAACGTGAAATTACGCTACCAGGAAACTTCTCAAGCAATAAAGCCATAATTGGTCGTGTTGTGTGGCTTGTTGCCTCGTCTTGTTGGAACCACATATCGTCCAGGTTATAATCTTCAATCGCCGGCCAAAAAAAATCGGTTAATTGCTGCGAACACCGTGAAATCGATAAATTCGGATCATCAGCAACACTTGCACTTGCAGCAGCAATATTTTCGACTAAGCGTGCATTACGATGATGCACAGGCCTAACGATATCAGTAACGCTTCCACTCTCTTCAAATTTCTTCACAATTTTATCGATTACTTGCGTATTCGGTCGATTATGACGACCATCATAATCATCGCGTAATGCGCGAAAAGTGTCTACGTTTGAATCACGACTTTTGTAGCAAGCCTTAATAATTTTAACGTGTTGTTCGATTGTTAAGCGATCCATTATGGTAAATGGCAAACATTCAACTAATATTATGACACTTCAAATGACAGCTGAGTTTGACAGGTGTCAAATGCTAGTGCTACCAACTTGAAACCACGAAATGAATGACCCTTTATCAGTTGGATGTTTATTTGAAGGGCTGTAAGATATCTCCTTGATCTGAATTATACGAAGAAACTTGTTTGCTTTTACTCGTAAATTATCTTATCAAATTTTGACTTCATTATTTATAGATAGATATATGTAGGCATTTGACTAAAATATGAATATTTTCACGTTTGTTTCTGACAAAAAAAAAACTGCATTTCTTGTGCATGAACCCAAAGTAAAAATGAAATAAAATATCACATCATTAAAAAAAAAAAAAAAACAAATTCAATTACCTTACCTCAAAGAGAAAGTTTGCTCGAAAGCAAATTCAACATTCAATCTAACTTTCGAATAAATTTTGTTATAAAAAGTTATCTATGAAAAATCATATAATAATAAATAAATTTACTATTTTCATTGAAAAACCATACCAATATTTATATGTATGTTTTTTTTCCTCTTTTTTTGTAATCTTATATAAAAAAAAAAAAACGACCCAGATACATTCGATTATACAAACTTCCAACCAATCCGCATCGAGCACTCTAAGTCGTATCCTCCATTGCAAATCAATGCGCTTGTTTAGCATTTTGTATTTTTATACAAATCCACATCATGAACACGAGGTAGCTACATGAGTTTTCCATGTTCACTTTTTGCGCTTCGATCAATTCTACCAGTATTCCCCTTCGTTACGTCTTTGGAGCCCCCCCAAAATCTCACCATTATAAATCTCTAACCAATCCGCAGATAGCTCATAATAATTTCTATATTATACGTTTGTTTCGCCGTTTATCTGACGGATCAGCGAATTTGTATTCATATGTAGTAGTTGTGTTTTTTTTTTTTTTTTTTTTTTTTTTTTTTTTTTTTGTATACCCCTTCTACGGTTGAAGTGGATTGAATATGCAAAAATGTTGTCCATATACGTTTAGCTTATGGGAGACCCAGATTTGTCGTGTATATTTTAAATGATCTCAACAGCATTTGTATCTTTTTGTATAGACTGACTCTATATACATGCAATTGATGTGTTGTATCTGATGAATGTGTAATGACTCGTGACAAGGCGGAGTTTCAACTGTAATAACTTTGGATTTAGAACTCGCTGAGTGGGGATATGTTAATTAGAAGACTTGGATGCTGGGGCGTTGTGTAACAAGTCTTGTATGATCAATTCAATTCAGATCGAATGATAATTTGAAATTTAAATGAGGAGGAGGGACAACAGAATTTAAAGTCTTACACCAGCTTGTCATATTTACTTAGAACTGGTGGGGCTTATATAGGAATTATTTACATACTGACATAACCATTGAATCAAGTTCATCTTGGAAATAAATTTAAAAATACTGAAAAAACAAAACAAAACATGACTCAATCTAACATAGAATGAAATACATACCTATCTATAAATACTAGTTTTTAATAAAGATACAATAAGATACCCTGAAGAGAAATAAGCACATCATATTCTCAGAATAACGCATCAATCATATTCAATGACCATACATGTAACATCAAAACATCCAAACATCAAATATCATATAATTTTCAACTGCATAGATATTATATCGTAAAAATGTTATTCGTCTAATGAAAAAGATACGTTATAAACGAGTGTACACATTTGTCGTTCAAGTGTGCGATACAATTATCCACAAACTACGCGTATATAACATTGATTCATCGATATATCGGTTACACTATTGGAATTTCCAATATGTCCAGTGCTTCCGTTGTTCGTTTGTAAGGCTGTCACATCAGTTATAAGCCTTATTGCTTGGGCTTATAGCTATATAGCCCAAGCATATATTATATTATACAATTTATAAAAAAAAAGATTTATTGCATATCCATTTTGTATTGACACAATATCGTATGCAGCTGGCTTTTGTGGCTATGTGGCTATATAACAACCATGCAATTGCATCGCAGTATAATAATAATGGCCTTTTTGGTTTGCATATTTGGTAAGATATTTTTACATTCGGTTTTAATTTATATTTCTTATGATAAAGATTGTAATGAGGTTTCTGGTTAACGTGAATGTATGTATTTATTTTTATTTTATTTTTTTTTTTCATCCCGCACACAGTAACTATAGCTGTCAATTAAAATTGTTTAAATATTCCCTTGAGCATCGCTGGAAGTTAATTAAAATTTTTATAATTAAAGCAAAAGTGTTTAAAGTAATTTTCCTATACCATTACCACATGATACAAAGTATACAACAAAATTATTAGAGTTAATCAACGAAAGAATTCATATATACAAGAATTTTGAAATTTTTCTTACAAAATTTTCTACATTATTTTTTGTTAAGCTAAATATTCAAAGAATACCTAACTAATTTACTATCAGTTCTTGAAGAGAAAATTTAAATGCAACAATGTATTTTTTTTTTTTTAATAAAAAATCAAACATGAAGTTTCTTTGAGTAATTAATTTTACATTAACAGTGCAGCTTTAGTCTAAAACAATAAATTAAATAAATAAATAAATTGGTTGGCGCGATAGCTCGTATAGAACCAGGGCCTAGTGATTTACAACTCTCAACCATTCCTGTGTGCGTGTTATTGGCAGGAATAGAGGGACCTACAATTTTCTGCCAAATCCGAACGACTAGGGTGAGAAGCACTTTTTCATGATAAGAGATACTCTTGGAGGATTTGTCAATTTCTCGCAAGAGGCAGTAGCCCGTAAAAATTATTTCTATTTTTAGGTAGCATATAGGCTGGGAATCGAACCCAAGACCTTCGACGTAACAGTCCAACGCACCAAGCATTACGTCACGGACTACTACAAGAAATTGTAAATCTAATCTAGTTGTTTCGACTTGGTACAATTTTTTTAATCTGATGGTGACATAACTTGTCATTTTCATATAATTCTCAATTCGTCTAAAATAGAATTTTAATAAAATTTAATGGAATTGTATTTATAATCTTGGCAATTTATAACATGTTTTGTTTAAAAAATTATAATACTATAAATGCGGCCTTGCAGGGTATGTGGAAACCATTGCCATTTTGTTTTAAACAGATTTATCTAGAATCACTTGCAGTAGCGGATAAAGAATTCCATGATTTGTAAGAGCAGGTCTTTGAACTCTTGATATTTTATCTTCTTGAAGATTAATAGAATACGATTTTTTATATTAATTGTTATTTCCGGTGCCTGTATCGAACCTAAATATAATTCATTTGTACGTCAAAATATAATTCTTCCACTATCTTCCTGTTTTGCACCTATTCACGTAGTTTTAACAAAATTCAATTCCAATATTTCCTACTCTTCTAAAAATTCAAAAGAAATATTAATAGTACGAAATTACAAGCTTCTAATAGACAAACCGTCATGAGAACGGTATTTTACAGTTGTACCTATTGTGTATTTTTTTTTATTTTATATGCGATGTTATAACTCAAATTTGTAACGCTTAAAAGGACAAAATCATACTTACACACATAAATGCACACATATTATCACATTTACAGCCATAATTACCAACTATAATATTATAAATAATAATAATTTTAGATTCAAAATAGCTTTTAACAAAAACAAAAACTTCCAATTTAATATTAGGAATTCTACAGTCTTGTTGGATATAGTTCACACCAGATATTCGTCATGAAATCTATGTGAGATAAACTGAACTTAACAAAAATTGCGTATTGACAATATCCTGACTAGTCAACTGATGAGTCCAAGTGAGATCGCCGGGACGAAACGCAAAAATTTGTGTGGACTAAAGGCCTTTAAAAGCTATTTTGAATCAATAATTCAACAAGTCCAATTAAAATAGTGCTAAAGTCTTCTACTTGGCTGATGTATTTCAGTAGTATATAGAATTACATGCTACTTATATTAAAAAAAACTTTCAATAATAATTTTAACTACATAATAATCTAAGCTGCACGGAAGAATAGAAGGATATAGGAAAGCAATTTTGTAAGCTTGCAATTTTAAAATTTTTGAGCTAAGTCAAAACCCGAAGTTTAATTTTTTGTTTTAGATATTTATATACAGGTGGTTGTGATTCGCATAAGATGCCACAAAAGCAAAAACTTTGTCATGCTGGTTCAAGAAAAAAAAAATTTTTTTGAAGTGATTATTTTTCCCTTTTACAGCAGCAGGAGCAATTTTATATAAAGAAAAAATAGAAATAAATTTGAAATTGTCGGCTTGCTTAAACTGCTAGTTATAAAAGAAATAGAATTTTTTAAAACTATTTTTTGTTAATATGTATTGTTTTTAACATAAGTTATTTTAATGAATAGATTTTGTAAAATATTTTCAAAACTCCAAGTCTAAAGGAAAACAAAAAATTTAATAAATACTAAATTTTTTAAATTTTACTTGCTGAAGTAAAAAGTTCTGATTTTTTTTATTATTTATAAATTCTATTATAAATATTTAGTCCAATGCATTGTTGTATGTAATTTATTTTTTGATAAAAAGTGAAAAATAAAAAAATACTTTTTTCATAGAAAAATTATTTATTTAGTCTATATTCAATGTAAACAGTAAATTTTATACCAAAATACACTGAAATTTGAAATTTTAATGTTTCTTAATACATTGGGCAGAGATTACCTAATCTCCTTATACCCTCTCAATGTTTGGCTCAATTCTGTAAAGCTTTCTACTGTTTTAGAGTATAAAATAAATTTAAAACAAAAGAGCTGATTTACGAACCTGATTTTATATATTGATTTTTTTTCTGCTCAACACTATCCTCTTTACTCAGGTGAAAACATGACAAAATTGATATTTGAAAACTTTTCGATTCTCTATTTTCGAATGTACCTACATCAGAGATTTGGGCCTAGGACAACAACAATCTTCAAATGCGCCTACAGAATTTTTCTTACCCACAAAAAAAAAAAAAATAGAAATAAATCCATTTAAAAAATAATAATGGAAAAATGGGGGAAGCACATGCAAGGGGAATATGTCAAATGTATTTGTTTGCTTATAACTTTCAGGAAAACTAAAATATTACAACATCCAATCTGTTATAAACCATTTAATTTATTGTCTAGACTGTACACTATACATCTAATGGTTGTTTTGCCTCGGTCGGTTTTTTAGTGATAACTTCCCAAAACCGGGACCTTCTTTTAAAAAGCTTCATTTCGAAAAATTCAATCAATGAAATAATGTATTATTATTATTATATTGAGCAAAATTAAATAAAATGCACGACTGAGTTACACGAACTTGCTTTTATGTGCGACCACACTATGGTTTTAAAGTCATAATAATTTTTAAAACTTTTCATCTGATAAAAGAAATTTATTATTTATTGGAGTCTATATTTTATGCCACCTGCCAAAAGTATTATGTATTATGTTAGTACATAAATATGAACAATATAGCACCGTGTTGTCTTGCACTTCGCACATATGCATGGAACTTACAGTTTAGACTGAAAAAATGTTAAAAAATCAATAAAGTTAGAAATAAATTGATTAAAAAATATCTGAAATTGATTTGACACCAACGCAATGTACACCAAGTGATTTCTCTCACAAATCTCAATTTATGAGTAAAAAAAATTAAAAATTGAGCAGTTTTTTAAAAAAATAATTTTTTATATATAAAATATTGAATATATTTTTAAGAAAAAAAATTGGTACGCCAATTTTCAGTACTTATTAATGCGGAGTTAAAAAATAAGGTTTGAAAAAAATTATACACCCATTGAATTTTCAAAAAATAATTTAAAATTAAAAAAAAAAAAATCCAAAATTTGATTTTTTGAAAATTTTGATATGCAATATTATTCAAATTTATCAAGAGCTTTTGCGTAGAAATTTCATTAAAACTGGTTCAACAGATAATAAGATAGTCGAAAACCAAAAAAATGCTTCGATGAGAGGTTCCATTTTTAAACGATAGATATTTTTTTTCCAATAATATGGTAGATCGTTTTGATATCAGTTTACACAAAAATTTTAATCAAAATCGTAGGACCCGATTTTAAGAAAAATTAAATTTTCAATACCTGTTTTTAATCTTTTGTATGGGAGGTACCATTATTTTTGGTTATAACAAAAAAGTGTATTTAAAATTTGGCTAGATAATTTCAAAAATTGCTGCGTGGTTAGTTTAATAAAAATCGATCAGGTCGTATTCGAATTATTAAGTTCTGAAAAAAAAAACAATTTTTACTTTTTTTAAAAATCCAAACAATTTTTTTTTTACATTTTGGTTCACAATATTTTTAAAATTATTTTAAACTTTCTCTATAAAACAATTTATTAAAATCATTTGAGCTATTTTTGAGAAAATCGAAAATCCAAAAAATGGTTCTACCATTTAAAACCTTTTTTCCGAAAATGCTACCATTTAGCATTTTTGTAAAAAAAAATTACTGAATTTAAAAAAAAAAGTTCTGGGCACGTTTTTGAAAAATTAAGATTTTCATAATTTGGTAAAAAATTTGTACGGCAGGTACCGTTATATTTGGTATTAAAAAATGAAAAAAAAAAATGGTTTTGCGAATGCTCAAAAAACGCAAGGTATACCAAGTTTAAAGATAATCGATCCACGCGTTTAAGCTACAGCCGAAAGGACAGACAGACAGACAGATAGATCAATATCTCAAGTTCGATTTTTTTTACGAATGCAAAAAAACCGTAACAACCATGAGCAAGGTTTTTGATCATTATGAGAAGCATACAAAAATTTCCTTTCAGATGACATTTTTTTGTATAAACTAAAATGGTTTAAATATCAAAGTTTAAAATTCAGCGTCAAAAAAGCATCAATCTAAATATTCCCATTTACCACTTGAAATTGATAAACTTTGGTAAAATCGTTGCGGCAAGAAAAGTGAGGCAGATGCAACAGGAAAGCATGCATCTTAAAAATAAACATCAACGATGCTCTTCGCAATGTCATTTTCTGGGACGTTTCTGAGACAATTATTTAAAAAAAAAAAACACGTACTTCCTCAGGTGGGCGTAGTACAAACCCCAAGGGCAAACAAATAGAAAGGAAAAAAATTAAAGATATTTTATTTTCTTGAATGAATTCTAAAAAATCTTGGCTTTGATTTCTTTGAAAATTTAAAATTCCAAAGCCGCATTAAATCACTCCTATATAATTCTTTTAACTTCCTTAAGCCCACGAATGATTTTAAATGAGAGACAATATTCGAATGTAGGAACTAAGTATGAAAAAAAATTCTTCGTATAAACGTATTTAAGAAGATAAAATCTAATTAAATCTTCCGTTTTCCGCAGGTAACGCCCCATCTCGTGAGTTCAGCGTAAAAAAAAATAAAAAAAAAAAAAAAAAACAAGACACCGCACAAGATAAAGAGAACAGTTTATTCGCACTCGCACTTCTAATTGTAATTGAATAGACAATAGTGGCACATTAAATAAATTTATAATCTGCACTTGATTCTAGATATATACATACCTACTCCCGCCTCCGAGCTGCCGCATCACCACATGCGGAACATGCGTCCAAAAACCCTTTAATATCCTAGATTCATTGCCTTCTTAATTATTATCACGCATAATGTAAAATAATCAACTAAAAGAGTGCAGTTTAAATAAAATGACTACATGAATTCATAAGCGATGATGCCCCAGCCCCAGTCTCAGCCACAGCCACAGCCACAGCCACAGCCCCAACCTACTTGGCCATAGGCACAAGTATGCACTTGCTGCAACACGCATTAGGCATTACAAATGAGGCTTTAGCGTGTTCTGAAATATATAAAATGCAGTGTGTGTAGGTAATTCAACTCTTCACCTAGAGTGGGCAAAACTATGAAGAAAACTTTATTAAATTGCCCATAAATCAAAAAAATATTTTAAGCTGCCCCGAGGGGGCTCTGGTGTATAATATACCCGCATATAAACATAATATATCTACGGGAAGTGATTGTGTTTATTATTTGGCAGCAGTGCAGTTGCACTTGCACACTTCGGGACAGTCTGTCATAAAAGTATTTGATTTGTTGTCAACCATAACACTGAGAGCGCATATTAACAAATAAGAGAAACACTTCTTTACGAGTGCCGTTCCCTTGAGACAATGTGTAGTACATATATCTAATTAACGATATCTTGAAGCTGACATTTGAAATGTTAGAATAACATACATGGCGAAAGCGTTTAGATTTATAGGTAGGCTTTTAGGATTAATATCATCTTCTAGAAATGTTTTTTTTTTTAAGAAAGAAGTTAGTTATATAATATCTGTCATTTTTTGTGTATAGTTGCTTCCGCTTGAGAAATTATATTTTTGCATGCTTTCATGATTTCGATTATATTCTTTTAGAATTTTCAACCAACTACTGTATCATATTATAGCTTCACAGTGGGTGATGATCTTGTCGAAACACATCTTTTAACTTTTAAACATGAATTTTGTCTGAGATCAACCCAAAAAATTTCAAAAAAGAAATTGCCTTCAAACATTCCCAATTATAATAGTTTTGTTTATTAAACTGTTTAAGCGTCCCTGCAGGGACAGGGCCTTCACACTGGTGAACATGCTTCGGGAACCCTAAAATTCTTTCAAGCTATTCGTTGAATATTTTTGTACTTTTAATTTCGAAAAACTGTTATAACTTTAATAAAATAACATTTCTCTACCCTTGTCCTAAAAACTTATTTATATCTTAAACTTAATAAAATTATAACCAATAATAAATATCATTTTAACTCATAATTACCTAAGTTATATAAAAATAGAATTATTTGTAACTATTTATAACTGTTATACATGGAGAAATATTTTTTCTGAGCTTATAATAAGTTGTAGATGCAGAGCAAAAAAATCAACACGTATGTAAGTTGATTGAAAAATTTTTTTTTTTAAATTTCAATTCAAAATTAGGGTAAAATGGCGAAGATTTGATTGAGGGTCGGAAAATTTTCTACAAAAAAGGCTTTTGCAATACATAAATATTTCAATTTAATTAATAAATTCTCAGCTATCTTGAGAGAGTAAATGAGTTTAGTTTAAAAACGATTCAATTTATTTAAAAGAATCTTTATAATTTTTTGTTATTTATTTAAAAAAAATTAAAAATAAAAATAAAACAGAAAAAAAATATTCCAGTTTGTGGAAATTTGTTTATGTATATTCGGTTTTTAAAATACAATTTTTATAGTCACATTTAAAAGTCAATTTGGAAAAAAGTAAGTGTGGCCTGGACATTCCCGGTTGGACTTAAATAAAATTTTATGCACGTCATTGGACCCCTTAAAATTCAATAAAATTTATGTGGAATGAAATGAAATGGTCTCATTTAAAGGCCTTTGTCAAAAAAATCCCTAAAAAGTGGACATAGCTATTTTTTTATTTTTATTTTTTTTTTAAATAAAATTTTAATTAAAAAACTCCCTCAAATAGTGGGTGTGAAAAAAATGTTTAATATTTAAGAACCTAAAGAAAACATAAGGTATTTTTCTACAGACCACATATGTATCTCATTTAGATCATGTTTGGGGATTTTTTCAAAAGTGGACATGCCTTTGTGCGGCAATTTAATTTAATTTTATTTTTTCAGAGAATGGAATTCTGAATTATTCAGCCTAATTAAAGCTTTAATAATATCTTACTCTGACTTAAAACTAAGAACTAAATCAAATTTAAAAATTAAAAAAAATGTTAAACTAAGATCTACAATTACTGGGGGGGAGGGGGAAGATTTTTGAGTTATAATATGAATTTTAAGGCTGTGATTTGAAGTGCTTGCTAAAGGTGAAATTGAAACAATTATGGTGAGTCTTTTTTCTGTTAAAAAAATCCACAAAACAGAATTAAATCCCACAACCCGAGTACACTTCATTCAAAATATCGAATAAACACTCATTTCATCGACTCTTCTTTTTTTTTTTTTACTGAACAATTATATTGAAAGGAAAATGCGTAGATAATAATTAAGTGTGTTTATTTCACATCAATATTGTTTCAGCAGGTTTAGCAGGAAACTACAATAAATTACGAAATCTGAAAATGTATCGAAAATCATACCAGTTAAAGGTTCATTAGAGCCATAAAAAGTAGGTACGGTGTGGTAAGGCAAGTAGAAGAGGTGAGTACTTCTTAGATTTCGAGGGTTAGTGTTGAAAAAGATAGAATTGTAAAGAGTTTACAGTCAAAAAATAAAATATGGAAAGAAGACGATAAAGCAGCAATATTTTTTAATTCCTCGAGCGATCAATTCTAAGCGCTGAATTTTAGGGAGCTTAGATCAAAGAAGGTCTCGAGAGCTGGATTGACTTTAAAAAAACATTCTCAATCCCTTCTATGAAGACTTTGTACATTCCCGGTTTAACAGTTTATTTGATATAACATTAATATGAAGAATATAAGACCATGTTGCAAATTTGCATGGAACTTCCAGTTGAGACTTAAAAATTTTTTAAATTAATTTATGAAAAAAAAAATGAAAAATCGTTGGAGCAGTTTTTAAAAAAAAAATATTTTTTTTTTGTGTATAACATTTTGAAAACATTTTTAAGAAAAAAATTTGATAGCCATGTTTTAGTGTCTATTAATGCGGAGTTTAAAAAAAATAATTTTGAAAAAAAACCATCTACCCTTTTTTGAAATATCGAATTTCCAAAAACTAATTTTAATTTTTTTTTTAATGAAAATTTGATTTTCTGAAAATTTTGGTATAAAATATTTTATTTAAAGTCATTAGGAATTAGTGTACAATAAACTTCATTAAAATC
Source organism: Epistrophe eligans (assembly GCA_951394125.1). NCBI lineage: Eukaryota > Metazoa > Arthropoda > Insecta > Diptera > Syrphidae > Epistrophe > Epistrophe eligans. The sequence continues at coordinate 28,099,290 of OX596030.1, forward strand.
CGGTTCAATTAATAATAAGATATTCTAAAATCAAAAAAATGGTTCCATGATGAATGGTTCAGCTCACATACAAATTTTAATCCAAATCGGAGGAGTTGTTTTTTGAGAACAAATGACAGGCTTTTAAACACTTGTATGGTTAGGTACCGTTATTTTTGGTTGTAAGAAAAATGTTTGTTTGAAATCTGCTATAGATAATGTTAAAAAACTGCTCGATGCCAAGTTTAATAAAAATTGACCAAGCAGTTTTCGAGTTACTAAGTTTAAAAAAATGAATCTTTTTTTTTTTTTTAAATAAAAACAAAATTAAAAATTTTGGTATACAATGCTTTTAAAATCGAAAATCAAAAAATTGTTCTGTTGGAGGTAAGTACCTTCAATTTATAACCATTTTTCCAATTTTTTTTTTTGTAAAAAAATTAATAAACGTTTTTAAGGAAAATACGATTTTCACTATTGCTAAAAAAAAAATTGTACTACAGGTGCCGTTATTTTTGGTCCTAAAATAATGGAAACAAAAGTGTCGATGGAATAATTTGGGTGTGAATGGAAGCAAAAATTCATTGATATTTTGAATTAGACCATTTAATTTCATATGAAAAAATTGAAAGTCTTGCATTCGATGGTTAGGGCGTTTGTCGGTAATAGTGCATTATTTGTGGCAGACATGCAGCTACATGGAAAAAGTCTTGGATTTCGATAATTGTTATTAGAGGGGAAGCTTCTGTCAATGAGTACATATTTCTAAATTCTACCAAAATTTATTTAGAAATGGTTTTCATACTCATCTTAAAGTTCGTCTTGGATGCAGAAAGTCCCATCCAAGATGTTTTGGGCCCCCATTTTTATGTCTAGAGCGACTAGATCTTTTATTAAATATAATGTTTTAGTTGCTATACTTTTTATCTTGGCTTCCAAAACAAAACGCATTTTCAATGCACCGTTACCGTCAAAAGCCACTTATCGCAAGTAAAAATCTAGGTACAACTTTGGTCCAAACAACTTTTCAGCTAAAATCAATAGCGTCGGAGATTAGATCAAAAGATCGTGTCCCAAAATAGTGAATTTCTTCAATGTTTTTTGCGTCCTGAGAACACCTGAATTTTCTAGTAGCCCTCTAGAAATGCGCAATATATAAAAATACCTAATGTACTAAATTTTGTAATTCATTAACTATACAGATATTTATTATCATCTAGTGTGATATTGCTGAAAATACAGAACGTCAATGTCAGAGTTGCTATTTTTATCCTTTTATCAATGTTCCTTTGCATTGTGTTATCGATGTGAGGATGGTATAGAGCTCTCCCTGACTTCTACCATTCCTGGAATAAATTTTCACCAGTCTTACATGAATTTTCGCACCTCAAACATGCCACACCCACTTCATCACTTATATGTACATATAAGTTAACAAACAAACAACATACACAATACACACATCCACTCTTCCTTGGATGCACAATTGGATATGTGCAAAGGTTTTCCTTCACTTCATACATAGAGTAAAAGGTATCATCATCTTCTCCCTCAAAGATGGCAGCCGAACATTGTAAAATTATTCATTTCAATTGTCGGTAGCGATCAAAAGATCGATCCAATTGCAAAACACCAAAAGCATAAAGGAAACGCCGATATCAAAGTGACATCGTTATTCTTGATGCCTTAGCAAATAAGGAATTGCTTGAATATTTTATGGTTACGGGCAGCCGTACGCCAAGCGTACGCCATTGGGATGAGACGTGATCGGGGCAACCGATGCATGGCCACAAGGATGACGAGCATGATCCTCATCGTCATATAGCTATATATATATATATGAAACAGTCACCTCGCATACATATACATACACGGCACGCATAAATGTGTGATGCCCAAAGCTGTTCGGCTTTTGGGGCTGACAACAAAAGCGATAGCGCTATCCGAAAGAGAGGCAATGTTTAGGTACAGGTATACATATATACGAGTTCTATGATCGTGGGTCCATGTTCAGAATCGGAGGGATTCTCTCTCCTCCTGTGCGATGTCGTCGCTGTTGTCGTGTCTTTCGGTTGTCACAACATCAACTATATGAGTATTCTTCTACTGCATGGTTGTTTTGTTGTGTGGCTGATGTGGCTCTTGGCCCAGAATTGCATCACGACAATAATCGCACAATTATAATAAAAATAATCACGAAGAATCTCGGCAAATAATGCTGCCAGCATAAATAAGAAGCATCATGATGTGCTCAAGCTCACAGGGATCTCTAAGAATGGAGAGTGCGTCTCTTCGTCTCCGCATCATACCAACCGCATGATCAGCAACATAATAATGCCCATTGCCTATTGCCCACTGCCCAGTGCAGCTCTGGATAATCCACAATTTTCCACGATTAACTGATTTTCATTTGATGGGCAAGTAATTGGTTATTCCAATTTCAATTCATTTCTGCAAGCTTTGTAGATATTTTCTTTTCTTTCTTTTTTTGTTTGAAAATTTGAAAATGCGTTAAACAATGTTTCTCGTAAGTTCTTTAGTTATTTTTTTACTTCATACTGAATTGTGCTTTGTGAAGGAAATATTATGGCCTTAAAATGTGTGGTTAGCTAAGTTTTTGTTTGTATATTCAGAAAAGTTAAGCACCCATAATGTGACAACAACTTTCATAACAGAAATTAAACGTAACAAGAATTTTTCCACGTTTTTTGAAGAAATGAAAATTAGATAGTAAATTGAGGGCCTTATTAACTATCGAACTTGAAGATCCAAATTTGTAGAAACTATGTCTCAAACGAAGACCTAAATTGGAGTTCTATTGGTGCTATAACTTTTTTTTAATTTTTTGTTACTTTATATTTTTTCAGAAGGATTGAAGACTATCTAAGAAATATTTAAAAATTATCATAATAATTTAAATAAATGTAAGTGTTTAAATCGTAGACGCATTCGTTTTTTTTTTTTTTGGCCTTTACAGATCTTATCGCCTTACCAATTATGTACCTAATGCGCGTGAGGGAAGTCACAATGAAAAGGAAGAAGATAGGCATCTCTAACTCTACTGTGGAAAGACTGACTGACCCTCTACTTGAAGATGCATAATCATTATGGCTTCCGAATTTGGATTGTTAATGTAAATTTTCTTAAATCCAATGTGTAAACATTTCAATTAGGTACCTCTACCTACCTACATATTTTCAATTCGTTTAAAAAATACAAACAAACATTTTTTTTCTTTTTGATTTTTCGTTCCAGCAAATAAGTACGGGTACAGTGACTTGCATTTATTATACCTATATGAATGGACCTATATCGTGGGTATTTTTCAATTATACTTTTGAATGGCTACTGTTTAATGCTGATGATAGATTTATCATTTAATCTAGACAATTTGGGAATGTAACATGAACGAGTGCAAGAGCAAATTAAAAAAAAAAAATAAATAATGAAGAAGAGGGTGTCGTTTGTGACTTTTAATATTATTTTTGTGAAATCACATCAATAATTTGTATATATTTAAAATAAATAATATTTAGATTACCTAAAGTTTGTGTTTTACGTTTACTAAAACTAAAAGATCAATTATATAAGAAAGGCAGTTCTTTTTGGAAGTTATGAAAATTTTCAATTCAATAAATCACATCATAAAAATAATTTGAATATCTTGGTATTGCCTTGTCTTTCAGCGTTTTTTTATTTAGAAGGGAGTCTAAATAAAAAACACTGAATTTTAAAAAAATTAATTCATGAATTAAAACATCTTATGAATAAAAAATCAGCTGCTAACCTGAATATTAAGTAGCAAATTTTAACGAAAATCTACTACATTTAACAAGAGCTATGTTGTTATCAAAGACTAAAGAGTATGTTATTTAGTCTGCATCATATAAACACTTTCTTACAAAGTATGTAAATTTTAACACACACACAACTTGTAAATTAAATAAATATGTGTCACTAGTTTTTGTTTTTTTTTTCTCTAATCGTTGGAAAAATTACCTCTGGTATTTTCACACCTTGTAGTATCCCGGTTGCGTAATGGTAAGTGCGTAGGACTGGTACGCAGAAAGTTTTGGGTTTGATGCCATCACCTAAAAATGAATACAAACAAATTTTTACAGATTAATATTTAATACCTCTTGCAAGGAATTGACAAATCTTCAAGAGTATCTTTTCTCTCACTATATATCTGCTTCTCACTATATAGCCGTTTGAATTCGATGGAAAATTGTAGGTTCCCTTTATTCCTTCCAATAACCACGCACTTATTAATGGTTGAAAGTTCTAAGTTACTAAGCCCTGGTTTTACACGAGTTATATGGCGCAACCCAATTTATTTTTATTAATTTATTTTTAACTTTACTGCTCGTAAATCAACCTATACTTGGAATTAACATAACATACATTTACTTCCACTTTTTCTTTTTAATAAGATTTCGAACTTTATTCACTGAAAGATAATTTATGTTTTATTCAAGTTGTAATGATGCATTACACTTCGTTTACCCCCACCACCTACCGACCGATACCGTATATGAAAATATAAATCCCTACCGACATCCCTGACAATGTCACTTCAACCATCCCTGGTGAAGTATACTAAAATACAAACATTATTTTTTTGTAAAATTATAATTCACATTCAGTTCAAACCAAATTAAAGACCGTATTAAAGACCGTGAACACATGAAAACTGAGCTCTGCCACAGTTTGACTGTTGTACCAATCTCGAGTACTTGGTGAGTTCCACTTTTGGAGTTCCACACTGGAGCTTAGGCCCCAGAAGTGACAGCGGAAGCCCAGGTTAAAGTAGTTAGTTAGTGTCATCTGCTACCTCGGACTGTAATTTAATGGTCTCTGCTATCTCAGACCGTAATTTAGTGGCATCTGCTATCTCATTCAAAACCCATTTGTATTATACAAAGTTAGTTATAAGTACGGTGACCATTTTTTCAGATGCAAAAAAGAAAAAAAAAAAAAAAAAAACAAAACAAAACGAAATAATAAATACTTAAGTACGGTCATAATTTAAAAGTTTAAGTTTAATTTAAAGGAACTGTTAATTTTAGTATTTTTGTTCGCAGTGTATTTTTTTTTTAAGATGTCATTCTGACTTCTTAAAAAGTCTTAAAATCTCCACAGTCATAGTCATAATAATTGCACTTTGTTATCAACATTGCCTCCAGTGGATCAACTTTTAATTGCGATTTCGCTGATGTCCAAATGTTATTAGAAATTGAAAACACTCTTTCCGTAGAGGCATCATTCACAATAGCAAAAAACAGATGACAGAACTGAATTATTCAAACCAGTGCTGTCTACATTTTGTGTTTAAGTTATTTAGAACTAAAGAAAAATCATAGAAAAAAGATTTCAAAGAAAAAAAGGACATTAAGAGGAAAATTAAGGAAAAAGAGGAAAATTACTGTCCTCTTTAAGAAAAATAAAAAAAGGACACGTTACCGTAAAAGAGGACTGTCCTCTAAAAAAGTGGACGGATGGTCACCGTAGTTATAAGAAGATATGAATATGAAAATTGTAAAGAACTAGTGATACGTGAATAAAGGTAACCGCGATAACTCTAAAGTTTGTTGCTTTTTTTGGTAAAACCCTGGACCCGACGAGCATACCTCAGCCTATGAGCCTATGATAAAAAGAGTAACAAAAAAATAAAGTCAATTTTACAACAAAAAACTCCATTTCTGTAGTGTGTTTTTTTTTTGGCAAAAACCTGAATTGCAAGTTCCTAAAATTGCTTTAGTCATACAGGTAAAAAGTTTAATAAAAATCATTAGATCCGTTTTCGAGAAAATTTGAAAAAAAAACGAAATCATTTCTAGATAAGCTAAAATAAAAATTTGAATTTCCTTTCTGTTTATGCGTTAAGCCTAGTACGCAGTTCGCGCTAAATTCTAGTTCCCACTTTTCATCAGCTTTAACCCTAGCTAAATTTTGACATAGAGCATGGTGAGAATGAGCAGAGATTGTATTCAACTATTTCAATGCTTTTTTCGTTGTTTTAACTTAATTTTATCAAATTAAATAGATTCTCTTCTTTGGTTGAGATAAATCGTTTATTCCGAAATATTCATCCATTTCAATTTTTATTTTCACATACCTAAATTCACACAAAATTCAAAAATTAAAGATTTTTTTTTGAAGCTGCGTACCTGTCAGCTAAAATTTTTTGTTTAATTTTAACTTGGCTAAATTTTGGAGATAATTTTATATGGAAGCTAAAATTAAACGTGATCTGCGTACTAGACTTTACCATGGATCTGGATTTTCCCGGATTTCCCCTATTCATACTCAAAGTACCTATGCAATAAATTGTTTAATATTCTTAATATATTTCTTAAATCTAAAATCAAGCAGATGTTCTACTTAAATGAAAAAAAAAAAACAAACGGAAATAGTAATTGAAAGAAAGAAAATTGAAAAGGAAACAAAATTTTTGAGCTGTCAAACCCCAAAATAATCTTTTTCTAAGCAAATGTTTTTAATTTTAAGTATAGGTATGGTAGTTGAATTCTGGACAGTAAGTATAACTATGGACGTATAAATAATATGAAAAAATGTTGTGCATAAGTATAGTTTGATTTAAAACAAAAAAAAATCGTCTATAATCTAAAGGAATCATACAAATTATTTCTTTGCCCACTTCAAGATAGTAGGTTCATGGTTAAGTTCAACTTAAATATCAATGCACCGCAAAGACCTCCTATAGCGTGTGATTTTCATACTAACTATTATAGTACCTAATATTTCACTTCTCGCATACCATCATCAATATTTTATAGTAATTATAAAATCACAAAAAATTTTAATCAGAAACTCTGAAGATTATATTTAAATCACATACCTGAACCACAATAGTCTGAGAAGTAGTGTTTTGAGTTTTAAATTTTAATTTCTATATATAAAAATTTGTATGTATATGGTGACGGTGAGCCTCACAAGAACTATCGAAATTGTGATTTATTTTATTTCAAAAGTTTTATATTTCAGAATACCGACAAAAAAATTATTCATTATGACCGTCCAACAAAAATTAATGAACTTAACAATGGTTAGTTTTTAGTGCAGTTTTTTGTGTGGATTGTTTGAGAATACCGATGTTTTCCAATCATTACAACTTCACAAGAAATCAACCTTGTAACTTGTTTGCACTCACAATGGCAGAATAGCTCTGTTAGCTAATTTTGTGGCGACACTGTTTCGATGGTGGCTCCTCTGCCAGCTAATAGACGGAATCAGCTCCAGATACCAACCTCAAAATCCACATAATCGAACAGATACAAAATTTCAAATTCGAGAAGTTTTCCAATTTACCAACGGCGAACAACAATGTCTACCTTTTCGACTCGTGCAAATATATTCGCTATAAACTATTAAAATTCAATAAAAAACATTGTAAAAAGTATTCTTATCAAGTTTAATTCATTTCAAAAACATTAACGTAAAGTATCTTGCTTAGTTATCAATAAAAATAATCAATTCAATAGTTTTATATAAAGTTAAGAATCTTGAACAATTTCAATAAAGTATCTAACACAAATTAATATATTTGACAATTAAATTCAAGTGTTCTGTGTTTTTATTCTTGTGTCTCCACCTCTGGAACGTCAGATTCTGCGGAAATATAGTTGGGAATACATCCAATGGAGAATGGAATTCCTCAGGGATCACCGCTATCGGTGATTCTGTTCATAATCGCGTTCAACAAAATCAGCATGATTATCAATACTGAGAAGCTACTTGACCATGGTCTCTACGCTGACGATCTCATAATAATAGCCAAGATAACAGACCACGTCCTCATAGAAGACGCTTTCATAAGAGTTCTAGATAAAATCAAAACTTGGACAGAGTCGTCTGGAGCGAAGCTATCTTTAGAAAAAAGCAAACAGTTGCACTTCTGCCGCAAGACAAGTTGTAAAAATTTCACCTTAAACTTTGGTCCATACATTCTCGAAAACACTACCGAACTTACTATCTTGGGTCTTACTATCAATAAATCGTATCGATGGTCTTCACACATACTTAAACTGAAAAACTCCCTCATATTCCGCTTAAATATCATCAAATATTTTTGCGGAAAAAAAAGTGTAGTGCATATCAACACGATAGATAGATAGATAGATAGATACATTTTATTTCTTAAAATCCAAATACAATATTTAAGATAAAAGAAATATAAGTGACAAAGATATTTTTATAAAAAAAAAATAGAGTTATTGTCACTCTTTAGCTATTAAATTAAACTTGATATTAAATCTAGTGCATGCCCTTATTCTATCTAAAATTGATTATGCACTCCCAATTTATGGCAACAGCTCCAAGACCGATTTAAAAAAACTAAAATCACCCTACCACGCCGCAATTCGAATTGCGTTAAATGCATATCGCACTACCCCAGTTTTTAACATGCTCGCCGAATCTGGTTTTCCCGCTTTAGAAAATCGTATTAAATTTGCCACAGCCGAAACTATACCAAAGCTTCTTACATCTCAAGGTTCACTTATACAAAAAGATCTTAAACTAACGCTAAGAAGGAAAACCAAGCCGAAAATAGAAAATGCAATATACCGAGCAACACAAATAGCAAGCGACCTTCACATTGCAATGAATTATATTAATCCAAAACCAGGCCCTTATCCGCCTTGGTTTCTAAAAAACGATAGTATCAACATAACTCTTGCTGCATACCAAAAAACCTCACTGGATCCTGCCATCTTCAGACAGCTTTACAATGAACTTGCACACCACCTTGCCTCGAATAATTTTGCCTTTTTGTACACCGACGGCTCAAAAATAAACAACACCCCGGCATACGCAGTCGTTGATCAACAAGGAAATACGATCCAAGCACGAACTCTTATTGAACTAAGCTCAATATTTACAGCAGAATCCGCTGCCATAATTAGTGCTATTGAGTTTGCAGAAAAAAAACGTGGTAAATTCTGTATTTTCTCAGATAGCCTCTCCACTTTAAAAGCAGTTCTCAACTTAAATAATAACCAAATTCCGATTACAACGATTCGTAACAAATTATCGCAATACCCCAACAAACTTAAATTAGCCTGGATTCCAGGCCACATAGGCATAACTGGTAATGAAGCAGCTGATTCTGCTGCCAAGCAAGCTACCGACTCTTCGAATCCAGTCTCAAATATGAACAGTACCAATGATATCCGAGCTTTTATAACGTCATCTTTGAAAGAAACGAACATCCTAACTTTAACAGGTATAAATAATTATTATTCAAACCTTATTAACCCTTTGTGCATTGCAGCCAAGTATCCACCACAGCTATCACGACAACAAACTACAGGTATCCTGAGGCTGAGACTGGGCCACACCCGCCTCACTCATCAGCACCTACTTGACCGTAACCTCAGAAATGATTCCTGCTCCTACTGCAACAACCCAGCAAAAATAACAATCGAACATCTTCTAACCACCTGCCCTAACTTCCAATCAAATCAAAACAGTATCGACTTACTAGATCTTATCAAAAGCCCTACATTAGATAACTGTATCGAAGTACTTTCATTTATGAAAAAAATTAATTTAATTTCAAAATTGTAATTTTAAATATTCCTATATCTGTAACATAAAACTATTTTTACATATACCTATGTACAATTTGAAAAACAAAAGCTGATGGCTACAAATGCTAACGCTTTTTCTTTATTATTTGCTGTAATTTTATATTACATTAAATAAATTTATAATAATAATAATAATAATAATAATAATAATAATAATATAGTTGGTGTCAAAGAAAGACACCACAATTTTTATAGTTCAACCCCATCTATCAATAACTCACCACACCAATTAAGGGTTAAGATGCACTGTGTCATTTTCATCTCAATCGGATGGTAAGTTTTTTATTATTTTAATTTTGGGCTCCATATATTGAAAAACTTTAAAAAAAATGTAATGATCCGATTTTGTATAAAAAGTTTGTGTAAAATACATACTAAAAACCGGTGCGGTAGAAAATCCACATATAAGTAGAAATAAATAATAATTTATACATAGAAAATAATCTGTAGATATGACAAAAATTTAATCGCAGCAAAAGAGCTCTGTTAAAAGTTGCAGTTTGTATTTGTTAAATTTAACCGAGTAACTTTAAAATTTATTATTGTGCGTTTTATTTTTTTAATCATTTTTTTAATAGTATAAAACAATTGCTTTGATACTAATTATTTAAAAACCAATATCTATCTTTCTTCATTTGCAGAAAAATATAACAATATAATATATAATATTTATGCCATCGCCATACATTAGTCATACTACCTCAGAGGAAAATCTGGTTACCAACAGCATGGAAAACAACAAACATTCCAACACTATCAAAGAAGACCAACAGATAAAAATAAAGGAGGTATTTATTCTCTGCCTTGCTGCATTGAATCCCTCTTACTGAGAAAAATTTCAGCATTTCAAAATCGACAAAAAAATTACAGATTCTGGGAAAAAAAAAGGCTTGAAAATCCACCCTCTCATAGTAGAGACATCTGACATCATCGAATGAGTTAATAAAAATATCATTAGTGGTTTTACACACAAATATCAAGAAAAAACTAGATATTCAGTCTTATTGTAAGTTTCACTCGAAAAATATTTCAGCTTAAAATTTTATTGTTCGCTCGGAATTTAAAAAGCTATTGTAAATTTCGCCCCAACTAAATTTCGTTCGCCTACTAAAAATTAGTGAAAATTAAAGCTGTCAATTGCATAACATACCACCTGAATTGCATGTTCACAATAAGCCGAATTTTTCGAACATTAAATTTCGAGTAAAACTCAAACTAGGCGAGAAGTGAAATGTCAAAATTTCCGGGTGGAATATTGTTCGATTGAAACTCACAATTAGGCTGATTAATATTACTAAAACCAAATTTCTTTTTTTTATCTGTTGAAGCCGATGAAGAAACTTTAACATTTTAGAGTGCGAATGAAAAATATTTCACAAGAAAGTATTGGCTTAGAAATATACCTTAAGAACAAAAAGGCTTATTTTCCTTGACTGATCCTCGGAAATTTAATGATATCGTTTTTGTATTTAAAGTATTGTAAAATAAAAATCCAAAAACTAGAATTTTTATAATTTATTCATAATTGCTTCATAGAGCTAGATAAAAAAGGTGAGTCATATCCTTATATGCCGACAAATTTCACCAGGTTAAAAATACTATTTATCATTTGCAACGGTATTTCCTTGACTATGAATACTATCTTAGACCTTCCCAGCCCGTTAATCGCCTATTGCAAATGTGTTTTTTTTTTGTTTAGCTTAATTGCAGACTAATTCTGCAATACTCAAGTCTTTGAATACATTCAAAATAGGTTCTTTCTTTTAAACAAACATAAATGTCAGATCTTTTCAAAAAAATTCCAACTGCTTTATAGCAGCGTCAAGGTACATTAAAATCAAGTTCTTCATATATCACCGCACGTACACGATATTCTTTTATTCAGTGGGCATGTGCACAATGATTTTAGCAGTTAGATATAAATTATAAAAAAATCGCATTAAGACTTCCGGAATGCAAACCGCTCATAAAGACCGCCCACAGGTGCAGGCACACGCGAGCTCGTCGCTTCTATACCACCACAACCTAAAATCAAAAAAAAAAAAAAAAAATAAATAAATCTGCAAGTCAACTTAAAAATATTTTGCGTGTACAGTTTCATTAAAATTTATTTATTATTTTTTTTTTGTTTTAATGACTAATGAAGATCTGTCAATAATTTGAACTATTACGTCGTAGCCATGTTAAGTTTAGCCAAGTTAATGCAGAATTCCTTTAGAGCGAACGCCTCTTATAGAACAGAACAGTAGCTTCACCATCATATATTATGGAGAGGATAGTCTGTAGCGAGGTTTGCCTCACCTCACCGTGCGTCGCGTCGTCGTATAGATGTGCACACATAGTTGCAATTAGAAAATAATTCACTTGCCATCACCATTCCCATTTAGAGGATCTTTTGATGGGTGTTCCGCCACCACCTTCAATGCTAACGTGTCGGTCTTTATGGTGTCTCTTTTTTTATGTTGCTTCCTGTAGCACCGCATCACGGTGCAAATAGTTAAAAATTAATTAATCTTTTGCCATTCGTTGCGTCCAAAACTAAAACTCTCATTCATCTGAAACGAGTCAGGAGCTCGAATTTAAGAAGAAGCTTATCTTCTTCTGTTATATGTCGGCTTCGACCAAGTCAAGCTTCAAAAATTAAATGAATTTCACGAGCTCACTTGTTGTAATAACAAAAAAAAAAAAAAATTCAATCTTTTCAACAAAACGTTGAAATTCGTTCCACAATTTTTTCACAGAAAAAAAAAAGTTATGTAAAAAATCTTGGAACATGTCGTAAGAGATCGTACATTTAATAAAGTATTATTAAGAATTTAGTTATTTAAATTTACAAATACCGATCCGTGCGAAAACTTGCCATCTCAGATATTAAGTCTGCCATGCCGTTCACTATGTAGGTGGACCTCCTCCAGGTGCTAAGCCGACATTTGAAACTGTGCGAAAGCTTTGAGATCAACAGAAAATTAACTCTTGCTAATTGCTGCTTCTTTGGGTTAAGAAGGCAATAAGTAAAATCTTTCAAAGTGGATGCCTTACATGATACTATATTACGTGCGTCGGTTTTGTTTTATGGTGAAAAGGCATTTAAAGGGTTTTTCAACAGGGACGCTACAAAAGTAGAGCAACAGGGACAGCAAACGACGCCATATTTCTTGCCGCTCTTTTGACATTTCTCTTCAGTAAGGTTTGCCATTTCATGATGGAAAGATATACGAGCCAACAACGAGTCGAAATTATTAAAATCATCTTCAGCGATGAGACTCATTTCTGGCTGAATGGCTTCGTCAATAAACAAAATATGCGGTATTGGTCAGGCAGCAATCCACACGTACTCCATGAGTCATCATTGCATCCCGAAAAAATTACGGTTTGGTGTGGTTTATGGGCCGGCGGCGGCGTCATTGGGCCGTACTTCTTCCGTGATGATCAAGACCGGCACGTTACTGTGAATGGGGATCGCTCCCGTTCAATGATAACCGAATATTTTTGGCCCCAATTGGATGAGGACATGTGGTTCCAACAGGACGGCGCCACAAGCCACACAGCGAATGTCACAATCAATTTATTGGAAACCAAGTTTGGAGAACGTGTTATCTCACGAAATGGTCCAGTCGCTTGGCCACCTCGGTCGTGCGATTTGACGCCGTTAGATTATTTCCTGTGGGGCTACGAATATCTAACGTGAAATTGCAGCAGTATCGGCCGATTTATGCTTGAAAACCGTCGAAAATTGGGTTCAGCGTCTGGACTTCTGCAAGCGTGACCGTGGTGGCCATGCAAAAAAAATCGAGTTCCATACATAATGGCATCGAACGTATTTTCACAAAAATAAAGAATTTAATTGATATCAAAAACCGTTTTTGTTTTATTTTAAAAAACTTTTGTAGCGCTCTTATTGAAAAACCCGATACTTTGTCAAATGTGAATGAGAACTCATCGGGCTTTTTTGAGAGGGAAAATTCTCCGGGTGAATTTTTCTTTACAGACGGGAAAGAGGAGTGTAGGAGAACATACAACAACGAACTGTTACCGAGCTGTATGTACAGCGACCCCGAACTAGCTACAAAAGGCCAGACCATAAGTCCCGAAGGCACTTTTGTCACATTTGGATGGGACATAAGTCCCAAATCAAATTTTGGGACATTTGTCCCATTTCTAGCCTTAAAACCCGTTTTTAATCGAAGGGACAAAAGACCCAAGTAAAAGTGCGACATAAAAGCCCAAATCTATGTTAGGACTGTTTTTTTCACTCGCATTGGAAATAGGTTCCGACAAAAAAATTTGGGACTTATGTCCCACAAAAAATTTGTTTCCATGTACATTGTACAGTCACCATGGTATCTACTTTAAAACTTCAAAATGTGGAAATTCTAGAATTTACCGAAATGGGCATAAAACCCATTTTTCATTGAAGGGACATTAGGACATAAAGTCTAAAGACATTGGGACATAAAGTCACTTCCGCCACCGTGAAACTGGAGACGGAGTTTCGAACCAAGCCGGTTGGAGAAGCTTCTTGGTTAATGAACTGGCTAAAGTACCAACTTAAGTTACTTATTTATCTGAGATAGAATCAGTATAAGGGTAATTAGGAAAGAATTCAATATGGCTTATTTTTGATCTACACAATAAATGGTCTAAGAATCTCTTTGGTTAAATCTTAAAGCTGCTTATACAGAAAAGATCAAAAGCTTAGTTAATATGTTGAAGGTTTTTTAAATTGTGAAATTCTTACTCTTGTGTCGGTGTCGTCGTCAGTCGATTGTCGTCTGCATCTTTCACGAGAAGTATAGCCCCTGTCTTAGTTATAACGATTTGTTAAACGGTAATTATTGTGCGAATAAAAAAAAACTGTATATACTTCCCCCAATACCTCCTCAACCTGATGAAATGACCCACCATCACGATCATGATGGACATTTCTCATAATACAGATATATCTACAAAAAGGAGGGAGTCAGTAATTCCGACAATTCACCATCACTGGTAAGTCTGTCCATTAAGAGCAGATCTTATTAATTAGTCACAAGGAAGCCAGCCAGCAACTATTATGTACATTCACTAACTATATAAACCCCAGGACAGCATTGCAAGATGATGATGTGTTTGTGTATCGTAAGCTGAATACAAGTTGTTGAGGTAATCTTCCCACAATCATCGGCACAGAAGTCAAAATAATTTCCCATCGTCAATCCATCTATGTACATCCATTCATCTGTGTGCCCCTCTTAGAGTCCATGGTATACGGAGAAGCAGCGGAGAGCTGGTTAGTAATCGATCAAGCTGCGTATAGAGAGATCCCATCATGATGCATTCTGTGAACTCGTTCAGTATTGATCGTTTGGGTATATTATGATGTTTCTATCGCAACATGAAATGACTTGGTGGTAGGTACAACTGTCTATCGAAAAATATGACGAAAGAAAAGGATGCTTCTTGCTGATGGAGTTTTTGTACTTACATTATATGAATTGCTAAAAGGGAATAATTGCATCATTAATTACTTCCTCACTGTGGATAAAATCGACGCGAGGTCCTTGACTTAAAAAAAAGAAGCTATTTCAGGTCTTTGTTTATGAAATCTTGTTTTTATCCTGTTATTTTTACCTGATGCCATGATAAGCATACTATAAGGAAGCTTTTGGCAATTGTTATACAAATACAATTTGAGTTTTTTTTTTAAATAATTTTATAAATATATTATATAAAATTTTGAAAACATTAAAAAAAAATTAGTACCTATGCCATTTTTTAATACATAGGTATTAATGTGGAGTAAAAAAAATAATTTTGAAAAACACCATTCACCCATTTTCGAAATATTGAATTTTCAAAAATAAATTTGATTTTTTTTTTTTTTAATCTAATTTTTTTTTTTTAATTTTGATATGGAATATTATTTAATTTTATTAGAAGATTTTGTGTAAAAAATTTCATTAAAATCGGTTCAACAGTTAATGAGATAGTCGAAAACAAAAAAAAAAATGGGTCTATGAGAGATACCATTTTTAATCAATAGATACATTTCTATTTCTTTAATAATACAGTAGACCGTAATAATATTAGTTTACATACAAATTTTAATCAAAACCGTAGGAGCCGTTTTTGAGAAAAATGAGATTTTCCTTACATTTGTATGGGAGGTACCGTTATTTTTGGTCATAAGAATAATTTTTATATAAAATCTGCTAGATAATATTAAAAACTGCTGGGTGCTAAGTTTAATAAAAATCGACCAAGTCATTTTTGAATTATTAAGTTCTTAAAAAAAAATTTAAGAATTTTTTTAAAAATCCAAAAACAAAATTTTGAAAAATTTGGTTAGCAAAACTTTTAAAACTTCTTGAAAAGATTTCCTATAAACAAATGGGTCAAAATCACTTGAGCCATTTTTAAGGAAATCGAATATGAAAAACTGGTTCTGGTACCACTTATAACCATTTTTTCGTAAATTTTTGTAATAAAACGGTAGGTACACTTTTTGTAAAAAATTTTTTTTTAAAGTTGTGGGCACGTTTTTGAGAAAAATCAGATTTCATTTGATTATTTGCTAAAAAAAATTGTACGGCAGGTACCGTTATTTTTCGTCCTAAAAATATGAAAAAAACTTGTGGGGGAATGTTTAGGCTACCGCTGGAAGTACGGTCAGACAGAATTGCGGGAGTCTCTTTTTTCAACAACTTTTATTAAAACCTCGAGTTTTTTTTACCAATCCATAACTTGCTATATTTAGTAGGTACCTATTTATCGCAAGTAAAAAAGTGGATTATAACCCCGTTATTGTTTTTTTTTTTAATTTACAAAAAGATGTACAGCTGCGTGGTGGCAGCGTAAAAATTAGCACGTTTGGCACTTTTTCACAGCTGTTCCAGCTTCAGTTGCAGTTTCAGCTGCAGCTGCAGCATTCTATTGCATTCCAGCTAGTTGAGATAAGTAAAAAATGGAGCAGCTTGTTTTTTCGGAAATACTAAAATTAGGAAAAATTTAAATTGGTAAAAGCCATAAGCGCAAATGTTAAGCTGACGGCACTACCTTTTTGACGCGACAGGCTTGAAAGAAGCCTTTCTTAAATCAAGGTTATTGTAATTAAAATGTGTTTGCAGCCTAAATGCGTTGTTAGAACAAGTAGCTTGCGGTGTCGGATCAAAGGGATTACCTATGCAAATTTTAAGCTGACCATTTTCCCGACGCATTTAAGTACCTTTTAGGTAAACTTTACCTATCTGGCTTCCGTGTCACTGTGGCATTTAGGGAAATCAGTACGCTGATAAACTGATGGGCAGGCAAGGATCAGCCCTTCATAGATCACTTGCGGAAAGACTCAACATTGGGGTTATAAAGGGCAATATATTCTCAATTTTTCTGAACCAATCAAACCACAGGTGGGGCAGTTTAACAAACTGCATTATTTCTAGAAATTATTTGGCCCACCTATAACAGATCTCGAACAAATTAATTAATTTGCAGACCCAGGCAAGACATATAGCCAGGATTATTGCAACCTGTTCTGGACACTGGGCACATTAGGAGAGCATGAGGCAAAGCTGGGAATCCCTCACAACACTTACTGTCGTAGTTTTGCAGACTGGCAGGAAAAGGAAACAGTCACTCACTTCCTCTGCAAATATCCCGCTCTGTAGCCAGAATGAGATAACAGTCATTTGGTAAACAATTCTTCGACGACCTCAACGAACTCTCTGAAATAAAGATCAAAGATTTGGTCTCTTTTCTCAACATAACGAATTGGCTCTAAGATGAACTTCGACCGCGAGTAAGTGGACGATGTTCTTCTGAAAGTCATATAGATTCACTCTGAACCGGAAAACAATTTACATATCATCACCTGAGTGCAAGAACCAGCTAACTCGATTTTTTTATTTTTGAGATATCTGAGTTTGCTGCTTCGTTGAATCGATTTGCTTTAACTGCATAAGCAGATAACTAGCTTTCTGGACTTGCTGCCATATCTATTTTTTTAGTTTTATCAGTAATTTCAGGAAAAAAAGGAGACTGACCAACAGGTGAATACTTTTTTTGCAATTTTCTCAAAACTACGAAAATCAAGTTAGCTGTTTATTGCATTCAGTTGAGGATATGTACCTATCTCGCCATACTGTGGTTGGGGAAATGTATGGATGATTCCACAAATACATTTCAACAATTCTTATACAATATCAAACAGGTCAAACGAGGTATGGTATCAAAACGGCGCAATCAAGCGCTAATTGTGTCAAGGAGCTAGGCGCTCGTGGCCGCCACTTCTACCTTTACTTTACCTACCTATACCTACATTACAGAAAGAAATAAACAAATCAAAAAAAAATATTTTCTATTCTATCGAAAAGGGCTAAAACACTAAAAACGTCAACAATCAATTGAAACCATTTACCTTTCATGATTTTTTCAGAAATATTTTTATAACAAAATACAACATACGAAAGGACATATGAGGCAAATTGCAGCACACATGATAAATTAATCGAACTTAAAAAACTGCATATTTAAAAATTTCTCAAATGGAATTAATCGCATGTTTGTCAGGATCTTGGGAAGACTAAGGGCTTGCCGAATTGGGGTGTTATTAACTTTAACCCGTTTATGAAGTGCCATCTCAATTCTAAATACAGTACAAACTCGATTTACGCAACTAATAGAAATTTGGGCAGTTACAATAACCGAAGTTGTTGCACTTACTGGGTTGTATTTTTTTGATACAAATTATAGTTGAAATAGCTTATTTTCTTATAGACAACGACAATGTTATGAAAAAACTTTAGTGAAACCAAAACAAACAATTATTTTCATTAAATACAAAAACAATATGTTCGAAATTTATACAAAAATTATACAAAAGTTAATCAAAAGGAGAGCATGCACATAGAAAACAGATGAATAAACACAAGAAGTTGCACAAATGGAGGTAGTATTTTTGAAAAGTTGCACTTATAGAGTCAAGACGTCAAGTCAAGACAAATTTAGTGTTGCAAAAATCGAGGAGTTGCACGAATCGAGGGTTGCGTAAATCGAGTTCATACTGTACATTTAAATATGTTGGGCCTGTGAGAAGAACTGCACACATTCATTTGTTTTACAGGTTCATAAAACAGTTACAAACATTCGTAACAGGCTTTACTTGACATTTTATATTGTTCCTCAAAGTCAAAAGCCTAAGACCCAAATTATATCCCCAAGAACCGGTTTACTGATATGTCTTACGAGCTTTAGATCATAATTGTAACTATTTCATCAGGCCTTGCAGCGACTGAGTTATTCATCCGTAAAGCAGTTTTTGATGCCTAAAGTCACTTTATTAAAGTTCCAAAAATATCCTATACCTATAACTTATATTTTATAAATTTTATATAATTGAGCCACACTTAAAAATAAGATAAGAGTAAAACAAAAATAAAAAAAAAACAATTCTTCGTTTGATGACAAATTGCCATCGATTACCTGAACTGAACTATCGAAAAAAAATTTAACAAAAATTCCGAAAATCATTATAAATCTTCAACATCATTATGTCTTAATATGGAGACACGTTGGTATTAAACCAAAACATTTCTATTGTTCCTTGCAGAATCATACACCGGCCGCGACGTATTGTTTAAATTGGAAAACGACTTAGCTCGGATGTGAGGAATTAGCATGAACCACGATTTGGCTATATAACCAAGTTCATATCTTGGACAATTGCACAATTAGTATCCCCCCTCAGAGCCCTCGAGCTACCACACGACAACATGCCAAGTCGAAGGGTATTGTTCGCATCTTTAGACCCAAATTGTCCAATTAAACAAAATACCCCCGGCTTTGATGTTCATCCGATCGGTTGCGTCGTCACAGTCACAGTCACTGTGACAGTATATTCATTCGTATGTGCATGGAAGAGACAGTTAAAGACAAAATATATTTACAATTCCGGGGGAATACCATTACGTCAGCTCTTTGGTTAGACAGATGGATTGGATATTCGAGTACCTAACCTACCTACACACAACCCACCTTGGAGATGAAATTATTCAACTCTGGTGGCATCACTTCGAAGTAATTGCAACTCTGCATCATCAGCTCTCTTTTATTTTATATTAAACTTAGGTATAGTTACGATATACTGAGACGGACTCCTTTAATGACCCAAATGGGATGCTTGAGCTGGATTTGTATGCAAAGATTGCAAATGACGAACTGGAATCTGGTCCTGTGCCCATATGGATGCGGCCAGTCGACGACCGACGCGACGCGACGGTTCTTTTCCATAAAACGATTATGTAGCCTGTCAAAGACATCACAAGACCGCATGCGCATGGTATGAAAATTTAAATAAATTCCTATCGAAAATGGAAGTATTTTGCCTGCCCGCTCCCGCGCTATAAGAGCACTGAACTTAGGATTTCCATTTGAGGATTGTTCATGGAATTATTCGAGGAATGCGTTGATCGATTCTATGGAAGGAGATTAAAAAAGAAGAATTAATTGTTTGCATAAAAAGGCATTGAAGTTGAGGCAGGTAGGAGGCAAAGATGTATGCACAGAATTTTGCTTGCAGTTTTGAAGAAAAGTCGATGGCAAACTTAAACCTTAAAGTAGATCATCATTAAGCATTTTATATTAAGGTTATTTATATAATTTTTTCGGTATAGTGAGGCAGCGAGCAAAAGGAACCTCTGAATAAAAATGTTGTTCAAATATGGTGATTATTACAATTTGGAAAAACTGAACAGGTGGCATTTAAATTGCGTTTTCTGAAAAAGAAAAATTATAAAATTGTGAATGACGGTGTTCACCCTAAATCATTTTTACAACGAAGTATGTATTTTATCTTGCTCCCATATTATAATGGAGAGAAACAAACAACCTGCTGACAGTTGGGAGCCAGATCAAACGGTAAAACTTTGGAATTTTTAGCTAAAAGCAAAGGAGTTGCGTGAGCGGGAGATATGACCCAAAGAGGGAGTATTTTCGTTAAACTCTTGCATTTCAACATTTAATAATTTTACAGTAATAATATGAATAATTTTATATTTTGGACTGGCAACGCTGCTGTGAAAGTGAATAGTTGTGTACAATTTTCTCTTCAGTATTTTATTTTCAGTTTAATATTAAAAGTCTTTTAAATTTTTTCCTGTTTTAAATCAAAATATTCTCTTTCATTTGAATAATTTGTTCGGCGATTTTTATAAAAGGTAATCAATTATAAATTCGCTTAAAATTATCTTTAAGTTCGCGACCCGAATCCCATGAGCTACAACAAACGTAAAAGCTGTCAAACTTCACCCGACGGCAACTATCAAAACAGCTTTAATAATAACAGATCTTGTAAAATATTTAAAAATAATTCGAAAATGTCTATATCTGATTCTGATTTGCAAAAAATTAAATTCATTATTGATGATTCTCTACATACTGAACTCGAAAAGGCAACCGCGAATTTAGCATCGAAAGAAGATCTTAATACGCTAAATACAGAGATAACCTTCTTGCGAAAACAAAATGAAGACTTAGCGCAAAAAGTTCATCAATTTGAAGCTAGATGCAATTTATTAGAAGAAGAACTTGAAGCGCAAAGCCGTGAACTAAAAGGCAAAAATATAATTTTCTCTATTCCATCTGATAACGCTGATCCTGAAGAAAAAGTACGATGCATGACACGTCTGCTGCTAGACAATGCAGATATGCAGATACAAGGGATGTCCAAACCCATTAAAATAAGCAAAAACAACAACTTAATTAAAATGAAATTAAACACTGGTTGTAACGAAATTGCAACGAAAATGCTTAAGAACTCTGCCAGGCTTAAGAACACAGGTGTATACATCCAACGAGATCTCACTAAACAAATGCAGTTAAAACGAAGAATCTTGCTACAATATAGAAAGACAATTAAACAAAATAAACCAAATGTCCCGGTGCTAATAAAAAACAACACTCTTATTATTGAAGATAAAATATTTTATTTGAATAATAATAATAAACTTAAAATTAATAATAATAATGGTAAACAAGAGCTACAACAAATGTTTGGTCAATTGGACTTCGGAAATGTCACAAACACGATGCTGTCAAACAGAAGTCAGAACGAATGGACTAGATCAACACCTAACTCTGGGCAACCAGTGATGCCACTTCAACATCAACATCATAGTAGTAGTAGTTTATCAAGAAATTGAAAATTAAATGCCGTCAGCTCATTAAGTATTAATTTTTGTAAAATATTAGCCTATAATATATCTGGTCTTAATAATAAGTTATTATATGTTGATTTTTTTAATTTTGTTAAAACATTTGACCTTTTTTTTCTTTTTGAAACACATATTACCATAGAAAATTCAAGTAAATTTATAAAATATTTTAACGGCTATAAACTTCACTGGATTCCTGCTACCAAAACATGTATCAAGGGGCGTGCAAGCGGAGGTTGTTTGTATGGCATAAGAACATCACACCTAAAATTATACGAATTTGCAGATATTCAAGAAACAACTGTAATTAAGCTCTTAAAAAGAAATGATATGTACATAATGCCGCTTTATTTAAACTGTAATAAGTGGACCGCCGATTTTGAACAACTCAATAATAATTTATCTGATTTTGCTAGCAAGAGCGTACTTATTATTGGAGACTTCAACGCCAGAACTAGCGACAATCAAGTCACTACAGCACGAAGTATCAACAATGTTTGTTTGAACGTTAATTCTAGAACATCGAAAGATATAATATGCAACAGTAATGGTGCTGCACTGCTTGAAACGCTTCAAATGTATGATTTTATCCTTTTGAATGGCTGCACCGAAGGTGACATGGAGGGTCAATATACGTTTATTGGAGGACAAGGCAAATCAGTGATTGATTACTGTATGGTGAATAACGACTGGCTCAACCTTATCAATAAGTTTGAAGTTTTATGCAAACATTTCTCTGACCATATGCCAATTGCAGTAGAATGGAAAACAGAACCTGACTCAACACAAACAAATCTTCAGCTGTTACCCCGTCTTAAATGGAGAGATGAAGATGCTGAAACGTATCAAAACAGTCTAGACCAATGGCTATCAAGAATACCTGCTGGCATACAATCAACCGATATTCTTTCAAATGAACTAATAACATGCATGAGGAATTCTGCAAACAAGTTAAGCTCTAATGTTACGAAAGCGTTTAAACAAAAATGGTTTGATAAAGAGTGTTTAAGAGCAAGAAAAAAATCATTTGCCCTTTTGAATGCATTACGGAGCTCCGAAAATGAAGAATTACGAAAATGGTACATTCAATCAAATTCTCAATATAAAAGTCTGTGTTTTGCAAAGAAGCTTAATTTTGAAAACAAACAAGCCCAATCACTTGGTGAAACAAAGAACACCAAAGAATTTTGGAAACTGGCGAAGGATATTAACGGTACCCATCACGTAATAGGCACGGGAGTATCCGCCGATGATCTTTCCACTCATTTCTCGCGCCTTTTACAAACAAATTGCCACTTAACCTTTGCTTATGCTGAACCTCTCATCGTCGATGACATATTGGACACCGAGATATCTTTTCCTGAGATAAAAGCAGTCCTTCAAAAAGCTAAAAATGGAAAAGCTCCAGGTGAAGATGGTGTACCTTATGAATTTTTTAAAAATGCGTCTCAGAATTTTAGTATTCAGTTGGTTACGCTTTTTAACAAAATTCTTACGAAGGCGGATGTTCCATCTTCGTTTAAAAAAGCTGTTATCTTTCCCATACACAAAAAAGGTGCCCTGAACGACGTTGTCAATTACAGAGGTATTTCTTTTATGAATATAATAGCTAAGGTGTTCTGTGGAGTTCTTGTGGGTCGATTGGAAAAGTGGGTAGAAGAAAAAAACGTACTATCCGACTTCCAGGCTGGATTTAGGAAAAACTATTCCACAGTCGACCAAATCTTCGCTCTGTCATCGATAGTTAAAGCATACCATGCTAGAAACAAAAAGGTATACGCGATGTTTGTCGATTTTAAAGCAGCGTTTGATTTAGTAAATCGTAATGCTCTAATATACAAACTTACACAGCTAGGTATCTCGACCAGGTTTCTACATGTCATCAAAAATATGTACACAGACACTGAAGCTAGCGTTTGGGATGGATCACATTTCTCTGAATCGTTTAGAACTGATACAGGAGTCAAACAGGGCTGTCCACTTAGCGCACTTTTATTTGCACTATTTATAAATGACATTGTTAACCACCTTCCTGGAGGAATTAGAATGGCAGGAATCCAAATCAATGTGTTATTATATGCCGATGACTTGGTCATATTATCCGAATCAAAAGAAAATCTACAATTGATGATAAACCGGCTTTCTACATACTGCGAGAAATGGGGACTTGAAATCAACATTGAAAAGTCAAAAGTTATGATTTTCTCGCGAGCCAATCGGATTGAAGTTGGAAGCAATTGGTTGTTTAACGGAAGGCGTTTGGAGGTGGCAAATGAATACAAGTATCTTGGAGTGAACCTTACCCCAACGCTGAATTTTAGTAAGCACCTGGTTGAAAAAGCCAAAGCCTCGCAAAGTCTCATAAACCTAACATGGAGAAAGATTTTTGTAAACAAGCACATACATTTATCTGCCAAATACCAAATCTTCAATTCAGTTGTGAAGTCAACACTATGTTATGCGGCTCAAGTTTGGGGAATGGAAGAATATGAAGAGACTGAGAAACTACAGAGGAGCTTCATCAAAAAAATTTTCAATCTACCTAGCAACACACCAAATTACGCGATCTACTTAGAAACCGGCTTACCAAAGATATTCACCAGCACTTTGAAACTACAAGCTGATTATCTAATTAAAGTCTTAGGTTATCGAAATGAGCGATTGAGTAAAAGGATGCTGCTATATGAAGTAAGGAACAAGGACTGGTGGTTTGATAAATGGCAAAGGATCGCAACTTCATTTGGTGAAGACATACAAATTGATCCAAACAACATTCTCGGTGTAAAGGAAAAGCTTTATAGAATTATTCAACTAAATGAAGACTCGCTTCGGAATCTACTTATTGAAACAGCTACTGAATCAGAAAGCCGAATATTATATAGCCAGTTGGACTTTAATCTGTGTAGCAATAACTATTTTCACGACTATCTAAGCCCCAAAGAGATATCTTTAATATTCAAGGCAAGATGCGAGGTACTATGTCTCAACGGACGACCTTACAATGGGAGTTACAATCAGTTCTGCACACTTTGTAACATAAGATCCAAAGAAGACTGCTTCCACTTTATAAGTATATGTCCAATTTTAAGATATAAGAGATTTGCGTATTTTGGAAAATTCTCCCTTTCAATGCAGGAGACCATACAAATATTGGATGGACCAGACTGGACAAAACTTGTCAATTATTTGAAGGAAATTTGCAGGTTTAGGAGGTTGCTAATGACAGAATATAATTAACGTACAAAAAAAAAAAAAAAAAAAAAAAAACAAATGAAAAATGAAAATTAAAATAAATTTATTAAAGTGTATTTAAACCTAATAAAAGGAATTAAAGTTGCTAGTCGAGCTGACGGCAAAGCCAGAGCTTATAAATTCAAAAAAAAAACAATGTAAATGTAAATTTAAAATTGTAAATAAATGAATTACTTACTTACTTACTTACTTACTTACTTATGAATAATTGTATACCTGTTGCCCAATCGTAGCCAAAGCCTTATCATATATAATAGTAAATTAAACTCTATACATTTATGAATCTCAGTAAAGGTGTTCCACAAGGTTCACTGCTAGGCCCCTTACTGGTTATTTAGGTATTATTAATGATTTACACTTATCCTTGGTTTTATTTCATTGTAAATATCATCTATATTTCGATGACGAGGATGACGGACGTCCAATTAATTTGGAGAAGAAAGAAAAGAAGAAGAGAAGAAATTTATTTGTACGCTGGACCTGTGTTCTAATTGCACTCAACTTACTGTCTGACTGGGTTAGAACCTCAGTAATAAAAATTTGGAGTAGATTTGTAAAAAAAAGTGGAGTAATTCGAAAATATTTTGAAAACAAAAACTCAAGCTTTCAAAAACTGCATATTTTTAACAAAAAAATTATTAATAAAATAAATAAATAAATAAAACATTTTTTTTTTAACAAAAACATAAACCAGAAAAATTAACAGAATGGAATTTTGGATACAAAGATTCTGAGTTGGTAAGAAAATTTAATACAACAGTACTGTCGTTTCCTTTCATGTGGTTTGGTTAAATTTTGAATTTTGAATTTTTCAGTGTGAGAAAAGTAGTGTATCTAAAAAAAAAAAACGGGGTACATTTGTATTAAATTTACTCCGATTGTAGTAAGCTTCTAACGCTACTTGAACTGGATCTGGAACAGCAGTGAAAAAATTTCATACGTTCTATTTTATACGTGCCCACATAATGCAGCTGTACCTACAGCTTTTTGTGTATTGGGGTAATTATCCACTTCTTTTATTTCCGATATTTTTTCTTTTAATTCATCATTTTTTTGAGAAACAAAAAGCTTACATTTTTTTTTTGTTTTGTTTTCATAGAAATTGAAACGTCAAAAGTGCTGCTCGTGAAAAGTTAAAAGTTGGTGAACTCTGGCAGCACCGATTGCAGCTGCATTGTGTTATGCGTTCGTTACGTTGAATTTGTGTGTGTTGAATATTTTGACAGCTATTCCAGTTGCAGCCCCGTCGCTTTAATATTTGTTTTTGTGTCTGTTTTTCTTCACGCAAATTAAAACGTCAAAAGTGCTGTACATACCTACGTGAAAAGTTAAAAGTTGGCGAACTCGTTTTAGTTTCGATTAGAGTTACGTTGCGATTTTTTCATTACATTGATTTTGTCTGTATTCATTAGCTGCTATTACGACTTCGGTTCCAGTTGAAGCTCGTCTTCATTTTGTTCCAGCAGCAAGTTTGTGAAAGATTTTTAGTTGTGCTTAACTTACGAGGCTTTAACTTATGAAAATTAAAAAATAACTTGCTCTATTTTTTTTTTTTTTAATTTATAGCTTTAAAATGTTTATTACTATAAATAAATATCTACTTTAAAATAAGAGGGTGATTTTTTAGAGTTGGAGAACTTTAAATTGGCAACAATCAACCAAGAACACAGTTCTTGGTTGATTTGAAATTGGTTTGACAAATCGTCATGAATCGTCTTACACCGCGGCAACGTTTGCAAAATGTTCAAATTTACTTAGATTAGTTTACGTTACGTTTTTTTGTTAAGAAAATGTTTAAGCTAATTAATACATGACTTTTTTACATTTTTATGTGTAGTGGAATGGAAGCTTCCATTAAAACACAGCAATATCTAAATAATAAATAATTTTTTCCTCTGCAGTGGCCTGTGTATAAGGGGAGCTTGAGTAATTTATTTAATTTTTTCACCAAATTCTATTTTTACCTAAATTTGTTATTACAAATTTAAAAATCCAAAAATGTTAAAAAATATGTTTTTAATAAAGAAAAAAAATTATATTCTCCGAATATAAATTTTGGATTATAATATTGTAAAATGTGGTAATGCGTATTTAGGTCAACGGACTAGTTATGGGCACTTTATTGAATGATTTGAACTATCGAACGAATTCATTAATTCAAACATGACTAATGGTTACATTCTTGAAATAAAAATGCAACAGCAGTTTATTAATTTGCTAATACATAAATAAAACACACCGTGTCAAAGGAAAACTTTACTTTTGGCTCAGAAAACAAGCGATTTAACAGAAAAGTTAAAGGAAAATAAGATCTCAGATACCTACCTCAGCAATTTCAGTTACATGAATAGAAAATTCCTCAGTAGTATTTCTCATTGCAGTTTTTCTGACTGATACTGATACTGAGGAAAAAAAAATAATTCGGTCGCTCAATTTTTGACAAAGCAAAATTTCTGAGATCTCATTTTCCTAAACGATTCATAATTGCTTTCCGGTTACAGTTTTTACTATAAATACTCTTTAAATGAAAAAATACAACTTGTTTTTTAACTGTCATGCATAAACTGTCAAAATGGACGAAATATTAAACATAAATTAAAACAAAAATTTATATCATCAGAAAAAAAGAGGTAAAATGAATACAATCGTTAAATCCAACTATCAAATAAAAAAGGAGTTGAATAATACAAAATGATATTTTCCATCAAAAACGGAGGGATCGAGTAAAAACTTATTGAAATCGTTCATTATTATTTTTGACTATTGCGGGAAAATTTTAATTCTATTGTTTCGATCACTAAAACTGACAGCAATTCAAGGACATTCAAGAGTTACGAGACGTCATGATTAATTTTCAATGAAATGGCCTCTGGAAGAATTGGAAAAGCTATCGAAATCAAAGGTATGGCAAATGTTGACGGTTGAGAAAGTGGAGAGGCGTTCAATATATTGAATATAACATAAAGTTCGGAATTTTAACCAGTATTTTGACAAAATATAGGGACATTTTTGTTCGATTCCGGGGTGATTTTAAAAATCATATCTAGGTGTCATCACTGATTTAAAGTTAGCTTTGTTAAAAGGATTTTTTTTTTGTGTTTATTTTTATATTAATTTTTATTTTCATTTTATTAATTTTATTAAGTTAAAAATATAAATAATAATAAATAAATTGCACACGGTACGTATAAATAAAAATAAATAAAAACTACTTATTTTTTGAGAATTTCCTTTAGAATAGGTATTTGTTTTAATTAATGATATCTATCTATGATTTTTATGTATTTTTAGTTACCTATATTTATTCTCAAAGCTACATATAAAGTGATAAAAGCGTTTTGCTTCCTCTAAATACTTCAATTTCCATGCATTAATAATACCGACGGAAGCTGTAAAGTGAGTTAGGCCCTCATATCTGGGTAAGTGCCTCTCCTTTATAGATATCCCATTTAAATTTATTGGAAAAAAATCATCCAGAACAGAACACTTACCATCAGAAAGCACGTCCATTATATAGAAGCTTTTTGATTTCCTGTAAAACCATTCAAATTTTGTCTGTCTTAAAATGTTTGAATCTACCGCTTTTTCTTTCGCAACATTGCATTGCTCAAATGCAAAAGCTATATTTGCATTTCTTTTCTTAAACAATTTCCTTATTAAATTATTCATTTAGCTATATGAATCCTCAGTATACTCACCGGTTAAACCCTTATAAGCCTATTATGTCGAAATTCGAACATAATGTCAAATATAGAAGACCTTTTTTTTAACCGCACTATACACGAATGTATGGAAATCATTGACCTTACTTGATTTTCTCCCCTTACCCTTATACCTAGTGACTAACAACTCTCAACCATTCCTGTTTGCGTGTTATTGACAGGAATAGAGGGGACCTATAATTTTCTGCCGAATCCGAACGGCTATAGGGTGAGAAGCACTTTTTCACGACAAGATATATTCTTGGAGGATTTGTCAATTTCGCACAAGAGGCAGTAACCCTTAAAAAACATTTCTTTTTTTAGGTGGCATAGACTGGGAATCGAACCCAAGCTATTCGGCGTTATATTCGAACGCACTAACCATTACTCTACGTGCTACTACCTCCTTATGATATATGTACCTCAAAATAATTCAAAATCAAGTTTCATCTGAATTTTCGACTTATTTCGATAAGCTAGGACTTAAAATACTGCACCTTCTCATTATTACCGTGCAAAAAAACTTAAATTAAAAATGGCGGCCATATCAAAAGGATTCAAAATTTTCAATATTGACTCTAAAAATGCATCTTTTCTTTTTAAATAAATGTTCATCTTCTATTTTAACTACCTATGCCTTCGCATTTTCCTTATTAACTATCAAACAAACAAAAACTGATTCATAGGACCTGGTAACCTAAACAAAGTACCTAATTAAAATTTGAATTCTAAAAATTGAAAGAATTTAGTCACTGCCAAAATGCTAATTTATTTTCGTCTTTATTTCAAAGATTACAATGAGTGATCATCATTTAAGAAAAAAACTTCAAAAGAGCCATAACATAAAAAGGCGAATTCAATTACCCCATGGGGCCAACTGAGATTTAAAGCGAACAAAATCCCCAACTTTGAAATACATATAATCAAACAAATCACACACACATTTTCAATCATACAAAATTCCCCTATAACAAAATGAAAATCCACAACACATCCATTGGAGAGACTGACTTCGCCCGATACCACACCTCTTTTCAATAAAATTATCATAAACAATAAGTTTCCCCTCTTATTAGTTATACCCATTGAAATTGATGGAAGAAAACAAAAAACTGGTATTTCCACCCCCTCCCACATACCAACAAAAAAAACCCCAACTTTTTATTTTCCTAATCCCATTGGGCGAGACCCAGGTTCTTTTTTTTGTTGTTTCTCTTACTCCACATTTCAAATTGTGGAGGCCCAAAGAGCCACCGACCAGTCGTAGAACTGCACTTTTTTTCGAATCTGATCACAAAAGTGGGGGTAGAATTCCAACAAGTGTTTTCGCTGGCGATCATGATTCACGATCACAGTTGTCTGTGGTTTGTTGTGCGGGTCGCTGTAGATACTTTTTTATTCGCTGTGTTTATTTTTTTTTACTGAGACAGGCACAATTTTACGATTTGATATTTTTTTGTTGTGTTTGTTTTGGTTTGTTCTCTGCTTTTTTATTCTCTTTCGCCGAAGAGCTCGATTGTTTTTGGGGTAAACATTAAGGTGATCCCACAGATATTTTCGCCGTAAACTTTTATGTAGATATAATGTATTAGATATTTTCGCTCTTATCGGCTTTTGAATTGTGAGTGAGACAACACTGTGTTGTGAATCGTTGTAGCGATGTGGCGCAACCCTTTTTTGGATTTTGTGCGCGGCAACTTGTCGTAGTCTTGCGGTAGCTGCGAACTCGTAGAGTTTAACGGTTTAAACAAAAAAAAAAAAAGTTTATGCAAAAGAAATCAAACGATCGCCTTTTTTTGTATACTCGTAGTGAAAGAAATAGATATTTAACGCTCGTGGTGTTTTTTATGAGAACCAGTTTTGTGCAATTTTTCAATTCGTGTGTGTAATTATTATTTCGCCGCCGTCGGGAAAAAAATACCTATTTATCTAAAAGAAAAAAAAACAACAAAAGTTAAAAAAATTAAATTGTATCTTATGGATATACATATCTACCTAAAATATGTGACATCTAAATAAAATATTTTGTTTAAAATTAAATATTAAATGACATCAAGAAGAAAAACTAGTGTTGTGACATTTAACAGGATATAATTCTACCCTCCTGCCCCCTCCCCCTCATCAAATTCTAGATACACTGCGACGCAATTGTAATAATACATATACCTACAACGTATCTTTGTATCTATACACTTATCATCACCTGTTAATTGAAAAATCAGGTAAACCTCTTCACCTGTATAATATGCACGATCGTTCTTATCAGACAAATTTTTGTTTACCCAGGGACGTGTTCTTTTTTTTTTTTTTTTTTTTTTATTCGCCTTCCATCATCACACTGACAATTTTTCTGATTAGTTTCGATCCGATGTACATATTTATAGATAGGTACATATGTATATACCTAAATGTGTATCTTTTAAGGTGGTAAATGTATCTATCTGTACGTGGTTTTCTTTAAGTTAATAAAAATATAAGGTGCAGCGCGCGGGGTGTTTTCTTTGTGTATTTACAAATATTTACTCAATCGATCGTTTAGTGTATTTTACTCCAGATAGATAAATGTGTATGATGGAAGAGTACCTATAACCGATGTATGCACATTTAAATAATAAAAAAATCATAAAAAAAAAAATATTGAAAAGAGCGCGAACGCAATTGATGACATCCGATGGCTGTAAAACTTTATTTGTTTGATAAGGGTTATTTGTAGGTATATGTACCTACTTAAACATTAAACAACAACAAATAATCAACCAAAGCCGTACTTATAGGGAGGTATAGATATCTATCAGCACCGACAAAAAATAGGAGCATTAGATACCATACTATATACAAATTATGTAGGTTGATGTCCTAAATAATTTTATTTATTAATCAATGTTTTAAACTTTGTGATAAATTTTGTGACAAGTTAAAATTATTTGTTTCAATACATTGAAGATATAGATGTTGATAGGTGTAACAATAACAAATAAGAAATTGTGGATGATATTTTGTTCGGGATGATATTTTTATTACCCCGGATCCTGGATTAAGATCGCCTTCAACGGCATTTCTCAAAAAATCTCAATTGAATATTATACCAAAGCTTCGGGACATCTTTCATAGAAAGGAAGATCTTCTACGGTAGTACATGATGCCCCGAGGCTTTATGATTAGTGCGTTGGGCTGTCATACTTGCCGGAGGTGTGATGGGAATCCCATTCTAGCCTGCTTCTTGTGAGAAAAAGACAAACCTTCCAAGAGTATGCCTTGTCATATGAAAAGCTGATGTCGATATCATATGCCAATAAATAAATATTATTTTTATTTAATCCAATAAAAACATTGTGCATTATAGTCTTCGATATTTTAAAATGTCAAAAAGTGAAGTTTATATGTATATTCTTATCATCTTGTTATTCCGTTAACCCTTTCAAATATAATTTAAAAACAAAATCTATCAAAATTGACTTCAAAAATGTATTTGCTCTTATATATAAAATCTTTCATGTGCAGTACTAAAGAAGTAGATAATAAAACTTATACAAAATTATTTTCTTTTTTTAATTTTTTTCGAAATTATAGGAATGCAGTATATTTTTATTTCATATTTAGGCTATGTTTGTGAAGTTGTAATAAAATTGTTCCAGTCATTAAAACAAAAATAAACCGGCATAACCCAAAATTAATATTTAAAATTTTTTTAAAAAAACGTCAAACTCTTATTTTTGTTATGTAAATTTTTTGACAAAATCTTAAAACGCAAATATTATTTCTATCACTTTGGAAATTCATATAAGTTCAAAATGTAATCAAAATTTTTATGAAGCAGCTTTTGAGTAAATTAAGAAAAAAATGGTTATGTGACAGCTTCTGTATTATAATTTGAATTTAATAAAAATTCTTTGTACAAAATTTAAAGAAAGAAAACCGCGTTTGCACTTACCTCTGTAGCATAAATCAAGAGGTTCCCTCTACAGATGCGCAGACCGACCGACGGAGAGTATTGTGAAAACATACTTTGTTACTCTGTGTAACTCATAAAAAAACAAAAACTATTCATGTCAATTGTATGTCATTCAGACAGACATAATCAAGATTTATGTAAAAATATCAATTGTAAAACATGAAACAAAAATTAATAAATCATTATCAATCTATCTACTTTTTTGCTTCAAACCAATTTTGACCATCTATAGAGCTATTATCAAAAATCATGAAAACTTGCTGAAACTTGACTTATTTATAATAATACAAAAAATGTTTAGAAATTAAAGCATCCGGTAGAAAACCAGGTATACTTCATATTTTTCACAAATTGATAGAAAATGTCACAAAACTGTTAAAAATATTTACAGATTCAATCAGTTCTAAAGAGTGGTGTCTTTTTTTTCCGCAGTTGACAAAAATGGTCGACTCTAATAATTATTTGGAACTTATTCAATTCTGCATAGGTAAAAATATTTTTGATTGATAAAAGAAACCTTAATCGAATACACTTTTTGAATTTGACATTTTATGTTTTAATTTCATTCGAAAAATTCAACAAAAATATTATCAATGGGAAAAAATAAGAAAAATCAGAGCCACCTTTTGGCATGTATCAGCGTAACAATGTTTTTTTTTTTAATATTTTACTGGAAAAAGCAGAATTCAAAACCTCTAACAATAGATCGCCATAGAAAATTTGGGAGCTTTTTTTTCTGAAAAAAACATACAAATATGACTTCAGACTTCTGTAGGTACTCTAACCGTCAATATCTTATCACAATTGATCAGGGGTGGAATCGCGTAAGGCGATAGTTGATTGTCGCTTTTTTGATTGTCGGTTTTGATTATCAACTATTCGTTGCTCTGTGTTAATCGATCGCCAAAAATTGTTTGTTCTTTGGAATAACTTACAATTCAGTCAAGAATTAAAAGTAATTTTTGCATTTTTGTTATTGTGTTGGTTTTAATTAATTATATTATTAAAAAACCAACCAATTTTAAGCCGACCGCATCAAACTTTTTATGAAAATGACATAAGTGTATGAAAACGACACCTAAAAAGTTGTCGCTTAATATCAGTACAAAAAACGATTGTCGATTTGATAATCACCTTACATGGAGCAAAATTGTCGATTTTGATTATCAACTATCGCGTTAGCCGATTCCACCCCAGCTTGTCTATGCGTTCCTGATGACAGCCACGTAAACCTTACCTATATATTATCTTAATAATGTGTATTTATTTTGACCCATCTAAAATTTCAATTACCTGGTGTTGGCCATTTTGTTGTTTATTTATTTGTGCATAATCTTTTGGTTTAATGGAATTCCGATTATGTATACGAAACTAGTTATTCGAATTTTGGTTTACAGAAAACTGCGGTTTACTTAAAAAATGTCTTCAAGTATTTCAGATATATAATCAAAGTCAACTAATGGGAGTTTTTGGTTGTTATTTCTGCATTAATAAACAAATTTAGCCGAAAAATGGAAGGAGATATGTACATAATAAAGGCAGGATTCTGTGCCAATATATCCTTTGGCTTACTCCTTTCTCAATTCCAAACTATATTGAATTCCACAGGAGAACCTATTCCCCTTTTAATGCTTATTTTATGTGACACTTTGTAACAAATATTATTCAACGATCTCTCGATTGTATTTACATTGAAAATATCAAGTTATCAAGTACAAAGTATTTTCAAATTATAACATACATATATCTGCTTGTCGAACAGAATTAACTAAATTGTTTTTTTTTTTTTTTTAATCAAATTTTCCAGACAAGGTAACTCAAAATGTAAGAATAAAATTGGGAACTAAAAATTTGTAAAATTTTTACAAAAAGAATCAAAAAATAATTAAAATGCAATACAAAAATTTGTGAACTGATCTGCGGGTGAAGGAAAAATTCCTAAAACAAGATTTGATAAGATTAAACATTAAAATGCTTAAATTTGTATCAAATTCTTAATTTTATAGACATAAATTCAATCGAACTAAAGATATTTATTTGCAAAATTTGATAAAATTTCTTTATGATTTATTTAAATCGTTGAAAGAAATTTAAAAAAAAATATTTCAAATAGCGCAGGAAAATTTATACAAAAAAAAAAATATATTTGGCTTATACATATGTAACTTCAAAAAGATTAATTTTATTTTATATATAGAACTTTGTTTGACGTCTTATAAAAAATAAATTGAGTGGCGTGACAGCTAGTTTATAGAACCAGGGCTTAAAGTGACTTATAACTTTCAATCATTTTTGTGTGCGTGATGTTATTGGCAGAAATGGAGGGAACCTACAATTGTCTGCCGAATATAAATTTCTGCGATAAAAAAAAGAGATTTAAGACTTTTCAGAAGTTTGTTTTGAATTTTTAAATTTATAATATTTTGGGTTATAATTTTTTTTAATTTCATTTTTCTGCCATTTTAGAACATTATATTGCATTGTTTTATTGATTTTTTTTTCTCTCAATTTTTGAACAATTTGTCTTGAACAGAAAACATGAAGTCGTAACCTCTTTATGGACATGTTTTTCATCACTTTTTTAGTTCTGAGGTAGAAAATAAATTACGTTTTGTCAGTGTAAGTTTAACTTTAGATTTATTGCTTTTAAAATGTCCATATTAAATAAAGAAGTGCTACGCTATAGAAATAACAATTTTCACTTCGATTTTTCAATTACTTTTCCAAAAATATTACATATGTATATTTAAAATCAAATTTTATACATCCGTTTTACCCCCAACAAAATATTTTCTTGGCTACGGCCTTGGCATTATTAATATATATTATGTATATAGCCGGCAACAGCAAATCAATTGATTTTAAATTTTATTACATAGGTGTACTTATAACTTTTTTTTTTTTTATTTAAATCAACAGGTTATTTATTTTATTTAAATTTTTGATAAGAGTCAAAAGTTCTTCCAAAACCAAACAACGTCACGTCCAATTGTGGGTAATTTTGATATGATTCATTTGCGTTTCGTCAGAAAGATTTATTATAAATAAATGACTTGTGTAAAATTATTATTTTTATGTCCCATCATGCCGGAAGATTGGGTTGATAAATTAATTGAAAAAGTGTTAAGATTTTATTTGGAAATTTTAAAACTAAAAGATTAAAGCACTCTGGGTATTTTTGTTTGTTTATTTATTTATTTTTTAACTGTGCATAAAAGTTATTTTGAAATTCAGTTATCACTTAAACAAATATTTTATTGAAAAAAAGCGGTAAGTGGATAGTACATACTTTCCCTTAAATTTAAGTTTGAACACAGATTTTTTTTTAATACATACATAGACCCAAAATTTTAAAATTAAAAAAAAGGATTTTTAAAATTTTATACGACCGAGCGTCGTCGTTCAATCTTTTTAACATTTTTTTTATAGTTAAATTCTTCAAATGCTTATTATTTCATATTTGTTTTATTATCATATTACCTCTAAATGTCACTTTAACAATTAAAATCATGAAAATGGTATGTTTGATTACTTTTGTGCATGAACTGTCAATTTTTTAGACGTGTTCAGTTGGAGTTTATTAAGAAAATTAAATTTAACTAATTAATTAAAACATTTTTTAAACAAAATAAAACTTAGTAAAGTGCTTTAAAGTTAGAAAATTGTTAGGTAATATCATGCTAATACCTTAACATCAGGCTGTTAAAAATTTTGCACCATAGCTAAAAAATAAAAAATCTTTCACTTTTTGCCTATTGTGAATTTCACTCAAAATTTCATGTTCGAAAAATTCCCCTTATTGTGAACATTCATGTCAAGCTGTTTGTTATGCCATTGTCAGCATAAATTTTTACTTATTTTTACAAGACGGACGAAACTAATAATCGGCCTTATTATATATGAGTTTCACTCGAAATATATTTCACCTTAAGATTTTTTGTTCGCCCGGAATTTTTAAAGCTATTGTGAGTTGCGCCCAAACGAAATTTTATTCATCTACAAAAAATAAGTGAACATTACGGTTCTCAATGGCATTACATTCCGCCCGAAATGAATGTTCACAATAAGGAAAATCTTTCAAACATGAAATTTCGTTTTAAACTCACAATATATAGGCGAAAAATGAAATGTCAAATTTTCCGGGTGTAATTTTGTTGGGGCTTAACTCACAATAAGACTGAAGAGCTTTAAAAATTCCGGAACACAATTTTAAGGTGGAATATTTTTTGCGATAAACTCATAATAAGGCTGATTGTTAGTTTCGCCCGAACAAAAATTTGTTAGCATATTAAAAATAAGTGAAAAATCACTAAAAATCAAACATCTTGAAGAAAATCACTCTTTATGAAACTAGGGAATCACAATTTAATCCAACATTAAATGTAATATTAAAAATCTATTTAAAATAAGTCTTAAGTTAATTAAATCTGCATTTAACATCAAACTTGTTTTCAACTTAATTTCATTTTTGTTTATTATGTCAGCAATAAAAATCAATTAACAAATCATTCAACTGATCACATTAGTAACTACATGACATACAAATCCACATCATAAACAAAAGCAATCAAACTTGTGTCATGTTAGCTACCTATGTAGCTCTAGATATACGCACATAGTTATTTCAAAGCTAAAAGTCATATAGTAAACTATAATAAGCACCTAAGCGACTCATAATAGAATTCACGTTCAGTAAAAATTATTATGAAATTAAACAATTATATTTTAATTTTTATATTGGTTTTCGATATTTCTATCAAAAATATAATTTCTGTTATATAAATAAATAATGAGCATACTTACTTAATTTATTTTAAGTGACAAATGGGTACAATGTTATAGCTCTGAGAAACACACAAATTATTATTATTATAAGTTCTCAAGCCCGCGACAAGAAAAATTAGACCAAATAATATAAAATGTATATTTTTATTTCACTCAAAACAAGAGAAGTTAGGAATAATAAAAAAATGATCGATAAGCAATTTTTTTTTTAAATGATATGGAAAATAAAATCAATTTTTACATAATCTACATTGTTTTATTACAAATATTATGACAAGGTGTAATACGTATATTGGATACATTTTTTTTTATTTGTCATGATTGTCCATGACACGTTTTTAAAAAATTTCACCTCCAAGCTTATCAGTTTTTTTTAATTGAAATTCTTTACTTGGAAATTCAGGTGAACATTTGTATATTCTTTAATTTAAACAAAAAAAAAATATTCAATATTTGCTTATTGATTATAAATACTTAATACTCCTATAACATATTACAAATAAAGATAATTGAATGCAAACTTGATGTTATATGTATGTATGGGATTTGAATTGGAATATCGCGTATCAGGTTGATATCGAAAAAGAAAAAAGGAAAAATAATAAAATATTAGAAGTAGGGTATTTCCGGAATGGTAAAGTGATTGTCAAAATATTTATTTATTAATAATATTTTACTATTCGATTTGTCAACTTTAAGTGTTTAGTAAAAGGGGAACTTTCACATCATTACAAAAATGTGAGGTAATTTTAAACTTAAATGAAATAATGATTGTTAATTTATTTAAGTGGTTTAAAAATACTATACAATCATTTATAAATATGTGTATACGAAAAACAAATAAAGATACTCAATTTTTTATGAATGATATCATTGTTTTAGTTAAATAGTGACTTTAAAACTTATATACAAATGTAATTGATCGATTTATATCGAAAAGTGTGTTTTATGCGATCAAAAGATAAAATGGATTAATTTTAAACTCGAATTTTATGCACGTTAAATAAGACTTATAGCTAAAATAAAATAAACAAACATTCCTTATTTTACCAAGAAGTGGATCATTGAAAATTAAGTTGATTTACGTTTTAATTTTAGCTTGTTATCAACGATTAAAAATTTAAATTAAATGACTCATGGATGTACACTCCCGGCATTTGCACATTGATGAAGACCGGTGAATGGGGCGGATTGTTAGCGTTCATACTCATTAATGACAGTTATCAAATAATACGAGAGCAAAAAATTTAGTCGATTTAGTATACGTGTTTAAGAGTTTTTAGTGATATAATATTAGGTTAAGTTCAAAATGCCATTTACGAAAAATAACTATTTTTACTTGCGGCAAGTTTTGGATAAAAAATAAAATGCACGACTGAATCGCTCGAACTTACTTTTATCACAATGTGGTTATAAGGTTTTAATATTTTAAAACTATTCATCTGATAAAACAAATAAAGATAGTATTACATGTGAGTACATTAATATGAACAATATATCACAGTGGAATTAGTGCTTGACTGCTAACCTGGATGTGTGGGTTCGATCCTCAGTCTAGGCAGCATTCTTTTTCTAGATTCCCTCAACTGAACGCCACCCCTGGGATTTAATGAGAAAAATCAAAACCTATAATTTCTCAATCAAAAATCTATCCTATCCTTCTATTCCTTCTAACATTGCCCAATTTATAAGACCCTAGGTCTTACTGGCATACATATGTTTGTGTTTTTTTTTTTTTCTTTTAAATTTAAGACTACAAGTTGTTAAAAAGTCAATCAACCCTGTTCTGATTTCCGTTCCGAACTAAATCCGTAAACAAAGTTGATTTCCGCACGGATTGAAAAAAGGTGTTATTAATTTCACATATACGTTAGCCAGTATTCAAACCTTTTTTGGTTTCGAAATCAGTAAAAATAATACATAATTAGAAATTTAAAAAAAAATAAGGTCGTCTTATTTTTATTTTTAATTAATTTTTACACAAAATATTTTATTTTAATATTTTATTTTATTTTGATAAAAACAAACGTCAAATATTTTCAATCCTTTCGAAAATCAAAACACACTCATTCCGCAGGCATTGAAAACGAAAAGTGTTTCAAAACACATACAGTCGTATTTATTAGATTTTCTTAAAACACTTTTGGACAGCCACCTAGCCATTGTCTAAATAGTTGGACATCTCCTTATTTATAAACGCGTTCCAACAGTGGCCTACAAATGTTCTCATACACTCACTTACATCCCTGTAATCTGTCAATTTCGTGAGTATTTGGATACGTTCAATGAACATTTCGTTCATTTGAAGATTATTTTTCAATTTTTTGTTCATTAAACGTACCCACTTTAGAATAGGTTTGGACAACCAATTTCAATGTTTAAGTTAGACACTCGATGGAACATGATTATAAATAGAGTTTTGGACTTGGACAGCTGTCCAAAGATAGACAAGACATACTTTGGAATAAGTTTATAAATACGACTGATAGAGTTTTAAAACGAAAGTATTTTACAACTGATCGGAATTCAGGACAGAATTAGAAATAAATTAAATTAAATAGATATTTTGAAAAACCGCTGAAATTGTTTTGACAATATCGCGATGAACGCAATTACTAATTTCTTAAACGAAGAAAAAATTAAAAAAACCGCTTTGGAGCGGGTTTTCAAAAATAAAGGCGCAAATTTTTAGACGATTAAGTATCTATACGCTGTTAAAGCATTTCCAGTATAGTGTTGGGTAAAAAATAGGATTTTCTAAATTTTAAACGTGCATTAACATTAACGTTTTATTAAAGTTAAAATCACCAAATGGCCACTTTAACTTTTTAATGAAATGTGGAACGGTATAATATGTTTGCTTTATTGGTTTGGTTGCCCAAAGTGTTACTTTTTTAAGTGTGTTTAGTGAAGTTTATTTAGAAAATAGGTTTACTATGGTACTAGTTAAAAAATATTTAAAACTAAGAACAATTTAGTAAAAAAAACTTTAAAGTTAGTAAATTGTTAATAAGTATCATGCTAATACCTTAACATCAGGTTGTTTTAAATTTTGCGCCATATTGTTTATACATATGTATGTACATATATGAAATTTTGAAAAAAAAAAAATTATAAAAAAAATTGTTACTTATGCCATTTTTAAGTATTTATTGATGCGTAGTTCAAACATCAATTTAAAAAAAAAAACATCTATCCATATTCGAAATATCGATTTTTTTTCGGAAAAATGGTTTTAAATGGTACCTCCCACAGAACCATTTTTTTTCGATTTTCGATTTTCTCAAAAACGGTTCAACTGATTTTGATCAATTTTTTTTAGATACTGTTTACAATAATTTTAAAAATATTGTGTACCAAAATTTAAAATTTTTTTTTTTTGCATTTATAAAAAAAGTTACCAAATTTTTTTTTGAGAACTTAATAATTCGAAAACGACTTGATCGATTTTTGTTAAACTTAGCATCCAGCAGTTTTTTTATATTATCTAGCAGATTTTAAATACAGATTATTCTTATGACCAAAAATAGCGGTACCTCCCAAACAAATGTTTAAGAACCGGTATTAAAAAACTCATTTTTCTCAAAAACAGCTCCTATGGTTTTGATTAAAATTTTTGTGTGAACTAATATCAGAACGATTTACCAAATTATTTGAAAAAAAAAAATGTATTTATCGTTTAAAAATGGTACCTCTCTAAATGGAACCATTTTTTAATTTTTTGGCTTTCGACTATCTTATTATCTGTTAAACCAATTTTAATGAAATTTCCTACGCAAAAGCTCCTAATAAGTTTAAATAAAATTGCATATCAAAATTTTAAAAAAATTTAATTTTGTATTTAAAAATAATCAAAATAATTTTTTGAAAACTCGAGATTTCGAAAATAGGTGGATGATTTTTTTTTTTCAAAAATAATAAGTACTAAAAATTGGCGTACCAATTTTTTTTCTTAAAAATGTATTCAAAATTGTATTCCTATATAGAAAATACATTTTTAAAAATTCGCTCCAACGATTTTTAAAAAATGTTTGGAATAAATTGAGATTTGTGTATAAAATCACTTGGTGTACCTGTACAATGCGTTGGTGTCAAATCAAATTCAGATATTTTTTTGATCAATTTATTTCTAGTTTTATTGATTTTTGATTTTCAGTCTTAACTGTAAATTCCATGCATATGTGCGAAGTGCAAGACAACACGGTGTTATATTGTTCATATTTATGTACTCACATAATACTTCATTAAACTAGGCTATATTTTTGGCAGGATGGCATAAAATATAGGCTCCAATAATTAATTAATTTCTTTTATCAGATGAAAAGTTTTTAAAATTATTAAGACTTTATTTATTAAGCCACGGTATGATCGTGCATAAAAGCAAGTTCGTGCGACCCAGTCGTGCATTTTATTTTTTAAATGATTCAAAACTAAGAAAATAAAACTTTTTTTCAATAACACTGGTAAAAGTCTTAAATTATTTGTTTGTATTATTCATTTCGCAATTTTGTCAACGGTTTTCTTCGACACCAGATACCTAGGCTAAGAGAAAAACATTTAGACTCTCCCTTCTCTAGACAATTACATACAAATTCTGTCCAGCTGAAATAATGTACCTGGGGCATAGAATTCCAGAAATGATTTTTTTTTTTCAAATAAACATTTAATTCTCTATAAATAAACAAAATCTAAGTTTTCAGTTTAACGACTTCCACATTAAGAAAAGAAGTGGTGTTTTTTTGACAAATTGTCTTTTGTATCGCAATAATGATTAAATCTTATCGTCTTATAAATTATTTTAACCTCATCTCTTCTTAACACTCCTGGGGTTTTATTCTCTTGAAACTTTAAAGTCATTAAAATATCTTCTTACGTTCAAATGTTAGAATTTAATCGGTTGAAAT
Organism: Epistrophe eligans; assembly: GCA_951394125.1. Classification (NCBI taxonomy): domain Eukaryota; kingdom Metazoa; phylum Arthropoda; class Insecta; order Diptera; family Syrphidae; genus Epistrophe; species Epistrophe eligans. The sequence goes on from OX596030.1 coordinate 28,141,662, forward strand.
AATAATCATTATAATTGAGTTCAAAGTTAATCTTCCAAAAGCATGTTAATAGCTTGGTCATTCAGTAAGTGTATGTGTATATAGTGCCTACTGTACAGTTCTATGATCTGCATATACAAATAAATTGTTGAATGGACTCATAATCATTTCAATGTGAAAAAAAAGTAATTCAAATTCTAATAAGCACTTATCATTTTCATAAGAACTAAAGAAACCGCTAATTATATCTATCACGTATACACTACACACATACATACATGTAAAAGGTATTGTATAGCGTTCATTTATACCAGGTGCGATGGCCTATAATATTGCTCCAAGAGATTAGTGACAGATGGGCGTTGATTATAATTCTTAGATTTGATTTAAGTTGTAATAACAACAACAACAACAAAATTCTACCTTTCATTCATAAGGAGTGTTAATTTGCTGTTTTTTTTTTTATGGAAATCTAACGAAGTGTGGCTAGCAAAGTGTTTTTGGAGGTGTTGATAAACTATTTAGATTAAACAAAAAAAAAAAACACTTGAACACGTAAATTATAAATTTAAATATTAAATTATAGGTTACGGATTATTTAGACAAATAATTGAGTTATGGTTAAGCTGTTAGACTTTGGGCTTTAGAAATGAAGTGGTTAAAAAAAATCAAAAAACAATTAGCATGTGCTAATAATTTAATTTAAAATCGCCCTATTTTTTGCAAAAATGTATAATTAGAGCTGCTTCGTAAAGAGGGACGACATTTTACCTATCAAATCTGAATACGTTATCTGACACATTTGAAATTCTTATTATCATTTTCGTTGAATCCTAATTTTGTGGGGTACAAAATTAGGAATTAACTATTTTAAATAAAAAAGGAATAATAATTAATATCATTTTCTATAAATTCTTTAATATTATTTTTCGCATGAAAATTTCATACAAAATATTATTTTGTTTTTTTTCTTTTTCAGAAAAACGACATGAAAATTTTCACCAAAAGTCGCTACAAGCAAAGAAACTAAAAATTATCAAACACCTTTGACAAAAAAAAGAAAGAAAGACAAAAAAACCAAATAATTTTAAATAAAATTTGAAGAGAAAAAAAAAATAAATTAAAAGAAAATAAAAAAAAGTTCCTCGAACAAGCAAAGCAACACTCGATTATGCCATTACTCTTAGCCAATCATCAAAATATAGTTTCATCATCGTACGGAATGTTACTTGATCACAATAGATACAGCCGAAGCAGAAGTAGTTTCATCGCCCTGGAACATCAGCAACCCATCGACTTTACAATGTCGAAATACAAAACGGATTCGAGCAATAGTCCCCCCATCAATAGTAACAGTGGCATCATCAGCAACAATCCAGGCAACAGCGATGACATCGCCATCAGCAGCCATCTGCATCACCATCTATCGCACAATCATTATTCGCATCATGATCATCTGTTTCAGCCACAGTCGCAGTTGCAGTCGAATCCGCATTCGAATAGGCAGGGCTCCTCGCCAATGCATCAGCTCAGCCATTTATTTGGTATTGGTGGTGGTGGCAGCGGGGCACATCATCATGGACATGGACAGCTTCAACAGCATGAAGTTGCACCACTTCCAATGCCACCCACAATCCAAACAACGACTGCGACAGCATCATCGTCGTCGCCTTCGTCGTCGTCGTCATCGCTTCCACAATTCCATCCTGGCTTCCATCACTTGGTAACATTTAGCCCGCAACATCAGCAACAGCTGCAGCAGCTATACACAGAGTTCTGCAACAGCAGCAGCAGTGGCAACAACTGCATCAGCGATCCGACTTCTGGTTCAATTCCACCATTGGTTCAACAACTGCCGCCACCTCAGTCCCCATCGCCAGCCATGGTTCAAGTTCCTGTATCAACTGCAATACCAATTCCAGTTCCAGTCTCGGTAGTGGTAGCTGCTAGTGCGGGTGGTTCGGCCCCGCCGCCGCGGTCCACGACGCCTCCAGTCAATGCCGATCACCATCATCACTATCATCCACCGCAGCAGCCGGCACCGCCGCTACCTCCGCCACCTGCACCATCCGAAGGTAAGTCGTTTCTATGATTGTTCTTCCTCCTTGCCCTCAAGGTCCATATATATAGGTATACATCTTCTCTTGGTAATGATGATGACGATGCTCTCTGCAGAGTGAAGAGTAAGTTCCTATCTATACCCGAGGGCGCCGGATTTGCCTCTTATAGTTATAACGCGTGACGCACATTTTGACCCGTGCGCAAACGAGAGACCCCAAAAAAACCGATTCAAACCAAACCGGAAAGACAAAATGATGGAATGTTGCAGTCACGATAGACATTAGATGATGATGGTCGTCAGCGTGCGATGATGATGTGGCCAAGAAGAAGCTCCATCTCTGCAGATGGAGCCGGCCATTAGCGGATCATTTTATAAATTTGAATTTATTTTTTCCTGCTTGCTTTTTTTTTTCTGATCTTAAATTATTTTCCCCACGCAACAAGCTTGAATCTACATAAAACGTGTAATTAGAATCTTATTTTCGACTTCTAATATAATTATGGTTTTGTTCTCAATGGGATTGTGGGCCAATTGACGAGCAGCGAGAGACAGACGATTTGCCTCTTGGTTTTACGTTGTCGGTCCATTTTTGGGTGAAATTACATTATTTTTATGAATGAGTATTTTTTTTTATTTTTTTTGTTTTACTATACGTGGAGTCTTTTTGTCTTAGTATCACCGCGCTTATACCGCCGTAACCTGTTAGTGTGTTGTTTGGAAAAAAAATATAATTTTTCAGGTGGTAAAATGAAGATTCGGTATTTTTGATCTCCATCAGCGGGTGCTCGGAAGTTGTTTTTTTTTTTAATTTTATTAATGTAAAGGAGGAAGTTGTGGTTCTTAGTTCTTAGGGCATTTATGGATAAAAGCTTTTAATATATTGTTTTAAGTATTTAAGGAGCTGCAATTAACATTTATAGCATATAATGAAAAGGTATTCTTTTTAATGATTTAAAAAAAATAAAAACAAAATTTAGTTTTCAAGAATTTTAGGCCTAACCGAAATGCTAATGCTAAAAAATAAAGCCAGTACAAAATTGATTCGCTTAATTTTTATAAAAAGTTATGTAACTAGATTGTATAACATAACTATATAAAAAGGGAAGAACTTAGGCACTGGTGATTACGTTTGCGCGGTTGTTCACTCGGATAAAATAGAATACTCTGCCTCAAGGGCGGATGAATGGACATGGGACCAAGAGTATTACCACTTTTTTTACTTGCGATATGTAAATAGTTACTATCTATATGGCAAGTTATGGATTTGTACAAAAATTCGAACTCGAGATTTTGATCAAACTTTACATTACTATTTTAGCGAAATCGAAAAAAGTGGGTCCCGAAATACTGTCTGTCCTGTCCTTTAAGTTGGGACGATTTTCTTTAAACTTAAAACCAAGCGGTTTTGGGAATTCTCCCAACATGTTATTTTAATATTTTTCGTAAGACCAAAAATAACGGTACCTGCCATTTTTTTTACCAAATTATAAATATCTTATTTTTCTCAAAAACGTGCCCGCAACATTAAAACAAAAAATCAGTAAATTCTTTTGCAGAAAGGCTAAAATTTTATAAAAAAAAAAATAGGAAAAATTGTTAAAAAATGATAGCTATCTCATAGAAGCATTTTTTTATGTTCGATTTTATAAGAAACTACTCAATTTTGACCAATATTTTTATAGAAAATATTTCAAAAAGCTTTAAACTTTTCCATTTTTTTTTGAATTTTAAAAAAGTTTAAATTTTTTTTTTTGAGAACTTAATACATAATTCAAAAACGGTCGATTTTTAATAAACTTGACATTTAGCAGTTTTTTAACATTATCTAGCAGATATTAAATAAAAATTATTCTTATGACCAGAAATAACCGTACATCCCATACAAATATTTAAAAACCAATAAGGAAAATATCATTTTTCTCAAAAACGGCTCCTATGATTTTGATTAAAATTTTTATGCAGCTAATATCATTGGCAAAAAAAATTATCTATCGATGGTTTTCGACCATCTCATTATCAGATAAAGCGAATTCAATGAATTTTACACAAGAGCTTTAAATAAATTTGATTAATAGGTATTGCAAACGAAACTTTTCTGAAAAAAAAAAAACAAATTTTTGATTTAAAAAAATAATTCAAAATTAAAACTTAAACTTAAACAAAAACGTACCTACCAATTTTTCTTAAAAATGTTTTCAAAATTTTATATATAAAAATTTATTTACTCACGCAAAGTTTTTAAATTGTTAAGTATTTTGTATCAATAGGAAACAAAAACTAGAGATAGGATTTTTAAAGTAATTTGGTTGTGGGGGTTTGAGGTTTCAGTTAATTTTGGAAAAGGGGTCTCAAAATATTTTGGGAATCCCTGATCTTAACTATTCAGACTTTAAAACATTGTCATCGCACAATAAAGCAAGTTCGTGCGACCCAGTCGCAGTGACAAAAAATTGCGATTACGTTCCTAGCCTTAGTCTTAGTATTTTGTTTTTTACCTGCAAAAATTACGACAGGTAAATTATAAAAAAGCAATAAATTCGTTTTTTAAATTTCTAAAATAGCTTTATTTCTCTAACTAATATGATAAAAAAAAGTCAATAAAGCAGGTTAGAAATGATTGGTTTACTTGACTGATGTACTTCAGCAGTATATAGAATTTGTATTATTAAAAAAAAAAATCTAGTCTAGTTCTAGATGAACTAAACTTTAAAAAAAATTCCGTATTGTCAATACTAGTCAACTGATGAGTCCAAGTGAGACCGCCGGGACGAAACACTCAAGTTTTTGTGGTCTAAAAGTCGTTAAAAGATATTTTGAATTAGAAATAATTATGTTTGTACATTATGCGGTGGATTAAATTTAACGAAGTACCAAGGTACAGTAGAAAATTTGTTGCTTGATGAGAGCCTCAAAATTTTGAGACATCAAGTCTTCCATCGTCATTTTGATTTTCTTATAAAATGTTATTTAAAAAAGGCTTAAAATATTTAATAAGTGGCTATAAATTAGTGTTAAGATTATTTGTATATAAAATTGAATGTATTAAAAAAAAGGCTTAAGTATAATTTATACAAATTTCACTGTCTCCCTTAAGGCAGGAGAGGCGTTTTTCGAAAAAAAAAATTTCAAATATAGAAAACAAATTATTTAAAAATAAATCTATAATGAATTGTTTTTTAAAAACTTAACTCAATTTTGAAGAATAAAAAATGAGAAAAAATGTTTATAATTATTTTTTTTTTTTTGTAATTGTATGTTAAGTGTAAGTTGTTAAATGAATTGCTGCGTTTAATATTTGACGCTTCCAATAATATGCCTTTGCGAAAAAAAAAATTTATTTTTATACTCTGTTCAATAAAAATAGGCAGTTGGCTGCTGCTTGATGTGCATTCAGAGCTACCCGTGTCCATTCGGTAATTCGTTTAGCTTTTTTTCCTTGAGTTTCTGTTAAGATGCTTTTGATTTTCGAGTTTTAAGAAAAAATGATGAGTGTTATCGTGGAGTTTTTTTATTCACCTTTTTCATTTTTTTTAATGTGTGGAATATACATATGTTAAAAAATTTTGTATTATACTTGTTTTTTATTTAAAAGGAATTAGCTCTACTGGGGATACCCTTCAAAAACGCGCCTTTTATCTTACCTCGTGGTGGTGTGGAAAAAGATAAATGTGTTTTAATTTTTATAAATAAAACAATTAAATGAAAATTTCTATATAAAAAAAAGGGCGGTAACCCTAGGGATTAGCGACAGCATCACGGAAACAATATGGAGTTTTCATACAAACTATCGATAACAAGTATAAAATTCACGCCGCCGCTGCCGGTAACATAGTTTTTCTCTGTGCTTAAGTTAAGCCCGGAGAATTCTCTGGGTTTAGCTTAGCCCGTAGGGGATTAGTCGTTGTTTTATTTAATATGGTGATTGTTTAGCGCCTGTGTTATTTTTTCGTTCAATTCCCTCCAGGCTTACAAAAAACACGCCTAGTATCTATTAACCAAGTTCAAACAAAACGTAAAAATCGCAGCGCACCTAATGCGCTGTGTACTAAAAAGTACTAAATAATAATTCCCGTTATTTGTCTTACATTTTAAAGTTTTTTTTCGGTTAAATTAAATTTTGTTATGAAGATTGTCCTAAATAATTTAATATTCAGTCCTTTGAAAAAGAACCTAACTTTTCTATAACTCGTATATGGTTAGTAAAAAACACAAAAATATTGCGGTGTTCCTTTTAATATTATTGTTTTGCTTTTAAATTTCTTCTTTAAATTTCATACAGAATAGTTTACCGTGATAAACAAATTTATCATTTAAAGCATTTCAAACAGAAAATGAATACCCAATTGGTTTAAAAGTATGAAAATTATTCTTTAAATTCAAAATAGCTTTTAACGGCCTTTAGTCCACAAAATTTGGTGTTTCGTCCCGGTGATCTTACGTTATGAAATCTATGTGAGATGAACTGAACTTAACAAAAATTGTGTATTGACAAGGTCCTCACTAGTCAACTGATGAGTCCAAGTAAGATCGCCTGGACGAAACGCCAAATGTTTGTGTACTAAAGGCCGTTAAAAGCTATTTTGAATCAATAATTCAACAAGTACAATTAAAATAGTGCTAAAGTCTTCTACTTGGCTGATGTATTTCAGTAGTACATATGTATATAGAAATTGTATTATTTAAAAAAAACCTTTATATTCTTTAAATTGCTAAAACAAACTCTTGAAAAATTTTGACCACAAAGAAAAGAACTTATATGTCGTCTGTATACTTGATACAATTATGTAATTTATCTGGTTTTCTAAAAAAAAAATAGTTTGATTTTCTATAAGTACCTACCTAAATATTTAATATTATATCTACAACTAAAAACCTTATTTCGAAACAATTCGGTATCATATCTTAAAAATATAAATTTTAAATTATGTACAAATAATCGACAAAAAAATGTCGATTTTCATGACTGTTCTAAATATTAAAATGCATTTTTTGACCGACCACAAAAAATTCGAAATTTTTAAACAATACCTACACAACTCGCTCTTTTAAATATATTTTTATTATAATATTTTGCCTTCATAGAAAAGAAAAATATACATCATATTATATTGTCATTAAGTTTTTTTTTCCGAAAATATATATTCCCATTTCCAATAAAACCATAGTTAAATTTTATGTAGGTAGAGAATAAATTAAAAAAAAAAAAACAAGTTTGCATCTCAGCTCTTTTGTTTTGCATTCACACAAATTGCTGTAATTATCTAAATTGAATCACAAATCAATACAGATGTTCAAAAAATCTTTCGTTATTTTTTGTATATGTTTCTTCAACTGATATTCTACTCTACATCACCCTGGCGTATATAGGTTTTGTGTAAAACCACACGTTCGACTGTTCAAAAAATATATTTAATGGCCAAAGCCACCATCATCACGGACATACACATGATGGTTGGTGGACCAAAGAATAATTACCATCAATCTGTAGACTTACGTGATATTTTTTCATGTTCATTCATATTAGTGCTACTATATCGTCCCATCATCAGTCGTCCACACCATCCAACAACGCATTTGCTTATATTTAAAAAAAAATAAAAAAAAAAAAACCTTCAATAACATATGCAATCACCAAACATGACATTCATCATAACTTACCCATCAGTGAGATAGAGAGAGAGCTGCAGATCGACAAAAGTCTGCTCCGCAACAATCTTGTGTGCCATAAGCAGTGTGGTATAGCGGCAGCGGCAGCATTGGTCGTCGTGATGGTCCTTCTGTAGCAAAATGTGGAGAAAACGATGGACAGACGGTTTATATTCATAAATAATAAACCATGCACCAAGGTTGCAAGGCTATTTTGGAAACAAAACGACTGACTCGAAGTCTCAACTTATGGGGGTATATGGCTTTAACCTATCATTAGCATTTCCGCTTTTGCATCATATTTAAGCGGTTCCATGTGATTTAAATCACATTTCTGATGTCCACAGTGCGGGCGAGGGAATTCTCAAAGCGCGAAGGTCCTTGATGCTGCTGATGTTGTTTTTATTTTGCATAGTCAAATTAGTGTTCGCCCTCTTTTTTGTTTTCCAGTCTATATTATATGGAGACTGCGGATCCCTTTTAATTTCCATCTCTCATCAGAATACAGTTAACTGTGGAATTGGTTTGTTGGATAGCTGCCACCACACATATTAACGCGGCAACCAAAAACAAAACACCGAAAGTGGGAAATTAGATTTGAATCTATATCTCAGAATAAAATTAAAATTAGTTCCTGGTATTCAATTCGGTGAAGCCGAAATAGATCAACAGAAGCACCGCAAATGAAGGGCAATCAAAAAGTGCCCCAAAAAAACTCGACATTCAGATTTATTATATACATACCTAGATGTGCAGCAGCATCATCAGAAGCGCCTTTTCATGAAGATAAATAAAACAAAAGCCAGTAGTGCTCTACCGCACATTTAAAATCTAAAAGATACAAATTCATTTGGTTGCGGTTGAAATTTATGACCTCACGGTTATGTATGGTGCCTCACTGTTTCGCTGATGCACGCTGCCCGCGTTGCCTTCAACACCATGTGCCAAAAGAATCTTAACGAAATGTGAATATTATATGTGAATGGGTTATACACATATACCTACATACTCACATGTCTATACACTGCATAGTCAGACTCTGGCACTCATGATGAGGTTGGAAGGCATTTTTATGGCGACCTCAGCTCAGCTAACGAGAAAATATTCTCACCAACTTACAGTCAGTCTGTTGATGGTGGTGCTTGAGGATTTTGGCGCCACTTTAACGGCTTAAGTGGTATGGAAATAATTTTATTACCTGATGAAATTATTGCAGTTGTCTTGATGATGATAGTTTTCTTTTTAATTGTTAAACCCTTTTGACATAGAAACATTAACTAAATTTCGAGCAAACAAAATTTTAAAAAATAAATTTGTTTGACAGGGTCATCTGAAATCTGTTGACAAGCGAATAATGCAAGATTTTAATTCTTAAATCTGATTCAAGTCGATGTATGTAATCAATTCGCATTCAATTGTAAATTCTAGCAACTTATTCTTAAAAGAGGTTTATTTTAAAAATTGTGGAAAAACAATAAATATTGACCTTGATTGTATAAGGTTTAAAAAAGGTAGGTTATAAAACCGTAGTCTCCATTAAAGGCCACAATCTTGTTGCAGAAGCAGTGAGGATATTAAGTTAACTCTTCGTAAAGTCTGTGGACCGACAAATGACTATCACACTTCTTGGTCCAATTATCCCATTATTTATACATCAGCCAGAGAGCATGAGCTGATGATGATCCATGGTTCTTGCTTAAACCAATTGGTATAGGGATAAAGATATTTTTACCAGTTTGCTGCATCCGCACCGCTCCCATCACCACGCATCTGTTGCCTGATGATGCGAATAAATTAGTTCACCGCTCAGATGAGAAGATAAAAAGATGATTTGCATAAAAGTTGAATGAATTATTTTCGCCCAAGGGGGGCAGACAATGTGTTGTAATTATTTGCAAAACTTCGTCAAACGATTTACCGAAAGTTGAAAGAGCATCCCTTGTACGTATATTATATTCTGCATTTTAAATTAATCATCAATTGTATGCAAATTCCTTAAAAAAAAAAACTCATTAGGATATCTAATTAACTCATGCAGTTATCACTCGTCAGAATTTAAACTCATCAGTGCTAATACCTTCTGGATTGAAGTTGAAGTAATAAATATAATGAATATTATTTTAACAACAAAAAGTTGATTTAGAATTAATCAAAACATTTTTGTTTTAAAATCAAGTTTTACTGTTAAAAAATATAATATTCCTTATAATTATTCCTAATTTTGCTTTAGGTCTTTTTTTCTTGTTAATTATATTTGGATTTAGACGATGTTTCGTACGTGTTTACGTACTTCCTCAGGTCTCTAAATTTGTGTAAATCCATATTTATTTTTGGTTAATATATAGGTACATATTATACTTACATTAATTTAAATATACATAGTAATAGAAGTTAAAGAATAGATTCTTAAGTTTTCAAATAGCAATAATACAATATTGTAAGTGCTACCGTTGTTTTTAATAATTTTATTCCAAATAAAAATCCTCATATTCAATTGTTCAATTTTTATTTTTATTAAAAAACTACCTTGTCAGACGTATTTTTCAACATCTGATGTCACCTGCCAGACCTGTAAATTCAGTCTGCAAATAATTTAAGGAACAGAATGAAAAAGAAGCCAAGACTATTAAAATGACTTTAAAATAAATTTTTTTTAAATTCACAATTTGGGTGAAAATGACATTATATATTTTTAAATACTTCATTTTAAAAATTGCTTAATAACTAAATATTTTTCATTGTCTTTGAAAGTAGATATAACCTTATTAAGAAAGGTTTTAGGATTATGTATGTAAATGTAATTGAAACAACATAATTGTGTACGCTAAAAGCAATTTATTTCTTTTGGTAAATACTCAAGTTTCTGAAAACATAATTTTTTGATAAACAAAAAAGACCCGAATACCAAACCCGGGAATAAATTGATTAAACAAGATCTGAAATTGTTTTGAAACCAACGTGATGTATAAATCACATTTCTTAACACATCTAAATTTAAGAAAAAAAAAAGTTTTAAAAATCGTTGAAGCGGTTTTTAAAAAAAATATTTATTTATATTTTAAAAGCATTTTTAAGAAAAAAAATTTTTACACCATATTTATTAATTCAGATTTAAGATCAGTGATCTATAAATTATCGAAGTTTCAAAAAATTATTTCAAAATCCACAATTTTTTTTTCTACAAAATGTTGGTAAGAAATATTAGTTAAACTTAATTCTTGTGTAAATTTCATTAAAATTGGTTCAACAGATAATGAAATAGTCGAAAACCAAAAAAATGGTTGTATGATAGATAAGATACAGTTGATAATCGATAAATAATAAATTTGTTCCTCACATAATAATTTTCATCAAAAATTTGAAAAAAAAAATTAGATTTTCCTTGATAGTTTTTAAACCCTTGTATAGTATGGTAACATTATGTTATAAGATTAATTTTTGTTTAAAATTTGCTAGATAATATTGAACTAATTCGTTTTCTAATCAGTAATTTACAAAAAAAATGAAAAAAATTAATCAGTTCCAAAAAATCAAAAAATAAAAAATGTTGGCATACAAAACTTTTAAAACTATTTAAAATATTCTTTATAAAAAAAATTATCAAAATCAGTTGAACTAGTTTTGAGAAAATAAACAAAAAAAAACAGAAAAATTACTCTGTGCATGTTAGGTAGCCTTTAAACCACAGTTTTTTTACAGAATAATTTTAGCCCTTTTTATAAAAAAAAATTACTAAACTTTTTTTTAAAAAGTTGTGGGAATATTTTTGAGGAAAATAAGATTTTTCTTAATTGCTAAAAAAATTGTACGACAGTTAGCATTATTTTTGGTTCTAAAAAAGTTGAAAAAACGTTTTGGGGGAATACCCAAAAAGCGCTAGACACCAAGTTTAATGAAAATCGAACAACCCGTTAAGACTGAAGTAAAAAGGACAGACAGACCGAGAGATGGATAGAATTGCGAAACCCGCACTTTTTTCAACTTCAACTTTGATCAAAATATTAGAGTTCGATTTTTACTTATACATAGGTACTACATAATGGCACATTTGCATGAAATTTACAGTTAAAACTGAAATAATGTTAAAAAATTAATAAAATTGGAAAAAATAATTTTTTAAATATAAAAATTTGAATATATTTTTAATAAAAAATTGATACGTCAATTTTTATAACTTATTTATGCGGAGTTCAAAAATTTTTGAAATATAGAATTTTCAAAAAATAATTTTGAAATTTTTTTAAAAAATCTAAAATTTGATTTTTCTAAAATTTTGATATGGAATATTATTCATAACTTATTAGTAACTTTTCTGTAAAAATGTCATTAAAATTAGTACAATAGATAATGAAATAGTCGAAAACCAAACAATGGTTCTATGAGAGGTACTATTTTTAAACTATAGATATTTTTTTTTTCCCAATGATATGGTAGATCGTTCTGATATTAGTTCACACACAAATTTGAATCAAAATCATAGGAGCCATTTTTGATAAAAATTAAATTTTGTAATACCGGTTTTTAAACATTTGTATGGAAGGTACCGTTATTTTTGGTTATAAGAAATAATTTGTATTTAAAATCTGCTAGATAATGTCAAAAAACTGCTATATGCTAAGTTTAATACAAATCGACCGAGTCGTTTTCGAATTAAGTTGTGAAAAAAAAATTTAAACTTTTTTTTTTAAATCCAAAATACAAAATTTTCAAAATTTTGATACACAATATATTTAAAATTATTGTGAACATTCTCTATAAAAAAAATTGATGAAAATCAGTTGAACCGTTTTTGAGAAAATCAAAAAAATGGTTCTATGGGAGGTACAATTTATAACCTTTTTGCGGATTTTTTTTTTATAAAATGGTAGTCTTTTTGCAAAAAAAATTACTGATTTTTTTTAAAAGAATTTGTGGGCACGTTTTTGAGAAAAATAAGATTTTCATTTTTTGCTAAAAAAAATTGTACTGCAGGTACCGTTATTTTTGGTCTTAAAAAAAAAATTAAAAAAACCTGTGGGGGAGCGCCCAAGAAATCTAGGCATCAAGTTTAAAGAAAATCGACCCACCCGTTTAGTGGAAAGGACAGACAGACAGAATTGCGAGACCCACTTTTTTCGACATCGCTATTATCTTAATGTCAACTTTGATTAAAATCTTGAATTCGATTTTTTACGAATGCATAACTTGCCATATATTTATTTAGTTCCTATGTATTGTATATATATCGCAAGTAAAACATTGTCAAAAAATATGCTCAAATAAAATATCTCGAAATTTTTCATTTTATTTTTCATAAGACAAAATTATCCACAAAAAAACATATAAACGTATTAATTTTTTGTTCAATCGTTTTTATATAAAATGAAGTTCTCCTCAATGTATCTAATAATATCTTCCCAATTCAAATTTAATAAATAATAGTTTATGCGAAAGTATGTGTAAGATGCACATCCTTCCAATCAACTACCATCAATCCCTTTATACAAAAAATCTAATTCAAATATCCCCCATCTTTGCGCAATATGCGCTTTCCAAAAATGAAACTAATTTAAGATAAACATCTCATCGTTGGATATATAAAGCGCATAGCCTCTATATGTTCTCATCACCATCCCAATATTATTCCCTTGCTTACTCATTCTGAAGCAACAGAATTGATCCTTCTCATAATGATAATGATAGCCTTCCACATCACAACCTGTTGGTGATTCCAACTACCAAACTAACCACCAATAATACTGTGACCACCGTCGCACCGTTCGTATATAAAACTCTCCTGGCCAGTCATCAAATATATCAGACCAACAAAACAACCAATATTTTGAGATCCATGAACATCTTCCAATCGCAAATTAACCATGCAAATTAAATGAATTTTCCCATCGCATCGTGCCTACCGCTCGCAATGGAGTCCACAGAACACTGATTCTGATGTGCCTCCCTGAATGCACTCTGTTGGCGTCGGGTGTCATAAATCCTCAACGATAATTATATGCACCTTGCTCTCGATTCGGTTTTTTGATTTAACCAAATTGATCCACGTCCCATAAGAGAGGAGGGGGCGGTGGTGGCTGCGGCGGCGGCGGCGGCTCAGCGCACCGCACCGAACAAACTGTAACTTCACTCTAGGCATACAAAGGTCGTTCAGTGATGCTTGTAACATATACATATATATATCTAGCGATTGCTGTTCCAACGCACTGGGGCTTTTGAAGCAAAAGGGCGTTCATTCAATTCGTGCCTCTTAATAAATTGCCTTGAATGCTGGACCCGGACTGCATCAAGTCAAGCCATAGAGATCCAATAATGATACTGTTGCGGTTGATGTGATCCACATGGATGCGGCTTAAACTTCGATTTCAGCTAAGGCTTCGGCTTCGACTGCAGGAAATGCATTGCACAAGGTCTCTACCATTTTGTTTATGGTAAACAGACGGTGTGCGCGCAATTCCGTCAACTGCACGTACGTGCTTCCCATCTGCACTCTTCTTCACACAGGAACACATACACACACACACATCCATATCCAAAGTAACAACGAACAAAATTCAAAAAATGCGGACAACGAATTCGATGATGATCAGTTGAAGATCGACTCGTCGCATAGTCGTCGTCGTTTTACGTTCTCGCGCAGTTCCCATAGCGCATCATCTCATCCACATGACTCCCTCTCTTCAGTTGCCAATTTTGGTTATACACCACGGAGCAGAAGGAAAAAGGCAAAAGAGTCTCTGTGTGTCTGTCAGAATCCAAAATTGGTTGCATCCCCTTGTGAATGCAGCCAAAAAGCCGGTCTTGAGTTTGGGATTTGGATTCCCTGCTCGTTTGCATTTTCGTTTGCATGCAGATTTGTGAGGCACTCGATACGATCTTGATTCAGGTTTATGCCAAACTAAATGCTATCCAGGGGCGCATTTTAAAAGCAGAGTGCCTAAATACATACAAATATTTAAATACAGTTAAATAGAAACGGGTTCGAATTAAAGGCATGAGACTTCTTTATGCTTCTTCTCTTCTACTTCTTTTGTCTTAAAAAAATTTAGTTGATGGATGCACATAAAAGGCTTATATGACCTCAAATTTATAACTTAATCTTTAAAAATCAAAATTCTATATTTTTTATGATCATTCTTATTTTAAAAGCAAGAAAAACATTTTTAATAATTTTAATAGGTGAGCCCTATACAATTCGCGCCTATTTTTTATTATTTAAATTAATTCCGGCCCTGATTCCGCCCATGACAGAAAAATGATGAAGTTTCATATTTTTTTTATATATAGCTTGGGCATGTCGTATAGACAACGACCGAACCGACGACGACGAAGACGACGAGAAGCGCATTTCGGCATCTTCTCATGTTCATTCAGTTATCTTGAAAAGTGATCCTCAATTCGGAAGCTCCGCCCCAAGGCAGTTTTTATTTTTTTTTTTTTTGGCTGCAACACTGATCTATATGTGAAGTTAAGGCAATTTTCTCTCTTTCTTTATTCTCATATCCGTTGGATGTGCATAGATCGAAATGAAATAAATTGAACTTATGTATATATGTATGTATAAAAGGTACCTCTATACATTTCAAGAATCAAACCTTCGATTTTTCTCCCTGTGGCTGTTTAAATAGCGCGCTACTAGGAGTGTAGAGATTAAAAACACTCATATACCTCTACATGGGAATTTTAATTTTTTTTTTGGAGAATAATATTTTCAAAAGATTCTCACAGCCACAAAGTGTTTTTTATTGTGAGTCATCAATTAAGGATATTTATATGTTTTCATGAGATTGTCATAAAAAAAAAATAATTGTTTATAACGGGTGATTTTTTAAGAGGTTTAGAACTTTAAAAAAAAAAAAAAACACAAAAAAATCGAAAAAATGAATGAAATATATATTTGAATCGATAGTTTGAACCGTACAATTTAATGTTTAAAGATATTTTCATGCAAATGTTGACCGCGGCTGCGTCTCAGGTAGCCCATCCGCTGAGTCCGATTTTGGCATACTCTTTCACACATATCGGCCGGTATCTCACGAATGAATGCATGGATGTTGGCTTCCAGTGCGTCAATCGAAGCGGGCTTGTCCCTATAGACATTAGCCTTGACATACCCCCACAAAAAATAATCTAATGGTGTCAAATCGCACGATCTAGGCGGCCAATTGACCGGCCCGAAACGTGAAATTAACTGTTCACCAAACTCGCCTCGCAATTGCGCCATTGTTTCGCGTGCTGTGTGGCATGTGGCACCGTCTTGTTGAAACCACATATCATGCAAGTCAAGAACTTCCATTTCGGGCAAAAAAAAGTGCTGTAACAAAGGCCTAACTGCTGGGAACGGCGCCGAATCGACATTTCGCGGTCTTCTGTCACACTAGCTGATACGGCCGCAATATTTTCTTCACTACGCACAGTACGTAAACGTGTTGGTGGTTTAATGTCCAACAAAGTAAATTTGGTGCGAAATTTGGTCACAATCTTCCGAATAGACTGCTCAGAAGGTCGAGAATGCCGACCATAAAATGGAAGCAGCGCGCGATGAACATTTCGATTTATTGCAAGCGTTGTTCATTTGTAAGACGATCCATGGTTAAATTGCAAACCAAACTGAAGCTGTTTGACAGTGACACAAGGTACTAAACACACGTCAGCTGTCAAAACCAGTGTTGCCAAAACCAAACCAGCTAAAAAATCACCCGTTATAAAGCCTGATTTTGCATGAAAATATTATACGGAAGTTAATAAATGAGCTAAATATCTTTATATTTAACTAAAATGCGAATAGTGATGCTGATGAGTATAGATATAGAGTTTTCGTGTTTAATTAATTTTACCAAATGAATTCAACAAAAGGATTTCAACGAATTCATATATTGGTACTACACCTTAAGGCAAAGCGATGAAACATTCGCATCGTCACGACTTGCTTTGCATGAACAAATAAAATGTTGCTCCGAGCCAAAAATGTTTATGTCGGTACTACCTTTTTTTTTTGTTTTTTTAGTTTTTGTAACTTAATATTATATTTCTTGGGAATCAGTGTTTTAAATATGTAAAAGAAAAATCATTATCAATTAGTTGTTTTATGATACTTACCTGTTTTGAATTTTAAATATTTTTTTTTATTTTAAAAAAACATGTCTGATGATGGGAAAAATCGAAATATGTATAAAATTTTGTAAAATCAATAAAATGCTCCATATAATTCTATAAAGTGCACGTTGATTAGAAATGCATTATTTGATGAATTGGGTTGACCCTTATCCTATGTTGACTTAAGTGGAAATCTATTTTTTTACTTAGCATTTATGTTAAGCTTTTTTTTTTATTTGTGTCTCGATTACTGTTTGAACACAATAGAGACATAGCTGCAACTGGAACTGCAGCTGGAATAGTAAATTGTACCTATACACAGAAATTCAATGTTACCAACACAACCCAATTCAGCTGCAATCGGAGCTGCAGACGGTTCTCTAAGAGTCAACTGTTAACTTTTCACGTACAGCATTTTTAACGTTTCAATTATTATTTTATGAAGAAATTAAGAATTGGAACAAAATATTGATGCTTTTACTTCTTATTTATATATATTTTAGTTTATAAAAAAATAAAAACTAAAATAAGAAAAAACTTGATAGTAACTCCCCGATTGTTTTTTTTTTTTAATATACAGAAGCTGTTCAGCTGCATTATTGGCACGTAGAAAATAGCTCTCTTCTCCAACTGCCCATAATACATCTGTTACATCTTCTTTGTATGTTAAAAAAAATAAATCACGGATTATAAATCACTTTTTTTATTTCCGATATTTTTTTGAAATTTTAATTAGTATTATTTTTCGCGACACAAATAAGCACAGCTATATGTATTGCGGATATGATTTAAATGCAAACGAAAGAAGAAGAATAACTTTTGAATCTGCACGTGTAAAGTCCATAATATGTTGAATTGACCACGTGGCAACTGAACAATTAATAAAGAATATAAATAATGAGCGGGTTCAAGGGATTACGTTTTACATCCGAATTTTTAGATTTATAAATTTATGTCGTTGAACGCTTAAAAAAAATCTGAAATTTCAGTTAAAAGTCGTTTTGTTAAATTCTTGAATTTACCTAAATAACCTACATTGCATCGAAATAAAATACAACTTTAATTATATTCGTAAATTAAACATAAAATGTAACTTAATCAGCAATAGATTTTATTAATTTTATTCTATGCAAACAGAATGAATAAATTATTTTGTTTTGTGTTTCAAATATTTGTATTGAAAAATAAATACCAAAACTATCCAAATTTTAATAGGGGGATTCATGCAACGTCGTAAAACACTTTATAAGTTTATCTTTTGGATAAATTTATCTTTTGGTAAATGAACTGTCAAATTTTGTATGGGAAATGGTTTACGCAAATTGGATAAAATTATCTAAGGATTTTTTTGCGTTAACTTATACAAATTTATTTGGATAAACTTATATAAACGTCATTGTGACTTTTAACGTGACGTTTAACGAACAGCTGATTCAATTACGCAGCATTTATCCAAATAAATAAAAAGGACGTTCACGCAAACTTTTGCGTAAACTTATCTTTTTACACAATTGGTAAGCTTATCTCGTTGCATGAATACCCTTAATATAAAAATTGTTCCACAATATTTTTTTTTAAATCTCACTAACAATAAACCAAAAGTTCGTTTATTCAAATAAATATTGAATTTTCATGACCAAAACTTAACAAATAAAACACCAACCACAGTCAAAACAATAATGTTCAACTTTGTGTGTATACTAGTACTTCAGTACTTTTATCTGAATTGACAGATGAGAATTTCTTGTCTAAAAACTTAACTAATCGTAACTAAAAGTTATTAAAAGTCATCTTACAATTTATGACAGCTGGCCAATCAGAAGATCTTAAAATTCCGATGACATACGTAATGAATTGAAGGCCCCATATTTATTCCTATTTTCGTGCATTTTTTGTTTCTAGAAGTTAAGACATCTTCTAAGGGCTACGGATCTTGTTTTTTTTTTCTTTTATCAAAAGTAACGAAAAAGTTTTGATTGTGTTTGTAATCTTCTTGAGGCAATTGATGCCAATTAATATTAAATTAATTTTGTATTTTTATATTTTATTAATTTTATTTTAAACATCTTATAAAAGACAAATTCCTTTAATCATTTGAAATGTCTCTTTAAACACATTTTAAGAATGTGGTTTTGAGATCAGCAGAAGATTGATGCAAGGCACCCTGTGGCTGGTCACTATCCGTATTACAGCAAAGTTAAAAATTATATGGCGGTGATCTGTGCAAGATGACTTAACAATAAAGCTTACTTATGGTGAAGTAAAGTAAGTTGCCGGGAACAAGGTCCATCAAAGGATTTAAGTTTTCACTTATTGCGTAATTATTTGACTTTTAGGATGTGGATACATATTGAACGGTTTCTTTTAGCTTGATCCGTTTAGCTTCCCAGACTTTATTTTAACAAAATTTTCTTAAAAAAGGAATTTCCTTAAAAAAAATAAATTAATATAATGTTGTAATCTTCATGGCTTTCAAAAAAAAAAAATAACAAGAACAACACCGAGCATTTTATCTAAATATTTTTGACGACGAATACTACTGCTTCATTGCGTGCTGTCAGAAGTTGCACCACTTCGAAAAAGCTTGCTAGTTCGATGACAAGTGACAGCCAAGAATGATCCCCACTGATAAAAAGGAAAGAACTTACATCAAAACTGGAATACTGATTTCCTAGAAAAAAAAGAGCAAAAAAAGAAGAACACAGTGGTCCATTTAAGCAAAAGTTTTTGCATAAATTCATTTTCGGGTGAATTTATAATGCAACACTTTAATTTTTGTTTTATTAAACTTCTCTTGCAGATTTTATAGAGATTTTATTTAAAGCTGCCGTCTTACTTCACAAAAATGTGTATAAAAATAACCCCAATTATTAAATATATAACAAGAATCTTATAATTAACTGGCCGAGGAGGGAAAGAAAGCTACATAAATAACCTTCATTGAATTGATGAGATGCATAAAAAAGGAAAAAGACAACTAACTCCTAATAAATTCAATTTGAAATTATTTAATACAATTTGTATATAAAAAATTAAATCAATAAATTAAATAATACTTAAATATATTAACAAACAGATAAAAATTTGAATTTAAACGCAAAGTTAACTTTGAGCGTTTAAAATAAAATTCCCCTTAAATTCTAAAAGTGATGTTATCTAATGAAATGGCAAATGGTAATTGTTATTGCAAAAAAACGTCTCACGGAGAAGTGACAAGACCTCCAAAGAATATGCCTTTCCATGAAAAAGTATTTCTCACCTTAAATTAGTTTGAATTCGACAAAAAAAATTGAAATGCCCCGCCATTCCTGCCACCTTACCACTCGGGAATGGTTGAGAGTTTTAAGTCACTCTAGGCCAGGCCTGCTCCACGTTCTCGCGCCAACTATTTATTTCGTTTTATTCTATTTCTAAACCACATTCTTAGTAAATCTAAAAATTAATTAATTTGAAAAAATAAAAAAAAACTCATGTTCAACAAAAATGTGTGCATAACTTAACTTAAAAAAAAAAATAAAACCAAATGATGTTTTGTATGATATAATGTAATTAATTTTTTAAAGGCTCTCTCTCTCTGTCTCTTTTTAAAAAGCCTTTCCTCTTAGAAGACGTTGTGTAATGTTTGTGCATATGTAAACTTTTTTAAAATAAAAATTTACATTTACATCAAATCAGATATATACGAGTTGTGGTAATTTGCATGCAATCGCATTTTAACTACACTCATGTAAATTGTTTTAACTTCCATTCAATGTGCATATATGCAAAACAAACGAAAGAGCTGAGGTGCGAACCATTAAAATTAATTTCCTTGCTTTAATATTTGAATACATTTTTCTACAATCTGTTGGGGTTTTTCTCGTTAATGAGATTATAAATACCATGCAGAAAGTTAATAAAAACGTGCATATTAAATTATAAATATATTGTGAAGTTTATTAATTAAAAATTGTTTTAATAAAAATATGCGTTTTTATATAAAATAAAATATTTTTACGCAATATGCCGTCGGCAGCGGCGGCGTGGTGGCAACAACGACGACGGTGGCGTATTTCTCCAGCCAAGCATAAACATATTTCTGAGTTTAATTTCAAATAAAACTATGTTAGCGGAAAATTTGCATGGAATTCGTTGTAATTGCATAAACCTATTTTTTATAAGTTTAATATAAATATAAAAAAAAAATATAATTACAATTATAAACTAGTTTCTATGGGTAACACTATAAATTAACTATTAATATTGTCTGTAGGCAAGAGTATAATAATTAATATTAAGGTAGCAAGTATTTAACTAGTAAAACAAATTTATTACCTTTTTGAACAATGAAGACATTAAAGTTAAACATATATAATTTATTATTTGTGTGCCTAACACATTAACGTTAGGTTATTATTTTTGCATTTTTAATTTAAGTCCATGTATGATGTGTACCTATTTAGAACCAAATTCTCCCCCACTGTAAACCGATGAACTACCTCCATATCGTTCCCTCTCTGATTACCATATAATTATTAAAAAAATTAAACGTACCCCAACGTCCGATATAGATATCTGCATATGTATATACAAGACCTGCTGCAAAAGACTCCATTCAACTTGAACTATACAAATGGGAGTTTGCATGCAAAATTGTAAAAATAAAAAAAAAAAAATAAAACAAACATTCACATCGAGATAATGAAAAATTAAAACAAGAAATAAAACTAAAACTAAAACTAAAAAAAAAAAAAAACTATTAAAGAAAAAGTGAATGCAAAACGCAACTTAAGTCGCGGTAATTAGTTACACGCGGACGAAGTTGTCTTCTCCTGTATATGAGCTTAGAAAAAAAAAAAAATTAAAAAGAAAAAGAAGAAATATTACTACGCCCTCCTCATGATATGCAAAAAGATACAACAAACCATTCATCAAAATCATTCGCCAGTGAACGAATTCAAATTGCATTTTTTACATTAAATAGCTTCTTTTTTTTTTATTTGCGTGTGTGATGTATTCATATATCGTAGTAGATACTTATATCATATTCTGAGTTTTTCAACAGAACTGATGTTGTATATCATTGTCGACGACCATCGACAAACAGGCTAATTATCAAAGACAAAAACAGAAACAGAAACAAAACAAAACAATCAGGTGTCTCTTTATGTTCTTCTGCCACTCTGTAACATCGAATCGACACAGTCATCACGTTGGACTATCTAATTACGCAAATTGATGTCTTTTGACAGGATTGGAAAGTTGTTTTTTTTTTCTTTTTTTTTGTAAATTAAAAAATAAAATGTAGGTATTATTTGGTCGCATGTACTTGCATTAAGATGAAGAGAAAAAAATAAAGAGTTGGGGCATTTAAAAAATTCAATAGCAATTCTATGAACATAGTTGGCACATTATTCGATATTTAATCGGAATGAAAATATCGGGAAAGAAACTTTTTGTAACTTTACTCAAATAGTTCGTTGCCTTGGTTTAGGCATTTCACAAATCTGTTCGTACATATTATTGATGTCAGATTTTAAAAGAGTCATATAATATTTTAAATCAAAAGGAACTGTAACTTCATCAAACAAATTTTTAATACCCAGGATTTTTTATATTGTTTATTTTTTTTTTAAGTGCGCCTTGCAATTCTGTCCGTCTGTCTATCTCTCTTTCCGTTCGGATGGGGCTTAAAAGGGTTAGCAGATTTTCTTTGAAATTGATATCTAGTGGTTTTTGAACATTCCTTCGACACGCTTTTTTCATTTTTTTTAAGATAAAAAATAACGTTACCTGTCGTACCATTTATTTGGTAATTTATGAAAATCTTATTTTTTTCAAAAACGTGACCACAACCTAAAAAAAATCTGTAATCTTTTTTTACAAAAAAAAAAACAAGAAACACTTTGTTAAAAGTAAAATGGTAATAAATGGTGGGGGTTACATGGGGGGAGTTACCATGCAACCATTTTTTTCTTTAAACTTTTTCAAAACCTGTTCAAACAATTTTGATCAATTTTTTTATGAAGATTATTTTAAAAAGTTTTGTTTACCAAAATTTACAAAATTAAAAAAAAAAATAAATAATTTTTAAAAAATGTTCAATTTTTTTTTTTGGAAAACATAATATGTAATTCAAAAACGACTTAAATGATTTTTATTAAACTTGGCACCAAGCAGTATTTTGACATTATCTAGCAGATATTAAATAAAAATTATTCTTATAACCAATAATAACGGTACCTTCCATACAAGTGTTTAAAAACCGTTAAGTAAAAATCTTGTTTTTCTCAAAAATGACTCATACGATTTTAATTAAAATATGTATTTGAGCTAATATCAATACGATCTATCACATTATTGAAAAAAAAAACTTATTGATCGATTATTAACGGTATCTCTAATAGAACCACTTTTTTTTTGGTTTTCGAAAATCAAATTTTAGTGCATTTTTTTTACAAAAAAGCTCCTAATAAGTTAAATTATTAATATTGCAATTCAAAAAATCAAATTTTCTATTTTAAAATATTTTTCAAAATTGTTTTTGAAAATTCGGTATTTTGAAACTGGGTTGAAATGTTTTTTTTTTTTAAATTAATTTTTAAACACCGCATCAATAAATACAAAAAATGGCGAACCAAATTTTTTTGTTAAAAATGCTTTTAAAATTTTATTTATAAAAAAATATTTTATTAAAAAATAATCCAAAGAATTTTGAAATTGTTTTTCTCGTAAATTGAGATTTGTTTAAAAAATCAAGTGGTGTCCATCGCGTTGTTTAATCAATTTATTTTTAACTATAATTATTTTTTAACAATTTTTCAGTCTAAACGGAAAGTTCAATGCATGTGTTCAACACGGTATTATATTTTTTATATTTATCTACTTACATAATACTATCTTAACCTCAACTAGATTTCGGTGGTATGAAATATAGGCTCTCCAGTTCTTGCAACCTAGTCGTCGGTCACAAGGACCAAAATGACCAGTATTGTGGTTAAAGTGAAGCAAAAATTACTAATTTGTTTTTTTTTTTTTTTTTTTTTTTTTACGAATGCAACACTTGGTCTTTATTGATCTTCTTACAGTGGAAGTAAAAAAAAGGTTAAAAACAAGATTATGTCTTACTTGACTCGACTTATATATCTCTGATTGCCTGACAATTGTAATTAATTTTTGTAGAATTTATCAATGTTAGTGTATAGTGTAATAATATAAAAATACTATAGTTGTGTTAGTGTATGAAAAAAGTGTTTACTTGTGAATATTCTTTATTGGAATTGTTGATTGGAAAAATTTGATAATTCGAATAAGATTATAATTTAAATTGGAAAAAAGTAATGAGTTTATGTTATTCAAATGTAGATGGCATTAACAAAAAAAAATATATAAGTTGTTTTTAAAGACATATGAAGATTCAACTAAGATATATATATAATTATCGTTGTTCAAAGAAAACTTCCTAGTTATTTCTTTCCAATTGTAAGCAATAACAACATTGAGATGATAGAGAAGATAAAAAAGGTATTCAGCATATAGTCCGCATCACGTCAGTCGGTCGTTCTGTATCAAAATACAGTACATATGTATATTAAAAGTAATATCATTAGCGTTTTCATTTTGGTTCCGATCTGCGCATCTGTAAAAATCGAGGTATTATGGTGGGAAAATTGAGGATATTTTGTTGTTATTTCTAATTCTGCATGGTGAGTTCCTGTGGGCACCGAAATAGCTGTTTTTAATTTTTTGACACTATCAGATTTGACAACCTGCGCATTATATTACCTTCAATTTGTATGCTGTTGTTCTGTATGTCTGTCCGTCCAAGATTCTAAATCCGTTAAGACAGTTTTTCTTCAAATTTGATAGATAGTGTTTTTATATAATTCCCAGATTTTTTTTTCTAGCTCATCCCTAACAAGTATTTTCTCTAAAACAGCTTCAGCGATCTTGATTAAATTTAGCAGTTGTATACTGCCTCAAAACCATAGTTGATCAGACGAACAGACACTAGTCCAACCACTTTTGTTTTTTTTCAATTGCATGAAATACGTTAAAAATTGTGGGATGATATATTGTCTACGAACATAACGTCCATTGGATATTAAATTCGGACAAACGAACATAAAGTCCGTGGACATATTAGGTCGAGAAATAACTTCCAATCTTAAACGAACAGTAAGTCCATATATGGACATTATGACCAGATCAAAATGCAAAAAACATTATGTCTGTGAAATAAGACAAAAAAGTTCATTTGGACTTATTTTCGATTTAAGAATGACAAAATGTCCATTTAGAAATAATTTACTTTGCAGGCAGTTGATTTGAAAAAGATATAATATCTAAAATATAATAAACGTGCGTCGTAAAGGGTTTAAAGCATATTATTTGCTTATAACGGGTGGGCCATCAAGTGGTTTTTTTTTTTAATCATAGGCTATTTTGACACTGACAGCTGGTTCCCACTCGAAATATTGACAGAAAGTCAGTATTATACCTCCGCGGAATGAAATGAGTCATTCTACGCTTGAACAACGTTGGGAAATATTGAAAACTTATTTCCAAAGTCAGTGGAGCTGTGTAGCCCAAACAGTGCGTTTTTTTTAAGAGGCATATTTTCATCTCGGCGGCGGCGGCTAGGTTAACAAACAATATTGCCGCATCTGGGGCTCGGAAAACCCGCACGTTATTGTCGAGAAGCCAATACATACACAGAAGGTGACAATTTGGTGCGGATTGTGGAGTGGTTGCATCATTGCACCATTTTTCTTCGAAATGATGAAACGATGGACATTACAGAGCCATGTTAATCGTTTGTTTTTTTTTACTGAAATTGAAGACATGGATTTGGACGACCTCTGGTTCATGCAGGATGGCGCACCATGCCACACAGGCCATGCCACATTCGATATTTTTTGCCCACCAAATTCTCAAATCGTCTTATCAGCCGTCTTGGCGATGTCAATTGGCCGCCTCGGCTGCGATGACCCCTTTAGACTTTTTTTTTTGTGGGAAACCGTGAAGGGCCGATGTTGTGCCAACGATCCGAAAACAATTCAAGCACTTAAGGCCAATATCATCTAAGCAATCCGAGATACAGCCCCAAACCATAAACAAGATCTTGGAAAATTGGAGTGACAAAATGCGCTACTGCGAAGCCAGTCGAAGCAGCCACTTGAACGACGACGTTGTGTTCCATACATAATTAATGGGAATATTTGCTCTTACATTAATAAAGCCGTAATACATGAACAAAATTTAATTTTGTTCATTTTATTGCATTTTTAGAAGGAAACTTATATTTGGCCCACCCTGATATGAATACATAGAATTTAAAAATAACATCCTTGACGAAAAAAACGAGTTAGGTACGATATATCAATTTTATAAATATAGACTCTAAAATGTTGATTTTTATAATTCCGACAAAAAAATTCGACTGCCTAAAATAAAACCGTTCAAAAAATAAAAAAAAAATCGATTTTCAAAATGTCGATAAATTATAAATTGTTGACAATTCGACAGTTATCGACATTTTAAGAACTGAGATTTTAACAGTTAATATTTTACTATTTTTGTTTAGTTTTTATTTCCATCCACCCGCAGTATCTTTGGTAGCACGCTTCACGGGTTCGAAAACTTTTAACTCCCTTCTCTGGTTGTCTGTCTCTTTCACTGCTGTTAAGTCTAAAATGTATGCTCAGTCGTTAAGCAGGCGCAAATGTCAATATACAAATTGTCTTTGGGAGAAACGTAATAAGACCCGGTGGCCATAAAATATAGCGGTTTTATTATAAATTTTCTTGGGCCAAAACTATCGAAAAGTCAGTACATATTTTCATTGGAATTAGGTCTTATCGCCTAAAACCAATTTAATATGTTGTAGCGCCGAAAACAAATTCACTAACAATATTTGTTATTGCACACTTCACAGTGTTATATTTTTTTCGGATATTATAAAGTTTTATCGCTCAAGGTAATTAGCCCTATCATGAATTCCACCGTAATCGGGAACTTTTCCGAATCCCGAAAAAAAGTATCACCGAATCCGTTCGTACTGACAATTTGTATGAGGTTTTCCACTACGATGGGATCTGTGATAGTTTTTTTCGGGATTCGTAACAAGTTTCCGATTACAATGGAATTCGTGATAGGCCTGAATAACGTCCAAATAATTAAAATGTTATAGCCAGCAGTCAGCAACCAGCGAATACAGCAGCCAGGCAGCGTTGCGAAGGGGACGATCGTGCTGCTTTTTTGACAGAAAAATTTCACGGTAGTTTCTTTTTGCAGCAGCGCTGGTCATAGCTTCCAAAAAACGACAAATGGCAAAAAAAAACTCATAAAAAAAAGCAACAAAGCCCAAAATAGTTTTCAATAATTATCATAACGTGCAAATCAAAAATGTTGTCATATAATATGTTGTGTTTCTTAATTTTGGCATTATGACGTTTTTTAACAGACCGCCCCCTACCCCTCCGCTTCAGTTTGTTTCATATGGCTGTTTCGACAAATTTTTATTTCGGGTGTTTTATGACATATTGATAAGAATTAAGAACCATAAAATAAAAATCGTCATAATTTCCGAAATAAATGTCCTAATGCCTATAAATTCAAGAAATAGAAATCTTATTTTGGAAATTTGGACCAGTTTTCGTTTTTAGCCTAAAGACCTAAAATTTTTTCCTCGTCTTTTGTTCGAGGTAATAAAATTTTTGAGTTGAGATTTCAAAATTTCGATATTTTATTAATCGGCCAAAAAATATCGACATTTTAACTGTTGGAAAGGTCCATAGAAATCAACATTAATTTTTGACTTATACTCAGCAATTTTTCTCTATCATTCTACAAAATCCCCAAAAGAAAACATAGATATTTAACAACAACAAAATTCGCCGATCGAAAAGTATTTGTCTTTAACTATTCGGTCATTATATTTTGTCGCAATATCTTGAGAATCATTATATGGGTAGTCCCAAAAATTACATTTTAGTACATTTTCGTATATGGATGGAACTGAATTCTCTACAATTTCTTTTAATTTTTTCTTTAACTACAATTCGGGTTTTGAAAAAAAACACTCTTCTAAAAATCTGCAAAATCACAAATTTCTTCCAAAAGTAAAAAATTTATTTCTACGAAAAAAAAGTCCCCGCGCCATGACGCGTTTACTTGCAAATAAAAAGAAATGCACTTGAATTCACAGAGGTAAACATTCCATCATCATGGATGATGATGGGAACCGGTCCAACTCGGTGAACCAAACTTACAACTTCAACTTGAGATTTAAGTTTTGTTTTGTTTTTTGAAAACTGGGAGAACCAGAGATAAGCCTTTTTTTCCACACATATACACGATAAACACAGCCACATACACATATGGACTTCTAGGTACGTCATCTGCACCCATCCATCCATCCATCAAATTATCCATTCTTTTGTTTGCGCAGAGATTGGATGCCGTTTGTGATGTTGTTGTTGTGGTGGCTTGATTCCGTTTGGTTTTAATAAACAGCAGCGCTACTTCAGAAGTTCCACCGCTACTTTGGATCTACTGTCGTTATACATACACACATATGTATATACGCTCTTGCAGCACTATTGATCCTTTTATATGAATCCGTTCTGCAGACCTTGCTGCCTAAATTCAACTTAGCCTTAAAGTGCTTAATTCTGCTGCTGCTGCTTCGACTTCGGCTTCTGCTTTTGCTCTGCTGTTGTTGCTAAGATGACGACGATGATGATGATGATGATGATGTTGTAAAAGCCGTCGATTAGCCGTCACACTCATTAGAGGGCGCTCGGTGGCTTATTGAGTGGTAACCATGGCTAATTGCTTTAATTTTCGAGCATCGCTCTTGCAGCCAGTTTTCATGCGATAATTACATTCGAACGAAGTAAGTGATGGCGCGACTTGAAATTAATTTGCTTTTCTCAGGCTTTAAAAATTATTAATCGTTCTGTCTTGTCGGTGGTAATGTTGGTGGTGGCCTCCATTGGATGCTCTTTCAAATTGGATTCAGTGGGGAGCATGATTGCTTCGTCCGGGCAACTGGCCCGCCATCTCCATATCCCGTCTCTGATGGAACGTTTCAATTTAAATTCTTGAAATTTGTGTGCATCCTTTTGCCATAAAATATATAGCTCGTATGCAAATTTTCGATAAATCAGTGCAGGTTCTGTAGCTTTGGATAAATACATACCTATATACGAACTATGGATGATGCGCAATTGCAATTGGAACCCCATTGCGGCAAAATCGATGAAATTGAATCATATTTTGCACCGTTCGGCGTTCACTGCTTAGGCAGGCACCATCAGAAGAAATAAACCAACAGCAGCGGCTAGAGGATGGAATCAATTTATTGGACAAGGAGTGAAGTGATTCAAGTGGATGACGATGACGATGAAAATGAAGATGAAGCGACGACGGGTTCGTTCTGCAGGTCCGGTCCCATGAACTGAACGTCCGAGTCCAAGCTTCGATTGACTTCTTTCTCTTCTTTGGTTTTTGGTTTTTAACAAAACACAAAGAGCACTTATAATGTTGTTGGTTGAACGTGAGAAGGAGTCTCGAATGGCATTCGCCTTTTTGATTCACTTTATTATTTGTTGTCGATGTCCTTATTGTTGTTTTTGTTGTTTCGAACAAAATTTAATCGCGCCGAGTCCTTCTGTATATTGCCACTGAAAACAATATTTTTTTTTCTTCTTCTTTTTTGTTTGTTTGTGTTTTTTTTATATTCTGTTATGTTGCGCCTGCGCGGCTTTTGTGCGCGCTTCAATTTTACTTCGATGAGTTGGCTGTGATGTCTGATGTGACGGCCGTCATAATACCCGGTCAAGTCAAAGTCTCAAGACCTCGTGGTAGGTACATACATATAAGTAGGTAAGGCATAATTTAGAGGTCGGTACGATCAAATAGATCGGCTGTGCGACTTTGATACGGTTAATATTGTTGTTTACTTTTGTTGCAATTCGGGGCGACGCGGTGCGGTGAATTGGAGTATAAAGAGAAAAAGAGATGAAAAGGACTGTAATTCAGCCAAACAAAAGCGAAAAGCAAAAAAATAAAAAAAAAAACAGAAAAGATAATGAAATGGTTGGTCATTGTGCAGCGAGATGTTTAATATTAAATTAGCTGCACACAATAGGGGGCTGGTAAATTGGTATAACTTTGTATTATGAAAAGCTCTTTTTTTTTATTTATTGTTCTTGCTCTTGCATGGGATGTGATGACCTTGAATCGTGAAGAGTTTTATTTTTTAAACTTTGTTTTTTTTTTTGTTTTTTTTTTTTTTTTTAGAAGGGAGTCAGTATCTTGAGGAACTTTATCAAAATCTGTATTTTTATAAAAAAAATATATTTTTGAGGATCGATTGTTTTTAGGTATAAAATGAAAAATATTTGTTTATTTATTTATTGAAATAATTTACAAAATAAATTTATAAATTACTTATTTAAGGCATCAGGGTAGCCAGACCATATGATGCCGTTTTTTAACTTTACAAGAATTAAAAAAGAAAAACTAATAAATTAACTTAATTATGTACATTAAAAGCAAGTTATATATATTTTTGTGTATTAATGTACAGAGTGTTTTGTATATTTAAGGTAGGACAAAATGCTACGGCGGCGTGTAGGTTAGGTCAAGGCAAGAATTAAAACGTAGTTAGGGGGCTTTTTCTCTCTACTTAGACGGGACTTGCAGTAAATATGAAATCGGAATTTTTCCTATTTATCAAATTGAGGGAAGTTTCAAATGTTTGCAAAAAAAGAATTTAATATGTACATAGTCTCATTTTGTTTTACTTTGGCAGCTCACTTTGGATTTTACTCTTAGATGGTATAGGTAATATCCAACTATGTGGTTATACTTCGGGTTACTATGGTTTTTTTTTTTTTCACCCACGCGAAGCTTTTTGAATATACTTATGGCAAAAAACTGTTATAAACTGGTATTCATCCTAATATTTACTATAACGGGTCATTAATTTCGTGGTTTCAAGTTGGTAGCGCTGGCATTTGACACCTGTCAAACTCAGCTGTCATTCGAAGTGTCATAATCAGGGATAGGATTTTGCTAACTTTGCCTCTTTTTTTTGCGCAATCGTATGACACTTTAGACTTTAAACAAACATGTTTTGAGTCCTGGTGATGAAGAATATATGTAATTTATTTTGCCTTTTCTTTGGTTGTTGCCTTTTTTTGCCTTTTCTCATATTTTTCCTCTTTTCAAATATACACACAAAAAGTAAATTTACTCAATGTAAATTCATGCATATTTCGGATCCACATAATTTTTTCTATACATTGACTAATTAGCTGAACAGAAAAATTTCGAATAAATACAAATAAATGTATGTAGCTTTTTTGTGTGCTATCCCAGTGCTTTCAATTGTCGACGCTACATATTTTTGTAACAGTACCTAATTCATGTTTTTTTTACATTTAGGAAAACAATGGGAGAAGTTTTGAAAATCTTAGACAAAATCAAGAGCGACTTAGAGACACTAAAGGTACAGTCGCAAAAGATGTTTTGAACAAATATAAGTCTGTTTTTTCTGCATATAAGGGACTTGAGGCATTATTCCAAAAAAATGCGTTGTTAAAGGTGACGAAAACAGTAAGCTCCCAAAAAATATAGAAGTAGGTAATGTGGAGTTTTTAAAATTGGGCTCCACTCGTTTCCGTTGATGTAGAAAGGTCTTTCAGTTCCTTTAAAGCGCTATTGAAGGTCAACCGCAGGCGGTTGTTGAAAATTAAAAAAAAATGTTACTATAATTAAGTTTTTATTTTATTCCCTCCTGTTTGAATAAATGCCTTTTTTGCCTGGATGGATGTTTTACTTTGCCTTTTTTTAAATTTTTAGGTCAACAAAATCCTATACCTGATCATAATATTAGTTAAATTTTTGCCATTTACGATAACTTAACTTAACAAACGCGTTCAAATTATTAAAATTTTAAAAAGTGCAAGTGTTGCTGATGATCCAAAATTATCGATTTCCCGGCGTTCAAAGCAATTAACCGATTTCTTTGGCTGGTGATTGAGAATCAGGACTTGGACGACATGTGGTTTCAACAAAAAGGGGCAAAAAGCCATACAACACGACCAGTTATGGCGTTATTGCGTGAGGAGTGCTTACTTCACGCACATGCTTCGAGTTCAATATAAAACTTTTGAAGAAGATCAGATTCCTTTATAATTCGAAAACCTTATATGATTGCTGATAATTAAATCATATTTTTTAAATCATTTGCAAATGTTTGTAAAAATAGTTATGTTTGACTTAAAATCAGCCGTTAATTAACGCCCTAATAATATATAATATGCTTATAATATTTATAATATATACTTACCTCATTTATCCATTCAATAAACAAAGTTTCGTGTGAGTGTCTCATATCTAAAATTATTTTTTTTTTTTGTTCCCAGAACTCCCCTTAAATTATCACTTCATCTAGGTTCTTCGGTTGAACTGACTTTCTATAGCGATTATGGCCAATAAACAATTGTTCATCACGAAGATTGTAAACTTAATAAAAATAAAAAAAAAAATTTCCATATATGCAGAGTTTCCCTCGAGTAATTAGAGCTCACATAATAATTCAAATCTGATGTACATACATATTTTCATAAGAGTAGGTAGTTATACGAAAGTGTTTGCATTAGGACTTTGGGTTTATTTTTTTTTATTTTCATTGTTTTAAAAACAGGGTGAATCAAAATTATTGGCGAATGTTTAAAAATATAAAAATAAAAGAATTTTTTTAAATGTTTGTTGTGTGTGAAAAACATATATAATTGTTTACTTGTCAAGAAGTTCATACAAAAAAAAATAAAATGTAAAATTTGTATGGGCCAGCTCGCCCAGCATTCGAACGAAATTTTTCCTTAAGATAATTATATTCTTTATTTTTTCATCAAATTGAACAATTTATATTCTCAAGAATATATAGATCTGGCAATAGTGCCGTCTGCCTAAGTGAAAATACAATTTTGAGGGGCTTCAAAAAATCTCTTAAAATAAGTTTTATGGCCCCATTGAATAATTTTTATACACAAATGTAGTAGATTGAGAGCGTAACGCCAAAAGTAAATGTTGGCGATTCTATTTTTCATTAGGTACAAAATTTGCCAAATTTCATTCCCGTAGTTATTGTTTGTTATTCCTTAGAATTTAATATTTTCTGCTCCCCATAAAAATTTGAATTTCAGATATCACCATCAACCCCCTGAAAGTATGCAATTTCTTTCGATTTTCCTGCTTTTCCGGTCGAAATTTTAAATTTTCGTCTCCGTAGTATCTTAACCATGTTCAATACGAATCCAACAAAAAAATCCACATATAAATTGGGTGATGTTTAGATAAGATATGCGCGTGTCAACAAAAAACCAATTAATTTTGTATACAAACTAGCTGGTCCGACCGGCTTCGAATAGAATTTTTCATAAATTTTAGCATTTATTTAAAAAGGGGAAAATGTTTTTTGTTTGTTTGTTTTTTTTTTTTTTTAAACCTGAAAACATGTTGTTACAGTATTTTTTTAAAAATGCTTTTATCTTTACATAATTTGTAAAATGTCTTTTTTGGGAATAGTTTTTTTAATTCACATACCACCCTGTAATATTTAATCCTCGCTTGGGTGCTTCAGTTTTGCATTGAATTGGCCCCTCGTATAGGCCGTTTAATATTATATCAAAGACATCCCATTCACCTATACTGTTTGTGTATTTTTGTTTTTGTTGTTGTTTTTTTTCTTTGTACTCTATATAGTGTTTTTGTTCATTGAGGCTTTAGATTGTGGCCTCGATTAACTTATGCAAATCCACTCGAATGCAAAAATGCTTGCACACTATAAATAACACAGCATATAGTGTCTTCAATAAAATTGCTTAAGAGCTACTGGGGTTCTGATGCTGCTGAGGCACGCATTACATATGCCTGGTATGGACATAATATGCATATAAGTTTTCTCCATAGTTAACCTGCAAAATTTATTACGTGGAACATGCTTAGTGCTTAGTGTGCGCCTGTGCAAATTGTCGGGCTTTTGTTCAAACAACAACCATCCCATATAATGGTCTTCTACTGGTGGGATAATTAAATCAAACTGATAATAATGATTGGAGCTGTAAAGGATGAGCAATAACTGAGCCATATTATGAACATATATGGCTGGTCATTGTATAAATAAAATGGAAATCTTTTATTCGAAAATAGATTAAACGGTTACTAATTTTTTAAGATAATTTAGTACATTTTACATTTGAATTTGGGTTTACAAGTGGAGTTTGCTTCGAAAGACTTTGACCAGAAAAAGCAGACATTGAATTGAACTGCATAAACAAAATTTTCTATTAAATACGAATAAGTCCTCTGCGAAGTCACTGAACAGTATATCCTCAATTATTTATTTTCTCATAAAAAGACACAAATTCAAATCGCACAAAAAAAATAATACAAGAATGTCCTTTCTTCCTTTCGCTTTCTCTTTACCATAAAATAGCGTAAGATATCGAAAACCAAAAATCCTTCACACGCCTGTCACTCAAATGATCAATTTTCCATGCAAATCTGCACAAATCTTTCATAATGTGTATCTGATGTATATGCCCGTTTTATATACAATGACATCTTTTGATGGAATATGTGTGTGCGATGGGAAAATCTAATGCAATCACCTGCAAATCATGCAAAATTATATAAAAACATCCTTGCACAATCATCAGCAGGTATTTTTGAAGACAAAAAAAAACACAACAAGAAAAATGCACCTATTTCTCAGCAGGTAATAGAATCGATATTTTTTTTTATTTTTTTTTTTACAAAATATCCTTGAAGAAAATAATAATTATTATCCTTTGCACCCGTCATCAATGTTTGGCAGGGTAATCATGTAAATTCTTTTAAGATACTTTCACTTGTCCACACAAAAGAAAAGTGAATCTTGAACTCCTACTACATCAACATACAATATATTTTTTGTGTGATGGTGTGTATACATGGACCTAAAGGACCATTCAATTGGTATTGATCCCTCATTATTGGGACGTGGGAACGTAAACAGAAAATTAGTGTACAATGCAATCGAAGGATAAACTATATGTACCTTACCTACATATAAATATAAATCGAGAAAATGCATCTAACTAAAAACAGGGTCGACTTCCTTTATGAATATTTTCTTCTTCCTTTTTCAAAAACTGAATACAGAAAAATAATGAAATCAAAAATTGAATATTCACTTCGATTTTAAAATTCCATATTTACCTCCCCATCCATTCAAATAATCTCTTTCTAAATAAGTACTACATACATATAATTGAAATCGATTCTTTTAAAAGGATATCAAAGGAATATTTCCTTTTTTTGTTTTCTTTATTTTTTTTTTCAAAGAGAAATTCACTTTACTGAATAAACCTACAATCAAAATGCAAGTGGCTATTTATCGGCGGATAATTTGATTGACTGGTCAAAGGAATAAGAAGCATTTATATTAGAATCGGTATATAGGTAGTATGCCTGGATAATGAATATCCTTATTGCGTTATTGATTTAAATTGAATATTCAATTAAATATAATTTTAAAAGAAAAGGAAGTTATACCTACATATGAATAAGAAGTGCCCTAGATTATTGTAAATTTATTTTTTATGATTTTTGAAATATGATCGGATATGGATCGAATTGAAGTAAGTAGGTATGTTAGATATAATAACATAGATCGTAGATCTCTTTGATAATTTTTTTTTTAAGATAAGAATTTTGAAGTGTAGTTACATTAAAATTTGATTATTATAAAACATTCTTGTAATACAAAAATCCAGTCTATTCAAACGATAAAACGTATATTTGGAATCAAAAGATATGTAGTGTAATGCGTTTTGCGTATAAGCTACAGAAACCCTTAAACACAGGGTTCAAATCTTTTCAATGACAGGAAAAATTATTTTTAAAAAAGTTTGATAAAATTAAATATAAATTATAATTTATAAGTAATAAAATGAAACGGGAGCGGATCGAAATATTCGGTTTTGCTTAGTCAAAATTGTTGACATTCAATTTATGTATTAACGAAATAAAACCCTGAAATATTAGAGATTTTCACTTCGAAACATTTTAACAAAGCTTAATTTTTGTTTAGTTACTTGTTTTTATGTAGGTTAAGCATATTTCCAAAAACATAGCTTTTGAATTTGTGAGAAGGAAGAAAAGATCAAAATTTAGATTTTTGTTAATTGCTCGAAAACTATCAAAGTATTGGAATAAAATTTCAAGGCAAAAATTGTAGTTTATAAAATTCTACACCTACCTACACAAAAAATATTAAATAATTTTTTCTTGATAAGAGAAAGTGATTTTGAGAACAAATTCCTCAAAAGTTTCCAGCTTGATTTTTTTTAACCGTAGACCAACGTTAAAAAAAACGACTAAACTTACGTTGTTGGTGGATCGTTTCCATTTTCAACTCTCATATATTTTATGAGAAAATAAATACAAAAATTAACATTTCTTCAGAAAAATTTGCAGTTATGTTAAGAAGTAATTGAAAAATTCAAAATAAATAAATATGAGAAGTCGTTGTGATTATAGGTACCTACTTAAATGTTTTCAAAACATTTAACACACATTTCGGTTCTGGTTGTGTTTGTTTTTGCAAAGAGTTTTTTTTATCTTTTTCATCTTAACAAATAGCACATCTGCCACGTATTTTTGGTGATGACAAAAAAAATCTTATTCGATATTTGACAGGTGAGTTGGTATCTTCGCTTTTGGTTAAAAAGGCTTCCCCGAACCAATTCGAAACTGTCTCGGCGACGAAGAAAACATTATTGTTTTTTGTCGTCACGACAGATTCGCGTTGGTTTGGGGGATCATTAATTCATAATCGATGTGAAAGAAAAAGATAGCGTTGATTAAAGAAACAAGAAGGCTCGAGGTGCTCTTGATGTACAGCCGTATCAGATTTTTTTAAAACGTCTCTTAGATGTCATTTGGTTAAGTGCGCTTAAATATTTAAATTGCCTTTAAATGACTTCACTTAAATTCTTATCTATAATCGGTTTCGCATTCATACTTAACTTAACAACGCACAGTGCGGTATTTTGACCTGAAACGTGGCCAAAAATCAATTTTCTCAACTTTCCCTCCCAGGATTAAGCTTGTGTCCCATAACAGGTAGATTGGTCACCCCCGTTCGCGACACCATCAGTTGCAACTAGCACTAGTTGAATAAGCACTTTTTTTTTGCGATTTTTTTAAAAAAAGGTGTATTTTCTGTGTGTTTTTTTTTAGTCTTAAAAGTGATTTTGGTGAAAAAATTTGATATGGATATCGTCAACCAAGGTATGTATAGTATTTTAAGCAACTATTAATTTGTATATTCAACTTAATTTTGTCATATCCATGAGTTTAAGTATCAACTTAAAAAATATGCACTTTTTTCGTTGTTTTTTCCATATATTAGTGTTTTTAAATATGCGCAACATCCCGCAACATAGTCTATTATATATTTTATTTAACTGCTGGATATGTAGAACAATCTAAGCTTTCAAAACCATGCACAAGTTTGCACCTAAGAAAAAACAGAGCCTTTGAAAAAAACTCCTTTAAAATGACCCTTACTAATAGATTTTTATATTATTCTCTAATTCCACCTTGTCTATGACCAGAAAACAGCTCCATGAGTTGGTAAGAAGAAGCTCACAAAGGCTCCTTAACGAAAAACTTGAAGATTTAGATCAAAAACTTATGGATATAACAAATTGTCCCCCGGAGGAAAAAGATGAACTTCTCAAAATTATCAAGGCGTTCAAACCAAATTATAAACGAAGATGGCAACTCTGCAGTAGAACAGAAAGGCGTTTCTTGGATAAGAATGAAGAGTGGCTTAGCGAAGAAATAACACTACCTGTTGGCTTACTTTCCGGAAGGTATAAAGGTCGCCCAAGCAAAGAATTCGGGGAATCAAATGACCGAACAAAACGACGAAAAACAATGGAACTTCGAAAGAGTGTGTCTGTTGATAAACTGACATACGCGGCACAGATGAGTCAAAGAGCCGCGGGAAATATTAATATAGCCAAAGTGATGCAGGTTGTGACCGAAACTCCCACCAGGGCTATGAAGTTCCGGAAAGCAGCTGCGATTGGCAGCTGAAAACGAAGAAACACACACCTGAAAACGCTATCCTTAAAGCGTTTCGTCGAAGCCAATTTAACTGAAAGTCAATACGAAGTAATTCATCAGGCCAACAAATATATCTATCCGTGCTATATAAAGCTAAACAAGATTGTTACCCACCAAAAAGCGTCAGTGAGGCAGTTGCCGAAGGGGTTTTCTGGGAAAAAAGTATCTTTCAGTTTTTTTCTAATTTCTTAAAAACTATGATATTTGTTGGAATGAGATTTTTAGTATTTGACTGAAAATTTATCAGGCCATTGAATATTGATAAAAAAAAAATGTTCTTATTATTGCAAAATTAAAAAAAAAAATGAATTAAAAAACAAAAAAAAATCTCTAATAAATAAATAAATATAATTCTTCCCAAATGTCAAAATATATTTAAGAGGGCTTTAAATAACCTTTAAACGCAGTGGATGGCGTTTAAGTTAACAGGCCTTTAAGTAACGTTGCTTAGATTTTAAAATTGTTTATAGATACCGATTTCCCACTTAAGAGCTATTTAAAGGTATTTTAAAGTTAAGAAGGCTTTAAAATTTCTTAATAGATACGACTGGTAATCTTTGCCCAATTCAACACCTAGATCATGGAGAAATTTCTTACGACTTTATTTGCTTCTCGAAGTCTGATAACCTAGATCGATTTGCATACAAACAATGAAGGCAATCAATGCAGAAATATTGACGATATTGGAAAACATGCACATTGGCCAACGATTTGTTCGAACTGAATTTCTAAAGCATTTTATCGGCATTGTCAACATCGCCTTTAGTTTTGTTGTAGTATATCGAAAGCAGTTTCGACTTCAGGCACAAATTCTTTGTCACCACGCAACAAAAAATCTTCATCACTTGACGTAGCTACGCCTTGACATTTTATGTTTCTTTGATTGAAATAGAGCAAATACCAATTATACTTCTGTGTGCAATGAAATCACAAAGAAATTTCCATACAAAATATAACGGGTCAAAAACGACCAAATCTGACAGAAAAGACTTAAATTCAATGGATTAGGTTCCAAGTAATAAAGTCATAAAAACCCAGCCAAAAAGTAATTTTTAAAATATTTAAGTTTAAATAAAAATTGATCGAAAACGAACCTAACGTAGGTCTACGGTTAAAGGGGTTTTGGTGTGATAACACACTACCAGTTAGATTTCCACGCTTTCGCTCCATCATATTAATATTGATATTTTCAAATATTTTTTTACAATAAATGTAAGGTATGTAACTACTTTGATTATTACAAGTAGGAACGAAGTTTCATTAAATACATTCAGAAAAAGTGTTCATAAATGCAGCGTAAAACACATGCGCAAATATTTTGCATGACGTTAATATGATTACAATTGATCGCATATACCTAAACAAAGCAACCATGCATTTATGAAAGCACCCAAAACTTTTTAACAATTTGCTGAATTTCAAACGTAAAACTTATTTTATATTTCATTTATATTTTTAGTATTAATTTTTATTATTTTTCAAAATTTTAATGTTGTCCAATTAGTAAGGTTAGAAATGAAATTTCCTATATAAGTATACCTATAAGTACATAGGTACCTACCTATCTTATTTAAATTTATAGGTATCTAAATTAATTCTCTTTCGTTTAAGGACTTATACCTACATAAGTACAGAATACAGGCAGATATAATATATGTATGGTGCATAATAAGCCTGCTTATATACCTATCCTATTTCGTTTGAATATTCTTAAACATTAAGCATGTGTCACAAAATAACTACCATAAATCTTTACCACAACTGGCACCAATAGCAGGCAAAAAAATTGTTAAACAATAACAACAACGGTTTAAGTGTGCCCTTCCCTATTTACCATTATTTCAATTTAAAGCCTTTATATAGGTAGATACATACAAATTCTATTTTAAATAAAAAAATTCTTTCATTAAACGGTAAAAAAGCGAATGTGATCAGACAACAAACCCATATACATTATGTGTACGTATAATGATGATCAACTCTGAACGGGCACCCTTTTATTCGCGTCACGTGTTTGACGTTGCGCCTGCGTTACATAAAAAAAACTACAAAACATAAAAAAATATAATATATCTATCTATAGAAAGGGTAGTTTTGTCCTGGTTATTGCCATTAAACATAGAAAAAGGATCTGCTGCTTACTGATCTCCCCACATTCCAAGAGTGATGATGCAATGCACGCACACCTTGATTTTGAAATTTTCATGTTTTTCCACTTTTACCGGTAGCGATTTTTATCGAAAGTGTAACTAACGGCATCTGAATGGTGTTGAAATAAAAAAAAAAAAAGAATGGCTCCTATAGGAATGAACGAATGAATGGGTGCGTTGCGTTGCGTGGAGATAGCACGCAGTTAGCACGCATTTTTAAGGGGTTACCTTTTTTCCAATTCAAGGTTTCGGCATATTTTAAAACGGTTAAAAATGTTTGTTTGTTTCACCTCTTCCTCCAAAGGGATTGCTATGATTTCAGATAAAAAGGAAAGGGATATTATATCCACACTAAGGATAAGGAACTGAAAGTGAATCAGCTTGTTGAGAGTATTGTTAATGGAAGAAATCTATTGACGACGACGCGTGCGCAACGGTAGTGGTGAGGCGTCATTCATTTAAGTAGCACATATGTATGTATATGACTCGTGCTATTGGAAATCTTTTGCTCTATGGTTTCAAAATTAGCAGATGGAAATTTTGGGAAAACATCGCGAGCTAATGGGAAATATGATCTGCGCGCGAAAGGATGTTCGAAAAATAAACATTCAATTAGCCTTCTCCTTCGAGGACTGTCATCTGTGTCTATGACATGTGTCATCTGGGGTCCAGTTCGATATCAGTTGTTTGTGTTGTCGATGATGACGGGTTTAAATTTAGAACTTTACTCGCTGTCAAATGTTTAGTTTCCGGAGAAATCCATCAACATCTCACAGTAAACAGCTCGAACAGGGTGCTATTTTTCAAAATTAATTGAAAGTTGAAAACTGTTGCCGATTGCCGATAAAAAAAAAGAAATATGGAAATGAATCGATTGCGCGTTGTCCATTATAGCCGCATAGATTGCAACCATTTTCGGTGGGGAGAGAGAGAGA
The DNA here is from genome assembly GCA_951394125.1 of Epistrophe eligans. Classification (NCBI taxonomy): domain Eukaryota; kingdom Metazoa; phylum Arthropoda; class Insecta; order Diptera; family Syrphidae; genus Epistrophe; species Epistrophe eligans. The sequence continues at coordinate 28,182,701 of OX596030.1, forward strand.
CACTGGAATTTTTTATTTCTCCATCTGAATGTGAAAAAAAAGTTGTCCATGCATGAATGAATTTGCAAGTCTCAATTGCCTTTTGCATATCTGTGTACAACAAACGTCATCCAAAGTCGTCGTCGTCGCGTTGTGATGGTGTCTTGGTCATCGAGTCGCCCTGGGAGATTGACTTAACTGAAAATGTTATATGTGCGTTTGCGTTTGCGATTTAAGTTTCAGCAGCCTTAAGGCCTGCCTCAATATGTGTGGTATGGAGATTGCTTTGCCTGGAGCACTGTTTACGAGTTTTAACATAATGCCTTATGCTTCTACCAGCACACAGAGCAATGCATATGGCGGGCTTTGGGTGCTTTATAATGTCATTTGCATTATTTGATTGATTTGTTGAAGTGGTTGCAATGGACATTTCAGCTTTTGATTTATTTTTGCATTTCATTTCGTTTAGGTATAAAAGTTGATTTGATTTTTTTTGTTTTCAATTGATTTTCCGTGAAAGGGAAAAAGCCAAGTTTTCTCTCTATATGTATTTCAATAGGAGAATCACAATATCGCATGGGAATTGGTAGGTATACCATATTATGGCAATTGTATAATATAATGTTTAAGTGTTTGATTCGAGCTATAAAATGACCTTTACTTTGTATTTTAATTTGAATATGAGGTTTTCCATGACTTTACCCAACTACAGGGTTATTCATTTTTCAGTTTCGAAAGTAAAGCTAAATAAAACACACAGCGATATATTTTTGATGAAAATTTTATTTCAATATAAAGTTTGGACTTTGCCATTAAGTGTGAAAAACAATATCATTCAAATGGCCGCCTCGGGAAGATTCGCTGCATGCGATTCTTTTGAGGTAAGTTTTACTCACTTTTTCGCACATTTCGGGCAGTATCTAAGTCATAACTTGAGTAATGTTGGTTTTGCGTCTAGAGTTCGGAGATTATTCACGTAAACACGATCTTTTCGTAGTCCCACAGAAAAAAAAATCTAACGGTGTCAAATCGCATGATCTTGGTGGCCAGTTGATGTCGCCAAAACGTGAAATTACGCTACTATGAAATTTCTTACGCAATAAAGTCATTATTGGTCGTGTTGTGTGGCTTTTTTCCCCGTCTTGTTGGGACCACATATCGTCCAAGTCATAATCTTCAATCGCCGCCGGCCAAAAAAATCGGTTAGTTGCTGCGAACGCTGGTAAATCGATAAATTCGGATCATCGGCAACACTTGCACTTGCAGCTGCAATATTTTCGACTGAGCGTGCATTACGATGATGCACAGGCCTTACGACATCAGTAACGCTTCCACTCTCTTCAAATTTCTTCACAATTTCACCGATTGCTTGCGTAGTCAGTCGATTATGACGACCATAATCATCGCGTAATGCGCGAAAAGTGGCTACGTTTGAATCAGCACTTTTATAGTAAATTTTAATAATTTTAACGCATTGTTCAATTGTTAAGCGATCCATTATCGTAAATGGCAAACATTCAACTAATATTATGACACTTCAAATGACAGCTGAGTTTAACAGGTGTCAAATGCCAGCGCTACCAACTTGGAATCACGAAATAAATGACCTGTTATAAACCTGTTACTTGATGAAATACTGTCCTACAATAAATTTGTGATGAACCTTCAGATTTTAACAGTAATATTCTTTACCACCTACATATGTTTTTCAACTACTTTTTTCTTAATGGTGTAAAATATAACATTCCACAACAAACAATTTAAAGTTAGAAAGCGGCTAATTAACAGACTACTAGCCAGAGTTTTCCAAACCATTGGGATTACAAAATGGTTAAAAGATGTATTAAATGGCTATTTTAATTAAGGCCATAAAGGCTGGGAATAAGTAAAAAAAATTCAGCCAAAGTTTTAAAAATGCTTGATTTTCAAACCAGAAAAATAACTTTCTGGTTATTTAAGGGTTAAGATATATCCAAATTTTACCTTTAGTTTTAAAATGGAATTTTTCAAACCAATATATGAAGAAAAGGTTGTCTAAGACTAAGAGAGAACATTATATCCAAATCAACCTTAGAGTAGTATTTGGATTGTTTCTACCGCAAAAGCAAACGGAAGTATATATATATATCTTATTTTTAGCCACACTATGATCAAAGTAATTTAAGATTTTTTTTGTAACCTCGGCTATTTCTGAGCTGGCGCTAAAAATGTTTGGTTGTATCTTCAACTCCTCAATTTATAGCAAGAATTCTTTTTTTATCACTTAGCTTTAATACAAAAATGTACCTAATAATTTTTAACTGTTATCAAAATTTTCTAATTTATTTTATTTTTCGAATAAAATCTTGTCTCTATCCTAAGGACGTGTGTTTCACTTTTAAGGCTATACTTAAATATATATAAAGAATATAACCAACAAAGAGTATTATATTAAAACCAGTTGCCGTAGACAAAAAATAAGCATTAAGTTGCACTGATTTTTGGGAAGTTGTTAGGATAGATACCAAAAGTGTAAAACCAAGTTTGCAGTTACGAAAGACCTGTGCTAACTTCGTAGTGCTCAAAAAACCTCAAATTTTTCGTACTTTATTCGGGTGTTTTTTTTTATAGAGGTAATAGAAATGGAATAAAACAAAGATAATTTTTTTAAATTGAAATGGAATTTACTTTATTCGAAAGATAATCCAAGTCCGAGCCAGCCGTGGTGGTCATATGCCAGAAATCATATTTAAATTATAATGCCAGAAGATCTTTCGAATAAATTAAAATTCATGTCAATTAAAAAATAAAAACTTCTTTGTTTTATTCCATTTCAAAGTTCTGTACCTCTAAAAAAATACCCTTTAGGAAAAAAATCACCTAGTACACTTTCAACTTACAGAGCTCCAGTTGCGCTGAAGTTATAGCACATTTTGACTACTTTAAAAGTGTACTTTTTTCTAGGATGTACCTTTTAAAAGTTATAAGTCAAAAATTGAAAAAAATACAAAAATTCGAGGTTTATCGAGCACCACGCAGTTAGCACAGAACTCTCTTGGCTGGTAAACTTGGTTTTACACTGTTGGTATCTATCCTTCCTAATTACTTCCCGAAACATCAACACTGCTGAGCACAGAGCAATTTTTTGGTACGATGTCTTATGTGACTAGCTTATATATTCGTCATCATTTCATCAATAATTAAGGAAGCTCGATGAGTGTAAACGAAGTGTAAACCCTTTTGACAAAATTTATACTATTACTTCTTCAATATTTAGGTTTGAAAGTCTCAAAACCATCTACAAAACCATTCAAAGTTCTAAAATTTCATCCAATCATTCCCGATTCCGTCCCCATATGATTCTTGCTAAATATCAATACTTATAGACAGACTGTTAAAAAATCGCGTGATTGGTGTGATAGTACCATGTACTATTTCAAAAAAGTTATAAAGTTCATGGCCCTTTCTAAAACTTTTTTTCATCAAAGATGTTAGTGAGGATGAGCACTAGATGCAGCATTGTTGTCCACCATCATTTGCAAACGTATACAAGTTTGCGTGATGCTAAAATAAGACACTGATCTACATGTATCTAATTTGGTGTTCCTCATGCATTTCTTCCAAGATCTGCCTTGGTTTTAATTTATTGTTTATTGTTGAATTTCCTTGCCTAAAGCTTTATTGAAATGGCTCTCAATTAGCTTATGTTAACGGCTTTAAAACGGTCATACGAGAAGATAAAATATATCTTGTTAGCAATGTTAGAACTTAGAAGAATGATGCGTCTTTGCATCCAAACATCGGACATATTTCCTTTAACTATTTGGTCGGAGTTTATGAATACTCCCTACCAGAGCAATATCTGCTGCTATCAACTTTTTGACAGGTATGGCGTTAGAGCTAGTAGCTTTGTTGTATCTGAGCTTAAGTAAGCGTAAGACTCTTTTCATTTCGACCAAGTTGTTTGGACGGAATTGCTGGGATCCAGGTGAAAAAGTTTTTATTTTGGTCTACTTGTTCAGGTTCAAAAATGTTCATTCTTCCTGGTAGCGTGCAGTGGCGGTGGTGCTTCTTTCTCGTCTTCACATCCAATACAAACTTGTATGTTTTCAGCTTGGCCTTAATTATTCTTGCAGGTTTCGGTTCGGGCATTGGAACTTTTAAGGGTTCTTTTTACCTTTAGTTAAGACATCCGAACAACATTCCTGCAGTATGCAGTATAGTTAGTATCTCTCCATTTTTTTGAACTTCTGAGAGGTCCAGTGATCATTTCTATTCTTCTATTAATAGAGCTCTCAGGCAGCTCCTGATGGTACCTCTATATGCAACCCTGCTGTCTCCTGATGTAACTTTTATTTTAGTACTGCAATTTTTGTTTATTTCAAATTAACATGAAATATTCTTGTTATATTTGCACTGATACATTTTTTTCCTAAAAAAGCTGTCAATTTGTCAAAAAATTCTGTCCTAAATAGCCGCATCAGGTGTCGTATTAAATTGCCTTTACACCAGAATGATGTTTTTCTGTGAGTGCAGTCTGTAAAAAAAAAGCAGACAATCTCTTCCTGTACACAGTGTATATAGTCTGCATCTGCACAATGCACAGTAGTTGAATGTCAATGCCTTATAGCTTGTGATTATATTGCAGGTTCATTCAAATGAGCAAACATCATGAACAAATAAAATAAAAATTAAACTTATGTATGTAATTAGTTTTTATGAGGTCTCGCAGTCTCAGCCATCAGAATGAGAGGGAGTTCGCATTGTGCATTCGCATTATACTCAGTTGAGGAGTCTATGATATGAGCATGCGCGACCGCGTGGAGTTTTTTGTTTTTTTTTTTTTATTTTTATTTTTATTTTTATTTTTTCATTTATTTATTGTTTTTATTTAATTTTCATTTGAATTCGTTTCTTAATTTTATTTTATTGCCTCTCGCTCTCTGTGGATTAAGTTCATAATACTCGTAGTCGTAGTCATAGGTAAATGCAATATAGAGGATTATTATGGGAGTGTGTGTATTGGAGAGAGAAATTTCGCGTGATATGCGGCAATAATTCAAAGCGCGAAGAAGCGCGCAGAGTGTGAAATTATATACGTTTGTTGTAATGCACTTTGCGTTCCATTCAGTTTTTTTTTTTTTTTCGTTCCTGTTTTGTTTTTTATTTTATTTTAATTTTTTTTTACTTTAATTTGTTTTTTTATTTTATTTTTATTATTTTGTAATTTTCTTGGGAGACGATGACTATAGGTAAGACTTAGGAATGAAGACGATGACACTGACACTCGTCCTCGCGAGGCAAAACAAATTGTGTGTGTGATGCGATGATGATGGGATGGTGGAGTCGCATTTATACGCCGTGAGGGACATTTTGGTCACTATACTCACAAGAGTCGCGACATTAAGTCTGGCGCGCATATATAGGAGTCTCTATGTCTGGAATTTATAACTATATAATACCAGTGTGATGATGGGGGCATGAAAAGGCCCTTGACAGATGCTATCACTTTTTAGTTCTGACGGAAGAAACACATTTTTGATTGAGCCTTTGCATGTTGCATGTTCAGCTTTTTTTTTTTTTTGTTTTTCTTTTTTTTTGTTTATTAATATAATAATTATGTATCGCAACAGATAGATTGTATTTTTGTATTGTTTTGAATGTTATGGTGGAAAACTTAGCATAATAATTCATTAATTATATTTTTAGATATTTTAATAGAGAGGGCTAAAGAGATATTATTTATATTTGTGGAGTCTGATTGTATGCTTGAATTTCTATAAAAACAAATTTGTAGACATATTTTGAAAAAGCGTTTTATTTTATTGTATATTTTATTTTGAGAAAGTCTTTATCGCAAGGAAGATAGGTAAATTAATATTGGTTTTACCATAAACCAGAAATGTACTTTTGTATTTTCTTTAATACTACACAAGTTATTAAATAAGTATACCTTTGCTTATTTTAGTAACTTATTTGAATTTAACAAACATAATGGGTCATTCATTTTCGAAAGTAAAGCTAAATAAAACACACACAGCGATACCTGCTTTATCAAAAAATGTATTTCATTATAAAGTATGGACTTTGCCATCAAATGGCTGCCTCGGGAAGATTCGCAGCAACTGATTCTTTTGAGGTGATTTTTAACCACTTTTTCGCACATTTCGGGCGGTATCTCGGCCATAACTCGGGTAATGTTGGTTTTTAATGTGTTTAGAGTTCGGGGATTATTCGCGTAAACACGGTCTTTTGCGTGGCCCCACAGAAAAAAATCTAAAGGTGTCAAATCGCATGATCTTGGTGACCAATTGACATCTCCAAAACGTGAAATTACGTGACCAAGAAACTTCTCACACAATTAAGTCATAATTGGTGGTGTTGTGTGGCTTGTTGCCCCGTCTTGTTGGAACCACATATCGTCCAAGTCATGATCTTCGATCTCCGGCCAAAAAAATCGGTTATCATTCGACCATATCGCTCTGAATTGAACGTAACCGTCTGCATATTGGCATTTTCAAAGAAATACGGACCAATGACACCTTTCGACCAAAGGTTAGGTTAGGTTGAAGTGGCTGTCGGCGGAGAACCGACACACTTAGACCCATTGTTTGGCCCATTGTGATACCACATGGATCTAGGAAAGCTGCAATTTGCTTAAAGATATCAATTGCTTAGAGCGTTTCAGATCCAGCATTGGCCAGATTTGTTTTGTCGCCAAGCAAGTGGTGAGGTTGTTCCACCTAAGGTTTGTTTTCTTTATAGCATCTTGCTTTAGCATATGTTTAAAAGCAGCGACCTTTCGACCATAGAGCACAAAAAAAAAATCACTTTGCCTGGATGCAACGGCACCTCTTCGATAACTTGTGGGTTTTCTGAGCCCCATATGCGGCAATTTAGTTTGTTTATTCATACACACCGAGTGAGAAATGTGCCATCGCTCAAGAAAATGTTGTTCGAAAAATCGGTATTTATTGTATGTTGTTCCAACACCCAAGAATCCACTATCTTCAAATTTCTTCACAATTTTACCGATTGCTTGCGTAGCCGGTCGATTATGACGACCATAATCATCGCGTAGTGCGCAAAAAGTGGCTACATTTGAATCACCACTTTTGTAGTAGATAAGTTTTAATAATTTAACGCGTTGTTCGATGGTTAAGCGATCCATTATCGTAGATGGCAAACATTCAATTAATATTATAACACTTCAAATGACAGCTGAGTTTGACAGGTGTCAAATGCCAGCGTTACCAACTTGAAACCACGAAATGAATGACCTTTATTTTTGGCAGATTTTTTCGCTTAAAAAAAAATATGTATATCAGTTGAATATTTCTACAAAATTCGCTTCGATCTAAATACTGTAGAAAAGGTGTTAGAAAAGCCATTTCTAGGATGCCCGTTATTTTGCCTTTAAACCAGCAATTTCTTTATATTTATGTGAAAAAAAGTAAAATTTGTTGAAATCTTTAGAAAAATTTATGGTTTCCCAATAACTTTTATTGGCCGTTTTAACATTAAAGTTTAATTTTAATATTTGCAAACAAATTTCGAAAGTATTTTTAGGAATTTATTTTTTGCCAGAAAATATCTTTCCACACCCTCTATACAAAAAGAAAAACAATTTGGCGCGCAACAAATGATTAACGACTAAAAACACCTCGTATAACTTTTATGCAGGTTGAGAGTTCAGGTACCATAATACTTCTACCTCAGTAGTTGATGATATCCTGCAGATATAAAGGTCTTTTTTACATTTTCAAAGCAATGAATTATAATTCATGACGAGATCGATTATTTGGTATTCTTTGTATAGAAATAGACAGTCGGATGTCGACCTAAACCTGATGTGTGCAATTGTTCTTCACTTTACGATTTATTCTCAAAAAAAAAAAAAAAAATTGTCTCTGAGTTTCTTTTTGTTTATTTTTTTTATTGGAACATATAACATCACTTGTGCAAGGATGTTTCGACCAAAAAAATTTAAGGACCAAACCTGCATTCAATTTTGCGCAAGATGCAGTTCCCACACTTTAAGTTTTTTTTTTATTTCGTTTGGAGATTGAGAGAGGGTAGTAGATTTAGGTAGTTTTAGTTTATATTTTTTTTTTTCTGTGTGTTCGCATTTTTGCGGTATTATAGATAAATATCCATCTATTGGATTCATAGACTATGTAAGGACGACACTTTCATTTTGTCCTTTGAATTCTTCTAAAACGAGATTTATGGGTTATTTATCCGCAGTATATTTTCCACAAAAAAAAAAAAAAAAAAAACACCATCTTTGTTAGCAGGTAATTGCGATGGTGTCGTTGATGATGATTATTGTGAAATCTGAAATTGACACAATAGTCTTTTGCCGGTGAATAAAAGTCAGAAAAATATAACATTCAATTAAAATCGTAACACCGTAATTCGGTTCGTTGGGGTTGGTGGCAATAAGAATGCAACATGTGACAGGGAATCATTCGGACTTAGGACAAAATCCATACATGAAGGGTGTAACAACAATTTTTTTTTTTTTTTTTGGCAGTTCTTAGAATATCAACACACAAACAGATTAGCTGTTTTGTTAATAATGGAGGAAGGTGTCCATCAAAAAAGATCTGCTATTCACTATCGTGAATAAAAAAAAAAGAGCACAATATCGATTGTTCACCTTGTTGAAAAAAAATCTCCCAAAGTTGTTATCTAAGTACATATATGTAATTTTGTGTAATAATGAACACATGTTAGGTACGCTGAAATAACTTTAAACATTCGCCAAGAAAATATTTTAATTTTGACAATTCTATTAAAAAAGAAAAATCTAAATATAAAAACTTAGTTAAAAGATTTATTTAATTTTTTGTAAAAGCCAGTTTTTCGATTCTAATTTCTTAAGGTCGTTTTGTTTTGAATGTATACTTTTTGAAAAAGCTATAAATTGAGCATCAAGAAAAAAACTGCATTCTTCAGAGAAAAAAATTTAAACTATGTATATTTGTATCCCTCGTTGAAAATGTTACTACCTTACTTAATCTGCTTATGAATTAACTAATAAATTTGCAAAGTTCTATTCGAAATAAAAGAACTGCTGCCCTCGTCTCCCATGAGGTCAAAGAAATCCTCAGATTTCTATACTTACCTCGTTGGTCTGATTCTTAAAACGCTATATAAAGAGTATTTAGAATCAGATAAAAATGAAAGGCATTTTAAATTTAGAAACCTATTTTGTAGGTCGCAACAGGATTTGATGAAATATCTGGATAAAATATCAATAAAAAGGTCACTGTATCCCTTTAGGATTTAAAATATGCATGAGTTCATGGGAAATTTTCTTAAACTTACTTTACTTACTTATTTACTTAAACAATATAAGAATGCCTCGTTAAAAAGTTTTTATAATTTCATATTAGCGAAGCACATTCACCTCCGCCACCCAATCAAAAATTGGTAAGGTGGATAATTTGCCACTAATTAGTCTTAAATTAGTTGTGGTAATTTAAAATTTATTGTTCAATGGTTTCAATTTTTTTTTTTTTTTGCTCATTTGCTAAATTAATATCGCGAGTAAGCTCTTAAGAATTATAATGTGAACATTTTAGTTTTCTCTTGCAATGTTTTCTATTTTTTTTTTTCTAAATTAAAAAAATAGTACAAAAACATTCCACAGACAAAATTTAAATCACAACTATCTCAAGACTTATACTAATGGTTAGCTGGAGTTTTCGGTCGAATTCGCTGCAATGTTCCTGAAAATCTCAGAAAACAAATTTACTTTGCGCTTTTTCATAGCCAATTAACTTATGGTATCAACGTCAGGGGTACGGCAGGTCACTGTCTAAAGCACACTCTACAGGTAACCCAAAATAAGGCACTGAAAAACTTTTTCGGACTAGGATGGTACACACACACCAAATGGATCTATAAGCATCTTCAAATTTTAATGGTAACGGACGAAATCGAAATTAATATGGCCGTGCACATCCATAAAATAACGCAGTCAGAAGTTCATATCAATACCCAACTTACAACAAGAGGAAGACTTCATGATCATGCCCTGAGGAATCGCAACAATATTCATCTTAGAATTAATACAACAAAATTCGGATATAACTCCATCTTATACCAGTCTATTCAAATCTATAACAAATATTATGAAGAAATTAAAAAAAATAATACCAAAATGTTTAAACTTCATGTTAAAAAAATACTACTCAGTATCTTAAACAAACAATATTATTTTAAAGTATATTAGCAAATTTTTGTCTCTTTTTACCTTTTTATACTTAGGTATCTCTTGTTTATCTTTTTTATCCTGATCATTATTTGTATGTTTTTTGTTTTGATAGTTTTTTCACTTTTTCATTTGATATTCTGTTGTACTTGCCAAGATCATTTATTGTACTTACGTAACATAACTTTTTACACTATAAAAAACTTAATCTTAACAATTAAAATTTTTGTAACTGTATAGCCTATTACGATATTTATCTCATAAGGCACAATAAATAAATAAATAAATAAAAACAAAAAAAGAAATAAATAAATTTAATATAATAAATAAAATATCTCGTTTCTTTTGGCAAGCTCTAAACACGCTTAATTTAAAAAAAAAAATAAACTTTATTTTTGGCATAAAATCGGTAGGAGTTACCTTTATTTCCGAAAGCTTTTGCAACTTTTTCTTTTCGTCATGATTATTTCTCAATTTCATGATTTTTTTGCATTTTGCAATTAATGATTTAAAAACTCTCTTTCGCCGTGTTTTATTTTCACAGAGTCATTGCTTCGAAAAAATATCAGTTCGCAAATTTCACTTCGAAATATTTATTTTTAATTTATGTATGAACTCTGGTTTTTTGTATTTAATTATTTATGTGGTACATAGCTTTCATATTGTTTTGTTTTTTGAGAAAGAAATATCTAATTTAGAAATGATTAATTTTTTGTTTTTTTTTTTAAATAAAATTAACCCTTTTATAGTTTATTTTTTATTGGTCTGTTTTTTTTTCAAAACTTTCAAACTTGTGAAACGTAGAACTAAAAAATAAGTTGAATCCAAAATTTACACTTTTATATAATGGATTTAAATTTATCTCAAACGACAGACATAGGTTCTTTAAAATCTGATGTCTTTTAATGAGTTATCAATTTACATATCATTACATATTTGTAGCATATATCAACAGCTGTCAAACTTACCTTTGCATCCATCCGCAAAAATAAACCATTTTGTCAGTTTGGAGCATAGTATCCTACACAAATGTAAGGTAATATATTGCTCAGGTTGTCAAAGTTGAAAGTGTCAGAATTTAAAAATGGTGGTTCGAGTGCCCACAAGAACTTCTCACCACATCGTTAGACACAAAAACAAAATATTGAAATTAGACAAGGGAATGATATGCACTGAGTTCACCATTTTCCTCGATTTTGACATAATTCGCAGAACTGAAAAAAAATGAATATGCTAATGATATTACCTTTAATATGTGCGCTGTGGGTTTGGAGTGCATTGTGGTCTGAATAGTACCATTGATGGTCCATAATTTTTTGAGATCAAAGAAGTAATGGCAGTCACTGCTTATTTTCAGCACTATGGCCGTATGCGACCAAAAATTGAATGTATCGATCTGAGGGATATTTTCTTCCAACAAGATTGGTGCCACAAGTCAAATAACCAAAATTATATTTTGGCTTAGTTGCGAAAAAATTCTCAGGCCGTACAATTTTTTTGATTTTGTGATGTCAAATGGTCACCGAAATCAAGCAGTTTGACGTCTTTCGACAGTTTTTTGAGAGGTCACGTGAAAGATCGTGTTTGCATGGATTATCCTCAAACTCTTGACGCTGAAAAAAAAATCGTTTGTATATTAATATCAATAAAAACGATTATTGACTGCGTGTTTTCACTGTCTCGATGAATTTTTTGTTGATATTACGAATATTCTTTGTTTCAAAAACTTATACTCAATAAACGATTTAATGGCTCAGTTAACAAAAACTAAAATTTAATAACCGTTTGCATATACATATTGATAAACTTTTTCTTTGACACAACAAATTAGATTGCGCCAAACAATTTTTTTATATAACTACTTTTTTTTTTACTTTGCGCGTATTGGCGCAATAAACAATCTATTTAATGTAAATGAACATTTTAATTGATTTTGACATTTTGTTTATTATCTTAACTATACTGTATTGGCCCTATGATCGTCCCAAAAAAGTGTCTAAAGATAGATCATATAGTGTTGTTTTTAAATGTGAACGTTCTAAATATTTTACAGTAAACTCTGGTGTACCACAGGGCAGCCATCTTGGTCCGTTATTATTTGTGTTATTTATTAATGATCTTCCGTCCGTATTAATAAATTCTATGTCTCTTATTTATGCCGATGACGTGAAAATTTTTCGAAAAATTAACTCAATAATGGATTGTGAAATGTTACAAGAGGATCTGCAAAGATTAAGGGCGTGGTGCAATTCAAATAGTCTATTTTTGAACATTGTCAAGTGTAAATCAATGTATTTTACACGCAAAAAAAATGTCCTTGTCTATGATTATATGTTGAGCTCGTCATCTTTGTGTAATTTATCTAGTTTTACTGATCTTGGAGTAGTTTTAGAATCTTAACTTACATTTCGTGAGCACTTCGATGTCATAATTAAAGAAGCAAATAAGACACTTGGTTTTATAAAAAGATTTGCCCGTGAATTTTGTGATCCTTATATTCTTAAAATACTTTATGTCTCATTTTTAATACCAATTTAAGAATACGGATGTGTGTTATGGGCCACAACAGATTAACAGATTAGAGTGCGTTTAAAGAAGATTTATGAGATTTTGTTTACGCTTTCTTCCCTGGTCTGATAGAATTACTGGATTGCCACCTTACTCTTATAGACTTCAATTAATTAATCTTCCATCACTTTTGAGTCATAGAGAGTACTTACAATTTTGTTTTATTATATAGGAATAATTAATGGATCTATTTCAGCCCCTTCAGTCCTTTGTCGCTTGAGTTTTAATGTATTGCAGTATAGTCTAAGAACACAGTTGCCACTGAAAAATATTTATAGTAGATCAAACTACGGCGCAAATAGTCCACTAAATCTTTTAATTAATATTTTTAATAATAGTTATAATCTCATTAATTCGATTAATGACAATTTTAAATCAAACAACTTTAAGAATAGGTTTTTTATACAATACTCTTAATAATGTAATATAGATTTAAGCTTTGTATACTATTTTAACATTGTATCTACCGTTAGCATTTAACGAAATAAATAAATAAGGGTAGGCCAATTGCTTTTTTTTCAAATTAAAGTCGACTCTTATAAAATTGCTGTGATTTTAACAAGAATCGGTCGGTAACCATCGACCATAATTGGCATCTTAGAAAGGTACAACATCATCTTACTGATTAGACCAACTGTCCTCTAGGTACTTTGGGTGAATTGAATTTAAAGTTAAAGTCACTTGAATTGAATTTTAAATTCCAAGTGAACTAAAATCCAAAATGCACTTCAATGGGACAATAAATAAATTATTTCACTGGCTCAACAAATAAGTTTGATTGAATCAATTAAATAATTTATTAGTACAAGAAACTAAATTCGTCAATTCAATAAACTATTTCATTGTTCTTACAAATTCTTCCTTCAAACAATAAAAAAAAACATTGCCGCAACAAACAAATTTTGTAAAAGATAAATAAATTAATAAACTTTTGCTTGTATTAATAAACGTTTATTGGGCCAATAAATCCCTTTTTATTTGACTTATAAACGAGTTTATTGGACGTTATTTGATGAAAAAAATTAAAAAAAAAATACCGAACCAATAAACTTTTTTATTATATACGTACGTGGAGGAAAAGTCATCTTAAATTCCCTTAAAGGGATAAAGTGGTGCATGTGGTCACATACCTATAGTGGAAATTTAAATTATGTGGTTTTTAACATTTAATAAAATGTCCAAAAGAATAAAATGAAAACATTTTAATTCTTAGAAATCTTAAGTCTTTACCTGCCTATATTTTTTTTAACTTACATAATTATGTACTTTCAGAAAAGCTAAAGTTGGATAACCCTTTACGTGAAATAATTCTTAATTCTATACTTGTCTTGAATAACAGTTAAACAAAGGAAAAATATCTTATAATTGTGCGTACCTATGTACATTTGTAGTAAAAATATAAATCCGAAAAATATTGCTTGAAAATGAAAAACCGTTAACTGTCAAAAAATCTATAGAATTATTAGAAAAAAAAAAAACCTTTTTTTTTTAGATAATATTGATACTTTTCTTCTAAAGGGGTTGGGTTTTTTTATTTATTTTTTTTATATTTTTACCCTAAAATCTTTTCTTTACATCTTTATACTTTGAGACTTATTTACCCCTAATAAAATGATTTTACACAAAATGTGTCTTTAAAGAAAAGAATAAAATTTCCGCAATTGTTTCTGTTTCGCGCCATTTTTTTTTTTGTTTAACCCAAACGTCTTAAAAAATGTATATAATAGCTAACCGAAACCGTGGATTATGAGTAGGTACCTATACCTATACTTATGACGCACACAAGAAGCAGTACTTTATAATGATACCCCAGTGTGCAAATCAGGTTCGGCATTATAATGTTCTCCCAGACAAAAAGGTTTTTCTTATACAAAAAAAAAAAAAGGAAGAAAATCACTGTTCAACCAATCGTATGCTCCACATGCCAAAAAGAAAAAAAAAAAAAAAACAGGAACCATTATGCGTTTTTTTATGATTCAACCAATAGAACCACCTTCCCAGAACTATCATCAGTATGGTATAGCTTGCCAGCTTGTTATATTGAACCCTTCAATTTGCGTCTGCTCCCACTGTGAGATACCCTCTACTATACTACATGATTCCCTAAAAAATAACGTGTGAATGGTTTGGTTATCCTTGTACGTACGACCGATGAATACATATACAAATCCTATACAAATCTGTTAGATGGCGCTTAAAAAATGAACTAACCCCTCAGGGGAAACATTATGTAAATCAACCCTTATTCAAGAATTTCTTTTTGATTATATTTCACACGTAAATTCAAGCTCACAATAAAAAAAAAAAAAAAACAAGGATCCTTCGTTCGTTGGTTGTTGTAGGTATTTGAAAAAAAAAAATGATGTAGGTATGTAAATTTTCAACCCTTTTTAAGTTTCAGCTAAGCAAGGATTTTTTAGTCATATCTGATTGGATGACGATTGTGATTTGAAGTTTTTTTTATTTTAAATATAAAAAAGGGTTGCATATTATATAAGAAGAAAAAAAAAAAAACAAAATGGAGTTCTAACGAACTCACATAAAGATCTTTAGCTCATTGGTATATGAAAAATTCCTTTTTTTTTTTTAATTTCAGATACAAATCTAACGGAAAATTGGCACCAAAAATCATCAACCAAAAACAACAGATTATCACCCCCACCAACTATTACTACAACCCTCCTCAATGAGCCTATCATCGATCATCATCACCATCATCTTCAACAAACACCTTTAGTTGTCAAAAATGAAGATGCATCCTCGAATGACCATCATCATCATCATATTCATAGACCTGCAGCAGAAATCGAATCAGTAATCAAACCTGGTAAGAAAAATAATATATTTACAAATATTTATTCGATAGCCCGTCAATCACCTGAAGCTGTCAAATTAAAATCATTTAATATAACTCGCCTCTGTATAAATATCCCGTGCATAAAAACAAGAATTAAAGACTATCATGGCATAGAAGGCTCAATCTCACGAATTAATTAAATATTGAATGCAATCGCAATGCTTTGTGAGTTAGGAACTTTTAATTAAACCGCCCTTTGTTAAGCTATATAGTAGTTTAGAAAATTTATAGTTCTTCAGTTGATGCAAGTATAGGAGTACGAGTCGTAGCTGCTAAAATAGTCTTCCATGGTTAGACCTCGTTTATTAATCGCGTATACAAGTCCGCCCTCTTTTTTTTTTATAATCTGCGTGTGGACTCGTATATAATTTAGCATGCAATCTGCATGAGAGATTCAGAATATTCAGATATAGATTCGGGTTAGGACGTTCGGGGTGATGATGGTGGGAAATGAAGAAAATTTGTTTAGTTTTGTTGTTCTTGGAATTCGTTTTTGTTTGTATAAACATGATGATGGTGCAGGTTTGAAGGGTCAAGGGTATAGGTGAATCTATATAAACGAGGAATGTTATTGCCATTCTCTTTCTGTCACTTTTGTCCTACCACTTAAACCAGCCGATCAAAGTGATGGATTTATTTTATTTTATCTATGTTCATAAATCCGACCTTAGACGGCGGCACGGTGCCGGCGTTTTTGTTAGAAAGAAGGTGAGGAAGAATTTGAAAGAAATTTTTACGTAGCAGTAGATTAGGAAAAAGGTGTAAGTTAATCCTATAAAATCCCACGGGTTGTTAGGTATAGATATTTAGGAGTCTTCCAATAGAAACTTCTGAGTTTTGACAGTTGATAGTGACCATATTGTTGAATCTTCATCTGCCAAATAGGTTGTCATTTATAAGTCTGTTTTGCCTAATTAACATGGACGGATATCACAGTACACATATTAAAGGTAATATCATTAGCGTTTTAATTTTTGTTCAGTTCTGCGAATTATTTCAAAATCGAGGAAAATGGTGAATCCAGTGCCCAAAATTCCCTTGTGTAATTTCAATATTTTGTTTTTGTCTCTGATGATGATGCGGCATTTGAACTACCATTTTTCAATCCTTACACTTTCAACCTTCAGGCAATGTTCCACGTGTTTCGCCCATTTTAGGGTCGCCATAATGGTGATAAATAAATTTGAGTCCAATGGTACAGTTTAACGATCAACCAACACCCGTACGTCCGTCGACGAAACGCAAGATTTGCCGAAAACATCGCCGCTCTGTCCGCGAGAGTGTGCAGGAAAATCCGAGGAAGTTCGATTTTGCGTCGCTCACAAGAACTCGGCCTTTCCTAGACCACAACTTTTGCGAATTTTACGTTGTAACTTATGCCTGCCCCCTTACAAAATTCAACTGACCAAGCAGTTGAAGGTTAACGACCTTAGACAACGAAGTGTGTTCGCTGAATAGGCTCTGGAGCAGTTCGGAAACTGATCCTAATTTTCACCGATAAATAAGCTTCAGCGATGAGACCCATTCCGAATGGGTACGTCAACAAACAAAATTGATGATACCTACCAATCCAGATAAGATCCAAGAGCATCCCGAAAAAGTCACTGTTTGGTGTGGAATTTGGGCTGGCGGCAGCGGCGTCATCGATCCACATTTCTTGGAGAACGACGTTGGACACGCCATCACCGTCACAGTTAATATTTATACATAAAGTAGCGACTTCACCCGACTTCGCACTGAATTTTTCATAAATTTAAGAATTTTAAAAAGTGAAAATATATAATTAGGTACCTACAATCCCCTTGAGCGTACAAATTCTCATAACCGTTGATCTTGAATTTAGATTTCATACATTCTATGATCCTTTAAGCGGACACTATACCTTACCCGGACACATACAAGAATATCAGCCACAGTTTCAAAAATGTAATTCTCTTATAAGTACGGACAAAAATGTTTGTAATTTGTTAAATTTTAACCCTTATTTTCAGAAATACTTTTCCATATCTTCTTTTGCATTAAAAGCGTTCCCACTCGTTTACATAGCGGCTATAGATGTAAACGATGAAAATAAATGAACTAACTAAAATAAAGAACATAATAAAATTGCAACAAAACGTATAGCTCCGAGCTTGTGTGTGGTGCATGCCATCAAATGCCACTATTTGTGATTAAATCCATAACGGATGTGATTTCTGCAGCTGTGGTCTGTATTTTATACAGGGTGAACCAAAAGTACATTTAAATTTGAATCGGTAGCTGCGACGAGCAGCGACGACGGCGTGGTGGGTGGAGGGGTTACGAAACGCAAGAGCGGCCAATGGGAATTCAGTACCATGGCGTCGTTCAGCGATAAACAATGTGCGTTCTGTGTACACGAGTACTACCGCAACAACGGTTCTTTTACTCTAGCGCTCATTATAACATAAGGCGTAAAAATGAAGCTCCATCGATTCAATTGACTAGAAAATGGATACGGAAGTTCGAGGAGACAGGTTCAACAATAAATCAACCACGATCCGGCCGACCTAGACGTCTTCAAGAGATCCCGAAAACGACGAGCGTGTAAGAGCGTCTATTCGTGAAAATCCTGGACTACAGAGCGATATATTGCCATGCTAAAAAACTTTTTTTCACCAGCGCTACAGGACTTCGATGGTTTTAATCAACGATTGTGGTTTCTGCAAGATGGAGCAACATGAGACACTTCCAACGACTCATTAAGTGCTTGTCGCGAAATTTTTGGACTAAAAGTGATATCAAAAAGAGGAGCCATTAACTAGCCATTATCCCCAATGGACTTCTTTCTTTGGGGATACCTACCTTAAAAGTAGAGTTTTCAACAGCAACCCAGTGTCCCTAGAGGAATTAAAGGAAAATATTCGAGAGAAAATGCAAAATATTTTACGAAACACTTGTGAGGCCGTCATTTAAAATTTCTGCTTCAGGTTACAGCAGTGTCAAAATATAGTAAAGGATCACATACTTATGGATGATGTAATTTTTAAAAAATGAAATCCCCATTTGTGTACTTTAATAATAAATAAATAGTTTTTATCTCACATAACTAATTTCTTTTAATTCATCATTTGAAATGTAACCGAACTTTTGGTCCACCCTGTATTTTGTTTCATGTTGTTTCTGGTATACCTGTTTTTTTTTTTAGCTAAAGTTGGTCATTTTTATTTTCAATTTTGGAAACAAACTTTATTTTCAAGTGGCAACCATGCGTGATAAATCCTGTTAGTCGACAGAAATCAGAAATCAACTTAAAACATCTACCAAAATATACACATTCGTCCTAAGAAAGTCAAGGCCTTTCAATTGACATACATTTCAAGTGGTTACTTAAACGGTGTCATTCAAAACGTCTGTCATGTCTGTTTGCCCTTAGAAAGGTTGAAAAATGCAAAAATCGCGAACAAATTCGAAAGAAATTGATTATCGTCGCGAAAACTCAACGTAAATTTTTTGGTAAAAAGAAGTTTTTTTTTTAAATGTTATTCTAGAGATAAATAGAATAAGATGTAAAATTTTTCGAGCTCAACTGACAGTCGATCAACTGGCACGGATTTAATACCGACTTGATGGGACTTAATGCCACGTTAAAAATAAAATTAATTCTTTAGTTTGTTTAGTGAATTAAGGACTTGCATTCTTTAGTTTTTTGAGATTTATTTGAGTATTCTACGCTGCAATAAAAGCAGCTGCCTTTAAAATAGCCGAATTATTTCATTTTGATATGAAATGGTGCAATATTGCACTATACGAGTATACCTAGGTACCTTCAAGAAATCAATGAATAAGCAACAACATGCTGTAGGTTTAAACCCTCTTTTGCATTTTTCAAACATAAAATACTTTTCATTAAAAATATTAAAATCTCTAATCCATACAAAAACTCCAAATAATATTTTTGAACAATAAAATGAGTACAACCCTTAAACCAAAGAAAAAAAAAAAAATAAGTTAAATTTTTGGGTTAAAAATCCTTTTTCTTCCAGATCTAGGATCTACCATATTGATTTATTGAAAATGCGTAAATAATCCTCCTCAAAAAAAAATGATAAAGCGAAAAAATTAAAAACTACACAACCGTAACAACAAATTCTTTTCATTTCATAAACCCGATGAAAAATCCTTAAAAAATCGTGAGAAAGTCCGTTATATTTTTATCCAACAAAACCAACAAAATACTAGATTTTACGTTAAAATTAAAAAAAAAAAGAAGAAAAAAATGATTCCCCCAATATAGTACACTCGCATTTTACGTAAAAGTTAGGTAGGTACGCAGTGCAAAAAAAAAAAAAAAATATTTCAAATTGTGCGCAATCAACCACTTTTTACCGTAAAAAATAAACTCTACAAGAAAATAATAAGATGAACAAAAAAGAAAAAAATGAAAAAAAAAATTTCCATCGTCCTTAAACGTCAACCCTAAGAAAATTTATATTGCATGTCCCTATTATATGCAGGAATGCCTTGGTATGTAATGATTTCTTTTTTATATTTCGAAGAAATTACGGTAAAAAGTCCTTAAAAACATTTTTTTGTTAAAATCTATTAGTTTTTTTCTTATATTCTATAGCTATTTTTTTTTTGTTACCTGAACTGATTTTACCGATATCAATCTACTTAAATGCAATCAATGTCCTTCCACATATATAAAGGGAGGGAAATCGGGGAAAGAACTACATCATCATCATCATCCACATCCTGGCTATCATGCTTGATGATTGAGTATGGAAAATGCGCGCGCTTTTTTTTTCTCTTCCTTTTATACTTTTTATTTAATTTTTTGATGCATTTTTTTTTTTGTATACCTACCTGAAATCCTGTATAAGGATAATTGCAATTGTGCACGCAAACAGTGTATTTCTTGATTAATTGTAGTTGTTCTTAGGCAGATTGGGGAATACATAATCACCATCACAGGAAAAGAAGAAGAAATTTCTAATAAAAAAAAATGTAAAAAATGCCCCCAGGATATGTTTGCACAAAAGAAAATCTATAAGGATGTTCAATTTATGCGTAAACTTATCACTCAAGCTATTTCTTCCGGAGATGCAAAGAAGATATACCTAACCTACCTACAAAGAGATGAAAAGATACAAATTTCTTAAAAAAGGACTTTTTTTTTTTTTCCTTAGGATGCCTGAGAATTAATTTGAATGTCTGTAACCGGCAATTGTTTAAGATTTTATTGCTTAAGATACCAGAAGTCAGTTTTTATTTTTTATATATAGGTATTTCTAGTTTTTTATGACGTTGGTTGGTCCTGTGGTAATTTCTAAGGATTTTCTACCTTGGCTTACTTGCCTGACCTACATACATATACCTGAGGTATACGTGTCCGTTTATACTTCTATAGTTTTTTACGACTTTATTGTTTTATGGACATATTATTTTATAGGTAAAAAAAAATAATAAAAACTTTAAACGGTATGAGAATAATTTTTAACATCTCAATGCGAATCGCAATTAACGCGCCTACTAAATTCACGCATTTATGTACATATCCTTGATCCCAAATAATTTTAAAGTCAATTTTTTGTTTGAATTTGTATCTTTTTTATTTTTTTTTTATTTTTTACGATGATACCTATATTCTAAGAAGGTCATGCGGTGCGTGTAACTCTTCGTTTTTTTTTTACATTTTTTTTTCTGTACGACAGACGGTGGAAATAGGAAAAAATCCATAAAAAGGATGCGTGAGATGTTTTATGATTTAATTTATATTTTTAACGCCCGCACCGCAGGATATCCTTAAGTTTCATATGAAAATAAAAAAATAAGTACACAAACAATTGACTTTTCAGCTAGAAATACATATAGTTTGGTTTTTTATGACAGTTATTTTGTTTTTGTATTTTTATTTTTTAACTATATATATGTTGGTTTGGTACGCAGAATGTATTGTGTGTTTTTTTTTTTATTATTGGATGTTTTGTTTGATTTGAAATTTGCATATTCTTATATTATTTTTGTGTTGAAATAAAAAATTTGCATAGCTCAGTCTCCCAGGTACTTTTTCTTAAAGAAGAAAAGAACTTCCATTGAACGTCTTTTTTTTTCAGTTGAATTCATAAATTATTATTTTTTTTTTTATATAGGTACCCACTTATAAATTAGAAATGATTGTTTTTTAGAATATTATGGCTATAGGGATATATTCAAGGATATCCATTTTAGTATTTTAAATAGAATTAAATTCTTGTTTTTATTAGCAAAGGTAGGACAGTACACATATGTACATATCATAGGGATGGGGGAGGGCAAGGGGCAAGGCCCCCTGGCTTTTTTGCGCTACGATTTTTTTCTATCAACATTTTATCAGTTCTTAATAGGGAATTTTCACTAATTAGTCATTTTGTTAGAAACGCATTTTGAATTTTTAATATTTTATTGAAAATTTATATAGTAAGTCAAAAAACATTTTATGAATTTAGATGGAATGTGTATGTGAAATATTCCTCAACACGAATAGATCTTCCTTCAGTAAAGTGTTGCTCCGGTTTTTGTTGTTTTTACTCCTCCTGTTGCTCTCGTTCGGTCAGTCCAAAATGCAGCGGGTGGTTGATGACTTGTGTTTTGCTCGTGCCATTGCCAGTTACCGATGTTTGGAACCGAGAATGATGAAGCTCTAATTTATGTATTTTCGTGTGCTCTGAGTTGCAATTGCAGCCGGTGGTTCAGAAGTTTTGTATTTCTCGGTCCGATTTTCGGGACAGCTGCAGCTATAATTTGTTGATTTGGTTTGTAGATCTCGGTCCGCTCCTGAGATCTGCACGATGGTTTTTTTTTTTTTTTCTAGCGGATGAATCAAGTGATATATATATACAGTGAAAGTTCTAATAAGCGGACACTCATGTTCCCCAATTTTTGTCCGGTTAAGGAAAACTTTTTTTATCTTCATATTAAATTTGTATTATTAATAAATGACATCGCTCAAAATATAACAGCAAACGAAGGAAACCATACATTTTCAAAATTACACCAACTTAGTAACTCGGGAAATCCTTTAATAAGGTTCCAACATAACATCTCTCTGTCCGGTTAATAAAGTTTCGGTTAGAGTTAGCGTCCGGTTATCGGAGATTTTCTATGGATTTGCTTACATATTTAAAATATAACAGAAACTATGCTGAGAACGGACCTTCTTTTTTTTTCTGCTTCATTTGTTGATAAAAAATAATCCTTAAATAAAAGTATGTGTCCGCGTATGGGAGGTTTTTTATCTAAAGTGAGCAAGAAAAAATGTTAGCCTCCGTTAATCATAGTGTCCGTTTATAGGAAAGCAATTTGTATGAAAAATTCGAAAAAGAAGTTTGTTCCCGAAAATGTGTGCGTTTAAGGGAACTGTCCGCTTATTGGAGCTGTCCGCAAGTAGAGCTTTCACTGTATTCCATTGAGAATACGATTTGTCCATTAAATGCCAGCAGGTGAATTCCAAGTGCGAGTAGATTTTTTAGGTTTTGTACCACTGGAAAGTATGGATGCTGCTTTATTAACAAATTTCGGGTTAAACTTGTCAAATATGGTTGGATAAGCTTATGATGGGTGCTCCAGCATGGTTGGAAAATGAAGTGGGGTTAGGAAAAGAATACACAGTTTGTAACAAAGGCAAATTTTTTTCCACTGCAACTCGCAGAAATTAAATAAAGCAGGTAGTAAATGATGTAAATGAAGTGTCCGAGACCAGAAATGCTGTTGGGTTAGGACGATAAAAGAAATAGATAATTACTTTTTCCGGGTTAGTCTCTTGCGAAGAAAATATATCTCCCTGTTCTTGTGAAACAAGATGGACAGCAAAATACAAAATTATAAGAGTATTTGGAGAAAACATAGTCGTTGTAATGGAAGCACTGCAAAAACTGGAGGTCGAGAGAAACCGTATTACAAAATAACGACGAGCCCTTCAATTTAATTATTCGTGTTTTAAGTCGACTTTTTTAGTCTGCTTGTTTATAATGGCTCATTACTGTTCGATTTGAATCCGTCGCAATTATTTTATAGGGAGAGGGAGTTGGCCAGAATTTATTGAGTGTAAAAGATCAGATCATTTTCTTGAATAAGCATTTTGAAGAAGATCGGGATAATGCTGAGAATTCCCTCAAAACGCTTTGGGAAACAATTGAAAAATGTTTTGAGTGAATCAGGTATTGAATTGAGTTGCCCGAAAATTATAAAGAAACAAATTCACTGATCTAATATTCCTTCGTCTTCACCCAAAAACTATTTTAGAGCATCAATTTTCATTCCTTACTTGGATTCTCTGATAATGTCCCTTAAAGAGCGGTTTTCAAAAGAAAATTAATCTGCATACCTATTCAATATTTCAGTTATATATCTTCTAAAAATATACAAAGCATAGACTTATAAAATTTCAATTTAATTGCTCCAAAGATCATTGATAAATATGATTTTTTTCTAGATAATTTTTCTGACGAATCCGTTATGTGGTTTAGACATAATAAGATGAATTTTGACTAAAGTCAATACACCAATTTATGTGATGTATTTAAAAATGCGGAAGAATTTTATCCTTCAGTTTTCGCAGCACTATCTTTAGGGCTTTCCATTCCCGCCATGACATATGTACAGCAGGGGGATCTTTCAGTATAGTTTAATTATAAAAGGTTAAAACTTGGTTAAGGTCAACAATGAGCAATGAAAGGCTCGATGCGTTGTGTTATTGTGTATGATGAACATTCACAAAGATCTAGTAAAAGAATAATAATAAATAATAATATGATTAATAAAATCATAGACCGTTTTGGTATACAACCACGTAAATTGCAATTCCTGTTTTGAAAACAGTTAAACTATAAACAAAATCGTTTTTGTTTTTTTGTAATTAGTAGGTAGGTTTATTTTTTTATTATAATAAAAGAAAAAGGGGAGTGGGTAGGTACCATAAAAAAATTAAATCAATTTTTTAACATCTGACAACCCCCCCTCCTACTTTGGGAAAAATCAGGGACAAAATGCACTTAAAAACTTTCCTCCATAAAGAATAGGTTTTTATATACCTATAGGTACCTAGATTACATTAACTTACATATTGGTATGTGTGTAAAAAAATCTTTTTTTTTATCACTTGTTAGAATCACATCATGCTTTGCACAATCAATCCCTGCTCCAAACTAGTATTCTTAAACAAAAAAAAAAAAAAAACTTCCAAAATCCTAGCCCACATTCTTCCAGATCGTTTCCCTTCAATTACACGCAGCATCGAAAACGAGTGTTTTACTTCCCATTACAACTAAAATCCAAATAAATATTAAGTAAATACAAAAAAAAAGAAAAAAAAAACACAAAACACTGAAGACAGGACACGACACTATACGTATAAGGAATCGCTCGTCCTGATGTAAAAAAGGACGTAAAGAACAAGTGAACCAAGTCGCCATAACAACTCACAAAAAAAAAACAAAAAAAAGAGAAGAAGTGGTCTAATGTCCTTTTTAATATGACATCAAGTGGAAACACAATTTCTTCTGTATGATGGTGGTGATTTGGTCAACCCTTTTTTTTTCTTCTTTTTTTTTTTTGTTGTTGTTGTTGTTGCTGCTTCATAAATGTCCTTCCACAAGTCCATTTTCGTAAATATTAATCACCCTCACACCTAACAAAACCGGAAATAACATATACCAACCTACCTACAAAATATATTATCTAGCTCTTGCGAAAGTCCTTTTTTTGTTTTACTTCTCTAGAGATGCATATATACGAGTACACTACACACACACCCACACTATAATAGTCATCATTATCATTTCCATAAGAATCCAAAGTCTCAGCCAAACACCCCCGTCTCATAATCCTTTAAGGATTAGAGTTGGAAATTACCGACCAAACTCAGGCAATGGCGAGTGTTATATGGATTCCCATATATAGATGCAAACTTTTAGCCCCCCCAGTAACATCTGCTCTGATGAAACAAAAAGATGGGAAAAAGAACTAAAATAAGAAAACTTCTCTGGTTAACCCAAAGTGAATCCTATAGTGGTGGTCGGTGCAAGTGCAAGGACCATTGGTTGCAATATATAAATACCTAGTATCGGTGTAAGTGAACTGGTGAACCTATACACCTACCTACCACCCACATTTCTGTGCTCCCCCCAGGAGAAAAAGAGTCCCAACAAACACCATAAGAGTCGTCGGTATCCTTCTGTGTGTTGCAAAACTAATGTATGCACCAACAACAACAAAATTGAAACATAAATCATAATCCACAGAGAGTAGGAATGGTGGTTCATATAGTATTTCTACAAAGCTACGATCCACAGTATAGTTGAGTTGGAAAATCTAATTTATTAAGCCACACCCACCAAAATTCTTCAAATACAAAATTCCCCTCTTACCCACACACACACAAATTGAAAAATCAACTTTGTGGAATGTAAAAAAAAGAAAAGTTCTTTTCTTATTCGATTTTCCTTCCATCATCATGTGGATCCTGTTGGTGCGGTGCAGAAAATATATAGATACAATCCGATGAGGAAAAAAAAATACACATACCTACATTCGATACAGTTCTGTCGTGGATGGCGTACCTATCTCTCGAGAGGGAAAATATACGAACGGAAAAGAAGGATTTTTGAATAAATTTTGTGTCTTCTATAATTTTTTCCCCGTTACATTGTTGTCTCGCGCTCACAAAAAAAAACCTCACACACACACACACTCTCATCTACCTTCGAGATTTTGTATGAAAATCTCTGACTTACCTTATTTTTGCACACAGAAAATTGTACCGCAAAACGGAATAGACCAACACAAAAAAAATAAAAGACCTCGAAAAGGTGTCCTGCAGGAATTTCGAAAATTGTTTTTTTAGTTTTGAATGAAACACGAACGCGTTTGGATCGAGATTGTGTAGAGAAAAAAAAGGACATCAAATAAACAAAAACAGCAATTAAAAATAAAAACTAAAAGAATTAAATATCTAAAGTGCGTATAAATGTCCTTATTATTGAAGAGGAATAATATTGTTAAAGAAAACAAAGTGTGTATTGCGTAATTTATAGAAAAAGGATTCATGAAAAACAGTGATCATAGTTTTTTTTGTTATCAATAATAATTTTGTGCGAATTAAGCGAAAGCTTATAATAATTGTTTTTTTTTTTTTATAAGAAAAAAAGGACGATAATAAAAAAAAAAATAAACTATTAAAAATGGTTATGTCTGAAATACGATGGAACAATAGTCCCGAGGATAATAATAACTCGTTGAAGCGTGACTTATTGAAGACACCAACGACAGGACATATGCAAAATCGATGTATGTATTGTATTGTAGTTATATTTTTAATATGAGTGTATAGATATAGAAAAATTTGTATATCTATTTATAGAATTTATTTTCCTTATGTGTGTCCTTTTTATAGTTACAATATGCTTGCTACATAAACTGTGTACCTATTTGTGATTTTCATGCAAAATTTTGCAAAAGATTTGCACACCACTTTCTTTCAAGGATATTATTTTCTCTTCTCTTTTCTTTTGTTTAATTTGTTTTGCAATTAAATAGGGATCATCATGCCTACACTACACAAATATCCTAGACAATGTGATACCTGTGGTTTTTTCCCTTTTGTACCTATCTGTTTGTTAAGAAAAAAGGATATCTTTAGAAGTTTGCATCTTATTGGTATATAGGGCGGGTAAAGAGGCTTTGTTATGCAATTGCAGGTATATAAGTAGGTATACCTACCCTACCTAACCTATCTTTTATAGGTGCTGTAAAGAGGTCATGAGAAAAGGATGTTGTTGGGGAGATGTCCTTTGTCTATACATATAACTTATAATATGACTTTCTAAAGACAAGATGCACCTACACTATATTTTATCCTGTGTAATCTGATTAGATAAAAAAATTAAGGATATTAATATTGATAGTTTTGAGATATAGGTTAGGTACCTACTGTTTTTAAATTTTATTCTTTTTTCTTTAAGTCTTCTATTGTGGTTAGTTTCTTGACCTTTAATGCACTTGCATTTTTGTTTTGTTTTAAAAAATATTTTAAAAATGTAGAATTGTTTGTTTTCTTTTAATTACCGTCATTTTTTTTTATAACTTTGAGCATTTTAATGTTATTTACTGAGTTTACGAGAAATACGTCAGATTTTATAGGTAATTGAATCTGTAATTATATTAGAATCGTAAATGAAAGGGTTAATAAACTAACTTAGGTGTACTACAGGTGCAGAGTTTCTTTTTAACCCCTACTATGATAAGAAAGTGGACCTATACCTATCTTAAAAATTATTCATTAAGTTACCTGATGGGAAGGTATACAGTTTTTTTTTTTTTTTTTTTGGAAAATCAGTCTTCTAATTTTTAAAAATTTTTTAAAACTTAGGTTATGTGCTAATATCGACTTTAAACTAATTTAGGTACGAATTAAATAACAATAACAGGGTTTTGTAGAATACTGTATCAGCGGCCGCTTTTAAAAAACAATTTTTGTAGGAATTTTTTTTTAATACCTAATACCTACAAATAGCCCTGGAAATTGACTAAAGGCCGTTACAACAAAGCTATTTTGAATCAATTTATTTTTAAATTTAATTTTGATTTTATATAGTATGTAGGTTGGTAGGATATAGTACAAAAAAAGAATTTGTTGATAATAATAGTTTTTCATAAATATACAAATTTTGTTTAGCAATTGTGTTGTGCGGCAATATTTAAACGTTTAGAACTATCGAAGTTCTGATAAGAATAAAGTTAGATTTTGTGTATTCTTTGCCTGACTTAGTTTGCTTAATTTATCAAGCCTGATCTAATCATAACGTGCTGACTAATTAGAACTTAACAGGTATCTGAACTGTATATAATTTTAAAGGCATTTAAACTTTTTAATGCAACTCAAATTTTTATTCAAGCACAAAAGGTCAGTTACCTATTTGATTTTAACAGAGATCAAGTTATTTTTAATACAAGAATGTTTTTCGGAATGAGGGAATTTGAGCTGAAATCAAAAAATCTCAAGTGTTAATCTTTTCTACATCAATTAACCTTAGATGTTAAACTAGATTTTAACATCAATAATATTTAAAACAGACTTTTTACTTTGGATTTGATAATTTGTCAATTTATTTATTATCCTTAATACCTACTTACAATCGAAACTTAAATCTAAACATAGGTAGGTATTGTTCCTAAAACTAAAATTATTTTATGGTGGATTTTTCGTTGTTTTGTTTTTTTTTTTTTCAAAGTCTAAAGCATCATCCCGTCCGTCCCAACGCCAGAGATTTATTTTCCGATTTCGAATAGGAATCTCAATAATATTATAAAGTTTAAAATAGATTTAACCGGCCTTAAATAAATTCAACCTTCAGTTAACTTAAGCGGGGACTTGTCTCAATTTATCTCAATTTTTTAGAGTTCACTTATTCCATTGTTTTTGAACTGCGGCTATGATGTAAGCCATTTTGAATCAAAACTCATTAAGTTCGTATCATATAAATATAGTGGTAAGTTTTCACGTAACTTATTTTGGCAGTCGTTCTGATATATGTATGTATTAGGTGTGTTTTGTTAAGATAATTATTGTATCAATTTCGTAATGTTTCGCATTAAGCCATAAACATAATATGTAGTTGCTGAAGATTAAGTTTTGCTGTGATTTTCTTGTTCGGTAGAATTAGTATGTGAATAATTTTTTAATGAGAACATTTTAGGAGCTCAACAAAACATACCATTGTAATTTGTATAGCAAATTATAATTCTTAAACATAGGTTGCCCCAAAAAAAACTTTTTCTGAATTCAAAGTTTCCACTAAAATAAGTCTAAAGCTATAGCGGACAAAATATAAAATACTTTTTTATTGAAATTTGGGATTTACCATCTGAATTTGTAGCTAATTGAAATATTCCTTCGGTACTCCTGTTTTTTTTTAAATATTCAAGTTTGCCTTAAAATAAGCTTATAGCTTAAGTTACGCTTAAGTTTTCTACACTTGGCTGATATAGTTTATCAAAATAGGTATCTACCTATAAAGAATTTTTATTATAAAAACTTTTTGTATTATTAACAGGGCCGAAATTTGAGGATCAATCCTATAACAGCTTTTACATCACTTTTATTTATTTGACCAATATAGGTACGGAAACAAATATTTTATGATTATTTTGAAAACTGATATCTCTTTGGTACTAACTAAATAAGCACACAATATTTTCAAAATTTCAAACTGAATATGTTTTCCGCTATACATACGTACTAACTTCTCATTTCAAATTAAATTTAATGAAATTATAAAATAAATAAATTGGGAAGGCGCTGACGGTTGACGTTAAATTTGTTGGTTTGTTTGATTTAAAATTAATATAACACAAAGTCCAGCCTCTTACAAATTAAAGTGACTTTAGAGTTTATTTCACAATTTCTGAGTAAAGTTCTGATTAGTTAATCGACACATAAATGTCCACAGAATAAAAACTAACAAAATTATGGTCGTCAAAAATTTGAATAGGTTATAAACTTAAATAAATACATATAAATTTGTAGACTTATGACCCTCTTCCAATATTTATGTATCGAGTAACTAATCAGAACTTTACTCAGACATTGTGAAAAAAGCCCTTATTATATATTTTACATAATACCAGATAAGTTTCAAGCAAACCAAGGTGGTAATAGCTATATTTAGGAAAATTTTGTTTACGTATAAGAACAAATTTCGAGGTTGTCATCGTTTGTGCGTCTGTGAGTGCGTAGGTGACTTTACTTACTTTTATTTAAGCTGAGTCAAAATGCCAATCGATTTGGTTCAAATTTGGTAGAGATAGCATTTTTATGTGACTCCTTAATGTGAAATTTGAACTTTTGTTTAAGCTCATCTAAAACGGATGTAGCTTCCATACAATAATTTTGGATTTTTTAGGATTTTAACTTTGAAGAAAAACATTGCCTTATATTTTTTTTAATTATTCCACCGATAGCTTTTTAATGGCTTAACCGATTTTGTTTAAATTTTTCAATCCGATGCTGATGATATTTATTTAGTACTATTTTATAAGTGCCTTTGACTTTTTTTAAACAATTTCTCTTCAAAATATAGCTACAAGGTTTTTGACTCCCTGAGTTCAAAACTAAGCTCAAATTTTCTAAATCATATACATATGTAGGTGTGGTATGAAAGCTTAATATTTAATAATATAATATTGTTGAAGAATATGGTTCCTCTTCGTCTTTTTTGGTCATTTAACATGCAATGAAATAAATTTATTCCATTTACTTTCATGACGTTTCGACAAGGATTGCTCTCTTCTTCAGGAGATCTTTATTAAAACAATAAATCTCAATAACAGTATAGAACAAATTATTATTAACAATTTAAAAATATATTTAAAATTTTTTGAAAGATATAATACGGAAGCAAACTTATTATAAGGTTAATGAAATAATAATTTGAAAACGAAGTTAAAAATACCAAAAAGGCACTTGTTTCGAAGATAAGTCTAACTATTGGATCTACATAGTTTGTGCAAGAGAGCATTAATATCAACAAAAAAATTCGAAACTAAGAAATCGTTTCAAGAAATTCAAGATTAATCCTCAAGTTCAATTGTTTTTCCTAAAATTTTAATATTATCTATTTTACTACACAGTATCTTTTTGAAGAATCAGTAAAAAGTCACTTGAATAAAAAAAAAAAAAACTATTACTAAAGCATAAAGAGTTTTACAAGACATCCTCTTAAAAAAAAAAAAACAAACAATATTAGCACCAACTAGCAAACTAAACAATTTTTCATCAGTTGTCCGGTTGATTCTTGATAAAGTTCATACAAAAAAAAAATGGATACTGAAAAGTTAATTAATTGCATTCATAAAGGGCACCTCTCTGGGACAATTTTTCTATAAATTATAACAATAGAGAAAATGATCACTTTCACATCACAGTCAGACTCCAGACCGGCACCGTCCGAGATCGGAAGGAGTGTATGCAGACGAACGTCCGAGACAGTCGTCCGAATACCTCCGACCCAATATCGGCCGATGATTCCGTTTTAGTGTATGCGAACCGTAAGAGTTCACAGCTTATTTTGGGTGTGAATAATAGCAAAAAATCGCTGGTAAATTTGTGCTATTATTCACACCCAAAATTTGCTGCGAGCTCTCGGTCTATTATAATTAATTTAAAAAAAAAGAAATGAAAAATTCCTTTATTTTTTATAGGAAGGTAATGTGATCAAACATAAATCTAAATCTAGATTCCAAAAATCTATAAAATAATTCGGCATTTTGGATGCATAAAGAAAAACGGAAATTTAGGAATTCTAATGGATTCTGAATTCTTGATTTCTTAACTAACTACAAGAAAATTTTGTATTTCATATGAATTACCAATTGGAATGATCACATATCGCAGTTGATATGGGATTTGTCAATTAGTTTAATATTTTACATAGCACCACCTGCTGTAGATAAAATAACAATAATAACTAAACTTTCTTCTATTATGCACAAAAAAAAAAAAAAAACATATCAAAAGTTACCATTCCAGCTTATCTTTTATTTTGGGTAGATTTTCAGGCATACCCATCATTTCAATTAATTTTTCCCTAATTGCAATGACTTCTATGTACAAAAACATAGAAACCCATTAAACAATTAAAATACATTAACCAAATTAGATCATCCATAAAATTAAAATAGAAAATATAGGCATATACATTACCTATACCTTATTATAAAATTTTCCAATTTTCAAAAAAAAAAAAAAAATACGTAGGTAAATGTATACATAAGAGAACATCACTTTTCTGCCCTCAAATGCCCTTTCTCACCCCTCATCAATTTATAACAACTATAATAAACAAATTTTGACCTCATGCCCTGCACCCCCTACATATGGAACAATATAACAATCCCATATCCAATTCAAATGCATAATTTATGTTAAAAATCTCATTTTACAAAAAAAAAAAAAAAAAAAGAAAACCAAAAATCCCATTCTTACATCTGTCATCTACATCGCGCGTCTGGCACGAGCCATCAGGAAAAACATTATATTGTGCGTATCGGTCGAAGAAAAAAAAAAAAAAAAAACATCAAATGGGACCCTTTATATTTATTATGACCGAAACGAAATAAATTTAAATTTTTAAATGCATGCGCATTCGGAAACCTATACTTATGTATATTATTAGAACACAAAATGCACTCACACCAATCCGTGCATATAGGACATAGGTACATAGAATAATTCCATTTTAAATTTGATCCTTGTTGTTGCATTTTTAACAAGGACGCATACCTAATTATCCTCTTTGACCCCTCGGAAAAACAAAAATATTGCACAAGGAAAGTCCTTTTTGTGTAGGTAGGTACCTATATAATGAAATCATGTGGGGATATAATACCTAAACGGATATTGAATGTACATATATCCTTTGTGTCTAAGTAAATCCTTTTGCAGTTTCTCTGCGATTAATGTTGTCGCGTGTCAAACCGATTTTTGTTCAGAAGGGGTCACTATAAACATCTCCAATTTTGACCACCATATTAAATTCAAACAGGATATACGGCTGATAATAGCACAGCATCAAGGATATCGATTTTTATGTCTGGTATTGATTTGCAAAATGCACGTACCCAATATCTTGTGTAAGATATCTATATGTTTTGGCGAGGGGGAATTCTCTACATACATATATTTAGTTTTTGTGGCGAAATTAGTTCCATTAAACTATATCCTCACGCACACAAATATAATCTAAGAAAGGCGACGACTATACCTACTGGTAAAATAAAAGAAGATTTTTTTTCCTATTTTTGGAATGTAATTTTCCCCCAAAGAAAAAGAAGAAGAAACAAAAAAAAAAAAAAACAACCAAAAATAGGATCCACTTGATAAGAAGAGAAAAGGCAAAGCAAATTACAAAAACAATGCCAATATATATAAGTATGGAGAAAAACTCTCAGACATAAGTGGAATGGGGGATTAACGTTTTCTTTCTAATTATCTCGTCTAAGTATTTGTTTTATTTTCATACAGGGATTTCATTCAATGCGCATTATCCTTAGGTGTTATTAGCCACCAAAATATAATGAATCAAGATCATATACATCAATGTAGACAATGAAAGGATTTTTTTGTTTTTTGTCTTGAATCCTTAAAGATGGTACAATATAAGTAGGTATTTTTATTTTATTTTTGGTTGATGTCGATGTCCTGTTTAACTCCATTTGCGCTGATTTTTTTTATAGGTATTCTCAAGCTATAAGCTGCACCTTGTTAGAGTTTGGTAATAAATTATCCTTCAAGTCCTTAAAGATGAATTTTTCAAGCTAATACAAAGTAACAAAAAAAATATACATAATGTAGGTAGGTACTTTCAAAGATATCCTTGAATCCAGGGTGTTAATGAAATAGCCACTTGGTTGGAAAGTCGTATAGCAGTGGTGGCGTGGCGCGGCGCGTCTTGTCTTTTTGTATTGAGGAGTACATATATGACCATATCTCTCATGAAATGATGTCTGTGCTCTGAAAGAAAAAGGACTCTTTCACAAAAACCAGGTGGTGGATGTGTGTTCTTGCTTGTTGCACGTTTTTTTTTTTTTTTTTTTTTGTCAGCCGGTGTTACTCACGTCTCTGTCGATACATTGTATAGGAGATATATGTAGGTAGGTACTTTAAGGTATAGTGTTAGTACCTATGTCCATCCAGTCGATGGCATTTGACCGGTTGATATTGATTTTTTTTATTTTGGGCCAAACAAGACTCAAGTATGTAGGTACCTACATATCTACCTATCCCTCTATATATAAGAAGGTATTAAAGTTGATATTTTACGAGTGCATTGATGTTATGACGGCCAGGGCCGGCTATCTTTATGTGTAACAATATGGTCAGAAGAAATGGTGTCGTAAAAGTGGCAGTTGCACGAGTCATAAAATTAATTAAAATGTTTCAATTTTTTTTTTTTTTAATTAATCTAATACAATTGTGTGGTTATAATTTAAAATTTTACTTTATTTCAGATATCAGTCGATTGTCGAGGTCTCCATCGCCACTGCAAAGTAATGGTGAGTTTTTTTTGTTGTTGCATTTATATAAATTTTTACGTAACGTGCGATAACTTAGATACGAATGAATTCAAATCTTATTTTTTCAAAAAATCTTGCGAACTACGAACATTTGTAAGAAAAGATCTTTATCTTTGCACATGAGACAGTATAGGTACCTACGTACCTACAAGTGAATTGCAGATTGCAAATGGTGGCGAATTTTGACATTTCATTCACATGAGTGGTCACTTTCCACTGACAACTACGAATTGCCATAAAACATAAACAAGTGATTGTTTTGAGGTTTAATTTGAACTAAAACATTATTACTTTTCATTTTACTTTCCAAAACTGTAAGTTTCGATAAGTTTAATATTAAGTTCTGTAAAAATTTATAAAGAATTCACCAATAATCAAACTGGATTGAAAGTGGTAAGAAATTGCCAATTTTGGGAAGTAAACGAACAAACCCAGTATCAGAATAAATTCCACAAACGAGAGAATAGACAGATTTGTGGAATGCGTTCTTATGTTTTGTGTTGCGAATTAATAATAGGTGTGTTTTTTTTTGCAATCCCGGGGGGAATCGGACGAAAAAAAAGGCGTCGATGCTAAACAATCAGGTCACCATGTTAAATGCAACAACAACTTATCACCTGCGAGCTTAGCTTAACCCGGAGAATTCTTCGGGCTTAACTTAAGCGCACAGAAAAGCTGTGTTACCGGCGTGAATTACATACTTGTTATCTATAGTTTGTATGAAAACTTCGTTTTGTTTTTGTGATGGTATCGCTAATCACCGTGTTTATTTTTTTTCCTCAAATTCCTGCAGGGTTTGCAAAAAAACACACGCCTAATAGGTATA
Organism: Epistrophe eligans; assembly: GCA_951394125.1. Classification (NCBI taxonomy): domain Eukaryota; kingdom Metazoa; phylum Arthropoda; class Insecta; order Diptera; family Syrphidae; genus Epistrophe; species Epistrophe eligans. The sequence goes on from OX596030.1 coordinate 28,218,203, forward strand.
TATTTGACATTTCGTAGAAGATAACTTGTTGCGGCTATGTACCTATAGAAAATATTAAAATACCAATTTTTCCATTTTAAATTTATCTTACGCCGTGTTTTCTATTTAAATTAAATTTATAAAACAGAAGAATTAATTTTTGCACTCAATATTTATTTGGATTTGTAAGTTACAGCTTATGTGTATTGTGCAAGTCATTTAAGACTTAGAGGTTCTTCCAAACCAACTCGAAACATTCGGAACGAACGATGAAACTTTTGTCTGTTAAAATCAGAGTTGCAAAAGCTTAAGTCACTTTCTTGCTTAAGCTTGACTTTAATTCACAAGCTAGTTAGTGACTTATGAATTAAAAAAAAATTAAGTCATTAGCTATCTGGTGACTTATGAATTAAAAAAATTTAATTCATAAGCTAATGGGTGAATTCTGATTAGAAAAATTATGAATTGGAAAATTTATAAGCTAGCATGATCATTTTATGATTTATAAACCAGATTTGAAAGCTAAAAATAGATTCAAAATAATTATGTAGGTACTCAAAACAAGCTTAAGAATTTCCAATCTACCAACTAGCTTTTGAATTAAATTTTTTTAATTCACAAGTCATCTACATGCATGATATTTTAATTCAAAAATTCGCAACCGTGGTTAAAATATATTTACGTGTCGAAAGAAAATAAATCTCATGTATAAAATATATTGACACTTGATAGCCAAAAGTTTCGTCGTCGTCGCGTCGTTCCGAATGTTTCTCGTTGGTTTATGCAAAAATAATAATACCTAGTGTTAATTTAGAGTTATTGGCAGTCAATTTATATACTGTCAATTTGAAGTTATTAGCATTTATTTAGTTTGTGTAATAGTTATTATAGAAGGTTCTTATTGTGCAATTATTGCGATACGATCCATTTTAATGCAATATTTTTGTTGACTATATTTTGAGCAATAATTTTCACTTAATTGATTTAATATCTACCTTTTAGTGTTTTCTTTAAAATGCAGAGGAAAAATATTTTTTTTTTTGCTTGAAACAGATGTGATAACAATTTTTAAAGTTACAAATTTTATCAATAATAAAAAAATGTTGATTTCTTATCAATTTTCAATTTTTTCAATTTTCAACTCAGCTTTCAAGCAGAAAAATAATTTCGAATTTTGTAATAAAAAACAATAATAATAATTTGAAATAGGGGATTTCTCTACCGTTTCATAATCTCCGCGTCTGGTGTCTTTTGATCTGTCTGCCTGTGGGGGCACACTATTTTGAGCTTGAACTTAAACGGTTGGGCCGATTTTCTTGAAATTTGGTACAAAGCAATTTTATATGATTCCTTAGAGGAAAAAGTCGATTTTTTGAGAAAATTATCTGGGATATTCCCGCATACCTTTTTAATGACATGATTTTTTTTGTTATAATTTTGTTATATGATCCTTCTTAATAGTTCAAACAATATCTATTGCATTTATACGTTCTGATAATAGTTTTTTTAAATAAAAAAAATCAAGTTTTCTTTTTTCTTTAATTTTCGATAAAATAAGCTTCATTATATCTAGGAACGACAAGTCATAGTTTAGGCCATCCAGTTGTGCATATTTTTTTTTTAATTCATTAAACCAAACCTAGCATCTCTTTTGTTTAATAAACCTTTAACTTTTGATGGTATTTTAGAGATTTGCATTAATTTAGATATTATGATATTATATTATAATGTTATACCTATTTTTTTTTCCAAAATAATAATTTCTGTGAAGTTTTTTTTTTATTACATTATCTATATATATCTAATAAAATATTTTAAAAGAATAATTTTGAAAAAATCAGTCTTGTACTAATAAATAAATATATGTATGTTAAATTAAAAATATAATTTTAAATAAATTCAATACATAACCTGTTTTCAAAACATTGAATTTTCAACAAACAAAAAATTCAAAAGATAAATAATCTATTATGAGAGCCGAATATATAAAACAAAACGGTACCTACAGTTAGTAACAGTTTTTGTTAATAATAATGTATAAAGATTTTTTTAATTTAAGTCATTAAATCTTTCATTTTGATATTCAGTGGACGTATAATATAACGAATACCGCATCAAGTGAATTTGGAATACATAATAACAAATGCTTTTCAGAGTAACATAAAAACTACTTTAAGGATCAGTGAATAGCGAAAAGAGTGAACGATCTGCTATATTACAATCAAATTCGTTAAATGAATTAGTACTCTTAATTTCAGCAAAGGTTTACTCTTTAAGTCTTAACAAATAAGTATTCCTATAATAAGAAACAGTTTTTTGACTAATAGAAAATTCTTTTAAAACCAACAGTAATAAGACTGCAATAAATTTTCTTAAATAAATAAAAATAAATGTTTAAATCTGTATTGTAAATAGATATATCTTAAATATTTCACACATTTTCACTTAAGTACAATTTTAATTGACAAATCTTGTAGGTACTCAAAATTCCAATAGACTCGTGCCGAAATTTTAGTTTTTTTTTTTTTTTTGTTAATTTTAGAACCCTTTTCAATTGGTTTAAATTGACACATCACTAAAACGACATTCTCACTTTCAAAAACCCGAAATAGTTACCTCTTTACAAAACGATTACACTTTCGAATGTAAAATCGCTCCTTAAAAAGAAAGAAGACCCTCTTCCTCTTAAGTATATGTACATACAAGAGTAAGCCCCTCCATCATCAATTCGTTTCAGTTTTCATTTCAAAATTCAAAAAGTGGGCACCCTCTTTTCTGAAGATAGGGGTAAGAATATCCATTCCCTTTTTTTTCAAAAACACCCTTCTATATCCAAAATTAACATCTGCTTAAAGTGAGAGAAAGAAAAAGAAAAAAAAAAAAACTAAATCAATGTCTCATGATCCCACAAAGAATTTATATGTCGATATAACCTTTTGTTTAAAATGAAAATAAAAGGATTCAAATATTCACTCTCCCTTATAGTTTTTTTTTTTTTTTTTTTTGACAGAAGTGAGACACAAGTTCTTCGCACTTTCTTAAGGAAGATCTTAAGAGGATTTAATATTAACAGCACCCTTTTCCCATATTCTATATCGAAATCGTAATAACTCACTTCTTTAAGATGTCAATTTAGTCCTTTTTTTATATTGACAAAATATTTACCAATCCAAAATATATACAAACACAATTCAGAGTGTGCCAATCTATTCCATTATCCCGATCCAGACGATATATACTTACATACATAGATGATGCATAACCCTCAAATTAGGTATAATAAAAAAAATGAAAAACATACAAAAAAAAAGATATACCTTTAGGAGCAAAAGGATAAACCGCACACATGTGAATTTCAAGTTGAAAAATCCTTATATGAATAAAAAATAACTTAAAAGAATCCATTTGCATGGTGGTCAGTCTAGATTCAAATTTCAAACACAAAAAATAAATAAAAAAAGGACGATTTTCATAGCGAATTTGAATTCCAGGACATTCACTGTGATTTGGTCAGTGCAGATATCGACTTTCTTACTCCTTTGAATTTTATGTAGGTATATTTATATAAAAACTCAATGCGGAACATCTGTTTCCACATTCAACATTATTATATTTCCATATTGAAATAGGACACGTTTCGTCCTTTTTTGCAGTACGTGATGATTCTTTTCAGAATAGCAAATATGCAGAACAGAATAACTGTATGTATATAGAGGCTCCATTCAAATGACCATTTGAATATTCGATGAATGTGTATATTTTTGAATTTCAAAGATTTTGTGTGTGTTTTTTTTTCTTTATATGATTATTATTCATGTCCTTTTTGGCTAACTTAAGTGAGTATTTATATATATGAAAAAAAAGGATACGAATTTGCAAACGTAGTTTCACACCTTTTGAACAGCATTTGAATAAAACCAATCGAATGAATTCAGGGGTGGAATTGAAAATTTGTTTTTTCATCTGCACACATCCTTCATCATAGGGAAAGGATAACAAACAGTGAACAAAAATAAAATCACCTTATATGAGAATCTACATATAAATATATTTTATTTTTTTTTTCGATTGCAAACATTCATCGATATTATATATTCAATGATTACTTATGCATTCGTTTGGTGTGTCAAAATGAAAATAAATATCCTTTCAGCACCCCAAAAATATTCGTCAAGGACTCGTCAGTCCGATTGGACGTATGTACCTCTCTATACACTTATTCAAAACGACCCAAAAACATGAAAACTCACTTTCCCGCTATATAAAGTGCTTGATGTTGAAAGGCAAAGGGAAGCATATGCAATGTAGCATATATAGTAGAAGAGTCCTTTGAAGTATGCGAAATGTTTTCTTTGAATTTCACTCCTTTTCGTCCTGTTTTTTTTTTTTTTTTTTTGTTATCGTTTGGTTATTCGATTGTGGTAACCAGTGGACTATGAAATTGACCAATTTCCATTGCAATATCACGAATGTCAAGGGGGTGGGGGGGAGGCTTTTGTTTGGGAGTTTATTTTTTTATGAATAATGTCCATTAGGGAAAAGGATTCGGTAGGAGGTGTAGTGGTTTGACGTTTTGCATAAAATTTTAATTTTACCAGTGGTCCCTTTGAAGGGGGGGGTGGAAAATCGATGAAAAAAAAATTTGACATTCATAGCAATTCACATTTTAAAGGCTTTTTACATATTTTATTTTATTTTTGTATTTACAGTTTCTGATGATGGAGACAGCGTTGGCAACACAAGTGACCGTTGTCGGTCACCTTTAAGCCCACCAAGACATCATCTTCATCATCACCATCATCATCATCATCATGAAGAGGATGAAACAACAGAAGCTCTTAATCTTACCAGCGATAATTCTCGACATAGTGCAACACCACCACCATCAGCGATGGTTATGAATACCACTCCAACATCCTCCCTTCAGATTCCCAATTTGCAAGCTGGACTTGTTCCAAATGCATTGGGTTCACTTATGATGCAGAATCCTCTGTTGGCTGGAGCCGGACTTAATACGATCTCTCCACAGGACTTTAGTGCTTTCCAGCAGGCTCTTCAAGCACAACAAGTTGCCCTACAACAACAATTCCAGAACTACATGGAACTCATTCATAGTGGTTCGATGGGAATGCCTAAGGATGATCCTGCAGTTGCGACTCAAATTGCTGCCGCCCAATTTCTCCTTCAGAATCGAGTTCAAGCTTTGACGCAAGCAGCTCAGCAGTTACAGGCGTTGCAGAAGCAGCAACAACATCAACACACCCACAACCAGCATCAACAACAACAACATGAAATCCAACAACAAATACAGCAACTTCCAAATATACCAACGACAATCAAGTCTCACATAACATCAACCTCAACGCCGACGACACATCGTAGTCCATTGAATAGTCCAGCGAATAGTCCTCTGCATCATAACACGCCGATCGGAGGCGGTGGTGGTGGCGGTGGTTATAGTGCAAGCAATCAAGTGACTCCACCGAATAGCGGAAGTTTGAAAGTTGGTGGCATTCTTACACCCAGCACACCTGGTGGGGCACCACAAACACCACAAATGCCAAAAAATATGACTGTCAATCAGCAGCGTGCAGCTGGCGAACCCTCACCCGAAGAAACCACCGATTTGGAAGAGCTGGAACATTTTGCAAAGACCTTCAAGCAGAGGCGGATAAAATTGGGATTTACACAGGGAGATGTGGGCTTGGCAATGGGCAAGCTGTATGGTAATGATTTCTCACAGACGACCATTTCACGTTTTGAGGCTTTGAATTTGAGCTTTAAAAATATGTGCAAGCTGAAGCCGTTGTTGCAGAAATGGCTCGAGGATGCAGATCGGACTATTTCAAGCACTGGAGGGTTAGTATTAATTTGTTTGACTTTCCCTTTCTTTCAAAGGTTCACAAAAACAACCTTGGATATTATAAACTTTTTGAAATGTAGACTGGAACAGTTTTGATGTAATCGATATGTTTTTCTTTTTTTTTTTCAACAGAGTTTTCGATCCAGCAGCTCTTCAAACCACCGTCACGACTCCCGAAATCATGGGTCGCCGACGAAAGAAGCGCACCTCCATTGAAACCTCCATTCGAGGTGCTCTCGAAAAAGCCTTCGTCCTTAATCCCAAACCAACCAGTGAAGAAATTAGTCAATTAGCCGATCGACTATGCATGGAAAAGGAAGTTGTTCGTGTGTGGTTCTGCAATCGTCGACAAAAGGAGAAACGTATTAATCCATCGATGGATAGTCCGACGGGAGCGAATGGTGGCAGTGAGTCACCCTATATGATGATGCACTAAGTCAAAACAAAAATTTGGCTGGTGAATTATTTTTGCAATCGAATGAAGAAGTGGTGGTTGTTGGAGAAAAAAAAAAAAACACCCTTCTTTGCCTATCTTAAACCAATGTACAGGTAATTTAAATTCATTTTATCTTATTTTTTATTTTAAAAAAACTTAAAATATTATAAGAAAATTATTTAAACAAAAATTTAAAAATATTAATTTCAATTTTGTTTTTTTTTTTTTCTTCTTACAGGTAACTAGACACACATCAAACCCAAAATAGAGTTAAAATAAAACTAAAATAACCCTCAAAAATTATTACTAAACTTAATTAAGTCAATGTAAAATGTGTAATGAAATAAGCAAGTGCTATAAGAATATTTAAAACAATATTAAAAGTATTAACTTTTATATTTTCTGTTTTTTTTTTTTACTCATTTTCTGAGTTTAAGAATTAAAAAAAAAAATAAACTTAAATAATAAACAAAGTTTAATTAAGTATTTAATAATAATTTCTGTATTTAACTAATATTTTTTATTAAAAAAAAAAAAAAAAAACATTAATATTATTGGTGTACCTCTGAAACTGATCTACTTAAAGAATTTTTTAATTTTTTTTTTTTATTTAATTTTTTGTAAATGACTTGATGTTTTCCTTTATTATATTCTAAAATAATAGCTGTTGTGTCCAAAATGTAAAATGTATAAACTGATAAGATTAATTAATTTACTTTGTTCTTTTGTAAAAGTATTTAAGATTAAACTATTGTATAGTAATGAATACTGTGATAATAAATAATGATTTATGAAAAAAATAAAATAAAATAAATAAATAAGAAATAAATCGCAATTGGAGAAATTAATACAAAAATAAAAAGTTAAAACTTGATAAAATAAAATTATTGTGTTTTTGTTTTTTTTTTCCAAAAATTTTAGATAAAAAATAGTAAACAACTTGTTGAGAAACAAATAAGCACACAATGCAAGGTAAGTTAAACAACATTTTTTTCAGATTTAACGGTCTTACTCCTACTATATGATTGTCAATTATTATCAATTGTTACGTTGATAAATATTAAACAACTCGAATCGGAGGATATTTGCTTCGAGGTATACTTTCGGACAGCTGTTCGGAAGATTTTTGCGATATTACGCAACGCACACCGGCGTTTTGCGTTACAGTGCGATCAATTTCTCTTTTTGAGTGATATTTTGACAGCTCATACATTTATTTTTCTGATATTCTCCGCCACAAATAGTTCGCGGAACTTTTTTAAGATTTGTGTAAAGTGTTGAAAAATGTAAGAAATTAAAAAAAAAAAAAACAAAAAAAACATGTCAATAAAGTAATTTTGGAACTATTGCTTGAATTTTTTATTTTTTAGACCCCGAGGAGCAAACGAAAAAACAACAACCAGGCAAATCGAGCTTCTGGTTAATTTAATGCAAGAGAAACCCGTCGCGCCGTCGCATTGTTTAGTATTCTTTTCCGATGAAGGATACCTCGAATGTAATTTGAACCTCCGACAGAGTGTGCGTTGCAAAAAAATGTCCGCTCCGACGGATACCTCGCTAGGGCAGATGTACCTATATTTTTTGAAGGCTGCATCTTATAAATATGCAAGGTAACTGGTATATATTTAGAATGAAATTTTTTTTTAACTTTTCTTATAAATAAAATATTCAAAAAAAGTTCTGGGAAGAACGGCAAAACAAACACATTTTCGGAGAATCCGGTAAAAACGTAAAAAGTATAAACACATACTTTTTTTCAAACAAAACCAATACACCTAATAACAAGAAATATGATACTGCATTTAAATATGACCATTTTCGAATAATGCGATCAACACTGTAATTTGCTGCCATTTATTTTATTTTATTTTATTTTATTTTATTTTATTTTATTTTATTTTATTTTATTTTATTTTATTTTATTTTATTTTATTTTATTTTATTTTATTTTATTTTATTTTATTTTATTTTATTTTATTTTATTTTATTTTATTTTATTTTATTTTATTTTATTTTATTTCATTTCATTTTATTTTATTTTATTTTATTTTATTGTATTTTATTTTCTGTGAATATTTATCGATACAAATTAAAAACGCACACCTGCCACACAAACGTTATATCGTCCTCTATCAGGAACTGACGTAACTGTTTTTTTTACATTTTACAAAAATGCATTTTAGAGGTGTTGGCCGTTGTTAAAACTATTTTCATTACGATGATAGTGAAGTCAAAAAAAGTGGGTCTCGCAATTCTGTCTGTCTGTCTGTCCTCTCGGCTGTAGCCTAAACGGATGGATCGATTTATTTTAACATTGAAAATGTTTATAGGGTCGTTTTGATAAAAGTATGGTGTTACCAAAATGAACAAAGATAGAGAATGAACTCTAGCGTACAGGGGGAGAAAGATTGAATTTTTGGTTGGTGTTACCAAAGAAACTACCAAAATGAATAAAATGAAGAAAAAAACACAAAAGATGAATTTCAGCCAGCGTACCTACATGTTGATCATCGCCAACCGACGAGATTCAGTGGATGAATTATTAAATTCGAAAAATGCTCGATTTGAGCCCACTTAGAAGCCTATAACTTTGGTTATAATTATTGGATGTTCAATATTAAGCTAGATAATTGAAGTTTAAATGATAGGCTACAAATCTGCATAAAAATGTTTGCAAAATTGTGAAAAATTTCATACTAGAAACTTGAAAAATTGTCTTTTTAGAACTAATTTCATCACGGCAAAAGAAAAAAAAACAAACAGAATATGTATGTAGGTACGTACCAACAAAGAATGTATTGATAGAAGGGAGAAGACGGTGGAGTGTGTGCAATAAAAAAACCACGTGGCAAACAAAATTGGCTTTGCATCGGGCACAAAAATCATATACATTATGTTTATGTAGAGATGTATGCATGTAGGTATGTGCATTGCGCATGAACATTTGTAGTAGGTATTTTACAAATAATAAAATCGTAAAGGTTGGACTTGGTTGGTTTGTTTGGATTATAACTTCTGTTCTAATAATCGGATGTTTGAGGTTAAGGTCTTAAAATTAAGGTAAAATGTCTTTTAAAACAATCGATTGTTGAACCTATAATATGCATAGTTTGGGTAAAAACTTAACTAACTTCTAAATCAATTTGATTGTTTAACCTAGAATATGCATAGGTTCCTACTTGAACCTCTTATATAAAATTATATCTTAAGTTCCAAGAATCAGATCATCAAGGTGAAGGGGTTGGATAGCTTCTAACTTTTATTCTAATAATCGGATGTTCAAGGTTAAAGTCTCAAAATTAAGGTAAACTATGACAAAAGTAAATTTATTTTATATCAACCTAAAGAACCTAGAATATGCTATACAACGTTTGGGTAAAAACTTTACTAATTTCTAAATCAATTTGATTGTTTAACCTAGAATATGCATATGTACCTACTTGAACCTCTTATATAAAATTATAAATTAAGTTCTAAGGGCTAGATGCTCAAGGTTAAGGTATGTTTAGGTAAATCAGGCAAGAGGTAGAATTAACTTAGCTAAACAATTGAAATATTATAATCGAAAAGGGTCGATTTTGTAAGATGATATATTCTGTTCTAATTATCGGATTTTTGAGGTTACGGTCTGAATATGAATGTAAAATGACAGACTAGAAAATGCTTTTGACAAAACTTGATTTACTTCGGAATCAGTTCGACTGTTTAACCTAGAATGTGCATAGGTACCTACTCGAACCTCTTTAATAAACTTATAACTTAAGCCCTAATGGTCAGATCTTCATGGTAAAGGTCCTCAAATGCAAATTAAATTTTAGGCTTTATCTTAAAGTAGTCCATAAACTATTTAATTTGGTTGTCAACTAAATTGATGGTTGCCGATCGGCCACATATTTCATACACTCAGTTAAAAGAATACAGCTCCAAGTCTCAAAAACATTATTTTTGTCTAAAATAAATTACGCGACTCGATATTGTTAAATTGATTAAAAGATGAGTTCAAAATATTTTAAAATAAAATATTATAGAATAAAAACAATTAGCAGTGGGGTTGGGCTTCGCATCAAATTCTTTGAAATTTTTTTCTCGATTTAAAAAAGGTTTACCTGGACATTTAATCAAACACACAGGTTGATTCAAAAACAATCAACAGAGTCGAGAACTAAGTTGTACCGTATATGCTTTAATCGATTTGTAATAATTCAGTTACCTTTCTGCAAAGCTTAGCTAATGTCAAATATGTACCTAGATATACCTTAAGATAGATGGTATATGTATTTTTAATTTCGTGTATAAGTGCTGTGCCGGTGCGGATGAAAATGAGTATGATTGTGTAATTGTGAATTAAGCTAGAATTAAAACTAAGATTTACCTTATTAAAAAAATTAACAAATTAATTTAACCGCCAACTGGGAAGTGACATTAAATATACAAATTGGTACTTCAGACTGTAGAATGGTTTCTAAGACAGTTTGTGAAGTTATATTGCAACAATAGTATACAAAATAAAAATCACTGAGATTAGGCATGTTTTTGTTTTATTGACGTAATACAAGTCATTTTCAATGTCCCCATAGTTACTCTGTGAGTGAAATCTGTAAATTTTTAAACTTGTTATCTAGCGTTTTTTGGGCCCACACATTTCTTTAATTTTTTTAAGACCAAAAATAACGGTACCTGCCGTACAATTTTTTAAGCAAAAAATGAAAATCTTATTTTGTTCTCAAAAACGTGCCCCCAACTTTAACAATCTAGTAATTTTTTTACAAAAAGGCTAACATTTACAAAAAAATTCCGAAAAAATGGTCATAAATATATGGCACCTCCCATAGAACCATTTTTTGATTTTCGATTTTCTCAAAAATGGTTTAACTGAATTTGATCAATTTTTTTATAGAGAATTTTTTTAAAAGTTTAAAAAGTATTGCTGCCAAAATTTTCAACATTTTTTTTTATCGATTTTTTAAAAATGTTTCCATTTTTTTTTTTTTTTTTGAGAACTTAATAATTCGAAAACGACTTGGTCAATTTTTATTAAACTTGGCATCCAGCAGTTTTTTAACATTATCTAGCAGATTTTAAATACAATTTATTCTTATACCCAAAAATAACGGTACCTCCCATACAAATATTATAAAACCAGTGTGGAAAATCTCATTTTTCTCAAAAACAACTCCTATGATTGATCAAAATTTTTATATGAGCTTATATCAGAACGATATATTATTATAATAAAAGTATATAATAATGAAAAGAAAATTTTATCTAACGTCTAAAAATGGTATCTCGCATAGAACCATTTTTTTGGTTTTCGACTATCTCATTATTTTGTTTAAGAAATTTTAATGTAATTTTTTACACATGAGCTCCTATTAAGATCAAATAATATTGCATACCAAAATTTTCAAATAACCAAGTTTTGGATAAAAAAAAAAATTCAAAATTAATTTTTGATATGTAAACATCTATATGCCGGTGAAAGGGTAAACGTGAACCTTATGGTTACGTTTAATACGTTCCGTGTCACACATTACGTTGTTATTAGGTACGTTCAATAATAAAACTCCGGCACTTGATGGAACATTGATGTTTACACTTCTTAACCGTGTGTCCTGAGGGCACTCACACAAGGATTTTGATTTTTTTAAAGGATTTAAATGAAAGGCATATTTTTGTCATATTTGAGTGTTAACATTATTTTACCTCGTAAAATTGATAAAATTTTGTATGTTAAAAAGAAAACCGGAACAAACCGCTTTATGCCGCTTTAACTTCCTCACAAAAAAAAAACTAATGCGTAAAATATAGAATACTCAAGGTATCAAAATAAAGTGGTGGAATCGGCTAAGGTGATAAGTAATTGTCGCATCAACATCAACCATAGCCACATGTGATTGTCATTGAGTTTTCCTTCTTGGTAAGGTTGTTCAACTCAATTCAATTCAATTGAATACTTTCCAATGACTCTTTTTAAAAACATGGTTGCCATAGTGACTTTTTCCAAATATTTGTAATAAGCTTTCGAATTTATAGAAAAGAACTATGATGTCTTTGCAATAAAATTCTAATATTTTCTTCATCTCCTGGAATGTAGCAAACTTTTTTGGTCACACTCACAGGTTTGTTAATATGAATGATAAAAAAAGAACTCAGAAGTCGTACTACGGCAGAAATGCCAAATTTGTTGGAAATGAAATCGCATTTTTGCTTTGATTTTTAGCTATCAAAAATGTGATCTCATCTTACATAGACGGATTTGATTGATTGTCACTCTCACTTATCGCAAATCACCACCTTAGTTTCAGAAATTTGTCAGCAAAAGAAAATTACTTTTGAATTTTTAAAAATCGTTTCAAAATCCCATTTTAGAGATGGGAATTGTGGAATTTTAATATAAACCTGAAAAAAATTAAAAAATAGCAATAGGAATCTTATTTATGTATGCAAGAACCTATAGACCTAGGTCATGACATTAGTAGTCTCGTGCGCTTCGTAAGAAGCTCTAATTGGTTCAACGAGAATATGAAAAAAGTTTCCTAGATTCTTGTGGTATCACAATGGATCAACTTATGGTCTAAGTGCGTCAAGTGTCTGCTGACAGCCACGTAAACCTAACCTTACCTAAACCTAGATTCCTCAGAACGATGAAAGTTTTAAAATTTGAAAAGGGGTATGATAACACTGCTCATTTCAAATCTTTTGCACCATCTTATTAATATTGAAGATTTTTGAATAAAACAGAATTTTAGTTTTTTAGTTTTAATTCTATTTTTAAGAAGGTACCTATAAGAGAAAATAAATTAAATAAATTGGTCGGCGCGACAGCTCGTATAGATACAGGGCCTAGTGACTCTCAACTATTCCTGTGTGCGTGTTATTGGCAGGAATAGCGGGGACCTACAATTTTTCTGCCAAATCCGAAAGGCTAGGGCGAGAAGGACTTTTTCATGACAAGAGATACTCTTGGAGGATTTGTCAATTCCTCGTAAGAGGCACTAAACCGTGAAAAAACATTTCTGTTTTTAGGTGGTATTGGCTGGGCTGGAAATCGAACCCAAGACCTTCGGCGTAACAGTCCAACGCACTAACCATTACGTCACGGGCTACTACCTAAAAAAAAGTGTTTGTACCTAAATCATTTAACTGTTTTCTATATAAACGCAAATTAAATTTTCGTATAAAACCAGATTCAAAATTCAAATTTGTTGCCTTACTTCCATAAATCAAAAGACAGTGCGTGTTATTTCTAAGACCTTCTTTTAAGTATCGTAACAGATTCTACCAACCATATCTGCAAAATTATCATTTTTCTTACATTTCTGTTAATTGTAAATTAATATTATTTTTCAATCTTTCTTCAATGCTGTAAACATTGAAATTGTGTTGAAAACACACCAAGTTGCTTTATAGTTAGGTACTAATAATAATCAACTATCATTTATTTTCTTGCGCTTATTAAAAAAAAAATATTTTACGCAACCTTCATAAGTGCATTATATACCTATGTATTTATAAATGATATATACACATTATCTACCCTTTTATTTATAATCTAGCTGTGCTGAATATGCATTAAGGAAATGTCAATTCACCTCCACTGCCAACTGACTGCCATCTATCGGTTTGAATCTTCATGACGACTGCATCATGATGATAAATAATATAAATTTGAATTTCGAGTGCCTGATATTACATATTTACGAACGAGTATATGTGCATGAAAAGATACTTTACTGAGTTATAGAGATGCCAATCTGCACGTTTTCCTCCTTAAATCATCCACTCTGATGATTTTAATTGCTCAGTCTTATTCCCTCTGCTCCAGCTCCAACTCGCTATATTTCCATTTCAAGACTTATAATATTATTATACGTATAGGTATAGTTTCGCAGCGCAGCTACCTCTTGCCTTCTGTGCGCAGCGCTTCCCGCCCGCATATAAAAGATTCCATGAATTAATTTCAATTTTGCATGTTTCGTTATTAATTTTCTTCTTCGTTAGTTTATTTGAATTGCGGTGTCGCTTTAATTTCCATGGAAGTATTTAAAAAAAAAAAAAAACATTTGTCTGATTGTTCTTTTATTTTTATTTTGTTATTGTTGTTTTATGGTTTCAACTACTCGCGCGGCTGCCTTTTGCAAAATTTCAATTCGGGTTAATTTCCACCCTCGGCTTCAGATGAAAGCGCTAAGCCTCTGTCTCATTCGTCACACTTGTCAAGTTCAGAGATGCATCCGCTAATATGACTATATCATATTCAATATGCTAAGGAGGTCTATAAAGTGCGCGTTGTTCATGTGAAGGCGGATTAATTATGTTGACGCGCGGCTATCTCCCGAGACGGCTAAACAAATGAAGGCGCCATTTGTTTTTTGAAGGTTATATGTGAAAATGGTGTGACCAGCATTCTGAATAATATCTAACATAGGTATTTGATTAATAAAATGTTTAAAAATTTTATTAAACCACATTCAACTACATTTTCACTTGTGATAAATATGTACATACATATGTATGTACTATATGGGAAGATATGGATTCATAAAAAAATCGAAATGGAGATTTTGATCAAAGTTTACATTACGATGATCAAAAATTGAGTTTTGCAATTCTGTCTGTCCTTTCAGCTGTAGCCTAAACGGGTGGATCGATTTTCTTTAAACTTCGTACCTAGCGTTTTTTGAGCATCCCCCAAATCGTGTTTTTCATTTTTAAGACAAAAATAACGGAACTTGCCGTACAATTTTTTTTTAGCAAAAAATGAAAATCCTATTTTTCTCAAAAACGTGCCCACAACTTTTTTTTTTTAAATCCAGTAATTTTTTTTTACAAAAAAGCTACCATTTAAAAAAAAAATCAGAAAAATGGTTATATCTAAATGGTATCTACCCCCCATAGAACCATGTTTTTGGTTTTCGACTATCTCATTATCTGTTCAAGGTATTTTAATGAAATTTTTTATACATGAGCTTCTGATAAGATCAAATAATATTGCATATACAAATTTTCAAAAAAACAAATTTCGGATTAAAAAAAATTTAATAAATTTTTGAAAATTCAAAATTTCTAAAATGGGTGTTTATTTTTTTTTTCAAAATTAATTTCTTAACTCCGAATTAATAAGTTCTAAAAAATTGCGTACCAATTTTTTTTACTTAAAAATGCTTTCAAAATTTTTTATGTAAAAACTATTTTTTTTAAATCACCCCAACGATTTTTAAAATTTTTTCTCATAAATTGAGATTTGTGTAAGAAATCAGATGGTGTACATTGCGTTGGTGTCAAAACAGTTTCAGAAGTTGTTTAATCAATTTATTTCTAATTATATTGAATTTTTAACAATTTTTCAGTCTAAAATATGAGTATCATGCATACTTTTAAACCACTGTGTGATTGCACATAAAAGCAAGTTCGTGCGACCCAGTCGTGCATTTTATTTTTACTTGCTCTATAAATTACATATAAGAGCAAATTTAGTTTATCTAAAAATAATTGAAAAACGGAAATAGAATTTTGACGTCTTTTTGAAGAAAATTACACTATTTTTGAGCTAACTTTTTAATGCATTAATCGATTTTATTATCATTTGGTAATCTGGTGCTTTTTAGTATTTAAAAAAAAATTGCATCTACAAATTTTGAAAATACATTTTTTTTTTTAATCATTGTTATAATGTTTAAATGTTGGTCACACTGTGAACATGACGTTTTGCTCTTCTCTATGTCATTGCAATTTTGTTGAATTGATTTTAAAGCTGTGATAAGGTTGACGGGGAAAGAAATGAAAGATCACTATTTAAGTTTGTGAAGTCTAATAAAATTCATTTTTTATATTTTAAAACCAGAATAATAAGTACCTAAGAGATAGGTTCATTTATTGTATTTGTGCAGAAAAAAATTATACTTTGTAGCATTTTTAATTATTTCTTTATATGATTTACATGCTTTGACGGCATGCAAGTCTTCAATTAATAAAGAACAAGGTATCTTCATAATATTATGGTATTCTTTTGCATACGGTAAAGATAAATACAGTGCCAAGAAGAGAAATGCTTGAATGTAGTTATGATGAGCTTTCTTTTACACAGAGTTGAATGAATCTAAATTTATAAGTTAAGAATGAGCCATTATTTGTTATATTTTTTCATTGTCGGAGCCAGAAATATGTAAATTTTAGAATATAATACCTTGTAACTTTTGGTAAGAGTCCGAGATATTTTGTTTTCATAATTCATCCCAAACTTTTGTCAACAATTTTCTTGGAAAACAGTTTACGGGAATAACACACAATTAGTAGCCCGCTTACCAAATGAGTGGTGTTAAAAGTTTAGAATGAATTATGAGAACAACAAATTTTGGATTTTTATCAACAACATAAATACTAGCATTATTAATTAAACCTGATAGTTTGATTTAAATCTTTTGAATCATTCAGAAATGAATTACAAAGCAAAAACAATAACATTGGGTAATATACATAAAGAATAGTAAATGTTTTTACTACAGAATTTCAAAGTATTTGCTCTATAAAAATGCAGTAAATGATGAGAATTAAGTATTTACTTTGGCCCATAGCACTTACTTTTTTCAGATGAATTTTTGAGGTAAAAACTTTATTCCGTATGCATAATAACTAGTAAGTACTTTTTTTCCGTAGGAACTACTTCATTTTTTTAAAGTTGCAAAAGAGCAACTTGAAAATTCCAATTAATTCATTGCTAATCGATTCCAATTAGCCTTTTAAGACTACTATTTAGTAAAAAGTTGTTGTCGTTGTCGTAAATAAAAGTATTATTCTTCAGAAAGAAAAAGGTTATTAGTTGTTACATTTATGGAATTTAATTAACTATATGCGATTAAGTTTCAAAACTTTTTAAATAATTGCCCTTTGTTGTTAAATTAAAGTATTTTACTCGAACATAATTAATAGGGGTAGGTATCCATGCAACAGCGTAAAGTCGTTGTAATCGTTGTAAACTGCGTAAACCTGTCAAATTTGTATAAATATTTGATTAAATACCAGGTTTACGAGGACTTTACAACGTTGCATGAATACGCCTAATATATCAAGAAAATATAAGATTTTTTGGGAAATCATGTTTTTAAAACAATCAAGGAATTTGATTAAATTTTAACGGAGAACAAGTGAGAGCAAAAAATGATTGTCCCAACAAACACAGCTTCTCATCATATACATAGGAACCTGAACTATACTCATGTTGAATTATTAAAATCGCCATTTAATTGAAAAAAAAAATAAATTAATCGGATAAAGGATATTCGTCCATCAATATCCAAGAAATCCAATTTAATCTTGTACTAGTTTCGATTATCAATTGCAAATCTTTTAAAAAAATTGTGTTTATAAACACAAAATATGTAGTACAAAAAAAGTATTTACTATCAATTTCCGATGAATTTTAGTATAAACTTGGATGAATTTAGTATCTACTGAAAGTATTTGGCAGCAAGTATGAACTTAATTATATGCATACGAAATGAAGTAAATAATATAAATCTAACCATCTACTAAAAGTATTAGTTTTTACTTTAACCTTATACTTTCAGTAAATACTTCCGTTTTATGCATATCACCCATTATCTTAAACAAAACTTGAGTTTTTGTCAAAATTGGCGTGTCATCAGATGATAGAAATTTATCGTATTGTTTTCTATAGCTCACGTGTTTTATTTTTCTTAAAATTATTCTGAATTTCACACGAGGAATTTTTTTTTTTTTTGATTAAAAGGTGCTAAGTTAATATAAAGTCCATCAAATTAAATATTCTAGTGATGGTTTTACATCATAGAATGCGGCGAGTTCGAACTGTCAACCAAATTTCCACCCAAACTCAACTTGACCTTTCGATTTAGTTTGAGCTACGAAGGAACGTACCCAACATTGAACTTATCCAATATATATCAACGTATAATCGTAACGTGTAACAGCACAGGACAACAGAAATGTCCACGTTTTTAGTTTACCATCTACCGCCGGCATAGATGTTTGTTTACACATCAAAAAGTGTTGAAATATTTTTTGATAGAATTTGATAAAATATAAGTTTTTATTTTTTTTTTTTCTGAAAAAAAAAAAAAAACTGGTAGTTTGTGAGATATTTACAAGAAATAGATTAAGAAGTGCTTAAAATTGTAACGTAGCGTTCTATGCTACGCTACTTTTTCTTCCTAGCAGACGGCGGCGTCGGCGGCGCTGCTTTGCTGGAAAAAATACTCAGCCCTATCGCGAAAGAAATTTCCCCGGAGTTTTTTTTTTACATTTTGTGAAATTTGGTATCAGGAATCATCTTCAAAATTATTAGGGAAAATATTCCTTTCAGCGAAATAGCTATCGTCAATAATTTTTCTAGGGAACGTTATCCTTTTATCAATGCAAACATTTACCCAAGTAAGTTTTTGGGGAAAAATTATTTTGTGGAAGATTCGCGATAGGAAACATTCTTTGCCCGATATTTTTTGTTTTTCCGGGGAAAAAAAGTTCCCTTTAAATTGGCGATAGGGCTGACTAATTACTGATTTCCTCTATTAAGATTATTGTTCAATGTTCAGCTTACTATACCCACGCTCAGTGGACCTATTGGGTATAGTAACTCATGAAGTCACCAAGCAGCACAGTATTTTCATTCACCATGATAAAGTTCACACCGTGTGTTTACAGAAAATATTGGTAAATGGATCCAAAATTTGTTTTTTTTTTTGAAAATTTTAATATGCAATATTATTTGAAGTTATCAAAAGCTCATGTGTAAAAAATTTCATTAAAATTGCTTGAACAAATAATGAGATACTCGAAATCCAAAAAAAAAAAAATAGTTCTATCAGAGATACCATTTTTAGACGACAGATAATGAAAATCGTAGGGGTTGTTTGTGAGAAAAATGAGATTTTTCACACCGGTTTTATAACATTTATATGGGAGATACCGTTATTTTTGCCTATAAGATTAATTTGTATTTGCTGATTTAGCTGGATGCAAAGTTTAATAAAAATCGACCAAGTCGTTTTAAAATTATTAAGTTCTCAACACATCAACACAGAATTTTGAAACTTATTTTTTAAAATTCCAAAAAAAAAAAATCCAAATTTCGGTAGGTATGCTACTTTTTAAACTTTTTAAAAAATTCTCTAAAAATTGACCAAATTCAGTTGACCCATTTTTGAGAAAATCGAAAATCAAGAATATGATTCTATGTGAGGTACCATTTATAACCATTTTTTGGAATATTTTTTTTTTTAAATGGTAGCCTTTTTGTAAAAAAAAATAACTGGATTAAAAAAAAAAAAAAATTTGTGGGCACGTTCTTGAGAAAAATAAGATTTTAATTTTTTGCTAAAAAAAATTAAAGGGTAGGTATCGTTATTTTTGGTCTAAAAAAAAGGAAAAAAGTCTGGTCTCGTGACTAACCCTGGTGATCATTTGACCATCACACTGACGTTTATTTGACGTTTTCGAAAAAGACCTACTTCACTTTATTGATTGATTATTTATAATAATATTCGAAGTTAGGTACCTACAAGGAAATCGTCTCGTAGAAACTTTCAAAATTTATTTTTCATAATTTCTTAGCCATGCTAGCTAAATCTTATAAAATAAATAATATCCTATACCTACTTGTGTGTGACCTCAAACTAAAGTCGTATATTTTGTTTTAATCTAAAAAAATATTCTTCTAATGTCGCCAAAAGTTTGCTTTGATTTTCTTAAAATCACATTTTTAGGCCCTCCTATATGTATGTATATGTATAACTTTGACCATAATTTCTCAAATGACAGAATCCAATTTCAAAATTCATGTAAATAGCCCTCCTATAATCCCATTTCTGTTTGCGTATTGAAAGCCATTATTTAGACTAATACAAAAACTAGCTTTAGCCATTGGATTAGGCTGCAAAATTGGTTTCCATGGTTGGATTTTTTTTTTTTTTGTTAGGTATGGATCTGCCCTCGCACTCGTACGTATATCTACATACGTATATCTGCACCTCTTGGGATAAGCAAATTGCACAAGGACAACCGGGCATTTCTATAGAAGATATATACGCAAAATCACAATCCATAAATATTCATAGTCACATTATTCGAAAAATGCCATTTCCGGGCGGTCCACATACATACATACATATACATGAATATCCTATAACTGAGTCCTTGGTAAAGCAAGCAGCAGGTAGAATTCCCATTCTATTTTGTGGGGGTGGATGAATCCGAATCCGAAAGTCCGTCGAATGGACATAAATTTACATGGCATTATGCTGGGACCAAATTGCGGATGTTGGACCAAGGATGAGAGGATCTGAGCTGACCACCAACTGGAGGGGTTCCCAAAAAAATTTCATTCACTCAACAAAAATAACATCAAGGACTTCAGCTCTGACTCTGGACTCATGGACTCTGAGTGTGTGCGTTCGTTTTTGTATACAAAATGGGTAATGAGAAGGAAAATTATATACCCTCTCGTTAGAGAAGCCGTTTAAAAATCTAAGGAAACACACATTAAATGTGGGTAAGTGTAAGAATAGCAACAAAATAGATATAAGGACACTTTCCAACTCGTCTCGTATATATGTATGATGTTGAAATAGTAGTAATTGTTTTCTATCTCCACCCTCGCATGCTGATTACATTGTCCATAGTTTCGTTTTCCATGCATTTTTATATAGGACTTCGCCATCATCACCAGGTGTTCCGCAGGACCAACTATAGAGGTATGATATGATGGTGCATCACCAGGACATCGGCAGTTGTTCGTCGATGATGGTTGCTATATGGCTATGGCCTTTATATGATGTTATGGGATTCATCTGCGTTTTGTTTCCTGAGTATTTTGTTTTGAACATTTTTGAAAAAGTGTTTTTGTTGGGTATCCTTTGAGTCCTTGTGCCACATACAATGAGAGTTTATATACAGTTGTGAGTGACCAAGTGATTTATTGTCGTCTAAGTTCAACGGTAGTGTCTGCAGGGTGTAGGCGTCGACTAATGGCCGATGTGTTTTGTACAGTATTAGTGTTTTGAGTTTTTTTTTTTTGCTATGGCACTCTATTGATATGGCAATTGTTATAATATCATCCGCACTTTTGGCACGCTCTTGACCCGAAGTCAAACCGCGCTCTTTTAGACAATGGAATCGAAAGTGGACATTTAAATTTATTGCCAAAGCAATATATGAATATACAGGAAGAGGGGGCGAGAGTGATTTTAAAGGGCAATCTAGATGATTTTTTTTTTTGTTCTTTTTAGTTTTGCCAGTAGATTAGAGTGCAGACGGCGGCACGAGCCCCGATAGTGCTAATAGAGACGCATACCGAAAGTGATGCAATAAATTCATTCTTTGAAAAAAAAAAAAAAAATAGTGAGAACAAAGCGACAATCGATTGGGTAGATTGATTTTGTTGAAAGGAGAGCAAGATAATGCATATGTTTGACTTGGCTTGTGCCACTCAATTTATTTTCTTCCCTCAATATATAGTTTAAAAATTATAAAGCGAATTGAAAAATCAATGATGCGTGCAAATTGTGTTTTTACTTTATAAACGTTCAACAAAGACTCAATTAAACTGCCTAGCCTATATCTCTGCAAAATTATATTAATTATTCTTCCTTAAGATATAGATTCTTTATTAAAACTTCTAAAAATATTAACATTCGAATGCTGTAGACTGCAAATATGCTGTACCTACCTACTTCCAGTTAAAACTTCAAAGTTTTATTGACAAGTTAATTAAGAAATGAAAATTCATATGAAGAATAGAATAAGAATTAACACCTCTTTCATTGACAATCAGTTTTCGGTAATAGTGCCGACAAAATTCAAACAGCCCTCTGGTGGAAAAGCTGGTCATGCTTTTCCAGATGTTTTTTTATGCCCTGAATCAATTCGACCTTTGAAGTATGAAGGCAATTGAATAGTGGCTAAATAATTTACATGTTTAACAACTAGTCTCCAACGGGCTTAGCTAAAGCAAATGATGCTTCTGGCAAATAAGTCGACCATTCACACATAAGTATTCACCGATAGGAAAAATGAGAGAGAAATAAGAGAGTTTTCTTTTACTGTGCTAAAATAAAATTTGAGGGTGTTGTAGCCAAGGGGGGTACGAGTCGGTTCTCTAGATAATATAGGTACTTTATGATGAATACTGTAAAAATAAGCTTCTTTAACTTCATTACAATTTGTGCTTCGTTTACTTGATAAAATTAGTTTCTAACAACTCACAGCGCATTATACTTACTGTATTGTAGTGCCATAGAAATTTCGGAAAAAACTACGTTCGAAATTTTTGTAGGATTTATGCATTCAGTATATAAAAAAATTGGAATTGGTAAACTTGATAGAGAGGTTGAAATAACGGTACCTTCCGTACAATTTTTTTTTAGCAAAAAATGAAAATTTTATTTTTCTCAAAAATCCATTAACCATTAAAAAAAAAAGATTTCCGAAAAATGGTTATGGTCTCCCATAGAAACATTTTTTTGATTTACGGTTTTCTCAAAAATGGTTCAACCGAATTTGATTAATTTTATAGAAAATTTTTCAAAAAGTTTAAAAAGTATTGCATACCAAAATTTAATTTTTTTTTTAGACAACATAATAATTCGTAAACGATTTGGTCGATTTTTATTAAACTTGGCATCCAGCAATTTTTTGACCTTATCTATCAGATTTTAAATAAAAATTATTCTTATACCCAAAAATAACGGTACCTCCCATACAAATGTGGAATATCTCATTTTTCTCAAAAACGACTCCTACGATTTTGATTAAAAATTTTTATGTGAGCTAATTTCGGTACGATCTATCATATTATTGAAAAGAAAATTTTATCTATCGTCTAAAAATGGTAGAACCATTTTTTTTTATTTTCGATTATCTCATTATTTGTTCAAAAAATTTTAATGAAATTTTCTACACATAAGCTTCTGATAAGATCAAATGATATTGAATATCAAAATTTTCAAAAACCCAAGTTTTGGAATAAAAAAAAATCAAAATAAATTTTTGAAAATTCGATATTTCGAAAATGGGTGGTTAATTTTTTTTCAAAATTAATTTTTGAACTCTGCATTAATTAGTTCTAAAAAACTGCGTACAGTTTTTCAAAATTTTATACATATATACATATGTATGTACCTATGTACATATATACAAAATTATTTTTTTTTTTTAAACCGCCCCAACGATTTTTAAAATTTATTTCTAATAAATTGAGATTTATTTATGAAATCAGATGGTGTAATTTTGCGTTGGTATCAAAATAGTTTCAAAAGTTATTTAATAAATTATATTGATTTTTTAACAATTTTTCCATGAAAACTGTTGACATTGGCGCCTGTGTCTACCTGACGAATTCACATATCCTTAGACTCTTAGCGGAGCAGTGGAGTTGCGTGAGCGGGACGACTGATAACCCAAAGAGGGAGTTAATAACCTTGGAACCAGCAGCGTTAGAACCTCACTCAAATCGGAGTTAATTTACTCCAATTTTAGGAAAAAAAATAAATCTACTCCGCCACTGCGATTTTTTGAGATTTAATCCTTCTTTGCCACACTTAAAAATTCAAAAATTCTTAAGCCAAACCACAAGAAAGGATATGATAGCACTACCTATGTTATTCAATTGTTTAACAAACTCTGACCCTGCTCTGAATGTTTGAATCTTAAATTCTATTCTGCTCTAAAACGAATGGAATTTAAGTGATTTATTTTTTTGTTGTTAAGGAATATTTATTCTTGTTAAAATAAACAGTTTGTTGAAAAAAAAAACACTTTTTTGAAAACTTGAATTTTTCTTTCGTTTTCAAATCTACTTCGGAAATTTTCTATTCACTCCATTTTTTTACAAATCTACTCCGAAATTTGATTACTTAGGTTCTAACCCTGCTTGCAACCCTCGAAGTGTGCCACTCAAGAAAAGGGTTTTATTTCCATACTTATATTTTTTGAATTTAAACCTATCCTTGTTTCCATTTCAAAGAGGAAATAAAGTCCGCGGTTGTAGTTTTCTTTTATTTTGGCAAATATGATTCACGAGCTTTATTTCCGTGGGACTTATTGCACTGCACCAGAAATTAAACAATTTTATCCATAGCAGTTAAGAATATTTCTCTTCCAATTGAATTTAGGTTTTTCTTACAGGATTGTATGTGTCTTACAAAAATAGTGAAGTCTTAAAATCAAAAAATAAGAAACAACCTATAAATAGTTGTAATTTTTTGCATCCGAATAATTAGTTTTATTCACATTCTAAAAAAAAGGCCACCAAGTATAGGTATCATCTTTTTTAACCACAATAAATTTCACCTTTGTTTTTGTTGGAATCGATCTTGTGCGGTCTGTTTTTTCTGTTCGGTATGGTCTACACATTGTAATCCTTAAGATATTCAACCATATCGTGAAAATGGCCTATAAAAAACAATTAATCAACAATTAAGCTGCAACAAATAATCCAAAGTGGTGTCCTCGCTTTACATCCCGTGTATAACGATTTCCATTGCCACATTCTTGACGAAGTTTGCACAGTGTCCAGTTGGAACATTAACAGAAATAGAAACCACCAACCGATCAACATTTAAGCTGCACTTTCCGATCACATCATCAGCATCCCATCATGGCATCAATGAACAACGCATAAAGTTGCCCCGACCCGACCGCGACCCTCACGCTCAACCAGCAGCAGCGCAGCGGTGGATGGCGCGTAGCAACCTCCATTTGAAAAGGTTCGAAAACTTTTTAAACGCGAATAACAAAACAGCCAACAGTGATAGCAAACAGCAACAATGAATTCCAGTAGCACAAAACAATGTCCTCAACACGCAGCCTTTAACAGTCAGTCAGTCATACAGAGTTTGAAGCCATCAGTAGCTAGGTACAATAAAGCCTCCAAAAGAGTATCCATGGCCTGGCCATGGGACCTTGCAAAGTCAAGCCAGACCAGCAGAAAAGAATCTCTGATTTGATGCAAAGGTTCTCGGTCTTGATTTGACTTTGAAGAGTTTTTCTTTATAGAGTTGAGAACTTGATGCAAGGTGTATATTTATATGTGTGCAGCACAGCAAGTCAGCGTAGTTGTTGTCGTCCATGATGTTGACGACGAACGATGAACGATGGACCGCGGAGCGAACGACACGGAGTCGTCATCATCAAGTCAAAAACATCTAAAGGTGCCGTCCACTTTGAAGACGCACCGATTCGCATAATGTGATCGCATAACTATGTAAGCTGATTCTCTCAGCAACTTGATTGCCCGTCCATACTCTTGGACTGGATGGATATACCTAAAGAAAAGGAGACTCCGTCTGTACTGTATATGTATGTACGTTCTATTGTATATATGCTGCCTCTTGGAGCCTCTTTCATCCTTGTCTTTTCGGGATTAGCTTCAGGGGCAGGGTATACCTATACTATACACATATCAATGGAACTGATTGAATCCATTTCATTTGTTTGCTGCTACTTCTCCTTTTTTTTTCATTGTGCAGATTGCACTTGTCAAAGCGATGATGGTTGATGCTCGGTTGTTTTTGCTGGTTACATATAAGTAAGTTATTTTGAGGCAGATTTACATAGGAATTCTTGGATTAATGGTGGATGGGTATGTTCTCAACTTGATTGCTGGCGACTCCCATTTATATTTTTTCTTTTTTCAAACATTCAGTTACGTTTTGAAAATGTTGAAAATACTTGTTTAAAAGCTTTATTTTTCATTTTTAACCATTAATAAATTATAGCTTTTCTAAGCTTTTGGTGCGGTGCAATAAACCCCACGGAATTAAAGTCCATGGGAAATAAAGCCCATGCGTTTTATTTCCCATTTTATAGGGAAATAACACTTGCGGGCATTTTTACTTTCTTTTGGGCAGTAAGACCCAACCCAAAAAAGCATTAAGACCCGCAGGAGTTACTGCTTTTCGGAATTGGCATTGAGATCCATACTTAAAGTGTTATTCAATATAATTTAAAAATATAATTTCTTTTAACTTTATATTGTTGTTCAAGAAAACTGTTGACATTGGAGCCTGCCTGACGACTTAGCATACCCTTAGTTAAGCAACGGAGCTGCGTGAGCTGGACAGAGGACCCAAAGAGGGAGTTAAAATCCTTGGAACCCGCGAAGCGGTCCACCCAAGGTACCTAATGCTGTCGAAGAAACAAAGTTGACAGAATCCAAACTCTTCGGATCGAAACCTTCAAAAAAAGAAATTAAAACCCAAAGCTTTTGTTTCCATTTCAAAAAGGAAAAAAAGCTCGCGGGTGTTATTTCCTTTCATTTTGGGAAATAAGACCCACGGCCTTTATTTCCATGTGGCGTATTACACTGCACCTAAATCACTTGCTAACCTCCTGATTATTTTTTTTTTTAATATTTTTCTTGTCAAGTTTGAAGCACTGACCTTTTCAAATTTCACACTCCACACAACACTTATGAATGCGGCATTCAAAAATTTCCCACCTTTTTGAACACCTGAATTTAATTTCAATAATATAATAATCGTCGAAAGCAAATTTTCTTCGAATCAAATTAATATTTCAGAAATAATATTGAAGTTGAAGGTTTCATATAAATATTCGATTTAGAACTTATTGTTTATGGAAACTTGTGGCTTGTGGTTTTGCGTGACTGTCAAAATTGACGATAAGTCTGTTTAGGATTGTATAGTAGGTAGGTATAGGTATAAACCAATGATTGCTTGCACTTTCCCTTATTCTTGATAGGTTATTCAAAAACAAAATAAAAAAAAGGATACGAATAATTAATTTCAATTAGTCAAACAAGCTCACATACTGGTACAAGGTACCTATAACCTACCTAAAGTGAATAATTCAGTGTGTGTTGAAGCGTGATTTCATGCGGTTGAAAGTTATATTTTATTGACTGTTAATTGTATTTATACATGCAATAATATTAGCTTGTTAAATTGTTTGATGCTAGAAATCTATAGATATACGAGTGTTGTAGTGAAACTGTTGGTTTTTCTTTGCGATACGTCATGACAAGTTTGTCATTTGTAAATAAAATTAAATCGAAATATCAATTATAAAATGTCACTATACTTATAGATATACATATGTAGGTTAGGCGAAAATTATGGGAAACAGACAAAATTTTAGCAAAATATTTGGAGCCGTTTTTGATTAAAATAAGATTTTCCTTTAAGGTATTTTAACAGTCGTGTGGTAGATACCTTTATTCAAGGTCCTTAATAGTATTGAAGGATTGAATCAAATTACAAACACTTGAGTGAGCTACCACTAAGTTTTTATAGACTGAAGTTACAGCTATCTCACGACTGCCACGCCCGCGCCGTGCCACTCATCAGATTCCTTTTAGTGGCGTTTGGCTTAATTGTCCAATTTTATTTGAAAAAGTTTTTGCCTTCACTGGGAAGTGAACCAAAACAAGCTACCTTCAGAGCCATATGCACTACTCATTGCGCTACCGAAGTTACGTGATCAGTTCCATCCCAATTAAGAATTTTATTGTTTGACAATTGCATTTGAATTTTGAATCACCCGAGTGTTGTTCTTTTATTAAAATATATCTATTCTAAAAAAATAAAACCAAAAATAAATAAATAAATTTGGTGGCGCGACAGGCCTCTGTGACTTACAACTTTCAAGAATTCCTGTATGTTTAGTACAGGGTCATTAATTTTTCGGTTTCGAAAGTAAAAAGCTAAATAAAACACACACAGCGATACATTTTTTGATGAAAATTTTATTTCATTATAAAGTTTGGACTTTGCCATTAAGTGTGGAAAACAATATCATTCAAATGGCCGCCTCGAGAAGATTCGCAGCATGCGATTCTTATGAGGTAATTTTAACCACTTTTTCGCACATTTCAGGCGCTATCTCCGTCATAACTTGGTTTTAATGCGTCTAGAGTCTACACGGTCTTTTGCGTAGCTTCACATAAAAAATCTAACGGTGTGAATTCGCATGATCAATTCATTTACGTCACCAAAACGTGAAATTACTCGACCAGGAAACTTCTCACGCAATAAAGCCATAATTGGTCGTGTTGTGTGGCTTGTTGCCCCGTCTTGTTGGAACCATATATCGCCCAAGTCATGATCTTCAATCGCCGGCCAAAAAAATTGGTTAATTGCTGCAAAATGCCGGGAACTCCATAAATTCGAATCATCAGCAACACTTGCACTTGCAGCAGCAATATTTTCGACTGAGCAGTGAGCATGCATTACGATGATGAACAGGCCTTACGACATCTTCCACGCTTCCACTCTCTTTAAATGTCTGCACAATTTATTATGACGACCATAATCATCGCGTAATGCGCGAAAAGTGGCTATACGTTTGAACCACCACTTTTGTAGTAAGCTTTAATAATTTTAACGCTCGTTCGATTGTTAAGCGATCCATTGTCGTAAATGTCGTAAAAATGACAGCTGACTTTGACAGGTGTCAAATGCCAGCGCTACCAACTTAAAACCACGAAATAAATTACCCATTATTTGCAAGAATGGAAGGGACAATAATTTTCTTCCGAATTCCGAATTTTTTGTGATAAAAGGTAGATATTCTTGGAGAATTTCTCAATTCCTTGAAAGAGGCAGTAACTAGTGAAAAACATTTCTGCTTTTTTTATATATTTATATTTATTTATTTATTTCAATGTTACGAACACAGCTCAATGCAAATGCAATCGGAGCTGGCAGAACTCCCAATTGCATAAAAAAATAGAACTGGGAAAAAATATTACGTATAGCCTTAAAGTGCCGTGTACATGAGCACGCGACCAACAACGTATCTTCTTCGACCTGTCAAATGAAAATTCACAATCCCCAACCAATGAACGCATCCCACAAACCATCGAATACAAAATTCATTCAAAATTAACCTAAAATTTTAAATTTCAATTTTGATCTTCCACTGAAAAAAAAAATCAATTTAATATATTTGCTTCTAACAGCACTTTATTTAGCAAGACCTTCGATAAGAAACTATAATTACTGTGGAAGAAGCCAATCCTACAAGTCCTAAAAATTCTATGCAAACCAAAGTCAAGCACACACTTTCAAAGCAGGTATACGAACTACAAGAAAGAGAAGGACGTACCAACCGGTTTTGGTGCATTAGGCATGTTTTTTTGCAAGCCCGGGGGAATTGGACGAAAAAACGACGTCGTTCACTACGTTAAATGCAACAAAAACTAATCCCCTGGGGGCTTTGCTAAGCCCAGAGGATTCTTGGGCTTATTTTAAGCGACTGTGTTACCGACGTGAATTACATACCTGTTATTGATATTTTGTAAGAAAACTCCATTTCTTTCTGTGATATGGTCTCGCTAATCTCGGTTGTCATTTTTTCAACCAAATCCAAAAGCCCTCACACAAGCAACGACTCGCTGAAGACTATAATTATGTCAATGATCATTATACTTTGTGCTTGGATATCATCAAAATTCTGAATATTCCATTAGGGTAATCCAAATAACATATTTCAATTAAGTATAATGTAAACTGAAAACTATCAAATTATGTTGTTTTTTTTTGTCATTAATGAGCTTGACAACAAACTGGAACTAAGTAGGTATAGCTTGCTCAAAGATTCTTATACTCAACCTTGTTAATCATAATATGACCTAGTCTCACACACTTCATATGAATAAGAGCACCTTTTTAACCCTCTTGATTAATTGAATTTAACGGTTATGAGTTATGGCAGTCAAATTTTGTCAAAATCATTTCACAAAATTTTTGTGGTTAGCGCATCCGCGCACATCAAATTGATGTATCTGCTTCGACATTTTTAAATGAATTTGAATCCAATTTGAAATAATATAGCACCACACTTTTTGTATCTGCAGAGAATTCAAACGCACACTTCCAATCTAGATCATTATTATGGTATAAGTAGCCTTCTACAAGACTTTCCACTCGGCTGAATTTCCATATAAACAGTTCGTTCGTTGCGTTGAGTTTTCCTGTTAGCGCACAGTTCACGGTATAATGAGGTAAAATGGTAATTTTTCTCATTAAAACTTTACTCGGTGGCAGAGCAGCGGCATATATATGTACATATATGCTATGCAGACATATTAGGAACATAACTACAGCGGTGGTGAAAATGTAATTAATTTTTTTTCCTCCGTTTCCTTATAGATGAAAAATATAATAAGAAAACCTGCGAAGAAGATTGTTGTTTACAAATTGTTTGGTGTGTTTAAAAAATGTTAGGAACAAGTCGAAAGTGTGTTAGGTGCGCATACCATTAGATTATCTTCTGTGCGTTTCCGATTAAATCTTATAACTAAATTGTTTGTTTTTTTTGCGTTTTTTTTTTTTCTGTCGAGCTTATTAACAGGTGTATGATAGTTTTGTAAATTTGATTAAAAACTGGATAAGCTATTGTGTGTTAGATGAGGGGCGGTGTTATTTTGCATCGGATTTTTTGTGGCTATACCAAAGTTTTAACAAAAATATATTAAGAGAACAACGCGTGTCGTTAATTGATTTAGGAAGAAGACAGTATAGGGAATATTTTTCTTTTTTTTGACAAAATGCACTTTCACTTTAACTAAATAAAGGGTTTTTCAATAATAGGTTACATTTTGATATTTCAAACAAAACGAGTATTTTCTAAGAGAAATCAATGGATGTTTATTTCATTGCAAAGAGAAGTGTATGCCATTAACAATGGAAAACTATATCAGCCAGATAGCCGCCACGGCTTCTGTTGCAACACCATATCCTTTTTATGAAATTTTCAATGACCAATTCGCATTTGCGGATGTATGACCTCGATAACTTCACGAATTCCATATTTAAGGTCTTGAATCGATTGTGGAGCATTGGCATAGACCTTATCTTTCACGTAGTCCCAAAGGAAAAAGTCTAAATGTGCAGTCAAGATCTCGTTGGCCAATTGTGATCACCTCTTCGAGAAATAACACGAGCCCTGTTTTTTGCAAAAGTAAATAGCCAGCTCAGTAAAATGTTTACACGTAAAGAATAACAAAAAAAATTGATTATAAATATTTTGGTAGTTCATGTTTGTACACAAAACAAACAAATGATTTGTTTTTGTTTGCGTGTAAAAATTTTGCTGAGTTGCTATACACTTTCACCAAAACACGGCTACGGTCAGGAAACTTTTCTTGCAATATTGCGATTGTTTTGTTGCTTGTGTGGCACGTAGTTACATTTTTGTAGTGAATTTTAACAATTTCAATACGTTATTGAACCGTTTATCGTTCCATTTTTATTAATGGCGTAGTTTCTACTTGTCAAATGTTAAAAGATGACAGCTGCCCAGATAGCGGGCTATTTAAAATGAAACGTCTTATTGGAAAACCCTTTATTAAATTTAAATATTATTTGTTGAGGCCACAATACCCACCAATCGATCTTATAGTCTTGCTAATATCCCTTAGAAATAGAAAACACGATAAGTTTATATACAAAATTATGGCTGGAAAAAATGTCAAAAAATTGACTTTCATTTTCCCATTGAGATCATCTGACTTAATTATTTTCTAACCCATTGTAATAGGTTAGGTGAGTTCTAAGGACCCATGTAACATATAATTACTGAATTATAACCATAATGACAGTTGTAAAAGTTCAATAAAACATCTGAAGAAAAAACAAAATCTATTATCATTTTCTAATTTTCCTTTTCGGTAATGGAGTATTTTGACCATTTTTTTTTTTTTTAATAACGATTATGATAAGGGCCACTTCTTCTTTTCTTTCTTTTATTAATATTTCTGTTATATGCATTTTCAATCCATACCACGTCTGATTAATGCTATTTCAATAATTTACCTTCTTCACAATCAGTATAACCACAGACCAAATTATTTATGAATCCCTTTGACTCAAAAAATTCTTTTTTACTTTATAGATATTGTTCACGAATGCCAACCTCGCGAGGTTGGGTGTATGCAAACTTTACATACCTCACTGTTAAAACGTCGTACACCCAACTTTGCATACACCCAACCTCGCACCTACCCCAAATCCTATAGTGTGCCCAAGCAGGGGGGTTGCATACCTCACTGTTTATACGTCTTAATTGGGGCAGCATGCCCCCCCTTACATACCTCACTGTTTATACACGTAATGGTGGGTGCTATAGCACTATATTTATGAAAGCAAGCAAAAAAACAAAAATTCGCCACTGAACCTTACACTGTTTTCACGAATATTCAAATAACAAATGATGTATTGAATATCGACTGTACTGTAACATACTCGTACTTATCAAGATAAATTTAAGAAAACATAAAAAAAGGTCTAAGAACTAACATGTAGTTTACATCTCTCTTTAATTTTTATTGTTGGAAATTCATTCCCACTTTATACTTTCGAGTGTGTACTAATTTCCCATAAGAAAGTGGAGCTGGTTCTCACTTAATGGGAAAAAAGACCACTATAATAAAGTGGATTTCGTTCCCATTAAGTGATAACTTAGTCCCTCAGTGGACTTAGTTTCTGGGGACTTATTTCCCTGCACCGTTTTTTATTCAGTTTTAAGTGCTTTAGATGTGGGGCACTTCTGATAACTCGACTTAAGGTCATTTGGCTAACTTTCTAACCCAGATCCGTCTCTTGTTTTATTCAGAGAGTCGTCGTTGGAATTGGAAGCTTTCTTATTATTTTCGTCATTTATAGATAAAAAAGAATTGAAAAGGTATACGGTTTTTGTAGTGTTTTGCCTAGAGTAATGGATTTAAATAGATATACTTACTAATTTGGGGCTTCGATCTATTTTCTAACCTATAAAAAGTCTAGTCAGCCCTTGCTTCTCATATGTCTCTATTTTGGCAATTTCTGTAGCTGTTAATGAATTTTGTCTACCCATTTAACGTTGAAAATGAAAAAAAAAACACTAAACTTAACTATTTTA
Organism: Epistrophe eligans; assembly: GCA_951394125.1. Classification (NCBI taxonomy): domain Eukaryota; kingdom Metazoa; phylum Arthropoda; class Insecta; order Diptera; family Syrphidae; genus Epistrophe; species Epistrophe eligans. Next base: position 28,251,373 of record OX596030.1, read on the forward strand.
TCACATCTTGATAACTTTCCTATACCTATCCTGACGAATTATAGCTTGCAATCTGTAATCGAACCAAGTGAGGCTATTCCAATGTTACAAGCAAAATGTTTATTTTAGTGTCTGCAAACAAAACAACAACTTTCACATTTTACTTCATACTTCAAACATCCACTTTGCACTTAAAACTCTGAACATTAAACTCCACACATTGTACCTCACACTCAAACTGCAACATTCCGCTTTTCGCACTTTGTACTTTGCATTTTACACTTCGCATTTTGTCACATTTAACTTTTTGCACTTAAAACATTTTGAACTCAGCATGTAAAGCTTCTTATTTCACTCTTCAAACTCCGCATTTTGTACTTCGCACAGCATATGTACTTCAAACTCCGCAATTTGCAAACTTCGCACTCTACACTCTACACTAAGCACTTCACAATTTTCAGTACGAACTACACAGTTTGCAATTCGCACTTTGCACTCCGTCATTGGTACTCTGACGTTCGCATTCCGCTTTTCGAAATTCCCACTCTGACTTCAAAGTTCGAACTAATTTCGCACTACGTCTTTTAAACTTCTCCTTTCAATGTATGTATGCACTTCGCACTCCAGGCTAAATAGATAACCCGCACTTTCTATTTCACGATTCGCACCTATTTCCTTCCTTCCTATTTCACACTTCGTACTTTAAACTTCATTTCTCCATCGTTTTAAAGCAGTTGTATGCGGAAAACCGGTATTTTTGACATGTCATCTCACCTTGAATAACGTTTAATGTAAGGCAGGTTTAACAAGAGCCTTTGTAGACAGTAATTCAGCAAAGCATTCAGAATTCCAAGTCACTTGAGTCATAAGAGCAAGTACGTGATACCCAAGTCGTGCATTTATATTCAAAGCAATTTCCGTGGGTAGAAAATTCGTTGTACAAAGTACGTTTTGAGAGGAAGTAGTTCTTTCATATTATTTATTATTTGAACCTAAAATCTTAAAAAAGGGACTTCCTCCCTTTCATAACTATCAACACAAATATTTTTATTTTTTTTGTCCTATGTATTTTAATACAAAATTAAATCTGTCCCTTTTTTCCACATAAAAATCATTACACCCATTTAAAAAACTATTACCAATTTATAATCTCACCCTGCTGGCTACAAAATCAAATAAAAAAAAAAACAAAAAAAAAAAAAAAAACATTGATAAATTTCTTAATCAATTTGAATTCCAAGAAAAATGTCCGTTAAAATTATATGCACGAATATTATTTTCATTCAAACAGAGATTTGTTGTATAAATGTGCCTTCTTTCATAAAATGATTAATCGCTCCAAGGAATGTCCATCGAATTTCTTTAGCAGCATCATCATGATTCAGCTATGTCATTGGGGAATTAATATTAAATTTCATAATTATACACTTTATGCAACGAAGATCCTTTCATCTGCTCTGATGCTCTGCTCTTCTCTGCTAACAAAATGGTTGGCTGGCTGGCTGGCTATTTTAAAATGCATTTACATTATTTCTGAGTTGCTAATTCGTGAAACTCAGATTCATAAGAATATTTATATTTCGGATCCTTGGCGACTTGCAAACTCTCACCGTGCGTCTTCGTCGTCGTCGTGTCGTCCCCCAACATAACAAGGAAATCTTTCAAAGAAGTCGATCGGCTTGTTGCTATATATGTGTACGCCAATTGTTGATTTATTATTGGCCAATTGGCAACCATCAATTAGTGGACTCAATGACAAAATGAAATACGATCAATGGCACGATCGCACGGTTCGATATTCGAAACCGTATTATTACGTAGTGTGGAGATTTTGCGGCGAGTTGTGGGACGCGAAAAAAAAACTGCCGGCTGCCGTCGAACAGTGGGGCAACTGAAACGAAAAGCAAAATGAAACAAATTTACTAACATTGTAGATATATGATTTTATAAATTATTATTGAAGTTATAAATACTTCCTAACCAACGTTGAGAGTGAAAAAAAAATTCCCTTTGAATTGTCGTGACATCATAATTGTCAAAAAGACTTTATTAGGCATGTTCAGGAATATGAGGTCTCAGAGAACTCAGCAATATCTGTTACATGAACAGTGCCTACGTTCTGTATCTCTCGCATCGATAAAATTAATCAAGAAACGATGCAAATTGAAACAAATCATATGCGTTTTGTTCCATTTTTTATCGTTTCTCGACCAAATTTATCGATGCGAGAGTTACAGAACGTAGGCACAGACAGGATTTCTCAGCAAAATTTCTCAGCTTTTCTGAGAAAAAATAATCTTATATTCTCTTGCTCACTTTTTAAGTGAAAATCATCTCTGAGGTCTAATTTTTCTGAACGCGCCAATATTGTTTTCGGCCAAAGTGACAGGCAATTGCTGAATGACATGTTTTTTATAAGTCATTAGGTATGTCAAATGATTCTATTTTATTCTAGTACAATTGATTCGCTGTAGAACCTAATAAACGAATTGCCATATACACACACTATTTTTTCTCCTAAAGCATGCTTTGGATTTTGAAATACTTTCATTGGTTTCTTATAATTCCATTTTTTTTAAATTTAAATCCTGAAATAGTATTTTTAGCACTATTGTATTTGTATTGACGTTTCATTAAAACATATTAAATTAAAATATCATAAAATATTATTAAATAATTGGAACTGTGAGAGGGCGTGTCTGTGGGCGTCTGGGTTTAAAGATGTCAACATTGACTGACTGCAAGTTCTTTAATCAATAAACATTAACAGTAGTTTATTTGTCCTGATCAGCTTCAAGAAGATTCGTATATACATATTATTCCAATTTTAAGAATATTTTGTCCCTCTGTTCGCCTTTGGGAAGGATTATTCATCAACTGTTTATTAGTTTCGCTTTACAATCGATGAAACAAAGATTTAATTATTGCTTTTGCTAATTTTTTGTTTTTGTTGTTGTTTCGATTATACATATGTTATTTTCATTAAACCTTTTTGTGCTGAAAATGGTATTTTTGTTTAAAAAACACTCTTGTGAATCTTTAAGTGGCGCCTCGTTTTGATTTGCTTTTACCACAAGGAATCTTGAGCTTTTTTATTTTTAATATTACTTTTCCTTCTTTATTCTAATTTATGGACAATTCAGCTCATAAATAATAACTATGATTAAGATACCTACAGTTTTAAATAAATTAAAATAAACTATAGTTACTACACTTAGAAGCAGCCCAAAATTGAGTGTAAAATATAAAACCGATTTAGAAATGTGAAATGTTTTTTGGTGAAAGGGTATAGCAACTTAGTAAAATTCTGTCCGTCTTTCTGTTCTTTCGACTGCAGCCTAAACGGCTGGTTGATTTTCTTAAACTTTGTATACCTATCTATAGCGTTTTTTGGGCATTCCTATAAGACATGTTTTTTTTTTTTTCATTTTTGTAGGACAAAAAATAACGGTAGGTACCTGCCGTACAATATTTTTAAAAATTAATGAAAATGTTGTTTTTCTTAAAAAACCCCAAAAATTAAAAAAAAAAAATCCGTAATTTCTTATACAAAAAGGCTACAATTTTCCAAAAAAAAAAAGGAATATGGTTATAAATGGTACCTTCCATATGAACCATTTTTTTTATTTTCGATTTTCTCAAAAACAATTCAATTGATTTTGATCAATTTTCTTTATGAAGAATGTTTCAAATGTTTTTCCTTTTGGATTTTTCAAAAAACTTTCAACATTTATTTTTTGATATTATCTAGCAGATTATAAATAAAAATTATTCTCATAACCAAAAAATAACGGTACTTCCCAAAAAAAAATTTAAAAACCAGTAAGAAAAATCTCATAAACGAGTCCTATACGATTTTGATTAAAATTTGTGTGTTAGCAAAAATCAGTACAATCAACCATATTATTGGAAAAAAAAATTATATCCATCGATTACATTGATGATATCTCTTATAGAACAATTTTTTCGGTTTTTGAATATCTCATTATCTGATGAACCGGTTTCAATGAAATATTTGGCACAAGAGCTTCATATAAATTTAAATAATATTGCAAATCAAAATTTTACAAAAAATCAATCTTATATTTTTTGTCAATTTTACATTTTTTTGCGTTATTTATTGAATTTTGACGAAAAAAAAAATTAATTTCCCACTCAAATTCTTGTCGAAAATTAATGAAATTTGGTATACTCTTGATGATTTTATTATTTCTTGTGTACTCAAAATATTGGGTTCTAAATTTAATTCAGAATTTTTTACAAAATTTCTAAATTAAACAAAATTTCTAACGATTCAAAAACTTCAAATAATTTTAAATAATAGGTATACTTTTAAAAATCTTGTTTTTTCCGCTAGTTGCATTTAAATCTGAAGATAGACAAAAATTAGTACTTAAGCAACCGTTAAATTATCATCATATTTACTTGCGATACATATGTATGTAGGTATTATGTGGCAAGTTATGGATTAGTAAAAAAATCGAACTTTATATTTTGAACAAAGTTGACATTACAATATTAGCGAATTCGAAAAAAGTTGGTCTCGCAATTCTGTCTGCCTGTCTGTCCTTTAGGCTGTAGCTAAACGGGTGGATTGATTTTCTTTAAACTTGGCACTAACGTTTTTTGGAAATTCCCCCCCCCCACACGTTTTTTTTAAATTTTTTCAAGATCAAAAATAACGGTACCTGTCGTACATTTTTTTCCTGAAAAACGTCCCCAAAACTTAAAAAAAAAATCCAGTAATTAAAAAAATCCAAAAATGGTTATAAATGGTACCTCCCACAGAACCATATTTTTAATTTTCGATTTTCTCAAAAATGGTTCGACTGAATTTGATCAATTTTTTGTATAGAGAATTTTTCAAAAAGTTTAAAAAGTATTGCGTACGAAAGTTTTTAAATTTTTTTTTTTTAGATTTTTTAAATAAAGTTTCAAAATATTTTTTTGACAACTTAATAATTCGAAAACGAGTTGGTCAATTTTTATTAAACTTGGCATTCAGCAGTTTTTTAACATTATCAAGCAGATTTTAAATTCAAATTATTCTTATAGCCAAAAATAATGGTACCTATCATATACAAATGTTATTAAACCGGTATGGAAAATATCATTTTTCTCAAAAATGGTTTTCGACTATCTTATTATCGGACCCCAGATGGATAAAAATGTTATACGACCATCCCTATCCACCTACAAGTAAGAGAGGTTTCACTGTATTTGCTTACCCAGAACAGAAATCTTGTTACCTTATGCTTCATTAGAAGGTTCTATGGGATTTTGTATTCTTTCTATTTAATGTCTTTAGCCTTAACCATCATCTAACTGTCTTCCCCACTACCTTCGACTGTCTGGTTATATGTCTGATGGCCTCTATATATACAAACTTAATTTTATATTTTGTGCCTATAAAAACTAAAACTTGATTTTTCTAATTTGATTCAAATGAATTCCATTCGAATTGTATGCCATTATAAGATAAGAACGTTTCTAAAACCACAGATTTCCAAGTGCAGATTCTAATTGGAGCGCAACAATTTCACCAGACCATTGATGAAGTCTCCATTTCGAATGGCAGTGAGCGCGTTCTTCTCCATAACATGAAGGTGTATGTTAATTACTCCTGCCATCATCGTCGCCGCTGCCGCTGCCGCCACCACCGTCATCCCAGCAAAATTGCAATGATACTCATTTCTTTTATTTTTCGTGGATAATTATCTTCCATATGAATAGTGGTTGTATTGTATTGAAAGTACCTAAAGCTTGCAATGACTCCTCCGCGCATCCGCATCCGCGTCGTCGTCATCGTCATCGTCGCAAAATATTTTCCATGGTCACTGCTCACAGGCCATAAAAAACAAAAAATATAAAAAAATACAGATCGTTCTGTGCTTGCTTTGGAGCATAAGCTAAGCATATACTCGTATACAAACTCACAAAAATGAAGAACAGTCTGGCCTGGTGTCTGGATTTTGGTTACTTAGTTTCCTGGCAGTGGCCTCTCCTCAGCAAAAAACAACAATAAGTAAAAAATGGAAAAGTTATAGATGAATATCACCAACAACGTCGTCGTCACGAGATGCTTATCGCATGGTGCTCTGCGCACGCGGATTAGCAATTTCTTTGAGGCACGCAACATGTGTTCGCGCTTTTTTCCCCACATTCAAGCTGATTCTACCGAATGTACAAATATAGTTGATCCATTGAGCCCGCTGGGTGGCGTGCCTTGACTTGTGCTACTCTGGTGGTAACAAGATTTTCTATTAGCAGCATCTACTTTACCGATGCCGTCCGGCCTCAGCCTTGTCCGGACTAGTTAACAGCACCAGTACAGTACACGTTCCGTTCCCGTATATACCCTACCCGCATCTAATTTGCTTATGCAACTCCCCCGCTATATAGATGTACTCTCATATTAAACGGCCAACTTGTTCGGGTTGTGTTCGGATCGCGGCGAACATGAAGGCAATTAAAATCGAATTTTATCTTGGAGATCGCCATCAGTGCTATCATTCGACCGTCCGGTCCGGTTAGATTGCAAATAAAGCAGGCAAGGCGAGGTGGTGCGGCAGCCGGCGCAGTTAAATTGGCAACATTTCGTATGCACAAAAATTATAATCATCACTGTCTTTTATTTATTTTTTTTTTTTTGTCCGGTGATGTGAAAATTTCCCTGCGCGTTAAGAATTGACGCAGAGACACACATCACTGGGCTCTTCATTTGAGGCATTATTCTGGATGCGATCATAATTTTGTGTACAAACGTCATACGTATATGGAGATAATCAAGGATGAGAGGGCGGGAAGGTTTGCAATTCAAATTATATCTGTTTAATTTTGTGCGCAATCTTTTGCAAATTGAGTATGGTAATTTACTGTGAGGAATGGAGAAGCGCTTCTTTGATGAATTTACACAAATGGTCAACAATAAAGATAAATGAAGTGGAAACAAAGAAAAAAATAAAGTTAATTGAGGTGGATTATGCCAGCTTCTTGCTTATTAGTGGTTTTTATTGGGCGCCATTTTCATAAAAGTACAAAAGATTTTTGTTTTTTTTTTTTATATAAAAAGTGAAAAACTCAAATTCAAGTTTTGATCAATTTTCTGGATCATTAGAAATTATGAGGTTTTATTATGAGATTATAAGCACACTTTTTCATACGAGCAATTATAGATTTTCAGAGGAGCATAGATATTTCAATTTAATTTTATAAGAATATTCTGATGGCTTAAAATCTCATCCAAATTGTTAAGGCTCTTTTTGATGAACCAAAACATAAGAAAATAGGTGTAGAAGAAGGCCAAAGAAAGTGGGCGTAGAAGTAGGCAGAAGAAAGTGGGCGTAAAAGTAGGCGGACAGTGGAAAGTGGGCGTTGCAGTAGGTTGTCGCATTTTATTGAAACCAATTTAATTTAATTTTTTTTCTCGTCCATAAAATCTAACTCTGAAAATTTCATACAAATTATTTTGGCTGATTCGTATAAACAAGGAAATAAGAAAAAGGGCGTGGCAGTGGGCGAATTTTACTAAACCCAATTTTTAAACTTTTTTCATAATCTTAAAAACAAACTCTATAAATTTCATCCAAATCGTAAGTTCCGTTTCTGATAAAAAAGAAATAAAAAAAAGTTGGCGTGGCATGTACCCAGGCGGATTTTACTGGAACTAATTTTTTAAAATTTTAGTTCTCGATCATAAAAACAAATATTAAGTCTGAAAATTTCATCCAAACCTTCTGATTTAAATAAACTAAGAAATAAGAAAAGTGGGCTAGGCAGAGGGTGAATTTTAATGAAATACAAAAATTGTGCAATTCAAAGTTGCCTGTGGGAGAGGGCAAGCAACTTAAAGTTTCCGGCAACTAGAGACGTGTTTTTTTTTTTTAAGTCCTTAAGGTAATCGGATGAAAAAACGACGTTAACGCTAAAGGATTTACAGGCTTCAGGCTTAGCTAAGCGCAGAGAATTTTCCCCTTAACTTAATCGAATCGCTTAATTAAGCTCCTGAAGGAAACTTCATGCGTCTTGTTATATCGACAGTTGTATGCAAATGCAAACTAAATTTTGTATCTGTGATGGTGTCGTCGTTATCTCTTAATATCGTTTTATTTATCCAATTTCTTCGCGCTTGACAAAAACCACGTCTTAAGTTGCGTGAAAATTGCGAAACAACTAAAAGTTGCAGGCAACTAAATGCCTATTGGAGCCCGACAGTCTCAATCATATAATGCAATTTAAAGATGCGAAGAAGGTAGCAGACCTTCTTCTTCTTTTTTCCTTTAAATCTATTATCTAATAAAATCCAGAGCAAAAATTCACTTATCTAATCTCAAATCTCATGGCCAAGCTTTGAACAAAAAAGCGAGGTGTTTCGATTGCATGAACATGAATTTTTGTGACTAAATCGCGTTTTTGGCAGACGAACTACATTTATGTGCTTATGTATAAGTTCAGCCCAGTGCAGGCGGCATGTAATAATAATGAGATGCGTCCCCAACGCAACGCCTTGTGATTTCAATTTTATATTAACACAAAAATAAAGTCAAATAGATTCATGCTGCTGAGATTCTTACTAAAAAAAACATGTCATTCAGGAATATCTACGTCTGTCGCTTTGACTGAAAATAATCCATTCGCTTTTCTGACAGTTATCACCACAGTGACAGTTCAAAAGGAGGAACATTTTCAGCCCCAACGCTGACGTAAGACGATGTTCACATTGAACTGTCTCGTACGACTTTTTTTGACGTCTCTATATACTTTGAGCGTTTTCCTTTTTTAGTTTAGAGCAGAGCCTAAACTGTCAAAAAAAAGTCGTGCTTCTTTTTAGCTCAGAGCATTCAGAGCTCCAATTTTGTGTTTTTTTTTTCGCTCTGAGTATGTTCAGAGCGCGCTCTAAAAGCTCAGAATAAATTGATAGAGCAGACGGAGTTGAATAGCTGAACACAAGTTTGACAGCTGGTGAAGCGTGTTTCTCTAAATAAATCTGAACTCTCAAAGCAGAACACGCTCAGTTCAGAGAACGCTCAGAATATGTTCGGAGTGTTCAGACTCTGTTCAGAGCTCCACTCTGAACTAAAAAAGAAAAACGCCCTTCACTTCCACTTTGCGACGAGAAAGAGATTCCTTTTTGTCCACCTCTAAAGTAGTACTGACCTACAATACAGAGACGTCAAAAAAAGTCGAAGGAAAGAGTCTAATGTGAACAGCGCTAAAGAATTACAAACGGCGCAAAGGTCATCCATCACCCTATCGGAAGATGCTATAATTTTTGCAAATGGCGGCAAATTTCAATTATACTTTAACATTTAAGAAGTAAAAAGATAAAAATTTTGCCAACAAGACATGAATCACTATATATGTATGTACTCCTAAAGAACGTGAAATAATTGTTTTGATTGATTTTTTGCCGCATTTTGCAAAAATTATAGCATCTTCAGAAAGAGGGTGACAATGACAACTTTTGCCCCTCCTTGTATAACTTCAAAACTTGCCCAAATGTCGAAATCTAATACTTTTTTCCACACAACGTAATGCTCTGGGGTGAAGATATGTAACTATCCACGTTTTTCTCAAAATCTATTACTCTTTAAACTTCGAACTAAAACCTTAACTAAGCTAACGCGCCCTAAATTTTAAATAACCCACATAAATAAGACAAATACATAAAATGTAGATTACTCCAAATGAGGACAAAACTAACATACCTACCTACATATATCAGTAATTAAATGGAAATTCAATATCCTCATTATCCTTCCATTTGTATATGATTTCCTATATATAACCGCAAAAAGCCGTTCCCAATATTTAAACGCTTCCTAAACGTTCTCATTTTGTATAATGACAATTAATTTGGAACGCGGCCATCATCATCATCGTCGCATTACCTACCTAACTTGCTGGGTGCTCCTGCTCAATGCTCATCATTTCTAATTTCCTCCTCCAAACTGTCATCGTGGTTATCATTTCAGCAATCATTATCGAATTGCCACAAGGCACGCGTAACCCTCTAACTTACCCCTATCAGTCTCTATATATGTACATTATATGAGTTTCAATAAAAAATGAAACTAAAACCGAAATCTAACTCCGATAAAAAAGTGAGCCACCCCTTGAGGGATGCGCACCCAACTATTATAGATTAGCGACAGTGATATGATACAAAGTTGTGTCGTTTGCCCAAAGTCGTGAGGTATACATATATACGTGAATAACAGAAAGGCAGCACGCACACGCGTTCTAAGTTGCAACCATCTTTACCCATCATTTGCGGGCCACAACTTTTATTTTATTTGATTTTATTTTTTATCAATTTACGAGAACGACGACGACGTACGACGGGAACCGCCTTTCGGTGATTATTTTCTTTACGAATGAATTGCAAATGGCATCTCTAACGAGGACATTATTTCCCTTTTTTTTTTTTTTGGAATCATAATAATCAGCGCGGCATATAGTCAGAGTGATATCTTCTGGATAGAGTGGAAAAGCGGGTGTTGTCCTTTCGTGTTACTTCCGATTTCTAATTGCGGTCGGCTATCACTATATACAGCTTTTTTTCTGGTTGCTACTGGTTCTTTTTAGAGGGTGATTTATACAACAGTTAGGGGCGATTTTGCTAAATGTAGTATCAATTTACAAGGTAATTTTTTTTAGCTATGATTTCTAAGTTTTTTAGACTTCAGACTTTTTAACTTTTCTAAGGATTCTTGAGTAAGTGATTAAAGAATTTAAAACCAGCAAATGCGTTCTCTTATAATAACATTGCATGTTTACAAGTACCTTATTCATAACTATGATAAAAACAAATAGTTTTGAATTTTTCTGGACACACCCCAAAATATCAAAGCTTACCACAGCAAATTAAATCAAAATAATTTCAATAAATCAACTTTAGGTAAGTGTGCGTTATACAAGTGTCACAATCGATATTTTGAACTCAGTGCAGTGCAATAACCCCCACGGAAATAAAGCGCGTGGTTCTTATTTCCCAAAATAATTTCCCTTTATTTTTTAACACCCGCGGGCTTCTTTTCCTTTTTGAAATGAAAACAAAAGCTGTGGGCTTTAATTCCTTTCAATTCGAAGAGTTCTTTTTAACATTCGTTTTAGACTTTAATTTGTGGAAAAAAACATAATATCTAATAATGATTCGGATAACATCTTACATAATATTTATAAGAACAGAGAATTTAAAATCAGACAGTCTTATTTAATTTATATACCAATTCTAAAATTTGTCCAACTCTAGACGTCAGCTATCAAACAAATAAATGAAATGTGCATTCAGAGTAGAGCTCTGAACAGAGTCTGAACACTCCGAACATACTCTGAGCGATCTCTGAACTGAGCGTGCTCTGCTCTAAGTTTTCAGAATTATTTAAAGAAACACGTCTCACCAGCTGTCACTTTTTCATTTTTTTATTTTCTTTACCACAAACAAAAGCAGACAAAAATTTTTCTTTTATCAAGTTTATCAGCATTTTCATCATTGCAGAGGTCCATTTTAAGCCTGTAATAAATGTAAACGATTGAAAACAATAATTTTATTATTATTAGTAAATTTATTAAATTATTTTACCTTCTTTTGCAGGTCGACTATTCTCGTCCGCCATTTTTATTGCTTTGATGTTTTTTTTTCCACTTGTCAAATTTGTGTTCAGCTATTGAACTCCGTCTGCTCAGTCAATTTATTCTGAGCTCATAGAACGCGCTCTGAACATGCTCTGAACATGCTCAGAGCGAAAAAAGAAACACAAAATTGGAGCTCTGAATGCTCAGAGTAAAAAAAGAAACACGATTTTTTTTTCACAGTTCAGGCTCTGCTCTGAACTAAAAAAGAAAAACGCCCTAAATAGACAGATTACAGGGATGTCAGTGAGTATATAAGATCTAGTGTTACCAAAGCAAAAATTATTAATGAATCCCTCTGAATAGAAAAATTAGTCACTTTAAAATTAATGAATCCTTTTCAAAATAAATGTTTTAAAAATATTAGATTTTAAGAATTTTATCAAATCTTTTTTATTTTATAAAACAAAAATTCAATAAAAAAATTCATTATAATAAACAAACAATTACTGTAAAAGAATAGAATAAAGTTTTACTTTCCATAAAAAATTAATTTTCTTTGAATTAAAATTATTGTGAAAAAATGTGTCCTTTTTTTAAAAAAAAAATCAAATCTCTGATAAGAACACATTTAAACAACTGTTAGAATGCATTTATAAAAAAATGTCTAACTATTTAGGCAGTGGCTAGCTAGTCCGATATTCTTAGGAAATCTATATAAATACGACTGAGAACGTTTAAATTTAGTTAATAAAATTAGGCGTACATTTACTCAAAGTCCAGAAAAATAATGTACAGGGTTTTAACATTGAAAATGTTTATAAGGTCGTTTTGATAAAAGTATGGTGTTACCAAAATGAACAAAGATAGAGAATGAACTCTAGCGTATAGGGGGAGAAAGATTGAATTTTTGGTTGGTGTTACCAAAGAAACTACCAAAATGAATAAAATGAAGAAAAAAACACAAGAGATGAATTTCAGCCAGCGTACGTACATGTTGATCATTGCCAACAGACGAGATTCAGTGGAGGAGTGTATAAAATTCGAAAAATGCTCAATTCGAGCCCACTTAGAAGCCTATAACTTTGGTTATAATTATTGGATGTTCAATATTAAGCTAGATAATTAAAGTTTAAATGATAGGCTACAAATCTGCATAAAAATTTTTGAAAAATCTTAAAAAATTTCATACTAGAAACTTGAAAAATTGTCTTTTTAGAACTAATTTCATCACGGCAAAAAAAAAAAAAAAAAACAGAATATGTAATTATGTATGTACGTGCTAACAAAAAACATATTGATAGAAGGGAGAAGACGGTGGAGTGTGTGCAATAAAAAAAAACACGTGGCAAACAAAATTGGCTTTGCATCGGGCACAAAAATGATATACATTATGTTTATGTAGGTATGTATGGATGTATGCATGTAGGTATGTATTTATGTATGTGCATGAACATTCCCAGCGGGAAATATCGTCCTCAATGAATTTTATAGCTGAATTCATCAATGCATTCACTTGCCAAATCATAGGAAAATAGACATGCAATGATTTAGTAAGTGAAGAGTAATGCAAAGATTCCTCAGTTCATAGATTTGACCCCACTTTCTGCTTTGTGTTTAGGAAAAAAACTTTCTGTTGGTGAATTACAAATTGCTATTTTAATAGGGAAAATTATGCGATGAAAAAACTGCTGAAAAGTAATGTACAAGTTCATCAGTTCATCGTCTGAATCCACTCATCTGCTTTGTAAAGTATATTATGGGAGAGAAGGAAAAAAATAATTCTCTCACGACGCTCTTTCTTTTTTACTTCGCCTAACAAAATGTTATTGAAATAAGTGATGAATTTTAATCCAACAACGACCAACGAAATTTATATCTAAGTATGGCAAGTTGGAAAAGTAACTGGCTGGGTTGTCAGTGGGTGCCGGTTCAAATCTCACGGTGTTTTAAATTTTTTTTTTTTTAAGTCAACTGGTGAATAAGCACTTCCAAGGAAGTAGTGATTTAGGTGTGGAATTTTCATTAATAAAGTGGCATGTGCTTCCTGCCAATGACACGCCCATGTTAAATTCATCAAAGGAATAGGCTGAAAAGTAGCAGGTGCAGCTCCCATTCCTCAAGGAAAAAGCAGGTTTTTCCTCAATGAATTTTTTGATTTTTCCCGCTGGGTTTGTAGTAGGTATTTTACAAATAATAAAATCGTAAAGGTTGAATTTGGTTGGTTTGTTTGGATTATAATTTATAACTTCTGTTCTAATAATCGGATGTTTAAAGTTAAGGTCTTAAAATTAAGGTAAAATGTCAGTCTTTTAAATCAATCGATTGTTGAACCTAGAATATGCATAGTTTGGGTAAAAATTTAACTAACTTCTAAATCAATTTAATTGTTTAACCTAGAATATGCATAGGTACCTACTTGAACCTCTTATATAAAATTATAAATTAAGTTCTAAGGGCTATATGCTCAAGGTTAAGGTATGTTTAGGTAAATCAGGCAAGAGGTAGAATTAACTTAGCTAAACAATTGAAATATTATAATCGAAAAGGGTCGATTTTGTAAGCTGATGTATTCTGTTCTAATTATCGGATTTTTGAGGTCTGATAATGAATGTAAAATGACAGACTAGAAAATGCTTTTGACAAAACTTGATTTACTTCGGAATCAGTTTGATTGTTTAACCTAGAATGTGTATAAGTACCTACTCGAACCTCTTTAATAAACTTATAACTTATAACCTAATGGTCAGATCTTCATGGTTAAGGTCCTCAAATGCCAATAAAATTTTAGGCTTTATCTTAAAGTAGTCCATAAACTATTTAATTTGGTTGTCAACTAAATTGATGCTTGCCGCTCGGCCACACATTTCATAAACTCAGTTAAAAGAATACAGCTCCAAGTCTCAAAAACATTATTTTTGTCTAAAATAAATTACGCGACTCGATATTGTTAAATTGATTAAAATATGAGTTCAAAATATTTTAAAATAAAATATTATAGAATAAAAACAATTAGCAATGGGGTTGGGCTTCGCATCAAATTGTTTGTAAAATTTGTCTCGATTTAAAAAAGGTTTACCTGGACATTTAATCAAACACACGGGTTGATTCAAAAACAATCAACTGAGTCGAGAACTAAGTTGAACCGAATATGATGTATGGTTTAATCGATCTGTAATAATTCAGTTACCTTTCTGCAAAGCTTAGCTAGGCAAAAATGTCAAATATGTACCTAGATATACTTTAAGATAGATGGTATATGTATTTTTAATTTCGTGTATAAGTGCTTTGCCGGTGCGGATGAAAATGAGTATGATTGTGTAATTGCGAGTTAAGCTACAATTAAGACTAAGATTCAACTTATTAAAAAAAATTAACAAATTAATTTAACCGCCAACTGGGAAGTGACATTAAATATACAAATTGGTACTTCAGACTGTAGAATGGTTTCTAAGACAGTTTGTGAAGTTATAATGCAACAATAGTATACAAAATAAAAATCTCTAAGATTTGCATGATTTTGTTTTATCGACGTAATAATGGGTGATTTTTTAAGAGGTTTAGAACTTAAAAAAAAAAAAAAACACAAAAAATTCGAAAAAATGAATGAAATATTTATTTGAATCGATAGTTTGAACCTTGCAATTTAATGTTTAAAGATAATTTCATGCAAATGTTGACCGCGGCTGCGTCTCAGGTAGCCCATCCGCTGAGTCCAATTTTGGCATACTCTTTCACACATATCGGCCGGTATCTCACGAATGAATGCATGGATGTTGGCTTCCAGTGCGTCAATCGAAGCGGGCTTGTCCCTATAGACATTAGCCTTGACATACCCCCACAAAAAATAATCTAATGGTGTCAAATCGCACGATCTAGGCGGCCAATTGACCGGCCCGAAACGTGAAATTAACTGTTCACCAAACTCGCCTCGCAATTGCGCCATTGTTTCGCGTGCTGTGTGGCATGTGGCACCGTCTTGTTGAAACCACATATCATGCAAGTCAGGAACTTCCATTTCGGGCAAAAAAAGTTTGTTATCATCGCTCGGTAGCGTTCACCATTGACAGTAACGCTGCGATTCGCATCATCTTTGAAGAAATATGGCCCAATAATGCCGCCGGCCCATAAACCGCACCAAACAGTGGCTTTTTCGGGATGCATTGGTAGCTGTTGCAATGCTTCTGGCTGATCTTCACTCCAAATGCGGCAATTTTGCTTATTTACGTACCCATTCAACCAAAAATGAGCCTCATCGCTGAACACAATTTTTCGATAAAAAAGCGGATCCTTGGCCAGCTTTCCAAGAGCCCATTCACCAAAAATTCGGCGTTGTGGTAGGTCGGCTGGCTTTAGTTCTTGCACCAGCTGTATCTTAAAAGGCTTTACGCCCAAATCCTTCCGCAAAATTTTCCACGTAGTGCTGTAACAAAGGCCTAACTGCTGGGAACGGCGCCGAATCGACATTTGGCGGTCTTCTGTCACACTAGCTGATACGGCCGCAATATTTTCTTCACTACGCACAGTACGTAAACGTGTTGGTGGTTTAATGTCCAACAAAGTAAATTTGGTGCGAAATTTGGTCACAATCTTCCGAATAGACTGCTCAGAAGGTCGAGAATGCCGACCATAAAATGGAAGCAGCGCGCGATGAACATTTCGAACCGAGCACGAATTTTGATAGTAAAATTCAATAATTTGCAAGCGTTGTTCATTTGTAAGACGATCCATGGTTAAATTGCAAACCAAACTGAAGCTGTTTGACAGTGACACAAGGTACTAAACACACGTCAGCTGTCAAAACCAGTGTTGCCAAAACCAAACCAGCTTAAAAATCACCCGTTACAAGTCATTTTCAATGTCCCCATAGTTACTCTATGAGTGAAATCTGTAAATTTTTGATTCAAAATAGCTTTTTACGGCCTTTAGTCCACAAAAATGGGTTTTTATTTTGGATTCGCTTTAGTGTAAGAGTTTTAAAAATTTTGTGAAAGTTCCCCATCGACCTGAGCTCCGCGTCATTAATTTACAGGGGGTCGAAGTAAAATATCTTAAATCAAAATTAAGGTCTCATTGAAGGAACCGGAGTGTAAGACCAGCATTTTTTTTTTGATTACCATAAATCTTTCTGTGATCAAAGTTTTATCATTGCTGAAATGAAGTGAATAAAATACACTGCTAGCTCTCCGCCTTTTTTTTATTTTTTGGTTATCGAATCTTTATTTAAAAAATTACTATACTTTTTTTAAGGGGATATAACATCCTTAGGTGTCGTTAATAAGATCCAGCATTAAAAAATACCCTAAAATCATGCGTCATATACCCACATTCCACCAAATAATTTTTTTCAGTTTCGAATTCATTTCACATTTCCACCTTCCCCCTCCTCAAAAAAAATAACATTTTCCAACAAAAATTTGTATGGGCTCTTTTTGTTCTTCATTTTAATAATAATTGATATGATTTTAGGTACTAAGTCTTAGGAGCATACGATTTTTTTGTATGTATTCCATTTTATCAGTATACCACATACCACCAAAAACCCCTAAAAAAATTATTTACATATTTTGACCTAAAGCCCACAAATCAACCAAAAAATATTCGAACAAAAATGGTCACCTAATTATATCTACGGTACGGTAGTAACCCGTGGCGTAATGGTAAGTGCGTTGGACTGTTACGCCGAAGGTCTTGGGTTCGATTCCAAGCCAATGCCATCTAAAAACAAAAATTTTTTTCACGGGTTACTGCCTCTGGCGAGGAATATACAAATCCTCCAAGAGTATCTCTTGTCATGAATATGTGATTCTCACCCTAGCCGTTCGGATTCGGCAGAAAATTGTAGGTCCCCTATTTTCATGCCAATAACCATGTACACATGAATGGTTGAGAGTTGTATAAGTCCCTAGGCCTTGGTTTTACACAAGCTTTCGCGCCGACCAATTTATTTTTTTTAATTTAATTATATATACGAGTATTTTAATAGTGTCCCCATTTTTTATTTCTATTGGGTTTTGACAAACATATTTAAAAAAAAAACATCTATTCAGTTAATTCAGAGTTAATTCCCAAAATTCGATGAGTTAACTTGCGATCTATAAATTTTCAGTCAATTTGTATAGATCCCAAGTTTAAATCTATAAACTGTTATGATTCCAAAATATAAAAACTGTTTCTAAAAAATTATTAAAGCAATTAAAAAAAATAAATTAAATATGTATTGCCCTCATACACAAGTCTAGGTATCCTCTTGTTTCTTATTAAATTAAATTTTTTTGAAGAAAAACAAAAAAAACACCATTCCGATCGCCAATGAATTGCGAAAAAAAATTCAAATGATTTGCCATTCACATCACATCGCAAAACAGCAAAGACACCGCATCACAAAATTATAGAATTCACATTTAAAAATTCAAATATATACAAACGAAGTCGTAAAATAAATATCCAAAGGCATTTTCGCACAGAAAAACTTGGTCCAAAGGCTTAATACTTCAGCTATACATACAAGATAAGATATAGGGTACATATACAAAAGCTGGTATCGTTTATGCGAAACTATTTTCGAAAAGCCAAAAATCGTTTGCATTTTTAACTTTTTGCTACTTTGCCAGTCGAGAATTTAAAATTCAACTTCAAATGGGTCAAGTGCGAGTGTAAAAAAAAATAACAAACACAAAAATCTGCCATACCTCTCTGTCCTCACACTCCCGCTATCTTTTCATATGCAGCAGAATATACCAGTTGTTTGGCAATATGATGATGATGATGATGACGATGGGGATACGTTGCGGACCACAAAACAAATTCCATCCTTGAGAATGCTATTCAAATTTATTTTTGGCCTTCTCCAGCAGATCAAAGCGTTCGCTATATTCGCTTGCCAGATTGTGCCTCCGCCAGAAACAAACAGAAGCTCCTGGCGAAATGAATGATTGACGAAAAAGCCGCCGCGCTGCCGCACCGCTGCTGTTTAGAGAGTGGCGAAAGGGAGTAGAACTTGACTGGACTCGACTCGATCATCATCATCAACATCATCTCATCCCGATCTCGTCACAATTTGATGGATGGATAACAATTTTTTTTATTATTTTGGTTTTGTTCATTTTGGCGACGACGAACGAACTGACCGATGACGACGACGCACGTCTGTCCCTCAACCTGTTGCGAAAGTTAAACACGACGGCAGCAGCGCGGTAACTTCTTTTAAAGGTCGACAATAATACCAAAGGAATCTTAAGATGATGCTCCTTAAGACGCGGAAAGGTCGGCAAACATTTTTTTGCACCCGTGTCATGCTGATTATTATTACAAATTTGAATTGGTATGAGTTTGCGTGGCGACAGGACGACTGATTTTCGAGGTCTTTTGCAAAAATGTATTTCTATTTTTCGTCAGACAATTTTTTTTGAAAACGTTTTAAAAGATTATGAAAGAATGTTGAGCATTTGTTTACAGTTAGGTTGAGCAGACTCAGGACTACTAGAAGAACACAAATGAAAAATGCTGAAAAGTTTCGGAGTTAATAGGTGTTCTGTTTTTTTTTTTTTTTTTTGTTTGATGACAAAAAGATAAGTCAATTAAAAAGGAAAGGCCCACCTATACCAAGATGTAGCTTTGCAAGAGTAGTCACACAAAAGTTAAACGATAGTCATATATTAAGGGACAAAACATGACTAGAACTAAATGACCGGTAATAATGTATGCGACTTACTATTGGATTTAACAAAAACAAAGTTTAATTTAAGAAGCCAGTGACAATGTTTTGAGAAAATCAGCTTTGTTGTGAGTTTCACCCGACAATAATATTTCACCTAATTTTTTTTTTTTCGCCCGGAATTTTAAAAGCTATTGTAAGTTTTGGGCGAAAAAAAAATGTAGTCTGTCAATGGCATTATATTCCGCTTGAAATGAATGTTCACAATAAGGGGAATTTTTCGAACATGAAATTCCGGGTGAAACTCACAATAGGCGAAAAGTGAAATTTCACATTTTCTGGGTGGACTGTTGTTCGGGGTGAAACTATCAATAAGGCCTTCTGTACACGAATCGCCTCGTCATAGAGCCGTGCAGGATTCGACATGCAGCAAAGATTCTACTACGACCAGACTTCTGCATACGAAGCTTTGAGTCATAGATAAAACGGTGAACATTTCCACTAGAGATGCCGCGAATAGTGACTCGGCCGAATACCGAATATTTGGCCACACTCGTCGCGTCGGCCGAATACCGAATATTCGGCAGCCGAACATTCGGCCAGCGATGTGTATCTAAGTGAGAGACTATTTTCAGAAGCTGGAATTGTTTACGAAGATAGACGTAATCGTTTGCTACCAACAAAGCCGAAAAAGTAGTTTTTATTCACCACAACTTACCATTAGAAGATTTTAAATACTAAAATACAAATTTTTGAATAAAAGAAAACATTTATTGTAAGATAATAAGCCGTTTTTATTCTCCATTTATTATTCGGCCGAATGTTGTGAACTATTCGGCCGAATACCGAATATCAAAAATATAGGCCGAATAGGTCGAATGCCGAATATTCGCGGCATCTTTAATTTCCACACAATTTTGGCATGTATTGAAAGTTGACATTGAATTTTCACCAAAATCTTTAGCAAATATGCCTGGCGACTGACACTACTGTACGGTAAGCGATTTATCGCTTGTGTACCGTGAAGAATAAGTGCAACTTACCCTTTGTGTGAGGTTGTCTATTGAAACACACGTAAGCTACACACAAGCGACACTCAACCCACAAACAATCGCAATACGCGTCTATAACGAGACGCTTCGTGTGCAGAAGGCCTAAGTTTGAATAAATGGCTTGGCTTATTGCCTAATTGCCTGTTTACACTCTACACAGTTTACTAAAAGGCTTATCCATTTCGGTGAGACAGGTAGATATAGGTTTGAGTACAAACCTGAAGGGAAGATTTCACCGCAAAATCGATCTCATTTCTATATACCTGTCACACTATGCACCTTTCAAGTAAACGACTGAGTAAATATAGGCAGTTATATATTGCGAATGGAGATGGTTTTAGCATTTTGGCATTGCAAATATGGCTCGTTAGATGAAATGCAATTATTGATTTCTATAACGCTGAGGCAATAAATTTTGACGTTTGACCATTTTTTTTAAAGTTGTTTCTCCGCAATTTGGAATGACTTTTTGCTTCGTTTGAATATTGAAATATGAGAAATTTAGTAAATTACATTTTTTTTTATTATTAAAAATAGTAAATTTAAAGCAGTTAAACATTTTATAATGGTCACCATTTGATATAAATAAATTATTATCGATAACTGGAAGCCAATCAAACTAAAGCGAAGACTACTTTATTAAGAAAATTGAAATTTTTTCAATAGCCTTAGTCATAAAATAAAATAGGTATCAACCCATTACCACCAGGAATTCAAAAATAAAGATAGATAGATATACCTAATCAAAAAACATGTAAGGTTTCATGACCCCAAATTTCTATGGTAAAGCATGTTAGACCTTATTAGAAATTAACCTAGACTTTGACGAAAGTCGACGAGAAATGTAGTTTTTTTTTTTATTTAAATTTTTGGTTCATTTACTTTTTTTGCTCCACTGTTTAGTTTAAAATATATTACTGAAATAATTTAATATGTAGGTATTAAAAAAAATCATTAATGAAATGCAACAAAATGAAATGTAAAAGAAAGACTTGATATACACAAACATATTAAAAAAGCATAATTTTTCGTTTTCTTTAATTTACCACTGTTTCGCTTGAATAAGCCTTGTTCAACTTTTTCTTTTCTTTTCTTTTTATATATAACGGGTCATTCATTTTGTGATTTCAAGTTGGTAGCGCTGGCATTTGACACCTGTCAAACTCAGCTATCATTTGAAGTGTCATAATATTAGTTGAATGTTTGTCATTTACGATAATGGATCGCTTAACCATCGAACAACGCGTTAAATTATTAAAACTTACTACAAAAGTGGTGATTCAAACGTAGCCACTTTTCGGCCTTTTCGCGCATTACGCGATGATAATCGACCGACTACACAAGCAATCGGTAAAATTGTGAAGAAATTTGAAGAGAGTGGAAGCGTTACTGAAGTCGTTAGGCCTGTGCATCAACGTAATGCAAGGTCAGTTGAAAATATTGCTGCTGCAAGTGCAAGTGTTGCTGATGATCCTAATTTATCGATTTCCCGGCGTTTGCAGCAATTGAACGTGTCGTACACCTCACTGTAGATTTTTTTTTTTTTTTGGCCGGCGATTGAAGATCATGAATTGAGCGATATATGATTCCAACAAGACGGGGCAACAAGCCACACAACACGACCAATTATGGCTTTATTGCGTGAGAAGTTTCCTGGTCGGGTAATTTCACGTTTTAGCGACGTCAATTGGCCACCAAGATCATACGATTTGACACCGTTAAATTTTTTTCGGTTGGGCTACGCAAAATACGATGTTTACGCGAATTATCTCCGAACTCAGACGCATTAAAACCCACATTACTCAAGTTATGACGGAGATAGCGCCCGAAATGTGCGAAAAAGTGGTTAAAAATTACCTAAAAAGAATAGCATGCTGCTAATCTTTCCGAGGCGGCCATTTGAATGATATTGTGTTTCACACTTAATGGCAAAGTCCAAACTTTATAATAAAATAAAATTTTTATCAAAAATGTACCTATCGCTGTGTGTGTTTTATTTAGCTTTACTTTCGAAACCGAAAAATGAATGACCCTGGAATTCAGTCATCGAATTTTGACAAATTTTAAGGTAACATATGATATTTCCATTCTTTGGATTTTTTGCAACTAAAAAAATTAATTTGTGCACGCCGCCGCCGCCTTCGCCGTATAAAAACTTATTCCCCCAGCAACCCCCCCCCCCCCTGATCTTTCTTTTACCTAAAAAATTTCGACTATCTGCATCTTCTATATCATTTAAATTTAATTAAATTATTTTTTTCAAATTTCATTGTTTATATTTTAAAATTTTATACCAAGGAAATTTGTTGGTCGATAATTTTGTTTGAATTGATATTTAAGAAGAAAAAAGGTTATTAATTTGCAAGATTTCGTTTTTCGAAGTTTAAAAAATATGCATGATTTTGTTATTCGAGCTTTCGGCTTGTGGAATATCGTTATTTGAAATGATCGGTTTGTGCGTCTTATACAAAAACCAAAAGAAAATTATTCACAAAACATTTATACATATATGTAATTGCGAAATGGTTTTCATCCAAACAATTGACAAGGCCCTTTTGAAGTCACTTAGTATTTATGATTTTCAATGATTATTTTTTTTTTTTTACTTTATATAAAAATTATTCAGTCTTATTGCGCGTTTCACTCAAAAAATATTTCACCTTAAAATATTTGTTCACCCGGAATTTTAAAAGCTATTGTGAGATTCGCGCGAACGATATTTCGTTCGCCTAGTAAAAATGAGTGAAAATTAAGGCTGTCAATGGCATTACATTCCGCCAAAAATTAATGTTCACATAGAAGGGAATTTTTCGAAAATGAAAATTTCGGGTGAAACTCAGAAAAGTCGAAAAGTTAAATATCAAATTTTTCGGTTGGAATGTTGTTCGAATAAAACTCACAATAAGGTTAATTGAAAAACGCTAAAAACATCTCGGGAACAAGTTGTCACTACTTTTCTTTGTATTTTCGATTTTCTTCTTCTATACTTCATTGAAACACACCCCTAACAGCTGCACGAATGTTTTATTGAATATTCAAGGACACAAGGACAATCAACCTACATATCATTTCCAATCATACAATTTCATTGGGAAAGTTTTGCAACAACAAAATCTTTTCCAAAATGGCCTTTGATCTCAATTTTCGAAACTGTTTCACGTGGTCTAAGTCTCCTGAAAACTCGTCCCATACACAATCTTCGCTATTTCTTGAGCTGCCAATAGGTGGGTATACCTACCTTTTTTTACATGAAAAGGAACTGTTATTCTTTGAATTGTTAAGTGAATTTAAAATTTACAATTTACTTTTTTTTTATAAAATAAAACCTGAAATTAACTTGTTTCAGTTAATCTCCCGTTTGGTATTCAATCAACTATCATATTAACAAAAAAAAAATTCCCCAAGCGATAGTCAACAATCCTTAAAGATATAGATCACCTACGATGTGAAGCTTCGATCGAAGACCGACATCAGCGTTTAGCCTCTATCGTAGATACCTATGTAGGTACTTTTGTTTATATGGTCAGCAAAGTCAAGTTTTTCAATCAAAATCGATATCGCGGTAAAATCCTACAAAAAAATAAAAAAAAAAACGGTGACGTTAGCAAAGCAACACAAAACGTAGTAGTTTACAGCTCTTGAAGAATACACAAGCTTGTCCGCGTCTGATGAGTGTCTGTCTGATGTAAGTATGAATATAAAAACGGGACTTGGCCGTATTTGCATTTGTAGATGCCGCACATTTACCACCACACAGATTTGTTACGATTTGCTGCTTGCTACTCGCATATACGACTATAATATTATAAGTACCTTTCCAAATATGGCCGTCATCTTCACTCTCCGGATACATTAAATGATTGACAACAAAGTTGCTACGGAATGGCAAAACTACACTCACAGGAATGTCGTCCACTACACTGGTCTGGTGCTCCAGTTTTACCATAAAATTATAGAAGAAGAAAAAAAATTGTCAAATCCTCTGCAAGATGAGCGTGATGTTATAGGAATAGTGAGTGGCTTGTGATATTAATTTAAATGGAATTCACATCGATATAACAGTCTAATAAAATTGTAATGAATTTATGGCCACTATGATGAGAACAGGATCTTCAGGCTTCCCACACCTTGAGTTGACTTATAACCATCATCATTTTAATGTAGACATTTGACAAACAATAAAACTATTTTGATGCGTAACTTTTTCATTTAAAATCCCATGCTGTTTGATCGAATCAATTAAGTTCTCTCGTTTATACTCCCCGAACCAGATATGGTTTATTTTACCATAACCGCCTACGAAATGAATATATATACTCGCATCAGGCTCTCTCTCTCTGTCCGCAGCATTGCCATCGAATTTGTCACTAAATGGAAATTAATTGAAGCAATTATATGGACGTTAGTCAAATGATCAGCCGCTGCTGTCAAACAGTCAAACAGTCAGCCAGCAAGCCACCCTCGTATCACACGCATTACAACTTTGTATCTTTTTATTTTTTTTAATTTTATTAAACGGAAATACTGTTAATTAATTCAATATATTTATACGCCAACAATAACGATTAGATGGTGGTGGTGGTAATAATAATTCAAAGTCTAATTATTCAATTGAACTCTTTTGTCGATTTATAGATCAATCGTTGGCGATGGGCAATAGCGATGCGATATACGTTAAGGATGACTCCTCCGCATCGTCCGCATAGTCGATATAGATTTACACATTCAATTAAAATTTAAAGACAATTTGATTAAGAAAGGCCACAAATTGCTGATTAATTCAATTAGCCTATGGAAAATGAAGCTATGATGGCAGAATATTTTTTTTTCTTTCTATGTTGAGTTTTCTATGATATACAATATACATATTCAATAAATTAATACGAATAAAAAAAAAAATCAAGGGATGAGTTCAAAGGAGTGCTGGAGAGGGGTAGATCGACATTTCTTATATTTAATTTTATATAAAAAAATAGGTTTTATTTATCTTTAGTTAAACGAAAGTTAAAGTTTGAAGTTTAACTTTTCACGCTTATGTTCTACTTTTTCCTCAGCGTGAAATGTCACTCTTGTGAGGAAGATAAAAAAACAGTAAAACACTCAATCGCGAATGTTTTATGGTAACTTAGAGCATGTTAAGAGAAATATCTTTTCTCAGTTTTGTTTCTTTTAAATTTTCTCGAGAAGTTCAGTATGGGAATGGGATGGATATGAGTGGCAAGTGCGGAGAGCCAAATGAGGAGAGCCAAGTGCGGAGAGCCAAGTGCGGAGAGCCAAGTGCGGAAAGCCAAGTGCGGAGAGCCAAGTGCGGAGAGCCAAGTGCGGAGAGCCAAGTGCGGAGAGCCAAGTGCGGAGAGCCAAGTGCGGAGAGTGCCAAGTGGGGAGTGCCAAGTCCAGAGTACTAAGTCCAGAGTGCCAAGTCCAGAGTGCTAAATGCGGATTGCCAAAAGCGGAGTGGCAAAAGCCACAGTATCTACATTCAACACATGCTAAATTTAATATCATTGGCGTTTTCATTTTTGTCCAGTTCTGCGCATCTGTCAAAAATCGAGGAAAATGGTGAATCCATTGCTCCTTTTCTTGTCTAATTTCAATATTATGTTGTTGTGTATAAATTTGAATGGTGCGGTGAGTAGTTATCGTTAGCACTAGGACAACCATTTTTAATTTCTGACACAATCTATTTTTTATTGATGTGGCTCAAGAACTTAGTAGTGATGCCAGGCTTTAAGAGCAGGTTTTCCCACAGTGATACACAAAAATATCCTTTTTTCCTATGCTTTTGTAGAAAATATCCCACCATTTTTAAACGACAAAATAAATTAAAAAAATATATATATGTACATATTTTATTGTAATTAAGAAACAAATTTGCATTCCATATTGTTAAAAAATTACTTAAAACTAACAACACGCTAAATGATGACTGTGACAAGTTGGTATCTCCCAGTATCTAAAGCTGAAAAAACCCGAAGAAGAGAGACAATAAATGGGTTCATAATCGTCAGCCTAACTAAGAACTGCATTGTCTGCGTTCATAAAGTCAGATTTTCAATCGAAAAAACCTAGCCCAACTGCAGTACCTACCGTTCATAAACGTCAGACTGTCTTCAGCGTACGTCGGGCAGATTGTGCAGCTGAATTTTTTTGGCTGCAGAAACAGCAGGAATTTATAAAATTAATTTTATGTACAGTCACCAAGAAGGACGAAGCGGCACTGACTTGTTAAGAATGTTTGTTTTGTTTTCCACAATCAGAGGGAATTGAATGGGGATCTCGACATCCTAAAATGACTATGGAATATATCGCCAGGATACTCTGAAATCACTTTCATGAAGAATGCATTTTTTTGCCAATATTCGATATTTGTTTAAGCTTAAAAATTGTTTCGTTATAATTTTCTTTCTAGTTTTTCTTTGCAAGATATTTGTGCCAATTATAATTTTCTTTTCTTTTTCGACAAGCAAATCAAAAATCAAGTTCAACAAAATTTGTTTGGCAACCATTTTTCTCTGACGTTTATGAACTCTGTTTACATACAAATCGGACTAAATCAGGTCTTTTTATTTACTGCAGACATTCTGCATTGTGAGTGCGTTTATAAATTCATTAGAAAAGAACTGCGATTGTACTAGCGTAATTTTCTGCGTTTATAAATACATGCAATGTTACAAATGCTTGCAATAAGTAGTACTGATAGCGTTAAGCAGTTAAACTCTTCCAGCTTTCTATCCCAACAACTATTTCAATTTATTACATTGACTGAAATGAGGTTAAATCCGGAAAACATTTTTTTTATTCTTTTGAAATATTGTTAGAATGATTTTTTCCAAGTATGGAATTAAATGTCAGTGATCGTTACTTCTCCTATAAACTAGTGAGAATCAACAATAACAATATTTCCCTTGTTTTCGAAGGGAAAAATACATTCGTGTAGTGCAAATAGATTTCCATTTTACTTTTGCAGAACTCGTATATATACTGATTCCCAGTTTATCAGTCAAAGTAAGTGGCATTTAAGTGGCCAATGTAAAAGACCAATTTCATAGTGCAAACCTACCTGAATCGGTAACACTTAAGTCTCCCGTATTGGCCAATAAAGTATCATTTATTCAAACTGGGCTTAAAGTGCTAAAATGGGAATCGGAAGTTCCACTTTTTCTGATAAATGCTGTACTGTGAAATTTAATATTAAATATATTTTAAAAGTCCCATAAAAAATTTCTTTAACATTATAAAAATGTAGTTGATCTAATCAATTTTTTCTGCCCACAATTTTTTTTACATTCACCCTTTTTTTCTGCCTACTATACACATTTTATCACAGCTCGATTGATTGCTGGCCGCATCACATCCGATTTAAATGGATCATCCCTTCTTGGTAGCCATCATCATCGTTCAAAGATCTACGACAATGCCATCAGGCCCAACATCTATTCAGCGATTCCCATACCCATTCCATCTCGATCTCCACTGGAATTGAATTGAATTGGATTGAATTAAACCTCAGATTTGTAATGCTTCCATGCAATTGGATCCGACACACAGCGCCAATGGGACAAACTATCATTGGTTGTCGTGGCTGTGCCGTGGTTGCATGGTAAAATTTAAATTGTTTGCCATATGCCGAGGAGGATGGATGGCAATGGAGTTGGGATGGAGATGGAGCTGAACCTGAGAAGCTGTATAGTTGAGTATAGCATTGATGGCATGGATAGAAAAGGACCCAACTCACAAACGAGGCAGAGTTATGCATGCATGCATCTCGTGGATTGTTATCTGTTTTTTTTTTTTTTTTTGTCTCCATTCGTATTCGGGATTTAGTAAGCCCACGGTGGATGTGGATGGGACTTTGATGGATGGCTTTGCAGTGGTTGGAGCGAGAGATCTATAGGAGACGCCTTTTTTGCTCGGATACTGCTGAGGAAATTGCCAGAGATGCGATTGTCGTTGTTGACGATGTCGTTGTCGTCATCAGACCGCCAATGCCAATCGTTTGTCGTGCTTCTAGCCAGAGCCCAGACTCCCTTTCGGAGATGGAGCTCTATGCTGATGGGTTGCGCCTTGCGCCGCGCGTGAATAAGAAGCTAAAGGCAAATAAACCAGCAATGATGAGTGGACAAAACGACTAAGATGTTGGATGACGATGACGATGACGAAGACGACTACGACTATACGACGAAGCGGCGGCGGCGCGGCGGTGGCACGAGGGAATAAAAACGGTGTGCTTCACTGTGCTGGATGAAACATAGAAGTGGGCACCTAATCAGGATGCCATTTTGCGATCTTGTGGGACTGGTTTTTGTCACGATGTCCTGCTGTTTGGAAATCCTTTTGCAATCGGCAAAAACCAATTGGCGGTTTGCAGTTTGTCTGTTTATTTCCATGTTTTTTTTTCGTGTGTTATTGCTGCGCCTGTTTGTTGTTATGCCGTCAGTTCGTTCCAACTGTTGGATAAGTTTTGAGTGAATGGATTGATGATGGTGGATTGGAGGAATTTTGCGTCAAGTCTACTGGTCGTCGTCGCATTATGTGCAGCAGGGCATTTTTCTGCCTTGGTTGGTGGAACGTTTTTTTTTTTTTTTTTGATTTTTTGCTATTTATCTCAACTAATTATGTACGCACTGCTTTCAAAGCCCTATGGTTGGGGCATCATCAGGGGCACACTCATAAAAGAACGCACAAAATTCCACAAGGGGAGAATGATGCTCGAATTCAAAGTTATGTATAATTCTTTGTGTGCAAATGGAAGAATTTGTGATGGTGGCAAATAATCGGTGGAATTTGGATGTAAAATCATCAAGAAGTCTTGACGGCAGGTTATAATTGGAATTTACTTCTTTCAATCCAAGGGTGTCGCAGTAAATGTGCTTAGGTTATATTCTGGTAAGACAACTTTAAGTATTTCATGATGTTAAAGATGTATCTTTAGTTACGTATACGTAAGGTAATATATATGAAGGTAAGATATAGGGATTTGATAAAAAATAACTATACCTAGAAGCTAGAACATTTTATGAACTTTGAACTTTTTAGATAAAACTGATAAAATTTCGACCGATAACCATCATTAGAAAATTTCTAGTTAAACCTGCAGGGTGGACATTTTTTTTACGGTAGAAAGTTTTTAAGTTTATCGAAAAAAAATATAAAATTTTCAACAGCATAACCAATAAATTGCTAATATTTCGAGAATCTTTATTATATTTTTTCATAATATTTGTTTATATAATGAACAATACTGAAATACATAATATTGAAGGTTTTGAATGAAAGAACAACACTTTGGTGAGCTATCAGCCAATTTTTTATAGGCTGAAGTTATAGATTTTGTACGACTTCCACGCCGCCGATCATCGACTTTTTTAGAAGTATATTGTTGAACAATAATGGCAAAAACCAAGTTGAAAGATTCTTTAACAGGGATACAAGAAAAAAAAACTCTGAAAATCTTCTAATATAGAATTATGCCCTGCCTGCCACCACTTCATCCACAAAAAATAACTGTTTGGTACGGTTTGTATGCCGGCGGCGGCGGCAGCTTGATTGGGCAATATTTTTTCGTCGACGATTACGATCGTCACGTTACTGTGAATGTCCAGCGTTATCGCGCTATGATTACCGATTATTTTTGGCCTAAAGTGGAAGATATGGACTTGGACGACATGTGGATGTGGTTTCAAGAGGATGGTGCCACAAGCCACACAGCACACCTTACAATCGATTTATTGAAGAGTAAGTTGATTAGCGTGTTATCTCAAGAAATGGGCCAGGCGATTGGCCGCCTCGTTTGTGCGATTTAACGCCTCTAGACTATTTTTGTTTTTGGGGCTACGTAAAGTTATTGGTTTATGCCAACAAGCCGATGACGTTGGAAGAGCTCAGAGCCAACATTGAACGCGAAATAGCGGCTTTTTCGTGTGGCCGAGTCATCGAAAATTGGGTCCAACGAATCGACCGCTGCAAACGTGCCTGCGGTGGCCATATGAACGAAGTCGAGTTCCATTCATAAATGTTTTGATTGTACCTACTTCAAGCCGATAATAAAGTTTTTGAAATATCTCAAATGGTTTGCGTTTTATTTAAAAAAAAAAAAGTTGTCAAGTCCTTATTGGAAAACCCGATATATTCAAAGATTAGAACTGTTTACACAATGGTGGCGCAGTAACGTTATGATTAAATTATTGAATTTTTTTTCTTTGCTTAGATATTTTTTTTATTTCAAAATTAACTTTGAAACAAATTTATGATGGAAAGACTCAGCACAAAACAAGGAATTAAAGTTGTTCATTTTTAATTTGATAGTCGACATTCAATTCGAAATGCGCCTATAGGCTATAGTGCTTCAAAAATTTATCGATTTATCCATCGTTTTTAGCAACAAGGGCGTGTCTGTGATTTTCCGCGTGCTGGAAAACCTCGTGCAGTTCGAAACGATGTGGAAATTGCTTGGGTCCAAGCAAATATTGAGGAAATTTAAAACCCCGAAACTTTCAACAGGTGACGTTCTCAGGAGTTGGTGATATTAAGGCGGTCTTTTACAGCAGTTACATCCTTTTCTATATAAGATTCAATGGATTCATGAGTTGAAAGCAAATGATCTACAAGCTCGTGTTTTCAAGAATCGGATAATATCCCTTTTTCTAATTTTAACTGGCCATGGCGACCGCGTCCGCCCGATTTAACGGCTCCAGGTTTTTTTCCTTTAGGACTACCTAAAATTTAAGATGTACATTATACGTGTATGCAAATAAGCTAAGAACCATGCAACAGCTTAAGGCCAATATCCGAGAAGAAATGAGGGCACTGGGATCTAAAATTCAAAGAAAAGTGATGGAAAATGATCTAGAAAAAGCACGTCAGGTCGAGACAAACAATGAGCACTATATGATAGATATTATCTTCAAAACAATTTGTGAACATATTTCCAGGTCATATAATCTAAATTTTAATAAATGTCAAGTTTAAATAAAATCAGAAAGAAAAATGTTATTCATCAAATAAATCATAAAGTTACTTATTCCTTACCCTGTACATAATTATTTCAAGCAAGTTCTTTTGTATAGAAGTGAATTCACCTAATGTTTGTTCTACACAATTCTGCAACATATTTATCTTTTGTTAGTAATATTTGTTATTATTTGTAATTCAGGGAGACACTAAAATAGCGATACCACACGATTGTAAAAATCCCTGCACACGGGGATTTGTGGTTTGAAAACTACACCACCGTAGTGAAATAAGGACGTTTTTTTTTAATATTAGAATTTTCTATGAAAGGGTATTACTAAACAATGTTTCCTCTTAAAATCGTACCATACACCCTTCATACGTCAGATTCGAAATAACACAGAGTGCTTCATGATTTTTTTCGAAATTTTAATGGCAGTGAAAAAATAATCTTCATCTTTTTTGTATTTGTATTTATTGTATTCATTTTGTGGGTGTAGGGAAAATGTAGGGATTTTTTGTCTATGCTGTAGTTACTTTTTTTGTTTTCATGTGGCATCACTAAGCAACAACATTGATCAAATAGGGGCGCTTGATGGTGTGAACAAAACCCCAACGTTTTGAGTGAAGTAAATATCACCTATGCCGAAGTGTCTTTTTTTTTGTAGTTACAAAATGCTTGAGAATGTATCTACTTATACAATATAAAACAACAATAATTTAATTTGTTTATATTTCTTTCTTTTAATATTAATTGTTCCTTTGTACTATCAAACAATTGTAAAATCACTCTGGCA
The DNA here is from genome assembly GCA_951394125.1 of Epistrophe eligans. Classification (NCBI taxonomy): domain Eukaryota; kingdom Metazoa; phylum Arthropoda; class Insecta; order Diptera; family Syrphidae; genus Epistrophe; species Epistrophe eligans. The sequence continues at coordinate 28,283,382 of OX596030.1, forward strand.
GATGGCATATTTAGCCATGCCTTATATATACGGTGACCATCCGTCCTCTTTTTTAGAGGATAGTCCTCTTTTTCGGTATCGTGTCGTTTTTTTCTATTTTTCTTAAAGAGGACAGTAATTTGTCCTCTTTTTCCTTAATTGTCCTCTTAACGTCTTTTTTTTCTTTGAAACCTTTTTTCTATGATTTTTCTTTAGTACTAAATTACTAAAACACAAAATGTAGACGGCAGTGGTTTGAATAATTCAGTTCTGTCATCAGGTTTTTGCTATTGTGAATGATGCCCCTACGGAAAGAGTGTTTTCAATTTCTAATAACTTTTGGATATCTGAGGAATCGCAATTAAAAGTTGATACACTGGAGGCAATGTTGATATATTTTGAATAAATATCGTATGTTTCTAAACTTGTTGCAGGTTAATTAAAAATTGTCCTCTTTTTTGCATCTGAAAAAATAGTCACCGTACGTATATGCGAAGAAGAAAAACCAAAAAAACAATAGAAAATATTGTTTTTGTTTTTATATTTAGTGGACTAAATGCCATGCCATATACTTATTGTAATATTCCTATATGTATATTAATTGTAATCAATAAACAATTCTAATCTTATCTATTTACAGAAATAATATTTTAAATGAATAAACAAACAAATCTTGTCCTTATTTTCTTGACACCTTCTAGAGTTCTCAAATCAACACTTCTTATACACATAATTCCCACTAACCTACTTTGAATGGAATTTCCCATTATTCACTGTTCAATGTTTAAAAAAAAAGAAGGCTAATATATGTTATGTACTCCTTTACTTTTTACAATAACATTACAATTTGTCAAGTGCGCCAAGATTAGTCAAAGTAGGTATAACTCATATCATATCTTCTTTTTCCATATTTCTTCCCCCACTTTCGTTTCATCCATCATATTACCATATTGATAAGTATACCTACTTTAACTAAATGTATACTCAAGCAAACCGAAATGATTAATAAATTTGTTTAAAAAAGGTGCAGTTTTCTTATCGGATTTGTTATGTCAAGTAGGTAACAACATATTATACGAATATATTACAAGTGTCTTTAAGAATTTTTTGAATTATGTTAACGTTATCAGGTGCAATTTTGTCGATAACAAAAATAAAAAAAAAAAAAAAAAACAAATGAGAGAAGTTTTAAATTGGAATGTGAATAAAATGTTCCAAATGACATCAGCAGCAACACCGAAGTTAATTTATTTATTTGTAAATCTCCTCGAAAGAACAAGAATTACAAGACATCTGCGGAATAAATACAACCAGTATTTTTTTTAATAAATATTATTTTAATACAATTTTGTATTTTTATAAATTCATGTCTTTTTAAAATGATGACATTCATTTAACGATAATGTAACCAGGATTGTACTTAATACGGGAAAGAATGAAATAACCTTTTTATTTGCATTCGGAAATCACAGATACTGAGTGTAACCCCCTGTACTGTTTACTTTACTGTGAAGTTAGCAGTAGATACATTCTGTTTTTTCAACAACTAAGCAAGCTATCAGTTTGAAATAGAGCTCCAAATTTGCAGTTCTAGAAAAAAATTTATTAAAAAATATTTCATACTCATGTTTTTTTCAACCACGAATGCTAGAAATTTGGAGTAAGGCTTCAAATTTGCAGTAATATTTACAGTTCGAGAAAAAAAAAATTTGAAGTAATTAATTAAAAAAAAAAATCATACATACTGTGAAGTAAGCAGTACATGGTGTTTTTTCGACAACCAGAAAAGCTATCATTTTGAATGAGGGATCCAAATTTGCATTTTTTTTTTTGTAGTTCAAGAAAAAATATTTACCAAAATTTTGCAGTCCTCATTTAAGAAAAGGAAATAAAAATTTAATTGAATAGTAACACGAATAAAATTCAAATGTCACTTTTCGCGTACAATTTAATTGTGCAAGCAATTAATTTTGTGCGAGAAAAGAGCGGAAACTTCTAAATTCTAAATTCCGCAAATTCCTAGCTTACGTGATTGCTGAGAAAAGGACTTTCATGCTACCTTCACATTGAAGTCCGGGGTGTAATATTAATTTTTTGATTTATAACATTGAAAATGTTCATAGGGTCGTTTTGATAAAAGTATGGTGTTATCCAAATGAACAAAGATAGAGAATGAACAACTCTAGCGTATAGGGGGAGAAAGATTGAATTTTTGGTTGGTGTTACCAAAGAAACTACCAAAATGAATAAAATGAAGAAATAAACACAAGTGATGAATTTCAGCCAGCGTACCTACATGTTGATCATTGCCAACGGACGAGATTCAGTGGAGGATTGTATAAAATTCGAAAAATGCATTTTTTTGAAGACTTCAATTTTGTTTCAGATTTTTTTCTGGAACTCCAAAAAGAACTGCAAATTTGGAATCCAATTTCAAACTGATAGCTTGCTTGGTTATTGATAAAACATCATTTACTGCTAACTTCACAGTGAATTTAGTAGTACAGGGGGTTACATCCATTATTTGGTGAACTGCAAATCTGGAATAGAAATGCAAAAAAATGTAAAATAAACTTCAAATTCCTGTTAAGGTTCCTATAGTCTAGATAAGAATTGTTATGTCAACTTCACAGACGTTGTCAAGCAACTTTATTAGTACAAATTATAATTTTTTTTAATCAAAAATCGAACTATGCTTTTCCAATAACATGGAATGCCTTTTTGTTTGAATCCGAATTTAGAATTGTGCCACCAAATCAAGTTTCATGCAATCGTAACCCTTTAAAGTTAACATGACAATTTAAAAAATTTAATTTTCACTACCCCAGAAATTACTGAATAATTTACGTACATACGTTATGTATGCCATACAAAAATTTTCTGCATTTTCCAAAAAAAAATATGTAATTATAGTTTTTATTAATCTTATATTAGCAGTGTGGGGTGCGGTGGCGTATGTGGAACATTTTGTTTTTTTTTTTTTTTTAATAATGTCAGTTGATGGATTTTTTTTTTTTAATAATTATGTATAGGTCAGGTTACATTTTAAAATAATAAATATATTTTTCTACATATTCTGCTTTCTCAAGCAAACCTCTCGTAGTTTGTTCTTTTGAGACAAAAATCTACCCAAAATATTAAAATATTTATCTACATAATTAAATTCGACGAAAAGAAATCAACAGCCGCTGGCATTTTCTTCACATTATTTTTCTCAATTGTTATAAGCCCAAGAAAAAAATGCACTTCTGGTTCGCACAAACTTTCTTTTATGTACGTTCACATTGTGGTTTTAAAATCTTATGGCCTTATTTATAAACGTTGTCTAACTTTAGACAACTGTCCAACTTTGAAAAATATGTTCTAAAACCTTGTTTATTGTTGTCTTATAGCTGCCTAACTTAGACACAAGAGTAGATTGTCTTAACCGTGAATAATGTGACATTTATTTTTATTAAATAAAGCATATTTCCACCAATTTGAAAATAGTTAGACACTGTCTAAGTACCCAAAAATCTAATAAATACGACTGTTAATGTTTTAAAAACGATTTATTTGGCAAAATAAATAATACAATACCAAAAACGAAGTTTAGTTTAAAGTTCTATTATTTATTAGTACATAAATATGCACCGTATTACCGTTATTGTTCGTTATAAGAGTAATTTTTATTTATAATCTGCTAGATAATGTTAAAATACTACTGGTTGCTTAATTTAATAAAAATCGACCAAGTCATTTTCGAATTATAAAGATTTAAAAAAAAAAAAAAATTGAAACAAGTTTTTAAAATCCAAAGAAAAAAAATTAAAATTTTGGTATACAGACCTAAAGTTTTTTTAAAACTTGTTGAAACATTGCCTGTACAAAAAATTGATCAAAATCAGTTGAACCGTTTTTGAGAAAATCAAAAATCAAAAACTGCTTCTAAAAGGGAGGTACCATTTATAACTATTTTTCTGAAGTTTTTTTTATAAAATGGTATCCTTTTTGTAAAAAAAAAAAACTGTTATCGGGACATTTTTGAGAAAAATTAGATTTTCATTATTTCATTGCAGGCACCGTTATTTTTGGTATTACAAAAGTGAAAAAAAAAACTTGTGGGGGAATTTCTAAAAAACGTTAGGCAACAATTATAAAGAAAATCTTAAAACTAGCGTTTTTTTTTAATTTTCACTATGATGCGCTCGAGGCCAAAAACATGGGTTATTCATAAGGCCAACATCATAAACAACTAAGCAAAAAATCAGAGCTATCAAATTTGACTTTGCTATTCCCTTAAATCAAACTCTAAGTACGTACTACAACAGCAAGTACTTTCGATTGACTTGTACATTTTTAAATGAATATTTATTAAAACTCTTGAGTCATTTTAAAGTTGTTGTATCACACGCTTAATATCTAATAATGTCCTCTCGATAAAAACGTCTTTAAATGATAGTGATCGTTTATTAAGTGTATAGTTTTATATAGTGCCTTTAAAATCCCTCGGAAGGATAAGTGTCATCAAATACCTTGTTTAAGTTGCAAAATAAAGGGTTTTATATAAAAACGATCTCATTAAAAAGTGAAGCCAAAAAATATTAATCCAATAGACTATGCCATAGCATATACATATAGAGAACGAGAGGTGCTCCTTTAAGATCTCAAATTATATCCTAATGAAAAAATAGAAAAATCCAATACCAAAAAGATAATGACCGGCTTGATGATGCCCATATGATAGAGATGACGTAGATGATTATGACGACGAGTACGACAATGACGATGACTATGACGATGGACGCGAAGATCTTGCTTTTATATTATAGTGATGATGGTGTGTCCTTTAAGTCATTGTACCTGTTATATATGTATATATATGAACAAGTTTATAGCACCTTTGTAGACTTTTATGCCAGTCCTTATGGCAAAGGTATTCGACCATCACTTGAATGAACGTAGGTGCCCAGTTTGGGAAAAAGTGCAAAATAAACATAAAAAAAAGCATGCAACTGCCGTAATACACGCTCTTTTGTACAGCCATTTGTGATCGCGCAAACTCCAACTTACCTAAACCTTCTCTATACCTAACCTATGAGCTGTGCGACAACAAGACAATTTAGGTATGTAGGTACTATAGGGATAACACATTGAAAAAGCCACCAGAAAATCATCCAATTTCTTGCATGCTCAAGTATATCACGTTTTTCGACGATCTCTTATACGAAGATGATTTTGAAAAAAACAACAACAACAACAAATAATTGAAGAAAACAGCTTTTGTGATGAAATAAGGGAACGAATGGGAAAATATTTAAAGAAAAAAAAAATAGAACTCTGAAGAAAAAACTAATTCAATTTCTACTTGTTAACTTACTTTTAAAAAATTACGACAAAAAATATTAAAGTCTCAAAAAAGTGTCAACTGGAAATTCATCAAAGCTAAAGGTTTACATCTGAAAAGTTCAATTTTTAATTTTTTGGGCTTCTGATTGGAAAGCTGTCATAAAAAATTAAATAAAATTTTATGTTATCTGATAGCTGGCCAATCAGAAGCTTGAAAAATTCAGTAATCTAAATTTTCAGATTTAAACTTGGGGGTGGGCGCCTTGAATTGAATTCAGCGAATTACGTAGGTAACTCAAAAGCTTTGAAAAAAGTTACAGTACTAATGGCGATGTTTTATTGAAAAGTTCTTAAACTAGCGCACTAAAATTTCCCTGGATAAATTCGGCTGTTTTTAACTTCGATTTTTCAATCAGAGAGATTCTATTGCTTTGGTTCTTACAAGCAAAATTCTATCTCACACTAGCAGAAAATTGTAGGTCCCCTCCATTCCTGTCAATAACAGAATAGAGCTGTAAGTCAGTAGGCCCTGGTTTTCCACGTGCTGTGGTGCCACCTCATTTATTGATTTTACTGCACCCAGGTTGTTATTGCAAAATTGTTTGTCAGGTAATTATAACATAAGCAAATGAGTGGTTACAACGCCCCCTAAAGAAAATACCTTAAATTTCTGTTCTTATTCGGCAGAAAATTGTAGCTCCAATCATAACAATAAAAAAAATTGTTGAGAATGACAGTTTGTTGTAGAATAGAAGTCACTTAGCAGCCGTGGTTCAAAACGAGCTATTGCGCCATCCAATTTTTTAAAAGTATGAAACAATATCATTTATATTAGAAAATTGGGCGTGGTAGAAGGCGATTTAAAAAAAAAAAAAACTACAAATGTCAAGGTCTTCGCTCAAGATTTATTTACTATAAATTTCCACTGGTATGCCTTTAACGGACGGCATTTTATATATAAGGATGGATTTCTAATTTATCTAAGAAAATTGGGCGTGGTAGCGGGCGGGATAAATAAAAAAATGTCATGCTTTTGGTTGAAGAGAGCATAATTATTAAATTTCAACCTCCCAAAGGCGTTCAATAAGGAGTACCTAAACAAAACTATAGTTAAAAGTGGGCGTGGCCTTGGGTGGATTTCACTTAAACAACTCAAAAATTTGGTTGTACACGGAAAAATTTTAAGACTGCCTTGAGTTTTTTTTTGAGGAAGAAGTAAGTTAAGAAAAAGATGTTAAATTTACAGATTAAAATAAGTGTTAATTTGCCATTAGTCATCGTTTATTAATGAAAGAATTGATTTTTATCATAAAATGAATTAAGTTAAGCTACCAAGTACACAATTAATATCCCCTTCTTCCCGTTAAGGTTGTCTCTTATTAAGTGCGATATGGTTATATATCCGCAATTTAAACCCAGAGTGCTATTTATCCGATGGAGCAGTTCTGCAGTCAACGAGATCATTGAGCGATAAGATTTGCTACTTCAATTTCGCGATACCTTTACCCGATTAAAATCTTTGCCATCCGGGAGAGTATATATACCGTACACTTGCAATAGAGAGGACGTCATCGCGCGATCACACATTTGGTCTGCCCCTTTATCTTCTACCCATCACTGAAGCTGCTACTTCTGCTGCTGCTGCTGCTACTGCTGATGGCCTGGGCTAATATTGCTATTGTTGGCATTTCCTCCGTTGTTCTTTTAGTTTTGTTTGTAACCAAGGAAAATCGATTAACGTTGTCGTTGTCGTCGACGACGACGACGTTCCTATAGGAAAGCTGCAATTTGGAACCATTTGAGGGTTTTTTTTTATTTTGTTTATCAAACTAATAATTTGGTTTGAGTTAGGAATTTTCATTGACACATTTTGTAGCTTTGTCAATCCTCTTCGCTTTGAAGATATAGCCTCAATATATTTATCTCTATATGAATATATATATGTAACTTGCCACCATTATTGGGGAGCTGAATGAAAATAAAACCCACAAACTTGAGGAAATCAATGAATGAGATAAATATCTGCAATGTTGTCAATGACATTCTATTTCGAAAGAGTCACAGGATTGGAAAATACCAAAGTTTTAACTAATAACTTATCGCTTCTGTCATTTCCGCTTCTTTTTCTATATACATACGTTACGTATGTATTTTCGATGATTTTGCAATAATTGATTTATGTTGTTTATTTTTTTTTTAATAACATAAAACTGATAAATATTAATAATAGTTTATTTGGTAGGTACGTGAGTTTGTTTTGATTTTATATTTATGTCGAGGTAAAATTTACATTGGTTTGATGCGGGAAAAGGAAAAAGTATCCCATTTCTAAATGACACTTTAAGATTTACATGAATTTTAATTATACAATTTTTAATTAGTACCATTTTGGTATTTAATTTAAAATATATAGGTATAGACAGATAAAGGAAATATTTAAGTTTTCAGGAATTTCTATAAATTTGATAAGAAGATCTTATCAATATAATAGAAATTATACTTATCGACTTAAGTCGTACGAAAACAATGACTAAGCAATTTATAGAAAATTTATTTAAAATTTTGCATAATCCAACTCTGATAAAGAAATAATTATTATCTGTGTTTTTTTTTTTTTTTAGGGGAAAGCTGTCCGTAGTACAGTAGTATCTACCTTCATTCCTGCAGTCAAGCACAATCGGTTGAAAGTTGTAAATCACAAGATCCTGGTTCTTTAAGTGCTATTGCACCACATTTTTATCAACAAATAATTTTGAAATAGTTTTTAAAAATTGAAAATTTGTTTTTTTGAAAATTTGTATATGTTATATTTACTTATATAATTTATTTAAGTTATTATTTAAAAAAAAAATAATTTAAATCGGTTGAACATAATATTAAAATTATTATGTACTTGAAAATCATTAAAATGTTTCTATAAGAGATAGTACTAATAAATTTCAATACGTCCCATACAAAAAGATTTAATAAAAACCGAAGTAGTTATTTTTAACGATTTTTAAATAGTCGTACTGTTTATTTCAGCAACTTGTTTAAAAACTGCTAAATAATGTAAAAAAACAGCTTGTTCTCAAATGTTAAAAAAAATGATTAAATCAAAAAACATTTCTTTAGAAAATTTTAGTACATATACTCGTTGTACCTACCCAGTTCCTGTAATTAAATTTTTCAAATATTCTCCATACAAAATTTACCAAAATCAATTGAAAAATGTTCATATATTCAATAAAATGTAAAAAAAATTAAATTGAAATTAAAATTTAAAACAAAACGAACACAAAATTTTATTTGTGAACGATTTTTATGCCGATTTCAAGTAATAAGGCTAGAATGCACTTGCGATTTCGATCGCACGACAATATACAGCCGTATATAATAAATAGAAAACCTCGTTTTTTTAAATCCCATTTTTTTCAAAAAATTCGAAAAAATTCCAAATTCTATTAAAATTTGTTCCGGGTTTCAAAAAGTGTTCTTACAATTGTTCCAAAAAAATCAAAGTTGTACGGCTTGTATTTTTAAAGATAAAGCCTTCAAAATTTTTTTTTCAAAAATCCAAAAAACGGGTTTTCAAAATTTTATTATTTTTTAAATCATTTGCTTTAGAATAGTTGATGGTAATTAATGCATCTGTTGGAAAAATTCTGATCCTAGATTTATACAATCAGTCTAAAAATGAACTTTATAAAAATCTCCAAGTTTTGTATCTTTTAAAAATTTCAAAAATCAAAAATCCGAAAGTTCTTCCAGGTCCAAATACTATTTTGCCTTAATTGTACGAAAATTTCATATAAAAATATATAGCACCTTTTTCGCTCCCCACTGCTCCCCTTTCAAAATTTTAAAAATTAAATATTTGATTCAGATTTCTTTATTTTATTTTTTTTTAATAATTACTTTTTGTGAAATTTAACCTTGGGGCAAAGATTTCACCTTATATTATAAAAAGTTAAGCAATTTTCCTACTGTCTGAGTTTGAAAAGGGGTCGCGAAATAAAGATTTTCGTTTAATATCGTAAATAGGGTTTTTCGGTTGTAAAATCTTTCATTGCGGTATTTTTTTAATGAAATCTGAGGTTTGGTTAAATCCCAATTTTACGTACATACATTTATCCCAGGATTTTTTTTAATTGGGGGAAGGAATTTGGGTGAGTGTTTTTTTTTTGAAAATATGTGTATTTTTAATACTTTTAATATTTTGTTTTAAAGAACCAGGATTTAAATGTCGTTTAAATAAATGCTAAAGAAATCTGAATCAAGTTTTTTTCAGTTATTATATTTTTATGCTAATATGAAATTTATGTCTCAATCATTTTTACACAACCTTCCACATGAAATTAATTCATTAATTTCAATGATTAAACTACCTTACCATTATTTATCATTGAAATTCCAGAAATCTTTTTATTTGAAATGTTGGGCCAAAGTGAAATATTTTTTTAAATGAAAAAAATAATTGAGTGAAGTTCTTTTTATATTTACAATAAAAATAATCACTGATTTTGCTTTTAAATCCTGTCTCAAAATAACAAATTCAATTTTTCAATTATGAAAACCAAAACTGGCACCTTATATCCAATTCAAAACCAATGAATCTCTCATTCTCCATCCAGTAGATATATAAACTATTTATAATATACGAGTATACCTGCAGTAAAATTCCTTAAATAGTGTCACTATATACTAACGGTTTCCTTGCCAATCCAACAGAAATAACAAATTAAATAATCTCAAACAAATTATTATACATTTTATTAAACCAGATAATTCTCAAATATCCTATTACAACAAAAACAACAATAAAGCTGCTAATTTAATAAAAATAAAATATCCTGTTTAATTAATATTCAACTAATAATAACACAACAGCAAGGACACTTATGGTACTAAAATATTTAATAGTTTCAATAATGAATTTAACGATGGCGATGTTTTGTTTATACATAAATTTATCTTATTGACATGTATATGTGGGTACAGTTACAGTACCAATGTACGTGCTATATAAAGAATTAATTGTTACGGATGTGTACCTACAAATGTTTTGACATAAGGTTATGTCATAATTTTTGGTAATAAAATTATTATTAATTCTGAATTATCTTATTTTATTTTACTACAATCGTAATTTTAAGGAAATAATAATTATTACTTAACCATCAGCCATGGTTAGTGTATATAGAGAGACAGTTTTAATATAACATTTATAAATAGGATCATGAAATCAAGTTTTTCATGTGATAACCAGCCCTTTAGCTTTCTAACTTTAAACAACATTCATTCAAATAATTATGATGGGTGTAGTTTACCACCTGACACAGGAACAAACATTTTATTATAAAAAATACTGCTGGTCATATATTCAAGCAACAAAACAGTTATTGAAGTTAATTCCTAAAATTAAAATGCATTTCATTTTTTTTAAATATTTGTATTGAAGAGAAATTAAAGGCTATAATAATTGTGAGTTAAAAATAAATTTTAAGCAGATTTGAAATGCGTGACGCCAAAAACTATAAAAAAAAAACAATAAAAGTTGAAAAAAAGTCTATTCGGATTAAGGACTGATGGGCTATAAGGTTACGGAGAGGTGTAACAGTAATAATAGTCGTGTTTTTTTGCAAGCCCGAAAACCTCTAAAAAATCTTCGGAAAAAAACCTTTTCAGGGCTTTTGGATGACATTTGAGTCGAAATATTCAATATACGACAAAATATAGGTTGGTGCCTATTTATAAAGCAGGATGACTACGATATCGATCTACAAAATAAGAAATATAAAAAAGTTTTTCTGTTTTTATTTTCAATTTTTTTTTTTCAAAAACTAAATGCTAATTTCATGTGATATGGCGATCAAATGGTGCTTGCTGCGTTCAACAAAAGTCGCGTAACTGAACGCAACACTGAAACTTGAATGCAAATCCACATATCGCGCAAATGTGTGCCTCTCCATTATACACATGTGCGGCATCCATATTGTTATCGTACATCCAAATCGTTAGAGCCATTTCGGAAAACCAAGCAACAAAAAAAGTGGGCGTGGAATTGGGCGGATTTTCCTAAATATTTTTCTGAATTTTTTTTATCGTTCATCAGAACACTGCCTGATTATTTTATTCAAATCGTAAGAACTGTTTCGGAAAACCAAGAAACAATAAAAATGGGCGTGACAGTAGGCGGATTTTCCTGACAATTTTTTCTGATTTTTTTCTTGTTCATCAGAGCACTCCCTCCCAATTTCATCCAAATCTTAAGAGCTATTATCGAGAACGCAATTTCTAAGAAAAGTGGGCGTGGCAGTGGGCGGATTTCAATTCAAACATTTTTTCCTTATTGATTTGAACCAACTTTATAAATTTCATCCAAATCGTTAGAGCCGTTTTCAATAAACTAAGAAACAATAAAGGTGGGCGTGGCAGTGGGCAGATTCTATTAAATCACTTTTTTAAATTTTTGTCCCATTCATCAGAAAAAACTTTAAAAAATTCATTCAAACAATTTGAGCGAGAAATAAAGATATTTTTCCGACCAGAAACTAAGAAATAAGAAAAGAGGGCGTGGAAGTGGGCGTGGAAGTGGCGAATTTTACTCAGTCTAATTTTTAAATTTTTTTTCTCATTATTGTTGAAATAAACTGTGAAAATTTCATCCAAATCGTTAGATCCTTTTCCGAGTAACCAAATATGTTATATTAATACATAATTATGTAGTCATATATAATATATACAAGAATAGCTCGTTTAAAGTAATAAGATAAAATAACCAATTTTTAATTTGCTCAAATTATTAAGTGCAGATTCCTTTACTTCCTGACTCATGGAAAGAAAGCATGGAGGGTAAGGTATGTGTATCCAAGTTCTTTGGTTGATTTTTTTCTTAATAAATAAAATAGAAGCCTGGGTCCCACGAACTTGTTGGTCATCATACAAATCCTAAGACTTTATACATTATTTTCTTATTACACGAAGTATATAGGGGTTACTATAATACTAAAATAAAAAGAATCTGTGTTTTTTTTTAAGTTAACAAGGAATATCAAAGTCAGAAAACATTTTCTGAAATAATACTTACACAATGTATAGGCTTAGTTTGTTTTGTATATTAATAATCATTGGTATCTCATTTAAAATGAGATAAGTTAAAGGAATTTGAAACAAATTCAACCTTAATTAATTAAATTGCTTATTAAAATATTTAGGTAATACCAATACCTTTAATAGATATATATCACAAAATGTTATAATTTACGATGCAATTATCGATTTCTCATCAGTAAATCAAATACCTACTCCTCAGAAATATTTCCTAAACAAGGTCAGATAAAAATATAATCAGTTAGTATAGAATCTATACACTAATAATATACACTTATACAATTCTTTATACTTCAGAATCCGAATGATAAAACATTTGGTAAACTCTCAAGATTAATTAGTCTTTTCAATGACGCCCAGCCATTCGTAGAGGTATAAACTTATAGGTATTGCAAAACCCAAGCAGCGATAATTGTGTTTCTTATGAATACTCAATAAGAGTCATGAATATTCCAAAGGCTTTATTTTAATACAAAATGGTATTGAATTCAATTCTGTTTTTTTTTTTTTTTTGTCTTTATTTTATTTAATTAAAAAATGTCATTAATAGAAACTTTATATATTCAAACTGAATAATAATTACCTTTAGTCACATGGTATAAGGTTACCAGAGACAGTCAGTGTATATATAGACAGAGTGTCAGAGAAGGCTGTCACTCCCTGTTTTTCTAATAAGAAGCTAAGTAAAAAAGTTTATCTCGTCTTCGATATCCTTTCTATGCTCATTAATTTAATTTTTCTTAGCAACACTATAAAGGAGGAAAAAAATACTTTGCTCTTTTTCTCAATTTAGCTCCCTTGTTAAAAATAACCATCATCATGATGGCGAAGTCCCGCACCATCAGTTAGTTATCCATATCATCTCTACTCTATACATGGCAAGTATACAATACAAAGTCCTTCATTCTGTCATCTCTCTCGTTTTCATTAAGGACTTTAGCCTTTTCTTGAGTTGTATCTCATTTTCAAAATATGTGATGGAAATATTTTATAAATAATAACAATCCTTCAGTGCGATAATAGTGTCTAAATACCTTACTTATACCTTCACCTATCTATATAAATACTAAGTCAGTTTGAGGGGTTTGCAACAGTGTATATATATCTATATGTATGAGGAATCAACAACCAAGGAATGAATTATCTTAATCATTCGGTTAAGTGCTTAACTAAAGCAATTGTTTTTCCACAAATGAACAAGGCAACTGCGAGAGCAAAAAAAAAAAAAGGCCATAATCATGAAAATACGTGACAATACAACTGATTAAAGTTGCAAAGTGATGTTTGATCAAAGTTAAATTATAAGAACGTTTGCTTAGGAAATTCTTAATTATAGTGGAAGAACTAAAACCTTTTTTGTCATGAATTTAATTTTGTTGGGTGCATATTCTTAAAATTTTTCATATAATGAGCGGATGTATTTATTATTTAACAAGGTTTTTGAGTTCAAAATTGCTCATGAAACTATGAAATATTAAACAGAAATAAACAAAGGGTTTTAAGAAATTATTGTAAGGGACCAGTTATATGCATCAAATTCTGTTAAATTTCGAAAATAAAAAATCGTTTTTAATTCTTGGTCCTTTAATTAATATTTGGCTTCTTAATATATTATGCGTACCTAATCCACCGCATAAATTTGAACAATTTTTTACAAACCAAATGACTGTTGATTGTTTACAATTTTGAAAATAAGTTGAAAAAAGGAAATAAAAATTTGGTTTCAATCTTTCCAAAAATCTAGTCCATTTAATTCCTTATTGTAGGTATACCTTTTTTTAACCCCTTCATCACCATTTATTTATTTATAGAAGCTTAATTTTGCATGCATTTAAATAAAGAAACATGAAAAGACTCAATTTTCACAATATCACCTATGGGACATCTACTCAAAACATTAATTATAAATTTAAAATCAATTAAAAAATTATTGAAGTAGGTAGTTAAAAAAGAAATCACGCGAATCAGTTAAAAATTTAAAATAATTAAAGTTTTGTTTGAAAATTTATATATAACTTCATTAAATTTTCAAAAGTAAATCACCTTTTATAAACATTGTTTTTAAAAAAATTATTAGGTAGGTAACTAACGTTATATAAAGAAATTATTTTATGATACATAAACCAATGTACTTCTTCGAATTATTAAAAAGTAAATTTTACTGAGACAAAACTATTCAAGATTTGACAAATTATGGATCTGTAAAAATATCTACACATAAAGGGTCATTAATTTCGTGGTTTCAGATTGGTAGCACTTGCATTTGACACCTGTCAAACTCAGCTGTCATTTGAAGTGGCATAATATTAGTTGAATGTTTGCCATTTACGATAATGGATCGCTTAATAACAGAGAACGCGTTAATATTATTAAAACTGATTCGAACGTAGCCACTTTTCGGGCATTTCGCGATGATTATGGTCGTCATAATCGACCGACTTACGCAAGCAATCGGTAAAATTGTGAAGAAATTTGAATTGAATTGAATTGAATTGAATTGAATTGAATTGGGGGGGGCTTGCTTCCAAATTTTACTAGGAATTTTATTTTTAATTTTACCTGCATAATATGTTAACCTAATATAAAAATTTAAATTATAAAAATTTAATTTTTAGAGAAATTTAGAAAAAGGCCATACAAATAGAGAAAAATGCATAATTTTAAGTGTTTTTATTCAAATATATATCAAAAGTATGTTTTATACAAATATCAGGCAATGTCACTTAACACCTTCTCATTCTAGACGCTTTAATTATAAGGGTTTTGATGCAAAGCGTGCTGATTTCACTTATAATACCTACCTATGATAATATTCAACAAGATGGATAAAACTTTAATAGCCTTATCGAAGGTTCCGTCATAATAGATTTGTACTACGGATCCCAAAAAAAGTAGGTATTAAAACTCCCATGCCGTAACAAAAATATCAGGTACGTACCTTAAAATTCAAAGTTTGTGAAAAGTGACTCGAACTATCCCCGAATTTCATTAGATATATTTTGCTATGAGAGCTTATACTTATTTTGTGGGATTCTTCCGTATCTATTACGACGAGATCTGTGGTTATCTATTTAAAAATAACTGTTTTCTGTCGCCATTTTTTGGTTTTTTAAAAAAAGAAGTAATGGAACTTTGGCGTTTCATTTTTCTTAAGGAATGACAAAAAACAAATATGTATTAGGTACCTACTACAATACTTTGACAAATATTTTCCACAATCTGAAAGTTATTTTAAATCATATGCATTTGTAACGCTTGTATCACTATTTCTATTTAGGTATTTGTGGTTTGTATTATTCTGAGATCATATACATATATAACTTATTGTTACTTTTACTTTGCAATTTTTTGGCAATAACTAAAGTCGTTAACTGATCCAAAATCAAATAAATTGTAGGTACCTAGAATATTCTCATTTTAATAGCTTTTAAAATTAAATTAAATACCTAAATAGTCTCCTAAATTCAATACAAAATTGTATGCATACCTAAATAGTCTCTTGTTTCTTAACGAAGTGTTTTCAAGTAGTTGAGATTTTTAAATAAACTATACCTACTTAGATAGTCTTCTTATTTTTACAGATTTGAATTTAATATATTAGAAAGTTTTAGTTTTTATTTTAGACGTTCGGGGGGGGGGGGGCTTCAGCCCCTCAAGCCCCCCCTCTGGCTACGTGCCTGTCGTAAGGCCTGTGCATCATCGTAATTCACGCTCAGCCGAAAATATTGCTGCTTCAAGTGCAAGTGTTGCTGATGATCCGAATTAATTTCCCGGCGTTCGCAGAAATTAATCGATTAGGGGATTAAGCCACACTACACGACCAATTAGGGCTTTATTATGTGAGAAGTTTCCTGGTCGCGTGAAAAAAAAATGTTACCAATAACAGTTGTTAACGGGACGTCCCATAGAACCATTGTTTATATTTTCAACCCTTTCATTGACAGTTTAACTAATATCGATAAAATGTCTGTACATTGTTGGTTAGGTTTATAGGAACAAATTTCAAAAGAATTGGTTTTGTATTAAAAAAAAACGTGTGAGTGCCGGTTAAGATGTGTAAACATCAAATAAAATATTGAAGTACTGGTTTTACATCAGAGGACGCGGCGAGTTCAAACTGCCAACCAAATTTCAACTCAAACTCAACTCGACCTTTCGATTAAGTTTGAGCTACAAAATAACGTACCCAATATTGAACGTATCCAATATAAATCAACGTATCGTAACGTGTAAAAGCACAGCACAACGTAATGTGCTATAGAAATTTCCACGTTTTAAAGTTTACCCTACCGCCGCGCCGGCATAGATGTTTACACGAAATTTTAAAACAGACCCTTAATAATATTAAGTGACGTACCGCCATAAATAACGTTTCAAAAAAATGAGACATGCAAAATATTTTGTGTGTAGGTAAATCGTAATCGTAAAGTATAAATAAATGAATTTTTTTTAAATATATTAATTAATAAACAAAACTCAAATTAAATTATGCTCGATTTAAGTCTTCTGGTCTTCTTGCACAAAAAACACCAATCCATTTTTGTAGAAAAAAAAAAACGCTGCTGCAGTGATTTTCATTTTAGATCATCCTGAACTTTTCCATCTCTAAATCATCTCACCTTCATTTTATTACCTTTTATAGAAAATTGTATCAAGATACTTTGTATCATACGACCCATAGGTATACTTAACTCATTGTTCAAGTAAACACCCACGATGTATTATGACAAAAAAAACGTATCTACACAATTCGTATAGTTGTTGTTCCTTGTATGCTTGTATGTAGGCAGGAATATAGTTAAGTTGAACTTTTTTAAAAGAAAAATAACTCGATAACACGTGATGCAATTCCTTTTGTTTAATAACCCCCCCGTTTGGGGCCAACGAGAGTGCATATTGATTCCTTGCGTATTTAAAGTGGAAAACTGATCATCAGCAACTGATACGGCAGCTATCCGCCGCGCCAGCCGTGTGGTGTTTTGTCTTGTTCAGTGTTCGCTTTATATATGCACTGCACTCCCGCGACTACAATGAGATCCTGGCAAATGGCTAGTCCATAGCGGATGCAGCCTCCTGCACCGCCCCATATATATGCAGACTCTCGTTATATCCGTTCATCAACGGTAATGCACATTATATATTATACCAACTCCACTATACGTAGAGCGAGCGTATATCGTGGTATTCCCTGGGAGCAAATTCGCGTGCAGTATTGTTGCGTTCTTGTTTGCTTTTTTTTATTATTATTTTTTGCTGCACTCTATACGGCCAGCCACTGCCCATTCATTTGTCCAAGATCGCAGAGGTTCACTCACGCACATAATTTGGTTAGAAAGACAACGACGAAGGAGGAGATGCATTCCTTTTCCTCGTTGCACGGAATCGATCTCATTATCAGTTGGATGGCCTGTAAAGTCCGATCATTATTAACCCAAATAACCACGACCAAGCATTAAAGCCTTTTTATATTTTTATATAAGCTATACAACCTGCCTGATGTGATGCGTGCACACCAATAATTCACGGCAGTTATAAAGCCAAGAAGAAGTTAACAATGTGTTTCTGATGCTCCCAGAGAACCTGAAATTGTTTTTTTTTTTGTTGTTGTATTTATGCATCGTTTCGATGGAGGGAGCCACACTTTAAGTATGCAGATTGTATGTAAATTAAAGACTTGGCCCTTAAGTGGACCACTTCACACCTGAGCATCCACTTCAGTTTAGCTGTAAGCTATAAAAACAAAACTCTAGTGAATGCGCAGAGAGACTCTGCCCTGCAGCCGAAAATACGGTAGCAGTAGAGATGAGATCACGATGATAGCGCAGAGTAAGGCACAAGGAACATGTGTCATGCGTGTTTTATAGAAATCTCGTTGGGAAGGTGCTTAACTTCCTAAAAGTGCTGTGTTGTGATTTATAAATTTAAAGGGCCCAAGATCCAACTCATTTAGAATGCGTTGTGGCAACGAATCCGGTTGACGTGGAAGGCAATAAGTTGTTTTGACGTATTGGACGTATTTTCTTTAATAAATATCCACAAACAATTGTCTAAAGTTATCATTTTGATATCTTTAATTTTTTCACGAACAAATTACATATTTAAATGCAAAAAGTAACAACAAAAATAAATAACAAACAATTCAAATTACTATTGACAGCTGATGTCAACGGATCTCCATCTCTGCATCGCATGCGTTGCACATGAGTTATACTTCTTAGTCCCCTTTCACACGATGAAACAAATTGATGGAGATTCTTTGACGTTTTCTTTTAATTTTCGATTTCCAACAATAGACCGTTTATTCCCCTTACTTGGTGTCCTTTTCACCTAAAAACTCAAAGTTGCTGGAAACTCAGTTTCATCGTGTGTATTTAATCGAGCTGTCAGTTGCATGCGTCAACGCAATGCAAACAACAATACGATTATATTGGGAGAGATCGCCAATACAATCGTATTGGTGCAAGGTAGGCGAGCAGTTCTTCAATATAATGCAAACGGTCAACTCAAATGGTTTGTGCGCGTTAAAATGATATCAAATTCTGTCCCAAAATTGTTAAAGCGTGTGATCGTGCGTTGACAGCTGCATTGATAATTGCTTTGACATAAGTTTTAGAGACAACGCATTGATTATTTTGTTAGACAATGACACATTGAGAGGTTGCTCGTCTGATCTCAACGTTAACTCAATACAATTTTGTTCTGTGTAAGCGACATGTCAATTTTAAAACAAATTCAGATTTTTTAGACGTTTTTAATGCATGGACACAGTAATTAACCTTCAATGGAATTTGACAGTTTATAGTTTGACGGACAAGCAACGAACTATATTTTGACGTTTATTGAATATTTCATTCCAAATGTCATCCCACCCTTAAAAAAGCCTTTTTTGTGGCAAAAAATTGGATTTAAAAATTTATAGCTTGACATTCAATATTAGCCGTGGAAAATTCAAATTGATATAAAATTTAAACGTCATGTGTCCGTCATCACGAAAAACGATTGATTTTTGTACTTTTCAACTCCATGTCAACGCTTAAATCGTTCAATTGAGGTCATGTCGTGTAGTAGTCGTAGTTTAACATGCCAACGCGTTAACATTGACACCAAACACTTTAAAAATGCACTAACGCAGATAAAACATCAAGGTATTTTGAAACAACATTGACATAGTAGCGTCACTTGTGTTATCTTCAATGCGTTTCATGCGTTGATACAATCTTCTTTGACAGTAAATTGATGATACATATTTTTAACAACGTCAAGCAGTCAACGCTTTGATCATTTACGTTAACTCTACCTATAATCGTAGCTTTATAAATTATGACAAATCATTTAAAATGAGATATCGATATTCACGTCATTTACGTCAAGTACCTACGTCATTTTCAAGAAGTATATCTGATCATCCTATTTCAAACGAAGTAAAAAGTATTTTCAGAGGCATATAGATAGCAAAGACTACAAAATCCCTTTTGAAGGTTCTTCTATTGAGATTTAGAAGTAAACAGTGAGTCTTAAAGATGAGCTTTAATTCATGGTACGAGTATACAAATGAAACTTCTTCCATCTCCATTGTTAAAAGGGAATAAACTTAAGCTTTTCAGTGAAATTCTATCACAAATCCGAAAAAAAAAATACAAAAACGACTTCAAATTGCTGCATATACTGCATATCCATATTGCAATATAAACATACATATTTAGAGGTTTCGCTGCATCCAATTGTTGCAGGATTTCATTTCTCGTATCGCACAAATGCGGATTTCTCAACCCACATACATATATAGAGACAATAATCATATATGTAGTTAAAACCCATCCACAGCCGACAACATCGATGACGACGAGACAAAGCGACGACGACGACGACGACTCAACAGACGGCAGCTGAATCAGTGGCAAAGTGTTAAATGGAGGACCCATTAAGGCTCATTTGGAATCGGACACGTCCGATTAAAATCTCATTTCTCACCTCCGAAGGTGGCTCTGACTATATATATTCCAAGGGACCCAAACCCAAACCCAAACTCTAAACAAACCAACTTGGTTGTTGTTGGTCGTCGACGAGCCGAGTAGGCATGAATGGGGGCGAGAGCTGCTCCATCGTCGTCGGTCGGTCGTCCACAGGGTGTGTGTCAGCATTCCCCATGCTGCCTGGTGGTCTGGGTGATCATGCTGAGTACTTTTTTTTCGCCTACAGTCAATAAAATAATAATCCAATCGGATGGGGATTTGCTTGGAATCGATCGGAATTCAATGCGATAATTTGGCTACTTATACACACCGTCCAACGGAAGTCGCACACAGTTTACTTTTTTTTATTTTCATTTTTTCTTTTCTTGTATTTGGGAATATTTCCGAAGCTTATGCCCAGCTGCTCCCCCGAATGAATCTGTTGTTCCTTCATATGAATAGAGAACCAACGACGGACACAGTGTCCGAGTATATATGGAACTCTGGCAATTTTATCTAAAAATAAATATTTAACTTGGCACACAGAGTTCGAGTTCGAATTCACACATCCGAAAAAGATGCAATTGTAGTTCACACCCAGTATAATGGTACCAAAGAAAAGAACATCGGATTCTCCTGATGCGCGCAACGTCGTCGTCATTCCAATAATGAGAGGAGCAGTTAAAGGTGCAGGGGATATGGGGAATGCAGCAGTAGTCATGATGGTGCTTCCATGGCAACCCACTTACACACCATCATGGAGCATCGGGTATAGAGGAGGCCGATGATGCTGGAATGAGATATGTATCTCTTCCGCAAATGGTTATTAAACGTAATAATACTAATTTGATTGATTTTATTCTTGCAATGGAATTTTAATTTGATTGTGTTTGTTTGTATATATGTATTTCGAAGGAGAAAAAACCAGGAGAAAAGTTTTATTGATTTTTGTAGATATGAGTAGCAGATCTCA
Organism: Epistrophe eligans; assembly: GCA_951394125.1. Taxonomy (NCBI): domain Eukaryota; kingdom Metazoa; phylum Arthropoda; class Insecta; order Diptera; family Syrphidae; genus Epistrophe; species Epistrophe eligans. Next base: position 28,304,706 of record OX596030.1, read on the forward strand.
GCTGCTGATGATGTTTATTTTTTCTAATAGTTCAAATGAATCCGATTAAAAATAAATTAATGATTGATTCTGTGTAAACAATTTGCAATGCTAAAAAAAAAGCATAGATAGTTTTTGTTGAGGCCTATAATACGAACCCTGTACATTTTAAAAGTTTTTTCCGCCGGGATTTTAATGCTGTAAAGTAAAAAAAAAACATCTTAAGCGAACTAGTTGGCAAGTTCATGATAAGAGTATTATATTATAAGTATATAGTCAGTACAGTCAGAACCTACTAAATTTTGTAAGGCGAAGGATCACACGTCGTCGGTCGGTGGTCTCCTCAAACCAAATCATCCATTGACGCAATCTTAGGCGTGCGCATATTTCGAGGGACAAACGTTGACACTGATAATAATTCCTTATTGGTATTGCGGAAAAATATAGAGCACCCAAAAAATAAATTCGATGTTGAAAGCCTTACCCAAAATCTACAGAGAGCACCTGAGTGAGTTCTGGACCATTATAGATTGACCATATAGATAAAATCATCGTTCAATCAAGAAATCCCTTGAAAACACCAACGAATTCCAAAATGAGACTCAAAGCAGCTTAATGGTATGGTAGCAGGTAGCATCCACATCAAAAGTTCTATATATCACGATAGTCGAACTTAGGTTTCCGGGAAATAGAGCTGTGTCAAGCGTTCATTTTTAAAAGATTTAATCGTTCATACGTCGTTCATTTCAATCGTTCATTTTTTCAATCATTTTGGTTGCGAATAAAATGGCAAAATTTCATTCTTTTCCAATCCTTCATTTTTTAAATCTTTTATGTTTCTTTTTCATTTTGGTTACAAATAAAATGGGGAAACGTTCTTTTCAAATGATTGATGTTCCGCTTTTTCTTTTTCTTGCTTTTGAACGAGATTGAAAAATGATTGTATCTCTAGTGAACTGTTGATTGCAATCATTCAATCTTTTTGGTGAACGAGTCAAAATGAACGAATCAATCGCGATTGACACAGCTATACCAGGAAAACTCACGCAACTTCAAGTTAGTTAAAGAGTTAAATTATCTCGGTGTAGAAATATAACGGGTCATTCATTTTTGGGTTTCGAAAGTGAAGCTAAATAAAAAACACAGCAATACATTTTTGATGAAAATTTTATTTCATTATAAAGTTTGGACTTTGCCATTAAGTGTGAAAAACAGTATCATTTAAATGGCCGCCTCGGGAAGATTCGTAACATGCGATTTTTTTTATGTAATTTTTAACCACTTTTTCAAAAATTTCGGTCGGTATCTCGGCCATAACTTGAGTAATGTTGGTTTTTAATGCGTCTAAGAGTTCGGAGATTATTAGGGTAAACACGGTCTTTTGCGTTGCCTCACAGGAAAACATAAAGCCATAATTGGTCGTGTTGTGTGGCTTGTTGCCCCGTACTTTGAACTTTATAAGAATGGAGATGCAAATCCAAATGCAAAATAAGCCATATGGAGGTGTACGACACGTTCAATTGCTGCTAACTCCGGGAAATCGATAAATTCGAATCATCAGCAACACTTGCACTTGCAGCAGCAATATTTTCGACGTGCTTTACGATAATACACAGCACAGCCCTTACGACATCAGTACAACACTTCCACTCTCTTTAAATTTCTTCACAATTTTACCGATTGCTTGCGCAGTCTGTCGATTATGACGACCATAATCATCGCGTAATGCGCGAAAAGTGGCTACGTTTGAATCAGCACTTTTATAGTAAGTTTTAATAATTTTAACGCATTTTTCGATTGTTAAGCGATCCATTATCGTAAATGGCAAACATTTAATTAATATTATGACACTTAAAATGACAGCTGAGTTTGACAGGTCTGGTGTCAAAAGCCAGCGCTACCAACTTGAAACCACGAAATGAGTGACGCTTTAAATGAAGATCGAAGCGAAAAATTAACCTAATGAATGGCTGGTACTTTTTTACTCACTGACATCGCTGTAATCTGTCAATTACGTGAACTTTTGGATACCTTCAATAAACAGTTTATACATTTTAAGATAAATTTTCAATTCTTTCTTCAATTAATGTTCTCAATTAAGAATAGATTAGTGGACAACAAAATGCAGGATCTAATTTAGTAAATTGATGGACATATTTTTAATTAAGATTTTTGAGTTGGACAGTTTGCTAAAGTTAGGAAAGCTTTAAAATGAGATTATAAATAACGACCTTTAAGAATGGCTTTTCCAATTAGGACAATTTGTAGATTTTGACAGTTCATGGCAGCCATTTTATTTTATCTGTCAAGTCAAACATCAATATCGATCAAGGGTTGCCGAAGTGTTAATTTTATTTTTATTTTAGTTTTAATATAGATAAATGCCGTTTCGTATAATTTAATTAATCTTTTGACCATAATTTAATAAATGTATGTCAAAGAAAATTTAGAATTGACAATTGAATATTTTTTATATAATATTGTGCTTTTTAACTTAAGCTTCATAAATTTATGCATAATTAATGATATTTTTGTTTTTATATTTATAATCGCGATATAAGCAGGAAGGTACGTTTTTTTTTTATTAATATTTAGTTTTCTTGAGTTGTGGTTTTTGAAAATAAAAAAAAAAAAATTCATTCACTTACGGTAACTCTAGTCGAGTATATTTTTTGATCAGTGGTCCGAATTAGTGCTAAAACAGGTTGCCGACGTTTTCACGGTTTTCTTTCTCTTTGAGATCATTTCATCTCCACTCATCAAATTTGACATTTAAACCAGATTTTTTGCAAGAAAAGTTGGGTTCGAATTCAAAGAATCTCGAAAAGTATTAATATGTCGAATTCTTTGATTCGACAAATCGGACCAATTAAATTAATTTCTCTTTCGAACTTTTTATTTATCTTAAGAGTGTTATAATGACCGTATTCTTTTTTAGAACAAAAAATACTTACTATATCGTAATAACCCATTGAGTGATTTTTATTGAATAATTTTAACTCTACCTAGGTTTGCATAAACTTTCCCAGAATCCCATTAAAGTTTTCAATAAAACAATCCTTAAATAAAAATCTTAACTTGGAATAATTAACTTTTACAGATGCATAGGTTGAGGTATATACTTTTCCCTTAAAGAGCACACACATATAAAGGAAGTAAAAATCCCGTCGGTATAACTACCAATTTATATAATTCAGTTAACTTTCTTATATGGACTTAACTGATGACAAACTCTTTAATCCTTTAAAGCTGTTAATCATGTGGTTTATATAAATGTATGTATGTATAGTGTGGGCATATTATGTACACCAAAATGAGCTGTTATATTGTTCTATATATATAACGAGTAAATTAAGTAGGTATTTCCTGTTTCTTGGTCTTGAATTTTTATATCGATTTGCGTGTTTTTATTTTATCCTCAATATACACAAGGATGCTGACCTCTAATCAATTTTTTTTTTTTTTTATATTTTCGTTTCCCCCTTTTTCTACCCGATACGACCTTTAGTATTATAGATATGTATATGTACAAGGAGTTACACTTATTTATTTTTGTAGATATGTGAAAATAAATGACATACCTATATGGCTTGGTTCAATTTAACTTGTTGTTTTTGTTGTACACAGTATATCGTACGAGTATATCGTAAACTCAAGGTGATAGCGGCAGCCACGAGCGACAACAACGACAACGAACGGCAAAATTCAGCATCATCATGTTTTTTCTCTTTTAACTACAAATATATATATATTAATACCTTTTTTTCAACCTGGACACGAATGCTCCAAATGTGAACCCCTTTTCCGCGTAATAGCCTTTAACTAACATACAAACAAACTCTGAGAAAAGTACGAGACGAGGGATATATGTGTGGTGTGCTGTGCATTGACCACATTCGACAAGGACATAAGAACATAATGAACAGCAACAGCTCGCCGCCATTTCAGTGCGCTCACATCTCTTCACTTTCTTTTCCTTGACCGGTCATCCTTTCGAACGATTCAGCAGTTATAAAACCCAAGCAAGGATACACTGTATAGTATATATCCCTGATGTACGAATTTATGCTTGAGTTCAACTACCTTTAACTCCCCCTTGTACATATATATGTAGGTATATATTATAGGTATGTCTTAAGACATATTTACCACCCCGCTAGCCACCTCATTCTTTGTCAATGACTTTCATTAGTTGCGACGTTTATCGATTTTATCTGTGCAGTCCGCATGATGAGGGACGAAGGAAATCCCAGCTAAAAGTAAAAAAAAAAAAAATAAAAAACAACAACAAAAACAAAAACAACTCAGTGTTGACGTTAAATGCCCGTAAATCTGGCTTAAAGCATTGACTGGTAGTTTGGGTCGTCATCATAATAATTATCACCCACCCTGTTTGCCCCGAGGATGCTTCGAAATCTTCAGGAGAACGCAGCGGCGGTGATGAGATTCCTCTGATGAGCTAGCTGTCTTTACAAAGTATAAGTATAGGTGCATGTCAGTTCAAAAAGATTCGGCAACTTGTTTTTCGTCGTCTTTTAGGTACTCACATATGTATACGAGTAGTACATATTTATTTATACCTACACTATATGAAGGTTCTTTTTTGGATTTTGTTCATTTTTTTTGTTTTGATATTTTGTTTTGTTTTTTTTTTTTTTTTGGATTCCTTTCCCAGGAATTCCCATCAAGGATATAATGTTGATGGTATACAAGGACAAGGGTAAAAGCACTGTTTTGGCAAAAAGAATAACAATAAAAGGAAAAAAGAAAAAATATATATTAGAGACTACACTTAACCTTGAATTAAATATATATGTCTAGATATGTTTGTATATAAATACATATATGTATGTAAGTTAATTCCTGCTTTAACAGACACCTACATATACCCTGACCTGAGACAAAGTCTTAATTATGTATATGAAGATTATTTGAAGAATCTCCTTTCTCTAACATGAAAAATTAGAATTTTATAAACAACATAATTAAGTACAAAGGACGAAGGTAAGGTAAATATCTTAAATGCCTGCCAATGGATACGGAGCTGCAGCTGGAATAGCTGTCAAAATATTCAATACACAAAAATTCTATGTTACGAACACAACATAATGCAACTGCAGTCGGTGCTGCAACTTTTCGCGTGCAGCACTTTTGACGTTTCAATTTGTATAAAGAAAAAAAGATCCAGAAAAAAATTTTGTACCTTTTTTTTTATTAATTACCCAACAAAAAATATCAGAAATAAAAAAGTGATTATATTTTTTTTTCTTCAAAATATATGAAAAGATGTAAGAGCTGCTTTGAGGGCACTTAAAAAATAGCACATACGACACTTTTTCATTGATTTTTCAACTCCAGTTTCAGTTGCATTGCAGCCTTCTATTGTTTTCATGCAGTATAAGGCGCGAATGGCTATAATTGCTAAAGCATATGAGCATCAGTATGACTCTGAACGAAATCTGCATTGTCATATCGAAAAGAGAAGCCTTTACAATTTTACATTCCATTTCCAGTTTGGCCAAATCAGTACTAATTCTGACTCTGCAGTGTTTTGACATAATTTATTAGACAACATCAATTTGAACATTTTAGTAGTTAAAAGCAGCGAAAAACATTCAGATGCATGCGAAGGCATTAGTTACTTCAGTTCAGTTATAAAGTAAATTGTACAAGGTCTTCCATTAGGCGCTTCCTAATCTTTTAATTGAATTAAAACAAAGTGTGTGTTAGATATCATCAAATTTATGTATTTCTTTGAAAGGCCTATCGATGTGCTAACTTCACGCACGTCTATTGATGTCATTATGGAATATATAACATCGTTCAAATATCCTTCGCGGCTTCTTTGGGTGGTGCGCATCTGAAATATCCAATTTTCCATGACTCTGGCGCATAAATCAGGCTGAATTTGAACGATCGCAAGAGTTATGTTGGTCGCTTTGGTTTGTGGCTTATTCGCATATAGACCTGCGACTTCAGAAACCCCCACAAGAAAAAGTCGCACGATCTCAGTGGCTAGTTCACATCACCTCCACTTGAGATGACCATGTGCCGTCGAATCACTCGTGCAGAATTGCAAATGGGGCGTGATCTGTGTGACACGTAGCACCTTCCTTTTGAAACCAGCACCTGTCTTTGGGTCCATATCATTCTATTAAGGCCAAAAAAAGTTGGTAATCATCGACTTATAGCGACCGCTTTTGATGTTGATGGCCTAGCCAATGTCGTTTGGACTAATGATGCCGCCAGCCCAAAATCCACATCATACAGTGACTTTTCCGGGATGAATTGGACGCTCTTGGATCTCATGTGGATCGATAGCGTCGCAAATTCGACAATTTTGTTTATTGATTTACCCATTCATCCAGAAATGGGCCTCATCGCTGAAGATGATTTTTTGATAAAAATTATGGTCAGTTCCCAACTGCTCCAGAGAAAAAACAACAACAAAAAAAAACATAGAAAACACTGCACGATAAAAATGAAATTGTCAAAACTAATTGAAGAATAGCTAACAGAACATTACTTAGCAATAAAACAATAACTTTAGGTATAAAAAGTTTTTATCGCCTTTTGAGGGGGGGCTTCGCAAAATTGATAACTTAACGAAGCGAAAAAAAACGTAGAAAACATTTAACGAAAAATTCGAAATCATAACATATATTTCTATCTTTAATTAAATTAACCACCTAATTAACCAATTTTGTTTTTCCCATCAGTTTTTTCTTGACAGAGATGGCGATTATAATAAAGGGTCTTCCAATAGGGACTTCTGAACTTTGACAGTTGATAGCGGCCATATTGTTGAAGCTGCATTTTCATTCTATTCTATTCGCTTTCCGTGAGAATGAGTAGAAGAATCCGAGGCAGTCGATTTCGCAGCGCTCACAAGAACTCGGAATTTCGCAGACCACAACTTGGCGAATTTTGCGTTGTGACTTAGGCCTGCCACCCGTACAAAATTCAACTGACCCAGGAGCTGAAGGTAAAAGTTCACTATAGACTTTTAAACCAATTACAAGTCCATAAATACAATGTGGACTTATAACCCAATCTCTGATGAGCCAGAAGTCCACAAAAATAGTGTCTCAATATTCCTCAATTTTAGAAAGGAAGGTAATAAGTCCATAAATTATGTTTTTGAATTTTATTTAAATTTCCCAAGGTATTGAAGGTTTGAATGAAACAAAAACACTTGGGTGTGTTACCACAAAGATATAGATTTTTATTGGGTTCAGCATTATCTTTAGGAACTTATAGGTACTCGTCTTTAACATCTTTGGCATCCTCCAAGTATTCTGGAACAAAGTAAGAAGCGGGTTTATTTGCAAGTCCGGAGGGAATTTGACAAAAAAAAAGACACCATGTTAAATGCAACAACAACCCAGAGAATTCAGGATTTAACTAAAGCGTACGAGAAAACTTCGTTACCGTCGTAATTTACATACATACTTAGTTTGTAAGAAAACTTTATTCTGTTTCTGTGATGAAGACACTAATCCCCGTTGTCGTTCGTTGTATTTTCAACCAACTGTCCCCGGAAAACACACACCTTTTATCATATTAACTCTAAATGTCACTTGACAGTCAAAAATATAATAAAATGGTATGTTTTTTAACTTGTGAACACGAACTGTCACTTTTTTATGCGGGTTCAGCTGAAATTTATTAAGAAATATAGGTTAAGTAGAATACAAGTTTAAAAAAGTTTAAAACTAAGAACATTTTACTAATGATTTTTAAGGTTAGTGAATTCTTAATTAGTATCATGTTAATATCTTAACAACATGCCGTCAATGAATATCTTGTTCTAGACTTTTAACGACCGACCCCAAGTCACATGTAAATTATTTTTTCATACAATTTGTTTTATGAAATAGGAAAAAATTCCAGTCATTTATGGCCCCTTTTTGAAGTTTCGTTAAACGTTAGATCCGATAAATGTCAATCGCATCAAAGAGTTGAGATTTGTGTCCAAATCTATTTGAATAGATTTGTTTTCGTATATTAATCCCTTTTGAAAAAACAACTGATGACAGATGGATGCAAAAACAACTGACAGTTTCGATGGTTCAAAAAACATATTAATAGATACGCTAAATAATTTTTCCTTTTTGGTATGAAATGTAAATCTTATACGTAAAATCATATTATTCGTCTCATTCAAAGTCTGCATTATCTCACACCCGGCAGCCGGTTAATGTTCTTGTGGGCCAAAGTTGTTCCAGTTTGACCATATTTGTCTGTAATTCTTTTTTTTTTTTTTTAATTAAATCTTCATCACCTACAGAGTTTGATGGAACAGTACAGAGCGTGCGACGACTACCAGAAATTAAATCCAGATAAACACGCGGACTCCTCATCAGGAAAGCGGTAAAATGGTTGCTTACTTAACTTGGTTGCCAACAAAAAAGCTGTACAACAGTTTGATATTATTGTGTCTCTCTGGATTGCATCTGAACTTAGCTGAGGAACTTGTATGCTGATCCAAGATTCAAGATCCTCCATCAAGAGATGCATTTATACAGTTCTTTCGCATCCCACCAATCCATCAAGTTTTTGTGTTTGTTGGTGATCGACGACAACGATGATGAATCTGATGATGGAGATGGAGATGGCGGCGACGACGACAACGAATGTCGACTACAACGAGCGCGAATCCGCACAACTATTAAACAACGCATAAGAAAATAAAACTAAACTATCGGAAGACGTATAGACATTTAAGTCAGCATTGACCGTTGCGTTCGCGTTTGCGTTTGCGTTTTGTCCCGGGAAGAACATGGCGGCAATTTTATCGTCGTACGTTTACGTATACTATGTCAAGTGTTTGTTTTTTTTTTGGTTTAATTTTGTTGCTTGTTTTAATTTATGCCATTTTAAAGGATGTGGCTGCGACAAGTGACTGACTGGTTGCTGCAGACAACGAGCGTGTTAGCTGCCATTTAAATATGCATGACAAGTCTAATGGGAATTACATGGAAATGAGGAGCATACGCTATCTCAGTTAGGATATTTACTTCTCAAATTAACTTCACAACAACAAGAACAACAAAATTAATAACTCAATCGGGAGAATTTTTGTTCTTGCATAAGAGATGTGACAAAAAGCTGGGAAACATTTGCAATATGGAGGTCTGTTATCAAATTTTATAATTTAGTTTAGACTTTAAGGAAAACTTTAGAAGTTTTTCTGATCAAAAATGAGGGTATCCAAAACAAATTATAAGAAAGATTTTTTTTTAATTTTCAATAGACACATAAAATTAGGATGACCAGATTTTTAAACCTTAAAAAGAGGATTCAAAGTTTGTTGGTATACCTAAACAAAAACTATTGGCACCCGGAGTAGCCATATCCATCAGCGAAAGGCTTGGCCCTATACCTGGCCACATAAACAAAGTGCCACATTTTTCCTGATAAAGCTGTTAAAAGTTAGCAAAAATTAATTAAACCAATGAAGGCTCCGCGAAATTAGGCCCCAAAAAAAAAATAAAATTAGGCCCAAAAACTATGCATGCCAAACAATAACAACGAAAATTCTCAAATTTTTGGATATTATCGCAGTTTTTGGGGCTTTATTTAATTTTGTTTTTTTTTAGTCTTATTTCACAATGAAATAAAGCCTCAATTAAATATGACCCCAATATTAATTATGGGATTCAATTTTATTTTATTTTGAAAAACATTTTGGGCTTTATTTCATTTTGCTAAAATCAAATCTGACTTTTAATATTTTAATCTGTTTTGAAACGAATCACATACATGATTTATTTTTTTTTGTAATATTAATTATTTCTGTTAAAATAATTTGTTTGTTAAAAAATCACTGTTCTTTCGTTTTCAAATCTACTCCGTAAATTTTTGATTTACTTGACTTTTTTTTACAAGATCTGCTCCTATATTTAAAAAAAAAATCACTTGATTTTTTCAGCTATTCTGTTTCTCGCTGAATGCAACTTGAAAAGCAGAACAGCTTGCTAAAGGACAGGAGAACTACAAGTGGTCCTTTGCTGAAAACAAATTGTACAAGTAACAATGCAAGAATTTTTGTGACGGTGTGGAGTATTATTTCATTTTCGAAAATAAACTTTTTTTTTATATATATTTGAATCCTATTTTTATGGGCTTCAGGTCTTTCTTTCTTTATTTACTTTTTGATAGACGACCGACGAAGTTTCGTACGTGTTTACGTACTTCTTCAGTTCTATTCTGTCCTAAAAATTATTTGAAAGAAGAATTGTGTTTTTATCTATTTTTTTAGATTTTTTAAATTATATTTATCATTTTGTTAGGCCTAGTGGGTAATTTTGTTATCAGTTGAACTATAAGAAAATACTTTTTGGATTCAGTTTTATAAAGCTGTTTCGATTGTTTTAATCTGCATTTAATTAATTATTGAAATGAGTGAAAATCTATATAAAAAGTGCTTCCAATTCAAGAGCAGTATCAGTTTGCCTTTGATGGTAAGAGAAACACTTGATTTTTCGGTACAAGCTCAAACATTCAATATCAATTCAATAAAAAAAAAAAACCTTTTTAAATTCTTTTTTTTCTAGGGGACTCTCACTCTAAATAAAAATATCTACTCTTAAAAGCTTTCTAATAAAATAACTATACCTTTCAGAAGCAATCTATAACGATGAGAGGTCAATAACGGCCATATTATTCACTCGATTCATCCGAATTAAAATTTTAATCCCGGATGTAAATTAGGTATACAAATTCAATGTAAATACATCCGGATTTAAGTTTTAATCTGGATGTACCGTGAGTGAATAATATGGCAGTAAGAGTTTTGAAGGATCAAATTTAAATTATACTCGGAGCTCGAAAGCTATACTTTTATACTCAAGATAAGGCAACAAAGGTTATAACGACTTCTGCGCTATTCAAAACATTTCCATAAGTTTTAAAACACCTTACGATTACGAAGAAATGTGAAGACTTTTCTGAAAACGCAATTAAAGTGCTAAGGAAGTCGATTATAAATTCAATATTATTAGGCGTTTTTTTTTGCATGTCCGAGGGGATTTGGACGAAAAAAACGACTTCGGGGCCAAACACCACAAATCACTTTGGTAAATGCAACAACAATTAATCCCTATAATTTTCGGAACTTACATTAGGCGCACAGAAAAACTGTGTTACCGGATTGAATTACATACATGTTATCGATAGTTTGTATCTAAACTCAATTTTTCTTTAAACTGAAAAAGAAAAAATTTAATCTTGAGAAGACTTGTTTTGTACTAATAAATTTGTCTGATAATTTCTTCGAGGTTATGAGTTTTTATATTCAGTAACTCATTTCTGAATCGATGTTTATCCTCAAAATCTTTTTTGATTTTGATCTCTCAGTTTTTTTTTATATTAAGCACTAGAAATTCTTAAATATTTTCTGCTTCTTAGTACCTAGCGCTTTCTAGACGTTCCTTCCGAATTATTTTTTTTCGCATTTTTGAATAATTTTTCTCAGAAACAACTTCACAGATTTTTCTAAAGAAAAAAAAATATTTTAAATATGTTTAATTAATGGCGCCTCGCCCATAGAACATTTTAGCTTTTCCCGAAAGTGGTTCAACTAATTTTGATAAATTTATTTATATAGAGAAAGTTTTAAAAAGTTACAGTGTTATATAAATATACCAAAATTTTCAGAAAAAGTTTTTTTCGATTATTAAAACTCAATACTTCGAGGACGACTACTTCGATTTTAATTAAACTTAGTACACAATCGAAATCAGAAAAATTAAAACTCGGTGATTTTTTTCTCACTCAAAAAGTGAGAAAGTGAATCCAAGATTTTTTTCCTCAGTGTTTAGACAGCAAAACTGAGAAATTTTGATGAGGAATCCTGTTCACGTATAACTGAGATTGCTGAGATATCCGAGATCTCATTTTCCTGAACACGCCTTTTATGTAGCAGATTTTAAGTAAAAATAATTCTTATAACCAAAAATAACGATATCTCCCATAAAAGTGTTCAAAAACCGTTAAAAAATCTTATTATTTTCGAAAACGACTTCTACAATTTTTATTATAACTTTTATATGAGCTAATTAATATAAGACAATCTACTATATTATTGTACTATATTATTGTAAAAAATTATATTTATCAAAATTATTCTACCGGTATCCCCCACAGAAACGTTTTTTGGCTTCTTGACAATCTCGTTACTAGGGTAACAGATTTAAATGATTTTTTTTTTATAAAAGAGCTTCCAATAATGCTTAGTAATAATATACAATATACAAATTTTTAGAAAACTACTTTTGAATATTAAAAAAATAATTCAAAACTATTATATTTTTAAAATCATATTTTTAAAAATATTAACAAAATTTTATTAATAAAAAATTATTAAAATAACCGCTCCAACGATTTTTAAAATTTGTTTCTCATAAATAAAGATTTATTAAACAAATCAGATATTTTACATTGCGTAGGTTTCAAAACAATTTCAAACGGTGCTTAATCAAATTATTCCAAAATATTTCAAATTATTGAAAAAAAAAAAAATAAAAAAACAAAACAACTTCCCTGTTGAATTTGAAATTAGAACATACAAAATGAAATACTTTGTGTAGGTAACTGTTGTTTTCTCCGAATTCTATTTTTAAATCAGCTCAACCTTATGTCTTTCAATGGTAACTATATGTATGTATTTGTGACTAAAGGTCCTTCTTTGTATGTATACAATGTACATATGTACATAATTCCTTTATTTTAATATTAAAAGTTCAATTTTAAATTAACATTAATATTTTTGTAGTCTTCTCTGCCAAACCAATCAAATATACACTTCATAAATATTTTCATTTTCCTCAATAATAACAAAAGAAAATTTAAAACCACTTTGCCAGAGAGAGTCATCTCTTCGCCCCTAAATATAAAACAAAAAAAAAAAAAAAAAAAAACATCTCAAATCCATCGAATCGAAAGCGGATTTCATATATTTTTCCAAAACTTCGTTCATTTTTCATGATAAATTTTATTTTTAATTTCAATAAACCATCACAGCAACTGAAAATAAAAGAAAATAAGAAAATATACCAGCACGACCACTGAGAATGATCATAAATATTTAAAAAATAATTTTCCATCACAGAAATTGTTTAGAGCTGGGGACGGTGAGTAATATAAGTTGTTATGGGTGGTGGATGGGGGGGGCGTAAAGAACCTCGAAATAAATATAATTTCCTAAAGAATGGGGCACATGTGCATCCACTTGAAAATGCAAACAAAAAAATAAAAAAAATAAATGCTGGAGGGCAAACATAATAGAATCCTACCAAACCATCCCTCTCTGTCGGTCGGTCGAGGGAAATTCATATTAAAATTTCCAATCTAATGCCACCCACTGGCCAAGGCACAAAGCTGGCTAGATATATAGGGGGTTGGAGGTGATTTTTTTTTATTCGGTATAAAAACAGAGAGACAGAGAAAATGGAAAATGGAAAATTTTTACTCAGTCTTCGTCCTCGGTCCTCGGTTCTCGTCATATAGCAAATACACTCACAAAAGAGTACATTTATGTATATATTCGAAAGGAGCTGTCGTTGCAGGTGTCTGTTGGTTTGAATGTGTTTATCAGGGAGAGGGTTGGGGTGTGGGGGAAGAATAACTTTTCATAAATTCAAAAATGTGAAAATATGAGCGAGAAAAAAAAAATTGGGGGCGTCCCGTTTTGCTATTCTACCAGAGTCCTTGGTTTAGTTATTTTTTTTTATTATTTTTTTTTTTTTTTTATTTTTGGGGATGAAAAGTCACTGCACTGTTTTTTGGGGGTTGGGGTGGGAAGTAGAATTTTTAAATGAGAAAAACTACTTTATTCGGTGGAGGTATAGTCAAATATTAATATCGCCTGGTTATATGCAGTGCGGCATTGTGAACGTCGACGTTGTTGTCGTCGTAGTCGTCGTCTTCGTCTTCGTCGTCGGTGCGGTTAGGTATGCTGGGTTATGAGGACGGGAAGGACGACGACATGCGTCTATGTACGCGCGCGGGGGACATGCGCTTGAAATTGCCCAATAAAAAAGCGTTTTTCACAAATTCATAGGGAAATATGGGCAGAGGCATATAAATTCTTCTTCTTCCATATCCTTAGCTTTTTTTTCATTTTTTTTTCTTACATTTTAAACAGGAGTTTTGAGAAGGGGGTTTGGGCAGCGGCGGCGAAGAGGATTTGGGTTGAATTTCAAAATGAGGGTGTCTATGGGAATCATATTTCTTGATAAGTTGCTTGTGTGGAACCAACGCCTGGGACCTATTGTTTATATATATAGAACCGACAAAAATACTGGGCAGAGTGTTGTTGTCTTCTATACACCGCGTATATGACAACTTAAAAATAGGGAGGTTGAGAAAATTTGAAATATTTTCCTTTTTTTCTTTAGTGTGAGTGTTATAGGGTACTTATACATAAATTTTAATATTTTTTCTTTTTGTTTTCTTATTCTGGCTCTTTTGGATTCTTGGTAGGTATGAGATTTTGGTTTTTCTATTTTATAAATGTGCTCTCATTGGGAGTGCAGGACGACCTCTTTGCTATAGTAGAATAATGCTAAAAATGGTTTTTAATATGCAGAAGTGATGGTATGATGCTCCTGTGTATATGGTTTTACACACAGACTTTAAAATCGGCCCACGCCCATTGTATATACATATACATACAAATATTCACATATTTTTATGTTAAAACAAAAGAAAAAATTGAGAGAATTTTCAAAAACACATGTGTGCCAAGAAAATTATTATTAATATTCCAATTTTAAAGTTTTACGGAATCATAAATCAAAGATTATTATATGGCAAGGACTTTACGCTAGATGCTTAGTGATCAGTTTTTTTTTTTAATGTACAATATAGGTTCTCATGTTCATACATTATAATGTGCAGAGATTTTGGGTGTTTAAGAAATTGTTATTACTAAAACGTGTTGCCTCTTAAAATTAGACAGAAAGATGGTGGCTCTGTCTCTTTATATATACCTACTTTGTAGGAATATGTTAGCTTAAAGTTATATACAACTATATATTTATACTTATAAATATGAATGTCCTCTATAATTTCTATATACATATATATTCTAATATTGCAAGTGAAGATAATAAACAAAATTTATTAATAAAGAATTGGATCACTCTCTGCTGAACGAAAAAAAGTACTTATATGGTAATTTTGGGTGATAACCTTAAATATACGTGCAGTATAAGCATAAGAGGTTGCAATGCTCTTCCAACCATCAAATAAAATATAAACTTGCAAACTAACGTACAAAAATTTTGTTAGTTTCCTTTAAACCTTCAATATAAATATTTATATCAAATATTTCCCTTAAAGTCGTTTGGAAAAACGGATAATCACTCTGCGGAAAAATTTTGAAACAATTAGGACAACAGTATCTATACCTTATTTGATAGAGACTACCGCAAATTTTGTATAGCTATCGTATACTAATGGGTGATTTTTTAAGAGGTTTAGAACTTAAAAAAAAAAAAAAAAACACAAAAAATTCGAAAAAATGAATGAAATATTTATTTGAATCGATAGTTTGAACCTTGCAATTTAATGTTTAAAGATAATTTCATGCAAATGTTGACCGCGGCTGCGTCTCAGGTAGCCCATCCGCTGAGTCCAATTTTGGCATACTCTTTCACACATATCGGCCGGTATCTCACGAATGAATGCATGGATGTTGGCTTCCAGTGCGTCAATCGAAGCGGGCTTGTCCCTATAGACATTAGCCTTGACATACCCCCACAAAAAATAATCTAATGGTGTCAAATCGCACGATCTAGGCGGCCAATTGACCGGCCCGAAACGTGAAATTAACTGTTCACCAAACTCGCCTCGCAATTGCGCCATTGTTTCGCGTGCTGTGTGGCATGTGGCACCGTCTTGTTGAAACCACATATCATGCAAGTCAAGAACTTCCATTTCGGGCAAAAAAAAGTTTGTTATCATCGCTCGGTAGCGTTCACCATTGACAGTAACGCTGCGATTCGCATCATCTTTGAAGAAATATGGCCCAATAATGCCGCCGGCCTATAAACCGCACCAAACAGTGGCTTTTTCGGGATGCATTGGTAGCTGTTGCAATGCTTCTGGCTGATCTTCACTCCAAATGCGGCAATTTTGCTTATTTACGTACCCATTCAACCAAAAATGAGCCTCATCGCTGAACACAATTTTTCGATAAAAAAGCATTTCGAACCGAGCACGAATTTTGATAGTAAAATTCAATAATTTGCAAGCGTTGTTCATTTGTAAGACGATCCATGGTTAAATTGCAAACCAAACTGAAGCTGTTTGACAGTGACACAAGGTACTAAACACACGTCAGCTATCAAAACCAGTGTTGCCAAAACCAAACCAGCTAAAAAATCACCCGTTATATACCTTCTTCTATTCTCTTGATTTCAAAGAGAATATTTGTTCAAAGTATTTAATGACAGTAAATAATAGGGACCCTTAAACAATACTGCTGCCTTCTTTTGACGTATGCTATACTTTATATGGCAAGTTATGCAATCGTTAAATATTAAACTAGAATTACAGATTTTTCTCAGACTTGATAAATATATCATATGAGATAAAATGACAAAATTTAGTCTCTTAATTTTGTCTGATGTGCGGTGACAGTTCGGGTAAAACTTGACATTAACGAAATTAAATTTTCTTATAACTGAGAGAAAAATTAACTAAAATTTCAGATGAAAACATTCGAGAGATTTATTATTGAAGTTTAATACCACAAAAATTAAGATTTCAAATCCTTTATACTCAAAATATACAACCTTTTTTTTTTTGAATTCATCAATTCGTCCTAGTTGATTGTACAGGGTCATTCATTTTTCGGTTTCGAAAGTAAAGCTTAATAAAACACACACAGCGATACATTTTTGTTGAAAATTTTATTTCATTATAAAGTTTGGACTTTTCCATTAAGTGTGAAAAACTATATCATTCAAATGGCGGCCTCGAGAAGATTCGCAGCTTGCGATTCTTTTGAGGAAATTTTTAACCACTTTTTCGCACATGTCACGCGGTATTTCGGCCATAACTTGAGTAATGTTGGTTTTTAATGCATTTAGAGTTCGGGGATTATTCGCATAAACACGGTCTTTTGCGTAGCTCCGCAGAAAAAAATTTAACGGTGTCAAATTGCATGATCTTGGTAGCCAATTGACGTAACCAAAACGTGAAATTACGCGACCAGGACACTTCTCACGCAGTAAAGCCATAATTAGTCGTGTTGTGTGGCTTGTTGCCCCGTTTTGTTGGAATTACATATCGTCTAAGTCATGATCTTCAATCGCCGGCCAAAAAAAAATCGGTTAATTGCTGCGAACGCCGGGAATTCAATAAATTTGGATCATCAGCAATACTTGCACTTGCAGCAGCAATACCGATTGCTTGCGTTTGAATCACCACTTTTGTAGAAAGTTTTAATAATTTTAACGCATTGTTCAATTTTTAAGCGATCCACTATCGTAAATGGCAAACATTCAACTTATATTATGACACTTCAAATGACAACTAAATTTGACAGGTGTCAAATGTTAGCGCTACCAACTTGAAACCACGAAATGAATGACTACTGTGACGTAGTCAATAACATGATAAGGTTTGTAGAATTATTTGATTGACAGTTTTTTTTTTTGAATCAAAACATTTTCAAACTAAATGCACCAACAAAATTAAACGATGTTTTTCGACTAGAATATTTCGAAAACAAATAAAACTATCGATTTCGGAATAATTTTATTTTACTCACAATGATGTTACTAAAAATTGATGGGGTTTGTAAAAAATATTCAATTTACAACTAAAAAAGTTTAAACATACAATACGCCTCAACTTTGGTTTTCACTTGATTGGATATTGCACACCTGATAAGGTTTTTTAAGATTTTAAAATAGAAATTTTCTTATAACAAAATAATATCGGGTGTCCAGTTTACACGGCTACTAATGGAAAGTTACCAGTGTGGGTCGCATCCAGCCTCTTTTTTTTAAATAGTTGCAAAATAGCTTTTAACGGCCTTTATAGTCCACAAAAATGTTTGTAGGGCCTTGTCAATACGCAATTTTTGTTAAGTTCAGTTCATCTTACTTAGATTTCATGACGAATATCTAGTGTGAACTATATCCAACGAGACTACTCCAATTAAATAGTCTTCTATATACTTGGTATTATTTAAAAAAACCTTCATATTTAAATACATAGTTTCTATCAACAACGGTCAGTGGATCTGGGTTATTTTATACAAATTCTGCAACCACGCAATGAATTATCGGAAAAGCTTTGCATTACTGATTAACTCTATGGGTATATCGAGTTGTTATTGTTGTATTTTTATTGCAAGTTGATTTCTTCCAGTTACGGCTTGGCTTTATTAGCAACTGTTTATGTTTCAAATCATCTAAAATTGTTAGCTTTTATGTTATAAATCATCCAAAATTAATAACTTTTATGTTGCAAATCCTTAAAATTGTTCTTCGCATTTCCATCTTGATAGATATAATTTAACTTTTTAAATATCTTTTGAAATTATAATTTTTATTTTTTAAATTATTTTATAATATATATTTATTTTTATTTTTTTGCGAATCATCATATCCGATAATGATGATTTGTATTTTTTCTTATTTACTAACATTAATTTGTTCGTTATTTTTAAAAATAAATTGGTTATGCAACAGGGGTAAGGTATCCTTTTCTTCCATTCCTGCCCCCGAAGTAACGTGAAGATGGCTCCTGGCAGTCCATATCTCGCATAGATATGCTAATTACGATATCTTAACAAAAACATTAATGAAATAACACATTTTGTCATAACTGCTGATTTTTTTTAATATTTGGATGGCAACACTGCATACAGCTCAACAAGAACTTAGTCTTTTACTATTTTTTGTCTACCTATTGTTTTTTTTTTAAGTACAAATATTCAATATGGATTTTGCCGTAAATGTAGGAAAATTGCAAATATAAATTCAGGGTAGATTCAGGGTACAAGCCATTTAAACAAGTCCTAAAATTATATCTTTCTAGATAGAAGCTAAAAATTCATTTGACGTTTGCCTTTTATGCTCGAAGGTTCTTGAAATCATAAATAAAACTTGAAAATCAAAAATTCTTGTCTTAAAAGTTATGGTGGAAAATTGTATACCATTTTTACCAAATAGATTTAAGCCCGAGCGGCAAATTTTGGAAGGCTTAATTTTTCAACAATGATGTAGAAGTTTCAGCACATCAATAATATAAAAAAAAACCCTGCCTTCTAAAATTACTTTATAAGAAAATATTTTAGGCCAAATTATAATTTCTTCATTTCCGAATATTTACACCGCATTGAAAATATTCTTATTCATACCTGCCTCAAATGCAACAGGAGAACGTAGTTTTTCTGCCTAAAAATAGATTAAATAATGCTCAATAGCTTAGCTGTCATTTGAATTAAAAATGACATCGCAAAAACTATCGGTCTATTTCACTGCAAATCGATTTTCCTATTCCTTCATTTTTTTAATTTTTTGTTTTGTTGTCAAAAATCATTATTTGGTTGTTGCGGCACTTGGCAACATATATTTTTTTAACGGTGACCAACAAAAAATAAGGGACGACAGAAAAAAATGTCTAGAGCGGCAAATTATATATAGAAATGAATCTGCATTAAGTACGATGCTAAGCATTCTTAGTATTAAACACATTTAGTTTAAGAACAATAATTTCCAAAATTTTAAACGAGTTAGCATTGTACATTCTTTTTAACATTTTACTAAAGCTAAAATCACCAAATGCCTATTTTATTTTTTAAGTGTAATACTAATTCCAAATGTCACTTTGACAATTGAAAATTTTAAAATGATATGTTTGCTTACTTGTTTGAACGAACTGTCACTTTTTTAGGCATGTTCAGCTGAATTTTATTAAGAAAATAGCTTTAGTAGATATGATACAAGTTTAAAAAATTTTAAAACTAAGAAAATTGTAGAAAAGAGCTTTAAAGTTAGTAAATTTTTAAATATAGTATCAAGCGGTTTAAAATTTCCCGGATACCTATGTATGTATTTTTCAAAATCCGAAGGAAATCGGTAAAAAAAAATCAAGGCTATTGCTGCAAAATTTACGCATTTTGTTAAATAGAAGAATACAACTTCTTCCATACGGACTTTGCTAAGCGCAAATAGAGTTTATTCTTACACCAAAAAAAACTAAAAAAACTGTATTAAGTACCAACACGACGTGAATAACATATTATTGTTATCACCAGCTTTTATAGAAACATCAATTTATAACAGATACCTATAATAGCTTTGCTAATTTCATATAATTTATATTTATAGGTAGGTATTCATATAATTTTATTTTAATTTATTTATTAAAAAAAGAAAAAACACTTCTTTAAATATAGTGTCTTCTTTTTGGTTCTTTATAGGTATAGTAACTGAGACCTTTTCTGTACACCTCTACCTTAACCCTATTTATATATGTATCTACCTAATGAAGAAATAATTTTTAACGCAACTCATTTCCATGGGACAAAGGACAAAGCTGCATATTTATGTATTTCCGTCTCCGAATATTCGTTTCCGTTTTATTCTCCCGATAATCTGATGTACATACATATGTAGATATGTAGGCGATGGTTTTCAAACAAATTTTTCTCATAAAATAATAATGTCAAAGTAATTCCTCTCATTTCTAATTCCATTTCTTTTTTGTTGCATAAATTCAATTCTCACAAATTATATTGGTAAATCTTTAAAGATGGAAAAGTGTTTATACCTAAATTAAGGATGTTATTTATACTAATTGTTTTTTTTTCGAACTAGGTATGTATGTATTGCCATTCCCTAGCAAAGTGCTGCTTTATTTCTATATATGAATAAGAAGTTAAAAACCTATTCAACGAGGAAGACATCAAAATTCAACTTAAATAGCTAAATACGAAATCAGTAAATGCAAGTTAAAGCCACCTATAAAACAACCCCAGCGCTCTTAAACTATAAGGCAACTTACTTCCCCCTTTTCAACTAAACTTGACACTATACAACTGCCCCCAATCAATGGCATGAAAAAAAAAAAAAAACTAAAACTAAAAGAACAAAAACAAAAACAACTCAAATCACAAAAAAAAAAAAAACTATCATCCATCTGTATATGGTGTACTTACGTAGATATGTACCAACTACCTACATATTATCTTTAAGATACACTTTCATTCAGAATCCCATTGAAACTTCTTGTACATACATATATATTTTCTTTTTGGCAGCACGACATTTTTCCAGCAACAAGAACAAAACAGATGAAGAAGATGAAAAACAAAATCAACGAAATTCTTCAAAATCACAGAAAAGCCCAAGTGGTAGGTAGCTATAGCTAGTAGCTACCACTTTAATTTTTATTCATTTTTCCTCCCTCGCCCGGCCGCCATCACTATACAAAAATATAATTAGTCTTCGCACACGGCAGCAGCCAAGTAATGTACATATTCAACGCAGTTATACTTACTCCTTCTCCATCTCCAGATTCAACGACTCATCAATTCATCATGCATGCAACGCCATCGCAATCTCACAAAATCGTATTTCCCCATCAAAGTCCAAATCCAAAGAGGAATAAGTTGCGGCGAATTCGCTCCACTTCCATTTTTACCACTCAGCCAGCACAGTCACAGTCTCACAGACTTACAGTCACAGTGTCTGTTCAAGAAAGTATATTCTTATAATTGGGGAGCATGGGTAAAAAAGAGAGAAAACCCCCAACGGAAAATGAGATAGATTGCTCCCGTTTGACGTCAAAAAAAAGAAGACAGAACAAACGCAAGCTCGTGATTGGCCCTGAATCAATATAGTGGGGAAAATTAGCTCCCAACTTGAATGGGGTTTTCGGTGTGTAAGTGTGGTTTGGGTCCCACACAACAATCGGCTGAGTGTAATTCTGTCAAAATGTTGGTTGTAAACAAATCATTAAATCAAGAAACAAGAATATCGAACCCCTGTAAATGTGGAACGTGTTTAGATGTGGAATATTGTTTTTGTGTCTCTTTTGCTAGCCATATCAATATGAGAGTTTTCGAGGCTGAGGGGAGTTAAATGATTCTCACTATAGAATTCACTAATCCAATCAAGTGGAATCAAGAGAGACAAAACAAGCTACAGTTCCACATCAACAGTTCCACTTGTATTTTAGATTTGGATTTAATTTTATTTTATATTTCTGAGTGAGTCAGTGCAACGTGTATAACTGTATAAGTGAAGTTTGAGAGTTTTTCCTCTCAGAAACGTAGAACGTGAGAATTGAATCTAATTAAAAAGGACAAGAAAAAAAAATTATGAGATTCTAAAAATAATGGCTCCCGCTCTATGTGGATCCACGGTGTCAAGTTTATTGTGGAACGTATTCCTTTTGTGGGGGGATTAAAATATATGATCGCCTTAAACTTTTCGCCCACCACATGTGGAATCCTCTTTCCCCAATGGACGACTCTAAAAAGATTGGACAAACAAAACAAAAAAAAAAGAATTTACAAATAAAATTTAAAACACACACTCACTCAAGGGAACCAAATAAAAAAAAAAAACATGTAGAAGTATAGGTAAAAAGGGAAGTAAATAAAAAACTCCCCCTTGAAAAAGTGGCGCACTTTTTTTTTTTTTTTGGTTCCCTTCTTGATGTGAAGTGAAGTAAAAGAAGGAACAAAAAAAACACAAATTTTTTAAGACAATAACTTTTCACCCCCCAAAAAGCTGTGCCTAAGCTACGTAGAAAGCATACACGGGTTGGTTTTTTTTTTTTTTTTGTTCAAGCATTCCCTCACTTCAGCAGAGTACCGCTTTTGAAGGCTCACACAGCTCACATATAGTAAAGCTATAGTGGAGACGACAACCAACGACTTTGTTGGCGGCGGCGGTAGCGATGAATGTGGGGTCCCGCGTTACGCTTGTGGACGTTTTGTGTTTCATTTTTTATTTTTTTTTTTGTTTTTTGCGATTTCTTAGGGGGCTCTGGCTGGGCTCACATGGAATGCCGCCTCGATGTGAATTGGTTTTTTTTTGTCTTGAATCTTTTTAGTCGTGTGTCGGAAGTCAGTCACATAGCGTGCTCCTAAATTTTATTATTATCAAAATATCAATAAAGTGTCGAGTTGTTGCGATGACAAGCAGTTGTATCGCCGTTTAGAACGAGAAATATTATTATTGTTCGCACCGACAAAAAGAGTGAAGACCATCATATATATATATACAAAGATTCTTTTGTCATCAAGAAGTTCGGACACAAACGCAAATTAATGTGTATAATAATTATTATTATTATTGTTAAGCAACAAATCGTTTTTTTGTTATTAGATATTTTTTGAAAAAAAAAAAAAAAAAATAAAACAAGTCGGTTAGTTTTTAATTGTCGAAACATTGGTCGGCGGTATATTTTTAAATTAGTTAGACAGATTGTCGTCGGGGGCAAAAGTCAAAAAGTGACACTGAACGAATTTCGGTTTAATCGAGTTTATTTAAAACGGTATTTTTTGTTGGTGATACATTTTTGGTTTACATTTTAAAGTTTTAACAAACCACCTGCTTTAAATAAACAAAAATAAAAAGTGCATAAAAAAAAGAAAATCTTTAAATTTAATTTTAAATTAGGTACCTACCTACACCGACGGAAAACACATTTAATTATGCCTAAATTTTGAAAAGTTAAAAATTTTAAAGAATTTTAAGGTGCAAACACAATCAACCCTTATTACTCAATTGGATTTTTAAAAGCTTCATATACCTAAATAACGTACTATATTTATCAACTTATTGCTGGGATTTGTGGACATTTTTGTAAGTTTTAATAAATTAAAAATTATCCTGTACCTACCATATTTTAATTTAATTACATATATGATTTTGAGCCGTGTATCAATTGGATTAAAAGTTTAATTAAATTTAATTTCTAAATTAATTCTTGGAGTTCTCGATAGGTACATAGGTGAAAATTGAAACTTTGGATTAAATTTGGTTCAAACTTGGTTCAAATATTTGATCCATATTTAAGCAATTTTAATTTAACAATTTTGGTGAATAATTTACTTGAGGTTCAACAACGGTTTAAGGTTCAAATATGTGATTACATACTTGAACCAGCGTAAAACCTAAGTTAATCCTTTGAAATCAGTGAGTTTAAATATTGCATAACTGTCCTTTATTGTTTTAACTTTAAGATAATCTTAGTTTTATGATAAAAATTTAATTAAATCATGTTAAATAAATGTAGATACCTTTTTAAAATTTATAAATGTTATACAAATATACAAATAAAATACCAACAGCCAACTTAAAAAATAATTTAACCTAGAAACCAGGGTTGCAAAAGCTAAAGTCCGTTTTTAGTTTAAGCTTTAAGCCCTATTTTGATTAACAATTCAGTAATATACTCGTGAATTGAAAAATATTTAATTCACAAACTGTTTGGGATTTATAAATCGAAAAATATTTAATTCACAAGCTCTTTGTGATTTGGGGATTGAATAACTCTCAATTCATAAGCCCTTTTCGGCTTGTGGTTTGTGGATTAAAAAATTACTTGATTCACATGATTCAACACTTAGCAAATAAAAACAAAGATATTTTTAAGTTGGATTAATTTTTGTTTAAATGGAATGAATTCCCTATAACTAAATTAATAAACGAGAACACAAATCACGATCTGAAAACGGTTTATAAATAAAATCTCACTCATTTCCCAAATTTCAAACAGAGCTTATAAATTAAATATTTTTTAATTCAAAATCCAAAATTGAAACTCAATTCAATTATAAAATCAATAATAGTTTTCGAATTGAATATTTTTAAATTTATATAGGTATATGTATTTATTTATGCAATTATTGAAAAATTTTAAAACATTTTTTTAATTGAAGTTTAATAGAGGATGTTGATTTTCAACTAAAATAAGTTGTAACTTTAAGCTTCCACTATAAAATAAGACGGTTTTCCAAGAGAACTGATCTTTTTTTTCCAATAAAACCATTAACGAGTTTTTGAAAGACTGTAACTTAATTGTTGAAATGCGAGTTACGATATACAGGCTTGGCCAATTGAGATCGCCAAGACGGCTGATAACACGATTTGGGAATTTGGTGCGCAAAATATCGATTGTGGCATTGGCTGTGTGGCATGGCATCCTGCATGAACCAGAGGTCGTCAGTAAAAAAAAATTGGTTAACGAACTTTTTGCACAAACTTGCGTACGAAATCAAAGGGTTCGGTGATTTTGTAACTGACTCCAGGGTTTTCTTGCACGACCAAAAGAATTAGACATCAGGGTAAACATATTAGATAAGCCCTTTATTTGAAGGTAATTTTGAAATCGATAAAAAGGTGATTATTGGTGTGTATCAATATATTCAAGTCAAGATATGTAGGTATTTTTCTAGAATCCATCACAACGTGAAAAATTGATAAGCGGTTCAATTTCTTGGCCTAATTAAGACCATATTGAAAAGGAGCCGATGAGTTTGTTGACAAAAAACCTTCAAAAGTTTACACAGTAAAATCAACAATATTCTTCTTCTTGGGCCTTAGAGAAGGTTGAATTGGACAACGATTTTGGGTGAAAAATCATCTTTTCTGAGGAGGCGCATTTTCATCACGGCGGCGGCTACGTTAACAAGAAAACTGCCCTATCTGGGGCTCGGAAAACCTGCACTTTATTGTCGAAAAGCCAATGCATCCAGTATCCACAGAGAGTAACAGTTTGGTGCGGATTGTTGAGTGGTGGTATCATTGGACCAATTTTCTTCGAAAAAGTTTTGGTCAACGGAGGGCGTTACCAGAGCCATGTTAACAGACTTTTTTTTACTGAAATTTAAGACATGGATTTGGACGACCTCTGGTTAATGCAGAATGGGGCGCCATGTCACACAGCCCATGCCACAATCGATCTTTTACACACCAAATTTCCAAATCGTGTTATATCAGCCATCTTGGTGATGTCAATTGGCCGCCTCGGAGCTGCGATAAGACCCCTTTGGACTTTTTTTTTGTGAGGAACCATGAAGGACCGATGTTATGCCAACAATCCAGAAACGATTCAAGCACTTAAAGCAAATATCATCCAAGTAATTCGTGCCCAAAACCATCAAAATCGTCTTGAAAATTGGAGTGACAGATTGCGCTACTGCGAAGCCAGCCGAGGCAGCCACGACAACGTTATACATTCCATAATTAATGGGAATGTTTGCTCTTACTAATAAAGCCATAATAGATAAAAAAAATAATTTTGTTCACATTATTGCATTTTTAAAAAGAAACTTGTATTTGGCCCAACCTGTATAAAACTGATTTTTTGCTCCAAAATATTGTTTTCAGCCAATATTATTGTTCTACTATCCTTAACAATACTTCAATTTTAGAGAGTTAACTTCTTTCTCCTTTCTTATGTATTGGCCAAACCAATCTATTTGACAATTTAATCTCATTTTTTTAAATAATAAATAATAAATATCCTTTTTTCACGTGTTCACATTTAAGTTTAAATATTTTATCATTCCATTAATTTTCCATTAATAATTGAACGAACTTATTCTATATGTGAGCTATGAATTTAAAACCAGGCAAACTGAATTCCGCACCATTTGTAAATTTATTTTCGATACATACAGATTAAAACTTAAATCGAATGTATTAACATTGAATTTGTATGATTTGCATCCGGATTTAAGTTTTAATCTGGATTTAAATTGATCCTTGATCTGGATGAATCGAGTGAATAACATGGCCATAAGAATTGACTTTACCACACCACAATGTTTTCTTAGCCTAAACAAAAAAGCGATTGACAAGAGTGATTCTTTGTTTAATCTATGCATCTTATGTGATTTTGCGCGATAATAGTGGAGCCCGATTCCGGGGTGCGTGAGGGTGTGAAATAACGCAGAAATAAAATGAAATTCGAAATTTGTTTTTATTTAATATTTTTAAAACAAAATAAGTTAAAATTTGATTATTTCGTTGTGGTAAAATTAATATTTGAGAATATTAAAAAATTACTCCTCGTCCTCAACAGAGCGCATTTATCCGCCTCTGCTTCAATAAAATTCTTTAATTTGTTCTTCCGTTAATGTCAATATCTGCATTAGTTGGACATAATTTAAAAAAAAAAACTGTTTAGTTGAGTAAAATAGAATACCTTGGATTCTAGAAACTATCACTCAGGCTATTCTATTCGCCTATCCCAAAAAATTTCAGATGCTTTGGGTTGTTGTTGCATATCAGCTGTTTTGTCACAAGGGATTACAACAAGACAAAACCTAACCGGATAGCTTTGGATGTTCCACGAAAGCGACCATGTTAAGAAGGATGTTCGAATTGTTGTATAATAACCCTTGCCTTAAATCTTTGTAAAGCAGCAAAATTTCACCAACGGGAACGTCATCCTTCACTCAGATGAAAAACATGTTTTTTTTAATAAAATTTAAGGATTTCTAGTCAATATACACTTTTTTTTAAATTTATCTTTCTTTAAATTTTGTGTTTGTAAATTAACTTTTTAAAAACTGCTCACTAAAACAACTTTATTTAAAAAGGAAATAAAAGAAGAGATTTCTGGCATTACCAAAAGGTAAAACATTTCGCATTGTAAGTGTAACCGTTGTTTTTAAAAATGTGTATCTGTTTAAGAAATGGGGGGGAGGAATATACCCCCACCTTTCGTATATATATAATTAAAAAAAAAAGCAACCACGAGCTTATTTTTCACTTTTTTTATTTCTAATATTTTCTTTTCGCAAAACAAATAAGCACAAAAAGCTTCAATATTTTTTTCCGTCTCTTTTTTTCTTCATAAAAATTGAAACGTCAAAAATGCTGCACGTAATCCCACCTCCAAAGGCATCCGTTATGTCTTTAATAAGCAAAATGAAAAGCGCTCAGGATACAACCTTGTTTAAGTCCCATTTCTGTTTTGAAATCGTCGGAGATAGACGTTCCATTCCAGAAAAATGCAGTGTTATTTGTATAAAATGTTCGACACATAAGCTCTTTCAATTTTTACCATTAACTTCGTATGTCTCTTCACTCTTTTCTATTTATTTAAATTAAATTCTGCCGCCAATGGCTTCTTCTATAATTTGCTTTACTTAAAACAAATCGGCGGCTACGAGGCGGCGGCGGCGTGGCGGCGTGAAGCTTACACTTGAAGGTGGATGGATCTCGATTCCCGACCTTAACCAACAACACCAAAGCCCGTTCACTATAGCTATCTGCCCTCAGTAATCGATTTGCTTAAAATGTGGTAAAAAGAATTTTGTATCTTAATGTCTGATGGAGGGGAAATTTTAACTTCTTTTTAGATCATTATCTGAAACTTGTAGCTCCTATTTAAGAATATCATTTTTCCAAAATTCAAAAAATTCTCTAGAAAATAACTAAACTGTATTTAAGAAAACTGCATTCCAAATGTTTGCCAAACACATTGCATTACAAAAATAGAGATTTGGCTTTTTTTTGACAAAATTGCTTTACATTTTCAATTATACATATGTAGCTTTTTGATTGCTTGATTGATTTTGTTAAATTTTAATCTGGTAAAAAGTTTAAAAAATATTTTGTCTAGAAATTTTGAAAACAATTTTTTCTTAATTAAAAATTAAATCAAAGAAAAAATCCATTTTCTTATTACTTTTGACTTTTTGAACATTTTTCCGTTAAAATGTAGCTCCATTTTAGTCGTTGATCACATGATCAAGTTTCGTGTGCTCGAGTCGTGCATAGTTTTTTTTCCTTAAGTCAATAAATTAATATTCAAATATTTTAAATACTAAAACTACTTAAAACTTTATGTTCGTTCTTGATGATTCTCACTTCATTTCAAAAAGATTTATATTTTTAACATGTAAATCGGTAAATTTGAAATTGTATTCCATTGTAAAACAAAAGAAAAACATTTAAATAAAAAACATATTTGATTAGTTTTATTTTTTTAATAAAACTCTAACTGATACCTAATTCATTATACATACTCGTAATTTTGCAGACAGAAAGTCTCTCGGGGACTTTTTTAGTTTATCAATTATTGTTTTTATTTCTCTATATTCCCATTAAACAAAACTGATAAAGTAACATCGCAATTAGTAATATTCTTATAATCATAGTTTTTTTTAGGAAAAGCTTTTCTCTTTTTTTAAAAATAACTTATATATAAATTTCTAGTAAGGATTGTAAAATTATAAGTGTATACAATTTTTTGAGTGCATCACAGGTGTAGGTACCTTAAATGTACATTATAACCATTGATTGATAATAATTCTTCCATTTAAAAAGTTCGTCATCATCAGAGATATTGATTTAGGTATGGTTTTATATTTTTATCTATTCTAGGCAGTAACCTACACTTATATTTACATAACAAACAAACGAACATGTAGACGAGTTTTTTTTTTTTTCTGAGAAAGTTAAATGCACGTCAATAAAAATTAATATCAATTTCTTATCATTAAATGCTAAAGAAAACAAGCCCACATTCCTTATCATTTTTATATATCAAAGAAATGAAAAATAAAAAAAGAATTTTATCGAAGAAATAATATGAAAGAAAATTAACCTGCAGTCAGTAAAGTAATGTATGTAGGTAGGTAGGTAAGGTAGGTACATAAGTGTGGAGAAATAATCAGTCACTTTAGGTTATTAACTCAATTGATATGATTACAATCGAATTGATGACAAAAAAAAATGTTCAGATTCGATTTCTAAGTGATAAATTATGTCCATTGAAATATAATAATAATAATAATAATTAAATAATAACGCTACTCATGGTTAGTGTTATAACTGTTGCGTTTTTTTTCTTTTTTAAGTAGGTAGGTAGGTATGTAATAAAAACTTCAAGAATAAAATATAATCAATAATTTTAATAATTCTCAAATCAAGGGGAAAATCCAATTTTGTTTTAATTTTGGCAACATGAGGTAGCAGTTTTTTTTTAGAGTTCTTTTAAGTATTTGTTAAAGAAATTTTAACTTGAAATTAATGGGAACACAACAATATTCTAAAAATCTATTGGTGACAGTAATTTAATTAAATTTATAGATAACAAGAAATTAGTTATAACTACCTAAACACATTGGAAACGGAGCTGCAACTGGAATAGCTGTCAAAATATTCAATACACACAAATTCAATTTTACGAACACAACACAACGCAACTAAAGCCGGTGCTTCAAGAACTCACCAACTTTTGACGTACATCACTTTTGACGTTTTAATTTATATGAAAAAAAAACGGAAAAATTATTGAAGCTTTTTATTTATTTATTTATTTCGCGAAAAATATTATTAATAAATTAAAGCCTAGTATAGAGTTCCTCCTCGAAAAAAATACATGTACTTCTTATGGGAGTGATTTTATCACAAACAAAAATTTTTGACGTTTAAATTTTTTTTATCGAACTGTGAACCAAACCTGTTGAAAAAAAATTTTGTTCACCACGGATACTTTTTCGCGCAAAACAATGTTGGTGACATTAGCCGTGTTTTTTTGGGAATCTATACATAGTACAGTAAGAAATTCCCAAAAAAACGCATCGGCAGTAGCCTGGTTTTTATAACTATTTCACGTTTGACACTACCGAATAACAGCTGTCAGAATAATGCCGCATAAAAATCCAATAACGCTTCAGTTCTTTTTTTTGTCCAGTTCGTTCTAACCCTCCTATCCTACTGATTAGAATTGTTTAATCATATAATTTATATTAATTTTCTTTTTACCTTTTTCCTTTGTCAGACATTTCGGTTTCAGCAATAAAAATAAATTCTTCAGGAAAAGGCAGCGATAAACATATGTTTCAGGAAAGGGGTTTGTTCGTAGATTATGGTCGAAGTAAGTTGTGGTTTATGTATCATGTAGTAGATGACGTCATCGGCGATCATTTTTTTTAGATCATATAACGATTTTTTAACTGAATTCTATGTAGTTCTTCAATCAGAAGTGCATTTAAATGCATTTTTATTTAAAACAAGTTTTTAAAAAACCGATAACGAATAAAATCAATTGATTTTTTTGGTTGAATCGTAAATGATAGATTGATTTTTTTGGTCAATGGAAAAACAGCCATGAAAAACACACAACTACTTTATAAACACAGCCATCGAGATGCAAATGATAATCAATCGCACCAACATCTGAAAACAAAACCACCAAAAATCCATTCGATACTCGAATAAACGTCACAAACCTATCCGCAGTAGGATTCTACTTCTGCTTTTATTGGCAGTAATTCTACTGTGGATGTTGTATTTGTAACTCGTGTAAAATCCTACTATACTGTGAATAGCTTTTCCAAGAAAACACGACTATTGTTATTTATGTAAAATTAAATAAAATAGAATAAATTGGTCGGCGTAGCGGGACAGCTCGTATAGAACCAGGCCTTGTGACTTAATACTCTCAACCATTTCTGTGTGCGTGTTATTGGCAGGAATTGAATGGACCTACAATTTTCTGCTGAATCCGAACGGTTAGGGCGAGAAGCACTTTTTCATGACAAAAGAGGATTTGTCAATTCATCACAAGAGGCAATAACCCGTGAAAAACATTTCTGTTTTTAGGTGGCATAGGCTGGGAATCGAACCCAAGACCTTCGGCGTAACAGTCCAACGCACCTAACCATTACGCCACAGCCCACAGGCTACTACGGAAATTCTTAATTATTTATTTATGTATATCTTTTAAATTTTAAAGTCTTGAAAAAGGTGTCATCTATTTGAATATAATTAACCAATTTAATTTGTGGGCTTCACAAAATTAGGATTCAACTATTTCTAAACTATCTTTCTTTTGGAATAAGGAATACTGGCTAACAATTCCATTGCCAAATCTGGCTTATATAGTAAGGTAAACACCCCTGTTCTGGTTTCCGAACAAAAATGAATCTGAAAGTGAAATATGTTCTGAAATTCACTTAAACGTTAGCCAGTATTCAAACCATTTTTGCTTTCGAATTCGGTAAAAATAATACATTAATAAATTAAAAAAAAAAAAAAAGGCGACCAAATTAGTTTTTACACAAGAAACTTATGGTCTTATTTGTAAACGTTGTCTAACTTAAGACAACTGTCCAACTTTTGAGAATGTGTTCAAAAACCTTGTTTATTGTTGTCTTATAGCTGCCTAATTTAGACACAAGAGTAGATTGTCTTAACCGTAAATAATGTGATACTTGTTTTTATTAAATAAAGCACATTTTCACCAATTTGAAAATAGTTAGACACTGTCTAAGTAGCCAAAAATCTAATAAATACGACTGTAAATTTTTTAAACTTTTTTTATTCTAATTCGGACATCGGACATGAGAACTCAAATAATTTTCAAACGTCAAATATTTTCAATCCGATCGAAAATCCAAACTATATCTCATTCCGCAAACGAAAAGTATTTCAAAACACCTACAGCCTATTTATTAATTCGTTTTAGCGACGGAGTAAATTTAATCCGACTTTACAACGCATCTAATCCTGAAAAACTTATTTATAAAGAGATAAACCAGGATTAGGGGCGGAGTATGCTTAAACTGGTACATAGTAGGAATAAAGCCGTAGTGATTTTGACATGACATTTAGAAACCACAAAGGAGTGTAGAAGAAATTTGTATCTGTTTGTTACTAATTGTATGGCAAAATGGATAGTTATTTTTGCATTTATAAATGATTTAAATTCTTAAAACGCTTTAGCTCCAGGAAGAAGAAGTCGAAAGCAGTACGAAACGCATTTTAATCCCATGACACTGAGGGATGAAGATTTCCGCTTGAAGTATCGATTTTCGAAAGAAAATATGACAAAATTAATAGCCATAGCCAGGGTTATGACTTTACTGCAATTGCAGTAGATCGACTGCATTTTCTTTGAAAAACTAATCTACTGGCTTTAAATAAAATCTACTGCACTTTTTGTTTTATACGAAAAAAATATTCAATATGTAAACGTAACCCAAAAATTATTTGTTTGATTCTATCCCTGAATGCAGTCATTCTCATTCTAAGTCCCCTTTCACACGGGGAAATAAGTTGCTGCAGATTTTTTGACATTTTCTTTTAATTTCCAATCCCCACCAATTATAGACCATTCATTCCCCTGCCTTGGTGTCCTTCTCACCTAAAAACTGAAAGTTGCTGGAAACTCAGTTTCCTCGTGTGAAAGGGGACTAAAAAAAACCTGAACGCCACTAATGCCTTTAGGCTTTTAGCTATGTTTTGAAGGCTAGTGACAGTGTTGAAATCAGCTGGGGTTTGTTTACGTTTATAATAACCACAGTTTTAGATTGGTCATTTTTTTGATAATATATTTGACATAAGGAGGGTGTAACTAAAACCGCCAAGAAAAGAATTTACTAATAAATAAGAATTTGTTTGACGTGGCGTAAGCACGGATTAAGTGCTTCGATTCGGTTTAACTATACCGAGGTTGAAACGAGTACCTATTATTGAAATCTAGTAAAAAAAGCTGCTTGAGTTTGAAAACGAAATTATTTTACAACTGATTGGAATTCAGAACAGGGATGATTATACCTCATTTACAACACATATAGCCAAGAAACCATAAAGATTAAGCAATATTCTCTCTAAGACAATGAAATTGATTAATCTGAACTGAACTATTAACGCACTTTAATGACAATTTCGAAGCCCTAGCTGATGCAGAGTTCTAACTTAACTATACGCGGTACCAATTTGACAGAACTAGAATTTAGTACTGCTATAAAGAAATCATTTGATACAGATCTGAGTACCTACAATCAATTGGTAGAAAAATTAAGTGTATTAGATGATTTTGATGCGGTACAGATTATTGAGTGTTTCTTTATTTATGTATAAAGAATAGATGGCAAAGACAAAATGTTTATCCAAAATCGAAAGATTAAAAGTAATCATTTTTGTCACCTCCTTTGACAACTGATTACACTTATGATGAAAATACATTTCTATTCGCATTATCCGTAATATTAACTTGTCACATACGTAGCAATTTTAAAATTAAATTTTATAAATTAGCGCATCATCGTAATGTTTCATATTTCTCCTTATTTTTTTTGTAACTTATTTCTTTACAAAAAAAGATTATAGCTTGCTATTGCCCCCCACCCATCTCCTCCAAATTAAAATATACATCTTCGCAAAATCTGTCAAATCTCATCAAAATTTGTTATTATTTGTTTCGCTTGACCATTATGCTTCATTACTTCAAATTCCCTTCTTTACGTCAAATATAAAGTATCCAGCATTTCAACTATTAAAAAAGATGGATAGAAACCTTAAATCTAATCCGGTTTCTAATTTTAAACAAATTAATTGATATCATGCCAATTAATAGTTTCCCCCATCTTCTCGAAGATTCTTTCAATTGAAGTTAATTTAAATATTTTGTATATGAATGTGACAAGTCTTTAAAATTGACCCCCATCCACGCAACTGTCACCCTGTATTGCTGATGATGACTCTTTGGGCCGTGCCGTCGTCATCGTCGGCCTACGCTTGTCATCAGCGGTAATATTTGACAGCATTTTATATAATCAATTTGTATCGTTTTTGTCAATTAATTTGTATTTCAAACATTCTTATTCTTATTACGATGGATGACGACAACGATAACGACGGACGTAGCCCCAAAGTGTTTCAATTCCAGTTTCAGACAACCCTCATAAAGTTGAAACTAAAAAAAAAGAAAGAATAAAAATGCTACTTCACGCTTGATTGAGCCTTAACTGAACGTGTAAACTGTCATATAATGTCACCCCAAAGCCATAACGTTATAGTCAGAGAGGCAATTGTCAGTTTAAATAAATGACCACGAAAAGTATATTATTATTAAATTAGCAAATTATACAAACTAATTGAATAATTGTTTAATTAATTTCCATTTGACGAGTATTTCCCACGATCACGAGCCTAGAGCGAGAGTTTTAGTTAAACTATATATGTATAATATTGATATTTTTATATAAATGTATGTGTACGATATATTCATTCCAGATCATGCTACAGCGCGCCAGTGGACGCCAATGATGCTGACGACGAATATCACTAATCATCAATCATAAATCAAATGCGCACACCCAATCATGTCGCTGCTGATCGCTCAACTAAGCTCCGCTGAACGAACACCTCATCACATCCTGACGCAGCATCATCATCCATCAGTAGTGGCTACAGTGGCAGCGTCAGTGGGCTACGATAGTCCACCATCACCATCGCCATCATCGTCATCGGCTTCGGCAGTCTCACCTTCAACTACAAGATCAACAGCAGCAGCAGTGGCAGAGGCAGGTGTTAATGACCAGCACACTGCTCGTAGCGCTGGCGGCAATCTAGTCGGTGCAGAACAACCTCTCGACTTTACAGTCTCGAAACTGACTGTTGCCACTTCAATGGTAACTACCAACACATCAACCACCAGCAGCAGTAATAATAAATTTCTAACCGATTTGACGTCATCATTATCGCATGCAGATACTATGAGCCGACTTCTGGCCATGGATATGAAGGCTTTCAAGGTCGATGCGGCAGATGAGGAGTTAAAGGTCGAAGATGTCACAAGTGGTAAGTCATTTGTAATATTTTTTTTTTAAATTATTCTTTAAACTGTTAAGAGATCCTTACTTATAAATATAAATGTGGATAATTCTTTAACTGATTCAATGGTACCTAATATTTAAATCTTTTAAAAAGACTATCCTTGAGAAAACAAACAACGATAAGTTCAAGAGTAAATTGTCTTCTGTACTGTTTCATATTTATTTTTATAATGTGACAAGTACGATGTCAGTGATCTTTTATTTTTTATTTAATGAAAATGATTATTATGAAAATTAGTGGGGTGATATGGGTACCCTGCGGGACACAAGAATTCGCTGGAAGTGCTTAAGTTTTAGTGAATCTAAATACAATAAAGATGGCTATATGTTAATTGATGACCATTTGAATAAAATTGATAGGAAGCTATGAATAGACTTTTTTTCTTAGTATAAATATATGCATATAAAGCCAGGAATAGAGATGAGCTGAACATGGTGATGATAAGACAATTTGCATTCGTTATTAAGAACCAGCTGCAGTTGAAAGTATATGTATGTCTTTTAGACCTAAGCTTTATATTATACAAAAATAAGACGATGATATTATGTATTATGAAAATCGTTTCGCCCATATAAAGTTCGCTTTAAATGTCAAAACTTAAGCAAATTTGATTATCTTTAGATTAAGAATAGCGAACCTTTGCTAATTTGTTCGCTTAATGAGTCAGAACAAACCGAATTATCGATAACAAGTATTTTAATTCACGCCGATAACGCAGTTTTTCTGTGCGTTTAAGTTAAGCCACGAAAATTCTCTTGGTTAAGCTAAGGAATTAATAGCTCTTGCATTTAAGATTTAATTTATTAAGCACCGACGTCATTTGTTTCTTCATCACAGCTTGGAAGAAATTGGATAAAATAAACCGATTCGGGGCCTAATAATTAACATTCATTGCATTTAGCAACATCAACTAATTCCCAGTGGCTTAGCTAAACCCACAGAATTTCCGGGGCTTAACTTAAGCGCTTAGAAAAACTGCGTTTCCAGCGTGAATTACATAGGTATGTAGATACTTGCTATCGATAGTTTGTATGAATATTCCATTTTGTTTCTGTGATGGCATCGTTAATCTCAATGGTAATTTTTTTTCAACCAATTCTAAAGTTCCACCATACGTCAATGTGGCAATGTGAAACAAGTAACAAAAAAAAAACAGGCCTAGTTGTAGGGAAAACAAGAAAGCGCGACTAGTGTACCTACATATTGTAATTTGTCATTGTACAAGTACAAGGTGGCGCAAAATTAATCACCGGGTGCTAAAGTTTTCAGTTTCGCAAATCGCGGCATAAAGTCAAAATCAAAACAATTGTTCCGCGTTTTTTAGGAGTATAATGTTTCATGTCTTATTGACGAGTATTTTGTATTCTTTTACTTCACAAATGTCAAAGTATAGGATTGAAATTTGCCGCCTTTTGCAACCGGTGACAATTTTTACACCCACTGGTTAATTTTTTTCCACCCTGTAGGAATATGTAAGTATATTTGTTTGTATTGTATTTATTTTTTTCACTACAACTAGAATCGTCAAATTAGAAAGAGATGGTTTTTGGAAAAGTTCAATTTATTGTCCCCAGGGTTGCAAAAAAACACACCTAATGATCGCAATTTTTTCACAAAGAAATTGTTTCATTCCATCAGATAATTTGACGTTTCCATACGAAGTATCGATTGCAAAAAAAATAATTAGTTAAAGTTAAGTTCCAAAAATTATTTGAACTTAGCTGTCCGTATGGACTTCAGTCGTAGTTGTTTCCGTTTTTTTCGTTCATTCAATTATATACTGAATTAAAAAAAAACACCTTATAATTCCTGAGTTAAATTTTGACAGGGGCTGTATGATTTTTTTTTTTTAATAAAAATCGAAAAGGAGGAATATTTGGAAATAAAGGAAAGAAAAGAATAAATTTTATTTGATTTAACAAACTTCAAATAATGAAAATAAATTCTTTTAAATTATTGAATACAATTTTTTTCTTATAGCAAGTTTCATTCACGGTCAATTCTAGGTCAATTCTCAACACGAAAGAAGTGCTCCCTCATGGGGTAAGAGATTCGATCTCAATACACTGCTTTTTCTGTCAAACGTCAAATGAAAAATATTGTATTGTTTGTTGTGAACTTGTGCTAAATTAAAAACTACTTAACACTAGATATTCGTCATGAAATCTATGTTAGATGGACTGAACTTAACAAAAATTGCGTATTGACAAGGTCCTCACTAGTCAACTGATAAGTCCAAGTGAGATCGCCGGGACGAAACGCCTAAAATTTTTGTGGACTAAAGGCCGTAAAAAGCTATACTGAAAAAAATTTCATTGAAAAGAGCAATTCTCGATTTTGAGAGCAATTCTTTAAAATTTGAATGAAACTCACTATTAGAGAACAGTTGTTATCTGTGACACATTCTACACAATGTTCTTATGTTCAAATTTAGCTTACGGTTTTAGCGGCTGATGTCTGGCTTTGAAAATTAAGTAATTTCTCGTGTTTCAGTTGAAAGACGTTTGGTTTTAATAATTGGTTCGATTTTAATTAAGTTAATGTGGGTATTGTTTAAGGTGTAAAATCAGGAATATCTGTAGATGTCTTTATATTTTTGATAAACGACGTTTTATTTATATACGGTGCAAATTTTCTTCTTCATTCAATTCCGTAATGTCACGGTCTTCAGTCGATTACTTGGGCCTATTTGGCAAGATCTTTTGTTATTCTTTTATTCTGTTATGAATTTCCATATAAGAGTTTGAGCTGTCTAAAAATCTTTTACTAATTGTAATTTTGTTATTCACCATGCCAAAATCTGTTATGAATCATAAAAGAATAAAAGACAAATTTTTGTGACTTTTATCATAAAAGACTTCAAGTATATGAATTTGAAATGGATTTTATATTTTTTTTTTCGACAACGAAATGTTCTTAAAATGCAAAAAAAAATAAGAAAACAATGTTTAAATACATAATAAAGAGATAAGTTAAAAAGTTAAAATAGTTTTTGAGTGAAAGCACAGAACTTTTGTTGGAGCTAAATTGTAAAACGTAGTCCCTTTGCCTTTGGTCTTCCCGATGTGCAATTCTTTCAGCTTTTTATCATTGGATCTGTTGTCGGCAACATAAATATACAAACTATCACTATAAATACTATAACATATTTCGTTTTCGAAGTTTCATTACAGAATTTTATAAAAGATCGAACATCTGAGTACCTACCAATTATAAAAAATCTTTTATGGTGAAAATCTTTTATGATTTATAACAGAAAATTCATAGCAAAATAACAGATATGGCAGAATAGACCTAATTGTTTAGTTTTAATATTATGTTGTTTTTAAGTTCAATTGTTTATTTAATTTCTGTTTTTTTTTTTTAATCCATATTTGTTGATTAGCAAGACCGATTTTTATTTTACGCGGTAATTTGGATAAAACAACAAATTAATTTATCTTCATTATCTTGGAGAACTATTATTAAGCCATTAAATTCAGATTTTGTACTCCTGCTGATGAGGATCATTTGCTACCGAATTTACAAAAAGGAAGTCATCACGTCAATATCGAGAATTACTATCCATTCTAGTAACTTTATTTAAACATTTGTAGTAACAATATTGAACTGATTTGACACCATTTTCCATTTGTTTTGCTATTTTATTTTTTTTTTTTCAAAAAAGATTATTAGCCCATTTCAAAATGTCAATGTAAGTCTCCTCATTCATATTCTGGCGTCTCTTAATATTTCTCTTTAACAACAATTTTCCTGATTGTATTGGAGCATAAAAAGTTACAGACAACCGCAATATATGCATGAACACTGAACAGTATTGATTTAAAATTTTATTTAAATTTAACAGTCGTGTTTTTGTGAGCTTATCTATTTTTTTTAAACGTAACTAATAATAATTTAAGTAAATATTAATACTTTGTTGTTGTTTGTATGCACAAAACAAAAAATGATTTTTTATTGTTTGATGCGTAAAAATTTTGCTGAGCTGAGTTGCTGTATCACTTCCATCAAAATACAGCAAATACATTAAAATCTTTAATATCTGTTGATCTTTTCTTAAAGAACCTGTGCTGTAACTTTATCTTTGAGATTATTAAAAAATAAAATATAATATTTCAGTTGACATGTTAATTATTGACATGGGTCAGATTTTCGACCAAATCTTTCGGTTTGGCATAATTTTAATGTCTTAAGTATAAAGAATATAATTTAAAATGTTCGTATTGGAAAATCTGTCTCTGGCTGTGTAAAAAAAAATACATTTAAACAAAAAACCCATATCATAAGATTATCTATTTATTCATAATCCACCCGCATTATAAAAAGTATCGTTTTTGAATATTTCTTTTAAAAGGCACACACTCATAAATTTTGTGTGTGTGTGTTTTTTTTTTGTTAAATGAAATCCTGAGGACATAAATATCAGGTAAATCGTAAAGGTTGCAATCTGTTAACAACTATATGGCAATGGATGGCGCCGATGCCGTCGAAAACCAACATCAGCAACAAAAAAAAAAAATATTTTTAAGACAATGAATGCAGAAAATGATGTCCTTTTGTGTTACCAAATTATTTCAGGGGCTGAAAAGAGAAACAGGGCGAAACAAAAGGCATTCCATTGTAATTTGTATGACTTTCTTTCTATTTTTTTTTTTGGGAAAAAAAGGCAAAAATTTAACACCATGACATTTGGTCCATCATCGGTCTTATGGTCTATCCTAATGATCAGTTTATAGTTTTGTGTTTTCAGTCCAAGTCCAGGTTGCCTGTTTCTCACCTGTGGTCTTTGATAAATTAATAGATACATGTACCTATTTATTTCATATATTGTATAGAGGCGTATCATTATATTTGTATTTTAACGTAGATATGATTATTATGAACCTTCTTAAAGGATGTTAGTTGAATACATTCTAATGCCTACACCCAGAGAAAAACATGTGTAAAATTAGCCTAAATCAGGGGCTAAGTTACCTTAGGACTAAGGCCGTTTTGAGCTTGCTTATTCCTAACCTAATTTGCCTTAGATCGCTTAGGTAAATAAGAATTGGTTTTGAAATTCGCTAAATCTACTTAGAACTAGGTTAAATTAACCTATACGCCTAGGCTAAATTTGCATAACATCCTAGGTTAATTTTCTTTATTTTTTTGCCAAGACTAAGGTATTTTAGCCTATTTCCTAGGTAGATTTTACCTAGTATTTTAGCTTAGGAACGTGTTAACTTACCTTAGTATCTAAGGTAAGTTTTACCTATATTTGCGCCTGAATTAGCTTATTTCCTAGGTTAATTTAGCTTATTTTGTTTGCCTATACTTAGGCATTTTAGCCTATTGCCTAGGTAGATTTTACCTAGTATTTTAGCTTAGGAACGTGTTGACTTACCTTAGTATCTAAGGTAAGTTTTACCTATATTTGCGCCTGAATTAGCTTATTTCCTAGGTTAATTTAGCTTATTTTTTTTGCCTATACTAAGGCATTTTAGCCTATTGCCTAGGTAGATTTTACCTAGTATTTTAGCTTAGGAACGTGTTGACTTACCTTAGTATCTAAGGTAAGTTTTACCTATATTTGCGCCTGAATTAGCTTATTTCCTAGGTTAATTTAGCTTATTTTTTTTGCCTATACTAAGGCATTTTAGCCTTTTGCCTAGGTAGATTTTACCTAGTATTTTAGCTTAGGAACGTGTTGATTTACCTTAGAATCTAAGGTAAGTCAACGCGTTTCTAACCAAAAATACTATGTAAAATCTAACTAGGCAATAAGCTGAAATGTATTAGTATAGGCAAACAAAATAAGTTAAATTAATCTAGGAAATAAGATAATTCATACGCAAATATATTTTAAACTTACCTTAGATTCTATCACCTGTTTTATAAAAATTCCAAGAATGATTTGTCTTATATCTGAAAAAAAGTTCTTGAAAAAATAGAATAAATTTTATATAATTTTAAATTTTTTTTATTAAATTTCTGTTTTCTTAAACAAGCATAAAAAATAACGTTTTTATTAAGAGATATAATATAAATGGACATATATTTTAGAGCAAAGCAAATATGTAATACTAATTAAGATTTTTGTAACATATACAAATTTATGTTTGTAGTGTATTTAAAAAACGTAACAATTTTTGAAGGTAACATTTTCAAAGAAATTTACAAGCATACCTCATTTTTCTAATTTTAATTGTTTTGGAGATAATTTGATTTTATATTTGTGAAATTTGTAATTTTTTTTTATTTTCGAAATATTTCTTTTTTTAAATAACACCCCTGTAGGGCATAATATATTTAATTTTCAAAAACATTTTGATTTGATTTAAAATTTAGAAACAAATCAAACTCTTATTTCTAAAACATGAATTTAAACAAATTGATTCTTTGCAGTTCTTTTTAATTTGAATTTTCAACTTTAAGAGTGGGAGCTTTCTATATCTTTAAAACCCAAAAATTAATATGTAAAACCTTTGCTGAGCGGGTTGGCTTGACAAAAAAGCCCTAAAAGTTTGTCAGACACCAAGAATCATCAGGAACGCTAAGGAAAACTATATTATGTTTTACAAAAACTAGTCGATAGATAACGTGCTAAATGAATTCGTATGTTACATTGACTAAAAGAAAACAATTCAGAATTGGAAACAAGAACCCGAAAATTCGGGGAAGCAAAAGAAGACAGTAACAATGCGCAACAGGATCGCTATTGCACTAAATAAATTGTCTGATGAGTCCAAAATTAATTTATTTGAAAAGATGGCTGTGAAAAAAGACAGTTTATTTGCGTAATAAGTGTTTCAAAAAAGAAAAGAAAAAACGTAAAATGGGAAGATTTGATGAAACTATAAGACAACATTGCGCAGCAAATCTTCTTTAGTCTAAAGACAAAGGAGGAATGTTGTAGGGTATGGCGAGTCAAATATATTGCAGTAAAAAAAAACGAATTAAGCAATATGTTATCGATTAAATTAAAAAAAAAATTAATTTAGTGTCCAAAAAAAGAATAAAAAAAGTGGGAAGAAGTCAAAACATATAAACCTATATAGTGACGAAGAAGTGAAGGAAATAATGAAAACTGAAGGGTACATA
This sequence comes from Epistrophe eligans, assembly GCA_951394125.1. Taxonomy (NCBI): domain Eukaryota; kingdom Metazoa; phylum Arthropoda; class Insecta; order Diptera; family Syrphidae; genus Epistrophe; species Epistrophe eligans. Next base: position 28,347,395 of record OX596030.1, read on the forward strand.
AATGTTAAACTGCCATTTGCGGATGATTTTAAAACTCGATATATGCTCTGCAAAGCAATGCACCAGCCGAAAAAAAAACGAACTTTACAGTCTATAAACCAAAATTATCAATTGTATCCCTAATCAAATGAATTAATAAAATTATAATTAGTTCTTGGAGAAGCAAAGAAAAGTAAGATGTGATGAGAATGCGACAATACTGCATAGCAGAAACTTTTTTAAAAATCTATTTGTTTTCAATTCTCTTTGATGTAATATTGAACTTTCAGAAAAAATAAAAAATTTCACAAATATTCAATTTCCTTTTTTGAAAGTATGGAATTAAAAAAAAATAAATCAGATTTTCTCCAAAATTACATTTTTAAATACTGCCAATATTTACAACTTTAATTTATTAGTGAATTCATATCATTTGATAAGGTTTGGACTGCAGGAATCAATGCAGAAATCAATCCATGTAAAAGATGTACGCTATATTTAAATATTATGTTATCTGTTAAAACCCCTTAAATGCAAAAAATTATTTAAAAATAAATGTTCATACCAATGTCGAGCTCTTGAATTTTTTGTTTCAACTGTTGCAAATATGTTTTTAAAGAACTGGATTTAAATCTTCCGGTGCACAGTTTTTAGGCTACGTTTCGAAATTTCTGCTATTTTACAAAATCGAAGCCGTTGTTTTGTTTTATGAAATTCTAATCAATATTAATCTGCAAATAAATAAAACAGAAAACATTAGTAAACAGTAAACGATAGAACAACAATTGTTGCTTTATTTCGTTTGTCAAAAAAGCTTCTAATACAATTTTTTAATGTTTATTTAAAATAATAATAAATTTAATTTAAACTGAATTCGTTAAATTATTTAAAAACAAAGTTATTACCAGTGCTGGCGCCGGCGAATACTAGTGCTCGAGCCATTCATGAAGGACTGTCGGGATGTCATTGTCACTGTTTTGGTCGTTCATTCTCCTTCTGAATGACATAGTTTCCATCTATTGATTTATGTCTCTATAACAATTTTAATTTAGCTTGAGCCAACTCACATCGCATCTCTTTCTTGCTAAGTGGTTCTATTGAATATTCAAATCAAATAGATCATTATATGTTTTTATTTTTATTTCATTTAGTAAAAACTTGTACCTTTATTGCTATCTTCGTTCAGAACATCTAAAAATTTTGATTTTTTCGATGATCTGGGTTCATCCTATATCGGTCGTAAAGTTTACCATTAGGGACATCTTTGTTTTTGCATGGAATAAAGTAGAAAATCTGTTGTGATTAAAAAAGTTCAATCAAAAAATGTTTTGTTGCTGCAATCACTAAATAGCTTACCGAGCATTCTTTAGGAAAAATCTTTGTTATTTCGCCAAAGTTACAAATTTCTTGACCGTTATGCTCTTTCCATTTCTGTAAAATATTGAACTATTTTGTGAACAATAAATATATAATAACTTACATTAAGACCCAGTTTTATTTGTACTTCAAAAGTTAAATCACTATGGATTCCAAATGGGAAGTTAAACAAAATTTCTGAAATTTCATACATTTTCCGACTTTAATTTGGTGGAGATGGAATAAAAACATTCGTGATTTTAATAAAACGAAGGTAACATATTTTTATCTGTGTATATGTTTACATTAAAAAATTATAACTCAGCATGTTTCAGTACATACTCGTTTATAATTAAAATTGTTCAATTAAAAACTTTCACGAAGTTTGTATAGTACCTAATATACAAACTTCGTGAAAGATATCTACAAGTTTAGATTTTGTTCGAATAGGTGGGATTACTTTAACACAGCTGCGATAGAGAACTTTATTGTCCCCTGTAAAAACTGTATTTTATTTAATTTTTTAGTCAAAGTAAACTAATATACTAAAACAAAATCTTAACCATGTGTTCTCACAGTTTGAAATAAATATTTTGAATGAAAACTCAAGACTCAAGCTAAGTGCAGAGGACTGTAAGATGTGACTATATTACCAGATCTGTCAATCCTCTGACAATGAGCTGCTAAAAGTTTATTTCAAGTTTGAAGAAAATAGGCTGAAACCGTTTAGGATCTTGTTGTGATAAACATACATACAGACATATTGTAATTGTTTCCTAGAATCTTTATCATATTAAAGTCGTTTTATTATTAATAAATTTTATTATTATTCACACTTACATCAGAATCCGAGGTCTAACTGTGTGGTGATGGGCTACTTATGCTGTTAAGCATTCTACAAAGAATTCTTTAGTCGATATATTTTGAGGCTTCGGATTTATAGGAACAATTACACTGCAAACATGAAGAAAAAAATATAAACAGTTAATAATAGTAATAATTTAACTGAAAACAGTCTAGACATAAACAAAACAGTCTAGTCATATAACTTACATTTTCCTTTTGCCAGAGAGATAACTTGCCTCCAAGATGATTTTTGTATTAAAGTAGCATATGTTCATAAAAATAATTGGTCAATATGTCTTTCCTTCATGCATTTTAAGCCCTCAATATTACTGATATTCTTTTCTGTTAATAAAAACATTCTTTCAAAAAACGTTAAAAAATTTAAGAAAATTTACCTTTTAGGAACACATAAAGTTGATCATAGAGTTTCCATGATTTCAGTAGTTTTGACAAGTCATCATCCTCTTGTTTTGGTTGTGGTTTGATGTTTTTGATTAATTTCAACTGCAATTATTCTGGTTCGTTTTGATTGAGAAACGATAATTCGCCATCTGAATTAATAACCATGATTGATTGAAGATTCGCTTCAAAATTTTTGAGAAGATGTCAAGTCTTAACAGATGTTTTAGGATTGCAGGTGGATTCTTGAAGTTCACTTGTGGAACTACCTGGGTTTTGGGAATTCATTATGTAGTATTTTTTATTTTCTATAGGAAAAGAATTTTGTATCGATTAAAGCCACATTTTGTAAAGCCACAAATTCTTTGGGTTTTTTTTGAATTTTTCAATAAAGTATAGTGACTACTGCCAATTTTTGAAAAATCTTTTCAAACTAAAAACAAAAAATACCAGAAGCTAGTGGATGAAAATAAGAATTCTGAATAATTGCAATCGAGCTTATACTGATAAAGTAGTAAATACGCAAATAAAAGCCAAATTTAGAAAAATTCCCTTAAATTCAAAGCGAAAAACGTCAGAAGCTAGAGGATACAAATTAGAGCTCAGAAAACCAAGAATCACTGCAATCGAGTTGATAGTTTACGAGAAAAGTCAAATTATGTTTGGGTATTTTTCGAAATTTTCAATAAAGAAGTGAATACTGCAACTATAGCCAATTTTGAAAAACTCCTTTAAATTCAAAATAGCCGTGTTTCTTTGGATGTGGAGAACAACACTCATGAGTAGATACAAACGATAATCTAGAAGGTACTACCAACTACTCGTGCTTTCATGTGCGAGTAGATGAGATTTGTAGGAAAATCAATTCTTTTTGAGTTCCATTGAAAATGGCTAGCTAAGAACTCATGAGTACTTCCCCACCTCCAAGAAAACACAGCTGATGTAATCAAGTCGAACTTTTTACAAAATATATAGATAAATGTATATAATTTCTTTTAAAATTGTCAAAAAGTAGTGATACATAATAATAACTATTTTTCTGTGAGTGATAGGTATACCTAATGAAAATATACTATAAGGAGCTGATGAACAAAAGCGGCAGGTGCTGTACCATAAATTTCTTGGGCAAATTTGCTAAATTTCGGAATACATCCATTTCTGTATAAAACGTCAGCTTTTTGTGTGCTTTGTATATATTATACCCGGTTTTGATTGATAATCCTTAAAAAATCAAAGGAATCGAACTTAAAGACGGCAAAAAGTAAAATAAAAACCTATACATATTTACAGGACAGCTTCACTTTTGTTCATAAGATTTTCTATTATAAAAACATATACTTACTTTGAAATGCTCCAAAACGCTTTGTTTTATTTAAAAGTTTATGTTTTTCCTTTTGATTTTCAAGTTTTTAATATATTTTTTTATTATTATATTATGCTTACAATGCTTTTTTAACTTTTTGTTTTCTATCACTTAAAATTTCAACTGCTTGCCATGAAAACTACGAACCAAGTGATGTAAATCCACGAAAATCACTCAAAATAACGGAACTCGAAGGAAATTACCTTAGGACTATGCTAAATCACCTTAGAACTAAGCTAATTTAACACATCTAATGCATTTTGAAGGGAAAATCACCTTATGCCCTAGGTAAATTTACCTTAGGCCTAGGTAAAAGTTTCATTAGTATAGACGGTTGGCGGTAACTTTGCCCTAGTGCTAAGGTAAAATCACCCTATCCCTAAGGTAATATTACATATATAAAGAAGATTGGAGGGAAAATTACCTAAGGCCCTAGGTAAATTTAGCTTAGGACTTGGTAAAACTACGCTAGTAGCGATTATGGTTGGCGTTGGCGTTGGCGTTGGCGTTGGCGTTGGCGTTGGCGTTGGCGTTGGCGTTGGCGTTGGCGTTGGCGTTGGCGTTGGCGTTGGCGTTGGCGTTGGCGTTGGCGGGAATATTGCCGGATTGGGCTTTTCCAAAAACTATATATCTATAACTATATTATATTTGGCGATTCTAGTTGGGGAGAAAACAATGCAATACAAACAATTATACATATGCATACAAACACTTTTCCAAAGGTGCGAATAGTGTGCACATTGTGATTTATCGTTGTGTATGTAAGTATATTTGTTTGTATTGCATTGTTTTCTCCCCAACTAGGCAATTTTTGTTGTTGATTGTTTCACATTGTCACATTGACGTATGAGGGAACTTCCCAATTGCTAAGGTAAAATGATGCGTTCTTTTTTAAAAAATTTAACTTTCTTAACAATAGTAAATTTTCCTCGTTCTTTTATTCCATAAAAGTAACATTAATAAGTAAGAAAAAAGGAACGATAAAAGTTAAGAGTTAGACACGAGACTTTTTTGCGGTCGTTTTGTCTTTCGTCCTTTTGACAGCTTGGGTGAAGGGTGTAGAAGTCGGTCGAACCATTTGCAACGTGTGCATGGGTTCAACCGAGCCATTTGGATTATCATCAAGTAGGAAATCAGCAAGCGAAATTGGTCACTTTCTGTTCGTGTTTGGATTGCTTTCTAAGTCTAAGAAAGAAGTTGTTTTTTTTACGTTTTCTTATAATTTCCTTAAAAATCTCTTATATCTTTCACACGAGGAAACAAAATCGTAGACATTTTCTGTAGTTTCCTTTTAAACAGGGGGTGTAGAAATGTAAGTGGAATGAAGTACTTTCCACCCTACATTTCTACATCCCTCACCCAAGCTGTATAAACAACGAAAAACGAAACGAATGAAAAAACGAGTCGTGTAATCAGCGCCTAAAAGTATACCATGCCTACGTTCTGTAACTCGCGCATCGATAAGATCAAGTGAGAAACGATGAAAATTGTAACAAATCGTTTGAGGTTTGTTCCAACTTTCAACGTTTCTCGACCAATTTTATCAATGACTGCTTTTACACGACTGCAATATTTAACGGGGTTTCTCTTTTGAGTTTCTTTTGGATTGCGACATCCATTTAAACGCTGAAAATTTGAATAGCTGCAATTTTTGTTAAATGAGAAGGAAACACCTCTTCACACTTTTTACTCCGCTTATGTCTCAAACAATACGAAAAAGCACACAAAAACGCAAATGACAGAACATCAATAGTATTTTCTTTTGCAACTTGTTATTTTCTTTTCTCTTAACTTTTTTTTTACAGCAGGTTCTACATTTCACTTTCACTCGAAGTAGAATTGAAATCAAATGATGAAATTAGATTGACTTCAATTTCATTTCGAGCGAAAGTGAAATGTAGAACCTGGCAGTTAATATTTTTTTTAACAAAAAAACACTTTTTCACACACCGCACTGAAAGCAAACAAAACGATTGAATGCTGTAAAAAAACTGGTCGCATATTGAATTGGGGAACGATTTTATAACGAGAAAAAGATGACAGCGATTCATGTCACGCTCTCGTCTCGTTTCTTCGTCACATTTACATTACGTCTGTTTGGTAGAGTGAAATTTCTTGCAAATTTGCAAAAATTTTTCAGAATTTTCTGTCAATTTTTTTTAAAAAAAGTTACCATTACACGAGGAAACAAGTTGCTGGAAATTTGTTGACGTTTTCTTTTAATTTCCACCAATCGTCGACCACTTCTCTTACTTGGTGCCCTTCTCATCTTAAAACTTAAAGTTGGTGGAAACTCAGTTATCCATGTCCAAGACACAGAATAAAACAAACACAGAAAATAACAAGCCGGTTTGATTTATTTTTTTAAGAAACATGTGTAAAACATGTCAAACTTTGAAAGAAGAAGAAATACACCTAGAAAGGGAACATTTTTCAAAAAGTTAACAAATGCGCTGAACCACTTTTTGTATAAAATGTTCCTTTTGTGTACAAGACGGTCAAACGGTGAAAAATCATTTTGAACCTTGTAATTTTTAAATTGTAAAATTTGGACAGATTTTAAACTACCGATTGCGACACGTCGAGTTCGGCCTAAGGTGATTTGGAATTAACATTGCGAATACCGAAATGATTTTTTTGTATATTCTTAGCCAACGTCACGTGACAGACATTTACAGCTGTGTATTTATCAGTTTTCACACTCCTTGCACACAGAAATTTGCAAGTTATCCAATGGGGGAGCAATTATTTGCTATCTCATTGTGCTCTCTCGTTGCAACTTTTTTGAGTTAACAAACAGGAATTTTAGACAGTTTGTGAAACGTTGGCAAACAGCTAACAAACAAGCACAAAAGAGACATGTAGTGGAAATTTGCCGAACATTACGATTTTGTGTGTCCACAATCTTCGGTATTGTAACGTGAAAAACTGAATGTCCAAATGACGATTTTGTTAATTTGAGATACATTTTATTTTTAAATAAAAATTTAAGTTAAGTGAGAAGTTCAGTAATGAGATTTTCCCTTCAAGTCGGAATATTGCCTACGCCCTTGTCTAGGTGATTAAAGGAATGCGGATGTCCTCCCTGACAAAAATATTGCGACGCCGCTGTCAGCTAATCAAGATTTTTGGCGGCAATATTGCCCTAGTGCTTGGTAAAATCACCTAAGATCTAAGACAAAATTGCACATTTAAAAAAAATTGGAGGGAAAATTACATAAGGTCCTAAGTAAAGTTACGTTAGTTCTAGGCAAAGTTATGTTAGTCAAATAACATTTCAAGAAAAAAAATTAGCTTAGTTTCCTAAGGCAAATTAGCCTATTTGACTTTACCTAGGGCGTGCATAAATCACCTTAGTTCTAGGCAAAGTTATGTTAGTCAAATAACATTTCAAGAAAAAAAATTAGCTTAGTTTCCTAAGGCAAATTAGCCTATTTGACTTTACCTAGGGCGTGCATAAATCACCTTAGTTCTAGGCAAAGTTATGTTAGTCAAATAACATTTCAAGAAAAAAAATTAGCTTAGTTTCCTAAGGCAAATTAGCCTATTTGACTTTACCTAGGGCGTGCATAAATCACCTTAGTTCTAGGCAAAGTTATGTTAGTCAAATAACATTTCAAGAAAAAAAATTAGCTTAGTTTCCTAAGGCAAATTAGCCTATTTGACTTTACCTAGGGCGTGCATAAATCACCTTAGTTCTAGGCAAAGTTATGTTAGTCAAATAACATTTCAAGAAAAAAAAATAGCTAAGTTTCCTAAGGCAAATTAGCCTATTTGACTTTACCTAGGGCGTGCATAAATCACCTTAGTTCTAGGCAAAGTTATGTTAGTCAAATAACATTTCAAGAAAAAAAATTAGCTTAGTTTCCTAAGGCAAATTAGCCTATTTGACTTTACCTAGGGCGTGCATAAATCACCTTAGTTCTAGGCAAAGTTATGTTAGTCAAATAACATTTCAAGAAAAAAAATTAGCTTAGTTTCCTAAGGCAAATTAGCCTATTTGACTTTACCTAGGGCGTGCATAAATCACCTTAGTTCTAGGCAAAGTTATGTTAGTCAAATAACATTTCAAGAAAAAAAATTAGCTTAGTTTCCTAAGGCAAATTAGCCTATTTGACTTTACCTAGGGCGTGCATAAATCACCTTAGTTCTAGGCAAAGTTATGTTAGTCAAATAACATTTCAAGAAAAAAAAATAGCTAAGTTTCCTAAGGCAAATTAGCCTATTTGACTTTACCTAGGGCGTGCATAAATCACCTTAGTTCTAGGCAAAGTTATGTTAGTCAAATAACATTTCAAGAAAAAAAATTAGCTTAGTTTCCTAAGGCAAATTAGCCTATTTGACTTTACCTAGGGCGTGCATAAATCACCTTAGTTCTAGGCAAAGTTATGTTAGTCAAATAAGATTTCAAGAAAAAAAATTAGCTTAGTTTCCTAAGGCAAATTAGCTTATTTGACTTTACCTAGGGCGTGCATAAATCACCTTAGTTCTAGGCAAAGTTATGTTAGTCAAATAACATTTCAAGAAAAAAAATTAGCTTAGTTTCCTAAGGCAAATTAGCCTATTTGACTTTACCTAGGGCTTGCATAAATCACCTTAGTTCTATGCAAAGTTATGCTCGTACACTAACATTCCTACACAAAAAATGTTAACTAAGTTTCCTAAGGTAAGTTAGCCTATTTTACATTACCTAGGGCGTACTTAAATTGCCTTAGCACTTGGCTATGTTATGCTCGAAAGATAACATCCATACAAAATAATTCACCTAAGGCAACTAAGGCAATTTTACACAGATTTTTTCTCTGAGTGTACATACTGCCAAATGAGTTTTTGTTCTCAATGTTGCGCTACAACCTACTAATCGATTAATGATGACTCTTGCCCTAAAGTCACACCGTCATGACCTTCTTCGTTTATCCGCATAATAGCCGTGTAGAACCGATAATGCATGCAATTCATGAGTTGACCATATGACAAGTTGTGCAGATGTTAATTTAAAAACTAAAATGCACTATAGCGTCGTCGTCGGATTCAAAATAATTACATTACTTACAGTCCTTCTTCACAAGTGATGACCTCTCCTATAAATGTAAGAAAACTTGAACGAAGATAGACATCAGATTATCCTTTGAAGATTTTTTTTTTTAAGAATCAAAACACGCGACCGGAAATTAAAGTAATTTTTATGCCCTTCTTTTGTTTTCGTGTTGCAAAATTGAAATTTCTAAAAATAAAGACATTAAATCATAAAATTTCCAAATAAAACAATTACATTTTTTTTTGTTTCTGTGTTAAAAAAAAAAAAAAGTTGTAGTATCATCTTCGTCTTTGATTGCAAAGTCATGTTCTGAATATTTCATTATTTTTTTTAGTTCACGAAAAATACAAACTCTATTATCAGGTTTAAATATCTCATACCCTATATACATAATTATAAATCGAACAACCGTAATATTCAACAATCTTATCGATCAATTAAACTTGAGGGTAAATTATAGACAAAAATTGTTAATTCATGATTCAATATAATTATGTTGGTGTGTACCCACTTGAACAAAAATATGAAATATCATTGTTTTAAATTTTAAATTTAAATAATCATAAATATAGGTAGCTGATAACGAAAATGAGTAAGAAGTTTTTCTTGAATTAAAATTCGGCATTAAATTATCGAAATATAATTACATTATGTCACTTGTGAAATTTTTATGGAATAAACAAATTTCAAAAGGTTGAATTGATAATTTTGATTATAACAGTGATTAACAATGATTAGATTAGATTGTAGGGGATAGAAGGTGTTTGTAAAAAGAAATGTAAAAAGTTTATAAATATACTTTATTGTTATTTACGAGTATGTACCTACCTAAATATATAAAGTAGGGCAAAAGTAATGTAATAATATCACAAATAAGTGTTTGAAAATCTTCATCTTTAGCCGAACTAACGGGTGGGCCATCTAGTGGTTTCTTTTTAAATCATAGGTTATTTTGACACTGATTCGAAATATTGACAGGAAGTCAGTATCACGAAATGAGTCGCTTCACGCTTGAACAACGTTGGGAAATATTGAAAACTTATTTTCAAAGTTGCATTGAGTGTAGCCCAAAAATTGCGTTTTTTTAAAAGAGGTGCATTTTCATCTCGGCGTCGTTAACAAACAAAATTGTCGCATCTGGGGCTCGAAAAATGCGCACGTTATTGTCGATAAGCCAATGGATCCATATGTTTGGTGCGAATTGTGGAGTGGTGGCATCATTGGACCATTTTTCTTCGAAAACATTTCGGTCAACGGTGGGCGTTACAGAGGCATGTTAACCGACTTTTTTTTTACTCGAAGATTGAAGACATGGATTTGGACGACCTCTGGTTCATGCAGGATGGCGCGCCATACCACAATCGATCTTTTGGGCACCAAATCGTGTTATCAGCAGTCTTCGTGATGTCAATTGGCCGCCTCGGAGCAGCGATTTGACCCCTTTAGATTTTTTTTTTGTGGGGCACCGTGAAGGACTGATGTTATGCCAACAATCCGGAAACGATTCAAGCACTTAAGGCCAATATCATCCAAGTAATCCGTGAGCTACAGCCCGAAACCATCACCAAGGTCTTGGAAAATTGGAGTGACAAAATGCGCTACTGCGAAGCCAGCCGAGGCAGCCCATTGAACGACACGTTGTGTTTCAGAATTAATGGGAATAATGCTTGCTCTTACTAATAAAGCTATAATACATGTAAAAAATTTAATTTTCTTCATTATATTGCATTTCTAAAACGAAACTTGTATTTGGCCCACCCTGTATGTAGTACCTATCTATGTATATATCGCAAGTAAAAATATTATTGATTGTGTTGATTACATGATATTTGCTGTGACCAAAAATGGTATCATTAAATCTTGTCAAAACCTATTAGAATTAAAAAAAAAATAAATAGCAATTTGTTTAAAATTTTTTAAACACCTTAATATACCCTGTTTTGACTCGATCAACCATCTCGAAAAACATCTTGTTAACACATCAATCCGTGACACATAACAACATATTTTTTTTTCCGCATTGATGTCTATTTATAAAGTATATCTGCTCTTCAACCCTTTCAATTGGGGTAATCATTTCTTCTTAAATCACTTCTTGTTGTCTTCCCTTCTTCGTGTGTTAAAGGTTTACTCCTTATACCTATGTACATATAAGAACAAGAAGCACGCTTTTCAATCTATCGAGTGAATAGCTTAAGTGAAATTGGGTATTTACGATGTGTGGACATTTGGCACAATCCCCGCATAAAAAAAAAATGTAAGCCATTCTTTCTTCCTTCTTTTTCTTTATTTTTTTCCACGTGGCTTTGGCTTACCAATATTTCCCACTTTTTTTTTTTTTATAAAATTTAACCGGCCGCCTGTGTAGTTGTTGCATGCCACGTCTTATAATATACAATCGTTTATCCTTGATCTTTATCAAGTTGAGAAAAGATGTCTTCATAGAATGATACAAGGGTTGCATCTTGTCTATTTTTTTTATTTTTATTTTTTTTTCAAACTGTTGCCTACAACATTTGAAACATTTATGAAGATTGAAAGGGTTGCAGCGCTGTGATGTAAAAGAAGGGTGCATATATTTACGGTACAAGAAAAGGGTTTAACTAAATCAACTCCTGACCAGATAACTTTATTCTCCAGGGATGATTTGTCCTAAGCCATTTTTTTTTTCTGTACCAGAGTTAAGTGCTTTTTTAATTCAATCAAATTGCCCCTTTGTATGAAGTGAAAAAAAAATTGTTCTTTATGAACTTACATTCGTGTTAATGTAAGGATTTGAAGAACAGGAAATTTTAACAGGGTCAGTTGCAAATAAAAAAGGAGGAGTTTCTTAAATTTGAATTAATTTGACGCATTTTTGAAAATATCTACTTGTTATTTTAAAACATTTTCGTTTTTATTACCTATACATTTACATTTCGTCATATATTTATAAATGTTGTCTAACTTTGGACAGCAGTCCTTGGCTAATGTAACTTTTTATTTAATCAAATTAAGCATATTTCCAACTATTTTTATGGACTATCAAGACATTGTCTAACTAGACAAAAATCTAAAAAAATAAGCCTGCTTAAGTTTAACAAATGTAAAGGGAAATTATCAACAATGTTTACTTTACATAATTAACTACATAATAATATTGGTGAAAAATTTTAGACGATCAAGTACGATGGTGGGCATTTTTTTAGGATGACACATAGGATTTACTAAATTTTAATCGAGTTAGCATCGTGCTATCTTTTTAACATTTTACTTAAGATAAAATTACCAAATGTCTATTTTAAGTTTATATCATACTTACTCCCAATGTCACTTTGACAAATAAAAATGTGAAAATGGTAAGTGTATCTACTTGTTTGCACGAACTGTCACTTTTTTAGGCATGGTAGGCTGAAGTTTATTAAGAAAATATGTTTTATATATGATACTAGTTAAAAACATTTTTAAAAACTAAGAACATTTTAGTAGATAATGAGCTATAAAGTTGCTAAATTCCTAAATTTTGCGCCAAAAACTCAATCACCTTCTTATAGCCAAAATAAACAGCGACGAGACTTATTTTAATCTAGTCTCTTATTGGTCTCGTTTAAATAAAAAAAAATTTACAAATTATCCTTCGTCACTTTGAAAGTGAAAGAGAACAATTAATTATTTGTCTTTTACTTTGACAGAAAATTATTGTGCGAAAACGAGTGCAAAAACTTTCATTCTCACTTTTTGATAGAAAAAATGAAAAACAGCTTTCATTTATGAAAATAGGGAGTTCTCTGAGATCTTTGAAATAAATACTGACCAAAAAATATTAAAAAGATCAATTTGTTGTCGAATAGAAATTATAACTAATGGGTGGTTAAATATTAAGGGCCGATGTTGAATGTGAACCACACCTAAACGTCAAGTTTTTTTCTGCATTTCATTTGACATTTCTCAATTTCAGACTAACTCAATTAAGCCTCTTGACCATTTCAAGGCGTCGTTAATGGTCAGAATGGTGGCAAGAAATGGCAACAGTGGATGATCAATTTTCGAAGAAAATCATCTTCAGTGATGAGGCACATTTTCACCTCAGTGGATTCGTCAATAAGCAGAATTGCCGCATTTGGGCGAATGATAATCCAAGAGTGATTGTCGAAAAACCAATCCACCCACAAAGAGTGACTGTTTGGTGCGGTTTATGGGCTGACGGCATCATCGGGCCGTATTTTTTCCAAAATGAGGCCGGTCAGGCAGTTACTGTGAATGGTGTTCGCTATCGTGAGATTATGGCCCGAATTGGAATTGGAATTGGCCGCCAAGATCATGTAATTTGACACCGTTGGACTTTTTTCTTTGGGGTTATTTGAAAGAAAATGTGTACGTCGATAAGCCAGTAACAATTCAAGAGCTAAAGGATGAGATAATTCGGCAAATTAACGGCATAGGACCTAATTTATGCTTCAGCGTCATCGAAAATTTGGACCATCATCGGATGGAGGTGTGCCGCCGAGGTCGCAGCGGCCATTTGGCCGATATTTTGTTCCTTAGATAATTGAACCATACCAATGTTATCATAATAAAAAGAAATGACAATAATTTCTTAAATAATTTGTGTTTTATTCAAAATCAACATCGGCCCTTAAAATTTAACCACCCTTAAATTTTGAATAGCCCGCTATTTGGGCAGTTGTCACTTTTGAAGCTGTCATCTATTGGCATTTGACAAGTAAAAACTTTGACATTACTAAAAATGGAACGATACATGCTTCAACAACGCATTGTAATTGTTAAAATTCACTACAAATAATGGCGCTAGGTGCCACACAAGCAACGAAACAATCGCAAATTTGCAAGAAAAATTTCCTGACCGTGTTATTTCTCGAAGAGGTGATCACAATTGGCCACCGAGATGATCTTGTGATTTAACACCTTTAGACTTTTTTCTTTGGGGCCACGTGAAAGATAAGGTATATACAAATGCTCCACAATCGATTCAAGACCTTAAAGATAGATTTCGTGAAGTGATCGAGGACATACAGCCGCAAATGTGAAAATTGGTCATGGAAAATTTCATGAAAAGGATATGGTGCTGTAACGATAGCCGTGGCGGCCATTTGACTGATATCGTTTTCCATTGTTAATGGCATACCTTCTTCTTCTTTACTATATATTTGATACTTTGCTGTTTTGAATTTAGAATATCTTGTAGCTAATCGTGTTTAAAAAAATGTCATACTATTTTTGAAAATAATTTAATCTTTAAAATGCGCATAAACCAATTTTTCGATAACTTCGCCAATTAAGAGTAAAAATCTAAAAACCAGTATTTTTGTCATCTGACCAGTTTTTTTTTTTTTTTAATAATATTATTTCTTAAATGGTTAATGTTCAGAAAAATATGTTACGGTCTTTTTGGGAGAGCTTCACATTACGTACAAAATTTGTTTGTACGTTCATATTTTCGTAAAAATTCACAGTTTGGGAGTTTTATGTAAAAAACCAACATTTTAGTCAAATTCGTAATCAAATTTTTACCTGACGTTATGAAAATAAAAAAAAGTGTTCGATGTATTCTGAGCAAGTCTGCCAATATGCACATTGAACTTTCACTGCCTATAACAACTGATCCACCAATTATTGATAGTTTCTTCAAAGGCTATTATGTAAGACACCACGTAGAACATACAATTCTGACGCAGCATAAAATTAAAAAAAAAAAAAACTAATTCTTCACCAATATTTTTAACCCTCCTCGTAGTTTCCTTCCTCCATCCATAAGGCACACTACCTGCTGAATACCCCAATCACTGCATCAAGATGTTTTCTAATATAGTTTTGCCATACAGTATAATACACAGCTACAGCATCACCAAGGCTTCTTCCACTCCTTTACGTAGGTATATGTTGAGCTGAGCATCCTGCAATTTTAAAACATCTTTTATAAAAATGCAAAAATTCCATGTTACAACTCATGTAGAACAACGAACGTCGCCGCAGCCGTTGCTCGTCGTTGTCGTCCTAGCGCGTGTTTCGCGATTCCGGAAGAAAATTATTAAACCACTACCTATACCTACAATATATCCATCTACAGTCCACGCAAAGACGAACCGAACCATATTGGCTTAAACGGCGCGGCGATTCTTGGGCTTATCTGGTAATTGGATTAATGAAAATTCGTGAGCGTCTATGGGTTTCTTCGTATGAAGCTTATACGGGTCCATGTTACCACAGAATCAGCTGCAACAGCAGAAGCATAACACCAAACCAACATTACACCGTCAGTCATGCCATGCGATTGCATTCACTTATAGAGGAGTCTTGGCCTTTGCATACCGTACATCTTAGCATACATATATATTCATATATACTCACATCTGTTTTGCAGGCGGACAGGTAGTGCACCACCATTCCACCTTCCAACATGATGTTAATAATTACATGCAAATATACAGGGTGGGATTTAATTTGTTTATTTTAAAGGGCCCCAACAAAAAATATAAACGAAAAATTATATAAAATTAATGGGACCACCTCTATCGTGATATATAATAAATTAAATTATTGTATTCCACAAAATTTTTAAGTAAAATGTTAATATTTTGCGAAGAAGTGCCAATGTGACGAGTCTAAAGTTGCGAATTTCACTTCATGTATCAGAATTTTGAGTGAAATTAAGTTTAAAACAAAATGTTGGACTTTATTTCCCTTTGAAGAATCCAACCGCAATCTATTGGAACTAATTTCATTTGGCAAAATTTATTAACCGTATTATGGTTTCATGCCCAGCCTATGCCACATAAAAACAAAAATGTTTTCCACGGGTAACTGCCTCTTGCGATGAATTGACAAATCCTCCAAGAATATCTCTTGTCATGAAAAAGTGTTTCTCACCCTAACCGTTCGGATTCGGCAGAAAATTGTAGGTCCCCTGTATTCCTGCCAATAACACGCACACAGGAATGGTTTAGAGTTGTAAGTCGCTAGGCCCTGGTTCTACATGAGCTGTCGCGCCGAAAAAATTTATTTATTTTATTTTATTATGGTTTCATGTGACATTTTTGAGAAAAATATTAGACACCCAATCCTCTGGGTTGGCGCAGTAATATTCCGAAAGAAGTTTCATCCCATTCGACTGGGACATTATTCCTAAATCTAATTTGGGTCTTTTGTCCTAGATTAAATGGTCAGTTTTTTTTGTTTTTATCGAACATAAAACATAATGTCAAGGTGCTGTTGTTGAAGTAAACTTTTGGTAAAAGTTCGCTAAATTCTAGAATTTCCACCTTTCGGAGTTTAACTGAAAAAATTAAATAACATATTTGAAGTGGGACATTAGTCCACATGTTTTTTTTTTCGTGCGGATGGGACATGAGTCCCGAAATAAATTTGGGACTTATGTCTCACTAAAATGGGACGAAAGTAAGTCCTTCCCGAAATATATTTGGGACTTATGTCTCACTAAAATGGGACAAATGTAGCTTCGGGACTTATGACCTAGAATGCCGTCTTGGTTATTTTCATTCACTTGATTCAGTGAGTTGGGATTGGAAGTATTAACCCTTCAATTGACCAATATCAGCTGAAATCATCACTTCGTGCTCTCACGATGTGTGCCCGATGAGTTTAAGATTAAATCCGACCCTGTACACACAACGTACATGCATAAGCCAGTGGGGACAGAGGATAAACTCCAACTACTACCTGCCAGTGTAAGCAAAATTGACCGACCATCGGTACTGGTTGTGAATTATGAAATGTTGCAACGAAGGCGGTAGCCGAGGATCCATCGTCATCGTTCGCTCATCCAATGTAGGGCTTCCAGTGCGTTTATTTTTTTTATCTACACAGGCCTAAGATTTTGCTCAGTTGAACCATCATGAGAGAATCCAGTTGATCCGTATATGCGCAGAGGTCTTGTGAATAATAATGGAGATGATCAATTTAAATATTCGTCCCAGAACGGAGTGGCGGGGTTTGCATATAGAAAAAGAAAGAATCTGTTTAAAAAAAAAAAAATTCAAAACAAAACAAAAAGAAAAAGAAAGAAAGGCAAAATTGAAGATCCCGAAGGAGGGCATATTCGAAGGATATTCGTTTGTAAACGCCCGCCGTTACGCCCGATCGTTGTACTATAGTTCTGTTTGGTTTGGATTTTGGCTAAGCGTTGGAGTTTTGGAGTCCTTCGTTCTGATGCTTTTGCATCGTGCGCGATTATCTAAATTGCATACGAAATTATTTTAATTAAAAATCTAATTTTGTAAAAAAAAAAAAAATGAAAACTGGATACGCTTGTTGCTTAAAAGCTATAAAGGGGTTCAGTTATTTGTTGGAAACTTTGTATTTTGAGTTTGTGCGCATGCGTAGCGTTTATATACACACATAACAACTAAAAGGAGTTGATTCTTTTTGAAGTCAAGTTCAACATTAATCTTGTGATGATGTTGTTCTTTACTTGTTTACAGTTTTTTTTTTTTTATTTATTTTGTTTATGGGAGGATCATTTAGTTTTATGTAAAACGGATGGAAATTATTAAAAGCTATGTTATTTGGCGTGGGAAAAGGGATTTACAAAGAATTTAATTTAAATAAGTTAGCTGGAATATTGGATGAGAGAGAACTTGAGTAGGTAAATAAGTATAATTGAGATTTTTGTAAATATTTTACTAACACCCCTATTAATAAACTCAAAGCAATGATGAATTATTTTTTGTCAGTTTAATAATTGCGAACATTATTAATATCTAAAACAAATTAATTGAAATTAATTTATGTTAATTAGCTAATTTGATCAAGTAGGTGGATTAACCAGTGATTAAAGTTAAAAGTACCTCAAATATGTTTTCCAACAAAACGCTAGTGAAACATATTTTATCTACACCAACGCATAAAAATCACAGAGAAGCACAAGAACAAGAAGCAACATAGTACAAACACGAATACAACTCAATTGTCACTTTTCCGCACACAATAAATGTTCTGGACAATCAATTCTGTGCGAAAAAAGAGCGGGGACTTCTTCAAATAATCTGCTACAATAATTGCTCATGAAACTGTGTACTGCAAAACGAAAACCAGAACAAAATTTTTCATTTATGATTTCGTTGTGTCGTTTTTGTATGCAGTGTACAATAGGCTTTATGAGAAAGTGATGTGTGCGGAATGTAGTAGATTTTCGTTAAAATTTGCTCCATCTTAAAGTGAATTAGAGGTTGATTGTTTACTAATAAGATATTTTATTTCGTGAATTAATTTTTGGTCAACGTTTTAGTTGATTTATGAACAAGAAGATATAAATAAATATTTTTTATTGACAGGGGTGTAAGTTTTAAATTTTTAAAAATGTACCTTACTTTTTTCCATACAAATTTTCAGTACCAGGGAAAATATGACGTTTGCCTCTCACTCTGGTTGAATTAGCTTGCATAAACCTGTCCCTATTAAAAGCTCTCACAGGATTTCCGTAGTTTGATCATAAATCGCTTCAAATCGGTACTGCCTCAAAAGCTTCAAAAAGCTACAAAACGTGAAGCTCTTTAAAACAAACTAATAGAAGTACTTCTTATCAGAGTTACCACTAGTATACAACAGTATTGCGAGGGATTCTTTTTTTTTAGTAGGACTCCACAAATTTTTTTTAAAACAAACAACAGGGCCCCTATTCCGGTTCTGTGATAAAAGCGATGATAAAACTTTTCATCGATAAATTCGATTTTGCGATTCTTGATCTGTGTAAACATGAAAACTTTTGTCAAAAATTTATCATATGAAAAGTTATTTATCATCGAATTATTTAACCGTGAAATATAATTTAAAACATGACTGAAAAAGAAAATGTACAAATGTTAACAAATATTTCAGAGGTTTTACAACAAATAAAGGAAAGACATGAATTTTGAATTAAAGTTGTAGTACCTTTTTATTTATGCTTAAGCCGTGAGGTATATTGTTACAAAATGTTTGATTTCTTTTTGATGGTAAACTTTTAAAAATATAAAAATAATTCAAACTAATGACGGAACATAATATGAGGATTTATTTAAAATCTGGAAACATATAAACCATTTTTGTAGGTCCACTAGTTTCCAAAGGATCGGATGATTTATGATCACGTTTTCTGATCCCAAAATGGGATCACAAACCATCCTATCCCTTGGAAACTTGTGAACCTACAAAAATGGTTTATACGTTTCCAAATTCTAAATGAACCCTTCTTAAATATGAGGTATACTGTCACAAACAATTTGTACATTTTTTGAGTGTCTCCCTTTCCTGCAATAGTACACATGTTCAATGTTTTTCTTAGGAGAAGTTTTCTTAATGTGGGTTCCATCTATTAGTCCAATTACTCCCGGAAAAGAAGCTACTTCAAAAAACTTCTGTTTCACACTTGCGAGTTCTTCATTGGATGGAAATTTAATAAACTAGTCTGCGATTGCATTAAGTACTTCTGCAACTTCATTGACACAACGGCTGACAGAAGTTTGTGATAGCGCTAGAAGTATGTCCTGCCCAACATATCGCTGATAGCTGCCGCTAGCCAATAATTTTATATGTGGGGGCAAGCCATGTATTCGACTTGGCTTCTTTAATAGTGGAGACATTTTGTCGATTAATTCCCGGCAAAGATGCTTGGGAAAACGATAAAAATCCATAAAACCTTCTTCCAAAAGAACTTGGAATGGATTCTTCGTGTCTCTCAAATTTCTACTCAATATTCTCATTCTAAATCTGAAATTAAAAAGAAAAAAACTTATTTATTACATTACCCACATATTTTATTTTACTTGCACAAACCTTTCAGATCTTCTGCGCTCTTCATTAAATGAAATATGAATTAAAATTGAACTTATTTCAATCGAATTTATTTTTTGTTTAAAAAATTACAGACAAATGCAAAGACTCGCTCTGTCAAATGACTTTTTTTTTCATTCAGCCACATTCAGCACACATTCAGAACAAAATCAGCTGATTTTATCATAGGTGAAACCAGAATCAACTTTTTGGGTAAAATGAAATGATAAAATGAAAAAGTCGTATGAAAACTTTCGTGATAAAAAATTTATCATTTCATTTTATCATATAACCGGAATAGGGGCCCAGAAGTACAGTAAAAGCCGATTAAGAGAAACGGCAAAATGTCACAGTATTTCTTCCACTTAAACGGGTTTTTCACTTAACCGAACCCCGCTTAAGTGAAAAAAAATTCACTTAAGCGGATTTAAAAATTCCAAGATTAAAATTTAGCGGTAACTTAAAGCTAGAAAAAATTGAATTTATCTTTTGAAGTTGCCTAGAAAAAGTTTAAATAAAATAGATAATAGATAGCTTAAATCATAAAAATATAGATAAATTAAATGGCTTGTGACATATCAGAAATTCAAATGTTATTTGTGTGGTGAAAATGGTGGAGGTGAAAAATAAAAAAGAAGTGAAAGCATTCAGCAAATTTTTTGTTCTGTTCGGTTCAATTTTTTCTCACTTAAGAAGTTTTTTTTCAATGAAAAATATAAAATTTAACTGAAAATATGTTTCAGGTAAGCGGGTTTCTCGCTTAAGCGAGTTTCGCTTAAGCGGAGTGTTTTGTAGGTTGAAAAATGCTCGGGGATAAAAAAAAATGTTTTCTCTTAAGCGGGATTCTCTTAAGCGTGTTTTACTGTAATCATATTTGCCCAAGAGCATGGTTTTGAATTAATCAGGAAAAGTTTAGCATCCTAAAATGGGCATGTCTAGATTTTAAACACTTGTTTTTTTTTTTTAATGTGAAACTACATTGTAATTCTATAATCGTGTTCCTTTGTTTTTAGTTTATTTATTTTACAATATTTTTTTATATAAAAAAAGAAAAATATTGAGAATTCTTAAATTCGTAGACTTTTTCTAATTTTATACATTTATTTTTAAAAGGACAGCTAAACAAAAATCTATCCTATCCTTCTACTCCTTCTTACATTGCCTAATTTATAAGACCCTAGGTCTTACTGGCATATTTATATTTGTGTTTGTTTGTTTGTTAAGGACACATTTATTTTTTAAAGGACACATTGTTTTTTTTTCGACTTATAGATATACATATATAATTTGGCGTGCGGTAACACTGACTATTATAATTTATTTTAAATAAGGAATGGCAACTCTGCTTGGATGTGAATATTAATGTACGTCTTAGAAGGATACGAAAGCATCTAACTGATGCGCCCACTGTCGGAACTTTTCGAAACGCATTTTGGAGTTCAGATCACAAAAACTTTTAATTGAATAAAAAACAATACTATAATTTCTTACTGATATAAGGCCCGACTGGATTTAATTCTAAGCAATAATATTAAATAATAAGGAATTTTTTATGTGATGATAGCACACTTGCAGTTAGGCTGCCAAGCTTTCGTACCATCATAACCTTTATTCAAACCTTCAATTTTAAATAATATTTATAAGAAAAACAATTTCAAACAAACCGTGTTCGTTTTTCATAGTCTTAGCAATGTCAATTTTTAGCAACTATTGATTTCGGAAAAATGCACAAAATTGAAGTAGTTTTCAAAATACTGCCTGTCGATCAGTCAGTATTTCGAAAACTACTTTATTGTACCTACAATCCATGATCCATATAATCTGTATGAAAGTAATACTTTGCCTTTTAGACCAAGATTAATATTAATCTTTCACTGTGTTCCCTTTTCTAATTGGTTCCGTATTTACATTCTGTGAAGCAACGCAAGCACAAGCTTTCTAGTGATATTGAAAGAAAATTCTTTGCCAAACCATTTTTGTAGAATTCTAAAAACAAAGATACATAGAATTTCATCATATATATACCAATCTATCTAGTGGTATAACTTAGAGTAACTTTTCCAGCTGACTTACTTAATACACAAATGTATATTAAATACCAACCTGCTCTGATGTTATGTATGTACATTGTACAGATGTATAAAGTTCAGCATCATGAATGTTTACAACAACTCAAAAAAAAAAAAAACAAAAAAGAGTTCAAAAGAAAGGTCTCTAACCGCGTTTCGTGGTTCAATGCAATTTCCTCAAATCCAGCACATTGAACTTGATACAAAAAAAAAAAACTAAAATAAAATTCTCAATTTGATTTGTTTACGTGCCTCCCAGAAACCTCAATTACATCACACATAAAAAAAAATAATAATAATAATAAAATAAAATTAAATCTATAAAGAGGGCTCGATAATCCCATTTTTGTATCTATCTATCTTCGTATATATGTATCTTTGTATGTTATTATTACTTTTTATTTTATTTTTTTTATTTTTTGTTAATAATACATACAACCAAAGCATGATGGTTATGACAAATCATGGTAATAAAATTTATTCTCTGAAAGTTCTATTAAACCATTTTTGACGCCACTCACTACCGCAGGCAATTACATTCTAAACATAAAATATTCATATTATTATCTACATTAGAAGCACAATAGTAATGGAAGAAAAGAAAACCAACGTTTAGGTCGTACGGTCTTGTCCCCTTCTATAATGAAAGGTATAACATTGGTCATATATATTTTATTAATAATTTTAAATTATTTAGTTTATCGAGATTTTAGGACTTTTTCAAAAATATGGTGAAAATTGCATCGCAGTGTGTGTCTGTGTCTTGTATACCTATACAGTACAGTAGGGTGACCAGATCTATCCATCCTCAATGAAAGGAGGACATCCACAGAAATCTCAAAAAATAATTTATTAATTTATTGGAACAAAAACGACTTCATAAAGTGTGTTATTTAAAAAAAAACTATAACCAATAAAAATAAACCAAAAAATCGGTTTGTCATTGGACATTATTTATTTTCAAAAAAAGTATCGCCTCATTTATTCATAATTTACAAGAAAAAGGATTAAAAAGAGTGTCTGCTACCTCGTAAAGTGGTGTTGGAGTGGGTCCCATTTAAAATGCACGGGACCACTAATACATGCTCATCGAGTAGTATACATTATTGACAGCTAACAGCTTGTAGGGTAAAAGAGAACAAACCTCTTAAGTCGGTTTTCTAGATAAAATACGTACTCTATGATTTTAGCATTATGAGCAGGAATCGCAATTTTGTGCAATAATCAAAAATTCGCTATTTAATTCTGAATTGCACTAATTTTTTTCTAATATTCTACCCATGTTTATTGTGAGTGCCATAGCAAGATTGGAACGTGACCAAAAAAGTTTTCTGCAGTTTGCCTTAAGACGCTTAGGCTAGGAAAATCCCAACGAGTCTTGAGAACCGACGCTCTTATTTAAGTTTCGTTTTTATTGTTAAAATAATTATTGGAAATATAGACTCTTTTTACCTTTTGTCCCCAATAAATTTTAATATTCAGAGGAACTTTAAAAATATACCCAACTTCAAACTGTGGTACTAATTATGCAAGATTTTCTCCATTAAATAAAATGTTTAAATTATTGTATCTTCTTATAATAAAAGATGTAATAACTTATGTGACCAATCACTAATTTTTTTAACTAAGTTTATATAAAATTTGTATTCAATTATTTAATTGTACTATAGTTACGTATTTTTTGAGCTAGTCTTTAGCTATATATGTGAATAAATGAGTAGGTGCGTTTACAAAATTAGTAAGTATTTTAAAATTTCTTCTTCCAAAAACAACGTTCTTAAATTACAAAACAACAAAAATTTGTTTTTGTTAATTTTAAGAGCGTGTACGCACCAAAATTATTGTTTTATTGTAATTTTGTTTCACAGAAAAGAGGACAAATTGCTCTTTTTTTCAATAAGATACCAGACAAAAGTTTCAAATGTCAAAAAGAGGACGTCTGATCAGCTTAGCAACACTATAACAACATTGAATTGAAAAAATTAGACATACAAACATACCTATACCCACATACTGGCACAGGAATTGTTGTTTCTCCGCAAAAATTTCTTACATTCCAATTCGACAAGTCTCCAAATTATGTATTATGCATATTTATCATTAAAACGGAAACTCAACAATCTACATATTGCAATGAAAAAGTTTCTCATGTTTAAATTTTAATTTCATAAAAACCAATGACATCACCAAATTGACTAAACACAAAATTTAAAATTCTTATGCATTATTTACATGAAAATCTAGACTGCAACTGCAGCGGGACCTAATAAATTATTGAGTTAAATAATAGTGTTAGTCACAGAGACAATAATTATTCACAAAAAGGAAAACTTTCAACTTGGAAACTTCCAATGCAGAAGCACAAAAATGAAAATCTATTGCAACGAGGCATGAAAAATACAAGTGTTTGCGTTTCGGTTACGCATATCTATGAACAGAAAATGACATTTGTTAGTGTATCTACAGTTTTGATATTAAGTTAACTGCCTGAACACGATGGAATAGCTGAAATAGATGTCAAAGTATTCAATACACACAAATTCAATGATACGATCACAACGCAACGCATCTGCAAACGAAGATGGAATCGGTACCGCAAGAGTTCACTAACTTTTAACTTTTCACGTTTAGCACTTTTGACGTTTTAATTTGTGTGAAGAAAAAAAAAGAGCCGGAACAAAAATATTGAAGCTGAACACGCCTAAAAAAGTGATAGTTCCTGGAAACAAGTAAGCAAACATACCATTTTCACATTTTTAACTGTCAAAGTGACATTTGGAGTTGTTATACTACTGAAAAGTTAAAATAGACATTTGAAGATTTTAACTTTAATAAAAAGTACAAAAGATAACACTATGCTAACTCGTTTAAAATTCGGAAAATGAGTATTAGTATCATACCTAAAATGCTTTAACATCGTACTTATAATCGTCTAAAATCTTGCGCCATACCTTTTAGCTAATGGAAAAGCTCAAGTGTAAGCTATAATTGCTGTGAATTAAAATGAAATAGGTACGATATTTTTTCCTAAACCAATACTTGCCCTGCAGGCCAAGTTAAGAACGAAAAAAAAAACAATATTCGGGACAAGCAACATATTTTAATTGATGGTCGCATCGCATTCGGATCGCGCAACCAGCAAGCACTTTCAGAATATTATATATGCCAAGTGAGCCGGTAAATTGAAGATCATTCGCAAGTTAACTTTTCATCGGTGTAGATGCGGTTCGGATTTTCGTGTTAAAAATATTTAAATTTGTAGAAAAAAAAAAAAAAAAAAAAAACATGAAATCGTCATGGAGTGATTCAGCAGTGATTGGATTCTGTTTTCTACTTAACATAATTAGAGCCATGATTCTACCTTCAGATTCCAATGGAATCTTTACCGTTTCAAGACGAATGATTGATGACACTGATTTGCTCGAAGAACATGGACGTTTCATGTTGGCCAATATGAATCAGACATTCGACCCGTGCGAGAACTTCTATGAATATGCCTGTGGCAATTGGAAGAACGACACTATGGTTCCATTATTGGGTCGCAATAATACACTATTCTATGCCATGCAGGTGAAAGTAAACGAGGTCATTGTGGACTTTCTGAAGAACACAACAATTATGGATGAAAAAACTGCTGAAACAAAAGCAAAGAAATATTTCGGTTCATGCATGAATATGAGTGAAGATCTTAGTCAAGGATACCATGCGGTCTTACATTCGATGAAGGAACCAGTTGCGAAGGAAGGCGAAATCATGGACTGGATGACATTGAACTTCTACTCGGAATATGGTGTAACACCCCTCTTGCCATTAACCATCCAATATAATTCAAGAAATGTCATGTTCGAGATCGTCATAGAGGAGCCCTATGCATATTTGACCTCGAGTTCTTTTAACTTTACAAAGATGACAGAAGATTTTAAGTTCGAAGACAAAGATGCAGTTGAAAAGGAACTCGATGAACTTAAGACTTTCGAGACTAAGTTGATTGCCTCAGTGACACCGACGAACAATTCAAAATCTCAATCTATGAAAGATTTTCTGGAAGCTCATAATTCAAGTGATGTTGATTGGAAGAGATTTTTTAACTTGGCATTCAATGGAACTTTAAAGGACTCCTGGAAAATCCATGACAACATTGTGAATTTTACAAATATAAATAAGTTCCTTAATAAATCTGACATGGGAGTTATGTTGAGGTATGTCAAATGGAGGAACATTTTAAAGTTCTATCGCATTTGGAAAATGGAAGCTTCTGAAAAGACCCATGAGAGTAAATGTCGAGAGATGACTATTAAGTATTTTAACTATGCTTTTATTCCTTGGTTCATCGAGACCACTTTCGATCAGGAGAGACGAGCAGATGCCTTAACCATATCCAAACGCCTCAAAGATACTTTTTACTCGTTCATCGATCAGGCAACTTGGTTAGATGGTGAAACTAAATCAGGGGCAAAGTCCAAATTGCGAGCGATGGACCTGATAGTTGGGTACACAGACGACATGAGACATCGTTCAGAAATGGATCAAGGCTTCAAAGAAGTCAATATCACAAAGGACTATTGGTTGAATTTGATGAATCTGGAAAAGAATCGTGCAAGAGTTTATGTTAAAATGATCGGTAAAGCTTCGATTAATCCCATCATTGGAACTCACGAGGTTAATGCTTACTACGCTGACTTTATAAACCTTGTGTTTGTTGCAATCGGGATCTCCCAACTTCCCCTTTACCACATTAAGCTACCGATCTCGTTGAAGTTTGCAGGAATTGGCAATTTGATTGGTCATGAAATGGCTCATGGATTCGATTCTGGTTGCTATGAATACGACTACGATGGCAAGAAACGAAACTGGTGGAGTACGGAGTCTTTGAGAAATTTCAAAGAGCGCTATCAGTGTCTCGAATCGCAGTACAATAAATTCATTTATAACGGTGTAAGAACAAATGGCAATCGAACTTCGGGAGATAACATCGCTGATAATGTCGGCCTGAAGATAGCCTATCATTCGTACTTGCGATTTTTGGAGGAAAAAGACAACTTGGAAAGCGGTAAGGATAAACCTCTACCAGGTGTTGATTTCACAAACAAACAATTATTCTTCCTGAAGTTCGCTCAAACTTGGTGTGATGGCCGAAGTGCGGAAGATCGAATGAAACGCATGGCATCGGACGATCATGCTTTTGATGAATTTCGAGTTATTGGAACTTTGATGAATATGCCTGAATTTAGTGAAGAATTCAATTGTGCCCTGGGGACAGATATGAATCCGTTAAAAAAATGTGTCATATGGTAACGAAATAAAGATAATTTAGTAGATATTTTTTTTTTGTTTCATTTAAATCGATTGGTTTTATATTATTATTTTTTTTTTTTTACAAAATTTATATAATTTGAGGGTTTTTTCACGATCCAGTGATTTGTGTTCCTCATCATCAATACAAGGCTATTTAATGATTTTTTTTTTTTTACGATAAATTATGAGATAAGGAATTATTAATGTATGCCAAACATGTACAAGTAGACTGTACGTACAGGTACATACATAAGGTATCGCCTGTAAACAAACAGAGCGTGAGCGCAATACGTGGATGATTTTAATAATGAGGAGCATAAGAATTTTATTCGGTGACGCAGACACACTTTTTTTTTTTTTTTTATTCAAGGTCATTGCTTAAAGTACATCATAATTATATTAAGGTATTTGCATTTTGTTTTCGGTTATATATTTTTTTTTTAAGACTGTTGATATAAATTATAAGGTGATATGGGACGATTTTGTTTTGTTTGTTGTGACAAGTTCTAGAGTTCAATGATCGCTTTTGGCTAGAACACATTTGCAATGGAGAATAAAATTTTCAAATAAGTAGGTATACATAACGTAGATTCGTAATACGTGGTTTTTTTCATGTTTTGATTATCCGAAATTTCGATTTGCAAATAGGGAATGTTCTTTTGACGTTTCTTCAGATACAAAAACTATATTTTTTTTTATGACAAAAAATCAGTCGAGCCAATAAAGAGAAATACAGTATTAACCAAAAAATTCAGAAGTTAACAGAATTATTCTTACTGAAGGGAGGGGGCAAGGGAAGAGGTAGAAATCAGTCTTTTGGTATATTAGGCGTGTTTTTTTTTTTTTGCAAGCCCGGTGGGAATTGCACAGAAAATAAGGCCATAGGGATAAGTGACAGCATCAGAGAAACAAAGTGGAGTTTTCATATAAACTATCGATAACAAATATATAAGTCACAGAGTTTTTTTGTGTTCTTGAGTTAAGCCCGGAGAATTCTCTGGGTTTAGCTTAGCCAGTAGGGGATTAGTTGTTGTTGTATTTAACATGGTAATTGTTTATCATCGACGTTGTTT
Source organism: Epistrophe eligans (assembly GCA_951394125.1). Lineage (NCBI taxonomy): Eukaryota > Metazoa > Arthropoda > Insecta > Diptera > Syrphidae > Epistrophe > Epistrophe eligans. Next base: position 28,375,580 of record OX596030.1, read on the forward strand.
TTTTTTCGACCAATTCCCTCCGGACTTACAAAAAAAACACGTCTATTATTAAGAACTGATCCGCCCAAACTAATATTAGAAACCATCCTATTAAGACAAAAAGTTGCCTGAGTCACTGCCTGATACTGTAGAATCTTGTAGTGCATGAAAAATAATGTAAAATTGAGATTTTTCATTCAGGAGGCGTTGCATCCACCTATTTGTATAAATAAGATCATGTTTTTAATTGATTTAAGTACAACTTCTTGACAAAAATGGCTCCGAAAGTATCATCTATGAATGTCAAAAGCTTATACAGTTGTATTTATTAGATTTTTGTCTATTTAGACACTGTCTAACTATTTTAAAATTGATGGAAATATGCTTTATTTAATAAAAATAAATATGACATTATTCACGTTTAAGACAATCTACTCTTGTGTCTAAGTTAGGCAGCTATAAGACAACAATAAACTATAAGGTTTTTGAACACATTCAGATTTGGACAGTTGTCTAAAGTTAGACAACGTTTATAAATAAGACCATTAGTATTTGTGTCTGCTAATAAAGTAAATATTTTTTTGAAATACTGTTTTCTTCTAAAGTTTAAGAAATATTATATTTTTGCTTTATCGACTATATTAAACTTTACATGCTCTACCCTACGTCTACAGACCCAATTTAGGTATATTCTGCAATCTGCATACGTCTTTTCTGATGTTTAAGATATAGCAACTGATTTTGATCAATTTTGCTTTAAAAAAGTTCTTATTAATTGGTGTGAAAATTCTCAGGTCATTGAAAATTAACAGCACGAGTTCTATTATTCTAATTCATAAGTAGATATAATAAAAACGTGCAAAGCATATTTTTTATATAGCAATCACTGTCTGCTAAAAATACGTGTGTGTTTATTTGCGTGAAGAAGTTTTTTTTACTTGCGGCGATATATTAGACACAAGTTATGGATTCTTAAAAAAAAATAGAACTCAAGATTTTGATCAAATTCGATATCAAATCTAAAAAAGTGGATCTCGCTATTCTGTCCATCTGTCTGTCCTGTCTTGTCCTTCCGGCCGCAAACGGAATGAGTCGATTTTTCTTTAAACTTGGTATTTGGCGGTTTTTGGACACTAAATTAAAAAAATTTTAAATAACTTTTTTTTGAGAACTTAATAATTTTAAAACGGCTTGGTCGATTTGTTTTAAACTTGGAACCAAGTAATTTTTTAACATTGTCTAATAGATTTTAAACACAAATTTGTATAACCAAAAATAATGGTACCTGTCATAAAAATGTTTAAAAACTGGTAAAGAAAATCTCATTTTTCTCAAAAACGGCTCATACAATTCTGATTAAAATATTTGTGTCAGCTAAAATCAGTAGGATCTATCATATTATTGGAAAAAAAATTATATATTTATTAAAAATGGTATCTCTCATAGAAACATTTTTTTGGTCTTCGACTATCTTATTATCTGTCCAACCGATTTTATAAATAAATAAATAAATTGGTCGGCGCGACAGCTCGTGTAAAACCAGGGCCTATAGTGACATACAACTCTCAACCATTCGTGGTGTGCGTGTTATTGGCAGGAATAGAGGGGACCTACAATTTTCTGCAGAATATGAATGGCTAGGATGAGAAGCACTTTTTCATGACAACAGATACTCTTGGAGGATTTATCAATTCCTGGTGTCATAGTCTGCCGGCTGGGAATCGAACCCAAGATCTTCGGCGTAACAGTCCAACGTACTAACCATTACGCCACGGGCTACTACCCCAACCGATTTTAATTAATTTTAATACACGAGAGCTTCTATAAAATTTTAATAATATTGCATTTCAAAATTTCCAAAAAAAGAAATTAGATTAAAAAAAAAAAAAATTCAAAATTATTTTTGAAAGTTCGATATTTCGAAAATGGGTGGAATTTTTTTTTTTGTTATTAATTTTTAAACTCCGCATTAATAAATACTAAAGTGTGGCGTACCAATTTTTTGTCTTAAAAATGTTTTCAAAATTTTATATTTATGTACCTACATATATACAAAATTATTTAAAAAAAAAAACAAATTTTTTTTCTCATAAATTGAGATTTGTGTAAGATATCAAATGGTGTACATCGCGTTAGTTTCAAAACAATTTCAGAAGTTGTTTAATCAATTTATTTTTAATTATTTTTATTTTTTAACAATTTTTAAGTTCCATGCATTATACAGATATGCATGGAACTTAAAAATTGTTAAAAAATAAAAATAAAAAAAATAAAAAACAGGGTGCTGTATATTGTACTCACATTATATATTTAGTCATATTATACTACCTTAAACTAAAATATGTTTTTGGCAAGCGACATTAAATATAGGCTGCCATAACATTTTAATTTCATTTAAAATGAAATGAATATTATTTTTTTTTAAAGAACACAATGTGATATCACTTAAGAGCAAGTTCTTGCAACTCAGTCGCGGATTTTATTTTCTATTAAAAAAGTAATAAATTACTCTTGTTTAAAACAAAATTGATTTGAACATGACATAAAATAGATTAAGTTGATTAACAAAAATCTAAAATTATATATGCATTTTTTTTAAACAAATTCTATAGAGTAAGCAATAAAATGCACGTATATAACTTTCTTGTTCTTAGAGGTCAAGGCTATAAAGTCACTTAGCATTGATGATATAAGGTATTAGCTAAAATGTTGCTATTACTCGTATATGAAGTGTGAAAACACAAAAGTAAAATACCTACTAAATTGATAACTATTTATAGTTTATTTTTTTGATTTAATTTAAGAATATCATCAGTAGTTTATTTTGAAAATTTTCAGAACCTCCCGTGCGCAAGTTTAAAATTTCTAAATTTTTTTACATGTTACCGCAATACCATGGGCTATATATACCATTTTTTCAGATGCAAAAAAGAGGACATTTTTCAATTAACTTACAACAAGACAACAAGTTTAGAAACAAACGATATTTACTCAAAATATATGTACAAAATATTGTTACATACATCAATGAGTTCAGATTTTTTAAAACAAAAAATAAAAATACTTATATGTATAACAAAAAAAAAACAAAACAAAATAATAAATACTTAAGTATGGTCATAATTTAAAAGTTTAACTTAAAGGAACTGTTAGTTTTAGTATTTTTGTTCGCAGTGTATTTTTTTTAAGATGTCATCCTGACTTCTTAACTAGCCTTAAAATCTCCACAGTCATAGTCATAATTATTGCACTTTGTTATCAACATTGCCTCCAGTGGATCAACTTTTTTTGCGATTTCGCTGATGTCCAAATGTTATTAGAAATTGAAAACAGTCTTTCCGTAGGGGCATCATCCACAATAGCAAATACCAGATGACAGAACTGAATTATTCAAACCAGTGCTATCTACATTTTGTGTTTAAGTAATTTAGAACTAAAGAAAAATCATAGAAAAATGATTTCAAAGAAAAAAAGGACATTAAGAGGACAATTAAGGAAAAAGAGGACAAATTATTGTCCTCTTTAAGAAAAATAAAAAAAAAAAGGACACGATACCGAAAAAGAGGACTGGCATATAAAAAAGAGGACGGATGGTCACCGTAGCTATATAGCAAATTAAAATATATATATATTTTTTTTCAATATTTAGATCTCACCATGCGTGCGTCTTCTCGTTACTGAATCATCAATTCACTGAAAACACCGCTCAAAAATTAGTTCGAATGTATTGCATATTATCCTTTGCCATCATTAAGTCCGATACATATATTGCACTTTTTTAATCTCATCTTAAAGATCATTTATCATTTCGAGGTCAGTTTTGTTCTTCTGAATAATAATTAAGTTTTTTCTTTTTTTATTTTGCCCCAGTTTCCCACTGTGATATTATATGTCTGATATTGGTGCGTATCCTTTTCAAGCCAAGTGTTGCTAATTGTGAATCCAAGAGTCACTAAAATCTAAAGAAAAAAATGAAACAAAAAAGAACCAAAACTCTTCCACAGTATAGGTATACCTAGTTGATTGATGGAAATATACGATTTTATTTAAATGAATTCCATCACATCATATAGAAGGAGATATTCACAACTAAATACAATTATTTCATCCTCAGGACCTGTCTCGCATTTCATTTTATTCATCCTGAATCATTTCAACAATAACCATTAAGCATTTCATTCATAGATACTCGTATATACATATATATGTATCTATAGGTAGGTAGACTTTTGTCTAATTCGATTATCTATCTACTGATCTTTAAATATAATTATTATAATTGCAAAGCAAAAGGAAGGAGCATCCCATTTCTCCATTGTAGGATTTAATTATCTCACAGCACAGGTAGGAACATATACATATATAGAGATTGGTCATCATTGAAATCCTTTTGTCTGTCTATACATGTTATGACGAAGACGGAACAGGAGCAGCATTAGTTCCCTTCTTTTTTTTCTCACATCATGATGGAACGACCATCATCAGGAAAGGCGCAGCAATGCACCTGATATCGCAAACACTCCATTTCGATGGATGATTTATAACCACAAATTGGCATGCATGCATGGCCTCTCAGATGTTCACGCCAGTCTCAATGCAGTGCAGTGATGTGATGTGAAGATTTAATTTTTTTTTTTTTTTTGAAATTCAAATTGAATTCGATTTAATACTTTAATTGGTGTCGAAATCGATAATGTGGGTCTGAAGGGTATATATGTATGCACCCATACCCTATACCTACATTCATTACAAATATCAATTTTATAACCATTTTTGTAATAATACCTTTTATGCAAGATCATCCGGAGAGAGATTATGGGTGCATATTTACACCAACGCTAAGCCAAATGATGAGTTAATATTTATTTACCCAAAGGGAAGTTATAATCGCATGATGTAATTCGAGAATTGCATTTCAAGATTCAATAAGATTATGCCAAAAGCTCTTGGTACAAAATGGCAAGAAGTATACTCAAGTTGCTCTCAAGACATTTTAGATGACTTTCAGTTCTTAAGATTGTTTAAGGTAAATTAATATTTTTCGAGGTTTTAATAAAAGTTAATCATTTCGATTATTGAATGCGCAATACTGGATCCGTATAGTGATTCCCAGAGTTCTCTTTTGTTTTCACGACATAAAGGTAAAAAGAAAAGAGAGCCACTGCATTGCGAAACATTGCGGATTCCATAATCAACTTGTACATATTTCAAAATGTTATGCTCATAGAAGTCCTGCAATCTGCAACTTACGGAAAATGGATGACTATAATATTTCTATTGAAGGTTTGAATGAAACAACAACAATTGGGTGAGCTACCACCAAGATTTTATAGGCTGGAGTTATAGCTATTTCACGACTGCCAGGCCGATCATCAGACTCCTTTTATAGTGGTGCTTGGTCATTGTTCAATTTTTATTTCTACCAAATATAAGGTGATCACATAATTCCTTTTAAATTTAATTTTAATAATTTTTCTTCTTTTTTCTTTATTTTTTTTTTTCTGAAGTTGTTACTTCTATAAAGCTTATATTAGGTTTGCGAATAAAATTTGTAGATTTTGTAATCTCTAATCATCGGCTTATGGCCGAAATTTATATTTTTATGACTTTTTCTTAAAAAAACACATTCTCCCACAAATTGTTTTAATCCCTTTTGTCCTATGTAACGTATTTGTATTTGTATTTGCAAATTTTTGTTTTGTTTTATCTGCTTTCATGTGTTCAATTAGCCTCATTAGTTTTAGGCATTAATACAACGATATATTTTGTATATAAAGGTTGAAATTGAAACTTAATACAAGCTTTAATGTATACACGTTCCTTAATGTTTCCATAAGGCTTTCTAAAAATTCATCTGTAGAAATACAAAAGCATAGACAAAGCTTTCATTAAGAAATTCCGACATTGGCTCGTGAAAATTCTTCTTTAAGAAGTCTAATAGAAGCTTTTATTTATTTTGAAATCAAGTGCTCGTGAAAGTTCTTCTTTAAGAAGTTTAATAGAAGCTTTTATTTATTTTGAAATCAAGTGCGAGAGTCAATAGTTTCTAAAGAAAAATCTAATGGAAGTATAATTTTTAGGAAATATTCTACGAGAAGCATTAATTTTGATAGATTTGCCTCAGCTAAGTATACAAGTACATAAATTATTGAGTACTCCCAATCGCATATACCCGGGAAGCATTATTTTCGTTAAGTTTGTCTCAGCGAAGTTCTGCCTTCTTTTTTTCAACACTTATGTTTACATTTATTATTATTTAAATATCATTGTTTAAGGTTTTATATAAATATACCTACGCGAAACTTTTCAGGTATAATAGAATAGGCCGTTTTCGTAAACGTCATCCTCTGACCCAAAACTGTTCGAAAACCAAAAACATGATTTGTATGCAAAAGCATAATTTTCGATAACGCTGTCATACGTTCCATAATATCATTTGAGAGGCACAAATCTGCAGTAAGAAAATCGAGTTGACGAGTTGAGTTTAGATGGTCTTTTTGTTTGTAAATGGGTGAAAGTTGAAATAGTCTGTTCGTAAACATAAAATATGTTTGTAAAGAAATTGACTGAATTTTATCAAATAGTTTTTGTCCAAGCAATGACAATTGCATAGACCATTTTCAAAAACGTCATTTGCGTTTAAAATGGAATTAAAAGGTGTTTTTAAACGCAAACTAAAAAAGTCAACTTTTAACTGTTCGATAACCCGGAAAGAAAATTTATATGTAAAAACATTATTTTCGTCCCAATTCTGCAGTAAAAAAAACTAGTTGACGACAAAATATTACAAAGCCAGAAAGCTTATTCGTTAAACGTCAAATGCGTTTGCACTAAAAATGATAGACGTTGATCATTGTGCAAGCAGGACGATTGCATATTTCGTCGAAAGCAATTATATCTATATACGTAAAAAAAATGACGATAGGCGTGTTCAGGAAAATAAGATCTCGGAGATTTCAGCAATCTCAGTTACATGAACAAGATTTCTCAGCAAAATTTCTCAGTTTTGCTGTCAAAACTCTGCGGAAAAAAAATCTTGGATTCGCTTGCTCACCTTTTGAGGGAGAAAAATCTCTGAGATCTTATTTTTCTGAACGCACCAGATGAATTTGAAGTTTATTTAACGTTTTCAAAGACGGTCATTGAATCATTTTGTTTCGTTGTTTAATACAAAGCATGGTCTTAAGAATTTAGAAAAATTAATAGTCAGCAATTTTATAGGATAGAAAATAGATAACGACGAAAAAATTCAAACTAGCCTTTTTTGGAAAATAATTTCGGATTTTATATAAAACAATTTTTCGTCTTTCTTTTTTATTGATTGAACAGTGAAAAGTCTCTTCCTGGAACCAAGGCAGCTTTCTATTTTCTACGATCTAATAAATACCCTGCTTTCACTCATGCAAATCAAGTGCTTTGGCATCCGCTATATAGTTTAATCCCCGGTCTGATGAAGCATCGGTCTGACAACCTGGAACCTGTAATTTGAAGATTCTCTTGTGTGAAGCATTTTTGAACTTGTTACTTGATATGGGCAAGTCAATTTAGTCGACGTGTTTTGACTGAAGGTTGTGTCGTCTCCTTCAGTCGCCTTCCTTCCTCTTAAGTTCTTACTTGGAAGTTGGTGATCCAATTCGATGACCAGGTCTTTAACTAATTAACAGCTACCTCAACTAGATAAATGCTTGCAAGCTCAGTTAATTAAGATCATCTACGACTTGAGTCGGGGATAGGCTCAATGATTTCCTAAGCCGTAGTGTTGGTGTCCATTTCCTAGAAATGACCCAACTAACGTCAGTTGTCAACTCTTTACTTCTTTGCCTAGTTCAATGCTGTTCGTTTTTTTATCTTTTGTAATTTGGCTATTTCAGATGGTCTCATTTCTTGAGAATCGGATGAGTGATGCTGAGATTTCTTTTAACGGGCATGCTTTCCTCCGACCCGATGATAGTGGTGCAAATGAGCTGATGCATACCTCTAACCACAGATCTGCAGCAAATTAACAGTCAGTGGAAAGCTTTTATCGAAACGATGATCATTGAAACCGATCGTTTTAATCTTAACCCGAATTTTTGTGTATTTAAATCACACTGAACCATGTTTGTAATCATTTAATTAATGTTTTATGTTTAAAGTTAAGTTCCTTATTGATTACAAGACCCTTGACCCTTGAGACGATAATCATGGCCAGTGTTCATAAATTTATTTAAAAATCCGAAGAATTGGATCAAAGAAGAATTTTTCTTTTATTACAACAAATAATTTTATCTTGATAATTTGTATCAATATATTAAAGTTTTCTTAAACTTCTCTGACTCCATGTTTTGACGAATATATCTAAAAAAGCTCAATCTAAAATATCATCTTATATAGCTAGCTGATTGAAAGTGAGAATTCAAATTGATTCAATCTGGAACAATCCAATGCTAAAATCGAAATGAATGAAAATTTTAAATCCACAGCTGCTAAGCCAGGTAACCCCTTTCTTATTTGCACTATAGTACCTACCTATATTCTTTCTTAACTTTAAAGATCGTATATCCTTTCAGGCACAATTAGTTTCACTCACTGCGTAACCACCAATCAAAACCCTTTTGGGTCTATTTTTATAAAAAAAAAATATAAAAAAACAGCCTAAAGAATATAAAAAAAAAAATCTTCACAATAGCAAGGATACATTTTCACTAGATATAATATCCTTCGAAATAATAAAGATTTCACGCAAGATGTTCAAATATTTTACCAGCTAACATATCCCCCTTCATATACTTGCATTATAAAATGCACTCTCATTTAATTGCGCGCTTTGTGTGGGTTAAGCCAGCAGCGGCAGTTGAAATAGCTACATAGGGATTTATTACCTGTACCTACTCCTATTAATTCAGTGCATCAAGACATTGGCAACATCCCTCCCTGTTTTATGATCCTGGCAGAAATCCTTTACTTTCACTTAAATTCTTCCTTTCAAAACTTATATGCATCTATACGATCATTGCAAATAATACAAAATTGTTCAGCATGTGCGCGTGTATAGCAGGCATTATGTCTCTGCATTGGTGTAGGATGATACCATAACATCCTTCTTGTCCTAAACATATATATATTTCAGAGCATATTTTCTACAGTTTAAGATTACGTCAAATGCATACACCTATACACAAGAAAAATCCAAAGGCTATTATCAAAGGATTAAAAAAAATCCTTTTCAATTTTTTTCGATTTCTTCACTTTTTTTTAACAATTAAGCCACAACTTCAAGGCGGAGATTCACTTTTTTTTTTCTTATCAAAGGAAAGGATACGCGCAGCATGCCAAATTGTATGATGGGATATGATGCCATATGTCCTTGAAGACATTTTCATTTATTTCTATTTATTTTTTTTTTATAATAGTCGAAAATTGATATCCTTTCATTTTTAACGTATTTTTTCAATTTTTGGTCGTTGTTCCTGTTGTTGAAAAAAAAAATCATTTGATCATAATTTAGACAGGATCCAAGGATTGTAGGCGAATCGAATGAAATTGTCAAAGAATAAATCGCCCCTCATAGTTGTTGTTTTTTTTTTTTTTTTCATTCAGATCGATACCAGATCGATCGATTACGCGCGTAAGGTAATCCTTTCGTTTTTTCTTCACCCTCGCCCTTGTAAAATTGTATACCTCTAAATGGCATCCTTTTTTTGTCACACTTTACTAAAGATTAATGACATATCGGGCATACAAGTTGTTCTATAGGTTTTAGGTACATATTTATAATGCTTCCTGTTTAATATATTTTTTTTTTATTATTTAATTCTTGACATGGCTGTTATAGAAGAGGTTGAGTTGAGGCCATCAGGCAGTATATTATATATGGTATGGCTGCTTGCGTCATGACTTATGATGATATAACGACAATGAAGCAAGCTGCAAATCAATTGCTGATGATGTTTTGTATTGTATATATTTATGAAAAAAAAGTGTGTTAGACACGCGTCAAAGGGGTAAATATAAAAATATGCCATAATCGAATTAAATCAATGCTAATTCAAGATGAAAGCTAAACGATAAGCGGTGGTTTAAGTTTAATACAAAAGCAACAGGAAGAAGAAAATAATGAACGGAAGTTTTGAAACAAAACAAAAAAATGGGTAAATAAATAATGGAATAGTTTACTGAATAAAAAAAAAAATTAAATAAAATAAAAATGAAATAAAACTAAAAAAAAATAAATAACTATGACAGTAAGTATTGTGAGGGATTGCCGCACGCTCTCCTAATGTGGCCAGTGTCCAGAACAGGTTGCAATGATCCAGGCTGTGTCTTGCCTGGGTCTGCAAATTAATTAATTTATTCGGGATCTGTTATAGGTGGGCCAAATAATTTCTAGAAATAATGCAGTTTGTTAAACTGCCCCACTTGTGGTTTGATTCGTTAGGAAAAATTGAGGATACATATATTGCCCTTCATAACTCCAAGAGGAATGTTGAATCTTTCCGCAAGTGAGCTATTAAGTGCTGATCCTTGCCTGGCCAGTTCATCCGCGTACTCGTTTCCCTCAATGCCACAGTGACCCGGAACCCAGATAAGAGTGACCTTGAGGTTAACATTAAGGCTTTTGAGCTCACACGGCATTGCTGAACCAATCTTGATGCTAATACAGCCGAATCAATGGCTTTCACGGATGCCTGATTATATGTCAGGATAGCAGTATTTCGATTTGGGTTAGAGTCTTGTTTGAGTATTTTGCATGCTTCCCTAATTGCCATTAGTTCCACCTGGAAAACACTAGCAAAGTTGTGAAGCCGAAAAGATTTATTGAGTATTTAACTTTTTCAAAAAGGTAAATTTAACTTTGAAAACATTATTATATTATGATATTTATGGTCATGATCGACTTAAAACCAAATACAATGACACAAACAAATGTACTCACCCTCACAACCTCAAAAGCGATCCGGCATATTGTCATGACCGAAGTGACACTTCATAGTAACCATGGGCTGTGTTTCATAAAAATTGAGAAATTTGACAGCCATAACAGGTGACAATCTGTAAATTGACAAGTTGATAATTTTCAAATTTCTGACCCATCAATAATTTGACAATTATGTAGAATTGCAGAACTGTCAGAAAATATTTGACAGTTTTCAAGTTTTTGGATCTAAAAAAAACTTGGCATGACAGAGAATTGTAAAATGAATTTTTTTGTTTAAACCAAAAAAAAAAAAAATAAAAAAAAATTCACATATAAATTTTCATATTTTTTTTAGAGAATAAGTTAGGCGTATTTTTTTGGAATGTCTATCCGTACGATTTTACATGCATTACAAATACAACATCGTTAGAAGTATTAAGGCCGATAAGAACTGATCCTACTGTGGATGGATTTTTGACGTCTACTGGAGTATCGAATTAAATTTTCATAATTTTGTTCTTTGATGTTGGTACGATTGATAATTGAATTGTATCTCGATGGCTGTGTTCATGGAGTAGGTAGTTATAATTTAAATTTTCCATTGGATAAACAAATCGATATTTTTGATATTTTTTGATCAGTTTTTATTTCTAAGAACACTTTTGCTATCAAAGAGTGAGAATGAAATTTTTGGCACTCGTTGCACAATGATTTTTTGTCTCACGAAATCAAAGTATGTAGAAGAAAAGAAATGAACTTTCAAAGTGACGAAGGTAAATTTGTAAGTTCTCAGAACTATGAAGTGTTCAGCGTCCAGCTTTTACGAGAACCATTTTGTATCATTTTATTTCGTTGGTTCTCATTCGGTTGCAAAGTTGCTCTTATACACTGCGATTCGAAATAGATTCAACTTCGTTCCCCACTATGTTAAGCGATGTTTGCTGAGCTAATAACAAATTCAAAATAAAATGTAAGCAAAAATAAGTAAACCCACAAACATTTAAAATCGCTATTTCTGAAATTCCATCTTATATCACAAACGGTATAATTGCTTAACTTCAACAAATTTCGATTTTTATTCTGAAAAAAATCAATCTCTTTTCTAAAAAAAAAAGTAATAGTTATTTCCAAATAAATTGTACAATGAAACTCATACATTTCTGCTGCATTTTTTGTACTTATGTAATTTTGTCTTTTTTTAAAATCGTTAATGGATAAAGTCACAAAAAAAAAGTTCATGAAAAAAACCGCGAAATTCTTTATATTTTGCCAAAAATATTTACTCCTTTTTTTCTTTGAAAAAACACTGGATTTTTAGTGGAGATTTTTGAGGTATTTTTCAATATTTGGTTGTCATCGTCCGTCGTTTAATCCAAATTATGACAAAGTCATTAAAAATTAAGTTGGAAGCGTCAAATCCAAAGCAAGTGCATTCACACTTATTCATAATTCCTGCAACTATTCGAAATCCTGGAACACACTTAACTAACATGAACCACCAGGCAACCCATTCCCTTTATAGCTATAACTGCCTTCAGCACACCAAGTTTGTTAAGGTCGCCTTTGAATTGTGGGCAACACGTAACTGCTTGAACACAATAGAATGCTGCAACTGGAAATGGAGCTGCAATTACAATGGGTGATTTTTTAAGAGGTTTAAAACTTTAAAAAAAAAAAAAAACACAAAAAATTCGAAAAAATGAATGAAATATTTATTTGAATCGATAGTTTGAACCTTGCAATTTAATGTTTAAAGATAATTTCATGCAAATGTTGACCGCGGCTGCGTCTCAGGTAGCCCATCCGCTGAGTCCAATTTTGGCATACTCTTTCACACATATCGGCCGGTATCTCACGAATGAATGCATGGATGTTGGCTTCCAGTGCGTCAATCGAAGCGGGCTTGTCCCTATAGACATTAGCCTTGACATACCCCCACAAAAAATAATCTAATGGTGTCAAATCGCACGATCTAGGCGGCCAATTGACCGGCCCGAAACGTGAAATTAACTGTTCACCAAACTCGCCTCGCAATTGCGCCATTGTTTCGCGTGCTGTGTGGCATGTGGCACCGTCTTGTTGAAACCAAATATCATGCAAGTCAGGAACTTCCATTTCGGGCAAAAAAAGTTTGTTATCATCGCTCGGTAGCGTTCACCATTGACAGTAACGCTGCGATTCGCATCATCTTTGAAGAAATATGGCCCAATAATGCCGCCGGCCCATAAACCGCACCAAACAGTGGCTTTTTCGGGATGCATTGGTAGCTGTTGCAATGCTTCTGGCTGATCTTCACTCCAAATGCGGCAATTTTGCTTATTTACGTACCCATTCAACCAAAAATGAGCCTCATCGCTGAACACAATTTTTCGATAAAAAAGCGGATCCTCGGCCAGCTTTCCGAGCACGAATTTTGATAGTAAAATTCAATAATTTGCAAGCGTTGTTCATTTGTAAGACGATCCATGGTTAAATTGCAAACCAAACTGAAGCTGTTTGACAGTGACACAAGGTACTAAACACACGTCAGCTGTCAAAACCAGTGTTGCCAAAACCAAACCAGATTAAAAATCACCCGTTACAACAGCTGTGAAAAAGTGTCGTATACATGCGATTTTTTATGTGTCCACTATGCAACTGTGCAGCTTTTTGTATATTTTATAGAAAAAAAAACAATCACGGGCTTTTTATTCCCTTTTTTTATTTTCAATAATTTAATTCTTTTAATTAATAATTTTTTTTCGTGAAACAAATCATCAGAAAAAGCTTCAATATTTTATTCCGGCTCTGGCCAATAAAGGTGGTCTTTGTTTGTTGCGTTTGTACATCAGAGCTACATTCAAAGATTCGTCGGGTTATGATTTCCTCCCCTACCAATTTTGCACCCCTATCAATTTCGTACCTTCTATTTTTTTTAAATCAATTTATTTCAATTTCTATTGGTCGGAGAGTAAAAGTTGCACCAATATTAGGTTTAAGTTTTGAACATTTGCTTCCATAGGTCCGAAATTTCCAAAAACAATCTCAGGTCAAAAAATGAAGAACCTGGTGAAGCTTTCGTCACACTCTATCTTTTTTAGTGAGTAACTTCATTAATAACAATGAGAATCGATTGTTTCAATCTGCTTCGTCATATCTATCACCTCCATACAAGCAATACAAATGACTACAAATGACCATCTATATACCTTAACTATATACAAACCCTTTTAACCCATTTTCTGTTTCTAATCAAATTTACTTCCATTCCATATCATCATCAATCATCAAAAAAAAAACAAAAACAAAAAAAAACTGGGGGTAAAGTGACAGGCATTGCTCGATGGCATCAATCGGTGCGTCGAATATATTTATGTCATCAAAGAATCATATGGCCAATCATTATCAAACCCTTTTATACAAAATGCGCATACAAATTTTTCGCTTCGATCGATTGGTTCGGGAAAAACCAATAAAAACCCCAACCCACAATATGATATGAGGGACGACTCTTGCTAAATCACCCTTTTTTGTTTGTTTCTTTTTTTTTCTAGGGAAAAATCAACAGCAAGAACAACAGGCGACATTGCTTCAAAAGCTACCACCAATCAATCCTTGGTGTCCATTAATGCTGACACCATTGACATCCACCTCAATGACTTCATTACTCCCATCATCGATAAGGCATCATCATCATCATCATAGTCATCAGCATCAGCATCAGCACAATCATCCTGCTTCATCTAATCACCATCAAATGAGTACGGAAGCCGAGTTCCATCATCAACATTTACACGAACCAGATCTCCAGACACAACAAACCATTGACATCCGGCAACAGCTACAGCTCCAACAACTACAGCAACAACAACAACAACAAGAACATCAACAGCAGCACCAAATTCCCAAAACAATACCAATTCCATACGCAACGCACATTGCTGGGAATAATCAAATCTCAAACCCTCCAACCTCAACTTTGACAGCGCCGTTATCGTCTGCAACAACAACAAATCTTTCGGCATCCCTAACGGCGGCGGCAACGACCTTTCTAATTTCTTCTCATCAGCAGCAACAACAACAACAACAGCAACAGCAGCAGGCGAAATTCCTGTCTAGCGTTAGCTATCCCCACCATCATCCCCATCCTCATCATCAAATAACACCACCGAATTCACCGTTGCCACATCTCCTCTTAAATGCTCCTCCGCCCCCACCGCCGCCGACGGGTGGCAAAGCTTTCTACCCCACCCGGCTGCCATCGACTACGGTGCGTCAGAACTTAGGTTCCACAATCCCGTCATTTAACGAACTAATGTTCCACCATCAACAGCTACAGCCTGCCACTCAATATTCCAAGGACACGCCGGCAATGGTTAGTAGTAGTTCCCGCCACACGCCATACTACCACCTACAAATTCCGCCCACCACTACCACCACCACCACCGCCAGCTCTGTACAAAACTTAATGACCTTTGCGACAACGACGGCAGTGACCGACGCCACCGTCGTCGACGTCGCTACAACTAGCCTGCCACCCATCACAATGCTACCTCCAGCCCCAACCTCCGCGCCCATCATCGGCAGTGGTCAGGAACATTTCGGCACGATGGCAATGGCCGACGAGGACGACGACGGTGATGATGCTGGCTCTAGTGGTGGTGGAGGAGGTCCCCCTCCTCTCGTTGTCCCTGAACACGAGAAAATTATGTTCGTTTCGCATTTTCATGAGAGAGATCGACTGATTAGAGAGCACCAATTCCAACAGCAAAAACATCGTATGGAAATGAAGGGATGTGGCAATGGTGGCAATGGTGGAAATGGCGGTGGCGGCAGAAAACGAGTTCGAGACCTCCTTAATTCACAAAATGACGAAGTTCATATTAAGCAGGAACGCAATGAAGATAATGATGATGAAGATGCCGCTGCTGTTATGATGGTCTCGCCGGATAGTAAACACAGTCGAATTGGTTTTATTGGGGATGTTACGGCAGAATTGGTTGGGGGTTCATACTCACATGCGGTTATGAGCCAGCCAAATTTTGGTGCTGTTCAAATAAAAGACAGTGGAGGAGGAATTAAAGGTGAGTACCTTACCTACCAACAGTAATTGTAGTAGAAAAAGATGATTTTATTAAAGCAGAAGTTGAAGAATGTTTTTGTTTTATATATAGGACTTTGATTTGAGGAATTTTTTTATTTGAAATAGACGAAGTTAGTTTTTTTTTTTTTCTTAGCAAAGGTAGGCGCACTTGAGATCACGTAATTGCAAATTAAATTGATAACACTGACAATTTATGTGTCTATACTCTGTCCAACAAAAATTGGCAGTGTAGGCAAGATAGGACGTTTGCCTCTCATTCTGGCTACAGTGGATTGCATAAATCTGTCCATTATTAAAGCTTTCACAGGGTTGTCGTAGTGTATATTTAAAATAGACCCAAATATGAAAGAATAGTATGTAGGGTTACCGCCCTTTTTGTAACTGCATTTTAACAGATATTCCACACATTAAAAAAAAATGAGGAGGTGAAAAAACTCCACGATAACACTCATCATTAAAAACTTTTTCTTAAAGCTCGAAAATCAAAAGCACATTAACAGAAACTCAAGGAAAAAAATTTGAACGAATTACCAAATGGACACAGGTAACTCTGAATGCACATCAAGCTGCAGCCAATTGCCATTGGCCACAGCAATTCAGTGCACAGTGCACACTCAGATGTGCCTTGAATAGGACGCTGGGTCTATGTCAGATGCTATTGGAAATTCACGGGCGGGCTAACACTTTTTGTGGAGGAGTTATTTCAATTTAATATGGTGCAAAAATATGGCACGCTACTGGTTTTAAAAAAGCTTTCCCATAAGACGTGTACTGCCTATTTTTGTTGGACAGAGTATAGTTTAAGAATTATCGGCTTGACTTTATGGTTGAACATATACAAGTCTATTATAATTGGCTTTTTATTTTTTTTTTCCTTAAACAAATATTGGCGATATATTGACACAGATTGTGAACTTTGCTCTGCCCTAATAATATTTGTTCCCAAGTTTACCATCAATACTTTGGGAAATGATTTTTGTTTTGTTATTAGAAAGGGAGATCCTATATTTCCCCCAGCTTATGCGCGAAGTGTAATTTTCTAAAATATTCCCTTCAAATTGACGTATTTAGAGAATTAATTATAAAAAGACAAATTTTATATAATTTTACTTAAAATTCGAGAAAAATTAGTAGGTAACTACATACACATTTTTTAAAACTGTTTTTTTTTTTTAATTTTGAGTTTAGAAAAATTGGCGCAAAATTTTAAACAACCTATTGTTAAGGGCTTAGCATATTACTAGTTAGCAATTTGCTAAACATTTACTAATTTACTAGCTCTTCGGAAATTTTAATACTTTTTTTCGTTTTACTAACTAGTAAAATACTAATTCCCTTTTATTAAAAATGGTGCATCTAAACACGTCCAAACAATGACAGTTCGTGAAAGAAAAACAAAGCAAACAAACCTAAACCTAGGGAAGTCCTAATAATTTGATTTACCATTGGCCAGATACACTCCAAAACCTTTTTCAATTTTCTTAATTTTTGCCATCATGAAGAAAAATTTAAATCATTTTGGAGTGTACCTGACCAACCATAAACCGTACAGGGATGGTTGATACCTTTTTGGAATCAGCACCTCATTTTATTTTATTTACTTTGAAAACAATTAGCACACGAATAATAAAAAAACACAATTTAACTCTTTGCCAACAATTTTTTTTCGAGGAAAATGACAGATTTCATATGGATTTAGCAAGTTACTAAAAGTTAAAGTAGCCATTTTGTGATTTTAACTTTAGTAAAATGTTAAGAGATAGTAAGTTGCTAAAATCGTTTAAAATTAGCAAAATCTTCTTTTTAACCTAGCAACTTACTAAAATGGCTTTAACATTTTACTAAATCGTTTAAAATTTTGCGCCATTTATTTTAAAGACAATTTTATTTTTTTTTAATAAAATACAAACATTAGATTTTTTGCTTTAAAAGTTGTTTTCATTTTCTTTAAATAATTTTGTATTCGTTTTAAGTCAATGTTGTTAGAAAAAGACCCCATAGTTCCAAATTGCATAATTAAGCGGAAATACATTTTTTTAGATATGATCGTAAAATTTTCAATAGCTGTGAAATAAGAAGAAACAATAAATATTAGGCGTATATGCCATTTTAGTAAAAAATCGTGGTTTGTCAGCTTGATTAAGTTTAGGGAGGCTTCAAATTCGTGCAAAACAAAATTGGAGTTCTCATTTTTTTGTTATATTTTGGCGGCTTGGATTTTTTGACTTGAATGTAAAAAAAACCGTTAGAGCTACAAAATTTAAATTTCCGCAAATGCACTTTTAAAATTTAAAATTCAAATAATAAATGATCCATAAAAGCTAAAAAAAATTAAAAAATTTTTGCGCAACAAATTAGCATTAAAAAAGCTAAAATTTTTGACACAAAAAAAATTTTAGTTTTTGTATTTTTGTCCGCTTACTTCAGACTTATTTTAGCGGAAACTTTGATATAAAAAAAAAAAACAATTTAAGCTACAAAATCGACGTTTTCACAATTCAAGAGCATTTAAAAAGCTAAAAATGTGGGTGTCAATCAAACTTAAAAATTCGTATTATTTTAGATTTTTCGTCTATGTGAGCTACAAGTTGTTGGTTTGCGAAACAAATGATCATTTATTAAAGGTTTGAATGAAACAACAACAATTGGGTAAGCTACCACCAAGATTTTATATAGCCTGGAGTTATAGCTATTTCACGACTGCCAGGCCGATCATCAGACTCATTTTTAGTGGAGCTTGGTCATTTGTCAAATTTAATTTGAAAAACTTTTTGCCTCAATTGGGGATCGAACCTGGACCATTAATGCGAAGAATTGGCGTGAATAAAAAGCAATCAATAGGCGTGTTCAGGAAAATAAGATCTCGGAGATCTCAGAAATCTCAGAAATCTCAGTTAAATGAACAAAATTCCTTAGCAAAATTTCTCAGTTTTGTTATAACTCTGAAAAAAAAAAATCTTGGATTCGCTTGCTCACCTTAACGAAATTGGGAATGGCGTCATTTTTACGATAGAGAGTCAACGTGTTGATCATCATTTGCGTTGACCGTTTTATCTAAGCTACAATTTTTTAGCTCACTTCACTTTTAAAAAATTTTGAAGAAATGTCAAAGCAAAACTTATTTCTTAAAAAATTCTATATTTTGATTAAAACGTGTGTAAGCAATTGGTGATACCGGGTCATTCATTTCGTGGTTTTAAGTTGGTATAGCCGGCATTTGACACCTGTCAAACTTAGCTGTCATTTGAAATGTCATATTATTAGTTGAATGTTTTCCATTTACGATAGTGAATCGCTTAACAATCGAAAAATGCGTTAAAATTATTAAAACTAACTACAAAAGTTGTGATTAAAGCAATCGGTAAAATTGTTAAGAAATTTGAAGAGAGTGGAAGCGTTACTGATGTCGTAAGGCCTGTGCATCATCGTACAATGCACGCTCACTCGAAAATATTGCTACTGCAAGTGCAAGTGTTGCTGATGATCCGAATTTATCGGTTTCCCGGCGTTTGCAGCAATTAACCGATTTTTTTTGGCCAGTGATTCAAAATCATGACTTGGACGATATGTGGTTCCAACAAGACGGGACAAGAAGCCACACAACACGACCAATTATGGCTTTATTGCGTGAGAAGTTTCCTGGTCACGTAATTTCACGTTTTGGCGACTTCAATTGGCCACCAAGATCATGTAATTTGACACCGTTAGATTTTTTTCTGTGGGGCTACGCAAAATATCGTGTTTACGCAAATAATTCCCGAACTCTAGACACATTAAAAACCAATATTATCTATTCAAGTTATGGTCGAGATACCGTCCGAAATGTGCGAAAAAGTGGTTAAAAATTACCTCAAAAGAATCGCATGCTGCCATTTGAATGATATTGTGTTTCACACTTAATGCCACTTAGTCCAAACATTAGGTATAATAAAATAAATTTTTTATCAAAAATGTATCGTTTTGTGTGTTTTATTTAGCTTTACTTTCGAAACCGAAAAATGAATGACCCTTAAAAGTCCATTGATAAATACTTAGAATTAATTTTTCTATTCTCAAAAATAAATAAATTAATTAATACGTGCAAAATGTGTAACAATTTTTGATTTTTGATTTTTATTACAAATGGCTGTATTTAATTTTTCCCATACCTTAAAATTAACTCAAAAAACACCTTGTACAAAAAAAAAACAAAAAGTCTTAAATAAATTTTAAATTTTCCACATAACTCGCCTCATTCATCCCCTAAGGCAAACTGTATCATGTGACATCATCCCCACCAAACACCTTCATAGAACAAAAATCCCACAACAAGATTGTCTAAATTCCAAATTATTCACGGTTAACCCCCTGTGAACATTTTAAACTACCAAGTACTAACGTACATATACCTACCTAAATTCCATCAATGAAAAGTTCACAACTCCATTAGATTATGTTTTCTAAATTTAAAACACTTTTTATTCGTCCCCAAATTCCTTCAAAAAATTTAGCCTCCTGCCGTGCAAATTCACCCCATATCTAATATAAACACATAAACATTCTTATGATGGCTGACCTTGTTGAACTGGTGCGTGCAATACTCAAGTCTCGCAATTCCAAGTGACAGGAACACCAACAGCGGATTATGGCGCATAAAAAAAAAAAATTATGTATAATTTTATATTCTTCTTGAAGGGTGGTTTGTTGGTCTTATAATTTTTTGGGGGTGGTTATACCGCCATCTACCACCACCACCACACAATAAAAAAATTAAAAAAAAAAAATAGAAAGAAGGTTAAAAAATCCGAAATCCAATAAAATCACTTTACAAGGAGAAAAGAATAAATCCTTTTAACATGAACTCATCCGATGAAGTGGTTTTGCGAGTTTCTTTCTCGTGCTTTATTTTGTTGTTGTTTTTTATTTTTTTTTTGTTAAATGAAAATGAATGCGGATTCCTTTGAAACATTACCCTGCGGCATGATGTAAGAATTTAAAGCGCATTAACTTTTGAGGGTTGTTTTTTTATGGTGATACAGGGAACGTAAGGTATGACCATTTTGAAAGTTTAAATTTAGAAATTGAAAAATGGTGCGGATAATGATGATATTCAAATTAGGGTTAGAATGGTTCTTTGATTGAATGAAAGGCGTGGTTGATTCATAAGAAAAAACCACGGTTTTTTGTAAACACGATGATGGGAGTTTCGTCCTGTTTTTAAACCTCATTTTAAATGGCGAATCAGAACTTTATGAATTTAAAAAGAATATTAAATTTCTGCTGGAATTTGAAGAATTTTCAGAAACAGGGATT
Organism: Epistrophe eligans; assembly: GCA_951394125.1. NCBI lineage: Eukaryota > Metazoa > Arthropoda > Insecta > Diptera > Syrphidae > Epistrophe > Epistrophe eligans. The sequence goes on from OX596030.1 coordinate 28,396,831, forward strand.
CTTAAAATACCAAAATTCCAGAAAACTTAAATAAAAATAAAAGAATATATAATTCACTCAACCCCAAAAAGTGGCCAAGTTAAAGTTTATTGAACTTGCACACAAATACATAATATCTACAATATAAAATCAGTTCATATTAGTTCAGGAGTTACCCTCAATCACTGCCATCCTTCGACTTCGACGAAGACAAACAGCAGCCAAGAGATGTCCAAAGAATTTTATTCTAACAAATTCAATCAAACATTCAGGACAAGTGCCAGAGTCTATGATTACTTTGGAGATAAATTTGTCGTCCTTGTAAGGACTACTTACATATATTATATACATATATAGAATCTTTGTTTTCTCTTCGTATTTTCTTACAGGCAAAATATACACACACACATACACAATCACACATACTTACACTTTTGTGAAATTGTGTGCACTTACTGATTACTATTTGTTTGTGCTTATATATCTACATATATGTATGTATAATATTTAAAAGGATGTCTTTGCAGCAAACTGGACATATAATGAAGGGAGTTAAAGCCTGATGCCATTGTCAAAGAAAGTGGATATCCTTCCGTTTTGCTTGCATATGTCACTGACATTTTTTTTTTTTTTTTGTTTGTCTCAATTCAAACCATCGCCATCGTAGGTACATAGTCAAATGACAAACCAAATTGAAATTGACCAATGTGCCACTTTTCACCCTCTACCTTGTCCAAAGTAATGAACGATGGATATATGTAGGTTGAGAGGTTTTCTACATGGAGCAATGAATCTTCAAAAATTTATACACATTATAGGAGAGAATATAGGGCTGTGTTTTGTGGCATCCGTGAGTGTTTATAGCCAAGGTAAATTGGTTAGATCGGGCAGGCTAGACTCTAAGGAAATGATTGGTTGTTATGGAAAATAAGAAGGTCAGAAACCTTTGCTCCTTTTGCCCCTGTAAAATTAATCACATAAAAAAAAGAGAACCAAGTTCTTCTACATATACAGATGCCATCATTTTAACACGAAATATACTTAGTTATTTTTAAGAAAGAAGTTCCCTGCCACGCGTCCTGATTTGAAAATCTCAAGTTTTCAAATTTTAACAATTGCTCCAAATTTAAATACAATGATTGAAAGTGCTCTATATATAAATTATAAAAATTTTGAGAAAGTGGGTGGATGCCACGCCTCCTGAATGTGAAATCTCCAATTTCTATACTGATCTACTAAATTTTATCATTTTAAGACAATCGGAAGGGCTCCATAGAAATTATAAAAATTCATAAAAAGCAAGTGGATGTTACGCCCGATGAATGGAAAATCTCAAATTTTCGAATTTTTCCTTTATTCATTCGATACAACAATCACAAGTGCCCCATATACATAATCATTAACAATTTAAATAAAGTGGGTGGATGATGCCACGGCTTTTGAATATGGAAAATTTGAAGTTATCAATTTGTAACTTTACGTGTAGTAGCTTGTTGCGTAATGGTTAGTGCGTTGGACTGTTACGCCGAAGGTCTTGGATTCAATTCCCAGTCTACGCCACATAAAAACAAAAATGTTTTTGCACGGGTTACTGACTCTTGCGAGAAATTGAAAAATCCTCCAAGAGTATCTCTTTTTATGAAAAAGTGCTTCTCGTTCTCACAATAGCCTTTCGGATTCGGCAGAAAATTTTAGGTCCCCTCCTGGGAATAACACGCACACAGGAATGGTTGAGTTAGAGTTGTAAGTCACTAGGCCCTGATTCTACATGAGCTGTGGCGCCAACCAATTTATTTATTTTTATTTTAACTTTGCATGCGATATAAGTTACACCGATCTAACCAATAAATTTTCATAATTGTACAATCGAAAGTGATCTTCATAAATTCTAACAATTATAAAGAAATAGGTGGACACCACGCCCCCTAAATTAAAAATCATTCCTTTGTGATGCGCCACAAGACCTACCATCTGCCTGACTGTCCATTCGGATGTATCCACAATAAGCGGGTCGATTTCTTTTAAACTTGGTTTCTAGGGTTTTTTGGGCAATCCCTGACACCTTATTTATTTTTTTAACGGTACCTGCGGTACATTTTTTTTTTAGAAAATATTGAAAAACATGAAACAACTTTTTTTTTTTTTTTTTAATAGTACAAACTCTATATACTACTGAAATACATCAGCCAAGTAGAAGACTTAGCACTATTTAATTGGACTTGTTGAATTATTGATTCAAAATAGCTTTTTACGGCCTTTAGTCCACAAAAATTTAGGCGTTTCGTCCCGGCGATCTCACTTGGACTCATCAGTTGACTAGTGAGGACCTTGTCAATAGGTACGCAATTTTTGTTAAGTTCAGTCCATCTAACATAGATTTCATGACGAATATCTAGTGTGAACTAGATCGCCGGGACGAAACGCCTAAATTTCAGTAATTTTTTTTTTACAAAAAGGCTTTTATTTTGTAGAACAAAAATTTCCGAAATTTCCGAATTTTATAAATGGTATAGGTACCTCCCGCAAAACCATTTTTTCGATTCTTGATTTTCTCAAAAACGGTTCAACTGATTTTGATGAATTTTTTATGGAGAATGTTTCAAAAAGTTTTAAAATTATTTCTTACCAAAATTTAACTTTTCTTTGGTTTTTAAAAAAAGTTTTAAGTTTTTTTTTTTTGAAAATTTAATAATTCGAAAACTTCTTTGTCGATTTTTATTAAAATTAGCACCTATTATTTTTATAAAATTGTCTATCAGATTTTAAATAAAAAATTATTCTTATAACTTAAAATAACGGTATCTAAACTACAAGGTGTTTAAAAACCGTTTAGGAAAATCTTGTTTTTCTCAAAAACGACTTCTACGGTTTTGATTAAAATTTGTATGTGAGCTTGTATTAATGCTATCTATTTATTTATCGATTGTTAATGATATGTCTCTGTCTCATAAAACCATATCTATTTATCTGTTGAACTGATTTAAATGAAATTTTTCAAACAAGAGCTTCTAATAAATTGAAAAAAATATTGAAAATCAAAATTTCCCAAAAAAAAAATATTTTGGATTTAAAAAAATATATTTTTTAGAAATTCTATATTTTGAAAATGGGTTAAAGTTTTTTTTCGCAATTAATTTTTCAACTCTACATTAATAAATACTAAAAAATGACGTACCATTTTTTTTAAATGTTTTCAAAAATATATATGCATATAACATTTTCTTTTTAATTTGCTCCAACGATTTTTAAAATTTTTTTCTTATAAAATGAGTAAGAAATCAGATGGGGTACATCGCGGTGGTGTCAAAACAATTTTGAAAGTTGTTTAATCAATTTATTTCTAATTACATATACTGAATTTGTCAGTCTTAATCTAAAGTGTAATTTCCATGCATATTTATCTATAAATGTGCAACACGGTGCTATATTGTTCATATTTATATACTCAAATAATACTACCTTTAACTAAACTACATTTTTAGTAGGTGGGATAAAATATAGGCTCCCATGCAAAACTAATTTATTTCTTTTAAAATCAGATGAGTAGAATTAATTATTTAAAACCATAGTTTGATGGCACGTAAGATCAAGTTTGTGCGACCCACTCTTTTATTTTATTTTTCTCACAATTATTATATAAACTTACAAAAATCATTAAGAAAAATTGAAAAAAAAAAATACCCAGTGACTAGAACTATCGACTGAAAAAAAGACAGATGTAGAATATTTTACGCGCAAAAAGTTGTTCTATGGATTAATTTTTAAAATCCTTCGATTTTTTGGATTTCTATTAAAAAAAATCTATGTATATAAATAATTCCATTTGACAGGCGGTGCTGTTTCGTTCAAACAAAAATTAAATCTTTACAGACATATCTAATCTATAATCAACCAACCCTATACAGCCCTACATTTGAATATTGATAAAGATCTACCCTTGCTATATGTGTATGTACATCTACAGTACAGCGCCATCCATATAGATCCCATCAATAATTCATTTTTTTTTTTAGAAAATTAATATAAATTTCTAGCAAAATATAAAAAAAAAAATCATTAAAAAAGAACCGTTTTTACCCCTAAAATGTTGACACCAAACAACTGAATCACAACACAATGCTTATACATAAATCCCCTTTGCACAAAATCCTTTGCATTTCATCCCTCATTAACAAGGTATTTAATGTTTCTTCTTTTTCTTATTTTTTCATAAATTTTTTACCTACAAAAAAGGACAAATAAAAAATCATCTTAAGACTTCATAAAGAAAAAATTGCAAATACGAAAAAAAAAATCCGAAGAAAATCGTGAGAAAATTCGTTAAAATCCTAAGTAAAAATTCTTAAAAAAAAAAAAAACGGAAAAAAAATCAATTAAGCGTATCCTTGCTTCTATGGGATACCAATATAGTATTACGTAACGATTCTTTTATTCATCTTAATTTTTTTTCTTGACAGGACAAATATTTTTGTTGTTTTTTTTAGACATTTTTTAACCCAAATATTCAATAAAACAGAATTTTGTTCGATTGTAAAATAAAAAGGATGTCGAGAGTTAAGAAAAAAACGAGTTTTTTGTATCAAAAAAAAAAAATACACTGAGGGTAATTTGTTTTTGAGATTTTAAGGGTTGGCCATCATAACGGGTGATTTTTTAGCTGGTTTGGTTTTGGCAACACTGGTTTTGACAGCTGACGTGTGTTTAGTACCTTGTGTCACTGTCAAACAGCTTTAGTTTGGTTTGCAATTTAACCATGGATCGTCTTACAAATGAACAACGCTTGCAAATTATTGAATTTTACTATCAAAATTCGTGCTCGGTTCGAAATGCTTTTTTATCGAAAAATTGTGTTCAGCGATGAGGCTCATTTTTGGTTGAATGGGTACGTAAATAAGCAAAATTGCCGCATTTGGAGTGAAGATCAGCCAGAAGCATTGCAACAGCTACCAATGCATCCCGAAAAAGCCACTGTTTGGTGCGGTTTATGGGCCGGCGGCATTATTGGGCCATATTTCTTCAAAGATGATGCGAATCGCAGCGTTACTGTCAATGGTGAACGCTACCGAGCGATGATTACAAACTTTTTTTTGCCCGAAATGGAAGTTCTTGACTTGCATGATATGTGGTTTCAACAAGACGGTGCCACATGCCACACAGCACGCGAAACAATGGCGCAATTGCGAGGCGAGTTTGGTGAACAGTTAATTTCACGTTTCGGGCCGGTCAATTGGCCGCCTAGATCGTGCGATTTGACACCATTAGATTATTTTTTGTGGGGGTATGTCAAGGCTAATGTCTATAGGGACAAGCCCGCTTCGATTGACGCACTGGAAGCCAACATCCATGCATTCATTCGTGAGATACCGGCCGATATGTGTGAAAGAGTATGCCAAAATTGGACTCAGCGGATGGGCTACCTGAGACGCAGCCGCGGTCAACATTTGCATGAAATTATCTTTAAACATTAAATTGCAAGATTCAAACTATCGATTCAAATAAATATTTCATTCATTTTTTCGAATTTTTTGTGTTTTTTTTTTTTTTTAAAGTTCTAAACCTCTTAAAAAATCACTCATTATAAGGGTATATACGCAGTCACGATCATGTGCATATTTTATTTAGGTACTGTTGATTTTGTATTATTTTTAGGATGTATTTTTTTTGTTTTGTTTTTTACATTTGAAACGGTATATTCGCTATTATTTTTATTTTTGAGGAGTTTACAATGGAAAAAAACTAAAAAAAAATCCTTTTTTTAATATTTTCTATGTACCTATATAGAACCTATTTTCTATAACTCCATTGTACTTTGCGAACGGTTTAACTTCCTGTGATTTTGATCAAAAGTAGTAAGAACATTTCTTTTTTAAATCTTTGAATTATTTCTATGTAAGAGTATGTACCTTACCTACCTTGGTAGAAATAGTTTTGAGAGTTTATTTCATTAAAAAAATGTTCGAGAAATAAAAAAAAGGAAAAACCTAAGGATATTCAAATTATAAATTATATAAAGTAAGACATATCTGTAAAAAAAAAAAGGGATTTTTAAATTTATTTTTTTTGATTTTTTATATTTATATTTATTTTCTGAATTTATTATTCAGACTTAAATTGACGAAAAATAAGTTCACAACAATTCATTGGTCATTCCAATTTTTATTCATAAAAAGCTCAAAACTAAGAAGAATCAATTTGTCAAAAATAGATCTAAAGAAAACTTGAATTTTAAAGGTCGTATTTAAACAAATAGTTACCATAGACATAGTTATAACTTTGAGGTTGTTTGTTTTTGTCAACTCACACAACGATACCAGTGATGCTGAGATAAAACGAAGAATAACGTTTGTCAATCGCGTTTGCTTCTTTGGGCTAAGGGCCAGTTTGTTCATAGTTGATAATGTTTAATCAAGGTTTACTGCAACTGTTAAACTATCAAATTTCAATTACAAAAGCATTCAAAATTTGATTTCTTAAACATGGAAATCGCTAATCAATCGATTTTTATTATCGATTTTATTGATAAGCGCCATTTAATTAGACCCTGTTAAAGTGATGGTACAGATTTAACCCACTGTGAAGAAACTGGCCCCAAAAATTCATTTGGAGTAAAGCAACCAACTTAAGTATTGTGTATCTACTATAAGACCCGGTACTGCATACATATTTTGCAAAGGAATGGACCTTGTAAAGATGGATGAGGCGACGATTTATTTAGGCTATTTTGAGAGGAAACTTCTCCGGGTGATTTTAGGTCCTATCTGCATATATGCGGGGTGTGGCAACACCGTCAATGAACAGCGATACTGACACCCATTAGCTTTTGCTTTTGTTAGTTTTGGTGACAAAAATCATTTCCCACGACAGTGTTCTTGACGAAAATTTATGAAATTTGGTACACTTAATGATTTGTGGGAGCTGAATGCAGTGTAACTGTATATATACTTTTTTTTTGTACTTGAAATGGGCTTTAAAATTTAGGTCATAAAATAGGACGAAAAATCTAAAATAATAAAAAAAGCAATGGTCAGAGAAATAAATGTTTTAAATGATTTAAAATGTGTGCTTAAATGTGTACTTTATAACGGGTGGGCCATCTATTGGTTTCTTTTTAAATCATAGGTTATTTTGAGACTAACAGCTGTTTCCAGCTCGAAATCTTGACAGAAAGGCAGTATTATATCTCCGCGGAACGAAATGAGTCGCTTTACGCTTGAACAACGTTGGGAAATATTGAAAACTTATTTCCAAAGTGAGTGCTGTGTATAGCCTAAACAGTGCGTTTTTTGAAAAGAGGCGCATTTTCACCGCGGCGGCTACGCTAACAAACAAAATTGCCGCATCTGGGGCTCGGGAAACCCGCACATTATTGTCGAGAAGCCAATGCATCCACAGAGAGTCACAGTTTGGTGTGGATTGTGGAGTTGCGGCATCATTGGACCATTTTCTTCGAAAATAAGGCTTGGAACAACGTTGCTGTCAACGGTGGACGTTACAGAGCCATGTTAACCGACTTTTTTTTAATGAAATTGAAGACATGGATTTGAACGACCTCTGTTTCATGCAAGATGGCGCGCAATGCCACACAGCCCATGCCACAATCGATCTTTTGCGCACCAAATGCCCAAATCGTGTTAACCACCGACTTGGCGATGCGGTGTCAATTGGCCGCATCGGAGCTGCAATTTTACCGCTTTGGACTTTTTTTTGTGGGGAACCGTGAAGGACCGATGCGATGTTGTACCAACAATCCGGAAACGATTCAAGCACTTAAGGGCAATATCATCCAAGCAATCCATGAGCTACAGCCCGAAACCATCAAGAAGGTCTTGGAAAATTGGAGTGACAGAATGCGCTACTGCGAAGCCAGCCGAGGCAGCCACTTGAACGACATTATGTTCCATAATTAATGGGAATGTTTTCCATAATAGAAAAAATTTAATTTTGTTCATTTTATTGCATTTTTAAAAAGAAACTTGTATTTGGCCCACCCTGTACATTATTATATGTAACAAATTTTGAAAAGCAGGAATAAAATGTTGTTACACAATGTTTCTGTTAGGTTTTGCGAAATAAAAAACAGTATTTGACAACGTTATAAGCTGTACTTTATTCTAAGAAGAACTGGTAGAGAGTAAGTTTTAAATATTAGAATATAACAATTAATACGGTACAATTGCATTGATATATAATTGACGTGAATGTAGATTGGAAGTATATAAACTAAATAATTCTACACACAGTAGTGATCAAAAGTTATGAACTTTAACAGTTTCCAACGAATTGCAAATAATTTTTGTGATATTGCTATGATAATTATTATTGAAAATTATTTTTAAAACATTTTTACAGTAAAATTTTGAAAACCAAATTTTAGCTCATTTCAAAAATTCAAAAAAAAAAAATAAATAAATAATATAAAATATTAGTTTTTGAAATATTGTTAATTTTTTTACTGATGTATTTGCTTCTAATATTAGAATAAGAATTTTAAAAATTGACAGAAATATAAAATAACCGATAGATTAACATTATTAAATAAAAATTTAAAATATATTTAAAATTAACTTGAACAAACACAAATAAGATTTTTATAAGTTTATTTTAATCTGGAATATCTAATTTAAGGACTACCAATTTTCGAACATTCTCACCACGTCAAGTTATCAGTCTGTTGTTGTACAACTGTCAAAATTCTTGATGTCGGAATCAAAAATGTACAACAATCAGAAAAATTAAAGATAACATTTTTAAATTATTATTTTAGAATATTTCGAGTTGAGTAATAATAATAATGGCGATTTAGAGAATGTTAAAGGAAATTAGTAATATGATCAAAATGCATGTATGTATCTTTTAAATACAACCTCAATGCACGATACTTGTTAAAAAGCATAGAGAAATAGTAAAGAATTTTTGGTGGCACAGTGGACTAAGAATTAAAATATCCATTGATTTGAGTTCTGTATTCCAAAATTCTGTATTCTATATTCTGTCACCAACAGCTAATAGGCAAGCATGCAATGAGACTTGGGAGTATTTTCAAACGATTTCTGCAGAAGCTGCATGGACAAAGAATAGGAAGAATCAATTCCTCACCTTCTCTGTACAACTCTATCTCCACCTTGGATAATTCTATTACAATGATCTGGCAAAACATGACTTAAGTAGTTAACTTCGTAAGGAGCTCTGAGTGGTTCAAAGAGCCTGGAAGAAAGCTTCCCATCAAAAGTACTGGCGATATTTTAAACTATATAGCAGTCGTTTCCTTAGAACACTCTTGGACTGTTATCCAGCTAGCCACTGCTTAAATAGTTGGATTCCTTCTTCTTTATAAACGCACTCCAACAGTTATTTAAAATATGTTTTCATATCCTCACTAACAAACCTTTAATCTTTCATTTTCGTTTCGATACTATCAACGAACATTTAATTAATTTCAAGATAAATTTACAATTCTTCTTTAATTCAACATACCCACTTTAGAATAGATTTGGACAACAAATTAGAGTCCATAGTTAGATATTCAATGGAACATAATTATAAAAAAGGTTTTAAAGCTAGACAGTTGTCCAAAGATAGACATACTTCAGAATGGGTTTATAAATAAGACTGATCACACAGAAACTCTAGCAACGAAATATTGTAGGAGCAATTAGGTATATCTATTAGGTTCAGTTCCAATAAAAACTATTTTGAGGTTAGATAAAGCTTAATCAGAACGGTATTCCCTGAAATGTTTAAAACAACAAACAAACAAAAAAACGACAGCAATTTTCTCCTTATAATAAACCTGAAATTAATTCTCAACTCAATTTATAAAAACAGATACGAAATGAAAACATTAATTAGAGTTCATATAATATTTTTTTTTATAATTAAAACATTCAAATAGAGACCAACATCAACATTATTTGGATTAATGCAAAAGGATATGCCACTAGCATGATGCACTCTGTTCTATGAGTGTCCTTCGAATAATAATATTCCTTCAAGAAATATGATGGGATAACAAGTGAACCCACCTCACCACCATGATGGCACTTGTTTCACACATATAGCCAAATGGACAACAACAAACAGTAAAAATATAATAATACCAACCATATAGGTAGTTAGAATAATAATAATCATAAAGAATCCTGTACCCTGTCACACCATATCATCAGCACTACTACTACACGTGAAATCGTTGTGTATCCTTGCGCCTGCTGCTGGATTCATAGATATACAATAGCAATGCACAAGCTAGGGTCATTCGTCTCGTCTTCTATACACCCGCACCTTATCCAAACCTCACCACCACCACCCTCTTCTTAGTAATTTCAATTCCACCAAAGTAGGTACAAGTATAGACATTCAGAGAAATGACAATGTGTATATTCCACAGCATAGCACAGGACGACGACGAAAGAAACAAGAGAGTAAAAACGGGTGACATAAAAATTCAAGAATGAAAATAAAAAGGATTTTTTTCTTTTATTAGAAATTCCACTTGGAAAATCTCTAGCCACACCCAGATGGATAGTCCAACTCGTTAACGTGTGTTCTCCTATAACCGAACGAAGTGCACTCCAGTGCTCCCATCAGTATAATGCTATAGTTCCCAAGTTACCTACCCCTCTGCTGCTATTGTCATTTAAATGCTAATGCACAACTACACGTGCATATTTGTGAATACGTTCCACAAAAATAATGCAGAAAATTTAGATTCACAGTACCTACTTTACTAGCTCTAATGCCTTTTCAATAACAAATCGAAGGGGAACTCAATTCCTTGATACTGATCCTGATTCTGACTGAAGAGGGTTGTTTTCTTCTGAATATTTTCACAGTACAAGGACTTTGTTGCAAGCAATCCTCCTGCTCCTGCTTCTGCCAAAACACTCTATAGAGAATAAAGTGGGGATGTTTGCATTTAACTCTGACTAAGTATGAGTGTGTGTGTGTGTGTATTTGTATGTTTGTGTCAGGATTTGCTAGTTTCAAGAATAGTTTTTCAAAAATTTCCTCAATTTTCATTCGACTCGAGTGTTATATGTCTTGTAAGAAAAATTGCTTTTCACCTCGCTGGGCTGTCTAGATATACCAATATATGTGTTCTAAAGGATTCAAGGAAAAGGAATTCCTTATTAAATCGAACGAACACACACAAACACTGCACATATACTGCTATTATATATATCCTTATAGGAATAAAGTGCGGCACCACATTTAAAAGTAAAAGAAAAATATATCATAAGAATAAGAAAAGAACGAATAAAGTGAAATAAATTAAAAATATTTTAAAGGCGAGAAGAAATAAAGTGAAAGAAAAAAAAAATAGAAAAATAAACGGTTCTCAAGGACGATTCCAATTGAACAATTCAGTTGCATTTCGTATTCGTTCGGATCGAGGTGTGATTGATTTTTAATTTGATTTCCGTCGAATTTGCACATAAATTTTTAAATTTGTTTATTTTAATTAAATATTTTTTATATGCAAAATTATATTAATATTTGAATATTAAGTGATTTTTTTTAAATATTTGAATATTTTTTAAAGAAGTTATGATCGCGGGTGTTAGTTTGCAAATTAGTTGAGAATTATCTAAGTGAATATATAAATAAATAGGTATAGGCATATACCTGGACTGTTATTTTGTTTTTTTTTTTTTTTTCACTAAAAGTGTTTTTATAAAAATGATGGTTCTATCGCAAATGCAACATTGGGCTGGTGCCAATAATAATAGCCCCGGAGTTAAACAAGATGAAGAACATTCATTAAGTGCAAGGATACTTCATGAGTGCCCAACAAATGATGGACTATTACCTGCTGGTCAAAGATGTAGGTTTGCTATTTAAATTTTATTTATAAAAAAAAAATGAAATTAAATAACTTGGTTCAATCAGAAAAAAAAACGGATGCAGAATTAATGACAAACACGACTTAAGGCAAAGTTTAAGTAAACTTTTAGTGTCTTTAGAATCCCTAAGTAAATTTTCTAAAAATTAAAATCTTATAAAACTTAAATCCTTAGATTTAAAAATTATTGTATTTGAAATGAAAATAAAATTGGAAGTTTTTGCTTTTGGAAGTTTTGAGCATGTATAGTGCTTTTGAACAGTTTTAACCTTGTATTGTAGCCCCAATCACTATTTATAGCCGGAATTTCGAAATGAAAACACTTGACATAATTTTTTAGGAATAGTCCTTTTTTTTAAATGCTGAATCAGACATGTTTTAGATTACACATAATTATAAAAAATTGGAACGTTTCCTTTTGTTACACCAAATCTCTCTTTAACCTTAAGGCAATATTTTAAAAAAATTCTTGAAGGAGTTATTTGGCCCACCTTGTAGGTATATCTATGACTTTTTGAACAATTTATGAACCTGATTTTTTTAAAACTCAGGTGCAGATTATACGAAATACGAAATTTCTGTTTCAGAATACGGGGAATCCTTGTTTAATTTGCAACTAATTGAAACATTAATTGTTTCATTGAAAGATATCTCTCTTTTAAAACTTTCAGGTGCAATAGGTAAAAAGTTTTGGGAAGACAAATAAAAATCGTCTGTAAAATGTAGCCTCGAAAAAGCAAAAAAATGGCTTAGGCTGAAAACATAGAGCTGCGAGCAGAGCGGTCATGCGAAAGGTGTGCAAAGCGTTAAAAACAAACACAATGCTTTCTTATGGAAAGCAGATACCTCGCCGCTTCAGTATGAAAGCTCTCATAAGAAACCGAATTGACGTTTTTTTTGTTGGTAAAAAATCAAACGAAATTCCTCTACAGCTTTTCCTATTGGAATTTAACCCTTTTTTAATAACTGATATTATTATATACGTAGAAGGGTTTAAGCTATCAACAATTTTGTTAAATATTATTTTTTTGGAAATATTTCAATTTTTAACCAACTTAAGCATTTAAAAAAAACGAAACTATCGCTGGCGGCTTCAAATACCCTTTTAGTATTATGATTTAGCATCACCAATAGTAGTAAGAGCGTCTTGGCGAATTTCTGGCTCTGGGAATCAAATCCCCAAACTCGCTGATGTCACCTTAATATAGATATTTTTTTTTGCACGGGTATTTCCTCTTGTGAGAAGTTGAAAAGTCCTGAATAAGTTTTGTACTTGCCATTAAAAAGTGCCCCCACCAGAGCCGATCGAATTTGATTCAACAGAAAATTGTAGGTTATCCTTACATTCAATTGCTGATGATAATATTAATAAGCATGCAAGAATGGATTAGTCGAAAAGTTGTAAGACATAAAGGCCCTAGATTCCTCAAAAGCTGTTGCGCCATCAAATTTATATTTTTTATTTAAATTTTTAAACAGAAACGTTTTCCTTTATTTAAAGACTTTACCTTGAGATTGATAGTTTTTGGAGATTTTGCGTAAATAAAAATTCTATCCTCTGAAATTCAATGTTGGCAAACTATCATGTCTTCGGTTTGTTTTTCTTCTTTTATTTTTTTTGTAACTAATCCTATGATTTAATTGAATAGGAATTTACTTCTGTGATCATAAATAATTTCATTTAGTCGCTTTTCTGTTTTATCTTACCATAATCGCGACGCGACTCTGTGGTAATCTTGTCTTCAAAAATAGACTTTTTCAGGTCAAGTCCTATTTTATCGAGCTCAAATTTTAGCAAAAAAAAAAAGAAACTATAAATTCTTAATAAAGCGAACAGTTTCGTTGAAAATTACAAATCATAAGCAGGTTTCTCGAGATTCGGGTAAAGAATTTTTTCAGAAGAAACCTTTATACGCCAGTTTAGAAGCAGACTTTCTATTAAGTTTATTAAATGCAATAATAATTTCCTCTGAACTTGGAAATAATTTTCCTAAATGTCTCATTTCTCAGAACTCGGAAATAAATTTTGTAAATGCTTGTGTATGTCGTCTTATTTGTATTTTGAACAACCTGTCACAAAAGTTAGTGCAGCACGTTTCATTGACATATCTTTACCTTGTCAGAGTAAAAAAAGAAAATCATTGCTAGAGCTCTTCACTTGTTTCAGGAATTTTCTGTTTTTGTATCCAAGGATCTTTGTTGAGGAAGTACCTTTACATTGTTTTTTGATATAATTAAAAGTAGCTTTCTGCCCAAAAAGAAAACAAAGTACATAGTAGTAGTATGTAAATTAGTTACATACATTCATATAATATGTGAATTAATGTAATTATTTTATAACAGAAAAATTGTTTGTATGGCTATTCGAGGTTTTAAGTAAAAGTATGTCAATAGTTATAACCGCACAGCAAACTGTTTAAAATTGCTACAGATTTTATAATGTTAGAGTGAACCGTGTAGCTGCTATGTAGCAGTACGTTTGCTTGACCGATAGTGTCAAATTTTTCGACCAATCTTCCCTATTGAATTTTTTTGTGAATATTTGATTCGCGAAAAATATTATTAGGTAATTTAAAGAAAATTATTGAAAATAAAAAAGGGAATAATAAGCCCGTGGTTGTTTCTTTTTCTTTAAAATAAACAAAAAGCTGTACAGCTGTGTTATGGGCACGTAAAAAATAGCCCGTACGACACTTTTTCACAGCTGATGCAATTGCAGCTCCCAGTTCCAGTCGCAGCATTCTATGTGTTAAGGAAGTAAATAAAGAAACAAATTCGTAGGTTATTACTTGCTCTATAGGTCAAGTATGTTTTGGTTTCGGGTTTTTCGAGGTGTTATTAAAAATAACTTTTCGTCAGTTAACGCACAGCCCATGCTGTATTTAGAGCTGGAGCCTGAAAGAGTGCACTAGTTTGTTTTAAATTTGGTACATACCATTTTTATGTGAATCCCTGGGGGAAAAATTCGGACTTTCGTTTTACCTCATCTATAGAATAGGTATAGTAGTTGTATTATTTCGGTTTATACAAATTTTCACAAAAACGAAATAATTTGTTATAATTTCAGAATTTGCTGCTAAAAGAATTTGTGATTTTATTAAATAACTCGACTTATAATATAATAATTTCATTGTTTTTTAAATATTTATATCAAAAGGTTCACAAATCATAAAAAAATTATGAAATTTGAAAGCTGTCAAAAAACATCCTAGAAGTATGCAATATGCAGATTTGTTTGAGATGAGTTTGAGTTGTTCAATGGGAAAACGATTACTGATAAGAATTTAAGTCACGTCATTTAAAGGCAATTTAAATATTTAAGGACACTTAACTAAATGATCTCTAAGAGACGTTTTAAGAAAATCTAATAGATACGGCTGATTGTAAACCCTGAACCCAAAAATTAAATTATTTTTGGAATTATGAACTACATATTTACATATGTACATACATTATATAGCCCAAAAGCCAAAAATAGTTTTTTTCTTTTGAACCTACCTGTAAAATAAATAAAAATAATATAAATAAATAAAGAAAGAAATGAATAAATAAATAAATAAATATATATAACATAATATATAATGAATACAAAATAAATAAATAAGTTTATAAATACATAAATAAATCGGAAAAGATGTAATCTTTACAAATTTGGAAAAACAGAAACAATTTAAAGAGAGAAAATATAAAAAATAATTAATAACAACATTAATTGTTAAACAAAAAAATAATGGAGATAAATATTTATCACATATATATGCATATATTTCGTTAATGAGTTTGAGTGGGTTATCAGAACTATGACAGCTATAAATGAAGTCATTTTTGAGTTTTTGAATTTATTCAGAAATTAACTCAACATTCGTCAAAAATAGGATAATAATAATAATATGAAAAAGTGAGAATACTTTAAAGAAATTTTTTAAAAACTTTTCATTTATCATGCTAATAATAAATAAATCAAAAGGGTCCATGCAAAAATTTATAATGAAAATCTGTTTATTTTAGGGGAAGTGAGTAATTATGGGGAAAAGAAAACTCTTACCTATGTTATTTTTTTTCTTTTCGAATGTGTTGCGCAATTTAGTTTATTGTATTACTTGTTATATTGGTATTAATAGTTCAAAAAATTGTTAAATTATACAAATTAAAATAATAATGGGTCATTCATTTTTCGGTTTCGAAAGTAAAGCTAAATAAAACACACATAGCGATACATTTTTGATGAAAATTTTATTTCATTATAAAGTTTGGACTTTGCCATTAAGTGTTAAAAACAATAATCATTCAAATGGCCGCCTCGGGAAGATTCGCAGCATTCTTTTGAGGTAATTTTTAACCGTTTTTTGCACATTTCGGACGGTATCTCGGCCACAACTTGAGAAATGTTGTTTTTTTTATCCATTCATCCATTGACGCTGATTACACGAGTCTTTTTTTCGTTCGTTTCGTCTTTCGTGCTTTTGACAGCTTGGGTGAGGGGCGTAGAAATGTAGGGGGAATGAAGTAACGAAAGCAGGAATGAAAATTTGAAGATTTTTTCTGGTTGAACATTGACGTTTATGGTTTGACAACAGGGTAGAGATGAGCGATAGGCAGTTGTCAACAAAAATCGTAGTTGAGAGAAAAATCATCGATTTCAGATATCGATTTTAAGATTAAATACATCGACTACAGAAAATTACAAAAATGCAAATAAAATGGTTTATGTAACTAAAATGTAAAGAAAGCAACTTCAAATATTTGTGTTTTCTACAAAAAACATCATTCTTATAAATATTAAATGTGAAAGTACATTTTTTTGCACTTTTTTGGCTGGAAGGATTTTGGAAATCGATTATTTCATAGGAAAAGAATATGAATACTTTTCATGCAACAAGGGGTTTGCGGGGTCTCAGCAAAGGTAGTGGGTAATAACTAGTTACAAATAAAGTATTCCAAATCATTGCCTACGTTCTGTAACTCTCGCATTGATAAAATTGATCGAGAAACGTTGAAATGTTTCAATTTTCATAGTTTCTCGACTGATTTTATCGATGCGAGAGTTACAGAACGTAGGCACATGTTAATATCTACTTTCCTTTCTCATTTCTTCTGTACTCATTTTATAAACAGTAATTCTCTTTGTGTATAATTTTCGTTTTTAAAATTAAGAATTCATGTGGCCATTTAAGATTTAATCCCGATAAAATGTTCACACCAAGTAAATTTAAAAATTTACTTGATAAAACAATATGTAGGGTGGAAATTTTTGTTTCTTTTTACATTTTCTATAGGGCAACTATTGGTTTCGTGTAAACATGGAGAAGTCTAAAAAAAGTAGTTTTACCATACCGTCCGTTGATTTCTACGCTCTTTGCACTATACGAGGTCAAATGAGACAGAGGTTCAACAGGTGGACCGATTTGCTCCAAATATCATACAGTGCAAGTTTTATAATTCCCACATCGATAACATTGGTCGAGAAACGTTAAAAAATAAATTAAAACTCATAATGTGTTTCAATTTCCAACATTTCTCGACTAATTTTATTGATGTGAGTTACAGAACGTAGCCACAGATCATTTTAATGGAATTTCTTAGAGGAGAAAATCGATTAAATGAATCCTTAATCTGAAATTTTAATCATCAGAACCAGAGTCGGAACCTTTATTACAGATTTAACCTACTATGAACAAACGACCCTAAATCAAAAACACGTTTTGATGTAAATTTACATATTATAACGTATTTAGCTATCAAAATAGAAAAAAAAGAAATACATAAAAAACATCGATGTTTCAGGTTCGATAAATTTTCCCACCGATTTTAATCGAAAAATTTAATCGCCCATCCCTCAAATCAGAGCATTGTGCGAAGAACCTATAAACTTTTAATTTCGAGCTGTAAAACAATTTTTCACACTTAAATATGCTGTAGATATGAATAAGAAGTGATTAAAAAACATTTTTAATTATTACTTCTGTTTATTTTCCAATAAATCCACCGCAAAGTTTCTGAACGTCAAAATAACGAAAGAGTCTTCACGAATGTAAAAAAGAATCATGTAATCACGAGGATACGTGCCTGTCAAAAAGACGAAAGACGAAACGAACGAAAAAACGAATCGTGTAATCAGCGTCATTATAGTAAATGGCAAACATTCAACTAATATTATGACACTTCAAATGACAGCTGAGTTTGACAGGTATCAAATGCCAGCGCTACCAACTTGAAACCACGAAATGAATTACCCGATACGATTTATCGAAGAAAATTATTTCGAAGGCCGGAAATTAAAATCAAAATTTTGACGTGATATAAACGTAACCCTAAAAGTAAATATATCATTTTTTTTTAAACATTTAGATCAGAAAATCTTGTAAGAAAATATTCTGTGATACAATATTTTTGAGTATGGTACTACTGAATTTAAATTCAGCGTATGAAAGACTTGTCTGCCAGGTATAGTTGTAGACAAATTAAAAAAAAATCTTTAACTTAAAGACTATACGAGTCTTTCATGCTTAAATTACATTTAAAAACAAAACTGCCGACATTATAAGAATAAACTATAATAGGTAGATTAGATACCTAGCATTTTTATCATTCTGCACGACCACGTGCAAATCCTTTGTTATTTCACCGACCGACCTATTTAATAGGTACCTATACCAACTGGCAACTATATAATGGTATCACGCAATGCACAAAATATCCTTTCGTTGCACATTATCGATTCCACCAAATATATAAAACACCATTACTATATTCCCATTGTAATTTTATATCTTTTTTCTCTTAAAATCGAACTTGACTCACCTGCCACAATAAAAAAAAAAAAAAACAAAAAAGAACGGTAGTAGGTTGCAATAAATGTCTCTAGAATATTCAACCAAATAACAAAAGAAGCAAATTAAATGTCCTTTTTATATGGTAGGTACCTAACACATTGTTCTATACAAAAAAAAAAATAGATAATACCAGATATCATGTTACAATTTATATTTTTGATCCTTTTCTATTTCGGCACCACACTGTGGTGCTCTATAAAAAAAAAACACCGTATTTATCTTTAAAACTCAAACCAAGAGATATTCAAATGATATGCATAGATAGATATGAAGGTACATCACCTTTTTCTTACCTGAAATCCAGACATCGTCGTCCTTGTCTCATCGTCTTTTTTTGCATCCCCATAGTGAGCATTTCATTTATCATCATCATCATTGATTTTTTCCCACAGGACTAACAAAAAAAAAAGAAAGAATAAATGCATTAATAAATGTACAAAAGAACATTTTTTTTTTGGAAGAAAAATAAATGTTTTCCTTCTAACTTAGGTAGGTACAAGAAGGTGGAGAAAAAAATAAAAAAAAAAAATATCCTGCAAAAAACTTCTTCAAACAATATAATCGGATAAAAATCATAATTAAGGATAATGCAATATAATACGTCCTTTTTTAACACATTTGAATACAAATATAAATATAGCACAACAACTTGAACAAAAATAAACTCCATCACATACTTATATACCATCAGGAATCTCTATCTCTCTCTCGAGACGCAAAAAAAAGTTTTTGTTTTTCCACAAAAAAAAAAAAAAAAAAAGATGAAAACATCGATTACCCTTATTTATTCACTTAAGCCTTACGTAACAGCAAACATCATCCCCAAGTATAGAATATAGAAAAAACTTAACATATAAGGAAATATCTAGATCTCTTCATTCAAGACGATATCTTTTTTACTCCTTCGACCGCCAAACAACCCAAAAATTGTTCTATCAATATAACTTTTTGTTGTTTTGTTTTCTTTCGTACTATACGACCTACCTACAACTATGTTGGATGTGAATATGAGTTTCAGGGGTAACCAAACCAAAAGGAATTCATCCATAAACAGGACATTATCCTTGTGTTTTGACCCATCCCGTGGGACCTATAAATATCCCCCCTTCTATATATATCTATATAGCCCACCTTATAGACTTTTCGTAGTTTTTTTTTTTTTTTTTTTTTTTTTTTGTGAATTTTATCATGCAAAAAAGAATCCAATAAGGATAAAGTTCAATGGAAATGTCCATCTCAAGTAGAGTTATTTATGAAGAGATAAAAATAAACAAAAAAAAATAGCAAAACAATATCCTGTGAATGCAGCAAAAATTACCTCCACATACTTCGCATCTTGTTGTACTTAAATTTTTCACTACCCCAGTACCCGTAAGGATAATTCCTTTCCTGTCGTAGTCAATTTCATACAAAAAAAAAATAAATTCCTAAAAAAAGTCCTATAATAATAAAATAGGACATTCGACGTGTCATCTCAAGGAGACACATACATCAAGTAAAGTAACATTCGTATGCAAAGTCCATTAAAGTAAAACTCACACCACAGCTACAGCTATATTTACGGCAAAGACAAAAAAAAAATTGAAATGTCCTTTGCACAAAACTATCTTCTCAAGGATATAGCAAAATTATAATGGATATTTTATGCCAGGACCAAGAAGACTAAAAGACGACTATACGATCTACGATGATGACGACGACGACGATGTGCCATTTGCATGACCCCTCGTATAATATGCAATGTGCAGAATTATATAGAGGTTTTTGTTGGTCCCCATTTGTGTATTATGCCCAAAAAGGACACTCCAGCATCTCTCTATATATACATATATACTCATAGGTAAGATATATGCATTTTATATTTGTATATCTTCGTTAGTGTTTTTATTTGCTTAGGATGATTCTAAAAATGAAATAAAAAAAAATATAAGGACGAAGGATAGAAAAATCAATATAAATTTATATTCGCATCTATTTGAATATTCATGAGAAAAAAAAAACCATAGAGGTGTGTGTGTTTGGCTCATGTAGGTACATGCTATGCAATTGGATGTGCATTCTTGAGAACGTGATGTTTATTTTGTCAAAATACTTAGAATTTTTTTTTTTTTTTCAATAATTTTTGTTTGCCAGAAAAAAAATACCAAAACTTATCCTGTTATCCTTTATTTTTATTTTTTCTTGCAGATATTAATCGGATATCAAAAACACCATCACCGTTACCATCCATATCAGGTGAGTACCTAACCTATGTTTTTTTTTTTTTTAATATAATTTTCCGATCCTTTTGGCTGATTGTTGCAACACGTTGCATTTATATGTCAATGATATTGATAAATTAGTATATTTTCCTTATGTGAAATTTGTAGCACGTTCTGTTAGTTTATTTCTTTAACGTTATGTTTTAAAAATTGGGATCACTTTTAACCGTCGCTCGTGCGTCATTCGGTGTCACCGTCATGTCCCTAGATAAAATGACTAAAGTGTATAGGTAATCCTTTTTCTGTGCAACGAGACTACCGCAAATAAAATACAAACCAAAAAAAAAAAAGGGCTGATGAGGAACGAACAAGACACGAATATACGAGTACAACTCATCTCTATTTTGTGGTTCATTTGGGGCAATCTAATGTAGGAATAGCAGACGGCACTCGATGGTCGTTGTAATCATCATCAAGTGTGTGTCTCGCTCGTGTCTTTGAGTTTTTTTTTTTTTTTTCTTATGGTGAAAGGATAATGAAGATGATCATGTAATAAAATACAAAAGATGGGGATTATTTTTTTGGTGTCTTTTCATTTTTAAAGGTGAATATAAAGAAGGTATAGAGCATGTGACTCGAGATGAGCACACTTTTATATCTTTATTTTGTTGTATGAGGAAAGGGTTTCGGAAGAAGATTTTTATTATTAGGGTAGGTTTTATTTTAGTTGACATTTCAAAGGGTGCATCTTTTTTTGGGTAGACAGTGAACTACCCATTGAAAGAGAATAGCACGTGGGATTTATGAATCAAAACCTTAGAGAGAGAGAGAGAGAGAGAATGTGACAAATGTTGATAGATATATACCTACCTACTAAAAAAAATCTATTTGTTGTGGGCTTAAATACATTTATTTTCAATGGTTTGTGGCTTATTTGCATAGACCTGCGACTTCAGAAAAACCCACAAGAAAAAGTCTACGGGATCAAATCGCACGATCTCGGTGGCCAGTTCACATCAACACCACGTGAGATGACCATGCCATCGAATCGCTGCACAATGGGGCAGAAAGGGCTTAAAGCTGGCATTAAATCAACTAATACAGCTAGAGGCTTGAAATTTTGCATGAACACTCTTGAGACCCATCTATGTATAGTTTTGAATCAAATTATGGACACGCCCACCAAAAACGCCCACTTAAAAAAAAAATTATGACTTTTGAAAACAAAGTTAGAAAAAAATATTATTATTCAAAATATGTTTTAATTAACAATTCGAAATAAACATTTTAAAAAAGCCTGTACATTTAAATAAACTTTTATTAATAATTTAATAATAATATTAAAATATATTTTTAACGATTTTACAATATAGCATTAGGATTCTTCATATCACTCTCGTTAAGTACATTTTCTTCAGCACTTTGGTTTTGTGTTATCGCAGATGAGTGTAAGCAAACTGATGTCTTCTTGGGGTAGATGTTGTAGCTTTTTTTTTGAAATTCTGCACATGCTTGTCAAAACAGGATCAGATGACAACGGAAAAAAATTGAATACATCTGCATTCGTGTTTTCTGGAATGATGTTCTCTATATTTTTTAAAGTCTTTGTTGCGGGCTTCCTGAGCTTCTTCACTTAGCTGTCCAATAGGTAATAAGGCAGTTTATATTATTTCGTTCTCATGGATTAAGTACATATGAACGGTAGGTGGCATATAGTACCAATTCTCGAAATCAACTTAATGATCACATGAAACGACTATCATTATGATGTTCATTTTTTTGATTAAGCTTACCTACATCAATCTTTGAATTATCAGCAGAAATCTCAGCATTTTCAAAAATCGTCTGGCTGTGTTCCCATCATTCGAGTTTCCGAACCCCGACTTCGGTTTGTCTATACGATCAAACCCAAAAGCTCTGGAAACTGCGAGGGGAATATTTTTGGAGCTTTCGATCGAATAATTTCGCACTGAAAACGGAATAGATTTCTTTCAATAATCATAGCTAATGCTTCTTCTACACTCATTGAACTAGGTTTAAGAGGCTCCCTAATAGCTTTCCTACACTGTTTAGCATGACTTTGAATGGTTGCTACTTCTCGCATCAATTTGGCTGCCTCTGACTGCCATCATTTCATTTGCATATGTCAACTCTGCCAAAGACGTAGACTTCCTGAATTCTTCAGTTTTTTGCCGTTTTGTTCGGTCCGCACCTTCTTCAAATGAAGTTCTTGGGCGACCCTGTTAAGGTTGTGCAAAGCAAGTAAACAGAACAGGCGTTTTTAGCTATTTGACCTTAAAAATTGGTCTTTAAAAATCTGACTTTCGTTCGGTTAGCTTTTTCACAACGAGATTTAAATCTTTATTTGAAAACGTTAATTGTGGTATTTACATCTTTTTCAAATATACCAGTGCATTGGGTTAATTTTATAATTTCTTCTCTCAAAAACAATATTTGACTGTCAAGTCCTTGGCTACTTGAACTCTTCATTATATTATAAAGCTCTGGCCTTGTTAAAAACAAGGTTTTGGATGTTTTTCGGCCAAAGAATTAATTTTAAAAAAAATGTACGAACATTTTTCACTTTTTTTTCGAAAATGACGTCACCAACATAAACGTTTACCATATGAAGGGGGGCAAATTGGGGCAGATTTTTTTTTCAGATTCTTAAACTAGATAAATCACTGAACACAACAAGGTATAAAACTTAACGGCATCTTACGGGAAACACAACTAAACGCTTAGGTATTTTAAAAAAAGGCAAAAAAAAACACATTTTTTAACACTTTACGTGTTTTCAACTACAGACTAAAATAAGAAACAAATATGTAAATACAAAATAAAATATACAAAAAGTTCACCTGAGCTTACTAATTTCATTGCAGAAAGTTTTATCGTTATATATTTAACAGAAAAAAAATAAATCACAAATTAAATTCGTCACCCAAAACAACAAAACACGTGCGAATTTCAGTGCAACAAGTCAACTAATGCTCGATTCGTGATGATCTGACAACGATCACGTGATGCGAATGACTCTCTTCTTCCTTATTTTTTATTCTCTATCATATTTTCTATAAAATTTCAACGGGATTTATAGAGAACCTTCAACTTCACAAATTGATTTTCTGCCAGCTTTAGGGGTCTTTTGCCCCAGTGTGCGCTGGTGCAGAATTTCCAATATGGCGTAAGCTGTGTGCCAACACCGCTGCCATCCTGTTAAAACCACATGCCATTGGTGTCTAAGTCCATATCATCTAATTCAGGCCACAAGAAGTTTGTAATCATCGATGGCCATAGCGCTCGCCGTTGACGGTGATCGCCTGGCTAACGTCGTTCTCAAAAAAATATGGACCGATGACGCCGCCAGCCCAAAATCCACATCAAACAGTGACTTTTTCGGGATGCATTGGACGGTTTTGGATTTCATGTGAATTGGAATCATCCCAAATTCGACAATTTTGTTTGTTGACGTACCCATTCATTCAGAAATAGGTCTCATCGCTGAAGATGATTTTTCGATGAAAGAGTTTCCAACTTCTCCAGAGCCCATTCAGCGAACACAAGTCGTTTTCTATGGTCCTGGTTCAGTTGAATTTTGTATGGTTGCAGGCCCATGTCACGATGCAAAAAACCTCAAGTTGTGATCTGCGATAGGCCGAGTTCTTGTGAGCGGCTCGAAATCGACTTCCTCGGATTCTCCTGCACACTCTCACGGATGTTTTTGGCAGAACTTACATTTCGTCGACTTACTGGTGTTGGTTGATCGTTTACAGAATTATATAGTGAACTCAAATTTATCCACCACACTGCGAATAGTCCTCCCGGTAAGATGATTAAGCCGACAATAAAATGGGAAAAGCGCGCGGAACGTTACCCGAACAGAACACCCATTTAAAAAAAAAAAACAATATTATTATTTGCACGTATTGTTTAACACTTTATCCGTCCCTGGTGATTTGGCAAAACAGACTGAATATAAATGACAGCCAATTTGACAGATGTAGCTTCAACAATATGGCCGCTATCAACTGTCAAAGTTCAGAAGTTCCCTTTATTATGTTTTAAAATATTAACAGTCGTATTTATTAGATTTTTGTCTACTTAGACGCTGTCTAACTTTTTTCAAATTGGTGGAAATATGCTTTATTTAATAAAAACAAATATCACATTATTCACGGTTAAGACAATCTACTCTTGTGTCTAATTTAGGCAGCTATAAGACAACAATAAACAAGGTTTTTGAACACATTTTCAAAAATTGGATAGTTGTCTAAAGTTAGACAACGTTTATAAATAAGACCATAAGACCCCAACTCAATAAATAGAATTCGATATGTCTTAGCAATTTTTAACTGCCAAATTGTAAAATATAAAATTTCGAAAATTATATTTCTGGCTCATATAAATTTAAGCTACTCGCTAATATTATCTTTTTTTATAATAACTTTCAGACACGTTCAGGTAGCTACTCAAAACATCAAAAAACCTTAAAACCATTTCTAAATTACCACTTAACGGTTCAGTGTCAACAAACACCCTCAGTATACAAAAATACAAATTAACTTCTTAATTTATCGTAACCCTTTCTCCAATCATTTTTTTTTTTTACTAATTTACTAACACCCATTATATCCGGATAGTCAAATTAGAGGGTTCTCATTTACAAGTCAAACCCCAATCCTTTGATTCATTGTCAAAATATTTAAATACACGCACAATCATGATTGTGCTATATCGTTTTCAACATCAATAAAAAAAGAAATGAACAAATATACCCGACCCAAACTATAAGCAACAAGTTATGACAGAAAAAAAAGGGTTCCCTTTCTAAATCACAAGTTCTTTAAAAACCATGTAATTTAAATACTGATATGCTAAATACCCTTTCAAACGCCTTTTCTCACCTTTTTTTTATTTTTTTACAATACCATCAGTGAATAAAAAACCACTTAAATAACATTCTTCACCAACCCAACCCTTTGAAGTGATGTGTGGCTTTGTTAAGGGTGCTTTAAAAAAATTCAAATAAAACCACGACGACATAGGGATATGAGACGTAACAATAAAAAAAAAAGGCGCGATGAAATTTAAATAAATTTGTTTAACGCACCCTTCAGCACCTGAGTGAGTCATTTTTTGATCCTTTATTTTCTGCCATACATGAACTATAGGAAGAATCAGAGGGGATGATATTCATTTTTATGCATTTAAAATTACGTTTGTTAATAAAAACTCAAGTCAAATATACAGCACTTTGTCACAGTGGTTGCGCAATAGAAATATTATTGAAATTTGAATAAGGGTGCAAGGATATTTAAAAATATATATAATGTACGTATATGGTATAGGGGATGTACCCTTGAGATATAACAATAAACAATGGCATTTGAATAATGCGCATTAGTACGCATGTTTATATGTAAAATAGGACTTTCAGTTTTGAGCAATGAATTGGTGACATGTCTCCTTATATCAGTTACAATCATGTTTTGTGAATGACTTATTTTTAAGGGTGTGCGAGTTGGTACAATTTTTATTGTTTGTCATTCATTACATATATATTTTGTATTTTAATTGGAATTTGATTAATTGCTATTGTGATCGTAATGATAGGTGCGGGTAGTTAAACATGGGTAGGTACTCAATATTTTATGAATGTCGATGAGGTAGTTAGTTAATAGTATTAGGATTTTATAAGGTTATACATATATATATGGAGCAAAGCAGTGTTCACTTTGATTGGTTTATTGGAAGGAATTGTCTTTAAGAATATTTAATTGTTGTAATTAGTAGTTTCTCGGATGTTACCCATAAATATGAGTTATGCATCCGATTATAAGGAAAACCCATTTGTCATTTCCACTTTCGGTGTTGAATTAATTTAAAATAATCTTTATTTATTTTAATCGTATTTTTCAAAATTTAATTTTTCAAACTTTAATCGTATTTTTCAAAATAAATTAAAAGTACCTATTTCCATTTTTTTCTGATTACGAAAATATTTGTATGATTTTTTTTTAAATTTTACATGAACATATAAATACATCCATTAAAAATTTAAACTAAAAAATGTTAATAATTACCAATCAATTAAAGATACATTGATTAAACAGTAGGTAGACCACCATATGAAATTTAAATTTATGAGATAAACATTGGTAAAGCAGTTTCTTTTTTTTTTAAATCGATTTTTCTATTTTTTAAATATTTTAAACATTTTAAATAAAAAAATAAAAAAGGGATGAGTAAGCGATTTCTTTAGTATTTATTAATATGGAGTTGAAAACCAAATTTCAAAAAAAATCATCAACATATTTTGCTGAACATTTTGACGTGCAACATTATTTTAAGTTCTTTTATAAAACGTTTAGTCGGTTAAACAGAAAACTAGATAGATTAAAATAAAAAAAAATATTTCTATGAGAGGTACTGATGTTGATAAATGTTTAATGATAAATGTATTCCTGTTGAATGGTAAACCATACCAATATTTGCACAGAGATAAAATTACAATTAAAATCGTAGAAGTCGTTTTTCAGCAGAGTAAGATTTTTTTAACGGTTTAAAACATTTTTATGGAAGCTTCAGTTATAGTTTCGGGTGTAAGAATAATTTTTATTTATAATTCTGCTATGGATAATGTTAAAAATCCCCTTTGATAAAATACTTTTCGAAATATTAGGTTTTCAAAAAAAAAAATCGAAACTTTAAAAAAATTACAAAATTATTTTTTTTGAAAATTGTTATAGTTTTAATAATATAAAAATTGATTTAGTTATTAAGGAAAATATTTTATTTCTGGAAAGAAATTTTCAACGATTATAAACATTTTTTTAAAATACTAATATGCAAGAGCTCCTTTTTGGTACAATTTTGTCTTCAAAAAAGCTGATCTTAACATGAGTACCTACCATTCAATGTTTTTATTAGATTTTTGGGATAATCGAGAACTATTCAACCGATTTCGATTAGATTTTTAACGAAGATACAACTTTTTTTAATAAACAGAATTTTTGAGTTTAAAAAAATTATTGAAATTATTAAATTAGTACATTATATTCAAAAGAAAAAGTCGTATTTGTTAGAAGTGGACACTAACTGCCTAAACACAATAGAATGCTGTGACTATAACTGGATCTGCAAAAGCTGTATCATACGTGTTATTCTTTACGTGACCACAATGAAGCTGTATGCAGCTTTTTGTAAAAAATTTTAAAAGAAAAGAAAGCAACCACCGGCACATTTTTCACGTTTTTTTATTTTGGATATTTTTCTTTTAATAAATAATATTTTTCGCGAAACAAATGACCACAAAAACCTTCAATATTTTATTCCGGCTCTGTTTTTTTTTTTCATACAAATTGAAACGTCAAAAGTGCTCCACGTGAAAATTTAAAATTTGATAAACTCTTGCAGCACCGACTGCAGTTGTGTTGTGTTCGTAACATTGAATTTTTTTTTATTGAATATTTTGACAGCTAATTAGTTACATCTTTGTCTCTGTAAGAGGTTTTTAAATATACTTTGCAGATGATTTAAAACTTTTTTTTATAAAATAAATCATAAAAATGTTAAAAAGCTCAAAACATTGTTTTTTTTCAAAAACGGCTTTTACTATTTCCATCTTACATTCTAAATTTGCAACAAAATTTAATGTAATTTTTCAGTTTTTTTTTTAATAATTTAAATACATAGAAATATGAACCTATGTATATATTTCAAAAACTGGTTTTTAATTTTTTTTTTCAAAAATCATTTAAATGATAAAAGTAAAATTGAAAAAAATAGCTCTCTTATTTTAATTAACAAAACAATTTGTGTTCTTAATTTTAAAATCCATAATTTTAAAACACAGAATTATGTGCATATATTAACAAAATTTTTAAATAGGTACAAAACTTTTAATTTTCAAAATTTGGAATACAGAATTTTGAATTACAAGAATTTTAAAATAAATATTTGGGAAATCTAAACTTTTGGTTCATAAAGATGCAATGTTATCTAGAATGACAAAAATCTCGAAAAAAGAAAAAAAATATCTATAGAATGCAAAAATCTATTAGAATGACAAAAATCCCGAATGAACAAAAATCACAAATTATATATAATCCAGAATTTTTAAAATAAATCTCGAAAAAATTGGAGTTAAAATTGTATGTGTTCGTTTTCTGTATGTTTTAAGCTTAAATTATTTAAATTAAATTGTTTATGTTAAAAAACAAAAATGATGCATTGGCTCTGTCATAATGATAGAGATTGGACTTTTTTTTCTATCACTAAGTATGTATTTGGTAAACGAGCCACCCAAGGTACCTACTGTTGTCCAAGAAAACCCTTGACATTGGCGCCTGGCTGGCAAGTGAACTGAACATACCCTAAGCGGAACAACGCAGTTAAGTGAGAGAGATAGAGGTCCGAAAGAGAGACTTAAAATCATAGAAACCTGCGAAGTGGGCCACCCAAGGTATATGTAGGACTGTCGTCCGAGAAAACTGTTCACAAAATGCTTCAGTTTTGTCTTCATACTTCATTTCGAACATTTACAAAAAATTGGTAACAAATTCTGTTTAATTATACTCTAAGTTATAGAATGTGCACGCAATCTTAAGCATTGTCTCAATATTTTTTTTTCGAAATTTTTGTAATTCCAGATTATATGCGTTCGATATGAAATGATTTCCATTTATTTTGAAAATTAACAGATTTCATATTATACAGAAATTCTTTATCTAAAGTGACAACTGCACCATATGTATCGGACTCAATTGAACAGTTCATGACAGCATATATTTTGATTGATCATTTTAACAGAAATAAATTGAACAATAATCCACTATAGAGATATAGTCTCCCGCCTCATATAATTATTGTCATTTCCTAATGAAGACAACAAATGGTACCAAAATGCAATGCTTTATAGCAATATGTTACTCTACTCTAAGGGAAGAACAAAAAAAGGGGAAAAACTTCTATAAACGACACAAATTATATCCATCAAAATTATTGCACATTTAGTTTTCAATTAAAATCATAAATATTATCTACCAATAAGGGTTAAAGTCGTTGGGACTTATATACGTACATAAATATACGTCATAATGTAGGTAGGTTATAGGTATACCTAAAATTGGCATTGCAATATATACCACCATGTTCATAATAATTCAATATTCCACCCGCCCTTAGATTCATCGAAATAAATCGTTATCGCGATGCCAATATATACATAGGTAATCGAATTGTCTTTGGTCAAAAAGAAGGATTTCATATGACTTCAAAAGGATTTTTTTTAGAGAATTTACTAAATTCCTTTGAAATAATCCTGGTTTGTTTTTTTTTGGAAATTTCAACGTTATTTTTTGTGTGTCCTTTTTTTTTAATTCTCGGTAGAATATTGAAATCAAAAATATTTCAAAATAAATTAAGGACATCTGCTTTCAGAGAATAGGATTGCACCCTTTTAACAATTTTCTATATGAATTCGCAACAAATCAGTGTAACTGCCACTATCTCTGCGGTGCCATCAAGAATTTTTTTTTTTTTTTTTTTTTTGACACAAGGATACAATAATATATGTATCTGAACAAAAAAAAAAACGAATCAGGATTACGATGCAAAACTGCACGCATAACTCATTAATTTAGTTCGGTGATTATTTAACACAGCCACCATTTTCACAACCCCTAATTTTGAATTTCTCTTCTTTATTTTTTTATTTTGTATGATTTTAAACATTTAAATGGGGGTTACGAATGCAAAAGGATACTTTGTTTAAAATCGGAAATAAAAAAAAAAATAAGATATTTGTGTACCCTTAACTATATACATATATGATGTGTTTGTAATTTTAAATAGGGGTGAACTTTGATTGGCTTGCGTTTGATGTCAGTTTATAAAAAAAAAAATTAAAAATCGTTGCGCATGATGCATAAGGGGTTGAGTGCGATAGTGAAGTGCATTTTCATTTTTTATCTTTCAATTTATGTGTACATAGCCATCAGGACATTGTACATAATAACTATAACAATGGTTTCCTGATTTTTCAATTTCTCATGGTAGGTAATATTTAACAGCGAGAGGGATAAACGCACAAATTGGTTAGAAATTCACTCCGGGGGAGATGGTTTGGTTTGGTGTTTTTTTTTCTTTTAGTATTTGAAATAATTGTGTTAAGGGTTTTAGAATTTTTAAAAGATACATAATATTGCATCATTTGTGAAAACTCTTAAATTGAAAAGATTTCATGTTAAAGTCAAGACTCATAGAAACATAAGGTGTATTGTTTGAGTTATATTATATATATTAAAGAAACAAATCGGCTTTTGATGATAAGAAAAATTACTTGCTTTAAGGTGACAACAAATTACTGTGGCCTAGTTTTGAAGTATATAACAATAAATATAGCATGCAGAATTTGTTTTATATCGTTAAATGAATTCTTCCATTTTTAGCCTCAAGCAAATTCCCAAAACAACTTGACTTTTATGTTAAAAGGGCACTGTTGAAAACTTAATTTCCGTTAACATTTTTTTTTAATATAACTGCTCTCAAGCAAATTAATGAAGTTTCATCTTGACTTGACGGAAGTTAGAGGACAAAAATATGCAAGTAAAAATTCCTTTGGCTTTTTTTATTACTGACTTGATTCGATTATTTCAAATTCAAAATCTTATCCCGAGTTCGTAAAAGATGCTGAATCACTACTTAAAACAATGGCAAAAAAAATACTAGGTACTATTCATGTAAATTTTAGGTTAAATTTGATTTCACTGCTTACAATTTATATTCACACTTCTGAAACAGTAAGGAACATTTCAAGCGGTCAGTATTTGACTTCAGAAATGAGAATTGAAAGTGGCAGTGTTGCCAAACTTTACTTTTACCAACTCGACCTAAAAGTAGAATATTTAAAAGTATAATATATTGAGGGTATTCGTGCAACTTCGTAAGTTTAAAAATTGTTTAAAATGATAAGTTTACACAAAAGTTTGCATGAA
Organism: Epistrophe eligans; assembly: GCA_951394125.1. Lineage (NCBI taxonomy): Eukaryota > Metazoa > Arthropoda > Insecta > Diptera > Syrphidae > Epistrophe > Epistrophe eligans. The sequence goes on from OX596030.1 coordinate 28,428,686, forward strand.
CGTCATTTTTAATTCATTTAGTTAAATGCTGTGTAATTGAATCAGCTGTTTGTTAAACGTCAAATATTAATTTTAAAAATATGTTTAGGTACAAATAAGCGTGTTCAGATTTCAAAACTATTTTTAAATGGAAAACCACTGCCAAACTAACTTGGAATCGGAGTCGAATGTCTCGGAACGGAAAGAAATCTAAGATACATCACAAAAGTCACGTTTTGTTTAAATCCGACGGGAATTAGATGAGAAAACGATTTCGGGGCTAAATGAAGAACTGTTATTAAATCATATCGCGCGCCCATAACGGTGGATATCTACCTTTCCTTCAGTGAATTTCACTTTGGTTTTTGTTGGTAAAAGCTGTCCCGAGCTCAACTCAACTGAAATTTGACGAAAGAGGAATCATTAAAATAAATAGTTCCCTTCACTTTGATGACAATTTGGAAAACATTTATTTTTATTTATCCACACGGCCCATTATATAAATTTGTGTAAATAAACAATGCTGATCAATAATAGTCAGAAAATGTAGACGTCCTAATTATTTGCTTTGTATAAACTACGTTTTTATTCACAACTTTTATGGCCAACTAATCTCAATGCGATAGTTAAAGAACACGGGGAGATTTTTTTTTTTGTTTTCTGAGACACCTAATATATCATATTTTTGAACACGCCTTATTCTAAAAGTCACAATGACATTTGGTTAAGTTTACCAAAAACATTTGCTTAATTTTCCGCAGCAGAATCCTTGGGGAATTTTAATCAAATTGTTGTAAATCATTTCTCATACAAAATTTTATAGTTCAATAACCAAATCGTAAACTTAACCAATTTGTAAACATATCTAGTATTTTACATCATTTCTTGAATACTCTTATTATTCCTAGAGCCAGGATCCTTTTTCGACTCTCCCAGGTCTGTGTCTTTACTGTTTGGGAAAAAGTTCGGGAAAAAGTTTGGGCTCGAGCTTTTTGATGTTGTTGTTGTAATTTTTGACCAGAAATTAAAATTAAAGGAATGCATTAGGGATGTTTCTAATTTGTTTCTGAGTAAACGTCACATTTGACAACAGAAATTATAAGTAGTTTGAAAAGCAAGAAAAAGCCGCTGGTAAAATGTTAGGGTAAATTCTTACTGGAGGGGGAATGAAATAAATTTAAAAAAAAGTCAAAAGCTGTGGAAGTTTCGTGCCAGGAAAAAAGTAAAGGAACACATTTTAGGTAGATTTGGAATACCACGGGATCCCGCGCACAAGTAAACAAACAGACCTATACTATATGTACATCGATTTTGACAAATGAGGTGTCAAACGAATTAGGTACCTGCTGATTTGATGAATTATAATTTTATTTTAAATATTTTTATTATTTCTTCCAAAACTAAATTTTTTTGTTAAATATTATTCCAACAAAAATGAACTCTAAAATGAACACATCCCCTTTCCATCAATTGGTGATATTTTGACATGTGACATTAGGTCGGTTCAATTTATTATAGGTCCGTTAATTTTAAAATTATTTGTGTGTCTTTTATTAGCCTTATTTTAAATAAAAATGAAAATCGTTTTATGAAGGTATAGAATTTTTTTTTTCTTTTACAAAGACAAAACTAAATTCTTTTTATTTCATATTTGTCCTTTTAGATTAAATATAACTTTAACTTCCATTTTCAATCAATCAATAGTTCCTATAAAAAGACCAAGCTTTAAAACTTGCTCTATCAAAACCATCAAACAAATTCAATTTTTGTATCAAACTTCAAAAGCTCAAACCCCAAATTTATATCTTACATTAGCTATGTATATTTTAAACCAATTTTCCAAATTACAACCTTCATTTTATCAGTCTCTGTTCCTGAACCTTTTAAGTTCAAAAAATAACCTCCAACAATTCAACCCATTACTATTTAAAAAAAAAAAAAGTAAAATTACTTACCCTTAACTTGACCCAGTGTATGTGCCATGTAGTCCGAAAATTTCACTCTGTATATTCTTACTTATCACAAAAAAAAAAATTCCACCAGAAGTTCCAAAAAGAACCCTTCTCAGACTTCAACCGTATGCCAAGACTATGATAAGCTTTCTTATTTCAACAACAACAAAAAAAATAAAAAATACTCACTCAATTGGAAGATTGAATAAAATTTGCGTTCATCTGGGAGGCGCTCTCAAAAGAAAGTCGATGGCTTCTTGCTTCGGCTTCAGCTTCGTCTCCATCATTGGCATTCTTTTTCAACAGAATATACACAAATATTTATGTATGTATAAATTACATTTACAACAACAACAAGGGCATTGACAGAAGCATTCAATTTTCTGACCGAAATCAAATTATTCCATGGGGTTGAACGCAAAATTTCATTATCCTTTGGTCACTGGGTAAAGGGAAAAAATCATATACTATAACACGACAATGCCCACAGAAGGGTACAGTTTATAGAGTCCTTGAGCAAGCAACAGAAGCAACAATTCTTTCCTATATGAATGACGCTGTCAAGTGAATTGGAAAATTAAAAATCAAAATATTTATGTTTTTATTTTATTTTGACTCAAAGTGATTTTTTTTTTACTTTTCGTTTATTTTTAGGTTGTGCCGAGAGCTGTGATGAGTTAAGTGATAGAGAACGGTCACCATCACCGAAGAATCTAAGCACGAAGAATATATTAGTCGAAGGTGTCCTAAATCTGGCTCAGTCTCGAGGTTCGCCGTCACCGAAAAGAATTCGTACTCCTAAGAGGTCTCCATCGGTGCACCAGCGATCTCCGTCAGTACATCGCTCGCCGACGACTCATCGTTCTTCTACTCCGCAGAACTCGCTACCTCCACCACCTCCACCGCAGGGACTTCAGCTACCTTCCCAAAGTCCTAATAGCCACCAAAACATCCAAGCTACTCTGGCGGCACTTCAAAATCCCCTTGGGCCGTTGCTGATGCAAAATCAATTTGGATTGGCAGCTGCCCTTAATCCGCAGGACATTCAGCAAGCTTTTCAAGCCCAGATTCAGGGCTATATTGAAATGATGCGAACAGTCACGCCTGAAAGTAATCTAAATAGTCCTGCTGCATCACAGTTCCTATTACAAAATTCCCTCCAAGCTATGGCTCAGGCTGCACAACAACAGTTCCATGCCTTGCAGAGACAACAACAGCAGCAACAGCAAAGTCAACATCAATACCAACAGCAACTACCACAGCAGCATTCAACGCCCCAGGGTAAAATGAGTAGCTATGCGTCTGCGCCTCTGCCCAAGTCTCCCCTGCGGAGTCCATCACTCAGTCCCGTTAGTCGACATACAACTCCAATGTCTAAGACTCAAACCACAACCCATACGACGCCACCAAACTCAGCCGGTCTCAACATGGGTTCGGGGTTACTTACCCCTAACACACCTGGAATGAGTAGCTTTGCTCCCCAAACCTCAAAGCACATGAGTTCCTCCTCATCCCTTTCGATTTCTGTAAATACTCCGCGAATGCTTGATCAGTCCCCTGAAGAAACCACTGATCTTGAAGAACTCGAGCAATTCGCAAAGACCTTCAAGCAACGGCGTATCAAATTGGGCTTCACTCAGGGTGATGTCGGTCTAGCCATGGGCAAGCTATACGGTAATGATTTCTCTCAGACGACCATTTCCCGTTTTGAGGCACTCAATCTGAGCTTTAAGAACATGTGCAAGCTCAAGCCACTGCTGCAAAAGTGGCTCGAGGATGCAGATACCAGTATTTCAAAACCTGGAGGGTGAGTTAGCCACAGGCATAACCCGCACTTTCATTCAACTAATAATCATCTTCTTCTCCTTCGCAGAATCTTTGGACTAAGTGCCCTACAGAATCCTCTAACGACGCCCGAGAATATGGGGCGACGACGCAAGAAGCGGACTTCGATAGAAACCAATGTTCGCGGTGCCCTCGAGAAAGCTTTCATGATCAACTGCAAACCTACCAGCGAAGAAATCTCCAACCTCGCCGACTCTCTGTGCATGGAAAAGGAGGTGGTGCGAGTGTGGTTTTGCAATCGACGACAAAAAGAGAAGCGCATTAATCCCGCCTTAGACATGGACAGTCCGACTGGAACACCAGTCAGCAGTCATGGCAATATGTATGGTCTGCCAACGCTAAGTCGAAACCCTATGAACGGCTTGGATAGCAGTTCGATGGGCAGTCTTTCACCGCACTATCAACAGATGCCGGTCATCAAGCATGAATGACAGCCAATCAATGGTTGGTATCCATCATCCAATCAAGTCGGATTCGATTTTATGACAGCCAGTGAAAGTTTCCTCGAATAATTCCGTGAAATCACCACCGCCATCTAGATGTCCCTATATTCTATACGTGTGGTGTTTCGTCTGGCGCCCAACTCAGGCCCCTTTTCACTCGATCTATGTACAAAGCTAAAACTTATCAGCCCTTCTTCCACAATTCGGAGCTAGGCGAAAATCTTTTGAAAAAAAAAAAATATCCTTTGATTGTTGTAAATGTTTAACTAGTAGCCATACTTCTTACATTCCACTGTGAGTCCATATCATTAATAGTTTTACACTGTAAAAAATAAAAACGTAAAATTCAAACTATAAAGATATGTCCATTTTTACCAAATAATATAAATTAAAAATAATAATTAATTATATTACAAAAAATAAATATTTATCGAATTTATTAGTAGAAGAATAATTAAAATAAATAAATAAGCGCAAAATGTTATACCAGTTTGAGTATTGTAAAGAAAATTGTAAGTAATTATTATGTAAACTTAGAATAACTTAAGAATGTACATTTTAAAACAAATTAAAAATATAATGTCAACCTAACGGGTGTCAAATTGACAAAATTAGAGTGGCGTTATGATTGTATCAATGTGAGTATATAGCAAAACAAAACAAAACTAAAAAGAATTTAATTGTTTAAAATAAAATTAGAAAAGTATTAAATAACTGATTTTGTATGATGTTTTGATTTTTTGTTTTTTTTGACATAATTTTATATTTTTAGCCTTTTTACTCGATTCGAATGTGATTTATTATTGAAAACAGATGATTTCTTAAGTCTGGTTAATAAATTAGGTCATCTATAGATCCAGGGGACTTCTTGTAAAAATTACTGCATGGGTTTAGAAATAAATCGTTTTTTTAGTAAAGACAAAAATTCAGAAACTTTTTTGAATTCCAATTTGGTAGGATTTGGAATCAGCAATCGTCCCATCATCAGTCCCTGAATTAAGTTACCATAGGTAAGGTATTTGATTCCCCGCATGAACATGATGCTGATGTACAGGGTGATTCGCATATGATGCGACAAAAAGCTATAGAACGTGTAGGTTGGATCGAGACAAAAAAAATCAAATGGGAGGGTCTATTTCCCATCGTTAGGCGGGAGAGTGAATTTTCTAAAAACTTACTTAAAATAAATTCATTTTTACAAAAACAACGGCAACACTTATACAATAAAATGCTCACTGAAGATATGATTTTTGTCAAATCAGTCATCCAAAATAGTTACACCTTATACTTGTAGTATCTTGCAAACAAACAAAACAATAAACAAACAAAACAATAAGATTTAAAAAAAAAAAACAAATTAACAGAATGTCGCATAAATATCGAGGACTTTGAAAAATAAAAAGAGTCCATGTCTATTTTAATGTTAACTAGGTTATCAGAACTAAATTTATCGCAATGGTGGATTTATAAGTTAATAACCCAAAATTTAAGATGTTTTAAGTCTGTCTTTTTTTTTTTTATATTTTGTAGCGCATCAGAGTATAATTATACAATAAATAAATGAAATGAAATCTTTTATATAAACTTATTCAGTAATACATCATTGGACGACCAGCGCGATCGTTAAGTTTAAATATGAAAGAAATCGTATTGAAAGGCTTTCTACTTTCCTCCGTTTATTTTTCCCAATTTACTAAAAAACGACGAAATATAAACTATGAAAACACTTACATATTTCGCTTTCATTTAATTTTTTTTTAATGCAGAAATCTATTATTTAATTTTATTTTTAAGTCAAGTTGTTGTCAAGTCAATAGTTTTTGAAAAGATTAAATTTCCAACTTCAAATTTTAAAGAAAAAAAATTAGAAAAGAATTTAAAACTGGTCGCATTTTATCTTAAGTGTCACAAATAATAAATATAAATCGTACTCAGCTTTATACTTTCCTACCCACTGAATAAAATATTTTTAAGATGTACTTGGGGTTATAACAAATTCATTTATAGTCGATTTTAGGATATATGAATATGTATGTACAATGTACATACAGTCAATCAAACTCATATTCGTACAGTAGATAACTAGTAACTTTCTTAAAATTCATTCAAGAACCACATAAGCTTTGAGTGTTATTTGTTTGTAAAATCAAAGATCTGGTAACCATCTACTGTCAAACACAAAAAAAAAAACATCCTTCAACATTTGAAAACAGAAATTATGAGTAGTTTGACAAGCAAGAAAAAGTCGCAGGTAAAATGTTTGGGTAAATTCTTATTGGAGAGGGAATGAAATAAATTAAAAATAAAAAAGTCAAAAGCTGTGGCAGTTTCGTGCCAGAAAAAAATAAAGAAACACATTTTGGGTATGGATTTGGAATGCCACGGGATCCCGCGGGCGAGTAAAAAAACAGACCTAATATTTCAGTTCAAATCTATTTCCAAACAAAATGGCACACGTTTCTACTTTCGAAACTCGCCATTATATATAGAGCAAAAGTTTGGATTTTAAACTAAACTTATTTGTCATAAAATTGCTCAAGAACTCTCATCTCGTTATGGTGAATTTACATTCATCTTCATCTGTAGATTTGAAGAAAAGTGGAGCGGGACAGATTAATACCAAAAATATACGAATATATGTGAAAGGGTACCTTTATGAAGGTGAACTGAACATGTTCGTCTTTATATATCTGCATTATGACACTTTCATAATCCGTATTCATGAAGATCTCTGCATTTTGGCATTCTCTCTCTATTCAACAAATGCAAATTTTTATATCTAACGTCCATTTGTCTTGCAGAACTCGCATTAAGATGAATGTAAATGCTTTATTAAACTTATTGATGAAGTTTTGTTAATAAGGCTATGATAATTAACGACATTTAAGCCAGATTGTAACTTCGTTAGTAATTAAAAAAGAAAAAGTCATAAAAGTACCAATTCTCTGAATTAATTGCTTAGCTTTTTCACCAAAGTGAAGCAATAACACAATTTTGCGTTTATTTGGTCATGTTTAGTGTGTCACGGCCAAGGTATGGAGTTCAAGTCCCAATCTATGTTTGGACTAAAGCTTTTGTTTAGTAGGGGAAACTGGGGTACATTTGACACTTAATTTTGAAAGGCCTGTATTTCCGAAAACTTTCGATGGATTCCAATGTTTTTTTTTTGTATTTGGTGCATTGATTATTCGAGGTTATACTTACAGATAAATTTTTGTTTTATATCACACTTAACACTTTTAAAATTTTTTTTCTAAAAAAAGTCATTTTGTCAAATGTGCCCCGGAATCGGGGCACCTTTGACTTTACAGGGGGAACATTTGACAATAGCAGATTTTACCCAACATCGTGTGCATTATATTCCAAAAAGTATCATCTGTTGTTGTTTGAATGAAAGGAAAAGCTAAAAACCTTTTTTTAACTATTTATTAAACAATATAAAAAAAATAAATCAACAAATTCATTCATACATAAGTAGAAAAAAAACAAAAACAAGAAACATCAGTCCATTGATAAGTATAATAAAAATAATAGATAGGAACATTTTTTTATACAACTTGTTTAATATATAATTTGCCAAAGTCAACATCAAATAAATATTTTTGTCGACAGCGGGAAGTTGAAGCTGGATTTTTTGTCATATGTGCCCCCATTGCAAAAGTCAAATGTGCCCCAAAGGTACTCCATAACTTAATTTTTTTTTTTTAATAATTAATATTGTACTTTCACAAAACTGACTTAAGTTTATTAACATTTACTAATAGTGCTATCATAATATTGTCTCACTATAAAAAAACTCTTTTGTTAAGTTCACAAATTTCTTACTTACCGGTCATCAAAAATTACATCAAAAATAGAAAAAACACAAGAATACGTACTAATTCGCGAAGAGTTGAAGTACAACTACCAAAGTTCATAACGTTCCTTTAAATCAAATTAGGCTTGTTTCTCTATACCAACTTATCTTCTTTAAGGTTGCGTTCACACCTAAAATCGCAAAGTCAAATGTGCCCCGGTGTCAAATGTACCCCAGTTTACCCTATCATCTATTTTAACACCCGTGATGATAGGCGCTCTTTTAGCATCCATTCACAGACTATAATGGCTTCGATTAATTAATAATCAAAAGTTATAAGGAAAACGTTTTTAACATTTGATAATAATCCATCAAAATTGGATACATTCGGAAAAATTTATAGAAATCTGAAAGATATTGAGAAAATGAAACTAAAAACAACAAACTACTAAACCAACTGAAAATTATGTAACCTATGATTACGACCTATAAATATTTTAAAAATCTAAAATTTGTCAAATAATTCAATAATTTTTTTTTAAATTTTCACCTTTCAATTTAAAAGTCTAGTAAAATAAAAATCTTCGTATGTATATATTATCATCTTTAAAGAATTTAAACTTTAAAACTTAACTATCTGCTTCAATAGATGTTTATGTCAAAGACAACTATCAGTCACGACACGAACCTGCTTCCACACGACTTGACTACACGTAAACAATTTAACTACATACTATATGGCAAATGACAAAAAGGATAACATCCAACCACCCAATCAATTGAATTAATTTAACCGAAAACGCTATCCTTTGGCAAGGATACAAGTAAAATGACAAAAGCAGACGCACTGCTATGGACATCTATTAAAGTTCTTGTAAGTTAGATTTAGAACTTTATATTCCTTTTTTGTCGATGGAATTTTGGAAGTCTTTATACCATCTTTCCCTTTGGCCACAATCGGTCATCTTATAAGATTTGTTTATTTCTTGATATATATTTAGAGAGTCCTTTTATTTTCATGGATTTTTCCAAATTGATTTTTATTTAAGTTCGGGTATAGTAGAACGAAGGCTTTCAGGTGAATAGCGATTGAAGTGGAACTTTATAGTAAATGAGTTTTTCTACTTCATTTTTTGTAGTCGACAATACCTGCATATACATATAAATAAGGGCCTACATATACCATATCACCCTTAGTTCGAATTTGTATAGAGTCCTTTGCATTTCCTAACAGCCCTATATCGCTTTGTGCCCATAAACAACTCTTAAGAGGCTACTTTCGATAATCTTAATCTCGTTTTCTATTTCCATTTAGCACTCTTGCCCCCATTTACTGAGGGGTCCTTTTTTTTTTGAGTTCCTCCATATGTCATATCCCCTGTCCATCACTTCACATTTTATAAGCTGAGAGGGAAGGAAATGAAAAAGTAAAAAAGGTAAATAAATGGTCATTTGAATGGAAAATAGATTCCATTACCCTTGGAATTTATTCAGTCATCTCCTGAAGATGATGATTTTGGGGGTCTAACTCCTGGACCAAAGAGGTTTCTGCCTTCTGGCGTACGAATTGTATAGGTTTTTTTTTTTTTCTTAGAGCTTTCTTCGCCATTTGATATATAAGTCTTAGAATTGTGTACCAAAGAATAATAAAAAGGTCAAACAAATGAATGAAGGGAGGTTATTTTTTTTTTCCATTCTGCATTGAAACGTATATTATTTTGTTGGTCAGCTATTGTTGCACACAAAAGTATGGTAAATAGGATAAATTGTTGAGAGGGTTTTTCTTCGCTTTTCATCTTTTACTTTGGATTTATATGTATTCAACTGGCTAAAGTATTTTTTTTATATATTCAACTTGTCGAGTAAGAATTAATAGTCTAGATGAAGGTTTTTTCATTTTTATTGTTCAGAAACTTTGTTTGGTTTTTGGACAGAGGCTCTTTTGTTATATAAAGTAAATGGATATTGTTATGAACTGCCTAAGTTGGTTTTTTTTAATTTTATATTCTTTAGTTTTGAAACTGAAAATTTTTGACATATAGTTGAATAGCATTTTTAAATGTTTGACATATTCAATAAAGTTCAAGTATTACTCTCGTGACAAAAAAATATTAGAAGTTTTAATCAAAACTGACATTAAAATAATGGATATGTTCAAAAAAGTAGTTTTTGACATTCTTTCCATCCTGAATTTATTTGTTTGTCCGTAAGTCAAGTTGTACATCAAGTTAGAGCTTAAACGCATAAACGGATTTACTTGAAACTTGGTACGAATCACTCAAATGTTTGTATTAACTCATTTAAAAAGTCTCAATAAGTAAAGTCAAATTAACGTATATAAACGTTTTGAACTTTACAAGCTTGATAAAAATCGTTTTTGACTTAACTTAAAACATGGAAAATAATAAAAAAAGTAGGTAAAGCGCAAGACTTACATTAATTATCATAAGATTATAAAAACGTACACCGCATAGTCTAGAAATAATACGAGCCTCTGTAAATGGAGATTTATTTATTATTGACAAGATGTCTCTAAAGTATAAAAATCGAGTTACCGAATAAATAATAAGATTTCGATATTTATATTGAGCAAGTTAACACAACAGCAGCATAATCGGTCAATGGACATCACAGTCGCATCGTCTCGACATCCGTCCAGTCACCCGAATTGGACACCACCGTGAGTGCGCGTGTATCCATACTGCTGCATTAGCAGCGGAATGTTTTATTTTTTTATTTCTTCTGTAAGGTTTATTAAAATGAAAATGAAACATAAATGAGACTTATCATAAAGTCACGATCGAAAAGAGATCTTTTTCAAAATTCAAGTTTGGACATCAGCTCTTTTGTTTTTGTGAAAATAATTAATTTAAAAAATTTATCAAATAAATGAGAATTAAGAAATCAATAGAGTAGCATATGGATTTTGAAGAAAAAATATAGTACTTTTATGAATAAATTCCTTATTCAAAAGAAGTTACTTCAAACAAATAAAGCCAAAAATTTATTTTTTAATTCGAAATATCGCGAAAACCTTAACTAATTGGACCAATTGTGAGATTAGATTCGAATTCAAGAGACTAAAAGCTTTTGGAAGAAAAATTAAGGTTTTAGAAAAACAGTAACATTTTTTTTACCATTTTTAATGAAGAGTTACGCTAGATGTCCGAAGAAGTTATTTTTGGTAAATTTTGGTAAAAAAAATCATTTTCTAAAAACAATTTATAAAAATTTGTACAATTATTGATTTGATGGCACTTAATCTAGTACCACACTTCTATAATTTTATTTATAAAAGGCTTACATATTCAGGTTGTAAAAGTAACGAAATTGCAAATTTAAAAAAATTAAACACAGTCTAACAGCCCTATTCTGGCAAATCTCACTGATACCTCACAAGTCACTATCAACAACCTCACAAGGTGAAATAAAATTGATTTTGGGAGATTTTTGTATTCTGGTAGCATCGTGTCACAACTTGTGAGCCTCACAAGAATTATCGGAATTGTGATCTCCTTCCTTTCGAGTAGCTCACAAAAGTCACAAGTAATTGACATTTCATAATCACGAAAATAATTTTTGAATGGGTCACTTTCAACAGAAATTCAAAATTTTACAATCAAATAAAAAATTCACCTTATTGTGGTGTAAGGTTTATTGTGAGGATTGTCGGAGAGTATTGTTATCGCATCATAACAACCTAAAAGGACAATTGTGACTTGCGAGCCCTCACAACGCCAGAATAGCCCTGTGTAAGTTCCATATTTGGTCAAATTATTGATATTTGACATGTCTTAAGATGTATGTTTAAAATTTGAATTTACCCTCCTATTAAATTTGATATAAAAATCGATTCTAATGCAGATTTATACCAAATTTAGTAAACAAGTCAAAAATGTTGAAAAAGGTCCCGAAAGCATTAGATTTTTTGTGCTGTACATTTGGTTTTACTTTCTTTTTAAAGTTGGCAAAATTGTCAAATTTTATACCAGATTTTAAATAGATAGCAAGTGATTTTTATACAATAAATAATTTATCAAAAAATTAGTACGCGAATTAATTCTAAACTTTTGAGAGCATTATTCCGCAATATTTTTCAATTTTTTTTTCTCAAATTTAGTACAAATCTTAATTTCAATCTCTTTGTATATTTAAGTGTATATTCAAGCACATATTTTAAAACATATCTGACATAATTTTGAGTAAAATTCTGAACTAGAAAATATAATTTTCTTTTTCAATTTTGTAACATATTCCGGTTAAAATTTTGAATCCTCCTTTTTGAAAATGACAAAATTATAGAGTGACACTGGATTAAGGGTCTTTAGACAGTAACGTTACCAAATTTAAATAAGTTTCTTTTAAAATTATCTTTTAAATAGATTTTTTTTTGTCAAAATTCTACAAAAGGACCACTGTGTGGTGGCTTGGAGTAGAATAACTTGGCTAAATGCTTGTTTTTTATATGAAAAAACATTTGAAAGTGTATTTTTTTACCTAAAACTCATTTCCAAATTATTTTTTTAAAGTAGATTAGGCTTATGTGTAACTATATAATTTCTTAATTATAATTAAATCTCATGCGATGATTTTCGCAACAAACTTTTGTGATTTTTCCATTTGTTAGTTCTAATTTTTACTGCTTTTGCAGCGACGACAGACGTGAAAACAAATATATGTCTTTTGCAGTAAAATTATATTGCTTTAACATGCCCCAAACACTTTGTTAAAACAACTATTAACATCTCAACAGAGAATTATATGGTATAAAATCAATTCGTTATACTTCCTCTCCTCTTCTACCATTTTTTCAACCATCATCGCACACACACTTGCTATACAAAAATTGACAACCCTGTGCTGCCCCATAATAAATCCAAACATCAGATGTGACGGCAATTTAAATGATATCATAACAACATAATACACATTCCTTGTTTCTCTTACTCACTCTACAAAAATCTATACAATGAAATGATGTCCTTATAAAAGCATAAAACACTGCCAGAATGAAAACAAAGGACATCCAAAATACCATAAGGATCTAAAAAGGTGATGACAATAATTTAGATTCACATGTCACCATCTTGCAATGGCATTAGTTTTTATTTATTGAAATGGCTTTGTAAAACACTCCTTCGGTGTGGTGGGGCTCAGTGTTTCTTGGGGTTTGAGTTAATCCTTTTTGGTCAGTCAGTCAGTCAGTTCGTCTCACTTTTATCCACCAACGTATATGTTTATTACAATTGTGCCTTTCGGTCTATTTGATTGTTGAATATTGAATACTTCCTGATTGATAGAAGTTTGTTTATCAAGGATACCAAATATTCCAAAGGAACAAAAAAATAAGAAAATATTTAACTCCCTTTATATTATCACAAAAAAAAAAGAAAAGAAAAGGAAATGGCACGCGCCCTCGGCAATAATAACATCCGCTTTGTAAGGACCACCAGCAGCCAATGCCATAAGGATTTTCTGAAAATCCAAAAAAAAAAAAATCACATCACCCCGTTTAACCCTTATTTGGGTGATTTCAATTTCAACCCTTTTCTAACTTTGCCTAAAAAATGAGGGAATAAAAAACGATTTACCCCAACTGCTGCATCATCAGAGTGTTCCATTTGACAGCTTGTACCGGGCTGGCCATTTTTTATGTGGTGGTGTTTACATCGCCTTTTAAATGAAATTTGTGACGTTTATATGCTTATAAACGGGATCTTACAAACACGTTATGTTAAAAGGGGATAGGCTGGGGTTTTTGTTTTTTTTTTTTTTTTAGGGGGGACTGTGTTTAAGTATTTAATTTAAACATTTTATCATTTTAAAACAACCTAAATTTGATTCTTAGTTTAGTGTTACGTGTTACAGTGTACAACTTTAATCTTTTGACATTTTATTTAATTTATGTAGAGTATTTTCCACAATTTTTAAGTAAAGTTTTTGAACGGCTTTCTGCTCACTCCGAGCTCATTCACGATGCAATTATTTAATCGTGAATGGGCCTCAAGCGACCAGTGATCCGTTAAAGATCTCTACGAACTTTGCGACTGTCTCTATGAAACTTGTGATTGTCCTGAAAACAGTCTCAACGTGAATTGCCTGCTTTACTCGACACAAGAAAGTCATACAATTGATTTTATTGCCTCGGACTTAATATAACGGGTCATTTATTTCGTGGATTCAAGTTGGTAGCGTTGGCATTTGACACCTGTTAAACTCAGCTGTCATTTGAAGTGTCATAATATTAGTTGAATATTTGCCATTTACTATAATCGATGGCTTAACAATCGAAAAACGCGTTAAAATTATTAAAACTTACTACAAAAGTGGTGATTCAAACGTAGCCACTTTACGCGATGATAATCGACCGACTACACAAGCAATCGGTAAAATTGTGAAGAAATTTGAAGAGAGTTGAAGCGTTACTGAAGTCGTAAGGCCTGTGCATCATCATAATGCACGCTGAGTCGAAAATATTGCTGCTGCAAGTGATAATCCAAATTTCTCGATTTCCCGGCGTTCGCAGCAATTAACCGATTTTTTCGGTCGGCGATTGAAGATCATGACTTGGGCGATATATGGTTCCAACAAGACGGGGCAACAAGCCACACAACATGACCAATTATGGCTTTATTGCCTGAGGAATTTCCTGCTCGCATAATTTCACGTTTTGGCGACGTCAATTGGCCACTAAAATCAAGCGATTTGACACCGTTAGATTTTTTCTGTGGGGCGACGCAAAAGACCGTATTTACGCGAATAATCCCCGAACTCTAGACGCATTAAAAACCAACATTACTCAAGTTATGATCGAGATACCACCCGAAATATACGAAAAAGCTGTCAAACGAAATTAGCAAATTTGAAATGAAAACAGTTTTTCTGAAATTTTCGAAATAACTTCATTTCGGTCTTAATAAAATCGTATAGTAAGTGAGGCCTTTGATAAAATCTTACACAAAATTATTGAATTCGAATATTTTTTATTTGGAGTAAAATAAAGAAATTAAAACTTATCTCAAACAATTATGTACAAACGTTTCCGTGGGTCACCACTAGTAACTAACTACTAGGTGTCCTGTAGACACTGCCGGAGACGAGAACCGTGATTTTGCCGTTTTCGCTTCCTTTTTGGAATCATAATGGTTTTTAAAATGTTTGGTTTCGTTTCTCGCTTAACTTGCTCTATCTTTACCAAACTACAAAGATTCTAGAATTTTTATTCACACAAGAGCAATTAGCAGTTTTAAATCGCATTACAATTTTGTTCTTATACGGATAACGGTTTCCCCCCATTTTATAATTATCAATCACTTTTCTCGAATTGTAGTTGGCATAATTTTTTCACAAAAATACTTTATTAAGTATCATTTTTCCTTTTTCTATCATGAAAGCCCAATTTTTAATTAAAAAATACATTTCAAATTATTAATGAAAAAAAAACAAAAAAAAATTAAATTATTCAAAATAGCTTTTAACGGCCTTTAGTCTACAAACTTTTCAATTAAATTTTTTCTTAACGGTTTTCTAATTTCTTTTTCAACTGTTTACCCTTTCTAACACTTAATAACTAAGACGTAGTTTTTTATTCGTATTTAGAATTATATTACAATTTTATTGAATTTATTTTTTTTTGTTTTTATTTTATTTCTAAATTTAAATGCATTTTTGGCTATAAAAATATGTTAAGTATTTTTGAAGAGAACAAATTGGGGTTCCATAATAAATAAAATGCACGACTGTGTCGTGCTCCTATGTGCGATCACACTGTGGTTTTAAAGTCTGATTGAATTGGGATAGACCTGATCACGTGACTTCGGTAGCGCAAAGTTTGGTGCATATGGCTCTAAAGTCAGCTTCATCTGGTTCGACTCTCAGTGAATGACGGCAAATAGTTTTTTCAAATTAAATTGATCAAATGACGTGGCACTGATGGAAGTCGTGAAATAGCTATAACTCCTATAGAAACTATAGAAACTTGGTGGTAGCTCACCCAAGTGTTTGTTATTCATTCAAACCTTCAATGTTTAGATCTGCATATTCATCTATTTAAAAAAAAAATAAATTAGTTATGTGAGCCTATATTTTATGCCGTCTGGCCAAAAACATAGTTTAGTTTTTTTTATTTGTATCAGTACATAAATATGAACAAATTAGTACCGTATTGCACATATGCATGGAACTTACACTTTTACTTTAGACTGAAAAATTAAAAATTAAATCAATATAATTAGAAATAAATTGATTAAACAAAATCTGAAATTGTTTTGAAACCAACGCGATGTAGGTACACTATTTGATTTCTCAAATAACAAATCTCAATTTATGAGAAAGAATTTAAAAATCGTTGGGGCTTTTTTTAAAAAATAATATAATGAAAAAAATTTGAGAAAAAAAATGTTACGCCCATTTTTAGTAAGTAATTATTAATGCGGAGTTTAAAAATTAATTTTGAAAAAAAATCATCTACCAATTTTCGAAATACCGAAATGTAAGAAATTAATTTTGATTTTTTTTTAATTAATTAAAGTTTAGATTTTTTGAAAATTTTGATATGCAATATTATTGAAACTTATTGAAGCTCTTGTGTTAAAAACACAACACAAATCGGATTATCTGAATAATGAGACATTTGTAAACCAAAAAAATTGTTCTATGACAGATACCGTTGATATAATCGGTATAGTCGTTTTTCAGAAAATTAGATTTTTCTTACCGTTTTTTTAAATAATTGTACTATACCGTTATTAATGTTAAAAAACTACTGGGTAGTGACTTTAATAAAAATAAAAAAATATTAAGTTCTCAAAAAAAAAATTTGAAATTTTTTTAAAAATAAAAAAAAATAAAATTTTAGCATACAATTCTTCTCAAACTTTTTGAAACATTCGCTAAAAAAATTGATCAAGGTCAGCTGAATCGTTATTGAGAAAGTCGAAACTAAAAAAATAGTTCTATAGAAGTATACCATTTGTAGACATTTTTCGTTTTTTTTTTATAAAATGGTAGCAGAGTAAAAAAAAACATTGTTCACATGTTTTTGAGAAAAATAAGATTTTCATTATTTGCTAAAAAAAATTGCACAGCAGGTGTCTAAAGTTATTTTTGCTTCTAAAAAAAATGAAAAAAATGTGTGACGGGAATATCCAAAAAACGCTATAGATAGCAAGTTTAAAGAACACTGCATCTGAAAGGACAGACAGACAGAAAATTAGGCAGACAGAATTGCGAGACCCACCTTTTTCCACTTTGCTATTTTTTTTTTGCGAATCCATAACTTGCCATATAGAACCTATGTATGTATACATCGCAATTAAAAAGGAAAACCCAAGTCTTATATACCCTCGCTGCAAATATTACCCTATTTCTTTCATTAAATAATTTACAACTTGATAAACATAACAAAATTTGAGATAATCAGAGATCGTACTTTTATCTTAAACTTCTATATATTCAGATGAGTTTTCTACGCCTTCTTGAATTGATAAACCAAAGATTTAAGGAATCTTTACCTCGATCACTTTTATGTTATATCTAAAAGTTTATAATTTTTGTATATAAGCTTCGTTAAAAACTTTAATCCCGTTCAAAAGGAACACCACCCCACAGATAGAGTATAGACAACCCTATAAAACTCAAAAATATATATATAATGGCTAATCGAAATCAATCACTAATGTTATTTGCTTAGCCCTGGTAAATACACCAGCCTATTTTAAAACCCCCCATCTCCACTCACATATTTACCGCCTAAGACCCTTATTTAGCCTTGCAGCAAATAATCAATTACCCTTAAAATGTGAAAATGATTAGCACCCACTTCAAATAGCCCTTAGGATAAGAATTTGTTCATCCCTTCACACACAAAAAATGAACCAATCCTATATACCAAAACAACCAAACCCATACGAAAATAACTCCAAGTAAATAGATATCCAGATTAAAATGAAGAACCGTATCCCCTTTCCATTATATTGGTATAGGCTTGGGGCAAATTTATATTTATTTACACAACATCATATAGCCCCTATTTTTTGTATCAAGAAAATAGAAGAAAAAAAGAAGCTCCACCAATGACCGAGATTTATCTTCTTATTTTCTAAAGACGCATTTATCATCCTTAAACGAATAAAAAATCTGATTCTCAAAAAGAGAATATATCCTATTCACACCATTTTGAATTTGAAGAACTCCATATTGCGTTGATTTTTTTTTTATTATTTTTTCAACGACTAACCCTTTTACAAAGGATGCCTGCCCATCAGGCATATTAAACGAAACGAGGATGATTTTCTTCTTCTTTGAAATCATACCCGACCGGGTCAAGTGTTTTGATTGGAAAAAGTGAAAATTGAGATTAAGTTGACATCATAAAGAGATAGAAAGAGGAAGGACTTTTGAGTTCTGAAGGTTATGAGGGCTAGAAAAATAAATAAATAAAACCCTACTGTATTATCTTTTTTAAGTATATCCTTGACTTTCTTTGTTATCTCACACGAAATATAGAACGCAGGCATAAGTTTGATTTTTTAATCAAACGAATATCCTGTGTCCATGAAAAAAGGCTTTTTGTTTGATTTGTTTTTAATTTAATTAATATCCTGTCACCTTTTTGTTCTATATTAACAAAACAAGACAAGAAATAAAAAATCACCACCGGAAGTGCGAACAGAGTTTTATTTATTTTAAATTTACAGAAAATATAGGACATAATATCCTCAGTCTTCTGTCCTAACATGCCAGCCGCCATCAAAGAAACAAATTTACTTACTCAAGCATTGTATTTGTATGGTATGTATGTATGTGCCTTTGATTAGTGTCTAACGAACCGTTATCATAGTTGATGTCAGTTTAACAAAAGGTGGGCAGATCGACAGAAAGCCGGTTGTAGAGGGTGGGTGGGGTGGTATAGTTTAAACTTTTTCAACCAGCAACAAAAAGTCTATCCAATAAGCAATACATCAGGGCAGAGGTTTGACGTTTCATTGCAGTTAAAATGATTAAAGGTTCTAATTCCTTTGTATGCGAACAGCGGAAAGGGAATTCTCTAGGAAGCGACTTGCTGCGCTAAAAAAAACTTTTTTTCCTTAAATTGTATACTACATACATATATGTATGTCTGTAAAGAAGGGGGATTCTCACCATATGTGTGCGTGAGTTTAGCAAAAAGGACCCTTTCCATCTTCCATGATACGGAAGTATAGATAACGCTTTAGAATGTTCTTATCAACTCGATTTCATTCGTTTGGCAATTCAAATAATGGTAGAGAAGAAATGATTTTTTTTTTGTTAATGAAATGGGAAGAATAGTAAAGGCTCTTGTACTAGAATTTGATTTAGAAATTGAAATGAGGGTGTGGCTTAACCTTAAAATGTAATCAGAGAAGATGGATAAGTTTAGTTTGAGTTTATTTTTTTTCCTAGTGATGTGGGTAATTTTAAGAAGTAAAATGAAAAGTAAATGATAGTTATCGAACAATTGGCGTTTTTCTTCTTTGGCTCTGAGCAAAGCTCTGACTGAGTAGAGGCTGAGCGATCAAAGTAAAACTCTGAGGAGATTAAAATCAGAACCCTCAGATTTAATTATGAAACGCACTTGAGCACTGAACTGTCATATCATAGGTGTTTTTAAAAATAAATAAATTTGCTTCTCAACTCTCAACCATTCCTGTGTGCGTGTCGGCAGGAATAGAGGGCACCTACCTGGTTTGTCTGAGGTAAAAAAGAAACATAGAATTTATTTATGACAGCTCAGTATTCTGATCTGAGGTAAAAAAAAGAAAAACACAATGTGTACAATAATTTACTGATATTTGTTAAATATTTGTTTTACGGAAACAACTTAATTAAAAACAAAACAAAATAATGAATACTCACTTCTTGCTCTGCAAAAAGCTTTAGGAAAATATCGTTAGGATTACCCGGTGCCGAGCCTGCTTGTAACCACAGCAGGCAATTGACTATAGGGCGAACGTTTGACTAGGGCGGCAAAAAATAAAACAGCACCCCAAGATTATTGAATTTTCTTTGTTATTGTCTTGTATGCATAGACTACTTTTAAAAAATGCAATTACCCCCAGAGATTTTTAAGCACGAGGGCGGGGGACGTATGCGGTGGCCGGGATAAACAAAGTTGAAGAGGTTGAAATAATTGCAGAGTTATTGCTCTTTCTTCTTTGTGATTTTTCTAATTGTTTGAGACATAAGTGGAGTAAAGAGTGTGAAGATATGTTTCCTTCTAATTTAACAAAAATTGCAGCTATTAAAATTTGCAGCGTTAAAATCCGCGCGTTCAATACATGACAATTTGCATCTGAAAATTCAGATTTATGAATTTTTCAAGCTACTACTATTGGTCAGCTGTCAGATGACTCTAAAAGTCATCTAACTTTTTATGACATCTACCCAATCAGAAGCAAGAAAAATTCAGAAATCTAAATATTCAGATGTTAACTCTCATGTGTTGAACGCGCGGAATGAAAGCTGCAATCCGAAAGAAACTCAAAAGAGAAATGCCGTTAAAATTGCAGTCGTCTAAAAGCAGTCATAGTTTTTGGACCATATTTAATATTTTCTTTGGGGCCTTTTTGCGCGGAGCCGTCAAAAATTCCTTCTGGGCTTGCTAAAAAACGCGCCTATACATACAGTGGTGATTAATGAGAGTAAAGCTAAGTACAGACGATTGTCAGATCTTACAATATTGTCAGATCTGTCAGTGAAAAAACTGTCCCAAATATCTTACAATCGTTTGAACACACAATTTTGTCTGACAATATTGTCAGAAACGTCATTGTCAGGTCATTGTCAGACGACAATCTGACATAAAATTGTCAGGTATCTTACAATCGTCTGAACACACAATTTTATCAATGTCAGACGATTAGGACATTGTCAGACTCATTGGTCATTGTCACATGTTTTCATTGAAAACATCTTACAATTGCTGACAATTTCTTCATTGTTCGAAATGTCAATGAGAGATAAGAGATAAAAAAAAAACATTTGTGTTGGAAATTTTTAGTTTTTGCACAACTGAATAAATAAACTCAAAAAGAAAATATCTATATTGCTTTATAAATATTTTCTTTTTGAGTTTATTTATTCAGTTCACTTCAATTACATTTTATATCAATTCCTTGTGTTGTGTAGTTTTATTCGGAATAAATTAAGTGCTCATGCTCGGCCGCCATTTGTCTTTTATTAATTCTTTTTTGCATGTTGTTGATTTTTTGTCGCATTTCTGAATAAAAATAGATAAAAAATCTAACAATGGAGGAGGCATCAATGGTCGGAAATATTACATATTATATTAAAAGGAGAGAAGAAAAATATTCTTTATTTAATGCAGAGGAAATCGATAAGAATGCTGCAGAACATCCGCCAAGTAATGATGCCTCCCCCCAAAAGATGTAAACAATCAAAACAATTTTGTATAAATCTGCCAACCATTTGAACAGAAAATTTTCAAGCTGACAATTTTTTCAGATATATTACTGTCCGAAAATTGTCAGACAAGAGCTGACAATCAAATTGTCAGACTTTTGGATGAAATCTACCAACCGTGTGAACGGACAATTTTTCATTGTAAGAAATATGTCAATTGTCAGCTAATTGTCAGCTATTGTCAGGCCATTGACAGTTCTGACAATATTGTAAGATCTGACAATCGTCTGTACTTAGCTTAACACTATAACGCGATGATGCGATGCAATGTAAAAATAAATTTTGACATTTTGAAGAATTTGTCACATTCTCGCAATAGACAGTGTCCATTAAAAAATGCATACCCGACTGACTATTCAAAAAATATATTCCATAAACGCCACCCACTACAGTGTTGCTGCTATGCGACTTTAGCTACTTTGACCCTTTTTAAAAAAAACTTGCGACTTTTCTGCCTAGAGAAAAATGGAAAAGATAAGTTCTCTTTTTTGTTGAAAAAATCTTCCCAATCTTCGGAAAACCATCGTTAACTTGATAAACGTCGGAAACTTTTTGTCGTCAAATCACAGAGTTTCAAAATAAAGCAACATATAAATAGGTACGGGCAATTCGTTCTTCGTCATCATTTTGCCGTAAACGCCAAATATTAACAAGTAGGTAGATAATAATAGACATTCTAAAATTTGGCGTTTACGGCAAAACGATACGTGAACTTGATGAATTTGATGGGTATCAAAATAGGCGTCTTCCAGGAAAATGAGATCTCAACAATCTCAGTTACATGAACAAGATTCCTCAGCAAAACTTCTCATTTTTGCTCTCAAAACTCTGAGGAAAGAAAATCTTCAAAAAATCTTTGATTCGCTTGCTCACTTTTTGAGTGAGAAAAATCTTTGAGATCTCATTTTTCTGAACGCACCAAATCATTGTGAATATCTCAGCAATTAAGAAGAGATGAAAAAAAAATGATAACAGATTTGAAAAGAGCACCACCGAAAACATAAGACTGCATACCCAGTTCAAAAATGGCATTTTAACGTATACTGCACTTCAACTAAAGCTTTAACTACATTGACCACTTTTTGAAAAATTGCAAAAATAAAAATATTCTTTTTCTTTAACCGAAATTTAGGCTTTCTGCGTCATTTTTAAAGTTTTCCCGGTCAAAAACACTATCCCAAAATGAGTTTTAAAATGTTCACTTTTGTACTTTTTCACTTTTTTGGCCAATGTAGTTAAAGGCTTAAATCGGAGAGCTCAGAGCTTAACAAAAACAAACCGCCTAGGTCTGTTTACCTTTTTCCATGGAATTTAAATTATTTAATTCCACATTTTCAACTGCACATCACTAACAGAATCCACATTTCGATGGTTTCAACATTTACTACAAATGTATGCATTTTGATTCGTGTCCTCACTACTTTTCTTTCGTTAAAAAATGTTTATTTTCTGTTTTCCATTTGACATCTGTCATTAATGTCGATTGCACGTGTGTGTTGATGAGTGTAATTTCTTGAATGTTTTGTTTTCATTTTCAATTTTCCTCATCCTACTGTTAATAAATTAAATAAGAAATGGTAATTATATTCAATTAAGTTTTACATTCGATTAAGAACATGGTTTCTTTCTTTTAGGGCAAGCAAAAGAAAACAAAAAAAATCCAAAAGCAGCGTAACGCTCAACTAACACGTCTCTTGAAACCCACTGATAGTCGCATCAAAGACGAACTTCGTAAAAAACGCAAAGTAGCCATAGATCCATTGAAATTAAAAATAAATGAAGCTCCACAAACTAGTTCAGCACTCTTCTTCCAATACAACACTCAACTAGGACCTCCATATCACATCATTCTCGACACAAATTTCATTAATTTTAGCATCAAGAATAAATTGGATATAATTCAAGGTATGATGGACTGTTTGTATGCCAAGTGTATACCATACATCTCGGATTGCGTTCGAGCTGAATTGGAGAAACTCGGGGCCAAATATAAACTTGCCTTGAGAATAATATCTGATCCAAGATTTGAAAGTTTGCCATGTTTGCATAAAGGAACCTACGCCGATGAATGCATTGTAAATCGCGTAACACAACACAAGTGCTACATTGTGGCAACAAACGATAAGGACCTAAAGAATCGCATCCGTAAGATTCCCGGTGTACCTATTATGTATGTCGCAGCGCACAAGTACACTATTGAAAGAATGCCAGAGGCTTATGGCATAAAGACATGATTTTAAAGGATTTATTTTTGGACTGAATTATCGAAAAATTATTTTGTTTTTTTTTTAATACACAATTAAAAAAGTTCTAACTATTATTAAAGTTGTTTTATTTTAAGAACTAATTTCATGATTGAGATTCGAATAATATTGGTCTTATTCTTTGAAGAAGAACACTCGAATCAGTGTTGCAATAAACCAAAATTCTTATAAATTACAGAATTGTGATTTTGCGAATTCAAAGACTCGTAGTAGAATCGTTACGTACATAGTTGCCAAGAACTAAGATAGCTTTCAGCGGTAAGACCTCTGAATATCTACAAATAGACCACGGCCTACACAATCCCGAAACAATGCCACTTTAAGTTCCTTTGAGAAAGTTGCCTCAAAAATAGGGATATCTCGGTATTGGCGACCAATGGAGGATCATGGTCCAATCGCCATTCGTTTCACCAAACATTTACCCCTAAGATTTTAAATTTTGTCGCAGTTCGGGTTTAAAATATCTTTACTTTTCATTTCGGCAACAAAAGTTCAAAAATAATCTCATATAGGAAAAAATAAAAACAAATTTTTAATAGATTAGCAATGTTTTTTTGTTTTTTTAATTTTATTATGTGTGATTTGTTCCTTTTTAAAATTAAAATGCAAAAACTAGTTAAAAGAAAAATACATGATATTGTGAGGGAGAGAACAAACATACAGAATATTAATGAAAACGAAAAATTAATTCCGTTGTGAATGCGTCGAGTTGAAGCTATTAATATTGTTCACTAGAGCGCAGCGCATGACGTGAAATTGATGGAAGTTAAAACATTTAACCCATTGTGTTGACCTGGAATGCGAATATAATAAAATCATTAAATTTTTGTCTACAAAACAGAATTTGTAAATTCAAACTTACAATATCATCGATCTTAAGAATCGATCTAACGGTTTCTGTGGCTAGGGAAATCGCTGAAATACTGACTAACGATGGTTGGACAACATTCTCGGCGAAGATGTCAGTGATGGCGCCCTTACGGACATTGATGCCAGCATTTTTCTCGCCCTGAGCGTGTCGATTTCTCAATTCGGTCACTGTTGCGATTGGATTGAGGCCAGCATTCTCGGCCAAAGTGGAAGGAATGACTTCGAGAGCATCGGCATAGGCACGGAAACAGTAGGCATCGACACCTTCTACTGTTTGGGAATAGGCAGCCAATTGCAAGGCCATTTCGATTTCAGGTGCACCACCACCACATATCTGGGAGCGTTTTTTCACCAAACAACGGACCACACAGAGGGCATCGTGAAGTGAACGAGCAGCTTCCTCGAGAACCAATTTGTTCGATCCACGGCAGATGATGGAGACAGTACGACCAGGATTTTGAATTCCGGTAATTTTGACGAATTTACTTGTACCACTGGCAACTTCTTCACACAGATCAGCACTAACAAGATTCTCGGCAACGAAGTGATCGAGTGAAGCAATAGGACGACAGTTAAGAGTCTTGCAGACAAACTCAATGTCCTCACGTTCCACATCCTTGACAACCAAGCACTTAATCTTGTCCAAGAAATGCTGAGCGAGATCAGAAACGGCATCTCTATGAAATAGAATACATTATAAGTTCGGGTTTAGAATCTACATCCACACATACAACTTACCTCAAGATAGATTTTTGGACAAGGAGGACATTGCAACCAGCCTTCTTGATTTGCTTGACAATATTCAAGATGTATGTACGTTCTTCTTTTAAGACACGATCCATTGCGGCATAATCGGAAACAATGACACTATGATCCATCTAAACAACAACACATTCATGTTATTGGTTTTGCTACAAAATACAAATACAAAAAAAAACTTACATCTGTCTTTGGTGGCGAAATACAGAACTGAATAAGACCAATCTTTGCCTTCTCGATGCGCTTGGGTGCGTTTGTACCAGACGAACGCATTGTGAATACTAAACCATCAATCAATTGGGTATCTTCAATGGTTCCACCTAAACTACGAATGACTTTGATATTTTTCAAGTCCACAGCTCCTTCCTTTCCCAATTCGGTAACTTTCATGACTGCTTCAACAGCCAGAGGAGCCAATAGACTGCTCTGCTGCGACACAACCTTCGAGTTCAACGAAGTAGATGCACTCTTAATCAGAGTCTCACGGTCGGTCAACTCAATTGGTTTTGACATCTCATTCAAAATCTCAATAGCTTTGTTGGCACAACGTTGGAAAGATTCGGAAATAGCAGTTGGATGGATGCCCTTGTGTAGGAGTTTTTCGCATGCTTCCAGCAGAGCTCCAGCAATAACTACAACTGAAGTAGTACCATCTCCAGCTTCAACGTCTTGTGCACGTGAAAGTTCAACCAACATCTTGGCTGCTGGATGAAGAACATTCATTTGCTTTAGAATGGTAGCACCATCATTGGTGATAGAAACTTCTCCACTGCCTGATTGGATCATTTTATCCATACCACGAGGACCCAAACTTGTTCGGATGGCATCGGAAACAGCTGGAATAGATAGAAATCACTTTTGAATAATTGAGACAGCAATATGTGATTTAAGAATAAACTATTGAACTTTTTTCGCCGAAAATAATAAGACAATGGAATTGAGAAGAAATAACTTGTTAAATTCAAAGGACGCACAGAAAATTAATTCCAAGAAAACTCATAATTTAGTTTTACTGAAATAAAAACGACTGACAAAAGGCACAGGGATAACTTAGTCAGTCAAGGAAATGCAAATGTTATTTGCTAGAACCAGTCTAGGCCAATTTTGTTTATTCATCTCAAACTGGAATTTTTGTTTAGGTAAATTAAAAAGAAAATTAGTTTAAATAAACTTTTTATTCAATTTGAAAATATTATTTTAAAACAAAAATCAATCAGGTGACTCATTCGAAGAACGTTCCAGACTGAATTTGTTTACACCCTCCGGCATCGGCAGATGCATCTTCTAGCGACGATAAATCAATGAAAATGTAATAAAATTCCAGATTTTTTTCTCACAAATTATTATTTATACTTTGAATAACATTTGCAATTTAATTATCTTAACAATTTAATTTAATAATTACCTTTCGCTGCTTGAATATTGCTCATACGGACATCGGCCGGCTTGCTCTTGTCTTTGAAGGCAGCTCCCTGGGGTTTTAATCCAGCAGACATTTTACTTTTTGGTGCCATATTATTTCTGAATCAAATTAACGTAAAATTAAGTAAATTTCAATTGATTTTAAGCACGATTCAATTGGATTAAAAACTCCTCGAGATTGGAATAAAGCAATGAAGAAATTTTCTTTCGAAGAACTTTTTGCTAACCAACTGACAGTTTTTAGATGTCAAAACTGCTGTCAAAATGACAACCATCGGTACACTGAACTGCTTTTTGTGTAAAGGGAGTGCTTGGAAAAAGTTAAGGTGGACACAGAAATAAATATACAGAATTAGTATTATACGTTGGTACTTCTTTTGTGATTATATGCTCACATCCATAATTTGTATTAATTCATGTATTTTTTTGAAAGATTTTTCTTTATATTCTTTTGGTCTTTTTTATAAACGTTGTCTAACTTTAGACAACTGTCCCACTTTTGAAAATGCATTCAAAAACCTTGTTTATTGTTGTCTTATAGCTGCCTAACTTAGACACAAGAGTAAATTGTCTTAACCGTGAATAATGTGGTATTTATTTTTATCAAATAAAGCATATTTACACCAATTTGAGAATAGTTAGACAGTGTCTAAGTAGACAAAAATCTAATAAATACGGCTGTTTATTTGTACCCAGAATTAGCTGATTAACCATTTCCGTGATTAACTACTCAAATTATGGATTTCTTGATAAAAATTTTGATAACCATGCGCATTCGATGAGTAACCAATTGCAATAATCTTATATTTAAAATAATCAACTGTGAAGAAACGGGCCCTAAAAGTAGCAAATGTAAACTTATTTACATGAAAAGGATTTCTCAGCAAAATTTCTCAGTTTTGCTGTCAAAAAGGAAACAAATTTGAATTTACTTGCCCACATTTTGACGGAGCGAATCTCTGAGATCTTATTTTTCTGAACGTGCATAATATCGCAATTTCGAATTTTGACATTTTGAATGAATTCCACTTAAGAAGTGTTCGTAAATATTTCAGGTAATTTTCTACTGAATTTCGTCTAAATTTGGTTGCAATTTTTTCATTTCGAATAAATCGTGGATATAATAATTCGTAACTACATTAAAGTGCTTTGAACTATTTTGATGAATAGACTGCAGCCAGGATGTAATTGGCAGTAGATGATGCAGCCCAAAGGAATACAACTAATAATGTTTTTGTTTTTTTAATTCATTAAATTGGAAACAATTTTCTGATTAAAATAAATTAATGATCATAGCATTGAGACAAATGATTGCATATCTTATTTGAAATCAAGTGCTTGTCAGTTCTTCTTATAAGATTATTTTTCACATTTTATTCGTGGGGTTTATCCCTGATTTTTTCTTAATGATACATGATAATTATAGTAATAATTATATATAAAAGATATAAAGGAGTTTTATTCTTGCCAAGCAGAATTTATTGCTTTTCGAGCTTGCCCCAACTTTCAAACCACCCTGTCTGTAAATTCATCCATTCATTTATTTCAAAGTTCAAAACATAAAAAACTTCCAATCAATTCTGTTCTGTCAAATAAAAAAAAGTAGTCTTTGCGTGTGGGGTCTTCAATTCCTAAAATTGAGGAAAATTTAAAGTTTTTCAATAAGAACATCTGGAAAACGATCAAAATTTATTAGTTAATTTAACTCTATATAATTAACTAAATAAGTAAGTAATAAAACTAACAAAATCTTTTCAAATTATGGTAGAAAAATCAATATTATTAAATGCTCGCCGGGTGGTTTGGAAGTTTTACAAAAAAAAAATTCCCGTTCATGTAATCTTGTTTACGAATATTCGTTCCACCCGGAAGATGTTTTTGCTCACAATTTGCTAATTAGAATGGTTTCTTCGAAATATTCTTAACGCTTCGATGCTAATCACAACCACCCTTACAACCAAAGATAAGACCGAGTCGATTCTAACCTTCGTGCCGCTTTCAACACCCCACTGCCGCACCTCTTTCGAATTTGCCATGTGCAACAAATTGTTCTTACGCCTTTTTGTTTATGTAATTTCAGCACCTGAAAGATGTCTCGAGGAAACGTTGGCTCCACTGGCTTATCCAAACTTCAATTAGCTCTCATCGTGGGAACCCCAGTGGTCATAGGTGTTGGTTACTATCTGTATAAAAAAAACAGCAAGTCTTCACTGGGTGACGATGGAAAACCAACCTCATCGAAAAAGATGCTCCTCAAGAGCTTGAAAGACCAGTCCATATCCCTAGATGGCACAGAGAGTGAGAAAGATGTGGCAAAGAAGAAGATGGCCGAGCTGGAAAGCGAGAAATTATCTCCCTTAAAAGAAGCCACCAACTACAAGAACGAAGGGAATGTGTGCTACCGCAAGGGCAAGTATGATGAAGCGATCTTATTTTACGACAAAGCCATAGACAAATGCCCCACCGACAACTGCGGCGACTTAGCAATCTTCTACCAGAATCGAGCGGCTGCCTATGAAATGCTGAAAAAATGGTCGAAGGTAAAAGAAGACTGCTCCAATTCAATAAAATACAATCCCCGGTATGCCAAAGCTTACTTCCGGCGTGCAAAAGCCAGTGAAGCGACAAATGATATGCTTGAATGCCTTGACGATGTAACGGCAACATGTATATTGGAAATGTTCCAAAATCAAAATACCATTTTGTACGCGGATAGAATTCTCAAACAGACCGGAAATGTCGATGCTGCTAAAGCCATTCTTACCAGAGTACCAACCTTACCTTCGAAGAATTTCATCAAGACTTTCTTCAAATCTTTTGTACAGGATCCCTGTGTGGTTAAAGAGGTGAGTTTCGAGAAGATTATGGATATTTTTTTCTACGTTATATTTTATGTTTAACTATTTTAAAGGTTCCAAAATCCGAAGATCCAAAGGGATACGTTCGTGCTAAAATGGCTTTTGATAGTGGAAACTTTGACGATGTAATTCCAGCGTGTACAGAAGAAATTGAATCAAGTGAATCGGAATCGCAGTATAAATCGGAAGCTCTTTTAATGCGAGGAACGTTCCATTTGTTGTCTGCAAACTTTGCAGATGCAAAAACAGACTTAGATGCCGTCATCAATAATGGTAAAGAAATAATTAGTTTATTTCCTAATCAATTATTTATGAAATCAAGTGATATACAGATTTGGTTTATTTTATGACATTATTAGAAAAAGGAAGCCTAAAAGCTTTTGGTAAATTATTTTTTAATTGTCAATTTATCTTTCAAAAATGATATCTCAAAATTAGCAGTGTTTCTTTTTATATACAAAGCTTTTTTCACACAGTCAAAAAAGCTTAATCATTGTCATTAAAAATTAGAACATATTGCTTTGTTAAGCATGGAAAAAGGCAATATGTATAAAAGTCAAAGGAACTAAAATTCCGGGACGAAACGCCTAAATTTTTGTGGACTAAAGGCCGTAAAAAGCTATTTTGAATCAATAATTCAACAAGTCCAATTAAATAGTGTTAAGTCTTCTACTTGGCTGATGTATTTCAGTAGTATATAGAGTTTGTATTACTAAAATTCATTTTTATATTTATTTACATAAATATTTTTCTTTTTCATCTTGTAGCGGATGCTGATGTCAATCTTCGATCAAATGCCCTTATCAAACGAGCCTCCCTTCATATTCAGCTTAATGATAAAAACACGGGTATGGAAGATTTTGAAATGTCTGTCAAACTTTCACCCAAAAATCCGGATGTCTATCACCAACGTGCCCAAATCTATATTCTTATCGATCAGTTGGATGATGCACTCAAAGAATTTGAAATGTCTGTTAAATTGGCTCCTAAACATGCTATCGCCTATGTACAAAAGTGTTATGCCGAATACAGACTAGCGATATTGCACCAAGATCAGATGCGACTTATGACTATTATGAATGAGTTTAAAAATGCAGTTGAAAAGTTCCCCGATTGTGCGGAGTGCTACAGTCTTATGGCACAAGTGCTCAGTGACCAAGGACAATTCGAACAAGCTGATTCGTTCTTTGAGAAAGCAATTAAACTTGCTCCAGAAAATGCATCATTCTATGTACATCGCGGTATAATGTGGCTGCAATGGAAGGGTGAAATTGAAAAGTCCGTGGCATTAATGAAAAAGAGCATTGAAATCGATGAAAAATGTGAGCTAGCCTACGAAACATTAGGCACCATTGAAGTACAACGAGCCAATTTAGAGGGAGCTGTTGAATTATTCGAGAAGGCAGTTAAATTGGCTAAAAGTCAGAATGAAATGTCGCATTTATTTGCATTAAGGAATGCAGCCACTGCCCAAATTAACGTTACACGAAAACTTGGAATTGATTTGTCAGCGATATCTGCGATGGGCTCTTAAAGAACTTATTTTAAACAAACAAACACATATTTTTTGACACCTAATAATGTAATTGTAATTTTTATTTTTAACTAATTTTATAATTGTTTTACCTTGTTTTAAAAAAAATCATTGAGTTTAATATGAAAAAATTATTCGTTCCTTTTTACTTATTTATTCTGTATTCGATAATAATATTCTTGGTATCCTTATCGAATAAAGATGAAATAAGAAAAAAAAAATATAAAATTATTAAATTTATGTACATTGTTCAAAAATTTAAATCATTTAGAAATAGTACATAAACTTACATATGTATTTAAGGATATTTTCGTATTCTAAGGTTCAATTACACAGTTCATATATACCTCAATAAGCAGACACTCAAATACTACTTGGACTGTAAAACTGGGACTTAGTTATTGAGTCAATGTTTATATATTAAATGAAAAGAAAGGAACTTCAGAACAGCAACCATCTAATTGATTTGAATTTTAGGATAAACATCAATATAATAACGTAAACAAAATAAAAAGTTTAATAAACCGTTAAGTAGTATGTTAATTACAAAAATTGTATGTTTTATTTCTATCTCCTCCTGAAGTACTTATGAGGGTTTTTAAATGCTCTCAATTGAAGTAACGCTTTAATTATTCTCCATAATACCGAAAGCATATAATTATGTCTATCGTTATTGTCTGAAATTCCTACTCACTTAAAACTTCCACTACGAATAAATGCGTTATTCATTTAAATCTCATACTTTGTCCTCAACATCGAAAATCTTCCTTTGAATATGACCCTTATTGCGAAGATAAACCATCAACTAATAATTGACATTTATGAATCAATTTTATTAAATGGTATTGTGACTGTCAATATTGTTGATCCATTGTGATTTTTTTTTTTTTAATAATGTGTTGTGAATGAAAAAAATAGTTATTGTGAAGAACAATTTTCATCGATTTTCTTGTCAGCTGTCAATTTTTCTTTCAATCGTAAATTTGCAGTTGATGAGTTCGTGCTGGTTAGAAAAATAACTAAACATTTTTTTTTATTTCCAAAGGTCTCATCAAAAAAAAGTTCAGTTGAAGTCATTTTGTATTTTGTTTTTAATTTATTTCCTTTTACGTGAACTTTTTTTTTTAATTTTATTGATTTTCTGATAAATGATTTTCTTTTTTCGTTCCTCGAAAAATAAACAAAAATAATAGAAATATTTGGAAGGCGTTCACAATACACAATATTTTATCAATTCATTTCCACAATACCGGTTTTTAATTGAATTGATAAACTCTATCAACCGTCAATCGGTTGATAGTTGAACTTCGCAATAAGGGTGTATGTATATCTCCCCGGAACTTCTCCCATTTTATAAAAATGTGGCATTCGTAATTTAGAAAATATAATAAAGACTTAGTTTTGTAACGAAGTGCAATTAATAAAATTATTTAAAATAGACAGACATTTTTTTATTTCTGTAAGTGGCACTCAGTGGTTTAAAATTGCGAGACGTCGACGTGACGAGATCTCTTCACAGTTTTCCTCTTTTAATGACGAACTTAAAACAATAAAACATAATTAAGCACGTAGCGTCTTTTTTTTTTTAATTTTTCGAACTTATGAGTATGACGTGACGTGATGAGGAAAAATGCTTTAATGTGTATTATTTCGTTGTTTTAAATTCGTAATTAAGAGAGAACATCTGCAAAGAGATCTCGTCACGCCAACGTCTCGTTGTCTCGTCGTGAGTGAATCAGGCATGACACTTACAAAAAATTATGTTCGGCAACGTTGGTGGGTTTTCTAGATAATACATACATACGAGTATAAGCCAAAGCCGTATTTTATTATCGGAAAACACGAATGTGAAATGCTTTCTTTACCTTTTGATGGCTTTGTTGTTCACTCCAACCTCTAAGGCTCGCTTTGTGTTTGATCATTTTAAAAATAAGCGCACAGGGCACAGAGTAAAAAAAAATGTCATCTCTTTCTCTTTTATTTACCTTCTTTTAAAAAAATAAAATTTCAGTTTTAAACAATTTTATTAAGGTATTTTTGTCATTCCTGTTGATCATGCATTTTATAAACAAATACAGCAATTGTTACATATTTTATATTAATATTACAGAATATCAATAAACGATATTCTTTAGATTGTTTTTTTTTTTTCTTTGTTGTTCTTTTGGAAGATTTTAGAAAACTCTAATTTATCTATCAAATCTTAAATAACAAAAAAAATTAATTGAAAATACGTTGGTTTACATCTTTACATACATTTTTGTATATATGTATGTATAGTGTATAAATAAATTACAATAATAAAGCACTCAACGCTTCCATTTAGAAAGTTTTGCACTTCTCTCTCAATAAGGACTCATTACACTTTATGTGTTCGCTTTTTTTTTCTTTAAAAAGTTCTCTTTTTTTATAAATAAAACGAGAAGGCAAGCATTATTTGTATTTTGATTTTCTTCTTTTTTTTTTTTTTGGTTACATAATATCTTATTCTTAGAGTCTCAAGGTAATCAAATTCTAAAACACTATAGTACACTTCGTAACAAAGCAAATAATAATAAAAATAATTACAAAAATATTTATTTAATATAAAATAATTATAAATAAGCATTGAAGCTTTAAATTCGTTTTACTTAATTTTGTTTTAAGTTTCAACATGGTATACTATAATAATAATGTTAAGGCTTCAATTTTGTTGATATACGAGACTTACAAATAAACAAAACAAACTAAATTTAATGATGAGCTTTTATTAAAATAATTTTTCTAAAATTATTTGATGCTCTTTTTTCGATGACCTTGCTCAGCTTCTATTTCTTTTTCCGGTCGACGATCGTTAAATTCTTGAACTTCACCTGAAGCCCATATCACATAGACAATTGAAGTCGATACTAAAACTCCAAATGCAACCCAGAATACTAAACGCCATTCGAGAAGTGTTGCCTAAAAGTTAAAAAAAAATGACATAATTTTCGATTTATTGTATGATTATTTTTAAGAAGAAAAAAATTACATTTGGTGTCATCACTCCCACAAGGTATGGTGTAATAATTCCAGTTATAGCACCAATTCCATTCGTAATGGCCATTAAAGTTCCTGAGTAATTGGGGCTCAAGTCAAGAGGGTTCAACTTCATGCCAGCATAGAAGGTACCCATTAAACCCATGGCGAGTGTAAACAGCAGTACAACTGCCAATTTATCACAACCAGCGTATGAGGCAGCCACAATAAATATTGCTGGACCAATAGCAGCTGTAAAAAAACAAGAGTAAAATTGTTAAAGAAGAATACAAATTAATATCAATATTCTTACCAATGGCGGTGAACATCTTTCTCGAATTTGTGATTCCAATTATTTTCTTAGTAATCAACCAATCTCCAAAGACTCCAGAACTAAGCGAAACAATCCACATCATCAAATATGGCAGTGATGAGTAAATACCGTTTTGTTTAATGGAGAACTGCATAACATCAGCCATATACTTGGGCAGATCAGTGACCATAATATAAAAGCCCCAATCGTGACCAATTTGTGCGAACACCAAAGCAATCATTGGAGCATTCGTAAGGATTTTTTTCCATGGTGTAGGTGGGAGGTCAGTTTTACGATCAATTGAACCCATTTCACGGATGAGATATTCCTTTTCAGATTGCTTAATGAAAGGATGAGATCCTGGGTCACTGTAGCAAAGAACGGACTGTGAAAAAATTTACAATAATTTCATTTAGACTTTTATATATTTAAAGTTTGATGAGATGAAAAATAACTTACAAATATTAGGAACCAAATAACTCCCATACCACCAAAGAAGTAGAATGTCCAATCCCATTCGTATGCGTCCAACAATAGTCCAGATATTGAATTACCCAATATGGTACCAACTTGTCCGCCACCCAATACTAGAGCGCCTAATTTACTTCTCTCTTTCAGCGGTACCCATGATGAAAGAAGCACACTCAAAGCTGGAAATGTAGTTCCTTCACCCAAACCCATCAGTACACGTACAACAATCAAAGCAGTCGATCCTCCAAGACGTATAGCCAAAGGACTGAGTAGAGTAAAGACAGCTGTCGATAAAATTCCTAAACATAAAGTCCATTTTCCACCGAATTTTTCAGCCAAAATTCCACCAGGAATATGAGTTATAATATAGCCCCAGTAAAACGAGGATAAAATTAAACCCTGACGTGATTCTGACCAATCGTATTCACCTCCAAGATTCTGTAATTTAAACCTGATTTAAGTATACGCAGATCTAATTATTGAGCATCATTATAATATTAATACTTACAACTTCTGAGCTTCCTTCTTGTGGATCAGCCAAACACGCAGCAGTTTCTACGGTGCCATTAGAATTTGTATAATTTTTACTGACCACTAATTGTGTAATAGCTACTGAGAGGCAAATTCGCATCGTGTAGGCATTCAAAATTGCAAAGAAGCCCATAATAGACAGAATTACCCGCTGAGGTATGATGAAAACTGAAATGAAGTAAATACATAAATTAATTAGATTTTAATGAT
Organism: Epistrophe eligans; assembly: GCA_951394125.1. Classification (NCBI taxonomy): domain Eukaryota; kingdom Metazoa; phylum Arthropoda; class Insecta; order Diptera; family Syrphidae; genus Epistrophe; species Epistrophe eligans. Next base: position 28,464,373 of record OX596030.1, read on the forward strand.
ATAACAACAACAAAGCGATGCAGAGCGATCTTAGTAACAGTTAAAAATTGGCAATTTAAAAATCCGATTTTTTATAAAAAAAAAATTATATATAAAATTGTATGTATTCACTGCAAATCTAGAATTTCGGCCCTAATAGACTGACCAAGGCTTTCTCAAATGTATGTAGGTTAACCAGAGATTAATATGTATATCCCCTGTTATATGTACCTTCTCATAATGGGAAGAAAGTCGATGTTGTTTAAATCGATTTTGGTAAAACATTTGACAAAATTTTACATGGTTTTTAGATGTATTTGAGATTGTTGGGAAAATATATATACTCTTATCCAAAAACCATTATAACGACGTTTTTTCAGATCTGCCTTCTATTCTTATATTCTTTCAATTAACGATATATTGACATCAATAACTTTTTCACGTAAATAAATTTATTGACTTTTTTAAAATCAACCCATATACACTGTGCAGTTCATTTGCGACCTTAAAGTACATTATTGACCGGGAGTTAAATTTACTCTCATCTTAAAATATCGATAACATAATTTTAAAAGCTAATACAGCACTTGGGTTTTTGAAAATGTTGTCTAAGGGAATGTTTAATACCGTATATAATGAACGGGACCTGTATCTTTTAACATAACCTTTAATAACTATTCGATTTCTGTCTTCGGACAATCATCCAATATCAAAACCATCTTGAATTAAGTAATTTGAATACACTGAAAGAACGAAGAGAAATATCCGACATTCTTTTACACTCATAATGGACTCCGTTTGATTCAGCTTTATTTTGTTCAACCCTCGAGGTTTACAAAATCTTTGTCTCTTCTACATATCTACCCACCCATCATCATACCTATTATGGCTCTAACCTATATCCCTTATGTTGTGGAGGGTTAAAACTGATTCTAACTCAAGCTTCAGTACTCTTTGCTTTAATCTGCGTCTTCTGATTTATCCTCTTTATCAACGCCAATCTTAGGTTTTTAGTTTCTTAGTTTTTAAGTTATGTACAATAGATTGTATACAAAGACGAATAAATTTCGAAACCAGCAATAATTAAAATTTCTCAGCCATTTATTAATAGCACCTAAGCTTAGGTACGTGCAGTGCATCCCAGTTTTGCAAAATTTATTTTTACACTCTAAGTATAGTGAGCGATAATATTTGTGGATACAAATAATAAAAGTTAATTGTTAAAACATGCATTTTCTCAACTTTAAATTGAGTCTTATTTTTTTTTTTTTTGCAATAATCTGCAGTAAAAATAAATGAGATATTAAAAATGTTACAAAAACATTATTGACACACGTCATAAATTATTATTTATAAAACCTCAAAATTCTCTTAAGGTGTTTATTTACGTCTTTATTTAATTGTTACTTTGTTTATCGAATATCTATGAATTTTAACTTGATTTTAGTGATTATAAAAATGTAGAGATACCTGTTATTCAGATAATTTAATTATGATTAGAGGTGCGATTAAGGTGATTGATCTTAAATAGCTTGATAGCAGAAAAGAATATTTAATAATTATTGAAAGTGGAAAATTTAAGTACTAAGATTATTTTATTTTTAGATTTTATTTAAAAGCTATTCGTTGTTTGATAACAAATTTGATTTTTGTGAGGTACTGCAAAACTATATACGAAAACATTTCAAATTTCAGAAAAAAAATATTGGGCCATGTTCATAGTGATTTTTTAAACTTTTGCTAACTTAAAAGTGGGTTTAATTAATTTTATAACATTTATTGAAATTTTATTGGTTTGTGATTCCAAAAATTCAGTGTATCATCCGAATATATAAACGAAAAAAACCTTGAATTCTTTTTGCATGAGCTGTGGATTTGCATCACAAAGGATTACATCTAACCAGATAGCTTTTGTAAACATGGCCAAGATGTTGTTTACATTGCGAAGATTAAGTCTGGTACAACAGCAGTTTGTTAGCAAGATTATTGTGGTGTGAGGACTCTTGCGAGGCAAGAAGAAAACTTAAAAACATGAGTCTATACTTTGTTGTTTCACTATTTGGAATTTTGAAATTGTTGTTATTCCAAAGAACACATTTTGAGACGCCTCAAATTTTCTAATATAAACACGATGAGACTCACCAGTTCGGACTTAATTTTCCCAATCTAAACAGGGTCTAATGGATTTATAAGAAATTGTAGTCAAATATATTCCTATACTTAAGACCTGTTTGTCTATAAATAGAGGTGCCAAATCCTTAAAGGATCAACTGTTTCACATCTGCGCGTTAACTTTAGACTCCAATTCAGTAGTTAGACTCATATTTAAAAAAATCATATTTAAAAAAATAATATATACCCCATTATTTCCAAATCAGAAATCACTATAATCACAATTAATCGATAACTCTCAGTGTTTGAAATTGATTAAAAAAAGTATTACGATGACAGTCATAAATATGCATTTAAAATTTCGTTCGCCTAGAGTCTGGACACTATAATTTGGATGAATATTACTTTTTGTAAGTCACAGTAGCGCTTCAAAAATATTTTACTGAATTAGATAATTTATTTGTTTGATTTGCAATCTCCCAACATTTCATTACATATTATGGAGATAATTTGAATAACCACGTCTCGAAAATGCACTAACTCGATCGCCAACACCAAAGAACACCCAACCATCACAATCAATCTAAATCGTGTTTTTCCAGCTTTAAGCTTCTCAAACAGTTTTGAGTCTAATGAAAATAAAATTTGCATTTAAGAATCAGGTATTTTATTCATAAAAAACACAATTCACTTCATTAAAAAAATTCTATTGCAGCATTTTTCTTAAAATTTTAACAAGCATTTTGACAAATTTTCATTAAAATTAATTTAAAAGTAAATTTTATAACCGTTTGGCTGGATTCTAAAGCCAAAGATTTATTTTTAAATGTCAACATTCCACAGAATTTTATTATTTTTTTTTTTGAATAGGTAACTTTTAATGTAGTTTTAATTTAGCTTACCTTTGTTTAACATTGTTCTATTTTTATGTATATCTAATATAATTAAAAATAAAAAAAATAAATAAATATCTACTTGGAATTTTTACATTTAATTAACTTTTGTTGTTAAATTTTTTCAATTTTTCAAATTCTTTCATGTTTTCTTAAATGTTGTTTTTATTTTGTATCCGCGGCGCAAATGTGGAATATTAGGTTATAACAAAAAAAAACGTTCGTTCCGTTCAACTGTTTGACATCGAATATGATATTAATTTAAAATCAATGCTGAATTCTTTACCAGAATTTATAAACTGTTAATTTATTAACAAAACAATTGAGACTAATTAACAATTGGTTAGACAAATTTGTCAATATTAAAGGTTAGTACAGTTTGATGAACATTAACAGCAGGCCTAAAACGTTGTAGAAATATTTATATGAAATATAAATATTTGTGTTTTTGTCTCCAAGTTGTGTTATTTTATAATTAATAAATTAAAACAATATAAATTGTATAAATAAATAAATATTTTGTTTTATTTGTGGTGTTATATATAATAACTTTCACAACTTTTTTATTTATAATAATGATTTTAAATATATTTTCGTGACGCGTTTCGGATTATGTCCATCCATCCATGAAAGCATTTTAAAAGGTTATTTAAAAAAAAAAAATACAGCCTAAATAAATACCATCTGTGTTTTACTATTCCTTCGTTGTGTGTGTATAGAGTAACACGCATACCTTTGTTTTTAGCTATTTGTTTGGGTTCTTAAATCTACATGTGATTGAAAATAACGCTTGTGGAATGTGGATATATTTTTTGAATACTTGAAAGAGTGACGTTTTTTTTGTGTTGTCTATCATTATAATGTCGGCTTTGACCACAGTTATAGATACACATATTAACGAAACTAATAGCGTTTTCATTTTTGTTCAATTCTGCAAAGCTGTCAAATGCACATTCACTTGCCTAATTTCAACATTTTATTTTTGTTTCTAATGAAGCAGTGAGTAAGTTCTTGTGCGCACTGGAAAAACCATTTTTTAATTCTAACACTTTCAACACTTTGACAACCTTAGTTTGTGTACTGTGAGCTTTGAACATGCATTTGCCTCACAGTACACAAATCTAAGGTAATATATAACGCAGTTGTCAAAATAGATGTTATTTTGTTAAAAATTAGCAAATTCGATTCGAAATAATTTCACTTCTTACAAAAAATGGTAATTTTAACAAAATTTTCACGAAATCTGGTAGAAAATTATGTGAAAACCTTACGAACACACCCAAGGGGTATCCATTAAAAATTCGAATTGATAAAACAAAAAAATGATATTTGCTCTTTCTTTAAAATATTTATTCGCATTCCCAGTTCGCAGTTCATGTTTAAAAGGCAACGAACGATCGACCAAATCTTTTTCAAAATAAAATGAGCTGTTAACCAAAATTAGAAAATTAAAAAACATTTTCTGTAATTTCTAAATTACTTTATTTTTGCTCCTCTCTTATGTTTCCAATGCACAAATAGATTAACAAGTTCCGTATTTAATTTCTTCTTATGAAGTGAGAGTGAGATAGATCCTGTTTAAATTGTGTTTTTTACTACACCGTGACGATAATTTAGGGTGAGGGCCAATGTAGAATAGTAGGCATGTTTTTTTGCAAGTCCATATGGAGTTTGCCGAAAAAATGACATTAAAAAAAAAAACATCAAAGCAAAAAATCCCATCACTGTTAAAAAATGCCATCACTACCCTTTTAGCTTTGTGACAAGCATGCAAAACAAAAACTAATTAGCCATGCCACATTAAAATAAAAAAAAAACTCATTTACAAAATTATTCCTCTTTATGAAATAAAATTAACTTAAACAAACTAAATTCCATGATAATGACCGCCATTTTGTTCTCATAAAAAAAAAATTCGATGGCTCAGATAATTTGATGTTTCCATACAAACTATGACTGCTTTTAGATGACTGCGATTTTTTATCTTCAATTCTCTTTTGCTTTCCTTTCGGTTGCAAGGATGGTTTTAAACACAGCGATTTGTATGTTAACTTTGTTAAATAGAAAAGAAACATATATCCACACTCCTTACTCCACTTATTATTCAAAGAATAAGAAAAAGCACAAAGAAGAATCAGCTATAACTCTGCAATTTTTTCCAACCTCCGCAATTTTATTTACTCCGGCCACCACATATCGCTCACCGTCTGCAATAATGGCACAAGGCCAAACAATTGAAATTTGAACTGTAGACGCCATTAAGATTAAAATTAAACCCTTTACATTTCTGTAATATCAGAACATTGCGAGAGATGGATAGAGTGTCATTATGGTTTCGAAAAAGGCGCTTAATATAAAGACTTTCGATGTACATTGCTTAATGCAATAATGACACTTTCCCAAAAAAAGGCGGATGCCGCCCACTTTTGAATCCTGGAAAAAAAGTTATAAGTAATGCTTTTCACATCAAAATGGCAAATCCGTGTCAGGATAGCATTTTTTAAATCGCTTGTATCTCGAAACTGATAAAAAATGCGTTGTGCCATTATTGCAGGCGGTGAGCGATATGAACGTCCCCCCCTAGATACTTAAAAATCAAAAGGGGTAATTGCATGGTTTAAAAGCAGTCTATCGATATCAAAATGATAATTAGTGCCGATAATACAGTTTTAATCGGGACTAAAGTTCCTAAAATATTTACGTGCAAAAATTGCTCTCCTCTGATGTCGTTTTTTTTCCCTCCAATTCTTTATGGACTTGCAAAAACACACTGCTAGTATAAAAGTAATCAAAAAAAATGTTTGTTCTATTTATCTGTTTAGGTACACATCGGATATAATATTCATTTAAACTCAACCCTGAATATGTAAATTCCTCGTTAAGGTGTTTTAAAACTCTAACAGACTTTAACTTTTGATAAATCAATTTAACAATTGAGACTAATTAACAATTGGTTAGAAAATTTGTCAATATTAAAGGTACAACATTAACAGCAGGCCTAAAATGTTGTTGATCCGTGAAAGCATTTTAAATGCTTATAAAAAAAAAAAAAAAAAAACAAACTGCGCCTACAGAATGTTAAAATATTATCATCTGTGTTTTGACATATTACTTCTTTATCAGCTGCGTATACCTTTGTTTTTAACAATTTGTGTCAAAAGATAAAAGAAATATCATTTACTATAAATGCATTCAGTGCGATATGTGTAGAAGTAAGATCAAGTTGCTAAACTATTAACCTTGTAAAAAAATAAAAAAAAAATTATCTATAATCGACTAGATAAATTTGCATTGAAAATCTTCAAGATTTGAAGAAGATTAAAGTGAAAAGTATTAAGAAGTATTAAGAAAAGTGAATGCAATTATTTACATTACATAAAATATTTTAAAATTATAGTGTGCTATTTTTCTTTTTATAATATCTTAAGTAAAAAAAGCAATTTTATCAGTACCTGCCATGTGATATCACGAGTTCTTTTATTATTATGTACATAGGTATAAATCGATTTTTTATATTAAAACTATAGTTAAACCAGCAGATATTTCTATGTATTTCATTGACTTTCACAACTTACTGCATTGAAAAAAAAACCTATATGAGATTCCCAGAAGAAAACAACAAAACAAGTGAAAACATTAACAATTTGTAAATAAAATAAAATTTCACAAGTTTAATTGAATTATTTTTTTTACTGCTAACACATGTTTTATTTGCCGATGGATTACGGGTGTTTACTTATTGTCTCCCAAGGTTAGGTAATCGGAAATGATTATATTTTACGCTCGTTAAATAAATTCTACAAAAATTTATTATTGTGTTGTCAGTTAACTAAATGGTAAACTACAGATTAATTCCAGTGCAGATTTTTACACTGTGAGGTGTAGAGTGCATTAAGCCGGTTTGTTTGTATATTATACGTATTCTTAAGGCCATATTTTGGGTTCATGAAACTATATCGAAATTAAAAATCTATCTTCGGTTGTTTTATTCGTCTGTATTGATTAAACTTTTACTCATTTAAGAAATAACAATCTTGGTAAAAATGTACAAGTATTTTTGACGAAGCTATAAGAGGGTCGTATTTATTAAATTTTCTTAGAACTTTTCTAGCTAGTCATCATCTAAATAGTTAGACATACTTTAGCCATTTGTGTATATTTATAAATACATTCCATAATTGTTGTCTGAATAATCTAATGTATTCACTGACATTACTGTAATCTGTCAATCTTAAATAAATTAATGAATTTGAGTGAACTTATGGGTGCGTTCAGTGAGCATTTCATTCATTTCAACATAATAACTTAGTAAGAAATTATAAACTTGTCTTACTTTGTTCATTGAACGTTCACTCTTAAAAAGATGTTTAGTCAACTAATTTCAGTGTCTGATTTAGACAATCGATGGAAAATGTTTATAAGTAAGATTTTAGAGTTAGAACTGGCTGTATAAAGGGCTTTATTAAGGGATTAAATTTCTGCTAAGCAAGTTACTGTGCTTAAATTTGTTAAAAAAAATTAATTTATGAAAACATGGAGTTTGGTTCAACAAAACCTAGAATGCCTACATTGCCTTAAACAAAGAAATACATACATATATAAAATTATGTGTATAGTATAAGAAAATGTATCAGCCAATATGTACGACACAATCATTGATCATATTTATACAATCACTATTTATTCTGTTAATATAGTGACAAGAAAAAGTTATAGCATATAAGATATTAAACCGGTAAGTTCACACCTGAATTAATATTGATGGAAAGAAATGTTGATCGAAGGTGCAATGTGGCTACAAGTTAAACTTATAAAAATATTGATTGATTGTTTTGTGATAAATTAAACTGCAAATATACTTTAACAGAACAGTTGATAGTTCAATAACCAATTAAGTATCTATATGTGGTCACTTAGATATTTCTATTTTAAAATAATGCAATAATTATTATTAATATTTTTACGAGAAATATAATAAAATATTGTTTTATGTAAATTGAGATTGAATGGGTATAATCTAGCACAAATGTAATGCTTGAGTGATTTTAAGAAATACCAACTTAGTGAGTCATATTATTTTATTGTTCATATACCTACTTTATTTCTTAGACAATGTGGTACTATACGAGGAACTGGATATTTGAGATATTTTTTTTTTAACGAGAACGAGACATCATCACAACCGATACACATGATAAAATATTATTAATTTGTAATTATTAAAAATTGGCAGAATTATTTGTTGGAGTTATAAAACCCTTAAACGTATTTTAAAACGATGCGGTACCAGCTGTGACATACATATGTACATATAAGAAAAAATATGCAAAAGCATGAATACAAAAAGTGCCTTCAATTTCAATATAAACATTGTACTAGGTTGCTTCGATATTATAGGCCCAAATATATTAAAAATAGTTAATGATTCCTTCGTCAATAGGGAGTTCCAGATAAATTTACAAGAATCCACGGTTATACCAATACCTAAAGAAACTGGAACTAATGACTGTGAAAAGTTTAGACCAATAAGCCTGATGCCTATCCTTATGAAAATAGTTGAGAAGTGCGCGTACGAACAATTTTACAAATATGTATATAATACGCAAATATTAAAAAAAAATCAATGCGGGTTTAATTATAAACACTCTTGTGAAACGTCCCTAAATTGGTTGATAATGAGAACGACTCTGAAGGAAGAAAGGCACAGTGGTAATAAAATCATTGCACTGTTTTAGGATTTCCAAAGAGCATCAAAATATAGTGTAAAAGACCTTGAACTTAATTGGTTTAAATCATACCTATTTAATAGAACCCAGAAGAACTGTGTAAATAATTCATTCTTAAGTGCAATTAGTACATATTTTGGTGTACCGCAAGGAACTATACTTGGTCTATTACTATTTTTGATACTTTCTGGAAATTTTTCATTTTATTACTTTTTTTTTTTTTTTTGCAGCAATTTTATTTTTTTATGATTTTATTTTTCTTATTGAGTCTCGTTTTGCTTTAGCGCCATTTGGTTATTTCTGTGCTCCTTCCAATCAGCGGCTCTTGTATAGGGTGTGAGGGGGACACGTTTGAACGCTGGGTACCTTTGAACATGGTTAGTAAAATCTTTTAATAGATATGCTCTTATACTCACATTATTAACTGTTGAAATTAATTATAAATATACTTCCGTTCAAAAGTGCCCCAGGTAAATTCAAACCTATATGGGCCACATGTGGGGTACCTTTGAACATTTTGTATTTTAATAAAAATAAAATATCAATCTTTATTAAATTTTATCAAATATGGGTTTAAATTGAACTTAAAATACATTTCTCGAAGTGCCAAAAACTTACAGGTCAATAATTCCATCACACTGGGTTTTTGGTGACTCTAAACCAAAAAGTGTTCAAAGGTGAGCCCCCCTCTCCCCTACCAAAAGATTAGAACTATATATTCGTTTTAATAATTCCTATCTCTATCTTTACCTTGATTGATAAATTAAGATAGCTATCGTTGAGACAGCGGCAGCGCTGACGATTGTTTGATCGACTAATCGTTTTAGTCTTTTTACTTAATCTGGACTCTGATAGAGTTTTCAATGAGAATATTTTGTTCATCGTGAACAAAATTAGTGACTATTTGATTTTTCCTTGTTCTCAGTAATAGGTATACCATGAGCATCGTAAGTTTGTATGCAACATTTTCATTTTTAGAACAGTTTTAATATAAGGGTTGCGAGCTGTTGTCATTATCGTTCACAGTGAGGGTAAAAGGCACTAGTGGAAAGTTATTGTATAATTTGGGGGTTCTGTGAATGTTCAAGGTTCGTCACAATTTTACTGACAGGATTAAATCATGATCGAAAATAAGAACATCGTGTGGTTTGTTGCCAACTTAGCGACTTAATAATTAAATAAATATAAAATCAAACAGAAAGCCCTATTTAAATAATTGTCTTTTAAATGAATGTAAAGCATTGCAGATAAACAATGCTTAGATGTAAATTGTATTAACCTTAAGATAAAATTAAATTTATGCTTAATGCTTCAAACCTTGAATGCTAAGTCCAACTGTAATTAAAGTCTTATAGCATTAAAACTGCAGTGTATATTCATTTGAAATGCAATTTAAAGTATAGCCATAATTGATTATGATTATTAATGTTAATTATAGATACAAAATAATTATTTTGTGCATTAGTAAAAACTAAAAACACAGTATCAATCAAAATACAAGCAAACCATAAGAATATTAATTTCAAATTCAACAATTAACTTATCAGTACAAAATGCTAATTAAAAGATTTATCAGTATGACAAACAATTCCTATACCTACCTAACTAACATTTGAAAGATTAGTTTGAGAAATTATAAATAAAAAAGAAAATTGGATTGTTTATCAACTTTTTTGTTCGATTTATAACTTTTTTAAACGATTCAGTAATAATTTTATTTCCTAAATGATTAACTACACTAATCGTGTTTTATTTTTACTTAAGACTTGTTTAATTTAATTTTTCTGAATAAAGTATAAGATTCAAGTGAATTATGATATGGATACATTTTTTTTTAATAATTGCGGAATATTTTTAAGAATAATATAAATAATCAGCCCTGTTCTGTAAAACGTTCGCGTAAATCGCATTCTGCTATAAATCGTCGGCGAAAAACCAATGTCCCAAAAAGCATATGCAATTACGATAAAAATAAAATTTTAACATTTAGATTCTCTTCTTTAATAATAATTATTGATAGAACTCGAAAGATTAAAGAGTTTAAAGAATAATTTGTTACAAATTAGGTGAACAATTCACGTGAATCGAAAAGTTCCAACAGCAGAATATAGGGTTGAATATAAAATGTTATACCCCATCAAGCCATAAAAGAAGCTTTTATTTCAACATCTATCTGAATTTCATATTTTTTACTATTTAGTTACAGACAACCCTATTAATAAAAAAATGGTTTATTATCTTTTAATTCAAAAATCAAATATTTATTAATAAACAGTTAATTTCTTATTGATATTAAGTAGCAAATATTAACAAAAAGATGGTACGTTCAACACTATTTCACACTTTATCACAAAATTTTTTAACTTCTGCACACATATTTTCTCAATTGAGCTTGTAAAGAGAACATGTCACTAGTTTTTGTTTTCTTTTTATATCTAGTCGTTAGCATATATGTTTCAGGTATGTTTAACTTAACTACTCTTTAATCCATCTACTTGGGTGCATTTACTAATTAAAGATAATTCATGATTCATTTCAATTTATTAATAAGAGTGAGAGTATCGATAACTTTAAAGTTTTATTGTTATTAGATTCGAGGCATTCAAAATACAATTCCCCTAGCTATTTTAATTGTTTTTTTTTTTTTGCGCTACGTACGAATGTTCACATTCTTTTGTTCGCAAATCAACAAAATGCCTGTTTGTTTATTAATTTTTTTTTGTTCATAACCAAGATAAATATTTCTGCATACCTACAGTTTAATTACTATACAATGTCATTCCTAATAAATAACAAAACGGTATCAGAATAATTTGCCGGCCACATATTTTCAAAAAAAATTCTGAACCGATCTTATCAATTGAATGCTTGAATGATGGCATAAACAAAAAACTGAAACTGCTGTCGAAAATTAATTAATTGCACGTACCTTTTATTTGATTATTTTCATATGTCAATATAGCAGTGTTTTGTATGTACATATGTATGAAAATATGGATTAAAATCTTCCACTTTTTTTTGTTTTTTTCTTTATTTAGATATTCCTTGATTGGTATAAACTGGTTTAATATTTAAAATAGCTCACAATACTTTTTTTTAAAGATCAATGTGGAATAAAATATATCTCAGGGAATTATTCCCCTGGAACAAAATTATAACTAACCTAATTCTCCACTGAAAAAATTGGGTTAGGTAGAGGCATTGACATAACACAGGTTTATTTAAAAAAAAAAAAAAATCTTTCAGCTGACAGCTTGAGAATATCTAAAAATTAAAATAAGCTTTAAGTGTAATATTCATATTGTACTTCTTCCAAAATCAAGTGTGTTTATATCATTCTCTAGAGAATTAAGTTAGATAGATACTTATATCATTTATATTGCTTGACATTTTAGTAGGCACGACTTTTGACATCGTCATAGTGCCAATAAAACAAAATACTCAGCACATACGAGCCTTTAAAAAGTAGGTAAAATACCAGTGGAAAAAAACCTGATATCATTCATATCACGTCGTTTCTTTTACTTAGTTTATTCTATGACATACCTACAATTTATTTGCACTAGTTGAATGAATTTAAAAAAAATTAATACATCTGTTTATACCTATTTACCAAACTTAGTCTGCCAAATAACATTTATAACATAAATAAAAAAAACATCTTTTTTTATTGGCAAAGTTTTTTTTTTAATGAATAATGACCTTCGATTAAAACATTTCTTGAATTTTTTAAGAAAAAACTTTAACAAATAGATTTTTGACACTTAGGAATGTTCTTTTTAGGCTAAGGTACAAATTTAAAAAAAAAAGCGTCCCTCAAGCAATCGACAGCTATATTTGGGGGTAGTTAAGGGGCTTTGTCTAAATAGGAACACTGTTATGAACTATAAGGACCCATAGAACAAGATGGGTTTGATGTGGGCGTGTCAGTAGGCGAAAATTGTTTCTGATCATTCATAAGGAAATTAACTATCCTTTATGATGTGTGAAAATTTCATTGAAATCCGTTAGTCTGATTTATATAAAAAAAAGGGTAAAAATAAATTTGACCGTGGGAAAAACTTTGTTGTATAAGCAAACCTTATAGATAATATAAGATTTTTATCGATTTTTTACTGATATAGTTTTCAAAAAGGGAGCGTGGTAGTGGGTGGATATTAAATGTGTTCATTTCTAATCCTATTCATTATTACTCCTGAAAATTTAATCAAAATTGATTTCAGTTTTTATTGATTTTTTTTTCTACTCTTCCATACAAAGTGCTTCACTGTGTGACCTTTTTTTTTACACTTTGAAAAGTGAGACAAAAACCTTTGGTGGATATTAGAAACCACAATTTATTCAATTTTTGTGTGAGGAGTAAAACAACTTTAATTAAAATATGTAAAAAACAAAGCCTATATATTATCTTTAGCTTTAATAATCAAATCTTCAAGGTTAAGAACTTTAGACTTAAGAAAAAGACAAAAAAAAAAATTTCTTTGTTTAATATCTAAGATAATATATATGTATAAATTAAAGTGATTAAATAAACCTCATACAAAATCGGAATAATTGCGATTTAGAAAGCTTCCAGCCCCTAAGTGATGACAAAAAAAAATATATGGGCAGACTTTTGAATTCAATATCAGGCTCTTATAAACACGTGATGCTAAATACACTCAGAGAAAAACATCAGGTACAAAATTAATAAGTCTCCCAAAGTATCTACTTCCCAAAATTGTACAATTTCTACCAGTTGACAGAACTTTCACCCGTTTTGTGAAATGAAAGAGCAGAATTTTATTGACAGCTTGATACAAAATAATTTTGACATTAGATCTGTTTGGTAACGTGAATTTGCGCAAATTCTCACAAATTGATACAAATTCTCTATAAAATTCGTGTTTGTTAACTCAAAAAAGTTGCAACGAGAGAGCACATAATTAGAGAGTTCGTCCAAATTTTACAGTTTAAAAATTACAAGATTCAAAATTATTTGTCACCGTTTGAATATCTTTCCCAAAAAAGTGTAATTTTATACAAAAAGTGGTTCATTCTGTTTGTTAAACTTTTTGCAAAGTTTTCCCGCCCTGCAAGTATTTTCTCCTTCTTTCAAAAGTTTGACAGGTTTTAGATATTCTTCTTTAAAAAGATACCAAACATACCCATTTTGATAATACTTTGCCAGTTCATGTTTCTGAGATCTCACTGAGCAAACTTCTGTCAGCTTCTCTGAGGAAAAGTAGAAACCTGAACAAGTTTCCTCCGCTACAACTCAAAAGCACTCTCCATCTCTTTTTTTATATTTTGATACACTTTGACAAAAAATAATTAAGCAAGTGAATCCAAAAAATATCAATTTCAAAAGTGAGGAATTATATTCTGATTATTTGAATTAATAAGATCTCAATGAGCCTGAGAAATCTGGACTGGCTATAATTGATAAATAATAACTTAGACAAACACGTATCAAGTTTTTTGCTTTAAAGCTTCTTACATTTTGAATTAATTTGTGAAACATTCTTCAATAAAATTTTAAATGCTTAGGAGTAAAAATTATTTTTTTTTCATCAGTTTATAGATTTAAATTGTCAAAACAAAGTGTTGTTATGAACACTTCTATTTTTATTTTTCTAAAAATTTTAATACGTTAGCTTAAGTAAACTCAATAAATCATTTTGGGTGTGTTTCCCAATATCTTAGTAGAGAGCTCTAATTATCGTTAATACAAAGAAAAAAGAAACTTGTTAAAACCGTAAAAGGTACCTTTCGAGAATATACAAATACATGCCTAAAACAATGTCAATGACAATAATTATTTTGCCTACTTATTATCATTTTTACTTTTATTATCTCTTACAATATAATATGTAAATATAATAGCAACTTTATATGAGTTTTGTCACTGTTCTTTATGATTTTTTTAATAAGTTTTGAATGAACAAGAAAAGTCATAATTAGAATTATCTTTATTTTATCTTCTAAAAAGATAAGTTTTTGATTTCTTAGCAAATCGCATCAAAAAGACAATCAGATAAATATAAAGTTGTTGTTGTTTTTTTTTTATTTCAAGGTTTTATAACTGAGCTAATAATAAATAAACTAGGTTTAAAAATGTGCAAATGCAGAATTTGTGGAACATCAATCAAATGTTTTGTATTAATTTCTTATTAAAAAAAAAATATTTATTTTCTACCATCTAAAAAAATATTATTACCTACATCATTTTTGTTGATATATTTGTTCTGTGTCTGATATAAGAGAATCTGTTTAATTTTGTTCACAAAATTCTATTTTATGTCTATTTATATGTAGATATAAAATTAATATCTGTATAAATTGATTTCTATTATAAAAAAATGTTATAAATATATTACCCATAAATTGATTAAATTTTGCTCCATCATGTTATATTTATAATTTCAAACCAGCTTTTAGTTCTTAAATAATTATTAACCTTTACCAATTAAAATGCAGACTCGAGCGCATATATTTATTTGCACTTCACGTGATGAAACTTATGTTTTAGTAATAGGTCTGTTAGGTAATGTGAATTTCTTAAGAATTTGGAAAATTTTCACAACTTGCTATCAAAGCAAGTAATAGGAAAAAAATAGTTTTAGGAAACTTGGTGAAAATTTAAATTACTGAATACACTTAATAGAGAGTTTAAGTTATTATATCGTTTGATTAACAGAAGCAATTCCATTTTCCATACAAATTAAAGAAATTGTTGAACGAAATTTTTGTGAAAATCTTACGAACATACCCCTTCAAAGTTACAAGAACCAACTATTTACAATTCAGAAAAGGGAAAAAAGGCGATTAACGGCCAAATCGAATTCAAAATGAAATGAGCTGTCAAAAGAAATAAGTAAATTTGAGATGAAAACACTTTTTTTTTCGAATCGAATAACAAAGTTTAATTACTAAAACATACAAGTTCTTTATTTCTAAGCGAAAAACATAATATTTTGTTTGAACAATTCTATTTTTATTTTTCTAAGAGCAAAGGATATCGAAGTGTCAAATTTAAAAAATAAATAGGTACTACAAATTTCCCCTAGATTTCTTTAATCCATCTGCGATTGAAGTATGAATTAGCAATAGTATTAAAAGTCTTTTTCGCAATGTCTGATTAAAGTTCCAATTAAGCGGCATGGAACTTATTCGACAGTTAACAACCTCATTTATGTTTCATATAATATCTTAATAGGACTAATTAACAATTAAAGTTCTAAGTATTTTTCAGACCAGATAAAGTGCCGACTAGCAAATTAAACTGACTATTAATTTATTCGAATCTGTTTACTCACACTCCAACTTAGATTCAACACACTTACCTGTTATTAATCAGAGCTCTTAGAAACAATCCTATGGACACCTTTAACACGCAGAATAAGACCGCCGATACTCCAAAATTAATTACATATTTGATGAATAAAAATAATTTTTTTTTAAATTAATTCGTCTGGAAAATTGGAATAACGAACGAATAGCTAATTGATCATTGTGAAGCACAAAGTTTTTAAATGGGAGGATTTAATTTTCGGATAAATTAAATGTCGGAACTTAGGCAGACATTGTGAAAGAGACCCTATAAGTCTCGTTCAAAACTATCCCAGTGTGCGATGGCCCTATATGTAAAGGGTGTCCAGCAGAAAAGAAATCGCAAGGTGTGAGGTCTGGGGACCGAGGCGGCCATGGAATGTCTCCGTACTTGCTGATCAGTTTATTCGGAAAAACTGTCCTTAGCCTTTCCATCGATACCCTAGCTGTGTGCGGAGTGGCACCGTCCTGTTGAAATTGTGTTCGGTTGTTGTACCCTGAATACAGCTGCAATTGCGGTAACAGAAACTCATTAATAATACGGCAATACACCGGAGCAGTGACTGTCTCAAATGGCACACTAAACTGTAGTTTTTAAACAATGTAAACGTTTTTGATGGCGTTCTCTAGGGTTGTTGGGGCACCAGTATCGCATATTTTGTTTGTTGACATATACATCAATATGGAAATGTACTTCGTCACTAAATAAAATGTTTCCAAACGTAAGTGCTGTCCGAAAACGTTCCAGCATTGTTCTGGCGAAGAATTCTCGCAAAAGATAGTCACTTTCGTTGAGATACTGAACAATTTGCATTTTGTACGGGTGGAGCTTTAATTTTTTTTCAAAATAACATGAACTGTTGATTTTTTTATTCCTGTGGAGGCCGCAATCTTCCTTATCGATTCACGTGGATTTCGAATAATTTCATTTCGAACTTGAAACACAATGTTCTGGCGTTGTTGCTGACGTTGATGGTCCAGGAATAGGTCTAATGACCATTGTGCCTTCTTGCCTGAATCTTTGTACCCACTATTCAGATAAGTTGCGTGCTCGGCCCATCACTTAGTCGTCGAATATTAAAATGAGTACAAAAAGCGCGACGCGCACGTACCAATGATTCACTGCACTTCAAATATTGATCCACCGCAAACGCGCGATCGATGTTTTTTCTCTCAACAAAGACATTTGCTGACAGCTAGTCATCTCATCGCTCATCTGTCCTGGGTTGTCAAACCATAAACGTCAATGTTCACAAAAGAATAAGTCTTGAAATTTTCGTTCCTGCTTTCGTTACTTTTACCTTGTAATTTTCAAGTCCGTAGTCGGGGGACGTACATATGTGGTGGCAGGGGTGGACAAAATTGATTAGGTTGGAAAAATTACAAACTTATCACTATTTCTCTCTTATTTTTCTTATTGTTTACAACATAAGCGAAGTAGAGTCTATAGACATGTTTCATTTTCATTTAACAAAGTAAACATCTATTAAAAATCGCAATGTTTAAAGGCATCCTATTGCAACCGAATGGAAACCAAAAGAGAAACGAGGCTTAACAATCGCTGTCGTCTAAAAGTAGTCCATAAAAGTACACTTCTACATCCCCCACCTAACCAAAAAGATGAAAAGAGTGAAAGAAAGAATTGAGTAATATAGTTTTCTTTTTCACTAATTTTTGACCTCATGATTGTATTAACAATACACTGTGAGATATAGTGCGTAAAGGCTTTAAATAATTATAAATATTGGTTAATGCGGAAAAAACTGGATATCTGATGAACTGATTTTTTAATGAATTGATTTTAATTTTTTTTAAATTATTCTTAAATTTTAACATTATTTAGTTTCTAGTTCATTTATTTTCTTCTTTCAATATTAAATGTGATATTAATGAGACCATATACAATATACAAAGTTCAAGGGTAGAGTTGAATAAGCTTCATCATTATTTTCGTTTTAACAATGAATAAAATGTGAATGACTTTATTATATGTATTCATGTTTTTGTTTTTTATTGTGTCTTAAAAAAAATATCAATTATATGGTTTTGTTTTTTTTTTTTTTAATTAATTTATATCCGAATTCTGCTTGAGCAAATTAAATGTGGATTATTTTGCTTTTAATAAAATGATCAACGGTTATTCCTTCTCATAAAGTATCTTTATGAAAGCAACTATAATGTGGTGAGCACAATTATTATTCAAAGGCCCAAAATAATAAAAAAAAAAAACAACTTTACAATTAAGGCCACTTAAAAAATTTCAAAGCCTAAAGATGATTTCTGGATTGGAATTGGAGTTTTGCCAAAAATAAAAATATTCCCACAAAACAAATATGCCCAATTTATTTGTGTAATTAAGTCACGATATACAAACTGGTTAAATCTAGTTTTGTGTAGAAGCATTGATGTAAAATGTATTGTAGTTAATTTTTTTTTTAAATCATGATTCTTACATAGATATGTAGCTGCGATATGGTTTAAACCCGATTTGTGTTTAAAAGCTTCTACAAAATGATATATGTACAATGTACATGTGTATGTATGTGTGTATCTGTATATATTACATTTACATATTGTGTAAAAATCGGTAGCAAAAGATATTTGTACCTAACCTACATAAAGTTTTAAAAATACAAATTAAAAAAAAATACTACTGAAAGTAAAGTAACGACTAGTTATCCGACACATGAATTTTGGAACAGAAACATAACTCCACAATCGAAAATAAGTCGGTAATAAGTTTGTATAGTTAATTAAATCATAATTTTAAACAATTTAATTTTTTAACTTTTTTACTTGCGATATACATACATGATACATAAGTTCTATATGGTAAGTTATGGATTCGTAAAAAAAATTGAAAACGATATTTTGATCAAAGTTGACATAGCGTGAAGTCGAAAAAAGTAGGTCTAATTCTGGCTGTCTTCCCTTTCAGATGCAGCTTAATAGGTGGGTCAATTTTCTTTAATCTTGATACCTTGACTTTTTAGACATTCCTCCAAGCGTTTTTTAAACTTTTTTATAGGACCAAAAACATCGGTTTAGCAAATAATTAAAATTACCGTTTTTTTTTCAAAAACATGCCCAAAACTTTTTTAGAAAAGAATTCAGTAATTTTTTTTTTACAAAAAGGCTACTATTGTATAAAAAAAATTCAAAAAAATTGTTATAGGTATATGGGACCTTCCATAGAACCATTTTTTTTAAATTTAGATTTTCTCAAAAACGGTTGAACTGATTTTGATCTTTGTTTTTTTAAAGATGATGTTTCAAAACGTTTTAAAATATTGTATACCAAAGACTTCAAAAAATTTTTTCGGATTTAAAAAAATTGTAATTGACAAAATTTTGAAAATGTTTTTTCCGCTTAAAAGGTACGGTACTAATATTAAATTCTTTGTTTTTATTTAAATTTTTATGTAATCTACAGATTGAGGTTTTAACACTTAGTGGAAATTATTCTTAAACATTTAAAAAAATTATGATTGGCGTTGGCCTCAATTGTTTTAATAAAATTTTTTTTAAATAAAATTTATTTGCGGAAAAAAACAAGTGTTTCATTTAATCATAATTTTTCTAAATTTTTTTAATTTTGTTCCATAAATTTGATGTTTTGAATTTTATTTTTGCTGATTTTAAAAGAAAAAGGTTTTTAAGACTAACTATTCTGAAAGAAAAATCAGAACCCCTTTTTTTATTAATCCGGGCGGAAATTAATTTCGTTTACGGATTTGTTTCGGAACGAAAATCAAAACAGGAGTGAATTATTCAATTAAGCTTGAAAACAAATCAATAAAGTTTGAAATGTTGTCTGAAATATAATTACTAATACAAGGGGATGCAAAAGTTATCACCCTATCGGAAGAGGCTAAATTTTTCATTTCGCATTGTATTATTTTGAATAGTTTTTGTATTATTCAATTTTAATGAAATTCATGCTCAATTTAATAGCATGTAAAAGATCGAAAGGCAAAACAATGTGAAATCCGATTCTATTTCATCAGAACTGTGTAAGATAATAACAATTACTCCAAAGGGAAATTCTACTTAATATATGAAGCGAAATAAAAACTGTTGAGAAAACTTTTGCGATATGATTAATTTACAAGCTAAATTCAATGACGAAAATTTGCGAAATAAATATGGCAAGACAATTTAAATTTATTGTAATACAACTGACGGAGTTTCAAATTTGCAAACAGCTGGCAACAGTTTATTATATTGCACATATATACCAACCTATAATTTTGAAGATTAAAAAATTTTATGAATTAATAAAGAACCTAATGCTCATAAATACCGATTTAAAATAGCGAGCTAAAAATTTTTTTAATATTTACATATAAATTGATTTAAAAATAAGAATGGAACATTAAGTGAACATATATGTCTTGGACTTATGACCTTTCAGTCTGTTGGGAATTTCATATAGATATGTGTGCCCCTTTCAGTTGTTGTTCAAAGAATTATATTTTGCGATAGAATGACCAAATTTTTTCTTCAGCTCTCTTCATCCTAATACTTTTTAGCACAATGCACTATAGACCTATGAAATATGACGGTTGATTCATGACTATGTTGCGTGTAGTGACTCTGGTTTGTCTTAATTTAATTGTAATTTTTTCACATTTTATCACAAAGTAAAAGACAAATTAGTTTTCTGCCACCAATCAGTTTTTATATCACTTTCTTGCTTTGCATGAAAAATTCACACTGTCAAAAATTCATCATCACTCCGCACATGACTAACATGCATCTTTGGTTAGATTTATAAATCTGGTAGTAATTTCTAAACCCAGGGTTGGAATCGTCTTAGATTATTTGTGATATGCTAGAGTCACAATCAACCATTTGAGTATGCGTATAGAGTAATACCACATTTAAAACCTTAAGATCTTTCTCAACTAATTTTACGCTTAATCCGCAGTTTGAGTTAGAACTAAGACAAGTCTACAAAAATACTAAATATTTTTCTGAATCACATTTGTTTGATCAAAAAAAGTTTACTGAATTCTAGAAGATGGAGAAAATATTAAGAATTATTTCGCAAAAGCGTCATTTTTTTTCGAGAATTTCTATAACTCATTATAAAATATTTGATGATTTTACTATGGCAACAATGATTTTTAAAAAAAAATGTCATCGGAAAGTTTTCAATCGAGTTGAATAATCCTATAAGCAGACAGAAACACATGTATTGTTGATGTGATAATTACTTACCACTTTTACCGCGAATTCACTCCAGAATTTTTATTTAAAATAATATGTAACAATATTTTTATGACAGAAATGTGCCATATGTATAAATGGCAATGCAATTCGTGATCCGAATTTGACATTACTGTTTCAATCATAAAATCAATATGAATCGATGAATAATGAAGGAACATGCTAAAATATTTAATTTAAAACTTAGAACATTGTTACGTTTTGTTTATTTTACGAGCAGATTTTCACATAATATTTTCTTCAGCTATGATGCTTAAATAATAGTCAAGTTATGGCCAAGTTATTGCCCGATAAGTGTCAACAAGTCATCGAGAATTAGATACATTTTCAGAATAGAATTCTACAAAAAATCTCATGGAGGACATTTGTTGTTACATATATATTCCCTGATAATGACAAAATCCAAACAATATATGTTCATATGTATGTATTGAAATAAAAATTTGATATAAATCTCAATTCATTAATTTAATTTTAATTTACTTTTGGAACTGAAATTTATGGCCCTGTATTTTTGCTAAGGTAATAGACTTTGTGACAGTTGATAATTTTTTATCAAACGTTTTGTTTAATAACGGATCTTGCGAATGTGTACACATATTTACAGCTTTCTGTCAAAAACTATAGTAGGTAAAAATTAAAAAAAAAAAAGTTGCCAAACAAGCATAATGTATAATATATGTATGTATAATGTATATACATCCCTCTCTGGTTTATTCACAAACGTCAAAAGCCATCTCTATAATAAATGTAATAAATTGAAATGTAATAAATTGACAGGCTTATATATTTTTGTTTTACAGTTTTGCATTTATGTCAGATACCACAAAATGATGGCTGTCATTTTTGACATTAACAGATTTGGAAATTTTTCTATTTAAAAAAATGGCTTTTTATGAAGATATGAATATTTTATTTATTCACTTTAAGCAACTACACTTGGCACTAAAGTGATTCGAAAGCTTTAATGAATTGTTATCTCAAAAAATATCTGACCCTTTCCTCATGCTATCCATCTTGTAACCGTTTGTAAAAACCGAAGCATAATTTACGTTTATAACTCGGATTTTCTTCCAGAATTCTCTTAGGGCCAAAGTTATTTTAAAGTTGAATTTAGTGGAAGTTGAACGGAATTTTTTTTTTTTTTAAATTTCACTGTTTAAGTCTTAAATAACTTATGGCCAGTACATTTTTCAATTTTAGAATGTTAAGTGCGTTTAGTAATTAATTTTTAATAATATATACATATGTTTATTAGGACCCATCAAGCCGGCTTTAATCGGTAAAATAACTATTTTCTTTACACAGCAACCTTTAAGAGGTGAGTTCTAAAAAAAATTAAAAAATTACCAAAATAAGCGCCACCTTTTCATATATGAAAGTATGCCTATGCTATTTCCAATCACATACATACATACGTATAATATATTAATACAAAAAGAATTTCATTAAAACTTGTTTTTTCATACGTGACGTCATATAATATAATTTTATGTTAATTAACTTATTTCATTTAGCACAGCCTTACCTACCATTAAGTTACCTTAAAAAGAAACGCCAGCTCCATGCTTGGACGCGTGGACTTAAAACACTTATGGTGATCAGTTTTTTTATGAATTGAGTTGACTTGTTAGTCAAATTCAATACATAGATATATAGACATATAAAGCCTTAGGAACAGTTTATGAAAATTTCAGAAAAATTATAATCAAAATGATTATACTGGTATTTAAATAATTATTTAAAATCTCATCTTTTGATATTTGATGATGATGAACCAAATAATTAGTTCGAAATGCAAGTACCCAAGCAAGATAATTAAAAATTAATCAGTAAATAATTTTTTTTTGTTTAATCTTTATAACCAGTAAGGCATTTCTTATCCTGATAATTGATATATTTTAGATTAAAAAAAAAAAAGTAAAAAAGAATTAACTTACATCTACTGAGTCTATCATATTTTGCGGGTCTAGTTTGTATTCGCACGGTACCATCAACATCAAATTGATGCACTATCGTAGCTCGTCCTTGATCAGCTTGATGGATAAGATTTTTATCTTCGCCTGGAGAAAAATCTTTCGCCATTTTAACACTTAAAACACAACAACTTTACTGAAAATTATCACTTTATACCACACTCTCTCTTTTCTCTACAACTCGACTATACGACTATACGACTTGAACTTCACTATTAACCGAATATTCTTTTTTATTTGAATTGCGATAGCCAGACACGGTTGTGGTCTTCAGTACCGATAAAGGAATTGTAAAACAAGATAAGCAAGTTCAAATTGTTATAAGCCTTTATGTTGGCCATCCATCGGGTATCGTATTGGATGTCTATAAATACTTTTGATTAGAATATAGTCAGGGAGAATAATGCCCCCAACAAATTTTAAAATGGTTAAAATTTTAAATTTTAACAAAAGCTCGCTTATATAGAATTTTTTTTTTTGGGTGTTAAGCTTCTTTTACAATACAATTGATAGATAGGCTTTCATTGGAAGGTCCGAAAATAATATAATCATGGTCAAAGCTTTATTAGCACATTTTTGTTGCGAATTGTTTTAAATCGTTATTTCATTAGTGTATAGCTTTTTGTTTTATTTTTTTTTTTCAATATAAATTAGGTTCTGTGGAGAACTTCTTTTTTGGCTTTTGTTAATTTTGAAACCTAGAGTGCGTAGTGAAGCAAAAGAAATTATCGGATTTTTTTTTTAATTTGGAAGTTTAAATATTTGATTATATGATTGAAATGGTAAATGGGGGCGTATACGTACTTTTTTTTTACTATAGTAGTCTTTTTGTGATTGTTAGAAAAAAAATTGATAATTTCAAATTTAAAACTTTGTTTACACAAAATTAAAGAAGTGACCTTGAGTAGTCAATTTAAATGAAATGAAAAAAAAAATTATTGTGACACCAAATAATCTCTATTAACAATGTAGTTTTAATTATTGTATACTTGCTCTATTTGTAGAAGAAGCATGTATGGACAAGGGTGAGAAATAAACGATTTCCCGCTTCCTCTATATATTTCTTGTTTTTTTTTTTTTTTTTTTTAATATATATATGCTCCATTTGGATGATTTATAAAGGGTGTTTTTATATAAGCATGAGAACTTTTAATCTGACATTTCTCGACTGTTTTGAGATTTGTTTTTGGTATGAAAACTAATCATGAATAGACTCACACTGAAGAAAAGTTTGAACATTTTTCAAATTTGTTTGGAAAAACATGGTTCAATTTCAAGAAAATCATATCTGGCATTTTATTTGAAAATTTAGTTTTGTGCGATGAAACACTAAATGGCTATTTCAATAAGCATAACTGTCGCATATTTAGAGCGAGGACAATCTACAAGCCAATTCATGTCCATTTTTTTTTTAACGACAAATGTGTAAAGAGAAGAGAGAGCACTGCAATCCTAATCACTGCGGATGCAGTTTTTCAGATTCCATAATCAATATGATTATCTTAACACTATTACTCTCAGAAAAATTCATCTTTTGTTGCAATTTATGGGCCACTGGAATTATTGGTCTATATGTCTTCAAAAATAATTATCGTTAGGACGTTCAAGTTAAGTAAATAGTAAGCGTTACAGAGAAATAACGTTTGGGTGGCTCAATTTAAAGGCATTAATTTTGCAGACATGTGATTTCAGCAGGAAGGCTCCACATACCACACAGCTTTTCTTTCTTTTCTTTTCCTGAATTTAATGAAAGAAATATTTGACGAGCGATTGAATTCAAAATATGAACCTATGTATATTAGTTAGCCGCATTCATGTGATTTGACGCCATTAGAATATTTTCTTTAAGAATTTGTAAAGTTGTATCTCGCATGTCAACGTTAATAAAAGAAGAAACAATTGAGCACTTTGAAGCTGACGCATATAATTGCTGAAATATAGCCTGCTTTACTATGAAGAGTGTGTGAAAATTTGACCTTCAGCTTACCCCATGTACATACTATAAAGCCAGGTCGCGGCAATTATATGCTCAAAATCATATTCAAACATTAACGCCATAAAACTAACTGTCAAATAAATCGAATTTTTCTATGTTTTATTAAAACTTAAAGTTCTGCGCCTCTAAAAAAAACACCAACATCATAAAAAGACTCTCATATCTGTTCGGATTTAGCAACTGATTATATGATATGTAGATTTTCTTTATTTCTGCCGACTTACAATATACGCACAGTAAGGATTGATAGAGTTAGTGTCTATAGGCATACAATTCTATAGGAGTTGTCAGGCCATCAATTTTTTTTTTTTTTAGTTTTTGTTTAAAACTCTCATTTGCATCCATTTTCGTAAAAATTACTTCTTTATAACTTTTAAGATTATTTAATTTAATTTTTTTCAAACCTCTCCTGATATAGCTTAAATTTTTTGAATAGTTATTTTTTCTTTTATCTTAAACGTGATTTTTGTAAACTTGTAAACTGTTTTGAGCTTCAACTCTAACGTGTCTTTTTCTTCGTCTCAAATTAATGGCGTTCCTTATAAAGTTGAAAATTACACAAATATAGGTAAATTACAAAAAATAAAAAAATTACAATCAAAATCAAAGCAGAGTTTACCTACCTTAATTGTTACACTCATCACTTATGTGAAAGTAAATTAATTCCCAGTAGTGGAACTTAGTTCATTATATTATGAGCTAAGTCCCAAATGTACTAACTCCCAATTTTTTGAAAATAAAACCAAAATATTATTTCTGAAATATCAATAACTATGGCAAATAGTAGGTACTATAAATCGGTTTCGTAAAAATCCGTGGAGTAAAGGTGTTCTCCATTTTTTTTGCTGTTAGTGATTAATTTAAAATATTATTTTCCAGCAGGGTTATTCACGTGAGAAGCGAAAGACAGCTAAGGCTTGTAGAATAAGACCAGCTTCGCGAAATTATGCCCCATGCAATAAGGCCCCGACGAAATTTAATTAATAAAATAAGACCCCTAGGTGTTTTGACAATATTTATATATTTTTTTTTTAAATGAAGTAATACAATAATATCCCACATTGTTTTTTTTTTTTTTACTTAAGTTTATTTTTGAAAACGAAATACATAGAATATTTTGAGAACAAACAACGATATTAACTTCGGGATAATTTTATTATACACAATGCCATATTTGGTAAATGATATATGTAAATTTGAAAAAAAATTCAACTGACAGTTTTTTTTTAAAGCAAAATTTCGAATCGAATATTTTGAAAACAAACCATAGTTTAGAAGCCCGACCAATTTTATTCTATGCATTGTGGCGTAATCAATAACAGATAAGGTTTGTAGAATTATTCAATTGACAGTTTTTTTTTTAAATCAGCAAATTTTCAAACTAAAACCACTAAAAATTTAAAAAAATGTTTTTCGACTCGAATATCTCGAAAACAAACAAAGCTACCGACTCTGGAATAATTTTAATTAAGTTGAAGTTAGTAGTACAAACATTCCATTGATAGTTTTTGTTTAAACCGCAAAAAAAAAATGCAAAACAAAACTATTAAAAACTCGGTCTTTTAAGATTTTGAATTTGGAATTTCTTTATAATAAAATAACATCGGGTTTCCAATTTCCACGGGCACCAATGGGAAGTTATCAGTATGGGTCGCACCCCAGCCTCTGTTTTCTTTTATAAAATGGATTACAAAATTGGAGCGCACGTTTTCCCTGGCAGACCATATTCAATGTCATGTCAGCTCAATTTAAATTGATTTAAAAAAAAACTTGAAAGAGAATGAAACTCTTAAATTAAATGTATATGTTTACTCAATGGTCTTTTTTATTTTTACACCTGTTAACCAATTACCTAGGTGCACAATGCACATAATATTAATTTTTCACATTTTCGCTCTTTAAAGTAAACGTAAGTCAATAAAAAAATCAGTTGCATTAATTATGTAAAATAATCGTTACTTTGTAACGAATACTTATGATTTCTTTCCCCGCTTATAAAAACCGTTTTACCAAATTCTGTTCTTTCAGCAAAAAAAGAAAACAAATACATATTAGTTTTTCAAATACATAGATAGGATTATACAAATCGAGCAAGTAATATTAGTTGTAGTTTGAACCTTGCAACTGTTAAACATTTTATGAGAAAAAAAATTAAACAAACAGATGCAAAATTAACACCAATGAACAAAAAAAAATCCCCAAGTCATAATATATTATTCCATTTTTTTTAATTACATTATGTATTCCCAAATGACACACTTCAGTGCCCGCCAAATATTTACTTAATTCGCGATAGTTCTGTTTTTTTTTTTTCTCAGATTGTGCCGCACAATTTACATACATACATTAAAAATATAAATCAATAAAATGAATAACTAACTCGTTATAATAATTATCACTAAACAAATTAAAAAAGATTATAAACAAATTAAACTCACAATTTTCTATTTTCTTTCCCCATGTTGGTTGTTCTGTCATACTATTTAATTTATATATATCACTTTACACGTTTTTTTATCTTTTGTTGAGTTTCAATTTTATTTTTTAATTTGAAGCACAGCTATATAATTTCAAATTTGAATAAACTCAATATTCGTTAATTTCTCAACGGTCACAAGAAAAAATCGTTGAAGGACACAACACAAAGTAATGCGTGATTTTTTTTTAAATTTTTTTACAATAAACGTAAGTCACTGACACTTGATTTTGTGAAAAAAAAAAAATAAAACAAAACTTAATAAGCAAACAAACGTCGGTCGTCGGAACAAACAAACACAAAAATAAATAAATTAAAAACGTTTATTATTCTTAGGCGACAGTTATAGTAGTTCTTATTCCGATTAATTTGACTTGTTCCGGTTTACAGGTGAAGCACAAACGATGCGACAACGACGATCACACAAGGAATGATTAAATGAATTCCAATACAATTCACTTTATACGTACATTATGTAGATTTTAGGTATAATAATGTCAGTTAGGGTTAATTTCACTGGCACTGATGACAGTTTATTCAGTTTTTATTTATGTTTTGTTTGTTGAAACTGTGACGATAGACAATACGGCCTAGCTATGTACATATGTATGTATGTTTATAAGAGCACGCTTTTGAACGTAAGCGAGATTTTACAGTTCAAGCTAAATTAGTTTTGTATAACAGCTATAAGGCAAGCTAAAGCCGGAGCGTGCAGCGTCTGTTCGCTTTGCTTACCAGAAAGTGAATGAAAAATCCCAAGCGATCGATATGTTGTCTTGGTCTGGTTTGGTATGCTCTAGCCATACCTGTGAACCTGTGATACTCTTTTTTGAACTGTATTTTTTTTTTGTACATAGAGTTGCAGGTGTGCCTTAAAAGGCATTCTGCTCATGTTAACAACAATAATTGTATAGCTCTTTAAAATGTCCATGGCCTTAGGGGATTCACACAGTAGTTTTTTTTCGTAAACAGGTACATAAATACAAAGTTTTGCATGAACTACCTTTTCCCCAAAGCCGGAATTTCTAAACAGGGGTTGTGCATAGAGAGGTCGACGTGTGGCAAACTACTGTTAAACTAATATACCGCAATCATGATTGACATTTTTGACAGCATTCGTTATAGAAAATGCAGTTTCATTAATTTTGACCATTGATCCCGATCTGATTGAAGTAAGTTTATGATTTGCGAATTATTGGGAGGAGGAAAGAGGAAGAAAAATGATCAAAACAAAGTACCGATATCAGAGAAACGTTATCATAATCAATGTGTCAAGTCTCTCCACTTATGAGAGTTATTGATCAAACATCTCTGAGAGAGAAAAGATAATATTTACTTAACATATATATAACGTAGGTATATATCTATAGGTAAATACCCTATATAGACCTATACCTACGTTATAAGTGTTGCCTCAAAAAATCTAATTTCATTTTCTTAAATTTTTTATTTTATTATTATTTTTATTGTTTAGTTTGAAAATAATTCCATGTACACTAAAATTCTACTTATAAATTTTTAGTTAAAAGAATTTAGATAAGGTATTCTGAATTTAAGGGTCAATTAGTTTTTTTGGATTGATTAAAAATATAATGATAATCTTTTATCTTTCTAGATTTTTACATTTTATTACCACCTTTCCAAGTGTCATGGCAATAATAAGACTGTACAATTTTATTACAGCTTACGTTTAGTTTTACAAAGGCGTCTAACAGAAGTGCCTCATTATGTACATATACATATGTAACAGATGACTTTGCAGTAAATATGTTTACCGTTATAAGAAAACTTGCAAAACTCGAAATTAAATTCTATTTCTACAATTTCGTTCATTTTCGAAAAATTCGCAATTAATTTGAACTGTTAAAATTGAAGGTGTAAATTTTCTGACAAGTGAAATTACACGGCAGCAGTGAATAAAAATTGAATTGAATTGAATTTGTGTCTATTGAATATTTTGGCAGCTATTCCAGCTGCAGTTCCAGTTGCAGCTCCGTATTCATTGTGTTCAGGCAGTAACACTCTGATTTCGAGAAAGGTCTTTTAGATCAAGGCGATCAAGCATTACCATGATGTTTATTCTTTAACAGTACATCTATGATTTGGAGAAGCAGTTAAGGAATTTTTTTGTCTGGGTTCCATTATACAACTTCGAGAATGACATCTATGCAGTGACAAAACAAAGAATCATTCTTGCCTATCGCTACATTTAAGTAGTAAGTTCTTTGT
This sequence comes from Epistrophe eligans, assembly GCA_951394125.1. Taxonomy (NCBI): domain Eukaryota; kingdom Metazoa; phylum Arthropoda; class Insecta; order Diptera; family Syrphidae; genus Epistrophe; species Epistrophe eligans. The sequence goes on from OX596030.1 coordinate 28,494,303, forward strand.
TAAAAAAGGAGACCATTATAGGTACACAATACTTTAATCATCGCCCTGTCCTGGTTTATGGGATGGATTTTTCCAGGAATTAATGAAAACTTGATAGGTCGTATTATGGTTGTTATATTAACTAACATTTTCTATTATTAACCTAGATCAGAAATATTAATAATTCTAAAACGGCAACCCTGGTTGTTATTGCTGTCTGGTGAATGTCTTTAGTTCGAATATGAAGCAAGACACTTTAGTAAATAATGGATAAATAATAACAGCACCCCGGTGGTGATCTGATGGAAAAGTACCTACTTGCTCGATTTATTTACTTTATTTACCTACTTATGCGTTTCGTTCGTAACACACCTCTATTCTATCCGACATAAATATCGTATATTTATTTATATATATCACAAATTTTGTTAAATGTCTTGATTTTATTTTTTGCAACGACATACACAAAAAAAAAATAAATAAATGTTAATAGAATTATGGTAATTTATTAATCTCACGATGTGTAAATATCAAAAATAAATAGTAAATATTAACAGATCAATGAATGAAATTGAGCGTGAACATAAATAATATGCTTTGTAATAAAATTTACTCACTTAAAAATAAATATTTAAATAAGAAATTAAAGTGCGTTAGGTTTGATTAGATTCTATATATGTATTAATCTTCGACCCAAATTATGTAGTTTTGTTATTTTTTTTTTGTTTAAAAAAAAAAAGAAATAAAAAATAAACAAAGTAGACGAAATAGACAAAAACCAAAATACCTTCATATTAAAATAAATAAATATTCATTGGAATAAACATTTACATATGTACGTAAACAAGAAGCCATTTTTTTTATATTTATGATTAAAAATTAATACTAACATTATGTACATTAGCCGCGTTATGTTATCTACGAGTCTGGGTCTGGGTTATCTTTTAACACGTAATAATAAATCTAGGTTTCAGAATAGCTTTTAACGGCCTTTAGTCCACAAAAATTTTAGGCGTTTCGTCCCGGCGATCTCACTTGGACTCATCAGTTGACTAGTGAGGACCTTGTCAATACGCAATTTTTGTTAAGTTCATTTCATCTAACATAGATTTTATGACGAATATCTAGTGTGAACTATATCCAACAAGTCCATTTAAATAGTGCTAAGTCTTCTACTTGGCTGATGTATTTCAGTAGTATATAGAATTTGTATTATTAAAAAAAACCTTCACAAAATCTAGGTTTCTATTTGGGTTTCCTTTATGGATCCAGAAATTAGTTTTTACTCTGGCGAGTAGATGGCTTTTCAGTTTTGCAATCGGTAAGGTAGTGCAAATTGTAGTGTAGATCCCAGATCAAAAGTCCCCAGATTTTTCTAAAATCTAAATGTATTCAACTAAAGCATGTACATGGCCTCTGAGCAAGAGAACAGAGACAACAAATATATAATAACATAAATTATGATTATTTTTAGTACACGAAAGGTTTCATGAACTTAAAATCCAATGCTAAATTGCAAATTGTCCAAAATTTAATTTGGTTGACATTGTGTGCTTTTATGCATTATAAGATAAAATCGGAAATGTAACAACGGCTTAAATTGAAGTTTTCTTGTTGTAAATCAGTTACGTGGAAAATAAAATAATGTAAATCTAAAAAGTGTAGTGCTAACTTGACTTATTTCACATTAAAACACACCACAAGAGATAAATGTGGTTCCAGCTATATATTGTATATATTGGTTTTTGCACTGTTCCACTCAATTTTCATTTCAATCGAATATGAAAAAAGCATTCAAATTTACAAAAACTCTACCGAAAGTCGCCATTTCAAATTAAATTTAAATAGCTAAACTTTTAATTTGATGAGTAATTTGCTTCTATTTCTTAATGAAACAGAAAATGCTCCGAAGACATTAATTCTGAAGTTTTACGATACGTCAATTTGAAACAACCAACATAAAAAACAGACCTAAGTGGCGTGAAAATTGTGGTTTGTCGTTGGTATATGTAAATGTAAATATATTTGTTTGTATTGCACTGTTTTTCCTACAACCAGTACTGTCAGATAGTTCTTGGAAAAGCCAATTGGAACAGTCAATTTGAAGGCTTTTAGAGTAGTTGGGAGTGAAAAACGAGTGCTAAAGGTATTCCTAATCTGAACGTCAAAACGGAAACGTCATTAATTCTGGGTATGACAACTGTTAGAAATGTACACCAAGTATTATATTAAAATATTATATATTATATTATCCAGCTCAAACAGCACAATAAGCATTTTATAGTTCCATAGTGCGAAGAATTGATAAATCCTCCAAAAATGTCTATCATGAAAAAGAGATTCCCAAATAATTATCTGTTCGATTTCAACAGAAAATTGTAGGTACCCTCCATTCCTGCTGCCAAGTGCCGACAGGGAGCTATCTTCCCACCAAATTGTTTTTTATGTTATCTGTTCCCCGGTATTTGTGTTTAAACCTTTGTATGCCTCTGTGTGTTTTTCTATAAAGTTGTAAATCCTTTTTAACATACTTATACCTTACCGACAGCAGCAAGGAATATAACAGTGATCTAGTATACCGAAGATAGTTACAAATTTGTCTCAACAGCAGCAGCACGAAAGTAAACCAGGGTTGAAATTCCAAAAATGTTTTTTTCCTTTTTCCAACTATTTTTTTTTTTTTTTTGATTTTTTTATCAAAAGAAACAGATTTTCAAACACAGCAACAAAAATATTTTTCTTACAAGCCATTTTTAACAAAACATAAATACATATATACAAAGTGCTCTTTAAACTTTACTAATTTATTTTTTTTTTAAGATTAAACAAAAATTCACAGTTCTTATTTTCATATTGAACACAAAATATGAAATATTATTATTTTATGATAAATTTTATTATACTTTAATGCAGATTGTTTTGTTTATAAACAAAATTAAAATGTCAACAAGAATCAGTTTCCTGATAGTTTTAATAAATATAACAGAAAAAAAAATCTTCTTCGACCAGTTTTTGAGAATTGCATCGATATACAACTAAAAATTATCTAGAAGAGAATTGAACGAGATTTCTGACCTTAACCATTTGTTAAATCATACATAATATATGCAAATTCATAACTGTTACTATGTATTTTGTTGCAAATATCATTATTTTGCACGAGTATAGGTTGTTAGATAGGTTAAGTATACAAAGAAACACACAAACATCTCTCTAACGGAAACTCCTAGAACTGTTTATGTATACATTATAATAAGTGTGTTTTTTTTTCAATTTCAGAGAGCGTCAAATTCTCTCCGTCAAAGCAGAAATCAACAAAGCTAGACTCAATTTTTAGGCAATGACATCTTCTTTTATTTTTATCTGTACGGGATTTTTTTTTTTGTGTGGACACATTTTCCAGGTTATATCGTTTTTATCTTTATATTTCTTCTATTTGGCATTTTTCTCGTTCCATAAGAAGCTAAGAAGCTTAGGTTATCGGGATGACGATGATAAGGATTAAAAAGGTTTAAAAAATTTATCCTTTTAGCAATGCAAATAGTTTTATTAAGTAAATTTTAAACCTCTTTAAATATATATTAATGTCTTAAGCCCCTTTATGAACTTGGCTTATGAAAAATGCTTATTCAAGCTGTTAGTTATTATGCGTCGTTGTTGAAGTTATTTTCTGGCCTCCACAAGTGTTACTGTAAAGACTAACTTAGCCTTCAGTTAATTCTTTTAAAACCGATATTATTATAATCAATGACCTCCTTCAGTTCTTAGACTAAACACTTGCATTATCCAATAAAATTGCTTTTTTCTTGTCGGCCTTGCTTTGAGACAAAATTGTTAACAACAACAATAAAAAAAAAATAAAATAATTTAAATTCCACAAAGTTGAAATACCTCAATGCATAGTAATTTGCATTACTTTAACATTGCAGTGGATTCGATACCGATAACAATCTTTTGCTGCATTAAATCCAATTTACTATCTATAGCCAACTTGTACAATGTACACTTATAGCTAATAAAAGTCTGACGTTAATAAAATTAGAAAAAAAAAAACTCACACACACCTTCACGCACACACACAAACTTAAGATACCTAAACCTCGATCACGAACTAATTTAACATTTGAAAAAAAAAAAGCGGTGAAGCCAAAATTGTGTGGGAAAAAATATTGAACCGGATTGCAAGTCCAAATCAGCAAGAAGCGAATTGATTGCAAACACAGATCTTCGAATTTCGATACAAGTTGATTCCATATAACAACATTCAATGTGTACAATGAACAATATTATAGACTTGTACTTACCCCGAATAAATAAGAGAGATGACGTTTATGGCATCGTGATGTCTGCATAGTTTTGTATGAAATTCCTGAAAGGCCAGGGCTGTACTCGTGTTTATGAATTGAAGAAGAGAAGCGGCTGGCAGTGTCAAGGCGCGGCGGCATAACTAAATGTTCGAGATGTAGGAAAGTATCTTTTCATAACATCATCTTCATAATTTAGAAATTATTTGTACTAAAAAGTGGGATCTTAGTTGTAAAATGAAGGTACATCCAGCAAAAGTCTACATATAAATGTAAAGAATTTTTTTAATGATGCTGTTCAGTAAAGGTCTTGTGACAATACTTTTGATCGTTTACTTCATTCTCCGTAATATGACTGAATGTAAAGATTTGAAGTAACGTCCCATGTTTGACATATTTGACATCTTAAGAAATAACTAGTTCCCTTTAATTTATTTACTATTATTGGTGATCTGGTATATTGAAGTAATTATAATCTTATTTGTATTGGAAAGACTTACAGATCAGTAGTTTCCGAATGCAAATAAAACTATTTCATTCTTTTTCGACGTTTCGTTGGTTTTTTTTTTCAACTTTTTCAAGGGCTGTCTTTATTTAGCTGTAAAAAATTATAATTTACACTTTGTTCATTCTTTAAAACAATTCAACTTACTTTTTACATTTGTAGAAATATTTTTTTCCTTAACTCAATTTTGTGTTCAATGAATGCAATTGACAACAAATGTAGCCCCTTGTGTGTCCTGAACGTAACTATTGAAAGCTTTGGAAAGTAAACAAATAGATCTAATATGACATACTTTGACATTTGTGTCAGTTTAATGGGAAAATGACATTAGACCATTATGGCTTTATGTCACTTTCAAGTAAAGCAAATAATCCCGCACATTCACATTGTCATTGACCCTCTGGCATATTATCCCTAATAAATACAACCCTGTAACTATTCCTTTTGATGAACGATGCATACAAATGTAATTATGGTAATTGATTACATGATCAGGTTTCTGATGCATTTGCACAACCTGATCAGGATGGTACCTGAAATATGAGAAAAAACTCGTCACCAGAACAAATCGAACAGAGCGCAGTAATTATTTATATTGAGGAAAAAAACTTTGTGGGCTTTTTGTGAGTATGATGGTACATACATATGTAGCTCTTTATAGCTCCTGGCTAAAATCAATAGATGTATAAACAGTGGAATGTTAAATAAAAATTATCTCTTTGATGACCAACTTTGGCCAGGACTTAATTTTTCGAGTTTCCATTGGTGCACAATATAGGTACACAACTGTATGATGATGATGACCATTTTTGTATAGTTGAATGGAAAATTCCACCAAGTCTCATATAGAGATAATATGCACTAGTTTATACATATACATAATGTAGTAGTAACTGGTGTTATATCTTGTGTTGCTCAAGGCTTCTTCAGTCTATAGTATGCTAGCGATTATAAATACTTGATAAATTTGCATCTCTAACCATTGGAAAAGAGTTTAATTAAAAATTGCAGCCACACAGTCTAGCTTGTTTATTGAATGATGAAGACAAATTTTATAGCAATAATTTCGATAAACTCTTTCATTGATGTCTTCTTTCCTGTGCAATTAAGATCATGATATACATATATACATATTTTTCAGTCAATCAACTATCTGGGTGGTACATAATAAGATTGAAGTTAATGGCACAATATATTGACAGTGAGGGAAATTGTCAGTACGCGTGTTATTTGGAACATGGTGCTTAATAATTGTCTGACGTCAAATTTTTTGTTGTTGTGTTTGAACTATATCAACATGTTTTACAAGCTTTAAACATGCAAACGCTTTGATTCATTAAAGATTTAATTATTATTATAGATATATTATGCATCAGGTAGGAAATAATTGTTAGACAAATGAGGGTCTGTAAAGGGAGATTTTATATGGTCCCTATATATATTTTGAACATAACGGTGTTTCGTTTTAATTTTCTATCATGACCTTACTTCACTTAGCCGTTAAATCTCATGATCAATTGGCGACCAATCCACATAAACGTCAAATCACCGCCGCGCAGCCGGCTCGCGATATATCCATATATATACATGCCCTGAAATCGCGCAAGCAAATTGTCCATCGCATCCGTGTGTGCTACGTAGAACCGTCATGTTAAGGCAAAAAAAAGTTGCTTATCATCGCTCTGTATAGCACAGTTCACAAATCTGAAGTAATATATTGCGCAGGTTGTCAAAGTTGAAAGTGTCAAAAAATTAAAAATGGCTTTTCGAGTGCCCACAGGAACTCAACACACATCATTAGAAACAATAACAAAATATTAAAATAAGGAAAGTAAAAGGGCACTGGGTCCACCATTTTCCCACCATATATACCTCCATTTTGACATTTGCTCAGAACTGAATAAAAATGAAAACGCTAGTGATATTACTTTTACTTTGTGTACTGTGGATCTGTAAGCACTCGTTGTAAAAAAATGATGGCAATGTCAGTTTCATTTTGGAAGAATTACATAGTTATAAACTTATAATTCCGCCGGACCAAAAATCAGAACTTAACATTGACATTCTGGGAATACATTTGGTGCTGGTTTATATTTCATCGTAAATTTGACAATTTTGTTTCTTAAAATATCCATGCATGCAAAAATGGGCCTTGTTGGTAGGACGATTGTCGCGCAGATAAAATAATGTAATATTTGGAACGTTTCTGGAACGCATTGATTTTGTAGGAATATAGGCCTGATTTCTGTTTTTGTTGTAGTTGAGGTTAGATTTCGGGGGCAAGATCCCCCGCCCCTATTACGGTTAGCTAAGCTGAATATCCCAAGCAGGCCGCGTCCCCGGAACTTAGCATTAGAACCCCTATCCGAACTATTCCTTTCCCAATTTCCTAACCTTTCCTTATTTTTCCTACCCTACCGCCTCCTTCCCGACAATCCAAAGATTCCTCTTGCCTCGCAACAAGATGGAGATCATTTTTAACATGTGATCGTCAGTGAATGTTTTTTGAATACCATGTTAGAAAAGTTAATAAACAAGTTGAATCATCACAGAAAAGATAATAAACAAGTTGAATTATTGTTTTTGACAAGTCCAAACTTTTTAATTAATTTCACACCAAAACTTAAGGTTACTCCTCCTTTTTCAAAACGAAAACGTCATTAAGCCAATTACTTTTTTTACGATATAGACAAATTGTCTATAAATTTGCAAAGCCTAGCATTGAATAGTAAATATTCATTTATATTACTTTTTCTATTGAATTTTTCAAGGTCAAGTATATCTAAGGAGCCTCTTGTCGGCCTTAACTGTCTAACAGTGCCAAAATTAATCACTATATTTTGAATAATTGAATAATGAATTAGTAAATATAATACATACATATATGTACATTGTTGTGTTAATGTGACACATTTTCCATTGAGTTCATCGCATACCTATCTATGTAAGTACTTATTTATTTAAATTCACTTATATGCTCTGCCCACATTACAACGCGTGCGCCACCAACTAAAAGTCTAAAAGTAGTTCATTCAACATAATGTATTTACAACTCACATCCAGATGGCAACAAAACAATAAATCAATTCAACGAAAAAAAAACAGGTGAATGCAGTCAATTGATGTTGTATTACCTGACTGATGCTCCTCTCTAATCGTGTTTTTTTTTTCTTTTCATGCAGTAATAAATCAATCAGCAACAAACAACATAAAAGGGTGAAAGTGCGTTAAAATGACAACAACAACGAAAACCTCGTAAACTACAAGCTAAGTGTATACACAACTGACTTAACCATGTGCATTGTGTACTGTGCAATTGTAATTGATTCGATTTTGCGCCGCTGTTTAACAAAAAAAATATGCATGAATGCAAGTGCCTAATGGTATAACGTATAACGTCATTATGTCTGCTAACTTGTGCCCAATATGTGCAGAAATTTTAAAATTCTTCTTTAACCATTTTTAGCTTTACGGGAGACAGATAGTTTTTTTTCCAAGTTTCAGTAAAACTTGTCTGATTAATTTTTCACCTCTCATTTTTGAAGACCTTAGTTGGTTTAAATCAAAGTCGATGCCAAATTGCATTTAAGGAGATCATTGAAATAGCGGTATTTATAACAGAATGAATAGTAGTCGATAGTTTTGCTCTTTCATATTTTGTCCTTCTTTCTCATTGATTTTTATTCAATGATGTAAGCAGCGTGAAAGAGAAAACTCAATAATTAAATTTCTAGTTTTTTAATAAGGAATATATCTATCGATTGTCATCTATTGATTATCATCAACAAAGTCACCATTAAATTTCTTGTTGAAAGTTACTACAACAATCACCTGAACCTTTTCGAAAAATATTTTATCTGACACCAATGTAATAAACGAATTCTAGGCGCACCTAAAGGACGCAAATTGGTCTGTTTGTTTAGCTTTGGCGACAATTATTCTTCAAGAAAATTAATGAAATTCGGAACACTTAATGATTTTAGGACGCTTCATTACTACTTCCTTTTTTTTGGAGTTCAGAATTAAAAATAGAATATTGTACGAAAATTCCAAAATCAAAAAAGCGCAGTTATCTGGAATTTAGTCAAAATAGTTTTTTAAATTTAGAAATGCAAATCCAAAAAGTTGCGCAATGTTCTCTACAAATTATAATTCATTAAAAATAATTTTATTCCAAATCTATAATCAAATTAAAAAAAAAAATTCCATTTTTTTTTGTACAATTAAAAGTAAACAACTTCAATTAAATCTACTCCAAAGTTAGAAATAATCTTAAATACCTAGTTTAAAAAGTGTTATTAATTTTTCTATTTCACGAATACACATCTGACATTTGTGAGAGCTGTAAAACATCCGTTAAATTAACATTATTAAATAAACAGTTACAATAATCTTATACTTAACTCAACTAAAACAACGCCTAGTTTAACAAATACATAAGTTCATCGATTTATTATATTGTTAAGTTGAGGGAGAACTAAGCATATTTCACTATTTCAAATGGCCCAATTTACGAGCATCCTTACCACTTCAACTTTTAACTCTGTTAACTTGATAATAGTAATTTAACTGATGTTTTACAACTCTGTCATCAATGTCATAATTTATGTGGTGAATTAATCTAATTTAAATTCCTTTGGAGTAGAGATCTAAAAAGATCTTATATCTTGGTTTAGTAAACAAAAAAAAAATCAGAGTTGATACTTGGTCAAGGAGAAAATAAATACACTCGTACACGTACATATACCTTTCAATTACTTAAATAAAACCACCGAAAGGGGAACCCCGATTTAATTAAATGTTTTTATTTTTTTTCAATTGAAAATATTTCGGGGGATAACCAAAATTAAAATTAACAACAATTTTTTCAATAAATTAACTTATATTTATATGTTTCCGTAAGGCACGCATAATAATGCAGATTATTAGATAATAAACATGGTAGGTTTATAAAATAATATAATATATAAAATAAAATATAATATAAAACAAAGAAGTTAGGGATTTTTGTCAAATCTGGGAATGTTGGCAAATTATCGGATGTACTTGGCAGCCATCTTTAAAAAAAAAAGAAATCAAAATCACAAGTGCAAAATGTCGTGTCAGAAAACAGAAAAATGAAAGAATAAATCAGAAAAACTAAATGTATAAGTTTAAAACAAAAATACAAATGTAAAAGTGTATGGCCAGCGCAGCTAATTTTTACACTCGAGGGCAGCTTATTTACGTTAACTTTCAAACATTCATAAGGTATTTACATAAGCAAATTAACAGCTTTCCTTTTTAAATCAATTCGCAAACAATTTTCAATGAATTTTATTTGTGATAAGAAAAATAAAAACAAAATTATACGAATGGACTGGTTTATTTATTGCATATTTTAAAGTTCAAAATTCCTCAAAGAAAAGAAGGGGAAAAGGATCCCCTGTTTAAGAATTCTGTAAAGTGTTTTTTTTTTAATTTGGCGCACGTGGATATACATATTTATATGATCAAATTTTTTAAGTTCCGCAGTTCTTATATTTGCGACGTATATACATATGTTTGTGTAAGTCGTAAATGACTATATGGCGAAACACTTATTTACTTGATCTTACCGCGATATACAATATAAGAACTTGATTGTGGCCATCATAAAGTTAATGTGTGTACCTCTTTTATGACAAAATTACGCCGGATAATATTTGCTAATTATTTATCGAAGTTTCATTTAATTGGCATCATACGGTTATTGTGTTTGAATTTATTGAAGTTGAAGCTTAAAGTCCGTTGTAGTCAATACAAATAACAATTTTGTTTGTATTGTTTGCAGTTGTAATAAAACAAAAAAAAACAAAAGATTTAACCATTGTTTTACATATACATATAATCGCCATTCAAGGCTTTTAAAATTACCCTGGAATTGTTTTGGAAAAAGAGTCAGACATTTTAATGGCAGACATTTTGGAAAAAATGCCGGAATTTAAAAAGAAAATTGAACTGGAATATCGGAAATTTTGCGTATAAAAGCCGTTTGTGAATTATTCTAAAATAGCGTTTAATTTTTGACACTTATGAGTAATGAGGTGAATCTATACGTGTAAACGTCAAAATTTAATCTCGAATAAAATTCAATTTAAACTATAATTAAATTCGCACACGGTCATAAATTAAAATTATCGATTAGGTACTTATTTCATCTTTTTTGTATCATACTCCATATGACAATTGATATTTGTAAATGTCAAAAATGGTGCGTTTGTTTAGTTTTTTTTTCAAGAACTCTGTGTTCAGCTGCACATTAATAAAAAAAAAATAGATTTTTACCACAATATTAGCTCTGTTTGGTAACGTGAAATTTCTTGCAAAATTGCACAAATTTTCCCATATTGTCTAAAATTCCTGTTTGTTAACTTAACATAGTTGCAATTTCCGCTCTATTGGATAACTTGCAAATTTCTGTGTGAAAGAAGTGTAAAAACTGTCCAATTGGGCTTTTCCAAAAACTATCAGTCGTATTTATAAACCCATTCCAAAGTATGTCTAACTTTGGACAGCTGTCCAAGTCCAAAACCTTATTTATAATCATGTTCCATCCAGTGTCTAACTAAGACACTGAAATTGGTTGTCCAAACCTATTCTAAAGTGGGTAGGTTCAAATGAACAAAAAATTGAAAAATAATCTTCAAATGAATGAAATGTTCATTGAACGTATCCAAATGCTCACCAAATTGACAGATTACAGGGATGTGGGTGAGTTTATGAGAACATTTGTATTCCACTATTGGAATGTGTTTATAAATAAGGAGATATCCAACTATTTAGACAATGGCTAGCTGGACAACTGTTCAAGAGTGTTCTAAGGAAATCTAATAAATACGACTGTATATATCTATAACTATATTATATTTGACGGTTCTAGTTGGGGAGAAAACAATGCAATACAAGCAAATATAACGGGTGATTTTTAAGCTGGTTTGGTTTTGGCAACACTGGTTTTGACAGCTGACGTGTGTTTAGTACCTTGTGTCACTGTCAAACAGCTTCAGTTTGGTTTGCAATTTAACCATGGATCGTCTTACAAATGAACAACGCTTGCAAATTATTGAATTTTACTATCAAAATTCGTGCTCGGTTCGAAATGTTGTTTATCGAAAAATTGTGTTCAGCGATGAGGCTCATTTTTGGTTGAATGGGTACGTAAATAAGCAAAATTGCCGCATTTTGAGTGAAGATCAGCCAGAAGCATTGCAACAGCTACCAATGCATCTCGAAAAAGCCACTGTTTGGTGCGGTTTATGGGCCGGCGGCATTATTGGGCCATATTTCTTCAAAGATGATGCGAATCGCAGCGTTACTGTCAATGGTGAACGCTACCGAGCGATGATAACAAACTTTTTTTTGCCCGAAATGGAAGTTCTTGACTTGCATGATATGTGGTTTCAACAAGACGGTGCCACATGCCACACAGCACGCGAAACAATGGCGCAATTGCGAGGCGAGTTTGGTGAACAGTTAATTTCACGTTTCGGGCCGGTCAATTGGCCGCCTAGATCGTGCGATTTGACACCATTAGATTATTTTTTGTGGAGGTATGTCAAGGCTAATGTCTATAGGGACAAGCCCGCTTCGATTGACGCACTGGAAGCCAACATCCATGCATTCATTCGTGAGATACCGGCCGATATGTGTGAAAGAGTATGCCAAAATTGGACTCAGCGGATGGGCTACCTGAGACGCAGCCGCGGTCAACATTTGCATGAAATTATCTTTAAACATTAAATTGCAAGGTTCAAACTATCGATTTAAATAAATATTTCATTCATTTTTTCGAATTTTTTGTGTTTTTTTTTTTAAAAAAGTTCTAAACCTCTTAAAAAATCACCCGTTACTTACACATACAAGCAACAAAATTTTACAATTTGAAAATTACAATATTAAAAATAATTTGTCACCGTTTGACCGTCTTGAACACAAAAGTGACATTTCATACAAAAAGTAGTTCAGTACGTTTGTTAACACTCTGCCAAGTTTTCCCTCTCTGAGTATATTTTCTCCTTCTTTGAAAGTTCTTCTTAAAAAAAGATATTAAATGTGTTGAAAATTAAGCAGGGCAAAAATGGTAACCCTTCTTTTTGCTTTAAAAAGTAGTTATTTATTAAAACTGCCATTAATACGAATTTAATGTTAACCACAATGAGAATTATTTTTAATAGGTTTTACCCAGATTTTAATCAAATTTTATAGTCATGTTATAAATTGTTTATCTGCTTTATGCGTGTGCTGCTGTTTAATAACATAAAATAAGTATACATAAATTCAGTTTTATTTTTCCGATTATGTAGGTATATAAAAATATTTAACAAATGGAGTTATTATATATATATATATAATAACTCCATTGATATAGTTTTAGATTAAAATATGCGTCAACGGTTGTAGAACTTAAACAAAAAAAAACTTTTAAACACAATTATTCCTTTAAACAATTAATTTAAAATTATATACTCCATAAAGAATTTATTAGTTTAATTGATATTTTATAGTTTCATGTGAAATCAAAATGCCATTGCCATATGTTTGGAATCTATCAAAAAAAAAACATGCGTTAAACAGATGCTTTCAATTCTGCCAACTTATACATATATGTAAATATAAACATACGTTAAAATTAAGAGACTCTTTTTTCTCACAAAATTAAATAAGGTTAAAGTTGATGAAAAAGTAATTATTGTTGTTGCTCAACTTGATAACAATAAACAGTTAAAAAATTAAAATTGAAGGAACGAGTTAAAGAAAAAAAACATACCCTCATTCCTTATATTTATATAATAAAAAAATCATATAGGTATGTATGATATGGAATGAAATCTATTATTTTTGTTGTCATAAATATATGTTCGTAATTAACCACAAAATTTGCAGTTCATCACTTCCTTGCCAATCTATAGCGATATCGATTTGACGTTTTTATTAACTAATTACATCTAATAACCATTATATAGTTATCAACATCAACTTCTTGATCAGCTTTCATTGTTTTGTGCACATATAATACCTATACTCATTAATTTATTATATTTTGGATCTCATAAATAATAAATTTAACAAACCAAAATCCCACAGGCAAGGCATGCTTCACAATATGATTTATCGTATATTTTTAAATTCATTTAATTTATTATTTGTCACCAAGCAAGGCACATCAGCACAGCACGCTTTCAATTTCATTATTATAGACTATCGTTTCATTAATATTGATCAATGATCAATCTTGAACTTAAACTTCAAAATTTGACAATGAATGTACAAATGTGTTTCTAAATTTAAAAAGGTATGTGCGTTGGTATGACTGCATAAATCAACTTCCGGTTGATGGTACTCATAAACAATGCGTTCATTTGGCAAGGACATTTTTTAGTTGATTATACGTGAATCGAATGTTTACTGCAGTATTTTTTTGTTGTTGTTTTTTATTTAAAGAAACAATAAATAATTAAATTACTAAATACTTGAAATCACGTTAACCTGATCACATTGGATGACGTAAAATTATATCATTACTAAAACAGTTCCGGCGCTGCCGGCCGCCGCCACCGCCACCATTATGGCATATCGGCAGTTAAATTTAAAAACAAAGCATGATTCTATATAAACAGATGGAAATTAATTCAAAGGGTTTATTTTTGGATATAATTTGATATGTGTATAATATTGTGGCAAATAATACCTTTAGAAGCCCGAAATAACACAAATCAATAATTCGAAAATGTGGTGCATTCTTGATTTAAATATTTTTTTAACATCGATTTAAACCCGCTGTTCCAGTGGAAATCTTTACATATAGTATCGAAAGCATGCGGAAGAAGTTACAAGGTCTTGTGGGGTTGTGGTTTTATTATTTGAGAAAAATAAAAGCACAGCGGTACGGCAGTAAAATATTTTTCTCATAATTATATTTATTTTTATTATTTATAACGAAATTATTAGATAAAATAAAAATAAGATAAGTTTTATTAAGAAATTTTCACATGCAAATTCTGCCAATAACAAAAATAACTACATACATATACATATGGCGTGAATGGAACTCTGCGGAGTCATCACAACAACTTTTTCAATAAAACACGCTCAGGTTCTGCATTCTACTTATCGTGAATTCACATGACGAAAGTAAATTTTGATTGTTCTATAGTTTGTTCGAAATGCTAATATGTTAATTGGATTTTGGAAAATGAAAATTAATGTTTTGAATTTTGTTTTATTAAATTTTTTAAAAGTAATCCATTCGCTTTGTGAATAATTTGTTAAATTGGTGCAGTATTACTTGGTGCAAAATGAAGAAGTACAGTTATAATGAATGATTTGAAGATTTTGTTGTTTTTTTTTTGCAGTACGGAGTTTTCAAAAGCAGTTACAGAACTTTGACAGCTGTGCTTCGTTGCCACATTGTTGACTGATTTATTTAAGTTTCTTTTTGTTATTTAAATTCACGTGTGACAATGGCGCAGTGGATATTGTGCTTAATCACATTACGCAAATCTAGGGTAATATATTGCACAGTTAAGGTAGTCAAAGTTTGAAGTATAAGAAATGGGTGTTCGAGTGCCCACAAGAGTATTACTCACCGCATCATTAGAAACAACAACAAAATATTGAAATTAGACAAAAAAGTGGCACTGGATCCACCATTTTCCTCGATTTTGACAGATGCGCAGAACTTAATTAAATATGTGTACTATGATGTTCTATTAACTTATAAGTTAGTGTTGATTCGAGTCCTACTGAACGAGTGAACGCCACTCGTAGATTTCATAATATATATATTAATTAAACACCATCAGTTGTATTTATTAGATTTTTGCCTACTTAGACATAGTCTAACTATTTTCAAATTGATGGAAATATGCTTTATTTAATAAAAATAAATATCAGATTATTCACGGTTAAGAAAATCTACTCTTGTGTCAAAGTTAGGCAGCTATAAGACAAGAATAAACAAGGTTTTTGAACACATTTTCCAAAGTTGGACAGTTGTCTAAAGTTAGGCAACGTTTTTAAATAAGACCACATATTTTTCAGTCCAGTGTGCCAAAAAAAAATTGTTATAGTGCCGGGATAAACGTTCGACCAGGTGCCAGATTTTGGTTCACATATCTTACCATGTATACGTGTGACACTTTTTTTAGTTTTTTCCTACTCCCGGATGTTTACACATC
Organism: Epistrophe eligans; assembly: GCA_951394125.1. Classification (NCBI taxonomy): domain Eukaryota; kingdom Metazoa; phylum Arthropoda; class Insecta; order Diptera; family Syrphidae; genus Epistrophe; species Epistrophe eligans. Next base: position 28,510,289 of record OX596030.1, read on the forward strand.
AAAAATTGTATCCTATTCTTCTATTCCTTTTAACTATTGCCGTGCAATTTTTTTGACTTTAGATCTTACAGGCACATAGTTAACATTCTATTATAATTATTATTACTTTACCGATACTTAGGTACGGATTTGAGGCATTTAAAAACCCAATTCCAGTTTGAACGATTTATAGCTTCCCAGTATTTGGATTAAAAACTTTAAACATTTTACGTATAAGAAGTATGACTTAAAATACGAAGAATATTAAAGCATTAATTCGATGTAGGTACTAAATTCAATGCACATCATCACATATTAATGTGATTTAGTTAGAATTCATTTAGGTTGATGTAATATAAAATATTTGTTTATTCTTTAAGTTTATTGCTCTTCAAGTTTATTTAAAAAAAAATATCACGTTTAATTTAAGTTTCTGCTTTTTTTTAAAGAAAATGGGTACTCGTAAGTCCGGGATTTTATTCTTTGTGGTTGAGTATTAAATAATTTAACCGACAAATTTTTGATGAATACATACATAGATGCAAATATTCATAGTTATATAAATTATTGTTGTAAATATACATAATGTATGTACATGGATTGTAAATAATAATATTGTTATCCCAAAGTGGAATTTAACGAGAGCATTTTGATTCTATTCTGCTTTTGAATCAAATTATTTTAATTTCCTCTTTCATAATTTATTTTGCTTTCTTTAGTGCCTGTTTACAAAGTCGTTTTACTGAAAGGCGCATCCTATGAGACAGGTAGATTTAAAGTGCGTAGAAGCAAAAAGGATTTTTGATGGAATCTACCCTTCTCTTTTCTATGCACACATAAATTTACCTGGATGACCCTTTCAGTAATGTCGAATTCCTTTCAACAAAAAAATTAAATTTTTTTCTAAAAAGAAGAATACATTAAAAGTATTTTTAAATGGTTAATTTAAGAAATTTTAGAAAGTCCCCCGTATCAGGGGTACATTGATACAATTTTTTTTTTTTTTATAAAAGAATGTGGAATCGGCCTTTAACATAATTTAAGAAAAAATCAATTCAAATCAAGAAAATAAATAGAAAATGTATCTATTATACATTACCGTGAAGTCAGGCGAAAAACTCATTTTTTCCTCATTTAATGAAAATCGAATCAATGCACCTCCTCTTCCCCTATACAAAAATTTAAAAGGTGTCAATTAATTAAGCTAAAATATTTTTTTGTTTGGTTTCCTTTTTGAGTGCTCTCAAAAGTGTGGAGGGAGAATTTATTCTGATATGTTTGATAAGCTATTGAAAAATATGGTGTAATAATTAGAACGGAAATAGTTGATAATGCTATAAATTGCGTGGGCAATTGTGTGGGTAGAGGTGGCCTATGCGTACTTTAATTTGTATTTTATCTTTAGGGCAAGCATTGGTTTCATATAAAAAATGTTTCAACCAAATCTATATTATTACGATAGATTTTTCGTTATACCTGCCAAGTCGATGTACATAAATCTGTTAAGATTTGCTTAAAATTGATTTTAAACACTTTACTATGTATACAATATATACATACACATAATTATAATCCATAGTTAAGACATGTATCTACATTTTTTCGTATTTATAAACGTTGTGTAACTTTGGACAGCAGTTATCCAAGTTATAAATAAACATTATTAATTAATGTCTAGCTAGGAGTTATATCTTACTTAGACAACAAAATCGGTTTGTCTTCATCTTGACTAATGTGACATTTAATTTAATTAAATAAACCATATTTACAACTATTTCGGACTATTTACTGGCTGATTAGTTAAAAATCTAATAAATAGGTACATTTTCTTTTTTTTAGATTTTTGACTTTTAAATGCGTATTTCTTTATTAATACTAATTACATCAACGTCAACGCCTAGACACATTATAGCCTTATAACCATAGGAGCTAGTGTATACGTTTCAGTCACTCATTTAATTTGTATATCTCAAAGAGATGTCACTTACATAAACGAGTTGAATTGTAAATCATTGATATCAATTGATAGTATTCCCTCCTTGAAAGTATATTTGCTATATAGAGATCTATAGCTGGGATAAATAAATATTGTTTGATGATTGTATCCCTTGAACTCACGCAGAGTGTAACCCCAACAAACTACTTGTCTCGGTCAAATATAATTTTCAGCGACGAGTGGTTCAAATGCAGGGAAATCTGTTCTACTTTATAGGGCAGCGGAGCCATAATTTATCGACGATTATAATTGAAATTGCAAAATATTTATTTAAAAACCATTTTGTGAGAGTTGGTGTTGGCTTCTAGAGTAAAGCTAAGTACAGACGATTATCAGATCTTACAATATTGTCAGATCTGTCAGTGAAAAAACTGTGCTTAAGAATACTTACTCATCCAAAATGCGTGTGTTTAATCATTAGTTTTCCTTTGGGCTACAGCATCTACTGCCAAGTACTTCTGGCTGCTACTTTTACTCTGTAGTCAAAGTAGTTCAAAGCACTTAAATAATGTAGTAACACCCTATAATAATATAATATAATATATAATAATATGGCCGAAAGTATTAATGCATCAGCTTTAATAATAACAAATGCTTCTTAATAAACATTATGTACCCTATATTATTTACAAATAACAAAAAATTACAATGTTCGGCTGCACGCTTTCATTTTATCACACACCCTTATCAAACTGTCATCTTGACAGCCACTTTTATGTGCCAAAATCAAAAACAGCTGTCTCAAAAATATTCGTCAATTTTTCCTTTCTCTGTTCCGTATCCGTATTTTTGTAACAACTTCTAAACAAATGAGTACACACACTCTCTCGTGTAAAAAATTTAAATATATTAAAATAAATACCTAAATTCTTAACTACAAGTTCAAAATATTAAAAAAACTCATCTATTGTGTTGTGTTAAATAATTTTTGTGTTTATTAAAGAAAAAATCTATTACTACAACAAAATTCACCTGACCATGACGAAGGCGAAGGCGAAGGCTTAAAACAAAATAAACAAAGAAATTAAAAAAATAACCTTGTTCTTCATTTGCTTTTACTGATTATTATGCAGAAAAAAGAGTAATCAGTAGATTTTGTAAAAAAAAAAAACCATAACAAAGGGAATGGATTCAATTTGGGTCGAGTTGGGTATTGCATCCCAACATGTACGTGAAACTTCATTGCCAGATCGCTTTGTAGTAATAGTTGATAAGGGATGGCTGCAATGCCTAGAACAAAAAAAGAAACTTACAGACTTTCCCATCTACCCGGGACTTGATAGACGAATACATCCAACAAGGCTAGAACATCCTTGGACTAAAGTGCATGTGCAAATATATCGCAAACAAAACCATAAAGTATTTCCATTGCCTAGGTATCGCGATGCCAGTGTAGCTGACGATGTGGGAGACCTGCCAATGACATACTCGCAGGTAAGCTTGAACTTGAAAACCTACACACCTTCATTGTTGGAAATTATGCAACAGATTCTATTGTTTGTTGTTAACTTTTTCAAATAAGAGAAGTTTCATTAAAACTTAACATATTAAACTTGAAGTGACCTATTGTTCGAAATGACTTTTGTCCAGCTACCTATACATTTGTTTAACTTATTAATCTAAAACACAATTTGCGGTTAATTTAAAATAAAAAGATACATTTCTAGTCAATTTATGAATACCTAGCCTTAATTGAAGATTCGTTATAGATAAATCTGTTATGCTCTATTATTATTAATCTATTATTATGAAAAGAACTAATTCTTCATGGGCGCTTGGTCACTACTAAATGAATTAGGCAGTTCAGCTGAGACTAAAATTTTTTTGGATTAACAAAAAAAAATATAGAGTGCTTTTAACTTCTAGCGGAGAAATCTAATTAAGATTTTCCCTTCTCCTCAGTGAAGCTGTGACAGAAGTTTGCTCAGTGAGATCTCAAAAACGTGAACTGGTTAAATAAATCTTCTTTATATAGCTTTAAATAAGCTATTTAGTTACCATTTTTTTAATTTTAAGCCCAAGTTACATAAAGTATTAATTTCACATAAAGCCTAGTACACACCTGAATCGAAAAGAAAATTTTCGTTTCTCTTCATCTGCGTAGGTATTATGCTTAAGCGGTAATGTTCAGCTGTCAAATTGTCACCAGAAAAAAAAAATTAAAGAAGCAAATCTCTTAAAAAAACGCCCTTACCAGAATTTCACCTTTGAATGCAGTTAAAATTCTAAATCGTTTTCCTAATAATTCTATAGAAAAATTCTCCTACAAAAATAAATATGTATAAGACTAAAAAAAAATCTAACTTATAATTAAGATTTCTTTCTTAATGAAATTGCAATCCAATAAGAACAATTAATTACTTAGTACTCACTATGACTTATCTTGCTTTATTAAAATATTCCCTTAGTGACTAAGCGCTAAGGTCTTTATCTCTAACATGATTTTTCTTATAAATAAAATTTATTTAAAGAAAATCTTCTCAAATGGTAATGAAATAATCTGACTTATATTTTAAAAATTATTATAAGCTTGCTTATCAAAACTAACCATTCAAATAATAGCGGGTCGAACTAGAAATGTCTTATCGGAAATATTTAATTTTTCTGTGATGCTCATTGTATTCTGAATGGGTTGGTTTTTTTTTTTATATTTAGTTGTTTTCTATAAGAATAATTGCTCGCAGTTTTTATAAATTGATCAAGTATCATTTTCGTCTAAAGGAAAATTCGTACTTACTTTTACATTTCAATGCCTACATAGTTTTTAAGATTTTTTATATGAAAAACCTAATTGCTTAACGTTTCTCTTAAAATACTGCTGGTAATGAGTAGTTACTTAGAATTAAATGTGATTGAGATGAGTCAGAATATTTTATACATTATATCACCCGCATTTCGTTCATTTGCGATATAGTACATATACATAAGTACTATATGGGAAGTTATGGATTCGTAAGAAAAAACACCAAACACGTTGTTTTCATTTTGCCCAAACAAATTGTTTTCATTTTTTTAAGACCAAAAATAACGGTACCTGCCGTAAAAATTTTTTACCAAATTATGAAAATCTTACATGCCCACGACTCTTAAAAACAAATTTAGTAATTTGTTTTACAAAAAAGCTAATATTTTATAAAAAAAAATTGAAAAATGGTTATAAATGGTATCTTAGGCGTCAGTTATAGCGATCAGGAAAAACCATCAGGAAAAGCTGAAACAGATGGATACGATTTTTTTTTCCTTTCACAAAACTGTCAGTGGAACAAGTAAAAGCTGGAACGCAAATAATTGGAACAATTTGTTCCATTTTGTGTGAAGTGACAATCAGCTGGCACGAAAAATGAATTTACATCAGGAAAACACATTAATGCATTTTTAACAATAAAATAATTGTTGTGTTGAAAATTTTATTTGTATAAAAAATTCATTGAGTTATTTGTCATCGATTAGTACAACATTTGCGTTTCAAATCGAATGATACTTTTCGGATACTTTTTCGTGCAAAACAATCTTGACATTGTTTTTCAAAAAATATATTTTACCGTTTTTGAATTGGTTTTGATTGTTTGGCTTGTCGGTAGTGTTTTTTTTTTTATAATTGTTTTGATATTCGCCTGGTTTTTTCGGTTGTGCCCGAAATCGCCATATCTAGAGAACCATAGATGATTTTTTTAAAATTCATTTTAGAACTCTGCATTAATAAATACTAAAAAATGGCGTACCTTTTTTTAAATATTTTCAAAATTTTATATAGGTATATATGTACATACGTATATAATTATTTTTTTAAAACCGCTCCAACGATTTTTAATTTTTTTCATTATAAATTTAAATTTGTGTAAGAAATCAGATGGTATACAATGTACATCGCGTTGGTGTCAAAACAATTTCAGAAGTTTTTTAATCAATTTATTTTTATTTATGTTGGTTTTTTAACAATTTTGTATTCTAAAGTGTAAGTTCCATGCATACATATGTGCAACACGGTGCTAAATTGTTCATATTTACATAATATGTACTGACATAATACTACCTCAAATTAAACAATGTTTTAAGCAGCCGGAATATACTAATTTATTTCTTTTAAAATCAGATGAATAGATTTAAATTATTCAGATTTTAAAATTACTATGTGATCGAATATAAGAGCTAGTTCGTGCGACCCAGTCGTGCATTTAATTTTGTTAAGTAAAAAAAAATGTGTGGTTCGGTTTTTGGCAACTGAAAGGTTATTACAATCTAAGGAAAAAAAAACAAACTTCAGAAATTGAATCTGAAAATTAGATTTTAGCATTATAAGTTTACAGTTATTGTTGTTTATTTACCATCTACAGCTTTCAAATCATTTATTATCTTATAGAAGAGTAGAGATAGTTTTTAGTTAAACTTATCTCTACAGTACAATTAACAACGACCTCTCATAAAATGTTTTATTGATATCTCTTTCAGGCTCTCAGTTATGTTACTAATACGAATTTTAAAAACTTATGGGAAAGTGCTTACAAAAAATATCCCGCTTCACATTTAAAATTCTCAAAGCAAATGAGTCATAGCATTGGAGGTAGTGCAGGAAGAAACCTAGAACAATCGTTTCTTCCCTACGACATAATATTACGAGAACTTATCCAACGGATTTTCAATTGCTCAGTTATACATTGTAATACCCACGCGCATATTGAACCAAATCTTTGTGTATTACCAAATAGTGGTGGTGATTGTCATCCAAATGTACTTCCAGCGCTGACCGCTATTGAAACTAGTTTACACATTGCCGTTATATTTTATCCAACAGCCATTGAGACTTCCCTGTATGATTGCATAACATACAGTCCGGCTATATTGAGTAAATCCAATAACAAAGCTCTATTTATAATTTATCAATTGCTTCAGCTGACCAAGCATCTATCAAAATTGGGATTGTTTCTTGGTGATTTGCGATTACATGATATTCTTGTGAAAGATAATCTCTGGTTGCAAATAATTCCAAGAATTGAATCAAATATCATTCAGCAGGACTTGGATGATGCATCTCCATTGACAGATAATCCTGCAGATATTGACGATGACGATGAGTATTCCGCAAGTACAAAGCTTGATTTGAAATTTGCCTATGACTTGGAACAGTTTACATTGCGGGAATATTGTGAAATGTGGTGCAATGGTCAATTATCAAATTTTGATTATCTCACAATATTAAATAATGCAGCGGGTCGAAGTGTCTCAAATCCCGAATATCATCACATTATGCCCTGGGTGACAGATTTTGCACATCGCAATGGAGCCAATTGGAGAGATTTATCAAAAAGTAAATATCGTCTAAACAAAGGTGATATTCATTTGGACTTAATGTTCAGATCGCATGGAGCAACGTCAAGTAACGATGTTCCCCATCATGTGTCAGATTTCCTCTCAGAAATAACTTACTTTGTCTATATGGCAAGGAGAACACCACAGCACATTCTTTGTCATCATGTTCGACCTATTTGGGTGCCTGCTGAATATCCCGTATCAATTTTGCGTTTACAAGAATGGACACCTGATGAATGTATACCAGAATTCTATTCAGATCCAATGGTTTTTAAGAGTATACATGAAGACCTGCCAGATCTTGAGTTACCAATGTGGGCGAGTTGTCCAGAGGATTTTATTGCAAAGCATCGAGAAGCACTCGAGAGTCAGTATGTTAGTGAAAGATTACAATTGTGGATCGATTTGAACTTTGGGTGAGTTTTTTTTTACTTTTTGTTGTTTTTATTTTAGAAATGTAAAAAAGAAAATAATAAAACACAGCTAACATAATAAATCGTCACAATGCCGATAAGAATTTAATACGCCCACACGTTCATTAGTTTGTTTTATATTTTAAGAAAATGAGTTGTTTCGATTTATTTTGTCATAACTTATGAATGATAAGAAAAACTCTATTATCTTGGAATTCTTGGAATCTTAAGTTTTATTATAGGTACAGATCAGTGATTTAGTTCAAGCTTTTCTGAATATAGAAGGGTTCTAAGAATTTTGTCAGACAACAAAAAAATAATTGAACTGCGATTATTTTTGGTACAGATACCTGATATCACATGATTTAGTATTTTTTTAAAAATGTAAATCGTAAAAGACAAAAACCAAAAAAACCTGCTAAATGATATCAAATAATAAAGATAATTAATTGCGAAACGTTAGATTCATGGAATTTGGTTAGACTAAGTCGTCCCTTTAATGATACCTACTAATGCAACTACCTGAACCTGCAATAAGCAAAAGGCCTTCTGCCACAAATCGTCTAGTCATAGATACGTACAAAATTCGCCATGCAGCGACGATTCCACTACTGGTAGCTTGCATATGAAGCGTCACGTCATAGATAAGATCCAGAACATTTTTCAATCGATTTCACACAATTTTAGCATTTGACATTGACATTTCACCCAAATGTTAAGTAAATATGTACATCAAACTCTACGCCTGGCGTCTGACAATGCTCAGTGCTGTACGCCCGGCGATTTGCAGCTTGTGTGATGAATCTCGACATAATTATGTACCTACTATTTTTTCAACTCTATATAAAACTTTAATTTAATTTCAGGTATAAATTAACGGGAAAAGCAGCTGTAAAATCGAAAAACGTTTGTCTCAGTATGGTTGATAATCATAAAAACCTATGTCAGCGGGGAATAGTTCAACTCTTCACACAACCCCATCCACCGAAACGTTTTCCTTCACCCTGGCTATGTAAAATTCCCCCACGGCTAATTGATCTCAATCGTCGACTTGCTAAAAGCCAAGATGACATCTCAATACCTGACATCAAATCACCCTCCAGAGAAGTCGATTCGCCCTTACTGCAGACAACTCCACAGAGATTTGGAAGACTAAGTCCCAAAACCACCAGAACACCAAATACAATTATCGAAGATAATAGTCAATTAACTGAATCTTGCTCATCAAATTTCTACCCACCTCCAAAGATTATAGATTTACCAAAAGACTACAAGCCTTATGCTTTTCTACAGAGCTTGGAAACTATGGAAATATTTTTCGCAAAAACTTTTCTTGGCCAGAGGGCAACTCAAAATCGCACCGAAAAAATGGCACACAATGATTTGCTCTTTGAAGAATCAGAGAATTCTTTTACAAATCAACTATTTGCTGATAATTTCTGCCAAATCGAAAATCAAGCTAAATCGGTGGATAGTCGGACAAAGGGGAAAAGTTTTATTGTACCCCAAGCTGGTTCGAGGCGAAATCTTAAGCAAATTTTGTTTGAGAAACGTGAAAAAGATTTGCAAGTAATTGGTTGTCTTATGGTTGAGCTATTTTTGTTGAATAAGCTCCGACCACTTATCGGTTTGAATTCGAACTTTGAAGACCGGCTCAAAGCCTGTCGATTGGTAGCAACATCAAATGCTTCAGACATTCCCAAATGTCTGCGGTATGTTGTCCAGTTACTATTAAATCTCAATACTGCAGGAGTAGTTACAGAACAAGGTTTGCCACCTCCAACTGCTCATCAACTTCTTGAACCGATATTTGCTCATAATCTTATACCTTTTCCTTACACCTACTTCCCGATTTACACATTGCTTCGCACTCTACATAACTTTGAATTCGACTCGACGCTTCTCGAGCTATGCACTCACTTTAATTGTGATGGAAAAGACTGTTCCAGATATACAGAGATCGACCGTAAACGGGTGTTGTTTACTCGAAAAATTGCCGAATGTAAGGTAAAGGCGTGTTGCGTCCAAATAGAAAAACTCCTTGAACCAGTTGCCTACGAGCAATTCGGATCGGTGGAATTACTCCTGCCCCACATTATCGATTTGCTGCGCAACGATGAAACATCCATCCTAACAGCTTGGTACTTATTTGATTTGATGGCAACAGCCGTTGGTATACGAGAAACACAGAAGTATTTACTCGAACCCATTATGAAACTTTACGATACTGAATCATATGACCGTGGAACAATCGGCACACTAAAGCCAATGGATGCAAGCATAAACTCCATTCGCTTTACTACGAGCTCGTCGTTCAAGAGTCGTAAATCAGTTAAACTGTACCATCATAGTTTCCTCTTGCGTTTGATTGTGCGATTCGGATTGAAGTGCTTCTTGGACAATTTTATTGCACCTTTAATTGAAGCCGTCGGTGGTTATAAGGAGCCCGAAGATAGCTCTGGTTTTCATTACCATAGTAATTCAAATTTGCGTCAGAATCGGTGTAGTAAAAACTTCAAATTCAGCTGTAACGACGAGTCAGAAAATTCACTAACATTGATTTCCCCTGAAGCCGATGCTACACTCTCGTTTGATGCTTCGACCAAACAAGAAATCGAAGACGTTTTCAGTTTCGATGATGATAACTCGGATAAGTCTAGCAATGTGGTTGATCCGGAGAATAAATCGGTAGATTCATTTGATGCTCGACCTCTGAACGCTGAGGAAGCCACTGAAGATGTCCGAATTTATACGCCGGAAAAGATGGCAATCAATGAAATCTTCTACGGTCAGCGATTATCAAATAACTCATTCGACGAAGACAAGATTTCCATCACTAGTCAAACAGATAGTCCGTCAAAAATGGCCGACTCCTGTCTGATGGGCCCGAAGTCACCCACCATTGCCATTCCTAGTGCTTTCAGAAGATCCTACCAACTGAATACTATTGATTGTGTGATTGGAAGTAAGAAAAGTGTAGACTCGTTCGATTTGATCGACGAGCCTCAGCCGCAGCAGCAGCAGCAACTAAAGACCAACAACAACAAGAGTGAACCCAATGACTCGCTTCAGGCTTCAGTTATCTCAAAACTATCCGAAGCCAAGTCGTTGCAAAATAATCGGATATCTGAAATGAGTTCTGAGAGTTTGATTTGGCTATCTCATCGATTGGGCCCGGTTTTAACAGCTCGTTATCTGACAAAGAATCTATTAAAAATGTTGTCACTGTGCTACGTGGGGCAGGAGAATCTGCTGCCTGAGAATTATGATGCTGAAGAGTGCAATAATTTAAACTATTTCTCAACGTCCGATGCTAAAGTTGTCGGAGACAGAAACGCTGAGAGGGTTCTGGACTGCTTAACCGCTGTAACTGGTTTGTACACAAAACTGAAGAAGCGAGACGGATTCCTTTTAATTTATTTGTCCATTTCAGCTCTTTTTGGTGAGGAATTCATTTTGTTACAGTATTTTCCACATATTGGAGAACTTGTTGCACTCTGTCAGAAAAGAATCACCCCGAGTTTGGAGGGTGCTCTGATAAGTTCACTGCAATTGCTGAAATATCTAGTACCGTGCTTGATTGATAGCACCATAATGGAGAGATTAAAGGTTAGTTTAGTGAGGTATCATTTTCTATTCCACCTAATTCTTCTTTTTCAGGATGTTATCTTGGACACGATTATAATCCCGACCATCATTCTCCTTGGTTCAACGCGTTGCCTCATGCCCAGTGGTTTTCTTGGTCGTAGTGTGCTTGCACGTAAGCTCCTGGATGCTATTTATGTATTATCTGTTCGAATTGGTCCGGATATGTCCAAAGAACATCTTTGTATACCTGCCCTTCGAAAATTCTTTCTTATATTCGACAAAGCCTACGGAATTGGTGAAAATTTCCGTGATAGTTCGGACGACATAGGGATCTCACCACCGAATTACATGGTTGGTGGCAATGAAGATGCTGGCGATTTTCAAAATCATCAAAAAGAAAACGAAGAAATTCGTGATGTTTTTAGTCCGAGTTTGGCTCATTGTTCGTACCTGGCTTTTTTGCGTTTTCTCGGCGAATCGATAATGACAAAAACTGTAATAAATCTCGAATTCATACTTACACTGTGTCATGAATTCGAGCAGCCAGACCATTCTGTAACGGATGACGGAAGTGCAGCTTATACACCAGAATCGTCGAGAAGAGGTTCTGTGGAGGAACAGCAGTTGACGGCAAATAGCTTTGGTACCACAATAATTGGCAATCGGATTGAAGTGGCGACCACAAGTACCAAGCAAGAAATCGGTGCAATGGAAGTTCTCGATATAGTTGCTTATAAGTTTGACCAAATTGGAAAGACTCGGTATTTGCGTGGAAATTGGTTAGCTTATTGGCGCCATGAGATAAGCCGTCCAGACAAAGATTCTCATCTCAGTTTAAAGCAGATTAAGCTACAGACTTTTGCTGGGCATACTAATTCTGTTCGAGCTATCATTGCTTTAGACAATGAGAACAGTTTTATGTCGGCATCGAAAGATAAAACCGTCAAATTATGGTCGTTGAGGAGTGAGGGTGACGGTAAAAAAGTTTCCTCCTGTCAATTCACATACAACAGTCATAAGAAATCAGTACATTCGTTGGCCTTCTTAGAATCGGCTAGATTTGTCGTTTCCTGTGATTCAGGTGTACATATGTGGGATCCATTTATTGGTCGTCCACTTGGTATCTTAGACTCGCCCAGACATAACCCAGTGACTGTTGTGCGTTGTTTTCCTTCTCCAAGTCCCTTGATCATTGCCGGAACGGCTGAATCGTCGGTAAAAATTATCGATTCTCGAACTATGCAATATGTAAACGAATGGCGTTTAAGTTCGAATCTAAGCAGTACAGTTCGGTGTCTAGCCGCATCGCCATCTGGCAATTGGATAGCAGCTGGGCTTTCTTCAGGTGGCATTTCAATTATAGATGCCAGAACAGGAATTCTTTTATCATCGTGGCGCCCAATGGAATGTGATATGTTGCAGTTAGCTGCGTCAAATGATACTCAAATAATCAGTTCGGCTTTGGATCACAGTATTTCTGTGTGGAATGTTAACGACAGCAGTCTTCAATATCAACTAAAGTGAGTAAAAATTAAACATTTGGATTGATTTGTGTGTACAAATTTGTATGTTATAAACCAAACTTGTTTCTCCCTAGACCCCCACCAGAACCAGCCCACTGCCTTCAGCCTATTGGCTCTGAACTAGTTTTTGCCACCACCGCCAATCGCATTGGTATATACTCTGACATTGTAAATCGAGAAGCTACATGTTCTGTGACGAAACTTCGATCAGAAACACTGCGAGGTGTCCTTACAAGTCTTGCCGTTTTACCTTTAAACAGAACCTTCCTCGCAGGCAATGAAAGTGGAAACATTGTCTTATTTTGTTAATCTCAGTATAATTATTAAAGGATTTTTTTTTGTAGTTTTTAAGTCCCTAAAACAAAAAACTTATGGATGATGACCTTCGTGAGCAATTATTTCATTATAAATATTTATTATTATAAAGATAACATATTATTTTTTTTTTTTTATTATTACACTAATTAAGTTATCTATATAAATTGTACAAGACAAAGTGATACACATATACACAGACGATGTATAGTTTTTTTTTTAGTGATTTATTAATTTTATTATTGAAGAGGGTGCAACACATTTAATTTTTGTTATGTTAATTTGTTGTTTTATTTATATTTTTTGTTGATTGCACTCTTGATCCCATAAAGACACTATATTCCATTATTTATTAATGTAACAAAAAACAAAAAAAAAACAAAATAAGGCCAAGAACATTCCAGTTGAACAAAATTGCAAATTAAGTTAAATATTTAAATACAAAATAAGTCTATGGCGTGTAGAATGGAAATAGGTATATAAAATAAAAACATAAATAAAAGTATTTGCATATTCTAAAAATGGTTAATCTCTTATTCTTTAACTGTACATTTGAATCGAAGAATCAATATGTTTACAATTTATGCTTATTTTCAACATTCTCTCCTTTTAGCTGTGTACCTACTACCTGAATAATGATGTTCCAAGTATGAACTTAAGTTTAAAAATTTTTATGTTTATTTTTCGGGTGTAATATTGTTAGGGTGAAACTCACAATAAGGCTGAATGTTGTATGAACCTGTATAAAGCCGGGCGGGTCACATAGTTAGAAATAAATTGATTAAGTAACTAATCTAAATTTACATATGAGAACAAAATTTTGAAAATTGTTGCAGCGGTTTTTTTTTTTTTAATTGATTTTTTATTTAAGAAAAAATGCTGCCACCCTTATTTCAAGCATTTATTAATGTAAAGTTAAAAATTCCGTAAAACTGAATTGAATGAATCTGTTTTTTGAAAAACCGAATCTCAAAAAAAAAGTATCTTGATTTCTTTTTAAATCCAAAACAATTTTTTTTTATACAAATTTTGATTATTGATTATTTAAACATATTAGAAGTCCCAGTATAAAAATTTAATTTGAATCAGTTAAGAAAATAAAATTAACCCTATCACAAATTCCATTGTTATCTCGAAAAAACTATCGCTTAATCCGATGTAATGGCAAATTTGTATGACATTTCCCACCATGATAGATTGTGATAGTTTTTTTTTTTTTTTTTTGGGATTCGTAACAATTTTCCGGTTAAAATCTTATTTTTTATATGGCTTAAAGAGAGACTCGAAAATCAAGCAACTGTTCCATGAGAGGTACTTTTAATAATGAATTATTATCGTACTATTTTAACACAGAAAAATTTGTAGAAAAACCTTAGGGGTCGTTTTCGAGAACGGTTTTTAAACAGTTTTGTATTCAGTAGGTTCTAGGATGGATTCCATATACATATTTATAACAATTTTTTGGAAATTATTTTTTTAATCAAAAGAAAGCCAATACATACCTATTAAAATTAAATGACTTCGAGCATTTTCTCACCACTGCAAATAATTGTTATATTTTCGTATTAAACGTAGTTACTAGTAGTTTTTTTTTTTGTAAATAACATAAGTGTCCAGCCATGGAGCACAGCCCCGTGTTGGGATATGGGATGCCTTCAATACAAAAATTCAAAATTAATAAAAATGCACTTTCGAAAAATCTTAACCTTTGTAAAATCCCTTGTTTAGAAGTCTCCCGGTAATTCCAAGAGTTTTCTGATGCAAAACCCGATATGTCAATGTTTTCCTGAGGGAACGATGATACTCAATGTTCACGTATTTATTGTTAATCGAACTCTAGTCACAAAAGATAATTATTACGACTGTTATATTTTTGAATAAAATATTCTATTTGTACGAACTTGACTATAAAGTATCTGAATTTTATTCGATTTGTTCATATCTCTTTATTTTGCAGAAAGTTAAACGCTAGTTGATCCTTTCAAAAATAGTGCTGCACTATCCATTAATTCATAATATACTATCATTCAATTAATCAATCAATTTAACACCGAGGATTTATTGATTTTATAATTTCTATAATTCCTCAATCTAATCCAAAACCGTAGAAAACGTCCATCTTCAAATAATCTTTTTTAATTTTGAGATTTTGCTTATAGAATAAAAACAGGAAAAGAAAATAATGTGTTTAATAATTTTATTATCGAAAAGATAATGCAGTTCTATTTTTTTCCTAAAAGAAACAATTTAAATTTTGTCTTTATTAATAAACTAAACAAGAAAAAAAAAACAAATTTATCAAAATCTCCAGAAAGAGCTGTTGTAAAAAAATCAAACAATAAAAAATCTTTTTTTCCAACAGACTTTCAGAGACTCTGTGAGCAGAATTATGACACAGTCAAACTTCATACTTCAATTCTGCAATCAATTCGATTTTTTGAACTTTTTTCTCTTTTGGAACTATTCTTACACTCGTGTAGAAATTAATATTAAAAAAAAAAATATAATGTATGCGAAATGGTGTTAAATGCTAAGCAACTCATTCAGACTGCCCGATCAGATCTATTGAGCAATATTTGATGGTAGGTTAAGGAGAGTATTCTGGCCAGCTGGCAAGTAGGCAACTCCTCTTGATCTGGATAGTTGATAAGCGATATCTTCAGCAGCTTCAATTCTACGAAGTTCTACAAGACCATCACCTGCTTCAGCGAATGCCTTAGCTAAAAGACCAGCTGCTGCGGCATCACCCTCAGCTGAAATAATGGAAGCTAATTTTTGTTGTTCTGCCTTTTCGACGACGAAGCGAGCCTTTTCGGCTTCTTGTTGGGCAACTTGTTTCATTTCAACGGCCAATGTGAACTCTCGACCGAAAGTTAAATGTGTGATGGAGATGTCGTCAAGGATAAAGCCGAATTGTTTGGCACGAGTGGTCAACTCCTCGGAAACACGCTGCGAAACCATCTGCAAAAATAAGTTTTTTTTAATTTATGTTCACGAATCATTTTCAATTTTCTTGCAAACTAACAACACCAACAAAGGAATGGTTGTGAGTTGCAAGTACCTTAACCATTTTTTAAATTTATTTTTATTGGTTTGCACGTACTTCCTATTAATGGTCAAATGGAACGTTTAGTTCGAGTTCCCGTGTTGGACAAACGTTTTTTAGTTATAAATATACAAAAAAAATAAGACTAAGCGGTCGGATGATCGTAAAATAGTCAAAACTTTTATTTCTTGACCTTGGTTTAGTAATAGACTTAAAATTGTCATTTTAAGCGACAAATAAAAATAAAAATTAATTAATTTGACGCTGAATAAAAGGATATTTTTATATTAAAATAAAAAAAAAAAAAACTTACCTCACGCTGTGTAATAAGCTCTCCAGCATCGAATTGGGCCACCACAGATTTAAGTACTTCTGGAGCAATTGATGGCAAAACTCTCTCATCGTAATCCTGACCGAGAATTGTGTAAATTTTTGGCAACTGATCGGGAATTGCCCGATACAGAATACGAAGTGTGATGCTGACATTTTGCAAATCCTTGCTGCCAGTTACAACTGGAACATTACGAGGTTGCGAGCGAATATCATAGATGATTGGACGTTGAACCCAGGGAATAAAAAAATGTGTACCCTCGCCTACAACCTCTTGTTTCACTCCAGTAAACCGATCGAATATGACTGCCCGGTGGCCACCGTCGACGTTATATAATGCAGAATTGACAACTCCACCGATGACTGCAACACCCAAGCCCATTTGGCCGATACGATTAAAGAATTGTGCAGCCATTATTCTGGTCTAAAATTAAATATTAATAATTATTTTATGAATTTACATAAAAGGCCGAGATTATTTTCGTCGGTTCTAAAGCGATTTCATCACTTTGAGGTTAGAAAATTATGTTTGCGTATTTATGATTAAGTTCGGCAATAAATGTTTATAAATCGATGTTAAATAAAAAGAAATTTAAATTTTGAGTGGAATACAAATATATTTAAAAATATAATCCAAGTAATACTAACTTGTTTTATGTTTTAAAATCAGACGAAGTAGATCAACACCGCAAAATGGAGTGTACCTTGTGAGAAAACGAGGAGAGAAAATTGAAACGTCAAAAATTTAAAATCACTTGTCAAAATAAATACTGTTTGATTTTATTTAAAGTAAACACATCTGGGTTAACATAAAAAAGTGAGAAATTTTTAAACAAAATAACTTTTATTTTTCTATATTAACAGTAGTTCTATTTGTAAAGAAAACAATGCAATATAACAAATATACTTTTTTTTATTTTTTAAGTTGCATTTCATTTAGGTTATTTTTTCAAATTACGGTTGCCGTATTCTTTTGATTTTACATTCCACCTGCCAGAAAATGATAAACTTAAATAGATTCTAAACATCCTTATTAAATAAAAATCCGTTATCTGCTTCACCTTCTTTATATTTTCTCTTCGTTTTCAAAGCGAAAATGAACAAATGCATGGTCAAGCATTCAATCGCAAATATATTAATGTCAATCTTGACTAGAAATCCAAAAGTTTCGATTTTGCTTCTGGCAGTGGCACACACATAACGTATGATGATGCATGATGCGATTTTGACCTGTGTATGTAACCCTCGAAAATTGTATTTTGTTTAGCCGGGGGTAAACAAAAGTGCAGAGTTGCTTTGTGCTTTTTTTTTATTGTTCACATAAGCTGAGTGAAGAGTGTGGAGAGATGTTTTCTTTTGATTAAAAGCACCCTTGCACCAAAAGAAAATCAAAAGAGAAACGACGTTTAAAAATCGCAGTAGAAAATAAGTTGATACATTTTTCAAACCACCCTATTCAGAATTGATTTTAGCGACATCTTTAGTTTCATTACATCTAATATGTTAATGGTTCTTGTACTAACTAACTCTACACACAATTACCAAAAGCTTTTAAGTTTTCGCTTGCATTAAGGGCAAAGTGCTGACAGAAATGTGACGTGACGTTTGCAGCATCGTCGCTGAAAAATTCGATGTTAGTTTGAAGTTTCTCAATTTTCTTTTTTGTTCATTTTGGAAAAGTATCTCGGATTACGTCTACGTGCATTTAAGGACGTCCACAAATTCAGTTCAGATTCACGTGTACGTCTCGAGCTCAATTTAATTTACCACCGAGGCGTCGAAGCCAAGCCAATCAAGTACCAAGAGCAACACGGCTGTTTAGTGTTTACTCGTCTCGTCTGTTTATTCGATTCAGTGGACACCGAGGTTGTTTCAGCGCAGTAGGTATTTAAAACCAAGTACGAACGTAAACAATTCATCATTTAGTTCGTCGACTCCAAACGAATAGGACGGTTTCCGATCGATTAAAAAAATAATTTTGTGAAAAACATTAAGTAAGAAAAAAAATTTAATTTAATATTCTCAAAATGAGTTCCCTCGTAGTAAGATGCACAAAAACTCACTGTGAACTTCTAACACAAATTGCCAAACAAGGTAAAATTAAAAAAAAAAAATCCTATTTCTGTGAAAATTTTGTGATGAAATAAATTTGCTTTTGGTTTTTGTATGTGTTTTGACAATTTCTTTTCTAACCTCCAATTTACCTTCCAAAAACTATAGCAACTTGTTATTCAACCAAGTCTGTTGGACCAAATACGGAAAAACCCAAAGTTAGTGCTCGGTTAACCGAATTCCAGAAGAAAATGCGTGAGAAAACCCCACTTGGCAAATTGGATGAAATTGTCGGCAAACATCCATATCAAGAAAAGGAACCACTTAAGCCGTGGCCAAACAACACCAACCCTTACACCGGCGAAATTGGCGGACCTGCTGGCCCAGAACCCACCCGCTATGGTGATTGGGAGAGAAAAGGCCGAGTGTCAGATTTCTAGTCTCGTTTTATAAGTTCCTGTCTTCATAAGTACCTACCAATTAGCTAGAATTAAGATGCTTTAGTTTATAATAGATTTGCGAAAATGTAAAATAACTTATTTTTTAAAGACTGCTTTCGCAATCTTAAATAGTTTTGTAAATTCGAAATGCATAGAATAAAAAAATGTAATTGTTATGTGAAAAAAAAAAGATAATTTTGTGTTTCTGTTTGGAAAATTGCTGACCATTGTTTCTGTAACATTGCAATCAAGTTTCGTTGAATGGCGCATACAAAAAGGGGAAAGCTTTTCCAAGGCTAAATTTTAGGGGATAGGGAAATTAACAAAGAATGTTCTTTAAAGTTAAGCTAATTATTGCTTTTAAAAATTTAAAGGAATTTGATTTTTTTCGGGAATAACATTTAAAATTCACGAAAGGGTAACGTACATTTTAGTTTGAAATGCGTTCTTGATGATCAAAGCGAGATCTTCCGATGGAAGTAATATTTTTGGTAGGTAATTTCTAAAAAAGTGTGACTTAGATGTTACTAACTACGGATTTGTTTGAGCCTAATTTTTCAAAACATTTGTTAAAGGTCCTAAATTGTGTCCCTCATTGGTGAATATCTCAATATGTTCAAGACTTTCTGATATGTTTTTTTTTTTTTTTTCCGAAAATGCATGTATTTTATTTCAGCACAGATCTGTAATGTTTACTTTAAAAAAATATAGGTTCCTAGGTATTATGAATATTTTTTAATATAGCCATCATTTGACACGCTATATGACCAAAGAGGTGCGAATAATTGTGCTATCAGTTATAAAAAGCCATAAACCGTTTTTCAAATATTTTTGTGTTTAAAAACACCGATAGTTTTGAATGATATGACATATACACCTACATATGTACGTAATTTTACCTGAAGAATAACAAATAAAGCATTAATCAATTAGAATATTATTTCCTGTTTAAATTTAAGATATATAGGTACAAAAGGTACCTATTGTGAATTCATAAATTCATGAAGAATAACAACCCTCTCTTTCTAAATTTAGTAGGTATGCAACTTTATAATATTTTTTCTGAAAATTAAAACCATTCTCTTCTTTGGCCTCTGTAATTTTCATACTGCTATCTTTAACGTTGAAGTATTTTTACAGATTTATAGTTGGAATACCTAAGCTTTATAACAACTTTGGGTTTATAAAAGTTCATAACCTTCAAAATATGAAATGACATTTTATTTCTTGAAATACCTAATCCACTTTATTTAAACAAGGAATTTTTTTTTATTCGAAAATTTTAAACAGTTATTTGTGTTTTTTATAAAATAACTTATACAAAATGAGTTAATTAATTTACTAATTATATAGACATTGTGGTGAAGACAAGCAAGTGCATTTAGAGTATAAATGTCTCCACCGAACCCATCTAAACATAAAATTGATTTACATAAGTATGTATATGACCTATCCAATGATTTCGATGACCTATGAACCATCATCAATGTTGTTCGGTTGTTATACCCTTAATTATATTCTCACTCAATTGCCATAATTGCTCTGCCAAAGTTTTACTCTGCGCCAACTTACTTGGTTCACAGAAAAAACAATTATTGAAATATAATCCAGTGAGGCCAGTGAGCTCAGTGGCCGTTGCACAGTAAACCGTCGTCGCTGCGGCTTGTTGCTGAAAAAACGAAAAAAAAAAAAAAAAAAAAAGGGGAGATTCCAAAAATAAAAAAAAGTAAGACCACATTATATACCAACCACTGATTTAGTAAATGGTCGGGCAATTGCAAAAAGCAGACGATAAAACCACCAATTTCGGCTGATTCTTGTTGAAACCATATTGCCTGGGTGCAAAGAAAATACAGATATTCCACGATGTTTCCATTTCTATTTGAAATAGAGAATCAGTTGGAAAGCGTGTACCTACATAATCTTATATTTATGGCGTTAAAATGAAGAATTACCTCAGCCAGATGCATGGAGAAGAGCACGTTACACAGTTTGGCATTGTTGTATGCCATCATACTCCAAAATTTGGCCGCAGGCGGTGATAGATGCTGTTCGGTCAAATGATCTGCGGGTAGGGTAGAGAATCTGAAAATAAGCAAGAGGGAAGTAATAAATCTATGCGAGACCGAGAAGTCAGTTACAAAAGGAAGAGAAAAAGTGTACGTGACTAAGCGCAGACAATCAGCCGTTGCCTGTTGGTTGTGCCTAGCACTGTTGCACTGATTCTGGGTGAGGCCTTGTGTTTGGCCATGTATGTATGTTTGCAAAAGTTTTCTTCCGTAGTATAAGTAAATAATGTAATTTTTTTATTTAAAAAAAAGTAATTCATAGATATACCTCCTACATTATCCATATTCATATATGATAATAATAATTGTTATTTAGTTCTTAAACTTTATATATAAATGTAGATGCTTACCTATATGTGGGTTCTAGATAAATAAATTACCTATTCAAAATCGATATAAATTCAAATGCAACTGATTCTATTTATATTTTAATAATATATGTTTGTACAAAGCATCAAATGATTAATTAATACGGCGTTTAGACTCGTCGGACTTGATTTTGAACATACAATTTATCTAGTTATATGTATGTATATACGTATGTATAAGTAAGTTAAAATATTGAAAGGTAGGTATAACACCGTCAGATTATGTGATAAAGACTTATAAAATGTTGGATTTGATTGCAACAAGCAGTGTTATTTTTTTAAAGTTTCGGCTAATGTCAAACCTATTCAAAACTGCTACAGTATAATTAAAATTTAAATATACATATGTAAATGATAAGTAAATACTTTAAAATTGATTTGTATAGGCGGCAAAGACAATAACAAACTAAGTCGTAAGGTAGGTAGGTAGTATTATGTCAGTAGATAAATATGAACAAATTAGCAGTAACCACCGTTTTGCAGATATGCATGAAATTTACACTTTAGACTGAAAAATTGTTAAAAAATAAATATGACTGCATATAAATTTATTACACAACTTCTGAAATTGTTTTGACACCAACGCAATGTACACAATCTGATTTCTCAATTTATGAGAAAAAATTTTAAAATCGTTGGAGAAAAATATTTTTTTTTTAA
This sequence comes from Epistrophe eligans, assembly GCA_951394125.1. Classification (NCBI taxonomy): domain Eukaryota; kingdom Metazoa; phylum Arthropoda; class Insecta; order Diptera; family Syrphidae; genus Epistrophe; species Epistrophe eligans. The sequence continues at coordinate 28,532,375 of OX596030.1, forward strand.
TTTTGAAAACATTTTGAAGAAAAAAAAAATGGTATAGATTAGGCTCTATTAATTTTGAAAAAAAAAATCATCTACCTACTCATTTCCGAAATATCGAATTTTCAAAAAATTATTTAATTTTTTTGTTTAAATTCATTTTTTTTTTTTTTGAAAATTTTGATATGCAATATTATTCAAACTTATCAGCGATGCCCTTGTGTAAAAATTTCATTAAAATCGGTTCAACCGATAATGACATAGTCGAATTCCAAAAAAATGGTTCTATGAGAGATACCATTTTTAATCGATAGATAATTTTTTTCCAATAATATGGTAGATCGTAAAAATTTTAATCAAAATCGTAGGAGATGTTTTTGAGAAAAATGAGGTTTTCCTTTCCGGTTTTTAAACACTTGTATAAGAGGTACCGTTATTTTTGGTCATACGAATAATTTTTATTTAAAATCTGTTAGATAATGTTAAAAAATGTCAAATTTAATTCAAATTGATAAAGTCGTTTTCGAAATATTAAGTCCTCAAAAAATTGAAACTTTTTTTAAAAATCCAATTTTGGTATACAATACTTAATTTTTTGAAAGTTTTTTTTTATAAAAAAAATTGGTCAAAATCACATTTTAGCCGTTTTTAAGAAAATCGAAAATCTATGGGAACCATAACCATTTTTCCGACTTTTGTTTATAAATTGTAGCATTTTTGTAAAAAAAAGTTACTGGCGCAAAATTTTAAACGATTTAGTATGATGTTAAAGCATTTTCAATATGATAAAAATGCCTTAACATCTTACTAAATCCTTTAAAATTTTGCCCCATTGAAATTTAAAAAAAAAATTGTGGCACGTTTTTGAAAAAAATAAGATCTTCATAATTTGGTAAAAAAAATTGTACGGCAGGTACCTACCGTTATTTTTGCTCTAAAAAATAAAGTGAAAAAAAAAAAACGTGTCGGGGGAAAAACCGGTAGGTACCAAGTTTAGACAGACAGACAGAATTGCGAGACCCACTTTAATCTCGAGTTCGATTTTTTTTACATAGTAAAGTAAAAATGATGTTTTTGGACATGATGTCATTTTGCTTCAGCGCCTCAAAATTCTACCTACCTACCTATTATATATGAACAACAAAATTGTAAATAAGTGTAAAGCTAAGCCGCGCTCAGATCAAAAATAATTTGCGTTTTGCGCAAAAAAATATCAGTTTAGACGTCTGATCACACACATTTCTGTGTCACATTCAAAGCACGTTATCCAATTTTGGTGGATTTTCGGAAAATTTTTGAAAATTTAATTTTATTTAAATAATTATTTTTTTTGCTTTTTAATTTTGCGTTTTTGAAATTTTACAATTGATTTTAAACTAACTTAGTGATAAAGTGATAAGGTATAAGACTTAAATGTTTAAGCACATGTGTGTTTCACTTCTGACATCTGACCTATGCATGTTTCAAAATTCTAGCTCTAAATTTTAAAATCGAAAAAATTTCAACATTGATACCGAACACAAATAAACATATAGAAAAAAGCAAGTTTATAAGAACGCCATTACTTTATTGTAACAATAAATATAAAACATCAAAATTTAATTGAAATATTGCGAAACAAATCGATTTCCGCAAATATTTTGTTTGTTTTTGTCTTATTCAAATTCTCCGCAATACAAAAAATACTAGATTGTAAAGTCATGAATAATTAGGTATGCATGATGAATTTTAAAATTTCCTAATGTAGGTACATCACATGAAGACCTATGTACATATTATGTATGTGCCATAAAGTTTACTAATTTTCAGTAACCCACAAATCTTAAATAACCTTCTAGTTCTTAATTTTAAAAAGCCGTAAATGTATATCTGACTTATAACTGGTTTTTTAACTTGGCCTGTCTCAACCGTTCTAAATTTGCAGCAAATATCACGTATCAAAATTAAATCTTAAACAACAACAACAAAGACAAAAACAAACTCTATTGCGTCAAACATCTGCGCTGGCCAAAGTCCACAATAATCATCGAACTCCTATCAGCATTGGGGTATTTTTATATAAATTACGGCGAATAAGCTGTGCAACGATAAAATGAAATAAATGTCGAAGCCTTAATTGTACACAAATATGATTGCTTGCTCAAATGAATGCAGCATACAGAAATTCTATATTTAGAAACAAAAGATTAGATTTGAATTAAGATTGATTTGTGTCAATTGTGGTCGTTGTTTTTTTTTTTAATTGGGCAGATATCAATGACTTCAATTAGGAAAATTAAAAACAAACGCCAAAGTTTTATCTGTGGCCAGAGTTTGAATTCCATATTAATATACCTACCTATTAGTAGGAGTGTTTTTTCTTAATAAGTGTCTAAATAATGTGGCTTAATTGCAGATACATATTTAATTTTGATCATGTCAATCTTTGATCATGTCATTCATGAAATATACGTTGTTATAATTGCACCATCGCCCATTTTTTAAGTTGATAATAATATCTTATGTCGAATTACTTTCAACAAAAGAAATCGATTTTTTTTTCCAAACAGAATCGATTTTTTTCTGTTTTTGGAAGGAATGTGTAAAGAATCAAATTTTTGTTTTGTTATTGTGTGTGTGGTGCTTGACAGCTTAACTAAATGAAACTTATTGTTATTATCGCTAAATTAATTTTTTTTTGTTTAAAAAGAGCGCACAAATATTTTATATATACATATACATATGTAATTAAAATATTCACTGAAATTATAATTCTTTGCAACCAAAAACACAGTTTGCCTTCTTAAAACGCAGCGAAATTTAATTTGAAATTTTAGAAATGTCAAATCTTGATAGTGTGTTGCAAATCGATGTAAATTCTTTTTGAAATCTTGTAAAATATGCTAGATTTGTTTGACATAAAAAATTCGGTTCTTTTTCTAAACCTAATTAAATCTTTAGTTGAAAGGAATTCCACATTATTTTTTATATTGTGCATAAATAATAATATTTTTTTTTTAACATTGCCAAATCAAGTTAAAAGATTAGTTTGCTTTTGTTTATTTTTTTTACTAGGTAAATACAACTGCGTAGCAGAAAAAAAACTTGTGGTAAAAACAGATTAGTGAAAAAATATAGATTTAGACTTGTTTTATCATTGAATAAATACAAATACAATAGGCGGATTTGCAAATCTCTGCAATCTCAAGATAGGGTCCCTAAGTTTTGTTTTCAAAACAGACAAATTTTTCTTCAATCGCTTAATCAACATTAAACTATTTATAAGGAAATATGAAAAAAAAAAACAAATAAATTAATAAATTAAATTAGATTTTAAAAAGTCTTAAAAAATGGCTTTATGACTTAATAGGTACTTTTCAACGTTTGTTTTTGCTATTATATGAGGTGAAATGGGGTAAAACGAAAAAAAATAGTCATATTTGAAGCATTCGTTCTGTTTCTTAAGGGTTATATTCGGAGGGTGGGCTTCAAATATATTTTTTTAAATTATCTGTCCCGAAATCACCGCCACAGAAAAAAAACCATGAGTTCCTGAGGTCATTTCAAGTCGAAAAACTTAAGAGGTAATTTTAATTGCTTCGTTTTCGACATATAACGGTTTTTATGCAGAGTTAGAAATTTGTATCTACCGTACATTTTTTTTCTGTGTGGATAACGGTTTTATTATTAAACACAGTTTTAAAGCATTTTTAGGTTATTTTTTTGACTTCGATATGATTTTTTTTTCACAAAAATAGGTATAATGTTTGTATGCAGAAAATTGCTCCGGTAACCAAATCTGGTGGTGGGGTAAGACTTACTCTTGTCATATTCACTATTACCGAATCTATAAATCTGTCGCCCATCCCTGATTCATACAAACATTTTGTGTAACTTATTAAATTCTAATGTTTCGAAAAAATACATCTTCCCTACCTTCGCAGCAAGAAAAATATATTCGGTTCAAAAATCTACAATTATTATCGTTTTCCGATCCCTTTAACATCTTTAACATAAAACACACACAAGAAGTGGAGTGGGTATTGTATATACATATATTTGTATTGTATTGTTTAAACATTTTCAATCAAATATAAAAATGTATTTAAAGTAGGATAAAAAAAAATAACTCTGTACAGTTTACATTGTAAACTACATACGTATACATTAATATCTATGCACCTAAAACTCTATTTTCGTTTGTTTATTATTTGACCTATTTTCAAACTTCTCACACACATGGCTGATTGTTTACATTTTGAGTAGGTACATGTTCCATTGTTTGCATTCGATTTCGCCCTTTACAAAAATTCAAAATAATCTCCCCACAAGCAGATATGTAATGTATGTATATACTATAATAACGTAAATATATGGCACACGCACATGTTTCAAGTCATGTAGGTACACCATACTATGTACGTCGATGTCGTCGATCGTGTTAGATGCAGGCAATCGACCGTTTTATTTGTTGTGTAGCCTTGGTTTAGATTTTAGAAAAAAGTGAAACCATGTATGTACTCGTATATAAGCAAAGGTTTCATAATGATCGAAAAAGCATTTGAATGAACAATAATTATTCTCCCGCAGCAATACGACAATTTTATTTTTTATTCAAGATTACAACAACAAACGACAAAATCATCTAGTCACACTTATGTTATTATTAAATATTTAATACAACGGAAAGCAAAGGGAGACATTTTGTATGAACTAAAATAAAGTGCACGAACGGGTCACTTTAAGTTGCTTTCATAAAAATAGGTAATTATCTAGAAATTAAAATTAAAGTTTTTGAAATAGCTTATGAATGCCAAAAATAATAATCAAATTTCTTTGGTTTATAAGTTAAGGAATCAAATCCGTATATAATTTTTTACTTCAATATACCTACAGGAGTGATCTAAATAACAATAATAAGGCCTGAACTATATGTACATATGTATATATGTAAATAAGAAACAATGAGAAGAGCGTATCTAGAATTGATGGTTTCTTGTGTTAAATTATTGTATCGTAGTTACCAAATAGGCATAAAATTTCTCCTATCATGATATTTGTCCATGTAATCTAAATTATGTACCTATGGTATCTTTCGGTGTGTGACATAAGAAATTGGTATCAGTATTGATACTATATTGTGGATGTGACCTTAATTGAATGAAAATGTATGCGGGTGGAAGAAATAATCTTTTACTTTTAAGTTATTTTCGCATCGATTTTAAACTAACTAGTAACTTCATGACTTAAAACAATAAAATCGTTTGCAAAATTAGTGCCGAAGCGATTTAATAAAAGTTTTTTCTAAAAACTAACTAAATTCGAATGGTAAAGAATTCAAATTGATAAAAATTTTAAACTTGTGTGCAATTACAAAAAATGGAAAAAAGTCACAGAACAAGTTAGAAGAGAAAAGGAAAGGACTGCCTAAAATGCAATTTTTACAAGCATGCATTTTGGTTTCATATCGACAAATATTATGTAAGTCATAATACAAGATTCATAAATGATTAACGCATAACGAGTAGAAGAGTAAGACAGAAACAGAATGCATGTTCAGAAAATAAGACCAAATTCCTAAACACAAATTTGCAAAGCAAAATCCATGCAAAGCAAATGCAAAAAGCAAAATATTTTTTACATTTACATTTGAATTTAGGAATTCGGCCTAATATCTAAGAAAAGGATCTTAAGATTTTTTTTGACAAATATGTACTGAGAAAAAGAAGATTTGGATACTATTAGTCGCTTTTTGACGGAGCGAAGTCTTCAAAATCTCATTTTCCTGAACATGCCTATAGATAAAAAAAAAATTATCAAAAAAATAAATGATTTTCTTTACGCGTTTTTTTCTGTTTTCATCAAGAACAACCAAAAAATTACCTACAAAACTACTTTTTTTCAATAATTTTCTACTTACAACAAAAACGCATTAAGAATAGTATCTCAGTATCGCTTGATCGTGAACGTGTTCACTGATGCCGCCCACTTTTGAATCCCCCAAAATAGTTATAAGTAAGTAATGATTTTCACATCAAAATGGCAAATCCGTGTCAGGATAGCATAATTTATAAGAACAGAAATTCAAATTGAAAAAAGGCATGATTTTAGATCGCTCGAAACTGAAAAAAATAGTTGTGCCATTATATCTATACCTTTTGTATCTTTCGGTGTGTGACATAAGTTAGTACCTATGTATTATTCTCAAACTAAAATCTGAATTTGTACATACGTACATTATTTTTGAATTTGAATTTTTCAATTAAAAGGGAACTGTCAACCCACTAAGCTATGTTGGTTCCAAACAAAAAAAATATATTTATAACGGTTCCGATTGAAGAAATCGGAAGAAATCTCCCACTTAAATCGGACAGGCAAGCATATTTTTTTTTGATTTCGCAATGTGTGTATAACTAGGTACGAAGGAATTTCTTGAACGATTAAAATACACTTTTCACTACCATTTGTAGAAACTTTAAATTTTCCACATACAATTTACTGGATATAATAAAAATATATAAAATCTTACCTATGTGACTCTGACGATAAGACAACAACTCGAGTTTTATGATCAAACAGCGATTCCAATTCAAGAGTGAGATAAAAATGTGATAGATGACTAACTTGAAATATTGTTTCTATTCCATCTTCAGTAACCGAGTAGGGAAGGGCAAATACGCCAGCATTTAAAATAAGGTAATCCACATGACTGCAATTGATTTATCGTAAATAAATAACAAAAACTTAACATGTAATATTGATTTAAATTAACTTACTTTACAGTTTGCTTAAGTTCTTTTGTGAAGTTTTTCACGGATTGCAATGAACTCAAATTGAGAAGCATAAATCTACACTTCCTGCCAGCAGCTGATTTTTCGGTAGCAATCTTTTGTATGGCCTCTTCTGTTGATTGTTGATTTCTGCACGCAAAGATCACTTCACAACCATGTAACGCTAATGATCTCGCCGTTTCCAGGCCAATGCCAACATTGCAACCAGTTATTACGGCTAATTTACCAGACAGGTCTTTGCCATGGAGCACTTGAAGAGCAGTTGTGCTAGAATCGAAACGTTGACGTACATCGGCAATGTTCATAGTTGGTACTTCAGCAGCAAATGCTAGTCGTGGATCTGTGTAGGTCACTTGATTGGTACTTTTTTGCAAAAATGCTGGTCGATTAGATTTTTCGTCAAGTATTTTCTCCCAACCAATCGGTAACTCGCCGGACACACGCTTTGATTTGCCAGTCCTGGGATGAACCCATTGTGTTGATTTGTTTTGATGGCTACATTTAAAAATGTATATTATGTAGGTAGATATAAAAAAATATTACAAGATATCGTTCTAAATCGAACTTTGTACTTTGTATAGAAAACATGACCGTCGTCAGTAGCTCGTTCTTCCCATCCAGGAGGTAATTCGTCCTCACTATCTGAATCCGGTAAAAATCCTGGCATATTAAACAAATAAAGTTCTGGCAAACTAGGCAAAGTATTGAATAGCAAAATAAATTCCCAACAATAACAATTAAAAATAATTTCGTATTACATTAACAATTCTTATCAGAGCTATCGATCCGCGATGACAACAAATAAATTGGAGTAGTTCTGTTCGAGTTATCATTTTTTGGAGACTTCATGTTTTGAAAAATTTAATGACATTGCCAGACCTTTTTTTATTTTGTTAATAAAAAAATTATGACACCATGAACTTGAGACACAAATCCCCTATTTCCCAAAACTGAGTTTTGAAAGCAAATTGTTAAACATTATGTAATGTAAATTTGAACGCAGTTCCTCAGTAAGATTCCTCACTTCTGCTTTCAAAAAGCTGAGACTGATATTTTTTTGGATTCGTTTGCTTAATTATTTTTATCGTAGTTGATCAAATTATACAAAAGAGATGTAAAGTACTTTAGACTTCTAGCGGAAAGATCTTGTTCAGGTTTCTACTTCTCCTCATTGAAGCTGACAGAAGTTTGCTCAGTGAGATCTCAGAAACGTGAACTGTCTTATTGCTTTCCAGCATGAAGTAACATATTTCAATGTTCCTCCTGGTTCAATATGGTCCTCCTCCTAGCGGAAGAAATTCGCAGTTTGGGATGCTACGCGAACCAACTTTTACATATAAAAAAATTTGTAACAAGGAAACGGATCTTAAAAGGAACATTTTTTTCTCAAAATTCAACAGTGGAACGTACCTTCCGTTAATTTTTGTTGGTTGTCAAACGTCAACTGCAAAAAAAAAAACGAGAACAATGAAAAGGAGTTTTTTTTTATGTCGTCGGCGACCAAGTTATGTCAACATTTCTTTTGGAATTAAAATTAAAAACTTCCAATCAATCACAAATCGATGAAAATCTAATCCCCAGATTCAAACAAAGCGATTTATCTTACAATGATTTCTATTGGAATTACATGAATTCTAACTGGCCAGTGATTTTAACATCCGTATCCAATGACTGGGAATGTCGCCACCATTGGACAAAACAGACGACCACGTCAAACAACGAAACCACCGAAATAAATTTCAAATACCTCAAACAAAAAATTGGTAATTGCCAAGTACCAGTGGCGAATTGCTCCAAAGAATACTACAATAGCCATGAAAAATGTGAAATGAAATTTTTTGATTACCTGGACCAATGGCAGATGTCTGCCTTTGATACTAATCGCAACCTCTACCTCAAGGATTGGCACCTGAAGGCACTAATGCCCGCATATGATTTTTACAGAGTTCCTAAATATTTCGCGTCCGATTGGCTAAATGAATACCTCATCGATAGAAAGCTGGATGATTATAGATTTGTTTATATGGGTCCAAGGGATTCGTGGTGAGTTGTTTACAGAATACATGTAATTACATACTACTTTAAAGCATTCAAACAAAATGTTGACTGTCGCCTCATTCTTAGGGTCTAAATAAATGTTTAAATCATTACTACTATCAAACTATTTTTATACACATTACTTACGTTTTATGTTGTTGTTACTTCACTTCAAGGACGCCCTTTCATGCGGATGTTTTTGGTTCCTACAGCTGGTCAACCAACATTGCCGGCCGCAAACAATGGCTCCTTTTGCCACCACAAGAAGAACAGAAACTAACCGACTCTTTGGGCAATCTTCCATTTCGAATCACCGAACAACAACTTACCGAGAAAAATGTGAAATTTTTTACAATTATACAGACAGAGAATGAATCTATTTTTATACCGTCCGGATGGTATCATCAAGTGTGGAACCTAACCGATACCATTTCGATAAATCACAATTGGTTCAATGCGTGCAATGTGCCAACAATTTGGCGCAATCTCGCCAATTGCATGCAGCGAGTCATACACGAAATCGAAGACTGTCGTCAAATGGATAATTTCGAAGAACATTGCCAGACAATGTTGCGTGCAAGCTTCGGCATGAACTATTCGGATTTTTTGAATATTTTAGAGCATATCATCACGAAACGTTTGCATCAATGCATCAACAATAATAACATAGCAAATATACTTTTTGATACTTTTACACTGAGTGACTTCCATGTGCGATATGATTTAGCTATAATCGCCGACGTTTTAGAAGCAATAAAAAATGATGATGTTGTACAGACAAGAGCGGAATTATGTGATAGATGCAAGGAATTGACAGACCAAACAAAGGGTTTCAAATTCGAGTGAGAATTAAAACAAACACAAAAATGTTGAATAATTCCATTTTTTTAATTATTAAAAGAGGAAACAGTTGCCTACCGATAGATATATTTTAAATATATTTTTAAATTATGATAAATTGATTTCCGTGATTATTTTTGTATTTATTAGAATCTTTGGAAAATCGCTACATAGTATGGAGATCTTCGGGCGACAACGGAAGTTCATCTGTGTGTAATTTTTTACATTGCGAGACTCACTACTGTTACTGCATTTTTGAGCATGCACGCATTGCACTCATTTTTTATATGGCGCACCCACTGGCATTCTTTTTTCAGGTCTATCAGGCCAAGAAACCTCCACGGACATTAATAAAAATTTGCAACTGTTTAAGTCACATATTCTTTAAAAAGATTTACCATATACCTAACCCTATTTTTTATTATACCATGTACCATCATTGCATTCTTTTTGATATTATAACTTGCCATTCAATGGAATACGTAAAACTCCATTCTTAATCAGTTTTTTTACATCCTCAGGGCTCTGCCCAATTTCAGCTAAAATATCACAAGCCATATCAAGTGGATTAATATCTGTCTCAAGTCCTATTTTACCGGGAGTTCTGCTCAGTTTTGGAGCAGGATTTGGAATAATTTGGTCTTCAGAAAGTTGAACAAAAGATTTTCGAGTGTTATTGTGATCATGTTTCATAACATCCTTCCAATCTAGCACAGGATAAACACAAGCATCTATATCTTCAAAGATCTCTGTCCATTCTTGTTGAGTTTTTGATAAAAATGCCTGAGTAACAAGTTCCTTTCCTTCTTCATTTGAAATAGATCGTTCGATTTGAGGTAATCCGAGTTTATTTACGAAAATTTTAAAGAATTGTTCTTCAACAGCACCAACAGACATAAACTTGGCGTCCTTTGTTTCATAGGTGTCATAATAAAAGGCTCCAGTATCTAGTAGACTAGTACCACGTTCTCCACCGGACCAAAGTGGAGATTTTTGAGACATAGTTATCCAACTCGAAATGTATGCAACACCTTCAACCATTGAACTATCAATGATTTGTCCTTTTCCGGATCGGTGGCGCTCAAGTAAAGCCAGACAAATGCCCAATGCACATAGCATACCACCTCCAGCAAAATCAGCTAGAATGTTTATAGGAGGAGTTGGTTTTTCTTTGTTTCTGCCCAAGAGGGAAAGTATTCCTGACAGAGCAACGTAGTTAATGTCATGTCCAGCACGTTTTGCTAAACGACCATTTTGACCGAATCCAGTTAGACGAGCATATATTAATTTAGGATTATCTTTGCAAAGGATATCCGGTCCTAGGTTTAATTTCTCCATGACACCTGGTCTGAATGGTTCTAGCAAAACATCATAAGACTTAGATAGTTCTCGAATAAGTTTCTGGCCATTGGAATCTTTCAGATTTACGGCAAGTAACCGTTTTCTACCACCTAGAAAATTGAAGGGATTCTCGAGAACCTGCAATAAATGACGTTAGAGATTTATGGTGTCGGAAATTTAAGGTGTAATCAATACTTTGTCTATTACAGTCACAGAAGCACCAAAGTCCGAAAGAATTTTTCCACAAAAAGGCCCCGGAGCAAGGCCACAGAATTCGAGAACTTTAATTCCTCTAAGTGGCATGGTTTTTGTTTTAATATTGAAATTTTGTTGGCGAAGGAGTGATAAAATTTTGTTTAGTGAACAATCGGCTGTATTTTAATAAACTTTTTTAATTTATTTTGATTAAAAGAACTTGATCTTAATTAAAATTAAATGGTAAACATTAATTATTATCCTGTGATAGTGGAATAGTGTAGTGGGTCCAATGTCTACAAAAACAACGAGACCGACAAGAAAAACATAGAAAAATTTAAAGTGATGCCAATTTTTATTTTAGTAAATTTACTTCATTCTACCTAATGTATCCTCTGCTAAGACAGCTTTTAAACGCTGCAAATATGCTGCAATTATCCTTGCAATTTTTGAGCATGTAGGTGGGGGACGTATGCGGTGTCCGGGGTAGACAAAGTTGCAGAGGTTGAAATAATTGCAGAGTTATCGCTCTTTCTTCTTTGTGCTTTTTCTTATTGTTTGAGACATAAGCGGAGTAAAGAGTGACGAGATATTATTTCCTTCTCATTTAACAAAAATTGCAGGTATTAAAATTTGCAGCGTTTAAATGGATGCTGCAATCGGAAAGAAACTCAAAAGAGAATTGCGGATAGAAATTGCAGTCGTCTAAAAGCAGTCTAAGACTGCTTTTAGACGACTGCAATTTTTTAACGGCGTTTCTCTTTTGAGTTTCTTTTCGGATTGCAGCATCCATTTAAACGCTGCAAATTTTAATAGCTGCAATTTTTGTTAAATGAGAAGGAAATATCTCTTCACACTCTTTACTCCGCTTATGTATTAAACAACAAGAAAAAGCACAAAGCAGAAACAGCGATAAATCTGCAATTATTTCAGCCTCTGCAACTTTGTTTAACCCCGCCACCGCATGCGTACCACGCCAACGTGTTTAAAAATTGCAGGGGGTAATTGCAGCTTTTAAAAGTAGTCTAACCAAAATGAAATAATTTGTTTTCTAGAAACACCGCAACTTTCAATTTGACTTTTAAGAAATGCCAAATCATAATAATTTGTTTTCAGTAAAATCTTGCTAAATTTGCAAAATTTTCTTTAACAGAAAAAAATCAATTTTGTTTAGAAAAAATTCAAACAGAATCGATTTTCTGGTTGGATGGAATTCGTAATTAAATAGCCCATCAAATATTTGTATCTGGCATTGCTGTAGTGCGAAAAAATAGAAAAGTTTTTGGCATTATTACAGAATGTCAAACCAAAAGAAAATCAACAAATTAAAAAAAGTTTCCAAGCAAAACATTTTGCATTTTGTGTTTTTTCCTACTTTCCGTTCTGCGTGTTGGTTAAGGTGGCTTTAAAATTTAAACCTAGTGCATAATCCAAATAAAAAATCAAGAAAAAACATTAAACAATTTCAAAAACAAAGTTCAAGTGCGTGTGAGTCATTAAGTTGTCGATTTGAACACCAATTAAATCAAAATAATTCGGCTAAAACAATCGAAAACATGAGCAATTGCTCGCAATTTGAAATAGGAAAATAGAACTTGGAAAATATTGATGAATACAAGCGAAAGACCTTCGATAAGCACCAATAGCAAGAAAAAATTAAAAATTAAAAAACAAACAACCGTGAAAAAAGAACAACAAAACAAACTCATATATTGTGTCTATAAATGAAATCTATACGTAACAAGAGAGAAAGTTTAAATTAATAAAAATTTATTGGAAACGGAAAATATCTACATACTTGGTTGATTTTCCTCCATCTGTAAGTTAAAAGAAAAAAAAAACAACAACTTGCATGCTTTTGCGATTCTCGCACAGAAAATAAAACAAGAGTTGAAACAAAAAAAAAAAAAAACAGGAATTTCCAGACGAATGTATTTTCGTTTGTTTTTTGTTAGTTTCTTATCGATTTAGTTTTCAAGTTGGAAAATTTCTTCTTTTTTTTTTCTTCCCTTGAAAACCATGAAATTTTTTTTAAGCCGTCCGTCTACGGGTTTATGGTTGCGTTGTTTTTGTTCGTCGATCGATTGTTTTTTATTTATAATACACTTCTCACCAAAAATTAAGGGACAAGGTTTTTTCTTATGTTAAACAAAAATATGTACTTGATTATGTTTTTATTTAACATGGGAATCATTATAATGGCCTACCAAGGTAAGGTAGCAAAGCTTAAAAGACATCAGAATTAATAATACATTCAGTCAAAAAGTTTTTTGAGTTAAAAAAATTTAGTTTTATTGTTCCTCCAAGTCTGAAGCAAAAACAAGAATTGGCGGTTGCCCATAATTTCTCTTTTATTTCAGGAAACTTTTGGGCCCTACTTACCAAAGATCGGACACATGGACGTATGTATATACGACTATACGTCCACGATCAGACTAGGGTTCCCAACCGTACTATAATATATAGTATTGTACAATATTCCGGGTCTCTGTACTATATACTGCTGAAGAAATATATAGTACGAAAAAGTACTATATTTCAGTTTGATTTATCAATCATTTTGCAACATATAAACAAATATCAAACACACTTTGATTGCACTTTAAGGTTCCATTTTATACATGTATCCGAATGAGACTAAGTCTTGCTGTCAAACGTCTATAGTTTTCGAATGTTTTAAAAATAAAAGCTTGTTTCAAATATGGAAAGTGGAAGCGGCAGTGGAAGTTCGTCAAACTCCAGTGGTAAATTGACACCTAAAAAACGAAAGGTACAAAAAAGTCTACAAAGACTAATACAAGACTACAACGCAATATTTATCTACAATTGGAAAAAGTGGAATTGGCCAGGTTTTCCAACCTTCTTTGTCGGTTTTTGTATGAATTGTCTCAATTCAAATCAATTGTTGACTGATTTTAATACTAAACGAAATTTGTACGAGAATAAAAAATATGAATGAGTTTAGCGACAGAAAAACAGACCAAAAATGGCAATATATTTTTAAAAAATCCAAAAACAACTTACAAAATGTAATTTCTTTTTTACTCTCTATTCCTGCCACTTCTGCATTTACAGAAAGAATTTTTTTCAATTATGAATTCCAAATGGCGAGAAGAAGCAAGCATTTCACTAATCAAAAATGAACTTTTAATCTACATAAATTTGAAAATTGATTGCGATAAAGCCTATGACACATTTACAAAATTGTTAAACGATGCTAAAAGCACAAAAAAATATAGATTTTATAAAAAATAAATAATTACTAATAATATGTTTGGCCTATTTTTAAAAACAATCGGTTGTCCCGCGAACTGAAATTGTTACTTTTCTAGAAGCAAACGATGTTGTCATGTATTTTTTCATACATATTGAAGAATTTCAGTTTCAGCAAACTTCTGTCAGCTTTACTGAGGACTGAGGTGAAGGAGAAAGTAAAAAACAATCTCCATTTTTTTTTATATAAATTAATCAACTGCCAAAAAAAATAATTAGGCAAGTGATTCCAAAAAAACATATGTAAGTCTAATCTATGTACATATGTCGAATTCCTTTCATCCAAAGATTCTAAACAGAATCGGTTTTTTTTCTGTCAAAACAAATTTGTCAAGCTTTCGCATCATCCTATTAATATTGAAGGTTTTGAATGAAAAAAAAAAAAAAACACTTGGCTGAGTGACACCAAGTTTTTATAGACCGGAGTTATAGACAGTTTCACGACAGTCACACGGCGACCATCGGACTCAGCATTTTACTAGCCACACACTAGTTTTTAATGTACATTCGGTTTCTTTTTTTTGCTATGTACTCGATGATAATAGGTTTCGTTTAATTTTACAAATAAGTTAGACTTTGAAGTAGACTGTGGTGGGCAGGTCACCTACTTCGCATGAGCGAAGAGGAACCGGCTCGGAAAGTCGTTTTCCTGGATTCTAAAAGTAGAGATTGCATTCTGAAAAAAGGGTTTCTTTCAATAAAGGCTAAAAGAAAA
Organism: Epistrophe eligans; assembly: GCA_951394125.1. NCBI lineage: Eukaryota > Metazoa > Arthropoda > Insecta > Diptera > Syrphidae > Epistrophe > Epistrophe eligans. The sequence continues at coordinate 28,547,522 of OX596030.1, forward strand.
ATCTCATGTTATGACTATGCCAGTATCACAGAAAAAGAGTTGTTTATCATCGTAATCTTGAAGATAGTCCTACCAGAAAACATACCTAAGTGAAAACTTTTAAAACTTTTACTGTTACTAAACTTTGTTTACTTACATAAGTGGGAACCTATGTGAACCTGGCACCCGACTTGAAAAAAAAAAATATTTTTTTTCGTCATTCTTAAAGATTTAGGTATGTAGTTGTTTGTAGTGAAGAAATTTTCGTTTGTAGTAAAACCCAAAAAAAGTTATAGGACTTCAAAAAATGACCATCCCCCGACTTTGACGAAACTTGAATTTAACGCTTGATCCACATAGAGAAACAACATACTATGCAGCTTCAGAATCGTTTGTAGTCGTTTGTAGTTCTGGTTTTTTCGTTTGTAGTAACTCGAAAATGAACTTCAAACAACATACTAGCTTCAGAATCGTTTGTAGTCGTTTGTAGTTCTGGTTTTTTCGTTTGTAGTAACTCGAAAATGAACTTCAAACAACATACTAGGTTCAGAATCGTTTGTAGTCGTTTGTAGTTCCGATTTTTTCGTTTGTAGTAACTCGAAAATGACTTCCAAACAACATACTAGCTTCAGAATCGTTTGTAGTCGTTTGTAGTTCTGGTTTTTTCGTTTGTAGTAACTCGAAAATGAACTTCAAACAACATACTAGCTTCATAATCGTTTGTAGTCGTTTGTAGTTCTGGTTTTTTCGTTTGTAGTAACTCGAAAATGAACTTCAAACAACATACTAGCTTCAGAATTGTTTGTAGTCGTTTGTAGTTCCGATTTTTTCGTTTGTAGTAACTCGAAAATGAACTTCAAACAACATACTAGCTTCAGAATCGTTTGTAGTCGTTTGTAGTTCTGGTTTTTTCGTTTGTAGTAACTCGAAAATTACTTCCAAACAACATACTAGCTTCATAGTCGTTCGTAGTCGTTTGTAGTTCCGATTTTTTCGTTTGTAGTAACTCGAAAATGAACTTCAAACAACATACTAGCTTCATAATCGTTTGTAGTCGTTTGTAGTTCTGGTTTTTTTGTTTGTAGTAACTCGAAAATGAACTTCAAACAACATACTAGCTTCAGAATCGTTTGTAGTCGTTTGTAGTTCTGGTTTTTTCGTTTGTAGTAACTCGAAAATTACTTCCAAACAACATACTAGCATCAGAATCGTTTTTAGTTACTACAAACGAAAAAACCAGAACTACAAACGACTACAAACGATTCTGAAGCTAGTATGTTGTTTGAAGTTCATTTTCGAGTTACTACAAACGAAAAAATCGGAACTACAAACGACTACAAACTATTCTGAAGCTAGTATGTTGTTTGAAGTTCATTTTCGAGTTACTACAAACGAAAAAACCAGAACTACAAACGACTACAAACGATTCTGAAGCTGCATAGTATGTTGTTTCTCTATGTGGATCAAGCGTTAAATTCAAGTTTCGTCAAAGTAGGGAGATGGCCATTTTTTGAAGTCCCATAACTTTTTTTGGGTTTTACTACAAACGAAAATTTCGTCACTACAATCAACTACAAACGATTCTCTGTGTGAATCAAGCGTTAAATTCAAGTTTCGTCAAAGTCGGGGGATGGTCATTTTTTGAAGTCCTATAACTTTTTTTGGGTTTTACTACAAACGAAAATTTCTTCACTACAAACAACTACATACCTAAATCTTTAAGAATGACGAAAAAAAATAATTTTTTTTTCAAGTCGGGTGCCAGGTTCACATAGGTTAAGTGGGAATATATATGCATTTTTTTAACGAGTAGTTATAACCTTCAGAATATGAACACCGTATAATAATACTCACCGCCCAACCCTTGAAAAAAAATTAATTTTAAATTAATTATTGTGAGAAGTGTATTATATACTCAAAACTAAACATAATGTTTTTCTATTTCTTTGGTTTTTATTATTCTTCTATTTCTTTGTTTCATTTCCCTATCATTTCTTTATATACAAAAACAAACAAAAAATACAAACACTCACAAAACCTACAAAGAAATGGAAGTTTTTAACACAAAATATGCAGTTATTACAAAACGAACGGACCTTCGCCTTGATCTCTGCGCCCTCCAAGATGAAAAAGAAAACGAAAAAATCCCAATCGAACCAGGAACTTTGGTTAAAGTTTATGACACAACCACAAGTGGTGGCAGCAGTAATAACAACACTCTAAACAACAATAATAGCAATAGCAACAGCAAAACAACATCCGTACAGATTCTTGATTATTTCAATCATAATCCAATTTGTGAGAATCTATACGAGTGCCCGACTTCACATTTAAAACGTATCCACCAGGACATTTGGCCATTTGGTATTGCAATATCAGATCCTACACGCCGCTTGCAATTTTTTTTGAGTACAGAACAATGCAAGCATATTCTGTATCTGCGAGAAGGCGAATTAGTGGCTGTGAATGGAACACTTTTCGGAAGTACGATGCGCTACGAATGTATTGTTCGATATATTGGCCTTGTGCAGGAGATGGGCCCAGGCTACTATTTTGGGCTGCAAATTAGGGTAAACAGCATTGAAATTAGCGCTTTTTTTGTTTAGTTTGTCTTAATTTTGTTAATTATTTATATTTGTGAAATCATATTGTTGAGTTATCATTCTTTTTTTATTTTTCACTTTCGTTGCACTTTGTGGTGTTTTGGTTCTATATTTATATTTCTTTATTTTCATCTTTTCTTTTCGGCATCATTTGAAAAAAAATAAAATATTTGTTAAGTGGTTGCTTTCAAAACAAGAAGGAATATTTGTTTGCTCAACTGATCTAGATGTTAAAAAACTCATTGGCACCATACTCACAGCTAATACACTATCTCATTCTGTTGTCTGCAATAAATATTAGGGTTTTCATTACATCAAACAAAAATCAGCCTCAAAGTTTTGAAAATTGGATAAACTAGTTTAAATATTTTAATAAAATAAAATTACTCTAATCTCGTTGAATTATAACTTTTAGAGACTGATGAGACTGATTTACACGCTTAAACTGTATATACGCCATATTTGTTTATTTCATTATTTAAACATTTTGTTATCAATTCCAACAGAGTTCAGAGAATGTCAGTTCTCCTCAGGAATTGGAAATTCCTTACGTCATTAACTATATGCAATGTGACCCACGATTAGCGTTGATTGTTTCAGCCGACTGGATTGAACCTATTGATTTTAAGAAAAAATCTTTTCCCAGAGAACTTCTTTGCGGGACAATAGACAAAGCTCGTTCAGCTATTGGACTAACAGCACGTCAATCTACATCACGAAAGAGCTATAAAAAATCACCCACCAAAAAAGATTCTCTACTCTTCCCGCAATCGGAGACACAGTTCTACGTGCCTAGTCCAAGTGGAGCTGATGATTACGCCAGTAGCAGTGGTTGCGAAGAAGTCGACACTGCAATGGATCGAGGAGGACGTAGTCTAGCAACAGCACAAAATCCAAAACACCCACGGAAAGATAAGCCCACAATAGCACATAATTTCACCAAAGACGAATCCACGATCTCACTTCCCGTGCCGCAGCCGCAGCCGCAGCCACAACAGCAACAGCAGCACGATCAAAAGGACAAGTCTAATCAAAATAATCCAGAAGATTTGGTTCCATTGGATAACGAAGATTATAATAAATATGTTGAAAATTACGAGCGAAATTTAGAACAGCGCCAACAATATGAACAAAACATTCCACCGGGTATTTTGAAATCCAGCAAAACCACTCAGCCTGCTGTCAATAATCCAGGTGGGGCAGCAACAACAACTGTGAAAAAGAAACTCGTATCAGCGAGCACTGAAGTGCCAGTTAAGCCAGTTACCATCATGAGTCTAGAAGATCGTGATATCATTGTAATTGATAAGGCAGACATCAAGGAATCCACTAAAAATGAAGCAAACGTTATCGTTGTAGATAACCCAAGACAAACAAAAGAAGTTGACTTAGCCGATCTGCTTGGTGGCAATTGGCCAAATAACGCTGGTGACGCTGCAATGGTTCTGAACACATCAGATCAAAACAAATCGCCAAGCATGAGTAATGGTGGCGTAAATACTACAACCACTGCTGGTGGCAGTGTCATTTACGTCAGCAGTAGCAGCAACAGCAGTGTGAGTAGTATGAATCAGAAAATTGATAGTAGGAGTAAATCAGCCAATCCAATGTCACATTTGATTGGCACAAAAAGTTTGGATCGAAAGAATCGAGATACAAACTGGTCGCATTCAGATATGGTAGCAATTCCCACAACTTCAAACGCAGGAGGAACAATATCAGGACCAGGCAATGATGGAATGAAAAAGGAAAAAAGTAAGTAGTATTGACCATTATCTAATGCCGTTTTCCATTCAACTGCTGCATATTTAGGATTCAGATTCTATGTAAATCTTTAGTTGTAAATAAGTCGATTGTGTACGATTTTTCTAATGAAGAGTTTGTCTGACTCAACACCAACTTATTATCAATAGTAAACAAAGCTGCGAAATCATAATTTGTACTTAATCGTTTAGATAAATATCACTTTACTTACATAATGCGCGTAAATACTCCTTGAAATCGAGATTTGCTAATCGAATACTTTGGTTGAATGAATGAAAAACGATATAAAATATCTTTAAAAAAAAAATAAACTTCCTCTTATATTGTTATAAATGTTATAAAAACGCAATACATACATATTTATTATCAAAGTCCAATGACTTAGTCATTTCGTGTCATAGTATAAACGAAATATTTAACATCGATTAAAATTGCTTACATAATCGCAGTACACTACGAAAATAAAGAATTATCTAATCAGATAATAATGATTCATATTATTTGAGGAAACGTGGTGCAATGAAGTGTGTTTGAACGTTCACGTTTTGTTATATTTGTGGTTGTTACTCATTTTGCAAATTATCGAAATTTTATCTTCACGAACGTATCTTATGTCGAATTTCTTCCAATCAAAGAATCGATTCTGTTTAGAAATTTTGTAAATACAAAAAACAAATCTTGCATAATTAGCAAGATTTATGAACGATTTCACTATGATTTGTTCACATACTAGCAAGATTTGACAGTTCTAAAATTTAAATTTGAGTTTCGCGGTATTTTAAGAAGAGAAATTCTGTTTTTAGTTGCAACGAATTTATATATACATATATATTATATATTAATATTATTATTAACAAGAAAATACATTTCACGATAATAACAATAAGTTTCATTTAATTTAATAAATACGGTACATAATATATATAATTATTTTTGTTAATGTATTTTTAAATATCGCAATCATTCATTTTAAATGTCGGTGAAATAATAAAAAAAAAAAAAAAAAAACATATGTATATATTATGCCAGTAAGACCTAGGGTCTTATAAATTAGGTAATGTTGGCACTTGTTGGCACAGTGGATTGAGAAATTAGATTTTGTTTTGCTTAAAAATTGCAGCAAGTACCACATACACAATTACAAAAAATTCGATTGCTTACAAATTTCTTTCAATGACAAAAAAAATCGATTCTGTTTAGAAAAAAATCGAATTCGACATTAGAAATTTTTTGTCTGCTATCGTTAGTGTTTTCGTCATCTTGATTTAAAGATTATTTTATTTTATCAAAACAATACCCAATAAACAATCCTCAAAATCAAAAACTTAACAAACCTAATCGCCCTATTCCTTCAGCGTTTAAATTGATTTATTTTGGTTAATTTTTCAAAAAAAAAGTCTTTCTTTGATTCACTTAAAGCAAAAAATGTGAATCTGATGAAGTTTACATGACGTAAAAAAAAAAAAACAAGTCGTGATATATGAAGATACAACTCCAGCCTATAAAAAATAAACTTGTGTTTGTTGTTTCAGTCAAACCTTCAAAACTGCTTCCATTTATTATTATTAGCGATTATTTCCAATATATTGTATTGTATTGTATTGTATCGGTTTTTTGACAGATTTTTGATCTGACCAAACAGAAATTGATTTATTTTTCCAACTACAAAAAAAAATTAAAAAGTCGTTATAGACTTTTGCAGCAGTTATATCATATTTTTTCATAACTAAGGGGTCGTGCAGGGGGCCAATGAAACGGTTGGTTAAAAGCTATAAAAATAAGAATAAATTGAAAGCTATAATCATTACTTTTTTTATTATATAAAGACGAAGCAATATTATTATTATTATTATGTCCGGCGTAGATTCAGAAAGTATTGGGTCCAATCGGGAATCTCCCGGGGAATTTTAGTTCCCACGGAAAGTTTCATTCCCAAGAAATATTTCTAGTTATCGTGAACTTCCCTCGGAATAAATTTTTCCCAGGGAAAAAACTACCAACATTCAAAAGACAAAATTATTTTCGGAGATCAATTTCGAATTGTGTACAGTGTTATCAGAGGATCATAATTAAAAAAAATTAAATTTAAGTTGAAATTCCCTTTACAATAAAACAAAATGGGACCTATCGGGAATCTCCCGGGGAATTTTAGTTCCCACGGAAAGTTTCATTCCCGAGAAATATTTCTAGTTATCTTGAACTTCCCTCGGAATAAATTTTTCCCAGGGAAAAAACTACCAACATTCAAAAAACAAAATTATTTTCGGAGATCAATTTCGAATTGTGCACAGTGTTATCAAAGGATCATAATTTAAAAAAAATTTAAGTTGAAATTCACTTTACAATAAAACAAAATATCCCAAACAAATTCCCCATCCATGTGAAGAAAGAAATATTGGGTACGATCATTTCAACTGAATTGTATAAAATTGCATAAAATTGTCCTCTTCGATACCTTGCTAGGGTGCACAACAAACAAAATAATTGAATTTTTTCATGTTGCCAATTAGATTTTTCCGTTTGAACGAGGTGTTAAATTTCGCAGAAGAACAAAATCCCTCCATCTGAAAACACTGTCCACACATCGTCAGGTTTAGTGCATGTCTACGTTTTTTTTGCTGAAGGTGGGTACCAAAGAGGAGTCGGCAAGGACCACGATGTAGGCCTTGTCCAGTCAACATTCTCGGAAGTTTTGTCGAACTTCCTTAACATTTTCGAGGAAAAGCTTTGTCCAGAATGGATCAAAATTCAAACCGCGGAAGAGCAAAGAAAGAAAAATTTATATTTTTTCGAAAAATATAAACTGAGTGATCTTTTTCTTGGTTTTGCATTTTTTGTTTTTTGCTGCAAGAAGGTAATCCAAATGAAGATGCATTTCGGCCAAATTTTGCCAAATCTTCTTTTACCCTGTAGGTAGTAACACTCCATAATACTGACCAGCAGTTCTATTTGAGTTGAGTTCGTCCCATAATAAGATTAAAAAATTGTGTTTATTTATCAAAAAAGTTTCAATTTCTCCGTCTCGCCTTAATTTCTCCACCAAAATAAATGCGGAAAAATTCCAGAGAAATTACAACAAATTTCCCATGGAAATATTGTTCACGATAGCAATAAATTCTGAGGGGAATTTCGAACACCATTCACGATACGAATTTTTCGAACGTGGGAAATATTTCCCGGGAAATGTCGTTCGCGATAGGGCCCATTAAATTGATTTACTTGAAACAAATTTCATAATATTCTCTATATTTATAAAACTGTTTAAGACTATTTTTTGTTTTTCTAATTTGTTTATTTAATTATAATATTAATTTTTTTTAAATATTTTGTCAACTTTTTCTTTGAGGTTGACACACATTTGCACTTATACGTCAAAACTTTTTGGGTACTTTACAAAAATAGAGATTGTTTCATAAAGTCAATATTTAAACGCAAATTTTAAGTCCTAAATCTTTTCTTAATTACACCTGCAAGCTGAGAAATATGTACTTAAAAAAATTTTAAAATTACAACTTGTATTTTTTAATCTAAAAATTGGTTTTATGCGCAATCAAGGGGTCGCTGCTTTGTTCCACTTCATTATCATTCTGGTGTTCTTGCATTTTCTCTTCCTCCTTTTTCTATTTGCTCTTTTTTTCTGTCCACTCAATTCCTTTCTGTGCCATTGTTCACTGTTTTACCTGGCGTGCGATATACATATATGTACATACATGTAAGCCCTATAATAGGGGTAGGGCAATTAATGGATTCGTCAAAAAATGTGAGAACATGAAAAAAAACAGAGAACATGAAAAAGTGGGCACTGTTGTGTGTGTGTCTGTGAATCGACTTGAGACAAAACAAAAATTTGAGTGGAAGCGAAGCAATGCAAAAATGAGTCGAGTAAAAGGCTGAAGATAATGTTGCGAGCCACGACTGATTTATTCCAATTCCGATAGAAATTAAACTCACTAGAATTTTATTTGGGAAAACCTTCACGGTAAAAAACCCAACTTTATTCTTGCTATCCAAATTCGTAACTAACTTATAATGCCGGCTGTTTATTCTGGCTTACAATACACTATACAATACACTATACAATACAAGAGAGGGAAATACATTGTAGGAAGGAGAAATAATAAATAAGATAATATAGCTGTCCCTTCTTAGGTTTAGTTGTTGCTTCACTCGTATGGCTCCATACGATACAGATAAAAAGAAAAAAATATTGAAGTTGAGTCGTTTTTGGATTTACTCTTCTTCCGACATCTTTTCCTCTTTTTGCTAAACTTCCTGATTCCACTCAGTTGTTGACTCTTTTTTTATAACAGCGTAGCGCAGTAGGTAGGTACGTAAGATATTTGTTTTCTTTTCTTCTGCATACCTACTGAAGAATTATGATGGCAATATATTTTAAAGAGCAATCAAGTTAAAATTGAACGGGAAATCTCAATCGAACATGGCATCGTTACGATGATAAAGAAAATAAAAAAGGTGGTGTAAAGATTCTGTTCGTCTGTCGAACATGAACTTTCCTAACAAAAAAATAAAATATGTGCAATGTACATACATAGGTACCTAAAGACAAATTATTTTTCTTTAAAAAAGGGGATTGATTTTTTTTAAAACGTAGGCATATAAACTTTTTTTTAATAATATAATATACATAAAATAAGGGTATTTTGCGAAGCAACGCTAGCACGGGTCTGCTTGTATTTAATATTTATTTGTGTTTTCTTCTGTACTTTTTTTTGCAAAAGCCTTGTTTTGTGTACCCGTGCAAAACCGGACACTATCTATAAAAATAATTTTAAAATTATAAGCCAATTCTTCCTCGTAAGAGACAGCTTCCCTGAAAAAGAAAATGACATTATTCTTAGGTGGCATAGGCTGGGATTCGATCCCAGAAGCCCGGCATGACAATTCAACACACTGCCAAGAGATACTACCTGCGACTTTTGCAATTAAATTTTGTTTATGTTATAAGGTGCATTTCTTTTCTATGCTCTGTTTAATATTAAGATACTAGGCAACCAGTGACTGTTGTTATATATTAAGGTGTTGGGGATTGTTTGATCACGCCAAAGAAGAATATTTATAATAATATTTATTTCTACTAAATTTTGTTTCGGAATTATGATCAACTATTTCTCAAACGCAACTCTACCTGTCTTCGTTTATCTGCAGACAAACAATACTACAATTTTCATTTCTTAAATGAATATACATACATACACACTATATAAATGAATCACCGGCTATTTAAAATTTTCAATAATTTTTTATCGTTCATCATCAATCATTTATACAAAATTTAGAGTAAACATTGAACAAAATGATTTTAAATAAAAACTTAAAACCACCAAACAAATGTTAAAAAAAAAAATAATCTCTCAACGCTCTTATTCCAAAAAATTTGCCAAACATTGATACAACTACTACTCTTGCTACACAATTTGGAAAATAAAATATCATATCCAAATTACTAATACTTGCTAACCCATGGCATTTCACAGCCTATTCTGCCATTCAAAAATTTACTTAGGTTCTCTTTGCCTATTGTTTGTTTAAAATTTCTCTCACTATTTTGCAGGAAATGTAAGCAAACATGCCAACGTTTTCGACAACAAGTGAGAGTCTTACTTGTGCGTCGATCTATTTTCGTTACTCTCCCCATAACATAAACTCTGAAAATAGACAAATTTCTACATGTTCAGTTGACACATTATGGGTGGGAAAAAAAGGGAAAAGACGTTTTTGGCGATTACTAGCTAGTTGGTCATTATTGATTCTTCAAGACAGCCGCTTCGAACAATCACGGAAGGTATTCAAGCTTTTGATAGCAAAAAGTAATAATATTAAAAAAAAAAAATCCACCAATTCCCTGGCGCATTAAATCAGTCATTGGCAATTGTCTGCCTTTATGGCATCATCAGTTCTGTATTAGTTTTTAAATAATAACGCGAAAATTGTAGCAACAAAAACAATGGAAACAACAACCGAATGGTTTCACCAATACACAAATGATATTCCGCTTACAGTTCTTGAGCTATTTTCATACGAAGACAATGATATTTCTTCCAATGGTGGATATGGAGGTTGTTTTTAATTTTTTTGTTTTTTTTTTTTCTTTCGAAAATTCTCTACATTTATTATTCAAAAAAAAAAAAAAAAAAAACTAAAAGGCTAAAATTTCTTCCATCTGCAGAGTTGAGAAACACAATCGAACCACTTTACGATAATGTCAACGCACTTCCAGCTGTACAACAAAACATTGCTCTTGCTTCCCCGGAAGAGGAGTTTATTCAAGCTTCACCTATGCACGATGTCCCTGGCACCAATCTGGGGGTTGGCTCAATGGTTGAGGTGTCAACTGAAACTAGCGAGGATTTATATGGAGTTATACGATGGGTTGGATGTCCACCGAATGCAAAGACTGTTATGGTAGGAGTTGAGCTAGAAGATGAGCAGGAAGATAAGCGTTTGCCTCTAACCGATGGTGTTTACAATGGAGTCAGGTAAATTACCAGTTAAAATTGCATTAATAAAAACCTGCTTTAATAAACTCAAAAAATTATTTTAGGCTCTTTAAATGCCAAGAAGGGCGAGCACTGTTTCTACTACCAAATCAAGTGACAAAAGATAGGCGGTTTGTAGAAATTGACACCCCACAAGGAGCTGCCAAATCGGCTGCAAAAACATTAGACTCGAAAATGTTTGGTCAGGTGGAATGTCCACCAGTTCCCGGAGCAGTCTCACCGCTGAGTAAGCTAACACATTAAGGTTCAAAATGAATTTTCAATAATAATTTATCATTATTAGAAATATACAATTTGGATGAATTAGAAGAGATGTGTGGCAAATTTAAAGGAATTCAGGGTCATCACAATTCTTGTTACTTGGATGCAACACTATTTTCGATGTTTACATTTACAAGTGTATTTGATTCGTTACTCTTTAGACCACCGGAACCAGAAGTATGATAATACATTTATTTTCGCCATAGATTTTATAGTAATGAAATGTTTGTTTTTTTTTTAGGACATATCACATTATGAAGAAGTACAAAAAGTCCTTCGAGAAGAAATTGTGAATCCTTTAAGAAAGAATATGTTCGTTCGAGCAGATCGAGTTATGAAATTGAGGCAATTACTTGACAAACTAAGTTCTGTTAGTGGATTAACAAGCGAAGAAAAAGATCCTGAAGAGTTTTTGAATAGTTTACTAGCGCAGATATTACGGGCTGAACCATTTCTTAAGGTAAGATTTAAGTTTTCATTGTTAAATATGTCTAGGTATTTGTGGTCGCCCCCTACTGCATTTTCTGCACTTTGCGTTGAACTGACAAATCCTCGAAGAATATTTCTTTTCATGAAAAAGTGCCTCTCATATTAGCCGTTCGGATTCGGCTGAAAACTGTTGGTCTCCTCCATTACTTCTAATAACACGCACACAGAAATGGTTGAAAGTTGTAAATCACTAGGACCTGGTTCTCCACCAGCTGTCCCTGTAAAATGTATTTATTTATTTTTCGTCTTGAAAATTTATGAGATATGTATTAGAATTTGGATAAATTTTCAATCTGTACTAATTGTGATACTTCTGCGTTCGGATGTGCTTGTTATAAGGTTTGTAGGTTTTCTTCTGCAGAAGATTCGCTAATGTCCAGTGTACAATCTCAAGATATACTTCTCGTAAAACTGTATCTTCTTCTTTGTTGCGAATAATATGATGAGCCATATGAAACAGGCACACATATATAAGGGCATGATTAACTGCTTTTAAGTATGGCTGGTCCAACCTTTTTGGAAAGTCCATACAAAAAATATTATGAACGCTTTTTGCTCTTTTTTTTATGTGAGACACAATCACTTGTGAATGTGATTTTTGGTCAGTTGCAAAAAATAAGTGGAAACCTGAATCTGAAAGAACGCTTCGTTTATTTATGATAGCAATATTGAGTTTTATTTTCGCTTAATATTCAATAACTTTAAAAGACATACTTTAAGGAATGAATTGCTTTTTTCCATTAATGTATGTACATAATTCCATAATTTATTTTAATTTTAGCTAAGTTCGGGTCAGGACGCTTTCTATTATCAACTTTTTGTTGAAAAAGATGAACGTCTATCGTTTCCATCAGTTCAACAATTATTCGAGCAGAGCTTCCTTTCATCCGACATTAAATTGAAAGAAGTACCATCATGCCTTATCATTCAAATGCCACGTTTTGGCAAAAACTTCAAAATGTATCCAAGAATACTTCCATCACAAGTACTTGATGTCACTGATATTATTGAAGACTGTAAGTTATGTTATTTAAAAATAAAAAAAAAAATTCATGCTAATTTTTTTTCCAATACAGCACCCCGTCAATGTTCTGTTTGTGGAAAATTGGCCGAGTACGAATGTAAAGAATGTTTTGGTATTTTACAATGTGGCGTTGGATTAGAAAGTACCGCATTTTGCAGAAAATGCCTTGAAACTGTTCATTCCCATGCAAAGAGGTGAGAAAGATTTATTATTAAATGCAAGAAAAAAATATTGAATGTTTTTACTAATTCCAGAGCAAATCATACACCCAAGGAGATCTCAGTTCCCCATGATTTCAAAATAATGGTTGAACATTTAAATGTTCCACGTTTGTTTATGGAACTTTTTGCAGTTGTTTGCATTGAAACTTCCCACTATGTAGCTTTTGTTAAAGCTGGATCAGGACTAGATGCACCGTGGTGTTTCTTCGATTCCATGGCAGATCGTAAAGGTATTTTTTTTTTTAATTTTAACTTCTCAAAATAAATTTTATTAATCGATAAAAAAAAAAGGTGAACAAAATGGATATAATATCCCTGAAATGATATCCGTTCCCGATTTGCCACAATGGCTTTCCGAGGAAGGAGCTCGAGCAGTTAATGAGACATCATCAAATGATAAAATGTTACCGGAACATGCCAAACGATTATTTTGTGACGCATACATGTGTATGTATCAAAGTACAGATGTTATGATGTATCGTTAGATTAAGAAAAAAAAAACTAAAAATATTAATTATTTCAATGCAAACACAAACACACACATAATAATAAAATAATAAACATTTTAGAATACATAGTAACCTATTGTGAACACATAGTTGAACTAAGCTGTAGGAACTTATTTATTACGAATAATGAAAACAAAATTAAATGCAAAGCATTATTAATTTATTAATAACATTACATACAATATTTTGTCGTATTGTTACCTACTTTTAAACATTTTACATTTAAGTAAATATACACCACTAACGGAAACTATTTTATTAGTTATTATTTTTTATTTAAAAAAAGATAATTTAAGGGAAACCAAAAGCGATCAAAGAAGATTAAGTTTCCCTCGAATAAAATCCAATGTAATGACATCCAAATTTGTATGGAAAATTCCTACCCGATACCAATAAATTCAGAGAGAAATTTTCGGGCATCATTCACGTTCTCAATTTTCGAAGCAAGGAAAATTACCACGGAAATTTTTGTTCGCGATAGCCTTCATTGCAATGGATTTTTATCAATAGCAGACAAATTTTTTGACGAAACAAAATATGGAGGGAAATAAAATTTCCCTAAAGAAAATATGGAGGGAAACAAAATTTCCCTAAAGATAGCCGATAGGGCCAATTACGTTTGATTTTTGGTCGATGTTAATTAATTCCTGAGGAGGTTCACGATGCGATAACAGAAAAATTTTAAAATGGAAATAAAATTGTATGTGTGTATGTAAGATTGAAAAAATATCGATCGATGCCAATTCAGAAGAAGAAAAAATAAAAAATTAAAAAAAATTTATTTATTGATCTTCTTGTAAATTTGTATAATTATAAAAAAGGCTTAAAGCCAGTAAAGAGTATAAAATGTCTTATAATTAAACAACCCATATATAAAAAAAATATAACAACGTGTGTAAAAATAAATGCAAAATTGGTCGACATTTTCGTTGCCGAAAAATATTTCTAGTTAATTTTCAAAATTACTCATCCAAGACCAAGTGAATGATAGGTTTGCCTTTAACAACACTATCGCCCTGTTTGGCACCAACACTCTTAACAACACCATCCCTTGGTGCCTTCAGTACATGTTCCATTTTCATAGCAATTATTACCGCAAGATTATCGCCTTTCTTAACCAAATCACCAGGTTCAACCAGGAGCTTCTCAAGTACTCCAGGCATTGGTGATGCAACGAAATTTCCACTTCCACCACCGGTAACTTCTTCATTGGATGTCAAGAATTTTGGTTGCCTTATAGTAAAACTAAATCTACCATCGGCTATAAAAACATCCAAGTTACCATTGTAAAGAGACGAACTAAAAATTGAGATGTCGCCGTCAATTTCCAGTTGTATGGTTAAATTCTTGCCACAGTGAAAAAGCACGACGTCGACATTCTTCCAAGCGCCACCATTCATTCGCATTTGAATGTCATCGAAACTGCTCTTAAGTTCGACCTTGAATGTCTCGCCATTTAGTTCTAAAAAGTACTCTCGGATGAAGTCATGGTTCACGCGAAAGCGCAGTGAATCTAAGAAAGGATCACCCTTTGTGAGGGCTTGTAAACTAGAATTTTTTCTAACATTGCTGTCTTCATTAATGAAGAGAGCTGCTGCTGCTTGTATGGCCAGTTCTTCTGTGATTTTGATTGGAGGAAACAACGAATTGAAATGTTCATCAATAAAGCCCGTGTGAACGTTTCCAGCTCTGAAATGTGCATGAGAGGCGAGGTCAATTAAGAAGTTAACATTTGTGTCTAGTCCTGCAATTTGGTACTCTCCTAACTTAGCTATGAGCAAGTTCAAAGCGTGCGACCGATCTTTTCCCCAAACAACTAGCTTGGCTATCATCGGATCGTAGTGCACCGAAACCTCATCACCCTGCCTGACGCCGGTTTCAATTCGAACATTCTCTTCCGGTTCCGGAGTAGATAGGTAACGAAGAACTCCTGCTCCTGGAAGAAAGCCATTTCTGGGATTTTCCGCATAGATTCTGGCTTCAAATGCATGACCCTTCCTCTCAATTTGATCCTGAGTAAGTGGAAGTGGTTCACCGGAAGCAATTCGAATTTGCCACTCTACCAAATCCGTATTTGTTATCATTTCAGTGATTGGATGTTCAACCTGCAAGCGGGTGTTCATTTCCATAAAATGGAACGAGTGATCAACTTTGTCCAGAATAAACTCAACTGTTCCAGCTCCAACGTATCCCACAGCTTTAGCAGCTCGGACACCAGCTTCGCCAAGGTTTCGCCTTAATTCTTCGGATAAACCAGGTGCTGGTGCTTCTTCGATTATTTTTTGATGTCTCCTCTGAACGGAACAATCTCGTTCGAAGAGGTACACGGCATCACCGTACTGATCGGCAAAGACCTGAACTTCAACATGACGAGGTGAGCGGACATAGCGTTCTAGAAGCACCGAACTATCTCCAAAGGACTTAGCCGATTCTGTCCTAGCCGAATTTAGAGCTTCCAGGAATTTCTCTTTGCTCTCGGCAATTCTCATGCCTTTGCCGCCTCCTCCCCGGATTGCCTTTATCATCAAAGGAAATCCTATTTTGTCTGCTTCCTGAATAAGTTTTTCATCACTTTGGTCCTCACCATGATAGCCATTTATAATTGGTACTCCTGCAGCTGCCATAATTGACTTGGAGGTACTTTTGATTCCCATATCACGAATTGCCGATCCTGGTGGTCCAATGAAAATAACTCCTTCTCTTTGGCACTGTTCGGAAAATTCAAAGTTCTCCGAGAGAAATCCATAGCCAGGGTGTATTCCTTGGCATTTGGTCTGCTTGGCAATATCGAGAATTACCGAACTTTTTAAATATGATTCGGAAGAAGCGGCTGGACCAACACGATAGGCTTCGTCAGCCATAAGAGTGTGCAGAGAGTTTTTATCAGCATCTGAGTACACAGCAACAGATCGAATACCAAGACGTCTTGCAGTTCTTATCACTCTGCAGGCGATTTCACCGCGATTGGCAACGAGAATCTTCTTTATTGGATGGACATTGACGTGTTTGTGAGCCGGTCGAGTCGAAATTTTCAAGTGTGAAATGAAATTATGTACCGTCTTGAGGTGTTTGAACATATTGAATCATTAAAAATTTTACCAATGAAACGTGAATTTAAAATGTTTTTTTAAAGCAAAACGTGTTGTTTTAAAAATTGATAATTTTGATAAGTTTTTGTTTTTGTTGTTACTTGTAAGTTTGACAGCTGAGAGAGGAACAACCTGTGTCATGTCAAATTCTAATTTGTCTCTGTGCCCTTCCCAAAACTGGGAAGTAAAGAGGCAGACCTATAGTGTATCTCCTTTATCATAAGTTAGTTCTAAGTTAGGTTAAGTTTTTTTTTTTTCTTTCTAATCGACTAAAACGTCAAAATAAATTGTGAAACAGCTCCATGAGCAAGAGCTCTTATAATCATGTAAACAGTTCAGCTATAGAAGCATATGTCATTAAAACAAGAGGGCCATAATTGACAGTTCTCTATATTTATTTAGTGTAAGAAAAAGACAAATGTATACATTTTAAAAGAAAAAGAAAAGTCTCAATAAAGTGAATTGAATTGAATTGTCTCTGTGCCTATTCGAGTGCCCTCTGTACCTTATATGTAATAACTTGCGGAAAATACGTTAAAACTTTAAAAATTTACATAAATGTGAATTTTCAAACACGTTGTATTTATGTTTTGAATGATAATCCGCAAGAATGGGCAGAAATCTCCGATTCTATATTGATTGGTCGCTGTCTGTGAGGAAACCGGACAAATGTTTCTCTACAGTAATTATTGTATCTTTAAAAAAAACGATGTATGGCGTATGAGTGTTTTTACACACGAAGTTTAAAACTGACAGTAGCAAGAAGCTATAGTTATTTTTTGTATTACTTCCGCTGTACCTAATCAATGATTAATAGATTGCAGTGTTGCTCGAAATAAATGAATGAATGAACATTTAAAGCTAAGTTTTGTACAACTAACATGGTAAGTATAGGTATATGTATAGTAGAATATGATAAATTCAAATAATTGTTACTTAATCCACTAATTGGCTGTGGAAACCCAAAAGCACCAGAAAACTTTTTAAACTGAATTTTCAACCTTCAAGGGAACGTGATAAAGAATCCAATTTAATATTAAAAATTGGAATTGACAATTTCTACCGTCCCTAAAAATATCTGATTTTTAAACCCAACTTTTAAAAAGACAAAATGAAAAATTTTGTGTTTTTCAAAACATTCCATACGCTAAAGCCTGTTTGACAAAAAATTTTTTTTCAAGAGAAAAAGACAAAGACAATGTCAGAAAAAAAAAAACACTTGCCTTACAAAAAACAGTATTAACTCTTACCTACCTTCTTCTTCCCAGCGTAGAAGCTACTGCGAAGAATACTTCTTTTTATTTTTCTTTTAAAGATTGTTTGCTTGCAATTGCTTCTAATGCTGCTATATATTTAAATTAATATTAATTTTTGGGATTTAATGTGTATGATGATGTGTTTTAATGAAATAAAAATGGAGTGTCATACGGGCTTAAGAAATAATGGCATAAATTTCCCATTTCTAACAACATGATGGGATCCAATTCAAATTTTGGTCGAATCATTTCTTAAACGTTTAGACTCATGTTAAGGGGGTTTTTCATTTTAGAAATAAACTAAGTAAATTTTTCCTTAACTGAAATATGTATTTTTTTTAAAGATGTTTACTTTAATAAAATAAACAAATAAACGCTAAAGCGAGTCAGCCATAGGCGAATTGTTATGACTTTTTTTTTAACCATTTGAGGATGTTAGCATTTTCATTTGTGGAATATTTAAAAAATTATTATTCAATTTGAAATGTCAGTAATAATTGTTCACAAAAGATCAGATGGTTTCCAAAATTAGTGGCAAGTTGTTAACATCGCATAAAATAGATGCCCTTGAAAAAAAAAGATTACAAATTCTTAAAAAATAACCCATGGCTGAACAATTGCTTAAACTAACTGTCATTTTATGATCATAAAACTGACCATTCAGATGACATATTTTTTTTAAATATCTCATTAATGTCTTCTTTGACCTTCTAAAAAAACTTTAAAATTTATTAAAAAAATGACAGGACTAAAACTAATTGAACTTCTGTGATCTTTTATATTATCGCATATACTTTTTTCGAAAATCTCTCGATCATATGGAGTACTTAAGACCCGGAGCTCATTTTGTGATATTTTTATATTTTTTTTTTAAATGGTGCAAAGTGTTTTCCCATATCTTCGATCAAAAAACGGAACCTCGTAAATCTTTAAGAATAATTTGCAAGTTATAGCATTTAATTTAAACTCATCATTTTAAGATTTGAGGCACTTAAAAAGCTAAATCAGCAATTATGTTTATGCCAATATAAAGGTGATGTCTTAGGTATTATTTTATTATTTAATTATTTTTGACTAGAAATAATAATTGAAGGGCCTTTTTATTGACACCAAATTAATAACTGATTTTCCTTTTAAAGTGTCTCAAAATAAGATACTAAATTTTTCAATGATCAGTTTCAATGACAGTAACCAGCGTTGCCGCCCAAACAAAATTTACGAGTCACATTTTTTAAAAAAAACGTACGATTTTCGTGCCATTTTAAAAATACGCAAGTTCTTTTACATATTAAAAAAAATATAATTGAAAATAAAAAAATAGAAGATATATTTTTTTTCGTGTATTGCCAAAAAAAAAGAGTTTCTGTCTGAGCAATTTTCTTAAAATTTCTTCCAAATTCGCTTTATTTGAAGTTAAAAATGAAAATAAGAAGAGGGTTTTATATTGAATTTTATCGTGCCACCGTGCCACGATAAAATGTTCGTGTCAAAAAAGCACGATCGTGCCATTCCGGCAAAGCAGGCATAACACGGGCTCTAAAAACTGGTAGCTTTAATCTTTTTTTTTAGTAACACACTGAACTTGGGTACTTACAGATCTTGCGGGTTGAAATTTAAAATACACACATTTATTTTCAACTGATTTGTATTTACAGCAATTAAAATTATAGTGACAGTATATCTATATAGTATAAATTACATGTTTTTCTAACATAATTGCATTAAATTGATTTATTGGTTTTATTTAATATGGTTATAATGTTTGTCTAAGCAATCGATGTATTTTATCATTTTTTTTATCTTAATATCTTAGAAGTCTATATTAAATCTAGTTTTGGCTTTGTTAATTATTTGATATTAATTTATTTCTTGGTATATTTAACTTACAAAAATTAAATACAAATAAATTAAAACATTTATTTTTGTTTAAATATAGGTATTTTCAACATCATAAATATTGTTATATTTAATTTAATACATAATTGATTTTCGTTTCTTATATCATTTCATTGTTTTTGACATAGCTTTTTTCGCCATGTTTTTTTCTTATTCTTTAGTAAGTTTTAAGAAATTTTTCGTTTATCGTTTGATAAGCTATTCTTATTTTTTTTCATTTGTCTTTAGTTTTGCTTTATATTGATTATAATATAGTAGGTAAGCAATTTTTATATTGATTGCTTGTAATTATTTTTCGTTTAAATTTAGTTAATTAATATTACCAATAACATTAAGTAAGCAATGATTTTATCTATGTGATATATTTTTAAATAAAATGAATACAAACAAAATAATTAAAACAATATGTTAACTTAGTATTTTCTTAATAAATTAAGTATATTGGTTTGGTTATATTATTTACATGAATTAATAAAATGATAAGAAAGGATATTATTGAACGTATTTTTTTCTTCATAAATATGAAACTTAGTATTGTTTGTTTTTTAATATTATTATTTTTTTTTGTAATATGTGTAAGAAAATAAAATCGAATTTTAGCTTTAGAAATGGTTTTTTTTGTGTATTTCTTAAATAATATTTTGTAATTTTTGTACTATATAACATCTTATTTAAAATAATGTTTTCTAATTTTCACATTCACAGATTAAGGCCTACTTCTTAGATTAATAAATTTATGTGATATATAAATTAGACACGTAAAACAATTTAATATTTACATTTTGACTAGATAATGGGGTGGCTCCCGTACTGGACATTTTAATAACTTTTGAAGTTCAAAAAGAAAAAAAATAAATTACAGTGTGTGTATGTTTACGGGTACTATAGTAGTTCCTCGTAATTGAAAACAAAATGCTCGTATTTTGAAAATATTTTAGAATAAATATTGGATACTGTTTGCCTTGTAAATTTTTAAGAATAGGTATTTTAAAAATTCAAATTCACAATTTTTGAGTTCCGAATGGTAGGTACAGGGTGTCCGCCGGGAAGGTATACTACTTTGTTTGTTTATAATTTTTGAAAGAGAATGGATCTTATATTGATAAATGTTTTATTTAATGTCGGCAATTATGTATGGAATACAATATCAGGTAAATGTCCGCCTCTGTTAGTCTCACAAATGCGAGCCCTTTTGAGCACATTTTTCATTACATTCTCCCACATTTCACGCGGTATTTCATTAATTTCATCACGAATATTTTGTTTGAGTTGCTTAAGCGTTCCTGGTTTGTTTGCATAAACCTTGCTTTTCAGATATCCCCACAAAAAGAAGTCCGGAGCAGTCAAATCAGGCGACCGTGGAGGCCAATCAACATCACCATTTCTTGAAATAACTTGTTGTGGAAAGAGGTCTTGCAGTAATTCCATTGTTATCCTGGCTGTATGCGATGTGGCGCCGTCTTGTTGATACCACATGTTAATCAAGCCCAAAGCATGCAGTTGTGGCGTTAAAAAGTTTTCAATCATATCACGATATCGCTCCCCATTCACAGTTACCGTTACGCCGTTTTCATTTTCAAAAAAGTAAGGTCCAATGATTTCTCCTGACCAAATTGCACACCAGACTGTAACTTTTAATGGATGCAAAGGTGACTGATGAATAATTTGAGGGTTTTCCATTGCCCAGAACCGGCTATTCTGTTTATTCACATATCCGTTGTTTCTCCCAAAAATTTCACGTAACTTTCTCATCGTCACAGTAATCGATGATTGATTTTGATAAAATGTTTTAACGATTAAAACACGTTGGTTTATCGAATATTTTTCCATAATAAATTTGCCAAGTGTCTACTTCACGACTGCCAAATATGAACTGTCAAGACTAATGTTTACCAAAATGGCGGCCAAACAAAGTAGTATACCTTCCCGGCGGACACCCTGTATAAGAAAATGTTTGTAACTCCATTTTAGGGCATGTGCAAGTTTGGTTTGGTTTTTAAAACGCTTATGGTTTCTTTGGGACTAAGGGTGGGTCTACACTAAATAAAATTTTTTTAAACATTTCAGAATCATAGAAACATTTCTGAAATGTTCCTGCAATGTCCCTGAAATGTTTTTTAAATGTTTTCAAAGTGTTTCTAAAATGTTTATTTGGGTCTGGACGCTTCGCGAAACCTTTCTGAAATGTTTATGAAATGTTTCTGCGTTTCCCATTCCGAACGGACAAATCTTCATTTCTTAGGCATTTACATAGGAAGTGAGTGAATGTGTGACTGCCTGAACAAAATAAAGACAGAGCTGCAGCTGTCAAAATATTCAATACACACAAATTTAATGTTACGAGAACAACGCAACGCAGCTGAATTCAGAGCTGCAGATGGTGCCGCAAGAGTTCACCAACATTTCACGTAGGTACAGCACTTTTGACGTTTCAACTTATGTTTTCAGAAAGTTACTGCCTGAACACAATAGAATGCTGCAACTGGAACTGGAGATGCAACAGCTGTGAAAAAATGTCGTACGTGCTAATTTTTATGTGTCCACAATAAATATACAGCATTTTGTATATTTCATTATTCACTTTTTTTATTTCCGATAATTTTCTTTTAAATAATAATATTTTTCGCGAAACAAATAAATTGACAAAAATGTATACAATTTGAAACGTCAAAATTGCTGAAATGTTGGTGTACTGTTGGTGTTAGTGTCCGACCGAAGGTCGATTTTCAGCCGAAGCCGAAGCCGAATTATTAGGCTGAAAGAAAACCTTCGGCCGAAGCCGAAGCCTAAGGTTGAAAAAAGTCAAGAATTCTCCTTTCCAGTTGGATAAAAATATTATTTTTATTAAAATTTATTGCTTAAAAAACATAAGACAAATAAAATAAAAATAACTAATAACTAATTAGTAATTATAAAGAAAAAAGAAATAAATAATTCATTTTTAGTAATAATTTTTATGATGACACACATGTGCTTTGAAATTTTGAATACCTACCGAAGAAAAGATTGCAATTTTTTCTTCGTTATTCAAAAATTTCAAAAATTGAAATTTTTTCCGGCGCCTAGTACGATGCTCGATATAATAAACAGATTCTTCGGCTTCGGCCAAAACTTCGGCCTAAATGCCGAAGCCGAAGGTTTGGCCGAATGTTGTTTTTTTGGCCGAATTCGGCCGAAGCCGAAGGCCGAAGCCGAAGCTTCGGTCGGACACTAGTTGGTGTAATTCCGACATAGTAAGTAAGTAGGCCCATCAGTCCGTTTTTTAAGTTTTCCTCGTGCCTCGTCAGAGTCCTCGCTTGGCGCCCCACACTTCTCTTCCCTACGAACTGCCGTCATACCGGCTTAAATTTTCTCAATGTAAACAGAGTCAAAGGCACGTTATAATATACATACAATGGACGACGTTCCAAAAATATTCAATTTATTTATATTTATTATGATGAGATCGATGAGTTCGATAATTAATATCATTTAGATTCTATATGAATCTATAAGAAAATATTATATCCATAAACTTTTATAAGTATACCAAATTCTTTACAGCACATACATACATATGTAGGTATCAATAATTTCAATTAAATGAACAACACACTATTTCAATAATTGATTCTCTGTACGAGTATTCGTATTTAAGTAAAATTTTCCCATGTATTTGTATCTAATTATCGCCTGGCCAAAAGAAATAATGTCATTTGGCGCCCCACAATTTACCTCCCGCCAAGATTTTTATATACACACAACTTGTGCCTCATTCCGTCGTCGTCGTCATCAAATTCACAATGACGCGCCATATACTGGCCGCCTGGGTTTTGCTGAGCGACCGACACAGGATTCAATAAAGTGCACAGCTGAGTTTTATCCTGATATACATAGATTTAATGAAATATAGAGAATCGGTTCTGTACAGCATCCATCATTATACACTCTTTTATTTTGTTAACTTGAATCGACGAGTATTGCTCATGTCATTCATTGTTCTTTGTCGTCGTTGAGAGATTTGTTATGTGTGTAATATATAATCTGGCTTTATCCAATACCAGCGTTCATTACTTGTATATCATCAACATTGTAATTATCTTTAGGTGGGGTGTTTCTTTATAAACCGGCTCTAAAATGATACCTACAAAATTAGACTCTAAATTGATAAAAATAAGGAGTATAATGTGTTATTTTTTAAAGGCGGAAATATTATTAACCGCTTTACATATTACTGTCCGCTAGTTCTTACATTGTACATACTGCTGTTACGTGCGCAATATTTTCCTTGGAGGATTTGAACGCTTCTGAATTGAATTTTTAGGCATTCTAAAGAAGCAAAAAAAAAAATGTCTTATTTTTTCACCTCGCATTGACATACAACTCTTGGCAAGCTAACTTTGGACTTCTGTTTAGAGGTTTTAACTAAAGTTTCGGCTCAAATCCTTTGTTTACCAACATTCTCTGGCTAATAAACTACTGTTGGAAACATGAATCAGCTAATTGAAATCAGCTCTTTCGGAGAACCTACTGTTTCTAATTTTGGATGGCAGGGGTTGTGTTGACTTTTACACCGGCATTTTATAGAAGGACACCGGTCCTTCCCACAAAAAAAATTCTGACGTGAATTCACACTGTGGCCTGTTCACGTCTCCTCTGTTATAACATTATGCCTTTAATGAGTTTTTATCCGATGGGTTTTGACAGCAAATTCAGCAAAATTTTTGTAAGTCCCCTTTCACACGAGGAAATTCAGTTTTCAGCTACTTTCAGTTTTTATGTGAACAGGGCACAAAGTGAACGAAATCTCTCCAGCAACGATTTGAAGATATTTTTCAAAAGTGTCACATTCTTCTCACACCACCACCACACAGTAGTGTGTGTTCAACAAAAATTGCTGAGGTTGGAAAAATGTGTGGATTGGAATGGTCCAAAATCTGGAAATTTTGACGGAAAAGGAACAAAATAGCGGCTGTAAACTGTCAAAATCTAAGAATTCCTATTGGAAAAATAGACGGGAAATTGATTGGGACTTGATCCGCTCATTTTTGCGACGTAATTTTAATCAAAGTAACGGAAAAAGTGGATTTTTTCATTTGGTCTATCCGTCTATCGTCAGTCTGTGCGTCCAGTTCGTGCGTTCGTGCATCAATTTTAATTTGAGGAAAATAAATCCTCACAATGTATTAACCGATTTGCTTTAAATTTGGTACAGAACATATTATGTATTTATGTGATTCTATAGAAAGGAAATTCAAATTTTTGTTTTAGCTCACCTAGAACGGGTATGTTTTTTTTTAATAATTTTAAATATATGCCAGTAAGACTTAAGGTCGTTTTGAATGCAATCTGAATTGCACAGCACTATATAGTTAGAAGAAAAAAAAGAAGATAATTTCAAATAATTTATGTCCATTAAAGGAGCCACCTATACGTATTCACTCTAAGTATACCATTAAATCACAAAGGTTTTTATTTTTCTTATGATTTTAAATTTTCTTATATTTGAAAATTGTCTTACTTATTTTTTTTTTTTTTTGCAGCTCTATGAAGCCATCCACTTAGCTTTTTTAATCAACTAGTAGGTACCACTACCACTTCACTCTCGATGCCAATGAAAAGAATTGTCACTCTTATCCTTAATAATAATAACTGTAATGATTCAAATTCTTAAGACTTACACAGCAAAATAACTACGTACGTAGGTGCATTCTATAGGGTTTTGTTTACATTGCTGACGGGATATTATGCTGAGGGTGTGTCTGGTGTAGGCGTTTTCCCCAATTTGTTGACCCTGATGAAGTAATAGCTTTCCACAAATTTATATAAACTCCCGGAAGGGTTGACCGTAGTTGCCATTTGTTTCATTGAATACCGCTGCTGTGCTGTCAGCCATGATGTTAATGTTGTTAATGACAGTCATCGGTTGCTGCTGTTGTTGGGTTTGTATAATGCTTGGATTATCTGCCAGGATACTACAATTAAAGTGCTCTGCAGTAAGATCGCCCCCTTCACTGCTGGTGGGTATCTCTTCGCCGCGCATCAAAAGAATAACATCGGTAAGAGCGGTAATGTAGTTCTTAGCCAATGTCAGTGTTTCAATTTTGGAAAGCCGTCGTTCCTTTTTCACGTGGGGAATAACCTCGCGTAAGGACTGTTATAATAGAGATACATATACAATTATCACAAAAACTGTTTCTAAATCCATCAATTTAAATTTCTTACCTGGAATGCATCATTCAAGCTGTGCATCCTCATTCGTTCTCTCTCATTTGACTCCAAACGCCTTAAATTTCTCTCCTTTGCATTGAGTGCCCCCTTTCGACGTCGATTTTGGGCTGAGTTAGAATTACGACCCCTACTAGATGGTCGGACACTACCACCATTGCTACTGCCACCACCACCGCTTGTGTCATCACTTTGACAGCTGGAATCGGTCATTTCCGGATCATAGTTGCTGCTGCTTATAATTGGGTTAATGCTATTTGGGATATTGTTGGCTTGAGAAGTTCGTCGACTTGCACGTCGGACAGGACGAGAAATTCTCTCCTGTTCCGATTGTATTGTACCTTCGGAAAAATCTAATGTTTGTATAGTGAAATCCTGAACAGCGAGAAGTTCACTAATTCGTTTCGTGTCCATTGTGGTGAAATTTTGTTGATATTGGTTTTTAGAAGAATTATTATTAATAAATATGTATGTATGTATACAGGTAATAGGAAGCGATGGTTATCAATTTAAGTGCTTATATATGGGTCGAGAGCGGCAGATCTCTTTATGTTGATTATATATATTTTCTAAAGAGTTTATTTATCCATTTTAAATCTGTAGAATTAAAAGGAAAGAAATAAATTTAAATTATTTAGAAGTTAATCAAGAATTAAGTGTAAAAGTGTTGGTATATTATATACATATGTTTAAAAGAAAGAAAGAATTGTCGAATTTAAGGATCATTTTCGAACGTCTTCTCGATTTTGAGTTGAAGAATATTATTTAAAAAAAAGCCAATTTTAGTAAAAATAAAAACTAAAAGGAATGTTAATTAGTCAAAATTATAATTAAATATAAATTTTAATTTTTGGAAAATTCGATATTTTCAAAATGTGTACATGATTTTTCTTTTCAAAATTAATTTTTTAACCCCACAATAATACCTATAAATTCTTAAAAATGGCATAACATTTTTTTCTTAAAAATGTTTAAATTAAATTTTTAAAAAAAGCGCTCCAACGTTTTTAAACTTTTTTCTCATAAATTGAGATTTGTTTAGAAAATCAGATGGTGTACATACCGATTCCTGTTACTGTCAAGGGTACCGTTCAAACAAATTCACTGACCCAACTTTGTCTGTCTTTCTTGGATCCTTTTAAAACAGAGTGTCATACACACATAAGCACATTTTTTGTATACAAAAAAAAACGAGAATCTAGAGTACTTTTTTTACTGAGAAAGATAAACTAATGGTGAGTATTTTTTATGGACTGAAAACAGAGAAATAAAACAACAAAAACAGTAATCTTTTTTCAATGTGTAAACGCTAGTGCAAAGCGCAATAGTTAAAAAAAAAAAAAAAAAAAAAAAATGGACACCCAATGTTATTTTGTTATAAGAAAATTCCTAATTCAAAATCTTGAAAGACCTTATCAAAAGTTCAATATGCGATCAAGTGAAAACCAAAGTTGAGGCGTATTATATTTTTCAACTATTTAAGTTGTATTTTTGGCAGATGCGTTTGCTTAAAAAGAAACTATCAATTTAATTTTTTTACAAACCCCACCAATTCATAGTTACAGCCATAGAGTACCTATATTATAATATAGGTACTCTATGGTTACAGCATTGTGTGTAAAATAAAATTATTCCGGAGTCGATAGCTTTGTTTGTTTTGGAGATATTCGAGTCGAAAAACATTTTTTAAATTTTTTTTTAGTGGTTTGAGTTTAAAAATTTGTTGATTTAAAAAAAATTGTCAATTGAATAATTCTAGAAATCTTATCAGTTATTGACTACGTCACTATGTATAGAATAAAATTGGCATGGCTTCTAAGCTAGTGTTTGTTTTCAAAATATACGAGCCGAAAAACGTTTTTCAACGATTTTTTTTTTAAAACGGTCAATTGTATTTTTTTTTAAATTTATACCAGTAACCAAATATGGCATTGTGAATAAAATAAAATTATCCCGAAATAAATATCGTTGTTTGTTCTCAAAATATTATAACCGAAACACGTTTTTCACAAAATTTTACCATGTTTTTTGATCTAAAAAAAAAAACTGCAAGCTGATTTTTTTTAAATTCTTTTCAATTCTTTATTACGTCATTATGTGTAGAATAAAATTAATCTGAAGTCGATGGCACTTTTTGTTCTCGAAATAATCGAGATGAAACTTTTTTTACAACTTTTTTTTTAAATTGCTGTAGTAAAACCACTTATTGAATTTTTTTTGGAACCCTTTCTGCACTTCGTGATGTTATTATCTGTAAAATAAAATTTACTCGAAGTCGATATTTTAATTCGTTCTCGAGATACAGTGAACATACGAACGCACGAACGTACGAACGTACATACACACAAACATACAGACATCTCTCTAAAAATGATGGATTCGGATTCCTGAGACCTCGAAACGTCGAAAATGTCAAAATTTTCAATTCGACAAATCGGACCAATTACAATTACTTCCAATGGGAAGTTAAAAAACAATTTAAAATCAAAAGTGAATTATTTAATTATGAATTCAAGGGATCACATAATCCATGTTTGGATCCGTAAACGGAGTCATCCATACGATGTTTCTACTACGTGTGTGTTCGCGGATCCAAAGCGGAGTCGTTTGCTCGAAGGGTACGATGATGGAGAAGTCATAAAATGACGACAATGAAAAATTCAAATTGAGCTCATTTAAAAATTGTAGTTGCCATACCTACAACGATTTTGGTTTGTATCAAACTTTCTCGAAAACGCGGCTCAAATAATCTTAATTAAACTTCGTACTTGAAATAACCAAAATGATTTTAAGAAAAATGTACTTCAGATTTTTGTCAAAAAATTCACATAACGGAAATAAAGATTTGAAGATTTTAACATTAGAAATGTTTAAACGGAGGCATACAATATAAAAAAATCAAAAAAATATGAAACGCCTAGTAGACAAAGGGGGCGAAACGTGAGGGGAATAAACAAAATAAACAAAATCAACAAAATAAAAAAAAATAAACAAAATAAACAAAATTATTTCGTTCATGCTTTGTTGTTACTAGTTTGAGGAAACAGAAAACGAAGAAGATGATAAAACGGACTGAAAAAAAGGAGAAATGTTCGTAGGAAAAAAATGCGTATGTTTTTGATGATGATTTTTGCGAAATCCGAAAAATATCCGATTTGCGTTTACTTAAATGCTTATATCTTTCGATCCAATTATCCGATTTTCAATATTAAGGTATATAATTAAAGGAAAAATGACTGGCGTGTTAGAGCAAACAATTTTCAAAATCATTCAAAATTTTATACTAAAACATGAAATTAAATATCGGACAAATAATTTAATTCAACGAGGAAGTTGATTAAAAAAAAAAGCATTAAAATACTTTCAACCACCAATTGGCGAGAGGAATATAGTATTCTAAAGGCGGCGGCGGCGGAGTTTGTGCAATAAAAAACCACAATCGTGGCAAATTTGCTTCGCGTCGGAAAAAAAATGCTAAATGTTCATATGTACCTACCTAAATTTGTAGTCGGTATAATAATTGTAAAGATACATTGTGTTTGGTTTGGCTTGCTTATAACTTCGGTTCTAATAATCCGTTCATTAAGGTCTTAAAATTTAGCTAGAATATCGGACTACATTTTTTGTATTATATCATTGCACAGTCACATAAAACTATATATGTATATGAAAAACCTTATTAAATTGCGTATTTAATAGAAACAAACATTTAATACAAAACAATACTTTTTTAAACCACATGTATTTGACCCTTTTTAGGAAAGTTATGATGTTGGTATCTATGTTCAGAAAAGTTGCTCAACATTTAAATTTGACATTCAATGTACATATGTACATAAATACATAAAGCTTTTTTCATTTCTAATGTTCCTCAACTATGCTGGAATGGCAAATCGGGTAAATTTTTAAGGTTATTCCCGTAAATCTTTGTAAATTGGCTTCACCGATTTTGTTATCATTTTGGAATCTGGTGCTTTTAATAAATAGATAAAATAATATTGCATTGTGCAGAATGAATGCACATGCAGGAATTAACCTTGAACAAATTAGCATTGTTTTTCACATTTTACTATAGGAGCTGCTTATTTAACACAAGAGGTACCTACTTCTTGCATGTGGACATATGCAGTGGATTGGAGGGAAGTATTGTTAAAAAAGGGTTAAATTTTAATTTGGTTCATTTAAGTGATTGATTATAATGAAACACTGCAAATGTAAAACATTACGCATCATCTCCATAAGGGGTTCTATGTTCTAATTTAAATTAAAACTGCACCAATCGATACCTTCTCTTTGATTTTTAACTTGTATTACAAACCTGAAGTTCTTAGAAACACTTTATGTTACATATAGACTTACATATATACATATGTATTTATTTACATCTATGTACTTAACTTAGAGTAACTGGCGTCCCGTAGAGAAGTTCCGTATCCGCCCCACCCACATACCCCGTATAGATATATTCTAAAATTATTTAAGTAGGGCTCGATAGTCCCCCTCTATCAACCCCCATCTATTACTTCTTTTATCCCCGTGCGACGCGGCGTCGTCGTCGTCGTCTATTGCGTTGGTTTGATAAACTCTAGTCGACAGCTATGCACACAACATATTTTATAAAACAAAACAAAAATTGATCCGCTTTAGTAGTGTTTATCAATCAATATAGAGCTGGCTGGCTGGCTGGCAATGGCACACATCCTCCATCTCCATCCCGCTCACTCATATGCTCAAGGAAAATAAATTATAAGTCAAACAGGCTTTAGATCGTCTCCTTTTCCCTTATTATATATTTTTTTTTTGAAGTTGTTAATTAAGGGATAAAGATAACAGGGAAACCCTTGTGTCGCTTTACACAAAATACTCTTTTTTTTAAATGTGTGATGAAGTTTTATGGCCAAAAGTATGTGTGTCACTGCACAGTACGGATATTCTGAATTAAATGAAGGGGAAAGGGTATGAAGTTGACATGAAAATCACTTTATTACCACCTACATCATCACCTCGTCATTATTGGCGCAACAGTCTACCGTGTCGCCGGCGGACTTCCCAATAGTCGACAAAGCGGCGAGCGGTGGTGGTGGGGTGGTACATGTGACTTTGGTTTAGGGTGGAAATGAAGTGGAAAAAACGGTAATTAAAGTCGTCCTTATGACGTTTGTTCGAGTTGACATTTTATTTACATTACTTATTTTATATATCCCGTTGTTATTAAGTTTTAAAAGTAAACTCTGGCATTGGTTTTTGTTTGTAGGTATGTAGGTATATTGTATTTGTATGCCAATAAATGGAAGTTTAAATCGAAGTGGATATTAAAACAAGAGTAGAAAGAATTACACTTTGTTAAGGGGTCATTATAGGGTCTTATGATATAATAATTATTATGTTTAATTACGGGAATAAAGATATTGCTCCCCATTAAGGAAAATATTTTTCATCGTGTAAAAAGTACATTATATAGGTATCTTAAGAAGTATGTAACGTTATAAGTTTCATAAATAAATAAATAGGTATACCATACCAATTTATTGATGCTGGGTGTAGGTATATAAGGGTTTATAAGCAGCACCTCTAAATGCCACTTCACACTAGTTTCGTTCATTGAACATTATCTACCCAGGGTTGACCCAGATTTTCTTTGACAAGCTCAAGAATTGTCAAAAAGAACCTGGGTTTTTTGGTTTTCAAAATACCCTTGAGGGTGCAAATTGTGTTGTTGGCATTCAAAGTAAGAAACAAGAAGTTCTGTGCTCAGTTATTTAAATATAAAAATTGTTTTAAATTAGTTTTCAAAATGAATTAAAACAACTTCAAGCGTTTCCTATTTCTATTTCTTATCTTTAAATTTTTCTTTTGATTTTTATTTCGAAAATATAAGCAATTAGGTATCTGCAGCAAGTCAATCCACAACAAAATAACTGCCTCACAATTCATATTACTTTGGCAGTTTATTCGTTAGCCTAACTCGCCACAGCAGAGAACCTACATAGGTCTACTTCAGGATGACCCTAGGTCTAAAAAAATAAAACAGAATTTGATTGTCAGGGTGAATTGAGGTTTTTCAAAAAACACTCTAGGGTGACCCCAGGGTAACTTCAGTCCTCAACGAACAAACCTACTATCTCACAAATTATAAACAGATGTTAAGAGTGTGGGAACAAATCGTGAATAACTTGACAGTCCATCTCACACTATTTGGCATTATGGGCGTTTTTTCATCTACGGAACATTTATAGTTGAGGTTTTGTATTTTAGTAAAACTGATTTGTTTGGATGCAAGTGTGGAAGCAAACTATGAATAAAATATTTAAAACACACAAATTTGACATGTGTTCAAACTCTGTGAGATAGTGTGGAGGCAATTTCAGCATTTGACAAATGTCACATTCTTCGTGTTAAAACTAAGAGAGATTGGCGCGTTCCTGAACACGCCTAATCACACGTCAATATAAATGAAGACGCATTTGGCGCAAAATTTTAAATAGCCTTATGTTATCATGTATTAGCATGATACTACTTAACAATTTACTAACTTTAAAGTTCTTAACTAAAATTTTTTTAGCTTTAAACATTTTTTAACAAGTATTATACTAAACCTAATTTCTTAATAAATTTCGGCTGAACACGCCTACAAGAGTGACAGTTCGTGCAAACCAGTTAGGAAACATATCATTTCCTTATTTTTAATTGTCAAACTGACATTTGGAGTTATTATGATAATAAATAGTTTAAAAAAGGCATTTTGTGATTTTAATTTTAAACCACAGTACGGTGTCGATGCAAAATGAAAAATTCCATACAAAAATTACACAACGAAATCATAAACGAAAAATTTCGTTCAGCTTTTCGTCTTCAAGTACGCTGTTCTTTTGAATAAAACTTTTAAGCCCAAAACAATGTCTCGTCAAGTTATTAGTACTATATAGGTATACCTTTTGTTTGTATATATAATTATTCTACCACTTAACTAAATTTATATCTTATCAGTTATCAATATCGCCAATAATAACTTCATCAATCGATATTGATAGTATCTCTATTCTATATACGCAAATGAAGGTATGTATATTTGAATTTGTTAAACTCTTTGCCACCATCGTTCATTTCAATATAAGTAGATAAGATGACAGGAATTGAAATCCCTCTCAGCATGCTCATAACGTGCATTCTTCCTATCAAAAATTGAACTTAAATAACAGAGTTGATTATGTGGGAATGTGAAAACACATAAATCGATAGAATGATTATTATCTTTTATCGAAAAGATAGATATCATTTTGGATATTATATTGCAGCCTCGATAAAGTTGTTGGCACCTAAGCAGTATAAGTATGTATACATATATATATTAGGTATATCATATACGTTATTCCGTCATGAAAAGTCCTCGTGATATTTTGAAAAACAAAATGGAAACCTTCTCTATTTTGTTATTTCGTAATGCTTGACGTCAATTCAAAATTATTGAGCTTTTCGAAATAATCTTCCGTCATTCCGTTTGTCGTCGTTAACCCTAAAATTGTTTCATATTTGATTTGCATTCTCATACAAATTTAAATTAATTTTTCACCAATTAAACAGGCTTTTTCGTGATTAGGTTGACACTAATCCTAAATAGCTACATGCATATATTAAATCTGATGTTGGATACTTTTTGTTAAATATTAGAAGCAATTCCATAGTTTGAATGAACTCGATTTTATGAATTAATGTTGCTTGTACGCTCTTTGTCTTCAAATAATGTTCTACATAATTGCATTGATATGAATTAAGTTAATAGTTACATATCAGCTTAATTTCTTTTTCTGGCAATAAATCATTGCACAATTTTTAATTTAAATGACAGATTTGTCGATTTAACATCTCAATTGAGGACCAATCCCTATTATTGTAACTTAAGCCAAGTTTTAAAATGCCTAAGTTAACTCTGAGTTAAACTAAAGTTAAATAATCTTGCAAAAAAATTAAACCCGCTTGTTAACCTCAGAAATGGTATTTAGTGTAGGATTTTGGCTTTTATTTTCAGCTGTCAAAAATCTATCGAAATTAATGAACTTTTCGGTATTGGTATCTTTTGAATAGAAGAGAAACTGGATTCATAAATTGTTTTTAAAATCTTTCCAAAAGTGCTGACACGTACATACACATAATAAATAAGGTAATATCATTAGCGTTTTCATTTTTGTTCAGTTCTGCACATCTGTCAAAATCGAAGATAATTATAAATGATGCGGTGAATAGTTCTTGTGGGTATACTAATTGGTTGAAAATATTTTTCAGGAGTTTACTTGGGTTTTTACTCTGAAACTGAAATGATTTTGATGCATTGAAAAAATAAGCCTAAGTTTCTGATTGGTTTTAATGCTTAAAATAAAATAAATAATTTGTTTGCAGTAAAATTTACATTTTATCGCTTAATCCCATTTCGCACGAGGAACGAAATATCCATGTAGTGCGTTCTTTTTCTCTAAAATTTTAACTTTTGTTAACTCTGGTCGTTAATAAATTGAAAAATTGTAACATTGTTTAACATTATGATGACGACATCAAACCGTTCCTAAATTCAATGTTGAATTGTCAGAGTGTTACACTTTGTAACAATTTCCATCTCACCTCGTCGATATGAATTGAAATGTTGATCTGTCATAAGCAGCTGAATTTGGAAATGTTTTCATTTTTCTTTTATAGTGTGTTTACTTTTTTTTCTTTCGATTTGGAATTACTTTAATATTTTGTATTTCTATTGAATATTAATTGATTTCTTTGTCGATTTTGTGTTTTGGAATTGTGTTCTGTTATTTTCTCATCAATATTATTTTTTTTTAAATATTTTAATCTTTCGATTCGGTAGTTTTTTTACAAAGGAATTTGTGTGAATTATGAATGGAAAGAAATTTCTATAAATTTCGTTAATGATTCGATTTTGTACAAAAAAATGTTTATTTATATATATTGTAAATATGCATTTAAGTAATAGAAATATTTTTTCTAATAAAATTTGATGCAGTCAAAAAATTTCTTTTAATATTCATAATTTAATTGTTTTTTTCGCCAAAGCCTTTAGATTGACAGATCAATAATATTTTTAACATTGATCGTTCCTAAATGAAATTTCACATTCACACAGTGTTAAACTTTTAACAATGACAGTATAATATTTTTTTTTGACACAACAACAATAGTTAACATTTTATAAAATAAAAGAACGCATCACTAGTCAACGATGGATACAGTCCACAAATCTGAGGTAATTATACTGCGCAGGTTGTCAAATTGTCAGAAATTAAAAATGGCTTTTTAATCGCCCACTAAATAACAAAAAAAAATGTTGGACTTTTTCAACAGTTTTTTTGACAAATATACCTTTAGACTTTGGTACCAGTACGATGGGTATTATTTCGAATAGTTTGAACTAAAATAGCATGCACTCTTATCAATTATCAATGCAACATAAGCTTACAATATTGTCAGATCTGTCAGTGAAAAAACTGTCCCAAATATCTTACAATCGTTTGAACACACAATTTTGTATGACAATATTGTCAGAAACGTCATTGTCAGGTAATTGCCAGACACAATCTGACAAAAAATTGTCAGGTATCTTACAATCGTCTGAACACACAATTTTTATCAGTGTCAGACGATTAGGACATTGTCAGACTCATTGGTCATTGTCAGATGTTTTCATTGAAAACATCTTTTAATTGCTGACAAATTCTTCATTGTCCGAAATGTCAATGAAACCCATCGGTTGGAGTCGAGTTGGTTGGAGGGATAAAAAAAAAACAAAACATTTGTGTTGGAAATTTGTATTTTTTGAACAACTGAATAAATAAACTCAAAACAGAAAATATCTATAACGCAACTCACTTTATAGTTTATTTCAATTCCTTGTGTTGTGTAGTTTTATTCGAAATAAATTAAGTGCTTATGCTCGGCCACCATTTGCCTTTAATAATTCTTTTTAGCATGTTGTTGATTTTTTGTCGCATTTCTGAATAAAAATAG
Organism: Epistrophe eligans; assembly: GCA_951394125.1. NCBI lineage: Eukaryota > Metazoa > Arthropoda > Insecta > Diptera > Syrphidae > Epistrophe > Epistrophe eligans. Next base: position 28,583,346 of record OX596030.1, read on the forward strand.
ATAAAAAAATCTAACAATGGAGATATCAATGGTCGAAAATGTTTCAATGGAAAACAGAAATTCACCAATTCTTAAAGAACCCGATGATGAAAAGGAAAGAAGAAAAAGATTCTTTATTTAATGCAGAGGAAATCGACAAGCTGACAATTTTGTCAGATGTATTATTGTCCGAAAATTGTCAGACAAGAGCTGACAATCAAATTGTCAGACTTTGGGATGAAATCTACCAACCGTGCGAACGGACAATTGTTCATTGTAAGAAATATGTCAATAAATTGTCAGCTAATTGTTAGCTATTGTCAGACCATTGACAGTTCTGACAATATTGTAAGATCTGACAATCGTCTGTACTTAGCTATATACATATGTACATATAGCTATAAACTTATTGTTAGTGACTAATTGCTAGAAATTAATTGCCACAAACTAATTGTAAAGCGCGCCGATTCTGATGTTTGTTTTTTTTTTTTTTTGGTAACAAAAAACATACTTACATATGTATGTATGTATATAGAAATATTTAAACAATGATGGTAATACAATTAGCTGTGATTAAATTTGTCAAATCGAGAAACGCGATGTTTATCAATTTCTTATAAAATAAATTTCAAATTTTAGTAGTTTGATAAATTTTGACGTTTATTATTTTTCTTTATACACGACAAATACATGAACTCTTTATTTTATTTATATGCTATCCTTTTCATTATGTATATGTATGTTATGTTGTACAAATCTAAATATTTAATAATAATAAAAAAATGTATTGAAAAAGTTTTTTCATTAAGTGTACTAGACCCAAAATTTTGTTTCGCAAAATAATGAACAAAGTTAAACATGATTGTGTTTTGGTGTTAAAAGCTTTCTATAAAGTCACAATCATAAATGTAGACAAGCCACAAAATCTGACATTGCAATTCAATGCCCCTATACATACATAGAATAGGTGAATTGAGCATCATGAAGAAACCGCACTGTTTTCGATGGAAAAATGTACCAATATCACCAGAAAAACAATTTCTTTCCTTTGCAGTACAAAAAAAAAAAAAACTTTTCGACGCACTTTTCCAAGTTTTTTTCGCAACAATAATAGCTGCACTATATACATGTTAGGAGATCGGAATAGTTCATATTGTTTTACAATGGCCCCAAGTCATTTTAATGTGATGGCCATCGCTATATGATGTCAAGCAGTACAAGATGTTTTATGCTCTGTTTTGTTTTTATTTTTTTTTTTTTTGTAATGTAACCTTATAACCTTTTCTGTAACAGTTCTATGCCACAAAAGCCACGATGATGATGACGATGCTAGCGACGACGACGACACGGAACACGAATGGTGGGCGATGATGATGGTAAGAGCAAGGCAAAGCACCAACACATAACTTTCATCTATTCAGACTTTTAAATGAGCCACAAAAGTAAAGATATGAGGGTTAAGTAACGGCGACCGACTTGAACCCGTTCCCAGCTTAGCCCCTGCATTTTGTCCCTGGAACATTGTACTATACGTACTTATATATTATAGTGTATTAAGTTTACCACCAGCGAAAACAGTATTGGAAGTGGAACAAAACTACAAAGAATTATATGGGGGTGGTGATTGTTTTGCTGATGCTTCCCTCATAATATTTTCCGCCGTTGTCCTTTTTTCTTTCGATTAAAAAAAAAACAAAACAAAAAAAATACGAAATGAAACGCATTCGAACCATGTTGCCAGCTATTTTAAATTTAAAATTATTTTCTAATTTTAGATTGTTGTGTGACAAGACAATATGCAAAAGAAATTATATAACGTTGTTTGCGCTGTCAGTTGGAACGTGTAACTTCGAAAACATGCTAATTATAGAGTTTTTGGTGTTAAACAACTAGTAGATTACGAATATAGAACTTGAAAGATTGCATTAAGACCATCATAGTTGGGGCCGGTAAGGTTATAACCTTCTTTCCTTCCTTCCTTCCTTCCTTCCTTCCTTCCTTCCTTCCTATTGTGTATGTAAAAAAGTCTGTTTTTTTTAGCTCACAATGGTAGGGGATTAAAAAAAGCGATGTCTAACTTTAAGGAGTTGTGGCCTAACTCTTAACCCTTTTTTAAAAACATTATCCATCGATTGTCTAACTAATGCCGAATTCTTTTCAACCAAAGATTCCATTCTGTTTGGAAATTTTTCTAAACAGAATCGAATTTCTTCTGTCAAAATAAATCTTGAATATTTTTCAAGGTTTCAGAAAGAGTTTACACCGATTTGCACACACACTAAAAAGATTTGACATTTCTAAAATGTTTAATTAAATTTCGCGGTGTTTTAAGAAGACAAATTTTAATTTTATTTTATTGAACTAACAAATGTTTGGAACAATAGAAATCAAAAACAAAAATCCATTTTGGATGATTCATTTTGGTTGTAGAGCCAGTCAAAGTAGACAAATTTCGTATGGTCGCAAAAAAATATTTTTTATTTTTAGTTTATTTGAATGTAACAACTGGAGAGATAGCGTAAAAAAAACTTGTGTTTTCTTTTTGTTTTGCTTGATATATTTGTTTATTATTAAAAAAATGTTTTTTGAAAGACCACCTTGGGCACACTTTTTCAAATTTAAATTAAGTTACAAAAAAAAACTCCACAAATTCACATCTTTAAATTAACGGAAAAAAAATCAAATTTGCAAAGCAAAACACATGCAAAGCAAATGCAAGAAAACAAAAATATACTACATTTTGAAACAATCTGCTTTGCAGGGATGTTAACGTTTGCATTTTCAAACTGTCTGCTTAGCATAATTTGCGCAAATTTTGCGTTTAGGAATTCGGCCTTTATATACCTATTTGTTCACACAATCCCAAAAATTAAATTGCATAAAGTTGCATAAAGCTGTGCTAGAGAGATTTGATTTGAAGAAGTCAGTCCATTTTTTTTTTTTTTGATTTTTTTTCCCAAAACTATTCATTAAAACTAAATTTAATTTATAAACAGGCTTCTAGCCTTTTTTCGCATCTTATGAAAAACACCCTGATCTATATTTTTGGTTTGTGTATACAATATTTGACTTGTATTCTATCATTTTTTATTTTTTTTTCACTATGTAACTTGTAATCTATCAATGCAATATTTTTTAATGCACTCTTTTGTGTGAAAAAATTAAAATATGCACTTATTAAACAAAAGATACAATGTTTAAAAAATGGTTTATTTTATTTTTCCTCCACTGTTTAGCACATATTGGTTTATTTTGTTTTTTTTTTTCACTGATGTTTCACTCAAATAAACTTTAAAACACTCCGCTGTTACTCTAAATCTAAAATGTTGACTTTTTTAAAGTGAAATACAAACTATGTAATTATGTAATATCACCACTAGTAAAAATTCTTTTTGAACAGAGAATTCTGAAACACCCTGATGTATATAAATTTTTTGGAAAATCACCAGATTGATAGTCTCAGAAATTCCATTTAGGATAAAAACGATTTTTACAACATCTTTATTCGTTTAAGAGTTATAATTTTAGCAACCAAAAAGTCAAATCGGGCCAATGTGCGACGTTTATTGTTTGCGCAAATCCAGAAAAATACGATTCTTATAGAACTTTAATTCATTTGAGCTACAAATTCAAATGCCATGGCAATTATAATTCATTTTCAAAAATTCGCTTTTTCAATTTTTTCTTTTAAAAATTACAGAATAGTAATACACTATATCTTTACCAAGACGAAAAGTAAAATTTGCATTTATTCTTGCATTAAATAAATAAAAATTGACTTTTGATCTTTGTTTCTTCAAATAAATTGAAATTCAGGAAATTGACATTTGAAAACCAATTCTTAATGTCATATTATTTAATTGGCATATTGCCTTAGTTATCTGTTAGTTTACTTCTGAAAACTGATAATAATTTTTACCAATTTTAGTACAAAGTTCTGCCAAAGCTTTAATTAAAAAAATTAAATTGTATAATATTATAGTAGAAAATGGCAATTTTGGGAAGTGAACGAACAGTCCTATTATTTCGTTTACATTTTGAGCCAAATGTCAATTTTTGTACAATTAATTTAAAACTGTTATTTTACCACCATCCTGTTGAAACCACATGTCGTCCAAGTCCATATCTTCCAAATCGGGCCAAAAATAATCGGTAATCATGGCGAGATAACGCTGGCTGTTCACAGTAACGTGACGATGAAAAAATATGGCCCAATAACGCCGCCGGCATACAAACCGCACCAAACAGTTATTTTTTGTGGATAAAGTGTTGATTCATGAAGCAAATGTGGATTTTCACCCGACCAATAACACATATTTTGCTTATTAACGAACCCATTGAGTCAAAAAAGATCTTCGTCATTTACGACCGAAAATTGGAGTTAACGCTCTTAAAGTTGCGGTCACCGACCCCGAATTTCGGTAAAAAATTTGTATAATTTGCAGACGTTGCTCCTTCGTGTACTTTACCATGATGAAAATGTTAAGTTTACTGAATAAATTGACAATGACAGTTCGATGATTAGTGAAAGGGTGCGTTCACAAATGAAATTCAAAGTTGTCAAGTCCCTATTTGAAAACCCGATATAATGTATCTCAGAGAACTAAAATAAACTCTGCCCGTGTTCTGCAACTATCACATTGAGATTAGTTGGCCATAAAAGTTGTAAATAAAAACGTAGTTTATACAAAAAAATAATTACATAGGACGCCTACATTGATTATTGATCAGGATTGTTTATTTACACAAATTTATATAATGGGCCATATGGATAAACAAAAGTAAATGCTTTCCGAATTGTCATCAAAGTGAAAGGAACTATTTATTTTATTGATTCCTCTTTCACCAAATTTCATTGGAACTAAGCTCGGGATATCATTTACTAAAGAAAACGAAAGTGAACTAAACTGAAGGAAAAGTAGATATCCACCATTATGAGCGCTCCATATGATTTTTCTTGTATTCGCTCATTCTCGTTCGATCACTGCCATGAGCTGGCGACTATTACAGTTCTACATCATTTAGCCCCTAAATCATTTTCTCATCTAATTCCCGTCGCGTGACTTCTGTGGTGGATCTTTCATTTTTTTCCGTTCCGAGACACTCGGCTCCGATTTCAAGTTGGTTTGGAATTTCGCGTCGGGCTTAAAAAAAAACATGACTTCTGTGGTGGATCTTACATTTTTTTCCGTTCCGAGACACTCGGCTCCGATTTCAAATTGGTTTGGAAGAGGTTTTCCATTTAAAAATAAATTTGAAATCTAAACACGCTTATTTGTATACTTGAATATTTTGAAAATTATTTGACGTTTAAGGGACAGCTAATTCAATTACACAGCATTTAAATAAATGTGTTAAAAAGGGCGTTCATGCAAACTTTTGTGTAAACTTATCATTTTACACAATTTGTAAACTTACGACGTTGCATGAATACCCTTAATTTTTAAAGAAGGATTTTTAAACGATTCAATTATTTTTTTCTGTTAAAATTAAAAAAAAAATTCACAATCGCAAATGCAAACAAATTTGCAAAAGTAAACTTAATTGGTTTTTAAGAAGGCAAAGAAAATGTTAAAGGGATTTTTCATGCTCTATAGACTAAAAAAGTTTTAAGATTTGTTTTTATTATGGGTTTTTTTATATCAACTTTTTCACGAAGTATTTAAATTATTGCATCTACCTACAAATTTAAATAGAAAACGCTGTGTTAGCTTATAGTTTAAATAAATAAAAAAATGAAGCATTTTAATAATTATTTACGCTATAAACTACATATCCTCTGCCAAACTGACAAACGCAAATTCACAATCCACAACATCAAGATCCGTTACACGAACCGACAAATAAAAAAATCGTTTAAATTTAACCGAACAGCGAATTGCGTATAAGCTGAGTGAAATAATAATTTGAGAATAAATTCGAACGAATTCTCTAATATCACTGATTCTTGGAATACATCCTGATATTGTGAATGTCTGTTTGGCTGTTCACAGAAGATAAGTAGTTTACTCTATACTAATTTTACATTTGTTGATTATCTAGGTCATTTTTTCACTCCGTCGAAAAGTTAAAACAAAAAATAGTTAATCTAACAATTGTCTAAAAGATTTCATGTGTAAATCAAATGCCTTACGAGTCGGTCAGTCTACAGAAAGGTTAAATGTTATTATCTTAATTTAAGGTTCCTTAGCCATAACTTTAAAACGGCTGGATCTACGATAAATTACCCAATAGTATTTTTGTAGAGCATGCAATTTTCTATTACAAAATTTTAACACAATATTTGCAAAACTTGTAGTTTACTCCGTTTACATGAGCGGATTCAAAGTTCGAATCAAATGCAAATTGAAATTTCATAAAACTAAACAAATTTAAATTATACACTTAAAAACAGCTGTCATCTTAATTCTTTAATTATTCTTCTTCTTCTTCCTTATTCCAGGTCAATATATGGAATAATTTGATCCGGATGTAATTCCATAATAATAATAAAAATGTACTAGTTTTTGGATAAGTGAATAGATCCAGATCTAAAGCAGGACTACATGTTGTTTTTGTATTCACATGTTAAATTTTTATCCGGATTAGATCATGTGGGTAATAAAATTCTGCAGTTATTAAGACCTCAACTTATAAAAGACGTTTTGTTTTATTTAAACTAACTTTATACACTTTAGTGTTTAGCAGTTTTATTAACTTAATAAATTTAGATGGTATAGACAGATTGAAGGTTTTACATACAAAATTGATAAAAAGGACAGATTATGTTTTCAGACAAAATAAGATAGTCAACAACAAGCGGTATTATTTTTGATCAAATTATTTTTCTTTTGTCATAAATTATATTAAATTTTTTCATTAGATATTCAATATTGCAATAAAATAAGAAATAAATCAAATTCAACAACAGCTGGACGTCATGTCTTGACGTTTTAGGAATATTAGGGGTAAATTTCTCTATAATTCATTCAAAATAACTTTTAAAGGAATTAAGTCAATAATTATTGAAGTTTAGGCCTGGTGATTTCGCTTGGACTCATCAGACTAGTGTGGATGTTATCAAGACCCAATTTTTGTTAAGTTAAGTTCAATTTAATTTATATAAACAATTCCATTGTGAATTGTGTTAATTTATTGGTTTAACATGAAAAATATCGAAAGAACAATATTTGCAGGTTTTGTTTGAAATATTTTTTAAAATTTTGATCAGTCTTTATAGGTGTATTAAAAATGTTACTAAATAAATGTCCTTAAAAATGTGAATTATAGAGAATTCTACGAGGTACTAGACTTAATTATTGACTTGTTTATTATTCTGATTATTAATTAATTTTTTGATAAAAAAATTTAAACACAAATTATTGAAAATTCTATCCTTTTACTGTAACCTTGAATTCATCCAATCCTTTTTTACCGAGTTATTTTTTTTCAATTTTTTTTATACATTTTCAGTCGTATTTATTAAATTTTTGTTTACTTAGACACTGTCTAACTATTTTCAAATGGGTGGAAATATGCTTTATTTAATAAAAATAAGTGTCTAAGTTAGGCAGCTATCAGAAAACAATAAACAAGGGTTTTGAACACATTTTCCAAAGTTGGACAGTTGTCTTAAGTTACAGTTAGACATCGTTTATAAATAAGACCACTTGTTTTCAAAAATTCAAGATTTCGAGAATTTTGTAGCCTAATTTCATCACTTAATAACTATGAAATACATTTGCGTTTTCATTTAGGACACATTATTACTAGCGAGGAATTCAAAAATCCTCCAATAGTATTTCTTGTCATGATAAAGGGTCTTTCACTTAAGTCGTTCGGATTCGGCAGAAAGTTTTAGGTCCCCTCCATTATTGTGTCAATAACACACACAGAGTTGTAAGTCACTAGGACCTTGTTCTCAACGATCTATTGCGCCACCAAATCAATGTTTATATTTTTTAAGGCCCATTTTGGCAGTGCAAGTTACAGAGTTTAACTCTTGTAACATGTTTTTTCAGTCAATGTTCTCGTATAGATCCCGAGTTAACTAAATAAATTTTGTGACTAGCGTCGGTAAAATTTGTAGAGAAACCTTGTAAAATCGAAAAAAAACTCATACGATTTGTTTTAATTTTTCATCGTTTCTCGACTTTTTTCGATGAAAAACTTACAGAATTTAGGCAATGAATTGATATTTCTGACAGGAAGTTGCATTGTACGAATCAAAAAACTACCCTTCGATTTCGATTCTGAAAGAGAGATTTTAAAGCATGATAACTAAAAGATAAATTTAATCGTCAACTAAAAAAATAAAATTTAACTCAATTTTAATTAATTTGCGTCAGTTGTACAAATATCTACTTAAACCGTAGCAATTTTAAATCACTGATTTCTTCGGTTTAACTAAGTTCAATCGATTTTTCAAGTGTGTAATTGGTTATTATCACATATGTACTTTAAACTTGAGCCATCGTTTATTCTGACTTAATCCACCAAAATCAGTGAACCACGGATTAAATACATGAACCCCTTGTACAACTGGCCCTAAATAACTACGATTAAACTCAAAGTTAACTAATAAAAAAAAATATCCCTAAAACAAACCTTTAATGCAAAATATATACATATTTATTATTTCGTAGTTAAAGCCTTTTCTAGAGAATTATTATACGCATTATTTGCTTTTATATTTAAGATTTAACCGTTACTAAGCCGAAAATCGTTATTAAAAGTACTTTATAGACTATAACTGCTCAGTGGTTGAGTTGAGATACAAAATAACTGCTTGATAAATTCTTGAATCATTAAATTTGAAGTACATAAAGGAAGATTTATATGAACCTTTCAGGCTCAATGAGTACAGTAACCCAACAAATAAGAGTTTTTCTTAACAAAAACTTTTTTTTTAAAGCACTCCAATTGCTGCCAAAAGCGACGGAATATTCAGCTCTCTTCAAATCCCCTACAGTTTCGGTAAGCTCGCTACAAAATTAATTTGTACATTTATAAGCTCAACAAATTGTTGCAACTTCTTACAGTTATTTGAAAAACTTAATGTTCTTAAAACTCCCTTAAGAATAGTTCTTTAAAGTTTGTATATTCCCCAATGTGGCAACAATGAACTTAGCTCAGGACTATATGGTGGCATACAATGATTTATTATCCATGTTCTTAAGCGGGTGCTTGAATATACGAGTATATACTTGTACTTACTTGAAAAAGTAGTTAAAAAATCGGTTGTTGAACTTTTATTATATCGAAACACACTCACTTAACTTAAAACATGTCTAGCTTTAAAATAAAAAAAAACAACAGTACCACTTAATTCGAAGGACTCATATCAATAATTAGTCCTGTTAACATTAAAAAAAAAATCTTTAACAATCTTGACCTTGATGTTTTTTTTTTTTTTATTTTTTTATTTCTTTTTGTTTTGGTTTTTTAATTTAACTTTAACTTTAGTTTAAACATTTTTTTTATCCGGAAACAGGAAATTCATATAATGATGATTCACATTTAACACTGCTTTAAAAAAAAGGGATACAAGAGTCAAATGGTTAGTTGGTACACTTGTTGACTATACGACCGATTTCCGCAACAGATGTTTGATAACTAAACGGAAAGGAGGAACTCGATTGTTTCCTCCACCACCTTAATATCATCATACCGCTATATTGAGATGTTGCCGCTACCACTTGTGGAATTGTTTTGGCATTGCACAATCAACAAGTCAACACGCCGCGTCGTTGAAAATAAAATAAAAACAAAAAAAAAAAAAACATTAAGGGTAGTTGTTGGTTTCTTTAGCTTGGAGGGTTGTACCTAAAAGCGAGCGTAAATTGATTCCTTCGGCGAAGTTCCGAATGCGCAGGTTTTGAGATTATTTTGGTATTAAAAATTGTTGCTGTTTGAATTCAATTCAAATATCGGTGGTATTTAACACTATTTGAGTGAAATTCTTCGTTTTGAGTGATGGTAACGAGAAGCAACAGTGTGGGTGAATGCTGGCTGGTTAAAAATAAGGACTCGGAAAAGGAAAAAAAAGAAGCAATATTTGGTGTGCAAGAGTTTGAGAACTTTGGTGGTTATTGTTGAAGGTCGAAGTTGCAAGGAAGTTTAAGCCTTTTTGTTAATCATATATAAATATCTACATAAATTTCTTAAAGTGTATTTACTACAGGAGAATGTTTACATTTCTCGGTATACATATGTAGGTGAGACTTTTGTTTGATTTTTGCCTCATTTTTCTGTTGTTAAAATTTATAGTTTATAAACTTTATATTTTTGAAGTTGACATATTAAGATACTTTTCGCGTGACCTTGATTAGTTTCTTTCTGTCAAAACTTTTAAACTTCAATCAATAATAAATATGTAGTTACTTTTTTCAACTCCGATTTGTATGTTTTTTAATGTTTGTATTGATTTATTATTTTTAAAATTCTTTTTCACAACCAACTTTTGCATAAGATGCGAAAAAAAGCTAGATCATAAAGGTTAAGTCCACATAAGGCAAGAAAAAATTCATATGCAATAGATTGTATATAATGTAATGTATATTTTGTTCACTCAAATGTGAAAAATATTTCACCTAACGGCTAACAGTTGAAGCTTATAATTTGTGTATTAAGTTGAGGAATACTTTTTCGTACATTATATTGTAAGTCATTGCTGAATATAGTACCTACGATAATGTAAAACAAATTTATTCAAGACTGACAAATCAATTACCTGAATTTAGTTATTTAACAATTTTACAACTGAACTGTCAACTGTCAAAATTAAGATTCATATAGGTAACAGCAATTCCCCTTTCACATACGATGAAACATGTTGTTTGAATTTCTTCTAAAATCTGTTGTATCATTATAGTTTTTTTTTTTGTTAAAAAAATAGATAATATACAACGCTGTTGCACCTCTGATCAGTTTTGTTTTATTTTATTATATTTATGATCTATATCATTAGCTTTTTTCAATAAAAAAAAAAAACAAATTAAACCAGAACAAAACAGGACAGGTTCGTGAAAAACTTCAGAACAAGTTAAAACAGAAAATTGTTACCCTTGCTAACAGTAAAAAAAAACAATATCAATTTTTTCGAGCATGCAAGCGCTGGTTTTAAATTAAAAAAATATGTGGTATCGTAAATTAAGGCCATGTGTCATAGGGCCATAATTTGAAATAGTGACATAAGACCATATTCATATGGCCTTTTGTTGCTTTTATAAAGTGACATAACGGCCATATTTGCGCGAGTATTTAATTTTCACACAACAAATAGAGCTTCTCTTGGCATTAAATTTTTTCCGCTTTCAGTGAATTAATTCGAAAGGAAACGCTTCACGTGAGATGTTACATGTATCTTTGAAATTTGTTCTTCTTATTTTTTCAATTAGGAACAGAAGTTTTTATTTCAATAAATTTGCATCTGAAACTTGAAGGTATGCTTACACGTTTTGAGTAGTTGTTTAGTTTTATCAATTAAAATTAAAATTAATTGCGTTAAAAATATTGTATTCAAACAGTGAGAATCCAATTTTTTTCGAAATATGGTGTTATGTCACTTAACGAAAGTTAAGTTATGACGCTTCGTCAAAGCGACATGTGTTCAAATATTGCTATAAGTCACTTTTAAAAAGTTGTGTAATTTCGCAAGAAATTTTACGTACAGATGTAATCATTACAGAGCTTTTCTCATCGCTTGACAAAAATAAAAATTTCTATTTCAATAGGCGTTTTTCAGTTTTCACTGAAAATAACAGAGCACTGAGCAAAGCCTGAGAAAGCTGAGTAAGCTCTGAGCAGAGTATATGATCAGAGCTCTACGACCTACATATGTAATTGGGGGCATTCAATCCAGTACCTATGTATGCCATCTGAATTTTCAGAATTCTGAATTTTTAAATCTTCAGAATGGGCAGCTGTCAGATGACTTTTAGTGACTTTTAGTAACGTTTAGTTACGTATCATCTGAATTTTCAGACAAGAAATTCTCATCTGAAAATTCAGATGAAAGTTATTTGTGGTGCGGGAAATGCCAAAGAAGTTGAAGTACTACACATAAAGTTGAACTTTATAATTTTTTCACTGTGGTTGGTTTTTTTGTTATGTTTTGGTCATGTAAATTAAATATTTATTTCAATGAATATTGTTTCTTGTTTAGTGAGTTTTTCAAAAATCTTCACAGAATTTGACAGACAATTATTGTGGAACAATTTTATATTGAAATTTGGATAGTTTTGCTATTTATTTCTCAATAAAAATGTTTAAAAAACAAAAATAAAATGTATGGCATTCTATGCAAATACTTTTAATGAAATTAATAAAATCTGTTGCTGATTTAGTAACATTTTACATATAATTTTATCTTCACAACTTGCATGTTGTATTGTATTGGAATCAATATTTAATACTAAATTGTTTTGAAACAGCTTGTACAAGTCAAGTACATTTCGAACAGCTCGAAAATAATCGAATCGGTGTAAGGCCACAGTGTCAAATTTCAAATTGGTCCCAACAAAGTCGATAAAATTAATAAATTAGTTCTGTTTGTTTACTTCCCAAAACTGCTAATTTCTATCAATTTCAGTTAAATTGTATTTTTTGTATATGAATTCTGACAGCACTTTTCACTTAAATTGGTTATGTCAAACAATTCTTATGCACCAGCTTTAATCTCACTTTTTCGTATCGAAAGCCGAGAAACGGAACGCAGAAGTCCTTGTTATAAAATTTATTTCATTTAAGACTGCTTTTAAACGAAGCAAAAAAAAATTTATTCAAGTCGCGAACCGTATTTTCAACAAAATTTTAGATATCTTTTACCGAAGTTCCTTAAATTAAATTCTGAAAATTTATATACCGTTTTGTTGATCTATTTTTGGTTATCTAAAAAAAAAAAAAAATGGTGAATTATAAAAGAAGCCTTCTATAAGAAGCGTCAGATATGGGTACTGACAAAAAATAGTTTTATGAAAACTTTTTGAGTTTCAATTTTAGCTACACTTACCTACTAATCCACTAATAACAGGATTGAGGCCACAGGCAAAAAAGAAAATACTACCAATGAGTGCAGATGCTAGAAACATCATTTTAGCACAGTAAAATAGCTACTTCTACTTTTTTATATTATTTATTAATTTATTGCAAATGTTTTATTTATGTTTTTAATATTATTTTTAAAGAATTTGTTTTAATGTTTATAATATACAAACATACATAGTTTGTCCTTCTTTATTCAAAATAAAAAGTTCATATTTTACTAAAAAAAAAAAACAAAAAATATATTTCAGTACAACATGAAAAACCCATACATTTTAGATAAATGTCAATAACTTTTTTTTTAATAATTATTTCTTAACCAAATTTGGAACACATATGTATAAGATAAGTCTAAATATGTGTGCCAAATTTAAATCCGTTAAATAGTTTAGATTTTTTACCGCTCTCACATACAATCCAAACGCACAAATTTTAGAAAAATGTCAATAACTTTTTTTCTAATAATTATTTCTTAACCAAATTTGGACCACATATGTATAAGATAGATCTAAATATGCGTACCAAATTTCATTTAAATCCGTTAGGTAGTTCAGATTTTACAGATTTTTTTCCGCTCTCCCATACAAACCAAACCACTGTGCGTCGCGGCGACCGGTAAGCCGGTTCTAGTTATTCGGTTTCTCAAAAAATAATATATATGTAATAAATTTGATGACAGCTCTTAAAGAACCAAATACCAAGTAACGCGCGTCCTTGCATCGCGTCTATTGTGTTGAAGTTTGATTGACGTCTGTATGTTTCAAAAGTTTTGTTAGTTTAGTGAATTTCTTAATTATTTATTTATTTTTTTCCAAAAACTTGTGGTTTTATTTAACTTTAGGGGGGAAATTTTTTGACGAACTACAAATTCCGGATTAGAAATGTAAAAAAATGCAACAAAAAAAGTACCAAATTTCTGCCGTAGTTCCATTGATTTTATTATGTCAACTTTACCAACGACCCATAAAAATTACTTTAGAGACGTGATTAAAACCTGAATCTCATGTGGAGGAAAAGTGCATTTAGTTTTGCATAGTTACCACAGTACACACATCAACGGTAATATAGGGAATCAGTGTTTTCATTTTTGTTTAGTTCTGTGCATCTGTCAAAATCGAGGAAAATGGTGGATCCAGTGCCCCTTTTCTTCTCTAATTCCAAAATTTTGTTGTTGCTTCCTTAATAATTCCGTGAGTATAGTTCTTTTTAATTTCTGACACTTCCAAATTTGACAACCTGCGCAATATATTACCTTAGATTTGTGCAATGTGCATAATTACTACTTAAACAAATGTATGAATTGCATCTTACACGACAGAGTGAACTATTAAATTTAAAATGTTATGCACACATACAAAAATTTAAAGCCCGTTTAGATGATATCCATTTAGTCATACAATTTTGAAATTTACTCTAAAGATGCGAATGAAAATGAAATCGTTCCTTATTTTTCTTCTATACCTACCTCCATCTGCAATTAATAGTAATTTGGGTTAAATTACTAACTTGACTTATTTCTTTGGGACTGTAGTCAAATGTAATAGGGGTTTAAAGCATGTATATAAACCTTCAATATTCAAAAATAAATGCCTGCTTTATTTGTAGATACGTATTAAAATATTAGGTATTAATGTATTTAAAAATAAACATTTTTGTTATTTAAAATTCTATTCGCCTTTTAGTTATATCATCTTATTCACTTTGGTTTGGTGCCAATTGAAGTGTCAACAGTTCTGAGTTTAAGTAAATATCAGTTTAACATGTATTTGAAAATCCCCAGTGAGTTAGATAAATGAGAAGAAAATGTTATTTGCAAATAGGTTGAACTGGTTCTGAATGTTAATACGGCCAATAAGGTTCTTAATGCCCCAGGTTATATTTAAGATTTACCTACTACCGAACCTTATCATTCTAAATCAAAAAAAAAAAATATAAAAAGAGACAAACTCACAAATCTAAGCAACGCAGTGTGTTGTACCCTACATGAATTGATTTTTGTTTATGAAAAAATTGCTTTACTTTTATTTTTTTAAATATTAATACCAATACTTATGTATATGATTTTTTTTATAAAAGGGAACTTTGGCGATATATATTCGTTTTAAATAAAACTTTGGGATCTTGAGCGCCTTAAAATTGTGATTAACTATAATCATCTTGTCAGGTAGACATATTAGTGATTTTTTAAGCTACTTTATTATAGGTATGGATAAATATTTAATTAGATTTTTTAAAATTTACTAAAAAGACGTCAGTATTAAATATACCCTATATGAATAATTTTTTGAATAAAATTATCGCTTAACCTAGAAAAAAATATCCAAAACAACAAAATATAATGTGTCACGCAGCATGTTCGGGCTTCTGACAAAATGACATCCGTTCACAGAGTCATTTATTATAATTCACTGCAGCATTTGCTATATGAACCAGTCAGTAACTATGTTCATTTTCAGTTCAGTTTTCGACCTTCCTTTGGTATAAGGTAATGTTGTGACTTGTGAGTCGCCATGTCTCAAACTCACACACTTTATTGGGATACGCTGCAGTACTTCTTTTTTTTTTAACCTCCCGCAGTGTCGAAGAAGCACCCAAATGGGGGATGATTATTATTATCCAGGAGTAGCATCATTGATGTCTCCTCATTTTCATCAACATCATCATCATCATCGCATCGCCATCGCTAGCACTGCTGGTTGAACTTAATTCAATCAATAACAATCATTGGAGGTGAGCTCTTCTTTTTATATTATATACGTAAGACGCCTAGATAAATCTTTTCCAAACTTGAATGTTGCGATTTCGTGATGTGCATTGTTTATAATATTCGTTCTTCTAAAAATAAAGTTCCAATAAAACAAATGAGGGGGTGTTATGCTAATTTTAATATTCATCTACAGAGGTTGGGGATATATGTATATATGTTGGAAGGGGATTGCATTGACTTTGATAGAATTAAGTAAACAGATAGAAAAGGAGGTTACAATCTTGGGATATCCAAATAAAATGTTCTTTAAGATTCCGGCATGAAATATTATTGCGTCCATCAACATAAGAAATTGTTCAATTTTAATTTGAGAAACTTGAATGCCCAGCTGGGACTCGAACTTGGACAAAGCTCCCTACGAGCCAATGCATTTCGCATTGTGCTACCGAGGTCACGTGATCAAGTCTATCTCAATTTGGGTTTTATTGTTTGACAATTGCATTTGAAATAAATAATAATAAATAAAATAAACAACAACAAGAAACTCACGCTTTTGGCACCAAGTATCGCTTCACTATACACAGCTGTACAAAGAATACCCAACCTGCAAACACTTTTCATTTTTGCAAACATTTCTTGCATTTGCATCGCAAAGCTTAAAACACTTTTGCCCTATTTTATAAAAATTGACAGATGACAATTTTATAAATTTGAGGTGCTTGTCTGAAAAAATTTTTAGTCCATAAAATATTGACACGTTATATAATTGTCAGTTAAGAAAATAATAATTAGCCAGTGTGAGACTGATATTTTTTGTATTCGCTTGCTCAATTATTTTTAGTCGCAGTTGATCAAATTATAAACCAAATGGAGAGTGCTTTTGTCTTCTAGCAGAGAAATCTTGTTCAGGTTTCTCCTTCTCCTCAGTGAAGCTGACAGAAGTTATTGCTCAGTGAGATCTCAAAAACGTGAACTGGCTAAATTGCCTCTCACTCTATTGTCAACATAATACTGACAAATATGTAAACTGAATTTTTTGTAACGTTAAAAATTGTCATTATAAATCTGTTAGGGAAGAGGCAGGTTCAAAAAAGTTAACGAAAATTGGACGAAACGAAGCTAACTTCAATTATATAGGCACATCATATGAATTCTTTGTATTCGTTTGGTTTGTACGCCCTGTGGCTATTATATAGTTTTACGTTAAGATTTACGGGCAGTAAATAATAGGCTTGTTCAGGAAAATGAAATCTCGGAAAGCTCAGCAATCTCAGTTACATTAAGAGGATTCTTCAGTAAAATTTGTCAGTTCTGTTGTCAAAACTCTGAGGAAAAAAAATTTTGGATTCCCTTGCTTACTTTTCTCTGAGATCACATTTTTTGGAACGCGCCTAGTAGAAAATAATTTAATACCTAACTTCACAATAGCTCTCTTTGGTAACGTGGCAAATTATCCAAAATTTCTGTTTGTTAACTCAAATAAGCAAATAATATTCCCTCCATTGGATAACTTGCAAGTTTTTGCTATACAAATTTCTGTGTCCAAGGAGTGTAAAAACTGTCAAATAAATAAGAATTTATTTACAAAAATTCATTTCAATATTCGCCATCTATATCACCTACGGCCGAACTCGAAGTGTGGCAATCGTTAGTTCTTTAGTTTGTTCAAATTTAACAATTTAAATTACAAGCTTTAAAATGATTTATACAGTTTGACCGCCTTTTACACAAAAATGACATTTACTATCTGAACACAATAGAATACTGCAACTAGAACTGGAACATGCAACAGCTGTGAAAAAGTGTCGTACGTGCTAATTTTTATGTGCCCACAATGCAGTTGTACAGCATTGTGTTTTTTTTAAAGAACAAAAACAATTACGGTCCCATTATTCACTTTTTTTTATTTTCAATAATTTTTTTTAATTAATAATATTTTTAGCGAAACAAATAACCACAAAAAGCTTCAATATTTTTTTCTGGATCTTATTTGATTCATACAAATTAAAACGTCAAAAGTGCTGCACGTGAAAAAAGTTAGTGAACCCTTGCAGCACTGAATGCAGTTGCGTTGTGTTGTGTTCACAACATTGAAATTGTGTGTATTGAATATTTTGACAGCTATTCCAGCTGCAGTTCCAGTTGCAGCTCCGTATCCATTGTATTCAGGCAGTTAAAGTGGTTCAGTGTGATTGTTAACTTTTTGCCAAGTTTTCCGTCTCTAAGAGTAATTTCTCCTTCTTTCTAAATTTGACAGGTTTTACACATTTTTTTTTTAAAAGATACCAACATACTTAAATTTGAAAAATAAACCAAAATCAATTTATTTTTAGTTTGAAAGTAATTTTTTCCAAAAACTATTTATAGAAATAAATTTGTTTCAAAAATAAATAAATGAACTGTCCTTTGTTGTCCTTTTTTGTAAGTATATTGCCATTGTTTTTGAATATTATTTTTTTAATTTGATTTTATTTAGGAAACTACCCCACACCTAAAAAGATGGAGGGTATAGTAAAAAATGCTTGCATTGTGTCACTCTAAAAAAACGTTATTTTTTTTGTAATGTATAATCTATTGACGGAGTTATCTATTGCAAATCTATAAACCGTTTAATAGCTATATAACAAAAAAAATGATATAAAAAACAAAAGAAATAAAAAAAAAAAATAAAAAAAAAAGTACGCATACGCCACGTAGTACGTTTCTTTCACAGATTCATCTTCTTGATAGTTTATAAATAAAGAATATGGAAGGTAGACATTTTTGTGGAAAGAAATATAGGAAAACTGATTTGGTCATACCTGAAAGAGGTCTATAAGACAAAACTTATGTTCAGATTTTCGTGACGAATCTGGCGAAACCTGCCATTTTGAAAAACGTGAATTGATCAATATCTCTAAAACTATTGGTTTTATCGAAAAACCCTAGACCAACGTTTAGGGATTATAAAACCACCTTGTTATGACATTTTAATTTTAATTCCACTGTACAGTGTCGTCAAAATTATTATTAGAGTAATAATATTCTAAAATTAGCATAAAGCGTATTGGAAAAACAATGTGAGGTGAAAATTCAAAATTCGCCAAAAGGAAGATCAATTTTGGGAGTTTTTAATTTTTTCTATTCAGACTTTAGGGTAGCGCAGCAATTATAGAAATTTTGTTCAAGGAATCTTTCAAAAATATAAAAAAAAGTTTGTTAATTTAAAATATAAATGAATAAATACTACTTGCACTACGACTTGTACTTGAAGGAGTCTTCTAAAAAATGCAAAATCCACATTCAGTGAAGCTGCATTCATTCATAGATAGGTCTTATTTTTTATCTGTTTTTTTTTTTTTATTATTATTTATTTTTATATTATGAGCTGCCTTTTTTCAGCCACTTGTCGAAAACAATGATCGGTTTAATATGTTAGAACACTAGCTATATATATATATTTAAAGAAAACTGAAGCACCACAAACTCCTTGTTGAAATCTCAATGGCAATCTGAAGAGGAATTTCGTTCTTATGCACTCACTTCTCTATCAACCAATATTTACATAATAATCATCTCCTGCAAGCATTATTGGTTTGGTAGCCCAAGCAGAACCAGAAATGCCACCCTGATGTGGCCCCAACTATCTGGCATTTTATTGACTTCAGCTGTTGAATCCTTAAATCATTTTATCTGTCATTGCATGTTTATAAGGATTTACATTTTGTTTTGGTCTGAAAAAAGGATTTGTATAAGAAAATGTTTTGAATTTTTTTTTGTCTTTCTGATGTAATAACTAATTGATTTTATTTTTTTGTTTTTTTTTTTTTTCATTTTATTTTATTTTATTTCATATCGAGATTGTAAAATGGATTTGTTCAAAAGCAGATGTGGTTCAAACAATAATGTCTAATGCAGATTTATATTAATTTATTTCAGTTGTTTTTCTTTTATGTTTTCTTTTC
Source organism: Epistrophe eligans (assembly GCA_951394125.1). Classification (NCBI taxonomy): domain Eukaryota; kingdom Metazoa; phylum Arthropoda; class Insecta; order Diptera; family Syrphidae; genus Epistrophe; species Epistrophe eligans. The sequence goes on from OX596030.1 coordinate 28,602,999, forward strand.
AATGTCAGTTAAGGTATATACATAGTTACTATAGTATACACACATACATAGTAATATACTTGAAATTTAAATCTATTTTTTTGTTTTGCTATGAAGCTGGTATAAGGACATGTCTGTCGATGTAAGTCGTTGATGATTATTTTTAAAAATATACTTTGATTTTTACAATTTTAGGAAAGTCAAACATTGTTTTGACTTATTAAAATTATGTACTTATGTGCGAAATTTTTTGAGCAGCTTTTAAGTATTTTCTTAAAAAAAAAAAAAAAATAGATTGAGTAATCTCATCACTATCGATAAAGACGCGAATAATAATTGAGAAATAGGGTCATTTTTATCAAAATCGTTAGATATATTTTCGAGAAAATTTTTGAAAAAAAGTTTTTCGTAATGAACGGTGCTTCTTATTACCTGTGTTTATATTACCGCCTTTTTACCAACGTGTCCATGGGTTGACTAAAATCGAACTATTCTGTAGCCATAATTCGCTGATTGCATTCATTCGAGAATCGATTTCTTTTTTTCGTCGTTTGACATTATATGAATTTTTCTTTCTCACTTATACTACGTTTTCATCGAAAGTTAATCTCGTTAGGTTTAATAAATTTCATTTATCCAGTTTAGATTTCTCAAGCTCACTTAGATTTCAGCGATCTCAGAAATCTGAACGTAATTCCTCAGAATTAAGAAATCTGTCAAACCTTGAAAGAAGGATAAAATACTCTCAGAGAGGTAAAACTTTGCTAAGTTTGAAAGTTAACAAACGGACTGAACTACTTTTTGTATTAAATGTCACTTTTTTGTACAAGATGCATTTTAAATCTTATAATTTTTAAATGTTAAAATTTGGACGAACTATAGAACTACCGATTGCGACACTTCGAATTTGACCGTAGATGATTAAAAATTGAGATTGCGAATATCGAAATAAATTTTTATTAATATTCTAAGCCGACTTCAAGTGAGAGACACAAACAACTATGCATTTGACAGTTTTTACACTCCTTGCACACATAAATTAGTGCAGCAGAAATTTAAAAGTTATTCAATGGAGGGAAAATTATTTGCTTTCTTATTATGCTCTCTTGTTGTAACTTTTTTGAGTTAACAAACACGAATTTTAGAAAATGTGTGACAATTTGTGAAAATGTGTGCAATTTTGCAAGAAATTTTGTATTACCAAACAGAACTAGTGAGATCTCAGAAACGAGAACTGGCTGATTTGACAAAAAGTAGAATAACTTTGACAATACCTTTCAAAATACAAATAGTCTTAGCGCTTCCAGAAAAATGAGATCTCAGAGATTTTTCTTACTCAAAAGGTGAGCAAGCGAATCCAATATTTTTTTTCCTCTGAGTTTTGACAGCAAAACTGTTGAGATCTCATTTTCCTGAACACGCCTAGTGGTGAATTTTTTTTCTTCTAAAGTGGAATTGTTCGACTTCGTGTCAAAAGTTGAAAAAAAAAATACTAAACTGAGTCCAAAATGTCAAAACACAGTTGGACGAAGTAGAAAACAAAACGAAACGATAAAAAAAGCAACACAGTAAACAGTAGGAGCCTGATTTAATGTAACGCCTTGTTAAGTTTTTTTTATTTTTTATTTTCATGTAGGAATCTAATTCCAGTCTACAACTCAATAAAGCAAGAGGGAAATAACAATATCGACAGCGGCTATGTTGCACTTTCTTGGTACACTTCACATGAATGCACCAAGAAAATGAACCTAAAGCTTTTACAATTGCTGCAAACTAAAATCAGTTGAAAAAATATTCTCTTTAAATTTTTTGGCAAACAAGAAATTTAAAAGTCGATAAACTTCGAATTGTTAAAATTTCTTATGTCATCTTGTTATTTTACTGCTACGAGACGAGATAGTGTGAACTATAAGGGAGACGAAATAAATATTAATATTTTCAGTGATGCAATGTTGAATTCGTACATACATCGTACTTCGTAGCTTGAAACCAAACTGGCTAGAAAAAGCTTGTTGGTTGAGGGTCTGGTTGACTCCGGACTATAAAGCCACTTTGAGTAAGTAAGGAAGTATATTTGCATTTTAAAAGGTACTGCCAAAGTTAATTTATTTGTTAATTAAAAATGTGTTCAAGATAAAAACTGACTTTTATTTTCGTTTTGCGTTGCATCTGTCAGTTTTCACAAAATGATGGCTGTCACTTTTGACGTTGAGTGATTCAGAAATTTCCCTTTTGTATCATACTGACAAATTTGGCCCCAAACGATCACATCAAATAAAAATAATCAAAAATAAAGTTTTCCATTCATGCTTATGCTTACACATATGTAGGTATATATGTACATGTATCGAGTGGGTTAAGAGGAAACGAAGAAAAAACATCAGAGCAATAGCTCTTTACATACAAGATTCAATGCCATTTTGTTGGTATAAATCACGCCCGGGCACTTCCCAGTCAACAAGTGTCTCTGCATCTTGTAAACATTTTGTAATTCAAATTCCCTTCAGAAATGCATTTATTAAAAATGCATCCTCATATACATATGTACATATGTGTGTGTACTGGAACTAATTCTGAATTCCGGCACAAATTCTATACCGATGTGATCTTTACCTTGAATAAACCTTTTACACAAATCCCAAAATCACAAAACCTTTAACCCTTTTGTTTCATGCATTTACGCACCCATCCATTTGTTCTGGCACAATTTTAAACGTGAATCTTTTATTGTACCAACAATCCGAACGTGACAATATCTCAGTATTTCATACCCCATCACATCATAATATCATATATGGCAACATAACAAAACATGCATTGAGTGTTTTAAGGCATCATCCACAACAAAGACAAGGGATGTCCAATTAGCATTCCTATCAATGAATATTTCCACATATCTCATATATACATATAGTATGTATGTCTATTATAACCCTCGCGAACTATACTTCTTTCCATTATATATGTAAGTATGCATGCAACTTGGGCAATAAATAGAACCCCATTTGGCTGATGGCATACGTTACACATATCAAACTCAAGGGCTTACATTACTAAGTACCTTTTCTCTGACAAACTCACGACAGTTGAATTTTCAAAAATGTTGTTTCCCTTAACCATTGTGTGTGGTTGCATTCAATTGTCTGTTCCACGCATCCACCCACTCACTGTTATGTTAGGTTAAATTCCCATACCGATTTTGTATCAATGTTTGGGCCTATTTTGATTTTTAATTCGCCACTCAATCAAGAACTCACTCAATTTTTGTATTTCCAATACCGTTTTATCATCATAAAGATATATACATATAATTATATATACAGTCAGAAAAGAAACTTGTTAGTGTTTTAACAAATAACAAATTGTACTTTTACTTTTTTAAATTAAAATATAATTTTCTTTTGCTTAAAATCAAATAACGTAAATTAAATTTAAACTCGATGGCTGAAAATTTTAAACGATTTAGTACGATCTTAAAGCATTTTTAGGCTTCGGCCACGCAATGAACGACTGAGCGATTGACCGACGAGTCGCTGAGCGACGAATCTGAGCGATGGTTGGCCATTTAGGTACTGAACGTCATCGCTGAGCGATTAGTTGCGAAAATGTCATCGTATATAAGAAACACAATATTTTTTGGGAATTTCGATATTTAACGAAAAACTTACCAGAACAATTACAAATTTGTCCAATTTCTTTCCACTCTTTATCGGTAACAATTTTTATAGGTTTTTTGGGTGATATAGCACTGGACGGCTTTGGACAGCTGAAATTAATAAGATGATTTTCTTCTTAAAACTACATAAAAGTCTGTCAAAGTTCATAAAAAAAATTAAATGTGTAGGTTTGGACAGAAAATCACAAACCTAACCTAGAATAACTAGCTGCACACCATTGTTCAATTTTATTAAATATTTTAAAGTTACCACTTGAGGTGACGGCTAAGCCAAAGCTTAAAAATTCATGAATACTATTTTAAATGTAGCTAAAGAAAATTTGTAATAAATGAATCTTTGAATTAAAACTTTTGAACTAGCTGCTGTTTTTTTTTCTCAACTTGTGCGGGAGAGGTTAATATTTTATAAATTTTTAGTCTTGCTTACTAAATATTGAAATGTTGTAAGACTAGTTGAGTCTTATTGACTCGAACCTTATTAAGATCTTGTATAGGTAAGGTATATTGTAGTGTTTTTTAAGTAAAACAAATTAAATCTCCATAATCTAATGCACCTTTAAAAATAATTAAACATTTTGTTTTGTTTTTTTTTTTTAGTCTCTGGTTGTCATTCTTGAAAATGTTGGTTAAGATTTGTCATTGATCTATGGCAACTCTAGTCGACCATATTTTTTGACGTTTAAAAAGTGGTCTGAATTAGATACTCAAACCGTTTTCCGACGTTTTAACAGTTAATATCTTGTAGATATTAACTAAATCGCCGTTTTGTCTCTTCAAAAGCGACTTACAGATGTATAAAACTTCTCAGCGACCTTAAAATGGCAGAGCGATGATCTAGAGACTACTACCTTTCCATCAAGATATCACACGACCAAAAATAATAACCTTCAAAAAATCAGATTTAGATCCGTAAAACCAGAGTTGTATATTCTTTTGTCAATTTGACACTCGATAACAAAAAAAAAAGTTTATCGTCGTTTTCGGAACAAAAAAGAATGCTGCAATTAGAACTGGATTCTGTAAAAAAAATGTCGTACGTGCTGATTTTACGTTCCCTAAATGCAGCTGTACAGCTTTTTGTATATTTTAAGGAAAAATAAAAAAAAAACTTGGTGGTTATTATATTCACTTTTTTAATTCCCGATATTTTTCTCTTAGTTAATAATTTAAAATTCAATATTTTTATCCGGCTCTTTTTTTCTTCATACAAATTGAAACGTCGATTTTTCACGTGCAGCACACGTGAAAAATCTAAACTTGGTAAACTCTTGAAGCAACGACTGCAGCTCCGTTTGCAGCCTACGTTATGTTCGTAACAATGGATTTTGTGTGTATTGAATATTTTGACAGCTATTCCAACTGCAGCTCCAGTTGCAGTTCCGTCTCCATTGTGTTCAGCCAGTACTCCTTTTTCAATTCATGGTAAAAAAAGAGATTTGTCGCGTTCAGAAAAATGAGATCTCAGAGATTTTTCTTACTCAAAAGTTCAGCAAGCGAATCCAAGATTTTTTCCACAGAGTTTTCTCAGAAAAACAGAGAAATTTTGCTGAGGAATCCTTTTCAGGTAGCTGAGGTTGCTAAAAGATCTCCGAGACCCATTTTCTTGAACACGTCTATTATCCTTCAGATCTGTCAACTTGAACGGATCTGCCGGATTCTATGCGTCGGAATCTTATAAGACTCTGCTAGTCAAAACCCCGAATATATATTGTATAAGCTAATTAGGACCTATTTATAGTAAATCACACTGCTGAAAAGAGTTCAAAGCACTTATCTTTGCATTATTTTTCACATTTTATGTCCATAAACATGAGAGAATTAATAGGAAAAGTCTCGAAGCTTGTATTGGATTAAACCTCTACATCTGTAAGTCCAATATAGACCATCCTGCCTGCTGGTCGTCAAATAGAAGCACCGATGCTATCCTATTCACACAGTGCTTATGGACTAAAATATATGTTTTTCTTTTAATGCTTACTTAGCATGTAGTTTAAATTTCATGCGAACCAAAGTCACCCAGCTTGATATAATTTAATTTTTGATTTATCTATAATAAGCATAGGATTACAATTAAAACACAAGAGGCAAATAATGCAAATAAAAAAAATAATAAAAAAAAAACAAAAACTACAGCACAGGACACATGAATACCAAATGACATCTGATATGGTCATTTAGGTCATGATGGTTGTTATGTGATGCTCAATTAAAATTTAACGGCTCCTTACAGATTTATATCCCTGCTTCTGCTATTACATAGCTACATACATATATACCAAGCTCTTGTTGCTTCAGGGAAGCATCTCAAGCATTATACTCTACCGTTTATACAAAAAAGATGGTTGAATCGGCGTCTGGGCGCTCCAGTTAAGGGAATGCGCTGTGGCATGGATTATCGCTTGCAAATTAAATTTTATTTCTATTTCTTAACTCGTGTATATCGTGTGTTTCTTTGAGAGTCAGAAAAGCAATTGGGTTGATCCGCAATTTCATTACTGACACCTCAAGGCTACTTGCTAAGTAGGAGCGGGCTCGAGATCTGCAGTATATATTATAAAGGTTATAGCAATTTTGTCTTTATATACAAGCAGAAGGGTACCTTAAGAAGATTGACAACTTATTTTCAAAGAATACAAAGCTACAATGATGAAGTTTTTATTTTTATTTTTTCGACTTTTAATCAAGCAACAACCAACAACATTGGGTCTGATTAGCTTTGCTTAAGGGATGGGATTTTCATGTTTATTTTTAAATGTTCTTTTTATATTCCTGCTGGGACATTTGTCGATAAAAAAAAAACAAAAATTGAAAGAATGCTGGCGTCATTTTCATTTTCATTTTGATTTCCAAAGAAGAGTAAAGTGCGTTTGTTTGAAATTTAAGGGAAAATTTTTAAATTTATTGCAGAACAATTCTGTCATAACTCATATAGAGGTATAGACGAGTTTATTAGACATTTTAATGAGTTTTAGTGGTTTAGACTTTTAGATTGAAGGTACATACTTAGTTGCGTTTTTTTTTTTAAACGGATGACCATTTTTTTATTTCAATTTTTCTATGTCAAATCTACATGATGTAGGCTAATAGAAAAAGTCTGGAACATGGACTTAACTTATATTCAAAAATTAATAATGTTTAAACATAAAAAAAAGAAGCTTTAAAGAACATAACCCAAAACCCTATATGTTTATATTTTTTTTTTTGAAACAACGATTCTGAATTTTTACGGGTTCATTGAGAATTTCATTGAAGATTGATTGGACTATTTCGTCCCACTCCTATTTCATAAAGAAAAAGAAGCAGCCAATTGGGAAAGGATTATTTAGATTAAAAAAATAAAATAAGTGGAAGAGAGAAAGAAATTAACTAAATGTCGAATTCCTTTCAACAAAAAAATCGATTTTTTCCAAACAGAATCGAATTTTTTCTCTTGTTGAAAGGAATTTGTAAAAAATTTGTATGTGATTGTGTGTGTGGTGCTTGACAGCTGATCTTGAAGTAAAACAAATTCGGTATATTATGTACCTTATTTGTTAAATTAAATGAAACTTATTAATATTATCGCGAAATATATTTTTTTTGTTTATTGAAAAAGAGCGCACAAATATTTAATATATGTATGTATACAATTTAAATATTAAATAAAACTAAATAAATAAATAAATAAATACAATTTAAAAATTAAATAAAATGAAAATTCGTTGCAACCAAAAACACAGTTTGCATTCTTAAAACACAACCAAATGCAATTTGAGATTTTAGAAATGTCAAATCTTGCTAGTGTGCGTACAAATCGGTGTACCTAAATTCTTTTTAAAATTTTGCAAAATATTCAAGATTTGTTTGACAGAAAAATATGCGATTCTTTTCAGAAAAAATTCAAAACAGAATCGAATCTTTGGTTGAAAGGAATTCTACATACTTCATAAAGAGAAAGTTAGATTAAAGAAATGTATGTCGAATGTAAACACCGTTCACTCGAGGAAACTAAGTTTCCAGTAAATTCAGTTTTTTCGAATGTAAACACTGTTATTAATCTCCGTTCACACGAGGAAACTAAGTTGCAGCAACTTTCAGTTTTTAGGTGAGAAGGACACCAAGTAAGAGGAATTAACCGTCTACGATTGGTGGAAATTGGAAATTAAAAGAAAACGACAAAAAATCTCCAGCAACTTGTTTCCTCGTGTGAAAGGTGACTTCGATTATTTGGAATGCGTCAAAAAAACAAAAATTTAAATAAATTTTAAGATATTCGAAGAAACACAGCGTGGCAATTTTTTAAGTATTGAGAGCAAAGTAAAGAAATTGTGATGAGGGCAAGACCAAAGATTATGCTATCATCAATAAAGGACACTAAAGATGAAGGTCTTTGACAGAATGTTAACATAATAGACAGCTACAACTTTGAATTAGCAGGGATTGTTTTCCTGATGGGCATCGATATTAACCCAGAACACAAATAACAGGGCTGAAATCAAACGAAGTAGAGTGTATCGGAATCTCGGTTTTTAAAATCCCATTTTGCAAAAATCCCAAAAAGGGGTTGGATTTGATATCCCGCTTTTTATAGTTCCGTTTTTTTAAATCCCGTTTTTTAAATCCAACTTTTTATAATCTCCCTTTCTTAAAAACTCGCTTTTTATAATCCCGTCTTTTGCAATGCCGTTTTTAAAAAATGTTATTATTTAGTTAGTTTAACATACATATGTACATATATTTTGTAGAAAATAAGTTTTGTAGGATACGTCATGATTTCAAAAAGTAGGATTTTAAAACAACGAGATTTCGAATAAGCGGGATCTTAATAAAGGATTTTAAAAATACAGTATTTAAGTAGATGGGATTTTAAAACTTTTGTTTCGTGATTTTTGAAAAACGGGATTTTAAAAAGCGGAATTATAATACATCGGGATTTTAAATAAGCGGGATTTTAGAAGCAATAGCGCGAAATTTTAAACGATTTAGTACGATGTTAAAGCCATTTTTTCATAGAAAAAATGCTTTAACATCGTACTAAATCGTTTAAAATTTTGCGCTAATGATTTTAAAAATATTTTAGTAGTTGGGATTTTAAAACTTTTGTTTAGGATATTTGAAAAAAAAAACGGGATTAAAAAAACCGAGATTCCAATACGTGATTTTAAAAATCGAGATTATAACACATCGGGATTTTGAATAAACGGAATTTAAGAAGAAAGGATTTTAAAAATATAGTTGGTATTTTAGTAGATGGGATTTTAAAACTTTTTTTTCGATATTTTTGAAAAAACGGGTTTCCATTACGCTCTCTTTTAAAAATGGGTGAATGTTCATGTAATGATTACAATTAGTCGGAACTCGGGAGGAAGTAACAAAAAATAGACTATGAACAATAAAGTAGTTTAATGATTTATTGAAAACGAAACTCACATACAAACTATTTATAACGCCTTAAATTAATTATATTTTTCTATATATATGCACTTTATAGGGATTCAATCATTTACTAATGTTGAATCCATATAAATTCTCTTTCATTATTTCTCCAGCTTCAATTGACATTATTCAACAACCCAGCGACTGACAATTGTTAATTTAGTACAAACGATTATTATACATAGATGAAAACGAGAGCTTCCAGGATGAAAAAAGAAAAAAGAAACAATACAACAGTCCCCTTCTGCCGGGGCAATTCTATCATGTGGTAATTGCTTTCAAATGGGATTGACACTTACCACAGATGAGGCTCGTCCCATCATGATGGTGCAGTGTGTTGACGCGCCGCGCCGTGCCGCCTTGAAAAGGTCATTCGATGCGTATCGCAAATTTATTTTAAATATTCAAAGTGGTATAAAAAGAAATAACGCATTTTACCTCGAAAAATAGAGAAAATTTAAATTCAAAAAATCTCCTTCCGTCCCCGTATTTAAAGATAACATGATGGAGTATGCGGTGTATATGGAGCACAAACACACACATTAATCACATATAAATTTATATAAATATATGGAAAACCATCTCACTCCCCTTGCCATTCTGTTAGTGTTAATTTCATGGCCCATTCTTCTGTGTTATCGACATAAAATCCTGTTTGTGTAAATAACCATGTGGGTGGGTGTAAATAGAATTTGATTAAAGGGTAACTTGTCACTGTGGCGCCACAAATTTCCATAAGCCAAAGCGAACTGGCTGACGAAATAAAAAAAAAAAAAATATCAGTTTAATAAACCTCCTCCATGAGGATTCAGGATACTTGAATACATCCTTTTCGTATTTTGGACCCAGAAAAAAAGGACACAAATTCAAGCCTTTCATATAAATACATATACTCTGATGATTTTAAATAGAGAAAGTATATGAAATCTTAGATGCAAATAGCCCCGCGCCTCTGAACTGAGCCCATCATCGTGATGAAGCAACAGTAGACATCTAAAATCATCACAAGGATGTTTACGTGCGGTACTGGAACGTATATTATAGAAGTTCCATTAACGCAACGCCCAAGCCCAACGGGGACCGTGAGGGATATAATAATTTTATTACATGGAAAAGACTGAAATAATTATTGTTTACACAGCATTAAGATTAAGGAGATCATTTCAAATGCTAATTGCTAAGCAAGAGCGCAACTGAGTTGTTGTCGATTTTTGTTTTGCACTTTATATGTATAAATATGTTTATGGAATCTTTTATAGAAAAAAAAACGAATTCTCGAGAAGTTAATTGTGTGGAATTTATAATGCGATACGGGTGTCGTCTTTTTTTTTGCAAAGTATGAGTCTTGGTCGATTTCATATTTAATGCCGAATATTTATCATAAAGTGTTTGTTCATATAAATATATACGTTCAGGTCAACATGGTTGTTTTCTAGTTTTTGCCAAAAGAATTCGAGCGTTTTCATTTATTGTGAATATGAATACATTGAAAAAATACTAATCGGCTACTAATTCGGCTGTAAAAACAAAGATATAGTTCTTAACGTACCGCGTTTAATCTAAAAAAAAATACTTGAACTTATTTAAGGAATAAAATTGACAGCTATAATTCACTAAATCTAAATTTCACTAAACAGTCCAGTAATTCTTCCGTTTTTGGAAACCAAAATGACCAATTAATTTTATACAAAACACTTTATTTTAAAGAAAAAATCAGAGCTATTATTTCGTGCTTGTGAAGTTTTATCAAAAAACATTAAAAAAAAAAAAACAGTTTGCTTACAAGGTCAATAAAATATTCTTAAAATAAATATACATAGGTACCCATTCCTATAAATTTTATTTTAAAAAGACCTTCGCAAATTTTAAAATCATAATATTAATTGTTTTATTGAAAAATGCACCGTGTAAAGAAGCAAGAAAAAACAGGAACGCATACATTGCCCTTTAGTGTTCAGAAACTCAGAATTTTTTTTTGCATAATTGCATCAAGTGAAACTTGGTGTCATTATCAGTAATGCCACATGAAAAGTACCTACGCATAGACAAAAAATCCCCAAAATGCATAAAATAAATAAAAATAAAGAAAAGATATTGTTTTTTTTGTTTATTTTTCACATACATACGTACTATATGATGACATGATTGTCTTTGGTTGCAAATGATACACATTTTTACAATCGAGTTTAAGTTTTCGGGACTTAATTAATTATAAAATTTTAAAATAACTACGCATTTATAGAAAATTCTAATATTTCAAAAATCCGTCCCTTTTTCTAACGGTGTAGTTTTTAAATCGAAAATCCATACGTATGGCATCACTGGTCATCATCTACGAGAGGAAAGTACCTTTAAATATTCAGGGAGCATTATTGTGTTTGACAGAGTCAAAAATATTATTAAATAAATGATCTTTTCTAGGTGTACAATCTTCCTCATTAAAATGGCTGGAATCATATGACTTATAGAGTTTACAGATTAAAAGTGTGATTTCTGTTATTTGTAAATGAAATTAAAAAAAAAATCAGATTGCCTTCTTTTCAGCATGATCTCAAACTATACCGTAAGATTGCTTGTGAAACTGACTGTTTTCTTCTTTTCGAAGATCTGGGGCCTATTTCACCAAATTACAATACATACAAATACAAATTTTTTTTTTGTAAGCTACATTTACAAAATTGGTAAACAGAATTTCTGTTTCACAAATTATACATACATACATTATTTTCAAAAAATTTGTACAAAAGACAAACAAAATTGTATAAAAGACAGTTGTAGTTTAGAATTGGAAAAAATATGCATTTAACCAATTATTTTCCAGATTTGTAAATAAATAGTTATTCTCACAAATTTGAGAGAATTTTGTTTTTCAAATTAATAGGGCAACGAATTTAAAAATGCTGTTTTTCATATTTTGCAAGTTTAAAGTTCCAAAAAGGCTCGTAAGCAATCGCTAGGCAATAATCTAGTGATTATTATTTTGGGAGTCAGTAAAACATTCAGCTTTCTTTCCTTTCCACATACATATCATACAAATAGGTAGTAATTTTCAAAACTTTATAGTTTCCGTAGCCTTTCTACTATTTGTTGAAAGTTAAATTATCTGAAATTGCATCTATACATATTTGTATGTGTTTTTAAGATTGTTTTCCACAATTCAACAAATTTTGTGAAGTTCTTTTATTTACTTACAAAAATACCCTAATTTTTACAAATAAGTACTTGTAAACTACAAACTAAAATCAGTACCTATTAGTGAAACAAAAATAAGGATTGCATATTCCTCCAAATTTCCGTTTGTAATCAATTATACCTGCAGTTTTGTAATGCAATTGTTTTGTGAAACAGAATAAATCGATTTTCAAACAAATTTTGTAAAAAAAATCGCCTGTAAACAACAATTTGTGATTTGGTGAAATAGGCCACTTTTTCAAATTATTAGAAAATTACAAATTATTGTAAAAACTTTCATTAAAATCAATTGTACATTTATTTGTTGTGAAATAGGCAAAAAAAAAAGGTTTTATAAGAGATACCGTTAATAATGGATTAATACAATACAATACAAGTTTTTCAGTTATATGGTAGATTGTTCTGATATTAAAAATTTTAATCAAAATCGTAGAAGTCGTTTTTGAGAAAAATGAGATTTTCCTTGACGGTTTTTAAACACTTGTATCGAAGGCACCGTTCTGGTAGATAATGTTGAAAAACTGCTGGATGCCAAATTTAATAAAAATCGATTAAGTCATTTTTGAATTATTAAGTTTTTAAACAAAAAATTGAAACTTTTTAAAAAAATAAAACAATTTTTTTTGATAATGTTGGTATACAATACCTATTTTTGAAACATTCTCTATAAAAAATTAATCATTTTACATAAAAATATACTATTTTTTTAATTATTTTTTTTTTTTCAAAATGTTGCGATTTTAAAAATATTTGTTTCAAAAACTATTCACCTGGAGATACATCAATACATTACATATATATTGGTTTAAAAATAAAACATCTACAAGTATTGATTTCTGGTTTAGAAAACACCTGCACAGTTTTTTTGTCGATTTAAAATTTTTTTTTATTTAGAAAATGGAAGAATAGACCCCCTCCTATTATAGGATTAATTCTTATCTTAATGCTTGAGCCAACCTACACATTTTAGCATTTCGTCGATTTTTATACTTATTACGCTGTTATCAGTGTCTAACGACATGCGTTGAGTCTAGCTGAAATAAGGTAAATGAACTCCTTTTTTGACAATTTTAATACCTGAATTTAAAGTCCTCATTGAAAGAACCAATGTGTTAGACTGGAATTCATGATGGCCATGAATTTGTATACGTTCAAAGTTTCATCGTTGCTTAAATTAATTTAGTAAATCCATTACTGACCATCCGTCTATAAACATAATTTTGTTTGAAACTAACTACTGACCTGTTTATAGACGTTTGAATGCACTGAAGTTAAGAAACATAGTACATAAATACATTTTAAAACTTTTCTCACCTTAGGATTATTTAATTTCTTCCTGAGGATTTTTTATTCTATTCATATGATTTTGTCATTTTCATGCGGTTCTTCTTAGCCCTTTTCGCACTGATTCAAGTATAGAAATTAAGTAATAGAAAAAAGGGTTCTAATTTTATTAAATATAAATCAAAACTAAGTAGACATAATTATACCTAATTAGAGTTTCAAACTTACTCTCGCTGCTTCTTTTTATTTTACTTTTCTTTTTCAATAAAAACTTTATCAAACTTATTGCACAAAAAACATTTTTTTTTATATTTAAATTATTTTCCCATTGTTGTTTGTTCTTTTTTGTTCTGACCGGTCGTAAACAAACAAAATCTTGACGTTTAACATTTTATTATCCTGAAAACCTGTTGAAAAAAAAATGTTGGTGACATTGTTTTGCGAAAAAAAGAACAAATTTTACCGTTTTTGAATTGGTTTTGATTGTTCAACTTGTCGGTAGTGATTTTTTTTGTAAATAATTGTTTTGATATTTGCCTGTTTTTTTCGACTTTTTTGTTTCACCACACATTTTTCTTGCGGAAAAAAATGATTTTTTTCACCACCATTTTTTTTTTTCGTTAAAAAGAACTGTATACTAGGCTTTATCTTGCAAAAATTAACACCGATGAAGTCACCTACTGCATGATTCGGAAACGGTGAATAATATTATCATGTCGATTATGGAATCCGCAATACTAGATCCGCAGTGAACACTATACTGCGAATCACTGCGGATCCATTATTGCGGATTCCATAATCGACATGTATATTTACTATAATCTACGAACAAACCCATTCTCTTGGGTTTAGTTTTTTTTTTTTGTTTTGTTTTGTTTGTCTATTTCGGCTGCAAATTTAAATCTCAGCTAAACAAAATGCCAAAAGAAAGAGAAAGGTAAACGAAAAATAATTTTAATTTATAAATTTTATTATACCTCTTATGTATGTATGTATATTAAAATAACAAAAGAAATTAATATAAAACAAAAGAAAAACTGGACTGGAGCTACGAAAAATTCTTGGATTTGTTATTTTTTTTTTATTTTCAAATTATTCTGACAAGTGTTCATTAGAACCTACCAAGGTGAAGTATAAAAACCAGGCCGTTCCGTTTATTTTGGCAATTTCTTACCATAGGTACTATGTATTCCCAAAAAAACATGGCTAATATTAATTTAAGAATGAAAGTGTTTTTATATTTTCCTTTTCAATTAAACTATATAGCAAATGGGTATGCGTTGCGAACGCACTATTTATCCTGGCGCTTGAATAAGGGATAGGTATGTACTTTTGTTTTATCTTTTCGAAAGCATATACACTTGACCGAAATCTTTTTCTACAATGGTAAAATCCGTTATTTTATGCAAATTTCAATTATTTGAATTGAATACACTTACCTACTAAAACACTCAACGACATGAGCAAAAGGATGAAGGAAATATCTAAGGCCTTGATGGGAAGTCGAAATCAAAGTTTATTGCAAAAGAAAGGTTTAACGGCTCTGAAAGATGTATACCTACAGTACATACACACTTAAAGAAAATAACACTTTGAAAATTGTGGGCGCAAATATTAAAATTCTTAAAGTATAGGTAGGTAGGTACATATCACTACAATCTACACAGATGTAAAAAAAACAAATGCGTTAATGCAATCCAATTTTGGTATCACTCTGGCGCCATTGTTGAATATATTTTGTACATATATGTACATATATAGTAAATATAAACTTGTTTTATATCTAAAGATGTAATCATTGGATTATCTCCTCCTCCGCCGCGACGCCACGTCCTTCAACACACATGCTCATTAATTGAAAGGCAAAGAGGGTGTGTTGTGTTGTGTTGTGTTAGATATGCATGTACGTGGTAACTCTGTGGCTTTGAAAGAAAACGTTATTTTTGTTCGGACAAAAAAGCTTTTGATGTCATAAGATGGACAAATGGAAGTGCATTACAACACAATTACAAGTCATAATGAACCCATTATTATCATTATTATATATTTATTTTTGTAAGTGTGAAAATGAATTAGTTTTTTGTTTTTTTTTTTTAAGAAAATTATCCCACTTATTTTTGAGTATCTACATATTATATGTATGTATGTAGGTAGGTACCTATAAATTTAGTTATTTTATCATAAAATGTTGGTAATAATTTTACATTGAGAAATTTTTTTAGCCAGGAATTTTTTCCTGTGGAAACCTGGTTTTAAATGAATGCTTAATTTCCCCAAAATACATTTTTTAAAAATTCATAATTAAGATTTGCAAAATGATAAAAACAGTCACAAAAACGAGATGTCACATTTTTATCTGTTTTAAAAGGTTTCCCAAAATGAATGCAAGACTTGAATTTGACAATTATAGTCGAAATAAAACTCACTTTATCGTTAGCGGCTCGTGATAAATTTAATACCGACCAAAGTACCTTTTATGTATTTTTTAATATGTGGTTTAATAGATCCAAAGTTTTTGTCAGTCGCGTGAAAAATGTCTTCTGGAAACATTTTTGAAGATTTCAATATTTTTGAAGATTGCTGGTTCAGGAGCTACTGCATTATTCTCTGGACGGTAGCTTGCGATTTTTGCTTCAGTTGGGCTGACTGCGGTAACGGCAGGGCTTTATAAAATAATTTCTGACAAGTATTCGTTGGGGCTTTTACGCTAGAGATCAGGAGGAGTCATCGCTCGGATACCTGAGGCAATCAATGGCAAGGCACTGTTGCTATCAAAGAAGATGCTATCTTCCACCATTTGCTTCAGCTATCATGCCCTAAACTAAAAGATCAATGGAATCAGTGTTTGGTACTTCTACTTTATTTCCCGTTGATTTGATGGATTTTTTGGTATCACTCTTGACTTGTTTCGCTGAAACCTTCATTCGTGTCCATTGCTGCCTTAGTTTTTCCACACTCATGTGGTACCCCATCGAAACCATTCTTATGGTTACGGCTTCCCATGCAAGCACATTTTTTCTTATCATCTTGGTGTCATTGCCCCGATCCTCCATAACAGCAAAGTGCTCCTGTACCAATTGTCTAAGCATTTCTCGCTCATCCTTACTCCAATTTGGTTCCCTATCTCGCTTTACTTTCATGGAAATTTTTTTCAAATATTAATTAAATAATTTATGTTTTTTTTTTTTTTTTATTAAATACCTTTCTGCTCATTTTACAAGTTTTTCCAAATAGTTTTTTGTGTAATGTTGTTTGCAGCTGTTTGTTTACTTTCGTTTAGACTTTTTAAACGCTGCAACTACCCCCTGCAATTTTTAAGCACGTATGTGAGGGACGTATGCGGTGGCCGGGGTAAACAAAGTTGCAGAGGTTGAAATAATTGCAGAGTTATCGCTCTTTCTTCTTTGTGCTTTTTCTTATTGTTTGAGATATATGCGGAGTAAAGAGTGGGAAGAGATGTTTCCTTCTCATTTAACAAAAATTGCAGCGTCTAAATGAATGTTGCAATCCGAAAGGAACTCAAAAGAGAATTGCCGATAAAAATTGCAGTCGTCAAAAAGCATACCCCTCAAACTGTATTTGATTTCCCAAACTGTTCACTTTTGGGTTTGTTCGAGTAAAATTAATTGTGGATAGGACTTAAGGGTAATACTAGTTGTAAGTAGTTTATAAAATGTTTATAATTGATGCAAAACTAGTAGCAGCTTCTAAAATTAAAATCGGTTTTAGTTAGTAAGTACGTACTAAACCTACTTAATAGGAGCTGACTATAATTTTGCGCCAATATGTTTAAAACCTATTACCATACTAAAAATCTTTTAACTGTCTTTACCTATTAGTGATACGGATCAGAAACGTTTTAGCGTTCAGTAGTAGATGTCATTTAAGATAGTAAATTCAACTTGAATAGATTATATTATATCAAATGCTAATAGTTTATTGGATTTCCTAAAGAGGAACTCTTAAAGTTTTGTCAGTACACTTGAAAATGTATATAATGCTTTAATCGTATAAAACCCTTTAAATATAAATAACATAAAAAATTAAATAATTAACAAACCAAGGTCATTTTGTTTTCGAAAACACGTCTTTTTCATCGTCGCAATATTACCTTCCTAAGACGACTTACATATATAGAGCAAAACATTAGTATAAAATCCTTTTAGATTTTTCATTTGATTTTCCGGCTTTAATATGACTGATGTCCTGCCTACGTGCGACATCATTTCCCGTCACTACTAAACTAAATTTTCCACCTCGTTAATTTATATTAATACAAGTTGAACGGATTCCATTCAAAGCAGTGTATGATGCATGCAGTAGTCAGTAGAAGGACTCAGGCGGAGTTCGGATCAGGATTCCTGATGCCACAACATAGGCCAAAGCACAAACATATAAATACATATAATGTAGGTATGTATGTGCGGTTGTGTTTTTATCTAAATTGATATTTTTCACACTTACTCAGTTCAATGAATTCACAAATTACGTTTGGGAGTTGTCCTTGTCATTGGTGTTGCTTCTTATAATGTACGAACGAGTATATGATGCTGGATTCTGATGATGGTGGTGCTTGCGTCCGCTTCGTCCTTGTCGTGTCGCCACCGCTGCGCTGCTGCTGCCGCCGCCGCCGCCACCACCGTTCATGTCTGCTGCGTGTGACAAAATTTAAGACTTGAGATTGATTTTCTTCTTTTTTTTTTCTATTTGCCATAATTTAATACTCTGCCGCCCTGGCACAATAGCTTGGCGAAAGTACCTATGTATATAATATGTATTATTAAAGTTCCCGGATGAAAAGACTTAAAAGTCATAATACCTCAATTGATGTAGGTAGTCATTGAAAAATAAAACGTGGGAAGCCATAAGCGAGGCACCTACTCTTTTTTTTTTGTCTAAAAGGATTCTCATAGTGAGTGTTGATAAAAATTATTGGGGTTTAAAAATAGATTCAGTTGGTTTTTATGTTTGAAGTATAGGTACCTTTCGATAAAGTACAAAATTAATAAAATACTTCTTGGAATTAATGTAATTACATAAACCTCATAGTTTGGTCAAAATATTAGGATTTTATCATTTTGTCAACGTTTTGGCTTAAAATCTTGTTAACTGCTCGTTATCAGCTTCCAAACTTAAAATTCATATATCATCTTTAAGGTAAGTATATTCCAATAAATATTCACCCATTTATATCTTATCTTTACCGTAACCTTTGAACATCCCTTATAAGTTTCTTGATGATTTGATTTTTAGTCTATACCTTTACCTGGTTAAAGAAAAATGTATAAATACCTTTGTATTTGTCACTGAAGTGGAATCAAATTATCCTTATAAAACTTTTCTATTACATTATACATTCAAATTTATTAAGGAAAAAAAAAATTAAAAAACTTTTCAAAGATTTTCAGGACAAAGTAGACGAAATAGACACCTGGAATAATCCTCAAACGATAATAAGCTAGATATCGATGAAGAAATTATTTTTACGGTGTTGCATGACATAAAATAAAATTAAGTTTATTTATGAAAAAATGTTTTGCTTTTGTTTTGCAAAAGTTTTTTTTTTTTTTTAATTTTAACCATCCAGGGGACTATTTTTAGGGACAGGGTTTAAATATGTTGTTGTCAATTTAAATAACAGTTTCTCCTGTTCATATTATTGTAATGATTGCATTTTAAAATAGCCAACCAAGTCCCAGAACAAAACAAATTAAAGCTAATTCCATATAATTTAAGGAACTTAAAATTTAAAATGAAAAATTATAAAAATCAAAGTTGTTCAAAATAAATTGATGTAATTTTATTTATGAGAGAAATAAAAACTTAAAAGTCGTTGCGAGTGGTTTTTAAAATATTTTTTTAAGTATATAGAAAATGTTTTATACATTTTTAAGAAAATATTTTGGTACACGAATTTTAAGGACTAATTATTGTGGATTTAAAAATTCAATTTTGAAAAAATTACCAAAAAACATCCAATTATTATTTTGAAATATTTTTAAGTCGAAAAAATATTTTTTTTTCAAATTTGATATGCAAGGTTATTTAAATTTATAAAAATCTTTTAAATAAAAAAAAATGTAAATCGTTTAAGCAGATAATAAGAACGTCAACAAAATTGTTCTATGAAAGGTATAATGGAAATATAATGGTAACATATAAAATAAGTTTCAGCTAGATAGTAAATCTATCTTAGCAGACAGAAAAAATGTAATCAAAATCGTTAGAGTCGTTTGCGAAAAAATAAGATTTTCCTAACTTATTTTGTTTATCTGTGGGAAAGTTAAAAAAAAAAAAACAATATTTTAATTGATTGATAACAAAAATGATGCCAGGTACGCGTGTTTTTGGTCCTTTAAAAAATAAAAAAAATTTTGGGGAAATTTCTTAAAAAACGGCTTTTCGTCTTTACATTCATCGTAATGTCAAGCTTGATCAAAGTCTAAATTAATTGAACAAATTATAAAAAATAACGGGTGGTTAAATTTTAAGGGCCGATGTTGAATGTGAGCCACACCTAAACGTCAAGTTTTTTTCTGTATTTCATTTGACATTTTTCAATTTCAAACTAATTCAATTTGAACCATGGAAAGATACACAATCGAGCAACGCGTTAAAGTTATTCAGGCATATTATGAAAATGGGCGTTCAAATCAAAATGCATATCGAAGAAAATCATCTTCAGTGATGAGGCACATTTTCACCTCAGTGGATTCGTCAATAAGCAGAATCGCCGCATTTGGGCGAATGATAATACAAGAGTGATTGTCGAAAAACCAATGCACCCGCAAAGAGTGACTGTTTGGTGCGGTTTATGGGCTGGCGGCATCATCGGGCCGTAGTTTTTCCAAAATGAGGCCGGTCAGGCAGTTAATGTGAATGGTGTTCGCTATCGTGAGATGATAATGAACTTTTTATGGCCCGAATTGGAAGATATGGATTTGGACGATATGTGGTTTCAACAGGACGCGGACGGTGCCACTTGCCACACAGCTAACGAAACAATGGTGTTACGTATGGCAACACTGGCCATCCGTGTCTTAATATATATATATTGTTAAATGAAATGTAATAGTTAGTTCTTGATCGGTCTCTGACCGTGATAGACGTCTGTATTTTTATTCCGAGGAAACGGAGACAATAAATGTGGGTTTTTTGTATATTTTTCCCACAACAAAAGTCGTACCGTCTTTCATTTTAATCGGTATATTATACATTATGGTCCTTCGAGTCGGGATAATATAAAAAAAAAATCGGAGATCGGAAATTTTTTTGTGAAAAGTGTTAAGTGAGAAACAATGGAGCTATAACGGAGTAATACACATGTATATGGAAATGGAGAAACAACTGGAAGGTTTGAGTGTGTAGTGGATTTGCAACACAAGGAAGTGTGCAATTCACTTACACACAAAAGGGAGTTTTAGTTTTATTTTCTCACTTTTTCTACTTTACAAATTTTGGTGACTTACAATCACTATTTTCAGGATTTAATAAATTAATTTTTTGGTGACTTGCAATCACTATTTTCAGGAATTATTATATATTTGTATTTGGTGCCTTACAACCACCAGATATCAAATGGAATTTTAAAAATGCATGCAGCAACATGCAATGGAGAAGTTCGTTTTTTGGTGCCTTACAACCACCAAATATAAAAAAACCAAAAGGAGTAGTTTATTTGGTGCCTTACAACCACCAACAAATTTAAATACCTATGTATCTACAATACATAGAATCATGGAAGACATGTAGGAGCATGCGATGGAGATATTGTGTTGAATACCCATTCACACAAAACAATATAAACGGAGCGAAATCGGAGAAAAAATACATGTAGAACATGCAACGGAGAAAAAACTCAAACGCATGTGCAAATTATTTGCGCACAAGAAAATAAACAAATCGAGACTCGAGTCTCGAAGAGAATCATGTGTATTTACACCATGACGAAAAGGGGTGAGTTTGTGTCTGCAGTGTGTGTTGTGTTGTGCTAGGTAGAATAATTTAGTGGAGTGGAGGAAAAGAAAAAATAAATTGAAAATATCCATTCGAAAATGGATTCAATTCAAAATAAAAGTGGAAAATTAGAATGGAGAATATTGTTTTGGAGTTTATTTTTTTTTTTTTTTTTTTTTCAAAGGAGAAAACGGAATGTGTTGATGGTGCATGCGATGACGTGCGTCGGCGCCGCCACCACCATCAGTTAGTTTGCTCGGAGAGAGAAAATATTTTTATGTCAACAGAATGAAGACAGTGGAATGTTTGTCGTTCATTTGTAGACTGAATTTTGAATCTTTACAGTGGAGTTTTTGGAGATATTTTTTTGGAAAAAATGGAATTTATTGTGTAGATAATATTTTCTATAAAAACACGAATTATATTAAAGCGGAGTGTATTTAATTTGTTCATTTTATGTTACTAATTTGTAACTATGGATCTTTTAAATATTTTGGAGGCAGGAAAAGGAGAAAATGAATTAATTCAATTTGGAGTTAGATATTATTATGATAGCTTTGATGATATATAGAAATATTAAATTGGACAAATATGGGAGTATTAAATTGTTTTGGAGATAGTTTTTTCCTTGATAAAATTAAATGGAGTTTCGTAAAATTTTTTCTAGGTAGGAAAAATAAATTAGTGAACATACACGACAAAAAATATGGAAATATTTTATTCGTTATCTGGAGTTAAGATATTTTACTATTGTTTAGTATTATATTCTGGAGTTATTTGTGGAGTTTGGAACTTGGAGTTTGGAGTGTTGATATTTTCATTTTTGATTATTTTACTATGGAGTTATATATAATATTTTTATATATTTTATTTTTAAAAATTGGAGAAAATATAAATTATTTTTTGGAGAAATTGGAGAAAACGGATATTATTTTTATAAAAAATTGGAGAAAATATAAACTATTTTTTTTTTTTTTTGAGAAATTGGAGAAAATGGAAATTATTTATAAAAAATTGGAGAAAATATATTTTTTTTTGGAGAAAACGGAAATTATTTATAAGAAATTGGAGAAAATATAATTTTTTTTTGGAGAAATTGGGGAAACCGAAATTATATTTATAAAAAATTGGAGAAAATATAAATTATTTTTTTGGAGAAAACGAAAATTATATTTATGAAAATTTGGAAAAAATGGGAAAAAAATCGGAGAAATTGGAGGGAGTTAGGAGAATTGTTTCGCGTGAGCACATAGATGCGTGGACCGCAAACAAAATTAAATTAATGGTTTTTAATTTTTCTCTTGGGGACTTGAGAAAGGAGAATTATTTTAGCTAAAATTGGAGGGAGTTGGAGGGAGTTGTTTCGCGTGAGCACATAGATGCGTGGACCGCAAACAAAAATTCTAAAAATTAAAAATGGAGATTGTATTTGAAGATCTTTCAGAAGGAAGATTTTTTTTTTAAATTCTTTACTTATATTATTTTTTTTTATAAATTTACACACCACACACACATGCAAACCCACGCACAATTTGGGGATTTTTTAACTAAAATAGGAATTCATTTGAATATATAATATTTTGTAGGAATTGAATTTATTTTTGAATAAAAATTAAATAGACACGTAGTCTAATTTATCTCATTGCATGAAAAGGAGGTAAGACAAAGAAAGGTCAGTAGACCGTGGAGAAAGGGGAGAAAAGCGGAGAAAGGGTGGCATCCGGAGATAAAACAAAATTGTCACATCAGTTATCCAAAGGAATATAAATGGAGTTGCGTTAATAGAAACGCTTTTAGGAGTTATTGTTTTTGGAACACAAAATGAAAAGATAGATGAGTTGACAGGGCAGTCGATTTCATCTATTCAGTATAAGGAGGAGGAGCAATTAGACAAGTTATTAGAGCGACTTTGGCAACAAGATCAGGTCAGTTCATGCTCTAGGTTTACGGAGGAAGAAATGTTAGTTGATAAACATTTTATGGAGATATATAGAAGGGATGAATCAGGAAGGTTCATAGTTAAAATCCTTTTAAAGGATAATAATAAAGAACTCGAAAGTTCAAGGGAGATAGCGTTAAGGCGTTTTTTATATTTAGAGAAGCGTCTTGCGAAAAATCAGGAGATAAGGAGAATTTATGTGGAGAAAAGGAGGGAAGAAATACAAATAGGTCATCTTGTTTTGGCCACGGAGAAAGAGCTAATTTCGAATTGCGGAAATGGAAGTCAAACATCCGGGTAGTTGTACGGGCTATGGATTCGGAGTTGGAGAAAACATTATTGTTTTCGGAGGGGGAAGGCACAACCATTTAAGGACTTAAATGGTTGATAGAGGAGGACAAATTTACGTTTGTAGTAAAAAACCTTACATTCAATGGAGTTATAACAAAGAGGAGAATTGTGAGTCATGTAGCGCAACTATATGATTATCGGAAAAATATTAATTCAGGAGCTATGGAAACTTAAAATAGATTGGGATGATAGGCCGCCAGTTAAACTAGAAAACAGATGGTTAGAATTTTAGGATTCTATTAGTTATTTAGAAAATTTTAAAATTGATAGATGGTTGGGTGCAGGGAAAATTCCAAAAATACAAATTCACGGGTTTTCAGATAGCAGTGAATCGGCATTGGGAGCAGTAATATACGTTCGTGTTGAATATAGGAACGGGATAGTAACTAGTAAGCTTTTGACATCAAAAACTGTTGGAGTTATCGGCAGTAGAGTTGTTGTCGAAAATGATAAAAGGAGTTATGGAGTCAATGGAATGGCCGACTGTGGAGTATGTGCTATGGATTGATTCCAGTCCAGCATAATATTGAATAAAAAAGGAGACAAGGAGAAAAGCAAAATAATGGAGAACATACAACAGGAGGTAAGAAATGAAATGAAAATATATTCTATTTCATCTTTCAAGGAGATCGTACACATAAGGCTCAGTCCAACTAAGTCAAGTGTGTCGATATTGGAGTATACAAACAAATTAGAGAAAGTAATAAACATTCTTAGTTATGCCGGGAGGTATGTAGCAAACTGGATTAAATGGAGAAAAGAACTAAAACAGAAACCTAAAGAAATACAGATCTAAGAGAAAAGTGGTTCAGCAGGAAGTTTTACCACCTACTCTAACGGAGAAAACATCAGCTATGGAGTATCTGATACGGAGAAATCAGCAGGAGAATTATAACAAGGAGATAACAGCATTGAATGCTGGGAAGCATTTACCGGAGAGGAGTTCAATAGAAAGTTTGAAACCAATTTTGGATGCAAACGGTTTGCTCCGAGTCGGGGGGAGATTAGGGAGATCGGAGATTGATTATGAGATGAAATATCCAGTAATCATCGCAAATGGATCAAGGTTAGCGGAATTATTAATGGATTATGCTCACCGGGAGACGGATCATGGAGGCATCCAAGTTATGATGCAGTTTATTAGGCAAAGGTATTGGATACCAAAACTTAGGAGTGGTTTACGGAGTCATATTCATAAATGTGTTGTGTGTGTGCGGTTGAATGCTCGCATAGAGGGACAGCTGATGGCGGAGTTACCATCAGAAAGAGTCCAGGTTGGGAAACCATTCTTAGCCACAGGAGTGGATTATACTGGCCCTTTTGAATTGAAAATGGTCGGGGGAGTCGGAAGGAGAAATAGGGAAAATGTTGGGTTGCTATATTTGTCTGACTTAGGACTAGGGCAGTTCATATTGAAACTGTAGGAGATTTATCTTCAATAGCCTTCATAGCTAGTTATGAAAGGTTTATTGCAAGAAGATGGAGATGCGAAAAAATATTTAGCGACAACGGAACAGCTTTCATTGGAGCGTCAAAAGAATTAAATAAAGCTTTGAAAGTATTTTCAGATAAAGGAGTATTGGAGAATCTTCATCAAAAAGGTACTGACTGGCATTTCATGACACCAGCAGCGCCACATCAAGGAGAAATCGATGAAATTCCATTTGGAGCGGATCGTGGGGCAAACGATATTGCCTTACGAGGAGTTCGGAATCTACTCACTCAAATTGAAGCGATTCTCAATTCGAGACCTCCATCCTTTGAGTGACGATCCAATGGATATTCAGGCGCTAACGCCGGGACATTTTTTTTGGTAGGTGAACCATTAATTTTACCTCTTCCTTTCAGATTACAAGAAAGACCAGACAAAGCGGGAGCTAAAGTATTCAAGGACAAACAGCAAATGGTCAGCCATTTCTGGAACCGATGGCAGTCAGAATATTTGACTACTCTGCAGGAGCGGAAAAAATGGAGAAAGGAGAAGGAGGGCCTAAAAGCCAGTTGGGCAATGGAGTCGGAGTAAATAAAAACAAGTTTTTAGCCGGGACTGTTACGTATGGCAACACTGGCCATCCGTGTCTTAATATATATATATTGTTAAATGAAATGTAATAGTTAGTTCTTGATCGGTCTCTGACCGTGATAGACGTCTGTATTTTTATTCCGAGGAAACGGAGACAATAAATGTGGGTTTTTTGTATATTTTTCCCACAACAAAAGTCGTACCGTCTTTCATTTTAATCGGTATATTATACAAATGGCTCTTTTGCGCGATAAATTCAATGGCCGTGTTATCTCATGTGGTGGCGATGTCATTTGGCCGCCAAGATCATGTGATTTGACACCATTGGACTTCTTTCTTTGGGTTTATTTGAAAGAAAAGGTGTACGTCGATAAGCCAGCAACAATTCAAGAACTAAAGGATGAGTTAATTTGGCACATTAACGGCATAGAACCTCAATTCAGTGTTCCCAGATTGGTGGTTTTTCCCACTAAAATGGGGGGAAAAAATCTCTTTGGTGGAAATAATGGTGGGATTTATGGTGGGAAAATATTTGAAATGCTTTTTTATGGGGGAAAATATTATTTTTAACATAACCGAAACTTATCCTCCAAGTTTTTTTTCTTACTAAAAATTCATAACTCAAAAAAAAAATTATTTGGCCGAACCACCAATGACACAGAAAATGTCTCAATAAGAGAGGAACAATTTTCGTTCTTCTTTCGCCACTAAAAAAAAAAATAATAATATGTTCAATCAAATATTTTGAAGTCTTTTTTATTTATTTTTTTTTTTGCAAAAAATATCTTCATTTTTTTTTTGTAACAAAAATTAAAATATATGTTCCTAGCTTTTTATTGAAATAAGATTTTTTTTTTATATAAAAACTGTGAAAATGTACGAAAGTACAAATTATACCTATAAGATTTGACTTAAAATACTGAATTCTTACAATGAAATCTAAGAAGTTTTTTTTTTAATAAATATATTTTTTATTTAGAAAATAAAAAAAATGTTTTTAGAGTGTGTTTTCTTTATACGGGAGCTTTATTCTTAAAGGAGAAGTTCACATCTCACATTTAATTTTTAATTTTTTTTTTTGTTTAATATCTAGGAAAGGATTGTGGCAGAGAAGTATGGTGTTTTTTTTTTCTTCCAGTACAAAAACTGGGATTTTTTTTTTCAAATACGGTGGATTTTAAAAATCTCATCTGGCATCAGTGCCTCAATTATGCCTCAGCGTCATCGAAAATTTGGACCATCGGATGGAGGTGTGCCGCCGAGGTCGCGGCGGCCATTTGGCCGATATTTTGTTCCATACATAATTTAACCATACCAATATTATCATAATGAAAAGAAATGACAATAATTTCCTAAATAATTTGTGTTTTATTCAAAATCAACATCGGCCCTTAAAATTTAACCACCCTTTAAGTAAAAAAGGTGATCAAAAACTAAAGCTAAGAAAAAGTAAAGGAAACTACTTAAAAAATTCAAATTAATCAACTAAATTACGAAAATTTCGAAAAAAAATGTCGGTTAAATGTTTTTTTTTTAATTTTGTATCAACATAGGTATGTATAATTTTAATTATAGTTTTTAAAAAATAAATTTATTAGTTGGAAATGGAATGGCTGTATGACTTAATAATTAATATTATTTTGTCTAAGACACCAACGTCCAAAATTAAAAAATTAAGATGAACAAATTTTTTAATTTTTATTTTTTGTTTATATTTATTTCGCTTAAATTAAATGGTACAATATTGTTTCGGCACCGTCGTGGTAAAATCAACAGCGGATTAGGTGTCTTATAGACAAAATTAAATCCATGTATTTATAATTTTGGTTTTAATTTTAAGGGCATGTTTCACAATGTCTGAGTAAAGTTCTTATTAGTAATCCCAGTTAATTTATCTGAAAATTAAATATTAAATCCTACCATTAAAAAACTTTACTTTTCACAATAATAATATAGCTAATTATATTCATTAGTTATTTCAGTTTTCCATACAAATTAAATTTGACTGAATGTCAAACATTAAACAAAATTTACCCGATTTGCCATTCCAGCATAGTTGAGGAACATTAGAAATAAAAAAAGCTTTATTATCGGATTATTAGAACCGAAGTTATAAGCAAGCCAAACCAAACACTATGTACATATCTTTACAATTATTTTACCGAATACAAATGTAGGTACATATGAACATTTCGCATTTTTTTCCGACGCGAATCAAACTTGCCACGATTGTGATTTTTTATTGCACAAACTCTGCCGCCGCCGCCGCCGCCGCCGCCGGCTTTAGAATACTATCTCCCTCTCGTCAATTGGTGGTTGAAAGTATTTTAATGCTTTTTTTGTTTTTATCAACTTCCTCATTCAATTAAATTATTTGTCCGATATTTATTTTCATGTTTTTAGTATAAAATTTTGAATGATTGTAACGATCCCAAATGAGAGAATGGGACCACTATACAGTAGTATACAAATAAGATTGTGCTGCAATTGTCATGTGGATAAAATTCTGATAAAACTGTGAAGTAACTAACTACATATGTAAGTCTACTATTTACAGTCTTTAAATAAAGTCTTGTTAACGTATTAAATGTTTGTATTTATTTATTTTGATAAATTAGTAATTTATTAAACCCGTTCTTAAGGAAGTTAAATGATTTTAAAAATTTTTGTTTGCTCTAACACGCCAGTCATTTTTCCTTTAATTATATACCTTAATAATGAAAATCGGATAATTGGATCGAAAGATATAAGCATTTAAGTAAACGCAAATCGGATATTTTTCGGATTTCGCAAAAATCATCATCAAAAACATACCCATTTTTTTCCTACGAACATTTCTCCTTTTTTTCTGTCCGTTTTATCATCTTCTTCGTTTTCTGTTTCCTCAAACTAGTAACAACAAAGCATTAACGAAATAATTTTGTTTATTTTGTTTATTTTTTTTATTTTTTTTATTTTGTTTATTCCCCTCACGTTTCGCCCCCTTTGTCTACTAGGCGTTTCATATTTTTGAAATTCTGTTGATTTTTTTATATTGTATGCCTCCGTTTAAACATTTCTAATGTTTTTTTATTCATCAAATAGTTAATTTTGCATTGTCGTGATTTTATTGACTGTGTTAAAATTGACAAAAGAAATGTTGAGGAGTTCTGAATAATAACAAGTAAATGCGTTAAATCGAAAGTGTGAGTTAAGACAGATTTGAATGTTCTAAATGTCAGTTTAATTTATTAATCGGCACTTCATCTGCCCAGCAAAGTAGTTAGAACTTTAACTGCTAATCAGACCTATTCAGATATTGTGAAACGTAAATGAGGTTGTTAATTGTCGAATAAGTTCAATGCAGCATATAAATGGAACTTTAATAAGACATTGTGAAACAGGCTCTAATTCCTAAAAAATTAGTTTTTCTGTATAATTTTGATTTCTTTCTCCTTTTCATTTCCATAAAATTCTATGTATATTCAATTTGTTTGTAGGTATACTATATTTCCATGGATGGACTGAACTTAACAAAAATTGCGTATTGACAAGGTCCTCACTAGTCAACTGATGAGTCCAAGTGAGATCGCCGGGACGAAACGCCTAAATTTTTGTGGACTAAAGGCCGTAAAAAGCTATTTTGAATCAATAATTCAACAAGTCCAATTAAATAGTGCTAAGTCTTCTACTTGGCTGATGTATTTCAGTAGTATATAGAGTTTGTATTATTAAAAAAAACCTTCATATATTTCCATTTATTTTTCATTTTGAAAGTTTGTAAAAAAATAAGCAACCTCAAATTATTAAAGTTAATTGTAAATTAAAGGTGCAATTTTTTTTTATTTTCCCAGTTAATTAGTTCAAATAATATATAACTTTAGTTTCACAATCACTAGGGGTATCTATTCATGCAACGTTGTAAAGACCTCGTAAATGTGGTAAACTGCGTAAACTTGTCAAATGTTCATAGCAATTTGACAGGTTTATGCAGTTTATAACGTTTACAACGAATTTACACCATTGCATGAGTACACCTACTATTTTTCCGCAATCGCACTTTTGTAAAGTCTTTCCTTAAAAACATTCAGGAGCAAAATCATGATAACTTTTATTCGTTCACTATCGTTTGGTTGAACTTCTCAATTCAGGTGATGACTGCAAAAAAACGCCACACAAATTTTATCATTTTAAAGGTAAAAAAAAAACAAAATTAAAAACAAAAATATTCGGTTATCATTGAACGATCCCCATTCACAGTAACGTGCCGGTCTTGATCATCACGGAAGAAGTACGGCCCAATGACGCCGCCGGCCCATAAACCACACCAAACCGTAATTTTTTCGGGATGCAATGATGACTCATGGAGTACGTGTGGATTGCTGCCTGACCAATACCGCATATTTTGTTTATTGACGAAGCCATTCAGCCACAAATGAGCCTCATCGCTGAAGATGATTTTTCGATGAAAATCCGCTCTTAACGTTGAGGCCACTGACTCCGAATTTCGGTAGTAAATTTTAATAATTTCGACTCGTTGTTGGCTCGTATATCTTTTCATCATGAAATGGCAAACCTTATTGAAGGGAAATGTCAAAAGAGCGGCGTTTGATGTCCCTGTTGCTCTACTTTTGTAGCGTCCCTGTTGAAAAACCCTTTATTATAAGTAAGTTATCTATACTTCTTCTCTCTCTTTTCTCCCTTATTTCAGCTCTCCTTATCTCTACCTTTACTGTTTTCTTCTTATATTTCCTTTTTTTCTCATTCTTTTAATTTTGGCTAGAATATGTTTTTCTTTTTAAATTTCATTGCTCTCATTGTTAAATTTTATAGGTTAAGACTAGTTAATAAGATATTTTATCTGAATGTACATGGCCTTATCGGAATAAATGAATAAATAAATAAAAATCGACATTTTTTAGGATAATTATTTTTTTTAACTCCTTCAACGTGTAGAAAAAAAATACTCATACGTTAAACAACATTTTTAAATTTTAGGAAAACATTCAACCCTATTATGCTATCCGATCCGATCGAATTTTTGGATTCACGTGAACTGTTCACTTAATTTGTCACAAATTTAAACTCTTCAATCTTCCGAGTTCAAAGCTCTCTCTTATTTTTATAGCAATTTCAATGCTTTTTGGAACATTCGTTTTCCTCCGACGCACGACGGATAGCAGAATACGAAAATTCACGCGAATGTTTAGCGGAATAGAGCTAATTATTGCAGTGAAATTCAATACAAAAAAAAAATCAGGCAAATCCCTCGAAAAATTTATTCCTGATACCAATAAATTCGGAGAGGAGACTTTCGAGCATCACTCAAGTTTCGAATTTAATTTTCGAAGAAGGAAAATATTTCCAGGGATATTTCATTCGTGGTAACCTTCCATTTATTTAAAAAAAAAAATGAGCTCCTGTATAGATTTTAATCGAAATAGGTACCAAAAAACCATAGATTGTTACACAGAAATATCTTTAGATCCTTTTTCGATATAAATAAGAATTTTTAAACAAGTGCCGCAGCGGATAAGGTTGTAGGTCGGGTAACAGACGAAAAGAAATGTGTGAACTGTGACTTGGTGAATTCAGAAAAATGATTTTACAGATATTTTTCTCACTCAAAAATTGAGCAAGCGAATCCAAGATCTTTTTTCCCCAGAAAAGCCGAGTTTTTTTGCTGAGGAATCCTGGTTCAAACAACTGAGATTGCTGAGATGTCGCTTTCCTGGACATACATATGTAAATAGGTTCCTATTGAAATCTAAAGATAGATATTTTTTTACGAACCCAATACTTGCGCAATGGACAGACCCTAAATCGAAAATAAAAAATTAATCTAAGCAATTGTTGTTGATGCATATATACATAGATACATACTACAAGTTTTAACTTAGCAACTATCTCGTTATGTTCGCTGTTTTATTTTCAGTTACAGTTTACAATCAGCTTCTTAAAATTAAACTTATTATAATTGAACTTACCTTCGTTGCTAAATTTCATTTGTGTTTTCAAAAAAGTGAACATCAATCTAAAACATTTTATGGTAAAAGAATAGGACATAAAATTGATCGTTTCCTGATGTACCTACATATAAAAAGCAAACATAAAGTGAAGTTAAGAAAAAGTTACCCGCTGAGAAGGTAAATCCCTAAAGCACAAAAGCTATAGACCTTCTTCTCATTCGTCTATTCTCATTAACGGTATAGTAAACATGTGTTTATCGGCAGCACATTGTTTTTAATTATACTTTAAAATTGTTAAAATATGCATCGTTATTATCGTCGGATTAATACTAATACTTATATATCCAAAGAATGGGCTTAAAGGAAGGAAACATGTGAGTTGGTGTACCTAATTGCAGGGAAGTTGGAAGTAAATTGAATAGATTGGATAATGACAATGTATCTAATTACTTTTCTTCCATACATTCTCTAAAGGTTTCAAACTCTGAATTGTTTACAAAAAAGTTATGCCTTTTGATACATATGTACATATGTACATACCTAGTTAAGATTATGTATGAGTTTTAATTGAATAGGTACTTGACGAGAGCTGGACGTGGATGGAATGTATGTACATATATCTACGTAGGTATATTTTGTTGCGAGCTTACTGGGAATATTTACCTTGGTCAATCGCAATCCATTTTTGATGTTATAACGAGTTTGAAATGAAGAGATTTTATTTTCAATTATAGAATAAAAACTTTTTAAGAAATTGCTTAATTTTGGTAATTATCTGAAATCGTTGTAAATATCCTTTATTTAGTAATATAAAATGTGACATTAGTCAAGGTTTAGAGAACCGATTCCGTTGTCTAAATTAAATAACTCAAACATCAATTAAAAATGTCTATTTATAATTTGAGGTAGCTGTTCAAAGATAGACAACGTTTATAAAAACGAACGAAAGTAAATAAATACAAGGTACAAAATCTTAAAGAAGAAGGAGTAGAAATGTTAACAATAACTTTCGGAGTGAATATTTGAACAGCATCATCAGCAACTAAGAAATATGTACATAAGTAAATTATTAACAATAAAAATAACTTTTACCTTATCCGTTTGTTAAAAAAAAAAAACACATTTATAATTCAATTTTTCACGCAATGGGAGAAATATAATTGAAGGTTTGAATTAAAAAACAAACATTTGGGTAAGCTACCACCAAGTTTGTATAGGCTTAAGTTAGTGCTATTTTACGACAGCAGGCCAGGTCGGTCATCAACATTTTTAAATAGCGTTTGGTATGAACCTTTCTTCTCCGTCAAAAGTTATGGTGAAATAAACTTCTGCACACAGAAACACTTTTGCTATTTCTTGAAAGTGTTGGTACGTTACTTTTATTTTGAGCTATCAACGTTTTTGGTGCGAGAAATAAAGGGTTTTCCAATAGGGACGGGTTGATTTTGACAGCTCGTGGCGGCCATACTGTTTCTTTTACTTCTTGTCAAAATATAGTCTTTTAATCAGTTACTAAAGACAAATCATCATGGCAAGTTACAGCGTCGAACAACACGTGCAAATGATAAAACTTATCAAAATGGGTTTTGGAGCAGTTGGAAGATGACATCAATTTTGGTCGAAAAATCATCTTTAGCGCTGAGGCCCATTTTTGGATGAATGGGTACGTGAATAAGCAAAATTTCCGGATTTGGGAGACACCAATCCACGCGAGATTCACGAGGTGCCAATGCATCCAAATAAAGTTACTGTTTGGTGTGGATTTTGGGCTGGAGGCGTCATCGGTCCGTACTTCTTCGAAAATGATGCTGGCCAGGCCATCACCGTCAACGGCAATCGCTATAGGTCGATGATCTCTAACTTCTTTTGGCCTGAATTGGATGATATGGACACCGAAGACATATGGTTTCAACAGGATGGCGCTATGTGCCAAACAGCTCAAGACACAATCGATATTCCGCACGAGCGGTTTCATGGCATGGTTATCTCGCGCCGAGGCGACGTGAATTAGCCACCAAGATCGTGTGATTTGACCCCTTTGGACTTTTTCTTGTGGGGCCTTTTTAAGTCGCAGGTCTATGCGATAAGCCGCAAACCACCGAACTTTCGAATCCGCGCCACCCAGCGAAGCCGAGACGGCCATTTGAACGATGTTATATATCACTCGCCCCTAATGGAAAACCCTTTATATGTTTCTCTTGCACTTACTAGTCTAGTGCAAAGTAACCTTTTTAACGTGTGTCCTAAGCGACAAGTACTAGTCAAAAATATCCTTCAAAGAAAGAACTGCACTGTTTTAAATTCCCTTGATTTAAGTACTTTCCGCCAACATCAACACGTAAATTTGTCCATATATGAAGGTTTTTTTAATAATACAAATTTTATATATGTACCTACTACTGAAATACATCAGCCAAATAGAAGACTTAGCACTATTTTAATTGGACTGGTTGAATTATTGATTCAAAATTGCTTTTAACGGCCTTTTGTCCTCTATGAATTTTTGTAGTTTTTTCCTTATGCGTGTTGACCACTTTTTTCCTATTTAATATTTTTAATTGTCCATTGAAATGTTACAAAATTTTGCCCGAACCTAGTAGAGAATTTAATTTTTTACAAAACTAAAGTAGAATTTTGTGGGTGGTGTTCTAAATATGGCGAATATCCTTTTACACCCCCACCCGCCAAATGGGGAAGGGGGTTATAACCCCGAAAATCATTTTGTATACTCACGACTGATGCACCCTACACATTAAAATAAAACCTTGTCCTATACTAAAGGCAAGGTCAATGTATCATTTCAGTGAACTACCTTGATTTTTGGTGCTCTTAGATGCTATCTGAACTTTGTTATCAAACTATGTTCCCAACTACCGCCTCTTCATACCCCTGCTTGAGCTGATGAAATAGCTGCAACTTGACTTATTTCGCTATCACTGGTTTCTTTTGTTGCTATCACTATTTCTTCTTAGGCGAAATAAGACTTTTTTTAACTGTTGGATTTGAATATCTGAAAAATTGAGTCAACCTCAGGGTATGATGTGGAATCCGTTATCAGTAACGGATTCGAATTCAGGTCATCAATAATCTTATGAAAATTATAATCTAGTTTCGGCAACTAAAATTATGTTACTTCGAATCTTTCCCACAACAATAATCCACCTGAAATAAATTCCAAAATTTTAAAATAAAACACATTACGGTTATAATAACCCTTTTAGTTTATATATTTTTTCGTGTAAGATAAACATACATTTTCACTTAACTCAAACAGACAGTATCTCAAAGCACAAAATTACACGAGAATGTTTTCAAAGGGTTGTATGTTTGTTGTGTTGTGACTTATGTTAAAATATTTGGTCTAAACAATTCAACTAACACAAATAAGACAAATCGTCTGAATTGACAAAACAGGCAAGCAAAATTTTTTATTAAGACCAAACATTCAAGACACCATTCTGTTTGAGAACTAAACATATACATACATATATATATTTATATATATAAGATGGATAATTAATTACTTTTGTTTGTGTAAAAAAAATATAAAATTGTTTAAATTACATAAAAAAAAAATGGAAATTTGGCTAAAACAAAGATAAGAATAATAAGACTTTGCAAATGTTACAAAGGAAACTAAGCTTCTTAAAATTATAAAGTTAATAAAGACAAATTGCAATATTAATAATGTTTCTTTTTTTTGCAAATGCAAAATAATTCAACTTATACATTTAAAACTGAGATAATTATTAAACTTGTGTTTTATTGTAAAATTTAATTTACTTTCAATTTGTTTCTTAAATTTCCTTTTGAAATGAATGTAGATATTTTGATAGCAACATAATTATTACAACTTTTTACTCTGGTAGAATTCTAAAATCAGTTTTTTCAAATATTTAGCCTCACGCTTGCGATCAGCAAGAGTGGCGGACAATGCCTTATTGCGATTGGACAGTGTTTGCTCCTCGCTAAGGACTGTTTCCATTTCTTGCTTTTTCTTTTGACGGTAACGTGTGGCCGCATTTTTGTTTTGTTCTTTTTTGCGATTTTTACGATCTTCGGGTCCACGACCATATGGTCTGGTACGCTTTTTGGCGAGACTGCTGCTCGTTTGCATTTTACCACATCCATCGCTGGACGAGGAATCTCCAATTACCGATGAATATGATGAATCTGATGATGAAGGCGATGAACGTCCCCAATCTTCATCGACCGACTGAGAAGGCGGCGACAATGAGGACATAAAACACGATGTATTGAATTCGGTGTTCTCTTCATCTTGCCAATCGGGTAACTCCTTGGCACGGGTTTCAACAATTTCATCGACAATCTGACAATTCTGGGCGATATCCTGGTTTGCATTGTTATATGGATTTGGTGTAAATGTCAATTGTGATTGATTAACTGGCAACGGCGAATTAACCAAATCTGATACGGAAACTGAAATCGAGTTAGAGATGTTCTGATAGACAATAGGAATACGAGGTTGATCCTGAATAAGATGATGTGCTGCTGTTTGCTGGTGCTCTTGCTGTTGATGATGGTTTTGATGTTGGGTGACCTGTTGTGATGAAAAGTAATCGAAGATCTGAGAATGCAAGTATCCCATTCAAAACCAAAGAAGATAAAAACCAAAAAAGAAAGCAAATGAAAAGAATTAGTTAAGAAATTAAAAGACTTAAAAATGAACACTCAAATGAATTGGACAGCACTGGATAAAGTATATGTTTTATTGGTAAACGCTGATGATTTCTTATTAGTTGTTTTGTTTGAAAAAAAAATATTCTGTAACTTTAAAAGAAGTGAACGTAGAAGAAAATTGGAGAATATCTATTTTGTTTGTCATTTCTATAAAAAAAAAAAAATAGGTTTAGGAAAATTTATTCTTTTTTTAATTTTTGTCTCTGGATATCAATTTGTTTAAAACTCGAACACGGCGCCTCCGTGGAAACGTGTGCAGAAATTGAAATCGGCATTTAAACAAATTTAATGTGAACTAGGTACATCGAAAGACAATTCTACAAACTTTATTAGATAATAAATAAAGAGTTAAAACTATTTATTTATTTTTTATTTAGGCATGAAATTGTCTTGGAACAGTTTGTTTGCTTAAACGCTTCGCAAATATTTGATTTAACCAAAAAAAATGTTATTGGTACCTTCTTAATTTAGACAGTTGTTTTTATATTTTAGTTATAAAAAAACGTGTCTATTTCCAGGCGTGTTTTTGTTTTTTAAAGTATAAATAATCATTTTAATACTACGCGGATTAAAGAGTTTGTTTTTCGCAGATCTGCAATTCTGCCTGAATAAACAAAACAAAAAATACTAAAGTGCTTGAGTTGTTATTAGTGTATCTGCGTAAAACATGTTTTTATTTATGAATAAAATGGATAATAAGAACTTGCTCTTGGAGTTTGAGTGGCTAAGAAGTTTTAAGAGAGAATTTTAAATGAACTTATACATATAATTACTAATAATATAATAAATTAGAGAAAATAGAAAGATGCGGAAAATCGTTTTTTAAATTGTTTTAATCTTAAAATAAAGAAAGCTATCTGAATTTTTAAATTAAAGTAAATAACAAAAAAAAATTATTTAGAAATCACGGTTTTTCTTAAAAAAAAAAACAATTGTATATGTATAAAATTTCGTTTACATTTTTAAAATAGAAAAATGGTGTGGAATGTTTAATAAAAAAATAAATTAATGTAGACATACATATGGAGAGACATTTTTGTGGGACCAACTTTTTTGTGGGTTCTCTACCATCGTGTATATCATAGTTGATTAAAATCTTGACCTTTTCTCCACATCGTAAACATGCCATATAGTACCATCAATATCACACAAGTAAAAAAGTGTACAAATATGTGTGTTTAAAAAACAATACATATAATTTAGATAAAATAAAAAGCAAACAAAAGATTTATAGCTTGAATAGAAAGTCAAATATTAGTTGAAGCTGATTCGAATAAAGTTAAATAATACTTTTATAATTTTAAAGAAAAAAAATAACCCACAAATGCAACCTCGAAACACCTCGTGTATAACTGTATAATCTGGGAATAAAAAATACAATCGATAAAACAAATCTATCAACGTTGGCCCAATCACTGCAGGCAGTTTCTTTAGGCTTATTTGTTTTTCATGTATTTTTTGTCTTTTTTCTTTATACTGCGCTAATCAATTATTGCATGTACTAATTTTTTTTTAACTATATATGTGCTAATTATTATGATTGAACGCGCAAACATTAGAAAAATAATGAAGGATTGAAAAAAGACAACGTTGCACATTGGTTTTGATGGCCTAAAATGCGAGGTAAAAATGGAGCTAATTAGACTATTCCACATTCGTTTAGTGAGACTAAATGAAGAATTTCTGTGCTTGACAGTTGAGACGTTCGAAATTATGCTTTTCCTGATAAATAGCAGTAAGAGCGTGTTGTCGTTGTAATGCATGTTTTTTTG
Source organism: Epistrophe eligans (assembly GCA_951394125.1). Classification (NCBI taxonomy): domain Eukaryota; kingdom Metazoa; phylum Arthropoda; class Insecta; order Diptera; family Syrphidae; genus Epistrophe; species Epistrophe eligans. The sequence goes on from OX596030.1 coordinate 28,641,235, forward strand.
ATGATCTATTGGGCAGATAACCAACCACATTTATTTGATTGTATATAAATCGCAAAACAATTATTTTGCAATCAATTTTTTTTCTTATGGGTTTTGACAGAAAATTATGAAAATTTGTTCCAATTCGCAAGAAACTTTACATTACTGAATGAATGAATATTTGGGGTATTAGTTGCACTGCGACCTTGAGATCTATTGTGCCCCTTACATTACTAAGCAGAGGTTTTTAATTATAGGCATTGACATTGAAAATACTTTTAAATGTATTTTACATTAAAAAATAAACGCAGGATTCGATGTCAGCCCTGGGGCGCACTGAAACCGCTCTGAGGTGTTTTATGTAGCACTTTTTGTGTTCGATGTGTGTTTGTGGCGAGCTGTGAATGACTCTCACGAGACCCAGGTTTTTTTCTTGGGGTAAGAATTCAGAGCTGTCAAAATTCAAATCAGCTATTGACATTTAAGCAAGAACAAGTAACTTGAATTGTAGATGACAAATTTCTTGGTAAATATCAGATATTTTGTTCATAATTTTGTTGTTTCGATTCATGTAATTATAGACGAATTGCCAAAATATACAATCGGCTATGAGAAGGGGAAATAAATGAAAAAAATCAGATGGTGAAAATTGTAGCTCTGAGGCGTTCGATGTAAAATAAAAACCCGAGCAGCAGTGTTCAGTGTCTTTTTTTTAATGATATTGGGAAAAGAAAAACACTCGGAAAACATTACAAGCAACAGGAAATCGAAGGCTTTTGGAGTAGTACAAATGAAAAAGGAGTATTCCAAACGAATTAAAAGGAAAACGACGTTTTCCAGTTTACTTCTCTGAAAGATTTTGGAAACAAAATTTCTAACTTTCGCTGTTAAAAAAATGACAAAATGTTTATGCGGCTTCGCTGCTTAGGACTCTCTTCCATTTGTCTTACTTTAGACATCAAGTTTTTTTTTACTTTAACTGTTATAAACTGTTATAAATGTAACAAATTGGCATCTCTCTAGTCTCGTTTGATATTAAAATTTACAGGAATAAGTTTAAAGAAATATTTGACAAACAGAAAATCAATTAAATTACAGATTCTACGTAGTTATTAGTGAAGAAATTAAGAAGATTACTACACCGAGAAAGGCCTGTTTTTATTTATTTGATAGACCCAACACCAATTTGAAACTACGAGTTTAAAGTAAATGAAGTAGATTTTTTTTAATATGAAACTTAAAATGAAGAATTTATTTGAAAAAAAAAAAAAAACAAATTCAACTTTATTACCTCTTTTACATCCTGGGGTCCCTGTGGTGGAGATTGAGGTGGTGTCAAAGCAGCCTGTGGTGGGGATTGTGGAGGTGTTAGTTGGGTTAATATGGTTGCACTGTTAAAAATTGATTTGCTGCAATTGTCTCCTTCATAGGGATTTTGTACTTTTGTTACCAAAGATGGATGATGAAAAACTGATTCAAACGATTCAAAGTCGATCAGTTGTTGTGGTGAAGATGATTTTACTTCAGGCCATGGTTCTAAAAAAAAAAAGAGAAAACAAAATAAATATAAATGATTTAAACTTTAAAAAGGAATTTACAAAGATTTTAATATTAAAGAACCGTAAAGTATTATTGTAAGAAGAAAAATGTACAAATCTTTAAATTGTCATCAAGGCTGGTCAACACTACACAGACATATGTATGCATAAATACATGTAAAAGTAATTCATTTAAATGATCATTGATTTTCTTAATCAATCAGACAAACTTGAGCTACTTTATTTTAAACATCAATGCACTTCCTAGAACGCAAACCTCCCTTATCACAAAAACCCTGGTTATCTGCAAAACATATTTAAATTTTGAATCTTCATCTGCACCAGTGCAGTGCTTTTTATTTGCAAAAAGATAATATTTATTGTTTAGATTATAATGTAGGTACTGATAATAATATTTTTGTTAACAGACTTTTTAGTAACTTTGTAATGTTGAATTGCTAATTGGATTTTTTTTTTTAAATAAATGTTCTAAATTATCAAATACCCGACAATTTGAACGAAAGATTTAAAAACAACATCCATTTAATATGCACATACAATTATTTATGAGTATTAACATATTTACAAGATTTATCGCTTAATTAATTATTTTATTTTATTTCAAACAATATTATTTGTTGATATATGTATGTACCTAAATCTCGCTGATATAGCTAACTGCAGTTGGCAACAAAAAAAAACTTAAGTTGATAAGTCTCGTCTCACGTGGATTTTGTATAATAAAAGTTTCCGTGCATCAAAATAAATTGTCTTGTTGATAAGAGCTCAATTAAGAGTAAGGACAATAATACACTCACTATACAGATTTTTTTGTTTTTGTAATCAAGTTAGTGTTGTATATCAGACCCCACGATCTAGGGATTGTTTTAAATAATTATAACTTTAATTATGTAGATTAATATTTATGAATATTAATATTGAATATTATTGAATGTCATAAATTAATCAATACAAGTTAATTATACAAGTTTTAACGCCCTTTAACGCATGGAATAATAAATTAATAAGAATAATAAAAATAAATAATGATGATTATTTTTAAACAAAATTAAAAAAAAAAACCTGGCCAGTTGCTGCAAGTTTTCGATTGTGTTAAAAATGAATAAAAGGATTTTTTTTTCGACAGAACAGTGCCTAAATTCTGTAACTCTGGTATCGATAAAATTGGTCGAGAAACGATGAAAATCGAAAGAATCATATGAGTTTAGTTCCAGATTTTAAATAAAAAAGCAACAATAAAAAGGCAATTATTTTTCTTACAGAAAACGAATAATTGAAAAAATCATAATAGCTGCTCGACCTAGTCCAGTTCCTATCAGATCTCGTCTACGCCTACTGACATACAATTCTAGTTCGAATTTAGATTTGGTAACGTGAAACCTCGCAAATTTGCACCTTTTTTCTATTTTCTACCAAAACCAATAGAAAAAACTCAGTTTTGGGAAACTTGGGAAAACATAAAATCATTGTAAGATATTAGTGCAAATAAGTTAGTCAGGTAGCTAGTCAGGTGTCTAGTGACAAAAAAAAATTGTGGTTTTGAAAGCCGCATTTGCTCTGCTTACATTATTTTCCTTTCATATCCTCACCAAAAATTTCGTAACTATGAATAAGAAATAATTTACTAGTTTCGTTCGCAAATTGTCTTTAAACAAATTGATAAACATCCTGATTATAATAAATACAAACATTCTGTTAACAGAACGGGATATTTATCGTCAATTGATGCTACTCCAACTTTAAATTCGCTCTTTCAAATGGCGATTTATTTCAATTTAAAAAAAAAGCAGAAAGAAAAATATGTAGGTACAGTGAAAGATCTATTTGCGGACATTTTCTTTTTCATTTTTAATACGTAAGCAAATCCATATAAAATCTCCGATTACCGAACGCGAAGCTCTAATAACCGGACAGAGCGATGTTATGTTGAAAGCTTATTAGGGGATTTCCCGAATAAGTTGCGTTTAATTCTGAGAGTGTATGGTTCCCTTTTCTCATCGCGTTCCGTTATATTTGGAGTGGTCATTTTTTTAATAATAAAAATTTAATAAAAAGTTAAAAAAAGGTTTTCTATTTATTTCCCTTAACCGGACAAAAATTTGAAGACCATTAGTATCCTCTTATTAAAGCATTCACTGTTTTTTTTTTTCCATTTTGATTCAAACCTTAAAAATTTTGAAAGGCCTATTGTGAATAAAACTTCATACTTTCATTTCGATATTACTCTCAATAATTTAGCAGTTAATTTATGTGGAATTCCTTTCAACCAAAGAATTGATTCTGTTTAGAAAAAGAATTGAATTTTTTCTGTCACAACAAATCTTGCATATTTTTTACACCGATTTGCACACACACTAAGCAAGATTTGACTTTTATAAAATCTCAAATCGAATTTCGCTGTGTTTTAAGAAAGGGAAACTCTGATTTTACTTGCATCGGATTTTAATATCAGTGAATATTTTAATTATATATATTAGATATTTGTGCGCTTTTTTTCGATTCTTAACAAATTCTTTTCAACAAGAGAAAAAATTCGATTCTTTTTGGAAAAAAAAAAATCGATTGTTTTGTTTAAACGAATTCGACATTAGTTTGTAATAAAAGGTATGTTCAACGAGGCTGTTCGGAACAGTTTGGAACACTTTAGAATAAGATTTTCTGCACTTGCTTTTTAGGTAGAACCTGTTAGAACAGATTTGTGAAAACTTTCAAAATCAGGTGTTGAATTTTTTTTGTTTTTTATGTGTTTTTTCTGAGTCTATAAATAACTTTTATAAAAGTGCATTTGAATAAGTTCTGATTGTATTAAAATAATGAAATAATTTTATTTTTAAGACTACATATGTATGTATTTTTGTAAATCTGAAACCAGCATTCATTTACGAAAAAATTGTTGTTGATTTTACTGACAGCTTACATAGGTAGCAATTTTCTGTTCTGACGTTTTTCACAAATCTGTGCTGTTCTGTTCCAACTTCTTTCTAACTGAACTATCCTAAAATAAACATTAATTATACGTATGGTAAAATCATTTGTTCAATTATGTGTTCCTCTTTCCAGTTAACTTTATGTTTTGACATTCATATCATTGGAAAAATGGAAAAATGGAAGAAGTGAAGTTCTTCATTATTTTTTAGAGACTTGAAAGTTCAAATAAATAAAAGTTGGGGAAAATTTTTTTAAGAAATTTATGTGAAATAAAATATATTTACTGTAGAATAATTTTTGTTATGTTGATTATAATTTATCAGTTGGGACTACTTTCAGCTTCTAGATTTTTCAAATTGGGTTCCACTCATCTTAGAAAATCTGACAACCAAAAAAAAAAATTTCCAAGCATACCAGAAATTCGTTTTTAGTTAATGTCACTTTTTGTTTCTAAGCTCCTCATTTATATATATCTTATCATTATTAGAACATTATAATGTTTTTAAATGGCTCAACAGGTCATCTACTATATTTTTTTTTTAAGAAAATGGACTTAGACATATTTCAACATAGACAGCTCATATGAATTTTAATAAATAAATCAATACCTCTTAACAAATTTGAACTTGAACTAATCAAGTCGTGATTTTTATTGATATTAATGTTTTCGATTGAAAACACCAGATTCGAATTTAAAAATTTATATTAATCATCGATAATTTTGAATTTTTTTCGTCATTGACACTTTTTAATGAGATTAGTATCAGGAAATCAATTTCATCAACACAATGTGTCTTATTTGTGAATCATTACTTTTCAGTGCTAGTCTAGATTATCACTCATACCAAAACAAAACTAGTGTTCTACTTCAATCATAATGTATATTAACTGAAAGTTTGAAAGGTTATCAATTATCATCGAAGACCAATACACTTATAGCAAAATAAAGAACAAAATACGAATCTCGAAGGAAAACAACACCTATTTATTTTTTTTTTTTTTTTTAATCCACACGTTCTACTTTTGATAGGTACTTTTTTCCTGATTCTTGGAAACAAATTCAATTCAAGTTAGTTAATAGATTTTTCAACCCTATCTCTTATCAATGTTTTTTTTTATATTTTTTTTTCTCAAATATGGATGGAGTGTTATGCCTCTTGCCGGCATAGCAACTTACAATTTTTTTATTATTATTGTTGTTTTTTTAAGAACTCAGTTACACCTGCTTCATTATAAATTCAATGATTTTGTATTTTTATTTTTAAAATGTGCCTACTCGTACAGAAGTTAGTTGGTTTGGTAAAATAGGTATTGACAAATTAACATACTTGTTGTAGCGATTGATCGTTAGAGATTTTTGTGATTCATTTGTTTATTTGTAAGAAATGTTAAAACCTATTGGCATATTTTCTATAAAATGATTAGATTGATAGATGGAAAGATATACGAAAGGAAATAATCTTAATCCCCTATTGGGCTTTTCCAAAAAAAAAAACTATTTTAAAGACAAAATTGTCTTTTCTTTTTTAATTTGACAGCTCTAGTTGTAGGGAAATTAATGCAATACAAACAAATATACAACGACAAATCACAATGTTAACGCCTTTGAAAAAAATGTTTGTTTTCCCTACAACTAGGGCTGGACGTCAAACAGAGCTGTCAACTTAGTCAGTTTCACTTAAGCCTGTTTCTGGTAGATCTTCTACATTAAATTTCTGGAGGATTAATATTGAAAAACGTCACGGTAAAAGTCTTGACGTTTGCCGATGTCTTCTCTTACAAGCAGAAGTACAAAATTAAATTGTTTTGATTACATAAGCCTTAGAAAAATTAACTCTTTTTATATGACTGACAGTTCACCATATTTTTATTCATTCTGTAACCATTGATTGTCTTAAACATGTTTTTAAATATGAATGGCTAGAATTTGGTAAAAACATTCGTATTTTGACAGTTGTGTACATCCAGCATAAGTCTTATAACTATTTTGGCAGTTAATGGTGTAAAAAAATTATGCTAGAGGGCCGATACTACAATTACTTGTAGCTTGTTGGTTTGGACCGTAGTCCATCGGTGGATTGAAAGGGTTGGGTACGAAATCCCGAATCACAAAATCCCGATTCACAGAATCCCGAATTACAAAATCCCGAATCACGAAATCCCGCCATTTCAATACTAAATTGACAGCACTGTATGGGTTTTCATTTCCATAGTAACTGGTGACACCAATCAATGAGAATCAACGAGAACGAAGTTTCCTACTATTTTGGTTTGCAGAAGACCGCACTGGTTTAGGCTCCTGCTCCTTTTGAAAAAAGTATATAAGCAGGATTCGGTCGACAGTAAACTTCAGTTCTTCTGATTAGAAATCGGTAGAGGTTAGACCTCAATGACAGATATTGGCTTTTTTCATTTTGGTCGGATTAGGTGAGGTTGAACGCTACGTGGATGGGATTGTTGTACGTGCGTCGGCTGATTTAAGTCGCTTGGTTTGGGAGGGGTTTGGTTTAAAACGCTTAAAAGCGTTTTTGGGTTATTTTTTTCAGCTGGAAAAAACAAAATTAAAAAAAAAGTTCTTTCAAGGACTACAACAATTTGTAAAGAGATATAAAATTTTTCAAAATAGTTTAAAACATTGATTAAGGGGTTTTTAATTTGTAAATTGTTCTTTTTTTTGACTAAAAACAGATTGTTACTAGTTTTTTATGTTGTATCTTAATGAATTCTTGGACAAAAGTACCCTGGCTGGCCGATTCGCGGGTTATCAGGATGTTAACTCCCTCTTTGGGGGGCTTTGTACCGCTCACGCAACTCCGTTGCTCCGCTTAGGGTATGTCAAGTCTTGTACAAAAGTCTTTTATATATATCAAAGTGAGATATATATGAGGGGGGGGGGGGGGGTTGAATGCAGTTTCTTTCAACTGATGCACCGCATTATATGAAAAAGTTGGTAAAAAAAGTTTTTTTCCAAAACTTTTAAGAAAATAAATAATTAATAAATAAAGAAATTCTTGCTGTCAAATCTACAATTGCCTGGCCCGCTGCGCGGGTAGCAAGGATGTTTACCCCCCTTTTTGGGTCCTCTATATTTTTCCCCTAAATAAAAACGCTTAAAATTTTATTCAAGCGAATAAAAAAAAAATTTATATTAAGCCATTTTGCAAAGTTTAAAAAAAATCCAGCTTGAAATGCGTTTTCTTGACATTTTTTCCGTCTTTGAGCCCATTTGTTCTGATTGGCTAAGAATAATTAAAAAATATTTCAATAAAATTTAATATTTTGTCAAAAAAACATTAATTTAGAAATATTTTTTAAAAAGTACAAAAAAGTACTTTACAAAGAGTAGCGAAAAATCCCGTCAAATATTTATAAAAAAATCTTTCGGCGGGATTCTTATTTTTTTTTTTTTTCGGCGGGATTTTGTGATTCGGGATTTCGTTACGCTCCCGATTGAAAGCGCCATCTACAGTAAAGTAAGTAAGTATCTGACTTAAGGAAAGCAAATACCTAAACATATTTCCAATCTAATTTATATTGGAGGCGTTGTTATAGAAAATAACTTTGTTTGAACTTTTTAAATTACATATTGAAATTTTTAAATTAAAAGTTTTATTTTTATAACACACCATTCTCATCTTTATTACCTCTGAAACCACCTACATGATTTTGATTTTGATTTTTTTTCAAAATAAACTGCCTGCACCTTTTTTGCAGGTGTGAAATGATTTGTTTTATTACAAAGTAAAATGTTTTGATATTAATTAAAAAAAAAGAGAAATTCATTGTACTTATCCCTCTTTACACAAATTACATTTTAAGTATATGATACTTTTAAAAACTAACACGAAGTGGTTTAATACTGTTCTGTATTTTTATATCAAAACAAGTTAATTAAGGTTTTTTTTTTTTGTTGATGTTGTTTACTTGAAACCTTGCAGCTGTTATTTTTATATTTAAATTCAATTATTCATTAATAGGTAGGCATACATATAAACATATATGGAAATATTCAAATTTATTATTTTATCACTACCAATAGTTGCGGGACTGGTATTTGCCCAACCCGTATTTTAATTAAATGTTTCTATGGATACTGAACAGCACTGAGAGCAAATACTTTCATCTCAATTACATATTTATATTTTTTTTTCTTTTTTGATCTTGGACAATATTTTTAATTTATTCAATTTCTTGATTATTGATTGTTTATTATTTATTATTATTATTAAGAGCATTTTCATATACAGTTAATTATCTCTTAGGTGGATAATGAATTTACCAAAAATGTTTTTCTGTGTAAGGAAAAAATATGTTAAATTTTTTTAATTTTTCGTTTATGCTTTTTCTTGCATAAAGTTTATTCTGAGCTTTGAAAAAAAAAAACAAAAATCGAATGCTGGGTTTGGTGTATTTAACCTTTAAATCCTTGGAAGGAGTATGATTTTTTTATATTTTACTATAAACTTATGTTTTTACTTCTTCGTGAATATTTTTTAAGATCTTAAAAAAAAATTAAATGTTTACTTTGACGAAAGTGCATACGCAACCTAAAAAAACATTTTTATGTCAATTTCCATGGAAGAACCTACTTGGCAGCACTAAACACAATCCATACTGTCATATTTTTCCAATATCATTTACGTGCTCTTTGCTCTTCATAATCAAAACAAATTGCAAATTGGAATGAAAAACGGTAATTTGTTTGTTTTGCTTCACTTCAAATAATTTAATTGTTTGCAATGCGCAATTATTTTCAAGAAATTTTAAATAAAAACGTGGGGTACTTGAAAATTAAAAAAATATCGTTGAACTGTGACGAAGATGAGAGACTGAAGAACTATTACAAAAATTCTTTCCTTCAAAAATGCTATAGTAACATTTACTGTAATTGAACGATCATTTTTTTTGTACTAATATTTTCATTTTGTAAGCGTAAACTTTTTCATTTTATATGCAAATTTTCTGTGCTTAAAAATCCTAGCCCTTAAAATATACATACTTAATAGAAACAGTGCGTTACTCAGCATACATGGTAAGTTGTGATACTCGTATATGACAAAAATCTATACGTGTACAAAATTAGACAAAAACAGAACAATGTATCGCAAGATCGAGTTCGTTTAGTGTTAAAATTCGGTTGATAATTCAAACTAAAGGCTCGCATCTCGGAATGCGAACGACGGTTTAAGTCTTTTCCGCTGACAGTTGGAATAAAATACTTTTTAGGTCTGTTTCTTTACTGTTTGGTAAAAGTTTGCGAAAAAGTTCGTTCTCGAGCTTTTTGATGTTGTTGCTTTAATTTTTGACCAGACATGAAAAGTAAGGAAACGCATTTGGAATTTTTAAGATTTGTTTCTGGGTAAACGTCACATTTGACATAAGAAATTATCAGTAGAAGAAGAAAAAGCAGTAGCTAAAATGTGCGGGTACATTCTTGCTGGAGGGGAAATAAAATAAATTAAAAACAAAAACTCTGACATTTTCGTTTCCGAAAAAAGTAAAAAAAAAACACACATTTTGGGTAGATTTGGGATACCACGGGATCCTACAAACGAGTAAAGAAACAGACGTTATATATGTATATGTACGACAAAAAATAGTTCGCATCCTATCTTTTAAAGCACAAGGTGTCAACTTTCATTTACTAACAAAAATCTGATATCGAGATTAAGTTCAGAATTTTTATATATGTTTTTTTGAACATTATGATTCGTCCCCTTTCTGTCATTAGGTGTCAAATTTCTTTGGCAGTTAGCTACAGTGTCAATGGATTAAAACCTCGATTTAAGCGGTTTCCGCTGACACTTCAATTATGTAATATAATATATAATTTGTCTTCTATCTGTCAAACAACAAGTGTCAAATTTCATCGGAGTATACCTATGATTTCAATGCAATTAACCTTTAATTTACCTTTTATTTTTCACTCAAAAATTCCAATGACATGACAATAGCTCGAATTAAATATTTTATTTATGTTAAAAAATTGTGGTTTGACAGATAAAAGATGGTCTATTATCTTTTACCTGTCAAACCACAAAATTTCAAATTTTATTGCAGAAATAATTCAATAAATATTTTGTTCAAAGTAACCTATTCAATAAAACCGAATCAAAAGTATAGCTCAAAATATAAAAAAATACGATTATTTGAATTTATGCAATCTCTTCGTTTAAGAGAGATTTTACTGTTCACAAACTGAATGTAAATACAAACAAATAATATGCCTTTCTAGGCCATGTACCTAAATTAGTAGAAATTAAAGTAAATTTGCTTCGGTTGCTTAAAAATAAATTAGGTTATCTATTTTGAATAAATAAAAGCATCAACTGTTTTAAATTGTGTTTATGATAACACCCAAACATAAATGAAGTTTTGTGAAAAAAAAACAATACATATTCTCAAATATTTACCAATCTACATTACATATACTGAGATTTTAAAAATAATCTTAAGTGTTTACATGAGATGATTATTAATAATAATGAAACTTGTTTCCGAATTTCATAATATACATACAATTGTACATAATATTCTTTTCGATTTGTGGTTGCCATAAATGAAAGCAAATAATAATAAAAGTTTTTGTGACATATAATAATATAACAATGAAAATATATTTGGGAAGGGAAATACATAAATTATTGAACTCAATGTAATATCCAAAGAGATTCTGATATTTTGATATTTGTTTTTATTTATTTAAAATAATAATAAATTCATTGACCTTATAAGAAAAAAAAATAATTTGCTTCCTTTTGAATGAAACTTTCCCTTTTGTTTGACAAATATCTTTAGAAAATGCTTAAACGAAAACTTATTTAAGGCATTAGCTTAAGAACCTGTTCACATTTACTGAGAAAGGTTAAAAAATGCAGAAAAAAGTTGCTTTAAATATTTCTTAACATTTACCACGAAAAACTGTAGCATCAAGTCGTTCATATAATTGCAAACCGATTTTTTTTATCAAAACCAACGCATTCTTTAATTCTCAGCTACCTAAAAAATTAGCATTCATTTTTCGATAGTTTAGAAGAAAAATCTTAAAACATAAAACTTGTTCTCCAATTTAAATGACAATTTTAATATGAGACATGCACTTTATTTTGTCACCTATAAGTTAGGTATAGTAAATTCCTTATTGTGGGTTGATTAACTGGCTAATCACTTTCAATATTGCATTTTTTTAACATAAACTACCATTTGTCATGTTCTAGAGGAAAAACTGGATTACACAACAACTCAAAGTTTATGTTGATCTTTCCGCACGATTGGTTTAAAGTTTTGTTGTGCATGTGGGAAGTATGTAAGACACACAACACTTCCACTGAACTGTGGAGAAAAAACTAATTTTTTTTCGTATATTGAGAAAATACAATTAATTTTGATAGTTTAACCCAAGGCAATATTTTGATTTTGAGTGCAACTTTGTAAAGCTTGAGCTGGGTGTTAAGTAGGTTAAGGTCTTCATTGAAATTGTTTAATAAAATTCTTGTAGGTAAGCCAACATTATTATTATTAAAATCATAAAAGGGGGAAAAGTTTGACTTTTAAAATTAGCTACATTTTATTATCCATATGAACTGTACCGGATCAAATTTTAACATTTTAACACGTAAATACAAAAACAACATTTAATCCTGCTTTTTATCTGGATCTATTCAATGATCTAGTTTTTGGATCATTGAATAGATCCAGATAAAAAGCAGGATTAAATGTTGTTTTTGTATTTACGTGTTAAAATTTTATCCGGATCAGTTCATGTGGATAATAAAATGCAGCTAATTTTAAAAAGTTAACTTTTCCCCCTTTTATGGATTTTAATAATAATAATGTTGACTTAACTACATTTTTATTGTTATTATGGTAAGGTAGTGTAAAATGCAGTGCAAAGAAAAAAGCCAATAAACACATGACAAATATATGTACAAACACAAGAAAAAAAAAGAGATGGTTATATACCACTGGCTGTCGCTGTGATTCTGTTTGCTTTATTATGAGAATCTGATCCAGATCAGATCATGTGGATAATAAAATGCAACTAATAACAACATTAGCCCAAAATTTTAGACGATTTACGGCCATATTATTTACTCGCTTCATCCGGAAGTAAATCATACAAATTCAATGTAAATACATCCGGATTTAAATTTTGACCTGGATGTATTGAGTGAATAATATGGCAGTAAGCAAGATGTGTTTTAACATTTTTAGTATGATGCTAGGTTAAAAACAAGATTTTCTAAATTTTTAACGAGTTAGCATTGGGCTAACTTTTTAATATTTTATTAAAGCTAAAATTGCCAAATTCCTATTTTAATTTTTTAGTATCATACTAACTTCAAATGTTTTTTTGACAATTAAAAATGTGAAATGGTGTGTTTGCTTACTTGTTTGTACGAACTGTCACTTTTTAGGCCTGTTCAGGTGAAGTTTTTAAAGAAAATTGGTTTAGATTGATACACATTAAAAAATATCTTTTTAACTCTGCGATTGCATTTTAGAAGAAAAATTGACTTACGACTGCAGAGTTTTCGTTGAATTTAATAGATTTTCGTTAAGATATGCTACTTAACGTGAATAGGCAGTTGATTTTATTTTATATCGTAAATTAATTTTTGATCAATGTTTTATTTAATTTATGAATTAGAAGATAAATAAGCATTTTTGATTGATAAGAGTGTATCGAAATAGAGAGGGCAACACTGTTCGATATCATCCAATTCATAATGCCACATAATGTCGCCTTCTATGCTTCGATAAGTTAAATCGCATTTCAAAAGTGTCGCACTTTGATTTTGATAGAATTTTTCTAACTAAAAATTAAAATTGTTTCAACACTTAAAATTAATCAATTTAATTGCAATATTAACTCAGAGTTTACTCACACACTGTAAAACTAGCCATAAGAACCAAAAAGTCTCATTTTGCAAGATATATTAATGCGTATATTGAAACATATTTCGGTTATTAATGCCCATTTTAAGCATTCCATTTACAACTCACATGGCGAAATCGAATTTGGCTGTTCTATAATTCGTATGAAATGCTAATTGTGAATTGTGAATTTTGAAAATGCAAATTTATGTTCTGCATTTCGTTTTATTCAATTTTATAAATGTATTCAATCAACTTTGTTTATGCTTTGTGATTTTTTTTTTTTTTGTGAAATTTAGAAGTTGGTTTTGTAAATCTTAGTGAAAAATGTAAGCAAGATTTTACTTTTCTTAATGTTTTTTGATGCCCTGAATTTGAACCAGTAGACTTAGAATTATTTTATATCATTTTATATTTTTAAGCTAAAATATTTCGAAAATTTAACCTGATGGATAAATTCTAGGGTCGGTTTTGTTTTCAGTACATCAAGTTAGTGTTGTCAAAATATCGGTTTTTATATTTTATTTATTTTTTTTGTAATCAAAAAGACCTTAACCTTCAAACTCCAATAGTTAGAACTAAAGTTATAGCCTTTTTGTTAGGCAATCATATTGATAGTTTTCGTAGGTTTTTCATTAATAATTTATCATGAATTCCACTTATGCGTCGTTGGCTAAAATTAACTTAGTAAAATTTGACTTTTGACTTCCAAAGAATTCAGACAAATCCGTATGAAGACTTCTGTTTTGACGCATATCCTGAAACAATGGTTTTGATTTTATTCAATGAAACGTAAAGTATCATAAAAATATCTTATCAGCTTTTTTCAAACAAAATCACCTCTATTATCATTTTCAATTATTAATTGATAGTTGATAATAATTATTGTACATCGATAGATAAAAACTTTGATCAATGAGTAGGTACTATGTACATCTGACACTTAAAATGTGACACGTAACGTATTACACGTAAGATACTATACGTCACGTAGCGTATAAAACATAACGTATAATATTTATAACATTACACTTACTTATTTCAGGTAACAAATAACACGTTACGAATTACAAGAAACGTATGACACGTAACGTATTAAATGTAACGTATTACACGTAACATATTACACGTAACATATTACACGTAACATATTACACGTAACATATTATACGTAACAGATTACAATTAACGTATTGCAGAAAGACACCCGTTTTTAGTATACCCTACTGCTGGCATAGATATTTTTACACATATAAAAAACTAATTTGTGCACGTTTATCTCAAAATCTTTTTCTCTTACGAAAAAAGTGTATACATCCCGTAGGTAAGTGTATAAAAAAAAAAAAAAACGATTAACGATTTTTACCTTCAGGTTTTTGTAAAAAAAAGATAGTTTTTGAGATATACATATGTATGGCTGTTAAGGCTTTAGCTTGATGTACGAATGACCCTATCTTACGTACACCACATTTTTGGGGTTTTCCATAATCCGAATGTTAGGTTTGATTAAAACATCTTTAACACTCTTCTAAAATTCGAACCAATTTTTAACCTCGAATAGAACGAAACCACAAAATTAAAAATTAAAATTAAAAAAAAAAAACAGTCTAATCAATAAGGAAAAAATCTCTTAAAAAAACATCCCTAATAAGCCTTGTATTAATCCAACAACGGCCATGAGCTTTAACTAACAATATATTTAAATTCGGTGTTTCCACACCAGTTAAGTCGCCTTATCTCAGTGCCAAAAAAAAAAAGAAACAGATAGTCTGTTACCATCCGTGCCATGTGTGAATGTATTTTTTTTTGTATTTTATTTTTATTGTTGTTATTATTTTTTATCTCTTATTCTTGTTCTCTAAAAATAGAAAGGAAAAAAAGTAATACCTACATGGGAACTTCTCTCCCAGTGTTTTTCCCAAAAATTAATTATTCCTAAAGTGCCTATTAATTTAAAATCAAAACAAATACCAAAAGCACTCAGATTTTTGCGATCAAAAAATGTTCTAAAACTTAACATGTTAACGAGGCAATAAAAATAATATAATTAAATTGACAATTGCATACTGGTGGGCTAAAAAAAAAAAAAAACTTATACTAACCGAATGTGTTTGTTGTCGCATAGGCATTCATTATTGCAGCAGCAAGATACTAAATTTTCGGCGCGAGTTGCAATACAATTTAAAAAAAAAAAATGAATTTATATCGACAAAAAAAAATAATATTTTTGTTTATTACTTAAAGAGATAAAATAACTTGAGATTTTTTGTTGTGTAAAAAATTAAATACAAATCTATGGCAAAAATTATTAAATATAAATATCAATAAGTCTATATATATATTAAAATAAAATTAATTAAAGAGAAACAAAAAAAATATTATTATTATCTACGCAACTACAAACAAACAAAAATGCAATAATATTTAATTTCTTTGTGTTAACTAGAACCGAATGGCTAACGAATCACAGATTTCTTCAAGTTTTTTTTTTGATTTTTTTTCTTTTATGGAAGGTTTAGAGAATTAAAAAAAAAAACTTTATTTAATTTAAAATTGAGCTGACTGATGTATTGTTGTTTTTTTTTTTTAAAGTTTGAGATTTTTTTAAGAAGTCTATAGAGGAATTGCATGCACTTTAACAGTTAAAAGATTAATAAACAAAAAATATATAAGAGAAAGAAAAAAATGAAATATATTTATTTATTTTATTGTTCTTTATGTAAAATTATTAAAGAAAATTATTGTCTAAAAAAAAACTCTTCTTTTTATAAAAAAAAATATATTTATGAATTCAGCAAATTAACAAAACGAAGACGCGCTTGCTGCTGCAATTTGCATTGAGACTGATAGATTTGGGGGTTAACGTCTCTTCACCAATTTCTGTGAATTGAACACAATTTCACGGTTCCATGTGTAACGATATCCGCAGTGAGGTATCATGCTCACGGTTGAGCTTTCTAGATGTGAATTATTTTTTACATGTAACACCAGATTGACCGGAAGTTTCAATTATAGGAAATCCTTAATAATTGTATATAGATTTTTCACTTTGATGATGATCTTGGGGGATCGATCAATTTCCACAATTTCACTTGATGCTTAAATTTTCGATCCAGATTCGGACTTAAAAAAAATGTTTTTATCTAAAATTTTCAAAACATCTAAAAAAAAAAGTGTTAAGACAACAAACAATTGGAATTGATTTTATTGAATGGACAAGGGTGATGTAAAAAAAAAAATCGAAACGAATTAATAATGCGTCGCTTGTATAGCTCGACCGATTGAAAGTTTCAAACTGTTTTACTTTATACAAGTTTTGCGCTCTTTAGGTTGATTGTTAATGTTAATTATATTGTTGTTCCACACAAACACACGGTGGTGTGGTTTTTGGTATTGGTGTTTGGAAAGTAGTGTTGCCACTTGAAATTTATATATATTGCTTTTTTTATGACAGACCGCCACCGCCGCTTGCAACTCAGGTTTGGTTACTTTACGTTTGTATTTTTTTTTTTTTGTATAATTTAACAATACTATTTTTTATCAGGAAAGACATGTTATTTAAAGTCTGGTTGTGGTTGGAAGGCAGGTACTGGAAATTTTAATAATTGAAAACTCATTACAGATAATTTATTTAATAGCCTACTGAATTTTATTTGATGTGATGATGTCGATCAGATGTGGAAATTTGTTCTTTTGTTTGGGGTTTTTGTTAATTTTAATTTTATTTCTGAGTAATTTTTAATTTCTATTATAATTAAGATTTCAAAGAGTAAGAAAACATAGATCTGAAAAATTTTTCAGATTTAACTATGGTTGGGGGTGAAAATTGTGAAAACTATAAAATATCAAAAACCCAAAATCTCGAAAAATTATATAAATGTTTTTATAAAATTTTTCATTGTATAATGTACATACATATGTATGTATGTATGTATGTACACAGATTTTTTATGGCTTATGGGTTTTCGGAATTTCAGGTATTCTGAAATTAGGGTTTTCGGGATTTTTTTCTGGATTTTGTGATAATGGCATTTTGGATTCTGGCGATTTCGGAAGTTATTGACTGGTGTTTTCTGGATTTTTGATTTTTGTGAATTTAAATTTTTGTGGATTTTGGGCATTCGAGGATTTTGGATTTTCGGGATTTTATTGGAAAACCCATAAAATCCCGAAAATCCAAATGAAATGTTTCTGAATTTTGGATTTTCGGCATTTTGTATTTTGTTTTCTGAATCTTAAGTTTTTGAATTTTTCTGGATTGTGTTCTTGGGGGATTTTAGATTTTTGTGATTAGAGGTTTTCGAGGGTTAAGGATATTATGGAGTTTGTATTTTCAGTTTTTTTCAGGTTTCAGGATTTAAGATTTTTCTTGATTTTGGTTTTAGGCGATTTAGAATTTTCGGGATATTGTTTTTTTTTATTTCGGGATATTGGATAGTTCTCGATTTTGGGTTTCCGGGATTTTTCTCGACACTACGGAATTTCGGATTTTCGGGATTATAAGTACATATTCGAAATTTAGGGTGTTCTAAATTTAAGATTTTAGGGATTTTGAATTTTATGATTTCGGAATGTTGAGTTTTAAATTTTTTCTGGATTTAATTCCTAGGAGATTTAGGATTTTCGAGTTTTCGAAGGTTTTGGATATAATGTGTGTTTTCGGGATTTTAAAGTTTCAGGTTTTGATATTTTTCTGGATATTTATCTGATTGATTTACGGGTTTTCGGGATTTTTGGTTTTCGGGATTTTGGATTTTTCTCGACATTGAACTTACAGAATTAGATTTTCGGGATTTTAAGTTTTCGAAGTTTAAGGTGTTCTAAATTTAGGATCTCGGGATTTTGTATTTTATGATTCTTAAATTTTCCTGAATTTTGTCCTTAGGAAATTTTGGATTTTCGAGTTTTCGAAGGTTTTGGATATAATGGATTTTGTGTTTTCGGGATTTTGATATTTCAGGTTTTATTATTTTTCTGGATTTTTATCTGAAGGAATTTTGGTTTTTCGGAAAGTTTTTTTTTTGGGTTTTCGGAATAGTAAGTTTTCTGGATTTCGGGTTTTCTCGATTTTTAGTTTTCGGGACTTTTGGTTTTCGGGATTTTGGGTTTTCGGGATTTTGGGTTTCGGGATTCTGGATTTTCGGGATTTTGAGTTCTCAGGATTTTGGACTTTCCTCTACATTGGGCTTACAGAGTTAGGCTTGGAAAAAGGTTTTCTGAATTTTGGCTTTTAGGGATTTGGTATTTAATTTTTTCTGATCTTGTTTTTTTCTGGATTATGTTCTTTGGGGGATTTTAGATTTTCGGAATTACAATGTTGAATCTTGTGGTGTTTTCGATTATTGAGATTTTTCTGGATTTTGGTATGAAGGGATTTTTTTCACAAATCGGGATAATTGTTTTTTTAAGATTTTAGGAAGTGTTTTTTTTTTGATTTTGTGTTTGGGGATTTTGTATTTTTCTCGACATTGGGCTTACGGAATTTTGAATTTTCGGGATTATGGGTTTTCGGCGTTTTAGATTTTATGGATTTTGTGCTTAACGGGATTACAAGTTTAACAGTTTAATGTGATTTATGTCTGTTTTCTATTTCAATTTTTTTATATTAGTTGTAAAGTTATGTATGTAATGTAACAAAAAAAAACGACTACAGAATCCGTTCGTAAAGGCAATTCGTATGAAATTTTCCAGTAGGTACGATGAATTCTGAGTTTTTTTTCAGGATTTTTTAACAAGTTTTCGATTATGAGATAATTCGTGATAGGGCTGAGTATTTATTTAAACTAATTTTCGTTAAGTTTCTGTTACACAACAGGTGTGAACTTATGAAACTTGTAATTTGCCAAAGGTTTATCTAATATTTTTTGTGGTTTATTGCCTGAAGTTTTAAGACTATAGGGCATATTTATAGTCATATTTTAATGACACGTCTGTTATTCATAAAGAATTTGGCAGCTCTTTAGTAAAAAAAACAGGTGTAAAGATATTCTATCACAATTCTAGTACAATTTTCATTGAATCTGTCAAAACACACTGACCTTGAAATTGGAAGCCTAATACAAGAACTACATATTTATTATGTGCAAATTAGATTTTAAGTTTGACTTTCCCTTAATTAAAAATAATATAACCTCAAGAATCTTCTTCATTATAAAAATGAAATTAAAGCTGAAAAGAACAAATTGTTAAATTCTAAAACTCTTAAAACTAATTAATCAAATGTAAGACTTTTTGTATCTTGATCTACAATAAAGAAAATAATAATAAAAATAAAAAGGTAAAAGAAATTATTAAAAAAGTTTTTAAATAAAAAAAAATAAATTTGAATACATAAATAAATAATTGCAAATGAATGCCGTCTTTTTTATCGAATTGATAAAGACCATCTTCGACAATTTAAAACGAATCGGTTTGGCCGGAACCACACCAATATCCAGCAGAATTTTCGTTAATACTTAAATCAAATGACATTTATATTGGAAATTGAACAGGTTGATATAAATAAACTTATAATGTGCGATTTTTTTTAATTAAAAACACTAAAATCAGTCGCGTTTTATACGTTTATTTTAGTGCGAAAATACCCATTTAAAGTGCATTAAATGAAATTTGAAATATAAACACTTCACGAGTGTGACTTTATATTCGGGCTCACCATAAATTGTCAATCTAATAAAATTGATGGGGGGTCATAATAATATTCTTCACATTTCTCCACTGTAACACTTCCCACTTTAAGAATCAAAATGCACATAAACTCAGCATTGTCAAATCAGAAAGTAGTGTTCGTAAAGTGATCCAGAATTCGACGTCTCGAAATTAAAGTTAATAAATATTAAAATTAAAGTTTATTTAATAAATTCATACACACATAAATATTCTCATAAAATCAAGTACACAACACTGTATGATGCTCATTTTTGTTTTGTTTATTTAAAAAAAAATACTAAATAAACACAAAGTGGGAACATTGTAATCTAAAAAAAGTTGTCGTCGGGTACATATTTTTTATGTAGAAAAAAAAATGTATATATGAATTTTAAATATTAGATAGAGAACGTGTAAATGTTAAATGTAAAACAGCTAAAAGCTCACTCTGGTCTTGATTCCACAGACAAAAAATACAACAACTAATTCAACTGATCAAGTGAAAAAAAGTGAGACAAAATGAAAATACCGAAACAGAAGGAAGAACGTCAAGAGATTGCAATAATGCAGACCAGTTGTTCGAGTAGTTGTTGTTAGTAGGTAAGTATGCATACAAATGTTTTATAAAATTTTAACGATTGTTGTTGACTGTGTTAGGCTTAATAACCTGAATTCAAAAAAAAAATAATAAAATCATACACAGATTATATTATTCAGTTCTTTCTTTTGTATAGTGTTATTGTTTTTCTTTATTATTTGATATTAGTTTTGTTTTATTTATTTAACAATTCTTCTTCTTCTGTTTATTGTCCTCTTTATTTCTTATCACAAAAACGAAGTGACAACAAGAGAGATTTGTATTATTTTCTGTTTGAGATGATTTACGTATACAAATTTAAAATTCAAAGACAGTAGCAAAAATATCATGCAATTAGGATGGAGGAAGTTTTTTTTTTTTTTTTGCTGTAGATTATATTAATTTTTAATAATTTCTTTTTTTGTAGTACTTATTAAATATGTAAATTTGAGTAGTATTTCTTGATTGACTAGAATTATTGTTATGTTAATATTTTATTTTTACATCACCATGCAAAAATAGTTAATGCCCTCGATATATGCAAAACAATTTCTAAATAAAATACATAAATTATAATATTCAGTAGCAAAATAGAAACAACATGAACTAGAGCACCTTGAACTTATTTACTTTACGTTTTTAATAATAATAATAATGAAAGTTCTAGATTAGTCTTTTTTTATAATTTTTTTTTTTTGTTAATATTTCTACATATTTAAGAATAATTTTTGGAAGTTGTAGGATGATGTTCATGTAGAGATGAAACAACTTTCCTTGACAGATGATGGGGTCATAAGTTTTAAACGAATAAATTCGGATCTACCCTAAACTCAAATTTATTCCAAATTCGGAGTAAAAAACCATTAAATGTCACTTTTAAACTAGACAACTTCACCCGTATCAATTTAGATATCAAGATGATTTTAATAGTTGTTCATGTTAATTTAATTGCTTGAATTCGGATTATAACAACAAACCAAACTCATTTCAACTCGACAAAAGTATACAAGGAGTAGAAGCATAGTTTGAAGAACGCTTTAACTCTGCATAATAAACGAGATCAATATATGTACATCTGTCAAAGCTATCTGTGTAAGGTCACAATCCGCGCGTTTAACACATGACAATTTACATCTGAAAATTCAGACTTCTGAATTTTTCTGGGTTCTGATTGGGCAGCTCTCATAAAAAGTTAGATGACTTTTTAAGTCATCTGACAGCTGACCAGTCAGTAGCTGGAAAAATTCAGAAATCTGAATTGACTAGAATTATTGTTATGTTAAAAATTCAGAAATATGAATTTTCAGATGTAAATTGTCATGAATTGAACGCGCGGAATAACGAAAATACATGGAATTGAGTCACAATAGATCTGTTTCTTTACCCGTTCGCGGGATCCCGTGGCATCTCAAATCTCCCAAATGCATTTTCGTGCCAGAAAATAATAAAGAAACCTTAACTTTTTTTTCTTGCCCTCTCCAGCATGAAAACCCGAACATTTTACCTACTGCCTTTTCTTGCTTGTCAAACTACTGTTAATTTCTGTTGTCAAATGTGACGTTTACCCAGAAACAAATCAGAAACATCCCAAATGCATTTTCTTACTTTTCATTTTTTGTCAAAAATTAAAACAATAACATCAAAAAGCTCGAGAACAAACTTTTTCCCAAACAGTAAGAAAACAGACCTTATGATTGTGTTGAATTCGTCGTTTTCGATTCGATTTATTACTTTAAAAAGTAATTTAGGAAGGAAGACCTTACAAAAATTACGATCGATAATGTGGATTACTACAAAAATGTTAACGGTGCTTGCGTGCGTCCAATGGAATGACACCTGGTTACTACAAAAACTTAAATCGTCCAATGACAGCAACAGTTTGGAAAGCTGTAAATATTGGTAAATATTGGCAATAGGTTTTTTTTCGCGTACCTACTTTCCGAACTAAAAATGGCAATCTGTCAAATTTTGAGGCGTGGGGGTGAAATTCTCTCAAAGAAAAGTGAAACTGTCCGAAAATACACGAACGCTTTAAACCAAAATATTTGCCACTTTTTAAACGTTAACAAAAAGTAAAGAATATAGGTAGCTACTTTATGGCAAGTTCTGGATTCGTAAAATAATGATCGAACTCGAGAACTTGATCAAACTTTACATAACGATGATAGCGAAGTCGAAAAAAGTAAGTCTCATAATTCTGTCTGTCTGTCTGTCCTCTCCTTTGGGAGAGGAGCCAAAACGGGTGAATCGATTTTCTTTAAACTTAGTATACTTAGCGGTTTTTGGGCATTCCCTCAACACGTTCCTTAAATTTTTTTAAGACCAAAAATAATGGTAAAAAAAATGTACGGCATACTTTTTTTTACTAAATTATGAAAATCTCATTTTTTCTCAAAAACGTGCGTAAAATAGGCTACCATTTTATAAAAAAAAAATTTAAGAAAAATGGTTATAAATGGTAACTCCCATAAAACTATTTTTTTTGACTTTCGATTTTCTCAAAAACGGCTCAACTGATTTTGGCCAATTTTGTTTTATAGAAAATCTTTCAAAAATGTTCAAGTATTGTTTACCAAAATTTTCAATTTTTTTTTTTTTTTAGATTTTCAATAAAATTTAAATTTGCTTGATTTATTATTAGCTTCGATTTTTATTAACTTAACTTTAGCTTGCTCTTTGTAAAATAAGCTTATAACTATCTTATAAGATATTTTATCTTACAGTTATTTAGCAATTACGAAATAAATAAATAAAATAAATAAATAAATAAATTTAAATTTTTTTTGAGAACTGAATAAATATAGAATGACTTATTAGTTGATTTTAAATTAAACTTGACATTTAGCAGTTTTTTAATATTTTCTTGCAGATTTAAAAAAAAAAATATTCTTATGACCAAAAATAACGGTACTTACCAAACAAGTGTTTAAAACCGTTAAGGAAAATCTCCCATAATTTTGAAAAAAAAATCGAAAAAAATAGAATAATTTTTTTTTAGTTTTTTACTATGTCATTGTCTGTTGAAACGATTTTAATGATATTTTTTAAACAAGAGCTTCTAATAAGTTTGAATAATATTGCGTATCAAAATTTAAAAAAAAAAAACAAATTTTTGGATCTAAAAAAAAAATGTTCAAAATGATTGAAAACTCGATATTTCGAAAATGAGTAAATGATTTTTTTCAAAAAAATATTTTTTAAAATCCGCATTAATAAAGACTAAAAAATTGCGTACCAATATATGTAATAATAAATGTAAGAAATCAGGATGTTGTACATTGCGTTGGTGTCAAAACAATTTCTTAAATTATTTTTTAATCAATTTATTTCTAATTTGCCTAAATTGCATAATGTGCAACACGGTGTTATATTGTTCATATTTATTTACTGACATAATAGTACCTTATAATAAATTACGTTTTTTGCAGACGGCATAAAATATGCTCCCATAAATTATTTTTTTTTAATCAGATGAATGGATCTAAACTATTGAGACTTTAAAACCACAGTTTGATCGCACATAAGAGCAAGTTCGTGCATATTATTTTCAGAGACGAAAGTGATCATTTTTTGTACTTTACAAAAGGTCAAATGGTCTACACACATTCAAAAGTTAGCAGTTCGAAAAGATTTTATCCATAATACACCATTGATTAATTATTTAATGAAAATCCTTTATTTAATTTGTAAATAGATTCATTAATTCCATCATTGAGTATAATGAAAAAAATATTGATCCAAAGATATAAAAATATCGAAAATACTTCTTATGGAGTAAAAAAATAATATTTAATTTTTTTATATAAATATATGTAGTTCAGAATCTGAGTGCATGTCACTGACCCTCTCTTCTCGTCGATCATGAGACAAGAGCAAACAAAAAAAACAAACAACAAAATCAAAATTAAAAAGAAAAAGAAAACAGATTTACACGAAGCCAAGAATATGGATTCGATTGGTGCACAAGAGATTGAATATCTGCCTTCACGCATAAACAACATTTCGTTCGGCCAGATACACAGAAAAAAAGAGCATGTAATTAATTTGTTGTTTTTCGTATTCACCTTTTGATGTTTTTTTGTTTTTTTTTCTTCTTGTTTTATTTTTGTTTTCTCATCATTTTCGGAGAATCGATTAAAAGTAATAAGTTTAAATTAAACTTTCATTTCCAACAAATATTACAGTGGTTGCTTCAATTATTTGGACAGTGCAATTTTCATACGAAAACAAAACAATTTTTTAAGAAATGTTCAGTATAATATTCAGGATGGTAATTAAGGAGTGCTTTTATATTTATAAGAGTCATAAATCAAATAGGTTAAAATCTTACTTTAAAAATGTATAATCTTATTTATAAACGTTGTCTAACTTTAGACAACTGTCCAACTTTGGAAAATGTGTTCAAAAACTTGTTTTTTGTTGTCTTATAGCTGCCTAACTTAGACAAAAGAGTAGATTTCCTTAACCGTGACTAATATGATATTTATTTTTATTAAATAAAGCATATTTCCACCAATTTGAAAATAATTAGACACTGTCTAAGTAGACAAAAATCTAATAAATACGACTGTTAAGGTTCAAGTTTTTTTATTAGGGCTCATAAATATTGATTTTGATAGTTGGGTATTAAGGTTTATAACTTAACTTTATTAAAGCTCAATATTTGCCACCCTTAATGTTTACACATCATTTTTTAGAATAATTAACACTCAAATTTAACGAGGTTCTAATACATTTTTCTTTTTTATTTAATTAAGAAAAGACTTAATCATGGTTTAACTATTTATTAATAATACAGTTAAATAGTAGTAGAACAGTAATTCTCAATGTATATATAAACATAACTTTTGAAAGGTTATGCGCCGTTTAAATTTAATAAATAAATGTTTTGGTTCCTTTAAATTTAACCTTAATTCAATTGCTTCATGTCTTTGAAATTATAAAAACATTGTTCGAATAATTGTGACAACTACTGTCCCTAATACATCCTTAAAAGGAATTAAAAAAACAGTGAAGGGCAATCAGGGGAGAGTAGGTATCTTCCACTTAAATTGTATGCAGGTCATGCTCTCTGTCATAAACAATCTGTTTTGTTAAAATAAAATAAAATTAAATTAATTTTAATCTAATACATACAAATGAAACCCGAAATAAAAAACAAAATATTAAATAACAAAGATGAACCATATCAGATATTTAGTTTAAAGAATTCTAAGTTAACATAAAAAGTGTATCAAAAGTATTTGTTGACATTCAGGTGAAGAAAAAAAAAGTTATTTAAACAAATTAAAATTATGACTTTGTTTGTATCTTCACATAACCTAACCACATTTAGGTTTATCGGTATAAGTAAACACCTAATGCCATAACCGGTTTAATAAGTTTGTTTCTTATGAATGTAAATAATAAAGAATTTAAACAGTGGTGTGTACAAGAAACCTTACGCTTATTAATTAAAGTTGGCAACAATTAACAAAATGATTTTGCTTTAAGAAGAAAAAAATACACATTTAAAAATGTGTTCTTTTAAAACACTGTTTAAGGAATGTATTATAATAAATCTTCCTGCAAAACATTAGAAAACAAACCATAAAAGTCCAATTTTTGTTTTTTTTTTTTTCAATTAAAAATTAAAATACTAGACATGCGTGCGCGTCGTTCAAGTGGCTGCCTCGGCTGGCTTAGCAGTAGCTCCAGTCACTCCAATTTTCCAAGACCTTGTTGATGGTTTCATGCTGTAGCTCACGGATTGCTTGGATGATATTGGCCTCAAGTGCTTGAATAACCGTTTCCGGATTGTTGGTTTGTTGGTTTTCCGAACCCCAGATGCGGCAATTTTGTTTGTTAACGTAGCCGCCGCCGAGATGAAAATGCGCCTCGTCAGAAAAGATGATTTTTCACCCAAAATCGTTGTCCAATATTTTTCAATACTTCCCAACGTTGTTCAAGCGTAAAGCAACTCATTTAGTTATGATACTGACTTTCTGTTAAGATTTTGAGCGGGAAACAGCTGTCAGTGTCAAAATAACCTATGATTTAAAAAGAAACCACTAGATGGCCCACCCGTTAAAAGCTATCAAACAAAATGTTTGCACAACACACGCACTAAGTACAAAAGTAATCAACGACTTATGTACTCACGAAACATGTAAGATAAGGCAGACACTATTATTTTGGCACAAGGCCATTAATTCACATCTACTTAGATGGGTTATAAATCAATATGAAATGTTAGAAAATAAAATTACACTTATGACCCAGTTTCTTTTTAAGGCGCCAGTTATAAAGCTTTATTTAAACTCATCATTAAAAATATAATAAAATTAAAGTTTTAAGAAACTTTAAAAACAAAATCGAAAAGAAGTTCAATCAAAAGTCATTTTAGCTATAGCGCAGTAAAATTTTCCTCGGTAAACAAAATCAAAACTAATGTCTAATTCCTTTCAAAAAAAAAAAAAATATGTTCAGAAAAATTTCTAAACAGAATCAAATATTTGGTTGAAAGGAATTCTACATAAGTCAAAAAAAATATTGAATATAAAAGTGGACAAATAAAGTTTTAATTTTGAAGATGATAACAATTTTTTTAATTTTTTTAAGACGAAAAATAACGGTACCTGCCAGACAATTTTTTTAGCAAAAAATAAAAATCTTATTTTAATCAAAAACGTGCCCACAAATTTTTAATAAATTTTTTTTTTACAAAAAATGCTACCATTTTATAAAAAAAAAAACATTTCGGAAAAATGGTTTTAAATGGACCCCATAGAACCATTTTTTTGTTTTTCGATTTTATCAAAAACGGTTTAACTGATTAGATCAATTTTTTTATAGAGAATGTTTACAATAGTTTTAAAAATATTGTGTACCAACATTTTTCAAAAAAAATTAATTTTTTCAAATTTTTCAAAAAAATTCAAAAATTTTGTTAATAATTCGAAAACGACTTGGTCGATTTTTATTAAACTTAGTACACAGTAGTTTTTTGACATTATCTAGTAGATTTTAAATAAAATTTTTTCTTATAACCAAAAATAACGGTACCAATTTTGAAAAATCGGTATTGAAAATTTCATTTTTTCAAAAACGGCTCTTATTATTTTGATTAAAATGTATAAAACGGCTCCTATTATTTTGATTAAAATGTATATGTTAACTTATAACAGAACGATCTACCATATTATAGGGAAAAAATTATTAAAAATGGTACCTCTCATAAAACCATTTTGTATATTATATTATTTTTTATCTCATTATCTGTCAACCAATTTTAATGAAATTACGCAAAAGCTCCTAATAAGTTTGAATAATATTGCATATTAAAATTTTCAAAAAATCAAATTTTGGATTTTTAATAAAATTTTTAAAATAATTTTTTGAAAATTCGACCTTTCGAAAATGGGTGGATGATTTTTTTTTAACAAATTTTTAAACTCCGCATAATCAGGTACTAAAAATTGGCGTACCAATTTTTTTTTTCTTAACAATATATTCCAAATTTTAAGAATAAAAAATTATTTTTTTAAAAACCGCTCCAACGATTTTTAAAATTTTTTCCCAAAAATTGAGATTTGTGTAAGAAATCATTTGGTGTACATTGCCTTGGTGTCAAATCAATTTCAGATATTTTTTTAATCAATTTATTTATAATTTTATTGATTTTTTAACATTTTGTCAGTCTAAACTGTAAGTATGTGTATATGTGCGAAGTACGGTGCTATATTGTTCATATTTATGTACTCACATAATACTTCCTTAACCTAGGCGATATTCTTGGCAAGTGGCATTAAATATAGGTTCCAATAATTAATAAATTTCTTTTATCAGATGAAAAGTTTTTTTTTTTAAATTATTAAGACTTTAAAGCCACAGTGTGATCGCACATAAGAGCAAGTTCGTGCGACCCAACAAATTTTTCAAAAACTAAGCACTAAAATAACTTCATTTAAAAACATTATCTAAGAATGAGTTCTTGGATTTAAAAAAAACTACAACATAATATTGTAAGTGTTGCCGTTGTCTCTAAATATTATTTTTTTATTTAATGTATTTTTTTTTTATTTACCCCTCCCACCCTAAAGGGGTGGACATATAAATTCGCCCAATATCTTAAAATCATGTTCATATAATGTACCAGCAATTTGATGCTTTTATCACAAAATTCACAATTTTTTAACTGAGCCGCCCACTATATAGAAAAGTAAAACCCTTAACTCTTCCGATTGGTTTATTTCAAAAACGGTTATTTTTATGAAAAAAGTATTTGCTTTTTTTTTCTAGGAAATTTTCTAAGCTACAAATTAGTCTTTGACATTTTTTCTGTACAGCTGACCATTTGGGAGATATTCATGAAAAACCATTTTGGGGGCCTTTAACCCCCCGTAAAATTGTTAGGCCTTGAAAATATTTTGCTATAAGAACATACAAGAACTTAATTATGTTAATCCGGAAACAATCATTATTCAAAAACTGCAGAAAATTTTATTTTAAATATTAAAAAAAAAAAAATATGCAATAAATATGTTCGAGGCTGACAGCAACAGCATGACTTAGAAAATAGTGGGCTTATAACGCTACTATTAAAAACCTCTTAATTGTCTTGCAAAGTTACTAACTCCCCGAGCGACGCAACGCCGACACTATAATTCATTGCTTTAACCTTAACTATGCAATACAATCAAATTGCAATTCATCTTACACCCTCCTACCTGTCAATGTTTTATTTATACAAACATTTCAAATCAGTTTTGTAAGCCAGTTATGTCTTTTTCCGCTACACACATGATAATATTGATACGTGTACATGTACATAATTGTTTCAATTTATGCGTTGTTTTATTTTTTACTTCCCTTTTCATTACAACAAAATAAAACAAAACACAATTGAAGTAGGAATATTTATTAAGTGGTTTGGGAACGTTTCACACTCACAATGTATTCAAATTAAGTAAACATTCCTTTAATCGATATTTTTGTACATATCATGGACAGCTTGTGCGCACATGGGTCACAACAGTCTGGCGCTACCAGCTGTGATTTTTAACAAGAAAACAACCTTCGATTGGTTTACAATTGCAGTTAATTTGTAGCGCGCGTTAAATTTATCACTTAAATAATAAATTGATAGTTTAAACAAATCAGATCAAAGTTTCATTCCGTTGGACTGGACATGATGGCAATTAGAATTCTTATATTCACCATCAGCACTTTTACTTGTTTCTTAATAAGAATGTAACATTTGCATGTAGACATAAAAAAAAAAAAACAATATAAAGTTTGCAAAACAAAAATAATAGACTTTGTCCTTGTTTATCAATTATATTTATATGTACATACATATTCACATTGATTTATCGTTACTGCTTTCATTTTAAAGTTAAGATATAAAAAAAAAAAATAAAATCCATTGCTAAGTTCCACGAACTTGCTTTCATCGCTCAAGGCTAAGTGAAGTGGTTTAGAATTGAAAGGATAGATATGTATGTAAACAGTTTAGGATAAACAAAGGAAACAAGAAACTGTATGTCGTGCAAATAATTTTTGTAATCATACATACAGAACCTGTCCAATCGTTGGCCTCTACTGTTTGTGATCAACAATTCTTACATAGTGCAAAATCAACTTTCGGACATTCAGAAATTTTACCCCCCAGAGGATTCTCAAAAGTTTGAAAATATTTTTTAAAAATTGTAGCAGTCATTGCCGTGAAAAAACAACCTTCAAAACCAATCCTTAAATATTATTATATAAATAGGGGTTGCAAATATATTTTCTGTATTCTTCTTTTAAAAAACAAAGAAAATGGTTTTTGCGGCGGTTATTTTTTTTTATTTTTTAGCTCCATCACGATTTGCGTGTTATTATTGTAAACTTTACTTTTGAGGTACCCACATACAAAAAAAAAAATGGAAGGTGGTTAAGTCTGGAGTCCTCGGTGACCACGGGAGGTCTCCAAAGGCGCTGATCAGTTTTCATGGGAAGTGTTCACGCTGTAAACTCATGAAGGCTCTAGTGGTATGGGGAGTTAGGTTGAAGTGGATGTCAGCGGAGAACCGACACACTTAGACCAATTGTTGGCCCGTTGTGATAGGAAAGCTTTTTCTTAAGACGTAAACTCCCAGATGGAGTCTACGTCTCTGTGACAGAGCAGGACAGCTACAAAGAAGATGAGGAATTGTTTCCTCCTCTTCCGCATCCATGCAGCTTCTGCAAAAATCATTAGAGTAGACGCCTAGTCGACTGGTGTGCCTACCTATTATAGGGAGTTGCTCCATCTTGTTGCACCCACGTGTGTGGCGAGTAGGTTAGAAGGGACGTGCCCAACTCTAAGGCTGCTGCGTACACGGGTGGCCTGTTGGTCCATTGTGATCCCGAGTAAGATGTGTGGCGAGTAAGCTGGATATGCTCATAAAATTGGTAAAAAATAATCTGTGATCATTGCTCATAATTTTCGCCGTTCAAATTTATCGACTCTTCTCTCGAATTTTCAAAAAAAAAAAAAAAAGGCCGATGATTCCGTTTGCCAATAAGACGCAACAAACATTTCCCTTGGGACATCAACGGCCCTTAGTTTGTGTTTTATACGAGAGTTACGTGTTCGTGGAGCCCAGTAGGGACAGTTTTGTCTATTGACATGTCCTTGTCCATTTAGGTGAAATTAGGTTTCTTCGTTCCAGAAGATGCAATTTACTGTACAGAATCTATTCACCATTATCTCGCAAAAGTTTTTTTTCTAAATTAAAATCATTTTCTTTTTAGCTCTTGCACATAATTGAATTTTAAAAAGGGTGGGATTACATTACTTTCTTTAAAATTTCGTGAACTGTGGATTTTAAGAGGCCCAAAGAGGACGCGCTTTTCCTAATTGAAGCTCTTCGAATTTTGCCCATTTCTTACGTTTTCGATTGTCCTTCATGTTCTGCTTGGCCATTGCTGTAACGTATTTAGAGCTAAAGAACATTTGCATCCACTAACGAATCAAATTAACACTTGGGCTAAGAATCTACACTTTTTGATAGCGAATGCCTATGCTCTCCAGAACAATGTGACATTTTAACTCATAAATCCGTACTCAAGATGATTCAAATGACATCAAAATATTCTCACCTGGCTTATAACTGTTTGAGATAAAGTATTTTAAAACACAAATTTCCCACCGGACACCTTGTATTTTGTTTTATTGTGATAATTGTGCCCTCTTTAATCGAAGGATCAAATCTTGGGGAACATCAGCTCTTACCATCTCAATAAAAGAACAGAATTTGTCCGTAATATTTTTAGTTAGTGTGCAGTTTGAAGGTCGATAAATTTTTTTTCTAACGCTGGGAGGAAAATCTTTCTGGATCGAAGTGAAAGAAGTTTTTTAATTTTTTTATGTTTTGTTGTTTGTTTTTAAATTTGACAATAAAAAATTTAAATTTCTGATTCCAAGATTATATCTCTTATGTGATTGTGTTCTATTTCATCGATTTTGCCATTTGATAAACTTGTGCAAAGCTCAAAGGTTGTTCTTTCTGATCAATTTGATTTTTAGCTTCTAATTTAATGATGAGGTTTTTTTTCGGTGTTTAGCTTATGAATATTCTCCATTTCCAACTACAAAATATTTACTTTGGATTAGAGTGTCTGAACATGACAGTTGAGTCAATTATATTCTTTTCTTAAATCGCCTAATTGATCGCGCAGCTCAGTGATATCAGTCTTCTTAGCTAGATCTTTTTGTTTTAAATCAAATATAAGCCCTAAGGTCAGATCGGAGACTTTGGGTTATTTTTTGATTTTTTGTTCAAATCTTCCATTTTGATTGGTGCCAATACAGAAGCTGGACGTTTGTTCATACCTTGTTAACAAAGACGATTGCTCTTCTTTTGTTCACTTTGGTGCTCTTTTTTTTTTTTTTTTTTTTTTTTTAATTAATTTTATCAATAATTACCTTTTCAAAGATTAAATTATTTTTAATTACTTTATAAATTTATTGAACGATGATTTTGTTTCTTTTAATTGTGTTATTATTCAAATTCAGTTTGAATGCAAAAATTTTACAGCGCGCAAATTTTAAGTAAACTTAACACTTTAGCACCAGTGTTGCCATTGAATTTGGATTTATCAGAAAATAACACTGACGTCCACTTTGACACTGTCCAATTGATGTGATGATCCTTCGCAAATTTCAACCTTACCTTTCTGTTACAACCTTAAAAGAAGATAAACCGCCATCTTAACATCTCTCCGACGAATTGTTCTTTCGCTCACTTCTAGGTTTAATTCATCTTTAATTCCCTAGAAGATATATTATAAAATATAAAGGGAATTTTTTTTAATTCTTCTTATAAGGGATTTATCTTCTCGCAATGTTGTGATTCTAGCTAGGCCTACCACCTCGATGAATCGTTTGAGTTATAAAATTTTATCAAACGGGATATCCCTGATTTATTAATATATATTCTTTTTTGATAACTATGCATGTGTGTTTCCACTTTTATATTAATTTTAATTTTTAATTTTAATATTTTGTTCGCGTCATTTAAGAAAAAAATACAAAATATGTTAATACGTTATTTTAAGGCAAACTGAAAAAAGTGAATGAGCCAACTTTCTTGTTAAAATTTTGACACATTTAATCTGCGTAGTAATATTCAAAGTAACGGCTTTTTTTCATCTCATAACATCATATTACTTGGAAAAGTTTTTTGAAAGCTATCTGATAATTTCATTCAAATCTTTCTACAACATAGGTACATCTATGTACATAAATATTATAAATAAAATAAATAAATTGGTTAACCCGTGAAAAAACATTTGTTTTAGGTAGGATAGGGAATCAAACCCATGACCTTCGGTGTAACAGTCTAGTCAATATTATTTATATTATTTCTACCACTTACCTTCTTTAACACCAAACTCAAGTTCAAGAATTATTTCTTCGCCATGGTTGAAGTCACCATCAAATTCTGAGGGATATAATTTAACATCTACATTCTTATTATCTACGAATAAAATATCTAAAAATATAAATAAAAACAAAATTTAATATAAAACAAATATTTTAATAAAAAAAAAAATACCATTTGCAAAGTTATCTTCTAATAGCCAAGACCCAGCCGACTCAGAAGTCAGAAAGAGCTCGCTGCTGGGCGGCGATGTTGGTTCCATTTTTCCGTTCCAATATAAATCCTGTGGAAGGGCTAACGACTCCAGAGTAAGATTTTTGGGAATCATAATTTAAGTCTGATGAAAAAGACGATGTAAAGGGTATTTCTATTAAGAAATCGGAGTCGTATCCTGATGGTGAGCTTGGTAGGTGTAGGGGCGCCATGGCGGCACTAGAAATAGAAAAAAAAAAAACTTGTGAAAACTTTTATGAAATTTAAATTTGTTCAAGTTTATAAGGCCTTCACCATCGGTTCAGTAAGATCACGTAAACTGGTAAATGGTAAACTGTCCTCCATCTTTAATCTGAATATAACCTATAAAGGCGTACTTTCTTTCAAATCTCGAAAAGATGAACAGATATAAAACAGGGCCCGCTCATCTTCATCTTTTCGAGCATCAATATTTGGTTGAAGATGACGATCGACGATTTTCGAGTAAAAAATTGCACACATTCACCTTCTTCAGCACTGAAGGATGAAAATACTTCGTTCATCTTTCCGAGATTCTACTGTATCTGGACAGGTGGACCTTCAACTTACTTTGAGTCTTTTGCACAGATTTCAGAAGAGCTTTAAAAAAATGTGCCCAAAGTAACTATCAAATGACCCTGGCCTGCTGCGTTATAAATTGGGATTTTTGTAGCCAAATTTTGTGTTTGCATTGGAAATTTCCATTTCATGTCCGATTTTATGAAAAAAAAAATATTTTTTGTGGAGGGCCAGGTTAAAGGTAGTCCTAAACGACGAACATGCTCGTGCTCGCCGCATTTTCGTCGTGTATGGGCTGGTTCGCGAACCGCTCGCTGTTGGCGAAAAATTTCGATTTTGTCGTGTTCGTTGGCTTTGATGTTCGCCGTGTAGGGCCATGTTCGCGAGCAAACCTCATTTTTGCTGTGAAAATAAAATTGAAAAAAATAAATCCCAACCACTTGCGCTTCCCTATCATACATGTTAACAGGTTTGAAGAAACAACACGAAATTAATGTTCGCCAAATGTGTTCGCCGTGTAGGGGCGTAACGCAAACGAGCAAGTTCGGCGAGTATGTTCGTCGTTTAGGGCTACCTTAAATGAAATGGTTAACCTCAAGGCTATGAAACAAATAGGGTTACCAGGTATAATGTTACTTTTCTTCTCTTTCAAAAAGTGAGTAGGTTCCCAAAACTAACTTATAAAAACCAATGAAATAAAGTACATGCACAGATGAATCAGCTTTCATGATTTATGAATTATGTTGACTTTTTTTATCACTAATTAATAAACATTTTCTAAAAATTTTGAATTTTTGGTTAAAGCAGTGATTAGCTGGGATCAAGAACCTCTATCGTCTTGAATGTTTAAAATAATTTGCTTAATCAAGTACAGATAATAAAAAAAATACCCAAAATCATCGCTCCTAACACTTTAGATGACATATCATTCGTAAACAAGCATGACCTGCTTGGTGATTCTATTAACTGTGTATAAACCACCTTAGCCAGTGTAGACATTTAAGTACTAGCTACACAAACAATACAACCGAATGTTATTTTTCTGTATTTTTAGGTATGTATGTACATTAATTAAATCCCGAATCAAGCTTTGTTATTCAAAAACAAACGTCTCATTGCGAAAATGAAAAACCCCACCTCCCATTAAAGTGTTGTTTTGGCGCTAGCTACTTAACTTTCATTTCACAAATTTTTGAAATGCCTAATAAATAACGTTATGTGTAGGTACATACATATGCAGGTTACAACGTATCATGCATTCCTAAAAGAAACCCCACAATCAACGCTACACAATATTTAGAGTTGTGCAACAAGTTTGGTGTAAGAGGGACATGCCAACAAATAAAGCATCCAAAAAACTGCAAACTCAAAAGAAAAAAAAAAAAACTAAATTTGATTGAATATATCGAAAGGGGGTTTTTGCAATAAAATTGAATGACGCTGCATCTTTGGACTATTGCGTCATCCATATTTCTGGGAAAACAAAACAATGACGACAAATGAGCTTTAAACATTCTCATAGCCCACCCTAAATAAATTCTAATTTTCAATCGATTTTCTTTTAAATTCAATTAAATCTAATTAGAAATAAATAAATAAAAAACATATTTCAAGACGTCAACAAAAAATTCACATTCGCAACTTGATTTGAAGGCAACATGGCGGATGTAATACACTTGTAAGTGGGATTGGTTTGCCTTTTTTTTTAAATCGAATTTTAACTATGAAATTTCATACTTACATTATTTTTGAAAGCATTTTTAAATTATTTAACTTGTGTGGCACGCGGGGTGCGTTTTTTTGCGTTTTGCAAATCGATTAGAAAGACATTTTTACCGTAAAATAAATTCAATAAACACACTATAAACTTTACACTTTTTTGATGTCATTGGGAAAGATGGAGATAGGTGAAGACCCACGAAGATAGCTTCGGTTTGGGAATTTTGCGAAATTTTTTGACGTTAATCCAAGACTTGAACCAATTTTTTTAAATCGAACAGTTCTTAGGTTTTAAGGTGTTGATTTCATAAGGTGTGTTCCATTGGCCCTGTTTAGATTGGGAAGATTGAGTCCGGACTGGTGAGTCTTATCGAATTTAAATTAAGAATACATTAAAAAAAAATATATATATTTCACACATTAAAACAACATCAAATCGGACTCATGAGTCCGGTTTTTGTTTTTTTTGTGCCTCACGAGAATCCTCACCACACACTTCTGTGGCCAATCAACTGCCATGTTACCGGACTCAATCTTCCCAATCTAAACTTCTCAGTAGATGATGAATGGAACGCTATAATTTTGCCAAAATCTAACCTCAATGAAGATGTATTTTTTGTTGTTTGAGATATACATATTATAAAACAATAATTTATTATGTAATTTCTTTTTTCTGATGGTGTCACTTTTTTGCGAATTAGTTGATTGCAGCCAGAAGTTCTCGGCAGTAGATGCTATAGCCCAAAGGAAAACACCTACAGTGCCTGTTTACACAGTAGATTTACTTAAAGGCAGTAGATTTACTTAAACCTTGTGATTTTTAAAGCCGGTGGCAGGGGTCGTAAATATAAAGGCCGGGGTAAACAAAATTGCTCTTTCTTCTTTGGGCTTTTCTTATTGTTCGAGATATAAGCGCGGAGTAAAGAGTGTGGAGAGATGTTTCCTTTTTATTTGAACAAAGTTAAAGGTTCTTCCAAACCTACGCGAAACATTTCTTTTCTTCTTTTTCAAAAAAATAACTGCGCTTGCAGGAAAACAAATATTTTTAAGACCGCCGTATAGTTAGCAGCACTATGTGGGGAATTTCAATTTTTTTAATTCCTAGAATTTGGAAAATATTTGGAAAAATTTGGAAAACCACTTTTAGAATTTGGAAAACCTTAGTTAATTAGTTATTAACAATTAAAGGTTTGGCGTATAGTTAGCAGCACATAGGAACAAAAGTAGACTTTTTTGGTATCAAACGGTCGGGATTGGTTTTCTGAAATTTGGAAAACCTTTTTTAGAATTTGGAAAAGCATGGTTTAGTAAATAATTAACAAAATGTGAAAAACATGACGGTTCTATAAACAATTACAATGGGAGCTTTCAATCCAATACAGATGACATATATACGACTATACGTAATGGATTGAACGCTCCCATTGTAATTGTTTATAGAACCGTCATGTTTTTCACATTTTGTTAATTATTTACTAAACCATTAAAAATACCAAAAAAAACCAATTAAAAATATTTTTTTCCCGCTAGCGTAGTTATTTTGTGAAAAAGAATATACATTTAAAAAAAAAAAACGAAATTTAAGCTTTCTGCATCATTTCTATGAGTTTCCCAGTCAGAAACAGTTTGAGTTTGAAAATTTTCACTTTTGTACTTTTTCACTTTTTTGGCCCATGTAGTTAAGGCTTACTTTTGCAATTATGCAATTACGCGCGTTAGTCAAAATTGTGTCAATATTCAAGGCAATGATCGCGTGTGGTGATTATTCCAAAGCTATCCGGATAGGTTTTGTGTTGTTCCAATCTCTTGGGACAAAACAGCTAATGCAACAACAACCCAACGTGTCTGAAAACTTTTGGGATAGGTGCGATAGCCTATCTGATAGTTTCTCGAACGCAAGGAATGGCAATGAGGCAAGCAAATTATTTCCACAAGTATTGCCAATGAAGCCGCTGGGCAAAAGAAAGCGTCAGAAAATTCCGAACAACTTGTTCCCTCGTGTGAAAGGGGAAGTTGACAAGTTTAGTTTTGGACAGTCCACGAACACACCTTTTATCATCTAATCAAACACACCTTACCATTGCTATTTAACGCTTGAGGGCTACATTTTCAAATTGTACTAGATTTTAATTAAAAAAAAAAAAAATATGATTAGAAACTTCACTTTTTTTTTTCTTAAATAAATCAAAGTGAATAATTCTTGTTCAAACAACTTTGCAGTTCTTTTTCTTTATATAAAATCTGTTTGCGGTGGAAAACAAATTTTAAAAATCTATAGAATGATTTTAGATTACTTAGAATTTGTATTTTTCTATTTAATATTTTTCGTGGAAATCCGTAAAATCTAGTGCTTAAGAAAAAGAAGAAAAACAAAACATTCGACCTGAATGACATTTCTCTTGCTGCTATACCAACCAGCAGAGCAAGCAGCAACCTAGCGCCAACCAAGTAGTAACTTAATTGTGTTGTTTTTCCGACTCACTCCACAACATTAGAATTTATTTAATCATTTTAAATGAACAGCAAATTCCATAACTCCATGCTCAGCTGTTTATCTGTGTTGTTTCGTTTGTCATCGTCGTCGTCGTCCAATTCGAAGCCAACCACTTCATCGTTATCGCTGTCTTACGGTGCGACGGTGTCAGCAGAATCGAGGACGTTCCTTTTCGTATCGTAGTCAACTCGGCGGACGACGGACAACAATCACGACGTAATTTTTGTGAAGCTTTCTCAAATATTTTGTGAGAAATTTATTTTTGTAAGAGCAACCCTATCGAGTTGCTCAACTCTGGAGAACAAGTGTCGCAAGGTTGAGCCTAATAAACAGGCAACAAGTGTAATTAATTCAAGAAATCGTATCTGAAAAAACGTGTGTTTTAGAAATTAATTTAAATATCAATCCACAAAGTGTTTCTTTCTTTTGAGATTTTTCTATAAGAAAGAAAAACCACGTTTGTCTCAATTAGCTACTCGGTTCTTAATTTTTCTTAAATAAAAAAAGTTGTAGTGCAACCCCAAAACAACAAAATGTCGAAAAATAATAAATAATCGATGGTTTTGTTCGAGTGGTGTGAAAATAATAGCGAATCAATTATTGTGTTGTTTTTAGTGCCATTAATTGTTCAACAAAGAATAATAATATTGAAAAAATTCCTTGTTATTCAATAATTCAAAAATATAAATAAAAACAAAAACAACCGAAGATACAGAAGTTTGCAGTGAGTTTTTTTTTAAATACCCAATACTTTTACTTATCATGAGTTCATTTCTGGTTTTGTTGGATTCAAATAATTATTAGTAAAAATAAAACACAAATATGCTGCCGCATTTTTAAATTTTGATTTCATCTCAAAATTATTGTTCCTTATCAATAAAAATGTGACTCTGTAGAAAGTAGAAGCTGAAGTTACAAAAACAAATCCAATATCCACAGTAAAATTGTTTTTGTTTTGTTGTTTTGTTTTTTCTGGTTTTTTTCTTTTAAATTATTATTTTGACAGTCTCTTTAGAATCATGGTTGCCAGGTGTGTTTTTAAGAGATTTGATTTTAAAGGTTTGTGTAAAAAAACTAGCATTACGATTATGGATAAGTTCAAAAGTTAGTTTAATTCTTATTGGCACTTAAATAATTTAATAGCAGAGAGATCTTTAATGATGACAGCTCTTGGTCAGGACCAATTAAAACCCATTCAAAAAGTATGTCACTTTGGACCACTTTGTCTAATTTAGATCAGTGCTGTCGTGTCACAAATTTCGAGAGTAGAACTTTTCATAAAATAGGGGAGCATTTTCGGAAGCTGAGGAGCCCCGTTAATATTCGAGATATTTTATAAAATAATATGATCACAAATGAAAAGAAACAAAAATATTTAAAATATTTTTTTCTATTGATATTTTTATTCATAAAAAAAAATGTCTGAGAAAAACACAAGAACGTAACGTCCCACTGGACTATACGTTCTTGTTCTTCAATCAAACTTTAAGACGGTAAATATTTTAATAAAGGAACCATGCATATTCAGAAATTATGACTTTACTTTTCCATCTTTAGTTTTTTTTCCTTTTCTTTAAACTATTATGGTCTTATTTATAAACGTTGTCTAACTAAGAAATATGCTTTATTTAATAAAAATAAATATCACATTTTTCACGGTTAAGACAATCTACTCTTGTGTCTAAGTTAGGCAGCTATAAGCCAACAATAAGCAAGGTTTTTGAACACATTTTCCAAAGTTGGACAGTTGTCTAAAATTAGACAACGTTTATAAATAAGACCAACAGTGTCTAAGTAGACAAAAATCTAATAAATTCGA
The DNA here is from genome assembly GCA_951394125.1 of Epistrophe eligans. Taxonomy (NCBI): domain Eukaryota; kingdom Metazoa; phylum Arthropoda; class Insecta; order Diptera; family Syrphidae; genus Epistrophe; species Epistrophe eligans. The sequence continues at coordinate 28,681,475 of OX596030.1, forward strand.
CTGTTAATGTTTATCAAACGGTAACTGAGAATATTTTATTGAAATGAATGATGTTATTCATTCATTTCAATAAAACATTCTCAGTTACCGTTTGATTTATGATTTATGCAGATAAAAATATCGCTACCTTATTGTCTCACGAACCCGTTGGAGGAAAAATAAAAAATTGCAATCAACTGCAAAACTGTTTCAGAGATGTTCAATTTTTAATAAAAGCAGGGATTTACAAAATCAGGATTAAAAAATATTTTCAAACTGCAAGATACGTTTTTAATCAAAATTTCTATGTGGGGACTTTCTTTTGAGACATGGGGAGCACAGTAGCCCTTTCCGCAGTAAAGGAGCCAAATGTTATTATAATAGCCATTCCGACAGCACTGATTTAGACACTTCAATTGATTTGGTATGTTCAATGAGGAAAAAATTGTAAAGACTGCTTTTAGACGACTGCAATTTCTATCCGCAATTCTCTTTTGAGTTTCTTTCCGATTGCAGCATCCATTTAAACGCTGCAAATTTTAATACCTGCAATTTTTGTTAAATGAGAAGGAAATAATATCTCGTCACTCTTTACTCCGCTTATGTCTCAAGCAATAAGAAAAAGCACAAAGAAGAAAGAGCGATAACTCTGCAATTATTTCAACCTCTGCAACTTTGTCTACCCCGGACACCGCATACGTCCCCCGCCTACATTGCAGCGTTTAAAAGCAGTCAAAGTTATCTTGAAATATCGCATGAACGTATCCAAATGTTCACAAAATTGACAGATTACAGACATGTCAGTGAGGATATGAGAACATATTTAGACAACTTTTGGAATGCGTTTATAAATTAGGAGATGCAACTATGTATTTAGGCAGTGGCTAGCTGGACAAACTAGGGATGTTTGGTGTCTTTTTAAAGAAAAATGTGTGAAACCTGTGAAACTTTGAAAGAAGAAGAAAATACTCTCAAAGAGGGAAAACTTTGCAAAAAGTTAACGAAAGGACTGAACCACTTCATTTCATTTGTTTATTTGCAATATCCTTACACAGTAAGATACTGAATCTTCTTAATTAGTATAAGTTACAGTGATTAATTAGATACATGTTATATTACCAAGAGAAAAAGAAAATTTACAACATTTCACAAAAAATATTTCCAATATTTGATTAAAATGATATGATATTTAAGTATACATCATGATGATATTTATTATTAATAAAAAAAAGGAAAAAATCGTAAAACTTATAGAAATAATAAGAAAAAAAGAAAAAGCTAAACAAATCAAACCACTTTTTGTAATAAATGTCACTTTTTTGTACGAGACTGTCAAACTGTTACCCCAATTACACGCCGCGGAACACTGTATCGATGCATAGTGTCGATAAGGTTTTATGGTCGTGTAAAATGGAGATATACCGACACAGTGTTTCGCGTAGTATTGCACCGGTATAGTATGCCGAGTGGTGTGTAAAAAGGGACGGAAAGCTTTACCGATGCGATTTGATTTTTTTTTTTAAGTTTACCTGTTGCTTTTGTTTTGAAGCGATTTTTTTATTTACCTAAGTAAAATTAAAGGATAATTCACTATGGCAGAAACCGAAAAATGTATCTAATAAATAGAAATAATAAAAAATAAGAAAATTGTTGTCCAAATCGAAATTTTTGACAATTGACTTTTGACAGCCACACACCGACATATGGGTGTGTAAATGCCCATACAGAATCGGAATGCTTTATGGGTAAAGTGTTTCGATGCTGGCGTGTAATAGTGGTATGTGATAAATCATTTTGAATCTTATAATTTTTAAATTATAAAATTTGGACAAACTATAGAACTACGTACTGATTGCGACACATCGAGTTAAGCCGTCGGATTTGAAATTAATGTGGATTTCCTTTCAACCAAAGATTCGATTTAGAAAAAGAATCGAATTTTTTCTGTCAAACAAATCTTCCTTATTTTACAAGATTTCAAAAAAAAATTACAACGATTTGCACACACAGTATCAAGATTTGACATTTCTAAAATCTCAAATTGAATTTCGCTCTGTTTTAAGAAGGCAAACTGTGCTTTTGGTTGAAAAAATACATTTCCGCGATAATAACCAAAATGTTCATTTAATTTAACAAATAAGGCACACAATGTACCGATTTTGTTTTGATTCAAAATCAGCTGTCAAGCACAATACACCAAAATTCGATTCTTTACATATTCCTTTCAACAACAGAAAAAATCCGATTCTATTTAGGAAAAAAATCGATTTTTACGTTGAAAGGAATTCGGCATAAGATGGCGAATACCGAAATGATTTTTTTTTAAATATTCTTAGCCGACGTCAAACGACAGATACTAATTGGTAAGCTGTCAAATGGTCGCGTTCGGGGATCACTCCAAAGCTATCCGGATAGGTTTGTGTTGTTGTAAACCCTTGTGACAAAACATTTGATGCAATAACAACCCAACGTATCTGAAAATTTTGGGATAGGTGGATAGCCTATCTGTCTATCTCTATCTCTAAAAGTCATCTAACTTTTTATGACATGTGACCAATCAGAAGCCAGAAAAATTCAGAAACCGGAATTTTCAGATGTAAATTGTCATGCGTTGAACGCGCCGATTCACTTGGTTAATACAGACAAAAGTTGAGTTTTGTTCCGAATGTTTCGAGTTGGTTTGGGAGAGAGGTTTAAACGTTTTATAGATATGTTATCTTGCTTTCAAATATGATCTAAACGAATCAGCAGCGTACTAGGCAGGCTTAAGAGCGAAAGAGTGAAAAGCTATTCGATTCACTTTTTTCACAAAACCAGAATCGGCTCTCGGTGTCTAGTCCCCTTTCACACAAGAAAACTGACAGTTGTATTTATTAGATTTACTAAGTACACTCTTGAACAGTTGTCCAGCTAAGCTATTGTCTAAATAGTGGGACATCTCCTTATTTATAAACGCATGCCAACAGTGGCCTATAAATGTTCTCATACACTCACTTACATCCCTGTAATCTGTTAATGGGGGCGTTCAATCCATTATGTCTGTCATCTGAATTTTCAGAATTCTGAAATTTTAGAGCTTCTGATTGGCCAGCTGTCATAAAAAGTTAGATGACTTTTAGTTACGTTTTATATTGAAATTTGGATAATTTTGTATTAATTTGTTGGTCATACTCATACATCTCAATAAAAATATTTGAAAAAATAAAACAAAATAATTTATGGCATTCTTTGCAAACACTTTTAATGACTACTCATAACTACTCACGATGAATGCTTAAATTACGAATATAATGAAAGTTCTATTTTATTTCGATTCAATGCAAATCCTATAGGTAAATGCAAGAATTTGACACAATGATTTTTGACTGAAATTTAATATGTTTTTTTCAGATGACAGATGTAATTCATTGAACCCGCCCAATTTCGTGAGTCTTTGGATACGTTCAATGAACATTTCGTTTTTTTGAAGATTATTTTTCAATTTTTTGTTCATTGAACGTTGTTTATAAATCCCTTACCTCTGGTGGGGGGTGATTCATAAACCGCGAGTATACAAAATAAAATAGAGTTGTAAGTTCTATAAATTCTTTATTGTATCTAACTAAATTACTTCTTAACCTATGCTTATATACATTTTTCCTCGGATGTTTTCGATGATAACAACTGCAAATAAAAGATAAATCACACACAACCTCCAAACACAAGTTCAGATAATCGCTTGCTTGTTATTGGAATCTGTATGTGTTCACATCTATTGTGTCTTATCTTTTATATGTTTGTTATCATCTGAAGCAACAGATAAACCTATCATCCGGGTGTTCAATATATTTGAACATTCTGCCCGCCTTATGGTGCAGGTAGTGAGAATTCAATTTTCAGATATTTTTTTTTTAAATATAAAACAAACAAAATAATTACTAAAATAGCCGTAATGAATAAGGACACATGTCCGCTTATTTGATGGAATTTGGCCAGTTTGCTTCGTATTGCCGCATCGCTCGAACTTCTGATGTCAATTGTTGAATGTTTTTCTTGGCTTCTACCTTGTCGATTCTTGTGGGCATACAAGAATTTTGTGTACCGGTCGCTTTAAAGTGCCATTTTTCACTTTTAAGGTCACTACTCGTACTTTTCCATCATTTCCAGTATGAACCTCCGTTATTTTACCTAACGGCCATCTGGATGGTGGCGTATTCTCGTCTTTGATGATGACCACATCATTTTCTTTAACATTCGTTTGCGGTATATTCCACTTCTTCCTCTGTTGAAGCGTATGTAGATATTCGTTTTTCCAGCGGTTCCAAAAGTCTTTTTTCATTTTTTGAATAAGTTTCCATTTGTCGATGGAACTAATTGTGAGGTCATTTACTGATTCAGGGCAATCAATCAATGGCCTTCCAATAAGAAAATGCCCTGGAGTCAAAACATCAATATCATCAACATTATTGCTATTTAATGCACAAAGTGGCCGGGAATTTAATACGCCTTCAATTTGGGCTAAGAGAGTGGCCATTTCTTCGAAAGTCAATTTTGAATCTCCAACTACTCGCTTGAGATGATGCTTAACTGCTTTTACCCCTGCTTCCCAAATACCTCCAAAATGAGGGGCTGCCGGCGGGATGAAGTGCCATTGAATTCTTTCTGTTGCTAGTAACTGACTAATTTCTGTATTGCGTTTGATCGCTTGTTGAAAATCCTTATCCATTTGTCTGCTTGCTCCAACAAAATTGGATCCATTGTCAGAATATAGGTGAGCACTTTTTCCTCTCCTGCCGAAAAAACGTCTTAAAGCTGCCATAAAAGCTTCTGTTGTCATATCGCTCACTGCTTCTAAGTATATTGCCTTTGTTGACTTACACACAAAAACACTTATATAGCCTTTAAATGATTTCTGACCTCTTCCTTTCGAACATCTCATGAGTACAGGTCCAGCATAATCTATTCCAGTATGCTCAAAAGGATGTGAAACAGTAACTCGATATTCTGGTAGATTTCCCATTATCTGTCCTGCTGTTCCTTGTCGATATCTAATACACCTTGGGCATAGTCTTATGCATTTTTTTACAGCATTTCTTAACCCAATGATCCAGTATCTTCGCCTTATTGTAGTTTCCATGACTCGAATGCCTCCGTGTAATGTTGCTCGGTGTGTGTCTTCAATTATTGCTGTGGTTAGAGATGATTTGTTTAAAATTACTGGATGCCTCTGATTGTATTGCAAGTTGGAGTGATGCAACCTGCCACCGACTCTTAGAATGCTATACTTGTCTAAGAATGGATCCAAATTCAGAATTTTGTTGTTTGGGTTGATGTATTTATGTTGGTGTAACAATTTTATTTCTGTTCCGAATTCACTTTCTTGATGATGTTTCACTATTAGTTTCCAAGCTAATTCTAACTCATCTACTGGCGAATAGTTTAAAAAAGCACTTATACGCATCTTTTTTCGTATAAAGCGTATGAGAAATGCTACAATCCTTTGAAATTTCGAAAAACTTGAATATCTGGTGATGAGATCATCTAAAAAGTGATTATTGGGTTTGCCTACAGCTAACATTGATTGAATTGGTTGATGGTTATTTTCATACTGTTTAGGCCAATTCTCTCTAGGTTCCTTAAGCCATTCCGGTCCGTTCCACCAAAGTTTGTGTTCACTTAGCTGGTTTGCATATATTCCTCTTGATGCCACATCTGCTGGGTTCTGCTTAGAGATAACATGTCCCCATTTAGCTTTAGGAATTATTATGTTAATCTCATTTACTCTGGTTCTTACAAATTTGTCTTTGGATTTATTGTTTCGTATCCAACAAAGAGTTATTGTAGAATCACTCCAAGCATAAATTTCATAATCTCTATTAATGACTGTTATAATTCTGTGCAGAAGTCTTGCTAATAGCTGGGCTGCACATAGTTCCAACTTTGGAAGTGTTTTTCGGTTTTTTATTGGATTTACTTTACTCTTCCCACTTATCAGTGTCGTTGAAGAGCCCATCTTCATGTAAACTACTGCTGCGTATGCCTTTTCTGATGCGTCAGCAAAGCCGTGTAGCTCAATATTTGTTCCAATAGATGTTTGCAGCCATCGGGGAATTTTAAATTCATTAAGAGTAGAAATTGGATCTATAAAACTATTCCACTCGTTCTTCAAGTTATCCTCAAGTTCACTATCCCAAGAAATTTCTTGAATCCATAATTTCTGCATAAATAGCTTTGCCACTACCGTGACAGGTGAAAGCCACCCCAATGGATCGAATATTCGAGCAAGGTTGGATAGTGAGGTACGTTTCGAAATTTTGCCTTCAGTGGGTAAATTTAAATAAAATTTGAATTCATTTCGTGTTGGGTCCCAATTTAATCCTAGGGTCTTAACTGCTTCGTTGTATTTGATTTCAATCAATTCGTTATTGCCACAATTAGGAATGCTGCTGGTTATTTTTTTATCGTTTGCCAGCCATTTTCTCAAATGGAAGCCATGCTTTTTTAGCTCCTTGGATACATTTTGTTGGATTTCCATGCACCTATCCAAACTGTCTGCACCCGTCATTAGATCATCCATATAGAAGTCCTCTCGGATTATTTTTGAAATATCATCATCATGCGTTCTACTGCAATTGTTGGCTATATCGATCAAAGTATTTACAGCTAAGAATGGGGCGGCTGCCGTTCCATATGTCACGGTCGTAAGTTGATATTCTTTCAAAGCAGAGTTTTTGTTATCTCTCCAAACGATATGTTGATACTCTCGGTCATCTTTCGCTATTTTTATTTGCCGGTACATTTTTTCAATATCTGCTGTTAGGGCGTATTTCCAAAGCCTCCACTTTAAGATGATGTCAAATATATCTTTCTGCAGTTTTGGTCCAACCATCATTATATCGTTGAGGCTTCGACCATTTGTTGTTTTTGCAGATGCATCAAAGACCACTCGCAATTTTGTCGTTAGACTATTCTTTCGAATTATAGCTTGATGCGGTAGATAGTATTTTCCTTTGTTAGATTCCTTTACTTCCTCCATGTGACCTAATTCTAAATATTCTTTCATGAACACTGAATATTCTTCTTTTAGTATTTTGTCAGCTTCGAGTTTCTTTTCTAGGTTGAGAAAGCGGGCTATGGCTTGTTTCTTAGAGTCTCCCAGTTCTTTGTCTTCTTTGAGAGGGAGCGTTACTGTATACCTTCCGTCGTTGTCAACTTTTTTATTTTTTGTAAAAACTTCTAGACACAGCTGATCTTCTGTTTTTGAATTCGGATCATTATGTGACACCTCTTCAAGTTCCCAAAACTGCTCCAGATTTGTGACGGCAGTGAAGAGTTTTTTCGTGCTCGTTCTATAGCTTTTGATTATTCCAGATAAAATCCAGCCAAATTTCGTGGATTGTCCCAATACACCTTCAATTTTTTCTATTTTGTCTTCGAGAATCTTGCCGTAGATATCACCTCCTATTACCACATCTATTCTATCCGATTTGTTGAATAATGGATCTGCAAGAGTGTGATTCTTCCATTGTGTAAAATCAAAATCAAAATTTTTACTCGGTTGAGCCATAGCCAATGTGGGTAAAACCAATGCTTCAGCTCTGATCACATTTTGACTCAAAAACCGTGGCTTAAGTTCAAGCCAAACCTTGTTTTTAGATATACCCACTGTAGTATTTCCAATTCCTTGAAGTTCGGTTCTAACTTTAGTGCGGGGAATAGCTAATATTTGTGCGGCTTCTTCAGATATCATGGTTTTTTGGGATCCTTGATCTATAAGTGCTCGCATGAGCACGAAATCACCAGTTTGTGATTTTACTTTTATTTGTGCTGTTGCCAGCAAAATTGCAGGTGAAGCGTGTTCCTTTGTCACCATTGTTGATACATGTTCCCCTTTTTTCTCTGCAGCAAAGTTTTCATCGTGGAGAATCGTATTATGTTTGCATTTGCAAATTTGGCACTTTTCCGTTTTACTTGTGCATTTTGTGTGGATTGTATGGTCTAAACACACATAGCATAGTTTTGATTTTCGAGTCCAACTTCTTCGATCCGCTACATTCACTTGTGACAACTTTCGACAATCTTTTGTGCGGTGGCCGGAAATTTGGCAGTAAAAGCATTTTGTTGATTCGGTAAGAAACGTGTTGTGTTGCTTTTGATAATTTTTCTGACCGCTGTTGTTTAAACTGCCTTTTCCTCTAACTGCCTCAAGCGTTTGGTATTGCTGGTCTAGAAATCCTAGGACGTCATCTAAGGTCTGGATCTCTTTCGATTTCTTCACACCTTGTTCAAACTGCCTTAGAGTATCTCTATCCAACTTTCTAATAACCACTCTTGCTATGAATGGACATTCATCAGTTAACGAAATGTTGATATTCTTAAGTGCAAATAAACACTCATTTGTAGTATCCAAGAGTCTTTTAATTGAGGCTGCCGACTCGCTAATAGTTGTTGGCTGGTCAAGTAGTCTGTCAACCAAAGATGTGAACAGCAGCCTTCGATTTTCGTATCTCTGTTTAAGCATACTCCATGCTGCTTCATAATTTGCATCTGTAACGCTGAGATGCAAGATCAGTTTTGCTGCTTCTCCTTTTACTAACGATTTTAAGCGGAACATCTTCTCCACATTTGAGATGTGTTCCGCTTCGTGAACCAATTTCACGAACAAATCCCGAAAAGACATCCATTCGCTTATATCGCCATTGAATGCTGGGATTCGAACTTCTTCAAGCTTTAGCTTGTGTAAATCGTTTTTGGTCTCAGAATTAGCAGATTTTTGTTCAACTATTTTGTGCATGTTCCTGACGCACGTTTTCGACTCTTCGAAGGTGTCTTCAATGTTGTCGTCATAGAAACCAATGTCTACTGTTAGCTTTTCATACACTAATTTGAGCGCACTGAATTCTGCTGCGACTTCTTTTTCATCCCGAGATGAAATTTGGTGCTCTTTGTAAGCCTCATTCAGTCTACGTTTGAAGTTTTCATTCGTCCTATGAAACTTCTTTATTAGGCTACCCTCTATTGTTGAAATTATTGGTAGTAGGGTTGGTTGTGTTTTTGCAGCCTTTATTTTTTCTGGATCTTCCTCGTTGGGTTGTTTGTTTACAACTGATCCCGACTGCTCATCCTCTTCTGGTGCATTTAGCAAGTTATTTATTTTACTTACTTCACTTTCAATGCACTGGAAGTAATTCATATCAAAATATTTGTCAGTATTGATGCCAACTGCCAATATTTTTGTATGATTTTGCTGGAATTCACTCCATATAGTTGTTAATCTGTTTTTTATCTCCAAATCAGACTTTCGAGTGGTCTTATTTTTTAGCTTAGTGTGGATTAGCGAAATTTCTTCCCCAATTAGTTTTTGGGCCTTGTATAATTTCTCTTTTTTATCCATTCTGCTAGATTTTAGAGTTTCACGATTTTCACTTTTATTCACAATCGGTGTCTAAGTCCCGATTACACTTACTTCACTGTTTAGCCGTAAAGTACGCTTTCAAAAATCATAAATTAATATAATTTATTTTCTTATTTTTTTTCTTCGCCTCACTGACGATTATGAAAATAAAATAAGTATCCGTTTCGAAGGACCAAATGTTTATAAATCCCTTACCTCTGGTGGGGGGTGATTCATAAACCGCGAGTATACAAAATAAAATAGAGTTGTAAGTTCTATAAATTCTTTATTGTATCTAACTAAATTACTTCTTAACCTATGCTTATATACATTTTTCCTCGGATGTTTTCGATGATAACAACTGCAAATAAAAGATAAATCACACACAACCTCCAAACACAAGTTCAGATAATCGCTTGCTTGTTATTGGAATCTGTATGTGTTCACATCTATTGTGTCTTATCTTTTATATGTTTGTTATCATCTGAAGCAACAGATAAACCTATCATCCGGGTGTTCAATATATTTGAACAAACGTACTCACTTTAGAATACGTTTGGACAACAAATTTCAGTGTCTAAGTTAGACACTCAATGGAACATGATTATAAATAAGGTTTTGGACTTAGACAAGTTATTAGGTGAGAACAAACTAAGGGAAATGAACGATCTAAAATTAGTGGAAATTAAAAGAAAACGGCAAAAAGTATCCAGCAACTTGTTTCCTTGTGTAAATAAAGGGGACTTAGTATTAGTATCTATAATTTTTATGTGTAGTCTCATTTTTTTATGTTTTATGGACATACGCGAACGTAAATATGGATATTCAAATGGAATTATTTTTTTACTTTAAAATTTAATAATTAAAATTACTTTTTTTTACAACTTTAATAAATTAAATTGCTTTAAACATTAAACATGAATGAAGGTAAATAAAGGCATGAGTAATATTTTCGTCAATCTTTCGTTTATATACCAAAAAGTTGACGCCATACACCGAACAGATTCGAAAAGTTTTCAGTAAAATTTGTTAAACATAAGATTTAAAAAGCAAAACTTCAAAATTTTCTTCGAATTATATAAAAAGACCTTTCAACTTAGGTTCATGCGTCGAACTTTTGAAATTGTGTATTTTAATTTTTGTATACAAATATATTGAGGTAGGTATGTACTTGTAGAAAAACTTCTGGCTTTGATGTTTTTCTGGTAAATTTTTTTTTGTCCATTTTCACTGACTTTCCCGATCTGTCTCTTTGATAATCCTTCTATATGTTATACACATTCAGCCTTATTGTGAGTTTCGCCCGAACAAAATTCCACCCGGAAAATTTGACATTTCACTTTTTGCCTGTTGTGAGTTTCACCCGAAATTTCATGTTTGAAAAATTCCCCTTATTGTGGACATTCATTTCGGGTCGAATGTAATGCCATTGAGAGTCTAAATGTTCACTTATTTTTTGTAGGCGAACGAAATTTCGTTCGGGCGAAACTCACAATAGCTTTTAAAATTCCGGGCGAACAAAAAATTTTAAGGTGAAATTTCGGGTGAAACTCATAATAAGGCTGATTATTACAAGTCAAATGTGTTTGCCATATTAATTTGGTATAATTAAACTTATATACTTAACACATTTATATTAAGTAATTTATTATTTATTTATTACTCGCAAAACCAAAATGAACTCCTTTTTAAATCATAAAAAAACCTACATACAAATACACACTGATAATTAATAATTCTTTCCTTCAATTTATTTTAGAAAAGACTTAAATCATAACAATTTGTGCGTGCAAAAAAGTGTCAGGAAATAAAACCATAAAAGAATAATGATAACTATGTCGAATCCTTATGAAATGTATCATCGCCAGCAGCAACAGCAACAACAGCGTCATTCGACTTCTCCAACTTTGATTATTTCTTCTGAATCTTTACCAATCGGATGTCCTGGAACAAGCATCAGCGGTGGCGGCAATGGAAGCGGTGGAGAATCTCCACTTGGTGCTGGCAAAGAAACAATTCATTCTGGCCAATTTATGGTGTCTCATTTTGAAGCAGAAGAAGCTCAAGATGATGATGATAGTGAAATAAAAATGCTCGATCCAGAGGATCCAACATTATCAAAACCAGATGAGCCAAGCGAATGCACTCAAGTACAGCTTTATGTACCAATAAAAGCTAAGGAATATGGTTCGATGACTTTGATTGCATCGCATTTAGAGATCGAGACATCGCTGACAAAGCTATTCAAGTGTATGAATTTAGCATACAGGTGAGTTTTATTTTATTTTATTTTTTGTTTGTTTTGTTTTTAAATTTAAATTTGGTTTTGTTTTCTATTCTATTCAAAAATAAGTCCTAAATTTCACCGCAACAAATGTTTAGCTTATCTTTTGGCCTCAAATGTGGGTTATATGTCCTTATCTATCATTGGGTTAGTAACATGGGTTAATCTTTATTTTTTTTTACTCTCACGATGGTGTGGGATGATCACTCTAATTTGAAAAAAAAAAAAAAACAATTATAAAAACTCTAAGTAATTTTTTCATCCAAATTTGGTGTTTGTTTAAATTGAGAAAATAATAATGCATTCAAGATGAAAGAAGACGACCTCATTTAAATGAAGATTATTGTCTAAAAAAAGAACTTGATTTTGAGAAATCAACAATTTGAAAATGAAATAAATTTTTGTCCACTTACAGTGAGAATATGTTTGCATATATTTATGGAAGTTATATAATCCGTATTAAGTGTCATTTTACGATGAGAAATTGAATTTAATTTAAGCTCTAGAGAATGTGAAACAACAAAACTGTATACGATTCGTAGATTAAGCAATGTATAAGTATTTGTATAGTACATTATAATGCATTTTACAGAGGTATCAGACATTTCGGTAAATGCGGATTTTATTGCAATGTCTGTCATTGTTTTCTTTTTTTTTTAATTGGTTTCCTTATTCATTACCTACCTTTTTTTGTAATGAGAAAAATGTTAAATCAGCAGAACAATGAACAAAACAGCACACATTTGTGAAAAACGTCAGAATTATTTTTTCGCACAAAATGTTTTAATACTTTTTCCGTTTTTTTTTTCTTTATACATATTGAAACGTCAAAAGTGCTTTACGTTCAAAGTTGTTCAACTCTTTCAGCATCGACTGCAGTTGCGTTATACGCGTTGTGTTTGTAACATTGAATTTTGGTAATCTGTCAAATTTTGAGGAGTGGGTCGAAATTCTCTCAAAGAGAAGTGAAACTGTCCGAAAATACACGAACGCCTTGAACCAAAATATTTGCTACTTTTTATACGTCAACAAAAAGTAAACAAATGCAAAAAAGTAAACAAAATGAAAACATTGAAATTTCCATCACAACTTTATATTCTTTATTAAATTTTGTAATAAAAAAATTAAAATTTGCATTATAAATATTTACAGATAGAAAATACACACTAAACAGTAACACCGCGTATTTTTTTTTTTTTTTTAATAAATCAAAAATTCGATAAAGAAGAATCCACTAAAGCACAACTGAATAAAAAAGCAAAGATTTAAAGTACCTACACTTCAAAAGTTTCTTTTATTACATATATGTACATACATATTTAATGAATTAATTTTTTAGTTTAGTTTTTCATTAAAATGATTTAAATTTTTTTATGGGAACGAAAAAAAAATTCACTTACAACAAGATCAACACAACAAAAAGTAAACAGCCATTTTGTTTTTTTGTTGTTGTTCTTTGGCTATCAAACTGGCTTCTGACAGAACACAGAACTCACTAGTTTGTGCCCGAAGAAATTTCTCGGGTAAAAACTAGCAAGAAGGGGAAATAAGTTTCTCTCTCTTGAGCGCTCTCTCCTGCCAGAAATTACACGAAATGTGCGTACGCGAACACGTTTGGAAATCTGGTAGAAAATGGAAGTTTTGGGTAGTTTCTGGCTAGTACGCGAACGAACCTATTATGTTCAACCAGTTAACTGTCACTCCTTCAGTAAAAGAAACTGTTTTCAAATATGAGACTAAAAAAATAAAATAAGTTAATTATAATTATAGCCGTGTTTTAATGAAAAAAGTCAGTACATATCTCACCACAACGTTCTCTTTTCTTTTAACGACATTGTAAAGAAAAAGAGAGAACTGCACTGCGAATCACTGCAGATCCAGTATTTCGGATTCCATAATCGGCATGAAAATCGCAAAACTTTTTCGGATAATTAAAAGAGTTTTTAGAAGTTTTTTTCAGCCAGTCACATCGTAGCCTCATGTTCGAAGGATTTTGAAAGTGTACGGCTTGACATATGGGGGACGAACTTTAATTTAGAATAACAGTTCTTTTACAAAAAGAAGAAACTGCTTCTGAACTTTATTTCAGATTAAAAACGACATTTAATCGAACTGTCATGATAAGTACTAAAATTTCCGGAGCGAAAAATTAAATATCATTTTCCATTGATAGAATTTCGCATGTCTTCCCAACTAAAGTGCGAACTATGTATATTTTGACGCATCAAGTTTTTATTTTGAATATAAATTAATACAATTATTATTAGAATCTTAAAATTTTATAGTGGTAAAGCTAATTTGACGGACATACAAAATTGAGCAGGTGAATCCAACTTTTTTTTCCGTATAAGACATCAAAACTGAGAAATGTGTGATATTGTTGAGATCACTGAAATAGAAACTGGCCAATTTTAAAATAAAACTTATAATTTATTACTCAGATAACAAATTAGGAAGAAAAATGTTGATTTGAGCTAATAAATATGTCAAAACGGTTAATTGTTGACTTAATTTAAGCTCACACATTTAAGAAACAAAATACATATATAATACCGAAATATTCCATCAGCTACATATAATTATTTGTTTATAAAGCTGTTGCTTTCGATTTTTCGATAAGTGCAATAGATGAATTTTCAGTTGTCAAAATATATATTTCTAACATTCTTACAATTGAATGATTTGTTGAAGATTCACTGTGAATTTCTTACATTTTTGAAAACAAGAACGACCCACCTGACAGTTACAAAGCTGTCAAAACTAAGTGGCCATAAACCGATAAATTAATAGCGAAGCTTTAAAATGAAATCATCCATGTACCTCATGTGAATTTGTTTCGATATTAATATAAATGTAAAACCATCATCGCGTCGTCGTCGATCGCTTGTATGTACATACATACATGTATGTAAACTTGTTATACAAAACAAATAATGCTTAAAAATATATATGTACATACAAAGTCAAGAGCTCACAGCTTCATTGTGCTATAGAATTTTTATATTCGCTCGATAAACACACCCACTTTGCACACACCCTCCACATTTCATTGCTAAAGTTGTTATTTTCTTTGTTTTGATATTGAAGCTGAACTACAGTTCAGGTTAGAACTAAACAATGACTAATAACGGAAAATACAAAAAAAATGCGCAAGTAAAACGCATCGATTTGTGTAAGCATTTAGCATTATTTAGTATTCGGCGTTTTAAATTATTATTTATATGACATGCGCTAAAAAGAAATATACATTTGGCTTGTTTATTTTTGTCGTAGTTAGTTTGGGTATTTTTGGTTAGCTTTGTTTTTAATTTATTTTTATATAAAAAAGCTTTATCTCATATACGTCATTTTACGTCAACGAATGACAGTGACTGACGATATATAAAATATTTCTCTAAAGATCTGTTAAGTGATATAGGTTTATTTGTTTGATTAGCTTTAAAACAATTCAGTCAATATAGTGAATGTACAGTATATGAATATAAATTGATGTAGAGGGAATTTTGTAAATAAAAATTAATTTATATTTATACATTCATTGCAATAATAATAATAATAATAATTATTATTAATGTTATGCAGTTGGAAGTACAATATTAAAATGTCTAAATTGGCTTAAGTGGCTGCTAGCAACGAACCAAATGCGAATCGTTAAAATTGTTTTTATGGAATTTTTTCGGCATTTTCGTGTACCTGTTTAAATTAGGTACATATATATACATTATACAGACATTTATGTATTTTTTTGATTTCAATTTGAAGATTAGGAACTGAATCATATGGTTGCCACTTGTTTTAAAAAAATTCCATAAATTTTCAAATGTTCAGAGTAGCCATAATGTTACAAAATTCTTTAACTTTTAAGATTAAGTTTTCATATTGAAAGATGATGAGACGCAGGGTCATAAGTCCACAGACCAAAAGTCCACAATAAATGGTTCAGCACAAAAATGTATCTAACAAATAAAAAAAAATAATAAACAATAACAATGCCCTCACTAGTTAACTGATGAGTCCAAGTTAGATCGCCGGGACGAAACGTAAATGTTTTTGAACTAAAGTCTGTTTAAAGCTATTTTGAATCAATAATTCAATAAGTCCAATAAGTCCAATTGAAATAGTGCTAAGTCTTCTACATGGCTGATGTATTTCAGTAGTATATAGAATTTGTATATTATTAAAAAAGCCTAAATAAATAAGCAAATAACATTGTAAACTAAATTTGTTGAGTTACAAGGAATTTAGCTTTTATCGCTAACATTATTATTACTACTAAGAATGGATTTCAATTTTATATTCATATGTACATATGTGAGTAAAAATATCTTTTTCATGATTCATATAACGTATGTACAATAATTCCAGGTAAATCCTCTAAGATTTTTTCAAACGAATCAAGCACTTTAGCAAACAAGTTTAAAATGTTGGGAAAATTTGTTTATAGCTTATTTTATATTAATTGCAATTTTAATTAATTTTTTTTTATTCTCTCTGTAAACTGTACTTACTTAAAATTGTGATTTAAACTTATTTATTTTCTACTTATTTGAGATATGTATACATATGTTTTATTATGAGAAATTGTAATTAAAAAAAAAAAGAGATTTTATACGAAAATATTATTTTTGCCAATGTTATGCCGGGTCTCAGTTGAGGGAGCCCATTAAGTAAGTAATGAGCAGTACCTTACAGGTATACAAACTTTAATTCTATAAAAAAATTATATTATCATTTTAAACTTTGAAGGACTTAAGTAAGAGTTTTTTTTTAATGAATTAAACATATACAGTAGTATTTATAAACCCATTCCAAAGTATGTCTAACTTTGGACAGCTGTTCAAGTCCAAAACCTTATTTATAATCATGTTCCATCGAGTGCCTAACTTAGACACTGAAATTGGTTGTCCAAACCTATTCTAAAGTGGGAACGTTCAATGAACAAAAAATTAAAAAATAATCTTCAAATTAACGAAATGTTCATTGAACGTATCCAAATGCTCACGAAATTGACAGATTACAGGGATGTGAGTGAGTGTATGAGAACATTTGTAGGCCACTGTTGGAATGCGTTTATAAATAAGGAGATGTCCAACTATTTAGACAATGGCTAGCTGGACAACTGTCCAAGAGTATTCTAAGGAAATCTAATAAATACGACTGATAGCTTGTATCTTTTTAAGAATGAGAAGATTATTTACTAAATCGCTTTTATAAGATTTATTTTTTGTAAATAAAACTTTCTTTATTTTTTTATTGCATTATCATTAAAACAAGCCCTCAACTTTTTCAAGTTCATATATTGTCAAACCACTTGAAATTTCTAAAGTACGACTTTAAGTGTCATGTGTGGCATTTAATTGATTTTTTTCTTTAATAATAATATTTTTAGATCCGTTCACACCTTTTTTCATGTAATAACCATAATAATCAAGTATAGATAAAATTATATTATGTGTACATATAATACTACAGCAAAATGTAATAAACAATTGGATATTTTATTTTTCAAAAAATATCTTATGTGCTTGGAAAAATTTTAAATAAAAAAACTCATATCCTTATGTACGTCATAATAAATAAAATAAGTTTTTTTTTTTTTTAAGACAACGATTTTATTTTAAACAGACAAAATATTTGGAAATAGAAAACATCTTTTGGAACCAAGATATAAGACAGCGACATAGGGCATGTATGGCTAAGGTTGAGCTTATGAAACTTTGGCTTTGTAATTTTTTTTAGATACATAGATTTGAAAAGAACTAAATTTTCAACTGCTTTTCTAACTCAGTGCCCTATCATCGAATCCTATTGAAAATGTGCTACGAATCCCGTAAAACCTACCCCAGAATCATTTTCCATCCTGATTTGCCGCATTGATTTCAAGCGCTCTGATTTTTACGATCGCTTAGTCTCTCAACCAGAGTTCCAGTCTTCCTTGTCGCCTCAAACTTGGGGGCTTAGATTTAAAAATTCTCTTGGCTGGAGCATTGTTGTTCATTCGCTCGATATAGCCGAGCCAATATATTTGACATGTTTGAGGTTGAAACTTATACACATCTTGATATACAGCCAGCGTTACCACTTCCGAAAAAAAATCGAAGTAGAATTGAAGAAAAAATTGACGTAGATTGAGAAAAATTGAAGTAGATTTCAAAATGAGCGCGATGATCTTGGCGATGTAGACGTGTTTCCAGCTAAAGCTACTTAAGCAGTGCTTAATATTCACATACTACATCTACAAACTGCTTCAATTCCACGATTTATCTTTCTGTAAAAGTTCTTCTGCTGATTTTTTTGTTTTCTTGATAAATTCAATCAGTGCAAAAACAGTTGTCTCAATTTTTCTACACTTGTCATTGTTTTTTTTTATTCTTTCTAAATAAATAAACACTTTGCCATGTCACGTTCCCAAACTCTAAAAGGAAGAAAATATTCTCCCTTCAAACGGAAGTTGCTCTTCTCGTCCTTTGAATAAAATACCTATTTCACAAGACGTGCCATATATAAAAAAAAACAAATTCTTATATTAGTCGCATTTAATTATCAGCATGATCCGATCTGAATCAGATCTTCATAATAAAACAAAACGAATCACAGTGACAACCAGTGTTATATAACCATCGGTTTTGTCTTTGTGCTTGTATATTTCTCATGTGTTTGTTGGCTTTTTTCTTTGCACTACAGTTTACAATACTTCACCACAATAAAAATAAAAAAGTTCTAGATTTTGGATTAATGAATAGATCCAGATTAAAAGCAGGATTACATATTGTTTTTGTATTTACGTGTTAAAATTTGATCCGGTTCAGATAATGTGGATAAAATGCAGCCATTAAAAAAAATAAAATTCAACAAAATATTAGAAGAAATACATAATTTGCTCTATTCGTATATTGTCAAAATAAAGGGTTTTCCATCAAGGGCGAGTTGATTTTAAAATTGAATAAAACAAGTTGTATATGAGATATCAATATGGTTTTATCTTTATTTGAGAGCCCTATCAATGACATTATTTGTGAAATATATCATCGTTCAAATGGCCGCCGCGCGGATTCGAAAGGTCCAGTTTTCGATAACTTTGGCGTATAAATCAGGCTGAATTTGAACGATGCCATCGATTATGTTGTCTTTGAGGGCCGCGGTGGTTTGCGGCTTATTCGCATAGACCTGCGACTTAAAAAAGCCCCACAAGAAAAAGTCCAAAGGGGTTAAATCACACGACCTTGGTGGTCGCCTCGGCGCGAGATAACCATGCCATGAAACCGTTCGTGCAGAATATCGATTGTGTCTTGAGCTGTGTGGCACGTAGCGCCATCCTGTTGAAACCATATGTATTCGGTGTCCATATCATCCAATTCAGGCCACAAGAAGTTGGTGATCATCGACCTATAGCGATCGCCGTTGACGGTGATGGCCTGGCCAGCATCATTTTCGAAGAATTACGGACCGATGACGCCTCCAGCCCAAAATCCACACCAAACAGTAACTTTATTTGGATGCATTGGCACCTCGTGAATCTCACGTGGTTTGGTGTTGTCCCAAATCCGGCAATTTTGCTTATTCACGTACCCATTCATCCAAAACTGGGCCTCATCGCTAAAGATGATTTTTCGACCAAAATTGGGATTAACTTCCAACTGCTCCAAAACCCATTTTGATAATAAAGTTTTATCAATTGCACGTATTGCTCGACGCTGTAACTTGCCATGATGATTTGTCTTTAGTAACTGATTAAAAGACGATATTTTGACAGAAAGTAAAAGAAACAATATGGCCGCCACGAGCTGCCACAATCAAAGTCAATGAAAATATTCCATATAAAATTTCCCCTTCTTTTTAATGAAATACCTTTTTAGTGGACTTCAAATATTAGTATTGGCGTTAAAAATTATCAAAAATTAATAAATTAATTTTTGTATTAAAATAATCATGACGATTATGGATCCGCAGTGATTCGGAGTATAGTGTTTTCTTTTCATGACAAATGAGTAAACAGAAAAGAGAGCCCTGCACTGCGAATCACTGCGGATTCAGTATTGCGTATTCCATAATCGATATGAATATATAAAAAAAGTATTTAATTTTTTTTTTTTTTTGAAAATGCAACGGTTTTTTGAGCAATTTAAAATTAAGGGTGATCCAAGTCAAAATTTTTACTCGTTTTTTGTTTATAACTGAAACAAAAAAGTATTTAATCTTTTTTTTCATAATAAATAACACAAACGTAGAATAACGGAAAAACCAAAAAAAAAGCAAACTTATTTTCATGATTCATTTAAGTTTTAGATCAAATCAATAGATGTCGCAGTCATCCAATAAAACTATAATAAAAAAGCCGATTATCTAAACTAACCATTCAATATAAAACAATATTAACATTATTAATAGTTATAAAATTAATAATAAAATGATTACAAAATAAATTTATAATTTTATATAAATATAATTCGAAAAGATTTAAATTCAACATCACGACCTTACGTTTATTATATTTATAAATCTACGTTTACAAATATTTTGGTTATGCATTCACTCCCAAAATTTGCTGTCTTTATTTGCCAAGATTATATCCACAGAACTTGCTCATGTTATAAGCTATTTTTTAATGTTTTTAAAACAATGCATCCAATCCAATAGAATATAAAAATAATCATAACATACTTTCATTATTTAATGTACATACATATATATAATATTGTAACTTCCATAATCAATTAGTATTCAAGTTTGTTTTAAAATATATGATCATAAAAGTGAATTAAACCTATATCTATATAATGTAATTACAAAAAAAAACGTCTACCAATATTATATCAAAGGGGGCGTGTAATGGGGTGTGCTTGCTTATGAAATCATTTTCTGGCTATTATAGAAATTCATACATATACTGTATAATATTTTGTTTACTAATGATAAGCTGTATAGTCGTATCGATTATCGAAAATAATTAGAAATATTTCCATGGTTTTTATTTTATACCATAAAGACCCTTGACTGATAAAATATAATAAAATGACAATTTATTAATATAGCAGTTTTTCAGTTCTATACAGTAATCTGTATTCTGTATAGATGAAGTGACTATAAGAAAAAGATAACACTGTGTTTCAAAAAAAATAAAAAATGTGGAATATTCCTCTGGCGCCTTTATACACTCGAAAAACAACTATGTATATATGCATTTAATATATGTATATATAAAATGTTCATGTATACATATAAATATAAATATTATAAATATTGCCTTAAGTAAACTCTTTAAATATAACTTAAAATTCAACAAAACAAGCAAATGATAAGATGCAGATAATTGAAATAAAGAGAAGCAACTATACCGCAATACGCCATTGTGTGTTACGTCAGGCCTCCTTATCGCAAAGAGATTTTTCAAAATAAAACATTTTTTATTCAAAACAACTTTAAGCACGTAATTTCTGAAAAAAACAATATTTTTTGTATGCTTGAGAGGGTCGCAAGTATGTGCAATAATGAGCATTATAGTTTAAATTGATTTTATGGAAAAAAAATCATACTGATTTCTGAATATTCGGTAGCTTGTAGAATGAGACTGTTACCAGTCTTAACACACAAAAACCATCATGACTAATCTCTGAAAGATCGGCAAATGCTGTGAAAAGTAATGAAATCTAAAAGTACGCTGAGTTAATAAAGGTTTAAAATTTAGTGAGCTGAGTAATATTGAAATAACTCCAATTTATGATAGAAAATTGTTTCTTAATAATTACTGACTAAAATTTCACTCCTTTTTGTAAAGATTTTATTGAAAGGAAGGTGAATATATTTGGTGCCATGCCCCTTGAATATGTAATGCAATAAACTAACGTAATAGATTTATTGTGAAATTAAAACGACACATGTAGAAACTCAGTTAGACACTCTATTACTTTGGAGGGTCGACTCGAGCTGTCAGAAAGACAGAATTTATATCCAATATGAGATCGCTCGTTCTTTCGTCCAATCAGATTGTTTATTAAATTTATATTAGATGAATTATGTATAGACGAATAGTAATAATAAAAGCAAAGAGAAAATACCGTATACGGCAAAAATAAAGATTTTAATTTAAAACTATCGTTGTTTTCGTTTTTATTTAAAAACTTAAGTCATAAGGTTTTGCCAAATTCTATCATTCTATGAAAAAGTAGGGTAAGGTGGTGCTAGTTGGACCACGCACCATTATTTTTCTACGGGGACATATTTTAAATTTTTTTCAAATTTTATTTAGAAGTCAGAAGTCCATTCTTTCTTTTGATACCAGTTCATTATTTGTACTATGAATAGTTTGATAATTATGAGAATTCAAGTAAAAAGTGGTCCAACTAGCCCCACTCTACACTACTCGTTAATTAATAGATTAATGCCACACCCTCTGAATGGAAAATCTAAAGTTTTTAAGTTTAACCTTTTTATTCCTTCTCTACCAAATTTTCATCATTCTACAATAATTAAAAGTTCTCCATATAATAGATTATAATTATTCTAAGAAAGTAGGTGGATGCCACGCCCTCTGAATGAAAAATCTCAAGTTTTTAATTTTACCCTTGTATGAACTAAAAGTCAAACCGATCCATTAAATTTTCATCATTTTACTACTATCAGAAAAACTTCTATAAATTATACCGATTGTATAAAAGATTGCTCATCATTCGGCAACAATTCAAATGTGGTCCATATAAATTGTAATTGTAATATAAATTGAAAACAAATGGGTTAATACTACGCCCCCTAAATGAAAAACCTCAAATTTTAGATTTTTTCATTTGTATGCATGACGTTGTGCTCAATAATATTGATTATGAATAAGGGTTTTTGGAATATTTTGGAGACCTATTAGGAACTATTAATCCTAAGAAATTGAAAGTCTGAAATGTTAAGGTCCATATTTCATTCCTGCCAAATATATATAAAACACACATACATGATTGGTTGAGATTGTAAATCACTTGGTCGCGGTTCTCCACGACCTGTTGTATCATTAATTAATTTATTTGTTTGTTTATTTATTTATTTATTTATTAAGCACTTGTCTGAGTAGTCCGAAAATAGATTGCTATTTTAAAATCCTACAATCTATATTTTTATTTTGTTATTACATTTAATTCAGAAGTATGTAGGTACATTACTTTTAAATTTTATAAATACTTTTGCGATTTAAAAGCTCTTTATATCCACTTAGGTTTAGATTTTTAGGTATGAATGAGGAATTGAGTGACCTATAGCTTATGGTAATGTAATAGATTATTTATTTAAATATTTCCATGTCTATTACAGGAATTACATGTTATTAAAACATTGAAATAGTGTCTTGATTTTTAATATTATTGAGAATTAATTTGGGTAAATATTATATCGTAAGTACTTCTTAAGAAATTTTTAATTTGATTTACTTTTTTATATTTAATTCTCTTTGTTAAATATTGCGATGCTTATCCATATTATCAATATTAATAAGTAAATATAAATGACGACATAATACAAATTTAAGGTTTTTGAGATTTAAACCCAAAATTAAAATCATTAAAATCACAATCTTTTAATTACTTTTACGTAGGTACGTCGATACCAAAACATCGATGTTAAATATCGAAGTATAATTTTTCCCAACGATTTTTGTCTAAACTGTTCATCTCTATTCAGATTCTTCAATTGTCAAACCAGAAATGTCAAAGTTCAACAGTAAAAAATCTAAAAAGCGTTGATTACACGAATCTTTTTTTTTTTCGGTCGTTTCGTCTTTTTCACAGCTTGGGTGTAGAAATGTAGAGGGAATGAAGTAAAGCAGGAACAAAAATTTTAAGATTTTTCTTGTTGAAAATTGACGTTTATGGTTTGGCAATCGAATAGAGATGAGCGGTGATCAAATTACAGTAAAAATCGTAGTGAGTAAGATTTAGTTACTAATAAAGTACCTATTCCAAATTATGTATGTTATTATCTATGTATGTACTTTCATTTCTCTTTCCTGCTATACATATAATTAATAAAAAAAAATTTATTTTTTTTTTACAAATGTTTGTGTTTGAAATTAAGAATTGATTTACATGGTCATTTTAATCCCGATGAAATGTTCACACCACGTAAATTTAAATATGTATATGATAAAATAATATTTTATTACAGGTTTGACCTAAGTCAAAAACACGTTTTGATGTAAATTTAAACGTATTTGGCTATCAAAATAGAAATGAAAGAAATGGTTGGATTTGTAATTGATTTTAATTTAATCACTCTTTCCTAAAATAAAAGTGCCATGAACTTATAAACTTTTATTGAAGGTTTGAATGAAACAACAACAATTGGGTGAGCTACCACCAAGATTTTATAGGCTGGAGTTATAGCTATTTCACGACTGCCAGGCCGATCATCAGACTCCTTTAGTGGTGCTTGGTCATTGTTCAATTTTATTTGAAAAACTTTTTGCCCCAGCTGGGGATCAAACCTGGACCAAGCTCACTCAGAGCCAATGCACTACGCATTGCGCTACCGAGGCCACCTGATCAAGTCCGTCCCAATTAAGGTTTTGTTGTTTGACAAATGCATTTGAAACCAGCATTTTTACTAGCCACACACAAGTTGTTGTTGTACATTCGGTTTCTTTCTTTTTCACCGTACTCGATTTATAAGTCAACAATTCGTTGAACTTGTAAGGAGGGAGATTGTATGCAAGATTTGACGCGGGTCAAGAATTAATTTACCCCAGCTGGGGCAAAAAGTTTTTCAAATAAAATTGAACAATGACCAAGCACCACTAAAGGAGTCTGATGATCGGCCTGGCAGTCGTGAAATAGCTATAACTCCAGCCTATAAAATCTTGGTGGTAGCTCACCCAATTGTTGTTGTTTCATTCAAACCTTCAACATTAATATGATGGTGCGAAAGCTTGGCAGCCTAACTGCAAGTGTGTTATCACACAAAAACTCCTTATAAACTTTTAATTTCGAGCTGTAAAACAAACTTGCAATAAGCTGTACATATTCAGTCGTATTTGTTAGATTTCCTTAGATTACTCTGGGACAGTTGTCCAGCTAGCCACTGTCTAAATAGTTGGACATCTTTTTATTTATAAACGCATTCTAGCAGTTGTCTAAATATGTTCTCATGAACATTTGGATACGTTCAATGAACATTTTATTCATTTAAAGATAATTTGACAGTTCTTTGCTCATTGAACATCCTCACTTTAAAAAAAGGTTTGGACAAAATAGTTATTAATGGTAGTACCTCCAAAAGAACCATTTTTTTGATTTTCGATTTTCTCAAATCTGGTTCAACTTATTTTTATCATTTTTGTTGTTAAGGAGATTATTTTAAAAAGTTTTAAAAGTTTTGTATAACAAAATTTTCAAATTTTTAAAAAGGTGTGAAGTTTTTTGATGTGTAAACATTTATGTCGGCGCGGCGGCAGTAGGGTAAACTAATAACGTGGAAATTTCTTTAGTACATTACGTTGTGCTTTTACGCGTTACGATATGTTGATGTATATTGGATACGTTCAATATTAGGTACATTCCTTCGTAGCTCAAACTGCATTGAAAGGTCGAGTTTGGGTTGACATTTGGTTGACTGTTCGAACTCACCGCGTTCTGTGATGTAAAACCAGCACTTGAATATTTAATTTGATGTTTACACATCTTAACCGTGAGTCCTGGCACTTTTGTTTTTTTGAACACTTAATATGTAATTCGAAAACGACTTCGTCGATTTTTACTTATTTGGCAGATTTCAAACAAAAATCATTTACATAAGCAAAAATAACGGTACCTACCTTTCAACTGCTTTAAAACAGTTTAATAAAATCTCATTTTTCTTTAAAACGATTTGTACGATTTTATTTTAAATTCAATCAATCTTTTAAAAAATTGTCATTTAATAAATTTGTGAGTTTTAAAAACCCCCTTCTGTTCTAGATATTTGTTTGGAACTTTGATTCTATGTTTTCTTTTGTACCTGTATTTAAAAAAGTTGAAGTGTGACTTTGTTGCTTTCTTTGCTTCCTAATTTATTATAATGTAATACCTATACAGTATACCTACAATAACTTTGAAATATAAAAAAAAATCTAGCTTTATCTCATCCCAAAATTTAAATTCAAAATTCCTTTCGGTTAACCAGTGCAGGAAATAAATTAAAAAAAAAAAAACAAATATTAAATACATACCTATATCAACAAAAACAAATGTGAACCTTGGAATTGGCATATTAAATAAATAATTTTACAAAAGTATATCAAATTTCTTCATATATATTTATTTGCATTCATATTATTGTACAAAGTTTCAAAAAAAAACAAAAAAACAAAAGTATAATTTGACTTCTATACAATCGTAATTGACATTCAAAAAGAGCATGATCCAAAACCTTTGTCCAGACAAAAGTTCATCTTCAATTACGTTTCATATTTAAAATTTATTTCTAGACAAATATTTTATTATTATAGCACCAGTATTAAACCAATGTAATATGTTAAATCAGCTAAATTCTATTCGATACAAAAATAAATTAAAAAAAAAATCATACGTAAACAAAATGTGAGTGCACCTTTTTTTTAGAATCATATCATTATTATTGTGAATGAGCAATTGAAACAAAAAAATGTCATCGATGAACTTAATTTGCTGCATAGCAAACTTCAGCACGATATAAATATGATTCAGGTATATCAACTTAAAAGTGCATCACAAGATCTTGTTTCCGTCAAATATATGTATATTAATAAATAATATAAACTTCAATACAGTGGTGTCTGGTAAGAGTGAACCCCTGACTGCACAAGACTGGCACTAAATTAAAACAAAAAATTATTTTAACATCAACAAAACTATACTCCTCAAATGCATTTATTGTGAAGGTAGTTTTAAAATTAAAATAAGAAGCAATTTTGATACAAAAAATGGTGTTTTAATTAAAAATCGTATTTTTTTTTTATTTTTTTTTATAAAATATACAATATAGGTTAAAGAATGGAATAAAATATCGGGTTAGTGGCCTCCTCGGCTTTGCTGGCAAATGTAGTCTTTTGTGGATATTTAAACAATAGAATTTGGTAGGTTCATACAATGACTTGCTCGATTTTTATTAAATTTGTCACGCAGTAATTTAACATTACAGCAGTTTGAAAAAAAAAATATTCTTCTTACCAAAAATAACGGTACCTACCATAGAAGTGTTAAAAAACCGTATAGAAAAATCTAATTCTTCTCAAAAACGACTCCTAAGATTTTGATTAAAATTTTATGTAAGCTAATATCAATACGATCGACAAATATATTATTGGAACAATTTTTTTATTAAACCCTTATTAACGGAATCTCTCATAGAAGCATTTTGTTGGTTTTTGACTATCGCATTATCTGTTGAACTGATTTTAATAAAAAAAAATACCCCCGTTTTATTATCTAAGGGTCTGGGTAGGGTTTATCTTTTCTGACTGGTAGATTGCAGTATGGTAGTGCAAACTGTAGTGTAAAGAAAAAGGACAACAAATATCAGTAAAAATAAACAATCATAAGGAAAAAAGAGATGACAATACAACACTGTATTCATTAGGATCTGTATTGTTTTATTATTATTATTATTATTATTATTATTAAAAAACTAAATTGAGTAGCCTAGTGATTAACAACTCTCAAACATTTCGAATCCGAACGGCTAAAGTAAGAAACACTTTTTCATGAAAAGTGATATTTTGCCAATTTGCCAATTCCTCGCAAGAGGCAGTAACCCGGGAAAACATTTTTATTTTTTGGTGGCATAGTCTGGAACAGTCCTACGAACGGGCTACTACATTTTTATAATTATTATAATTTATTATTGTTAAAATAAAAAAGAACATATTTTGGATTTAAACAAAAAAAAAAAAAACTATTTTTTCCAAAATTAAATTTAATTTTACTAACAAAAATTAGTTTTTTTTAATTTTAAAAAATTTTCGATTTTAAAAATTTGTTTTCTCAAAAATTAAGATTTGTTTAAGAAATCAAATAGTGTGCATCGCGTCGGTATCAAAATTATTTCCGACGTTGTTTCATCAATCTATTTGTTTTTATATTGGTTTTTATCATTTTATTTCTTTTATCAGAAGAATGATTTTAAAAACCAGTTGGGTCTTGTATTTTATTTTTTTCTGTATCCATCCTTAAGTTCTTCCTTCACAACTTTATGCAAATAAAAAAAAAAAAAAAAAAACACACAAATTAAATCACATTTCCTATCTCTCTCGCAATAAAATAATTGCTGCTAAAATTGGAATTAAATTTACATCCAGTCAGTAAGCCGACACCAATTATTAAATCTAAAAAAAAAATTTTGATGATGAATCAAGCTATCCATATCCAGGCGTGCAGTGCTCTTCAAAAATATTTATTCAATCAAGTTATGATGACCCCAGGAAGTTCTGATACTCTGTTGCTTCTGCAAAATATAACAAACAAACAAATAAAAAGAAAAATAAATACCCACATAGAAATGGATAAAAGAAAACATCATTTATCTAATGAATGTGGAAGACGTGCGTCGGTAGCAACATTAAAACTGGATCAATCCGATTTTATCTGATATTTTCCTAATAAATTTGGGCGGATGGCTATATGCTAAACTAAAGTCATGTCATGTGTAGCCAATTGTCTTTTAACAAAATAATAAAAGATTAATCTAAAGACTGATTCTTTTATATTCTTCATAGAATAATGGGTATATAGAATACAATCGTAAGTTTTAAAATTCTAAAAACCCAGAAAGGTTAAGAAACATTTTGTGGAAAAAAAAAAACTTTCAAATATTATTTTAAAAATAAATTTCTTTGCATATTATGTAGGTACTAAAGATTATTGTTTTCTTTAACATAAAAGTTTTGTATGTAAAAATAAGTAAAACTTAAAAAAATATATATGTACATAGGTACCAGCTGAGGAATACTGTTCCTCAGTTTTTTTTTTAATTCCGAGAAACACATTTTTGAAACGCTTACTCAAAATTTAACTATCTATTAATAGGGTAAACTGGGTAAAATTGAGAAAAATGAAAATAAATAGCGTTCGATTTAAAAAAATAAAAATATTTTTGTGTTTGAAAGGTTTTACTTAAAGGATTAGGGTGAAATGGGGTAAAAAAGAAAATTTTATGCAGTTTTGAATTTTCTTTCGCAGTAATATAAGTTTCAAATGAATAGGATTACTCAGCAAAAATTCCTAGTTTTGCTGTCAAAATACTAAGAAAAATTAAGCTATGCGATCCGACTTAAATAAAAACAAAAACCTTTTTGCGTTTGAAGTGTAATTATTAAAGGATGTTCTTCGGGACCCAGTTAAGCATTATATATTTTTCAAAAAGTAAATATAGATAGGGTAAATTGGGGTAAACAAAAAAAAATACTAGTAATAATAGTTAAAAAAAAATATTTAAAACTCTTTGGTTTTTGAAATTTAATATTTAAAGAACATGGACTTCGAGATAATTTAGGTGCTAGATATTTTTCAAAATGTATTTATTAATAGGGTGAATTGGGATATTATATATATTATATTTTTAAATGGGTACCTACTTTCATTTAGGAATGACTTAAGGATTAAATATTTCTCAAAAGTTAGCTTGGCCTCTATAATGATCATTAATTAAAAAAAAAAAGTGTGAGTGCCCGGGCTCACGGTTAAGATGTGTAAACATAAACGTTCGCCCGAGTGTCAGATTTCGGTTTACATATTGTACCATTTACGTGTGACACTTAACGTATAACACATAACAGGCAACAAATAAGGAGCACGTTTTTAGTTTACCCCCCGGCATAGATGTTTACACATCATTGTGTGAATCGTGGAGCTCACAGTTAAGATTCGTTCAAGTTCCGGATTTGTGTTATTCAACGTACCAAATTACAACGTAATGTGTGACACGTAATGTTGATCGTAATGTGTGACACGGAACGTATTACACGTAAGGCTCACGTTTTAAGTTTACCCTTCCCCTGACATATGGATGTTTATGAATAAAAAATAACATACCTACAGTAGAATCTCGGAAAGATGAACGGTTCAGAAAGATGAACGAAATATTTTCAACATTCAGGGCTTGACTTCTTCCTAAACCATATTCTGATGCTCGACAAAGATAATGAATGATTTGAAAAAATTAACGGGCCCTGTTTTATATGTGTTCATTTTTCTGAGATTATATTGTATATGTAATTTATGGAAAATAAATTGATATGTTCGGTGAAATAAAAAAAAAAATACATTTCTTTTTAGTTGCAAGTTATTGGGTTAAATTTTTAAGTTTCTGAAATTATAATATTTTGATGAAGAAAATTGCTTCGATTAATATCAAGCCCGCCAATGGGGCAAGACTCTTTTTTTTCATATTGACGATTAGCGAATCTATGAATCCGCGGCCCATCCGTGATTCATTCAAGCACACATTATCAAACAAAGTGAAAATCTATAGCTTGTTGTAAATATATTAAATTATTTAAGATATGTATATGTTACACTTTTCTGTTTAAACGAAATAAATTAACTTTATTTTTTTTTTTGTAATATTCTTTCAGTCAAAAACTTACATCTCCGAAATGGAACCACTTCAAAGGAGTTCGATTACGATGGAAAGACAAGATTCGGTTAAACAATGTAATTTGGAGATGTTGGCATATGCAATGTAAGTTTTACATAATATATTAGGTACACAATATGGAAAGGGTGTTTTTTTTAATATATGTACAATTTTTTATTTAATATATTGTTTAAAAATTAATGTCTGTTCATTATTTTTATTTTTCAATGACATCATAATATTATACTCATTTCTTATGCTTATTTTTTTATAGATTGTCAAGTTAATTATTTATTTCCAAACGAGTTTTAATTATACAGGGTGTTTTTTTTAGGCCAGTGTACTTGAGTTCATTTTGAAACAACCATAAAATTCATTCAATAGCCAATATTATTTGTATTCAATCGAGAGAATTCATTCTTTGATTTTTAGTTTGTAAAAACATCTTCGGACATAGATAATATGTTTATATATGCCCCATGGCTAGATCTGATGAATGTCATCCGAGAGATCAAGTTTTTGACCACTTTTTCAAGCATTTGTTATCATATGTCCTCAATGAGACAAATTGTTGGCTTTCAATGCGTCGATAGATGTTGGTTTTACAGAGTGTACTAGTGACTTTACTGCCTAAACATAATAGAATGCTGCAACTGGAGCAGGAGCTCAAACAGATGTGAACCGTAGGTGCCGTAGGTACGTGCAGATGTACAGCTTTTTGTATTTATATGGTAAAGAAAAAAAATAATAATTTACGATAATTTTCTTTTAATTAATAATATTTTTCGCGAAACAAATAACCACAGAAAGCTTCAATATTTTCTTCCTACTCTTTTTTTCTTCATACAAATAATTGAAACGTCAAAAATGCTGCACTTGAAAAGTTAAAAATTGGTGAACTCTTGCAGTACCGACTGCAGTTGCGTTGCGTTGTGTTCATATTATTGAATTTGTGTGTATTAAATATTTTGACAGCTATTCCAGCTGTAAGCTCCAGTTGCAGCTTCGTTTTTATTGCGGTCAGGCAGTAACACGTATCTGTCATCACGATAAAATTGAAAAGACTATACAAGTGAATAAAAATGAGACTGACAGTTTGCAGGTATAACTGATAGATATATCTATCAAAAGTTAGTACCTATGAATAGTACACATTATTTATTGTAATATCATTAGCGTTTTCATTTTTGTTCAGTTCACTTTAAAAAAAAATTAAAAATACTCTACCTCGAATATCTTACTTAACATTTGTTCTTCATTCAGAACTCAGGGGCCTAATTCCGTAAAACGAAAACGATCGGACGATATCGTCACTAGCTGTTCCTATCTTTCTCTCTAAATCTTATAGAGATGGGTATTGCCAAAATGATATCGTTCGATCGTTTTCGTTTTACGGAATCAGGCCCCAAGATATTTCATGAAAGGAACCCATACCTTATTTTCTACTTACTCCCCTACCGTTCTTCTTTTCTTTTTTTTTTAAACCTAATCATGGTAAGCAATTTATCCAGATTGTAGTTAGATCTATCTGCAATCCTGGATTATAATCTTAAGTTAAATCTTTTCTATTATATTAAATTAAATTGTTATAACTATGTAAGTTTTATTATCAAAATCATTTGTACGTCATTTAAGGTACTTAAATAGTAATCTTTGTAAATGTTTATTAATTTCACTGATTAAATATCTAAATAATAAGTGAACTTATTATATGATGCCGTTTCAGTTCTAAATCCAAAGAGTACAGATGTGAATCTTGAAAGGAATATTAAAAGTTAAGGGTGCAATTTCTGCTACGAAAGCGGTCATTTAAAACTTTTCGTTCATTTAAATATTATGGGAAGCCAATTTATTAATCGGTATTAACCTCAATTTGGAAAAAAGGAACTTTACTGCTGTTATTGTTATAGGTAGGTAATTGGAGGGAAATTAATTAAATTAGATTCAGCTGTTTTAGGGACAGTCTGATAGAAAAAATATTTTTTCTGTCTATATGGGAAGGGGTTAATGTCTGGACAAACACATACATACAAAATAATACATACAAAAAAAGCTTTTAAAGACAGTTTACTGATTGTTTTAGTTCAACTTTTGTTCATATTCCATAAAAGAATGAACTAAAGGAAATATTATTATCGTTTAATAGTTATAATTTGTTACAAAATTAAGTTGCTATGCCAGAGATTAACTTTATCAAACTATCAACTACTATAAGCAAACAAAGATCTAAAACTATTATAGATATATGTACGTTATCTTGAAATATATTAACTGAACTCTTTGAATCATTGGCGCAAAATTTAAACGATTAAGTAAGATGTTAAAGCATTTTTATCATATTTTTTTTTTATTTGAAAAAATTAAATATTGGTTCGATCATAAATCAACAAAATAGAATGAAGGATATGAATAATTTTTAAACTTCCACGTGACATTTATTTATTTGTGTTTTTGTTTTCATTTATCTTAACGTTTTTCGTTTGTTTACTTGCTAGGACAAGTATTAATTTCTATTTGGAATATAAACAAAATTCGTTAAGTTAAAAAAGTGCGGTTTTTGACATACCGTTTGCTTGACACGACAAGCAAACGGTATGTTGATTCGTGTGCCCAATTTAATTCGCGCTAGAGCCTAAAAGGTTGGACCTATTCGCTTTAATTAATTTCAATTGATCATTTCATCATCATTTTTATGTGATTATAGTCCAGGAAAATTAGTGCAAGAGAAATTCAACTATCTGGAAAATTTTGTTGAACTATATTTTTTGGCTTATTTATTAAAATATTATTATTATTTATTAATCTCTTACAAAAATTGTTTAAAAATTAACTTATAATTAATAAAGGTTTAGGGTCTAAAAATTAAATTTTCGCCAAACCCTCAAGTTTTTGATAAAACCCCTCTAGCTGTAATTTAGAGTTCAACTAAACAAAAAAAAAAACATTTGAAACATTCAGCGCTCAATTAAAGGTCAAAACAAAAGCTGTTAGGATGCTTTCAATAGAAATTAAATTCACTTTACTTCAATTCAACACAGTTCTGCGCTGCGCTGCTGTTATATGTTGTATGTATTCAATAGGCGTGTTTAGGAAAATGAGTTACATGAGGCGTTTTTCTTTTTTAATTCAGAGCAGAGCCTGAACTGTCAAAAAAAAAATTAATGTGATCGTTCATTCAGAGTTTCAAATTTGTGTTCCTTTTTTAGTTCTTAGCATGTTCAGAGCGCGCTCTGTATACTCAGAATAAAATGATCGAGCAAATGGAGCAAAACGCTGAGCGAAGCCAACTTCACTTTTATTTTTTATGTGATTTGACAGACATGACATGAAAAAAAAACGAACGCCATAACAAAAATTTATTATTTTAGTATGAAATGATAGTTCAGTGCCCAAGTGTCTGTTTCATAATCTAAGGGCTCTGATCATAATCTCCTCAAAACTTTGCTCTGATCACTCAGCTTCTGCTCAGAGCCAAAAAAAAAAGAAAAACGCCAATAATATATGTCTGACATTTGACATTTTATGAATGCACCAAATGTATTTACTCCAACCATACACGAGTTTGTTTTTAATTTGATTTTGACTTTGAGACTTCGGCTTCGCAAGCATCGCAAGCATCGCAAGCATCGCAAGCATCGCAAGCATCGCAAGCATCGCAAGCATCGCAAGCATCGCAAGCATCGCGGCCTAAGTGTCTTATTCATTTTGTTCAAGATATCAGATAGAAGCTGAATGCATTACGAGTTTTGTAAACTTTTTGTCGGGGCCGGCGTTTTGGGTGTGGTGTAAAAGGCTATTAGCCGTAATCTAAAATCGTAGTAGATTCTACTAGCAAATCCATTTCTATACGTTCTATTGAAAATTTTCAGCAAAAGTACTCATGAGTACTTCACCACCTTCAAAAGTGCAGTGCAATAACCCCCACGTTAATAAATCCCGTGGGTCTTATTTCCCAAAATAAAAGGAAATAACGCCCGCGGGATTCTTTTCCTTTTTAAAACAGAAAAAAACGGTTTGGGCTTTAATTCCTTTTTCTTATATGTTTCAATTAAAAAAATATATTCATTTACTAAAGAAGAAAATGAAATTTTTGATTTTTCCAAGAGTTTTTTTAGACAACAGTATAATGGGTGGGATCCAATGATTTGAACTCACTCTTTGGGTCCTATGTCCCGCTCACGCAACTCCGTTGCTTAACTTAGGGTATTTTCAGTCGTCAGGCAGGTGCCAATGTCAACAGTTTACTTAACCAACAGTATTAAGCCCGCAGGTGTTATTTCTTTTTATTTTGAAAATAGACCCCACTGGCTTTATTTCCGCATATAAGTGTTATAGATTTGACAGGTGAAAATATTTAATATTTTTTCAGTGTACTTAACTCTATCGATGTATAACTATGTTACTCTAACTCTTATCGACCTTATACAATTCCTAAGAAAGCAATACATTACCCTAGTAGAAGCAAGTAAAAGTATTTTATAACTGATAAGCCAAAGCCACTATAAAGATGAAATCATAAGAAACAAATAAATATTGGTATAATCTTTTGCAAATTGTGATACAATAACAATTCGCAGAGAGAGCCCCCCCTTTATAGTCACAAACTGTACATAGTACAAAGGAGTGATTAAATCTCCGCGTTCTCTTCTAAAATCGTCTAGATTAACTCTTACTTTGCTTTATAGTTGAGAAATTTTAAGCTCATTTAGTCTATTATAGGTACTAGAACAGATTTCTAGGTTGCTATAGGTTCAATAGTCTATGGTTATTTTCCTTTAAAATTGTCTATACCTATCTACAGATACAAGTAAAAGTTAAAAATAAAAATACAAAGTGAAAATCGTCAGAATTGAATTGTTATCAGTGTAACTTATCGAAATTGACCCTTTTTGTTCGTTTCCTATTTATAAAATATTATTATATAATATTTAACTTCAGTAGACTTTTGTTGTTTTTTTTTTTTTTTTTTTATTCTTATTTATCTTCTTTTCTTCTTCTTAAATCTTAAAAAATATAGACAGTTGAAAAATAAGCAGTGAATATCTTAAAAAAAATTTGTTAAAAACAAAACATTAAACCAAAGTTTATAAGTAATTTTTGGAGTTATTAAATAAAACTATATATATTATACTTACATGGATAGAATGTTTAAGTATAGTTTTGTTTTTTGTATATTAAGACGTAGTCGCTACAAATTACGAGTACAAAATGGATGTCTTGTGGTAAATAAAAAAAATATTTTATTTTATTTTATTTATATAATTTAATTTAATTTATTTAATCTTTTACACTTGAATCTATAAAATTTTGAATTAAGTTATTGCTCTTGAAATAACTTGAAATAACGACTTCTTTTCTTATGTTTAAGACTTCTTGTCCTTATAAACCCCTGGAGAACGAATTGATTATAGTATTGCAACGGATATTAATTATTGTTATTTTTATAAATAGCTTCAGTTGCTTAAATACTTAAGAAATATTTATCCAGCGTTTTATTTTCGTGACGCCCGGTATGTATAGGGTCTTTTAATAGGTGCGTTCCTTTACTTTGAAGCTCCTTGCGTTCGAGGAACTATCAGATAGGCTATCCACCTATCCCAAAAATTTTCAGATACGTTTGGTTGTTGCATCAGCAGTTTTGTCACAAGGGATTACAACAACATAAACCTATCCGGATAGCCTATAGTAAATTTGTAAAATTTTTACTTAAACAATAACCTCCTCTCTTAATATTTTTCTTCTAATAATTTAATTTTTTTTATGGTTTTATTTATTATTATTTTTTTTTTTAAATATTAAGTGACATCCAATTCGCGGTCCAAAATTGGCATTCCTGTTTCATATTTCAAACGAAAATGTCATACAAAATAGATTTGTACAGCTGTGGAGAAGTGTCGTACGTGCTACTTTTTATGTGCCCACAATGCAGAGGTACAGCTTTTATAAATTTTAAAGAAAGAAAAACATAACCACGAGCTTGTTTTTCACTTTTTTATTTCTGATATTTTTCTTTTAATTCTTTTAATAATCGTTGCGAAACAAATAAGCACAAGAACCTTCAGTATTTTTTTTTCGGACTCTTTTTTTCTTCAAACAAATTCAAACGTCAAAAGTGCTGCACGTGAAAAGTTAAAAGTTGGCTAACTTTTGCAGCAACGTCCGCAGCACTGACTGTAATTGCATTGTATTATGTTCGTAACATTTTGTGCATTGAATATTTTTTGGCAGCTATTCCAGCTTCAGCTCCAGTTGCAGCTCCGTATCCATTGTGTTCAGGTAGTTAGTCAGCTTTCTCCTTCGTGGTGATTAGCGTAGAGTTTTTAAATTTGGCTTTGATGCAAAATGTAAACACTCTGAGAGCCCACAACTAAAAGTCTGTTGGCCTGATCTTTCCAGCACTCGCCGAAGTAGAAATCACAACATTTTATCTTTCGCATATCCTTTTCATCCCCTATGTCTAGAGAATTCTACCGCTAACGTCTTTACGAAAGTAACCTTTCGGTCGGGACCATTCCTTCGTTGCATGATATCCTACTCCACTTCTACCTGAGGACGAGTGCATAGTTCAAGGTTTCATCGTATTAGTCACTGTAGATCATCAGCTGTTGCAAATATTTTAAATGTTGACATTTCATGAATCAAAAATAAAGTTTGTTCGCTGAGAAGATTTACCACTTTGTTTTGACGACAATATCTCAATCGTTTTCAATTAAATTTTGGACGTAAACTTTTCCTTTATGTCAGTTTTGATTGAAGTGTTGGATCGTTACTCTCTCATAAGAGAGAAGAAACCAGGTCTGGAACAAAGCTATTAGACTCCGAAACATAACTCGAAACCACAGTAAACAAATCTAAGGTAAAATATTTCGCAGGTTGTCAAAGTTGGAATTGGAAATGTCCGAAATTAAAAATGGCTGGTCGAGAACGAGAACAAAAGAACAAGAGCTAGGTACTCACCGCATCATTAGAAACAACAACAAAATATTGAAATTAGACAAGAAAAGGGGCACAGGATCCACCATTTTCTTCGATTTTGGCAAAAGCACAGAACTCAACAAAATGAAATTGCTAATGATATTACCTTTAATATGTGTAGGTACTGTGACTCGAAACAACCAATCTAAATCTTTAATAGATTAGTAAGAATAAAAAATTAGTTCAAATAAAGTTCTCCGAACGCACAAACTAAAACGAAATTTTAGTAAACATGAATTTTTATGTTTATTTAATGATATTATTTGATTGAGTGATGTTCCTGCAAAATTGGATTTTTCTCGCAAAATTATTCGTCTTATTTTTTTTTTTTGTATATTGGGCGCATTCACTAATGTAGTCACTACGTAGTCAAGTCATTCTGATTGGCTACATACAACTACAAAATGAGTTGAAATTTCCCCTCCGACGTAGTGTAAAAATTTCGGCTTCAAAGTTAGTGGAGAATGATTTTGACGTTTCACAATCAGCTATTCGGTTAAAATACAAAAAATTCAAACTATTCAAAATTAAACTTGACCACAATTAAATTATTTTGCATAATTATGATTTTATCTTCTTCCAAATCACTCATATTACATATATCTTATATTTGATATTATTTAATTTAAAAAGAAAATATTATTTAAATTCTCAAAACACAACTGTTTTTTATTTCGTGTGTGTTTACATCTGTCATTAATATGACAGTTTAGAATTGACTAACTTTGTAGTGTAATTTTGCATTCACAAAGCTAGTTGAATTTCGACTACGTAGTCACTACATTAGTGAATGCGCCCATTGTTTCCATTTTATCTCCAATTTAATTTTGACAGTTCGAAGTAATTTTCGAAAACGAACGAATTGTAGAACATAGAATTTCTTTCGAGTGAAATTGAAAATTAAATACAATTCAATTCAAATTACAACCTTGGTTTATTAGGGAGTGTCAAATAAAATCAACTATTTTATTATTCTTCTCACTATGACTTATTTCCCATACAAATATCATGGTAAAATGGTTGAAACTTTAAAATTTTATAATTTTCATTTACCGTTGAAGTTAAGAGAAATTCGGATATGGCATAACCAACCAATCTGAATGCTCATGCTTAATAAGTTGATTTAATTTGACCCACCCTAATGTATTCATACATAATATGTACAAAGTCCTTCAAATATTAACCATCATAAATAGCAAGATTATGATTAACTTTTTTTTTTTATTATTTGTTGATAAATCATTTATTATTATAATGTATAATATTTTTTTTTTATTTTTACAGTTATATTAAAAAGAAAAACCCCAGTGTGCCAATTTGCTTCACCCTTGGATGCAGATATTCACAGCAATCCACAGGTGAGTGTATTAATAGATCTTTATTTTTACTAATTCATTCAATAAATTCTTATAGCAAGTTTTGAATGTGTAATTCTAATTGTATAGAAATGACTTTGATATACACAAACACAAACAAGAAATAACCAAGCACGTGACTATAGATTGCCAACAAAAAAAAAAAAACAAACAACAGTTTACACCATTGTTGTTAAACCAAAAATACAGGAAAACATTTTTAACATTCACTTAGTTTGTCTTTAAAGTTTAGACTTTTAATCTTATAAAGCGGGTGGTATTTATTTAAAAGATTAAAAGTATTCTTTGTTTGATATTTAATTTTTGTTGTTGAAAATATGTACATAAATACAAACAAAAAATATATATGTACCTTACCTAGGTATCTGTAATATCTGTCGTTTTGTTAAATGGAATTTTACAAATCTTTAAGGCTCTGAAAGTTTTGTGGCACTATATATGGCTTTTGTTATCAAATCAAGTTTTCCTATAGGTTATGTGTCTTTTTATTGGAAGCTGCTTTCTATGTTTTTATTTCTAGCATTGTTGATAATAATAATAATAATAAATTGATATGTTGATGGACTGCTATCTAAAAATTATTTTTGTTTTTCATTAGATGTCATGGTTGGTTTACTAATTTTTATAATTTTTGATTATATTAATAAGCTCTGTATAAATTCAAATTAAAAATGTTCGATGTCATACTTTACTTCTTCTTGTTTCAAAAAGAAAACTTGTTTTAATCTGAACTTTAATAATTAACAAAAACGATTTCTTACGAGATTTAAGTGTTAAGAACTATGGATTTGGGTACAGTTTTTATTTCAACATACACAAGATTTTATTATACAGTTACGTAAGGGTAAAATGTAAATATATTTCTACCAACTCCGGATTTTTACTTCTACCTTCCAATACAAAGCCGTGTTTCATATTGTGTTTCCTTTTGCTCATATCTTGTATTATAGCTTAGCCTTCAACAATGTGGCTTTTAAATGTAAGTGTATCAAGGTTCCATTTCCGAGATTTTAAACAAATAGTACCGCTTAGAGAAAGGGTTAGTGCATGGAACTATCAACTAGAGAGTCTTGAGATCGATTTCGAGCCTTAGAGAATTTTGTTTAATGGGTACTCCCTCTTGGTAGGAAGTGACAAATCTTCCAAGAGTATCTCTTGTCATTATTAAGTACCCCTCATTTTAGCTGTTCGGATTAAGAAAAAAAACATTAGGTCCCCTCTATTCCTGCCTACATGAATAGTTGAGAGTTGTTAGTCACTAGAGCCTAGTTCTTCTCGAGCTACCAAACTTTTTTATAATTAATAAGAATGCATTGATCCAAATAAGAAAGTATGACAGGCGAATGCTCAAAACTAATTTACCATAATAAATCCTCATGCCACATCAGTATTCCTATTCTTGCCTGTAAGTCCAGTCTCCATTTTTAGTCTCTTTAAACTATTTCACGAACCTTTTTTAAATGCCGCTATACAACTATGAAACTATGATTTTTTTTAATAGTTGTGTGTTCAAATTCTTTACAGAGTGTTGTTCTTGAAGGAAAGTACTGGAAAAGGCAGTTAACTGTCATCAAAGCAGAATACAGGAAATGGAGACGTAATTTCAAGTCAAATAACTCTGGGTGTTTAATTTACGACACAGTAAGTTTTATTATTTAAAATATTTTGTCTTTATAGAAATTATATTTTTCTATTACTTGTTATCAACAGAAAAGTGAATTGGATCTTTTTGAATGGTCACCAATGCTAACTGAAGACTGGGCTACAGATACATTATTTTCTGCGATTAATGTTCCGTTTCCCTTTCCTGATCCACGAGAAATCGGCAAGTCATTTAAGTCTCAATTAAATTCAAATAATATAATTTATAACATTAATTTGAATAATTTAGCTAGAGGAGCAGGAAATGCAGATTTTATACAGCCTAGCTTAGGACCATTGCAACCAAATTTAGATGACCTTGATTTAACATTTGAAGGTAGGCTTCATCCACACTTAGCTGCTTTCAACGTGCAAACTAACAAGTTTTTGTTTGAATCAGAACTTTTGCAGAATACACGTCTTCCATCAGTACCCGAAGAGGGAAACGACGATATGTTAAAAGCGGTAGATTATGGTGGATTCTCAGAAATCATGGGTAAATTATAATAAATTGTTCTTTTTTTGTTTTTGTTAACATATTAATAAACACATACATTTGAAATAGGCACTGATCAAATGGATGCTAGTGACATGATGGATGTCACAAATCAAAATCAATCAATGTCCAATGGAGATGACTCAACCATGATGGAATTGAATACACCATTAAATTCCATACAATACTCTGAACTTGAAAGACAATTTCAAAATAATTTAGGCAGTCAGACAGATCTTAGTAGCACGTTAATGATGAACAATAATAACAACAACAATCAACAACAGTCAGTAGATTCAGATTTTAATAGTTCACCTAAGCGCCAATCGATCAAAACATTTCCAATTTCGATGGAAAATTCTGGCAATCAAATGCAGGGATTCTCAGTAAAGAGCGTTATTAAAGGACGCGTTTCAAAGACCACACAACGACCATTTCGGTAATTTTTTTTAAATTTAAATTTAACACTACTCATTAATTATTTCAATTTTTTGTTTTATTTTAGAAGAGAACCTCATAATTATGATAAAGCACAACCCACACTTCATCAAACTGAAATCTATCAGCAAATGCTTGCTGAAAGCCAACAACAACAACAACAACAACAGCATATGCAACAATCGCTAGCCCTTCAAATTCAAGCACAACAATCAGCATCCAATCAATCGCAACAATCAAATTTGCAACAACTTTCACAACAACAATTTCCTACAGTAATGTTAAATAACAATGGCAGCACCTTTACCATGAATCAATCCCAAAACTTGCTCAATATACCTCAAAATTCGAATATCAAATCATATCCGGTCGCGCAAAAGGGTAGTCTTCTGCCGAACGTAAAAATCGAGCCTCCACCACCACCAAACAATACAGTTATATCGATGTACACAATAAATACAAATCAAGGGGGTGAATTAGGCTTCCATCGACTAGCTAATCGTTCACAAGTACCCCCACAGCCAAGTATCTCATTACCTTTGCCTTCATTTAAACCATATCCAAATGTACAAAGTTTTCCCAAGTCCGCTTCAACTGGTAATTATATTAATGTTCGGGCTGCAATAGGTTCCCAAATGAACACAATAATGCAGGATCATGTACAACAGCAGCAGCAGCAGCAACAGCAACAACAACAACAACAGCAACAGCTTCAACAACATGTTCAACAACAACAACATATTCATTCTCAGTCCTTACCAACGCCACTTCGTCAACATCAATTAATTCTACCCTTAAACACTTCATCAACTTCTAGTCAGCAGCAACAACAGCAGCAAGAACAACCAATTCTTAATAAAGAAATCTTCCGCTCCAATAGTCTGCCACTTAATTCTTCACTGCAAAAGCTCGAATCGCGTATTGAGCATTTCGTTGTGCCTAAATATCAAGCAAAGAGTAACAAATCTCGTTCACGCAGCAACTCAATACACCATCAAAGTGCTCCCACAATGATCAGTGGTGGTATAACAAGTGGATCGAACTTGCAAGTACCTCGGCTACAAACGGCAACTAGTGATCCAATGTTAAATTCAACACTGGCACAACTCCTTACGGCCCCTAGTCAGCCACCGGCTGCCTCAGCAAGTAGTTTAAGTTCGAGCAGTAGTTATGTGCCATCAGTAAGTGACATGCGTACATCTTCCCAGCAACAGCAACAACATCATCAGCATGGATTGCATCAATCAATGCCGAAGCCTATATCTCCAAAGAAGTCAAACTCGTTACCTGTCCCAGCACCACCTCTAATGATGCACAGTCCTCCCGGGAATAAAGTAACATAATAATAGTGATGTGTTCAAGTTAATTTTATTTTTCAACTTTTTTTTGTCTTTGCAGATGTTAAGCTTTCCACCTCCTTCAGGTGGTCACATGTCCACGAGCAATATAAGTCTATCACCTGAATCGTTTCATGATCAGGATTCACCTCTATCGCCAACCCAAACTTTAAAATTTCCCCGAGAGACACATCGTCGGGCGGGTCATATTCATGCTGAGCAAAAAAGAAGGTACAACATCAAGAATGGATTCGATATGTTGCATTCATTGATACCACAACTCCAACAGAATCCTAATGCAAAGGTACATTTTGCCTCTCAGTTTTTTTTTTTTTTTAACGTTGATCCGAATATGTATTTTTATTTGCAGCTAAGTAAAGCAGCAATGTTGCAAAAAGGTGCTGACTACATCAAGCAATTGCGTTCGGAACGAAATATACTCAAGGAAAAAATGGAATTGCTTCGGAAGGAGCGAGATAACTTAAACAGTTCACTATCGTAAGAATTTTACTAAAATAACCATAAAATATAACTATGTATACATAAATTTTCTAGGCATCTGCACTCCATTCTACCTGCCAATGGAGCACCGGTAACCCGTCAGCGTACTGAACATGTTCGACAATTATACGAACATTATGTAAAATGTCGAACTATGCAGAATTGGAAGTTCTGGATTGTAAGTTTAATAAATGTCTTAATTTTAATAGAACTTCATATTGACTTTATTTTTTTTTTTGGTATGGTTAGCTTGGCTTAATATTAGAGCCACTTTTAGCTTCTTATACAACATCTGTTTCCAGTGCCAGTGCCGATGAACTCCAACGAACAGTTTTCTTATGGGTGGATCAACACTGTTCGCTAGTAGATTTAC
Source organism: Epistrophe eligans (assembly GCA_951394125.1). Classification (NCBI taxonomy): domain Eukaryota; kingdom Metazoa; phylum Arthropoda; class Insecta; order Diptera; family Syrphidae; genus Epistrophe; species Epistrophe eligans. Next base: position 28,724,809 of record OX596030.1, read on the forward strand.
GTCCAGGTAAGCATTGTGAATGTTAAAGATTTAAAAATAAATAGCTGTTTTTGAAACATTACATAAGTACGCGGTTAATGCAATTATTAGTTTATTTTCAAATTCATTGATAGTAAAATTGTATAGTTAAGTGGGGTGGTGGTAAATTAAAAGTAAATATTTGCAATGATGGCCTTATATATTTTTTTTTATGGTGCAATAATGTTGGATTTTATATAGATCAAATACATATATATATATTATAGGAGATACAAGGGGAAATGCGCTTTTGCATATATTTTCTAAATTTATTTATTATATTGGTATTTAAGTTTTGATTTTTTTGATTAAATAAAAAAAATTTAAGAATCAAACAAAGTTAATTTTTGGTAGAACTCCTTTTGTTTCTGAGATATGCATTATTTAAAGCTGATTTTTTTTTTCAAAATGAGTTTTGACCAAAAATTAGCAATAAATCATTCGATTTTTATTTTTTAATTTGGAATAATTAATTAATTAATTTTACAATGTACCGTTAATTGGAAATAATAAACATTTGCAAAACTGCTTTTAATGCTAATAATTAGGTTTGTTCGATGTTTCGACCTGGGGAATATCAATCAACTTTCAAAAAAACTCAAGGCTGCTCGGGAGCTACAAGTCTCACTATCTGATTTTTTCATTTAATTCCCCTTAAAGCCTACTGTATATTTTGGCATTTCGTCTATAATTACATGAATCGAATAAATAACAAAATTATGAACAAGATATCTGATATTTACCAAGAAATTTGTCATCAACAATTCAATTCAATGCCAATGGCTGATTTGAATTTTGAAAGTTTTGAATTTTTACAGCTCTTAATTCTTATCCCAAGAAAAAACCTATTCACAGCTCGCCCCAAACACACATCGAACACAGTACAAATAACCCGAGACGAAAAAACTGCATAAAACATCTCAGAGCAGATTCAGGGCGAACCAGTGCGCCCGCCCCAGGGCTGACATCGAACAAACCTAATATACATAGTTAGATATGCCTTTTCTGGAGTGTATGTTTCGTTGTATTTGTAAAAGGTCTAATGCAGATATTATTTTGGAAAATTTTGATGAATAGAAGAATTGATTTCCAGAAGAAAAATGCTGCCAAAAGTATTCGAAATGCTGCCGAAAGCTTTCGGTCGACCAAACGTAAACGCTATTAGTTTCACATCTATCATAAAAATTGTGACTAGCTGTCGCGAAGAGCTAAAGGTTCTTGGTACACAGCATAACATAAGGCTCTGTTGGGTTCCTGGTCACAATGGTATTCCAGAAAATGAAAGTGCTGACGAACTGGCAAGAATAGGATCAATACTTGATCTAAATCAGGCAGACCCAACTGTTCAGATCCCACCATGTAATCTAAAACAAGTAATCGACAACAAAATCCTAGCCTTAGCAAACAGAAGGTGGAACTCGCTTGACACCTGTGCTACAACTAGAAAACTATGGCCCAGCTTCAACAAACAATAGACCGAAAAAATCATCCAAATGAGCAAGAAATCTCTCTCTCTATTCTCGTAAGCATCACCACTGGACACAACCAACTTGGCTACCATAAGAGAAGTTGAAACTATAGATGCCGCGAATATTCGGCCACTATTCGGCATTCGGCCTATATTTTTGATATTCGGTATTCGGCCGAATATTTCACAAAATTCGGCCGAATACCGAATAACAAATGGAGAATAAAAAAGGCTTATTATCTTACAATAAATGTTTTCTTTTACTCAAAAATTTGTATTTTAGTATTTAAAATCGACTAATGGTAAGTTGTGGTGAATAAAAACTACTTTTTCGGCATTCGTTGGTAGCAAACGATTACGTCTATCTTCGTAAACAATTCCAGCTTCTGAAAATAGTCTCTCACTTAGATACACATCGTTGGCCGAATGTTCTGTATTCGGCCGACGAGTGTGGCCGAATATTCGGTATTCGGCCGAGTCACTATTCGCGGCATCTCTAGTTGAAACTCAGTATGGATGACTTATTCAGAGGTTGTGATGACGAGAAACACTTGAGGACACCACTCATTACCTGTGCCACTGCCCTGCGCTATGCCATATGAGAAACAAGTTCCTCGGAAGACATTTCTTCAGTGACTTAGAGGACCTCTCCGATATTCCGAGCAAAAGCTTGTTAAATTTCAATAAAGCTACAAAATGCTTGCAGATTCGTAATCCCTATCAATCCAGCCGACCAACAGGCAGGTATCGCCTCCTCAACCATAGTCCAAAGACATAAAATGATACAGGAGGACACTGATAGAACGATTAAATACGACGGAAAAAAACGCAAGTGTGCATTGCAAGGGCGACAACTAGCGGAGAATGGGCACCTCACCCTACACCACCTGTTGCCGCTTCTGCTTTGTACGCCAGCGTTAAGAAGCTGACCCGACAAAACAACACGATCACACACACGATACACCAACAACCGTCCTATATAATCCACCCACCAGACGTTGCATGGAGCCACTGCTCCTACGGGCCTGGGGGAGGGACGGTTTACTCTGTGGGGGCTAAGGAGGGGAGCATGCCCAAGTAAAACAATGTGCCGACAGACACTTCCTAACTCAACTAATTTGAGGGCACCCTCCGATTTTACGGGCTACACCCCGCTGAAACTTCATCTACGGGCCTTTGTCATAGGATTTTTATCGTAGGTTTTCTTACCTAACCTAACCTAACCTAACCTAACCTAACCTATCATAAAAATTACGTTGCACGTGCTTCTTGTTTCGATAAAAGACTAAAACAAATAAAAAGTACATAATATATGTATGAGTAAACAGATCATGGGGTGTAAAAATAATATATTTCATTACGTTAAAAACAGATACTTTCGTGATAGTTCTTCATCTCTAATAATAGTTTCTAGGTTGCTTTCTTTGGAGTAATTTTTACTTTTTCATTTCTTCCAAATTATGCAATCCTTTATTTTCGTACTTAGGAGCGTAGATATTCAGTTCTATTCTGCTATCCGATCCGATCGAATTTTTCGATTCACGTGAATTGTTCACTTAATTTGTCACAAATTATTCTTTAAACTCTTGAATCTTTCGAGTTCAAAGCTCTATCAATAATTATTTTTGAAGTTCTTGAGAGAATCTAATTTTATTTTTATCCTAATTTATATGCTTTTTGGAACATTCGTTTTCCTCCAACGGATTACATAATACGAAAATTCACGTGAACGTTTAGCAGAATAGGGCTGACTTACTCACTCCAAATTCTGAATACATGAACAAACATTAATTTGACGAATTGGAAAGAAGAAGCTAAACTACAAAAATAAATCTTTTCAATTTTGTATTACTTAAGAAATAAGAAAATAATTTGTTACCCATTACAAAACGAAACTGAAAATACACACTTAAAGTTGGGAAATTCAAAATAATTAAACATAAAGATTCATTATTTAAAGTGGTCATTTTAATTTTATTTAATTAAATAAAACAAACTTAAATGTTTATAACTCACTTCGTTTTATTTATTCAAAATACAAAACAAATTTATACATATTTCTCATTTCAGCTGTTTCAAATAAATTGCGTTACTTATCCACAACGACTGACATTTTATCTGACCCGCCATCAACACTACAGGAAGAAGTGTCCAAAGCAATTAACAACACTCCAGGTCAACATCCTAATCTAACAGGCTCATAGTCAAAACAGAACACTTCAAATAAATCAAAAATTTGTCAAATAAAACTGAATTCAAAAAAAAAAAAAAAATCAAATCAAATCGAAAAAAAAACAAAGTACAATTATTTAAAAATATATAAACAAAAACAAAAAATATAATCTATTGTTAAAGATTCAAAAATATAGTTTTATAAAAATTCTAGATTTTTTTCTGTCGTGTGCCTAATTGAAAATAAGAAAAAAAAAAAACTTTATCTATATACAACATTTGTTTATGAAAACCGAATTTTATTAGTTATGTATATTGAGTTGTTAGCTGTACAAAATAATCTTTTTTTTCAACGAATCGTAAATATTGTTTTAACTTTTTTATATATATATATTTTTGTTTGTTATATAGCGCAATTTTACATTTTTTTGTTTTACTAAAATTTTATGTTTTATCCTTAAATTTAAAAAAAAAAAAACAACAACAACAACAAAATTTATAAAATGTGTGCCTTATCAAAATTTTAAATTGTTAAATGTGTATGTTTTATACTGCCGTTATGAGAGTGCGGTATTAGTGAACAATTCTTTTTTTGTTGTTGATAGAAAGTCGGTAGAGCAGCGTTTAATCAAATGCTTTATGTTCTTTTATCTTAGCTGTTTTTTTTAAACAATAATACGTAATATTATATGATTGAATTGTTACGAAAAAATGTAGTTTAATTTTAAATCAATATAATACGTTTTATATAGAAACCTGTTTGTTGTTTTGCTTTATAAAAAGTGTAACATCGATTTATGAATCTAATTAATTTTTTTTTAACAATTTAGAAAGCAACTTTCGACTTCGAGCTGGCTTGGAAAAGCAAGCACAATGACCACGTTGGAGTGGCAATTAGTAAGTCTATCTGAGAGATACGTTCCGAAATGCATTGTGAACAGATCTTACAGGCGAACCGAAGAACCACAAAATCGAAAAATCGTATAAAATCTTTGAGCGCGTCGATGTCTACTCAAAACTGTCCATATAATTTTCTGGATGGATGCTAAGAAATGATAAAAATACATACCGGATGGTGAAAGCAGTTTCTGACATTCTTAGTGAGAAGATACTGAACACTAGTGTTGCCGCTGAGAAATTTCAAAAGGTCGCAAAAAAGGGGTCACGAGAAAAAAACTCGCATTTTGAATTTTTTTTTTAATAGATAGTAAAATCATTCGAAATTCGCAAAAATTAAAAATATATTGGAATAATCTTAGTTTTTTATTAAATAAAAAAAAACAAAGTAATCGTTATCCACAATGGACTTTTGCCCCACTTGGGTGGTCTACAAGTGCACAAATCAATGAGAGACTTATAATCCACCCTTATAAGCCAGAAGTGCACAAAAAAGTGGGTCAATATTTCCTGATTTTGAAAAGGAAGTCGGTCATAAATCCACAAATCTTTTTCGATTTTTTTAAATGTTCTGTTTATTAAGAAAACTGTTGACATTGGCAACGTAGTTGCGTGAACGGTACAGAGGACCCAAATAAGGAGTAAAAATCATTTGAACCAGCGAAAGAGGCCATCGGATGAACTGATTGTTGAAGAAAACGCGTCGGGTATATCAACCTAGAGCGGTTGTTTGGGATTTAAATGAAAAAATATTATTTGCTATTGAACTCATCTTAAGCTTAAAAAAGGCAGAATAAATGTTTTTAAACATAATAATAAACTAAATTGGGATGGATGGCTTAATTGGGATGGACTTGATCAGGTGGCGCAATGCGTAGTGCATTGGCTCTGAGGGAGCTTGGTCCAGGTTCAATCCCCACCTGAGGCAAAAAGTTTTTTAAAATTAAATTTGAACAAAGACCAAACACCACTAAAAAAGAGTCTGATGATCGGCCTGGCAGTCCTGAAATAGAAATCACTAGTGTTTCAAAAATCCACAATCTATGGGCCAGAAGCCCAGAAGTCCACAAAAATTGTATGTGGACTTCTAGCCTAGCCCACCAAGGTGGGTTAAAAAACCACAATAGAACAAAACTTTCTTCAAAAACATCAGACAACACATCTCAAGACTAAATACATTATGTGTATGTATAAATATAATAACTATATATTCCTTTTTCGTGACCTTTAATTCTTAATTCAATACATTTAAATACTATTTCTTAAAAGACCTGAAGCCCACAGAAATAGGATACAAATATATTGAATAAATATAATAACAAGAGAAAAGTGTATAACACTGTTTTGTATCAGGGTAGGTAAAACAATCCCCAGAATAAGGATGAAAATTGAAGAAAATTCCTTTTATTTTGAATGTGCTATTTGCCTATTATTTCTTTAAATTATAAAATTTTATAAATTTATTTGTATAGGTTAATAAATAAATAAATAAATAAATAAATAAATACTTCATACAATACTTCCTATAACTTCGTTTATGGAAACCCAAACGATACTCACTAAGAGAGTAGATAGTCTTTTTATCTTTTATAATAACGGTTATTTAAAAAATACAGGTGTTATTTTAAGGTTAAATTTATGGCTTAACAACAAATTCTGTTTCGAAATCAAGCTACGATGCAACAGTCGTTGGTAAAGTACTGGTTTTTGTGGTAACAAGTCTTTTGTTTGTATTTTCCATATCCTTAAACTGAATTAAAATTACCATATATGTGAATATTGCCGCAAAAATCTAAAGTAGTAAAATGTATTAAATCAATTAAAATGTTATTATTTATTTATTTATAATAATTACCTTAAATAATGTTCGTTTGTTAAGTGGAAAGAAACCATATGCTGTGAGAATTGGCTTCTGTTGAATATTTTTCATCAAAAATTTGTCAACCTAGAACAAAAGTGGAAATTTCGGATGACAAAACCGCAAAATAATTAGTGGATAAGTTGCTTTAAAACTCTAAAATTTGATCGCACTCAAGCTTACGATATTTACGATCTAAAGCGGAGGCAAAGTCTGAGGTAACATTTTATAAGAGTTCATTCTTTCTATTCGATTTGTTAGGAAATAAAATTCTTTTTACCATTTTTTCAATTTCAGTTCCCCTTCGAGATATCCTTGAAAGAATTCTTGCAGTTTTGTTTGCCTGAAAAAAATAAATATTAAATATGAGTTATGATTTTAAGCATTTTAAATAAAAATAAAAAATACAAATGTTATAAAATCGGTATGGAAAATCTAATTTTTCTCAAAAACGACTCCTACGATTATGATTAAAATTTTTATGTGAGCTACTATAGTCTTAAAATGGTATCGCTCATGGAACCATATTTTTGGTGTTGGACTTTCTCATTAACTTTTCAAGCTATTTTATAATTTTTTTACACATGAGCTTCTGATAAGATTAAATAATATTTTATATCAAAATTTCAAAAACACCAAATTTTGTATTTAAAAAAAAAATTCAAAATTATTTTTTGAAAATTCAATATTTCGAAAATAGGTGGTTAATTTTTTTTCAAAATTAATTTTTTTAGTACACGCATTAACAAGTTCGAAAAAATGGCGTAAGGTAAGGTGGGGTAGGTGCGACCCATAAAATCAAAAGTTCAGCTTTAAACCCATGTCAAAAACTCAGGGGTGGAATCGGCTAAGGTGATTTGTGATAGTTGACAGTCACAATCAACCAATTCGGTCTGTGTAAGGTGATAGTCACCTGTGACAATCACAATTTTGTGACTATATTCCGTGACAGCTATTTAGGTGTCACTTTCATATGAAATTGACTTTATTTTTTTATTGTCTGTTGTGTCTAGTCAAAATGAATATGTTTCTGCCTTTGTCATTGGTTTTTCCATCTCGAAATGCTGAAAATGAATATATAAATCGTAATAGAAACGTCGGGATTTTGAAAATAAACCTCCTGAATAAATTTGACGTGCTTGATATTCCAAATCCAAAGTAAGTGCACATTACATATATATTCCGTAACACTCAATTTTTTTGGAAGTGGTGCCTACCAAAGTCAAGTTGGTGCTGACTGGTCAGCTCCCAGAGTACAGTCTGTGAAGTCATCTCTTCTACATTGAAAAAAAATGGAGAGGATATTCTGTCCCCTCAAAATAAAATTTACTCTATCGAATTCGGAAGCAACCAAAACGTACTTTTATGAGAATACCTGGAGGTAGGTTTTTGTTAATTGTTAAAAAATATATTTAATTTTGCTATTTTCCTAGTAATCGGCTGCATATATGGAAGTCATTTCTTCTAAAGTGATACCAAATTTAAAAAATATTTTGGTGATCACCTTACACAGATGCAAAAATTCTTTTGATCACATTTGATTGTCACAAACGTGACAGTCACAAATCACCTTAGCCGATTCCACCCCAGTTCTTAAAATCGATACTAAACGATGGTGTTGCCTTCAAGCTTTGTTTATTACGGTTAGTTTAAAAACTAATTTCTTGTTTTTTCAAAACCGTATACATATTTTATAAATAAAAAACAAAAAAAAGACCTATGGTGTGCACTTTCCCCCTGATTTGGGGTAAGTGCATACCATTGAGGAAAACTTTTTTGTTTATGTTGCATGAATTATTAACTGTAAAGGATAATAAATAAGGAGTATTTTGTCTATTAAAAAGAGTTTTTAGTTTAAAGATATATTCATTTATTCAAAAGTTACAAACTTTTTCACGCCGTCTCCAAGCCCTTAAAAATAAAATTAGTAAAAAAAAAAAATCAAATAAATAATACCTTAAATTAAAACTACTCTGATATACATATGTACATAATAATAATACTGGGGTAAGTGGATATTAAAAAAATACAAGTGCATAACTGAAGCCCGGGGTAAGTGCATACCATGACCAAAAACGTATCCATATCGGTAAATCACCAAAACTGAATACATGCTTATTATAAACAACATTTAAACAATACACTTACCACTTTTTTTTTATTTCCTTTAAATATAAAAATTAGCGGAGTTAACTTCTCCCACACCCGACTTTGCCGGCAACCAAAAACAAATTGATTTCAAAATGTCAAAAATATGTAAACAAAAACATTTGTCAGTGCTGCCAACTTCTTGTTTTATAAAGAAAATACATTTAACGTCCGTGTTCATAAATTAAGTTTTTTTTTCCAATTACCTAAACTGTAGCTTTGTTTGGCAGGGTATACACTTACCCCACCTTACCTTACCAATTTTTTTCTTAAAAATATTTTCAAATTTTTTCATACACATAAAAAATTAATTTTTTAAAAACCGCTCCAACGATTTTTCAAATCTTTTAAGTACCATGCATATTTTAAAACCACAGTCGCACGTAAGAGCAAGTTCGTGCGACTCAGTAATGCATTTTATTTTTCTCAGTATTATTTCACATTTACATTTTCTTTCAATCCGCCAAGAAACTTTTGTTCTCTAAAATGGTTTGCTATCTTTAAAATATATATTTATTAGATATGCACATAGGTAGGTACTTACTTCTTTTTCCAAATCATTCGACCTAAATATTCGCCAAAACAACCCCATTATCGGCACTATACCACTCAAAGCCAAATTTACAAACGAAAACAATTCTCCCAATAATGGTAATTGCCATTCGATTAGAACTTCTGATATTGCAACTGGCAAAGACACCAAAAACAAAAATATTTGAGCAGTTATCAACCCGATTGAAATGCCATAAACTTCATTGAAATCGACAGCACACATCTTTATCACATTTGATCGAATTCGCAGAACATTTGCTATGCAATTTATGTTCAGAATTTGATTATTGTCTATCAAATCACACAGTTCAGCATTAAAACTCTCCAAATTCAAACGAAATGTTATAACAACAAAATCGACAAGCGATAGAAATGCACAAATATATCCGTTTGGCAATACTGAGCTTATGTAAGCTATGAGAAACAATTTATTACCTTTAAGACCATTTATAAGAAACTTCCATATATTTATTGTAAGAAGCAATGTAAGCACTAAAGAGATTATGTAATTTCTCCGTAGACTTTTGCTTTGGTAATTAATTTGCTTAGATAAAATAAGCAATCCGTACATTGTTTTAACAATTCTTAGATTTTTCTCACGTTGACAGAAAATTAAAATAATTAAGAAAATTTGAATTATTGAACCTAGAATTAATTGAATCTTTACAGTTTTGTCTCCGGTTTGATGCTCATAGAGGCCATTCAATGATATTGTGTAAAATATCAAAACCGAGGTTGCAAGTCCAGCTAAAACTAAAGCTGACATCAATTTTTCATGAATTCTGTCAATTGTTGTCACAACTAGCTCGGTAGTTTTTCCATCGAATGTGATTGAAAGGATACCAAAGAGTTTTGAAAGAAATAAACATTTTCTGAAGTCCTTATCGGCGGACATATTCGTTTGTACTAAAATTTCATTAGATATTGGAATTTGATAGAAATCAACAATTTCATTATGAAAGTAATAAATTAAGTATGCATACATACATACATAATAATATTAATTTTGTCATGTGGCTCCTGTTTGACAAACTATAGTTATATATTAACTCATTGCTGAAGTTATAAATAAAACTTTGACAGCTGTCATTACTCACCTGTATTTGTACGCCTTCTTCATTAAACACAATAACAGTAGTCAATAGTGTTGGCAAAGTACAAATAATAACTCCAAAAGAAACCCAAAATTGTCCTACGTTAATATTTTTTTTAATACTTGTGAAATATTCAATCGATAAGGGAACACTGGTCAGTGCTACTAGATTTTGTAGCATATTAAATAATATACAAATGCCATACAATTCACTGACGTCACGCGAACAAAACTCAATTAACCATGATCTCTGTTTTAAAAGTGGCTCCAAATTAGCCTTATAGCTTTGACTTTTTAAATTCAAAACACTTTCAATACCAATATTTAGCATTAACATGATATCTGTTGCAATTAAAACAATTGAAGCATGATAAATCATTATAAGTCCGCTAAAAATCAATGGAACAGTTCGCAGAAAAATCGAAAGTAAATGCAGCGGAGAAATTTCAACAAAAATAAGTTCCAACAAATAAATTGCATGACTCATAGCCAGTATAATGGACAACAGCCATATAATAAATATTTTAAGTGTAACATCGACCTTACAAGAATTACGCAAAGGAAAATATCTGTTATCAAGGCGAATTATATTTGAAACAATATCTAAATTACACAAACGATTCTTCCAGAAGCAAACACTTGTAATTATCTGAGTTATTCCTGCAGCTGTCATCACAATATTTTCGTAAATATATCCAGTTGCATTTAATTCTGGACCAAAATTCACAGAATTGCTTTCTAGTTTATAAACTAAAACCATACAATACAATGAAGACACATTGAAAAAAATAAATGCAGCTAGAGTTTTTCTAGTGTCGGTTTTTTTACAAATTATTTTTGATTTACTTTTATCACAGGACCATGGGAATAGACCGAAATATTTTAAACCCTTAAGGCATAGAAATAATCCTCTACGTATTTGCATTGCACAAGTGTAAAGGTCTTCCCGAACTAAAAAGTTGTTTATAAAATGTTTCGATTTAGGTTTCGATTTTTTTTTTTAATTAAATTTCAACGGAGAAATTAATATTGCTTAATTGATTTTTTGTTTCCGAAAATTAAAAATAAAGATAAGAAAACAATTAATTTAGAAATTCAATTGCATTTTTCAGACATAAATATTTCTTTTTCTAGATGTATGTATGTTGTAGATGTCATTTACCACTTTTTCTTATAACGATAGAGAAGAGGGGAGGTTTTATAAATTTAATTACGTAAAGGGCAAACGTTTGAATGGAAATTAATATTTAATTATCCGTCTTTTTTTGAAAAAGTGAACAACAGTCACCAATAACAATAATTTTCTTTGACTGTATAAACTTTTTTGTTGTTATTATCTGCGTGTGAACATTTGCCAAACTGATGGCTATTCACTGCTTCAGAGGACATGGACGAATGTATTATTGTAAAAACATTGCATTTCAAAAATTTCAGTTTTCAGGATCCCCAGATTCTACCTACATATTTTTTTCAATATTTACACCCGTTCAATTGAAAAGGTAAACATTAACAAAATGTAGGACTTTTAGAGTGGCTACCATATTCTCCTGGATTGGAATAATGTTGAAAACGTGTGGTGGCTATACTAGCTAGAGAACTATATGAATTCGAGAAGCAGTTCGATGAAAACATATCTTTGATTATTGCGATTCAGACAGCTTGAAGTGAAATTTTCTTTAACTACCTCAAGCAATTGCATTTTATTCAATGCCACGTAGAATTTATTAAGTTATTTCACAAAAAGTTGCAAGCATCTCATTACTAATACATTTATCAAATACATTTCTTTTATTTATTGTTTTACGTAGACTATTCTATTTAAAGCCCATTTACCTATTCCAATAAACCAAAAAGAAAAAGATCACAAGATTTCAATCTGAGTGTGGAACCAAAAGTAACGGCATAATTGAGTTTGTGTTTTTATTGTTCTCTAAAAAAATTTATTGACTTAACTTAGTTGAGAGCAATAACTATAAATGGTTATCAAAAAGTTTTTGTCTATTTAATTAAACGGAAGTGTACGATAACGACTTTAGATAGTAATATAGGAAATTTTTCTGAAACAAATAAAAAAAAACATTATTATATTTCGAGGGTTAACTCTTATTATATTTGAATCCTATTTTTGTGGGCTTCAGGTCTTTCTTTCTTTAATTATAATTTTTTTAGACGACGTTTCGTACGTTTTTACGTACTTCCTCAGGTCTCAAAAATTTTTAAAAATTAATATTTATTTTTGCTAAATATATATATAACACTTACATTCTGTCCTAAAAATTATTTGAAAGAAGAATTGTGTCGAAACGTCGTCGTCTATAAAAATATAATTAAAGAAAGAAAGACCTGAAGCCCACAAAAATAGGATTCAAATATTATATTGAATAAAAAAGGTCACGAAAAAGAAATAATTAGTTAACTCCTTATTCCACATGAAAAAAAAAAAAAAACAATTTTTATCAGCGGGAACGATAAATGTTGCAGTTGTTTTTTAATTGTTGGGCATTTTTGTTTCACATTGTGCTGTGCAGTGCACTTACGTTACGTTGTTCGTTCAATAACAAAAATTCAACGATTAAGGTAAGACTGCACCCGGTCGAACTAAGGCTGCTTTTAGACAAACGCGATTTTTATCCAGAGGCTCCATTATGAGAAAAAAAGTTGAAAAAAATCATTGGAGGGATTTTTTAAAATGTATTTATTTAAGTATGTATTTATTTATGTTAAAAATAAAATCATTTACCCATTTTCGAAATGTCGGATTTTCAAAAAAATAATTTTTTAAAATCCAAAATATGTCGCTTTTTGAAAATTTTGCTGCAATATTATTTAAACTCATTAGAACTTCTTGTGTAAAAAAAATTCATTAAAATCATTTCAACAGATAATGATGAGGTAGTCGAAAACAAAAAAAAAAAAAAAAATGGTTCTATGAAAGATATCATTTTTAACCGATAGATACATTTTTTTTTCAATAGTATGTTAGATCGTACTAAAATTAACTCACATATAAATTTTATCAAAATCGTAGGAGCCATTTTTAAGAAAAATTATATTTTCCGCATAGTAGTTTTTAAACTCATGTATGGAAGGTACCGTTATTTTTGGGCATAAGAATAATCTTTATTTAAAATCTGCTAGATAATTTAAAAAACTGCTAAATGCCAAGTTTAATAAAAATCGACACAGTCGTTTACGATTTAAGAGGTTCTCAAAAAAATATTTTGAAACTTTTTTTAAAAATTCAACAAAAAAAATGGAAAATTTTGGTATACAATTCTTTTAATTTAATTAATTTTAATTTTTGTCTATAAAAAAATGGTCAAAATCAAGTATGGGAGATACCATTCATAATTCATAACCATTTTTCCAAAAAATGTTATCCTTTTTGCAAAAAAAATTACTGATTTTTTTTTTTTAATTTGTGGGCACGTTTTTGAGAAAAGTAAAATTTTCATAATTTGGTACAAAAAAACTACGGCAGGTACCGTTATTTGTGTTTAAAAAAAAAAACAAAAAACACGTGTCGGGGAAATGCCCAAAAACAGATAGGTACCAAGTTTAAAGAAAATCAATCCATCCGTTTTGGCTGCAGCCGAAAGGACAGGACAGACAACCAGACATGATTGCGAGACTCACTATCACTATCACCGTTATGTCGACTTTGATCAAAATCTCGAGTTCGATTTATTTACAAATCCATAACTTGCCATATAGTATCTACTTTGTATCGCAAGTAAAAAGAGATGAGCATACAACACTGTTATCCTTAGGATCCGTAAAAATTTTTATACATGAGGTCTTTTTAAATTGAAATAATACTGCCTAAAAATTTTTAAATAAATATTTTTTTGATTTAAAAAAATTTCTGAATCTATTTGAAAAATCAATCCTTAAACGACTTTTTTTAATTTGGTTTTTAGATGTCTATTATTAAATGCTTATCTACTTAAAATTTCCATTTTTTTAAATGTAAAAGATGTTTAATGTAGGTATGTAAATATAAATACGTATGTACATATATAATATATGTATGTATATAATGTAAAAATACCAAAAATGTTTATTTAAATTTAATTTTTAATAGACAAACTCAAAACAAAAACAAATTTCGATTTTGTTAGTAGATCGAATTTTGGTGATTGTCATCAGGTTTCAGATACCCCCTGCAATTTTGTTTACCTCTTCTGTAAAATCTTGAAGAAAAACAATAGATGGAAACAGCATAAATTGTACCACACCTAATAAACACAAATTCACTATAATAAATACAATTCTTCCGAAATTGAAAGAAGTCTTAATATCAAATATATCATTAGCATAGAAAGATCCAGCTTGACTGTTGGTGAGAGCGCACCCAAGCATAAATATTAATGGAATTCCACATAATGAACTTATTTTCACTTCACATAAATAATTAATTTCACTTCTTTCTGTAAGAAACTGTTTTAATAGAAACTTTTCATTTGAAATAGCAGTTCTTTGAATTTCTTTATTGATGAACATTAGTCTTTCCTTCATTATTAATATCAGTGACGCGTAAAATATTAAAATTAACCCACTAAAGATTAACTGTAGTTCAAAAATTATAAATTCGTAGATGTAGAATATGTTCAAATCTTCAGTCCAAGTGAATAAATAAAATGAGTTTGCAGAGCATAGAAAACAAATGCCAAGATATAGTAAAAAATAACACAATGTCACTTCATTTCGACATTCATTTTCTCGTAAATTATTTAAAAAATTCTCTTCTTCAATCTTCAAAATATAATTTATAATACTAAGCATTTCATGTTTTTGTAAATAAAACAACAAATTAGCAATAACTTGTGATAAACCAGCAATAACAGATCCATATTTTTCGTAGTTTTTTGAAGTATTTGCGTAGTTATCATAGGATGAATAATCTAAATTACAATGGGCAAAATAAAACGATAAAACTGCCAATGTTAGATTAATTGTACAAAGGACAAAAGTCAATAACAGACGTTCACGGGTTTTTGAAATTAACTGAAAGTGACCGTTTTTATGACAAATCGGTAGCAATCCTGAGATTTTTAAACAAAATATTTGAAGCAAAATTCCTTTACGAATAATTAATCTTTCCATGGCACCAACTGTTAATCTACTGAAATTATTCATAAAACAGTTAGTACATTTGTAAATTGAATTCAATAGACTCATTAAATTAATTATGCTTGAAATATGTTTACCTAAGCATTAAGCGTATAGGAAAAAACAAATAGTTTTACGATGACTTTATTCAATAAAATATTTGGTACAATAAATGTTAATTTTTTGATTAAGAAAAGTGTTGACTGGTTTTTATGTTTGTTCAGTGTCTTCGAAAAAATTAAGACACAAAAAGAGTAAATGAAATAAGGCCCTAAAGTTTGGGCAGTTTTTCTTAATGAAATGCAAAAAAAAGGACAATTTGTAATTAACTTGAACAAGTTTGGGAACAAACAAGCATTTCAGTATTTACAACAAAAAATAAAAATATACCTAAAAACAAAACAAAAATAATAAATAGTTAAGTACCTACTTAATTTAAAAGTTTAGCTCAAAGGATCTGTTAGCTTTTGTATTTTTCTTCGCAGTGTATTTTTTTTAAGATGTCATCCCGCCCCACTTCTTAAAGAAGTCTTAAAATCTCCACAGTAATAATCATAATTGCATTTATGTTATTGTTATCAACATTGCCTCCCGCAGACCTTTACCGTGTTCTGTTTGAACAACAACGTATAATTCTATAGAAAACAAGGAACGCGACGGACATTTAGTATATTTTCGTACTTTACATTTTCTGCATCAAAGTTTTTGAAAATTTCAACCCATTTCTCACTTGGTGACAAATTATCTGTTTTCCATTTTTCAATTTGTTCCTTACTTGCATATTGTTTTACGCAAGAAAACTCGTCAAATAATTCATTATGTTTGATTTTTATAATTTTTTTAAATTCCAAAACATAGGAAAGGCTTTTTCAATAGAGTGCAAAGAAACAAATAATAAGAAAGTCATACGAATTTATCAAATGGACTTGGATGAGAGTTTGCGATTCATTCGAAATAGCAAAAACCTACTTACAGAACTGAATTTTATATAAACCAGTGCTGTCTTTATTTTGTGTTTGAGTAATTTAGAACTGAAGTAACTTACTTTACTGTGTAGATCATAGAAAAAAGGTTTCAAAGAAAAAAAGGACAATTTAGGAAAAAGAGGACAAATTACTGTCCTACTGGACACGATACCGAAAAAGAGGACTGTCCTCTAAAAAAGAGAAGGGATGGTTACCGTACATATGTCTCATTTTAAAAAAATTGAAAGAAGGCCCTTGAAATAAATAAAATAAGACCATATTTTTCTCTTTCATATCTTATTACTTTTAATGAGAAATTAATTTATTTATATACATACATTATAATAATTGTTTTTCGGAAACGACTACAATAGTTATGATGAAATTTTTTATATTAACGCCCACTTTTATTGCTCATACCTGGTTTCTCAGAAATGATTCTATAGTGATTTAAAATAAATGTTTAGTGTTTGTTATTATTAAAAAGGAACAAAAAATAGGAAGTGTTTTCCCCACCCAATGCCACACCTACTTTTCGTATATGTTGTTGGTTTCTCTGAAACGCTTCTTCCAATTTGAATGAAATTTTCAGTGTTTTTTATAACAACACCCACTTTCGAGCCCACTTTTCTTTTGGGTAGTTTTTTTTCGGAAAGGATTTTAATGATTTAAATCAAATTTTCAGAGTTTGTACTTATTAACAACGCCCAGTTTTCCTTCGTTTGAAATTCAAAATAAAATTTTCAGGGTTAGTTCTTACTACTAATAAGAAAAAAAAATTAGAAAATATTTTCCCCCAAGCTTTGCAACACCCAGCTTTATTTTACATATATAATCTACATACATATCGTATAAACCATAAACTGTAATATCCAAAAAAATAAAAGTATTAAAAATAATAAAATTGTATCAAAAATAAAAATAAAGAAAAAGTACGCATACGCCATAGTGTACTAATGTTTTTTTTAAAGGTAACTTTTTGATAGAAGATTTTTTTGATCTGGAATATTTAAGAGTCCAAAACATTTTAAAACATGTAATTTCATAATGAGAACTGGTTCGGTCTTTGGTTAAAAAAGCTAAAATAATTTTTTTTTATGAGCCAATTCCATCTGAAAATAAACACTTTTTGAACTTGGATATTTCAAGTATTTTCAAGTTGAATTCTTTCAAATAAAAAAAAATGCTACAATTCTTATTTATTGCCCTATATTAAATCGGTCTGAAATAATTTTAAAAAAAATGAATATACCTAAGCCACGAGATACAGAATACGTGCATTTCAATAACTTGTGAATTTGCGAGAATAGAAATCGATTAAATAACCAAAAATAAAACCTAAATGGAAACATATTGTGTAAGCAAACGAAGGCTTAAAATATGAACCTTAAGTTTGAATTTTCTTGCTTAAAAACCTTTGTACCAATATCTTTTTGTATTCACAAAGATCTTAACTAGAACTATAGCTAAAAGTAGAAGCAATGACAAGCTAGCTTTTATCTTCTTTCTATTTAATTGTTTATCCTCAAGCCAGATGAGCGAGTAATTGCTAGTGAGTTGGCTATACATACATATATATATATAAGTATGTATATATACATATATATATATTATCGTATGTACATTAACTATGAAATTTCTATTTCTATTTGCCTCACTCTATCCTTTACTCATTGTTCTACTCGCTTCGAAAAAAACACACTGCCAGTTGACAAGTGAGTAAAAAACCTTAATAGTAAAAATATTTTATAAATTTATGTATATGTAATGTACCTTATGTTTCATGTTTCCGGTTAATTTCCTTACCTCATTTGACACATCCCGATGAAAAACCATCATAGGAAAAACCATAAACTGTAATATCCAAAAAATAAAAGTATTAAAAAATGCCACGATAGTGTTTCTTTGCTGCGTAAATCCGGCATGATCAAACATCGAAAGACCGTAGTATGGTCCGATTGGTCCATTTAAAAGAACACCCGCCAAAATAAAAAGAATTGCCAAACCATATAATTTACTTATATCAGCTTCACATAAATTAAGAATTTCTTTTCGATCAAAAAGCATTTGTTCCAATTGATATTTTCCACTGAACGACAAAAATTGATTGTTTTTCGAAATAAAATAACATTTAATTTCTTCATTAATACAGGCTAGTGTTTCATTTAAAATTATCAGTAATGATGTGTAAAATATTTGAATAAGTCCACTTAAAATCAATTGGCTTAAATATATCATTATTTCATAGGAATACATTTTATTCCACGTTGTTAAACTGCTGAAAATATATGTCATATTTAATGCACCAATAACACATACACCGATATAAATTAAAAACAAACGGAATGTGACGTTTCTTGTGAAATTCGGATTTCTTTTTCGAACATATTTACTTTCGAAGAACAAAACACATTTTATTATTCGAAGATTGAGTTCTCTCCATGAATATAACCACAAATTTGTAGTTATTTGTGATAAACCAAGAACAATATTGGCATAAAATTCATATGTTACACCAGTTAGGTTAAAAGTATTCGCCAGTTGATGATATGGACTTAAAATGCAAGACACGACTCCGAAAAATATAATTAAATTTGTAACAAATAAAACGAAATGTAGGCTCCAAAGATGAGATTTTTTGTTAATTAACTTTATTTCACAGTTACGAATGTTAACAGGTAGAAGTCCCCAATACTTGAGACACCACAATTGAATAAGTAATCCTTTGGGAATACACATCGCACAGGAGACCTTGCTAAGGAGTAATTACTTAAAGAAGAAAACAAGAATTGGCTTTCTTTGGTAAACCTAAAAATTTTTTTTTTCTATTTTTAATTACACAAATAGAAGACACTCCATAACTCCATAAAGAAATTAATTTATGGTAATGGTTTTAGTTGCGATAGTAAATGCGAAAGGTAAAAATATTTTGATTGACATATGATTGTCGAAATAATTGGGTTATTATTATTGTGAATTTTTTATGAATATAATTCTTAAAGTAAGAACCTCGTGTTTTATAATGTTTTTAGGTTAACGAAATTATGATTTCAAAAATTCCAGACAAAACATGTTTAGGTATGTCTAATTTTTTAAATTTTAATAAAAATTGCTATAACAATTAATGTTGAAGTTGAACTTTATTGAGGCGTTTATAAATCAATACATTTTTCTTCTTAAAAACTAAAATTTAACAATTTGTTCGACTTAAAGATATGTCTGACTTTATCAATTATTATTAGATAATCTTACATAAACGTTTGAGACATTTAAATCGTTGACTTCAGTTTAAAATTATTTAAGTTATTATTTTCTTTATTGACGTTTAGTTTCAACGTAAAGGAAGGTCCAGTTATTTAAGACATATTTTTTACAAAATTCGGGGAAAACTTGATTTGTAAAAAATTACCCATCGATATTAGTTCTGCTAACATTTTTCAGGGGGGGGGAGTAACAATACAAACATCTAGATTCTAGAATCTAGCCAATAGAATGTAGGCGCTTAAATACAGTTGCTAGAATTTTTAACGCTTAAATTTAGCCCACTATACAAAATAGCTAGAATCTAGGTTCAAGAATCTAACCCCTAGAATCTAAACTCTAGAATCTGGCTAATATAATATAGCCACTTGAATCTAGACACTAAAATCTAGCTACTAGAATCAAACTGCAAGAATCTAGGTGCAAGAATCTATACACTAGAATATGGTCTTTAGAATAATACAGCCGTTAAAATCTAGCCATTCGAATCTTTCCACTAAAGTCTAGTCGTTAAAATCTAGCTACTAGAATCAAACTTCAAGAATGACTGCTTTTAGACGACTGAAATTTCTATCCGCAATTCTCTTTTGAGTTTCTTTCCGATTGCAGCATCCATTTATACGCTGCATATTTTAATACCTGCAATTTTTGTTAAATGAGAAGGAAATATATCTCCTCACTCTTTACTCCGCTTATGTCTCAAACAATAAGAAAAAGCACAAAGAAGAAAGAGCGATAACTCTGCTCAACCTCTGCAACTTTGTCTACCCCTAGTACCTAGAACTAAGATGCTAAAATCTAGGCACTAGAATCTGATAATTCTGACAATCTAGCCACTAGATACTATCGCTTTGAACAATCATTTTCTCTTGCTTCTAGCTATGACATTAAAACTGTCCTAGGTTTTTGTTGAACTGACATCTTCCATTACACCGCCTTTCATAATCGATTGAGCCTGATTGACTTTGCTACGGGCATCAGAAGGATTGAATAGCATTTATTTTAATTTACTAAAATAGTTATGGTTCAAAAATTAAAAATTAAACTAAATTAAAACACAAGAGTAGATTTTCTTAACCGTGAATAATGTAATATTTATTTTTATTTAATAAAGCATATTTCCACAAAATTTGAAAATAGTTAGACAGTGTGTAAGTAGACAAAAATCTAATAAATATAAATAAATACGACTGTTATTATTGAAAACTCCAGCTAGGGCATAGACAATTTTTAAAGAAACATTATAGGACGCTTTGTTTGTTTTGGGAAGAAAACTATCTGGATAATTTTTTGGTTCCATCTGTGTAGACAAAAACGAAGTAAATGATAGGGGGGATATGACAGAGAGAATTTATTTAAAAATAATCACAGGTTTTGTATAAAGAAAATTTAAAGAAAAACCTTTCTTATATTTAATATTAATAATTTAAATATCAACTTACTTCTTCCCTCAGATCTTCATAAAATATCATCAATGGAAAAACTACTAATGGCAACAATGATACACAACCCTTAAAAGTAATAAAAAATCCATTAAGCTGCACTTTTTTCGAGTCCCACATTAAGATTGTGTAAAATGGTCCTGCAGGTGCGTTAATCAATACCGCACACAAAATCGAAATTATTGGTGCACCATACAAAGAACTTATATCAATTTCACATAATTTTATCATTTCCGCCCGATCAACTAATAATTCTTTCATTTCACACTTCACAAGATTTCCTTTATCACTGCATAAAATATTGCTAATTTTATCGTTGATAGAAATCATAGTCTCATTAATTAGCACAACTAGTGATGTATAAAATGTCGAAATTAAACCACTGAAAAACATTTGCAATGTCAAAATTAAAAGCTGACACATTCCAACTGCATTCCAAGCATGAGTTTTAAAAAATAAGTAAAAAATTGTTATCATACAAAATAGAAACACTGTCAAATAAATTCCAAACAAATATAAAGTCTTATCACTGAGAATGTTGAATTTTGTTTTTGTAGAATACTTATTTTCGAAAAACAGTACACTTCTGATGATTTTGATATTAAGTTTCCTGCCGAAATAAAGGCAAAGATTAGCAATAACTTGGGTTAGTCCAGAGACAATATTACAATAAAATTTATGAGTTACTCGTGTAATACTATCACCATCTATCGAATACCAGTAATACGGTGTCGTTCCAAATAAAAATATACACGAAAATAATAAACCACTTGCAGCAGAAAAAATTGCTAAGCTTGCATAGTATTTTAAATTTTTTGGTTGAAAATCTAGGCGATGATTACAGATTACAGGTAGAAATCCCATAAAACTAAGCCACTTCAGCTGAACGAGTAAACCCTTTCGAATTATCATTTTTAACTCTCTATAATTTAGCAGTTGATGAAGTTCTTAAGCCCAAAGTATTATTGAATTTTTTTGACATTCGAATAATCATAATTTGTTAATTAATATTTAATTTAATTATTTTAATAGGTTTATTCGATGAGATGATTTTCTTTTAATATTGATTATGAAGTATAGGTATATCGAGCATTAATAAAGTTAAGAGACTCATTAATCTATTCTCGAAGCTGTGATAGATTTGAGAATAGGCATACTTCAGGTGCTCAAAATTTTTTACAGATACTTTTAGTGGCGATAAAATGCTTTATAAATGGAGATGTCTCTAGTCCCGCCTTTAAGTACTAGCACAGTGATAGTTAACTCTACTGGCGTTTGTATTGTTTTTAAATGCAAATGGTTGTTTTGGCGATTCAGCGTATTAAAATTGGATTTAATATTGTTTCTTTACTGTTTTTTCGGAAGCAGTTCCTCTTTGATAAATTCTCGATAAAATATTTTTTGATTTAAAAATATGGTTAATAAATTTTTAAACGCAATATTGTGTCAACTATTTGGAAGCACTAATAATTGCAAAAACCTGAAACGCAGTTTTCTTACAATGGGGGCGTTCAATCCATTACGTCTGTCATCTGAATTTTTAGAGCTTCTGATTGGAAAGCTGTCATAAAAAGTCAGATGACTTTTAGTAACTTTTATTAACATTTAGTTACGTTTCATCTGGTTTTTCAGAAGAGAAATTGGGGGCGTTCAATCCATTACGTCTGTCATCTGAATTTTTAGAGCTTCTGATTGTTACGTTTAGTTAGGATACGTTACGTTTCATCTGGTTTTTCAGACAAGAAATTCTCATCTGAAAATTCAGATGACAGTTATTTGTGGTGGGGGAAATGCCAAAGCAGTTGAAGTACTACACATAAAGTTAAACTTAATAATTTTCACTGTGGTTGGTGATTTTTTTGCTATGTTTTGGTCATGTAAATTAAATATTTATTTCAATGAATATTGTTTATTGTTTAGTGAGTTTTTCAAAAATCTTCCCAGAATTTCCTAGACGATTATGTTGAAACAATTTTATATTGAAATTTGGATAGTTTTGTATTATTTTGTTGGTCATACATCTCAATATTAATATTTGAAAAACAAAAAAAAATAATTTATGGCATTCTATGAAAACACTTTTAATGAAATTTATAAAATCGTTTGCTGATTTAGTTAAATTTTTCATATAATTTCATCCTCATAACTACTCACGATGAATATTTAATATACGAATATTGTAATGAAAGTTCTATTTTATTTCGATTCAATGCAAATCCTATAGGTAAATGCAAGAATTTGACACAATGATTTTTGACTGAAATTTAAGATTTTTTTTGCGTTCAACGACATAAATTCAGAATTCTGAAAATTCAGATGATGGATGTAATTCATTGAACCCGCCCAATCACTTTGGTCATTACAGGTACGAAGTTTAATAACAGATTATCCATTTTCGAGAAAATTTGAAAAACGGAAAACGTTCTGTGGCAGTGCTTAAATTCCCCTCATACGTTTGCACTAACGAGCACTTATTTTCATAATAAAACTTAATAATTTAAATGTGCTGCTGCCTGAACACAATCGAATGCTGCAACTGGAAAAGCTATGAAAAAGAGTCGTACGTGATATTTTTTACGTGCCCCAAATGCAGCTGTATACAGGTTTGTGTATATTAAAACAAAAAAAATTATAACATTATCAACATATGTTATTTCCGATATTTTTTCTTTTATTAATTTAAAATTTTTTTCGCAAAAGCAATAACCACAAAAAGCTTCAGTATTTTTTTTATTGTGTTCAGGCAATAATATTCTAACTACGACGCACGGTAGTTTGACAGATGCCGTCGCGTTGCCTCCAAAACAACATGTCTGCCTAAAGCTAAAGTACAGACGATTGTCAGATCTTACAATATTGTCAGAACTGTCAATGGTCTGACAATAGCTGACAATTGACATATTTCTTACAATGAAAAATTGTCCGTTCACATGGTTGGTAGAAAGTCTAACAATTTGATTGTTAGCTCTTGTCTGATAATTTTCGGACAGTAATATTTCTGACAAAATTGTCAGCTTGAAAATTTTCTGTTCAAACGGTTGACAGATCTATACATCATTACTTGGCGGAGGTTCTGCAACACTCCCATCGATTTCCTCTGCATTAAATAAAGAATTTTTTTCTTCTCTCCTTTTCATCGTCGGGTTCTTTAAGAATTGGTGAATTTGCGTTTTCCATGGTAACATTTTCGACCATTATTGCCTCCATTGTGAGATTTTTTTTATCTATTTTTAGTCAGAAATGCGACAAAAATTCTACAATATGCTAAAAAGAATTAATAAAAGACAAATGGCGGCCAAGCATAAGCACTTAATTTTTTCCGAATAAAACTACACAACACAAGGAATTGGTATAAAATATAATTGAAGTGAGTTGCTTTATAGATATTTTCGTTTTGAGTTTATTTATTCAGTTGTGGAAAAACTACAAATTTCCAAGACAAATGTTTTTTTTTTCCCTCTCTTTAACCAACTCGACTCTAACCGATGGATTTCATTGACATTTCGAACAATGAAGAAATTGTCAGCAATTGTAAGATGTTTTCAATGAAAACATGTGACAATGACCAATGAGTCTGACAGTGTCCTAATCGTCTGACAATGATAAAAATTGTGTGTTCAGACGATTGTAAGATACCTGAGAATTTTTTGTCAGAATGTAATCTGACAGTTACCTGACAATGACGTTTCTGACAATATTGTCAGACAAAATTGTGTGTTCAGATGATTGTAAGATATTTGGGACAGTTTTTTCACTGACAGATCTGACAATATTGTAAGATCTGACAATCGTCTGTACTTAGCTTAAGATTATCAACATCGATCCGTCCCTATTGGAAAATTCTTTTTCTGTAACTTTAAAAACCTCGAAATGTGTGAATCCTAGAATTTAAAGCCAGTTGTTTTACAAAACTAAATAATCTACCAATGGACAACATATTATTAATTATTATATTGCGCTTAATACTACTACGTTTTTTTTATTAGAGGCCAAATGAGATAATTTCGCAAATTATATCTAGAACAAATTTTTTCATATTAAATTAGGTAATTTTGAATTTAAGTTTGACAGTTAATCGCTTTTTGTGTTGTTTCCTTTTTCTGTTTTTCTTTTTTATACAAAGAATTTTGACATTTTCAATGGATTGGAAACTCGATTTTTTGCTTCTTTTGACATAGGAATATTTACATTTACATTTTGAAGATAACTGTCAAAGCTGAATCTACATGCGGTAGAAACACTGTATATACATTTGATTTTTTTTAACTAATCTAAAGTGAAATATTCCTACGGATGAACTAATACTTATTAATGCGCATTTTCGAGTCGTAAGCAATAATTTTAAAGAACTGATAGTTGTATTTGTACACTGTTTGCTCGGTAGGGCAGGGTAGTTCGCCCTGTCGAACACGGTTAACAATAGCCGTATTTTATTATCGCTATAGAAAATAAAATATAGATTATCCCATGAAAATAAAACAATATGGATTAGAGGACAACAGAACTATATTATCCATCTGTTTTTTCCTTGTGTTTGTTTATTTTAACTGTATTTCTTACTCTTTTTCTTTACGCTATAGTTTACACTACTACCTTACGTTATGCAAAACTAATAGCCATCTACCCGCCAGAGAAAATAAGAAAGAAAACAAGAAATAACTCTTGTACAGTTATCCAGCTAGCTTGGGTTCGAGGAACTGATAACTTTGTGTTATTTTAATAGTTTGTGACAAAACAGCTAATACAACAACAAACCAACCAACGTTTATCCATTTTTTTTTGGATAGGTAGATAGCCTATCTGAAAGTTTCTCGAACACAAGGATTGTCTACATAGTTGGATGTATCTCCTTATTAATAACCACATTTCATCAGTCGTCGTCTCATATATTCACTGACATCCCTGTAATCTGTCAATTTCGTGAACTTTCCTCCTTTTGTACTCCATTATAATCTGCCTTATGTACTTATGGCTGCAGTCAATTACTTTAATTCTGTGCTCTCTTTCTATAAATTTATCAACTGCTACAAAAAATAATTTTAAGCAAGTAAACAGTGTTGTTCGAATTTTTTACATTACGTTTTTTACATAGTTTTTTACGTTAGTTTTTTACCTGCTCTATTTTTACTATGCTTATGTAAAAAACGTAAAAATAAAAAAGTAAAAAAAAAAAACGTGGAACGGTTCTGTCGATGTCAATAATTGAATTTGATCTTAAAGTACTCGTTTAATCATATAATAACACAATAACACACATAATACACAATTCAACACATGGCACTTGAACGACCGAAAAGTTTTTTTTATTTATTTAGATTTTGACAGATAATGACAATGTCTCTCATTTTCTCTCTTTTTTCTCAGTTATTTACCTTTATTACGAGTTTTTTACGTTTTTTACGGGTTTTTTACGTTGTTTACACTTATTTACGTGTTTTTTACCTACTTTAACGTAGAAAAGGTAAAAAATAGTTTTTTACATGGATTTGAACATCACTGAGTAGATCCAAAAAAGCAAGCAAAAGTGCGAAATCTCACTGAGGAATTACGTTCAGATTTCTGAGATTGCTGAGATCTCTGAAATTTCAGTGCAGCCTGAGAAACCTAAACTGGCTAAATATTTAAATTAAAAAAATAAAAGTTAAAACACAATTTAAACTTACTTCACATTTTAAGTTATTAGCCAAAAACGACATAGAATACAAAACAAATCTCAAACAATTCCAGGCAATAGGCGAAAACGATAATTTAAAAACCGAATAAAAATCTCTTAATTTCAAATCGAACAAAGTAGTAAATAACAAAAGTGGCACCGATGTCATCATCATACAAACATGAAAAGTTAACATAATAATCCCAATACCGTTCACATAGCTCACATCGGTCACACACAACCTTACTAAATCATTTCTCAATTTTAACAAAGTCTTGATTTTATATTCACTTAAATTGCTACAAGTATTAAGTTCATTATTTAGCATCTCGAAAATGTTTCGTATAGCAACAACAATGCAGGTATAAAATGATAATAAAATATTCATATATGTATATTGAATAATTGCCAAAATTATTACAAGTAAAGTCCGATAAAATTGCTACGGATGCATAATGTTATTTAAAATAACATTTAAAATCATCACGATTGTTATAAACACTGTTATCCAGAATGTCTTTTTCAAAATCTCTTTTTGTTTATCAGTTTGATAGAATTCGAAAATTTTCAATATTACTGTCATTATTTTTAAAGTTCGTGATCGATTGCAGAACATCCAAATTGCTATTGAGGACTCTGTCAAAGCCGCCAGACTAAATTGAATTCGTGTGGCTGTAATGTTTATGTCGTCTTTAAAGCTAAAAAAGAAAGTTTGAAGAACGAATTCTAAAATTATTTTAAATGATAAAAATGATGCTAGACTTTTGATAATGAGGTAGAATTTCGCATATGTATTATCAAATTTTCTCGTTTTAAGTTTATTTAAATTTGAGTCGTATGTTGCCGAAAGTAGTCCAACTAATTTTGCCAATGTTAGAAAATATTGCAAGTACTTCGGAATAGACATGTTGTAATGATGGTGAACAAATAAACACTGACTAATATTGTTGACTTATTGAACATTTTTATGTTATATTGTTTTTTTTTTTTTCAATTGCAAATTACTTCCATTCCAAAACGAATACCTATTCTCGAAATAATTTTATTAAATTGTTATAAATTTCTTTCAATAATATTGTCCTGGTAAAAAATTGGAGGTAATAATACCCCCCAAAATGGAAAACTATTAAAATCATTTTAGTGGAATTGGATTCAGGTGATTAATATGTGACATTTTTTTTTAACTTACCTACACTCACTCAGTGGATAAATTATAATTTTTAAAATATAATTATTAGCACATTCATGATTATATTATATTGCCAGTCGTACTTATTAAATTTCCTTAAAACACTCTTGGACAGTTGTCGAGCTAGCTATAGCTAGTTGGAAACCTTCTTATTTATAAACGCACTCTAATAGTTTTTTTTTTTTTAATAATATGTTCTCAGACATCTCTGTAATCTGTCAATTCCACTGACTTTTGGATAAATTCAATGATCTTTTCATTCATTTCAAAATAACTATCTTGCTCATTGAACGTACCAACCTAATCTAACCAATTGCAGTATCTAATGAGAGCAAAACGTTACAGTTTGACGAACTTAAAATAATGAAATAATAAATATAATAAACCATTTCTCGTTGTCACATCGCATCATAAGTTGAAGCGAGAAATGCTTTATTATGTATTATTTCATTGTTTTAAGTTCGTTATTAACTGCCATGTTATACACTCGATACATTCACATTAAAACTTAAATCCAGATGTATTTACGTTGAATTTGTATAATTTAAATTCGAATTTAAGTTTTAATCTGAATTAATGGAGTGGAGTGGCCTTAAGAGAGGCAAACTGTGAAGAGATTTCGTAACGTGCATCGACTTTTCGTTATTGGGAAATGCGTCATGCCTGATCCACATACGACGAGGAAACGAGACGAGAGCGTAACGTGAAAATGCCATATCCTATCTCCTGCCCATTACTTCAGTTCTGCTAGCATCGTCCATCACCGTCCAGGATCGCCTTGTTGATCACAACACGAGCATTTATTTTCTCAAATTGTTTTTCATCTTTCTTTTTTTTTAATATATTTCTTTTTTTTTTGTATTGCTTTTCTTTAAATCACTTGAATCAGATTTTCGGACACCGCACTGAAAGCAAACAACCGAATGAATTAAAGTTGTTACAAAAAAAAAAAAAATCGTCGCATTGTGAATTGGGGAACGATTTTATAACGGGAAAAAGATGACAACGTTTCATGTCACCCTTTTGTATCGTTTCCTCGTCACATTGTGAATCAGGCTTCAAGTATAAGTTTGACAATCGCTGACAAATGTTTATAAATAAGACTTTGGAGTTATTTAGATAGATTTTTGGCTTTAAAAAAAAATGTGACACATTTTTGTAAGGTGTTTTCGAATATTTTTTTGTTTTTTAATTTTTCCTTAGAAAATTTTTCCGCCTGGGGAGAAAGATAATAAAATAATAAAATATAATAAAAAATGCTTGTATTAACTACTTAAAAAATTATTATTTTTTCAGCCCTACACGAATCGTTATATCCCCTGGAACTTAATTTCACTTTCGAAAATTTAGTTCTGAACTTTTTTTCGCATTGGACATCTTAGGTTGTATACCTAATGTACTGTAATAAGTAAAAACATACATAATATTCAGCTATAGTTTAGATTTGATCCATTACGAGAAAACTGATCGAAATGAAGTGAATCTTCAGCTTAATATTTTGATGACAATTTAAACTGAATTAAAATCACCCAAAAATATGTATATTAAAATTGCAGCGAACAACTAAAAATAGAATTTTAAAAGTAAAATGTGTAAAAATTTGGTAAAACTGAAATAAAAAAAGTTACCTTAAAAATGGGATGTTAATTCTGTCAAAATCTGTTTTGTTGTATATTTTTCAATAAGAACCTGTTAAATACAAATTAAAATTATTTTTTATCACATGTGTATTATATGTAGATATTTGTATTAAAAGTAAATTAACTTGCCATTTCTTCAAGAGATATTCCTCTTTGAGGGATCCTCTATATAATATTCTCGTTGTTTTGTTATCCAAGAAACGTTTAACAATTCCGCGGCGACTTCGATAAACATTCGCCGGTTATGAATTTAGTAGATATAAAAACTTTTTTTATGCAAATTAATTTTAAGCTTATAAATGCTTACAAAAAACACACTTTTTTTTTATAGAATTTGAAGTATTAGTAAATCTAACGAATGGAAAATAAAATAAAGTGACAAAACATCCCGCATTTTGCGGGATCCTCGCGCATTAAAAAAAAAAACATTAACAGATTTAACTTATTAGTTGTTAAAAATAAGTTCTATTAAAAAAATAAATAAAAGTAAATGTATGCAATTTGATTTTGATTTGAGGGTGTCGTCGTCGGTCAAGTACATTCTTACGTTATAGCTAAGTAGTGATTATTTTCAACTAATTTGATGTCTTTAAGTTTCTTAAATAAAACTGAATAGCAAACTAAATACAAACAAATACCAATGAATAATTGCTATTTATGATCCCAACCTTAAGCCTCAATTTTTTAGCCGTCACCTACATGCAGGGCTGAATTTAGAAAACATTGGATATTTGTTGACATTTTATGAGTTGTGCGGTGAGTAGTTCTTGTGGGCACTCGAGCAGCCATTTTTAATTTCTGACACTTCCAATTTTGGCAACCTGTGCAATATATTACCTTAGATTTGTGTAATGTGACCAACAAGACCATCGTCATGACGTAATTAAAAGTCACAATCTAAACAGAAACAAATTCACCTTAGTACTTCTGTTCTGCCAATTTCTACCAATTTTAATAGAAATTTCTGTGAAAGTTCAGTTTTAGAAAGTAAACGAACACACCTAGTATTTTAATTTAGGTTGTTTTTTCATTCTCGGGGGAAATTGAATTAAAAAAAAAAACGAAGTTGGTGCTACACAATTTTGATGTTAAATGCGTACTTACCTAAATTTAGCTCTTATCCCGGAGTTTTATCGTTGCCCCGGCGTGAATTGCCTCTTTTTTATCGATAATTTGTCTGATGAAAATCCGCGCGTTCAACACATGACAATTTACATCTGAAAATTCAGATTTCTGAATTTTTCTGGCTTCTGATTGAGCAGCTGTCATAAAAAGTTAGATGACTTTTAAAGTCATCTGACAGCTGAACAATCAGTAGCTGGAAAAATTCTGAAATCTGAATTTTCAGATGTAAATTGTCATTTATAGAACGAGCGGAATGTAATTTTTTTTCTATGATGGCGTTTATTTTTTAAACTCCCTCCGAGCATCAAAAAAAGTAGGTAAAGTGTACTTTTTATTTGCCTTATTTTTCAATTGTACTTTAAATAAACAAGTACAAGTAAACAGATTTAAAAAAATAATTGCGAAACATTTTAGACGATTATAAGTACGATGTTTAAGCATTTTCACTTTTCAGTATGATGCTATTTTAAACACTGGATTTTCCAAATTTTAAACGAGATAGCATCGTAGGTACTATCTTTTAAACATTTTATCAAAGTTAATATCACAAAAAGCCTATTTTATCTTTTTTGTATCATATTAACTCCAAATAACACTTTGACAATTAAAGAAGTGAAAATGGTATGTTTGCTTACGTTTTTGGTTGAACTGTCTGTCACTTATTTAGGCGTGATAAGCTGAAGTTTATTAAGAAAATAGGTAATGTATAATACCTACTAGTTAAAAAATGTTTAAAACCAATAAAATTTTCAGTAAAGAGCTTTAAAGTTGGTAAATTGTTAATAAGTAGTATCATGCTATTACCTAACGTACCTATTAATTTTGCGACAATTTATTTAATTAGGAATACCTACTTTTACTTGAGTTATACACGGATGTGATTTTAGCTTTAGAAAACCAGTTACATATTTGAGTACCAGGTTATAAATGGAAAACGAATCTGTGAAAAACTGTCTAACATTTGAGTTTGAAATTGTTAAGGTTTTATTTAACAAGTTAATGTTATTTTTGTGGCCAAGTCAAGTATGATTTGTACTGATACATATAATAAACATAATTTCTTGTGGGAAATTTTTCAAATCATTAATGTAAAACTACATTAAAACTCACCTCTTCATTAATTGTGTTCACTGCAAGTCCCATGCAATAAAATACAGTTGTTGGCAAACTTAAGTTTAAAGTTGTATTTAAAAAAACTGCGATTTTTACAGCACCTTGTAATTTAAAATCAACAAAAACCGATATAAATAGAAAAGGTACCGAAATCATAATAAGTAAATTATGAAGAGTTAAAGCAAACATTGCCACACCCAGTACTATATTAACATCAAAAATGCACAATCTCAACAAATCGTTTCGTTCACTCAAAATATTTCTAATTCGTTTAAGATCTGTTTGACTTTTTTTCACTTGCAATAATTTCTGCAGTTCTAAATTAAATGTTTCAAAAATTGTTCGAATTATAATTACCAAGCAATTATTAAAATTAAAAAATGCATTTATATATATTGTTTGTATTGAAACCAAAAGCCACGTAAATGCTCTAACATTCGAATCGAATAATCTAATGGTAAAGTCCAAGAGTGTATCAAATGTGACAAGTGCTATTACAAACATCGATATTCGAACATTTTCATAAACACTACAATTCTTAAGATTTCGTTCAAAATTTTCACGGTTCGTTGTCCATTGAAATACAACCAAAGTATGGTAAAAAATTTTATCAAACAACATAAAGCAATGTGATAGGTCATTGTCTTGGCATTGGTTTCGCTGTGACCATATTGAGCATTCAAATAATTCATGATGAAAATATAACCAATAAAAGTTAGTATTATAACCGAACAGATAATGAAAGCAACTAATTTTGATATTGTTTTATCGAATTTATTTGTAATAAGTTGTGCGGAATGTTTGTCATATGTGGCTGGGAGGATTCCAATGTACTTTCCGAGCTTTATAAATGCAAGCAAGTCCTTCGGGTAGGACATTCTGCAAAATACTGGAGCGATTCGGATTCGGAGGATACACTTAGGTAAATGTGTAAACTTAGTGACGAAAGATAAAATTTCTTAGATAGGAACAAAATTAATGGTTCGTTTAAAGTCTGTGTAAAAAAAATTATGACTAAGTACATAATAGTAAGTTGTGTTTTTGTTTTGTTTTCTTTTTTACAATTCCTTTTAGTCTTTCAAAAAAATAACACTTATCTAATTTCCTACCTGAATTTTGTTAAATTATAATAGTTAATTCAATTATGAGTTGCCCAGGCCCCAGGGTTATAATGACGCAATTTAAAACAAAATAAAATGTTTGTAATTATGTCCAATTTAGGTCATTAAATTGATTTTTTTTTTCTGATAATCTGCCAATGTTTATATGTCGGATTACTAATCAAAACTTTACTTAGACATTTTGAAACAAGTCCTTAATCTTTTAATTTAATGAATTGCATCTTAAATATAACATAATTATTTATTATTTTTAAGAAAAACAATTGTGTTGTTTGGTATTCAAAATAAATGAAGATTTTCGATTTTTTGTCATATTATCACTATTTTTCTACTACTGAAGTATTTGTGGATATCGTTTTTAATGAAGTCCAATTGCTTGCAATTTTCTTATTTGTTTTTTCCATGTCTTTAAATTGAATAAGAATAACCATGTATGTAAAGATTGCAGTAAAAATCTGAAAAAAAAATAAAATATTATTAAATAATTATTTTAAATAAATTGAATATATTTTTTACCTTAAATAATGTGCTTTTATTAAGTGGGAAAAATCCATATGCGGTTAAAATTGGTTTCTGTTGCATATTCTTCATTAAAAATTTATCAATCTTAAAAATGAAAATTGCATTTATAATAGGTACATAAAACAACTAAACGTTTTAAAAAGAATAACTTAAAATCAATTTAATTGCTTAAAACAAAAAATACTACAAACTAAAATAAAAAAAAATTAATTAAAATTTATAAAACTATTGGGAATATACCATTTTCTCCATTCCTTTGCCTCTTTGAAATATCCTAGATAGAATTCTGGATGTTTTATTTGTCTGCAAAAAATGTATGATTTAGTTATTTGTTATTAACTTATTATTAAAGAGAATGAATATAACTTTTATAAAAAGACATAAAAGACATTATTCAATGTCGTATTTTATAAATTAAAATGATATAAAAGTACGATACGAGGACAATCTAAAATTAAAACAAAAAAAACGTGAAAAACTGGAAAAATAGGACAAATTTTACCGGTTATGAACTTTAAATTTAAATTTCATAGGTTAGGAAACGGAACCCAATATCATATTAACTCCAAAAGGAAGCGAAAAACTAACGAAAATACATGAATTACAAATAATAACAAAAGATCATACTTTGACGGAAAAAAAAATTAGTAGAATGTTGTCTGTCACTGTGGTCCTAAATTTGTTTTATTTTTTTTATGTAAAGCTTAGTATAAAGTTCCTCCTAAAAAAAGAATACATATACTTTTTATGGGAGTGATATTATGGCAAACAAATTTGCTTGACCTTTAAAATTTTATTATCTAACTTTGAGCGAAACCTTTTGAAAAAAAATTATATTCACCACAAATAGTAACTTTTTCGCGCAAAACAATGTTGGTGACATTAAGAAAAAAAGAACATATTTTACCGTTTTTGAATTGGTTTTGATTGTTCGGCTTGTCGGTAGTGTTTTTTTTTTAATAATTGTTCTGATATTCGCCTTGTTTTGTTTTTTTTTACTTTTTTGTTTCACCACACACATTTTCTTCCGGAAAAAATATTTTTTTTTATCACCGTTTTTTTTTTTTTTCGTTTTAGAGAACTGGGTTTATACTCTGTCCAACAAAAATAGGCAGTACACGTCTTATGGGAAAGCTTTTTCAAAATCAGTAGCGTGCCATATTTTTGCACCATATTAAATTGAAATAACTACTCCACAAAAAGTGTTTGCCCGCCCGTGAATTTCCAATAGCATCTGACACAGACCCAACGTCTTATTCAAGGCACATCTGAGTGTGCACTAAATCATAGATTATGAATTATAAAGATTGGAAAGCTCGGCTGTCATTTTGGTTTGCCTACAAGCTGGCGGACGGTGGTGAGTTCATGTTTTTGCACTAGTGTCCATGTTTTAACGCACCCTAGTGCAAAAATATGAACTCACCACTGCATAAATTGTTGTTGCAATTCACATCTATTCATCGACACGAGATGAAATTACAAAAACAACAATGTAAACAAATGGGTTTTGGAGGGTGGAACGTACGAAAGATTCCTATCTTTATAATTCATAATCTCTGCACTAAATTGCTGTGGCCAATGGCGATTGGCTGCTGCTTCAGAGCAGAGATTATGAATTATAAAGATAGGAATCTTTCGTACGTTCCACACTCCAAAACGCATTTGTTTACATTGTTGTTTTTGTAATTTTATCTCGTGTCCATGAATAGATGTGAATTGCAAAAACAATTTATGCGGTGGTGAGTTCATATTTTTGCACTAGTGTGCGTTAAAACATGGACTGGACACTAGTGCAAAAATATGAACTCACCACCGTGTTTAGCTTGTAGGCAAACTAGAATGACAGTCGAGCTTTCCAATCTTTATAATTCATAATCTCTGATTCAGAGTTACCCGTGTCCATTTGCGAATTCGTTCAGTTTTTTTTCCTTGAGTTTTTGTTAAGGTGCTTTTGATTTTCGAGCTTTAAGAAAAAGTTTTTAATGATGAGTGTTATCGTGGAGTTTTTTTTTCACCTTTTTCCTTTTTTTTTTTTTAATGTGTGGAATATTATGTTAAAATGCAGTTACAAAATTTTAAGCTGTTTTCTTTGAAGTAGAACATTATTTGCGTAGATTTTCGAGGCGCGCGGTTAATTAATGTGAAGTGAAGTATTTTTATGTAAATTGCATTTTTAAAAGGTGTATTTTTTAAGTTTTGTGCAATTTGTGTTTTTAAGATTGATAGTTTAAAAAGGGCGGTAACCCTACATACTATTCTTTTATATTTGGGTTCATTTACAATATACACTACGACAATCCTGTGAAAGCTTTAATGAAGGACAGATTTATGCAATCCACCGTAGCCAGAATGAGAGGCAAACATCCTATCTTGCCAATTTTTGTTGGACAGAGTATAGTTAGATGAAAGAAAATTCAAGACAAAAAATTCCTTCTGGACTTTATACTGGACTTGTAATGCGGACCAACCAAAGTATTGTTGTCCAAGAAAACTTTGGCAAAAGTTCAGTAAACAATAGAATTTTCGGATTTCGGAGTTTTACAGTAACATGGTTACATAAAATAAAATAAAATAAAATAAAAATACTTGCTAGATCATAGATAAGTCTCAACGTGCTAAACTTACTTACTGCCGTCGTACATTACACGTTCTATAATTCTCATATCGATAACATTGATCGAGAAACGTTGAAAAATAAATTAAAACTCACGATTTGTCTCAATTTTCATCGTTTCTCGACTAATTTTTATCGATGTCAGTTACAGAACGTAGGCACAGATCATTTTAATGCAATTTCTTAGAAGAATAAATCGAGTTTTTATTTTATCAACGATTAAAGGAATCCAAAATTTGAAATTTTAATCATCACAACCAGAGTCAGAACCTTTATTATAGATTTTACCTATTATGAACAAACGGCCCTAAGTTAAAAACATGTTTTGATGTGAATTTAAACGCATTTAGATATCAAAATAGGAAAGAAAGAAATGCCTTGATTTTGAAAAACATTGATGATTCAGGTTCGACAAATGTTCTCACAGATTTTAACACCAAATAATTTAATCTTTAGAGTCTTCACGAATGTAAAAAAGAACCATGTAATCACGAGCATACGTGCCGAACAGAAAAACGAATCGTGTAATCACTGTCAATGAAGACAAAGCTGAAACTGGAATAATTGTCAAAATATTCAATAGACA
This sequence comes from Epistrophe eligans, assembly GCA_951394125.1. Taxonomy (NCBI): domain Eukaryota; kingdom Metazoa; phylum Arthropoda; class Insecta; order Diptera; family Syrphidae; genus Epistrophe; species Epistrophe eligans. Next base: position 28,761,358 of record OX596030.1, read on the forward strand.
CAAATTCAATGTTACGAACACAATGCAACGCAGTAAAAAACTTAGCTGCGGGCAGTGCTACAAGAATTCACCAACTTTTAACTTTTCGCGTACATAGCACTTTTGACGTTTCAATTTGTATGAAGAAGAAAAAAGCGATTTTTTTTTGTGAAAAAATATGAATAATAAGCCCGCAAAGCAAATTTAGTTATAAGAAAAAATCCAAACGTCAATTTTTTGAGCTACTGACGCCATTTTGTGTTTGTTTCAACAATTCACACGAATACACGTATTCAAATAAAATGTTCCGGTGTTTTAGGGAAGGGGGTACGATTCGGTTCTCTAGAAAATATAGGTACTCCATGTTCAGCAGCCTAGGTCTAAGTCAAAAAGAAAAGAAATTCACTAATCTAGTGCATATACCTCTTTATTCAAATCCAAATGAGAAATCATCACTGGAATAAACATAAACTGCAAAAACCACACACAAAACGTGCTTATAATTAACAATAAATTAGAAAACACATCGCTTTTTATTAAGTCTGATCCCATAATAGAAATTGCAAAATAAGGCCCAACAGGCCCATTGATAAGAACACAAGTCAAAATGCAAATCATGGGAACACCGAAACACGAACTAATGTCAAATTCACATAATGTCAAAATATTATTTCTATCACAGAGCATCTGTTTAAGTTGGCATTTTCCATTAAAATCACATTCTGCAATTAAAACACTCTCATTAATTTCTTCATTAATGCTCATCATTGTTTTATTCAAAATCACAACTAATGATGTATAATAAACTGAAATAAGTCCACTAAATGTCATTTGTATAAAATAAATAATGGCTTGGAAAAAAACCACTGAATGCCATTCGGGAACCTTTCCATATAGATAAAACATATTTAACGTGCACAATACACAAATTCCAACGTACAAACGAAAAAGTCGTAATGTGATGTCAGTTGTAGTTTTCTTCCAAATGTACTTGTTTTCGAGTTTTAACACTTTTACTGTGATGCGTAAACAATGAACTTTACCAAAATATAAACACAAATTAATGATTATTTGACCAAAACCGGCGATTTGAGTTGAAATAAATTCGAATGTTTTACCGGTCTCGTTGAAATGTCCTCCTTTATCCCAAAAAGGATCGAAAAAGAAAAATAAACTTCCGAATAGCAACAAGAAGCATGAGGTTCCTAAAGCCAGCAAACATGTGTATCGTTCTGACTTTGACGTTTTCGAAATTAACTTTAATTCATTTCCATCATATTCAACTGATAACAAACCCAAATACCTCAGACACTTTAACTGAATCAACAATCCCTTGGGAATATTCATTTAACATAAATGGTAAGTGGAGAAATTGATTTAAATAAACCTCGAAGTTTTACTTGAATGCGAAAGCGTTAGATAATATCAACACCATTTCAAACTCTGAGGTTTAATGATTGGCGATTCGGAATTAAATTCATTTATGTGTTATGTCTCCCGCCGCTGGACTCTTTCTAATTATAATTCAATTTAAGTAATGGTTATTTGCATAGTCCAGTCCAATTAAAAGTGTAAAGACCAAAATTAATGACACGACTATTAAGTCTGAATTTATGAGAATATAAACACATACAGAAGTTCTGGCATATCTGGGAATTAGAGTTTCCCAGGAAATATAGACTTTTTCCTTGAAAGAAATATAATGAAAGCTGATTTTTTCATACCTGAATTAAGAACTTTAGATCAGTATGTAGAATGTAAGGTCCCCTAATAAGCCAGGTGAAAGCTGCATCCAAAAAATAAGCGGCTTCTTAAGTGCTGTGTTTCAAAAGACAATTTAAAGAGTATGAGAAGGAGAACGCTTATGTCGCAGTGGCGAAAAATAGTTGCATATCTCACCAAGTAAAAGAAGTTTCATTTGAAAACTATTTTAGAAATCTAAAACGAAACATCTTCAATCGAAACATTTTTTGCATTTCGAACGAAATTGAATTGAAATCGATAACTTATTTTACTCAAAATCTATCTATTTCCATTTTCTTAATTTTTTGATAAAGGGGAATAATACCTACTTGATTTTAAGGAAAAAAATGACGTGGAAACAGAAAAGAAAATTAGATGAACAATTTTGAAAAAAAAATCTATGTAATTAATTAGATTTGCCTTACATACCGTATGTGTTAATTAACATTCTTATGAATTCTTTATTTTTATATTTTTTTAAAGTTTTAAACTTAGTTTTTTGATTCTCGCCCATTTCTGTTATGTTATAAAATGGTATCACTACACTTTCGGCATTGTTGCAAGCATGCGAAACAAAAACATGTAGCCATGTCACTTTAAATAAAGAGAAAAACTCATACAGAGAATTATTTCGCTCAGTAAAATAAAATTAAATAAAAACATAGAACTAAATTTCAAGTCCTGGATAAGCAAACTAAATTAAATGTGCGTTCCTTCACTTTAAAACTCTGTGATTTTCTGTTCAAAGCTTACAAACTTTTGTGTTGTTTTGGGCAGAAAATCACAGAGTTTTAAAGTAAAAGAAACGCACCTTAAATTTCATGACAGTGATCGCTATATTCCCTTCAAGCAAATTCACTGACCTAACTTTGTCGGTCTTTCTTAGATCCTTTCAAAACGTAGTGCCATTACACACATTAGCACATTTTCTGTATATGCATGCTCAAAAAAAAAAAACGAGAATCGAGATTACTTTTTTTTACTGAGAAAGAGAGAGCGTAGACGATAAACTAATGGTGAGTATTTTTTTAATGGACGGAAAACTGAGAAAGAAAACTACAAAAACAGTAATCTTTTTTCAATGTGCCAAGCGCAACAGTTCAATAAAAATTCGCTTCAGAAAAAAAAACAGTTTAAAATCAAAAGTGAATTATTTAATTATTGATCACAAAATTGTTCCATTATTCAAAGTACAGGATCCACCAACAAAAAAACAACGCACCAAATGCAGCTGCAACACCATAAATGATCACCATATTATGTGTATGTGTATATTTTTTTGTTTTGTGTGTACAATATTTTGTTTTCTTTATCGAGGCTGTATAAAAGCCCTCTTTTAAATTAACTTTAAGACTAAATTTGTTAATAATTATTCCTTTTTCGTGACCTTTAATTCTTAATTCAATATATTTGATTGCTATTCAAATATATTAAATTTGTTAAAATAAAAACAAAAAAAAAAAAAAACACAAGTAAAAATAAAACTATTTTGTATTTTTGTTTTAAATTGTGACAAATTGTTTTTTGTACTCGATTTTCGCATTTCAACACCTGTTTCGATTCGTTCATATTTTTGTATCCGTTCTGGATCCGATTTGGTTTCGGTTCTTGCTGAGTATGATGAAATGGTAAGCTCTCTTTCTCACAATACATGCACAATATACAATATACAAAAAATTGTTTTATTTGATGATTGTGATAAATTTGGCGTTTCCATACAAAATGGAAATAAGTGCCAGTTATACAGTTTTTATCGAAAGTTAAGTCGCGAAATTATCTTTGACTTATTTTATTTACCTGCCAACATCGAATTTAAAGTCTAATATGAAAATTTTGTTGTTGTGTAGTTTTTGTGGGAACAGCCATTTTTAATTTCCGACAATTATTAAATTGGAAACCTGCGCAATATTAATATTACCTTAAATTTGTGTACTGTGGGCTTGATTTCCATTGGCAAGCTTCAGTGGAGAGAGCTTAAAACTTGAATATATATCTTCAAGCTGTCTAAATGAGTGTCAATAATGTCAAGCTATGTATAAAATTTATTTGGAAGTGTCAACAATCTTATTTTAGAGCTATATTTTAGTGAAATATCAGCTCGATTCTTGGCATTCTATAAGTTCAAAAAATTATACAAAAATGTTTAAAATACAGAATTTTTGGTCGAAACTTTCTCTAAAGTTGCATAGCTCTAAAAAAAAAACACACGCAAAAATATAGATAAATTCCAAAATAATATAAATATATTCAGGTTTTGTTATTCTTATCTTTTTTTTGTCTTACTTACTTCGCTCTCCAGATCGTTTGCTATCAACGGCATACTGTATACACCCAAAAATGCACCAACTCCACAAAAAGCCACATTAATCGATACAAATACTTTTACCACAAAAGGTATTTTCCATTCCAGAAGTGTTTCCTCAATCAAAACCGGAAGTGTTGTCATAAAGAGAAATACATGAATTGTAAGAAAAGCCATATGTAAGCCATAAACTTGATTAGCATCGCTTCTGCATATGTTTATCAAATATGCTCTTTTTCTAAGGATTTTCAATACACGACTGTGCTTATCTGCCATATTAATGTGATAACTGCCTTTCAAACAACTCAATTCCTCATTAAGAATTTCAAATATACGACCAACTGAAACAACGATACATGTAAACACACATTGATATGTAATTATATAAACACTCGGATAGAATTGGGTAATAACAACTATAATAACTAAATATCCATCAAGCGTCCTTGTTATCAACCAAGACCACATATTTATGGCCACTGAAAAAATCAACAACAAAGATAAACGATAATATTTACGAAGGTTATTTTTACTACCCCGAAAGTCCTTATTCGATTTTATAAACCCGAAAACTGTTTGGATGATTTTAAAACTTCTTTTACGGTTAACACACATCGAAATAATCATCAAAATTCTAGATGACGAACCGATTATCCACTGAAGTCTTACGGTTTTGTCGCCTGTTTCGTCTTTTCCAAAATGATTTTTTAATGTTAATCTATAGAATACAATGGATGTAAGAATTTGTGATAACAAAATTATGAATAAGGCTGCTTTCTCTCGAATGTTATCAGCTTTGGTGACGGAAAGCTGCATTGACTTTTGGTCATAGGTTGTAGAAATAACACACATTATTTTAGCTAATTTAAGGTATTTTTGGAAGTCCTGCTCAAAGGACATGTTGATTTGAACTAAATTTTAATATACCAACATTTTGTGTAGTATGTGTCCTTTTTTTTTTAGTCCATAAAGAGTTTTTATCAATTAATCAATCAATGTTAGTTCGATGGATGGATAAAATGTTAGTACCTACTTTGTGTTGCTGTGAAAAACTACCATTGTTTTAAAGGTAAAGATAAGGCTGACGGATATGCATATATGAATGCATATTTAATGGTGTTGCTTCAGAAAAACATTTTTCTGCTAGCTAGATGAGTTTTCCTGTATATAGAGATTTATTAATTCGCCGTATCAAGCCAGGGCAAAATGTACCTACTTTTATTGCGGAAAAATTCCAAGTCAATAGGGAAAAAATTTTAAACGATTTAGTACAATGTTAAAGTTATTTTATCATAGTAAAAATGCTTTAACATCGTACTAAATCTTTTAAAATTTTGCGCTAATATTTTTAAATGCAATAATCTTGATATTTGCTTAAGAAATCCTGGTCCATTGCCAAATCTGACTTGCATAAAAAGTTAGTTGTTTTTCGGATATAACTTTTAAACGCTAAACGAAACGAAAATTAGTAGAATGATACGTGGTGGAGAGAACATATGCAATTCATTTGGGATTCGAATTCTAAATGGCACGAGTAAAGGAGATAAACGTGGTGAATATACATTTATGGAAAAACAAGGGAGTTCTGTTATCAATTAAAGTCTTGAAGGTGGTGAATGTAGTTCGTTTATAACCGATTTTGAAATAGAAAACAAAACCTTATACAGATTATATGCCGATTAAAGACTCGTTTAAAAGTGAAGAAGAGGTTAACGAAGAAAGCTTCTATTTTTGAACTTCTGCCTGGTTTATCTCCTTTCTGTTTATCAAAACATTGAAACTACAAATCTACTGCATAGTCAAAGTTCTGAATATGCCAAATGATCGGCTCCCGAAAAAAGCAGCTCCTCAAGATAAACAGGTTGCTTTAAAGACTGGTTAAATCTTTTTCAGCTGGTATTGATCTAAACGTCAGTCGACACAATTTTCCAGAAATTGCCTAAATTGTATAAATGAAATTTATAGAAACAAGTACATGCAACAAGTTCATTACACCGAATGATCTATAGCAAATTAAATTTTGACCTATACAAGGTTTTCAAGGTTTCTTATCGAACTAGGGTGATTGGCAGTGTTAAAGATGAGCTTCTTTGCCAATTGCAACGAGAAACTTGTTCAGTGGCTTGATTTTGGCTTCTTCCTAGATAATTTGGTTGCTGTAGTGCTTCTGTTGCTGTCGATCGAAGGTAAGTCCGGTCCTTAACCTCAGAATTTTCCTTTTGAAGAGTTGGAGCTTCTGCATCGCTGTCTTCGAATCTTCGAAATGCTGTAGCATACAGGAAAATTGTAGCTGGATGACCGTTGACTGACTTAGTCCGATTTTTCTAATTAGTAATGAGTGCAAGCGATAGAACGCAAAGTTGGCTTTCTTTAGCACCTGCCTTTTGAGTGAGGGTTACATTTTTACAGCTTGTTGAAGTTAACTACGGAGTATTTGACATTACATATTTTTGGCTGCTATTGTCGATCCGTCAGGAAGCTTTAGGACCAGATTTCTGCAGATTGCTGCAGAACGACAGCGATTGCCATTGGTAGTGGGTCTCCTGAAGCACACAAGTAGCGATTTGGCAGTGTTGATTCAGATATACCCCATTTTTCATTGTACTCAAAGAGTCTGGAGACGTGAGCTTCCACTTTTCGAGCTGCTATTGTTGGCGCTATCGATTAGACGTAGGTAAGCGAGTCGTCAGCAAAATGAAAAACTACCCTTCGCATTTATATATTTAGACCAAAGACCACTTAAGTCTATTAAGCAGATCGTGCTAAATTTTATCTTCTATACAAAATTCTCTCCAAAATTTAGCCACTGTAAAATTAAAGCAATAATTTTAGCCGAGTCTTAGGCAGCCGCAGCAAAAAAAAAACCATTTAGATTTTTATGTATTTTTATAAAACAAAGTTCACACAAAATTCAAAAATTATAGAATCTTTTAGGATATAGCTCGAGAATTTATCTATACCGAACTAATATTTCGTGCTTTAATTTTTTACAGATAAATTATGTACCTAAAGTAAAAAACAAACATTTTATTTTTTAGCTGATACTGCGTAGGTAGGTACTATAACGGCTAAGATGCTTGGCTAAATTTTAGTTTGGCGAAAATTTTGGAGAGAATTATTTAATTGGAAGCTAAAATATAACACGCGCGTTATTTTGTTCGTTTGGCATTCAATATTTAATTTTTACAAGAATTCTAATTCCCACAATTACGTTACTATTGATCTCACGGTCTCCCCGCCTAGTCTTTTTAGTTATCACAGATTTAATAAACGCTTAAGATTTAGAATACATATTAGATATGTAAGAAAGTATGGTAAGTAGCTATAAAAAGTATTTATAAAACTTAGAACTTCCAGTAGAAAATATTGCTCTGGCAACACTCTAATCTTATTGACGTTTACTGTACGGTGTATGTTTGGAAGGGCGCATTTAGTTAGTGGTACCTAAATAGATTATTGAGTGAAAATAATTAAATAAGTAAAATAAAGATACGAGGTGAGTTAAATCACTGAGAAATAGCAGTAATGTGTTATATAGAATAATTTAATTGTATTGCTATATTGATTGCTTTTATATTTCGTAATTGCTAATTGTAAATTATAAACCTACATACATATGAGTAGAATAGATTTCATACGGTGGTTGATCTGTGGCAAAATCCTGTAAAATCTATTCCCGCAGTGTGAGTGAGACAGTGGTATACCAGTTCCTCTGAAGACAGAGGATGTCTGACGATGTGTGAGGTAACCGCCGCCGCCGCTCGCACATGATACATGTGAGTGTGATGGTAAAAAGAGCCAGTTCCCCTGAAGATAACTAAGATCTGACGGTGCGTGAGGCAAAAGTCACTCGCGCATGAGTTTGCGCATGTGTGGGTTAAGTAGAAAGAGAAAGATGCTCTACTCGAATAATTGGACTCATGGTACGTGGCTATGTGTGCGAAAGCCATCACCGGTTCCCTTTCGCAAATGTATGCGAAGGAGTGTGTGGTGATGGTGAACTTTCATTCTTGCGCTAACGTCTCTTAGTTAATGGAGTATTTGCCATTGTACATCGCCTGGCTGTGTGTTCGAGGTATTTGCCGGTTCCCCTTTGCAAAGAGTGTGAAGGTGCGTGTGGTGAACTTCGTGGTTCCGCCATGGTGTCGGCTAACTGCTCTTAGTTTCTCTTAGTAGATTTTGTTTGCACTCACCAACTTTGTTTTGTTCACTCCTGTGTTTTTTTTTAAATATACTTTTGATTTATATACTATCTCGTAGTATTTCACACGCATACCTATGTCTCTTTCTCATGAAGTATTTCTTTTCTTTAATTACAGAAACGGAGTTGCCAGTGGATGATGATAAATGAAAAATATTATAATACACAAATCAGTAATAAATTTATTTCTTACAATAATTTTCTGTTTTTATTTACTTTCTTTGAATACCTACATATTATAGATATAAAACACTTTTATGTAATAAAATTGTGGCTGATTAAAAAACTCACCTCCTCTGCCATATCATGATTGAATATCAGCACACAAAAGACAATTTCTGGCAATATCCATCCAAGACAACCCTGAAAAATTAACCATGCATGGGCCTCTACAGTAAATGGTACAAAATTCCACTGTGAAATCACATAAAAAGGACACAACGGTAAATTAAATAATATAGCTGTCAAAATAAAAAGCAACGGTAGGTACAAAGTACTTATTTCAAATTCACAAAGACAAATAATTTCCATCCGATCAACTAAAATTTGCTTAATTTCACTTTTCGTTTTCATCAAATTTAATTTCGAATCACTTTCAATACGTTTATTAATACACACCATCGTTTTATTGGCAATTACAATAAGTGACGAATAAAATACCGAAATCATTCCAAAGATAAGAACTTGTAGAAAATAAATTGTAATTGCAGCAATAAAATTTAATTCACATTTCGGCAAATCAAAGTATATAGTTATTACATTAAACAAAAAAACAGCAAACATTATGCAAAACAAAATAAATAATTTTAAAATTGTTTTACCGATATGTCTTGATTCAAAAGAATCTCTCACATAGTATTTGTTTTCTAATCGAATGAAACTTTTAACAATTTTTAAATGTTGTTTCCGACCCAAAAATAAACAAACATTGGCTATGATTTGGGTAAGGGCGGTTAAAACATTGGCAGATGATTCATAAATTGTTCCAGTTTTATTGTTATATTTGAATAGCACCGTATCATCAAAACCGTCACTCTTTAGCCAAAATGGCAGAACTGAAATGCTTATAGAAGCGAGAAACAAAATGAAGTTAAAAATACTGAAAATTATCAATGTCACATTGTGTTTCCAATTATTATTTGGAAAAAATTCTAGATGACCATCAACGTGGTAAGAAACCGGGAGTAACCCTAAAATGCTTAGACATTTTATTTGAATAAGAACGCACGGTAAATATAGTACATGACTTTTCCAAACGAAAAACTTAGAATAATTAAAAGCAATGAAGATATCAACTATAGGGAACAATTATTAGTGCGTAGAAATGATATGCGATGCTAATGTAGCAAAAGTTAATTAACTAAATGCGATGGTTGAATTTAAAAAATAGCCTTACAGGGCCGCAGTAAAGTATTTGGAGGAGGATGGGTGATTTAAATGAGAATTTTAACACAAATCATATTACAACAAAACTAGAAAATCACTTCTTCATTGGATTTGTAATTACTCTTAAGACCACCCACATGTTGTATTGAACCGTTTCAATTCTAAAACTTTCAAAATTAAAACTGGTGTGCCCCAAGGCTCTGTTTTGTCTCGGATACTCTTCCTTTATAAAGGGTTTTCCAATAGGGACAGCTCGTGGCGGCCATATTGGTTCTTTTACTTTCTGACAAAATATCGTCTTTTAATCAGTTACTAAAGACAAATCATCATGGTATAAGTTACAGCGTCGAACAACACGTGCAAATGATAAAACTTTATTATAAAAATGGGTGTTCTCTAGTAGCAACGATGCGCGCGTTGCGCACCTTTTATGGGTACCTGGTCGTCCTTCCAAGTCGATTATTCAACGTTTGGTGGCCAAATTCGAGTCCACCGGCTCAGTGAATAATGAGCTAACAAACGTACGTCAACGAAACGCAAGATCTGCCGAAAACATCGCCGCTGTTCGTAGCAGAATCCGAGGCTGTCAATTCCGCGTCGCTCACAAGAACTTGGCCTGTCGCAGACAACAACATGGCGAATTTTGCGTCGTGATTTAACCCTGCACCCATATAAAATCCAAATCGAAAAATCATCTTTAGCGATGAGGCCCATTTTTGAATGAATGGGTACGTGAATAAGCAAAATTGCCAGATTTGGGACGACACCAATCAACGCGACATTCACGAGGTGCCAATGCTGTTTGGTGTGGATTTTTGGCTGGAGGCGTCATCGGTCTGTACTTCTTCGAAAATGATGCTGGCCAGGCCATCACCTTCAACGGCGATCGCTATAGGCCGATGATCACCAACTTCTTGTGGCCTTAATTAGATGATATGGACACCGAAGACATATGGTTTCAACAGGATGGCGCTACGTGCCACACAGCTCAAGACACAATCGATATTCTGCACGAGCGGTTTCATGGCATGGTTATCTCGCGCCGAGGCGACGTGAATTAGCCACCAAGATCGTGTGATTTGACCCCTTTGGACTTTTTCTTGTGGGGCTTTTTCAAGTCGCAGGTCTATGCGAATAAGCCGCAAACCAACGCGGCCCTCAATGACAACATAATCGATGCCATCGGTCAAATTCAGTCTGATTTATGCGCCCAAGTCACAATTAGATTTTAACTAAAAAACTAACTATTCCATTAAAATAAAATTAAGACAATATATTTGGAATTAAATGAGTTCACGTAAATTAAACGATTTAAGTTTTCCCACAGATGGCGCTGAATATAAAATATCTAAAAATTATTTAATAATTTTAACATGTTGGCAAACTTAAAGATCTATTTTGGTTTCGATTTTTTTCAAGAAAGAAAGAAACATTATTCAAAATATAAATGTAAAGAATAATTAATAAAAGACATTCATTTTTTTTATTTTTGAAAAAAGTAGGTACCTCGTAATGAATCACCTATAATTTTTTTATTTTCTTCCATACTATTTATTTAAATACTTTCAAAAAAAAATAATTAATACATTTTTATATACTTTTTTTTAAGATTAGATTAAATTTTATTTATTGTAACGTAATTATTATACATTTTTTCATTAAAACTATATATTGCACAATTTACAGAGATTTCATATGAAACAACCTTACCACCGAAAAATATATTACAATGTTTTTAAAAATTACACATAAATAATTAATTAATTAAAGGTAAAGCTACAGAAAAAAAAACTTCTTTTAAAAGTTCAGATAAAGAGAACAGAATGAAATTTAACAAAAACTCCCACAAATCAGTGGCTTTTTAAAAGTTTGTAATTATTTATATGTCTTTAAATAACAAAATCAAAACAAAAATATAAATAATAAAATAAATAAATTAAAAAACGAATAAATAAAACAACTAAGTTAAATAAATTGACATAAATAAATAAAAGAATTAAATGCACGATTAAACAAACAAACGAATTAACAAATTAATTGATAATTAAATAAGTTAAAAAACTGAACAAAAAATAAATAATCAAATAAATAAATACTCTTTCAATTTTTCTCTCTCTTTAAATAGGTACAGCATGAAAATTTTAAGACCAATAGATAAAGATGTAAACTTTTGACCCATTTTTTAAAAATATGCAAGTTATAGCCCACTTAATTGTGGAATTTTTAGCCTAACGGGCATGCGTCTGTAAATATAACTTAAACCTTAACACTACAATATTTATATAATTTTATTTTTTTTTTTTTTGTATAATTAGGAAACAGTTTTTGTTGTTGTTTTCGTCTCTGTAATTAGTTTACTTGTACTTTCCATATCTTTAAATTGAATTAAAATAACCATGTATGTGAAAATTGCTGCAAATGTCTAAAATATAAAATAATAAAATATTTATGTACATAAGTAATATTATTTCTAATTTGTTTAATATTACCTTAAAAAGTGTACGTTTGTTAAGTGGAAAAAATCCATAAGCTGTCAAAATAGGTTTTTGTTGCATATTTTTCATCAAAAATTTATCAACCTTTATTGAAATTATAAAAAATATGTATTTTTGTAAATTTATTATATTTAATAGAATTAAAAAAAAAAAAAAAACAATTTACACTAAATAAAATAATTAAAATAATTTACCATTTTTTCCATTCCAGTTCCACGCCTGGATATTCTCGATAGAATTCTTGCTGTTTTGTTTGCCTGAAATAAAAGTCATTTCAATTAGTCGCTGAGGATTAATGTATTAATTTAAATATTTTAAGTAGATGATAATAATATCGGTACATAATAAAGGATGGCTGATTTTTGGATAAATGATAAAAATTTAAGTCAAGATTTTCCACGATTCCGACCTGGCGAGACTAACCATTTTGTAAATTATAAATTGATCAATATCTCCGAAAGTATTGTTTTTTTTTTTTTTTTAAGGCATGCAATCATCTTTTATTTAAAGACTTTGTGTACGTGTTCAATATTTTTGAGGTTATGTTATTTTAAATATTATTTTTTTAATTTTTCGCATTTCAGTTCAGTAATTAAGAAAAAAAAATTCAAAACGAACAGAATTATTTAACTGTCAAAATAATTTTACGTTACTTAATCACACAGTACACAAATCTAATGTGGAATTCATTTCAACTAAAGATTGAATTCCGTTTTAAATTTCTTCTGAAAAGTATCGATTTTTTTCTGTCTAACAAATCTTCCGTATTTTGAAAGATTTCAAAAAGAATTTACACCGATTTGCACATACACACTAGCAAGATTTGACATTTCAAAAATCTCAAATTGAACTTCGATGTGTTTTAAGAAAACAAACTGTGTTTTTGGTTGCAACGAATTTTTATTTCATTTAATATCGGGTTTTTCAATAAGAACGCTACAAAAGTTTTTTTTTTAAATTAAACAAAAACGGTTTTGGATATCAATGAAATTCTTTATCCCTGTGAAAGTACGTTCGATACCATTATGTATGGAGCTCGATTTCTTTTGCATGGCCACCACGGGCACGCTTGCAGAAGTCCAGACGCTGAACCCAATTTTCGACGGTTTTCAAGCATAAATCGGCCGATATTGCTGCAATTTCACGTTCGATATTCGTACGAAGTCCATCAATCGTCGCTGGCTTGTTGGCATAGAGTATAGACCATAGGCTTGACGTAGCCCCATTGGAAATAGTCTAACGGCGTCAAATCGCACGACCGAGGCGGCCAAGCGACTGGACCATTTCGTGAGATAACACGTTCTCCAAACTTGGTTTCCAATAAATTGATTGTGACATTCGCTGTGTGGCTTGTGGCGCCATCCTGTTGGAACCACATGTCCTCCAAGTCCATATCATCCAATTGGGGCCACAAATATTCGGTTATCATTGAACGGTAGCGATCCCCATTCACAGTAACGTGCCGGTCTTGATCATCACGGAAGAAGTACGGCCCAATGACGCCGCCGGCCCATAAACCACACCAAACCGTAATTTTTTCGGGATGCAATGATGACTCATGGAGTACGTGTGGATTGCTGCCTGACCAATACCGCATATTTTGTTTATTGACGAAGCCATTCAGCCAGAAATGAGCCTCATCGTTGAAGATAATTTTTCGATGCAAATCCGCTCTTAACGTTGAGGCCACTGACTCCGAATTTCGGTAGTAAATTTTTATAATTTCGACTCGTTGTTGGCTCGTATATCTTTCCGTCATGAAATGGCAAACCTTACTGAAGAGAAATGTCAAAAGAGCGGCAAGAAATATGGCGTCGTTTGCTGTCCCTGTTGCTCTACTTTTGTAGCGTCCCTGTTGAAAAACCCTTTATTTTAATTATATATAAATATATACATACATATATTAAATATGTATATATTTATTTTGACGCAAAACTGTCCAAAAATCAAAACTCTAATAATATTACATTTAATATGTGCAGGTACTGTGATTCAAGTTAATCGTTAATTAATGTTTTAATTTTTGCAAAACTGCTGTGCATCTCGCTGAAAATTAAAATGAAGTGGGATTCAATTGCCGATTCACGTTCAAAATGTAAAAATTTTTTTTTGTTTCTAATTATGTGATGTGTAGTTTTTTGGGGCACTCAAGCAGCCATTTTAAATTTTTATAACTTTCGCAGTCGTATTACCTTTGATTTGTAAATTGTGGCCGCTGCAGCGAAGAAATTAACTGCAAAACGTGATCAATTGTGAAACTTCAAAAAATTGTTTCGAGTTTTACAGGACGAACGGTGCGGAGTTAATATCCAGTGGTTTTTTTGTCCAATTGGTTGAGTGCCCAACACATCAGCGACGTATTTAAGACATTTTTTTAACACTACCTGATTCACTTTAAAGCCCCGGCCTATAAAAAACATTTGACAAGCCCATCACAGCAGCAGGTGCTTTTTTCTATGAAAAGCAATTTGGTTTTATCGTATGACTTGCCTTGCAACTAACCACACATGATTTTTTTGTTTGTTTACGTATTGCTGAACAATACAAATTTTTTCACCAGAAAATGCCAAATTTTGCAGATTCTTCGCTACATGCAAGGCTTGCAGTGTTTTTGATTTTTGAAGGCAAAATAAAACTCTGGTTTAACTCAGAGTTAACTTATGCACTGAAAAATTGGCAAAATTAGTAAAAACATTTTTTTTTGTTACACTTTCTCTCTATACCGAAATATCACAACATTCCTGAACCATTATCATAAATTTGCAATATCTAGCAATACATTAAAGTTTTGAACCAAGACGGACAAGTTGGTACATTTTATTTAATTCAAAATATCCGTCAACTATTATTTTCACCCGATAACTTACCTCTTGGTCCAATCCATTTGCCACCACAGCAATGGAATACAACACCAATGGTGGACCAACGCCACAAAAGGTTGAAATAAAAATTTTGAATAGCTCAACGAAATTTCCAATTTTATAACCTTCAATAACGACTGTTAACAAAACTGGAATACTTGGTAAAATTATAAGCAACTGCGCAGAAAGAATCACCATAAAAACACCATAAACCCAATTTAATTCTACTGTGCACAATTTCATGAGAGATGATCTCTTTGAAAGAATTGATTCTATTTTAATTTTATTATTTGTTAGATTCTCCTCGAGTTCATTATTAAATATCTTCAATATACTCCGAATTGAACTCACAGTAAAAGTATAAAACGATAAAAATGTATAAACATAACTTTGCGGCACAAGTATAGAAATGCTAAGAACTATGCATTGCAACCAAATGTATGTATAAATGTTGACCGTCCATATATTTATTGTCATCATTAATATTACAGCAATACTTGATTTAAATCCCAAAGGTACTTTATTGGGAAAGTCTTTAGCTTCATTTAATATTAATTCAAGAATTTTCCGCACAATTTTTAAATTATTTCTTCTCGTGAAAAATATCCAATTTACAAGAAGGATTTTAAGTAGAAAGTCCGCTACAAGTTGAATTTTCATAGTTCTATCACCCATGACATCGTGTGCTAATAGTCCGTCTAGGAGAAACTTATAAAACAAAACCAAATGAGTTAGTGCGAAAATACACACAAGAATTACTGCGATTTTTTCATGAAGTCTATCGGATTTAGAAACGATAAGGTGAGAAGTTTTTGGATCAAAAGTTGTACACAAAAATCCATAAACTTTGGCCAGGCGTAAATAATTTACCAAGTCGTTTTTAATGGACATCTTGGTTTGAACTAATAAGTGCCGCCGCCGTCCTTTTTTTTATTCAATAAATATTTGTTTAATTAATTATTGTAAGTAGATGACTATAACTAATTGCACTTTTTAATATACTGATGTGCTTGTGACTTTTTATAGGAATGTGAAATATTTCATTGAAATGTCAGTCTAATGGTGATTGATTTTTGAAATGTTTGCGGTTGTATATGGTTCTATAAATAACTTATTACGAAGACTTTATTCCATTTAATTTTCTTCTTTTATGAATGTAACCCAAGAAAAGGGAGCAAAATTTAGTTTTTTGTAAATTGTTCGAAAATATGTTGTTTGTTTTTTTTTTTTTGGAAGAAATATCAAGGCTTGAATGTTCTCTTTTTCGCCATTGGTTCAATTTTTGGGGAAGGCACTTTTTAGGATATGTTTAAGGCGTCAAAACCAGGCTCTCCCCCAAAATTCAGCTCCGTCGAAAATTATTCGAAGTCAAATCTAATTTTTTTGGGACACATTGAAAGAATGGGTTGATTTAAAGGATTCTGAAAAAAAAACTTTTTTTTTTTGTTTGTTTCTTTCTCAATTTTAAATTTATTTCCACTGCTTTTCTTGGAAACGTTTCATAAGACTGCTTATTCAACCTCTGCAACTGTGTTCACCCCGGCCACCGCATACGTCCCTCGCCAACGTGCTTAAAAATTGCAAGGAGTAATTGCAGCATTTAAAAGCAGTCTAACTTTAATACCTGGAATGGAATCGGCTAAGTTAAGTGATTCTGAAAATTCAGATTTATGAATTTTTCAAGCTACTGATTGGTCAGCTGTCAGATGACTTTAAAAGTAATCTACCTTTTTATGACAGCTACACAATCAGAAGCTATAGAAAAATTTAGAAATCTGAATTTTCAGATGTAAAATGTTATGTATTGAACGCGCGGATTGTCACATAAACCACAGTCACATGCGATTGTAATTGAGTTTTTCGTTTTGGTAAGGCGATTCAACTATATTCGATTCAGTTGAATACTTTCCAATAACATTTGTCAGAAACGTGGTTGCCATAGTTAATTTTTAAAATATTTGTAATATGCTATTGAAATTAAAGAACGAAAATGACGTCTTTGCGATTAAATTCTTATATTTTGTTCATATTCTGGAATTTAGTAAACTTTTTTTCGCATAGCCGTTAAAAGCTATTTGTGAATCAGTTATATTTTTGTGGTCACATGGAATGTGTATTGATGTGAAAACATCTATGACGGTAGTGTAAACTAAAAACGTGGAAATTTCTGTAGTACATTACGTTGTGCTGTTACACATTACGATATGTTGATGTTTATTGGATACGTTCAATATTGGGTACGTTCCATCATAGGTCAAACTAAATCGAAAGGTCGAGTTAGGGTTGAAATTTGGTTTACAGTTCGAACTCACCGCGTTCTGTGATGTAAAACCAGCACTTGAATATTTAATTTGATGTTTACACATCTTAACAGTGAGTGCCGGTACTCACACTCTTTTTTGTTTATATGAATGGTTACAAAAAAGAAGTCAGACAAATTTTACAATTTTTTAAGCTGGATGGTAACTCTAGTCGTACTCCGGCAGAAACGTCAATTTTTTTGAAAAATGACAGTAAAATTTTTAAAAATTTAAAAACGCTATGCACTTCGTATTTTTAATTAGCTTACAGGTTATCAATTTGGTTAACCAAATTTCGTTGCCTTTGAGTCGTGAATTTCAAAAGGTAAGATTTGGTACAAGCCATGCATCTTGCCAAAGATTTCAGCGATTCACATTAAATAATCGAGCAGAAGAATTTCTGAAGCTGTTGATTTAAAAACGTAGAAGAATATTGAGTATAGACAGAAAAAAAGTACAGAACATTAGTTTATGGTGACGATGCTCAATTCATTTATGAGCTTTTAAACTATGGAGAAAGATTTGAAAATCTTGAAAATATAATAAACGAATTTTCGGGCTCTTCAAGTGCGCTTCATTCGAAATTAACGAAGCTATTGAAAATAGATAATTATTAAAATTGATGAGTTTTATCAAAATTTTCTTGCTGCTGGTCTCGTCAAGTTGAAACGTGGAAGTGATATTTTGATTTGTAGCGGCGATATCACGTCTTAAAATTCAATGTAATGGGTGATGGAATTGTGTAAAGTGATTTGCGGTAAGTGAGAGTCAAAATTAACCAACTCAGTTTGTGTAAGATGATATCACATTTGACAGGAAAAATGTAATTGTCATTTTCCAACAAATTTGACGTTTCTGCGTTTGACTTTCTACGACTAGAGTTACCCCCAGTCTAAAAAAAATGTACAACTTTTTCTGAGTTCTTTTTAAACCGTTTCAAAAAGAATAAAGATGATCAAACTTCATTCCATCAACTAAACCCCCCTAAAAACTTTAGCCCTGGTCCAAATGCCTATAGGACATAAAAATAAACCTCTCCACAAAAATGAATAGGTTAGAATTTTTTTAAAGTTTGGCATTTTCTTGGTAGTATGGTGGTAGTGGTATATCGGAAAATGTTCATTAAACAACGACAATATAAAAATTTAATATGATTATAAACAAATTCACACAAAAATCAATTTCAAAAACTTACCTTCGATTCTAAATTATTTGCCATCAATGCAAAATAATAAGAAATACTAAGTGCAATAATTGGAAACATGCACGAATATAAAATCTGAAAAATTCTTATCCCATCTACAATGTTCGACTCAATTATGTATTCCAATATCACAAATGGTACTGTTGGCATCATCATAAATAATTGAGCAGTAACAATAATAAAAGTTATTCCATAAATTCGATTGACATCAATTAAACATAAAGAAATCAATCTTGATCTTTTCTGCAGGCATTCTTTCAATAGAACCTGATCGAATTGATTTATTTGACTCAAATCCTTATTGCATACTTCGAGGGAGCATTCAATCCAAATTACTAGACACGAGTAAAACCATACTACCAAACAGATATGTACCGATTCTATACTTGAACATAATTCTGATATCAACAGGTATATCCATGATTCCTTTTTTCCTTCATAGCCTATAAATAGCCATAACCAAATATTTCCAGTAAGCATTATTGTTAATATTATTGCAAAGCGATATCTTATGCGAGTTAGATTATTTCCTAAGTTCTGTTGTTCGTTCAAAAATTTAACTATTACACGCAATAGCTTTAGATTTCTTTTTCGATTAAAATAAGTCCAGAACAATTCCAATAATCTCAATGCTGGGCCAACGACAAGTTGGATTTCCAAAGTGTTATAACCAGTGATGTTGTCACCGTAGAATTTCGAAGAAACCATTAAAAAATACACCACACCCGAAAATATAATTACAAAAGAAATAGCTAAGGTTGTAAAAAATTCAACGAATCTATCGAAATTTGTAACGATAAGCTGTGATGTCCTTCGATCGTAAGTAGTTGAAAGTATTCCAAAGTACTTGGCCAAACAAAGCATTTTTTCAAAGTCTTGCAATGAAGGCATTTTGTACAGAACTAAATTTTTGCCTGCTACGGAGAGTTAAAAAAAACGTCACAATGTATTTCTTTTTGTTTTTATCAATTATTCTAAACCAATGATAATCCATTACAACATTTTGTATCGCTTGAATTGATAAATGAACATTGTGTATACAATAAATTAATTTAAATTATTGAAATGCATTAATGAATTAGGAATAAATATGCATAGGTAGATTGTAATTTAATAAACAATTTTATTAAGGAAAATTTACATAAGTAACGAGCAGTAAGCTCAATAAAATTAATAAGGTGTGTGTTTCTCGGAACTTTACGAAATGGAATGCCAAACGAAAAATTTTTACCTACTATTTTTTTTGATTCCGAAGTTTGTGTTTCGATGTATTTGTGAAAAAGGGGGTTCACATTATCAAATATGCTTGAAAAGCATGGCTTGATGGTGTTTAATGGATTGAAGGCATTTTGCGTTCACATTTGTCAAACAGGCTGTCAAACATCAGTTCTCTTTTGAATTTTTCATTTTAAAAGATATGTCGTTCACTTCAATGATCCGTTCTTTTCAATCGTTCATTTTTTCAATCATTTTGGTTGCGAATAAAATGGGAAATTTTCATTCTTTTCCAATCGTTCATTTTTTCAATTATGCTCAACTTTAAAGTCACACCTCTAAAACTTTCGGCAGAACGTTGTTTTTGTCTTGTTGTACCTGAAATAACCTTAAATAAATGTTTTCCATTGCTAAAGAACGCACATTTTAATGAATGAAGATCGAATCGTTCACTTTGTCAATGAGATTGACTCGGTCTTTGTGATTGTGACGCCTGCCGTCAATGAACGGATCCCAATTCAATCCAATCCAATCGTTCACATGAACAATATAAATAATTCCTTCTTTCAAGTCATTCTCAATCAAATGTGAAATGATAGGTACGAGACAGACACTCAACGAATAAATTGAGAACAAATTGTTTGTTGCTGTAGGTGGTGAGTTTGTGTTTTATTCTTTAGATTTTTCTTTGATGCGTCTGTGTTTTCTTTCACGTGTCTTTTTTTCTTTTTTGATTTGATTGAGAATGAGTGGAATGAACGATTGGGATTGATTGTTTCGGTTTAGTGTGATTGCAATCAATCGTTCTTTTTAGTGAAAGGGTCAAAAAGACCGAATCAATCACGATTGACACAACTCTAAATTTTAACCATGGCGGACGTTTTGATTGCAGCTCTTGTAATAGATCAAATTTTAGAAGATGAAGAACAAGAAGTAAAAAAAAAAGGCAACAAAATAAGAGGAAATGAATTTGGACTAAGGAAAAGGAATGGCTAAAAAAACATCCAAAATTTTCTTCTTTCAACTTGTTGTCGCCTGGAGATTATAAAAATTATCTCTCCCTCCAAAATTCGCAATTTCCGCTTACAGCCATTTTTCTTCTTTTTTTTTCTTTTCTTTTGATGCGTACCGGTTCACAACTTTTTTAAGAATGAAATTTTCTCCTGGTTTGACAAGCATGCGTTCATATTCTCAAATATGTTTGTCAAGCAAGCAAAATATCAAAATATTTTGATATCCATCAAACATGCTTGACAAACTGCTTGATGGAGCGTTCACATTTTTAAATTCGAGTCAATCAGGCCATGCTTGTCAAGCATATTTGATAATGTGAACCCCCCTAAACGTTAAATGCAGATGTCAGTATCGGCGTTCCTTTACTTTGAAACTCTGTGATTTTCTGTCCAAAACTAAACATTTTATTTATTTTTTTAGTATGAACTTTGACACAATTTTGTTTAGGTTTGGACAGAAAATCACAGAGTTTCAAAGTAAAGGAACACACCTTATAATACGACTGCAACTTCTTGCTTCATGTACAAATTTCCAATGTGATTTAACATCAAATACAACGTTTCAAGTTACCAAACACTTCATTTATAGCGAATACTTATTTGGAAGATATCCGTCATATTTACGAAAAAAAAAGGTGCAATTACATGTGTGAATTATGCTTCAAACTAAAGACGGTGGAATTTAATTTCATAATTTACATTCTTTCCTTACATTTGACACTTAACGATTTTAACGATTTTGACGTTTTTGATTTTCTCTTGTTTTCAGCAGAAGAACTTTTAAGTGCCAAACGAATGCCTTCGGAAGCATTAAGGCGTGTTGAGAAAAATGAGATCTTGGAGATCTCAGCAAACTCAGTTACATTCCTCAGCGAAATTTCTCAGTTTTTATGTCAAAAGTCTGAGAACAAGAACGCAATCTTATGCATATAGCCCCCCTCCGTACACAAATCTAAGGTAATATATTGCGCAGGTTGTCAAAGTTGAAAATGTTAAAAAATTAAAAATGGCTGTTGGTGTAGCCCACAGAAACTCAACACGCATCATTAGAAACAACAACAAAAAATTAAAATATAAGACAAGTAAATGGACACATGGATCAACCATTTGGTATTTTCCCACCTGCACTGAACAAAAATGAAAACGCTATTTTCACTTTATTCACTTTAATTATCATCGTCGCTGTATAAAATGTTGTATGAAAATTTGCTCGTAATTTTTAAGATCACCTTTCTTTGGCAACTTAACAATAAATCCGTCCTTACAGTCCCTGGGATAGATTTCGTTTTCCCAGCAATCAGAATAACGGTTTTTATGGTAGGATCTGCTTTCAGGAACTCTGCAGGTATTAGTTCAAGTCCAGCTGCTTTGTTGTTTTTAAGGAGGTTGATATCGCAGTTTGGATTTCTGATATTTCTCGAGGTTCGGTACGATCTGTGCATGTTATTAAGCTTAGGGACTATTTTAGCAGTTTTCTCATCGGACTCTCCATTGAACAAGGTTCATTCCTTCTGCGTAACTAGGCCTCAATCGACACCATTTTGTTCCATCTATTTATATCCGGTATCGGATGCGGATCATTGGTGTAGCTTTTTCTGTGTACAAATTCTTTAGATATTTAATACAGCTCTTTGATAACTCTACTTTTAACAATTTTTACTACGAGTCTATCAAATTTCATGCAGTGATACAAGCTTTCGTATGTTCAGCGTTTCGTCGCGTTACATGTCGAACTCAGTGGTTATTTCAATGCAAAAAATAATTGTACAACAAAATCAATACAAGAGTAATTCCAGGTAGTCAGTCCCTTCATATCGAAAGCACTGCGGATGCATCTCGTTACCCTTATATGTATATACAAACTTTAATCACAATATTGAAATGATATATATGTATAAATAGTAACAAAAATTTCAAAATAAACAACAAACTCACCTCTTCCGCCAAGTCCTGATGCAATATCATATTGCAAAATATAAATGATGGAATTATCCATAAAATAAAATCACTTAAAATGATTATAAGCGCTTTATTAAAACTAACGCTTTGATCATTCATTGAAATAACATAATAAGCACCTGACGGAACATTGAGCATGATAGATGTAAAAATAAATAATATCGAAACACCATACAATGAATTAATATCATCTTCACACATTCTCACAATTTCAAATCGATCAATTAATATTTCTGCAATTTGATTCCGACATTCCAATACTTTTCCCATCTTGATAAAACATTCAATTTGTGTGTTCAGAGAATTCAGTATTTCCTTCATGACCACAACAAGAGATGAATAAAATGTCACTATCAGCCCGCTTAATAGAGCTTGACAAAAATTAATGATAGCTTGATAGAAATAATTTGAATGACGTTCTGCCATCGTATAACATAGAATTCTATCGAAACCAACTAATATCACCAAAATTATATAAATTCTTTGCAATTTTATCGTTACATCACGGGGTTTAAGATGTTTTCGATATTTACTCTCCAACTGCTGAATTTTGTTGATGAATTTCAAATTAAGATCTTTACCGAAATAAATGTAGAAATTTGTAACAACTTGCGTAGTTCCAGCTATTATGACCGGAATCACTTCGTAAATTATATCTACGAAGTTATAATTTAATAATTGTGGACTCATAGTAAATGAAAGAGTAGCCCAAATAAGTATCAAATTTAAAATAAAAAACGAAAAAAAATATCCCGAATCCTCTAATTTAAATAGACGTTTGTTTTTGTCATAAGCGACTGGAAACAGTCCTAAATATCTCAAATAGCTGAGTTGAGTTCGAAGACCCTTTCTAATCGACATCGCGTGAAATATTGGATGAAAGACTTATAGGTACTGCATTTCATTTTAAATTGTAACGTCCAGAAACACATGTTTGTAAGTAACTACTGAATATTTAAAGTAATCACCTAATGTTATTTACCTATACAGTGAAGTGCAAAATAAAGTACCGTTCAAATATTTACATTTCCTTGCATTTGCAGTTTGGAAGAAAATGCATTTTTTCTCTTATTATTTTTTTATTATCTACGGGTCTGGGTTATCTTTTAACACATGATACAAAAGCAACATTGGATCTAGGTTTCTTTTGGAGTTTCCTTATGGATCCAAAAATTAGTTTTTAATCTGGCGGTTAGATGGCTTTTTAAGTTTTGCAAATGGTAAAGTAGTGCTAATTGCACTGTAAAGAAAAAAGACTATATCTAAATGGAAAATAAACAAACATAAGTAAAAAAGAGTTGAGCAGTTTTCATTACGATCCGCAGCGTTTTATTTTATCGGGGTGTACCACATGTGTTATTGGCGATAATAAACACGGCTAATATTATATTTTATTTACAAAAACGACACAACGTAATCATTAACGAAAAATTTCTTTCTGGTTTTCGTTTTGCAGTACGCAGTTCGATGAGGCAAATTGATTATTGTAGCAGATTATTTGGAGAAGTTTCCGCTCTTTTTTCGCACAGAATTAATTGTCCAGACCATTTATTGTGTGCGATAAAGTGACATTTGAGTTGTATTCGTGTTTGTAATGGGTGATTTTTTAAAAGGTTTAAAACTTTTTTTAAAAAAAAAACACAAAAAATTCGAAAAAAATGAATGAAATATTTATTTGAATCGATAGTTTGAACCTTGCAATTTAATGTTTAAAGATAATTTCATGCAAATGTTGACCGCGGCTGCGTCTCAGGTAGCCTATCCGCTGAGTCCAATTTTGGCATACTCTTTCACACATATCGGCCGGTATCTCACGAATGAATGCATGGATGTTGGCTTCCAGTGCGTCAATCGAAGAGGGCTTGTCCCTATAGACATTAGCCTTGACATACCCCCACAAAAAATAATCTAATGGTGTCAAATCGCACGATCTAGGCGGCCAATTGACCGGCCCGAAACGTGAAATTAACTGTTCACCAAACTCGCCTCGCAATTGCGCCATTGTTTCGCGTGCTGTGTGGCATGTGGCACCGTCTTGTTGAAACCACATATCATGCAAGTCAAGAACTTCCATTTCGGGCAAAAAAAAGTTTGTTATCATCGCTCGGTAGCGTTCACCATTGACAGTAACGCTGCGATTCGCATCATCTTTGAAGAAATATGGCCCAATAATGCCGCCGGCCCATAAACCGCACCAAACAGTGGCTTTTTCGGGATGCATTGGTAGCTGTTGCAATGCTTCTGGCTGATCTTCACTCCAAATGCGCTTATTTACGTACCCATTCAACCAAAAATGAGCCTCATCGCTG
This sequence comes from Epistrophe eligans, assembly GCA_951394125.1. Classification (NCBI taxonomy): domain Eukaryota; kingdom Metazoa; phylum Arthropoda; class Insecta; order Diptera; family Syrphidae; genus Epistrophe; species Epistrophe eligans. The sequence goes on from OX596030.1 coordinate 28,786,325, forward strand.
AACACAATTTTTCGATAAAAAAGCGGATCCTCGGCCAGCTTTCCAAGAGCCCATTCACCAAAAATTCGGCGTTGTGGTAGGTCGGCTGGCTTTAGTTCTTGCACCAGCTGTATCTTAAAAGGCTTTACGCCCAAATCCTTCCGCAAAATTTTCCACGTAGTGCTGTAACAAAGGCCTAACTGCTGGGAACGGCGCCGAATCGACATTTCGCGGTCTTCTGTCACACTAGCTGATACGGCCGCAATATTTTCTTCACTACGCACAGTACGTAAACGTGTTGGTGGTTTAATGTCCAACAAAGTAAATTTGGTGCGAAATTTGGTCACAATCTTCCGAATAGACTGCTCAGAAGGTCGAGAATGCCGACCATAAAATGGAAGCAGCGCGCGATGAACATTTCGAACCGAGCACGAATTTTGATAGTAAAATTCAATAATTTGCAAGCGTTGTTCATTTGTAAGACGATCCATGGTTAAATTGCAAACCAAACTGAAGCTGTTTGACAGTGACACAAGGTACTAAACACACGTCAGCTGTCAAAACCAGTGTTGCCAAAACCAAACCAGCTAAAAAATCACCCGTTATATGTTGTTTCTTTCATAATCAGAGAGGTGGTTTTTGTGCGTTGTGTTTTTGTATTTTGTTTTTGCAATTGGTGTCTTGGTGACACTTTGAGTGGGTAATTTTTCGTTGTCGTTTTCGTAAGCATTTCGCTGTCGTATTAGAGACCAACGAAAAATTTCGATCGCATCAGCAGCGTACTAGGATTTATTCGGAATAAAAGCTTTGTTCGATGTTCTCTGCTCTTGGGCAATTGTCAATCAACTGTCAAAAATCTCAGGTATGTCCAGGTTTTTATTTTGCATCGAACGCCTCAGTGCTTGTTGAGTTGATTTTTCAACATTTCATGATTTCATTCATTTTACTTCTTCATATTCGGCTAGCGTTAGGGTTATTTTGGTATTTCGCCTATAATTATATAAGTAGCTATAAATCGAATAAATAAGAAAATTAATAACGCAATATCTCGTTTTTATTATTTAAATTTTGTGATTAAAATTCAACTATACTTGTTGAAAGTTCCAACAGCTGGATTTGAATTTTAATAGCTTTAAATTCATATCCCAAAAAAAACCTGGATTCATTCAGAGCTCGCCCGAACACACACCGAACATAGTAACAGAACTAATAATCTAGTTCGAAAAAAATGCTAAATAAAACACCTCAAAGTGAGTTCATCCTAGTGGGTAGATTGCGTTTCAGTTTTGAAAATCGGTAATGTAGTGTAAACTGCAGTGTAAAGATAAAAGAAAACCAATGATTGATAACATAAGAAAAAAAAAAAGAGCGTACAATATGGTATGATCGATTTGGATCTTCGTGGATAATAAAACGGGGCTATTATCCTAACGTGGGATTGTAAAAGTTTTATTGTAATTATTAACTCTGTTTATTTAGTTTATTTGCATCTTGTATTTGTATCTTCTCAGTTTTAAAATAACAGTTAAATATAATGTAATTAAGATGGAAGAATTGTTTAGCGGTATACTATTCTTGGCAAAATATATTTGTATCTCTTACAATCCGTGGGTTGACGAACATTATTTCATGACCACAGTCAATCACCTTTTTGATTTATTGATTCCAGTCAAAATACATATGTACTTTTAAAAATCATCAAAAAATTATCAAATTGACAAACTTATTTGTGAAAGAAATTGCGCTTACAAGCGATAGTAGTGTTTTAAATCTTTTCGTGATAATCTATTAAAATTTATGGAAATTAATAAATTTTAAAATAAAACGACCTAACAAAATTTTTACACAGACAGACTACAGGGATGTCAGTAGCAGTGAATACATAAGGATATGTTTAGGCAAGTAGTTATTAAACAATTAAAATAATATAATAAATTGGCAGTCGAATCTCAGGGCAGGGGTTTGTTATAGCATCGTTAAATAGCACCAAAGACACAATTACTACCTGAAAACAATAGAATGCTGAGGCTGGAGCTGCAACAGCTGTGAAAAAGTGTCGTACGTGCCAGTTTTTCTGTGCACACAATGCAGCTGTACAACTTTTTGTATATTTTAAATTTAAAAAAAAAAAACCTTTTTTGCTTTCGATTTTTTTCTTTTTAATTAATAATTTTTTTCGCGGAACAAATAAGCACCAAAAGTTTAAATATTTTTGCCGACTCTTTTTGTCTTCATAAAAATTGAAATGTCAAAGGTGCTGCACGTGAAAAGTTAAAAGTTGCTGAACTCTTGCAACACGACTGCAGCTCCGTTTGCAGCTGCGTTGCATTGTGTTCGTCACATTGAATTTGTGTGTATTATTGAGTATTTTGACAGCTATTTCATATGCAGCTTCGTCTCCATTATGTTTAGGCAGTTAAGCGGTTTTTCGTTACTTGAATATCCGGAATATTGATTGGAAAAATAACAGAAAGTGGTAGGTATGTGCTGTTAAGTGGAAAATACGATAAATAATTTAAAAAAAAAAACAACAATATTTCGTTGAAAAGAAAAGTTTTCTTGCGTAAGATACAACCTAGTATAGAAAAAAATAAAATAAAAAATATATTTATTTCATACCTCTTTCGATATATCAAGATAAAAAACCATGACAGGAAATATGATAGATGGAGTAATCCATAAAATACAAGTATTAAAAATAAGAAAAACAATACTTGTAAACATCTTCGGTGTTCGATCCCATTCAGTTAATACAAAAAACGGCCCAGCCGGCACAAGGATTATAACAGTTATCATAACAAACAACAATGGTATACCATACATCTGGGTTATATTAATTTCACAAATTTTCATTATTTCATTTCTATCTTTTAGTATCTGTTTGATTTCACAAATAATTGTCAGTGTCACCGAGGCGGAATTTATTCTCACAACAGCACTTTCTATTTCTTTGTTTATTTCAATTAATATTTCATTACATGTGACAGATAATATTGAATAAAATGTTGCAATTAATCCACTATAAAATGTTTGAAATATATAAATAAAAATCTGAGAACAATCCGTTAAACGACTCCAATATCCAATTACAGTTACAATTAAGAAAGCATTTAAAAAGCAAACAAAGCTTATGGTAACGTACACTTTGAATAATATTAAAGTCTTATCACTGGATAAATCACTTTGTTCAATATATTTGTTGTTAATTCTTATAATACTTTTGATAATATTTAAATTATAATTTCTACCGACAAAAATGAAAATATTTACAATAATTTGCAAAAATCCCAAAACGATAAACACATATAACTCGTAGATTGCCCCAGTAATATTATAGTTATATTTATTCAACCAGTTGCTATCAAAAGCACAGACAAGAGTAAAGAACAAAATTGCACAGTTTGATAGCACAAAGACTAGCAACGATATCCAATGGAAGGTTTGAGTTTTTAAATTGACTTTTTCGCCTCGACATACTGGTAGAAATCCAATAAATTTAAGAAAATTAATTTGATATCTAAACCCTTTCCGAATAAACATATTCACACCCACTGAATAGTCTAAGGACTCTGCTATCAATTTGAGCTGTTCAAAAATCATAAAGAAACATTCGAAACACTTTAGGTGATTAATTAATTAGCCTAATTATTAATAGGAGACCATCAGAACTATTTGTTGGGCTATAAGAGGCATATACATAAGTATATAATAAAATATTAAAATTGAAAGGGCGTTTTTAATTATGATTGTACATGTGCAGAGAGCTGACAAGTGAGTGAAAATTTTTTTAGTGGTATAGTCGGAAAGTATACATCTTCCAGGATAATACCTCCGATAACGGTTTTAAGGTGATTGAATTGCTATGGGGAAGACATTGAGGTAGATTGTCCGCAGTTCCCACATGTCGACAGTCATGAGGGAAATGGAAATCTCTGGATCAACGATTCTTCAACCAATTTGATACACATTGCTGTTGATGTAAGACAGTCCTCAAATTTCACTGATGTCCCAATCTTCCAAGGAACCAACATTAGCCGTGTTTTTTTGGGAATCTATACATAGTACAGTAAGAAATTCCCAAAAAAACGCATCGGCAGTAGCCTGGTTTTTATATTTCACGTTTGGCACTACCGAATAACAGCTGTCAGAATAATTTAAAAAAAAATATAAATAAAAGAAAGTTTGCTACAAATGAAAAGGAAAACAAAAAATAACTTGAGCCAAAAATTAATTATAGTTACATAAAATGGACAATTTTTCAGAAGATATGGTAAGAAAACATTGAAAAAGATATTCTTTCTTAAATAATTCATGAAATAATTGTAGATTTTGCGTGAACTGTTAGAGTCCAGTGAAAGTGGACGAAGCTGAAACTCTTCGTCCCTCGCCGCATAAAAATCCAATAACGCTTCAGTTCTTTGTTTTGTCCAGTTCGTTCTAACCCTCCTATCCTACTGATTAGAATTGTTTAATCATATAATTTATATTAATTTTCTTTTTACCTTTTTCCAGACATTTCGGTTTCAGCAATAAAAATAAATTCTTCAGGAAAAGGCAGCGACAAAACATATGTTTCAGGAAAGGGGTTTGTTCGTAGATTATGGTCGAAGTAAGTTGTGGTTTATGTATCATGTAGTAGATGACGTCATCGGCGATCATTTTTGTTAGATCATATAATGATTTTTTAACTGAATTCTATGTAGTTCTTCAATCAGAAGTGCATTTAAATGCATTTTTATTTAAATCAAGTTTTAAAAAAACCGATAACGAATAAAATCAATTGATTTTTTTGGTTGAATCGAAAATGATAGATTGATTTTTTTGGTCAATGGAAAAACAGCCATGAAAAACACAATACTACTTTATAAACACAGCCATCGAGATGCAAATGATAGTCAATCCCACCAACATCTGAAAACAAAACCACCAAAATTCCATTCGATACTCGAATAAACGTCACAAACCTATCCGCAGTAGGATTCTACTTCTGCTTTTATTGGCAGTAATTCTACTGTGGATGTTGTATTTGTAACTCGTGTAAAATCCTACTGTACTGTGAATAGCTTTTCCAAGAAAACACGACTATTGACGCAGACCTCTACCTCTTTTTATCCAAGTCATAAGGTAATTTTCTGATCGAGTCTCGAATAACCTTTAAAGTGACGCAAAATGTGTGTTCAGATATTGCGAACATTCCGAATAAATAAAGAAACAAGCAGCCTAAAAAAGCATCTGCCAATAATGCTTTTAAACGATGCAATTTAACTTTGCGATTTTTAAACCTATTAGCGGGGGATGTATGTGATGGCCGGGGTAGAAAAAATTGCAGGGGTTGGAACAATTTTATCGCTCTTTCTTCTTTATGTTATTTCTTCTTGTTCGAGACATAAGCGGAGTGAAGTTATGTTTCCTTTTTATTTAATAAAGTTAACATGTATTAAAAATCGCAGTGTTTAAAACCATCTTTTCAACCAATATGAAATCAAAAGGGAAATGAAGCTTAAAAATCGCAGTCGTCTAAAAGTTGTACAACCGCCTAAACTTACAATAGGCGTGTTTTTTTGCAAGGCCGGTGGAAATTGCACGAAAAAAAACGATCACAGGGATAAGTGACAGCATCACAGAAACAAAATGGAGTTTTCATACAAACTATCGATAACAAGTATATAATTCATGCCGTGCCGGTAACACAGTTTTTCTGTGTGCTTAAGTTAAGCACGAAGAATTCTCTGGGTTTAGCTTAGCCCGTAGGGAATTAGTTTTTGCAAACCGTGAACCTCAGGAAAGTTTAACGAATTAGGCTATAATCCATGTTCCTCTGTCCACTTTCACACGAGGAAACCGAGTTTCCAGCTACTTTCAGTTTTTAGGGGAAAGGGTACAAAGTAAGTGGCGTAAACGCAATCTCTTCAGTCAACGATTTTAGGGTATTTTGTTGACATTCCTTTTCACACAAACAGTACCAAGTGTGTTTTTAACTAATCTACTTTCAAGGGAAACTACAAAAAATGTCTACGATTTAGTTTCTTTGTGTGGAAGGTAAAAGAGACTTTTAAATTCTCCATTAATTTGTTTTCTTGTGTAAAAGAAGACTTTGGATTTAGGTTCTCATAATAAGATAAAGATGATAATCTAGTACTTTTAATAAAACTAAAAGACAAATCAAAAGAAGAAAGAAGCGAAGAAAACTTTAAAAAGGAAGAGTGTGTAAAAGCACAGAGTGCATAGCATTTATTTGTATTTGTAGAATTAGATTCAGTTTTTCCGTCTGACATCATCCTAGTTTCGGAGTTAAGCTCGAGTTAATTGCTGAAAAATATTTTTCAATTAATTTACATCTTGAAATAACCCCGAGTTAACTCAGAGAACTTGATGAGTCAAGTCTGCATTAACTGTAGACATATTTCGGACAGAGTTGTATCTTGTGTCAAAGCACTACCCAAATAGAAAGGGCGACACTATAAAAATTCCCTTTCCATAGTGTCAAATATAATCACTCTCTTCATTCCGATAGTCAAAATGCATTTTCAAAGTATTTGTCACCCTTGGATTTTGATAGAGTTTTGACAGCTGAAAGTTGAAATTTATTGTCGCGTTTAGAAAAATGTGATCGCAGAGTTTTTTCTCTGATTTTTTTTTTCTTCAGAGTTTTAATTAAGCTGAGATTGGTGAGATCTCCAAAATCTTATTTTTCGGAACACGCAACTGGTTTTCAATTAATTTACAGGACTAACTTACTTTGTTTTAACTCAGCCACTTAGTAGAAAAACTAGACCTTTTTGTGAACAATTTCCCAGTCGTATTTATTAGATTTTTGTCTACTTAGACACTGTCTAACTATGTTCAAATTGGTGGAAATATGCTTTATTTAATAAAAATAAATATCACATTATCTATTCACGGTTGAGACAATCTACTCGTGTGCCTAAGTAAGGCAGCTATAAGACAACAACAAACAAAGTTTTTGAACACATTTTCCAAAGTTGGACAGTTGTCTAAAGTCAGACAACGTTTATAAATAAGACCATTCGAATTTAAGTTTGAATCTAGAACCTGCTGAAATGTTTAATTTATCTATTTCTTACGTTAAAAAGTAATATTTGAATTTTTTATACTTTTCCCAAGATACCCGAGACCTTCGTCAAATTTATGTAAGTACAAAAAATACGGTCTAGTCTCGGCTTCATTTCGGGTGCTTTGGAGTTAGTATCGTCTCGGTATTCTAGGGCGTGGCACAAACATTTCACGTATCGGTCAATGTCAAACCCAATACATTTACATTACATAAGTACCTGCCAAACTAACAATACTGTGATAATTTTTGTTTGTCTCTTAATTTATTAGTCCTCATATACATTTTTGTTTGTTTATAGTTTTCAGTGTTAATTTATTAAAATATAAAATTTAAGACATCATTTTAAATATAAAAATGTAAATCCAGAAAAAAAAATTTAAAAATCGAATAAAATACCCCTGAAGAAGTCGCGAATAACGACGAAACGTTGGGAAAAAGATGAAATAAAGTTTGTTTTTTATTTGCATTTAATTTCAAATCAACCAAAAAAGCCTGCATAATTATATTATTAAAAAATTGGTCGCATAATACATTCACACATTTTATTTTTTATTTTTTCGCTAAATACCTATTTACTAATATACTGAGCATTTTAACTCCAAATAAATAATTTTTCATTGGTCTACTTCTACTCACCTCCTTTGTCACCTTCTGGGAAAATATCAATGCAGGATAAAATATCGATGGCACTATCCATATGATAGATGCATTTATATAAGTTAAAATTACATTTCGAAAATTCCATTCTACTTTCTCCCAAGCGGTTTGCATATAAAAAGGTCCAGTTGGAGCATTTAATATGGCAGGTATTAACATCAAAATTATAGGTAAACCATACAAACAACTTAATTCTCCTTCACATAATCGAATAATTTCTTGCCGATCCGTAAGCAATTCTTTTAAAATAAACACACTTAAAGCCGTTTTGGAATTAACAACACATAATATTTGTTCATTGATGGAAGTTAGTATTTTTTTGATAATAGAAATAAGAGAACTATAAAATGTGATAATAATACCAATGAAATACATTTGAAGAGTATAAATAATAAATTGTAACGAGTACAAAATACCCCAATCCAAAACAAAAGTGTAAACTATAACCGCATTTAAGGAACACACAATAAAAATCGAGAGGTTAATTACAAAAAAATAAATACTTTTGTCTTTTAAGACACTGTCCTTATTTGAAATGAAGTAATATTTATTTTTTAATCGCAAGATATTCTCAATAATACTCAGATTTACATCTTTTCCGAAAAATATCAACAAATTTATAATAACTTGTGTAAAACCGGCTGTTAGGTAGAACAAATATTCAAAGAAAACACCTGTTTTATTGTAACTAAATTCTTCATAATCATAGGTAATAGGAAACACATGATAGTACTAACTAACAGCACAACATTTGACACGAAAAAAACCATCAATACGATCCATCGCTGAAAGGTTAGATTAGGAGTTTTAGTGTGTTTTTTGTGAGAAAAAAGTAGAAATCCTGAGTATGTGAGACACTTTATTTGAAGAAGTAATCCAGGATCAATTAACATAATGTCCTTGCTCGTCGAAAATTTGTTTCAACTAAACTGTCCTATAAATTATTGGTTTTCCAATTAGATTCAATTATTTATAAGTGGCGTAGTTGTTATTTGTTAAGGTGAGTAAATTAATCATACTTATTGATATGGTGTTTAGATGAAGAATGATTATTTACTAAACACATTTTTGTCTTCTTTGTCTGATAACTATCTAAATAATAAATTAAAACTTTCACTTGCTTAAGCCAGATGTGTACTATATGTGTATAGATTTGTATTTGAACAAAAAAAAAATAGTTTTTTTAAAGGCGATCTAGTTATATCGTAGTGTAATGGATATACCTCGGTTCATAGACCACAAGCGTGCATATTTAAGCAATCCTATTTTACATGGAAAATAAAGTTGCACGTCTCCAATAAACTTAAATTCCGAATGAATTGATTCAAGTAATCATTGTTTAATATTAGAAAAAGCAGTGAACCCAATGTAGATCCCTGAGGAACTCCACCCAATACAATATTACACTAGAGTATAGGTTCTGGCTCTGATGTGTTTCATGTAGGACTTTTTTTTTGTTGAGTGCAAGCAAAAACGACCCACCAAATGCAAATCAATAACCAACAAACAAAATAGTTCCATTTTACATCGCTCATCGCAAATGCGACTTAAACAAATAGCAAGGAGTGGTTGATCGAATCAGATCTTAGAGTTACTGCCTGAACACAATAGAATGCTGCAACTAAAACTGTAGCTGCAGATGCAACAGCTGTGAAAAAGTATCGTACGTGCTATTTATTATGTGCAAGTGTGCAGCATTTTGTATATTTTAATATATTTAAAAAAAAAATCAATCACGGTCTCATTATTTACTTTTTTATTTCCGATAATTTCATATAATTAATAATATTTCTCGCGAAACAAATAACAATAAAAAGCTTCACTATTTTTATCCGGCTCTTTTCTTCTTCGTACAAATTGAAACGTCAAAAGTGCTGGACGTTAAAAGTTAAAAGTTGCTGAACTTTTACAGCATCGTTTGCAGCACCGACTGCAGTTATGTTGTGTTGTGTTCGTAACATTGAATATTTTGACAGCTAACTGCCTGAACACAATGGATACGGAGCTGCAACTGGAAATGCAGCTGGAATAGCTGTCAAAATATTAAATACACACAAATTCAATGTTCCGAACACAACACAACGCAACTTCAGTCGGTGCGGCAACTTTTAAATTTTCCCGTGCAGCACTTTTGACGTTTCAATTTGTATGAAGAAAAAAAGATCCAGACAAAATATTGAAGTTTTTCGTGGTTATTTGTTTCGCGAAAAATAATATTAATTAAAAGAAAATTATCAACAATAAAAAAAGTGAATTATGAGATCGTGATTGTTTATTATTTCTTTAAAATATACAAAATGCTGTACAGCTGCATTGTGAGCTTATAAAAATTAGCACATACGACACTTTTTCACAGCTGTTGCAACTCCAGTTCCAGTTGCAGCATTATAATCTATTGTGTTCAGGCAGTAATCCAGCATCACCTTTAGTTGCAGCTCCGTATCCATTGTGTTCAGGCAGTTAATGAAATTAAAATAAAACATAAATAAATGTTTTTTTGTTTTATTTTAATGTTAATAAATAACTTTCACATATTTTATAATTATTGATATTTAAATGGTTCATATTAATATAAAGTTGTGAAAGTTATTTATTTACATTTTGTTTTAATTTCATTATTTATGTATAATAACAAAACTTGGAGACAATATTATTAGTGGTATTTCTTATCAGCCAGCCTAATGAGAAAAACATCATCATCTCATTGTTGAATTCAAAATTTCAAATCTTATAATTGCACAATTTTGGATTTGAAAATATTAATTCAAATTCTCAAAAGCGTAAACGGTAAGCTTTAAAAATTGGACGTACCAATTCAATTGGCAATGTACATTGTTGATTTTTCATTCTGGTAGCCACTTCTACCCAAGATTACCTAAACTTACTCTTTTACTACGTTTTCACCGACCGCTAAACCGAGATTTAGTTAGATTTACCCTAAATCCTCTTCAAATCTCGAAAATTTACCATACAAATTGATTTCATAAATCTGGTAGATTTAAAATTAATCTTGTTAAATCTTCATAGGGCTGATAGTTTTACAAATCGAACACACCTATTTTCATATTTCGCTGAGTACAATATTCGAGAATCTAATTTTTTTCATCGTTTGACACAATTTGAACTATCTATCTCACTTCAACTTTAGAAGATAAAATGAAACACTTCTTGTATCTTGAAAGATGCTGTCAAAGTTAATCCACATTTTAATCTTTTTGTGTGGTGAAAACACAATTTAAGATTTATTAAATCTTAACGAGATTAACTCTCGGTGAAAACGTAGTATTACAACATAACAAAAATAAATACATATTAGGTGTGTTCGTTTACTTTCCAAGATCTCTAGACTAAAATTGGAAAAAACATTGGCAATTATGGAAAGTAAAAGAACTGCAGAGGTTATATGACGTTTATCAACTTCATTAAGTAAATTTTATAAAAATAATTTTTTTATTAAATTAGTTTTTTTTTTTTTGTTATAGATTTAAAAAAATTAAGAAAAAAAAGCACTCACCTCTTCTTCTATATTCTGGTAAAATATCATTGGAGGATACACAAACGAGGGTGCTGACCAAATAATAGATGCATTTAAAAATATTAAAACCGCATTTTTCAAATTCCAAGTCAGTGTATCCCAAGAGGTTATCATATAAAATGGTCCGCTTGCTGCATTCAATAGTATAGGTATTAATATCAAAATTATGGGAAAACCATAAAACCAACTTAAATCTTCTTCACATAAACGAATAATTTCTTGGCGATCCTTAAGCATTTGCTGAACAGGATTTAAATCAAATTCAATATTTGAATTCAAAACATTTTCAAGTCGTTCATTAATGAAAGTAATAATCTCTTTTATAAGAAATACCAGTGAGCAATAAAATGTACAAATTATTGCATCGTTATAAACCTGAATCACGTAAATCAAAGAACGTAAAATGAATAGTGATAAAACTCCTGTTCCCATAAACACGTACATTATAATTATATTTGAAAAACAGATAATATAAATTAGTACGGTAATCCCAAATAAATGTAGGGTTGTATCTTTTGCACCACTCTCTTTCTTATATGTTGAAGAGTATTTAGTTTTCAAATATAAAATCTTCTCAATTATAGTAAGGTTGGCCTCTTTGCTGACAAACATAAACAAATTAATAGTTATTTGCAAAAAACCAGTCACAAGAAAGTAAATATAATCAGATTCAAAACCAGTTCTATTATAATAATAATATTCTTCATAGTTAGCTGGCCTTATAGCACATGTAATAGTGCTCACTATCAATAGTCCATTTGACAAAATAAAAACAAACAAAATTATCAAACGCTGAATTTTTGTTTCGAAAACTTTTGAATAATCTTTACTGCTATTCCCGTTATTGATGTAATTGAAAGAACACGATAGAAATCCCGAATATTCCAGACATTTAATTTGAAGAAGTAATCCTCGAAAAACTAACATTGTGACTCTTGATGTCTAAAAGAAAATTGCTTCGATAAAAGTTAACATGTTATAATTCTAATCAAATTCAATTAATTTTAATGAGAAAGGTAACTTAATTATTCTTATCTATTCTATTCGTTTGATTGAACATAGAGAATTTACGATATTTAATTAAACATTTACTACATAACATGCTTTTTATTCTTACAGCTTAGTTAATTGTAATTTGCAATTGCTTTTAGGAGAGAGGAGGAAGTTTGAACTCTTTTTGTTGAAGAGTCTTGCCTTATTGGTGAAAACTTATATAATTGAATTACTGTAAATCATTTACACTCAGAAGATAGGAAAGAATTAAATTTCAATTTAAACCCATTAATTTCGTTTTATAATTTATTGTTATTAAAACATACAAAATGGTGGTTGGTTGTCTCTGAGAAGAAATTATATTCAATTATTTTCATTATTTCAAGTGAATTTAATGAAATAAAATCTATTCTTTTCTTTGGATGAGATTTTTATTTTCACAAACCAAAGTTAAAATAAAATTCAAGAATTAATGAATCTGTCAAAATTATACGCTCGAATTAAAAAAAAACATCTTCAACGAATAAGTTTATAAGCACCATCTCCCATACGACAACAGATACCGGTTTCCAAGTAATCGACTTTGCAGAAGCTAAGATTTTCAGTTACAATGACTGCTTTTAGACGACTGCAATTTTTATCCGCAATTCTCTTTTGAGTTTCTTTCGGATTGTAACATCCATTTAAACGCTGCAAATTTTAATAGCTGCTAATTTTTACTAAATGAGAAGAAAATATCTCTTTACACTCTTTACTCCGCCTATGTGTCAAACAATAGGAAAAAAAGCACAAAGAAGAAGGAGCGATAACTCTGCAATTATTTTAACCTCTGCAACTTTGTTTACCCCGGCCACCGCATACGGGTAATTGCAGCTTAAAAGCAGTCAATGTAGGTCACCTTTCACATAAGGAACCAAATTGCTGAAAATATTTGATGTCTAAACATCTATTTGGGGGTAGGGTAAACAAAAACGTACGCATTACGTGTAGCACGTTACGATATGAAAACCGAAATCTGGCGCTCGGGCGAAGTTTTATGTTTACACATCTTAACCGTGAATCCCGGCACAGACATCTTTTCTGAAGTTTTCTTTTAATTTCCAATTTCATCCAATCGTCTATACGATTCATTCATTCCTCTTACTTGGTGCCCTTCTTACCTAAAAACTGAAAGTTGCTGGAAACTCAATTTCCTCGACTGAAAGGGGATTAGCACAAGTGCACAAGGTTTCCCAAGTTAATAATCCACACAGCAAACTGGCGCTCTACATCATATGGTCGAACCATCAACCAATTCGACTATTTGCTAATCGACAAGAATTCAACAGAAAATTGTAGTTCTACCCACACCTGCAAATTAAATCGCTCAGCAATTGTTTTGTGCATTTTACACTGGAATGGTTGACATTGAGAGTTGAAAGTTAAAAGTTACTAGGGTCTCATTCTCTCCGAAATGTCGCGTCACCAATATTTATTAAATTTTGATTGCTTCAGTAAAAATCATAGCCTGCGATCCACCTCAAAGACAAAATTCAACCAAAGATAATATAATTAATATTATATTATCTTTGATTCAAAGTTGGACGACTTAGCACACCTTGAGATGTTAAAGTCTATAAAGGGGGACAGATCTTCGCTGTGCAATCACCTACTATTACGGTGACCATCCGTCCTCTTTTTTAGAGGACAGTCCTCTTTTTCGGTATTGTGTCCTTTTTTTTATTTTTCTTAAAGAGGACAGTAATTTGTCCTCTTTTTCTTTAATTGTCCTCTTAATGTCCTTTTTTTCTTTGAAAACTTCTTTCTATGATCTTCATTTAGTACTAATTTACTTAAACACAAAATGTAGAGAGACTGGTTTGAATAATTCAGTTCTGTCATCTGGTTTTTGCTATTGTGAATGATGCCCCTACGCAACGAGTGTTTTCAATTTCTAATAACATTTTGACATCTGAGAAATCGCAAAGTTGATACACTGGAGGCAATGTTGATAACAAAGTGCAATTATGACTGTGACTGTGGAGATTTTAAGACTTTTTTAAGATGTCGGGATGACATTTTTTTTTTTTTGTTATATAAATATTTTAATATTTTGTTTTAAAAAAACTGTTGTTTTAAAACAATTGATGTAGCTATCTGAAGTACAAATATTTTGAATAAATATCGTTTGTTTCTAAACTTGTTGTAAGTTAATTCAAAAATGTCCTCCTTTTTGCATCTGAAAAAATGGTCCCCGTACCTACTATGGACAACTGCACAAGTTGTTTTACTGCCTGAACACAATGGAGATGGAGCTGCAACAGGAGCTTGATCTGGATAGCTGTCAAAATATTCAATACACACAAATTCAATGTTACGAACACAATACAACGCTGCCGGCTGCAAACGAGGCTGACCTAGTTCACCAACTTTTAAGTTTTCACCGGCAGCACAATTTGACGTTTCAATTTATGTGAAGAAAAAAAGAGCTGTCAAGTTGTGCTTATTTGTTTCACGAAAATAATTATCAATTAAATGAACAATAGCGAAAATAAAATAAGGGAAAATAAGTCCGTGATTGTTTTTTTTTTTTTTAATAAAAAAAAAATGTTTAGCTGCACTGTAGACAGGTAAAAAATAGCACTTGACACTTTTTCAATGCTGTTCCAGCTCCTGCTCTAGTTCCAGTTGCACCACTCTATTGTGTTCAGGGATTTAGTATCGTGAGCGTGACACCAACGAAACCACCTCAAAAAAACAACACCTGCTATGATGATAAAATAATGTCTGCGCAGGAAAAAAGTGAAGTAAACGTTCACATTGAGCTTAAAATACGAGCAGCGAGTGAAAAGTTTCAAGATTGGAAAATATATCCCCTTTCACACGATTCTGGATATTTTTTTTTTGTATTTCTTTAAAAATCTCTAGTACCTTTCACACGATGAAACTAAATTGTAGAAATGTTCTGTAGTTCTCTTTAAAAGCAATACGATTGAGCACACAATATTGTTCGTATGAAAAGGAATTATCCACATATCTCCTCAAATCGTTGACCGGGTTTATTTCGTTTAGATTATTTCATTTACTCCTCTTACTTCGTTTCAATCTCATCTAAAAACTTAAAGTTTTTGAAAAATCAGATTCCTTGTGTGAAAGGGAAATATCTTCCATAGAAAGGTTGTACACAATAGCAGCCTCCTAGCTGAAGGAGATGGAGATAGAAGATGTTCACGTTTAAAATTATTAAGGTAATCTAGGTGGTCTTGATGATCTAAATAGTCTTTACTGTCATCATTCTCAAGATGTTCTATATTCATATGACTTTTTGCAAAACCAGAAGGAAAGAGTTACAGGAAGAAACAAAATTCTATAATTCTTAAAAATTCATACAATTTTATTTCAAAAATAATTTTGATTTCAATATAATTCTCAATTATGCAACATATATATATATATTATTGTAAAATAAAGGTGTATACGCATAGACTACATAATTATTATATATCGTAGAATTTATTAAAAAGAAAAAAAATTAAAATAATATTTTACAAAACAATGGAACGTGCTTTATTATACTGAATACATATACATATACATAAGTACACTTAACTCATTAAGGAAAAAACCAAAAGAAAACAAAAAAAAAAACAGATGATTGGACGTAACAGAATATTTTTATAATATTGCTTTTGTTGCACGTAGCAAGTGTACCATAGTGATTTTTTTTTTTCAAGTTTACATGAATTTGATAGATACTAAAATATATTTGTTTTTTTTTTAAGAACTACAATATATAAAATCTCAGCTCTTGGTTTTTGTGTAAGGCAATTTAATAATTAAATTTTTTTATCGCAAAGTCTTATTTTTTTGTCTAATTTAAATTTGTTCGTTTATAATTTTTAAGGTTTATCTGCATACAAAAGTTTGACTTTTTTTAATTTAGTTTTATTATAAAAATTTCGTTGTTTTTTAGTAAAATAAAAAAAATAGCATACAACTTTCAATTTAAAATAAAAAAGCTATTTTTTTTTTAAATAATTTGTTGTTGGTATTGCGTTGCATTGAGATTTGGTTTGTATTTTTGTAATTTTATTTTGTGAACATGTGCTGGTTTTTAGGTGAATATTTTTGTTTTTTGTTTGATTTGTTCTGCTCGGTGTAAAATAATTTATTTAATAATTAATTGCTTATAAAAATCGCATCATTTGATAATTAGTTTTGGTTTTTAGTTGCTGCTATGCACTTTTCTTTGCCCATTTCAAATCGTCATCACGGGGTTTGCATCCAGTCAGGCATTCTATTAGACCCTCCATTGCTGGCCAAAACCTTTAAAAACAGAATAATAATAATAATAAAAAAAAAAAACAGGAATATGTAAAAAATAATCTCACTTCAACTTTTCTAAGGGCCAATTCAGCCAACCAGTTGTAATACAAAAATATGTTTCGTGCGGAGCAACATGATGAATACGATGATGTTTTCTTGGCAGAACAATATGATTGTTCTGCAGGAACTGAACCCACTTAGGCAGACCCCAATACGTATGTGACCACTTGTGTATCTTTTAAAAATAAAAAAAAATTATTATTTATTTATTTATTTTTTTTTAATTTAAAATCATAATTTTACCTGATTTGTTAATGCAACAAATATTGAACATAAAAACAGATAGGAACTCCATCCAAAGTCCATTTGAATGTCTTGAGGTGACTTTGTCATAAAGTTATAGGCCAAGGTAGCTAGTATTGGAATGCTTAGCATGAAATTATCACCATTTGTTTCTATGAAATCATGTCTGGTAATTGATGTTGGATCAATATGATGCTCTCGAAATGGTCGAAGGAAATTCTATAAATAAAGTATTTTTTTTTCAATACATTTTTTTTTAATTATTATTTAAAATAAATTTTACCCTTCCGATTATTGGAAGCTCAACACTACCCCATGTATCAGCAGCCCAATGAACTAGACCAGAACCAAAATCCGCTGTTAATATTCCGAAGAATGCTGATACACATGCTACGCTGATACGATCAATACGAAAATGTTTGATGATCAAGATTAAGTTGATTATCATTAATGTGATGCAGGTGTAGACGCAGATTAATTCCTGAGCACGTTTACCTGAAAGACAGAGCAAAATATAAGATTGGCATTATTGTTTTTTTTTTTTTAAACCTGCAACATGCAAATTATCATTATAACTTATTTTTTAGAATGAAAAATAAAGTATAATAAGAATATTTAGAGAGCTACTGTCAATAATTTGAAATATATGTTCACTGTGACGCGTTCTCCATAAAAGAATGGTTGATTTCAATTCACAATTAATCGATCGATCACAGTAAATCAGTTATATTCATTCAATCATTCTCAATCAAATCTCAAATGATTCATTACATATTGTACATAAATGATACAGCACTTTTAGAAATTATAAAAATAATATAATCATAAGCACATCCTCGCATGAATCATGAAAAAACCCAATTCGAATTTTATTATTTGAAAATTAAAAAAAAAAACGAATTTACGCACAAAAATAGACACATTCTCGATCCATATGTGTCGGCTCATTTTGGTATACTTTTTCCTATAAACGAATGATTTGACCTTAATTATGTATGTTGCCAATAATATACCGTGCTGGATCAATCAATCAAAATTTCAATCATTTCGAAGTGAAAGAAAAGAAACGAACAAAATTAATTTCAGTGCATTTCAATTGGACAGCGGAGAAGAAGAAATGAAATAAAATAAAATGCAAGAATGATTCGCATGAATTGAAGTTGCTCTTATGTACGATCACACTGTAGTTTGCAAACCTATTATTTTGCCTTTAAGCGAAATATGTATAGATTAGTTATGTATGCGAGCCTTAATTGCCAAAATCGTAGATTTGTTTAAAAACTATAAGGAATTATGCGAGAACACAAAAATGGACAATTAAGCACATATGTATGTACATATGTATGCAAGAATAAAACTAAAAGTTTACATTCGTAAACTTGTTTACTTAAACACTGTCTAACTATTTTCAAACTGGTGGAAAAATGCTTTAATTAATAAAAATAAATATCACATTATTCACGGTTAAGGCAATTTACTCTTATGTTTAAGTTAGGCAGCTATAAGACAACAATAAACAAGGTTTTTTAACCCATTTTCAAAAGTTGGACAGTTGTCTAAAGTTAGACAAAGTTTATAAATAAGACCATTAATGTTTTAACTGAAAATTCAGGTTTTCTTTTGTATTCATTATGTTTTTTAATCATTTAACATTCGGTGTTTTTATATTTGTTTTTTTTTTTTCAAAAATATTTTCAATCATTTCTCAAAAATCATTTGTCATTTTGTTGTTTAGGTTTTTCTTGTTAAATTGTTTGATATTTGGGAGTGTTTTTTTTCACGAATAACGTTTCGCCGTTTCATTATTTGGAAAAAAATTGCTTTATTTTTTGCTGATAGATCATTTCACCATTTAGTTGTTGTTGTAGTTCAAAAAAAAAAATAAAATTATAGAAAATGTGAAATAAAAAATTGCCGAACTTTAAAAATCCAATCCGACAAGAAATTAAATGAAAATTGTAAAATTAATAATGCGAAAGGATAGCAAAACTTAAAATACGAACTTACAAAAATGCGAAACGAAAAACGGTGAAATGAATCCCCGCGAAACGTTAGTTTCACTATCACCCGATAGTGAGATAGTCAAAAATAAAAAAATGTTTCTATAAGAGGTACCGTTCCAATGGATTTGACTTTTAAATATAAACCGAAATTAGATAGGTAAATACTTATGATTCCAGAATAGTACTTAAAACAGCTTATGAAACTTAAAAACTCATTTCGGAAGCTTAAATTTTTAATCTTAATCTATAAGTTAAATAATAAATAATTGAATCGTAAGTGGACTTCAGGCCTTTCTAATATTTGTTGTTTTTCGCACAAATATTTAGCAAGACCTGAACCTCATTTTTGTTCATTTTCATTTTCTCCTTTCTGTGAGTTTGCAGATCAATTTCGAATGATAAATAAAAATAAATCGTTTATCCATCAATAAATAAATCGATAGCTGCAATGGGGAGACAATTACTTTGATTATATCATTAAATTTATATTGTTGTAAAGATAATATGTATTTTATTATATACATAAGTCTAGGTATACAAATATGAATATTTTTGTTGTTTGGTTCAGGTACTTAAAAAAGGTACAATTTGTAACTCTAACATTTTACCTGTAAAATAGTAAAGTATTTATAATTATCCGAGAAAAAATATAATACGTTTTACAAGCCACACATCTTCAATGTCTATTATTTGCTTAATTAGGATTTTTATTAGAAATGGTACCACACTTATCAGGTAAATTAAATTTTTCTGTGAAATTCTTAAAATGAAAGTTTTCCTCAGAAGATAGTTCCCTTAAAGTATACACAATTTTTTATAATATCTTTTTGTAGACCTAGACCTAGGTACCAACATTTAAACCGAACTTAACACACTCATGTATTTATGTACATACATATATCATTAAATAAATTATATTATTTAAGAATAAATAATTCTAAAACAATTTGATGTTTCAAATTAAAAAAATATCAAAAAATAAAAAAATATCACACTGAAATACCGTTAGTTTTTTTTATCAACACAGCTGGGTATTTTCTAAAATGTTTTGAATATATGTACATTATAATGTAGTAGTAGTAAGATGTAATAAAGGATAGTTTTACCTTTGTATATAAACTTTATAGTAATCTCATGGAGTCGTTTTTTTTTACGAGACATTTGGACGGTGGCGGCGCTCGTGCTCGCTGATGTTGAAAATAAAATTTGCAACATTTTGGCAGGAAAACGGGCAACATTTTCTTATTTGAGAGTTATCCCTATGGGAGTATAATATCATAAACAAGTTTATATACAAAGACAATAGTTAAAAAAGGTTGCTTTAAAAATCACACAAAAATTGAAAAAAAAGAGGAATTTTCATCGGCAATCAGCGAGCTTCAGTGCCGATTTTTAGGTATTCTGAAAATTTTGGTTTACTTAAATGCTTATATCTTTCTACCCAGCTGTCCGAATTTCAATGTGAAGGTATATAATTAAAGGAAAAATGACAGGCGTGTTAGAGCAAAAATAAAATTTTCAAAATCATTCAAAATTTCATACTAAAAACATGAAAATAATTTCATTCAACGAAGATGTTGATAAAAACAAAAAAAAAACATTAAAATACTTACAAACACCAATTGGCGAGAGGGAGATAGTATTCTAAAGCAGGCGGCGGCGGCGGCGGGGTTTGTGCAATAAAAAACCACAATCGTGGCAAATTTGCTTCGGGTCGGAAAAAATGCTGTTTTTACATTTTTGTAGTCGGTATAATAATTGTAAAGGTACACTGTGGTTGGTTTGGTTTGCTTATAACTTCGGTTCTAATAATCCTATCGGTAACATTAAGGTCTTAAAATGTAGGTAGAATATCGGACTACATTTTTTTTATAAAATCATTGCGCAGTCACATAAAACAATACATGAAAAACCTCATCAAATTGAATATTTAAAAGAAACAAAAAATTAATAAAAAAAATTTTTTAAACCACATGTACTTTAACCCTTTTTAGGAGAGTTTTATGATGTTGGTATGTATATGTTGCACATTTTTGTTGGTTGGTTTAGTGGGTAAAAACAGAAAAGGATCGATTTGCTTAGCTTATAGCTCCTATTC
This sequence comes from Epistrophe eligans, assembly GCA_951394125.1. NCBI lineage: Eukaryota > Metazoa > Arthropoda > Insecta > Diptera > Syrphidae > Epistrophe > Epistrophe eligans. The sequence continues at coordinate 28,807,273 of OX596030.1, forward strand.
TAATATTCCGATCATTAAGATTTAGGTGTTAAAATAAAGGTAAAATATCAGGATTTATTATCGCGTTAAAAAATAATTGCGATCACATAAAAGTGTATGTGAAAAACGTAGTGATTTGATTGTTTTTTCAATATAAACTAAGAATTTAATGGAAATGATAATAATAAACATACCTATGTATGTAGGTATAGCTACACATAGTTTGTACATTTATGGAAAAGGGTTGATATCGTTGGTTTTGTTGGCTTATAATGCCTGTTCTAATACTCGGATCTTTAAGATTAAGGTCTTAAAATTAAGGTTAGATGTCAGGCTAAATTATTAAGTTGAAAAATCATTGCGATCACATAAAGTTGTATGTGAAAAACTTCATAATTTTGATTGTTTTTCAATTTAAACTGAAAATTTAATGAAAATGATATGTAGGTACATAATATGTATGTATGTACATACATACCTATGTACATTTATAGAAAAGGGTCGATTGGTTGGTTTGATTGACTTTCCTATAACTTCGGTTCTAATAATCAGATCTTTAAGATTAAGGTCTCAAAATTAAGGTATAATGTCAAGTTTATTAATTAAATTAAAAATTCATTATGATTACATACAAGTGTAGGCAAAAAACGTGATTGTTTATTTATTTATCGTTATAATAACTTAATTAAAATAAAATTTTAATAAAAAATTGAATACAAAATAAATAAGTATACTTAGGTTAGGTAGGTACATTATGCATCAGATCCTCAAGTTTAAGGTTAGGTTTAGGTAAATTATCAGACTAGAGGTAGAATTGTAAGTGAAGTGACTAATTTCGGTAGATTTTTGGGTTTTTTCAATTGTTACCCAGTCCATATGGTAGGTTTTAGTGCTAAAAAAAGTATCATGAAAGGAGATTTTATTTTAAAATACGTTTTTTTTTAATCGGAATTTCAATATGGTAAATTAGGGCAAAAGAAGAGAAAGGTCTAGATTCTATTATCTAAACGAAAAGTGATAGAGAGTTTTTTGTTTCTTTTATCGATAGATCATGTAAATACAAGAAAGTCACATACATAAAAGAAAATTCTAGAAAACATAAAATTCGAGATAAAAACGTTTTAAATTCAAAAAATAAAAAATGAAAAGTGGACGTTGGACGTTGGAGAAAAAAAATCACATAAAATCAGGGAAATGTTTTCCAGAAATATTTCTGAGAAGCCGATAAAAAATGAAAAGATCCGTGTTTGCAAAATTTAAGCTTTTTTTATGGCTAGGTGAATTTTTGGAAAATTCATATTTTTTAAATCAATTTTTCTTGGTTTTTGAATTACTCATAGCTTTAAAGAATACAATTTTAATAGTCTCAGAGAAGTGTTAACAAATTCTGGGACAGGAACTATGTAAAACCAGAAACTATGGAAACCAAAAGTTTCCTTTCATATATTTTTTTTAGCACTGAACCCAACCACATAATTGAAAAAAAAAAACCAAAAATCGACCTTTAAAGCGTGGCAACCCTATGCCTTGACCATATTTCGCCAGGCAACACTTGAGAAAAATGTTAGTTAAAACATTATCTAAAAAACTGCATACCACTTAACTCGATGCGGGTAGGTCGTCCTATGGCGGGATCTTAGGCCCGTTTGCTGATACGAAACATAAATCTTGTTAGTAGCTAAGTTTCACCTAACTTTTAAGTGATACACAAATTTATTTATTTTGCACATACAAATTTATGTTAAACTTAGCAAAGAAGCAGATTTAAAACACATCTAAGTTCACTTCGCTCTGCGCTAAATGTCAAAATTTAAAATTCTCGGAATTTTTTTTTTATTGAAACGGTTATGGTACAGTTCTGTTATTTGTGGGTTCTTTTTGTGTTATTTTTTTTTGTTAAATTGTTAGTTTTTGTTTGATTACAAAAAAGTCGGAAAAAAATAAGAAAAGAAATCCGAACTTTTCCTTAAATGAAAAAAATCCCTTTTAGTTTTTAAAATATCAGTTGTATTCTCAGGAAATTTGATATAATCATTCCCAAGACTAGCTACTGCTTTGGAAACTTTCAAAACTATACTTGAAACGGTTGAGACATGCATCCCTCCACAATCAGCTATGCTTAGAAGGTGGTTCCCAGTTGCAAAAACCGCAAGGCCACCAGAAGTTGATTGATAGGATCTATGGAGTTTTTTCTGAGAACGCAAATAGAATTGAAATTCTATAGTTTAATAATTCATAATCAAATTAACACTATACCTGTTTGAAAGACATTCAGATAAGCTTTCAATTTTCTCTAAAACAACAATAGTTATTTTTTTTGTCAAGCGAAACCTATTGTAAAACGAGAGCTCATCAAACGAAGAGAAGTATTCATTTCTCTCGTATATTTGACGAGGAACTACAAGTTCTACCATTTCAAGGATTTCAACTACATCATCAAACACATCCAGAAATTCGAAATCCATTTTTATATTGTTTTTATTGAAATCACTTTATATTAGTTAACAACAATGAACACGCGTGCTTCAATCACTGATGTCTTACTTAAATATCTTATGTGACACTTCATCTAACACATAAATTATGTTCGACTTAACGACTTTTAAGTTTATGTTTGAGTTTGGTGCAAAGAAATATGTGTCACTTAAGCGTTTATGTTGAACATAAACAGTTAAGTTTCATATCAGCAAATGGCCCTTAGACTATATGGAAGGGGGAGTCTATCTCACCCGGAAATTAAGTTTTACATTTCACAATTTTGAGAAAAATTGATCCAAATATTTTTTTTGCGTTTTTTTTATCAAAATATTGAGTTTGAATGCAAATTTTTTGAAAACTATTGACACAAATAATTTAATTTAAATGTAGGATTAAAGAACAGACTTCTGGCTTTTAAAACCGTTATTGTTTTGCATTTTAAGTATTGTCGTTGTTTTTTAATATTTGTTTTTCCATTTAAGTGTTTTTTCTTTCGAAAATCGCCTTTACCTCCTAAACGGGGCCCCTCCCATAGTAAAAAATGCTTGTATTTGATTCAGATTTTAATGATTAATGCCTGAAAACAAAGATAAATTATTACGTTATACTATAGCCGTGTTTTGGTGAAAGTGTATAGCAACTCAGCAAAATTTTTACACACAAACAAAAAAATTTTAAACGCAAAAATAACAAAATATTTATAAACTTATAATCAATTTTTGTTGTTATTGTTTACGTGTAAAAATTTTACTGAGCTGACTATTCACTTGCAAAAAACAGGGCTTATATATAAATAAACATATATATACTATACTTTGCCTCTCCTGACATTTGTGATAACAACACTTCTGTGGCATATTTAATCAAAAATGTATCACTTTTGAAATACCTACATAGTTGAAAAAAAACATCGAAAAGTTTTTTTTTAATAATATCTTACATACCTATCTTCTATATAAAATTACAAAGCACAAAACATACAGATTGCCATATTTCACTTAAATTAATCAGTCATGTTTATAAATACTATTCTGTTCTATTTTTTTTTCTTCTCGAACTCCCATACATTTCGTATATAAACGTACATGTATACTGTATAGTGTATAGTGTATATAGTATTCTTATTCTTGCCATTTTGCCTTTTATCTCAACTCTATCAATATTTGAACAAAGTTGCTCAACATTAAAAGTTGACATTCAATGTTGAGATGATAGAAAATGTTGAGAGTTAGTTAGACATTTGGACACCAATTGGCGCACCAATCGCCGATGTTGATGAGACTACTATAAAGTTTATATACAAAGGTTTTACATGAAATGTAATTGTTTATTTCTCAACACTGTCACTAGTGACAAAAGTTTGACAGTTGTAAAATACTTTATGCTCCTGGTATGTTCGCCATTTTAACTTATAAATGGTGTTGGTGAAAATTGGACTTCCATCGTAAGGTATTATTTAAGAAGCAGTATAAAAAATTAAATTTCTGCAAAAAAATATCATCCCGTTTTCGAATTTTAAAAAAGTTAAAAAAAAAATTGGTCTAGTTTGACCCTCAGTGATGGCAAAAAGTTTTTCAAATAAAATTGAACACATAGACCAAGCACCACTAAAAGGAGTTCGATGATCGGCGGCATGGCAGTCGTGAAATAGCTATAACTCCAGTCTATAAAAAAACTTAGTTGTAGCTCAACCAATTGTTATTGTTTCATTTTAAATTAAATTATATTTAGCATCTTAAAAAAAAAAATCAAAACAGGGGTTGGATACGATTCTTGTTCAAAGCTTTAAAGCAAATACAGGAATGTCATTTATCAGATCCTATAAACACTTTTGACAACAAATGAGCATTTGATATTGGCGGCAATTTTTTAAATCAAAACACTAAATTATTTAGTACTGAAGTAATTGCAATCAGTAGATATTTTAGATTACAAACAAAAAACCAAATGATAATAGGAACTTGAGGTGCACAAGGAATAAATAATTAATAATATATGTATAACAATAAAAATAAATATAAACAGTCGTATTTATAAGATTTCCTTAGAACACTCTTGGACAGTTGTCCAGCTAGCCATTGTCTAAATAGTTGGACACCTCCTTATTTATAAACGCATTCCAAAAGTGGCCTACAAATGTTCTCATACACTCACCCACATCTCTGTAATCTGTCAATTTTGTGAGCATTTGGATACGTTCAATGAACATTTCGTTCATTTGAAGATAATTTTTCAATTTTTTCTTCATTGAATGTACCCACTTTGGAATAGGTTTGGACAACCAATTTCAGTGTCTAAGTTAGACACTCGATGGAACATGATTATAAATACATACTTTGGAATGGGTTTATAAATACGACTGAAAGTATCTAGTAATTATAGCTGGTTATACTTCAGCCTTGGATGTCAAGTTAGTACAAAAAACTAAGCGAGACTGAAAATGTAATAACGAAATTAAATTCAAACTTCATTAAAATAAAAAAGCATAGAATGGGTTAAAAAAAAGAAACAAACAAAACCGAAAAAAAATTGTCTTCTGAATAGTTTTCAAAGAAGCACGAGACCTTCGGCGCAAGAGTCCTACAAACTATCACGCAACGGGCTACTACGCGCTTCTGTAAAGCAAGTTCGTTATTTATGCAAAATCTCTTAAAGCTATCGATACAATAGCAACCATTTTCCTTCCACATTATTGAGAACATATCAGATAAACTATTCCAATTGACATTTTAAAATTCATATTTTTTTGTTAATTTTTACTAAACTAACTCGTGAGAAGCCTGGACAGGCCAGCTTTAGTAATATATAAATCAATTTTCAATTAAATTCCATCATCTTTCATCTTGTGAACTATTTAGGTAATTTAAAACACATTTTCCAATAACTTATAGCAATAATTATGCTTAAAACTAAAAAAAAAATTACCTGGGCTATAAAGATTGGCCAATTCTTGTGCTCCTTTGTGTTGTGGTCCCCATCTTGGTGATTTCTTCTCATTGAATGTTTGTTCAAGTGTTGAATTTCCATTTGGATCATCTTCAAGCATAGAATTTTCCAATATCTCTTGATCCGATTTTATAGGATTCTAAAATTATAAAAGATTAAAAAAAAACATTTATTGAATATACAATTTCTAGGTTTGTATATACAAAATATAAAATTTGACATAAATATATGTATGTTGATAGGTTTTATATATTTTAACTGAGGAATAATAATATTGTGAACGATTAATAATAATGAAAATTTATGAAAATCTTTAGAAAATTGTATAATTTTGTCCATACTGATCCTTGCTAACGGCTTTACCGATTTTGTATCGATTTTTGTTCTAAAACAAATACATATGTTGTTTTGCGTCATTGGAGGGGTTATTTTTAATAAATAAGATATTCAAATTTCTAACTTAAACTTGAATTCTCTTTTATTATAGGTTCTTTAGTTTTGTTGTCTTTTTTTTAAACTTTCCGCCTAAAATTTTGATTTTTTTTTTTAAACCTTGTTTATAGAAATCACTTCTGATAGAAGATTTAAAATACAAAATTTTTAAGTTTTTTTTGGGAAATATTCAGCATTATTGTGAGTTGCGCCCGAAAAATATTTTAGCTTAACATTTTTTGTTCGCCTGGAATTTTAAAAGCTTGTGAATTTAAAATTCAGACCGTCAATGGATAACAGTTGGCGCGAAAAATGAGTTTTGACAGATATATTGCTGAGGAATTCTGTTCATGCAACTGAGATTGCTGAGATCTCCGTGATTTCATTTTCCTGAACATGCCTTATTCCTTTCGAAATGAATATTCACAATAAGTGGAATTTTTGGAACACAAAATTTTGGGTGAAATTTACAATAGGGGAAAAGTTAAATGTCAAATTTTCCAGGTGGAATGTTCTTCGGGTAAAACTCACAATAAGGCTGATTGTTTTATGACCATGTATGAATAATTGGATTAAAATGGCGTTAGAATTTTAAAACAGTTTAATTTTTGGCACTAATGATATGAAAATGTAACTGATATAACGTCAAATTTTAATCGCGGATACAATTTAATTTTATTCCAAATCAGACACGGTCTAAGTTAAATACCAATAAATAAACAACACAGCGAATAAAACAAAAAATGGGAATGGAGCTCAAAAGGGTTACTATTGAAAATACACCCTTATATCGTTATAATTATAAACAAAATTGAACTGACACGAATCAAATATTTATTACAAAAAAATTGAATCTTTGAATCAATTGTATTATTTTTTTAAAAGAGTCCGTTCATCTAAAAGTAAGTACTTCTCTTATATTGCCTTCACTATAAATATACACGTCCTGCTTCTGAATTTATTTTAATGGTGTGGATATTGAAAACTCAATAAAATATGGCGCATTCAAATTCAGTTGAATCACTGGGTATATATTTATGTGCATACTTACACATATGTATAGGTAATAATTATATATGTACGTACGTATCTAGCTAATTTGATTAGATTAATTACTTTTAATTCAATTGATTTTGAATTTTAAGTACATACATACATATTGTGTTGTATAGGATAATAAATATATGGAGGTTGATTTGTGTACCTAATGTTTTAGTAATTATTACGTAGGTACATATGTATATATAAAAATATATGTGTCTTTAATACATTCACAAATTCAAATTCAAAAAGTACCTACTTTTTGCTTAATGTTTGAATCCAACATATTTTACTTTTTCAGTGGTACTACATCTTGCGAGGAAATGACAAACTCTCCGTAAAGCAGAAAATTCTAGGTTCTACCGATTCATCTCACTATATCCCACAAGTAAGTTAGTTTAAAATTTGTAGAAAAAACATCTTTTTGGATTTTTAACTTTCTTGAAAACCTTTTATCTGATTTCGATCAAATATTTTATGAAAAAGCTTTTAAAAATTGTTCATTTCTGCTTTTATAACCTGACATTCATGACGTTTTAGATTTAATATGAAGTTATTGAGTAGGAAATGTATTGAAAAGGTGTCATATCACCTAACTTTATACCCTTCCCTTTTTTTTTTTGTTTTTTTAATTTCGTAAAAAAGTTAAATTTTATATACAACGAAATCAACTTAATAATTTTGTTTTCCAACTAGCGGTTTTTCAGCACATATTTTATATCATTTTTCCAAAGAATTACACCTTAAATCAAATGCTAACAGTAACTTTCGTTTCCGTGTGTTAATTGGAATAAAATCGCGTTAAATTTTATCCAAAGTTTTATTTTTGACACTAATCAGATATGGAATTGCAAAAATTTAGTCAAAATAGGCGCAACAAAATAAAATCTAACTAATATCATCATTTAAATTAAATATGTCATTTATTTTATTTTTATTTATTTAAATGTATTTGATAATCAATAAAATTGTTTATAATTGTTGCCAAACCTGGCAGTGCTGTCAAAATATCATAATTAGAAAGAAACAATTACATACTTATATCCTGTTTCTCATGTAATAATTTCTTGCATCTGGCATTTTGTAAATTACATCGTATCGCAGTAGATTGAAAACGAAATCTTTAATCCTAATTTTTTGAATAAATCAGTATTAAAAATAAATAAAATTTATTGAAGTTTGAAACTTTAGTTTTTTTTTACTTTTTCTTAACTAACAATAATGCTGGCTTAGTGTAAAATGTTTGCTTACTAGATGGTAGACCATACTTATTTCATTTTTGTCTCAAATCGCATTAATACTTACAAAGTAACTCAAACACAGTAATACATACATTAAGTATGTCGTTGTATCATAACTCATTCAAAAATTATAAAGAAAACATTAAAAATATTTATTATTATTTTTTTAATATGTACATAAAATATTTATTAAACAAAAATTGATCTTACTACATAGTATCATCAGCTTTTGTATCTAAATTAATAAAATTTAAGATATTACCATTAAGTCTTGTCATAAGAATATTAGCTATTAAATTATTCGATAGATCGTTAGAATCGGCATTTTGTAAAACATTTGATAATTCTTTTACTGTCATCTCAATGGATGACTGCGTACAAGGACACGCCAGCACAACTTCTATTAATTGTTTCATTTCAAAATCTTCATGAGTCAAACATTTCCAATGATTTAAGATATCAACCTGAAACGCCAATCTCTCGCCAAATCGTAGACAATCCAATTTTTCTTGGATAGTTTTTCCTTTTGTTGGTGTTAATGAACCAATCATAGATTTAGTTCTTTCTTCTAGTTTGACAAAAGGATCATTTTCAATTGTGACATCCATCGACTGTTCACCTTCATCGCTTGAATATTCATCTTTGATTTTTGGTCGTTTAAGATTTGTAACTGTTGTAATCAAATGTTCCTTAAAAAATAAATAAATATATATTTCGTTAATGAAAAAGCACCAAAAGTGTATACGGTATTAATTTATTTTAATTCCTTTCTTTATTTAGAAAATTCATGATTTTTTTTGTCAATATTTCACTACGAATATCACACTCAAAAGAATTTATTTGAATGAATGAACATAGAACAAAGTTAAGTTTATTTTTTTTTACTCACCAGAGCTTTAAGTTGCTGTTCTTCTGTTAAAAACGGTGTTTTTATAAAATTAAATCTTTGGTCGACGTATAAAGCCGCCAGGAATGCTCCATTATTTAATAGTTCTGCTTTACCAGCTTTCAATTCCTTTAGTAATATATTCGCGTATATATTGCTGGCTCCCAATTCTTCCAATTCTATTTCACAACAAAGACAATCACGGTAAAAGTCACCTATAATATAATCCTTCTCTTGGAGTTTCTCTAAACAATCTACTAAAGGCTTAAATACTGCTGCAAATTTCATTACAAACGGCCATTCAATGTCATACGCTTGTTTCAAACTGAGAACAAATTTCCTGATTTTAGACAGCGAATCAATCATGTGAAAAGTTGACAACCATCGCGTGGGAATATCTAAGACTGGCATTTGAACGTCTGGGTAATTTTGAGAAATAGATTGTAAATTTAGCACAATTCTTCGGCAACTTTCTATTTTATCTGCTAGATCCCTGATGACATTTCTGGCAGCAACATGAAGAGCCTGCGAAGGGCACTTAATAATATCCGTAATGCTTGAATGCATTTTTTCATATTCGTTGTTCCACTCTAAATCATTCTTAGCACTGTCATATAATTTCATATCTGGAACATAGACATTAGCGCATGTATCCGAACAACTTGAATAAATAAGAGAATCATCTAAGCCACATTCGTGCAAGTTAGTCAATATATGTTGTAAATCCTTGTCTTGGTTCTTTACCATTTCAACCACGCCAATAGTTTGAACAATAATTTTAAAATCATCTATGTACTGAATGTTCATGACCAGAAATCCCCTCTCACCATGTGTAACAACTTCGAATTTCAAACAAACCAATTTCGCTCGTATTTCATCGGATATAATGCTCCTCAGCTCAGTTACAGCCCCATTCAGATAGCCTTTGATATTCTTCGAATTTAACGTCATCTTAAATTCCTCCTCGAACGGCGAAAACAATTTCTTAAAATAATCTTCATCATCGAACAACGAAATTGGAATGTTTCGTAGGGCAACCAAACCAACACAGCACGTTAAGAATTCACTCTTATTCATACCCATGCTTGGCTTGAATTTGCAAAATTTACGAAGTGGAAACGACCGAATTCTACTGTCGGCATCGGTATCGAGATTTCTATCATGCAACTTCAGGTAGTGACGCTTTATGTTGCCCGTAGAAAGAGATTTTAATTGTTTTCGGCAAACTAAACATTCGGATATGTTTCTTTCTTTATCGTAATTAACATATTTTGCATAATGAAAACGTTTTCGCTTAGTTGCTTTTGATACATAATCTGAATCCGCCATTGTTCGAAAAATAAAAATGTATTATTTTTTTTTAATGAATTGAAAAATCACTATGTCGCTCGCATTCACTGCAGCGCTCCGCTCGCCAACGTCAACTACTCAACTCAACTGATATGATACTGAATTATAACGAACAAGAATGAAAATTATTGCTCACTCATTTCATATATTCAGCAGAAAAAGTATGGTGAGTGAATGAAATGGTTGTTAGGTTGATTTTTTTAACATGTTCAAAATTATGTTGAGAGAACGAGACAATTGGTTTGGTTTTGTGTGGATTAATTGTTCACAATTTTGTGGGAGCGAATATAAATGCGAACGAATACAGTGTGCTTGTCAGCCTGTGCACCCGTCGTCGCCTTGCCTGGCTTTTCGAATAGAATCTATGAATTCATACCTCCGTCTTGCTGGTAGATGTGCACTGTGTAGTGTAGTGGTAGTTGGTGAACAATCATCTTGAAAATTGATTTCTTTTGCTTGTATTCGTATAAATATATTGCATACAATAAAATTGTAGTCGCAGTCGTGCATAGGTTAGGTATTCAATGGAATCTTTTTTTTGTTGTTCTTCTTTACGTTCGCTTTGAAAAAGATTAAACTAGAGAGTTGGTATCAATGAGTCTTTAAAACCTGAATTTTTCATTATGAGCAGTTGAATGTATAAAGTGAGTCATTTTTATTTATTTTCGTTTATAGGTACATTTTTATTTTTGATTAATATATCGATCTGATTCGTTCTCATTTGAAATAGAAAAGACAAATCTTTGGGGATTTGACAGACTCATTTTTATTATTCAGACATGATGAAAAATAAACGTGAAAACTGTGGCTTTAAAAATGTCTTATAAGTAAAATAAAACATTCGTGTGCAAGATTCAACTCGTTTTTGAGGAGAAATTTGGAGTGCGATATATATTTATATTATTATTATATTATCATAAAATTCTTTATTTAAGAAATTTGCTTTTGCAGATTATCTGTGGACCTTTGCATTACACATCCTTATGGAACACCAGTTTCCATGCTAAAAAATAGGTGTTAGTTCCGTTCCACACAGAAGCACAAGTGTTAGTAACAAGCTGCTTATAAAAGCTAAGAAACTTAGATGATAATCCAAGCGTCGATAATTTGTAAATTTAAGAGTTTCTGTTTACTGTGTCGAACGAAGCCTTCAAATCAACAAAAAAAACTCAGAGTCCTTTTTAGTATAACATAACTCTTAGCAATGCTAGTGAGTGCGAATATCTGGTCAAATGTAGAAAATCCTAGGCGAAAACCAGCTTGAAATATACATAGATTTTTACCCTTGAATTAATCTGTGTTAGAGTATATGTATTTGTAAAGATTTTTTTTAGAACAGGCAGTATGGAAGTTCCTCCATAATTTTTTCTGGAAGGTTGCAGTTATCCTTTTACAAATGAATGACTTCAGAAAAGATTGAGGGATTGTCTCCTCCTTCAAGAGTTTATTTAAAAAAAAAATAATTTTCAGGTCTAAAAATATACGGTGGAGTATTTAAAAATTATTGTTTTTTTTTTAATTCTTTTTAGAGTTTCCTGTAGTTCACATATTGAGATTTGATCATCTACTTCTGGTATGTAGATTTCAGGCTGGGCATAATGGAAAGAAGAGATTATGGACGCGTTGCTAAGAAGCTGTTTGAAATGAACTGCTAGAGAATAAACGCCTATATCTAATGGTGGCGAGTTGGGTTTTGAATCTCTCAAGTAATCCCTTTGCTTGGATTTGCATACGAGTTTGAATTCTTTATTTGAGGTAAGATAGAGGGTTTTAAAGAAGTTGGAATTAAAATTGGCAAGAATTTTTTCCTAAGTTGTTGGCACTCCCAATCATCCCATTTATTTTCAAATCACGTTTGTACAAAATACCAAATGGTGAGAATTCAAAATTAATTCCAAATCCCGATAATCCTTTATTACAGACATTTAAAAAAAAACAACCCCAATCGAATTCTTTAGATAAAAGCATTAAATTTTTAAGGCATACCTATGTATGTAGGTATCTGGGCGGTTTATGAATCATAGCTTCATACCTGCTTGGCTTGAAGTTTTATTTTTGGAATATCTTCATTTTGAACGTTACTTTTTTTACAATAAATTATAATCTAGCTGTACGAAGAGGAGCGAGCCATCTGAAATCATGGTTTTAACTTTAAATTGAATCTACCTTACCTACCGACTACCAAACACCAACAAAATAAATTTCAAGAATAGAATATACATACCTACCTGCCCCAGTGTGTTGATTTGCGTAGTTTGCAAACAGTGGCGAACAATTTTATAGGTACGATTTTAGTACGATGTTAAGGTATTTTTAGTATTCTAGATTAAATCGTGCTTTCTTTTTAACATTTTTGCCATTATTTTCATTAAAACATCAAATTCGATTGGAATTTGACATAAAAACTAATTAAATTCATATAAATACAATTTTATTTACATGCAAAACTTATAAGAACTTAAAGATTCAGTTTTTAAAATTGGAAATGTTTTTGTATCTAAATTAACAAAATTTAAAATATTACCATTAAGTCTTGTCATTAAAATATTTGCTATTGTTTTGTTCGATAAAACATTACAATCAGCATTTCGTAAAATATTTGAAAATTCTCTGATTGTCATTTCCATGAATGAATGCGTACAAGGATACGCCAATACAACTTCAACCAAATGTTTCATTTCTGAATCATCATAAGTCAGACATTTCCAATGATTTAAAATATCAACATGAAATGAAAGTCTCTCACCAAATCGTAGAGATTCTAATTTTTCCTTGATTGTTTTGCCTTTAGTTGGGCTTAGAGATCCAATCATTGATTTTGTCCTTTCTTCGAGTTTGAAAAAAGGATAATTTTCAGTTGTTGTGACATCCATTGACTGTTCACCTTCATCGCTTGAATATTCATCTTTGATTGTAGGTTGTTTCAGATTCATAACTGTTGTCATTAGATGGTCCTAAAAAAATAATAATTTGTTCACTAAATAAATTACAATAAGGAGTAGTATTCTAGCTTTATGTTTCTTTTTATTTATTTCTTTACGAATTTACAAATAATGTACATATTTATGTAAATAAAAAATTATTTACAATAAAACATTTTTAACGTTATTTGAATTAATTAATGCCAAATAACAGGAAAGCCTTTTTCTTTCCATAAAATTTGAAGTCACAAATAACTCTTTTTCTTAAAAAAAAGTAGGTACCGTTTGGCATTTGTACTATTCTTCCACTCATGTTTTTGAAAATTTAATTTTTAATTTTTATTAAGTTCGTAAAAAATAATATAAAATTATATTAAATTCATGGAGTACATAATGTAAGTACGTTCCTTAAGAAAAAATTGTTCAACTCACCAGAGCATGATATTGTTGCTCCTCTGTCAGAAAAGGTGTTTTCATGAAATTAAATCTTTGATCAACGTATAAAGCAGCCAAAAATGCTTCTTTCTCTAGAAGTATTGCTTTCCCAGTCTTCAGTTCTTTTAATAATACTTTCGCATATATATTGCTTGCCCCCAATTCTTCCAATTCAATTTCACAACAAAGATAATCACGATAGAAGTCACCAATAATATAGTTCACCTCACAGAGTTTCCCCAAATAATTCGATAAAGGCTTAAATGCTTCCACAAATTTCATAACAAATGTCCAATCTGTGTCAAATTTTTGTTTCAGACCGTCAATAAATGTCATCATTTGAGACAGCATTTCAATCATGTATAAAGTAGACATCCATCGTGTGGGAATATCTAACACTGGCATTTGAACATCTGGGTAATTTTGAGAAATTGATTGTAAATTTATCACAATTCTTCGGCATTTTTCTATTTTATCCTCTTGACCTGCAATGACATTTTTAGCAGCTAACTGAAGAATCTGCGACGGGCACCTTACAACATCCGTTATACTCGAATGCATCTTTTCATATTCTTTAGTCCACTCTATGTCATTCTTGGCACTGATATCACCTCTTAACTCTGGAACATAGATGTTAGTGCATGTATCGGAACAACTTGCATAGATAAGAGAATCATCCAAACCACATTCATTTAAGTTTCTCAATATATGCTGCATATCCGTATCTCCATTCATAACGATTTCAACTACACCAATAGTTTGAATAACAATTTTAAAATCATCTATGTACTGAATATTCATGACCAGGAATCCCTTCTCACCATGGCTAACAACTTCGTATTTTAAACAAACCAACTTCGCTCGAATCTCATCACATATAATATTCCTCAGCTCACTCTCAGTCCCATCCATATAGCTTTTTATATTCTTCGAATTAAACGTCATTTTAAATTCCTCCTCGAACGGCGAAAACAATTTCTTAAAATAATCTTCATCGTCAAACAACGAAATTGGAATGTTTCGTAGGGCAACCAAACCAACGCAGCACGTTAAGAATTCACTCTTATTCATACCCATGCTTGGCTTGAATTTGCAAAATTTACGAAGTGGAAACGATCGGATTTTACTGTCAGCATCGCTATCGAGATTTCTATCATGCAACTTTAGGTAGTGACGTTTTATGTTGCCCGTAGAAAGAGATTTTAGTTGTTTTCCACAAACTAAACATTCGGATATGTTTCGTTCTCTGTCGTAATTAACATATTTTGCATAATGAAAACGTTTTCGTTTAGTTACTTTTGATATATAATCTTTTGAAAAATAATCCGCCATTATTGGGTTCAATAGAATGAATGAATGAATTTATTGAATCAAAAACACTATTGTTGACACTCTCATAAGCTACGCAACTGCACTGCACTCATCATGTCGTCAACAACAGACAACAACTGAATTGATACTGAATTAACGAACAAGAATGAAAAATATTGCTCACTCATTTCATAAATTCAGCACAAAATGTATGCGGGATTGCGGGTTAAATAAAATAGTTGTTGAGTTGTTTTTTATTTTTGTTTAATAGATCAAAAAGCAAGTTGATAGAACGAGACCATGAGTTTTTGGGCCTATGTCGATTGAGATTGTTCACAATTTTGTGGGAACGAATGCTTGCTTGCTTATGCGAACGAATACAGTGTGCGTCGCGTCATCCTCATCGGCCGTCTTGTAGTTTGAATAAAATCGACGAATACGTTAAACCTTCTATAGCAGTGGTAAAGTGGAACATATCGGCACTTGAAACTTCGGTTATATTTGTTTATATGGTATAGTAGGTACCCAGCAAACATATAAGTGAATGTTCACTTAAAATTCAGCTAAAATGAAGATATCATTCGATAAATATTCATTTTCAGTGAATGAAATCTGAAAATACTCCAAAAGTCTATAATTTTTATTATGTGAAGGGAAAGAAGGATTAATAAAAAGGAACCTTTTTTAAATTTGGAATAAAAGATCACAAACAAAATTAAATTTCATTTCATTTAATAGGTACAGTCGACAAGAAAAAAAGACCAACAACTATAATGAAGTTATTGTTTTCATTTATTTTCTTATTCGTATAAATGCAGTCATTTAGGTACATAAGCAATGAGTAATTTCACGTTAACCAGTTAGGTATTCCCTAATATTCATGGCATAATTTTATTTTAAACCTCCATCTGAAGTCGTCTTTACTAAATTTATATCTTTAATGCGAATTTAAATCGAAATAAAAAATCAATAGCTTTCGCATCGGAAGGTTTACGATAAAAAAATATTTTGATATAAGTTCATTTAAATCGTGTTTTATTTTCTACGGAACTGTATTAGGATCGTTTTTCAACAATAACTTTTTTAATACAAGAATAAATTGGGATCCAGACAGAGTGCAGGATCTCAAGTTCTTGTTCAAGTTCGTGTAAAAAAATGACCCTGAGCCAGATGAATAACTGGATAATAAAACCAGCATTTAGTTATGTTTGCTTCGAAACAACTCCAAAATGCATACATAGGTTCAGTTAACATTTTTTTTTACATTTCAATGGACTATAACACAGTTTGCCGCATCTTTTCACACCCAAAGATACTGAATTATAAAGATTAAAGATGTGAATCCTAGCAGGCATTTTATTCTGCATTCAAGCTAGAACAGTCAGATGTCGGATAAAAGATGAGAAATGAGAAAGTAATGTGTAATAAAAACATCAAAAATAAGCAGTAGGGATCTGCACACCCTCTTTTATATTGTTGTTGGATTTAATATCTATTCATATAGACACGAATTTAAATTACAAATACAACAAAGTGAACAAATGGGTTTTGAAGAGTGAAACGTACGAAGGATTCATTATCTTTATAATTCAGTATCTTTGGTCACACGGCTTCAATACATGTACGATATATAAAAAACTACCGCGTAGTGCTTTTTAGGGTCACGCAGTTCCGTTAAAGTGCAGTTTGGCCGGATGAGGTCTTATACCTTAAAGCGAATTAAAATCGGGTTAAGAATAAGTTTAAACACTTTTACATAAGTTTTTAATGCTGTTTTTTTAATCCATCAATTTTAATGTGTGTTTTTTGAGTCAACTATTGAAAATCCTTATGGACAAACTTAACTTAAATTTAAATGTATATAAATTTTGTTTGAAATTTTTCATTAATTTGAATTTCAAATAACCGTTAATCGCTAATTTTTATTTTTGTTTTCGTGTACATTTTATGTTGCATTCAAAATATTTTCAAAGATTAAATTTTGCCCTGTTGGTTTTCATTAATAAATTGAAACATTTCAAAACTAAAATAATTAGCGTTTTTATCTCTGAAGAAATTTTGTTTTCAGTTTTAGGTTGTAATTTTAATTTAAATAATCTTGGCCCCTTGAGTTACTTGAGTTGCTTTTGACGTTTTCTTTTAATTTCTTCTAAAATCTCTTGTACCTTTCACACGAGATTGCTCCCCACTTTCTTCTTGATATTTTTACCAAAAAAATAAGATTTGCTAGCAACTGAGTTAAAAGGGGCCTTTTCTATATTTAATTATTCGCAAAATGGCAGTATTCGTTTTCAAAAATAGATAAACAATAATTTCAATTTCATAAAATTTTAAATTTGACGTTTATGAAAACGAGAGAGGAAAAAGTAACGGTTATAGGTATAACTACCCAGTTTTGGCAAGTAAACGAACAGACCTTAGATAAGGTTTATTTTGGTAAAAAATTGCTGTCAAAATTAAAACAAGAAAAAAACAAGATTTGCGAAAATTTATAGTTAATTATTAAAAAGTTACCTTTGTTGACCTTTGTAACCATATAGTTGTTTTGTGCTAATATTCGATGGTTTTATAAGTTTTTAGATAATATATAAATTGAATTGTCAAGTTTATATTTTTGAGATCTCGGAGACCACAGTACTCTCACAAATATAAACAAGATTCCTCAGCAAAATTTTTCATTTTTTGTGTCAAACTCATGGAAAAAAAAAATTTTGATTCGCTTGCCTACATTTTGATGGAGCGAAATCTCTAAAATCCAATTTTTCTGAACGCTTTATGTTCGTCAGATTTCACATGTTCAAATAAATTTGAGTGAAGAACTGACAGTGAACAATGACAAATGAGTGGTGGGTGACCATGTATATTCAAAAATAAATGTTTATTGGTATTCGAAATGCGTATTCCCTGAAACCACATGCTTCTGCAAAGCCAGTATAACTATGCGAATCAGTCGTTCCTATATTTTATTTAATAACACAGAATTTATTGTAAGCTTCCTTCCTAAAGGTGTTCTTGACCATCTCCCTATCGTGCAAATGAACTTAATTTCTACAATTAAAATATCAACTTAATTGATAACCCTCTGAGAAAAAATACCAATGTTACTCACATTTAATTATTTATTGATTTTGAATTTAGTTCACAACATTTGTATTTATTCTCACACAAATTATATTTTGACGAACGTTGGAAATGAATTTATTTAATCTTATCGATTTATTTTAATTTGTTTATCTGTTTTTGTATAAATAGGTATGAAATTTCAATTTATCAAATTTAAAAAAAACAAGATACTCTTTTTTAGAAATATCTTGTGATTTGATTATAGATTTGGGTATAAGGTTAAGAAACGTAAAACAAAGTCACTTTACATGTGTGTAAAGCTTATATACATAAATATACATTAAATATATAGTTCTTTTAATAAAAAAAATGCTTAACCCACTTATAACTCTTGAGTTAACTATACCGTGATGCTTAAATTTTGTCAACTTAACTATGTTATTGTATTATTGTATTATTGTATAAACCAACTAACCTACCCGTGCGGGGATTCTCGCAATTACATAAAAATAAAAGACACACAAATTATTTTAACAGACTTAATGAATTGAACCAACCTAATGTCACATGTCAACATATGTATATTTCCAATTGAAAATTGGAAGTGTTCATTTTAGAGATCATTTTTATTGGAATAATATTTAACAAACAAATGCAGTCTTTGAACAAATAATTATTTACATTTTTAAAATAAAATTATAATTCGTCAAATAAACAGGTAATTCCACTTCGTTTGACATCTCATTTGTTAAAATCGGTGTAGCATGAGAGTCAGAAAAGGAATCCAGACTCTAGAAGCAATATTATATGAATGATGAATGATACTTTACATCTTTAATGAATTAAAGGCTTCTATTACAGCGGATGCGTAATCTGACAAACAAGTATTCTGAATAATTCGAAAGAATTGTTCGTCAGAGCGGATGGTTACTTAGACTGCTTTTAAACGCTGCAATTACCCCCTGCAATTTTTAAGCATGTAGGCGGGGGACGTATGCGGTGTCCGGGGTAAACAAAGTTGCAGGGGTTGAAATAATTGCAGAGTTATCGCTCTTTCTTCTGTGTGCTTTTTCTTATTGTTTGAGACATAAGCGGAGTAAAGAGTCAGAAGATATATTTCCTTCTCATTTAATAAAAATTGCAGCTATTAAAATTTGCAGAGTTTAAATGGATGCTGCAATCGGAAAGAAACTCAAAAGAGAATTGCGGATAAAAATTGCAGTCGTCTAAAAGCAGTCTTACAGTAAATACGTGGAATTCGAACGAAAACCTTTTTTTTTAATTTCGCCATCATTTGTCACAGTCTACCATTTGGCGCGTTCAGAAAAATGAGATCTCTGAAATTTTTCTCATTCGAAAGGTGAGCAAACGAATCCATGATTTTTTCCTCAGTGTTTTGACAGCAAAACTGAGAAATTTTGCTGAGGAATCCTATTCATGTAACTGAGATTGCTGAGATCGCCTAATTCCTTCCGAATTGAATACATATTCACAATAAGGGGAATTTTTTGAACATAAAATTTCGGGTGAAACTCACAAATAAAGGAAAAGTGATATGTCAAATTTTCCGGGTTGGAAGTTGTTCGGGTTAAACCATGAAACTCACAATAAGGCTGATTGTTTTATGAGCGTACATGAATTGAAATTGCGTTAGATTTTTAAAACAGTTTAATTTTTGACACTTATGAGATAATCCTTGCGTGGAAACGTCAAAATATAATCTAATTAATTTGAACGATGGATCTATTCTAACGATAACGTGCCGTATGCATTCAGATGAACTGAACGCGTGCAGTGTAAACCGCTTTCATAAGAACCTTGATTGTTGTTAGTTCTAACATGTAGGTATATCAGAACAGTATAATTATTCGTCAGAATTCGCATCCACTGTAACCATAGCCTTAATCCATTTCACGACCTTGACAAGTAGGTATACGTGTGCGAGGTAGTCGTGCATTTTTTTTTAATTATAAAATTATTGTTGGCCATTGACCAGTGTAATCAGTGTTAATCCACTGTAAACTAGTCTTTACGCCTGTTTTTCCCTTTTTCTTTTTTTTTTGTTGGCTGATTTATGTCGTGGATATGGCAAATGACAGTTGCACAAATTAAATTATTGCTGCAAACTAACTAAAGAGCGATGAGAAACATTTCCTGTGCACTCTAATTGAAAGAGGAAAATACTTTTTGGCTTCACTTCTTGAACTCGTGACCACAAGTTGTGATATGCAGACATCAATATTAAAAGAGATCTGCTTAATGCACTTAACGATAAAAATATAGAAAGGCTTAATTGCTGAGTTTATTTCGATCGCACTAGAAAGGTCAAGAAAATTAAAAAAAACACGGCCTTGTTAAACCCCTGACAAGAAATGGAGTTAATGATTTGACAAGACCAATATACAAAAAAATTATCGATGTGCTTACAAGAATAAACTTTATTTTATATTTATTGTCCGGATATATGTAGATCGACCTTAATTTAGAAGTAAACAAAGTTTTCTATAAATCAATTCGCAGTTTTATTTTTTGAATATGTATTCTTTAAGCTATATGAACCAAGACCATATTATTACGTAACATGTAAGCAATAATTTTTTACTAGGATTACCTCCTCATTCTTATTGTAAACATTAAAACTTATTTTACTTATGATGAGAGATACTTTTGTGACACAAACCAAAAATGTTTTCTTTTTTATGGAATGATATACCAAATGATATACTGATGGAAATGGCATCAGCACCACGCACGAGTTTACTTTTTTTTCAAGGTTAAATACCCAAATCATAATTCATATCAAATTATTCTTCTACCATTGGTGTCCCATATAATGGAAGTTCAAGTTCATATCAAACTTTTCATATAAATCAGTTCATTTTTTTTTCTCTGAAATTAAGTGTCAATAGAATCTGTTGGAAATGCATAATTAAATATACATTGACTTATAAAATCGATTTATACTCACCACATTTGCTTTTAACTTAATGTTCTATATAGCCTAGGTATAGATAAAGTGTTGGTTTCGTTCGTTGAAAAAAAAATGTACCTATAGGTCGGTATGTACGTCAATACGTCCGTCATAAAGCGTCCTTGAAAGTATCGCAATTTGATTTCGATAAATTTTTAACAAGTTCATAAAAGTTAGAGTTAGTGAATCAGATTAAAAGTTCGATTAAATTTCATCCAAGATTTAAATTTTTTACGTTTCCACGTACTAGCCAACCCGTATGAGAATTCTCGCAATTACATAAAAATAAAAGATGCACAAATTATTTTAAAACGAACAGACCTAATAAATTGAAACGACCTAATGTCATATGCCAAAATAATAAATATTACCAATTGGAAAGTGGAAGTGTTCATTTTATAGTTAATTTTTATTGAAATAATATTTAACAAACAAATGCAGATTTTAAACAAAATATTAACAATTTTAAAATAAATTTTTATTTTTTAAATTATTATTCTTTAAATCAGCTTTGTTTGACAAAACCGGTGTAGTATGTGAGTTTAAAAAGGGATCCAGATTCTAGAAATAATATATAGGATAATGATGATGATGATGATGATGATTTTTACTGGTTTTACACAAACTATCTCATTTCTTATTCACAGTTTGACAGTTCTAGCTTGTAGGCAAATTAAAAATGGCTGCCAGAATTCACATCTTAATAATTCAGTATCTTTGGTTTATGGTCACACATTACAACAGTTAGTTGCACTGTTTATGAAAACTCACAAGTTGCATGCAACGGTAAGCTAGACCCGTTATTTAGTGTATATCGTGTGTGCTATTTACAATATAGGCGTGTTATATTAAAAAAGCTATCCGTTGCCACTCGCAAGTAGGATTACAGCCGATAAAAGCTAAAGTAGATTTTTTTTTAAATTTTAAATTGTTCTGACAGATGAAATATAAAAACCAGGGTACCACTGGTGCATTTTTGTTTTTAATTTCTTACTGTACTACATATATAGATTCTCAACACGTTAAATAAATGGGCCAACATTGGTACGATTGAATAGTGTGTTCCCCGCTTAACCTGAACACAATAGAGACAGAGCTGTGGCTGTTTATTCAAAACAGAAATTGTTTTTTTTTTAAGTATCCTTTTAACATTTTCATACTTTCTCCCCAATTATAAAGGGTTTTCCAATAAGAACTTGACAACTTTTTTTTTAAATAAAACGCAAACCATTTGAGATATTTCAAAAACTTTATTATCGGCTTGAAGTAGAATCATAATGGCCACCGCGGGCACGTTTGCAGCTGTCGATTCGTTGGACCAAATTTTTGATGACTCGGCCACACATTTCGGCCGAAACGGCCGCTATTTCGTGTTCAATGTTGGTCATCGGCTTATTGTCATAAACCAATGACTTAACGTAGACTCAAAGAAAATAGTCTAGAGGCGTTAAATCGCACAAACGAGGCGGCCAATAGACTGGCCCATTTCTTGAGATAACACGCTCATCAAACTTACTATTGAATAAATCGATTGTAAGGTGTGCAGTGTGGCTTGTGGCACCATCCTGTTGAAACCACATGTCGTCCAAGTCCATATCTTCCAATTTGGGCCAAAAATAATCGGTAATCATTGCGCGATAGAGCAAGAGCTGGCCATTCACAATAACGTGACGATCGTTATCGTTGACGAAAAAATATGGCCCAATAACGACGCCGACATGCAAACTGCACCAAACACTTATTTTTTGTGCTTTTGTGCATACTGTACATAAGCCCCCAATAAATAAATAAATAAATAAAAAAGTTATTCATGAAGCAAATGTGGATTTTCACTCGACCAATAACGCATATTTTGCTTATTGACGAACCCATTGAGCCAAAAATGAGTTTCATCATTTACGACCGAAAATTGGAGTTAACGCTCTTAAAGTTGCGGTCACCGATTCCGAATTTCGGTAAAAAATTTTTATAATTTGCAGTCGTTGCTCCTTCGTGTACTCTACCATAATGAAAATGTTAAGTTTACTGAATAAATTGATAATGACAGTTCGATGATTAGTGAAAGGGTGCGTTCAAAAATTAAATTCAAAGTTGTCAAGTCCCTATTGGAAAACCCGATATATGTCATGTTGCATTACTTGGACAGTTTGAAAAAATTAGATCTAATAAATTCAGCTCTATCAGAATTTCTGAAAATAATCAACTGAGTCAAAATTTTGTTCTCACTATTTTACAACATAACTGAGAAATTTCGATTAGGAATTTTATTCATTTTTCTCATATTACCGAAATTTCAAGATTTTGAATTGCTCTATAGTAAACCATTACTGGTACACAATTTCAATGTTAAGCCTTTTAAAAAGTCTTAAATAACAAAAGCAAGTTGGTGCGATCCAGTTTTGCACATTACTTATTATTTCTTATAATTATATTAATGGAATATATTGTTCACATTGTATTAGTATAATTTTTATTTTATTTTCTGATAAATGAGGTGACTACTGACTTTTATAATGGTTAACATTTGTTTCAACTAATAGGTACCTATGTCTTGCTTTTATGGTCTATTATAGGAGGAAAACAAAAAAATATAATGCGTGTTTTGATAATATTACATTAGTTTCATGTTGAAATGATTGATATGAAATAAAACTTTTAAATGATTTATTTATTGATTTACTTCTATATAAATATTATTTGTTTGACCCGACAGAGACGTTATTTTATACCCTTTCCGGTATATGTAGGTGGCGAAATGAGTTTTGATTTTTAATTTCTTCTTTGGTTGAGATTAAGAAAATGTGAATTCTGTGTTGTCTTGATTGATAAAATACTGGAGCAGGAGAATTCACAAACTTTGTTCGTGCTTTTGTTTTTTTTTTGTTGGCTATTTGAAAGTGAAGTAGGATTTTACACGCATTACAACACAACATCCCACTGCACTACCTCGCCACTGTGGAGGGAAAGAATTTCTAATTTATTGAAAACTCGTTAAACTTAGATGCAACACTTTGTCAAAAGTACAAAATTTTAACTAACTTTATATATATAGGAAAAAAACTCAAAGAAAAGTAGGTGTGGCAGTAGACGTACTGAAAAAACAAATGACACATGATCATGCTTTAAGCTGAGAAGAGATTTAAATTACAAAATTTTAACTTTCTTTCAATGAAAATTCAGAACGAATTTCAGATATAAAAAAGTGAGCGTGGTAGTTGCAGAATTTCCAAAAAAAAACTGCTATCATTGTTTCAGCTCAAGAGATATTTATTATAAACTTTCAGCCTTCTAAGGATAAAATTCTAATATAAGAGAATAAGGCGTGGTAGTGGGCGGAACAAATAATACCTATCTTGCTTAAGATTGAAAAGAGCTTAATTACAATTGTTTTAACTCTCTAAGGACGTTCAACAAGTATAAGGACCTGTTTCACAATGTCTGAGTAAGGTTCTGATTAGTTACTCGACACATAAACAAAGTCATAAGTCCACAGTCCAACAAAATTAAATTTTATTGGATTTGCCTTGTCATTTGCAAAAAGTTCTCTCTTGCGTGCTCGCTCAGATGTTTTCCCTCTTGCTCTGTTACTCAGGATATAGAAATGTAATGAATGGGGAACAAATTGAATAAAAACGTGTTTTTTTTTTATTCTGTCACCAACGATCGAGAGGCAATGCGATGATTTTTGTTTTTTTTTTTTGTGTGTTGTATGTACGATTTTTATTATGGTCGTCTGAGGCTGGCGACAAGACAAGGAATAAAAAGTATATGAACTCTTTTTCTTTTTGCATTGATCCGGGGATATTGAATATTCTTTAAGAATTACCAGTAAAACATAGAATTTTACGAGAAAAATACCATGTGAGAAAAGTTCGAGCAGAGCATCATTCAAGAAAAGTATAGAATTGGAAAACAATAGCATGAAATAAAAGTGGCATGCAATAAAAACAAAAATTAGTAGGCGTAAAAAAAACTTCATACAATTTTTATTGCATGCAACTTCATGCAACTTTTATTGCATGTAACTGCATGCAACTTCATGCAACTTTTATTGCATGTAACTTCATGCAACTTTTACTGCATGCAACTGTATGCAACTTCATGCAACTGCATGCAACTTCATGCAACTTTTATTGCATGCAACTTCATGCAACTTTTACTGCATGCAACTTCATGCAACTTCATGCAACTTCATGCAACTTTTATTGCATGCAACTTCATGCAACTTTTATTGCATGCAACTACATGCAACTTTTATTGCATGCAATTTTTACTGCATGCAACTGTATGCAACTTAGTGCAACTTTTATTGTACGCAACTGCACGCAACTTCATGCAACTTTTACTGCATGCAACATCATGCAACTTTTATTGCATGCAACTGCATGCAATTTCATGCAACTGCATGCAACTTCATGCAACTTTTATTGCATGCAACTTCATGCAACTTTTATTGCATGCATTTTCATGCAACTTTTATTGCATGCAACTGCATGCAACTTCATGCAACTTTTATTGCATGTAACTACATGCAACTTCATGCAACTTTTATTGCATGCAACTTCATGCAACTTTTACTGCATGCAACATCATGCAACTTTTATTGCATGCAACTGCATGCAACTTTTATTGCATGCAACTGCATGCAACTTCATGCAACTTCATGCAACTTTTATTGCATGCAACATCATGCAACTTTTATTGCATGCAACATCATGCAACTTTTATTGCATGCAACTTCATGCAACTGCATGCAACTTTATGCAACTTTTATTGCATGCAACTGCATGCAACTTCATGCAACTTTTATTGCATGCAACTGCATGCAACTTCATGCAACTTTTACTGCATGCAACTTCATGCAACTTTTATTGCATGCAACTGCATGTAACTTCATGCAACTTTTGTAGCATGCAACTGCATGCATCATACATATACATCCAACATACATGTTGGATCATACATATATGATGTTGTATCATACATGTTGTATCATACATGTTGCATCATACATGTTGTATCATACATGTTTCATCATACATTTATGATCCAACATGTTGCATCTTACATGTATAATGTTGCATGCAACATGTTGCAACATACATGTATGATGTTGCATGCAATATGTTGCATCATACATGTATGATGCAACATGTATGATGCAACATGTATGATGCAACATGTATGATGCAACATGTATGATACAACATGTATGACGCATCATCATATATGTATGATCCAACATGTATGTTGGATGTATATGTATGATGCATGCAGTTGCATGCTACAAAAGTTGCATGAAGTTGCATGCAGTTGCATGCAATAAAAGTTGCATGAAGTTGCATGCAGTTGCATGCAATAAAAGTTGCATGAAGTTGCATGCAATAAAAGTTGCATGAAGTTGCATGCAGTTGCATGCAATAAAAGTTGCTTGAAGTTGCATGCAGTTGCATGCAATAAAAGTTGCATGAAGTTGCATGCAATAAAAGTTGCATGCAATAAAAGTTGCATGCAATAAAAGTTGCATGAAGTTGCATGCAGTTGCATGCAATAAAAGTTGCATGAAGTTGCATGCAGTTGCATGCAATAAAAGTTGCATGCAGTTGCATGCAATAAAAGTTGCATGCAGTTGCATACAGTTTCATGCAATAAAAGTTGCATGAAGTTTCATGAAGTTGCATGCAGTTGCATGCAATAAAAGTTGCATGAAGTTGCATGCAGTTGCATGCAATAAAAGTTGCATGAAGTTGCATGCAGTTGCATGCAATAAAAGTTGCATTAAGTTGCATGCAGTTGCATGCAATAAAAGTTGCATGAAGTTGCATGAAGTTGCATGCAGTTGCATGCAATAAAAGTTGCATGAAGTTGCATGCAGTTGCATGCAATAAAAGTTGCATGAAGTTGCATGCAGTTGCATGCAATAAAAGTTGCATGAAGTTTCATGAAGTTGCATGCAGTTGCATGCAATAAAAGTTGCATGAAGTTGCATGCAGTTGCATGCAATAAAAGTTGCATGAAGTTTCATGAAGTTGCATGCAGTTGCATGCAATAAAAGTTGCATGAAGTTGCATGCAATAAAAGTTGCATGAAGTTGCATGCAGTTGCATGAAGTTGCATGCAGTTGCATGAAGTTGCATGCAGTTGCATGAAGTTGCATGCAGTTGCATGAAGTTGCATGCAGTTGCATGCAATAAAAGTAGCATGCAATAAAAGTTGCATGATGTTGCATGCAGTAAAAGTTGCATGCAATAAAAGTTGCATGAAGTTGCATGCAATAAAAGTTGCATGAAGTTGCATGCAGTTGCATGCAATAAAAGTTGCATGAAGTAACATGCAGTTGCATGTAATAAAAGTTGCATGAAGTTGCATGCAATAAAAGTTGCATGAAGTTGCATGCAATAAAAGTTGCATGAAGTTGCATGCAGTTGCATGAAGTTGCATGCAGTAAAAGTTGCATGAAGTTACATGCAATAAAAGTTGCATGCAGTTGCATGCAATAAAAGTTGCATGAAGTTGCATGCAATAAAAATTGCATGAAGTTTTTTTTACGCCTACTAATTTTTGTTTTTATTGCATGCCACTTTTATTTCATGCTATTGTTTTCCAATTCTATACTTTTCTTGAATGATGCTCTGCTCGAACTTTTCTCACATGGTATTTTTCTCGTAAAATTCTATGTTTTACTGGTAATTCTTAAAGAACATTCAATATCCCTGGATCAATGCAAAAAGAAAAAGAGTTCATATACTTTTTATTCTTTGTCTTGTCGCCAGCCTCAGACGACCATAATAAAAATCGTACATACAACACACAAAAAAAAAAAACAAAAATCATCGCATTGCCTCTCGATCGTTGGTGACTGCATAGTATTGCAGAATCAAAAAAAAACACGGTTTTATTCAATTTGTTCCCCATTCATTACATTTCTATATCCTGAGTAACAGAGCAAGAGGGAAAACATCTGAGCGAGCACGCAAGAGATAACTTTTTGTAAAAGACAAGGGAAAGAGCTTTCTTGCCTGTTGATCGTCTGCCTGGTGTAAAAAAAATTGGGACATTTTCTTCCATGGGGATGCTACATCTGTATAGTTTATTATCTGTGCTTTCACATTAAAATATACTTGAATTGTTTATATTGGGTAGGATACGTTCATTTACGAAAATTCTGCAATTGGACTAATGTAAATGTTTACAGATCTTGACTTTGAGTCCCGATACGCATAAATTTTTTCTTAACTAACGCTTAAACGAGCTACGTTTTGCTATTTTTTGAATTATTTTATCTCGAAAACAACTTAGAATTGGAATAAAACTTTATGAAAATCTGTCAAACTTGATAAGAAATCAAATTAAATAAATTTGCTGCTTACTTTGAAAAAAAAAATAAAATATAATATTTCTTCTCTTCTTAAATATGTACATATATATTAAAAAAAAACATAATTTTGCAATGTATTTTCTTTAATATTAAATTGCAATCACTCAATATCCATCACAATGAGTTCACTAATTTTTGTATATCATTCTATAACTAAATACATATATCTTGTTATTTGACCTTTAAATGAAATTAAATGATCTCGAATAAAACAACATTCCGTTATAAGGTCAATTATCGTGTTGATTTCTTTAACTAGCATGCTAAAATTTCATGATAAAAGTTTGCATGTTTCTATCTAAAGCGCACGCTTTAAAAAAAACATTAATTTGTGTGATGGTGTCACTTTTCCTTATTAAGAACCAATCAATTTCATATACTATGACGTCAAAATTGTTTTATTTAAATTCTGCTCTCATTGTTTTTGATTCTTTTCAGACATTTATATTTATATAAAAATGATCTAACTGTCAGAAAGCGTATATAATTTACATTGTAATATAAGTTGACAATATAAAAAATTATATCTATATTTATAAACTTTTGTCTAATTAAATATTGTCTGGACTCGATAATCGACTTTTAACAACTGCATACAATGTGCGAAATAAATCATTAATTTAAATGAATAAATATCCAAATTCAATCACACTGGCATTATGATTGTAAAATTGAAATCATCGCTCCTTATATCAATTTATTATAAAAACAAACAATCTTCATTCCTCATCAATTAACACAGATACAAAAATGCTTGTACATTTATGTTTACACTTTCAATGAACAGTCCGGTAGAAAGAAGTTGCTAGAGATTCTTAGACGTTTTCTTTTAATTTATAATCTCCACCAATCGTATGTTGTTCACTCCTCTTACTTGGTACTATGCTCACCTGAATCTTAAAGTTGCTAAAAACTCAGTTTCCTCGTGTGAAATAAAGTCGTTTTTGTCCAATTACTTGTAAAATTTTTCACCTCTGCATGTCTTTTGAGTTTCTTTCGTGATTTATTTTGTTGTTTCTTTCATTAGAGTATCAGTATAGCTCTCTGTGATTTGTTTGGGTTCTTTTTTTTACAATTGATGAAATGATTGTTGATTCTTTAAGTATTCATAATCAATTGAACTGCATTGTATGAATAGTGTGATAAGACATAAGAGGTGAATAACTTTTGATCATATATTGAATAAGGTTAGTTGGTTGAAAGCTTTAAAGTGTATTAAAGTTTACTCGTATACATATAAATACACCTTTGCAAATACAAAATTATCAGTTTCTCGATATCATAAAATATTGATATAAGTTCATTGCAAAAATATTGTTCAAATAATATGGTCGAACTTATCTTTGTTTACTATTGTGATTTTTTTTTTGTTCGTACTTACATAAATCTTTATATTTATTATGAAATAGTCAAAAAGGTATTGTTGAGAAATTAATTTCGCATTAATTGATATAAATTTATTAAATTGAATTAAATAAATTTACATGTCAATATTGTTCTATTTTATGTAGGTAATGTCATGGCATTTTCATTTTTGTTCAATTCTGTGCATCTGTTAAAATGGAATACATTGGCGGATCCATTGCGCCTTCACTTGTCGAATATCAGCTCCTTTTTTATCTTGATCCTAATGCCTAATGCAGTGTGCTGTTTTTTTTGGCACTCAAACCGCCATTTTTTTTATTTCTGACACTTTCAATTTTGACAACTTTCGCAGTATATCTGTTTGGCGTTTTTTTGATTTATATCCGTTTAAGCAAATTCACTGACCCAACTTTGTTGGTCTTTCTTGGATCCTGTCAAAACGGAGTGTCATACACGCATTAGCACATTTTGTTGTGTATGGATGCACAAAAAAGAACGAGAATCGAGAGTACTTTTTCTTACTGGGAAAGTGAGAGCGTAGATGATACACTAATCGTGACTGGTGAGTATTTTTTATTGACTGAGAACATTGAGAGAAATTTCCATACTAATTTAGCGGATCCATGTTTGAATCCGAATAAGGAATCATCCATATACGTTGTTTGCTATGTGCGCGGATCCAAATCGGACTCGTTTACTTGAAGGGTATTATGCCTATTTGAAGTTTGTGATTTATATGCGAAAAGAAAACTATAACAAGTTCAAATTGAAATGGCTGAAATGTGTGCAACCAAACAAATACAAACGCCCCTATAATATCTATAATAATTTTATATTTGATTATTTTATAACACTTGCTCTTGCTACTCAGTATATTTGACTTTTATGCTAGATAAATGGGTGTCAGGATGAAGAGACCGAAAATCTCTCATCACACTTCCTTTGTGAATGTCTCAGCCTAGCCAAGACTTAGAGAATACTTCTATGGAAGAATAATGTTTTAGGGAGATGTCACAGCTTTGCTCACTTAAGAAACTTGCTGGTAGATAATAAATATGTGAAATTATTACAACGATTGAGAAGTTCAAAAAAGTGGTTTTCACCATACCATCTGTCGGGTTGTGTGTCTATACATCTGTGCGTCCCCTGAACATCAAGCTAAATCCAAAATGAATGGACGGATTTGCTTCAAATTAAGTATAAAGCATTTTTATAAAAATTCGCATAAGAAATTGGATTTTGAAGCTTTTTCTAATAAAACTGCATTATTTTTTAATTATTCAAGTAACGGGTCATTCATTTCGTAGTTTCAAATTAGTAGCGCTGTCACTTGTCAAACTCAGGTATCATTTGAAGTGTCATAATATTAGATGAATTTTTGCCATTTACGATAATGGATAGACAATCGAAGAACGCCTTAAAATTACTACAAAACTGGTGATTCAAACGTAGCCACTTTTCG
Source organism: Epistrophe eligans (assembly GCA_951394125.1). Taxonomy (NCBI): domain Eukaryota; kingdom Metazoa; phylum Arthropoda; class Insecta; order Diptera; family Syrphidae; genus Epistrophe; species Epistrophe eligans. The sequence goes on from OX596030.1 coordinate 28,838,532, forward strand.
CACATTAAGCGATGATTGTGGTCATCATAATCGACCGACTACGCAAGCAATCGGTAAAATTGTGAAGAAATTTGAAGAGAGTGTGCATTAGCGTAATGTTATGCTTATGATTTTTCAGCATTCGCAGCAATTGAACGTATAGTACACCTCACTATGACGTATTTTGCATTTGGATTTGCATATTCATTCTTATAAAGTTCAAATTACGGAACAATTGAAGCCTGTTGAGCCACACAACACGACCAATTATGGCTTTATTGTGTGAGAAGTTTCCTGGTCGCGTATCTTCAAATTTTAGCGACGTCAATTGGCCACCAGGATCATGCTATTTGACATTGTTTGTCTGTATTAACGCGAATAATCCCCAAACTCAGACACTTTCAAGTTATGGCCGTGATACCGCCCGAAATGTGCGCAAAAGTGGTTAAAAATTATCTTAAAAGAATCGCATGCTGCTAATCTTTCTTTTTATGAATACAAAAATTTATGAAAAAATCAATTTTTTTAAGTATTTATGACTCCTTCATAATTTCTAAATAAATGTATCACAGCATTATTGAACCATTGAACCATACATTGAAAATTTTGAACCAATCTATAGCCATTCGTTCATTTTTTTATTTTATAAAGCCATATTTTTATATTTTTAAAAATTCTCTACCTAGTATGCCTATAATAATCGTACCACTGAGTTTTACAGCTTATGGTTTAATTTTAAATGGCTCAATAAAAACAAATTATAAAAAAAATATTTATAACCCAATATAAAAAAACGTATGTAGATAATTTGCAACAAAACCTAACAGACTATAAGAACAATCATTATATTTATGGCACATAAAATAAAATGACTGGTAAAAAGCAATTATTTTTTGTTAATTTGTTGAGGTGAATATAGTATGTTATAATATAATATTGTAAATGATTCAAATATACATATATTATATACCTATACTACATACACACATAACAAACACACGTTAAATAAACATTGAGTCTTAGATTTTATTTAATAAAATGAGGTTCAAAACTCTACCTGGTTGAATATCCCATAAATTAAGTAGGTACCTATCCTTTAAAGTAAAAATCATCGGAAATGATTTAAACTTAAACCATATATATTTTTTTTTTTTATTTTTAACAATAATTCCGGCTAAAAACAATAAAAATAAAGATCAAGTTCTGAATAAAATGCGTTGCAAAATATTTTAGTAAGAAAAATATTAACAAATATAGCATTAGTTATAATTTAAAATGTATCTTAATCATTAACAAATTAAGCCTCTTACGTCAATCTTTATATTTTCGATCAAAATAGTCTAATCGAGTTTCAATGAATTACAATTAGGTTTTAAATAACTTATAATTGGGTGTAAAACCCACAGAAAAGCAACAAAACTTGTTGTTTTGGCAATTGCTTACAAATTAAATAAATTAATTAACAATTTAAGTGTATTAAATCTATAAATAAAAGTTTTGAGTTTAAATATTTATTCAATTTTAATTTTAGGGTCACATTCAGACTTTTATAACTCATATAGTTTCTTCAAATTTTTAAACAGAACGATCTTAAGGTAGATTAGCATGATGCTTACTGCTTAGCAATTATCTAACTTTAAAGCTCTTATAAGGTACAAAAACTTTGTTAAAACAGTTTTAAACTAACCTGTTTTCTTTATAAACTCCTAGCTGAACACGCTTAAAACAGTGACAGTTTATGCAAACATATAAGCAAACAAACATTTTTTGACATTTGTAAATGACATTTGTAAATATTAAAGTGACAATGAAGTTAGTATGATACTTAAAAGATTATTCAATAACTATCAATAAGTCAAAAAATCCAACCAAAACAGTGCTTAGTTTTCTACTTAGCTAATGTATTTCAGTAGTATATAGAATTTATATTTTTTAAAACAAAAATTTTCGTTCAAAATACATACATAGATAAAGATAGATAAGTTTAAACTTTAAAGTTTGGAAAATTCTGATCAAACTAAAAATGCTTTAAAATCCTACTAAATCGTTAAAATGTACTGCCAAAGATTTTATCGTATATTGATCAAGTCAGAAATCATCATAATCATCATCATCACCAGCATATTTCTAGAGTCTGGATCCCTTTTCCGACGACTCTCATACTATACACCGATTTTGACAAATGAGGTGTCAAACAAAGCGGAATTACCTGCTGATTTGACGGATTACAATTTTATTTTAAAAATCTTATTAACTTGTAGTAGCCCGTGGCGTAATGGTTAGTGCGTTGGACTGTTACGCCGAAGGTCTTGGGTTCGATTCCCAGCCTATGCCACCTAAAAAAAACAACAGAAATGTTTTGAGAGTTGTAAGGCCCTGGTTCTATTTTATTTTATTAATTTTATCAAAAACTGCATTTGTTTGTTAAATATTATTTCAATAAAAATGAACTCTTAAATGAACACTTCCACTTTCCAATTGATAATATTTTGACATGCGACATTAGGTCGGTTCAATATAATATTAGGCCCTTTCATTTTAAAATAATTTATGCATCTTTAAATTTGATGTAATTGCAATAATTCTCGCATTGGCTGGCTAGTCTAAATATTATTTTGAAGTCAATATTGTTATTGTACTTTCACGACGTAAAATATCGCTGATGAGTAAATTCTTGCGGTCTTGTGAATCATTATAGAGCATTATCTTATCAAAACTAATTTCGTCAATATCTTGGTATGTATGTACCTGATATCTTTTAACTTTACCCTTATAGAAATGGAATATCATTGAGTTTCACATGATGAATTAGAGTGCATATAAATTTTAGGCTTAAGATAACATAATTTGTCAAGTCATCCTAGAGGAAAAGTTTTTACAAAAACTTATTGTGCTCGGTGACAGGTATATTATTGAACTTATATACACAATATCTAATATAGATATGTACATACAAATATAATCGCAGTAATAATTTTGAAATCATAAAAAACAATTTCATATAGGTATGTATAAAATTATTATCACAGAGGGAACTTATCTTGTAATTTTCTGATAACTTGATTAAAATAAAAAAAAATAATTAGCTTTAACCCTTAGGGTCGCATGTTATCAAACAATTAGATTTTTAACTTTGTTGTTAGTTATTTTGGATCATTTTTTTGTTATTTCACGAAGAGATAGAAATGTCTGATATCGAAAAAAAAAAATATTTTCAAGTTCAAAGGTTTTTTTTTATCAATTTTAGTTGTTTTTGATCCAAACTACGTCTTTCGAATCGATATTGATGTATTGGTTTAAAAGCATTGACATTATTTGTTAACAAACATTGAACCAAAAAAAAAAAAACAATGTTTGATAGTTATGAGGTAATTACTAAACGACAACTCGGAGAGACTTGTGTGTAAACTGGCATAGTGCCAGATCAGAGGTCTGGGATCTTATATTTAAGTCTATGACACTTTTTACTTTAAATGTTTTTTTCTTGTTTAAGGGCACCTCAAGGGAAGTGATAATTTCTTTAAGAATAAGTTTTGTTATAATAAAATGGCTCCCGTGTAACCGTTTAGATTTGACAGAAAATTGTGGGATATAATCCACAAAATCCAGAAAATCAAATTTCCCGAAAACCCAAAATACCAAAATTCTTAAAATGCAAAGATTTTAAGTTTTCTTTATTTTGAAATTTGGTTTTCCGAAAAACCCAGAAATTTTGTATTTTCTTTATTTGAGCTTTCGGAATTATTGGGTTTTCTGAATTTTGTTTTTTTTTTTGACTTAAGGTTTTTTTAAAATCTCGGTTTTCTGGATTTTGGTTTTTTTAGTTTTGTGTTTTCGGGATTTTGGGTTTTCTGGATTTTGGATTTTCTGGATTATGTGTTTCGAATTTCCGCCCACCTCCCGAAAACTCTTCAAAATCCCGTTCCTTTCTTACTGCCTCAAGTTGCACAAACCAACTTATTTGAGCACTTTGATGGGTTGTTTATTAAAATTAGATCCAACTAGTTAGAACATTTGGACCTAAGCTCCATGTGGTCCAGTTCCAGCCATCTAAGCCGCTAGATATTAAAATCTCTATAAAACTGTGGATCTTACCGAAGAATCTTCTTCTCCACATTGGATTCATACATACCTATCCGCATATTGTACAGTGACAGTAAAATAGCGATAAATGTAATTCAAAAATTCAGAAATTCGAAAATAAAAAAACACAAATTCCAGAAAACAGACAAATTCAAAACCCCTTAAAATCCAGAACATGTCAAATCCCAAAAACTCATTAAAAACGCAACCCAAAATCCAGAAAAATCCCAACATTTTGGGTATTTCGGGATCTTGGTTTTTTTGGCATTTTGGTTTTCACATTCCGACCCCAATCCTTATTTTTTTTTTCTTGACTTAAAATTACACTCAGAAAAGTATCTGCACTGTAGGCATCTGATCAACAAGTAAGTAGATGATTTTCATCTTTTTGCAAAGGGTTACCCCTGCAGTAGCACCCTGCAAATCTAGGAAAATTTTAAGAATAGGGATGGCCATTTTACAATAGCTTTAAAATTTAATCGCTCCACGTGATGGGTGTCCGGAGTATATCCCACGGGAATTATGTCCACGCTGATTTCAGTGCGATATCTAAATGCGAGATTATTCAAAGCGCAGAATTTTATAATTGCGAGATTCTGAAAAGCTGGATTAATATTTTGCGAGTTTTTCAAGATTTTGGTTTGCAAAACATAAACCTTCCACCTTCCAACTTTAATATGAAAGACTTATTCAGTAGTCTAAAAAAAAAGTTCTCAAATCTTGATCAAATGTCTTTCCAACATATCCCCCTTTATCTTCTTTAGGATCAGTCATTGACTGCCTACCTATTAAAGCAGCATTATATTTGATTTTTATTTTTTGATTTTTTATTTATATTTTTGCAAGTTTATATCGATATTAAATCGCTTCTATAAATTATATAAGTTTGTTGAATCGATCGCGTTTTATTTTTATTTTTATTTTAATTTCTAAAATCCATAACCTTTATACTTTCTTCTTTTTTTTTTATTTTTTCCTTAAAATATATTTATAGCTACATACTTATTCTTGTTTTTAAGAAATAATTGCCGGTTTTTCATGGAATTTTAACACAAACAATTTAATGCACGATGCCGCCCCACAGCCGCCAGCTGACTTCATATTATATTAGAGGCAAGCGCAAAATTCTTTGACCCAATTGGCTTTTAAATTGAAGCGTGGGCACGAATCATCACATGCAACAAACAATAACCCCCTTCCCTACATCACAACAAAAACAAAAACCAAAAAATAAAATAACAAACAATAAACCCTTGAAAATAAGGACTGATTTTAATTTTATCTTGATTTTATTAGCTAAGATTGTAGGTTAGAACGTCGCGTCCGTCGGTCGTCTAAGAGGACGTGATGAAAATATATAGATTCTTCTTTTGGTGAAAGTCATAATTTTACTCCTTGAGTTTTTTTTTTTTTTTGTTTTGTTTCTATTCTAATAAGTTTAAAAAGCGAAAATAAAATATCCTTTGACTTTGCAAAATTATAGACCCTTACCCTATTAATGAAGTGATGTGTGTTAGACGAGGGGCTAATACTTCAGTTTATGGTTAATTACTGCGACAGTCACGCAATTTTACTTTTTACCGCTCACCTAATTTGTTACGATGAATCACAAATGGAATTGCCTTTGGGTATGCAAATTTAGGCGCATGACTGTGCTAGTGCCAGAAATAGGCATTTTTATGTGTTGCTCCTAAATGTATAGACTCTTTATATGACTATATGGCTATATAGTGGCTTTGATGGATCAAATAAAAATGAACTGTACCAAATTGGGGCAAGCAAAAGTCTATACTATGGTTGTTGATACGGCTATTGAACTCTGAGATTAATGTCAGTAGTTATTTTCGATGTAGACCTTATCGTTTGTATGTTCTTACAAAAGACCATGTCTGTTATTTTTAGTTCAGTGAAAGTAAAAATGAAAGAAAAAACATTTGCAAATTAAGAGTTGACCTTTGAGGTAAACATTATTTAGTGTTTTTTTTTTCTTTTTGTCTTTCCAGTTCCATAATTTTTGGGTAAAGATTTACATTTTCTAGCTTATAAGAGTTCGATAAAAATGATTTTGTTTTTGCCAAAAATTCGTTTCATTATATCTAAAAATATTTAAAAAGTTCTTGCCCACATAAAACTACAAATGCTACAAAATGTACTTGTTTTGCTTTGAAAAAATAAAAAAAAATGTATGCAAATTTATTTTTATTTATCAATAACATCTTTCTCTTTTTTCTCTTAACTTGGAAGTAATCATTTTTGAATTAAGGAAATTAAAAAATGCATGTATAAATATTTGTAGGCTTAGGTATGCTTTTTTTTCAATGCAACTGATTCAATTATTTTATTTATGATCTTAAAAAAAAAAACAAAAATGAATCAAACACTTTTTATTTTTGATTCAAAATCAAAAAAATGACTTATTGTACAGTGAATGGATTATTAATAACAGATGGTAGTCAGACGTTTGTGTGCACTTTTGTAAACAATTAAGCAACTTATTTAGAATAAAATATGAAAAAAATGTCTTTATGAATTGAGTTCCCAATAAAAAATAACCTCAAAAATAAAATGAAAACAAAATTCATAGACAAAGCTTAAAAAAAAAAACAAAACAGATAATTCTCTAATCCAGCTACAAAAAGCTAAATAATTATTTGTCTAAATGAACTTCAATTTAAAAATATATATTATGGACTGATGCACGAAGTTGGGATGACATAATTTTCATTTTCAGGCAATTTATGTCAGTTTTGTTAATTAATTTATTTAAAACACAATTTTGCCACACGCCATTTGAAATTTAAAATTTATTGAAATTTTATTTTAAAGTGCAAGTTGAATGCTCCGACCACAGTAAAGAGGCTACGTTACGTGTAGTGCCCATCAAGAAACCATGTGTTTAAAATATGTGGCAGATGGAGGGTAAGAGATATGAACGACTGGATTTCGTGAACTCTTGTGGTTAAAAATTTTAATTTAGCTTCAATTTAAAGATGAATTTAATGGCTTTTTAATAATAAATAAATAAATTAATAAATAAAATGAAAACTGTTTACTTTTCCTTTTACAAAAGATTATGACCTGTAGGTTAGTTCAAGACAAGAAAACATTCTCGTATTCTCGAGTGTCTATTTCCCTCGTCTACTTAGGCGGGAAAGTCAATTTTCTAAAAAAATCAACTTGAAATAGAAAACAAATTTTTAAAAAAACAATGGCAACATTTACAATGTCATGTTTTGACTCTTTTTAGAGCCAGAAATTCATTGTTTAATTCTGTTTAATAAAACGATAAAGGAAACAGATGAAATTAATGCGCTAGCATTGGTGCAAATAATGAGCTGCGCGCCATTTTCGTTCTTTGAAAATTTATTTCATGTTGGTACGACAGTCGTTGAATGTGAATGCTACCAAAATGACTTGGGTCGCGATACGTCGTTGAATGTGAATCTCCCTAATATCAGTCATTCAATTTTCTTATTGAACATTTCAGAATTTGTATGTTAAAAATTGTTTAGGTATACTATAGGATCGTTCAGAAAAATGGAATCTCAGAGATTTTTTTCTCAGAGTTTTGACAGCAAAACTGAGAAATGTTCACGACATGTCCTCCGAGATCATGAGGGTATACATGAGGATTTTGGAAAAGTTCAAAAAAAGTTTGGGAAACACTGACTTAGACAGTAAGTAGAAAGTAAATGTTTCCTTCTTTTTGAAATCAAAATCAACTAACAGTTTGATTCTCCATTTTGTGGGGAGTCACAATTGTCACAAGCTCTTATATGACTATTCCTTGTGAGGATTATTGTGATTCGATAACAAAGAAACTCACCACAGCAAAGTTGAATTTTGTAGTGTCATTATTGGAAAACCTGAATATTCATTTTATTTTCAAATAGACACCCCTCCCAAACGATTATCTTATTGTCTTGACATAACCTACATGCCCTAGACTTTTGTCTCATCTTGTACCCTCTTCATTGCAAGTAAAAGCTAAACTCGAGGTTTAATCAAACTTGATATTACGAACTTTTTCATACAAGCAGATTTTTGTTTCCGGCAACTTTTGTTGTTAAGAAATTTTTTTTACACTAGTCTACCCGTGCGAGAATTCTTGCAATTACATAAAAATAAAAGACGCAAAATTTGTTTACCGACCTAATGTCACATGCAAAAATGTTACTAATTGGAAAGTGGTAGTGTTCATTTAAGAGTTAATTTTTATTGGAATAATATTTAACAAACAAATGCAGTTTTTGAACAAATTAAATACATTTTTAAAATAAAATTATAATTCGTCAAATCAGCAGGTAATTCCGCTTCATTTGACACCTCATTTGTCAAAATCAGTGTGGTATGAGAGTCTGAAAAGGTATCCAGGCTATAGAAATAATATGATGATTATTGTTTAAGAACTAAAAATAAGAGCGCAAAATTTTAAACGATTTAGTACGATGTTAAAGCCTTTTTTAGTATGATAAAATAGCTTTAACATCGTACTAAATCGTTTAAAATTTTGCGCCAAGGTCTTTAAATGTTTTCGATTTTCTCATTATTGGGTTAACCCATATAATTTAATATTTCTATTCATATGCATGCTTGATGCTTTTTATCCATTTACTTTTAATGTAGGAAAATATATTTAAAAAAATTACATTACCACCCGAACGAAATAAATTATTGGTCACTCAGGCGTATACGCACTTTTTTTTATAAATTATCTACCAAATTAGAGAAATACACATTTTACTTTTTTTTTTGCAAATTTACGACGAAATTGCAAAAACCTATTATTAACGAAATTAATCATAGACGATTAGTATAAATAAATAAATAATAATTTATATTTATATGGGGCATGAAAATAATCATTCAAAACCTTCAATCCTTGATTTTGCTTTCTAAAATGTATGAAAATTAAAAATTAGAATCTTCAATCATGGATTTTAATGAAAGCTACATATAAACATTAAAATCCTTTTTTTTTTAATTATAAACTCCTTTATTCAATACACTTCATATTTATTTTTATAAATCAAGAATCCCTTTCAAATAAAAATAACTTCAAAGAAAATATGATTGATTTAGAGAGTTATTAAAAAAATATGAACTATTATTTTATCAATGTTTTTCGTAATTCACATAATGTCTGCATAATTCACAATTCATAGGAACTCTTTTGAACATCGAAAAAGTTATGGAAATAAATCTATGACTCCATGAAATATTTTCCTTATTCGTACAAATTTTGTTTGAACTAAAAGTCATAAAGAGTCATTGATTTGTGATAACCGTTTTAAGTATAGTCTTTTTATTGAGTAAAGAAATATTACTAAGGCTGACTCTGTCAATTAAAATAAAATTTCTTTGAATTTGATTCCATATTTAATTATTCACACTAATGAGGAGTAAATGAAACGTACATTGTGTACGTGATAATTTAAATGTCAAAAAGTTATTTAAGGTAGCAAACTTGATCTTAATTTTAAGATCCAACTGACATACATATGTATTGTTTAATGTATTCAGGGACAAAAGGCTATAAAACTTAGGTCAAAACAAGATAAAAATCGTATGCGAGAGGGTCTATTTTCCCCTGTCAAGGCAAGTGGGAAATTTTTGAATGCTTAAATAACTTCTAATTTCTGAAAAAAATTAAATTAAAAGAAACAAAAATAAAATTCTTAATATTTGGCTAAAGTCCGATTTAAAGATGGCTTTTATTTCCACTTAAGGGACCAGTTAAATAAATAAACAGTTATAGCTGTCATTGAAAACCATCATTGGAATTTTTGTATTTAAGTTTTGAAGCATTTAAAAAGCTAAAAATTAGTGATTATTTTTATGGTAGTCTAAAGCTGATAACTTTGAATCCTATTTTTGTGGGCTTCAGGGGTAAGCAATGTTAAGACTTGAAGCCCACAGAAATAGGATTCAAATATATTGAATTAAAGGTCACGAAAAAGGAATAATTAAAGCTGATAACTCAAATATTAATTCTTACCAATTTTTTTTTCTTTTTAGCCCAACCTTTGACATGAAATGAATTTCATTAATTCAATGATTGAATTACCTTACCATTGATCATTGAAAACTTAGAAGTCGTTTTACGTGGAAAGTTTGGCCAAAATTAAATATTTTTTTTTGACTATAAATAATAAATGTATCATCAGCTTTATATTGGCATCAAAATAATCAGTGATTTTGTCTTTAAATTGTTTCATAATAAGAACTTAAAATTTTCAATGATGAGTTTCAATGAAAGCTATAATTGGTCCCTAAGTAGAAAAGAATATTTTGTTAATTTCAATTTTCTCAAAAAAAAAACAGAAGTCATAATGTAGGTGACTCCTTAAAAATTTACAGTTTTGCTAAGTAACCAAACAGAGCGGCATGTTCAGTAAAATCGGTTTTCTTCGTCGAAAAGTAAGCAAACGGACCCAATTTTTTTTCCTCATTATTTTGACAAAAAAAAAAAAAAGATAAACAAAATTGCTGAGGAATGTAACTCAAATTGATACGGTCCCTGTTATATTATTTTTCTTAAATTGCTTACGTTTGAATTTTTTGAATAAGAATTTACAAATTGTCAAACTTTGAAATTTAAAAATGTCCGAATAGTGAAAAACTAGTTAGTTAGTTTAGTTTATATAAATTTTTATTTAACTTGATTAAAACAATGTAATACAATATTTTACAATATTATGTTTTTAGCAGAAAGTCTTAAGGTTTTGGCAGTAGGCCGGCTTCCAGATTGACATTTTTGTATTGGTAAACATTATTTAGTGAAAAAATATGGGAAACGTAATTCATAGAATTTCTTCCTTCCGTGAATAACATTCACAAAACCTATTCTAAAGTTTTTGAACACTTACAGCCGTATCTATTAGATTTTTGTCTACTTAGACATTGTCTAACTATTTTTAAATTGGTGGAAATATGCTTTATTTAATAAAAATAAATACCACATTATGCACGGTTAAGACAATCTACTCTTGTGTCTAAGTTAGGCAGCTATAAGACAACAATAAACAAGGTTTTTGAACTCATTTCCCAAAGTTGGACAGTTGTCTAAAGTTAGACAACGTTTATAAATAAGAACATTAATAATTTATCTCCAAACAGATCAAGAAATAAGTTTATCTTTCTCTTCTATAAAGATAAAAAAAAAAAACAAAACCAAACATTTTTTGCGATGGGAAAAGGCCTTGAACTGAAATGCACAAGATTTATAGAAATTCACAGTGTAATTATATTCTTATAGAAATATTCTCTAAAAAAACGTATCGACTAATTCAATCTTTGTTCTAATAGTTTGCTTCTCAATAAAGCTACATAGATATTATAGGAAAAAAAAATGTAAGCTCACCTTTTTCAATGACAAAAATGATTCATCTTATAGAAATCAACAGTTAATAAAAAAAATCTTTGTTAAAAGTAATTTAAACTCCCTATCTAAATGCAAACTCTAAACAATCCAAAATCATTCATCACACTTTTGCTTATCATTTTATTCAACCAAAGTTTCTATACATATTTCTCTTGACATTAACTTAAAATAAAATCCATTTCTTAATCAAATATGTGCATTTAACTTGACAACTATAAACGATTTTTTTTTTGTTCAACACTTCCGCACGTAAGATAGGTAGATACATATATGTAGGTACAAACAAAAATGTATGAAGCAAAATACCCATCTAAGGTAAAAATGTATATAAAAATATAAACACTTACCGTTGTTAAAAATGTCGTTGAAATTTTAATAGCCGGTCCTGATGTCTGGCATAGGATTTTCTTATTAATTGGTTTTCCCATATTCTCGTGTTTCATAGTGCAATGCGATACTATATCCATGTTCTTCTTTTATTTAACAAAAAAAAAATGTTTTATAGAAAATTCCACACAACACAAATACTGTGACTTAATTAATAGTTTAATTCAAATTCATTTACCGACAAGAAAGATTTATCAAAGAGTATTACGACAAAATGATGTTGTTCTACACAAAAATGTCACACGCATATTTTGTTTTCTCCAACGTTCAACAATAACAAACGGTTATTTTTTTTTTTCAGAATGTGAACTAATTATATTTACAGAGGGTTGCTGCTCTTTCCTCGGCCTTAATTAGCAAAGTGGCTACCGTCTTTTATATTATGCACGAAAAGAAAAAAAAAGACACACGAATTACTAATTTATACATACAAATATGTAGCTCCAAAAAAAACACACACACAAATGAATATAATCGTTGAAAAGCAGAATATTTAAACAAGAACAAAAGTTTTCTTCGAAGGTTCAAAGCAGCAAAACATCACCGATTTCCATGCAACCGTAACCGTATATCCTTAAGAGATGACAGCAAGTAAAATAAAATCCTTATAATTTTGTGTGGATATAACACACATACAGAAGCAATATCCCGATGGACGATGAAGACACTTTTGGGGAAAGGCTGATGGTGGTGAAATTATTACCCTATGCCTTAGCAGGTAGCGATAGTATATGTTTTAGCACTCTTGGGGTTGTAGCTGGGCAGAGGTAGGCACTATATGATTTGAATTGAACTTCTGAACTACCCCAAAGTTAATATTCGTGGGGCAAACAGCGGCTAACCTAAAAACGAGCTATTCAGTGTAGCGTCATTTAAAATTAATTGCTCAGCTGTATTTGTCTCATAAGCGAATAAATCGATATTTAAACCAATAACAAAACAAAAAATGAATGAAAGAACTATCTATGCGCTCAAGTTTTTTTATTTTTATTTTTTTTTTTCTGGGAGGCAGGAAGTGGGGTAGGTTTTTTTTTTATATATTTTCTTTTATGAAAATATGATGGGAATCCGAACTTCCGAACACACAACAAGAAAATACCCGACGATGTTGTCTGACGCTGAACAGCTTCTTAGTCACACTTACAATAATTATATTATATTATGAGTGAGAGAACATAAGAATTTCCCTTGGGCTATTAGACTTTGTTGTGTTATGATGATACTTCACTCGCTACTAAAGCACTTGTCACTCATCATCATTCTTAGATCATTCCTCCCAAATACGGAATGCAGAGAGAAGGGTTTGAGAGAACTGAGAAGTGGTCAATACAATTAATCAATTAAAAATAAAAATAAAAATTTGTATTCAATTTAATTTTTTTTGTTTTATCTTGCACAAATGACACAATTATATCCTATTTTATAGCTATTGACTGCAATAATATTCAGTAACGATATGTACGAGTATAATAATTCAAAAAAGTTAAAACTCCGGACTCACTCAGCAATTATAGTAAAAATTTTAATTAATTTGTTATTATTGTGTATGATGATGTATTAAATCTTATAATTTATTTAATTCACATAATTCATTTTTTTTTTTTTTGTCCGTTCGTTCTTTTAGTTTTTTTTTTTTATTTAAAAATAAATTAGATTGCTTTTGACATCGGCACACAACCGCGAGGCTAATGTACTGCCACTGCTGGTCGCTGTTGCTGTCTTCTCTGTATGGCAGACACAGCTACACTCTCCTCAGAAAGAACGAAGAGCCAACACTAAAAAGCTAAGCAAGCACCACGCGTGAACTGAAGAATGAAAACGGATAAAAAAGCAAAACAACAACACTACACTTACTTACTATAAAGGCGAATATAGTATGGCCAAATGAAACTACCCTTAGCTGGTTTATTTATTTTTTTTTTTTTTTTTAATATGAAATGGAATTTCAAGTAAGTCAGTAGAACATGACTGTATCTTGTTTTGACAGAAGTAATATGGCAGAAAAAGGAAAAAAAAAAAGCTTAAAGAACAAAAAACAAAATTAAGCTGACATAATCATATACTGGGAAGTGGGAGCGCGTTTAAAGAAAAGATATTCAAACGGTTTTAAACATATCAAACACTGAAGAACTGATAATTTCACGATGTAGCTGCTAGAAGTTGGCTTGGATCTATCAGTGTGGCGCTAGATTGGTATAAAGGCACATATATGTATGTATGTATATAGATACATAAACTTACTGTAAAATGACTAAGTGCGAAGAAGCGCGATAAAAGTCATAGTGGTGTTGAATAAATTGTGAAAAAAATTATATGTGGGATTGGGATAAGGGCACCTCTACAGTGAGTAGAAGGATTTTTTTTCGTATACCTATACAAGGAAAAAGAATTAGCTATATGGACAGAAACATAACACACTTTTTGTTCATGTATGTTTTTTGTTCACATATTAAACAAAGCATTGTAATTTTTACAAACGTATAGAAAGGAAAGAGGGCGCGTACAGCTCTAAAAGCGACATCGTCCGATTAAGTCCGTTTATAAGCGATCAACCGGCATATCCCAACATGTTTGGATTTTTCGTCAGTTGTCCGGTTGATTCTTGATAAAGTTCATACAAATACAAAAAATGGATAAGTACTGAAAAGTTAATTATTCATATTCATCTCTGGGACAATTTTTCTTAAAATTATAACAATAGAGAAAATTATCACTTTCACATCACAGTCTGACTCCAGACTGGCACCGTCCGAGATCGGAAGGAGTGTATGCAGACGAACGTCCGAGACAGTCGTCCAAATAGATCCGACTTGATATCGGCCGATGATTCGGTTTGAGTGTAAGCGAACCGTAAGAATGAAATTCTAAACGCTCATCCACAATTCCCCTAAACCTGCAGAAAGTTCCACCAAATAGTAGATTGCATTTAAGGAAGTTTTATTTGATTATTTGCCTACTTCCTACTTCCTCCTTCGATTCTTCAAAAATGGTTAGAAACTTGAATAATAAGAATATTTGATATTTGCTCCTCTTTGGAATCATTTTCAGAAAGGTTAATTTAGTAGAGCAAGTTAGAGAATGCTCAGAATAATATTTCCAACTTTTATAGTTTTTTTTTTCTCAAAGATTAATTATTGTGAATATGTCAGATCAGATTCCTTTTAATGTCACAGAACACATAAATCACGTTTTATTATCTACGGATCTGGATAAGACATATTTTTTAACACGTGATACAACTTGGGATCCTGCTCTATATCGAAATCTATTTTTATTCGAAAATAAGTTCATTCTCTGCTGGGTAGATGGCGTTTCAGTTTTGAAAATGGGCAAGGTAGTGTAAACTGTAATGTAAAAAAAAGACAATATCTAACATGAAAAATAAACAAAGTCCCCTTTAACACACGAGAAAACTGACAATCGTATTTATTAGATTTTTTTCTACTTAGACATTGTCTAACTATTTTTAAATTGGTGGAAATATGCTTTATTTAATAAAAATAAATATCAAATTATTCACAGTTAAGACAATCTACTCTCGTGTCTAAGTTAGGCAGCTATAAGACAACAATAAACAAGGTTTTTGAAAACATTTTTCAAAATTGGACAGTTGTCTAAAGTTAGACAACGTTTATAAATAAGCACATGAGTTTTTAGTAAATTTAAGTTTTTTAGGATTCAAATATCTTAGGTAAGAAGGGCACGAAGTAGGAGAAAAAAACGAAATTTCTCCGGTCAACGATTTGAAGAGATTTTTTGACATTCCTCTTCACACACACAGTAGTGTATGTATGTATGTTCAACCAAGCTACTTTCAAACTAAACTACAGAAAATTTCTACGATTTTGCTTCCACGTGTGAAAGGTACAAGAGATTTTTAAGGAAATTGAAAGAAAAGGGACTAAGAGGAGAGGACTAAGAGTAGTGAACAGTCTACGATTGGTGGAGATTGGAAATTAAAAGAAAATGTCAAAAATTCTCCAGCAACTTTTTTCGCATTTTGTGTGAAAGGGGACTTAGTTTATTTCGGTTCAATGATTTAGCATCCCTAATATGGTTGTCAGTAAAATCAAAATTTGCTGTTTCCCTTTTCACTTGAATTATAGGCTTTGTAATGATTAAAATTAGAGGGAACAAATACAGTTTCTGCAAAAACAGATACTTAAAAAAAACTTAACAACAGTTATTCAAGATAAAGGAAAGTCTTTTTACATATTTTTTTTTCTTTTTTCAAACATTGCTTATGTAATTTCTCAGTCCATAGAGTCTGTACATATATTTTACTGGTTTACTTTCGAGTTTATTTGTAGAGCAAAATTGTTTTTAATAAATTTATCACATGGTTAAAAACATTAGACACCTGAGAAAAATTGTCATACCTCAAAAATGAAGTAGTTAGGATTGACAAAAATTACATTTGCAGTACGATCAAAAATTTCGTATAAAGTGTTGCCACCTTTGGCATTATTGAATGCTTCTATTTTTTCAAATATACATATATGTCGATTACTTTGCAGATAAGCTAAGTTTTGATGAAATAAGTGTAAGATTTCGAATCAGAACAGAAATTATTAACCATTAACTTTAAGTCAAACTTAAAAAAAATTAGCTTAGGACCAGTTTCACAGTGCACACTTACCAGAATAAGTGCCATTTAAGATTTCCATTTTGGCAATTTCAGTCCAGTTTTGAAGTCTGAGTAAGTGACACTTAAGTTGCGAATACGCGAGACTTATGTGTCACTTATTGATGTTAGTTTGTCTTGTTAAATTGTTCCTAATTCTTTCACATTGGCCACTTAAGTACCACTTACTACAACTGTGAAACTGGGCCATGGTGCAGTATTGCAATCGGGCTCTTACATACATCGAAATAGCTATCAAATTAAACTAAATGCATTGTTTCTATAATATTTTAAATTTTTATATGTTTATTAATTTACTCTGTTTTCGTTAGTTTTGTTTATTATTTCTCATTCTTTTTCAAATTGACAGCATTTTCAAAACAAAAAAACGGGGGAAAATGATTTCTGCGTGTTTTTGCTTATAACTTTATTGTAATAATATAGTGCTATATTTTCATTTTCCAGTTGACGATCACTGTAACGGGTGAACTTAAAATTACGAATATGGATATAACTAATTTAATTATTGAATAATTTTTTGTTTACGTATATTTCTTCAGAATTAACTTTGAAAAACTTTGGAAATTCATGATGGAAAGACTCAGTACAAAAAAAAGAACCCAAAGTTGTTCAATTTTATTTTGAAAGTCCACATTCAATTATTCAGATACAAAGATCATATCGGAATTTTTTTAATTTTCGAAATGCTTTCAGTGGTCCAACAGTTTATCAATTGGTTCAGCGTTTTCAGCAACAAGGGGCTGTCTGTGATCTTCTGCGTGTTGGAAAACCTCGGTCAGTTCAAAATGATGTGAATATTGCCTGCGTGTAAGCAAGTATTGAGAGAAACCCCGAAACTTCCACCAGGCGAACATTCTCAGCAGTTGGTGATGTTTAAGGCGGTGTTTTCAAAGAATTTTACGGCAATTACACCTTTTTCCATATAAGATTCGATTGGTTCACGAGCTTAAATCCAATATTCCACAAGTACGCATTCAGTATGATCGATGTTTTCAAAAATCGGATAATATCGCGTTTCTTCTAATTTTAACTAGCCACCGCGTTCGTCT
This sequence comes from Epistrophe eligans, assembly GCA_951394125.1. Lineage (NCBI taxonomy): Eukaryota > Metazoa > Arthropoda > Insecta > Diptera > Syrphidae > Epistrophe > Epistrophe eligans. The sequence goes on from OX596030.1 coordinate 28,856,059, forward strand.
GATTTAACGGCTCCAGATTTTTTCTTTGGGGCTACCTAAAAAGTAAGTTGTATGCCAATACGCCAAGAACTTGCAATAGCTTTAGTCCAGTATCAGAGAAGAAGTGAGGGCGTTGGGTCCTGAAATTCGAAGTAAAAGTAATGGTGAAAGCTCTGGAACGAGGGCATCAGGTCATAGCAAACAATAGACACGATTTGAAAGATATTATTTTTAAAACAATGTGAACATATATATCCAAACCATAATCTAAATTTTAATAAATGCCAAGAATGTTAAGAAAAATGTTATTATTAAATAAATCATAACGTTACTTATACGCCACCCTGTTTGAATAGAACCTACTACAATCATAAAACCATTTATATTTTATCAATTTGCAAGTGTAAATCGATTTTGATCATTCTTATCTTATTTGCAAGTTTAAAATTCAACGTTATTTTTGATATACAGTGCATCAAAAAAATAACGGGACGTCGGAATATTTCCTCAGATAAAAAGATTTTCAAAAAGTTCAACCTAATTAATTATTATATAAATTTTTAACGAACATTTTGTTATTATATTTTTAATCCCCCAACTAAACCAAAGACTCAGAAAAAAAAACCTGTCAGACTTTTGTGTTCGATATCAAGACTACACATACATACACATGTACATCTACAAGCTCAGATCAACACACAGATTTAAGTTATACGTACTCTACTCTGAAAAATTTTGCTGTCGGCTCTTTTAAGCTAACCAATACCAATTGAGTGGTCTCGACCGAGCCATTTAAATTTTCAGTAAGTCGGAAATCCACGGTTCAAATGTGGTACGAGCCTAATATCCCAATCGTGTATGGCCGGCTTTGTTACTTAGACGTCAAATAAGTTGACGTGGATGAGTCTAATATGAACACCGTCTTTAGTGGGAAATGTCACAGGAAAGCATTAAAATAATTGTTTTTGCTTTTCAAGAGAAAAGTAACATAGGTATCCAAATTACAATTCCACCGAGTGCGGTCTTACCTTAAATACGCTGATGTTGCGAAATGAAAAACAAAATAGAAAAATGAAGCAACAAAATCATAAATAAAAAATTTCGTTCTAACTTCAGTGCGCTCATAGAGTACCTATGTTCATATATTATCTGGAGAACTGACTCGTACCCCCATGCCTAAAACACAAATTTTATTTGAGCAAATTTTATTTTAGCAAAAAACGCATTCGCCATCTTAATTTTAAATCACCTATGGCCGTACTCGACGTATGGCAAAAGGTTAGTTCTATAGTTGGTCCAAATTTTACAACTCAAAAATGATTTGTCCCCGTTTGACCGTCTTGTACAAAAAAGTGACAAAAAGTGGTTTAGTCCCTTTGTTAACTTTTTGCAAAGTTTTCCCTCTCTGAGATTATTTTTTACTTTTTTCAAAGATTGACAGGTTTTACACATTTTTCTTAAAAAAGATACCAAACAGATCTAATTTAATGGGCTCAGGTTTCTTTTATAATTAAATTGGAGAGCTTTGATCATGCACCATTTGGGCTTACTTAATTCGGTAAAGATCTGCTATAAGAGCTAGAAAAGAAAACGTTAAAACGTGAATTAGCTGTCAGCACTCAGTATAAATTTGGCAACACTTCATTTGACGGATCTTGTATTTAATGTACAATATAAATACAATTAATACAAAAACATTGAGCATCACTTCACTACCCGGAACCTATACCAGGCGCCAAAGAAATGCAAAAATAAATATTCTCTACCAAATTTTTAAACTTTGTATACGCATTTCTCTTTTCTTTTTAATTTGAATTTATTTATTGTACCTACCTACTCAAAAAAAAAAAAAAGAAAAAAAAAAACCTAATATGCACGTTCCGTTCCGGTATGTAATTTAATTAGGTGCGGCACAAGCTCACGCCGACATTACCGCATATCATCTGATCACATGTTTGATTCATGTTGCTATTGCCGTTCCTAGGTCATTCTTCGCTTCGCACCTTCTATATAAAAGGTAGTAGGTATACTTTAATTATTCTTACTTAAACTTATTCATGACCACCCTCTACATTTTCAACATTAAACCCAACAATCACGAGACATATAGTGGTCAATACGTTCGAGGGTGAGCTCCGATAGTTGAAAAGGTTTTAACTTGGTTATACGAAGAGAGAAAGAGCATGAAAGAATCTAATTTGGTTCTTAAAAAAAAAAAAAACAGCAAAAAAAAACCTCAAAAGGAAAACAAAACGACACGACGCCAAAAGCTCAAATCAAAAAAATATTCAAGGCAACTAGTTTAAAAGTATAATAACAACAACAAATCCAAAGTTCAATCATCCCTTTGAAGTTCCCCCGCTCTGGCCACTGATATCTTTAACTCTTTGCTAGACTTGCGGCTATTGAGAGGATTAAAAATAGATTTTTATTCGTTCATTCAAGTTTTTGGCTAATCTGCATAATAAACTACAGTGTGACTAATAAAAAAATTAAATAAACATCATTATATTATAGAGACTTTATATTATTAAAGAAAATGAAAATATTTATATTTTTGATTGAAATGAAAAGGCACAAATATATTGGCTTATTTTCCTTTCGTTATTATGTCATAAGTTCTTGGCTGGATTAATTTGACATGGGTGTATTTTTTTTAAGATTTGGAAATTTTCCATTTAAAATACTTAAATGACATATTAACTGTCAATATTTTCAATAGATTAATATGAAGATATATACTTTGTATTTGTACTATTTATGAACATACATATATAAGAGAACTCATGGTCGTTGTGTTTAGTTTTGAAACAAGGTAGTTCAAAATTAATGTTTTCTTTCTTCAAGCTCAGATTAAATAAGAACTATCATCTAATGCCAAACAAAAGCTTTCAGAAGAATTTGGAATGTTTCCAGACGATCCAATGCTTGTCAATTATGACATTTAATAACTCTGTTCGTTTACTTCCCAAAACTATCATTCCGCGCGTTCAACACATGACAATTTACATCTGAAAAATCAGATTTCTGAATATATCTGTCTTCTGTTGCTATAGTAGTAGCTTGAAAAATTCAGAAATCTGAATTTTCAGATGCAAACTGTCGTCATGTAGTGAACGCGTGGATTATATCTGTTTGTTTAATAAAAATTCTTGCTACAGTTTACTATATATACTTGTCAAAATATCTATGAAATTTCACAGCAAATTCTGCGATGTCATCTGTCAAAAAATAAAATTAGACTAAAATTGATAAAAAATCGGTACTTTTGGGAAGTAAACGAGAAGATATTATTTGATAAATGGCGTTAGGTCTTTTCGCCAAAAACCATAACGCCCAAATTAAAAATGTCATATCGCCCAAAACAAGTTTATGCGGAAATTTGTTGTATGGTTTGATACCTGTCATTTTCAAATCAAACTTAAAAAATTGGTATCACTCAACAGCACTGCAGCATTCGAATTTAATTTCGTATGCTATTTTTAGTTAATTAAATGCCATAAAGCCCAAATTTAACAAACAAGAAGATTAGGGTGATGTGACATTTTATTTGGGCTTTGCGACACTGTATTCGGTACATTCTGGACGATGCTTCGGTTTTTCGGCGTTATGGCATTTTTTTATTTGGGTTTTATGACGTTGGGTGATGATACAATTTAAGAACGAAAGAAATCGATAAAGGCCCAAAATAAATTCCAGAACGCCCAAGGCCTACGTCATAACGCCCAAATTCAAAAATCTTTTGGGCGAAATGACAATTTGGGCGTTCTTTCATTTGAAAATAAATTTGAGCGTTATGAAATTCGTTTTGAGTATTTTGGCACTTTTTTCTCGACTTTTTGGGCTATATGAGGATTTTTGGCTGTCCTACGTCATTTTTCGTTTTGGGCGTTATGGTTTTGGGAGAAAAGACCTTACGCCTTGCATGTTAAATAACAAATTTTGACAAGTGTGCATATGTACATATGTACATAATTAAATCAGAACTGCGTATTTAATCAGAATATTTTTACTAATGAATAATTTAATAAATCAAAATATCAAATGACATTTATTATTTTTAAGAAATAGAATAGGAACACATCATCAGCTAATTGATTCACCAAAATGCTTATTAAGTAACTTAATTTTTCATCCATTTTCCTAAAACTAATAATAAATTGTAAGAATTTGTTCAAAATTGTTCAAAAAATTTCACGTTACCAATTGTAGCCATATAAAGGGTGTTTTTTTAGAGGTATAGAACTTTAAGTTGGCAACACTGTTCTAACTGGCGGCCATTTTGTCAGCTGTCAAGTGATGTATTTTTAGTTTGGTTTGGCATTTCAACATTAATAGACTGACGCCTGAAGCCCTGAACAACGCTTCCAAATTGTGCAATATACAAGATTGCCGTTGATCCCAATTTTCATAAGCGAATTTTGTTTAGCGATGAAGCTCACTTTTGGTTGAATGGATACGTCACTAAACAAAACTGAAAACTAAATATGAAAAGCCTGACCTACTAGACTTAAACAAGATGAGCTCAGAAAAATATTTATATAAATTATTTGGAAGATATTTCAAACTAAAACAAAAGTGGTTCCGAATTTAATTATACACAGGTATATAGCAGCCTTGCCAAAATAAACGAATAAGAGGAAATATCCAGAAAGTTATTCACAAAATAAACTACTAAAGAAAAAAGAAAAATCTTTGCTGGTAAGCTTAAAATTAACCTCACCTCCATGATCGCAAAACACAAATAAAAATAAAATCCTTAAAAATAAAGCAATTCAAGTTTAGTAGGCTAGAAAAATTTAATTTCTTTTAAAAATTAAAAATATATGTAGAAGAAAACAGTAGTTTTTAAATTTAACATTTTCCCCAACTTGCCTGTTTGTTATTGCCTTTTTGGTGATTCCACAGCTACTTAATGTGACAACAAATCAGCCACTACAATTATATCACAACCTTTTTCAAAATGTAAATTAGTTTAAACTTTTAAGAAGCTGTGTAGGTATATCGTATATGTACATAATGTAGGTATCAAAATTTGGCAAGTTGGTATTCAAATCAGTTCCTAAATTAAATCGGCAAACAAATTGAAATTTTAAGGTAAGTAGGTAAGTGTTTAGTATTAAAATAGGTTCAAGGCCGATTAGTTTTTTTAAAGCAGTATACTCATGGACTAAAATCTAGCGTCTTAAAAGGGTATATGACAGCATGAGCCCAACTGTCATGCAATTTCCCTTATCTAAATTTAAAAGGGGACTTCACTTCCACGTTCCAGTGTATTCAACAACTGTGTTTAGTATTAACGAAATTATTCTCACACAAGCTTGTTTTTCACAGGTTAATATTTAAAAGCATTTATTTGATTAAAAACATTTCAAAAAATTATTTAGGTGTGGAGTGTGGAGCTTTAACTATAAATATTATAATGACATGAGACCACGCAATTTGTCCTGTCTCGTCAATTTGGTAAACCATATGAATGAGATCATTTAAAATATTTCTGATGCGTAGTTAAATATATCTTAATGTATGTTATATATACATTATATTATATCTACGACGAAGACGACGTGTATAATCACCTAAATTCCTGATATACATTATCCATAGATAATGAGGTTTCTTTGTATTGCTCTTTGAATTCAAAAGCCGTTAATACCTAAATAACCCTGCTTTATAAACAAAAACTTAAATCATTTTTCACTTTTTTAGTCACTTTGAATTAAAAAAAAAAATAATATATTTGTTCTGCTGATAAAAAATACAGGATATATTAACAAAAAATATCCCCATTAATGATTTGAATATCTAGAGGTAAGAGCTACCTATTAAGTATAGTGTATCAGTGAATTTAATGAATATTTTTCCTTCCAATTGGATTAGTATTTCTGAAGACTTGACACCCATATTCCTCAAGGTTAAACTTGCAGTCTTTGTCGCAAAATTTTAAACAGCCTGATGTTAAGGTATTAACATGATACTACATAATTTACTTACTTTAAAGCTCTTTACTAAAATTTGTTTAGTTTTAAAAATCATACTAAACCTATTTTCTAAATAAACTTCAGCTGAACGCGCCTGAAAAAGTGACAGTTCGTGCAAACAAGTAAGCAAACATACCATTTTAACATTTTTAATTGTCAAAATGACATTTCGAGTTAGTATGCTACTAAAAAGTTAAAACAATTATTTGGTGAATTTAATAGAATGTTAAAAAGATAACACGATGCTTACTCGTTTAAAATTTGAAAAATCCAGTTTTTTTACTTAGCATCATACTAAAAATGTTTTAACATCATACTTAACCGTGTGAAAATTTTTATCATTTTTTTCTGTTTCTATACTTACCCAGTTAAATATATATGTAAGTATACTGCCGTATTTTTTGGTAGATGAATATGAAAATAATGTGAAGGTGTTTTATTGTTTAGCATTGTACTAACTTCAGACAGTTATATTTGTCGAACCAATTTACAACTTGCAAACTGTCAGATGAATTTGGTTCCAAAATCATTTTTCTGCGCGTCATTGGATCCGCTGTCTTATTAAAAAAAGTGTTTAAGATATGTAAACGTTCGCCCAGGAACCAGATTTTTTTATCAGAACAAAATGGCGGTCATTGTCATGTTTGCCTATAAATGACTTGAAATTAAGTTCTATGTTTTTATTTAATTTTATTTCATGAATAGAAATAATATTCTATACAAGATTTCTTTTTAAGGCTAGCCCGAAAATAATTTCTAATTACACTTGTGACACGTAACGTGCTACACGTACGGCAAACGTTTTTAGTTTACTCTACCCTCGACGTGTTGATGAGGCATAAGAAGCGAGGAAATCCACACGATATTTTATCAAAACACCCCGCCACCGCTGCCGCGCCGTTATATACCGAAAAAAACACGGTTTGATGCGGGGCTGGTGGAATAATCAAACCATATTTTTTTCATAAATGAAGCTAATCATTGTGTTACGATCAAAGCTATTCAATATCATAAAGGACCTGTAAAATTAGCCTCCAAGATTTTAGGTTTTTTGATTTGTTTTTTTTTTAAGGTTTCGTATGTAAATTATACGCTACAAAACCAACAACAAGTGATGGATTGGAAGCCAACATTATTCTTGTTAGACATAGAAGACATACGTTTACGTTCACAATTGCTTAAAAAAGTGGACAAAAACATTGTCCCTCAAATCTAAAACATTAATTAATTAAAAATTGTTTGTTATGTTTTATTTTAAAGACTTTTTACTGCTTTTTGTAGCATTTAAAAAGCTACAAATTCAGGCAAATCAAAATAGGGAATTTTTTGTCCGCTATATATACATCAGTCTTAAGTGTCTATTAAAAATTTGATATCCCTAAAAAAAAAATATTTGTGCAACAGATAAGGATTTAATTAGCCAAAAAATGTCCGCCAAAATAAGGGACGACGCGCAAAGTTGCTGGCAGTTCTTTTACAGTATATAAGAGGTGATAATGACAAGTGAAGTATTGTTCTTGGAATAAACCTCTTTGCTCTCTAATGTCTTTATTCTCAGTAAAATACTAATAAATTACTTTTCTAGATATATGTGATGGTGACAGTTTGTTTCTAATTAAAAAAATGTGTTCTCTGTTTTGTTGTTCGATCTCCTGAATGTTAGACATTATACCTAAAGTCATATGTATATTATATCATTAATTAAAATTAAAATCATATGTTGGTACATACAAGACAAGTAGTTTCCCAAGTATTGAGTTTTATATAATTTAGGGCCAGTTTGTTCACAGTGGGTTAAATCTGCACCATGACTTTAACAGGTTCTAATTAAGTGGCGGTAATCGATCAAATCAGCTGGTTAGCGATTACCATGAACTCAAATTTTGATACAAATTTTGGTTAACATTCACATATTCGATGATGTACATACCAGTTGAAATAATCCTTGATTAAAGATGATCAGCTGTGAACAAACTGGCTCTTAATGTTTTTTTTCTAATCCCAGGGACAATTTGTTGAAAAAAAAAAAACGAGAACATGGATTAGCGACGCGCCCGCCATCACAGAATGGAGTTTTCATACAAACTATCGATAACAAGTATGTTATTCACGACGGTTACACAGTTTTTCAGTACGCTTAAAAACACGCCTAATAAATGTTAAGAATCTAATCGACATTCAAAAAATTTTGCAAAAAGTAAAAAGTTGGGAAAATACACACATATATTGGTGAATTCTGCTTTCGATAAATTTTAAGACTACGGTTTTTATACTTAAAATATCTCATTTCCTTGTCGCTTTTCACACATCATGTAAAAAACGTGAGACAAAACATGTATAATAATACCTGTTACTTTTTTTCAACAAATTTCACAAAACTGAGTTTTTTTCCTATGGGATTTGATTTGAAATTTGTGCAAATTCGCAATAAATTTAACGTTACAAAACAGACCTATAGTGTGGAAAAAAAAATTGAAATTTCATTCCACCCGAGATGACGGTTTATTAATTTACTTCCGGTTTTAAGTTTTAATCTGGATTAAGTGATTGAATATTAATATGTGTCAAAATAAGAAATTCTAATTTTAAATGATGAGTTTCAATGATAGCTATAGCTGTCACCTTAATGAAAACCTTGTTATAGCCTAGGAAACAGACTGCAAAATTTTAATTTTCATAAAAAATATTGTTCATTTAAAAAATAAATAAAATTTACCGAACCATTTTAGCATAGTGGTACGCAGCTCCAGCTAAAAAATAAAATTTTCGTTTATAACTGTACATCACTTATTTGTCAAAATTCAGGGCACAAATAATTGTTTTAAAGATTCTGTTGAATTCAGTATAAATATTTGCTTTGTGAAAATTAAAAATTGAAATAGAAGAATATTTGGGAGCAACCGATTTATATCAATTCAACCAAAGAAAAGAATCCATTTTATATGATAAAATTCATTCGAAATAATAAAAACAAAATTCATTGAAATGGTTGAATATAATTTTTAACAGCTGCTTTTCGTGACATAAAATCTCCATTTTACTACCCATATGGTCTGACCCAGATCACATTTTAAAACATAAATAAAATCATAAAAATCTTTTATGTACCTCAAACAAAGAAAAGAATCATTTTAATTTAGAGAAACGTTGTTCTTACTGTATTGTGTGCTATTCACAATAAAAAAAGGGATTAAATTATTATCTGGCAGTTCTCTTTTTTTGAACAGCTGTATTATATTTCACTTTTAATTTTGTTTTACTTTTGGTTAAAAGTGTTTAAAACTTTATTTAAAATTTTAAATGGAAATACACTACAATTTTCTATCAAGATGACAGACTCCTACGTAGAAATGGACACTAAAAATGTTAAAAAAGAATTGGCAGTTATCGAATATCCTGGCAATGTTCAAAATGTTGATAAAATGCTGAGAACAATGGGTGGTATAACCACAATATCCCAAGTAAGCTAACAGAATTCAACTTATTATAACAAAATCTAAGCTTAAAACATAAACTTACCAGGTTCTTGGAGGAGAAATTAAACGCTTAGAAGTTCGATATCAACCAGATAATGAATTCTGCAAATCCCTGGCTGGAGATCCCCAAACAAATTTCGGTCTTGTATTGAAAATCAAAATACGCCGCTCAAAACGTAATCCAAACAACCCGCCTAAATACAGCGTTGAAGTTCTTGGACATTGCAAAAAGACGTACATATTTGATTGTAAGTTTATAAAATAAGAAAAACTTAATTTTCTGTAAAATCATTAAATTTCCACAAAATTATTCGTCCAGCTCTAGCGGATTATTCTTTCCTTCCGATTGTACAAAATAAAGAAACCGGTGAAGCCAAATGTGCCCTTGAAGAATTGGTGCCAAGAAATGTTGTAGACATCGACTATTTTTCGTGAGTGGCGTATGTTTCAATTGTTGGAGAAAAAAGTTCATATTCCATTTCTAGGAGGACGAGTTTGCCTCCACTTTGTGTTCCCTTTCAGTTTGCCAGGTCGGATAATATCCACACAAATCTTCACCGAATCGATCCAAAAGACGATGGTCAATCAGATATTTTGGGTGTTCTGCAAAAACCATACTACGATGGTCGCGAGGTTCTTGCGTTTTCCCTAACAGAACCCTTTCCAATGCATCCTGATCCCGCAGTAGCCAAACGCATGAAAGTCAAGTATGTTTCCGATGAACAGTTACAAATAGTCAAGAAGGTAACATACAAAAATCAAAATTCTCAAGCTAGTAAATGTAAATAATCAATGATGAATTTTACTTCATCGTCTAGCTCTTTGATGAGATTCCTTGTTGGACGAGAGTTGGCTTGTTATATGAGTCGGGCTTGTCTCATGACAAGCTTAAACATATAACACCTTCATTAGCTTACCTTTTTTCGAATGGTCCATGGCGAACTATGTATACTCGTTATGGCTATGATCCTCGCAAAGATTTCAACAGTCGCTACTATCAGACTTTTGATCTGAGATTGCGCTATCGCACTGGAATGAATGAATTGGTACATACAATGTTCGCCAGAAATTCTATTCTCTTTTTTTCACTTTTTTTTTTAAGGTCCCAAATGCTCAAAAATGCGGAGCACGTTGTAAAGATTGGGAACGTCGTCCAAATGAATCCGACATACCTGTTCAAGGTCCTGACTATCCATATTTAGAAGAAGGAAAGCTCCCTCGTTCGCGTCAATGGATATTAAGGGTAAAGTTACACAACCCTACCATAGCAACGTACTAGATCCTTATTCTTGTTACAGTATTGTGATTTAAGAATAAACAAAATCAAGGAAATGTTGGATAAAATTCCAACACCACTTGCTGGAGCAACATGTAATGAAAAAACCGGATGGTTACCCCCAGGTTTTGATGTCCAAGTTAGGCAGATTATAAATAATTCTTTCAAGGAGACAATGAGGGAATATTATAAGAACCGAAAGGAACAACAAAATTCCATAGAAGATGACGTTAGTACAATATATTATTCACCCTTATTCCGTAAGGCGTTTTTCGAAAACGACAGTAAAACGACACGGCTCTAAAAGCTGCAATGGGAGTTTTAGTAAAGCAACTATTGTTTCAACGTTTAGAAGGGTGAAAAAAGAAGACAACGGTAAAGTTTTAATTTGACTTAAATGCCATTTAACGCTTATGGAACCCTGTCGTTTTACTGGCGTTTTCGTAGAACGCCTTACGGAATAAGGCTGATTATCTTTGATATTTTGAATTTAATTTCAATTGTATACATGCTTTAGGAGTATATAAGTGATGACAATGAACCAGATAAAGATTCTGATGAATATGATGATGACGACGTTGCAGAGGACGACCAGGAAGACATTGAATTGGATGTTGATGGGGGAGAAGTTGAAGTTGATGATCTTAAAATGGAGCATATGCAAATGGATGATGAAGAAGAGTTGTAATAAAGTTAAAAATTAATTTAATTTAATAACTCCAGCCTATAAAATCTTGGTTGTAGCTCACCTAATTGTTGTTGTTTCATTCAAACCTTCAAAAAATAATTTTATTACTTTTTTTTACTTATACTCAGGAACGGGTCGATGTTCAATCTAGTTGCTGGCTGATTTATGTTCATAATTTTTCATCATAAAAAATCAATACTTAGGAATTTAAATAAACAAAGTTTATTTTTTGTGTTAGTTTTTGAATCAAAATATTGACTATTACATTTAAAAATTATTTACTTCCTAATAGCAAACACTTTGTTGCTGAATAGCATTACTACTATTGGAATCCTATAATCACACTTTAGTACAGTTCTCATCGGCATATTTTGCAAAATTTGTAATTTTCTTATATTTTATAAATTTGAAATTTTAACAGGTTTACCTACTCCATCCAGTTTACAACGACTTTACGTCATTGCATCAAACCCTCTAATATGCCCATATAGAAAGTGCCATTTATAAGCGCTCGGTGAATACCGCCCTAAAGCTTAAATTAATTAATTACGCAACATTTTATGGCTAATCAAAAGCTCCTATAATTCAGAAATATGAGACTTAATTTACGTTGAACCAGGCCAATAATTGGACTTTTCCAAAAACTATATATGTCCCCTTTCACACGAGGTGGAAATTAAAAGAAAACATCATAAAATCTCCACTCCAGCAACTTTTTTCCTCGTGTGAAAGGGGACTATCTCTTTCTAATTTGACGGTGCTAGTTGTAGAGAAAACAATGCAATACATGGTGTTTTTCTTTTTTACCTCAGAGCAGATCATTGAGCTGTCAAAAAAAAATTGTATGTTCTTTTTTTACCTCAGACAAACCAGAGCACATAAGTCGTGTTTCTTTTTTCCATCGGAGCTAGCTTGGAGCATGCCCTGTATGCTCAGAATAAAATGACCGAGCAAAACGCTGTGCGAAGTCAACTTCAATTTTATTTTATATGTGATTTAACAGACAGGACATGAAAAAAAAAAAAACGAACGCCATAAATTAAAAATGGATTCTCAAACCGGTCGTCAGTCCACTTCAGGTAAATAAAAATTTATTATTTTAGTATGAAATGAGAGTTCAGTGCTAAAGTTAGTGTGTTTCATAATTAAATCTGAGGGCTATGATCATAATCTCCTCAGAGCTTTGCCCTGATCGCTCCGCCTCTTCTCAGAGCTTTGCCCAGAGCCAAAAAGAAAAACGTCAACCGACAAATACTTGACCAGAGAAGTGTGGGTAGAGGATTCTCGTGAGGCGCGAAGAAAACATAAAAACCGGACTCATCAGTCCCATTTGTTGTTGTTTTAATGTGCGAAATGTCAAAATTGTTGTTGTTGTATTTTAAGGCGCCTCAAAGTTTCTAATGTTAACAGCTGCGACTCACCAATCTCAAGTCTCAATCTTCCCAATCTTAACAAGGTCACAACAACAATTTTGACATTTCGCACATTAAAAATAAGAAAGAGAAAAGACAAAGATAGTTCGTGGAAATTTCCAATAAGAATACACCAATTGGGAAGTTCCCCCATACGTCAATGTGACAATGCGAAACAAACAACAACAAAAATTTCCTAGTTGGGGAGAAAACAATGCAATACAAACAAATATACTTACATATACAACGATAAATCACAATGTGCACACTAGTCGCGCCTTTGGAAAAATGTTTGGCTGTGTAAGTATGTTTGTTTGTATTGCATTGTTTTCTCCCCAACTAGAACTGCCATATATAGTATAGTTATAGATATATAGTTTTTGGAAAAGCCCAATCCACCATGCTGCGCACACACCAACACCATTACCTTTTGGGAAATTTCTGTCTAGTCTAGTTTTCAGTTTCCACGAAGCTTTAGGGATTGAAGTTGAAATTCTACGAACCGCAGAGCGAAGGCAAAAGTTTAAGTTAATTCAATTTCATTTCTGGCCGTAGCTGATGCAATTTTCGGATGCATGCATAGCATATTTGTTATTAATATTCACGTGTATTGAATTCTTTTAAAAGTTTACAAATAGTTAGTTTATCATAATTAAAAATGCCAACCGAAAAGTTGAAAAACTTAACGCTAGGTAAGTTGCAGATTGAGGTTAAAAAAAAATATGTAACTTTTATTTGCCATGTCGGCAGTCGTGTGCGGCTGATGGAAATTTTCCGATAAAAAGAGAATGTACCTAACTCCTTTTACCTTGCAGAAGCGATATACACTTCAGAGAAGAATGGAAATGATGAAACAGGCAAGGGCACCCAGGAGAACCCCTTTAAAAGCATTCTTCAGGCGATGCGTCATGCCAAACAAGATCCTTTTCCAACAATTTATGTAGATGCTAAAAATCCCGGAGATGGTCTGAAATATGAACCAGCTGCAAAGTCACAATTGAAGAAGATTCACAAGATCTGGGCTCGTGAACTCAACAAGAACGCCGAAAAGGAGCAACGTGAAAACGATGATGCCGAAAAGAGGAAACAAAATATCGAAGAAGCAAAGAAAATTATACTTGTAGAAGAACCTAGCTGGCCAAAAGCAAAGCGCATACACATCGATGACGGGTCAGCTAACCGTGATACTCGTGTCAGGATCTATGGTTGGGTACATCGGTTGCGTCGCCAGGGAAAAGGTCTGATGTTCATTACTCTTCGCGACGGAACTGGGTTCTTGCAGTGCGTCCTCAATAATGCCCTCTGTCAATGCTACAACGCCTTGGTTCTAACCACTGAGAGCTCTGTCCAACTTTTTGGAACTCTCAAAGCTGTTCCAGAGGGTAAGACTGCTCCTGGAGGACACGAATTGCATGTAGACTATTGGGAATTAGTTGGTCTGGCACCAGCAGGAGGTGCAGAGAGTATTCTCAACGAAGAAGCTTTGCCTGAAGTGCAATTGGACAACCGTCACATCATGATTCGTGGAGAAAATACCTCGAAAGTTCTCAAGATGCGTTCCGTGGTATTGCAGGCTTTCCGTGCTCATTACATCTCTCGCAAATACAATGAGGTTACCCCCCCAACTTTGGTACAGACTCAAGTGGAAGGAGGATCCACCCTTTTTAAATTGCAGTACTTTGGGTAAGCAATTGCACTATTTTATTTTGTTTAATTGCTGCAGGTAAAGTGGAAAAGTTTAATCATATCTGTAATTTCCCTCGTAATTCTGTGTTTCTTGCTTTTGATATAAAAAAAAAAAAAACTACGCTGGCATTCTAAGAAGGTTTGACCAAGTAACATTGAGTTGTAGCTGAGTTAATAATTTTAATTAAAAAAGAAATGTTGTCCCTTTTCAGTGAGGAAGCCTTTTTGACTCAAAGCTCTCAACTCTATTTGGAGACTTGTATACCAGCATTGGGTGATGTTTTCTGCATTGCGCAAAGTTATCGTGCCGAACAAAGTCGAACACGTCGTCATTTGGCAGAATACACTCACGTTGAGGCCGAATGTCCATTTATTTCTTTTGATGATCTGCTCGATCGTTTGGAAGATTTGATTTGCGATGTTGTTGATCGGGTACTACAGTCACCCGATGGCCATTTAGTTAAGGAACTCAATCCAAACTTTGAACCTCCAAAGAGGCCATTTAAACGAATGAACTACGCAGATGCCATTACATGGTTAAAGGAGAACAACGTCACAAAGGACGATGGAACTTTCTATGAGTTTGGCGAGGTAATTCTTTCAATAGAAAGATTTTCACTATCGTTAATTTTTATTTTTATAATTAAGGACATTCCCGAAGCTCCAGAACGAAAAATGACCGATACCATCAATGAACCAATTATGCTTTGTCGCTTTCCTGCCGGCATTAAATCATTCTACATGTCCAAGTGCCCAGAAGATGCACTGTTGACTGAAAGTGTAGACGTACTTTTGCCAAATGTAGGTGAGATCGTAGGAGGCTCTATGAGGATATGGGATAGCGAGGAATTGTTAAAGGGCTATGCTCGTGAAGGAATTGATCCAAAACCATACTATTGGTACACTGATCAGAGAGTATATGGATCTCAACCACACGGTGGTTATGGACTGGGATTGGAACGTTTTGTTTGTTGGTTACTCAATCGTTATCATATTAGAGAAGTTTGTCTGTATCCCAGATTCTTAGACAGATGTGCACCATAAGCCGGAATTAAATAAGACAGCTAAATTTAAAAAATTTAAAGACACAAGCTTTTAGCGCTTTGCATTTAATGGAATAGAAACTTATATCAGCATAAAATGAAATTTAAGTAAATTTTGTTTTTTTTTGCATTAAATATAGCTAATCAGCATTTTAAATAATTTTAATTCTATTGGTGTACTACTCATTAAAAAAAATTAACAAAACTTATAAGTTCTTTTATTTACAAAAAAAAAATGAAGCAAGGATTCCAAAGAAGGCGAATCCATGTCTAGAAGTATATTTTTGAATTGTCGATCCATTTTTTGTGGCATCAATTTCTTTGTTATACAGAGGAATAAAATATGAAACGGTATTCCACACTTCTTTATCAAGAGTAAAGAAAGCTTTTTGGAACATTCGTGTTCCTCCAACGGACCAACGGAAAGCAGAATACGAAAATGCACGCGAACGTTTAGCACATTACGGCTGCTAAAGTTTTTATGGCTGTCCTACCTCTTCTATGACGTGTTATGGAACTGATTCTTCATTAATTATATACTCTTCAGCATCTTCACTGGCGCACCTTCTGTCACCTTTTTGCGTTATAATTACGCGACTTGGTATAGGAAAAGTAACTATACTTGCGAGTGGGAAATAAGATCTCCCGCCATAAATATTGGCTATTTCTATGTGAGTTAAGCTAAGCAAGTTAATAAGAGCTCAAATTACGCCCTACGATGAACCTGTTAATTGAATATGCAAGAAAATACTAAGCACAAATAAAAGAAAAACTTTATTAAACTCATTGATTTTCTATTCCGTCCATCTGTGAGTGCAGTTCTGATTCGTACAAACATAATAAAGTCTCATTTCTTCTTCAGCTCGCCGGGTTTGAGCTTGGAAGAACACAGCTTCACGATGGGTACACTTCGGACAAGCATGGTCTTCAGTTCTTGGTAAAGTTGGATCTGATATAACATCAGGTACGATATGTGTTAATTCACTTTATCAAATCAAAAAAAAAAAAAAAACTTGTTGAAAAAATTTTAAATTAAAAGAATTATCAAATATATCTCACTCGATTTCGTGCATAATTTTGTTCACGTATATGCAGTTTGAGTCGGCCTCTTGTTTGTAGTCACAATTTCTGCACGCATATAAAAGAATTTTATTTTCCTTGTCCTCTTTTGGATACAACATGTTGTTGCTGAAAATAAATTAAATATTTTAAATTAGGAAATTAATATAAATTAATCGAAAGGAAAACATCACAAACCATTCTTGACAAAATCGGATCCCAACGAATCCGGGACCTTCATTTGCACCAACATCGAATGCTGCAGCCATGATAAGTGAGTTTATATTTTTTAATAATTTTTTTTTATAAGAATCAAATTAAATTTCTTAATCTCACACTTGCGTATTCTTTAAAGAAGGAAATATTTAATTTGTTTATTGACAAAAACAAAATCGTAACCAGTAATTTTTAGTCGGTAGCCACACGAAAGTTTTGACAGATGACAGCTCTTCAAACTTCAACATGTCAAAAGGTCTAGTACAAAATTATTAAACGTCGAAGGTGACCAGACTGGCAAAAACTACCTATACATTTATCTAGTATATTTTTGTTTGGTAACGTGAACTTTCGTTTAACTTCCCAAAACTGCCACAGGCGTATTTGTTAGACTGCTTTTAAACGCTGCAAATACCCCCTGGAATTTTTAAGCATGTAGGCGGGGGACGTATGCGGTGTCCGGGGTAAACAAAGTTGCAGAGGTTGAAATAAATGCAGAGTTATCGCTCTTTCTTCTTTGTGCTTTTTCCTATTGTTTGACACATAGGCGGAGTAAAAAGTGTAAAGAGATATATTTCCTTCTCATTTAATAAAAATTGCAGCTATTAAAATTTGAAGCTTTTAAATGGCTGCTGCAATCCGAAAGAAACTCAAAAGAGAATTGCGGATTAAAAATGCAGTCGTCTAAAAGCAGTCTTAGATTTTTGACAAGTTAGACAGTGGCGCCTGCCCGGCGACTGAACATACTCTTAGCGGACCAACAATGGAGTTACGCTCCCAAAAAGAAAGTTAAATTCCTTGGAACCCGCGAAGCTGGTCAATCAAAGGTTCTTGTTTCCAAGAAAGCAATTTTGTCGGGTGACTGAAAATACGCTAAGCTGAATTACGTGAGTGGTTAATCCTTGGAACCCTCGAATTCGGCCACCCAAGGTACTGTTGTCCAAGAAAACTGTTCACAAGAGTTTGGAATGTGTTATGTTTGTTTTCACAATTCATTCAGAACATTGCTAAAAAATTGTTTGTTTACCGTTAAATTCTAGAATTTCTACATTTCGATGTTTGGCAGTAACACAGGTAATTGGTAATTGGTCGAAAAAAGCGACGTCGGTATGCTAAACAATCACCATGTTAAATACAACAAGAATTTATCCCCTACGGGCTAAGCTAAACCCAGAGAATTCTCCGGGCTTAACATAAGCATACAGAAAAACTGTGTTACCGGCCTGAATTATTTACTTGTTATCGATAGTTTGTATGAAAATTCCATTTTGTTTCTGTGATGCTAGGCGTGTTTTTTTGCAAGCCCGGTGGGAATTGCAGGAAAAAAACGACCACAGGGATTAGTGACAGCAACACAAAAACAAAATGGAGTTTTCATACAAACTATCGATAACAAGTATATAATTTATGCCGGTAACACAGTTTTTCTGTGTGCTTAAGTTAAGCCCGGAGAATTATCTGGGTTTAGCTTAGCCCGTAGGGGATTAGTTGTTGTTGTATTTAACATGGTGATTGTTTAGCACCGACGTTGTTTTTTTCGACCAATTCCCTCTGGGCTTACAAAAAAACACGCCTGCTGTCGCTAATCCCTGTGGTCGTTTTTTTTTTGTGCAATTCTCCCCGGGCTTGCAAAAAAAACACGCCTAATGTACAATGTATTTTTAAATCGTATGAGCATGATACATCGCGAAAAAGAACCATTTTCGAGATTTTTGTAATTCTAGATTTAGATTCTCCATAATTTTTGTATTCTACATTATATGCGTTCGATATTTTAGTTTTCTAGATTATTCTAATTCGATATTATGTTTTCGAGATGTCTGTTTTCTAGATTTAGCGGTATATAACTTCTGCTCAGAAAACAGCTGTTTTATATGAAATATTCTCCACAGCGGTTTTTTGTAAAAATTTAGCTGATATTTAGAGAGAAAAATGGCGGCTAAAATGTTCCGCTATCTATCTATATACTTATAAACTGAAAAGCTCAAACATTTTTAATTATTGTTAAAATTTTATATTTTTTTTATTTAATTTACAAAAACCAATTTCATTGATAGCAAATTCAAATTTTTATATTTCCCTAATATAAATACATAGGTAGGTAAGTGCAAATTCAGCAACGAATCATTGCTGAGCTTAACAAAAATTGCGTATTGACAAGGTCCTCACTAGTCAACTGATGAGTCCAAGTGAGATCGCCGGGACGAACCGCAAAAAAAAAAATGTTTGTGGACTAAAGGCCGTTAAAAGCTATTTTAAAATTACGACCAAAAATAACGGTACCTGCCGTATACATTTTTTAAACAATTAATGAAAATCTTATTCTTCTCAGAAGCATGTCCATGTCCACAACTTAAATAAAGATCAGTAATTTTTTTTTACAAAAAGGCAAATTTCCGTCATGATATACCCATAGAACCGTTTTTTTTATTTTCGATTTTCTCAAAAACAGTTTAACTCATTTTGATCAATTTTTTTAAAGAGTATGTTTCAAAATGTTTTAAAAGCATATTTTATCAAACAAGTTCATGCAACCCAGTCGTGCATTTAATTCTTTCTGCTGTGGTATACAAACCTAATACAGTGTTGCCGCTGAAAAAAATTAAAGAGTGTCCCAAAAAGGGTCCCGAGACAAAAAAAGGGTCCCATATAGAAAAATGCCACAATATATAAAATAAAATAGACTAAACCCATTTCATAAACATTTATTCAAAATCTCAATTAAAAATGATTTCTTCTGATTATACATAAAACATCAAAAACTATTTGAATAACAGAAAACAAAATACGGTGTAGTGTCTTCTGTCAGATTGCTTTTGCTGAAATGGGTTCATGACGAGATAAAATGACAGCGTTCAGTACAAAATTTTGTGGAATTGAATTTTTTTATGAGAAATGGAAATTTTCAGAAGTTTTCAAATGTAATCTTATTGAATTAATAAAAAGGGGCCAATTGGGTCTTTTTCAAAAAAGTGGTGGCCACGGGTCCCGAGCGCAAAATAGTGGCCATTTGGCCACTATAGTGGCCAAACGGCAACGCTGACCTAATATACCATCAAATTTATAAATCCGCTCCTGTTAATCTATGCTTCCGACCGATTGCAGCTCTAATTACAAGTTCTGTTTTGTATAAGCAGGATATTTATATTTACCAAAAATTAAATACTTTCAGCAGATCATAAAGGACGATTGAAAGAAAAATGCGTATATGCTCGAAATAATAGTAAAGTACACATTTTGATTATATTGGGAATGCAGAATACTCAAATAAATATGGGTGCATCTGTCGTATCGTATACCTCCTACTCGTAGACTTGTCGTATTCTTTGCTATAGCTCTCTGTACGTGTTTTGATTATTTTGTTATCATAATTATTTTATTTTTAATCCACAAACCTTCGGATGTTAAATGACGGAGAAGTGGATGGCGGGCGCGACACATTATGGGGGATTTTTTTGCGATGCACACATTCACCCAGTACCTCTTCTGTGCCATTGCTTGCATTTTATTTTTAGGACCATCAGAAAGATCGCACTGCTGCTGTTGCGAAAATCAGCTTGCAACCGGTTTACACGCTGAGTTCGATGTACCATCAGCAGCAATGTTACTTGAGATTGAGATTGGGACAACTTGACAAAAAAGCGGAAAGGGACGCAGCAGCTAGCTAAGCTAGCAGGCGCAACGGCAAATGATTTTATTTCTGGTTTATTGAAAAATATTTGTTGTGTTGGTCTTTTGTTTGAAAGTCATCGACCATCGTATATGAGTTGTTGTTGTTGTATAGTTGCTGTTTTTGTGTGCCGCTCCAACAGATGCAGCGGGCTGGTTCGGTTCGACGTTTTTTTTTTTGTGTTTTGATATTATTAAAGATTTTTATTTTTTCTTATTTATTTTGAAAAAATAAAAAGAAATTACATCGACAAGGAGATTTAAAAGAAAAGTTTTTGCAGCAGATGTTGCTGATATTATATTTGCTCTGATAGCCTACGATTTCTGGGCACTTGGTTGAATGAGGATTTGCAGAGGACAATAGTGCGTCTAATGGTGACCCTTGAATGATATTTTATATTCGATTGGGTGGATTTGTTGGGTGTAACCTTGAAATTAAGGCTCCTCCGAGGAGAATGAAATCCTTGGCATTCATGTAGCAAGATCACTTTTTGATATTATGCCTCCATATAAGTAGGTACCTACCTACCTATAACTCCGGGGAGTCCAAAACCACATGTTGACTATTTTAGTGTTTGCTTATTTCTGGCTGTTACTTCTTTTGTTTTTGTTCACGAGGATCATGTCCATTTAGCAACTAACAGAAAACCAATGGAACGTATTAAATTTTCTTGGTTTTTCTGTTCTCTTCGTACCTAATCTGAAGGAAAGTGAACATAAGCGAATTCTGGAGGGAGCTTGATATACCTAAAAATATAATCATTTTAAATTTATTTTCCATACGAAGTATCTACCTATAAGTATCTATGAGTTAAAAAAGCATTCAGTCAGAAAAATAGGCTTCAAAAAAGGTACATACATAGGTATGTACATATTTTTATGAAAATTTCATTTTTGTTTGATTAAAATAATTAAATCGTTTGAAATATTAAACATAAATACGAAACATAATAGACATCGCAGAAGAAGATGTATAGCAACGTCCTTCTGCGATGTATTAATACTTACTACTGCGAAGTAGATATTAAATTAAAGCCAATTCAGATTAGCTGAGGTTTAAAGAAATTTACTCCATTGACACGAGACTAAAGTTTCTCCCTGTCTCAAATCAACTCGAAACATTTAGGATTTAGCGCGTTCAGAAAAATGAGATCTCAGAGATTTTTCTCACTCAAAAGGTGAACAAGCGAATCCAAGATTTTTTTTCCTCAGAGTTTTGACAGCGAATCTGAGAAATTTTGCTGAGGAATCCTGTTCATGTAACTGAGATTCCATGGGTCTCCGAGATCGCATTTTCCTGAACACGTCTATTTCGAACAAAATGGAAGATATTTGTGTTGTTTGAGAGAGTGAGATGCAATACGATCCACCAATTTAAGTCAGGCTATAAACCACTTATTGAACACAGTAAACAAAACTAAGATTATATATATACCTTTTGCGCAGGTTGTCAAAGTTTTGAAAGTGTGAAAAAATTTAAAATGGCTGTTCAAGTATGTACCCACATGAACTCAACATGCATCATTAGAAACAACAAGAAAATATTATAATAAGACAAGTAAAGGGGCACTGGATCAACATTTTCCCATCATAATACCTTATTGATTATGCCTCGGATATACATAGGTACGGACAAATTCTCTACAAACATTGTAGAGAACAATGAGCTTAAGATCTGTAGGCGTGACACGTTGGTCCCTTCTTAAATAGGCTGACTAGCCGTGCTCTTTAAAGAGGACCAATCCTCTTTTTGACCTATGAAACTTTTATCCGATACCTACCTATATTCTTGAAAAAATAAACGATTTTTCCTTTGACTGCTTTTAGACGACTGCAATTTTTAACGGAGTTTCTCTTTTGAGTTTCTTTCGGATTGCAGCATCTAATTTAAACGCTGCAAATTTTAATAGCTGCAATTTTTGTTTAATGAGAAGGAAACATCTCTTCAAACTCTTTACTCCGCTTATGTTTCAAGCAATAAGAAAAAGCACAAAGAAAAAAGAAGAAAGAGCGATAACTCTGCAAAAATTTCAACCTCTGCAACTTTGTTTACCCCGGTCACCGCATACGTCCCCCGCCAACGTGCTTAAAAATTGCAGGTGGTAATTGCAGCGTTTAAAAACAGCCTTTGTTTAGGTTTTTCAGTTTAGAATTTTTTCGGAGAACCACAATAAAAAACTTTGTTGAAATTGAACGCACCCATTCATTAATTGTTTTTTTTTTATGTAGTTCAAATTCTTTTTTAATGAATAATGCAAGTTCAATCGCAAGTAATAATAACACGGTTATCGAATAATTTTATTTGATGTTTTAGAAATCGAAAATAAGTTTTGAGTAACAAATAACAGATAAATTTGTTGCTGCCCAAAAGAAAATTAATGAGGTTAATAACATTTTTTTTAAATAAATATATGTAGGTATGTAAAGCCTTGTAAATTGCAAAATAAATATAAAATAAGGTAATGCTTTTTGCCGCCGAATTTTTGTGGCGGGTTAAAATTAAACTTTAGCGACAAGATGCCCAGATATAATAATTAAGTCTTAAGCTATATTTTTGGATCAAAATTATCGTAAGCGGTGTTTTATTATATGTACGGATCTGTACCCAGGATCATTTTTCGAGACGTTATACAACACCACTTTGGGATTCAGATAGGTAGCAAAATCCCAAGTTATGGTTGTATTACGTGTTGAAAAATGATCCTAAGCCAGATGGATAAGTTCCATATGGGTCTTCGTGGATAATAAAATGCGGCTTCGTTTTTTAAACCAGAAAAACTATTTTCTTTTAAGTTTGTATACCCTTATGTATATGTACATATTTAATTTTTGTATGTTTGATTTATAGTAACAAAAAAAAAATTGTTATTCTTAATAGAACTTAATAATTGAATCCTGAGGGCTCTTACCTAGGTCTTTCTTGACTATTTTTTTTTAAATGTCAAAAATTCCACGACTCATTAAAAATGACCCGATTGACCATCGCAAAATTCTTCTCTGAACATGTAAGAGTGAATTTATAAAAAAAAAGTTAAGAGTAACTTGGAATGGTTTTGATTTTATGGTAGGTAAAATTAAAAAAGTACTTGCATCGGCCGGGAATCGAACCCGGGCCGCCCGCGTGGCAGGCGAGCATTCTACCACTGAACCACCGATGCTTATAACATTATTCTTAACTTCAACTTATTTGAAGTTTTCCACAACAAAAAAAAATAACAATCTGTTTCAATAGGTATCCCATTAGCCACTATTTTATTTTCAAAATCACCTCCTGTTTGGGTAACGAGCAAGTCGCTTATACAAAAACCAATACTATTTGCACTTCATATGAAATCAAATGTTAACATTTTGCAGTGAACTCGTGCACATCTTTAAAATTAATCCTCCACCTTTAGAATAACATGTATAGCTTGTGACCGTATCTGAGCGCCTAGTCGCAAACGATTAAATTCAGTTTAATCATCCACTAAGCAGAGTTTTCCCCTAGGCTGCTGCTTAATGAACGTTTCAAAAGCCAAACAAACAAATTTCCCTGAACCCCAAATTAAGAGAGCCATAAGAGATAATCCCCTATCCGCGAAGCTATTGTGCATCTGCTCATTTAAACTTAATTTACTAACAATAAAAATCATTTAGGTACCTATATTATTATGACTATCTGTATAATCTACATGAAGCAAATGGATTCATGAATCTGAATCATCATCCAGCTCAGTGCAAATGAATTATGCCTCTTTTGCATTATGGAACAATTCATAGATTGGTATATCTATACCTGCATAATGTATAACCTGTTCTTTTTTCCTTCGGATAATCCTACCTCATACCTTTCTGTGAAACTTGCCATCAAGTCCCATTGTAGTTAATGTATCTCTAATATTATTCTATTGAATTTTCCTAGGAAATCTAATGCCGCATCTCTGCTCTATTTAACTATTATTTGTTATGTCATCCTGGTAACCATGTTTGTCGAAAAGTAAGAAAGAAAGAATAAAATATTGTATGTCGGATATGGTACAATCTATCTTCGAGTGTTGTGCAATGCAACCGTCCCGTATGCTCTATCCTAACAAAACAATCCTACCTCTTCTATCTAAAACACAGCCAAAAAGTTAGTTACGTTCAGCTCAGACAGAGAAAGAAACTTTAACCAGTTCCATCTACGACAAATAGACAACACAACACAACCATGCCCGCTAAGTTGAATGAAACCTTTCCAGGAGTAAAAAATATAGCGCATAGTTCGAGAGAAGACAATTCAATCAGACATTGCTTGCTAAAAATTCTGTTAGCCCAATACAATGTGGAACATTAGACGTGCTCGACGGTTGAATCGTTCGTTTGCTGATTTCGCTTGTGCGCGCTTCACCAGCAAGTTTCCCTTCTCACACTCAAGCAGTGTGATGTGCTTCTTGCTGGCTCGGTGCTTTCCCAGAAATCTTCTACCGCACCGCACCGATCAACCAAACAATCAAACAATTTCGTAGTTGAACACGCTTTAGTTTTCCAACATTTTTTGCATTGCATTGAAATCATCAGGTTGGTATGGTTGCCAATACAACAAGAAGCAAGAAATCCACAGCAAGCAAATCTAGTTGAGTTATTAATCAGAGTATCTTTATCTCTTTTTAACTTAAGCACAATTTTACGAAGTAAGCTGTTCGACTCACACCAAAAATTTTAACACAAAATCTTCCATTAATGCAGGTTTTGCTATTTCAACGGCTGATTGCCTGTTTTCGCTTGGTCGACTGCTACCAACTGGAATCGAACGAGTATAAATTTTTCATCCGTCTTTTTTTCCCTACATGCACTTCTTCAGAGTGAATCGCAAAGAATAGAGATGACACGATGAGTATGCGACGAAGTTCATTGGTTGAGTTCAGTTGACTAGTTACTTTAGTTGTTTGTGGCATTTTTCATTTGGAATCCAAAAAACCTCAAACATACCGAATTCTGTGCGAAATATGACACTAAATACCAGGCAAGCAGCGTGCTTAGATGATATAATAAATTTTTAATATTCGATCGCGCATTATCTAGTTTTTGTATACTATTTGTCATTCTGTCATATTGTCGGAAACAACTACAACAGCTGTTCATGAATAATAATATTGTTAAAGTAAGAAAATCACTCCACTGTTGCCGTTCTCAATGTCATCATTTCGCTTCATTTCTAGAAATCACATTAATACCATTAAACTTCGAAACCCAGCTGTGTTTTAGTGAAAAGGTTACAATACAGAGAAGTCGCCAGTGTTATAGTTTTCATTAATTTAAGTCATCATTGGAAATTTAAATTTTTAGTTTTGAAACACAAAGCTTAATCAGTTATTATTTATGCCAATATGAAGCTGATGAGTGAATCAATTAATTTATTGCTGAAAAAATTAATTTTGGTCAAATCTTCGACATAAAAAACCTCTTAATATTTTTTTAATAAATTATTGATAGTTCAATAATTATTGAATTAATGAAAGTCATTTTATGTGGAAGGAAGACCAAAATGCTATAAATAATAATTGAGTCCTAATCTTTATTGTGGGATATAAATTATTATACCTATTAGGGGTATTCATGCAATGGCGTAAAGTCATTGTAAACGTTGTAAACTGCGTAAATCTGTCAAATTTGTATGAACATTTGACAGGGTTACCAGTTTACCATGTTTACGAAAACTTTACGACGTTGCATGAATACCCCTATTGTTTTGATTTTTAAACGTCTTAAAATTGATAATTAAAAAGTTCAAAGATCGTTTTCAATTAAAGTTTTTAGTGATGCCTGTAATATGAATTTTCTCTCACATCGCTGTTTTGAAAAGTTTCACATAATTTACTGGAAAAAAAAGATACCTAACAGACCTACTCTTTGCGTTCGGGAAACTATGACTGCTTTTAAACGCTGCAATTACCCCCTACCCTAGAATTTTTAAGAACTTAGGCGGGGGACGTATGCGGTGGCCGGGGTAAACAAAGTTGCAGAAGTTGAAATAATTGCAGAGTTATCGCTCTTTCTTCTTTGTGCTTTTTCCTATTGTTTGACACACCATAAGCGGAGTAAAGAGTGTGAAGAGATACATATTTCCTTCTCATTTAACAAAAATTGCAGCTATTAAAATTTGCAGCGTTTAAATGGATGTTGCAATCCGAAAGAAACTGAAAAGAGAAACGCCGTTAAAAATTGCAGTCGTTTAAAAGCAGTCTATCCAAAAAAGTTTGAGATACGCCGTCGGGTTATTATTGCATCAGCTGTTTTGGCACAAGGGATTACAACAACTCAAACCTATCCGTATAGCTTTGGATAGCTCCTCGAACAATGTTTGGTAAGATATAACTTAGGGCAAATGGTACCTACAAACGTATGGTTCAAGGTTTGATCTTATCGATTTTGGTTGAATAATTAAGGTTCAACTACGGTTCAAGCAATGTTATGACATTTTTGAACCGTGAACCACTGTTGAAACTGAGTTAATCCACCTAATTTAATGGGTCAAAATTTGTTAAACCACGGTTGTACAACTTGCCCGTCTGCTTAGCCCATGTTGGACCGTGGCGAGTGCGACAGGTGCAATGTTACATGACATGATTAATCCTTATCTCCACATTGATTCACACTTCACGCGTCTGTAGTCAAAATAATAAGAACAACACATAACAAAGAAATGGAAAATTCAAAAGTATAAATATTTATATAAATTATTTTAAGTTGAAAGTCCGATTTTGACAATTAGTAAGAAGATTTCGAAATCAAACCCACATTGATTCACACTTCACGCGTCTGTAGTCAAAATAATAAGAACAACACATAACAAAGAAATGGAAAATTCAAAAGTATAAATATTTATATAAATTATTTTAAGTTGAAAGTCTGATTTTGACAATTAGTAAGAAGATTTCGAAATCAAACCCACAGAAGCACTCCATTTTCCTTTCAGTCCAAGTTTTTCAAACCATCTGATGAAGTTATAACTCACTAAATTTGGTGAGTTAACTCCGGACACATGCATTTGATGTTTCAACTTAACCTTGTCATTATGACATCTTTATGTTTAGAAAAAGAAATTACCTCGGGATTTAACAAAACCTCAATTTTTTTTTTTGGTTCAATTAAATTTATAGAATTAGAAGGTTCTGATGTTTAATCAATTTAATTAAAATCGGCAACACTTTTCATTTTCGATAACATTATCACAAAAAAATGAGGGACAAAGTAGCAAAATATTATATAAAATGATTCATGTATGTGATTCATTACATTACATTATTAAGTTCAATTGTACCGTATACGATTTTTTTGTATATTTAAATTTTAAAATAATCATCATGACGTGACACTTATAACATTCATAGGTACATATATTATGGTGATTCCTGTGAGTTGTCATAACAAGAGTCGGTCGACGACGCCGGTCGGTTTAGTGTGGGATGACGAGGTCAACAGACATTAAAAAAAACAACCTGTTTCTTTCCGTCACTATCGTTCTACTAGGCACTCAGACGTTATAAGATGCTAAGAATAACTGAATCTTTATTCTGAACATGGTTGGATTCGGATAGCATGAGTTCTTTGCTATAGGTAGGTATACTGATATCGAACTGACCAACTGACCTAAATAAGCTATATTTGTTGTTTACAACATCCACGCATTGATTGAGTTTTTAAGGGCGGTAATTATTGATCCCTCTTAATTTTATAAGTTCATAACTCAAATATTTTTTGTGATATTCCTATTACACAGTTTTTTCTTTTTATAAGTGTTAGAATATGTTTTTGATAATGTACATATATAATAAATTAAAGTGTTTATTTATCTGAAGTTATCGATCGCGGTGGCAATAATGACCAATCATAAGTTTTATGAGTGAAGAACTCCTAAAATTTGACTATTAAACCATCATGGTGACCACAGTACACATATCAGATTGTGCAATTTGTTGCAATTGCTATAAAAATGCATACAATTATTAAATTTAATAAAAATAGTTATTTATAAGTAAAATGATATATAATTTCTTTATAGACACAAATTTCTACGTAAAACATTGACCGAATCAAAACCTTAAAATTTCGAAAATAATAAATTATCAGAAAGTAAGTCCCCTCTCACACGAAGAAGCAAGTTGCTGTATACTTTTGTTGACGTTTACTTTTAATTTTCAATTTCCACTAATCGTAGACCATTTTATTCCCCTTATACTTGGTGTCCTTCTCACCTAAAAATTGAAAGTAGCTGGAAACTCAATTTCATCGCGTGAAAGTGTACATAGGTAGGTACTAACAGACAAAAGTATCAAAAACGTTTTTTTCGAACTCTTATATTTAAATTCATATTTCGAAAACTTAATCAATTGAGCAATTCGAAGATATAGGTATATAACACAGGCGCAAGATTTTAAATAGCCTAATCTTACAATTTACTAACTTTAACTAAAGTGTTTTTAATTTAAAAAAAAAAATTAACTAGTATCATACTAAATCTACTTTTTCATAAACTTCAGCAGAACATGCCTTAAAAGTGACATGTTCGTGCAAACAAGTAAAAAAACATACCATATTCACAATTTTTAATAAATTGTCAAAGTGAGATTTTGATTTAGTATTATAGGTACTAAAAAATTAAAATAGGCATTTGCTAATTTTAATTTTAATAAAATGTTAAAAAAGATGCACAATGCTAACTCGTTTAAAAATCGTTTTAGAAAATCCTGTTTTTAACCTAGCATGTTTTCCTAAAAATGCTTAAACATTGCGTACTCTAATTTTGCACAATTGTTTTTAAGTTCAGGGCATCAATTTATATGTAGGTACATAATCTGCCAATTTTGTTGGCAAGTGCTGAACAGACAAACTCACAGGGTGGCTGAGCAGGTGCTCATGAAAATGCATGCATTCCAGAATTACATTCATTTACCTACTTATACCAAAACCAAAAATTTATCTACTCTGCCAATGGCATCAATGGCAGTAGGTAATAAATACTTATGAATGCCGCTCATGCATGCACAACGGTGATTGTCATGGCATGGCACTGAACGACGGAAACAGTGAATTGAAACTGAACTGTTGATGAGACATCATGAGTTTACAAACGACCAGTGTTGTCACTTTCAAACTTAAAACCGTGGTAGTTGAGAAAAAGTGGTATATTAAGATTTTAAGTGGTAAATTTTTTCAGCGTTTATTAAAAAAGTACTTACATATATATTCAAAATAAAACATGTATAAGTATATAAAATATTTCTGTAGTACATACTTGACCAAAACCCATCTCTAGTTAATTAGTATTGCAGGAACAAGGTACTTAACTCGCTTTCCAACTCTTTAAAAATCCCGAAATCATCTAGACTTTTTGCCGCAAACAATGTAACTCGCTTTCCAACTCTTTAAAAATCTCGTAGTTATCTAGACTTTTTGCCGCCAATTTAGGATGAAACTGGCAAATTTACATTTTTATCGTTTTGAGAATTATAAGTTCCAAAGAATGCTACTTTTCTCAAAATTAAAAAAAATGAAGATACCTATACAGTTCTTGCTATCAGGTGGAGATGTTTGTGAAGCTTCGTTAAAAGGAAAAGATCTTATAAGCTGACAAATATTTTACTGTCAGCATTTTAAGTTTTATTCAACGAATTATCAAAGAATTAAGGGTAATATTAAAATTACCCTTAATAATACTTTAACAATAATAAGTTGTTGTTTAATATATGAATAATAAAACAATGGGTATATATTTACTAAATTCTAGCCAAACTATTTTTATCGTGGTGTGGTTAGAAAATACTGGTAACATTTTTGGTCACTGAGGTAGAAATCGTAAGTTTGAAATTCGTCAAAAATAGGGGTTGATCTACCCAAATTGTAGTAAATTGACAGGGACAACACTGATTACGACGGAGTTGACTGGGTATCATGTTTTCTTATAATAGTCGTGTTTTGGTGAAAATTATAGCCAGCGCAGTAATGAAATCTGAACAAAACGTTTAGTAATTTTTGTATTTACTTTTCTTCTTTTAATTTCAAAGTTGGTAAACGTGATAAATTTAATGACGTTCGATGTCAAAATAAATCTCTTATCTGCCACAAACAAATAATTACAAACAATTTATTAACAAACTTTTTTGATATGATGGACAACGAAGCAAAAGATGTAAAAACAGTCAACTTGTCCTAATTTTGGTATGTCTAACAAAAAAATTTTCATAGGTCTTATTACAACTTCTGGACTCACCAATTGATGAGGATGGCTTTTTTTTTTTTAATTTCTTTTTAAACCCAATAAGTTCCGACGAGTCTGAGTTTACAGCAGAAGTCGAGCATCATGCTAGCGTTTCCAATGTCATTGAGACCATAGAAAGATACAGCGAGGCGGATTTTAAATCGCATTTAAGATTAAAACGTTCAACTGTAGAACTATTCACTTTTTCAAAAAACACGCCTAATATAAACATGCATCACATGCACATCACAAATATCAAACTTTTGAGTATGAGGGTGAATAGATGAAGTGATGATGAAAAGTGATGAGGAATAGATATGAAGTATAATATGAAAAAGTGTAAAAAAAAACCACACACATGGACAAATTTACAATTCTACCTTCTCGTCACACTCTTTATCTCTATTATTCTCTTCTTTTTCATCACATGACCTTTCATGAACACGAAATGAAATTACAAAACAAATACAACAATAAAAACAATCAATGGGTTTTGGAGAGTGTCTAACTCTCCAAGTCTAAATCTCCAATAACTACATGCATGCATGTGCGCACTACCATGAGCACGATAATAATGAATGCCAATGATGAATGCCATTCTTTCTTTCTCACTCGCATTCGCATCGCAGTTCAAGTCTGACTTTTAAACACTTATGACCTCACGCCAAGTCAGCAATGCAATGGCAGTAAATCAGGATAAAGAATTTTGGCGCGGATTTATTAGTCTCTATAAGTCATTGCCAGAATTGTGGCAAGTTAAAAGTGATATTTACAGAGACAGATATAAGAAAAATATTGCATATGAAAAATTAATAAATTATATGAAAACAAAAGACAAAAATGCGAGTAAAGAAGTCGTAAAACGGAAATTAAATACTCTACGCGGTTCTTACCGGAGAGAAAGAAAAAAAGTGATTGAAAATTGCAAACCTGATGCAAAACCATCAGATGAAAGATATGTAACGTCCCTTTGGTATTACGATGATCTTGATTTTTTAAATGACCAGGAAATAGGCGCAGATGATGGAATTATCTTTTGTGAAAATATAAATGACTCCACCACCACCAGTTTAGTAAGTAACTTTTATTTTTCAGTTCGCATAGGTATCCAACATACATAATGTACCTCATTTATGTATTTATATTTATATGACTCCAACTATAATTTGTATTAAAATTCTTTTAGGAAAGGCCAGCAAAACGTAGAAAGGTTATAGAAGAAAATGAAAAATCCAAAGAAATAGTAAAAGTTAACTCTGATTTTAAAAATATGAATGATTGTTCTGAAATATATGGAATGGCTTGGGCAGCACAATTTAGACAACTTTCACCGGATCAGCAAATACATGCCAAAAGGGCAATGGATGAAATTTTATACCAAGGCATGTTGGGAAATCTTCCACAAATACAAACAACGTTTTGTCAGTGTTTGAAGCCAACGAATTCAAGCTTATCAACACCTCATCATAGTTCATTTTCAACTTCTTGGGAGGAACGAAAATTCGAATTAGCAACCCTTCAAATACCGTCGGATGAAGAAAATGATGAAAAATCATTAACAAAGCAAGAATTAGAATAAACATGCCAACAGAGCATCAGCAAAATCATCACAAGCCATCAATTTATGCCTATAAATAGTAAAGTTTGAATAAATAAACAAAACATAATAATATGTACATATGTAAATATGAACCTACCTAAATGTAACATAATTTAATTAAAGAAATAGAAAGGAAAATGAGTTTTTTCTTCATTTCTTGTATTTTCCGCCCTGTATACATAATGTACATACATACATAAATAGGTGTACCTACCTTATAATTTTTTTTTGGGAATTCGTATGGTTGCATCTCAGAAATTGAATGTGTAAAAATTGTTTTGGTTTCTTCCAAATTATTCTTGATTCACAGCAAAGTAGGGAGGGAAATTCTTGAAAATTTTAATTTATCTATAATGTTCGGAAAGTAGGTATGTACCTTCATTAACGTGTCATTAACAAAAACTTGAATTATGAACTATGTATTTATTGTTCTTTAAAAATATGTATTTGTATTAATTTTGGTCCCCTGTCATTTATTACGAAAAAAAACGGCAAGCCATTTTGTTTGTGGTCTGTCGACTTGTCATGTCGTCGGAGTTTACGATCTCAAAAGTTTGCTGTCACTCTCTGAAAATACCCGGCCATCAGCAAAACAAAGCCGGTTTCAGTTATTCGGCTTCTCCTTTTGAGTCACGATGCTATCGCAATTGTTTTGTATTCGTCGCCTTCATTCATTCGTTTAGCTGTGCGAAGTGCTATTAGTGTTTATTGTTTTATTTCTTTACTGTAATTTCTGAACGCCTGCTAGCTTCGGCGCTGTCATTTAACAATGACCCACCTTCAGCAGCAACATTTGCCGTTTACACGAGGTTTTCGGTATCTCTGTGTAGATAGATAGGCGTTTGGCATTTCGGAAGATGCTTGCTTATAGCAACGATATCGTGTCTCAGAAAACATTTTTGACAAAAAAATGGTCTTGTCTATGTTTCTGCACGTTATTTTTAAACAGAGTCATTTTGAAATGAATGCTGTGCACAACAAAAAACCAAACAACAGCAACATTATGAGCAGGCTCTCATCTTTGATAATAAGTGATTTGAATTCTTTTATTTTTCCTTGAAAACGCTACGTGTATTTAATTTGATTTTGAATTGCTTCGTACCTACCTTACTTTCGTATAGGAAGTCGAAATGTTTTGATAACATTGCTGTATTGTATTTTTTTTTTGTTGAACAGAACGCGCACTCGTGTGAGTTGTAAAACAAAGGTTGTCTTTTCTCCTTGACCGTGTCATTGGTATTGCTTTTGCTTTTATCCGTTCATTGCCAAATGAAGGACATTTCCTTGAAATTCAAGGAGCTCTGTGTCAGTTTCGCGGACTTTTACTGAGTCAGGGACAAATTTTGGCAAAATCTCACAACTAAAGGTCGCTCAGACTTGAATGGGATTCAATAACTTAGGTGAAGGTATACTTACTCTGATACCGACAACATGCGCCACATGAAAACAAATTCTATTGAAATAAAAATGAGGAGTGTCTGGGCATCATATATCGTAGTATAGTGTATAGTGAGTGTTTTTTGTTTTTGATATGTTTTTTTTTTTTTTTAATGTAATTTTTGGGGATTCCATTTGAAAGAAAGGTGGGGCTACCGGGCTACCAAAATAAAATTTGGTGAATGATAAAATATTTTGGTAATTTTAACACCAGCCTGATGATATTTTATGAGCGCCTTGTTGCCTTACTAGATGTTTAAGCTTTTTTCGGGGGTTATTAACATTTTTTTGAATGTCAACGCATATTTTTAATATTTAAACATGGCCCACTTAAATTTTGCTTGCATTCTCCATAATGCGAAACTTAATTTTTTGCACTAGCTATGCTTTGCTTGAAGTTTCCATTGGTCAACTCATTAAAAAATTGACCGGCACCGGAGTGTGTCCATAAGTTGATATTTTTTTTCTCTGCGCTGCTTTATATTGAGTACGTTTTTTGTGGGGAGCCAAGGCGTGACCGGTCAGCTTCGGCCCACAATTGATTTTATATATCAGGAGACCAAGAATTTAAATAAGGGATTATGGGGATAGTGTACCTATAACTGAATGAGCGCTACTGTATAGACTTCTGGCTTTCAAGGCGGCACACCAGCGCACAGACCACACCGTCCACAGAGTCAGTTCTGTTCTCTTCTCTCTATCCGGACAAGATTGATTTTTGAGATGGTCATGGACCGGTTACCACACGAATGCCTACTAAGAAAAACTTAAAAGGAAACCGCCACCGCCGCCGTTGTAAAGCTAGCCAACATGCCTGCCGTTCGTTGGATGATAAAAACTCTTTCGTTCTCTTTTTTATCATTTCTCGAGTTGAGTAAATTTAGTTTATCGAAACCCTTTCTGTTTTTACTGAGAACCTAATAGTTTTCTTGTGGGAAAGTGTTAAACGCCCACAATATTCGCGGAAAGTTTTTTGTTTCACTCTATACGCGCCTTAATAAAAATTTGGCGGTTAAGGTCGCGTTCATCGCTGAGTTAGGAATTTAGTTAAGAATTTACTGTTAATTTAAAGTGGTTGCTTGTTTCTTTGTTACCCTCATAGATTGCGTTCATTTGGTGCAATAACACGAAATAGAAAAAAAAACAGCAATTTTTAAGCTTCGCGCCTGATAGATATTTTATGGGGTATGAAAAAGATGGTAGGTAAGGTACACATTACTTTATACGAATGAGTTACAACTCGAGGTCGAGGAACAGTACAAAATGTAAAGTATAGAACGGTTTGTTGGCTTGAAAATTTGAGTTATATGATGATTGATCTATGATTGGATCGAATTATTTTTTGTTTTTATTTATACTATGACAACACATAAATACCGCTTTGCCTAGGGTTATAAATTCACTCATGGGCTGATTGGGCTACAGAATTCTTCTAAATTCTAACTATTTTCTTTTACCTTATAAAATATCTTAAATCTGCCAGCATAGGTAGACTAGACATTATTCGACTTATTCGTCTTTAAAAACTGACAAGCGGCTACAGGCGTTTTATTCTATCATTATATACTTCCACTGGGGAAGTATAAATATTATGCTGACACCGTTTTGTAAAAATTATGACAAAATACACTGAAGAATTAAATTCCTCATTCTTTTTAGAGGGCCATTAGTTAATTTTTTTTTGCCCAGTTTTATGACAAAAAATTTGACAGTTTGATTCCATTCTCAATGATATTACGTAATATGTGGACGTTTACACAAAGTCATAGAATGGCGCTTTAAAGATACTCTGCTAATCCATTGGCAATTTGAGGAAATAAATTGCTTGGCTCATTGCCATTGCCTTGAATATACCTATTTCAATAAATGCGCTTTGGCTTTGGCAATAACAATATTGCGCTCGGTTGATAAAAGGCAGTATTGTTAATTTCCATCAACAAGGCAATACATTTTGACGTATTTCACCTTTTTCAAAATGGCGAATATGAATTTTGCTTTGTTTTGAAATAAAATTGAAAATATAAGATTACATTTTTTATTATCATTTAAAATAATGAATTTTAAAAACAAAATAGGTATACATATATTTATATAAATAAGTACCTACGCTACGGCTCTTAATGTATTTCGCATTATAAATTCTTACGCAGTATTAGGGAATGAGTAATTGCTTCATATATCAGTTTTTTTAAATCGACATTTAAAAAAATCCTATCTCTTAAAGGATACATTTTTTCTTTGAATCAGCAATAAGGTTAGGTTGAAGTTTTGTTTTTGAATCCGTTTCAACTCGCAACAAGGGATGTTTTTTTATCTTGGAAATATAACATTTAGTCGACTATGGAACTATCTACTATGAAACCGAACTATGGCTTTTGCTGAAAGCCCATGATATTTTCATCAAATAAGCAAAATGACGGGCAAAAAAACCACTTTACAAGTGCTAAAAACAAGTGAACATTATTTTACAAAGCAATCTTGGCGATATACATACCTATATTAACATATCACATATATCTACATGCCTATGTATGTATATAGGTATAATATCACAGCCAGACCCGCCCACATTTGGCCATTGACGCAATGTCAGGGCTTTATATCTTTAATACCTTTAAAAATCGATTCAACAACCAAAACCACTCATTCTCACTCCCGAAGTAGGGGTAGTAAAATAACGTTTACAAACACTAGCATTCCGTATTTCATATATAATCACCTAACTATTTTTTGTACCTTTCACTCCAACTCATTCATTTGAATGGCACTTTCAAATCAGCAGAATGAGGGAAAGCCCTTATGTTTACTGCTGGGCGCCGGATAAATGAGCAAGCATTATGACAAATGTTCGGGGAAATTTGAATACCCCAGTAAAACCAAACTGACCAACCAAACTCAACAAATTCGCCATCGTCAGCCACTACTGTTCGTTCGACCATACCCGAACAAAATTACCAGAAAACCAGACCACTCAAAGATGGAGAAATAAAAAAAGACTATAATTTCGTTTGTAAGTGTATGTATAGAAACGAAAGCGACGGCGGCGTTCATTCATTTTCCCTTTCTGCTTAGACCCCTTAGTAAAATATAATCTACGTCATCATACTCATTTGCTGTTGGGTTACCCCCACGGCCCCACCCCCCGTATCAGATAAAACAATCAAAGGAGGAAACGTTGTATTTAACCCTCCTCGCTTCACCGCATTGAACAAACCCACATGGAAGTTAGTCAGCACGTGGTGCTCTGCCTCTGTGCCAATCGCATTCGTGCAACAAATGATAAGCGCTCCCGCCAACCTTTCAGCACAATCGAAGTACACTTTGCGTACTAGAAATTATGTTTGCCTGGTAGAAAAGAGGGAAGCGAAACTCTTTTGGCGGGGTCTTTGTTTTTCCTGGTTTTAGATAAGCCAAAGCAACAAAGACTGCTGCCATTCCATGGCGATGGCGACATACCCCAGTACCGGTAGATTTTGTGTTGTTTCCCGTTGGCGAGAGACAGAGTAAAATAATAGCATGACTTGTTTGTGCGTCCTTCGGTAAAACCCCTCAATTATTTTGTCTTTAGAATTCTTGCTTTGGTTTGCCATTTATATGAATGGGTTTTCCACCTCCTCCCCCTGTTTAGTTTGAGTGAGTGTTATAGAGCGAATGCTGATACTTAATGGTATTCGTGGATCATGGGCTGAGAAAGAGCAAGGGATTGGTAAGATAAAAGTCGCAAATACAATCTCAACTCAGCTGAGGAAGGGTGGTCCTTTTGGTTTGAATGGAATAGGTAAGTAGTTGTTTGCTGCGCACGATGGTCGACCGAGACCGACGACGACGTGTGGCTGTCGGAGGGTTCGCTCACTAGTAAAATCGTCGTCGCCGCGTTCAAAATGAGACACAGACGACACGCGATATAACAATTTTATCGAGGTACCAGAAAATTTGACAAGGTGTTGTCTGCTTGAGTATCAGATACATACAACTACATCACACAAAGAGAAAAAAATAAATGTGTGCTAAAGTATGCTCCGTTCGTATCGTTTGAAGGGGAATGTGACCATGGAATCTATACGAGATAACTTAACTTTGTTCTTGA
This sequence comes from Epistrophe eligans, assembly GCA_951394125.1. Taxonomy (NCBI): domain Eukaryota; kingdom Metazoa; phylum Arthropoda; class Insecta; order Diptera; family Syrphidae; genus Epistrophe; species Epistrophe eligans. Next base: position 28,893,887 of record OX596030.1, read on the forward strand.
AAACAATTTTTTTTTTTATAGAAAAGGGGAACGTGGTCGTTTCACATAAAGAATGAAGTTTAAATCTCACATATCTAGGGGAGAGTATGATAACTGTGGCGCCAAGAAATAATAACGTTTTTTTGTAGAACACTTTAATACAAGCATTTTTTACTATGGGAGGGGGGGTTTATTCCCCCCCCTTTGGGCGGGAGGGGCGATTTCATGAAAAAAGTACTTTTTTAAAGCCAATACTCTGTTCTATTAGCCAGTTTTTAAATAAAGTGAAATCTATGCACAGTTTTTGAAAAAAACTGTTTCAAACTCAAAATTTGGGAAAATTTTGCCCAAATTAAAATAGGGCCCAGGTTCGCGTTTCACTTTCATATCACTTCTTGTTTTTCTTGTTTTCATACCATTTAATTTAATTTTCAGTCGAACTGAGTAGGTACTAGGAAAAAACAACGAAATACGGAATATAAACTAATCAGTTTTTAGTGGAACACTTAGGGCCAGTTTGTTCACAGTTGATCTTTAAACAAGGATTACTGTAACTGGTAAATCATCGAATGTGCAAATTTTTTATTAAGGAATCCAAAATTTGAGACTATATACTATATTTAAAGCCTAGCACACAGCTAAAGCGAAACGATAATTTCCCGTCATCTCCAAATCGACAACGAAAACGTAAACTAAAAGACTTTTAGGAAAAAATATTAATTGAGAGATTTATTAGATGATGCGTAGCGAAAAAAAATACGCATTGAAAATGTCGCCTATCAACCTCCTACATTTATTAATTTCTTCGTTTATGATTTCGTAATTTTTGCATGGGATTTTTCGTTTTGCATCAAGAAAATTAGTTTGAATATTTTTTTTTTCAAAATTTTGAGTTTGAGTACAATTTTTCTCAAAACTATTCCCTCTCGTTAGTACTTCTTTAATTTTAATATTTCAACTCAACTCAAAAATCGAGTTCTCAACTCAATTGAAGAAAATCTTTGGTCATAAATCCAACCCTAATCCAACTCGATCCAAAAAAAAACAATTTTTTTTTCGATTTTTGGATTTTACTGTACTTGTATCAAAAGAGCTAGCTGTCAAACTCTTTGCATATGGCCGCCGCTTTGAGCAAAAGAAAAATACACCTGATAAATCATTTTAATATTAAATTTTATATACTGAAAGTCATTTTAATCAAATAAAAAAACTTAAAAGTTATATGAGGATAAATACTCCTTAATATGGGAGACCCTTTAAGCGCTGATGTGTGGAAGAATTTCCAATTGTAAGTACGATTTCACCGCGAGTCACAAGAAAACTTTTTTTTTCTGTTGAAAAACTGAGGCTGTTCTCCTTCCTACTCGATAAATGGCCAACAGTCTTTAAAATGGTTTTTACTTTTTCAATTCAAATAAAAGCAATATATTTTTTATCGTTTAGGTTAAAATTTCTAAAAGAATCTATAAAAGAAGGCGAAAGTCCAGTTTTTACCAAGGACAATGATTTTAAGAAAAATAATTCCAAAGTTATTTATGATTTCATATGGCAAGCCATCAAAAGTAATTTGAAGAAGGAAGTATTGATATCCACGCTAGCCGATGTTGTGGTAAGAACAAAACAAACTTCATTTCTGGTAATGTGATCTCAATGATAGGAATCTTTAAAACTTTTTCGTAGGCAATGCATCCTGATTTTCCTTCAGTTATACTCGACATAATGAATATAATAGATGCTGAGACTTCGCTTGCAAGCGATAGTGCCCAAGACGAGCGAACTATATTCTGCCAAATCCTCAAGACGATGGAGAAAATTATTCCAGAATCATTAATTAAGGAACGCATTGAAATCGATACGCTGCAAGAGGCGGGAATTGTTAAGAATAAGATTTTTTATACAAAATTTATAAAAATCAAGACAAAGCTTTAGTGAGTTGTTCGCCATGTTTTCTTTTTTTTTTTTATTTATTGATTAACATTTATATTAATATTTTATTTGATTTTAGTTACAAGCAAAGACGGTTTAATCTTTTTCGCGAGGAAAGCGAAGGTTATGCAAAGTTGATAACAGAATTGAATCAGGATTTTTCCGATGATGTTACTCCAAATAGTATTATGGATATAATTAAGTCTTTAATTGGTAAGTTTGTATTTTAAGAAAAATTTAACTTGTTTAGGTAAGTCAAAGGAATAAAATTTGTATCTTAAGTAGGTTCGTATGTAGTAATTTTTTGGGCTGGACCCATTGGTTTGGTTACATAAGAGAGCAGACCATTGTAAGTTTAGGCACCAGCAACTGTTGATTACATTGTTCACCATTACATCGAAAATAGTTGGCGATTTAAATACGATTGGTCCAGTAAATTTTATTTTTTTCCTTCCCACAATGATGGGTTTGAAAGGTCTAAAGCTTCACTTATCGTGTAATCGCTAACATAATTTTAAATTTGCTCTCATGTTAAAAGTTCAAATTCGGTAGAAAATTATTGTTCCATACCATTCCTGCCAAACAGCACGCATACAGGATTGGTTGAGACAGCTTTTGCTACAATTTTGTTTGTTTCTATTTCGAATGCGACCTTAGAATTTTTCTGTCAGGTCAAGTTTTGCAATAATTTCAGTTTGTAAATTAAAAAAAAAACAACAATAATGTTAAGATTCACAATCATCAATTTAATATATTCCCAAAAAATAAATTAAAAATTTTTTTGATTAATTTTCAGGATGTTTCAATTTGGATCCGAATCGGGTTTTGGACATAATTGTTGAGTCATTTGAAACCCGCCCTGAACGGCATTCGCTTTTTATACCCCTCCTCAGATTGTACATGCCCAATGGATCAATCATTTGTGAAGTTTTGGGCTATAAATTTCGACATTTTGCTGATAGTGAGACACCACCATCTTTGTTTCAAATATGTGCATTATTGCTAAAACATGGTGTTATTGATCTGCAAGATATTTACATTTGGGTAAGTAAATTAGAAATCAAAATTAAATCTATAGAATGTAAACCTACAACATAATTATAAAATTCAACAGCTCAATCCATCCGATAAATCGATTGCTTCGGATTGGGAGAAAGATCTAGTAGATGCAAAAGAATTCGTTCGAAAACTGAACGTCATTATCACCAACAAGGACAAAGAACCAGAACCTGAACCAGAAAAAGATGACAATGAAGTAGGTCATCATTTATTTAATTAGTTTGTGAATTAATTTATTATTTTTATGAATTTTCAAAAGGATAAATATTCGACAAACCAAAAATTTGGACTCTGTGAAGGTTTGTTAAGAGTTGGCGATTGGGAAAATGCTAAGAAAATAATCAAAAGGCTGCCGGAACAGTCGGTGATTGTTCATGAGCCAATAGCTAAAGCTCTTGCAACACTTATACATATATCAATTGATAATATCTATACAAAGAAAGTCTTTAAAGCTACAAGTAATAAAAAGAATAAACTACACGATGACAAAGAATTGGTTGAGGCAATTCAAGCGCGAGATTTTTCTCAATTACGCGATATTGCCTTCCCAATGGCCATTACTTTAGGACCATCGTTGCGATTCGATACTGTTCTTATGTATAAACTAATACGGATATTGCGTACAATAATATTAGATATGGGTGTTGATAGTTTAAATTGTCCACCATCGAATACAGAGGCTGAAAAATTATACTTCGAAGTGGTTACAATTTTAGATGCATCCATATTACCGGCATTTTCATATTTAGATTCTAATTGTTGTATGGCTGAAGAAATATGGACTGTCGTTAAGGTGCTACCATATCATTTTCGGTAAATATACTATATGGGCTATTAAAGGGGCCATTATCTCAAGTCGTTTAATTTGCAGTTACAGTGTTTACTCACGTTGGAAGAATGAAACATTCTTAGTACATCCGCAACTTATACGTCGTAGAGGTAATGCTCAAAAACAAATCAAATCATTGATGAAACGTGTTAGTAAAGAGAATGTTAAACCAGTTGGACGACTTATCGGAAAGCTTAGTCATTGTTCTCCTGGATTTCTCTTTGAATATGTAAGTGCTAAAAATAAATAAAAAAAAAAAAAAATTGTATTAAATATTCTCTTGATATGTGTTCCAGATATTGCTTCAAATACAAATCTATGATAATCTTATTGGTCCAGTTGTAGACTCACTCAAGTACTTAACATCACTCTCCTACGATATGCTTGCCTATTGCCTAATTGAATCCTTGGCTTTGGCCGATCGTGATAGATTCAAACATGATGGCACCTCAATATCAGTTTGGTTACAAAGTTTGTCTAGTTTTTGTGGTGCGATATTTAAAAAATACAATATTGAGTTGAGTGGTTTGTTGCAATACGTAGCTAATCAGTTAAAAGCTCAAAAGAGGTAACAGTTTTGGAATGCAATATAAAATTGAAATTTTATCAATTTTTTTTTTCCTTTTTTAGTCTGGATCTGTTAATTCTGAAAGAAATCGTTCAAAAAATGGCTGGTGTAGAATCAGCAGAGGAGATGACCAACGAACACCTCAACGCAATGTCTGGTGGTGAATTGCTCAGAGGAGAAGCCGGCTATTTCAGTCAAGTTCGAAACACAAAGAAATCGTCACAGCGCCTTAAGGAAGCTCTAGCAAATAATGACTTGGCAGTGACATTGTGTTTACTTATGGCACAGCAAAAACATTGTGTAATTTATCGGGAAACAGCTCAAAGTCATTTGAAGTTAGTTGGAAAGCTGTACGATCAATGTCAGGATACATTGGTACAATTTGGTACTTTCCTTGGGTCTACATACTCTGTAGATGAATACGTTGAAAGACTGCCTTCAATCATTACCATGTTGCAAGAATATCACATCAATTCTGATGTGGCATTTTTCCTCGCCCGTCCAATGTTCTCGCATCAAATTAATGTGAGTTTTTTTTTTTTTTAGAGAATTTTATCATTTCGTTACTTTAATCTTATTGGTTCGTCTTGTTTTAGCAAAAGTATGACCAACTTCGTAAGGCTGATCCTAATGCAAAAAAGTTGACCACCAATCAAAAGCTACAAAAATACCTAGAAGCAACAACGGCCATTATGAATCCAATTGTTGAATCTGTGCGACCTTTGCACGGACCAAAAGTCTGGGAAGACATTAGTCCGCAATTTTTGGTGACATTTTGGTCGTTAAGTATGTATGACCTTCAAGTGCCTACGGATGGTTATCAAAAAGAGATAATCAAATTGAAGCATCTTTCAATTGCAGCAGCTGACTCTAAAGATTCGGTTTGTTTTTTTTTTCTAATCTCTAATTTCTGTGACTCAATTCATTACATAATTTCTATTACATACAATTTTAAAGAACCTATCAAAGAACAAAAAAGAACATGAACGTTATATAGCACTCATGGATAAGCTACAAGATGAAAGAAAAAAGCAGCAAGAACATGTAGATAAAACAATCCAGAGACTGACTCAGCAAAAAGATAATTGGTTCCTTTCGAGATCCGCTAAGTCGGCGAAAAACGAAACAATTACACAATTTTTACAGCTCTGTCTATTTCCGAGGCAAGTTTAAATGGAAATATATAAAATTTTCATGTAATGTTTTTTTTTTTTTTCTTTAAATAATACTCAATAGGTGTACATTTACTGCCCTTGATGCACTGTATTGTGCGAAATTCGTTCACACTATTCATAATTTGAAAGCGGCTAATTTTTCCACATTACTTTGTTATGATAGGGTAAGTTTTTTTTTTTTTTTTTTTTTTTTTTTTTTTTTAATAATAATTTTCATTCATTTTAAAATTACAGATATTTTGTGACATAACATACTCGGTTACGTCGTGTACTGAAAACGAAGCAACACGTTATGGTAGATTTTTGTGTGCAATGCTTGAGACTGTAATGCGATGGCATTCGGATCAGGCTACATTTAATAAAGAGTGCGCCAATTATCCTGGTTTTGTAACAAAGTTCCGTGTTAGTAATCAGGTAAGTTTTAACGACTTTTTTGCAAAAAATAGTTACTAAGTTTGACAATAGAACCAGTAATTTAGTTATTGAATAAACCTAAATGGTCTCAGAACAATTGTCTATTCCTTAATCCCATTAAGTCTAAATGTGTTGTCATCAGTAAGACAGTATTAAATCTTGACTATTTCCCAAGTATCTCATTGAATGGTATACCCATTGAATTTGCATCCAATGCACGAAATCTAGGTATGTTGTTCAACAGGAAGCTTACTTGGGACAGCCATATTAATGCGGCGGTGGGTAAAGTGTATGGAGTTCTCAGAATGTTATGGTCATCACAACATTTTACGCCCTTGAACATTCGGATGATGATTGCCAAAACGGTTGTAATTCCTATATTAACATATGGATGCGAAATATTTTGCAACTGTGATGCCAATAGTAAAAGAAAATTGAATGTCGCCTTCAATAATACAGCTCGCTACATTTTTGGTCTACGTCGTTTTGATCGTATCTCGGACTTCTCACGTCAAATTTACAATTTTTCCATCGATCATTTTATTCGGTACAGGACACTTCTCCTTCTCTGTAACGTAATAAACACTCAGCAACCCTCTAGTTTATTTAATAGGATTCGGTTTAGCTCCTCAACCAGAACCTTAATGCTTCTACACCCTCGGTATTCCTGTCGTACCTCTGAACAACAATTTTTCGTCAATGCTATTCGTCTGTGGAATCTTCTCCCAATAAATTTAAAAATGATAAGTGGCGCAGCTAGGTTTCGAATTGAACTTCGAAGTCATTTTCAAAGTGCCTAATTTTCAAAGACTCCTTCATAATAGTTGAGATGTGTGTATGAATATTATATTTGATCTTAAAATACAGTACTGAATTACTCAAATATTTTTATACATATGTACATAAATATATATATTAATTGTCATTTTCTCTAGATGAAATTGTGTAAATTTAAAGAATAATTAAAAGAATGAGATAATTATGTTTATATAAATTCACCTATCAAGTAGCTTGTTCACCATTTTATGTAAAGTATTTTTTAGCATAACACTAATTTTATAAGATGTATTTCTTGCTGTGTATGCATTCAATGAATAAATTTAAATCTAAATCATAACATAGTTGAAATCGGATTGTTGGACCGTAAGGTCTCTGCAGAACTTTTCCTCTTTTGTAAAAAATTTGATAAAAATCAGTTCAACACATAATGAAATAGTCGAAAACCAATAAAATGGTTCTATGAGAGAAACCATTTTTAAACGATAGATACATTTTTTAATTATATGGTAGATTATACCTAAACTAGCTCACATAAAAATCAAAATCGTAGGAGCGGTTTTTGAGAAAAATTATACCTTCCATACCGGTTTTTAAACACTTGTGTGGGAGGTACCGTTATTTTTGGTCATAAGAATAATTTGTATTTAAAATCTGCTAGATAATATTAAAAAACTGCTAAATGCTAAGTTTAATAAAAATCGATTAAGTCGTTTTCAAATTATTTAGTTTTCAAAAAAAAAAAACTGTGAGTGCCGGGACTCCGGTTAAGGTATGTAAACATCAAATAAAATATTCAAGTGCTAGTTTTACATCACAGAACGCGGCGATATTTTGATGTACATATGTACATATATTCTTATTTGTTCCAACTGACTGCGGCAGTTGTGGAGATATGATTCATTTCCATTTGAACAAAGTTAACATCTATTAAAAATCGCAGAGTTTAAAAGCAACCAACCAAGAAACCAAAATTGAAACAAATCTTAAAAATCACTCTCTAAAAGCAGTCATGTAAATTAAATATTCAAGAGCTGGTTTTAAATCATAGAACGCCGCGAATAATTACGAGTTTAGTTCGCACCGTCAGCCCGCGTTCTGTAATGCGAGCCTCTAGTTCGAACTGTATGTCGACCGAATTTAAATCCAATCATATAAGCCTAAGGTTCTCATTTTAGAAACCAAACTGTTGCAAAACTAAAAGTTTTCAAGTGCGCGCATGGCCTCAGTTTCCTCGTGTGACTTATTGAACAAACCAATATTGAACGAACATACCCAATATACATGAACGTAACGTAACGGGTAAGAGCACAACGTAAGCTGCACAAGAAATTCTCACGTTTTTAGTTTACCCTACCGCCGGCATAGATATTCAAAAAATTTGGAAACTTTTTTTAAAAATCCAAAACAAAACATTTTGACAATTTTAATAAACAATACCTTTACTTAACTTTTTGAAATATTTGCTGTAAAAAAAATTGGTTAAAATTAATCAAAAAAATGTTTCTATGGGAGGTACCATCTAAGTATAATCATTTTTGCGAAATTTGTTTTTTTATAAAACGGTAGCTTCTTTGTAAAAAAAATCACTGAATTAAAAAAAAAAAGTTGTGGGCACGTTTTTGAGAAAAATGAGATTTTAATTATTTGCTAAAAAAAATTGTACGGCAGGTACCGTTATTTTTGGTCCTAAAAAAAAGAAAAAAAACGTGTGGGGGGAATGTCCAAAAAACTCTAGGCACCAAGTTTAAAGAAAATTGAATTAGGCTGGAGCTGAACACAGAAAGAATTGCAAGACCCACATTTTTGACTTCGCTATAATCGTAATTTCAACTTTGATCAATATCTCGAGTTCGATTTTTTTTCGGATTCCATAACTTGCCATATAGTATCTATGTATTCCAACAAAAATTGTAGGATAAATCGGACATAAGAATGATTGAAAGTTTTAAGTTAGTAGGCCCTGGTTTTTCATGAGCTGTTGCACCACCTAATTGATAAAACTACCCTCCAAGTTTAAACTTTCAAATATAAAAAGAAAAAGGAGATTAACCCAAAAATATAAACTATCAAACAAAGCTACTTTTATTATTTATTATCTAATAAATATATTATTACTACATCAAAAATGTATATTGAATTATTTGCTTAAAAAAACTTTGTATATTACAATATCTTATCTCTAAAGTTCAGGTTCAAACGTACAGAAAATCATCACTACAAGAGGATGTCCTCAGGGAGGGGTACTATCACCCTTGCTGTGGAGTCTTGTTGTTGATGAATTGTTAGAAAATCTTACTTCCCAAGGCATACGCTGTATTGGTTTCGCTGATGACATCGCAATTATAGCCTTAGGGAAGTTCGAAGAAACTCTCTGTGATATAATCCAAAGAGGACTAATAACAACTAGGAAATAGTGTTTATCTGTAGGACTATCCATTAACCCTACTAAAACGACAATCATACCATTTACCAAGAAAAGACTTCTACCGCGCATGAAGCCTATTCGTTTAGCTGGTGAGGTAATTGAAACCAAGAGAGAGGTAAAATATTTAGGAATTACACTAGATAGTAAACTTCTCTGGAAAAAACACGTAGAAATAACAGTCGGGAAAGCCACACAGGCCTAAATAATATGCAAAAGACTTGCAGGCAAATCATGGGGTTGCAAACCGGACATCCTCAGATGGATGTACACCATGATGGTAAGACCCATCATTACCTATGGTGCAGTTGTATGGCATAAAAGAACCGATCTATTAACAACTAGGAAAGCGCTAGACAAAGTTCAAAGGCTCGCGTGTATATGTATCACTGGAGCAATGAGAACCTGCCCTACAGCAGCTATGGAGGTAATCCTTCACCTGTCTCCTCTACACGAGGTTATTGTTAGATTTGCCAAAGAGGGAACTGGGACTGGAAAATGCATAAGTCTCAGTATTAGAGACTGCTTGCCAAAATCCACAGTAACAAACCTTATTGACATTCCTAGAGATAGCATGCTAAAAAAATACAACTTCGAGAAAAACTTCCAAACGAAGTTAAGTAGCAAAAAAGAGTGGGTAGGTAAAACAGTTAACTACACACTGAAAGCAAATGCCAGCAAGTGGTATACTGATGGATCGAGAACGTCTGAAGGGACTGGAGCAGGAGTCTTTGGGCCTAGAACCAAACTTTCCATCCCGATGGGACAGTCAACAAGCATTTTCTAAGCCGAAGTAAATGCCATAGGAAAATGTGCAGATCGAAATCTCAAAATGAATTATCGAAAACAAAACATTGCCATTATGTCGGATAGTCAGGCAGCGCTCAAAGCTTTGAGCTCATATATGTACTATTAACTCCAAAATAGTGTGGGAATGTGAAGGCAGACTAAACGAACTTGGCAAAAAAACTAACGTCACGCTTCATTGGGTACCTGGGCACGTAGGCGTTCAGGTAAATGAAGAGGCAGACTCCCTAGCTAAAATAGGAGCAAAGACCACCTTAACGGGACCTGAGCCCTATTGCGGCTTAGGAGAAAATGTGATCAAAAATAAAATCAAAAAAGAAGAGGAGACCAAAAGATCCAAAATTTGGAAAGAACTCCCAAGACTGAGGCAGGCCAAACTCCTTCTTGGAAACTATAACCAAGAACGCTTTAAAGACTGCACCAACTTAAGTAGGAAAAACCTAAGAATTATAACGGGCCTCCTCACCGGCCACTGTAAACTCAGAAGGCACTTAAATATTTTAGGCCTAGTAAGTAGTGCCACTTGCAGATTCTGCAATACCCATGAGGAAACACAATGCACCAGAGAAATAAACACCTGGGATGATACCAGGTGGAGGAAAGCAACTTATCCTTTTTGAAAATACCTCAAATACTTAAATTCCTAAGAGAAATAGCTTTGGAGGAGGAGTTGTAAGATGAGCAACCTCATCCAGCTCCATATGGGGCACAATAGATCTATAGGTCGCAGTGCAATTACCCCCAAAATATATTCATTCATTCATCTCTAAAGTACTTTGGTTACAAAACATCTGTATGTACATAGATCAGAAAAATGAGATAAATAGACTGAGATAAAACTTTTTCTTACCTGCTTAACTTTTTAGACCTAAATGCAAGAGTTTAAATTAAATACTTACCCAACTTAACATTTAATATTTAACATAAAAAATATTTGCATATATTTTTTCCAACAGTTTTCTGAGGCTAATGATCACGTAGGATATGAAAACTACCGCCATGTATGCCATAAATGGCATTATAAGATTACCAAAGCAATTGTCTTCTGTTTGGATTCAAAGGACTACATGCAAATCCGTAATGCACTAATCATACTAATGCGTATACTGCCTCATTATCCTGTTCTTGCTAAGCTTTCACAAATTATAGAACGTAAAGTTGAAAAGGTATTGAAATTATTTTGAAAAAAATATTTCTTATTTATTTATATAAATTTTTATTGTGAATGCAGGTCAGAGAAGAAGAAAAAAGCAACCGTCCAGATCTGTTTGTTATTGCATCTAGTTATATTGGTCAATTGAAACACAGAGCATCACACATGATAAAAGAAAGTGATTTCCATCAAGTTTCTGAGAAACCAGTAAAAGAAGTTCCCGAAGTAAAGACTGTTGCCAATGGTGAAGCTAAAGTTGGTAAGTAATAAATAAGACAAAAAATATAAATAGATTTTCCCAAGAAGAGATTTTATCTAAATCAAAATTTTGATTTCAGAAAAACGGGAAAAGGAAAGAACTGAAAAGAAAATCATAAAAGTCATTTCAACCACAGTATCGACAAATAATGAAAAAGAAATTCGCACTGACGCTGCCGAACGTCCCGAACGTATTGAACGTCCTGAGCGAGTAGAGCGTGCTGAGCGAATAGAACGTCCAGAGCGAATAGAACGCCCAGAACGCATTGAACGTCCAGAGCGCATAGAACGTCCAGAGAGAATAGAACGTCCAGAGCGAGCAGAACGTGCCGAACGCACAGACCGAACGGCTCGTGCTGAACGCATTGAGCGTACAGAGCGCGTGGAACGTATTGAAATGAAAGAGGAAACCAACGATCGTGAACACCGAACAGCTAAAGAAGTGAAAAAGGAAGAACGCTCTCGAGAGAAGGAACGTGACCGTGAAGATGAACCCCGTAAACGCGACAAGGAAAAGCGAAGAGACTACCGTCTGGAGTCACCTAGTGTAGTTGAAGTGATAGACAAGCATGGCGCAACAATAGACTATTATGAGTACGAAATCAAGGACCATGAACGTGAGAGGGACCGGGATCGTGACCTAAGTTCGGTTTCAAACTCAAGCAATGGATCGCTGCACCGCCGAAGTCAAGATTTAATTGAATATGAAAAAGGTTATAGATAACTTATTTACAATTATTATTGTTTTTGTATTTTAATTTCTTGCCACTAATTTCAGACTCCAAACGTCGCAAAATGGAATCAGTCAGCTCAAAGGTTAGTATCAAGGTGTAGCTGTGGAAAAAAAATCTACTACTAAGTGTAGTTGAAACTAAATAATCCCAGGGGATAATCTTATTCTTCTCGATTCAATTTTCATTATTTTTTCCCATCAAAATATAAGCCCATAAGTGTATTAGTGTTAAGCTGATTTGTAACTGTGCATAACATGGATGTCGTCATTGTTCCAAGACCGAGGAAAAAGTGTGATTTATGAACAATATTTAAAAATAAAGTGAAAGACTTGAGACTTAAAAAAAATTTATTCAAATAAAAAAAAATAAAAAAACTTCCCGAGTCGCGGAATAAAGTGTATTGGTGAAATCACATTTTACTTCATACAAGAAGACTGTGAGACGTAAAGGATAAATTGAAAATGGATGGCCGATTATACACAAAACGCTTCCATGTATAAAATTGAATTGGTTATTGAAAGTTTAGGGTGAGTAACTTGAAACTGCTCTAATGAATTTTTTTTTTAAACTACTAAATTAGTTTGAAAATATTTGAATATATTGGTTCGAGTTTATCATTTTTTAAAGCTAAAATAAAATAAAAAACAAGCCAACGTAAATATCTATATGAAATGTCAATTTTCAGATTTTGTAAAATGTAGGAAATCTTTGAATGGGTAGGGTTCCTAAAAAAAAGTTAGTAACTGTGGATTGGGTCAAAAAATATGAACTAGAATCACGATAGTGGTTTTCAGTCGAAGGGACCACTTTTTTCTCGAGGCATAAGCGAGAAATCATTGTGATTTCTCGTTTCATCTTTTTTAAGTTAAAGAACAAGAATTTGCTTAAATTATTAAGAATTTTAATTTGCCAAAAAGCTTCGGAACAAAAAGGACATTTTTCGTCGGTTAAGGAAAATTTTTGATTTTATTTCACTTAAGAAAATATATACATAGTTGAATTTGAAATTCGAAAATGCTGAAGAAACTATAAAAGAAACACATTATTAAAATTTTTATTATTATTCATTTCGATTATGGAATACGCAATACTGTGCCTACGTTTTTTAACTCTCGCTTCAATAAAATTCGTCTACAAACGTTGGAAAATGAAACAAAACTTATATGATTTGTTTCATCGTTTTTCGACTAATTTATATTGATGGAAGAGCTACAGAACGTAGGCACTGGATCTGCAATGATTCTTAGTACAGTTTTCTCTTCTGTTTTTACGACAAATGGGTAAAGAGAAAAGAGAGAAAAGAGAGCACTGCACTGCGAATCACTGCAGATTCGATATTTTTTACAAACACTTTATGGGGGTGTTTGCATGGAGCGGCATGGTCGACACAATGACTCGATGGAATCGGAAAAAGTTTTCAAAATATTTTGAAAACCATACAATATAGTTGGTCAAGCGGTTCTTTCTTGCGTTGCAATGCAAGATCCATTTATATTACCCAATTCAGGATCGCAGAGATCTCAGAAATCTGAACGTGATATTCCTCACTTTTCACTGAGACTGATATTTTTGGATTCGCTTGCTCAATTATTTTTTGTCGCAGTAGATCAATATTTATAAAAAGAGATACAGATTGTTTTATACTTCTAGATGAGAAATCTTGTTCAGGTTTCTCCTTCTCCTCAGTGAGCTGCTTAGTGAGATTTAAGAAACGTGAATTGGCTAAATAAATACTACGAACTACAAAAGTTTAACTGTCCTCTGACAGATGTCATTTTTATTTTAATTCCAAAATTTGTATTAACGAAAACAACAAAAAAAATTGTATTTCGTGAAGAGGGTCCAAAATTTTCAGCATTTCAAGTTTTTGCGGTTCTTGGCGTTTTTTAAATTTTTTTTTAAAGACCAAAAATAACGGTACTGCCGTACAAATTGTTTTACCAAATTATAAAAAATGTATTTTTTTTTTAAAAACGTGTCCACAACAACAAAAATCAATATCAAACCCTACCATTTTATAAAATAAAATGGTTTTAAGTGGTATCTCCCAGAAAACCAGTTTTTGGATTTTCGATTTTCTCAAAAACGGCTCAACTGATTTTTTATAGAAAATCTTTCGAGAGTTTTAAAAGTTTTGTATACAAACATTTCTTATTTTTTTTTTATTTAAAAAAAAAGTTTTTGAGAAATTTATAATTCGAAAATGACTTGGAGATTTCGATTAAACTTGGTACTCAGCAGTTTTTTAATATTATCTTTTTTTTTTTTTTTTTTTTTTTTAGATAATTTTTTATTCAATTTTCACTTAATAGCTACATAATAACAATAGCGCAAAATTTTAAACGATTTAGTACGATGTTAAAGCCATTTTCTCATACTAAAAATGATTTAACATCGTACTAAATCGTTTAAAATTTTGCGCTAATGTTTTTTAATAAGTAAGATAAGTTTAAATAGAATAAAAAACTGAGCCATTCAGTAACATATCTAGCAAATAAACAATCATAACCAAAAATAACGGTACAAGTGTTTAAAAACCGTTGAGGAAAATATCATTTTTCTCAAAAACGGCTCCTATGATTTTGATTAAAATTTTATATTATTGGGAAAAAAATTCAACTATCGTTTGAAAATGGTACCTCTCATACAACCATTTTTTTTGGTTTTCGACCATCTCATACAGCCCTATTCTGCTAAACGTTCACGTGAATTTTCGTATTCTGCTATTCGTCGGAGGGAAACGAATGTTCCAAAAAGAATATAAATTGCGATAAAAACGAAATTTTAACAATTAGATTCTCCCAAGAACTTCAAAATTAATTATTGATAGAGCTTTGAACTCGAAAGATTGGAAAGTTTATAGAATAATTTGTGACAAATTATGTGAACAATTCACGTGAATCGAATAATTCGATCGGATCGGCTAGCAGAATCTGTTGAACCGATTTTAATCAAATTTTTTACACAAGAGCTTCTAATAAATTTGAATAATATTGCATATCAAAATTTTCAGAAGAACAAATTTTGGATTTAAAACAAAAATCAGTTATTTTTTGAAAATACGATATTTCGAAAATGGCTGGGAAGGTGAATTGTTTAAATGTTTTTAATTTTTTTATTTAAATCCGCATTAATAAATACTTAAATATGGATGGCGTACCAATTTTTGTTTCTTAAAAATGTTTCAAAATTTTATCTATCAAAAGTTATTTTTTTTAAAACCGCTCCAACGATTTTTAAATTTATTTTTCTCATAAATTGAGATTTGTTTAAGAAATCAGATGGTGGACATTGTGTTGCTGTCAAAATAGCTTCAGAAGTTGTAATGGGTGATTTTTTAAGAGGTTTAGAACTTTAAAAAAAAAAAAAACACAAAAAATTCGAATGAAATATTTATTTGAATCGATAGTTTGAACCTTGCAATTTAATGTTTAAAGATAATTTCATGCAAATGTTGACCGCGGCTGCGTCTCAGGTAGCCCATCCGCTGAGTCCAATTTTGGCATACTCTTTCACACATATCGGCCGGTATCTCACGAATGAATGCATGGATGTTGGCTTCCAGTGCGTCAATCGAAGCGGGCTTGTCCCTATAGACATTAGCCTTGACATACCCCCACAAAGCCCGAAACGTGAAATTAACTGTTCACCAAACTCGCCTCGCAATTGCGCCATTGTTTCGCGTGCTGTGTGGCATGTGGCACCGTCTTGTTGAAACCACATATCATGCAAGTCAAGAACTTCCATTTCGGGCAAAAAAAAGTTTGTTATCATCGCTCGGTAGCGTTCACCATTGACAGTAACGCTGCGATTCGCATCATCTTTGAAGATATGGCCCAATAATGCCGCCGGCCCATAAACCGCACCAAACAGTGGCTTTTTCGGGATGCATTGGTAGCTGTTGCAATGCTTCTGGCTGATCTTCACTCCAAATGCGGCAATTTTGCTTATTTACGTACCCATTCAACCAAAAATGAGCCTCATCGCTGAACACAATTTTTCGATAAACAACATTTCGAACCGAGCACGAATTTTGATAGTAAAATTCAATAATTTGCAAGCGTTGTTCATTTGTAAGACGATCCATGGTTAAATTGCAAACCAAACTGAAGCTGTTTGACAGTGACACAAGGTACTAAACACACGTCAGCTGTCAAAACCAGTGTTGCCAAAACCAAACCAGCTTAAAAATCACCCGTTATAATCAATTTATTTATAATTATATTGATTTTTTAACAATTTTTCAGTCTACAGCTTCATACATACGGTGCTAATTTGTTCATATTTTTGTACCCACATGAAACTATGCACCTAAAACTGAACTACGTTGTTGGTAGGTGACATAAAATATAGGTTCCCATAACTAACTCATTTCCTTTAAAATCAGATGAATGGATCTAAACTATTTAGACTTTAAAACTACAGCACATAAGAGCAAGTTCGTGCAACCCAGTCGTGCATTTTATTTTTTTTAAATTGACGAATGGCGTACTTTAATAAAACGGTGACTGGTGCCAAAAAAAGCTTTCTCAGTCCTCGTCTCGTCTTCCATTAGTTGGAAAATCTGTTTGAAAAATAACATTAACAATTTTAGTACAATTATCGTTTGAAGTTGTTAGTTTAGTTTAATTTTTTCTAGTTCTAGGGTAGATTAATTACATTTTCTGACTTTGGCATTTCATATTAACGAGATTAATTAAAATTAAAACAAATATCCACATTAATATAGTTAAAAAAAAAACTAAATTTTAAGTTGCTTGAGGCAAGTTCATAAAGCTATTTGAGGTTTATTTTTTCAATACATATAAACTTGAAAGAGGATCTGGGTCGTGAATATGCTGCTGCGGCTGCCGCTGCTGTTAATCAAGAACTGAGGTGAAATCTTTACATCACTCGTGGATCATGGACTATTTACGTCTTCTGGAATCGTATTTCTAGATGACCAACAATTTCCCCTTCTTTGGAAACCTAAAAGATCATCAGGAAATGACTTAAAACACAATGCAGTGAAGTTTTAAAACCCATGGCCAGATGGATCGTCTACATCATCAACCATCATTGAATTTGATTAAACTTCTATAGTCTATATTACAAAAAAAAAAAAAAATAAATAGTTCATCGCTTCTTTTGAAATGGAATAAAAACCAAGAAATGCAGAATAAACTAAATATATCGCAGTCATACTACCACAAGGAGAAGACATGAAAGCCGAATCCGGACAACTAAGTCAACAAATTAAATGAATGATCAACACTTCAACTTGTAATCTTTATCTTCATTATCCAGGAATCATCCATCTAAACGCAATGTTGTTTAACAAAACAGTATAAAGAAACATTTTAATGGAATGTGACTAAGAGAAGTTAAAAGAACTATAACATTGACAATAAAGCACGGAACGAAGAAGTATGTCCAGAAAGCTAAGAATGGAATACAGGACGAGAAAGTATACCAAGATCCTATCTAAAGAAAAAAGGATAAAGAAGTTGTCAAGCATCCTATCAATGAAACACGGGGCGGAGAAGATTTTAAAATAAGACCAATACAAAAATAGAAATGTTATCTCTGAAGCTTACAACAGGACAGGAGACGGAGTTGCTGAATGCGAGATTAACTACTTCGTACACTGAAACCAACGGAAAATATAGAATCAATTTACGGAGACGAGTTTAGCCACAATAACGTTCAATGCAATATTAATACTTGAAATTGTATCTTAATTCAATCCATATTCGTCTTTTACCAACGAGAGGACAGAAGAAAATGCTAATAGTAAT
This sequence comes from Epistrophe eligans, assembly GCA_951394125.1. Taxonomy (NCBI): domain Eukaryota; kingdom Metazoa; phylum Arthropoda; class Insecta; order Diptera; family Syrphidae; genus Epistrophe; species Epistrophe eligans. Next base: position 28,911,768 of record OX596030.1, read on the forward strand.
GTTATGGATGCCTAAAAGGTAGCTTTTATTCGAAAAAGCCTTTTACAACAAAGTAGTTAACTCTGAGGTTAGTACAAAATGGGAACATGCAACTCTTTAAAGAAGAGCAACATACAAAAAATATTCATCCGCAAATCGACGAATACCTTATCGCTGTAATTCTCTTGACCGGATTTGTTACTTAAACATAATTTGTTATACTCCGTTGCCGACAAGCCAGACAGCGATTCATCTGGAGTTAATATTTAATCGTAATTATAAGATGACTCATGTGATTCAGGATTTCATGTTAATGAAGAAAAAAAACCGTGAATTGACAGCCCGATGTCTTCTATTGAATTTGAATGACGAAACTTTAGTGAGTAAATCTGATTATGCGTATCGTGTCTGTGTGATGAGGATTGTGCCTAGGTTGCGGTGAGTTGTGAAAAACAAAACTGTACTTCCCAAAAAAAAAAATAAGATTTCATCATAAAGTGTATCCTCGTTTGAAAACAAAAAGCTTTTTTTTTTTTTAAACTATAACATTATTCAATTCAATTTTTTTTAAACAATTTTATTTATATCACATTCCAGAAACAAGAAGATCCTATTGAAAACTCAAAGAAAGATCGCAGTTCCAAGGCGAAAGATCGTAAAGATAAGATGACTGAAGAAGAGAAGGATGCCCGTAAAGAGCGAAAACTTGGTCGTAAAAGAGAACGTATGGAAGAGAGTTCATCTGCTGATCACAAGCGACGACGTGACGGTAAATATTTTTAATTAATATAAATTATGTATTTGCAAAATCAAGAGAAAAATTTGATAATTATTTTTATTGAAATTTTTTCTTTTCATATTAATATAATTTCGATAGTACAAAATGGAGACGACGATGTAAGAGACAAATATCATCTCAGGGTAAGGCAAACAAACACATACAAAGTTAATTCGTCAAGGTTTTAACAAACAAAAACAAAAAAAAAACTTATATTAATCGTTCAGGATAAATCACCTCACGTACGCGATGCCCGAGAAAGATCGCATGAAAAATTCGAAAGGGACAAGCAGTATGGATTCTCCAAATCATCAAGATCGAGAATAAACTATTAATTCCCTAAATGGAAATGGGATGGAATTCTACTTTAGGATGAATGAAAATAAAAAAAAAAAAATATAGTTTGTAAGATAAGTCAATATAAAAAAAAAATATGTTAAACAAATGTTAAAACAAAACAAAATTAGATTAAATAAAAAAAGATTTTGATTCAATAAAATTTATAAACAATATTTTTTGTAAAATGTTTTCATTTTTTTTTTCTAGTAAAAAGTTAGAAAGTAAAGAAAGAAATGGATTTTAACAAGGAATCTTTTGTTTTCTGCTGCTCTTTTCTCTAATATTTTTTTTTTGATGTCACGCATCCAGTCTTGTAAAAGTTCATCTTTCGACATTTTCAAGGGACAAGTGGAAATCTAGCATAAGAGTGATGAAAGGTCTTAATTGTTGTGAGGAATCATAAATGTTCGAGTACCTTGGTTTTACTCCAGTACCATAGTTACTGATTTTACTATAGTGTTGGATACCACAGACGAATTTCGTATCGCATCATATGATAAAACTCTCCATTAATATTTTTCAATTTACGTTTTCGCTATCGATTTGGAGACCAACGAATATTTTCGTCTCGCTTCAGCTGCGTACTAGGCTTTAAACGGATTGAAAATTATCTACGCAACTGTTATTGGAATTGAAAATGGTCACGTTCGGGGATCAATCCAAAACTTTCTTTTTAAAAATAGATATGTAAAAAAAATCATTCTATGAAAACAAAGCGATAATGTATCATAGTGACAAGTCTTGTATATCCATACTTTGTAATTGTTTATGTTTTATGTATTATGTATATCTTGTAACTTTTTCATATCTACACTTCTGATAAAATTTGCAAAACTTAAAAAACATTTAGACGCCAGAGTTAAAAGTAATTATTGGCCCTGATTGCCGTTGTCGATTATTATCAATCGAATCGAAACTTTTCGATTGCTTCGATTGGTTTTCATATTTTGTATTGTGTAACTCAATCGATCGAACAATGCACTATTGTGAATGAACCCACAAAATTTTGTGATTATTTCAAATTTGACAGTTCTATGAAATCATTATTTGTTTTTTTTTCTGGTTTTCCTTTTTTAATATAAACTAAAATAGTTTATTAACATTTTAAAATAAGTGATATTGAGTTGTGGTTTAGCTATAGTGACACAGATATCGAAGATACTCAAGAAAATGTTGAAATGGTCAAAAAAAAGGAGACATATCAGAGACACCTCTAATCCTCTGGAACTGGAAGAAACAATGTAAGATTTATGGAATATAGGCTTTTACTTGCAATACACATATTTCCTTTGTATTTCTTATAGCTTTTTTAAATAGTTTCGCTTGGCTCTTAGCACAAACCCCCTCTGCGATGTCCAGATTTTTGTCCATCAATCTGACCAAAATTTCCATTTGCTTTTTATTAATTATCAATCACTTGACCCGCATAAAATAAATATTTAAATGTTATTTTATTTTCTATAAAATAATTAACTAATTGGAAAAAATTTACATCTTGTTCAAAAGAAAAAACTTCTAGACATCAGCTTCCTTTCGCGTCGATCAGAAAATGACAATCAAATAGAAACGACTGTGAAATCGAAAAGTTGCCATCACAATCGACATTCACAATACGAAATAGACGCTGATTACACGAGTCTTTTTTTCGTTCGTTTCGTCTTTCGTCTATAGAGTAATAGTAATCGACGATCGATAATCGAAAAAAGTCGATCATCGATTAGAAAATTGACTCCCGCAATCGGGGCCATTGTCTTTTGTAATGAACCTTGATAGACTCGATGATCCCAAACGAAAAAAAACGATGTCGGTGCTAAACAATCACCATGTTAAATGCAACAACAACTTATCCCCTGCGCGCTAAGCTAAACCCAGATAATTCTCCAGGCTTAACTTAAGCACACAGAAAAACTATTATCGGTGTGAATTATATACTTGTTATCGATAGTTTGTATGAAAACTCCATTTTGTTTCTTTGATGGGGTCGCTAATTCCCGTGTCGTTTTTTTCGTGCAATTCCCCCCGGGCTTGCAAAAACATACCTATTATTAAGGAAAATATTCCTTACCTATCGTGAATAATTTTTCCAGGGAACTTTTTGCTTATATCAATGAAAACATTTCCCCAGGTAAGTTTTTTGGGAAAAATTATTTCGTGGAAGATTCGCGATGGGAGAATTTCTTTCACGAAATTTTTGTTTTTCGAGGAAAAAGAGTTCTCATTAAATTGCCATAGGACTGACTAGACTAGGTATGTATTATTAATTTCAAAACACTTTTTAATTTTTTTTTAATTTGCTATATTTTTGCAATTAATAAAGTAGGTATACTTTTCGCCGATATACATATTCAATCGATACATTGCTTTAACATTTATTATTTACTTTTTTTTTACATAGAACTTTTCTACGATTATTTTATTTTGTGCAAACTGCAATCTTCTTTGTGCTTTATATGTATTTGTAAGTTTAACAGCTTTTTTGATTATGAAATAAATAATAATAAACAAAAAATACATTTTATATATTTAATTAGATAGAATTCAAATAATATACCATGACATACAATAATTCAAGATGTGGATGAACAATAAATTTTAAAACTAGCTTCTTTCTTAATGTCTCTTTAGTATCATACAATATTCTTTAACTGAAAGTATTTTCGAAATATAAATAGTTTAATATTAAAAAAAATATCTCAAAAAGCATTTAAATAGTTTGTACGACAAAAAGTATTAAGAGTCATTTTCTTAATGTTAAACTTATATTTTAAAGTTCAACATAAGTAAGTGCCAGTTAAAGCTTTAATTAAAAACGATCATTAAAAAAATTGATTGTTAATTTTTAGCTGTTTAGAAAGTAAAATAAATGCGGCTGATAGTTTTTTTTCCACCACGTTGGGATTTGAACTGCATAGTTTCCATTAACAAAAAAAAATCATAAATTTATGAATTTATTATTAAGGGTATTTATGCAACGTCGGAAAACCATAGCAACGTCGGAAAACTATAGTAAACTTGGTAAACGTCGGAAAGTTTACGATGTCGTAAAATTTGTATGGGAAATCTTTTCCGACAAATCGTAATTTTCTCACAAGAATTTGTGTCGTATAAACATCGTAAATAAAAATGGTAAACATGGTAAACTTTTTTTAATGGTATTATGATATTATGGTTGAATCAGCTGATTGGTTTATCACAACATTTAGGCAAGATGTTTAAAGGGGCGTTCATGAAACGTGTGTCGGAAACTTTAGGATTTTACGACGTGTGTCGTAAAGTTTCCGACGTTGCATGAATACCCTTATTATTGTTATTATTGTAAGCTGCGTAAACCTGTTAAATTTGTATGAACATTTACCACGTTTACGAGAACTTTACGACGTTGCATGAGTACCCCTAATGTCGTTGAATGTGAACTCCGCTAAATGTAATGTGTTGGATGTTTGTTTTGTAATTTGGAAGCATGCATACGTTTCTTCCAGTGTCATACGATTACATTACGTTAACATAAAAATATTGGGAGGACAAACAAACAGATTTTATTAATTTTATTAAAAGTGTTTGCATAGAATGCCATTAATTATTTTGTTTTGCTTTCCAAATATTTTGAAATGTGTGGCCAACAAAATTTAGCAAAACTATCCAAATTTCAATGCAAAAATTAAACACTAACCACAGTGAAAATTATGTGTAGTATTTACGCTGCTTTTACATTTGCCCCACCACAAATAACTTTAATCTGAATTTTCAGATGAGAATTTCTTGTCTAAAAATTCAGATGAAACGTAACTGAACGTAACTAAAAGTCATCTAACTTTTTATGACAGCTGGTCAATCAAAAGCCCTAAAAATTCAGAATTCTGAAAATTCAGATGACAAACGTAATGGGTTGAACGCCCCCATTAATTTTACAAGTAGTGTAAGGTTTTTTACCGTTAACAATTTTCCAACAAACAAAACCACGTTATCAAAAAAAGCGAAAACTGTCATTTTAAGGGTTCAAAATATTGCAAGAAATACATTAAATAGAATTTAAATTTATAGTTTAAGTGATTTCATAAAGAGACTGTTAAAAAGCATGTTTTGTATAGATATACAAAATTTTGTAATCTAAGATTTATGTATATTTACTTTCAAACATAATAAAATAATGATAGGCTATTGCTTGACTTTCAAATTTAAAAAAAAAGTTATCTAAATATTTAATACACTTTTTCTATAATTATATTTTTCTCAGTATTCAATTTTTTTTTCTATAAGTTCTCAACATTCCAATTCTTCCGTTTCCTCAAATATACATACATACTTGTAAAGATTTCACAAAAGTTATTAAATTTTAAAAAATGCCAAAAACAAATTTTTAAAATTCTTTTTTTTTTTTTAGTGTAAACACTGCATATAAAATTAATAATTTCCCTAAAAATATTTATTGTTTCTATTTTCTTCTAAAATTTTATTTTAAATTTGTTTGCCTTCGTTTTTTTTGTGTTAGATTTAAATTTATATTTATTATGTTTTCGTTTGTGGTTAAAATAATATTGTTATCTAAAATTCTAAGGCAACGTTTACATCGAGATATGAATGCAGTTTAGATATATTTAGGTATGTATATGTATGTATATTATGTATTTTCATGTATTTTACTAAAAATTGACTTAACACAGATAAATAATAATGGGTTTGTGTGTAGTTTGATTTCGTTGTGCGTTATTTTTGTGGGCTTATCGTGTGGGTAAATATAGTTTATATAATATTTATGAATTTATTTTATTACCATTTATATGCTATAGTATGGTAAGTGCATCATTTAGTTTTTCTTTAATCGATTTTAATTGGTGGCAACACTAGATGCACTAATTAATGGCTCTCGGGAATTGACGGATGTACTGGAGGGATCCATTGGTATTTCATTGGAGAGTGTAAAATCTGAAGATGTTTCGACGGAATCGTGTTGGCTTTGTGTTTGCTCATGACGTCGCGGCTTAGCAGCTTCTCTTGGTGCTTCTCCCGTGGTAGCTGGATAGCTGGATACACGTTTTAGGGCCTTAAGTAAAAAAAAGAAGATAAATATGGTCAAAATAAGTACATCTACAAATACATGCATAATATAATAATATGTCTGGAAAACATTTTTCAAGGATAAGAGAAGAGGGCATTTAGGAAGGGTGGGTTTAAGATATAAAATGTATATGTCATGTATGATCAATGTCTGCAGAAAACGTTATATTTAAGAAATTACATCACTTACAAAGCTTTTATCTTGAGATCTATAAATCGAAAAATTTTAAATTAGCTTTTATTAAACCGAATTATTTGGGCTTTTGTCACCAGGCATTTCGAATTTAATTGAAATGAATTTTCAATTTCACTTAAAGTGAAATTCAATGTTCTAAAATTAATGGTTTTCGAAATTTTCGCAATTACTTCGAATTCTCAAAATTGAAGGTGCATCCATCTTAAAGGTTTTAAAAAGTAAAATAACACTGTGGATGAAAATGGATGTAATATTATAGCCAATTTTAAACGAAAAAAAATAGAACAATATTTCAAGAAAAATTCGAACATTTTGGGAACGAGAATTATGCTCGAAATATTCCCTCGGAATTTATTAGTTTCGGAAATAAATTGTCCAATTCGGAAATTCGGCGGCTGTCATTTGTCATTAAATAAAATTTTTGTTCGAGGGAAATTTATTACGGAGTGATTCACCAAAACTTATATTGCTTTTAAACGCCCTGCGATTTTTAAGCACGTGGGCGGGGGACGTATGCGGTGGCCGGTGTAGATAAAGTTGCAGAGCTTGAAATAATTGCATAGTTATCGCTCTTTCTTCCTTGTGTTTTTTCCTATTGTTTGAGACATAAGCAGGTTAAAGTGTGAAGAGATGTGTCCTTCTCATTTACAAATTGCAGCGTTTAAATGGATGCTGCATTTTAAAGGAAACTCAAAAGAGAAACGCCGTTAAAAAGCAGTCTAACTGGCAATTGCACTAATTTGAAATACGTTCAGAAAAATAATGAATCGAAATGCAGAACATCAATTTTCATTTTCGAAATTTCAATTCGAAAAAATTTTATAGAACACCTTAATTTACTTTTGTCATATTGTGAATTCAAATAATAATTGGAAACATTGGGGAGAAATGTACTAGTTCTGTTCAAATCTGTTTGCATGTGTTGCAAATTATATATACGACCGATACGACCACTTTAAATAAGGCAACCAAATATTTTTATTTTAAATACAATTTTATCATTTATTTGGCTACAATTTTAACCTTGAACTTGAACTTCATGAACTACATAAGTCAAGGTCGAAAAACAGAATGATTTAAATAGGGTTGCCAACACCATGCGACCATTTTAAATTAGATAACCCTAAATTAGTCGATGTTTTTCTGTGAACTCTACAGTTTGACTGTAGTTTAAAACTTTGACCCCATGACCTTAGATATGGTCATCGTTAAAATTTTCCAAAAATTTACCGTTCTTAGGTTCTTAACCTATGCCAAAAAAATAATCAAAGTTTTATTCAAAAAAGAATTTCTGAGAAAGTGTCAATATTCTGGCTATAAACATTCAATCGTATTTATTAGATTTTTGTCTACTTAAACACTGTCTAACTATTTTCAAATTGGTGGAAATATGCTTTATTTAATAAAAATAAATATCACATTATTCACGGTTAAGACAATCTACTCTTGTGTCTTAGTTAGGCAGCTTTAAGACAACAATAAATAAGGTTTTTGAACACATTTTCAAAAGTTGGACAGTTGTCTAAAATTAGACAACGTTTATAAATAAGACCAATCATATCTAGTTTAGTTTTGCCAATACACCTAATTATGATTCCTTAAACAAAATGATTTGTATCTAATGTGATGAAATTTAATTTGGAAATATACACACTGGTATACCTGAATACTGTTGACGGATACACAGGGAGTTATATCAACAAGTTGAAGTCCTAATTGACAGGATATGGTGGATTTTGGTTGAGTGTGGTGAAGTGCATCAATAGCAACATATATAGGAAAAGTAGTTTGTTTTTTTTTTTTTTACATAATATACAAAACCTTATCATTTAGTGATTCAGACGTGGTCGTCGATATAGACTCTGTGACAGGACTGATATTTTTGCTTGATGAAAACTTTTTACGTTTCTTTTTTAATGCTGCTATTGCAGTGAGTCCTGTAAGTATAAGTAATAAAGTTAATAAAATTATAAGTCCTCTCTCTTAATTAAACTTAATAAATTTTACTAACCAGTTGAAGCATGAAAGAAGTTAGATCCAATACTTCCGTTACTGTGACAAGGACTTGCCTCACTCGGAGTTGAGTCACCACGATAAGTTCCACAATTTTGGGCGTAGGTTACATGGACTCCATGAACAGGTGTTTGAGGCATGGACTTACAAACTGAGTCTTCTGATTTCGAACGACCCAACATTTTTGAAACATTTCCTTCTTTAGCTGCTTCAATTAATGTACCTTAAATGTTGAAATGATTTAAGTTATTATATATTCAAGAATTCAAAACATAAATCCCATACCCCATCTTTTCTTTTGTCCAGCTATCCGTTTATTATAGGGCTTTACTGTTGATTTATTATATTTATTCATTGCCTGCACATGAGCAGTCGGATCTTTTAATAAATTAGTTGCACATACTGAATTACCACAACATGATGGATTAATTTTTTTCTGTAAAAAATTCGGAGTCAAACCATTTGTTAATGTTGGATTTAATAATTCATGTTGACTTTCATATTGATCTAAAGATGTTGAAAATTCAGCAACAGGAGCCAATGAACCGGTTGAGCCTGGTGGTGCAATATTGAAACCTTTCATAAGACGACGTTCCTTTTGACGGTTCTTCTTACCACCGCCACCTAAAAGAGGACAAACTATCTTAAAGTTCGTTGATTTGTTTAAATATCAAGCGCACCTCCACCTTGTCCAGCGGACACATTGGTATCCATGCCACTAATTTTTAATATTTCCACCAGTTCACATCGGAAAGCAGAAATATCTTGTTTTATCTCGTTAACATCATCTTCGGTTACACCTTGTGATTCAGCTTTCCTTTGCTCAACGGTAACATAGCGCCGAACCAAATTTCTCATGATTTGCTGCAAAATCGTTTGAAAATTATTAAATTATGTTTTTTTGGAATGTCATATTGCTGTTTATTTAATTTCTGAACGCAGTTCAATTCAATTTTATTTTATGTACCAACATATGTACATACATATGTACATATGTATACATTACTTAATATATTCAAAATTCTGAATTTTTCATATTTCATAAAAAGTTAGATGACTTTTATAGTGTCATTTGACAGCTGGCCAATCAGAAGATCGAAACATTAAAAAATTTGAATATGCTCAATAAATATTTCCTAATTGGTCAGTTTATATTTCAGAGTTCTCACTAATTTTGCTCCGTCAAAAGATGAACTGGCGAATCTAAATTGTTTTTCCACAATTCATTCAAATACTGACAGAAGTACTGAGGAATCATATTTACATATATTTTTGAGATTGCTGAGATCTCCGAGATCTCTGAAATATAAACTATAATAATATAAACCAACCTGGTATTTAAAATCTCTGTCGTTAGCCTGTTGAGCTTTTCTCTGAAAAGAAAAAAATTAACTATTATAATTCTAGTAATTTAATATATGTATAAGGACCCCCAAAAAAATATAACAAAATCTATATCCATCTCCTTTTTAAAATGGATATATACACCCTTATTCCGAAGTTCAACTTTCAACGGTTCAACTTTCAATTGACGGTTGATTGAATTTATCAATTGAATTAAAAATCGGTACTGTGAAAATGAATTGATAAAATATTGTGCTATTGTGAATGCCATCAAAATATTTCTATTATTGTGAACAGGAATGTGCGTCTGACAGATGTTTGTTATTTTTAGGAAAGTACAAAGAAAAATTTTGTTTAAATTTATCAGAAAATCGATAAAATAATATTGGCAAAAAAAGGTCACGTAAAAGGAAATAATTTAATTAAACACAAAATACAAAATGACTTCAACTAAACTTTTTTTTTGATGAAGATGAGGAGTTGGATGATCCTACTATTGTTGAAAGGCAAGAATGTAAAGAAGTTTGAGGGATGCATCCAATCCTTTCGAATTGGAAAGCCAAATGTAGGTCTAATGGTTTCGATTTTCAGATAAAAATTAATTAATCTATATGTGCTCTACTCCGTTTCTAGTTTTTTTTTAAAAACTTCCGGCTATCGAAGTATGCATTTTTGTATCTTTTCCTTGAAATTGAGGACAAATTGAACCCCTGCAAAAACATTCGACAGCTCTACAGCAATTATTTTCCATTTTATATTTGCTGCAGGTTTGAAACAAAACACCTTGGGGAGTTCCATGTCTCAACTGGACCAATCTACATAAATGTTTTTTGTTACTTACTACTTTTTGATTTTATCACTTATTCACTCACATTTTTTTAGTTATTTTTCTAACCACGAAATCATCAACTGCAAATTTACAATTGATAGAAAAATTGACAGCTGACAAGAAAATCGATGAAAATTGTTCTTCACAGTAACGATTTGTTTCATTCACAATAGATTATTTAAAAAAAATCACAATGGATCAACAATATTGACAGTTGATAGTCACAATACCATTTAATAAAATGATTGATAAATGTCAATTATTAATTGATAGCTGATCGTCGCAATAAGGGTCATAGTCTTATTGCTCATTCAAATGAAGCTTATATTATGTTTAAGATTGAACATAAAACCAACCCTGATAGTTTTCAAATGCTCTCGTCTAGCTGCCGACGAACCACTGCAGAAAATTCTTCTTGTCCATTTAAAAGCATACCAAATCGATTTTGGTGTTGGAATTATATTAAAAGGTGGCGGGCAAGTACCTCCCTCTTCGAAATAGCTAATCCAAAGCTTAGAACGAGCAAATTTCCATTCAACATCAGCACGTTCCTATAAACCAAGAAGAAAACAAAAATAAACATATCTAAATTAGGTTTGTTCATTTTCTTCCCAAAACTGCCTTTTTTACATATTTTTTTTTATATAAACTTTGAAAGAACCTTGGACTAAAAGAGGTAGAAACTGGCAATTTTAGCAAGTTAACAAAAAAAGTTATTTGTTTGATATTAGCTGCGTTCCTTTACTTAAAAACTTTTTGATTTTCTGCCCAAAACTACACAAATGTCTGTCAAAGTTCATATAAAAAAAAATAAAATATGAAGCTGGACAAAAAATCACAGGGTTTCAAAGTAAAGGAAAACACACATATTTATTTAATTTAATTTTTCACATACCGAAATAAGCTGATAAGAATGATTCATCATGGCAATAAGGAGATTTAGAAGTACAACAATATTAATAACAGAATAAGTTCCAAACATAAGCATTCCCCAAAATCGAGTGAAAATTTTAATGCCATCCAATTCAAAGCTGTCCAAATCAATTAAACCAAAAACTGCCCAAAATAGTGTTTGAGTTGTTTCAAAAAGGCTATATACAATAAAAATAAGAATTTATTACAAAAAATGCACGCAATGTATTGTCAACTTATGTAGGTATATACTTGGAGAATCGTCGCCAAACTATGCATGCATTTGGATCAGCAGTTCCGTTAGCATTAAGAATTGCATTCGATGACACTTCGGGGCAACGTTTTTTCTCAAGGTCTGCATAATACCTATAAGAAGAATAATTAAAGAAAATACGTTAATAAAATTTTTTGCAAAATAAAAATTCAAAATATTTTCTGGCATAATAATTATTGCAAAATATTAATTCAATAGTTTTGGAATGTATTCTTCGATAAATCGTTAAATTGAATTTTTGGACTTCTTTTTAAATTTTACAAGATGTTAATTTAAAAGAAACAAAACAAACATTAATAAAATAATTAGCCGTGTTTTTTGAAAAAGTGAATAGCTAGCTCAGTAAAATCTATTGGTATCTATTGTATTTATGTATTGCAAAATAAACTTAATTGTATTATGAGAAATAAAAAAAAAATACACGTAAGCAATAATAAATAAAAAAAATTATAAGTATTTTGTTATTTTTTGTATACAAAACAAAAAAAAACTGTTTTTGTTTGCGTGTAAACATTTTCCTGAGTTGCTTTACACTTTCAACAAAACACGGTTATTATTTTAGAACACATATGAACTTATGCTTATATATTGAAAGATTGTCTTACCATAATAATTGATTCAAGCCACTTCCAAAAGCAAATAACACAAGGACGTACAAGAAGAAAAATTTCATGATATCCATAACCATTCGTGAGAGTGATACTTGCAATGGACCAAGATGGGGATTGACCGAAAATATATAGACCAATTTTAAAGAACTAAATATATTAGCTGCACTAAATAGGCCTTCAGATATCAGCATTGGATCCCATGTGTCCCATTTTTCGCGAGGTAAATCGGCAGCTGATCTGTCCACTGTCATTTCTTTTTGAACCTTTAATTAATAAAGATATAGTGAAAATTAATAAGTATTTGTTTTTTGTTCTGTTAAATTTACTGAAATGTATTAAGACTCTTAAGACTAGATACTTAACTATGATTAAGTAAAGTACGATGTTTAAATATAAAAATAAGTCGCTAATTTGTATATTTCAGATGTTTCTTTTACAACAGTTGAGTATCCAAAGAGTGTGCTGAGGTTTTTGTCTTTAGGCCTATTCTTTGCGAGCCTGGGAGGAATTGGACGAAAAAAAACCACGTCGGTGCTAAACAATTACCATGATAAATGTAACAACAACTAATCCCTTCGGACTAAGCTAAACCCAGAGAATTATCGGAGCTTAACTCAGCGAACAGAAAAACTGTGTTACAGGTTGTCAATAACATTTATGTTATCGATAGTTTGTATGAAAACTCCATTATTTGTTTCTGTGATGGCGTCGCTAATCCCCGTTGTTGTTTTTTTTTTTAAACCAATTGTTGTATTTTTTTATGTAAATTACATAACCAGTTGCTGGAACTTAATAGTTTTGTATGAGTCTCCAAATGAAGAGTATACACCATATTGTTTGTTTGCCACAATTAGGGAGTGTGGCCAACCCTCCTGGTGGGAGATACACGACCCTGGGATTGCAAAAAAACACACCTTTTATATACTAGAGAGTGGTTCAACAAGAGATCTTATTTAAATGTACATATATGTATATAAAAAATTCACTTAAAGAACATCCGTTAGATGAAAAAAACCTGAAACCTAGTTTTATTACAATAATCTTTGGCATTACAGGTACGTTTACAAAAGAAAATCTTTTGAGCCGTTTTTAAAAACAAAATTGAAAATTAAATTGAAAGCATAACAAACAGTTAAACTGTTAAGCTCAAACGCGATGAAAATTGGACGCACAAACCGATGACGGACCGACCGTATGACGAAGACCACTTTTTTTTAACTTCTTCATCATCTTACTGTTAAATTTGATACACGAAACCCATAGTTGCATTTTATTATTCCCATGATCTGATCTGAAAACAAGATGTAACCCTGCTTTTTATCTGGATCTATTCAATGATCCAAAAACTAGTACTTTTTTATTATTATTATGGTAAGGTAGCGAACAGTTGCAGTCAAATGGATACGGGACCAGACGTCCCGATTGGCGTGATCAAAAGGAAGATAGACCTAATAACGAAAGGGCAAATCAATAACTCCTGGATATCCAGAAACGATTGCGTCATCTCTAGAAGTTAATGGCTTAGAATTAATGAAAAAGATGCTCGATATATTTTATCACTGAGTAAAAAGAACATTAGAAATCTGATAGGTGTACTACCGGGACATTGTGCCATTGGTACTGATGAGATTGGGTATTTACACACCCGATTTCTGTAGGGGCTGTCAAGATGTTGAAGAAATAGAAACCATTATACACCTGCTCTGCGACTGCCCAAACCTCATTCCCGGTAGATGATGAATGGAACGCTTTAATTTTACCCAAAGAAAAATCTAGCCGCAATGTAGATGTAATTTTTGTTGTTTGTATTTGTATTTTATTTTTGATAAGAGAAACATCAACAACAATAATTTTGTATGTAATTTTTTTTTACTGATGGGTTCGCTTTCTTGCGTAGATTCATTTCGTTACCACATTATTGAAGTGCTTTCAACTACTTTGCCAACAGAGTAGAAGTAGAAGTAGTAGACTCCAGCCAAAAGTACTTGACTTGACAGTAGATGTTGCAGTCCAAAGGAACACGCCTAATATAACTGTCTTAAATGAAAAAAAGCTAGATAAGAATAGCATAACTCTTTGAAAAATGTCAGAACAGAAACTTACAGTTTTGTGGTTTATGGAGTTGACAGACCTAAAGTTTACTTGCCACACGTGATAAATGCTTCAAGAAGCCATTTTTTTAAAAGAATCATTATGTTCTGTATAGTGTGTATGGAAATTTGTGAAAACGATATTTTGATACATATTCGAATGGAATCAGAAAGAATTAAATGGTTAGAATATACCTATAGTCTGAAAATCCAATCGAAAACGACATAAGAAACCTTTTTGATTTTTTTTACCGCTTGATGGGAAACATACTTTTTGTTTTTAAGTTGTTTCGGGGTGCTAATGAAAGAAATAATAAGGTCTGTTTGTTAACTTAACCTTAGACAAAACTTTCGATCTAAATTGATAGAAATTCGCAGTTTTGGGAAGTAAACAACCAGAATTATTTGTTTTTAATTTGTCAAAGCCATAGTCTGTCAAATTAAATTAAAAGATGGCTACGATAGCGATAAATTGATGACAAAACTCTGAAAAATTCTATTTTTTTTTCTGGTTTTTACGCATGTTATATATATTTTCTATGATTTTTAATTTTGAAAATGGTTGTTCTGTGGAATATAACAATGCAAATTTAAAACAAAAACCTTTAATATATAATATGTACCTGAAAAAAGGATACCACACGCAATGCAACTGTTGCAACATACAATGAATTTGTTACAAAATCTATTACGTTCCACATGTCATTTAGATATTCTTGTAGGCCAACATCCCAAAGTTGTTTTACTTCACTCCAAATTAGTCCTAGGGAAATAATAATACCAATTATTTTAAAAAAACATCGAAAAAAGATATATTTATAACAGTCCAACTTACCGCTAACCCATGCCAATATAAGCCATTCGATAAATGTTGGCTTAGCGCCTCGTTTCGTTGGAACTTCTTCATCTGGAATTATAGTTGGTGATTCTTGCCAAAACCAACCACCTATAAATGTTTCTATACGTTGCGATGCCAACATAAGAAGAACTGAAACAATTTAATTTAATTAATAAATTGTTGAGTGGTTTTCTTCCATTCAGAGGCTATAGGTATATAGCACTCAGTTCAAGTGAATATGAAAAGTCATTTTTCTTTTTAGCTTTTGATTAAAAATCAATTAGTTTTCAAACATTTAGGACCAGGTGTATAAATATTTGAACTGTGATTTGTTAATTTAAACCAACCAATTTCAGCGGATTAAATGAGGTTGAACCATGGTTAAAGGTTCATGTATGTGATAATTGCTAATTACATACATGCTTGAAACTCAGTTAATCCGGAGAAATCGATGGGCTAAAATTTTTAACAATGTCTTGATCAAGGTTGTAGAACATTTCTCTAGTTTTTATTTTAATGAGTTGAAAGATT
This sequence comes from Epistrophe eligans, assembly GCA_951394125.1. NCBI lineage: Eukaryota > Metazoa > Arthropoda > Insecta > Diptera > Syrphidae > Epistrophe > Epistrophe eligans. The sequence goes on from OX596030.1 coordinate 28,927,557, forward strand.
GTGGAACTATTTGACGTACTTTTCATTACACAAAACTCGAATACTATAAGCCTTGGTCAAAATAATTTAATAACTTACATAAAAAAGTAAAATAAGAAGCACTATGACATATAAACTTTATAAAAGGTTTTCTCATTGTTTGTCCAATATTTGAATACGGAGCTAAGATGTAGGCAAGTGAGAATATTGGAAATAGACTTCCTGTTAAATACACAAATATGTTAAGAAGGCAAATTTTACCATAAATAAAATAATTTCTTCTATATACCGATTCGAATTATGTCCAATGTTTGAAGGGCCATATTTTTTCGTCTAAATCCTGGTAAACCCTCATACCAAATACTAGCTAGTAATTGTTGAACATTTGAATGAGCTACAAACTGCAAGGAATAACATAAAAAAAAATTCAATTTAAAGACATTCCATCGCAGGAAATTAATATTTTCTAATTACCTTCTTTTGCCTTAATTTTATGGCTAACTTCAATCGATTCAAATGCATTCTTTCTCCATGCTCATACCCTGGACCGGTGGGATCATGATTGAGCAGTATCTCTAATTCATGTGATGTCCTTGTATGATCTAAAAGTGCGGTGGCAAAATCCTGACACTGTTTCCGCAATTCTTGATATTCATTCTAAAATTGTTAAGTCTACATATAGAAATCTTTTAGTGTATTACTTAAATATACGTTACTTTAAATTCGTGTTCTAAAAAGCTTAATCTTCTAAGCTCCCATGAAAGCTCAAATGCAGTTAAAATTGGGTCCTTTGAGGACAAGGCAATAAGGCTTGGACTAGCTAAAGCTCGATAGGCATTAATACGTGATCTCGAATGACGAAGGGAGTCCTCTTGTCGAGACTGAACACATTCATCACAACCGCAACTTTAAGTACATATATATAGGTATAATATGTCAGATCAAAAATCTCAAAAATGCTAGAAGACTATACTTTGTGAAAGAAATCTTACCGAACATCGTGTGGCATTGGTAGAACAGAACCACGATCCAATAGGATCTTTATGATCTCATAGTTATCTCGATGAGCAGCAAGTATCAAAGGTGTAACATCTGGTGTAAAGGTTGATGTATCCTCTGGGGCTGACTCCCAACTCTGTAAGGATTGCTTAGTATAGTTTTTTTTTTTTTCTTCAAAGAGACTTTTGATCGGTCGAAATTTTTCAACGACTTCTTTATGCCAGTTAAGCAATCGGATGAGCCGATCAAAAAAGTCTGTTAAGTGAAATGACTCAAAAATACTCACATGACTACCCTCATTTTGAAAATTGATATCTTCATGATCAAGCAAAACTTCAACAGCTTCAACAAATTCCTCAGAAATCGAGTGGAGCAATGCATCTTTGGTATCTACATTATAATTGATCAACAATTCAACCATCTCAAGGTTTTCATTATCTATTGCCATCAGAAGAGCAGTCCGCCCTAAGGGATCTACACAATTGATATTGATGTACTCTGTGTCCTGGGCTTTTTGAAGCATCCTATATATAAATTAAAAATGAAATAATAAGTAAAACAATGTTAATCCAACATTGATTTTTTGTTGTTGTAAAAACCGTCTAGTTCCAGCCATGTCACCACGCTCAACAGCTAAAAGAAATTTCTTTTCTTCCAAGGTTAGTTGACGAATTTCCTGATGTGGTCGAATAATATTCTCTTCTTCCATCATACCATGGATGCTGTGTCTCTAGAGTTTAACATAAGAATTTGAATTATTTGGAGATACTTCAGTATTATATGTACATAATAATCATTTGATTTACTTTCACTCTTTTGGCGGATTCAATTTGAACAATAACATGACCATCGCCTTTTTTCTCGCTATCAGAGTCTGCTCCATTATTTTTGATTTTACTCAAAATTGGCCCTAGGACGGACTTTCGTCTAGCTGGGCTGACAAAGTGAAGTTTTTTTCCTTCGTCTGAAAGTAAAATTGTAAATGTTTTAGTTATTATTAATAATCACCATTTTATTAACAGAAGATAGAATTTGAGGAGTGCGGAGGACCAGCGAAAATGAACGATGAGCTGTGACGTTTGCTGGCAGCGGCATAACCTTAAAGTGCAGGGAGGGATAGCTAATCGGTGATAATAATTAAAACAATCGATTCAGAGAGTGGTAGCTAGGTGAGGAGAGATTTGTAAAATTCGGTATACAAATTTTTTTTTCTATAGCAAGGTGAGGTTCAGTAGAGGGGCAAGATCCCCCTACACAGGGCCGGACCAACCATATGTGCAAGAAGATGTGCATATGCACAGTGCTCAAAATTCTGGGGGCGCATTACCAGGAGCAGGAAAATGTAATATGATCTATGTGTATGTCTATGATGTATGTGTGCAAATATAAAAAAGGGGGCACTTTCTACAAATATTGCCCAGGGCGCCAGTTTGGCTGGGGACGGCCCTGCCCCTACAGAGATTATTTCCTTAGCCACACCACACGAATGTGAAATGCTTTACCTTTGTTTTACCAATGTTCAGAAATAACAAAACCAATACCTATTTGCAAAAGAAACCGCACTACCGCTTCGAAATTGAAAATACTTTCAACAACGCTGCTCTCATAATATAGTTTTATATGTGAGGTGGCGTGAAGGAACCCATCACAACATAAGTAGTAGTTTTAGGAAATGCTGGAAACAAAACAAAATCACATCAATCAGGACAAAGTGTCTGAAAATTACCAAAACATAAGGCTGTTCTCGGTGAGGGGTTTTGGCAAGAAGTACTCAACTGATTATAGGTATCATTGGTACTTGTGAACCAAAAACACACGGCCCTCAGGAAGAGTGTTCTGGGCACAATAGTGCAGTGGACCTAAGCCAATATTAATTCATCCATTCATTAATTCATCTCCTGTTTTATTCTTCCATATTTTTCAGAATATAATTTAACTCTTAATTATTATAAGAAAAAAAATTCCACCAAATACGAGAGTTTTTATTACATCTATTGGCCGCGTTCGAGTGATAGGCCGATAAGGTATCTAAGATGGCTTGCATCGGATATGTTTTCAAACGACCAAAACCCGATTGGGTAGGTTTGTTGTCAAAAGTCAAAACAGCTGACAAGACAAATAAAACAAATTAGGCGGCCAACAAGAAACATGTAATTTTGTAATTTTAAAAAAGGATTTTGTATATATTTTAAATTTTATTTTGTTCGGTAAAAATCAAAATCTATATAAAAAAAAAATACAAACTAGAAATCCCACGTGTTCTTTAATCCATTGCCACAGAAAGTGAGAGACTAGACAGCTGAAAATCAGCTGACATGTATTTCAGATGTCAGCTGTTTTTTTCTAACAAAAATCCGAAAAAGGATACCTTTCAGATTTATTTTGGAAAAGAGCTGGTGTGTTTATCAGCTGTTTTTTCCTATAGGGTTACAACAACACCAGCCAATCCGGATCGCTTTTAAATTTTTCTCGAACGCTTTTAAATTTTTCTCGATCAACTGGCATTGGATCTGTTGTTTTATCTAAAAATTATGTTCAACGTTGAGGCTCCAATTATTGAAACTATTCAAACGCGCACCATTACATAACTAACAAAAATGTAGTTGGGTGAGGTTTGATCGAAATGGGACTAATCAATGTTACGGTCAACGATATTCGCTCCAGACTATAGAGCCATGAATAATTTAGTTGCCAAATTAAATGTCATAAATGTGGAAGATATGCTTTGATCTCACTGAAAAATAACGTTCAGATTTCTGATATTGAGATGTCAGATATCTCAGTTTGCCTGAGAAACCTAATTAACTTGACTGTCATCAAGCCTCTTCAATACCTCGTCTAAATAGCACCTTTTGGTTAAAGTTTTCTTCTCAACTTGTGATTTTGTTTTTCTTCACTCAAAGATGACAATCCGCTAGTTCAATACATGACGTTTTACATCTGAAAATTCAGATTTCTGAATTTTTCTAATTTTTGATTGGGCAGCTGTCATAAAAAGTTAGATTATTTTTAAAGTCATCTGACAGCTGACCAATCAGTAGCTTACAAAATTCAGAAATCTGAATTTTCAGATGCAAACTGTCATGCATTGAATGCGCGGAGTTTCAACTTTCGATTCTTAACTCTCGAGTTGAACAACTTCTGGTTTTCTCAACTTCCGAAAATAGTAGAGGTTGATAGAGCAAACTTGAGAGTTTTCTTTCAAATTCAAATTTGAAATACATTTTGTTGCCTCTTCTGTCAAACATTATTTTCGATTTCGGTTTGAATAAAATTATTTTAAAAATAAAATGTTCTGAGAAAATTATTATTGGGAAAATCATCAATCGTCTGCTTCCGGAAGCGAAGAAGAAGAAGAATTGTTGGCTGAGGTATTATTCACTCGGGTCAGTTCAAATATAAAGTATCTGTCAAAAATTTCCCAGGGAAATTTTTCAACTCTCGAGTTGAGATTTAAAATAGTGAAGAAAAACAAATTTCAACTTGTCACTCAACTCTCAAGTTTGTGTCAACTCTAGAGTTGGCCAACTTGAGAGTTTGCGGCAAACTGACAAATAGTGAAGAAAATGGCTCTAGGAACTCTGGTTGGAATGAACTTGTTGGAAATATTTTAGTTACAAAACTTATATCTATTTGAAACTTCATCTATGTATGAATTTTCATTTATTAAATCCTTAGATTGTTCAATTGAAAACAATTGGATATAAATTGATACCCTATTCCAGTATAATTTTTACGTAAGCCTATAACCATTCAATTGGTCCGCATGCTAAAACATAAATAATACAAAACTCTTGCAAAAAAAACATAAATTTAGGTTGGAGCAAAGGTACATACCAAGTAAATAAATTGATTTCGTCTTTCATGGTACTAAAAAAAGAAGTAGCTCCAGAAATAAAAATATAACAAAAACAAACCTATCCTTAAGCCGAAAAAAAAAAATTCCATAAAAAAAGAGAAGAAAAAACAGAAAACAACAACACTTTCGAAAGTATGTCAAAATCAGCGAACGTGAAAGTGCCTCGGCTAAAGAAAACATGTTTCCAGGTCAATCAATACAATTGCATATCCGTGACTGAAGGGTTATTATATTTTTTTTTTGTTCCCACATTGAATAGAAGAAAGGTTCAATGCCCTGAACAGAGCACACGGTAAGCCAACTATATATAATGAGTAATTTGTTCAAAGAAGGTGTGCAGTTGTGGGGTATACCTATAGGTTGGTATGAGTTGGTAATACTTTGCAGTCACTTTTTTACAAGGATATATCACCCGACAAAGTGGTAAGCCACCACACCACCATCACCATCGCCACCGCTACCGATAGTTCTAAACAGTATTTTTTTTTTTTTTTTTTTGTTTTTATTGCTAACCTATAGTCTGTTATTGTCTGCTGAATAGTATTTACACGAGCATTCAAAAGTTTCACTGAGTATAGCAAGTGGCAAAGGAATAGTGAATGACTTCTGATTCAGTGGGTTAGTTCATAACAGTAAGCGACGTTTTTATAAACCACATTTTTTCTTTTACTCAGTAGGAACACATTTTCCCATTTTCAAAAACCATTACAAATATTTTAGTAGTCTATGTTGGTACTTAAGATTTTGGTTGGATTTTCGACTAGGTTTCCAGCACATGAGTTGAAATGGAGTTGAGTTGAAAAGTAATTAAATTGAATCGAAGAAGGAATGGCTGGGTTGTTTTTACCGAATTTTATTATTTGCGGGTCTGGGTGTTTTTTTTTAACGAGTAATACGAAAACAACTTCGGATAAAGTTTTAATTCAAAAATGACTGTTAACTTTGGCAGGTAGATGGCTTTTCAGTAGGTTTGTTAATCCTCTACGGGATTAGTTGTTGGAGTTTCTCCGTGCTTAACTTAAGCACACAGAAAAACTGTATTACCGGCGTGAATTACATATATACTTGCTATAGATAGTTTGTATAAAAACTCCATTTTGTTTCTGTGATGCTGTCGCTAATCCCTGTGGTCGTTTTTTTTTGTGCAATTCCCCTGGACTTGCAAAAAAACACAGCGTTTTCATTTTTGTTCAGTTCTGCGCATCTGTCAAAATCAAGGTATTATGGTGGGAAAATGGTGGATGTAGTGCCCCCTTACTTGTCATATTTTAATATTTTGTTTTTGTTTCTAATGATACGTGTTGGGTTCCTGTAGGCACTTGAACAACCATTTTTAATTTTTTGACACTTTCAACTTTGACAACCTGCGCGACATAGATTTGCAAATGGTAAGGTAGTGTTAATTATACTGTTAAAAAAAGACAACAAAAACATGAAGCCGAATCAGTTGAAATTAGTTTCAGTTTCACTATAATTATAAGTATTCAAAGATTAATTGAGAGTAAAACTTTGGCGGAAGGGAGATTTCGAAAAAACAGCGATTTGAAAAATTGAAAAATTGAATTGAAAAATTCTCTAATTGTATGTGTACACTTTTTATTTCTCTGACTGTAAAAAAAAAAACACTTGACCATTGGGGCTTGGGCATCAAAACGTATGACATGCAATTTTACCCCTAACAGTCCAATGCACCTTTAAAGCATAGTAATGAAAAAGAGGACAAAATAATAAGGAAATCGAAAAATGTCCCTAGGGATCTAAATTATAGGGTGGTTTGCCTCTCAAGAATATTTAAGAAATATAGTTTACTTATCATCATCGTCTTATATGTAGTGTAGGTACATACATAAATGTAGGTATACAATAAACTTTATGACGGAACTAATAAAAAACGAAGTTAAAAGCCAAAAACAATGTTGGTAGAATTTTGGCATTCATTATGAAATTATGTTTTTGGTACAAAGAAAATTCTAGTAAATATGTACAATTTACATACATATAAGTTTTTTTAATATTTTCGTTCTATGTTGATTAAGTTTCGATAGCAAAAATGACCATGGATATTATCTGTTTTGAACGCATTGCACAAATCTGTATGTACATAAGTATAACAAATGATATATTATGGATGCCACAAAGCATGAGTGAGAAATAAGGTGAGCGACCTTCAGTGACAGATGTAGATGCTCCAGCGATTGTGGGCATATATATTTTGCTATGTATATACGGATGTTGGTTGTAGAGGGCGCTGCAAATATTCAATTCAAAACTAGGTCAATGGCTGCCGACCTCGAATAATTTATAAGGAAGATTTATTCAAAGGCTGTTAGACGTTCTTCAATTTATTATTACTTGACTTGTTAGGTTGGAGCAATTACTTTGTGTCGAGTGTGGGTGTATCTGAGAGCCACATATGCATACATTACATATATACATATACATATTATAAATACAAATAGAACCTGCCAATCTTCTCTGTATATTTAGTTTTCGAAGAAGTTAAGAAATAATTAAAAAAGGTAAATGTTTTTGCGTTTTTTTTAATTGAAATTGGAAAGGTTCAGGGTAAAACAAAATTGAATAATTTGATTCAAAATGACATTTCGTAAAACATTTATATTTACATTTACAAAAAAAGTGGGCTCGGCTGCCCCTAAATCAGTTCGAAATATTAAAAAAATTACTGAATTTTTTGACATTTTGTATCCATAACACTAGCTGGTCATTTTTTAATGACAAGTTCTGTCAAGTCAACTTACTCTATAATTTAAAAGAAATAATTTATACTAGACAAGTAAACGTCATGAACTTTTCGTTGTCGTAAATAATTGTAAAGTTTATACGACACATGTTTCATGAACGCCGCTAAATGTATAAGTGTGGTAAATGATGTGGCAAACCATATTATCTGATTTTGCCATAGAACTTTGAAATTATGGTTTTAGTTGTTATTATATTTTATTTTAAATTATATCTCACTTCAGGCATTTCGTTTAAATTTCTATTCAAAATAGTTTTTGTGGTTATTGGAAAATTTAATGTCTATTTTCTTCTTGTCAAAAACTGCGAATTTCTACGAATTTCAGTCAAAAGTCTTTCAAAGTTTATATAAAAAAATAAAATGTGTAATTTTGGACAGAAAATCACAGAGTTTTTAAGTAAAGGAACGCACCCTTTAACACATAAAATGTCATAATACCGTTACAATAAAGTATAGTTTTTCGTGTTTTGATTTGTAAAAGATTTGATAATTTTTGACAGTTTGCTTACGATCACTCTAGAGCTAAGTATGTACATAGATAGGATTTAAAATTTTGCTATTTAAATTATAAGTTAAATATAATGCTAATTTTGTATGATGGCAAAATAATGAAGAAAATTACCCTTATTACGAGATCCGGCGGCTGACAAGTCCTACATACAAATATTTGGCATAACGTTTAGCTAAGTCAGATGTTTAAAAAAAATAACAATTGTAAGAACAAGTGTTATAGAACTGTCAAAATTCAAAGCTGTCAGTTTACTTCCCCTTAAACTTGAAATCGTTGTGAATAATTCGTACCCTACTTATCCCATTTTAGGTTCAATTTTGCAATAATCAGTTGAACATCGCAGATAGCACCTATACGTATTCTTCAGATCAATCAATTTTATCGATATTTGACCCTTTTTTGTCTAATTTTATCACATATAATTTTGACATTATTTGTCAATCAACAAGTCTGTCTAGGTGGTATCTCAAATCTACCCAAAATGTGTTTTTTATTTTTTTGACTTTTTTTAAATTTATTTCATTTCTCCTCAAGCAAGAATATATCCAAACATTTTACCTAATGCCTTTTCTTGCTTGTCAAACTAATGTAATTTCTGCTGTCAAATGTGACGTTTACCCAGCAACAAATCAGAAACATTCCAAATGCGTTTCCTTACTTTTCATTTCTAGTCAAAAATTGCAACAAAAAAATCAAAGAGGTCGATCTCAAACTTTTTCCCAAACTTTCCCTAAACAGTAAAGAAACAGACCTATTTAATTTGTTTTTTTTTTTCAGTTCAAAATATAAATTCTGAAATTAATAAAAATATTTCGGATTGAACGGTTGTCTATTATTCAACATTTTTATTCTCAACAATGAGGAAAATAGAACAAACTATGGAATTTAGGAACTTTTTCAAGATTCTGATGACATTATCATTTAAATTAATATTAGGTCTGTTTCTTTACTGTTTGGAAAAAAGTTCGGGAAAAAGTTTGGGTTCGGGTCTTTTTGTGTTGTTGTTGTAATTTTTGACCAGAAATAAGAAGTAAAGAAGCATTTGGGATTTTTCTGATTAGTTTCTGGGTAAACGTCACATTTGACAACAGAAATTATTAGTAGTTTGACAAACAAAAAAAAGCCGCAGGTAAAATGTTCGGGTAAATTCTTGCTGGAGGGGAAATTAAATAAATTTTAGAAAAAGTCAAAAGCTTTTGCATTTTCGTGCTAGAAAAAAGTAAAGCTACATTTTGGGTAGATTTGGGATATCACGGGATCCCGCGGGCGAGTGAAGAAACAGACCTAGTTTCTTTTTCATTCAAAGTGAATATTAGAAATTCCCAACTGAGTATCAAAAATTCACGTGAAGAATTAATTGTGGGTTCATATTGTATGTTAACGTGTATTTTTAAATCCTTTAATTTTTTAATTCACGAGAGGTGCTTTTTAAGCTTAAACAATTTTTTAATTGCTTTTAATAGCCCTTAACATTTTCCAAATATAAGTTTAATTTAAAAAAAAATAGTGGTATTATAATATATAAATTTTTGTTTTATCTCGTAGTTGCTTTTGCTTTATCTTTTTTTATCAAAAATAATTACTTGCACAAAATATTACTAATACGCCCCGTGTCCGCTTATAATATTATTTCCTTTTTCCAAACTATGCATAGGAAATTAATTTGAAAAATAAACAATCTAACCGCATTATTTTCCATATTCCACGCAAAGTATATTTACATAGTCTCAGCCAGGCGTTAGTCGTAGAGACGACCTATTAAATATTTGTACATGGCTCCAGGCTACCACTCAATCGAATGAAGATGCACCATTCGCGCTATCCTTCCTCCATATTATTGCCATCATCGTCGTTATCGTCATCGTCGTCGACTAACCACAAAAGTGTGTACTTGAAAGAATGTGCAAAAAGGGTTTTGAACTAGTTCTCTACTCAGGTAGATAATATTTCGCTTTTCGTCCTTGATGGTACAGAAGACTAGAATTTAAGTTTTGATTTTGTTTTTTTTTTTGTTTTTTGTTATTTTCTTCGTTATCCACCTGAAGTCTGAAGAAGAGGAGGCTTAAGCTGTTTGCCTTGCCTTTTCGTGTCTGTTTGTGGTTTTTTGGATTATATTTTCTTTTATTGCCGCAAGTACCTATGTAGACTATTTCTTTGAGTCCTTTGTTATACTTATATGTACTTTATAATCTACAACAGCTATAGGTACAAATGCAAATGTACTGGTTGAAGGAGCATAAAATATTTACCATAAGTTGCTATTGGTAAGCTCATTGTGTGAGAATAAGAATTTATGTGTTATATCACAAATATACTGCTACTATAACCTACCTCCTTCTTCGGCTGCTTTGGTGTCGCTCCATTTCGTCAACTGAAAAAGAGAAACAAAATTTAAAATACAAAAGTGAATACTAGGTCATTAAATGATAAATATACATATGTACATATGTATATGCGAAAATATTACAGGGCTGTGATATGTTTCAATGAATTTGGAGTTTGAAAATCAATCGAATGTCACTGTTTTGATATCGGGCCTATATGATTGAAAAATGAAAGTGGAAAGTACTTGAAAGGTATATGAGTAACTTGGGGGTAAGAGTTTGTACAGTGCTATATACCACATACCAACGCAACAGCACCGAGATCATTTTAAAATGGCTACTTCCTTGGGCTTTGAACCGATCCACTCTGTCGACCAATTAAAACGGTGTTCTTTAAAAGATTACGAAAAAAAAAATACTTGGTGACCTCAACTAACTTAAAACTGAACCACATTATCTCGTGTGGTTTGTTGTGGAGTTCTTTGTCGCTATCCCTTTAATATATTCCTATATATTTGTTTCGTGTGATGTGTTTTAGTGTAGTGTGTTGTGTCGGAATCAATCTTTTTCCGATCGCGCCATACAACGCTGGTGTTGTGGGGAAAAAAGACAGTGATCAGGGAAAGGTAATAAGTAAATAGCGAAATCAAAAAATTACATTTAGCAACACAACACTTTGACTATAGAACACAATCGGTGACATAACACAACACTCCACAAAAAACCACACGAGATGGCAAGTAACAATTAGGGATCAAGCTCGCTGAAGGAGATTATTGGTTGGAACCGGATGTCCATTATAATTCTATTTCTATTTATTTTTGATTTTTGGCACATCATGAGTGACACGGGTAAATTTTGACAGTTCATCGAGCATCGAGCAACACGTGCAAATGCTAAAACTTTATTTTTGGAGCAGTTGGAAGCCGACCCCAAATTCTGCTAAAAAAATAATCATATTCAGCAATGAGGTAGCTCAATAAGCTGATAAGCTAGATTTCTGAATTTGGGACGATCCCAATCAACACGAGGTCCACAAAGTGGCACTTTTTGGTAAGGAATGTGGTACGACGGAATCATTGGTACCTATTTCTTCAAGAACGAAGATGATATTGCCATCGTCAGAGAGCTGGTATCGAAGATAAAATATTTCTTTTGGCCCAACAAGTTGGCTGATATTTGAATGTGAACGACATTTGGTTTCAACAGGATGGTTTTACGTGCCACACAGCTGAAGCTAAAATAGACGCTTAACATTAGCGATTAATGAGCATGGAGCTGGCCACCACCTAATTAGACTTTTTGTGGGGTCGCAGATCTATGGCAATAAGCTGCATTTTATTAACCACATAATCTGATCCGGATCAAATTTTAACACCTAAATACAAAAATAACATGTAATCCGAATTTTTATCTGGATCTTTTCAATGGTCCAAAAACTAGTACTTTTTTATTATTATTATGGTAGGGTTGTGTAAACTGTAGTGCAAAGAAAAAAGCCAACAATCACATGAAAACAATATACAAAGACAATAAAAAAGAGATGGTTATACAAATTAAGTATATTAAATGTAATATCATTAGCGTTTTCATTTCTGTTTAATTCTGCGAATCTGTCAAAATCGAGGTATTATGGTGGGAAAATAGTGGATCCAGTGCCCATTTACTTGTCTTATTTTAATATTTTGTTGTTGTTTCTAATAATGCGTGTTGAGTTCCTGTGGGCACTTGAACAGGTATTGTTAATTTTTTGACACTTTCAACTTTGACAACCTGCGCTATTTTTTTTAGATTAGATTTTTTTACTGTGGCCATCTGTGGCGAAATCTTATCAGTAAAATTGAAGTTCAATCATGCCATTTATCTAATTCGCCCAAGTATAGTGTATAGTGACATATACATACATATATGTTAATTACAATAATGAGAAAGTCTGTATTGTACGAATTTATGCTTAGACGATGCATGTGGATAAGGCCTAAATAATTCTCTATGGCTTTAGTTCTTTTTAAAAGTAGTAGATTTTCATTAAGATTTGATATATTTAACGTAAATAAGTAGTTAATTGTTTCTTTATGAATATTTAAATTCATGAATTAATCATTGATCAACCTTTTAGTTGATTTCTTATGGATAGGAAAATGGTAATGTTCAAATCAATTGTAAAAATACTCAATGCAATCCGTTGTCCAAACCTATAAAGGAATATTCATGGAACGTATTCAAATGTTCACGATATTGACAGATTACGGATGTCAGTGTGTATAGGAGAACATATTTAGACATATTTGGAATGCGTTTATAAATAACGAGATGTTTAACTATTTAGACAATAGCTCATTACTCGATAACTGCCCAATACCAAGGAAATCAAATAAATACGGCTGACTGTGTTTAAGAGTTTAAAAAAAAATAAAAAAAACACTTGTTTTTTCTCGGCTTATTTTCTGGGTATATAATGGCATTTAATGGATTTTGTATGCTAATGTACAACACATCAATTAACTATTCTCCCTTTGTGGCGAAAATTACGGTTGCAAGCGAAGGTATAACCTATACCTAAAAAGTGGAATTCAAGATTTTTCTATTGCAGGTTTGCAAATAGGAATATTATTTAAGTAATAGTAGGTAATTAAGAATCCTAAAAACTTGCTATTGCACATTTTTACATCATGAGTTCTAAAATATTAAACAAACAATGTATTTCATATATGTATGTACATATAGAAAATAAGCACTTCAAAAATATATTATTATCAGGCTTAATTTGCGATTGATTCAATAAACAAATTTTGTTTGATCCTTTTTTGTTTTGGATTCCTTAAAACCACTCAGATCTTTCCCTTATCAAAAGAGGGTTTCTGAATCGATTACAAATTGTTTTAACTATAAATGGAATCGTTATCTAAATGGAATATGCCACACATTAGTTATATTTTTTGATTAAATATTATGTAGCTAAACATATACACACATATATGTATGTACATATACATACATAATATATTTACCGCTATAGGTAAGATATATGTTTGTTATTATAAAATATAAAAGATATAGCTGTTTGTTCCGGTATATCACGCAAAAGCTCCATAACTTTATGAGTATTTCCAGGAAAAAGAAAGGAATAACCAAGCTAAGAATATATATACATATGTATACATAATTCAATTAGGGAGCTTAGACTCATTTGTCGCGAGGGTGTCAAAGCAGGAATTTGTTCAAACAAAATATCAATGAATGTTTGTTTCGTTTAAAAGTGTGGGAGTGAAAGGGATTTTAGATTCCATCGTTTTGTGTTGTGGCATTTGGCAATATTAGAGTATTTTGGTTTTTGTTTACTTGTGAATTTTTTTCCGTCAAAGTGGATTACATATATTTTATAATTAAAGGTTTTTGTTTTTTTTTTTAATATTTTAAACCCCAAATTACTCACTAACATTTGAATTTTCTTTTTTTTGTTATTGTTTTCTAATATTTAATATTTAAATTGCATTATGTATATAGGATTATCGTAAACAAAATAGTACTTTAAAGCTAGTTTTACAGTTCTGAATTAACTCTGAGTTTTGCCGCAGTTGGTTAACCCGATGTTACACAGATGCAGTTTTTCAGTGTAGGATTATCTTTAACTTTCAGTTGTCAAAAGTGTATCCAAACAGAGAAGTCAATGAAAAGTATGGAAAGGTCGAATTCTACACTGTCGCACTCTATATCTCAATTTTGTCAGCAGCACTCATCTATCAGAAATATCTATTGTGTTGATCATCTAGATCTATATCTTACCAATTCCGTTAAGTTAACTGGATGTAACTCCGAAACTGTGATGATCTTATGTTAAGTACTGAGTTAATTCTGAGTTTAACCAAAGTAAGTTAATCGTGTAAATTTATTAACCCGAGTTAACTTAGAAGCAGTTTTCAAGTGTCAAAATCAAAGTGTGATACAATAGAAATGCCTTTTTCCTATCGAAACAGAGAGGGCGACACTACACGGGACAAAAATGTCATTTGTGATATTCTGGCTCTTAAAATGTTTTCCCATTAAAATGCTCTTATCCTAATTTGAAGTAGAGAAACTGACAGACGGGTGATAGATGTGTCAAACTCCAGTACTATAACTATTGTAAAGGCGCAAAATGTTTTAAGTATACTTGATGTTAAGATTTAAGAATTATACAACTTAAAAATTTTCCAACTTTAAAACTTTCAACTTGTATCATACTTAACCTTTTTTCTTAAAATAACACCAGCTGAACGCATCTAAAATAGTGAAAGTGTGTGGGATAAAAAAACAAAGCAAACTTATCTTCGTTTACATTTTTAAATGTCAATATGTTGCATAAATGAAGTAAGAATGTCCCCTTTCACACAAGGAAAAAGCTGCTGGAGAATTTTTGACCTTTTTTTTAAATTTCTAATTTCCATCAATCGTAAACCGTCAATTTCCCGTACTTGGTGTCCTCAAACAAAACCTGAAAGTTGCTGAAAACTCAGTTTCCTCGTGTGAAAGGAAACTATAATACACAAAAATATAAAACTGACGGTTGGGTATTTTATCTTAAGTAAAATGTCAAAAAAAAACAACTGACAAGTGCAACTGATGTTTAATTTTTCCATTCGTGTAAACATTTTGCTAACATTAATTTCTAAATTTTGACAAAATAACAAAAAAGAGAAATAATGTTGGATGTCACATTTGTGAAGAACGGATTTTGTAAGTTTACATAGTTGCATAAATTCTGTCAGTAATGAAAATCAGACAAAACCGGCACGAACCATTACCTGCGAATTTTTGTTTTGTCGTTGAGAGAGTCTTAAGACTTGAAGCAAACCAGATCTATCAAAACATTCGTAAGGCAAAAAACTTGTTAACACAATATGTGTTGTATTTTGATTACATTTTGATGCGTGTTTTATATCTCAGAATAATACATTTAATTGATCTGGTGTGCTTTGAGCCTAATATTCCCAATCCTGCTGAAACTATAACACGAAATTAACATAAACACAATTTTCTAACAAAGATAATAAAACAAAGTTAACAGTAAAATTGACTATCAACATCATTTAAACATAATTAAAACTTTTTATTAACAAACCAAAGCTGATGCACACAGTGAGTTTTTCCATATCAGCACCAACATGTTTAAAGAAATTTAAAATTGATGTCTTAAACTATCACACCATAAAATAGAGATTAAATAAAGTGAACAAATTTACCTATATACCTAACTATTTCCCAACATATCTTAATTGAAAGCAAATTCAAAGTTTTCTTGAAAGCCATATACCTATTTAATATTGCAATAAAACTGCATTTCAATGTAGGTTTATGTTTATACAAATTGTCAAGTGTCAAAACCGGCATTTCATTTTAATTTCATTAAATGAAACCGCCCCAATTCCATTTCAAACAGAAACCACATTCATTTTTCATTTCGCACAACGCTAAGTATACATACACCTGTCATCCCATTCAGAATAACATTTTCCCACACTTTGACATCACTATATACCCAATACACATGATGGGTTAATTATTGTTTTGCCTTGAACATAAAAATTTTAAAATTCCACCTCTGCTTCAATACTGCAGTGTGAAAAACAAACGCCCTTGAATAAATGGACCCAACAACCAAAATGTGTCTCCAATGTTTGTGCTTCTACTTATCAAATGTTTTCACACAAAAAAAAAAAATTAAATACTCTATTTATGTCATTCATGCGCTAAAAAGACACCTCATCCACCCAAACGACATTTTCTGTCAAAGACATCTAAACATTCATCCCTTGGCTTAGCACCTTCATGAAATTGCATTAAATATACACACCTCATCCAGCCATAGTCAGTCAAGCAGTCAAATGTAAAATGTCACTTCATATAGGTACACACAACCTAAACCTAAAGTCTGTTCACCTGAAGCCCTGAAGTCGGTGGCGCGACGCGGCGACAGCGAAACCACTCTTATACGCTCACCTTGACTATATACATCATCACCACAAAATGACGGAACTAAACGGAAATGTCAAAATAAGAGCGGATGCTGGGCTGTTTTGAAAAGGTTTGTGCTGGTGTTGCTTACCTTGAGATGGGATTTCCTTCGAAGAGCTGCTATTGATCTAGATTGCTGCCTTAGCACCTCCAGTGCAATAGACGAATGGGCTGTCGAAGGTATGTGGGTGGTTTCTCAAGTTCTCCTTCTCAAAAATGCCAGAAGAAAACAAGCGGAAGGTAAAAAATGTGGGACACAAGAATTACTTTGTAGTATTACAAAACTGCAGGCAATTAAAGTTTATTGCCCACCAAGTGCTGCTAGGGCAGTCGTGGTAATGGCAGTGGTGGTTAAGGGTGTTCTACTTGTAAAGGTTGAAAATAGTTACAGACCCTTATTTTTTTTTTTTTTTTAGTTAAGAAAAAACACGGTGATTTAGATTCAACGAATTAGATAAGAGAGAGGGTGAGCCACTGGTACACAATTTTTTTTGGATATTTTTGTTTGGGGGGGCACGCAGAGAATATTGGATCTTTTTTGTTTTGTATTTTTTTTTTATTTTCTTTTTTCTTTATAGGGGTGTTGCACTCGCGTGAGGATATCCACCAGCAGATTAGACCGTTCGGGCTTAGAGAGAAACTACAACTGAACTACCAGCAGGAGGATTGCCGAGCATTTACTTGCCATCAGAGTATTACTCCTGGCAGCTATATTAGATTTATGAGAATTTTCTTGAGTTCGGTGCATGATGTGCATGGCGTTGTGCACTGCACTTTATTGCAAAGTGTTCTCTTTGGCATGCTCTTTGACTTTAAAAGCATTGATGGCGAACTACTACGTACTAGGATGCACACAGGAGCGGTTCTTTTTAGACAACTTTAAGGTAAATCACATAAAAATATACTTGATAATATTTTCAATTATGAATTATATTGGATGAATATAATCGCGAGTAAATAATCAAGGTTTGATACACCATACTACCGAACCCAAAGACTATCCAATTCAAACTAAAAGGAGGTGGTTTGGTGTATATTGATACAATCCGATTAGGGTGCGGTGAATTTTTGTTTAAGTAGCAACATCTTTAAGGGTAGCAAAGTTCATGTGAAGTGGGACTATATGATATAAGAAGGGAAAGCTTATGTTTTTTTAACGCACTAAGTTGCTGACTAATCAAAGGTGTAGGTTAGGTAGATACTTTAAGACTTTTGTTATAAAAGGTTTATCTTTATTACCTAATTGGAAATGAACTGTATTTGTCTGAGATAAAATTTGCTAAAAACCTTTTCAGGTGATATTTATACATAGGGGACCGATATTTTTTTTGAATATGTGCAGCAATTGTAAGGAGAAAATAAATTAAACTTAATCGACAAGACTATAGCATCTAAATCAGAAAAGAGAATTAAATTTAAAAAAAATTAGGTATAGGAGCTCCTGAACTCAATTTAGGTACGATTGACTCCATTTCAAAATCCCATTTTAAAAATATCGCATACTGAAATCAAACAATTATAGAATCTATATAACTCTTGTTAACCCTTGTAAGTTGATAAATAATTCGACTTAAACTTTCATTTCTGGACAAAAAAAAATTAAATTCAACGGACTCGAGAAAAGAAAAACAAAAGGAAGTAAAAAGGTATAATTTAAGAAATATAAATTAAAATCAACTAATGAAAGTTAAAAGTATGGCTCTGTGTACACTTATATAAGACTTCATTCGGTACGACACGTATTCGGTTGCGTCTGACGTAGTGTTTTATTAGTAAACGGCATATGTCAGAAACTACCGAAAGGCCCCACGCACATGAATCGGTTTCATGCACTTTCAAATAGAAATTGTACACGGTTAAGTTTCCGATTTCATCATGGTTTGCTGTTTGTAAAGTGGGCACCTGGTTTCAGCAGTCGGATTCCTGACTAAGATATAATTTATCAAGTGAGTGTGAAGAATTCTAGGGTTCTAGGTGGCAACTGAAAACGAATCGAATATACTATCACCTATATGGAGGAAAGAGAAACTGAACAAAGATATTGAGCCGTATTCCAGCCGTATCTAATTTTCTTAAATTGTCTCTTAAAGAGGTCAATTAGCTAAGTGTGCTTAAATATTTAAATTCACTTTAAATGACGTTACTTAAATTCTTATCAATAATTGTATTCCCATTGATACTTTACTAAATCTAAGTTCAGACGATTGTCAAATCTTATAATATTGTCAGATATGTCAGTGCTCTGACAATAGCTGCCAATGAGCTGAAATTAACCAAATAGCTTCAATGAAAAATTGTCTGTTCACACGGTTGGCAGATTTTGTCTCAAAGACTTAAAATTTCATTGTTAGATGGTTATCTTACAATTCTCTGACAATGACGTTTCTGAAAACATTATCAGGGTGAAAATTGTCAGTTCACACGGTTGGCAGATATTTGTTTACGAAAAATTGGTCGAACTGTTGACAGACATTGTCAGACAAATTAAAAATGTTGTTGTTGTAGTGTTGAAAATATTGCAACTATTGTAACGACCTACGTATTAGAAGACAGCAAGGAAAATAAACTGCATAAAAAAAAACGAAGTGAAGGATTGGGTAGCTCGTCGACGGGAAGATGATTCTGCTTCCTTTTCTATTATCATAATTCGGTAGGTATAACAAGAAACACGAATAATATACAAAAACTCAAAACAACTCCGAATTTATGTCCACACAGATAGATTTATTATATGGCAATGAAGAAATTGTCAGCAATTGTCAGATGTCTTAAACAACGACATCTGAAGATTTCAAACGAGTCTGACAATGACCTAATTGTCTGGCAATAATACAAGTTGTTTGTTCAGACTATTGTCACATAACTGACAGTTTAATTTAATTGTCATATCGTCGGCTAACAATGGCTGACCATGACGTTTCTGGCAATATTGTCACACAAAATTGTAAGTTCACACGATTTTAAGTCCACTTTCACACGAGGAAACAAGTTGCTGGAGATTTTTTGACGTTTTCTTTTAAATTCAAATTTCAACCAATCGTATAAACCGTTCTTTCCCCTTATTTAGTGTCTTTCCTACCTAAAAACTGAAAGTTGCTGGAAACTCAGTTTCCCCGTTTGAAAAATATATATATATATAAATACATATATAGTCAGTCTGCTTTTGACAGATCTGACAACATTGTAAGATCTGACAATCGGTCTGTACTTAGCTTAAACAAGGATTGTGTCACGTAACCTAAAATAATTTACAAATCTACTACAAACAAAACGAAATAATATGACATTTTATATATTTGCGAACTTTTTGATATAAATATGTAGGTACATACATATGTAAAACATAAAACGAAACAAATTAAGGTTCTCCAAAAAACAACGCGAATTATTCGCGAACGACGATGAAACTTTCGGGTGTCAAGTGAAGGTACTTCCCTTTTTCTATCGCCTTGCAAATATATTTGATGGCAAAATTTTCGTCGTAGTTCTGAATGTTGGTTTAGGAGAACCCTAAAAAAAAAAAAAACTCTACCTTCATATGTGCATTGTGCATACATAAATAGTAATACAATTGTGTTAGGTAAACTATTGATGCATGAATTATATATTCCATGCGTCCCACATTTTTCATTTTAAATGTATGGGGCTATAAATATTTTTTACATTATTTTTTATTGAAATACACAGTAATTAGTACATATGGAAACTTTTTGGAAAAAATAGTACGTATACGCCATAGTATGCTTTACGAGATTTCAATTAAAGAATTAAATAATCTTTCTAAAAATGACACATTATCATCAAATACACTCCTGTGAAGCTATCATTCAACCCTTACCAATGAATTCATTGTTTTTAGCCTGGAATGGGAGAATAAAAATGCATTCAAAAATCGTGCAAAACTTTCAATGAATGATACTTGTGCGCAGGCTACAAATATCTACAATCTGAATGAATGTTTTTTTTATTAAAGAGCTGAGAATTGAACTTTATTTTTCCATCTCTTTATTCTAGTTGTGTTGATGTTATTATATAGATGCAATTATAAGTGCATATCTACATAAATAAAGGCACTTTTGAATTGATCTTTGACTAAGCTATTATTATTGTTATGAAAGAAAAAACTACGGAATCTTAAAATAAGCCGACACACGATGTGCCGATATGATTCGAAATCGAAATCAAAAGAATTTGTTTGTATTTTTTTCTTTAGTCAATTTTCCATTAATTGTGTGTAGTAAATTTTTTTGTGATTTACATATTTTTTGTAAATTAAGAAACAATGAGTCATTTGAAATTTTTAAGTTTATTAAAGTGTTTTAATTATACTAAAAATATATAATAAACCCATATATGGTTATAAAAAATAATAATTAGGTAGTTCATGATTGAGATGTGCACACTGTACAAGTATGTACATGTATAGTTAACTTTCTTGTTGTAAAAGATATGGTCTTTTTAATGTAGCGCAATGTAGTCTGAGATAGCTAGCAACATATTTTCGGTATGAGTGAAGACCATAAATAATTTTTCTAATACGTACAAAGTACAGAGTGGTGATTCAAGCTAACAACAAAATTGGAGAAAGCCAGCACAAAATGGCAGCATTTTAGTTCAATCATGCCCTGGACTCACTAATTAAAATTCCTAAAATATGCTTTTCGTCATACCATCCATCGATCTCAGCTTCCATTTTTACATTAAGTTTTAGCTTTACTCAACTGATAGATGGATTTGTTTGATATACATAAAGTGAAAGAAATTCAGAAAAAAATAAAGGATATAAAAACCGCATATTTATAGTCAGGACCTCTATATGGCGGGGGCCGAACTCTGGTTCCCAGGAAAACATATCCACTTGCGTCACGTGACAATTAGAAAACACACGGTGTAATGTGTGCTAAGGAAAAACTCTTTTAAACTACTTATTCCAAATATTTATAGGGTTTTAACAAAGAGATGCGCTGTCATGTGACTTCTTCAAGTTCGCTCTTTAGCAGAGTGCTGTGTATGCAGGCGTTAAATAGAAGGAACAATACATTCAACAGATCCAGATATTCGAATGATTTTCAACAATTTTATTAAGAATTTGGGCTCGATGATCAGTGAAGATGATGCAATTAATTAAAAAACCAATTCATGCTTTTCCCGACGTTTCGCCGGTTATTTGTCGGCTTCTTTACGGGTGAAGTTTATTTAGCTTTACCAAAATACAATTTGGATATATTCTTACATATGTTTAAGTCAACTGTAATTTAATTATAAATATATTTTTTCTATGCACTTAGTTTTTGTTTGATATTTTTTGACATTCATCATTCGTTTCTACACGGAATTTCGTAGACAACATCAACATTCAACATTATCGGACGCTCCCAAAGTTCCATTTTACAATAGGTTTTTTCGTTGAGCTCTGAAGTCACCCTGGGGTCGCGCTTAAGCGTTTTTTAAAAAACCTCAACTCAACCCTGACAGTCAATTTCTGAAGTAGACCCAGGTTTTTGGCTATGGCGAGTTGAGGTGTAACGAATAAACTGCCAAAGTGACATTAGTTGTGAAGCAATTATTTTGTTGTGAATTGGCTGCTGCAAGTAATTGCATATTTTTGAAATAGCAAATAAAAGAAAAATTGAAAGATAATAAATAGAAATAGAAAAGTGAAGCGTTTGAAGTTGTTTTAACTCAATTTTAAAACTCATTTAAAACAAAATTTATGTTTTAATTATTGAGCACAGAACTCCTTGTTTTTTGCTATAAATGTTGACACCACAATTTGCACCCTCGAGTGTTTTTTGAAAACCACAAAACCCAGGTTTTATTGGCAGTTCTTGGGTTTGTCAAGAAAACCTGGGTCAATCCTGGTAAAGTTCAACGATCGCAACTAGTACTTCACCATTTTTTCAATAGAACAAACAACAAACTTCTTTTTCTTGAAATAAACGAGGACAAGAAAGTATGTTAGCAACAACAAATAAACAATCATCTTGGACAAAACGTCATTATTTATAGCAGTAACTTTGAGGTATATAAATATAGTTTAGAAATTCCAGCGAGTTAACCCATAATGTGTTCAAAACTCCTTATGGAGTTAGATGAAGTGCACGATACATACAAAACCTTCATACTGCTACTTCAAAAGAAGATAAAGCAGATAATTGCAGTTTCCTGTTTTATATACAGGATGTCCCATAAAAAATATGGTCTAAGCTGAAACTGGTTATAGGCCAGGTCATGGCGTCCAAGCGAAAACGATTTTCGTGAAAAAGGAGCACGTAGAAGATTACCTATAGAAAGTTTTAGGAATGTGCAAAGTAAGCACGTATCGACAAAGAAATCCTATAATTACCTATTGCCTTTCAGAAAACTGATTTAAAGTTTTTTTTACTAAGCCAATTTCACACAAAATCAATTTTTTAATAATCCGTTTCTCGGGATTCTGAAGGGTTAAAGTTATGCCGACTTTACAGAAATAATAGAATTTTGTTTGTAGCCGATTGGCAGTATTAACTAAAAAATTTTTGAGTTATGTCAGTTTTCTTGAATAGCGACGATATGTAGGTATTATAGGTTTTGTTTTTATCATTCACAGACATATGTTGACCGCAAGTTTGAATCCGAAACACTCCATTTTATTTCGTCAAAATCAGATCCCAATATTTAGAGGTTTCTCTGAAATTTTGAAAAGTATTCATATTTTTTTTTTACGACAAAGCTATTGAAGAAGTTAATGAATCAAAATGGTTGCAAAAAGATGATACTATCTTTAACCTTAACCAAATTCTATAAATACTGTTTTCCTTTACCTACTAAAATGTGTTTCTGTTTAAAAATAAAAATAATCATAATTTTGGCTTTATATTAAACTTCGTACGAGTTTTGCAAGAAAAAAAAGGATGTTTAATAGAGAGAGAACACCAAAATGTAGAGTAGAGATCTACATGAATGCAGCAGATTATAGAAAGTATAATAATAATAAATATAATAAGTTCGGTGAAATAACTGCCTCAATTAACCCCTCCTCCTCTCCGTCTAAGATATGGCAAGATATTCGATGCCTTACTGGTTCCTACACTCCCCAATCCATCAAGTGTATTGAAACTAATGGTCAACAAATAACTAATCCTTACGAAATAAATAACTGCTTTGCCAAAACTTGGTCAAACTCTTCAAAAGACGAAAATTTCTCAAGCAAATTTATAATACAAAAAAAATTTTCCATAAACTCACCGATCGATGGTAGACCTTTATCTCGACAAGCCAATCACATTGAAACTCCAATTTCATTATTAGAACTCGAAAGTTGTTTGGCCAAATTAAAAGGCAAAACTCCCAGTAGAGACCGTGTATCATACCCGATGCTAAAAAACCTTCCTACCTCTACCAAATACAGGCTAATTAATCTTTACAATAACATCCTTGACACAGGCATTATTCCACAGAACTGGAAAATTGCAACAGTAATTCCTCTCCATAAACCAAACAAACCAAACAATAATATTAATGGATATCGTCCAATATCACTCATACCTTGCGCCTCAAAAGTAATGGAAAAAGTCATTGCCAAAAGACTCATGTGGTTTATAGAGTCAAGAAATCTGATAAGTTCTAATCAGGTTGCCTTCAAAGCTAACAAGGGCTGTAATGACGCTCTCCTCCACATCGACTATTATACGACAAGAGCTCTATCGGCTCGTAATCACATGACCATACTGTCTCTCGATTTCGAAAAGGCTTTTGACAGAATCGGCATTCATCAAATTCTAGAGAAAATTAAAGTTTGGGGTATTGGACCCAAAATGTTCAACTATATCAAATCGTTCCTCTCAAATAGAAAAATCTGCGTAAAGTCAAACAACAGCTTTTCAAACTCTTATCCTCTGCATAACGGTATCCCCCAAGGATCTCCTTTATCAGTGGTACTATTTCTGATAGCTTTTGACGACGTTAGTTCTACAATAACTAAATACGCACAACTAGATCACTGCATCTACGCCGACGATGTATACATCATGTGCAAACACAACAGCCTAATAGAACATAAAGCTGTTTTCTCAAATGTACTTGCAGATATTTTGACCTGGTCTGACACTTCTGGTGCTAAATTATCTGTAGACAAGTGTAAAATAATGCATATATGTCGTAAAACATCGTGCACTGGTATATCTTTAAACTTCAATAATATTAACATAGAAAATGTAACTAATCTAAGTATTCTAGGTATTATTTTTAATAATAGATACAACTTTAAGAATCACTGTACTTTACTTAAAAAGAACTTAGCTGCTAGGGTTAATATTATAAACTACTTGTCTAGTAAAAAGTCCTTTGCACATTTAAACACCTTATGTAATATAACAAGATCTCTAATCCTTAGTAAGATAGATTATGGTCTATTAATTTATGGCAATTCTCCTAAGAGTATTATCAACAACATCAAAGCTCCTTATCACCAAGCTGTGCGCAGAAGCCTTAATGCTTTTCCAACAACACCAATTCGCAACATAATGGCGGAAGCTGGACTGCCCCTACTAGAAGAACGTATTCTTGAAACTAGAGCAAAACTTTTTGTTAAGTTAGCTTTCAGCCAAAGCTCAATTATTGATGAAGACTTCAAAATTCTCAATAAATCAATTTGTCCTAAGCGTATCCCTTCAGCCTTATCTACTGCTATAACAACCGGCAAATCTATGGATCTTCCCGTCATAAAACATGTGAAGTATTACCCTGGGTCACCACCTTGGTGTATTGATAATTCCTCTTTTATTATGGATATGACAAAATATGTAAAAAACCACACATCCTCTAGCATATATCGATCATTGTTTCAGGACATTACTGACACCTTAAGATCCAAAGGATGGAAAATGATCTTCACAGACGGATCCAAAACACAATACAGTACATCGTTTGCATCGACATACGAAGATGGTTCCCTCCTGTCCATAGGAATTCTGGATAAAGCTGCTTCTATATTTACCGCCGAAGCAACGGCTATTCTAAAAACTGCTAAAATTTTAACACAACTACGCGGCCACTTTGTGATTTGCTCCGACAGTCTTGCAGTCCTGCATGCGATCCAAAACCCCAATAACAGTACCGTCATTGTAAGCAAAATAAGAGATCATCTCAACAAATTTCCCAACAAACTGAAGCTTATGTGGGTTCCTGGTCACGCCGGAATATTCGGTAACGAACAAGCTGATAAAGCAGCAAACTCTGCTCATTCTTCCCCAGTCAACTCCATTCTTACACTGACAAAACTCGACCTACTACGTGAAGTAAACCGAAAAATCAAGGCAAACAAACTTGATGACTGGAACAACTACCATCACTTCTACAGATGCATCAACCCGGATAGATCTCAACCTCTCTACCCTACCTCTACTTCAAGACAGATGAACACTACTCTGGTTAGACTACGACTAGGGCACACAATTCTCACTCATCAACACCTCCTAAAAAAAGAAACACCCGCAACTTGTGCAGGCTGCCAAGCGGTTCTGGATGTTAAACACATTCTAGGAATTGGCGATTGCAGATACTCTACTTCAAATACCAGCTTTTCCAACACAAACTCGTCAGCCACAGAGATCTTAGGAAACTTCGATCCAGAAAACATCAGAAAATTATACAACTTCATAAACCTACACAATTTTAAAATTTAATTATATAAAATTACTAACATTCCTTAGTTAATAACAATTCACTTACATATATACCCTATTGTTTCTAAAGAGTCAGAAGCCTCAGCAGCTAAGTCTCTTACAAATATTAGCATGTAAATTTTTAATTTATTGTTAATAAATTTTAATAATAATAATAATAATAGAAAGTGCCATAATGCAGATATAAAGACGAACATGTTACTCTTTATAGAGAAACTGTCCTCTCTACTCTACTCTACTCTCTACTCTTCTTCAAATGTGCAGAGATGAAGATGATTGTAAATCCAACACAATGATGTTTTGACCCATTGAAATCAGGTTTGCTTTATTTTCTAATTGAAGCTTAAAATAATAAATAATAATAGCTCAGAGGTCATTTTCAAAATTCTTTATTGATTTTTTAGTATTATGAAATTCCCTTGTATTTTTGTTGCAGTGCACTCCTTTCAATTGTGGTTACCACTTTAATTTAACGAAGTTGAAGAAAAGGAAAATTAAGGTTGACATTTCGACACGTAAAAATGGAAATGGAACCGGCTTTTAAAAAGAGAAATGGAAAACCTGTTTAACTTTGAAATTTATATATTTCGAAAAATGTATCTGTCTCACTTATGCAACAGGGCTATTGACAAGCGGTATGTGAAACGAAATAATTCTATGTTATTTTGATTTTCCGTTTTTCTGGTTTTCTACCTGCAACCAGTTTTACCACTACTTAATTATTTTTGTTATTATTTTTTTTAGTAATACTTTTTTATTCAAGTATTAAAAATAATCCGAGTTTTGGGATGCAAACTATCATTTCTTGCTGTCGTCTTCGGCTATCTTCCCCGAACACTGTTTCCTCTTTACCACAAAAGAATATTTTTCGACACAGCGTGGTATGGCGCAATCGGAACAAGATTGATTTCGACAAAATACTACTACTTCTACTCTGTGGTCAATTAGTTCAAAGCAATTCAATAATGTAGCAACACAATGAATTCACGCAAGAAAGTGACACTATCAGTAAAAAGAAATTACATACATAGAAGTCACGTCTACAATGAGTTTAGATTTTTCTTTTGGCAAAATCAAAGCGTTCAATTCATTATCTACTTGGAAGTACTAAAAATTACTTTTCAATGCCCAAAGGAACGCACCTATGGTTAAATATCAGCCTTCAAAGCAGCGTTGCCGAAGTGCCTTTTTGACACGAAAATTTTATCATGGCACGGTGGCACGAAAAAATTCAATATGGCACGCTTTTTTTGTTTCCATTTTTTGCTTCAAATAAAGCGAATTTTGAAGAAATTTTGGGAAAATTGCTCCAAATGGAGGCCAGATGGAGGAAAAACTGGCAAAAACTCTTATTTTGTATAGAACAAAATATTTCTTCTAATTTTGTTTGTTGTATTTCACTCCACAATTGATTTATATTTTTTTTAACAACGAATTTTTGGTTTTTTCATATGGCACGAAAATGACACGATTTTTTAGAAAATGTGGCACGGAAATTTTTTTATAGGCGGCAACGCTGCTTCAAAGTGTTTGTATATCTACTTTAGTTTAATAAGTGGCAGCCCTGTTTTCGACATACCCATTCTATGTTTTCTTTCCTTGCTTTGAGAGATTTCTACCACGACGTTCTTTCCTGTTCTTTCATTTGCTGCTTGCTCATTTAAATTAAATTCAGTTTTTCATTAAATCTTCTTCATCCGTTGTTGCTAATTTTTGTGTACTGTGAAAGTGCAAGTCGAGATAAAATCAATTATTTAAAATATTTTAAAACACCGCTAGTTATTTTTACGTCAACTAATTAATTATATGTGATCTAAAATGAGTTTTGTGTCAATATAAAAACTTCATAAGGTAAGAATAATTTATGCCTCAAAAATTAATTTTCTAATCCATCGGTTGAGATGAAAAAAAAATCTTTATTCTGTCTTTGATCTCCTGCGAACGAGATACTGGAATTTTATTGGCGGCGGCGATGTTTTTTTTTTTTTTTGGCGCAATTGTTGCATATACCGTAAGCGAGAGCAAGTGAGATGACCATCGAAATGTCGGCAATAATTTTCAATGTAGAGGGAGACACCGAGATTTTTTAGGTTTTTTTGCACTCTGTCTCTGATTCAGTCGAGTCGGACATCCAGAAACAAATTCAGTTATACATTTTTCAGAGTGGAATTTCTTCTATTTAATAAAAATTAATTTTAATAGTTTTAATGGTAAATTTATATTATCTGATAAAGATTTTTGTGATATGATAAACGAAAAATGGTTCATAATCCTAACGACGTATTCAATACCGAAAGATGTAAGTACGTACCTTTATCTTTTTTTTTATTCCTGGAGAAGCGTGATTTTTTCGCTATACTTGCCAATGCGGTGTCAATGCCTTTTGTGGACAATGCGCGCTCTGTACAAGGTTTCGCCCTGAAGCATGGCCGTCGTCATCGACATCATCTTTGTCGTGTCTTGCTATCTGAATCGACTAGCTGGCTGAATGGTTGGCCGTGGTCGACGACTCATCAGTTTGTTGGTAGGTAGTTTGTCTAGTTTTGAATGCCCGGCAGGCATTTTCATTGCCACGACCTACGACGACGACATCATCCGCAACAGAAGAAAACGTCACCCAATCTTTCATTTTCTATCTCTGGCTATAACTATTGCGGCAATCAGGTTTCCCGGTATGAGATGGTTAGATATTTTGTTCTTTCCCTTTGGATCTAACAAAACCAAATTCATACAAAACGACGTTTTCGTCATCAACTTGTTTTCTTGCCGCATAAGGTATTCTATGCCAAAATGTGCTCTGAAAGAATTTCTAAAACAAACTCAAATCGAACTGCTTGGTTGAAAGTCTGTAGTCTACCCTCATAAAAAAGTGTGCCATAATAAGAGAGGAGGATGGTCACGGTAAGCGTCGTCGTTCTAGTGCAAAATTGCATTGCCGTGTGACTTAAGCCGAAAATTTAAAGGAAATTTCATAAAAAATATTTTACTCACCGATACGCAATAATTTTATTAATACAAATGTTTTAACTGTTGTATTGAAAAGTAAACTAAACAAAGAATTTTTTTTATTTGTTTAGTAGTGAATGTCACAAAAATAACAAATCAAATCAGAAACTCATACTCTCATGTATCTATACTTATTTTGAAACGTATACATATATTTATATGCTTAATTGTATTACACGTTGTTTCAATTATACTTTCTGAACCATAGATTTTAAATATAATAAATACTCGTATTACTTACTTATGTTGTTGCCGTAGAAGATAATCATCAGTATAAGCATTTAACCAATTTTTGTATACCTACCTTACCAAGATACAATACAAATATACATACGTGAAGAAAGAGCGTAGTTCTTAAAAAAGTTGTTACAAATCATTTGAAAATTATTATTTTTTTTATAGATTTGTATTTATTTAAATTTTGACTTGGTTTTGGGAAATTTGTTTGAAAAAAGTTAACAAACAGGCTTAATGAAAAGGTTTAAGGAATTCTCTTTTTAAAAATTGTGTGAAAATGAATAAAACACTGGAACACTCGTGTTTAATATTTTGTACTGTTTACTTTTTTCGCCCGGTGCACTCCATTTCCATACAAGATGCAAATGAAACTTGTTAGCGAAGGTCTTGGAGACTTTTATTCCCTTGGCTTCTATTCAATTTGACCATTTTGACTAAAAAGGGTGCTATAAATATACATACAGTCGTATTTATTAGATTTTTGTCTACTTAGACACTGTCTAACTATTTTCAGATTGGTGGAAATATGCTTTATTTAATAAAAAAAATATTATATTATTCACGGTTTAGACAATCTACTCTTGTGTCTATGTAAGGCATCTATAAGACAACAATAAACAAGGTTTTTTAACACATTTTCGAAAGTTGGACAGTTGTCTAAAGTTAGACAACGTTTATAAATAAGACCAATAATGTTTTGCTTTGTGTCTAAACGATAGTAAAATATTTATAAATATAATTAGACGTTTAAAGTGTTGCCACATCTAGACAGACGCTCCCAAGAATTTAGTTTTTGGTGTCACGAATAAAACTTTCCTGAGAATATTTTTCACCTTTAGAAATTCCGAACGTGAATTAAGTTTCGATTGTTTGCATGAATTATATTTTTCAAGGGAGTTTCAGTGTCATTTCGGGGGAATAAAATATTCCGGTGAATTACACGTACATATTCAAAGATCGGTCTCCCTATTTCGTTAGTTTGGTTCATAAGATTTAGGGCCAGTTTCACAGTACACACTTAACTATATAAGTGGCACTTATGTTTCCCATATTAGCACTTACAGGGTCTGTCTGAGTAAGTGATACTTAAGGGGCCAAGAAATGAAACTTAAGCTTGACTTATTCAGGTGAATTTACACTGATATTTTGCATTAGTTTTTTATATTCAGCACTTAAGTGCCACTTAATTTGACAGTGAAACTGGGCCTTAATCTTTCTGTATCCAAAAATTGCTGATGTTTCGCAACTGAATAATTTTACGGCTCGACCCCAGCCTAAAGGACAAGACCCTTAGATAAACTGCTCCAAATATGTCGTTAGTAGACCAAATAATGTTTTTACTAAGGTGATTAAAAAAAAAAAAAAAAAAAACCTCGAAATTCCATCATTAATCCGTATACCCTTACCATAATTGATTTTGATTAGCGAATTCAATCTAAGCTTTATAGTTTCAATCTCAACTTTAAAGTATTGGCAAAAATTCGTAAAAATTGGAAAAAATGTGTAAACGTTCGTATTGTTTCCATCAATGTTTGCGCATGGAATAAACGCGACAGCAAGGCGAACTTTGTTTTCATTACATCGACAATATCCTAAGGCTATCTAAGAATATAATATGACAAAATTTACAGAAGCATGATTATTTCATTAATATTAAATTTATGTAATTTTAACATTGCCCATTGAATTACTTTGGTTTAATTATAGGATTTTAAAATTCAACCCTCGTTCAAACATTTATTTTTCTTATTTAAAGTAAAAAAAAAAGCTTATCAGCTTTAGCAGCATAACTAAACAAAGTTTTGTTGGTTGTCAGGAGCAATAGGTATACCCTCACCTGAATTTTCACAAATAATAAATCGATTCTCTGTTGCTTTTGCTTTGTCCTCAAAATTCGCAACCTATTAATATTTTCCTCCTTTATTTTAATATAATAGGTATGTACATGAACATTTTGTGTATACTAAATAAAAATAGATAATTTTGTATAATTGAAAATGGAAAGTTCAACACAACACTGAGAAACAAATATTTCAAACATCCATGTAGAGAAATGTCTCAAACTCTTCTTCTCAATCTGTCAAGAATTTCTTAAACTATGATTAGTCAAGAGCGTTGTCCAAATACATTGGGATGAGTATTTATTGAAGGCATCAAATACAAAAAAAAAAAAAAACAATGAATTCTTCTCAGTTTTGTTACAAAAGTCATGCTCACTTTTCTTTTTCTTCTTATCTTTTCGGACAGTCTCTTCTTACTTTAATTCCCCTCCACACCTGTGCTATCGATATATCTCTTTAAAAAGGGAAAGAAATGATGCTTTAGCATCCTTCTTCCACTCATTTGATCTGTTACTATTATATCGAAAATTATTATGTTACAACTTTCATACCTAGTTTACAAAAGTGAAGTTGGAAAAATTATGTTTTGAAAATTTCGACTTGTTATTTAAAAAATTGTTCATTTCTGTTAAAATATGTATAAAGTATTTTAATATAACTAAATCTGCAATAGAAAAGTATACTACCACCAGATTGGGTTATAGTACGCTTGTGCATTCGAAATCGACGAGAGCGGAAAAAAGTGACATTGGATTGGATTATTATTATTTTTCTCCTTTTTGGCTATTCTTCCTCCTCGTTGTCGGTTGTCGGTTGTTTTTTTTTTTTTTTTTTTCGTTCTCGTGTTTTTAAAACTTGAAATGCAGGAATATATAGAAAAAAAAATATACACATCGAGGTGATAGTACTCGTTGGCGGCAGCAGCCGCCGCATATTCATTTCGATAGGAAGGAGATACTTTGGGCTCTCCGGCTTTAGCAGCAACACATCATTGGAGCCGGTGAATCTTCGTCTCGTGAAAATCAGTCTTGATCCGGAGGTTATTTTATTTAATTCATTTTTGTTCCTTTACTTTTCTCACTCTTGCCTCCCAGTCGTCTGTCTCCTGCGCTGTGAACACAGGAATCTCCACAGTACCTATATGATTGCAATGTGGATTGTGGATGTGACGTGGTTGGTTGGTTGGTTGGTTTTGGTTCTGGTTTCCCAGTAGTAGACATTCGACGAGGACACGCGACGTGCACTGTGCTGCGTTGCAAGTTGTTTAAAAAGATGTAGAAATACAAAAAAAAGAAAAGAGGAACTTCAAAGCCAGTCCACCACACCAGCCTCCTTGGAAAATTGTGTCTCGCGCGAGAAAAGTTTTTGTCGGTTGCTATGTGGATTTTTTTTTCATGTCGGTAGAATACTCGTTTTGCGCGGCGTATTGGAGGCACGAAATTTTGCAAAAAAAAAAAAATGGCGAAAATTTTATAAAAAGTGCGTTAAACAGTGGAAAAAAAATTTCCATACAATGTAAGGTAACCTAAACTGGCTAGCATCGCAAAAAGAAAACTGGGCTGCTCCACGCCGCAAGACAATGCAATTTATCACACATATTCGCAGACAAAGCGCTCCCACGTATATTTCTTTTTTTTTAAATATATTTTTAGTGGCCTGTTGAGCAAACTTGTCTAGAAAGCGGTAGTAAAATTGTGTAGATACATGCTTTGTCTATATTCTTGGACTATCTTTTTGAAATGGTTATTTTTTGTGTTTCGTAGTCGTTCCCCGTGTTAACAACCCCATTTTTCTATGTTCTCTCACTTTGGTGCTCATCAAACAGACTGTAATGCGCATTCCGGAAAGGATACTCACATTATTTTATATCTTTTGTCTATTCCAGAGATATCAGAAGAAATATTCATCACCATCATCATCATCTGTATCAATGCGGTGCCCGTAAGATAAAGTTTAGTTGGTAGTACGCGTCTACATTCAGAAGAAGAAGAAGAAGAAGAAGAAGAGCTGCTTAAATAATAAAATGCGCTAAGTTTTCTCGTTGGAAAATAATTGTTTGTTATAAGTGTATTGAATGATATCGAGACGATTACAATCGCCAAGGATACGACGAAGACGCCGACGACCAACATTTTTCATTGATAAATCTACAACGAGGAGAAAAAACCAAATTATCCATAAATAATGTCGTCCTGCACACAAAATGGCAGTAATCGCGAATTTGTCGAAGGCTGGACACTTGCGCAAACTCTCGGTGAAGGTGCTTATGGCGAGTAAGTACACAAAGAACAAACATTAAAAAATCCAAGTCTATAGCTGGTATTTTATATCT
Organism: Epistrophe eligans; assembly: GCA_951394125.1. Lineage (NCBI taxonomy): Eukaryota > Metazoa > Arthropoda > Insecta > Diptera > Syrphidae > Epistrophe > Epistrophe eligans. Next base: position 28,961,065 of record OX596030.1, read on the forward strand.
GAAATTAAAAAAAAAAAAAAAAAAACTTCCCTATTCTTGTTGCATTTATCCTACCTACCCTACCTTACCTTTAATCATCCCACGTTCATCTTTGCACCATCTACCACCACCCTTGCGCAGGACCAAACTCTCATGCCGCTCTCATTTGCCTGCAAAAAAAAAAAAAACAATAATCCACTCGTTATTTTTTTTTCTAATCTCCCCCTTCGTTTCATAATAATCTTTGGAATTTTTTTTTGTTTGTCTAAAAAAAAAAGAAGAAACTCCCTAAAAAAGTGTTAAATAAAATATAAATATTAACTTTCTTTGGTTTGACAACTTTATTACTTTTATTTCAAATTCCTTTTTGGTTTATATATTTTTTTTTTTTTGGAATAGTGACTTCCCAACTGTCTAGTTATTAGCCTGTCGTATTACCCAAGAAATTTCCATGTTATGTAGCCGGAAAAAAAAAACTTGGAAAGTTCCTAAGCACATCAATTTGAATGATCTCAAATAATGTTTTTATAATATTCTATTTGAAGGTATTATCTACTTTGTGACGTCAATAGGGTTTGTCTGCATATTTTCTATTATTATGTATGTATGTCCTGCCTTACATTTTTGTATACATTTTATAAGTATAAAAGTGTATTAATATGAACATGTGTGCAAAATAATATTTAAATTTAAACTAACAAAGAGATCTTTTCAAAATATAACTCTATTGTTAAAAATCATATTAAAAAAACCACGGATTCTGGAGTCATCATAAATAGAATGTTTTTTTTATATATTTGTTTCTGCGTATTTTAATTAAATTTGAGTTTTAAATTACCAAAATTATGCAGTTGTGAATTTTAAATATTTATTTAACGCGGATTGGTGCAAAGAACGTGTTCCAGGAATATTTATTTAAAAAAAAAAATGTTTAGTAGTACTTTTCTTACAGAGACGGTTTTGGGCTTAAATTGAAGAAAATTTAAATGCCTTGAAATCGTAGAGCAAAGTTACAATCGAAAACTGGGACATTGGGATTGAAATCGCAAATAACTTAAAAAGCGCCAAAATTGCGTTTTTTTTTTTTTGGATTTTTGCAAATGTTGCGTGTGTTAGAAGTCGAAAACTTCATAAGGCTAATGTCATATAATCAGCAGAAAATCAGAGCTACCGGATTTGAGGCAAGGTCACCTCCTTTTACCCGACAAGGTTATACTGTATTGAAAGAATAGTGCGGTAAATTTCGTCATTTTTTTTTTTCAAAAACTAAAAAACATTTTAGCATCAGGTTTTCAGTGTTTGATTATAAATTAATAAGAGAATTTAATATTTAAAACCAAAGTATTACTTATTCACGTTAAATTTTGAAAAAAAAAAAAATAGTTTAGAAACAAAATGCGTAATTTTAGAGCGATCTGCGTGCTAGGATTTTAAGAAAAAAAAACTGTCGATTGAATCACAAACCCCATCAATTCTTAGTTACAGTATTGTGAGTAAAATAAAATTATCCTGAATTCTGTTCAATTTTTCATTGCGTCATTATGTGTAAAATAAAATTTAGCTGAATTCGAGGGCATTTCCCGTTCTGGAAATATTCGAGGCAAAATATTTAACCGCTAATTGAATTTTTATGAAAAACTTTTCTGCACTTTTATGACTTTATTATCTATAAAAAATAACATTATTATTCGAAACCGATATCTCTATTCGTTCTTGAAATACGGTGAACGAAAGAATGTATCATGAATGTACATATACACACATATACAGACATCTGTATAAAAACGATGGATTTGTATTCTTGGGACCTCGAAACGTTTGGTATGTGTCAAAATTTTCGATTCGACAAATTGGAGCAATTACAATCAGCTTTATTATGAGCTTCAACCGAACAATATTTCATCTAAATAATTTTTGTTTGCTTGGTATTTTAAAAACTATTGTGAGTTTTGCCCGAACAGAATTTCGTTCGCCTACTAAAAATAAGTGAACATTGCTGTCAATGGCATTACATTCCGCTCGAAATGAATGTTTACAATAAGAGTAATTTTTCAAACATGAAATTTCGGGTGAAACTCCCAATAGTCAAAAAGTGAAATGTCTCAATTTTCCGGGTGGAATTTTGTTCGTGTGAAACTCACAATAAGTTTGAACAATTAACTGTCAACTAAATTGAGATTAACACCAATCTTGTACTAAATCGAATTGAAATCGATTTTCAATGAAATTTTGAAAACTTCACAATTACTTCGAACTGTCAAAATAATTGAAGGTGCATTCATTTTTAATAGATTTGAAAAGTGAAATTTAACTAAAAATGGTTGCAATGTTATTAACATTTTTAAACGGAAAAAAAGACGGGGTCCATTTAAATTTAAATGAGAGTGAATAATTAAGCTTATGGGGAATCTCTCAGAATATTTTATTTTGCAATCGTGAAATCTCCTCCGAAACAAATTTTCGTCAAACAAAAAATCCAATGAAATGACAGCCAATTTATTGTCAATACAAAAAACTGGATATTAATGGTGTGTTTATTTCTAAACTTTTATTCAGCCTTATTCTGAGTTTCACCCAAATAACATTTCGCCCAGAAAATTTGACATTGCACTGTTCGCCTATTGTGAGTTTCACCCGAAACTTCTTTTTCAAAAAATTCCCCTTATTGTGATTATTCATTTTGGGCCAAATGTAATGTAAAAAAAAATTTAAGGTGAAATTTTTTTAGTGAAACTCACAATAATTACTCTGCACCTATTCATCACATCAGAAAAGATGCACATCGCCGGGCGTACAGCACTGTCAGTCGTCAGGTGTATAGTTTGATGCATTTAGTTAACATTTTGGTGAAATGTCAATGTCATCAAATGCTAAAATGGTGTGAAATCGATTGAAAATGTTCTATAACGTGACGCTTCTTGTGCAAAAGGCTAACAGTTGTGGAATCGTGTCGCTACATGGCGATTCTTCTACGCATCTATGAACAGACGGTTCGTGTGCAGAAGGCATAAACAATCATTTTGACACAAAATCAAGGTGATACATTTCTTTAAAACTGCAGTTTCGTCTGTCCGCAGAAAAAAAAAACAACTTCATGAAATTAAATAATACAGTTTCCCATTTTGGTAACCTCCTAAATCATCTCTGTCTCAAAGAAATTTCAAATTTGCATACCGCAAATCAGTCCTCCGCTAAGCAATAATGTTTAACAATTTTTTTGTGAAGACTGACAATTAAAACGATCGAAAATCGAATCAAATTAATAATAAAACGATCGATCTAAATAAAATACTACTTTAAATTAAATGGCAAATGAATTTAAGATTTTTCGTTAAGGGAAACAATGAAATGCGAATCGACAAATAACTCACAGCTTGGTCCCATGCACTTCCGTTAAAAATATCTTCTCTGTATACATATTTTTCTCCTTGAATACAAACAAGTATAAAAGATTCAAATTTTATCATGCTAAAAACAGTTACTATATCTCTAAAATCATATACATTATTTAGTTGTCATTAGAGATAATGAAGTTAATATTAAACAAGAGATTATGGAAGCATGCCCTCGAGTTGCATTTAAAGTTACGTGTTTTTTTTTTTTTTTGCAGTTCTTTGCAGATTTTGGTTTGAGAAACAGTGTCACGATTATCCTTCATATCAAATACCAACCCTTGTTAACTATTTGATTTTTCTCCATTTATTCAATTTTTTGTGTTAACTAATTCCCCTTTTGCGCATCTCATCTCATTTTATTTTCTCTCTTTTTTTCTCTCTCTTTTAATTTTTTTTCTTTAGAGTTAAATTGTTGATAAATCGACAAACCGGCGAAGCTGTTGCTATGAAAATGGTAGATTTAAAAAAGCATCCGGATGCTGTGCTATCCGTGCGAAAGGAAGTTTGCATACAAAAAATTCTTCAGGATCCGCACATTTTGCGTTATTTTGGCAAACGTTCGCAAGGTGATATCGAGTATATATTTTTGGAGTATGCTGCTGGTGGTGAACTCTTTGATCGAATCGGTAAGTAAAAAGGAAACACACATATGTACCTACCTCAAAGTAGCCATTCTTTGAATTAATTAAAGAAATAAATTTACATTAAAGTGCATTTGAAGTCTTCTCATGTGTGTTCTTTTTTTTTTTTTGTTAACCTCAAATAAGCAAATGTGTATTTTATTTTAAATATATTCCAATTGCCATCATCACCATCGGGTTTGGTTTTTTGCATTTTCACCGTCTCTTGTTTATTTTAATATCGATTTTAACTCCCACACCATCATCATCATCATCGTCGTCGTCGTCGTCGTCTTTGCTGCCGAAAAACTGAATTCTAGGCTTTCTACTACTCTACACTACCACGACAACCAACATCGGCGACCCAACCGACCGACCACCTATCGTGTTTGATATATTATTTCACTCGCTCCGCCTTTTGAATTTAAACCCCGTGAGTGTAAGGATGAATGTGTGTGCGAGTAGTAGCAGCGAGTGCTTTTTTTTATTTTGTTTTATTATATTTTTTTCTCATTGTCCGATTGTTTTTTCGTCTAGCTATTTGCAATTAATATTGTGATTTATGTACATTTCATCTCGATTTCATTGTTTCCCTGTCGTCAATGTATTAATCGTACTTAGGGTACTTAGAGCACAGATGAATGAATGGCGGCGGATGGGGTGGATGCGAAATGTGAGGAATGGGCAACATCTGAACGGGAATAAACACAAACAAACAAAAAACTCTTTCTTCCCCTAAAACACGGAGGCAATACAATGCAATACACACAGCAGGCCACAGACAATTTCAATATTAGAAAATATTTTATCACCTACAGAGTATAGATAAAAATCTATACAGTTTTTTGAGCCTTCATGACTGATTCTAGTCTCCAGGATTAACTTCTGTATTTATTTTATTTCCAGGTATTGATGCAAAAGAAAAGTAGCGCAAAAAGAAATATTTTAAAGAAGAGAAATAAATTTCTGTGTATCTACATTTTAATATACCGATTTGTTAAGAATGAAAGGAAAATTACTTTATTATTACAACATACATTTCTATATTTATGAACACGAAGGTCGAGCTGAGAATAGAGGGTAGTTGTTGATGTGTGATTGTTATTCATGCGTACGTACGCGACTGCAATGCAGCTTCATTATTGCTGTTATTTTTCTTTTTAATTATTGGTACATATTGCTTTAGGAAATTTACAAATAAAAGGACTAATGTTTGATATTGATTTTTAAAATATAAAGTCTGAAAATATTATTTTTGGTAGCAAAAGAAGTTTTTTTTTATAATAAAAAATTTTATGTAGGTACATTACATACTACTTAAATTATGTTCGACTTAACCACTTTTAAGTTTAGGTTTTAGTTTGTTGCAAAGCAATGTGTGTCACTTAGCGTTTATGTTGAACATAAACAGTTAAGTTTCGTATTAGCAAATGGGCTTAAAAGACTTAAAATTTTAATTAGACTTGTTGATTTAATTGATATTGATTTAAAATATTTCTATATAGTACATATGTATGTACATATATAGTACCTACTATGTGGCAAGTTATGGATTCGTAAAAAAAAAATGGAACTCGAGATTTTGATCAAACTTGACATAACGATGATAGCGAAGTCGAAAAAAGTAGGTCTCGCAATTATGTCTGTCTGTCCTGTCCTTTCGGCTGCAGCCTATAAGGGTTAGGACGATTTGGCTCTAGCGTTTTTGGGCATTCCCCCGATAAGTTTATTTTATTTTTTAGACCAAAATAACGGTACCTGCCGTACAAATTTTGCTGTACCAAATTATGAAATATTATTTTTCGCAAAAACATGCCCAAACAAAAAAAGGCTACCATTTTATAAAAAAAATCGCAAAAATGGTTATAAATGGTACCACCCATAGATCCATTTTTTTGTATTCAATTTTCTCAAAAACGGCTCAACTGATTTTGACCAATTTTTTTTATAGAAAACTTTTCAAACGTTTTAAACAAAATTTTCAAAATTTTTTAATTCCACATAAATATAGGTTTGAAAATGGAGTATTAATTTTTTTTAATGTTTTCAAAATTTTATATCTAAAAAATTAATTTTTTAAAAAACCGCTCCAATGATTTTTTGTCATCAATTGAGATTTGGGCAAGAAATCAGGTGGTGTACTTTCCGTTTGTGTCACTACACTTTCAGAAGTTGTTTAATCATATTATTTTAAAATATATTAGCGCAAAATTTTAAACGATTTAGTACGATGTTAAAGCCATTTTATCAAAGTAAAAAATGCTTTAACATCGTACTAAATCGTTTAAAATTTTGCGCTATTGATTTTTAACAGTATTTTAGTCTAAAGTTTCATGCATATGTGTATATGCAACACTGTGCTAATTTGTTCATATTTATGTACTGACATAATACTACCTTAAAACAACAGTATGATCGCACATAAGAGCAAGTTCGTGCGACCAGTCGTGTATTTTATTAACCAAACCAATCATATAAGTAAGATTGCAGTGCCGACGGTTTTTGAGAACTTCAAGAGGCACAAATGATCAATTCGTGCTTCAAAAGTATTTTTATATATTTTCTTCACTTCCATTATAAAAAAAAAATTACACGTATTTATTTACTCACTTTAATGTTAAACCTCTGTGTAAACTTCCAAACATGACACTACAAAATTCACTTTTTCTGTGGTGAGTTTTGAGAATACGACAAATTGTGACTTTTCACAAGGGAGAAAATCCGGCTGTAAGTTAAATAAATAATTATTCAAAAAACAATAAGTAAGGAATTATTTAAATTCGTCAATTTAATTCTAAAATGTCTTACTTGTACACCGAATTGTAATAAAATTGATTTGAATCTTCTCATAACTTAAATGAAATGAAATCGGACCAATGTTCAAATATTCAGTATTTCTGCCATAAAGATCTTTAAAGTCCTTCTATATGTAATTCCTTAAGAAAAAAATTTTACTCAAATCCATCGTTAGCTGCTGAATCCAATGAATCGCCTCATTTTATATAGTTGGTGGAACGTATTCACAAAATTGTAAATAAACTTGTTGATTTAGGGTGTGGCTCATCTATGAAGTATATCTGGTGAAAGAAGAAAAGCTGCATTCAAGGGTCCTTTTATAAAGCCGTTCAAACGACTGCGGAAGGCTAATAATGACTATGATCGTAATAATAATGTGATTCATTGAAGCACGTACAACCACTTAATTGTGCATTCACTGTACTTTAGCTTTAGTCGGACGAACATGATGACACTCTTTGAGATTCTTCTTGGTGTGCTTTGCTGCAAGAGCAGGAGTAGAAATTTAATGAGTTGCACTGTTGCATGAATTACACTGAATGATGATGTTTCTTTTTGTAAATTGTTTTTTTTTTTTTTTCTTTTCTATTTCGTTTATTTTAAAAAATAGAATTGAAGTAAGTTCAAGGTTGACGATAAATATGTTTTGTTAGGGCGTCAAGTTTGTAAAACATTGATTTTCAATTTGCTTTCTAGATGGAAAATTAACCCGAATGGTTAATTAATAAATACACTATTGATTGTGATAAATGACACTACAATATATGTACATACTCAACTCATTAATTAGAATAATGCTTTGCGAGGAAACTTAAAACATCAATTATTTTTTTTTTTTATATTTTCTTCCTTTCTGCAGAGCCTGATATCGGTATGCCACAGCATGAAGCACAAAGGTATTTCACACAACTACTATCTGGGGTGCAGTATTTGCATTCAAGAGGCGTTGCCCATCGTGACCTGAAACCGGAGAATTTGCTTCTGGACGAACATGACAACATCAAGATCTCAGACTTCGGAATGGCGACCATGTTTAGGTATTAGGTACACCAAACAATTAATCTCAATTGAGCTTGTTAAATTATACTAATATAAAGTTAAAACAAATTTGTCTTTCTACTTTCAATTTATGTAAAATGTAGAATGAAGGGCAAAGAACGACTACTGGACAAACGTTGCGGAACGCTGCCGTATGTTGCTCCTGAGGTGCTGGTCAAACCATATCATGCACAGCCCGCAGATATTTGGTCGTGTGGTGTTATCCTTGTCACAATGCTGGCTGGTGGTTAGTAATAAAAATACGCACCTATATTTATTTTTTTGCATATTTTGAATGCTTTTGTTTATTTTTGAAACTCAATTAATTAACAATCAATCACCATTATTAACTTTCTGGCACTATTTACTGTTTTGTTTTTGCATTTTTTACCTGATTTATTTGCGTGTGTGACGTACGTACATACATATGTACATACATTATACCTTATATGTTTGATTTTATTATTTTTTTTATTTAAATAAAATATTTTTCATTGAACATTTTTGCTGAGTCTTTGGTATTCTAGCTGTAGATTTTATATTTGCAAGCATCTAAAGCTTTTATACCAAAGCTCCAGCTTAAATTGCTTGCTGCACATTTTTATTTAATTTCATTTTAATTTGCTCTGCAATGTTAATATTTAATACTTTTTTTTTTTTGTATAATATAAAAATATTTAAAATTTATCTTGAATTAAATCTTATGCACGAGATGAACTCGATTTATTTCATTGAAATTATATTGCAACAAATATTGTATACATACTACATAATTATAAGAATTTTCGTGATTGTGATATTACTTGTTTCAATTCTAAGAAGTGCAATCATAATGATTTGCAATTTCATTAGAGAGCTATTTATGCAAACACTCTTTTAAGATATAAGTAAATTTTTATTTATTGATAAGTTTGATTTTTTTTAAAGCTTTATTGAAATTTAACTGGTGGCAAAAAAGAACGCTTTGCATTAAGTATTATGAACAAATTTGTACCAAAGCTAAGGGACATTCACTCTGAAAGCATTAATTTCTACTTACTTGTTGTTGGTCGGCAGGAAGCCAAAATTTTTTGGCCAATCCGAACAGGTAACATAAGAGCACTTAATCATGAAATGATATACTCTTGGAGCATTTGTTACTTCCTGGCAATTGGATATACCCATGAAAAAAAAAAAACGTTTCTTTTTGTGGAAAAGATGGTATTCGATCTCAGAAAACCGGTGTGGCAACCCAAAGCATTTACCATTACCCAAAGGGGGGTAAAAGCCATGTTTTGCAAACGGGGCTGAATACTTTACGAAGAATCATCCGATTCCGATAAAGCCCATGCCTCAGCGCCGCTAAGTAGATCTGCTATGATCATGGTCTTATGTGGGCCTTTTAACATACTAATTTACAATATTAGACACGCATTTCATTGTACAATGTTGCGGCACAAAATATGTACATCAGGTAATAATATTGCTCAATATCAAGCATTGCGAAGTAGTATTGATCTTGAAAGGGTGTATTGGTTTATTATTGCGGATAACGCAATATTTTGGGATTTAATATTTATTGAAAGTCGCAAAAATGATTGTCAATGATTTACTTCACGTCGTTTATAAATCATATACATACATACATATGTAAATACATATACAACGATGTTCAAAATAAAAAGAGTTTGTCGAAAGTCCAGCTGGTAGAGACATGGACTGTATAAAAAACACCCTTTCTTTCTTCAGAGATTGAAAAAAAAAAAACAGCCAAATTCTTCAACTTGAATTTGCTAGACAAAAAAATAATTATTACATGATGTACATTTTCATAGTAACCTAAAAATTTCTCGAATTGGAAATATAAGATTGGAAAAATACAAAATTAAAGATTATTTCTTACTGCCATATTATTTACTTGATACATCCAGGGCCCTATTTCATAAAAATTGACAGGTGACAATTCTACAAATTTGTCACACTTGTCTGATAAATCTGTATTTGCATTTTGTTTCAATTTGCATCGTTTCTCGACCGATTTCTTCGACGTTAGAAATAACATAACGCTGGCACTCTTTCAATTTTAAAATGTCACAGTTTACCGGCGACGTATTACACGGAGATCCAACTGAGAATAGTCATCAGTTTCACTTGAAAATATATTGTTTATCATTTTAGATCAACTACTGCCTTTTCACTGTCAACACTTGACCGTAACTGACTTTCCTGTCGCAATTGTCAATTAAATACTGACAAATATGTAAATTGTAATTTTTTTTTTTTCATTTCATAAAAGAATTGTCAGTACAAATTTGTCGGAAAATTCCTGCCAATTGTGAAAAATACTTGACAATTTATTTTCTACAAAATTGTAAAATTGTTTATGGAACAGATTTTGACAATTGTCAAGTTGTTAATCAACTAATTGTCACCTGTCGCAATTGTCAATGTTTATGAAATAGGGCCCAGATTTAAATTTAAATCTGGATTCTGGATGCATTTACATCCAGTGAATAATATGTCGTTAGAATTGTAGATTTGAATATCTTAAAAAAAACAAAAGTTTATTAAACAATTCTGACGAGTTCAGGACATCAAAAACCTTCTCGACAAATATATTCTGTTTTTAAAAACCGAAATTTTGTTGACATTGTATACTGAATGTGTAATGAACAAAGAATATTATTAATTAATCGTAAAACCATATCTTAATTTTGTTATTATTTTAAAATTCTCTTAATATATAAAATAAACTTAATATGAACACACTTATAAACGTTTCTACTCTTTTCCAGAACTTCCTTGGGACCAGCCTTCAGCCAATTGTCAAGAGTTCGTCAATTGGAAAGAAAATGACCAATGGACAACAAAAACACCTTGGAGTAAATTAGACACACTAGCTATATCATTGCTACGCAAGGTACTAGCCGTTCAACCCGCCCATAGAATAAATTTAGACAAAATTTTGGATCACAAATGGTGCAACATGCAATTTATTGATTGTGGTAAGAATAATTTTATTTTTATTATTTTTAATATAATAATTTTTGGCTTTATAAAATTAAACATAAATAATTCCTAACTTCGGTGATATTTGTTCAGGTACTTAGTGACTCTCAGTGGGTTTAATAAAAATTCTGAGAGTAACTTTGTGCCTAAATAAAAGTTACCGCCTTCAAAAGCACATTGATTGTAAAAAGAGTGCAAATAATTTGTTTTCGTTTTCAAATGTTTACCGAAATGTTAACAACAGGAAAAAGTACTAATCAATTAACCAAGTTATTTTTTGTGTCAGTTGATATGTATTGCAATAATCGGGATCGCATTTCACATAATACAAAGTATGGGTGTTTTTGTGTATCACTTAAGAATCTTCTTAAAAAAAAAAACAAAGCATATTTATTGATTTCACGCCGATTTTCATTGCTTTGGCGCTTTAGCTGTATGATAGATTGTTTACTTCATAAAGCTAGATTACCAAAGCATTGAAGGTTTCGCATTTCCATCAAAATTAATATCTGCTAATCCACCAATCATTTCATTCTTATGTCGTTGTTAGTTGTAACCACCTTCGTCGTCGACGCACTAACTACGAATGTTAATTGCTCATTTTTAATGTTTCTTTACATTTAAATTGTTCTTAGTTTCTCTTTGCAGTGTTTTTTTTTCATTTTTTTTTTTTTGTTTGCCGCATTTTGTGATGTGTTTATTTTTTTTTTGTTGCTGCATATTTTAATGATTTACCTTTATTCGCTTTTATTTGGTCTTTGGTGATTTTAGCTGTATGGTTAGTTGACTTAGATTCCATAGAGCTTTATCACCAAAAACCAAATGATTGTGGTTTTTCGTTTTATCTTTATTAATTTTATTTTAAAATATATTTTTTTTAATTTTTACCGATAATTTAATATGTTTATGTATATCAACTCAACAGTGCACCTTCTAATATTTTTTTATTAAAATAAAATAAAATAAAATAAAATAAATTTTAAATTAATATTCACAGATTTGAAATCCCGCGATGTTACTGATGGCGATCTACGCTCACCAAAGTCCAAGCGACAGTGTTCCAGCTCAGATTTCTCACATCCTTTCGACGATTCTATATCGCGGGTTTACTGCTCTCAGCCAATGCCTACAATGAGGAATGATGTAGAAGCTGATATTGCGGCCGGAGGCGGTGGAATCAACCGTAGCACAAATAACAATTCCTCCTTCGAAGCCCGCAATGGATTCTGTTTCTCACAACCGGCTCTGCTTGATGATTTGATTCTGTGCACACAAATGAATCAGACACAATCGGCGAGTCAAAATGTATTCCAAAGACTAGTGCGACGCATGACAAGATTCTTCGTGACCACACAATGGGACGATACAATTCGAAGGCTTTTCACGACGCTTGACAAACTTGGTTATACACGAAAAATCAATGACGACAGTGTGGTAACAATATCGACGATCGATAGACGAAAATTGCGCCTGGTGTTTAAGGCGCACATCATCGAGATGGATGGCAAGATTTTGTTGGACTTCCGTTTGTCCAAAGGATGTGGATTAGAATTCAAAAGACGATTTATTAAAATCAAACAAATCCTAGAGGATATCGTGCTGAAGGGGCCAACGACGTGGCCAATAGCGATAGCAACTAACTCTGTGCCTTAGGTTGTGTTTATTTTTGTCTGTTTTAAAGTTAAGTTTCTCATAACTATACCATAACATGTATTATGTTTATAACTAATTTTTTTTTTTCAATTTACGTTTATTTTTGTTCTCCCTTTTTTATGAAGAAGAAGAGTAATTAGTTATAGGAAAATAAAAATAAAATTTGTAATCAAAATGATTTTGTTTTCTTTTTGTCAGTTTGCTGAAATGTGAGTGTGCGTGGCTTTTAAATTATTGTGGTTTATTGGTTGTGATTCCATTCATTCTTGCTTGTCGAGTGATTTCAAAAAGGTTTTTATAGATTTTTAGTAATTTCTTTGAAAATTGCAGATACGATTTATTCAGGGGTGGAATCGCGTAAGGCGATAGTTGATTGTCGCTTTTTTGATTGTCGGTTTTGATTATCAACTATTCGTTGCTCTGTGTAAATCGTTCGCCAAAAATTGTTTGTTCTTTGGAATAACTTACAATTCAGTCAAGAATTAAATGTCATTTTTGCATTTTTATAATTGTGTTGGTTTTAATTAATTATATTATTAAAAAACCAACCAATTTTAAGCCGACCGCATCAAACTTTTTATGAAAATGACATAAATGTATGAAAACGACACCTAAAAAGCTGTCGCTTAATATTAGTACAAAAAACGATTGTCGATTTGATAATCACCTTACATGGAGCAAAATTGTCGATTTTGATTATCAACTATCGCGTTAGCCGATTCCACCCCAGTCTTATTGTGAATTTCACCGGAAAATATTTCTCATTAAAATTTTTTGATCGCCCGAAATTAAGCTATTGTGAGTTTGGCCCGAACGAAATTTCGTTCTGTGGATGTTCACATTAAGGGGAATTTTTCGAGAATGAAATTTCGGGTGAAACTCAGAATAGGCGAAAAGTGAAATGTCAAATTTTACGGGTGGAATGTTGTTCGGGTGAAACTCACAATAATGTTGATTAGCACCTTTGCCAAAATTCATAAATCTATCAAACCAGCATTATTTTTTGTGTAACCTTTTCGCTATTGTAAACTTGCATCTAATGATGCTCAAACTTGAAGCAAACCAAAATTAAGAACCTTGATGGAATGCAATTGCATCGCAATGAAGCAAATATTTGATTTGCAAAAATTTACACGGAATTTCGTTCGTTGAATAATTGTTTTTGAAGTTCTTGTGAGAATCTAATTGCAAAAATTTTATTTTTAGCACAATTTATATGATTTTTGGGATTAATCGTTTTCCTCCGACGCGACGAGTAGCAGAACACGAAAATTTGTGGGAATGTTTAAAACTGTTCTGTAAATCAAATTTTTTATTTAACTATCATTTACCTGGAAACACGTGATCAGGCGAAATACAGTTGTCCATGTTAAAAACATGATTTTCTAGGTGAACGTCTGGTTGGCCTTGAACCTTCTTTTTGGTAATTTTTTATTTTTTTTTTATAGGCCAAGAATAATAAAAAAATGCGTATATAATCTTTGTTTTCGAAATAGTGAAACAAACCACCTTTTTTTACTTATGAGCTTACGACCATTGTCATGTTCCATGCCCTCGCTCAACCAATTCTCATTACTATCAGTTATAAACAAAAATTCAGCCAAAATAACTCTTTTTTTATTTTTGTCTTAATTTTACAAAAAAATAATTAGCCTAGCTATGTCCGTTTCCTACTTCCAATCTCAATCTACAAATTTTTATTTTAATCAATTTAGTATTTCAGAGATTAAGAGGAACAAACAAACTTTCACATTTATAATATAATTATATAATAGGATAGGATTTAAAACATAATAATTATGTACATCTCTTTTTTTTCAAATTAAACTACTCGAGTAAAAATATTATAACATGACTTTACAATGTATGCTTTGCGTTATCAAATTATAACACTGGCTTTAACTGTACTTGAATTATTGATGATTAACTACAGCTGTTAAATTAGTTTTTTAGCAAATAATTAGTTTACTTTTTCTACAGCTCGCAACTTAGCAGATCGACTTCTTGCATTTTCTGTAACTTCTTTTTCTGAAGACACAATTACGCGTTTATGCAACTGCCTCCATGTTTTTTCAGTCAAAGATTCCATTATATCCTGGTCGTGCACTAAATCATGTCCACTGTACTTAAGAGGAACTGGATTAGCCAAACCTTCTATAATATTGCCATTAATGTGTCTTTTCACAATCGTATCTTCCAACGAATGGAAAGTGATGATAACAAGTCTGCCTCCTTTCTTCAAATACCGGTGAGCAAGGATCATTCCGTAGTTGATTTCATTTAATTCATTATTCAAAAATATTCGAATAGCTTGAAACGTTTGTGTTGCTATGTGGGTGCGCCTTTGAAGCTTATTCAGTCGATAGGTTTGTGATACGCTCGATGCAACTAATTCAGCCAGTTGTTTCGTGGTTTCGGTTTTACCAAAAGTAGATCGCGACTCAACTATGGTTCTTGCTATTCTCTTTGCTGACTTTTCGCCTCCGTACACTCGCAGAATCTTAGCTAAATCTGGCTCGTCAATTTTCGCTAGGAGCTCAGCAGCAGTGATTTGTTCATGACCCATACGCATGTCAAGGAAGGCATTTTTCGAGTGAGAAAAACCTCTTTCGGATTCGTCGAATTGCATTGATGAGACACCTAAATCGAATATAATCCCATCGAAGGAGCCTTGCTTTATATTGCGTTCTTTTAGAAGCTGTGGTAGATCAGAGAATTTGCCGAGAAGTGGGATGATTTGACCATCAGGATATTCAGCAGATAGTTGCTTAGAGTGTTCATGAGCAACTGGATCTCGATCTAAGGCGTAAATTTTTGCGTCTGGTGCTCTTTGTAGGATCCCACGACTATGACCACCCGCGCCAAAAGTCATATCAATAAAAACCTTAGATGGGCCTGTATTTAAGAAGTTTATGGTTTCTTCGAACAGCACTGGGATATGGGGTCGAGTATCATTTTCGGCAATACTTGAGCATTGCAGTATATTTCTTATAATATTTAAATTTGTTCTTTTAAATAATTTACTTCTGGTTAACATTTTGTTTTTAAGTGCTTTAAATTTTTTTGACGTTTGTTATCTGTGGATAAAAGTTTTTGACATATCTGTCAATTTATCCGTCCGTCCAACCGAAAGAAAAAGAACAGCGCTGGCGCCTGTGAAATTGGAAGGGATTTTCTTCATAGTGAGTATTGAGTACTTCTTGTCTAACTCAAAAGATAACTCCAGAAAATCTCTCACGATTTTGATTCCTTTTGTGAAAAGTAAAAATGATAAGTGCTTGAATTTGGGAAGACTGCTTTTAAACGCTGCAAATATGCTGCAATTACCCTTGCAATTTTTAAGCATGTAGGCGGGGGACGTATGCGGTGTCCGGGGTAGACAAAGTTGCAGAGGTTGAAATAATTGCAGAGTTATCGCTCTTTCTTCTTTGTGCTTTTTCTTATTGTTTGTGACATAAGCGGAGTAAAGAGTGACGAGATATTTTTCCTTCTCATTTAACAAAAATTGCAGGTTTTAAAATTTGCAGCGTTTAAATGGATGCTGCAATCGGAAAGAAACTCAAAAGAGAATTGCGGATAGAAATTGCAGTCGTCTAAAAGCAGTGATAGTCGATGTTTTTTCATTTATTCGTTTTTGAGTCCGAAAATCCAATCGTAAAATTCGTTCTTTGTTAAAGGGTAGATCGGACTAGTATTAGTACACAAATTTTAATCCAAAATCAGATGAACCGTGTTGGATAAAAGCTAAAATATAAAAATGGTTCCATGGGAGGTGTCTAAAGTTAATTTTTGTTTCTCTTTTTTTCAACACATTTACCAAAACGGAGTTTCTCTATGATTTTTTACAACAAATTGTGAAAATTTAAGAAAATTGGAGAAATAAAAAAAAAAAAAAAACAGACCAATTCTTCGTTCGTCGCATTTTCTTTCTCAATGTTTCGAGTCGGTTTAGGAGAGCTTTTAAATGAAATGAAAGATTCATTAACCTTATCCCCCTTCCTTTCACTTAAAAAAATCCATCTGAAATCATTGGGAGACCACAACAAATATATACCCGAGAAAACAATCATAAAACATATTTATTTTATTAGAAATGGTAAATTGGTAACAACGATTAAAATTTCAAGGAATTTTTCGTTTACAGCCCGCTGTCGCTCATTCTCTCTGATTATTTCTATCAATTGTGTTCATTTCTGTGTTTATTATTTTTACCTCTTTTAAAACTTGCATCGAAAAGAAATCATTTGATTCTGAAGAAGATGCACTATATACTGAACAGGATGACGAATCATCGCTCGTGTCTACGAAGATTCGATCAAGTGTTGCAGCAGTTATGGGCGTTTCTGGCAGCAACTGACTCATGCTCAAATTAATTCTGAAATACGTAATACAAAAATTTGTAAATTTAAAAATAATCAATTGTATTTCACTTATATCTTATATAGGTATGATAAATAAATACAACTAATAACAAGTTTTCATAAAATCTAAAAAATAAGTAATTTTTTTAAGAAGCAAATAAATTATATTTTTTATTTTTGTAGGCAGTTTTGGCTAAAATTTGCATTTTTGAACAGTAAGCGAACAGACGTATTTCCTATTTTTCTAAGATTAAGAAAGTACTATCCCAGGTGTTTGTTCTGCCTGCCACGCAAATGATTAAAAGCAGGACGAAATTTTTCGTATATGATTTCGTTATCATTTTAGTATGAGGCCATGATAAATGAATTTTTCATTTCCCAAATGTACGGCATAGATGTGGTAACAATATTTCAGACATTCATAATCAGATCACCGAAGATAACGTTTAAAGAACACGGATTATTCAAATTCTGAAAAAACATTGTTTATTTAAATAAATCTACAACTATCCTGAATCAAACCAAAATCATTTAAAGACAGATTTATATCCAAAAATGAACATGGCCCAAGCATTAAGCATAACATCATACATGAGTCGTGACACTCAACTTCCTCTTCAGCTTGCTACTTGGAAATCTAACTAATGGAATTAGCTACACTATATACATAAGTAAAGTCAAATGTTAAAATAACAAAAAAATACAAAATTTATCTTAATGTTACACTACAAATTCTCCAAATGTTTATTATGTTTTTCCAATAATTTCTCTAAAAGTTTGACTTGTTTATTGTTTTCTACCTTTGATTGGTTAAGATCTTTGCGAAATCGATCTTGAGGAGCGTTTTGCAGGGATCGAAACCGATCTTTTCTTAGTTGGCGTTTTGTTTTGAACTTTTCCTTAAGTTTTCGAAGTTTAAGTGAGTAGTTTTTATGCACGGTTTGTTTTTGTTTCTGGGTGACTTCTCCTTGCGAATTACCACAGTCTTCTGTGGATGAAAACGTGCTAATCGTGTCCCAGCCTTGATTTAAATTGTGTAAGGAACTTCGTCCAGTACGTAGAGTGCGTCTAGCAAGTAATGATGATTTTCTGCCAATCGTACTGGCTACATTTCGAGGAAGGAATCGTGAAAAGGACTTAATAGCAGACTTTGAAATTAATGGTGCTTCATCGGTTTTAGTTGCAGTTGTCGATGTCTTACTTGAATCTGGTTCCTTAACGTTATAATTAAAGATTGATTTAATAAAATGAAAAATAGAATAGTTACCACTTCAACATTTATAACAGGATCATTTCCATTAATTGTATTTTGTTTTTTACCAATATCCTCTAGAAAATCAAATGTGGTATTTTCTGATGAAAGTTTTCTCTTCCTAATAAATGAAGTCTTTTTATAATTATTTTTTTTCTATTTAATAAACTACCTGTTGTTTAATTCAGCCATTTCTACAAAGAATGAAAATGAAGGTTTGTTTATTTTTTTTGAAATACAAATAACTGCGTCGTTTTTATTTTGTTTGTTTTTTTATTTAAATTACATTAAGTTGGAAATACAATAGTGTACCGAAAACTATTCACAATGACTGGCTTTGAACGATGCAATTTATTCGGGGAATTTTTTTTAAATCATTCGGAATAATCTTAGGGTCTGTCTATACGCATTGCCCTATTGTACATAATGGACTGCTAGTTGACCTTTTTCTCCATAAAAAAGCCCGGTCAATGATGTCAAAGACCGTGTACGAAAATGTTTGGTTATTATGACATCTCAGCAATCTTCTATTCCTTTTGCTGGCTTAATTTTTCGGGACTTTTGTTTGTGGTAAATTTAAAATGCTTTTTCAAACAACTCCGAAAAACCAATGGAAACCAAAAATTTTCTTTCAGTTATTGTAGGTCTGTTTTATAACGTAAAATTTCTTCCGCCAATTTTTATAATTTGCTACTAAAACCCATTAAGGCCAGACACGCATATGCAACTTTTAGGGCCAGTTTGTTCACAGTTGATCATCTTTGATCAAGGATTACTGCAACTGTTATATCATCCAATGTGCATATATGTTTCTTAGATTATGTAGTACATGGGCTGCTCATGGCTGCATCATGGCTGCATCATGGCTGCATCATGGCTGCATCATGGCTGCAAGGTTTCAACATAGGAGGCCGCTATATTTGACAAATGAGACATAAGAATATCTGTCAACAGCCATGCTTGTATATGCGTTTATTTTGTTGTCTTTTTAAACGAGTTTATTAAAAAGTAAGAATTGTATTGATTTATTGATTTGCCTTTATATATATATAAATGTGAAAAAGTCAGTATTTCTGAGGTATCATCAATATTCCACGGAATCAATTTCAATCGTGTGTTATTTGCGGCTGCATAAAATGGGTATCAAATTCTACCTTATTTCCCATTTGAAACCAAACCGTTTCGAAACTAAAAGTAGCATGAGTTCGCTTGGCCTAAAATAACTAATTTTGGGAAATTTGTATAAAATTACAAAATAGGAATTGTGTCGAAGTATTTCTCATTGTGAATGGAGGATATTCAATACACACACCAGATATCATTCTCAGTGAACCTTTTCTGAACGGTTACCAACTGTCATCATAATGCGCTTTTGATGGTTTCATATGTCTAAACAATCCAAAATAACCTCAATTTTTTAAGCGGTGAAAAGAAAGAGGAAACGTTTTGTTTACAACAAAATATTGAAACAAATTGCATTTATTTAAAGAAAAGACATCTTAAAAAATGGAAAACAAAGGAAAGGTATAGATAGAATACTTCATATTTAAAATTTCAACACAAATACTATAATTTATATTGTTTACTAGCCTCAAGGCGGTAACGACAACAAAGAAAAACGCCGTAAGGAATCCATCCTAGATCTGTCCAAATATCTAGAGAAAATGATTCGAGTGAAATTTGCCGGTGGACGAGAAGCAGCTGGGGTCCTTAAGGGTTACGATGCTCTTCTTAACTTGGTGCTGGATAACACCGTCGAATACCTTCGAGATGTTGATGAACCCTTCAAACTGGCTGAAGAGACACGCAGTCTTGGCCTGGTTGTGTGCCGGGGGACAGCCTTAGTTCTTATATGCCCTCAGGATGGTATGGAATCTATACCAAATCCATTTATATCTCAAGATGCATAGAAAGACAATCATGAATCAATGACATTCACTAAAACTTGTTTTGTTTTTATTTTGAATCTTGTAAAGAATTTGATATGAAAATTACAACAAAGTCGCGTTAAAATAAAAAATAAATGTAATTCGCTAAGATTAAGGATAAGAAAATAAATAAGTTAAATATTATCTATCTAGATATAAAAGTAATATAATTGATAAGTCTCGCTGTTAGATTAGTCCAATCCAAACTCATTCCGTAGCCATGGGTACTGTGGCGGGCATTCCTTGCATGTGTAGAAATAACGATCCTGCTGCAGAACTCTGCTACGAAGTTTGCAAGTATTGGGAATGTTGCACACCACCTCTTGAGGTTCCAGAGATTTCGCCTTGCATTGCCAAGCATCAAATTGGTGCAGTTGATTGATGGGAGTTGGATGACGCATCCACTGAATGGCTTGATTATTTGTTACAAAGTACACATCAGGCAACTTTTGTATGTCATCAAGAAATTTCTAGACAAAAAAAGATTAGCTTTTTGATTCTTGACTTAATCAAGCGGTTAACTTGCCAAAAACGCATCGAGGTAGGCAATTTTCTTGAACCATGTGGAGTGAAAGAATAGTCCAAATGGAGCTCGATTACTCAAGTAATGTCGCTTAAAGTTATGAGTAAGCATGCGATAGACATCCTCTCCATTCAAGTGCGGGGGGCAACTATCTACCATGCCACAGGTGTATTCACCAGCTTCTAACTGATTCATAACCATCTCCCAGATTCCCGGATAGCTTCTAGAGGGGCAGTTTTGGTTCATTCCGGTGCAACTGTGTGGCATTTTAAAATCAAGTGTGTATGGCCAGAGTGGTGGATTGGTGAACGGTGCTACCATAGACGAGTCAAAGATAAAACCAAATTCTTTCATCATTAAAAATTGTCGATTCCAGCCAACACGCAGAAAAGGTACACGCACTCCACGAATCTCTTCCATGCGAACGGCACCAAATTTATTGATGATATTCGCTTGCCCAACCATCTCATCGAACCAATCCTCAATGGTGGCATTCTTGGACCACCACAACTCCGGACCACGATGGCTTGAGAGGGGGGAGAGAAAAAAAAATTAAAAGTCAAGGGATATTTTATGTATCACAATAACAACAACATACGTTACAGAATGAACTGCAATTTCATGGCCGTCGTTCCAAAGTTTCTGTACAAACTGATAATTAGTATACTGATGGGATACATAGAATGTTCCCTTTATGGGACATCCATTGGGATTTTTTCGATTTTGAGTAAAAATAACTTTCGAGAAAAGTTCCCAATTATCAAAATTCACAGCATCATCGAATGTCAGAATAATCATTTGTGGAACTTGATGTGGATCTAAGCGACCAGGAATAATTGTTCCATCTTTAGAACAATGGCAGTCGGGTAGTTTACAAGCAAAAGGATCGCAAGCATCAGCTGCATTTGGATCACTGTCAACATCACACCAACCCTTAGATGGAATAATTTCATAAAATCCCCTATTATCGTCTTCATCATTAAGTTTACCTCATCGGATCCATCAGGGCAATCGACTGATCCATCACAGAAATACTCATTTGGTAGACAAGTTCCATCAGCACATCCCAGTTGGCTATCGTCTTGACAATCAGCAGCACCGAGAAGAGGCTTAGGTACAAGAGCCTCTAAAAAAACAAATTATAAACATGTAACAAAGATATTCTCGTAAATCCTTCTCTTGATTAAAACTTACCGGCAGTTACATCACAATTGTCAACATTTTGTTTGAAGTCGCAAATTTGTCGCACCACATCGAACAGGAGGCCTTCGGAGCACTTGAATTCAAATACCTCTTTTTCTAGGCATAAGTAGTACTTGGAACATTCTGAATTTGTCCAGATCTTGTGAACTGGCCTATCGGGATCTCTGTAAAAACGTCCATCCTCTTGACATTCTACTGTGTTGCGTATGCTTCGCTTGGTCACATTTTTGGCGCAATCAACTACATATAAAAAAAAACATTATTTAAACAAAAATGATTGATCTTTCTTCGACTTCAACCATAAAGTTATACATAATTGACGGACTATTGACTCGTTGACCAATGACTTCAGTTCGTCTTCGTATAGGTATCTCCTTTTCTGGATAATCGAAGAAAATGGCAAAAACAGATACGAACAGTCGTATTTATTAGATTTTTATCTACTTAGACACTGTCTAACTATTTTCAAATTGATGGAAATATGCCTTAATTAATAAAAATAAATACCACATTATTCACGGTTAAAACAATCTACTCTTGTGTCTAAGTTAGGCAGCTATAAGACAACATTAAACAAGGTTTTTGAACACATTTTCTAAAGTTGGACAGTCGTCTAAAGTTAGACAACGTTTATAAATAAGACCAGAAGTGTTTTATTTTTATTTTTTAATTTAAAATGAAAATGCGAGCGATGATGAATTGAGTTTAGTTAGGTACATCTAAATATTATGAACACGCTGTCAATGGTCAACTTTCGATTTGGAAAAGTGATCTACATATGTAATGTAAAATTATTAAATACATATTGTTGACTACCTACATATATAGAATCATTTCCCTTTGAAAAATTTTGTACCTATTTAATTAATTTAATTTGGTTTCGCAATTTTTGCAAAGAAAAAGAATAAATTGGATGGTGTGACAGCTCATGTAAAACCAGGGATTACAAATCTTAATCCGGCCCTTTCGATTCTTAAAAAATCCAACTGAAGGTCAATATTTTTATTAAACCTGACATTATGATTAAAATAGAACACGAAAAAATATGGTCTCAAAATTATGATTGAAATGATTTTGTTCAAACTTGGTTCTCTAGGTTTTTAGATGAATTCCTGGAGGGGAAATTGTAATTTGGTTATCTAAATAAAAAACAGTACATGCCATCATACAACCAATAAGAATAAGCTTATTTTTTTCATGCATTGGAAGTTTTGTAATTCGTCTGATTTGTCAAATCGAAAATTTCGACATATCGTCGCTATTCAAGAAAACTGGCATAACTCAAAAAACTCGATTTTTTAGTTAATGATGCCAATCGGCTCCAAAAAATAATTCTATTGTTTCTGTAAAGTCGGCATAACTCTAACCCTTCAGAATCCCGAGAAACGGATTATTAAAAAATTGATTTTGTGTGAAATTGGCTTAGTAAAAAAACTTTAAATCAGTTTTCTGAAGATTTAAGTTTTTTGAGTTATGCATGCCAGTTTTCTTTAATAGCGACGATATGTACACATCTTCAAGTTTCGAGGTCCCACAAATTGGAAACCATCGATTTTCTTTTTAGAAAGATGTCTGTATGTGTGTGTGTGTACGTAATACGTTCGTGATACATCTTTCGTTCAACGTTTTATTCTTTTATTCTCGTCCAGTGTTGGATACCAATCAAGAGTATAGATAATTCAAGATCGGGCCGTGACGTAAATCCTACTCAGGTGTCGCGGTGGCAGATATGTAAACATTATCAAGCGGAGTTCACTCTGCTTGAAGAAGCTAATCTAATTTTTTTTTTTTTATAAAAATTGCTAGGGACATTAGTTAGAGTAGGATAATCAGTTTGAGTTGTGTTATTTATTTACGCTTATCATTATTATTATTATTACATTATAATTATTACGTTATTATTAGGTATAAGGGTTTTCCATAAGAAATCCCGCCCGTGTTTTCTAATATTTGTTTTTGCATTTAAGTCGTTTTTTTTTCGAAAATCGCCCCTAACCCCTAAACGGGCGAGATAGACCCTCCCACTCCCATAGTAAAAAATGCTTGTATTTGACCCCTCTACAAAAATACGTTATCAATTTGTCATAAAGTGCAGAAAAGGGTTTCAAAAATTAAAAAAAAAAGTGTACAAAATATTTCGTCTCGAATATTTCGAGAACAAGAAATTCCATCGACTTCCGCTTAATTTTATTCTAGGCATAATGACGGATTAAAAAAATGAAAAGAATTACAAACAAAAATTAACAGACATATTTTTTTTTTATAAAAATCATGCTAAAATTGCAAAAGGACATTTTTTAAAGAACATTCAATTTCCTTTGAAAATACGTTTAAATCATTACCTAACACTAATCGGTTCTAAAGCTATAAAATAAAGAAGCAAAAAACAAAAAATGTCCCATATACCTACCTACAATTTGTATAATGAAAAAAAGAAAATTGCGATGAGCGACCTCTTAATTTCATTTATTTAATCTGTTAGATTTTTCCTTAGAATTAATGTTCAGCAATTAACTTTTGCAAAATTAAGTTGAGCAAAAACGAGATATGATTGCATTTTTGAAATAGATATATACCTATAGTAAAAGTGCGTTCATAGGTACTCTCTCCACCAATAACGATAATCGAAGTTTTTTCTTTTCTTTGAGGTTTATAGGTACATATACGCTCTTATTTATAAACGTTGTCTAACTTTAGAAAACTGTCAAACTTTGGAAAATGTGTTCAAAAACCTTGTTTATTGTTGTCTTATAGCTGCCTAACTTAGGCACAAGTTAAGTTGCCTTAACCGTGAATAATGTGATATTTATTTTTATTAAATAAAGCATAATTCCACCAATTTGGAAATAGTTAGACAGTGTCTAAGTAGACAAAAATCTAATAAATACGACTGCATGATAATGTACATACATATATACATATATAAGTATAACACTCTCTAAAAGTTCTCGTTACTTTTTCAATTCAAACGTACATAAGTACTTAATCTGGAAATCTATACAACAACTATGTATACTAAAACTTTATAAGAATCCAAATTGAACTGTACAGTTTTCAACCTCACAATCTGTCTATAACTGTAATTGCATCATTTTAGGCTCATGTCACGGCTGAATGTACAAAAAGACAAGAAAAATCACAAATCAATCAATAAGGCATCACCCCATGACAGCAGCTGTTCATCATTATCTGACTATCAGAGCTACTGGTTAATCTGGTTTGCCTATTAGTAATCTCTTCTTGTGCCTCTTTAACAAAAAATAAACTTTTGAATCCGCACCTCCTTCCGTATTTATAACTTCCAACTACCATTTCACTCTTCAATGCCTATAATATGTAAGTACCTAGTTGTTTTTTTTTTTTTGTAAGCAATAATAAATTCATGTTTAAAATGGTAATATCACCCTCGCTGTCCTCCACTAACAACATAAATGTATCATTATACCAAACAATTTTAATTAAAGAAAAAAAAAAAAAACATTATGTAATCTATACCTACCTACTGTTTTAGGCAAAAAATATTTTAGCAACAACTTTTGAAAACGCCATCTGTTTACTTAATTATTTTTAAAGACATTGTTATCATTCATTCAATAGTATTTTTTTTTTTTTGAGAAATAAAAATTAAAAGGAAATTCACAAACAACTTTCACACGCATATAGAAAATAGAAACCGTGCTTTGCTTTGAAAATGCCCAAAGTAATGAAAAAATTACCATTTGTAACAACGCCAACCATTAAAACAATAACTAATGATGTACTCCACATTGAAGATAATATCCACATTATTCAGATGTTTAAATTGCACAGAAATTTCAGGGTTAACTGTATATTCCGACCTTCAGATGAAAAAAACTTTCGACAATTTCCCCAAATGCATCAATGCGAGACAACTTTTCAACACGAAATACCCGTAATTTTCTTCTTTTTTTTTAAATAGCTTTAATTAAAATTAATCACTTTTGCACTCAATAGGTATGTTGTTGGTAAACCGGCACACGCGCGTTTTTCTTCTTCTACTAGGCGATCAAACGAACGAATCGACTTGAATACAATTACTATGGGTTTCGGCTTAAGACTGTAGATCTTTTATAGACTTCGGAGCTGACTATGATGGGTGACTTGGTGGTGGTTCCAAGAGCAAGAGATGCACTGCACAGCACATGCATCTCTTACCGGCGGCGGCGCGGCGGCACCTGGGTGAGAAAAAATTACTTTCTTTTGGTTACGTTAAGAGTTAGTTGGGAGAGCAACCGCCAGCTGGTTTAACAAAGTAGCTTTGGACTTTAGAGATATCCACCCGAGGAATTTACGATGGCGAAATATTCAATAACAAATTCTTGACGCGGGATTCCGTTTGTTGAGCTTACATTGCATGGCATAAAGAATGATAAATAAAATGTATCATGTACAAAGATAATGTTGTGTACATATGTATGAATTATTGTAAAAACGCAAAGTTATAAATAATAACAATAAAAAATAAGTTTGTAAACAATAAAAAAGCATAAAGTAATAATTAATAAGTTTTATAGTTTTTGTTTCCAAAAACAAATTTTCTGACTATTCACTTTAAAAATATGTGGCAATAATCATGTATATTACTAAAAGAGGCAGTAAAGACGACTTCGAAGTTAGTATACCTTACCTATTTTATATTAATTGAAAAATCGAATTAAAAATGTTCCACATACGCCACAGTAGCTTGTTTCTTTTTCCGCTTTTTCTAAGGCAGATTCTAGGGGACTCAATTGGCAGTTGACGCCCTTAACCTTAAAAAATGTTCCCATATATTATTTTGTGGTTAACGTTATCTATATGCTTCCAAAATACAGAGTTTACTACGGTAAAGTAAAGTGAATCACTTCTTGAATTACAAGACTTACTTCTTATCTGATAATACTTTTTTTTTACCTGATGCTCAACTGTGATATAAGTGTTAAGATATTGTCAATTTTGAATTTGAAAGTTTGTTTTTCTTTTTGCTTGGTTTTTCTTTATTTATTATAATTGTTTTTTTTTAGGTTCAATTTTGTGACCAGTGCCGTCTCCGGGAAGGATGCAATAGGAGTGATAAGAAATAATTATGTAATTTTATAAAATAATCAAATCAAATAAATATACCCCTTATGAAGTAAGGGAAACTTACGAAACGTTTGGAAAAATAATGGAATAAAAATTGTTTTTATTCGCATTTTATTAAATAAGACAAAAAACAGCCTAAAATACAACCGAAAAGATATACTGGAAAAAATTGGTCAAAAAAATATCAAACAATACTTTTTTTTGTTGTAGAAATTCTTAACTTAGATGAAACGATCAATATTTTGAATGGAGAAGGAAGTTGGGATCTTCTATATGAGTACTCTTCGAACGCTTCGTTACAGAAAACGCATAGTTGAGGAAAATTTTTAATGTTCGGCTTCGAAAATTTTCAAGAATATATTTATAATAATTTTTAAGAATTTTATGTATTTATAAAAAAAAGAGAAAATAAAAAACAATAAATAGTGCCATAATCAAGGCTTAGCTGGAATTGCGTTTGTTAATGCTTGATAAAGTATTGAAAACTAGCAAAGATAAAGAACATATAATAAAGAAACCAAGGAGAAAGACAGTTCCTCATTTGATTTCGCTTTGTACATAGTCTTTTAATTACCTAAACGTAATGTGTGATACGGATAGATGTCATCAAAAAGCGGCAACGACGATCCGTTTTGAAGAAACGTACTTTTCCAAGCTCCATTCGAAGAAGAGGAAAGTGCAAAGATCGCAAAGTTTACCCGGGGCAGGGTGCTGAATCCTTTAAGCATGTTCTATGCAATATCTAGATTGTGAAGACTTCCGAATTGTAAAACAACAACAAAACCCATTTGGTCGAAATTGGCGATACTGTGGTATGATTTGTTAATCGAGCCGAAAAAAGTGAACAAACACACTTTAATTATCCCGGATACTTAATTATAGATAAAGAAGAATCTGTGATAATCAAATTGCAGATATAACCCACTGTGATCAAACTGGTTCTAAGGACATACTACGAAATTTCCTTGAAGACCGCGGCGGGTAATATGCCATCCCTGTTTAAATATTATGTTTTTTTTATCTAACCGCAGCGCTGCGATCGTCAAAGAGCTCATTATGACTTTTCAATTTCATTTGTTTATCATCAGAAAATAAATAATTTGTTTGGCAAGCGAAAAAGTTACGTGGATTAGATGTCGTCGATAAATTGATTTAAATTCAGTTGCCAAATAAAATTTATATGTGATAAAAAAAAAAACTATGGAATTTCCGCTGCAGTCAACAATTGCCATAATTCTTATAGCAACAATATTTGTAACACAATCAATTGCAACCATATCTCCAGGAGGAAGCAAAACAAAAGCAATTAAACAATTCAAAGTCAAGCAAGGACCTCAAGAGGATAATGTCTTCGATCGAAATCTAATCGATGAAGAACCTGCAGCAAGAGATATAATAATCGAAAATGCAGGCTATCACAAAGAAACATCGACAAGAAGATTCAATGGCACTGTATTGGGTTATGTTACGGCGGTAAGAGAGGACAAACGCATAATGATTTTTTGAACGAAAAATAGTCCTTGAATTATTAATTTTTTCTAGTGGAACTCGCATGGCTACGATGTGGCAAAAGTTTTTGCCAAAAAATTCGACATTATATCACCTGTTTGGTTTCAAATTCTCAAATCTAGCAGTGGATATGAATTGGCGGGGAAACATGACATCGATGCCGGCTGGGTAAAAGATGTTCGCAAAGCTGGACGATCTGGCAAGAAAAACTTAAAATGTACGTCATTCGACATTTTGTCATGGTATTAGAATTTCAGTTTAATTTATGTATTTCCTTTAGTTTACCCACGAGTGGTCTTTGATAAATTCACCGAGAAAGATTACTCTAGGTTGTTGTCGAGCTCAACCGAGAGACGTTTGGTTAATGAGTTGATCGTGAACACGTGCATAGTTCATCAGTTTGATGGGATCGTCCTCGAAATTTGGTCTCAACTCGCTGCCCGAGTAGATGACCAGTATCTGTATAATCTTGTTATTGAACTATGTAGGTTTTAATTTAATTTTAGATTGATCACAAAATATTTCCAAGGTTATCTTCTTTATAGCAAAAGAACTCCAACAAGTCGGATTGAAGCTAATCTTGGTAATTCCACCATTTCGCGAAGAAATGCACAATTTGTTCAGTGAAAAGCACTTCGAACACCTTTATCCACATGTTACTGCGTTTTCGTTGATGACCTATGACTTCTCCAATGTTCAGCGACCAGGTTAGATCAATAATCCATAAGACAGTTAAGTATCTTCCTTTTTTCCTTCTAGGCGCAAACGCTCCTCTGCATTGGATACGAACCTCTATTGAAAACATTGTTCCCTCGACTGCCGAACATTTTCAAATAAAGCGCAAGAAGATCCTGATGGGATTGAATATGTACGGCAATGATTATACACCAGATGGTGGTGGTCCGATCATTGCGGGGCAATTTTTAAACTTGGTGAAGAATGTAAAGAAGCGCCTCACCTACGATGAACATGATGTTGAGAATTTCTTTGAAATAAAGTGAGTTTAATTCTGATATCATTAATTTAAAATTTGATTTATTCTTTATTTTTTTTTAAGGACAACTGATGGGCGTCACATTGTCTTCTATCCAACATTGTTTTCAATCAATGAACGCATAAAACTTGCACAAGAAATGGGTGTTGGTATATCTATTTGGGAACTTGGACAAGGATTGGATTATTTCTATGATTTGTTTTAACAAAAATAAACCAACATGAAAAAGCTTTATTTTAAATTTAGGAAACAAACAAAAATGTTCAAAAGCAATATGTACCAGTAAAAATAATGATATTAATTATGAGTTCTGCATTAAGTTGGAAATTGTTGAAGAATCTTCTCAAGCTTTACTTTTTAGATAATAACACAACAAAATATTAATTACAACAAATGTTGTATCCCGCAAGCTCTATTCTGTTTTAAACTACATTCTACATTTCAATTTTTCGATTACGGCAACGCACTCGGACTAAAATAAGAACATTCTAGAACAAAAATATGCATATGTTTTTTTTTAAAGGTTCTCAATTTTATTTTTTTGTTTTATCATAAGCGGACAGCTCTCATAACTGGATTTCTAGGTACTGCGAGTGTCCGGTTATGAGAGAGTTACCTGACATGGTTTTTTTGGGTAGACCTGTGCCCGAGAAATATTTGAAAACATTTGTATTTGACAAGTGAATGAGAATTGGATCCGGCATTTTCTTTGATTTTGACTGATGCGCAGTACTGAACAGAAAAATTTAGTTTGGTAGATACCTACGCGAATTTAATGCTATAAACTCATTAGGTATGCAACATGGCATCATGAGTTCCTTCCTACACAATACCATATAAAAACCAAAAAGTGCTTTCGAGTTTCGACATCACCGACCCAATAAAACAGCTTTAACTTGCATGCGCTATGACTTGAGCGATTTAAATTAACAAACATTTTCTACATCGTTAAGTACGCATAGTTAATTAAATAAACTACATGCCTTATTTACTACAATTTATTACGTCTGCTACATACAATAGTAAATACAGAAAAATGATAGAACTTCAATAAAAAACAATTTCAATAGAAATTCAAAGTGACAGCTGATAGATTATTTGACATCTACTTTTGCTCCAATTTATTTCATTAACTACATTTAACTACGTTAAAATATACTTAATTCTTAAAATTAACAGTTCGGCCAACCCTGGTATACAACTCATACGAAAATGAGTTGATACACAACACTTGACTTTATGACACACAATTTGAGTTTAATGAGTTAGTGTATCAGCGTCAGTTTCCAGTAAATGTGGTGTTTGATTTATTTAATTTTATTTCTACAATAATTACATATAAAAAGTAAGTCAAAACTTTAGAAATTTATTTAAACCATACATAAGTTAGATACAATAATAATATATTGAATAATAACGGACACAATTAGTGAACGAATGAATTTGTATTTATGTATGTACAACATTGAATATGTATGTATAGGTACTTTCAATTTATAAAAAAGAACATATTTTCTTGACATTGAGTTTGAGTAAAATAATATTATAACTATGTAGGTAAATACCTTATTTTAATATTTGAAGCATAAGATATTAAGCTAGCTCATTTTTTTTATCTCTAAAGAACGTAACGTAGTGTAGCGCTACGCATTTTGGGTTTTCATTTGTGTTTCATTTGTAAATTGGAAATGAAACATTCTTGAAGATGCTTGAGTGTTGCCGCTTTGCCGGTTCTGTTCTAATAATTTAATTTTGTATTGTATGTTTTGTCTTGTGATTTTTTTTTCGAACTTCAAAAAAAGTAGATTTATATACATCCAAAAATATAGAAATATATACCAACTCTATATCCTCTCTATATATTTATATCTATATATATTTTGTGGCACGGTTTGTTAAATTTTGTTAATTTCTATCTTATATTTATAAGTGCTCTTTGTTACGGATAGTTAAAAACACGTGTATTTTAAAAATCTATGCTTATTTTCAAATTAAACAAAGCCATTTTAATCCCTGTTTCTCTTTTGGTCTCAAATTGCAAAAGTCCTTTTTAATGAATTTTAAATTTGTTCGAACAGACTCCATTTTATTGAATTTTCGGAGGAATCATGAAATAGGTAGATATACATTTTATATATTTTTGAAACAGAATAAGAGTATGTCTTCTAGCTAAATAGGTATTCAGATCCCGAAATTCTAACTTTTTGGCAGAGTTGTGTATGATGAAGGCAATATTGTCAAAAACCCAAATATTTTCGCGCATACATAGAATTATTTCATATATTTTCATAAATTTCATAAATTTTAAATTCAAATGTCTGGAAATCAAAGTCATATAATTTTTATTTACAGAATCTAAAAATGAATAGGGGATTTAAAAGCAAAGTTTGGAATCATTTCAAGCCGATTACTGCTGACAAAAAAGTTACATGCAGATATTGTGGCTCATCTTTGTCTGTGTTAAATAAATCTACCTGCAGTCTTATTCGTCACTTAAAAAACAAACACCCCGAACGTATGGGTTTGAGTAAGGTAAGTTATCCGATTTAATTATCTATCTTTAGCTACAAAACAAAGTATAGCTGATTGTGAAAAAAGTAGAAGGATTACATTTTGAATGCAGATATTGCACTGTCAAAACGAAAAATGAAGGCTAAATTGTTTTGAGTATATTTGATGTTACATAATTTTGTTATTCTGCGTGATGATGGGGGTAAACATAATCGAAACGTTGCGAAAAACCAAATACAAAACATTTCTAATTTCGATCTATAGCCCCACTTAACATATGGAAATTATTTAATTATCTACAATTTTAGGTATCAAGTAACAAGCCATAAATTTATATATTATTCTCAAGAAAATACAGCTAATGTTATATTAATTTCTGAATTTTTAACTTCACTTCAAAAATTTAAGAAATATTTTCAACTTTTGTCATTACTATAATTTCAATGGCAACCCTAATCATACTATAATTCTGTTTTATTTTCGACCGTTCCACATTTCTGCCGCCTACTGTCAAATTAAATTATAGTGTGTGTGATATATGAAACGTGACTGTGATTGTATTATTGTGATTGTGAATAGTCACCATCAACAGACATCATATCCCGCCAAACTAGTCACAGCCCGAGTGTCTTTAATTTATTTAATAAAAATATTTTTTGATTTATTTGACAACGCATCACGGTTTGTTCTAGATTTTGAAAAAAAAAATAAACAAATATTATTATTCATTTTGCAAGATATAACTATTTGAACTCTCAACTCGGACATTATCCGACAGTTTAAGTTTCCGCTGTGATTCTGAAGTAGCAATATCAATTCACTATTTGTTAAACCAAAGCTGATATCTGTGATTCCTAGTGCATTACTTTATTTTATAATAGATTTTTCAAAGATGATTTGGAGTGACTTCAAATGGGGCTATAAACAGTTTTTCGTTTTTGTATGAAGTTGCAGTTTTAATTTTCATAATGCTCAATTGAAACCATTTTCAAGTTGGATCTGAACTGATTGGAGAAAAAACCTAGCAATTAAACCTAAACAAAAATACATTACTTGAAATCCTATTGAAATTTAATATTTCGCTTTCTGTGATGTTGTAACAAAATGTTTGTAGGTACCTATGTCTATTTTCAGAACCCATAAATTGTGATCGGAAATAATTATAATAATAAGTATAAAGAAATGATTTGATTTAATTGTTTAAAATCTTCACTGTGATTTAGTTTATGATTAAACAAAATAAAGATTGTTGTATAAATATTTAAGACCGAGGATATGTGGTTGTGGAATATGGTTACATATTTTTAATAGTGATCATGATCATACCCCGGACAAAGCCAAGAACTATTTGAATGTTCATTTACTTATCAGTAGTTACATACATTTTGTACCTTAAGAAGACAACTTTCAATTTTTGTAGGCATTTATTTTATTCGTTCAAAGTTTAAGTAAAATTCAATTTTCCATTTTATACTAAAAGATTTACGTTCATATTTGTATAATATCTACATAGTATGTACATACCTACCTACAAAGTTTTGTATTTAGAAAATAACTGACTGGATAAAAAGGTTTCTTTTTTTAATCGGAAAAATTGAAATATTAGGTCTTATTTTACCTTTTTGTGACTTGAAAATTCTTATAAATTTGCACAATTTTTCACCTATGAACCAAATGCATGGAAATATGAAAAAAAACTTTAGACTCTTAAAAAAATATTGGTGAAAAATCTTTGAATCTTAAAAAGTCAGATGAATATGGGTATTGAAACATAATAGGGGTATTCATGCAACGTCGTAAAGTCCTCCTAAACGTGGTAAATTGTGTAAACTTGTCAGATTTTCATACAAATTTGACAGGTTTACGCAGTTTACAACATTTACAACGACTACGTCATTTCATTCTTAATCTATTTCATAATTCCAATCTTCTTCAAATGTAAATTATTCTTGGTAATTGAGTTATGCCGTTAGATCGACGTTGTACCTACCTACATATACCTACCTGAGTATCTAAAATTCAATAATAATTTTGATTTGATATTGCTTATCAGAATACACGGGGTGTTTTGTTCACATGTTGTTCTATAATATGAGTTCTTGCTATTTATATTTGCAACTTGCTACATAATTATATATAGTTACTCCCAAAAGTGAGTGTACACTAATAAAAAAAAGTAAGCTTTGTCCTTTAAGCGATTTCGACTTATTATTTTTAATAAACATATTTTCCAAAATGTGTACTTCGTTAGTATTGGAATATTTCTTATAAAATTTCATCTCGGGCATTTAGAAAATGTGTTTTAGTTACACGTTAATGTACACTAAATTTTGAGAGTAATTGTACCCATATAGTATGAAAAATAAATTAATCAATTTTAGTTTATTAAATATTACAAACAGCTGCTAGTTTTATTTTTGTTTGAAATACAAATCACAAAATTAATGATGAGTAATTCAAAATCCAAAAAGACTAGTTTAATCTGGGATTATTTTACACGTATTGATATGACGGTTGCTAAATGTGACGTCTGTGAAAATAAATTTTCATATAGGACATCAATTTCGAATTTAAAAAAACACATTCAAAGTAAACATCCAAATTTTAAATCATTCGTAGAAGCGCCAAAAAACGTTTCAACAAATAAACCTGACGTATCTACAAAAAACACGGTAAGTCGAAAATTGATTTTTTAGTTATCCAGGCACGTAGCCAGAGGGGGGGGCTTGAGGGGCAGTGACCACAGCTAGTGTTGAAAGAACCTTTTCAACTGTGAAAAGGATTAAAACAGTGTCCAGAAGCGTTATGGGGAATGCAAGATTAAGCTCACTTGCTATGATATCTGTTCATTCAGATATTAATGTGTAGCCAGATAAGGTGATTGATATCATGTCAAAAAGAAAATCAAGACGTCTTTTGCTTTGAAAAAATGTGTGTATAAAAAAATAATTTAAGTATATGTTCGTTTGAGTATATACAATTTAAAAACTAATAAAAATCAATAAAATCTTTTAGTGTACCACTGTAACTACTATTTAAATGATCACATTTACGTTACTTAAGATACTCATTGTAATCTTTGTAAATGTTTGTTAAATCAATAAATATCAAAATATCAAATATCAAATTGGAATATATACAGTTTTTTGTTAAAAGAATTCCTCGAAAAATTTGGAAGCAAGCCCCCCCCCCCAAACCAAAATCCTGGCTACGGCACTGAGTTATACCTACCTAAGAATAAAAAAAACAATTCATTATTGTGTTTCCCAATTGTATATTCATTTAAAGATGTTAACTGTTTTTTATGTAAACAAAATAGTGCTTTTATTTTATACAGGGAAACCCAAAAAATATAAAATGCATGATTTATTTTTAGGCCCAGTTTAAAAATGAACTCTAACCGGAATAAGTGGCCATAAAATATACCATTTAGCCACTTAAGTGCTACTTAACCAAACTATGAAACTCGGTCTAAGTATCTATCTAAGTATATAGCAGTGGGTAAATATTTTTAAAGATTTTATATAAACATTAATGAATAAAACATTCAGGCAATAAAACTTATTTCATACTTTACCTAAGAATTTTTAGAAACGCACATACATATACCTACATAATTTAGCTTATATTAAAGAATATACAAAACTGCGAAATTAATTTTAATTTTGGTTTTCGAAAACAGACTATATTAGCACTACCTAGTTATTCAGGAAGGTTATAGGTATACAAAAAAATATAAACAAAAACAATAAAAACTGTTAAGCTAGTAGATTTTCGCTATTTTGAAATGTAAACGAACAGACATTACATTTATTGAATTAAAGAAAAATGTTGAGACCCTTAAATTAATTATTAAACAAATTACCTACCCGAGAATCCGATTTTTTACTTACGATTTACATATTACGATATACCTACTACTTACGATATACATATTATGTATGCACTTGTAAATATATGTAACTATTAATGGTAAGTTATGGATCCGTAAACAAAATTGAAATCGATATTTTAATCAAACTTATGATATCAAAGTCGAAAAAAGTAGGTCAGCCTAAATGGATTGCTCGATTTTTTTTAATCCTGTTCTGAATGCACACCTACCGCCATATTCTTCACTCGATTAAGTTTAAAACTTAAATCCGGATGTAAATATATATAAATTCAATTAATTTATATCCGGATTTAAGTTTTAAACTGGATTAATCGAGTGAATAATATGTTGGCAAGTATACATTTAAGACCGGATTAAAGTGAGGGAGGAGTACAAAGTTAAAAGCAAATTAAAAGGCGTTTTATGGGAGCTAAACTTTCTAGATGAGAAATATATATTATTGAAAATTAACTCATTCAATTGGTTTCATTTTAATTTATTTATAATTATTTTGCATTGCTTTGAATTTATTGAAAACTTAAATATACATATAAGTTATAAAATTTCACCAATTAAATTTCACATTATTAAAACTTGGATGATTAATGAATTTATATGCTTAACTAAATTCTCACATAAAAAAATAATTTTTAATAATTATAATCAACTACCTATTACTACTATTACTTGCGACTCAGTTGCAACCCTAACCTATTGTTTTTACTAAATGTGGTAGAAATTCCAGTTATGTGGTGTAATATAAACCCACACAGCCGAATTGTTGACATGAGCAATAACATTTTAAGAATATACGAAATGGCGCAGGTGCGAAAAACACCAGGCCAAAAAACCCATACTTAAAATGATAAAATGACCCACTTCGTTGAGTTATATTATAATCAATAATGTGAACCTATGGCTCATAATTTAGTTAATTTATTTTTTTTATTTTTATGGTCAAATGTCTTATTGGTGTATTGCATACAAACAAAAAATTGTGTACAACGTGTAGCTGCATCTAAATGTGTTATTAATTTATTATACTTTGAATTTGTGAGTGTGAGTCACAAGTCCACAATGGAAATGGAAGTGCTTTCTCATTCATCTGCTTCGATTCCACTTCGATGTGGTGTTATATACAAGAAATCCAACATTTTGTGTGTCCCCTTTTTTGTTTTCTATTGATGTAGGTGTTCGGGGGGATTCATAAGAGGAGCGGTTTGAAGTTAAATAAATATTATAATGCCTAAGTTTGTATGTATGTATGTGGGTACATTATGTTGAATTGTGGGATTATGGCATCTGTTATTTAGTAAATTTTTGTCGTCAAAGCTGACTGGTAGTGCAAAGTGGTGTTGCTGTTGAGTTGAATTCTATTGAAAATTGTTTTTGTTTTGGGGTGACTCTGACTAATAATAATATTCTTGTACTTTGGTATTTTGTGGCTTCTATGTTAACTGTGTTTGTTCGTTGCGAGTATTATTTTAATACTCTTGAACTCATTTAGTGAGAACATTAACTGTTCAAAGTTGTAATTTATGTTGGCACTTTTGTATTTCTTAACGTGAAATCATCTGAGTTGCCTCATATTACAGTTCCAAGTCTTATTAATTTTGCCTCTAATTAATAATTGAATCAGCAAGTAAAGTAAAATGGAGGATGTTAATATAAAGTCTGAGTTAACCGATGAAATGGAAGAAAAATACTTAAATTTTGATATGAATGCAAGTGCAGAAAATGATATACGAGTCGAAAATGAAAACATAAAATATGATTTGACAGATGAATATGAAATGGAAAATCGAAATGAAATAATGTACCATTTAGATACTGCTGGCAGTGAAATGGATGGTGTAAATAATACCCAATATGATTTAAATGCTGAAAATGCAACACAAGGTGGCAACAAGGATTTAAATAAAAATAATTTACCTGCTACAAATGTTATGGATGGTGGAAATGTAAAATTTGAATTTACTGCCGGATATCGAAGAAACAGTGTTCTCATATATTTAGTAGATGAAAAACAACTGTTTACAAAAAAATATGCTCATAATCACTTGGATCGATATACGTGCTACACTAAATCGTGCAAAGCAAGTTTATTATTCGACACCTATTTGAATAAAATTGTAAAATTATATCATACATTTCACTTGCATCCTGATCAATCGGATGTTTATAAAAAAATGAAAGTTCTAAATGAAATGAAAGACTATTGCTTGACAAATGATGGATCTAATCTAACTACGAAAGAGATCTTCGATAGGAAGTGTAATGTCATGAAGGAAGCTGCTCATTTGGTGGAGTATAATAAGATAAAAAGAAATTTAAACAGACTGAAGAAAAATGCTATGCAAAAACCCATGATTCCTTATACCTATGAGAACATGATGCTTGGAAATAATGATCTTGCGGGAGCGACAAACGATTGTGCTGGGAAATGGGTAAGAGATTAGTTTGAATTTAAAATAAAATAAAATAAAATAAAATAAAATAAAATAAAATAAAATAAAATAAAATAAAATAAAATAAAATAAAATAAAATAAAATAAAATAAAATAAAATAAAATAAAATAAAAAATAAAATAAAATAAAATAAAATAAAATAAAATAAAATAAAATAAAATAAAATAAAATAAAATAAAATAAAGTAAAATAAAATAAAATAAAATAAAATAAAATAAAATAAAATAAAATAAAATAAAATAAAGTAAAGTAAAGTAAAGTAAAATAAAATAAAATAAAATAAAATAAAATAAAATAAAATAAAATAAAATAAAATAAAATAAAATAAAGTAAAGTAAAGTAAAATAAAATAAAATAAAATAAAATAAAATAAAATAAAATAAAATAAAATAAAATAAAATAAAATAAAATAAAATAAAATAAAATAAAATAAAATAAAATAAAATGTTGAAATAAAAATCGAGGTTAGACATCTATTTAACTTTCGTGGTAATTATTTTTCATTGAAATACACAATATACATGAGAAAAAATGTAGGCGTGTTTTTGAGAAATATACATACATATATGTACATAATGCAGTAATATCAAGTTCATTTCAACAAAAGAATCGATTCTGTTTAGAAATTTTTCCTGTCAAAACAAATCTTGCATATATTGTTAGATTTCATTTCATGGTGTTTCAAAAAGACAAATTGTGTTTTTGGTTGCAACAAGTTTAAATTTCAGTGAAAATTTTAACTATACCTATATTAAATATTTGTGCGTTCTTTTTCATTAAACAACAAAAATACATCTCTCGATAATAAGAATAATGAGTTTCGTTTAATTTTACATTTTAAGTACAATAATTATTTCCGTCAATGTATTTTTAAACATCCCAGTCGTTCATAATCCCGGTGAAATGCAATAATGTACTAAAAGAAAGTGGAAATGATTTTATCGAAAACCGATCAACGTGAATGATTCTGCTCTTCATTGGCAAAGAATCTTGTTTTTGAATCTTTGCAGGAGAACTCCTTTTCATAAGAATTCTCACGTCACGATGTAGACCAATACACAGTAAACACATAAATAAGGTAATATCATTAGCGTTTTCAATTTTGTTCAGTTATGTGCATCTGTCAAAATCGAGGTATTACGGTGGGAAAATGGTGGATCCAGTGCCCCGTTACTTATCTTATTTTAATATTTTGTTGATGTTTCTAATGATGTATGTTGAGTGGGCACTCGAACAGCCATTTTTATATTACCTTAGATTTGTGTAGGTACTGTGGACCAATAGGCCAACCGATTTTGTTTTGCTTCAAAATTGCACCTGTCAAGTAACACAACCACAAAAAAATTGATTCTTTACAAATTGCTTTCAACTGTTTCGAAAATAACTTACTACCTAGATCTTTTGGTTGAAAGGAGTTGACATCAGATATTCCCAAAAATCGGGTCGACAGTAGCCTGGTTTTTATATTTCACATTGGCACTATTGAACACTTGTCAGACTAATATGAAAATAAAATAAATCATATCGCAGAAATTTACATAGGTTTACATAGGTTTACTTGCTGCTGCAAGTTTGCTAAAACAACTTTCTAAAATTTTTTAAGCCTAAAATAAGGAACATTCAACACTGTCAAAATTTATACAAAAAAATTAAAAAATCGTAGCGGTTAAAAAAAAAATGTATGTATGTACATAAATGTATAAAATGTCTATTACATTTAAAAAAAAAGGTGGCACATTACTAAAAACCTAGTTTTAAAAAAATTCATCAACTCGTTTTTAAAATTTGATTTATAAAAAAAAAAATATGCAAAATTAATTTGACTAAAATTAATAAAAATTTTGATCGAAATGCGTCAAGCTGTTAACAAGAGAGTCGAAATAAAAATAAAAATCTTCTCTGTGAGTTCTACAATAATACAAACAAAAATGTTTTTAAACAAAATCGTTAGAGTCGCTTCCAAGACAAACGACCTCTTTTTCATAATGGTTCTATGGCGTGTACCGTTATTTTTGAACCTTTAAAAAATTCAATTTCAACTCTAGGGAATCACCTATAAATATCCAAGCTCAACTGCACGTACTGAAAACGTATCCGTTGCCAAAAAGAGCAATAAAAGAGGTAGGGATCACACAGTTGTAAAAAACTCCGGTCCACCCCCTAAGCGTACAAATACTAGTCCCCATAATTCCGATAAAATTCCTTGTTCGATTCAAGTTGTGAATCAAGATTCCGTCCCATGTCCTGTTCCTCGTATGGATATAGTACCTATATCTGATAGAGTTACTGATCATAGGCCTATTAAAGGTGTTTCTAAGCCTAAATCTATTTTTATTTCTCGCTTAGAGCCAGAAATTGGTCCAGATGATATCGTTTCCCACTTAATCGCTAATAAAAGCATTCCAACGAGTTCTTCTATTAAGTGTACTAATATTAGCAAAGTTAATAGCTTTGTTTCATCTTTTAAAATAGTAACGCATTCATCTTACTTTGAGTCCATTTGTAATAAAAATATTTGGCCTTCTGAAGTTCTTATTAAAGAATTTTCTACAGTACGTAAAAATAGACTCGCCCCTAACTTACCTAATAATTCATCTGCAAAAAACTAAGTAGGATCACCCTCTTATACCAAAATGTAAGAGGGCTCCGCAGTAAAACTGCTGACATCTTCATCAACTCTCAAGCGTTTTCTCATGATGTTTTTGTTTTGACTGAAACCTGGCTAAATTCAAGTTTCTTAGACACTGAACTTTTTAATCAAGAGTTCCTAGTTTACAGGAAAGATCGTCATGATGATAAACCAAAAGAGGTGGGAGGTGGTGTTCTGATTGCAGTTCGCAATAAAATTATATCTTCTTCTGTTGTATTCCCTTTCAGTCTATCTATGGAGTTAATTTGTATAAAGATAACTTTACAGTCCCAATTCATTTATTTACTTAATGCATATACATATTCCGCCCAAAAGTTCGGACGCAGTTTTTGACGAACTCTCTATGGCCCTAGATTTTGTAATTGACTTGTCTTGCTCTAATAGCAAAATTTTACTTTTGGGAGATTTCAATCTACCGCATATAGAGTGGGTTCCTTCTGAAGATGAATCCTGTCAAGAAGCTTCTTTAACTTCGTTACAATCTGAGCTTCGTTTACTAGATAAAATTAGTTCTAATGACTTACAGCAAGTAAGCTGTATTAAAAATTCTAAAAATCGTATTCTCGATTTAGTATTTTCTTCTGACGCAATTAGTACTCTTGTTCTAGAGTCTAGTTCTGGAATTACTAATTTAGATACATATCATCCTCCTTTGAACATAATTCTTGACTTGAGCAATCATATTTTTGAAAACAGCAACGAATATGATAACTCATTTACTTTTAACTTCAAAAAAGCTAATTTTCGGTTGCTCTCCGAAGAATTAACTAGATCCGGTATAAATAGTATATCAACGTCTAGCAATATTGACGAAGCAGTTACTAAATTTTATACCATCCTTAATAACTGCATTAATAATAATATCCCTTTAAAAATTTCAAAAAATAACAATTTCTGCCACTCTTGGTATACAAAGGAGCTAAAAACCCTCCGCAATAAAAGAAATAGAGCATGGAAAATATACCTAAGAACTCTCTCACCAATTGACCACAGCTCCTACATTGCCCTTTTTGAAGAATTTAAATCCCTCTCAAAAACAGTTTACACTAGCCATGTAAACAAAATGGGTAGTTCTTTAAAAGAAGATCCTAAGGCATTTTGGAAGTTTGTTAATTCGAAGAAAAACTCAGATGGTTATCCGGCAAATTTCATATATGAAAATTGTTCTATTCAAGAAACCACTGACATTTGTAACGCATTTGCGAAAAAC
The DNA here is from genome assembly GCA_951394125.1 of Epistrophe eligans. Lineage (NCBI taxonomy): Eukaryota > Metazoa > Arthropoda > Insecta > Diptera > Syrphidae > Epistrophe > Epistrophe eligans. The sequence goes on from OX596030.1 coordinate 29,003,103, forward strand.
TTTCGTAATTCTTTTGTTGAAACACCTGTTGATGTCGACGAAAACTATTTTAATAATTTACATACCTACGCCCAAACTAATTTTAATAACGTCCCTGTGCAACAGTGTAGTATTTTAAATTTGCTCTCATCATTAAAAGATGATTACTCATCTGGTCCGGATGGAATTCCTCCAATACTTTTGAAAGAATGTAGATTTATTCTAGCTCAGCCCCTTCAATTTTTGTTTGAGTTTTCTATAAAATCAGGGCGATTTCCGTGCTTATGGAAAAACTCATTTCTCACTCCAATTTTTAAGAAGGGCGATAAAACTGATATTAAGAACTATAGGCCTATATCCAAACTGTCTTGTATTCCAAAGCTCTTTGAACAAGTCGTTTGCGAGACTTTAGCATTCCATACCAAGAACATTATTTGTGAACAACAGCACGGGTTCATGAGGAGAAAATCAACAGTGACAAACCTCTTAACCTTCTTGCACAAATGTTCTAATTCACTAGAAAATGGAAGTGAAGTTGATTGCGTATACACCGATTTTTCTAAGGCATTCGATCAACTTAGTCACAATATCATCGTTTATAAACTAAAAGCTTTTGGTTTTCCACCTTTTTTTATAGCATGGATAAAATCATACCTGGAAAATAGATCCTATCAGGTTAAATTCCGAAATTCTCTCTCAAACCTCTTCACAGCTCACTCAGGCGTTCCTCAAGGAAGTCACCTGGGTCCATTTTTATTCATTCTTGCTATAAATGATGTAACATCATGTATACATTCTAGTGAAATTCTCATTTTTGCTGACGATATGAAGATCTTTAAGACAATAAAGGCTTACCATGACCATGTTCTTCTGCAAGAGGATATTGAAAGATTTACTGTTTGGTGTGGGAAAAACGGTCTGTCTCTCAACGCTTCCAAATGCCAAACAATTACGTTCTCAAGAAAACGTGTTGCTAGTGCATTTGATTATTCTATTTCGCAGCACAAACTTAACCGTGTCTTTAGCTTTAAGGACTTGGGTGTTCACTTCAGCTCTAATTTAGAATTTACTGAACACATAAACTACATTGTTAACAAAGCGAGCTCCATGCTCGGGTTTATAAAACGTTGGGCAAAGGAATTCAATGATCCTTATGTGACTCTATCATTATACAATTGTTATGTACGACCTCATCTTGAGTACGCCTCACAAGTATGGAGTCCCTTCTATCAAATTCATAAAAGCCGAATTGAATCAATACAACATAAATTCATTCGCTTTGCTCTGAAAGGTCTTCCTTGGACCGATCCGTTTAACCTTCCACCATATGAACATCGGATCCAGCTTCTGCAGGTCCAAACATTATACCAAAGGCGCGTTAATAACGACATATTGTTTGTTCACCAACTCATGAATGGTCAACTTGACGCTCCTTATTTGTTAGCCTGTATTGGCATAAATTACCGTGGAGGATCTCACCACCTGCGAAGATTTGAACTTTTACGCGTAGATTTTCATAGAACTAACTACGGCATACATGAGCCTCTTAACCGAATGAGCAAACTTTTTAACTTAAATGCTTCCTCTGTTGATTTTAACACGAGTAAAAGTGGATTAAAAAAAGCGTTTCGAACCAGTGCTCCACGGTCGTGATTGTTTTACTTGACAACAGATATTTTTGTTCTGTATAATTTTGTTTACTTGTATTATTATATTGTTTAAGTTTTGTTACTATGTATTTGTTTAGATTTGTATTTGCATGTGTTATTGTTTGAATTATTTTTACTAATTTACTAACCACTAACACATGCACTTATGATGAGCCTCTGATTGTAGCTTGCAGCTTGCTCTAAGCTCACTACAACAAAGAATTCTGAAGTGTTAAGTTTAGGCGAGTTACATACCTACATACATAAATTGAGATCTCGAATTCAATTTTGATTAAGAATTCAAAACTTACCCAATTATTACTTGCGATAATTGAATGTAATATAATACAATTATCACAAGAAATAATCTCCTTAAATAAATACTTATGCCTTAAATTTTTAATATTCCAAACCACTTTTATTTTGTGTTAATTTAAAAAAGAGCTTCTATATTATTCCCCAAAATTACTCAACATACACCCTCCTCAACCTGTAATGCGTTTAACACCTTTTCTAACATTTAAACATTTTTATAAATTTTTCACATCAATTCAAAAGTTTTTAATTATTATAAGAAAATTTAGTTGTTTTAAATAAACATCACGAACTTCTCATGTAAAACACCTTTTTTTGGTAAATTGTAGATATATAGCTTTTTGTGTGCTGTTTCATGGTGTCCCTTCGAAAATGAAAATTATGTTAAAAAAAAAATCTGCTAATTTATTTTTAGAAAAGTGCAACAAGTAAATACAAACAGTATTTTCCTTTAAACATAAAATAAAGTGAATGGTTGAGTCTAACCAACTTACTCATTATTAAATTCAATTATATGTAAGATTTTCCTCTACAAAAGGTTGGGTAAAGAGTGTTGACTTATGGGCCAATTTAAGTTATCATTGAGACTTATCTTTAGTTTGTCATCAAATATTGACATTAAAAATGAAAATTAGCAATTATAAGTGTCAATCTAATAAGTGGCTACTAAGGGAGCTTTTATGATCTTTTCATTTTAAATTACATTGCACCCTTTAAAATTACCATCAGTTCTATTCTTATTGAAATTTATTTCAATCTTCGATATTATCGTTATTGGAATTTTACTTCACGAATCCATAACTTACCTTAAAGTTCTTATAGCCCAAGTAAAATAAAATTGCAAATTCGCATCTATGCATAGGTATACGTATGCGCATACTTATACAGAGTGAAGAGCATTTCTTATCAAGTGCTAATTGCACAAACTTTCAAACATTTTCATACATTCAATATATAAAAATAGAATCTTAATGAGGCCTAAAGCCTTTTTCCCACTTAACCTGGATTTTGTATGAAACAAAAACCTTTTGAAAAATCAAGCATTTACAGCATAATTATTTTTTTAGTTTAGCGCGAAGACTTTGTCTGTTAAGTTGTAATTTTTTAAGATTCTACATTTTTTAAATTCTACATTATTTATTTAAAATGTCACCGGTTATTGGTGGTTCGAAAGCATTTTGGACAGATTTTATTAATACCTACAAATCTTTACCAGTTCTTTGGAATGTTAAAAGTGAAATTTATAAAAATCGTCAGTTCAAAGATGAAGCTTATGAAATACTTGTTTTGAAATTACAAACAATCGAACCAAATGCAAATCGTGAAATTGTACGAAGGAAAATTAATAGTTTGAGATGTAGTTATCGGCGAGAGTTGCATAAAATTAAAGAAAGTCAAAATGCTGTTGTGCCTGATGTGAATGGATTTTATCGAACTTCATTGTGGTATTTTGAATTGATGAATTTTTTGAATGACCAAGAAGGCATTTGTGGTGAAACGATAATTATTAAAACAGAACTGAAGGTAAATAAAATAACACGTGTAAAAATGTTGATATAATTAACTTAAATGTTTTTATTGTATCATTGGACAAAAAATCGCATGCATTTGTTTATAAATTTGCACACATTTATTAATATATGTATGTACATTTTACAGTACATTTAAAATAACAAACGTCGGCATAATCTGTCCAGCTATTAAAAAAGCCATCCATAAGTAAAAAGTAGAACTAAAAAACTTAAATCACATCTAAAATATTAAATGTATTTTTAAGTAGTAAGAAAAATTTAATTACAAATTAAAAAATAAAAGATACCCATAGTAAACTAAAAATACTTTATTTTTATTAAAAAAAAAAAAAGAATTATTCAACTTGTTCGGTATGAAACCAACTTAAAACAGAATCTCAAAACTAAATTTTAAGAAACAAATGCACTTCTTTTCGATGATGCCATTTAGCATTATGCTCAGATATAAATATCCATTCGCGGTGGATCTCATCGATCTCTTTGTTTAAACAGGTGTTTATATACCTTGCATTGAATCTTGCTGAAGATGGAGGTCCAAGTGATGTTTATTTGAAATTTAATTCCGCAATAGAACGTATGAAGTAATTTGAGAGATTAACACTTGGATGTCCATTGCTTGATGACATTTGTTTTGTATTTAAATATATATACAATATACATATCAATAATTTATAAATAAATACTATTTCATAACCAGTTTTTGACAACAAATACATATATTCTCTTTAATTTCAGGACACAAAACTATCTAACCGTTCAGCTCCATTAAGAGTTCCATCGCCAATTTCATCAGATGCAGATTCAATAGCAGCCGCATCAATTTCATCTGTTATTGAACAAACTGCCACTTCAACTCCTGCCCCAAGCCAATTGAAAGCACATAAACCTGCCTTCAAAAAGATAAAACTAACTCAGGATGTTCCATTTACCGAAGGTTATCTAGAAGATGTTGCTAATTTTGAATTAAAAACTTCACAAATAAGAAAATCACCTCCTCGACCAAATCCCCGTGTAAAATATCAGGAAGAAGGAAATCACATTTGCTCTTCATGTCCATGCATTGCTGCTCAAGAAAATGAATATGATAAAATGGGCAAAGCTTGGGCATCCGAATTAAAATTAATGACTACAGAGCAACAGATATTTGCTAAGCGAGCAATAGCTGAGATAATATTCGAAGGCCAATTAGGTAGCCTAAGTCGTAATTCTGTTCATATACGTCAACAAAATCCAACAAATGAAGGTGATCCATTTGTTGTTGAAAATACTGAATATTTGTTTGAAAAATCTGAGTCACAAACAGTTGAAACTTAATTTCAATCAATTATTATAAATTTGTTAATTAGTAAATAAATATTTAGTTTAGATTAAGATATAAGAATATATTTTTTTTTCTTAATGTAACAGAAAACCACAATTCTGTTTTGTAAATAAAATAAACTTAAAATTGAATTGAATCTTATTTTGTTTGAATGTATATAAGCTTCAATAATGAAGCAAGATTACTATGAAAAGAAGACAATTATACTGGTATACAAGTTAGTTTGACCGGAAGCAAAGAACATTTTAGTTTACTATAACTACCTAGATATTTTAAAATTAAAATTTAAATAGTGCTAAGTTTTCTACTTGACTGATGTATTAAAGTTGTAAGTATATAGAATTTGTATTATTAAAAAAAACAATCAATTGTTATGTTATGACGTTTTCGATTTGTGATTCGGAAGAACTCTTCCATACATATGAATGCTTCTGGCCTCGTTTCTGAAATCAAAATAACTAGGAGGCATTTCTTCGAATTTTAAAGAAAAATGACATCGCAATAGTTTTACAATCGATCGATATCAACTCATAGTTCTTTATAATTAAGTTCTATTTATGGAAATAAAATTAAATTGAAAGCTAGCACGTTGTTTAGACTTCCAGTCTTAAAATTAATTACCTCAGGAAATAGTATTTGTGATTATTAAATATTGTTAATCCTGCATAAGCATACAAACTGGCGAATGTAACTTCATAAATTATACAAACTAGGCGATCTTATTTAAAAAAAAAAAATACATACATAGCTTTTATTGCATCCGTATATTTTATGTCTTATATTTTATTTATAAAATTAAAAATTTCATACATCGTCTGTTGAAATGCAAAACAACAATATAATTACATTATCAGTTCTTAGTCCAGTCATATCAGAAATAAAAATACCACAATTCCGGAAAAAATCTCTGGAAAGCGGATTTTTGGTATAGAGCCTAGCCTCCTCATGTTTTCTCCATAAAAAGCTATATAATGATATTGTAAGTGGTCCGTTATTTTTTAATATTCTATTTTAGGTATTTTTTAACAGTATCAATTAACAATGAAAAAAATTTGATGCATTTATCACAAAACGCAAAATTTTTGAAGCCGCCCCACTATACAGAAAAATAAAACCTTAACTCTACCGATAGATTTATTTCAAAAACGGTTATTTTTTTGAAGAAAAATATAAACGTGTTTTCTAGAAAATTTTATAAGCTACAAACTAGTCTTTAACATTTTTTTTTGTGTACAACTGGAATCTTAAACCTTCCATAAAACTGTATGCGGGGCTAATATCGATAGGGACTTTTTAGAGCCATTTTCTTCACTACAAGTTGAACTCAACTTAAGGATTTTTATTCTCAACTTGTGATTTTATTTTTCTTCACTCAAAGTTGACAGTTTCAACTTTCGATTCTCAACGCTCGAGTTGATCAACTTCTGGTTTTCTAAACTTCCGAAAATAGTAAAAGTTAAGAGAGCAAACTTGAGAGTTTTCTTTCAAATTCAAATTTGAAATATGTACATTTTGTTGCCTTTTCTGTCAAACATTATTCTCGGTTTCGGTTTGAATAGAATTATTTTTAAAATAAAATGTTCCGAGAAAATTATTATTGGGAAAATCACCCATCGTCTGCTTCCGGAAGCGAAGATGAAGAAGAAGAAGAATTGTTGGCTGAGGTATTATGCACTCGAGTCAATTCAAATCTAAAGTCTGTCAAAAATTTCCCAGGGAAATTTTTCAACTCTCGAGTTGAGATTTAAAATAATTAAGAAAAACGAATTTCAACTTGTCACTCAACTCTCAAGTTTGTGTCAACTCTAGAGTTGGCCAACTTGAGAGTTTGCCGCAAATAGTGAAGCAAATGGTTCTTACAGTTTCTTAAGAGGTGGTTTTATACCAAAATCCAGCTATAGAGCGATATTTTCGGAGGCAAATAATGTCTAATAACTGGACTATATTAATATTGTTGGTATTTCTCCTTAACGATTGACCTTTTTCTTACCATACAATGCTTGAACAGCCAAAATATCATCATTGTTAAGTTTGAATTTCGGATCGAAACCTGTATACTTTGGAGACATTAAAGCTGAATTTTTGTTTGAATGCCTCAATCCAAGAGAATGACCAATTTCATGTGCTGCCGCTTGAAACAGGTTTACACCACGCCTTTTGCCAATTGTCCAATTCTCTGCGATATCAAAATAAACATCACCTCCAGTATTAGGAAAATAAGAACGAGCCACTACTTTACCGGGGCCATCAAAAGGATCACCATTTTCTATATCATCGAAACTGTTTAAATTAAAATGGAAATATGTATGTTTGTATATATTAAAAATTATTTAACAAATAATGTACAAAAATGTATTTATGTAATTTATTACCTTATATCAATGTCAACTGAACCATTTGATTTGGCTGTAAAATTAAGCGGAGTATATTCACTCCAAATTTTAAATGCTCTTGCTATTTCTGCATCAACGTCAGTTTTTTTTAGTCTCTTTGGATATTTTATTATTTTATATGTTAGGTTTGTGTAACGCCACCGTGAACCGTGTAAAACATATCTTTTGGACCGATTTCCAATTCGGAAGGTGTTTCCGTTTTTCAAACTTAGTTTAAGCAATCCAGCATCATGTTGGTTAGCTATCTGTTTTTGTTGAGTTTTCGGAAAACCCGGTGACATTTGTGTATAATCAGAATTAGTTGAATATTTCTGTAATTGAAAAAAAATGCACTTTAAAAAATTAAAAACCCAAAATTGGAAAATTTCGGAGTAACAGTAAAACTTCACCTTGCCTCGCTTTTTGTATATTGTTATTTTTCAATATTTTAAATGAGTTGTGTCGAAAATTTGATTTACCTATTTGCCAAAAAACTATAGATAAACTCTTACACCTTTATTAATTAAAAATACTTAGTTACCTTCTTATTAAACTAAAACGTTGATTAAAAATTAATCATGAATAAAAAAAATTATTTAAAAGCAATTAACTCCTTATTCAAGTTGTGTAGAAAACCTTAACGATAATCTACCACATTCAACAAGACCCCAAAGAGTATTTTTTAGTCTAATTAACATTTTTTTTGTTTAAAAAAAAAAAACGTTTCGTCTAGTAAAACAAAAAACATGATGGGAATGATGCGTGTTGAGTTCCTACGTGCACTCAAACAGCCATTTTTAATTTTTTGACACTTTCAACTTTGACAACCTGCGCAATATAACGGGTGTTTTTTTTAGAGGTATAGAACTTTAAGTTGGCAACACTATTTTATCTGGCGGCCATTTTGTCAGCTGTCAAGCGATTTATTTTGGGTTTGGTTTGGCAATTCAACATACATAAATAGATTAACGCCTGAACAACGCTTCCAAATTGGCCAAAACAAGATTGCCGTTGATCCCAATTTTCATAAGCGAATTTTGTTTAGCGATGAAGCTTACTTTTGGTTGAATGGATACGTCAATAAACAAAACTGCCGTATTTGGAGTGATGATAATCCTCAAGTGTTGAGAGACGGTTACATTCACAAAAACTGACTGTTTGGTGTGCTTTATGGGTTGGTTTGGCCAGAACGTTACAGTCAATGGTGACCGCTATAGAGCCATGATTACTGACTTTTTCGTTCATCAATTGAACAACTATGATGTGCAGGAGCTGTGGTTTCAACAAGACGGCGCAACATTTCACACAGCTCGTGCCAGAATTGATTTATTGAAGGAAACGTTTCACGTTACGCACCCGTAAATTGGCCTACAAGATCGTGCGATCTAACACCGCTTGACTATTTTCTGTGGGGATATATGCTAGTCTACGCCGATAAGCCCGAAACGATTGACCACTTTTAAGACAACATTCGCCGCGTTATTGCCGATATACGGCCACAAATGTTGGAAAAAGTCATCGAAAATTGGACCTCCAGATTAGACTACGTCCGAGCCAGCCGTGGCGATCATATGCCAAAAATCATATTTAAATTATAATGCCAGGAGATTATCTTTCGAATAAAGTAAATTTCATGTCAATTTAAAAAAAAATTATCTATGTTTTGTTCCATTTCAAAGTTCTATACCTCTAAAAAAAACACCCTTTATTACCTTAGATTTGTGTACTGTGGTCAACCACAAGGTTTGTTCTTTGAGTCCTGAAGTCATCCTTGGGTCGCCCTAAAGTTTTTTTTGAAAAACCTCAATTCACCTTGACAATCAAATTCTGTGTTTTTTTCAACCTAGGGTCGCCCTAAACTCGCCCTGAAGTAGATCTAGGTTTTTTGCTGTGGCAAGTTGAAGTAACGTATAAACTGTCAAAGTGACCATGAGTTGTGGGCAATTATTTTGTTGTGGATTCGCTTGCTGCAGGTCATTGCGTATTTTTGAAACAGAAGCATAGAACTTCTTTTTTCTTGCCTTGAATGTCAACAACACAATTTGCACCTTCGAGCGTTTTTTGAAAACCGAAATTTCTGACAATTCTTGGGGTCGTCAAGAAAACCTGGGTAAAGTTCAAAATCGAAAAAAAAAATTTGGATTCGCTTGCTCACCATTTGAAGGAGCGAAATTTCTGAAATCTCATTTTTCTGAACGACCTATTACATATATCAATTTACAATTTTTATATTTTTTTGGAAAAACACGAAGCATTCGGAACGACAGCAAAACCTTCGGCTGTCAATATATTTTATATAACATTTGCTGAATAGCATCGTCACAAAGTACCTAAGCCTTGTTCTCTCTTTTAATTTTAAAATGTACCTATATACTTGGTTGAAAGTGAATATTACTTTTTAAATGTTAGAAAATTTAACCAAAATGCCCCGAAAATCCTTCCTACCATATTGCAACTTCACACCAGAAGCGTTTAAAATCCGCAATGCAAAAATTCAAAATATTTTTATTCGAATATCAAGAACAAAATACGGTATTTTCACAACACTGTAACTTTTTTTTTCTAATTAACAATCATTTTGTGTTTTTTTTAAAGTTTTGATGTCTTAGTTTAGATCGCCTTGAATATTAATTTTCGCCGGAATATTTCTTTTTGAAATAAATTTTTGTCGGCTGCTGCGTACGTTGCTGCACAGTTTTATGCGAGCGAAAATTACATGAGAGGAATTATCCTTTTAATTAAGAAAATCTTCAACGATCATTACTTACCATTTCCAATAATTTATTCACTGGTAAACCATCTCCTACACTTGCAATTGTTAAAAGCATAATAGTGAATCCAATAATAAAACCACAAGCAATATGTTTCTTCATGTTTTTGCTTACACTTTATTAAAAAAACAACATTAACAACTTTAATAATTAGAGTATTACATTATAAATTTAATTTAATTTTGTATTTTTATTAATAACACATTTAGATTTTTTCTTAATTCATTTTTATTACGAGATTGAATTTTAAAAAATTGAGGTATTTTTGAGAATGCACAACCAAGATAGCCGTTATAACTACTTGACGGTGTATCTACACTTTTTAAAATGCCTTAAAATAAATAGTAAAATAAACTCAACATCTTATCACTACAACATAAAATAATAAAAAAACCACTAATAAAGGACACAAAAATATTTCCAAAAATATTCGGTAGGTATCTAGAAAACGACCACCGCCGATGCCGCGCCGGCTACCATACCATCATTGCTATTTGTTTTCTGGCTGGAGGATCAGGAAAAATGTTCTTATCTGCATCTCTGCATTTGTTTCTATTTATATTTTACAAATTTCCATACAGATATTTATTTTGTCATTATGGTTTCTAAAATTGTTATAGATTGTTCTTACACGTCCAGTTAAAGAATAAATCACGGATAATCTAACTGAAACACGCCTAGTTTTTAAAATGCTTAATTTATGGAATCCTATAGGATGATACGTTCTTCTTTTGATGCTAGAAAAATTTAAAGATAGACGTCTTAGCGAAAATTCTCAGTATTTGAACATTAAGTATGTACATATAATAAAATAATATTTAAACCGATAATAAAGGTCAAGAGCAATATTCTTAACTGAGATGCGTGCAAAAATATCGCACGCTAATTATTAAGAAATGGCAAACAAGAACTTGTTAAGTTTATTTTTAATTCTTATCAAAATTGCGATTTTTTTTTTGTTGGAAATTAAAAGATTAAGGTAATTTTTCTGGTTTGGATTTGTGTTGACGTTGAGAGAAATATATAAAAGTCTTTGGTTGAGTCAATTGCATTCGTTTAAATGTAAATATACCTATAAAAGTTATTTAAACTTGAATAAAATTTATGACATGAAGGTCACAGTCTAAACCATATAGAGTACTTATAATATACGTACTTTATGGTCCAAACCTGGTGTCATTCACTATCCACACTGTTTTCAACATTTTTTGAAATCTGCCAAGCAACATACCTTCAGTTTTTTTTTAGCATATAACATGATCTATAAGACTATAATATAGTGTATTCATCATGAATCTTGAATAGGTACCTATTAATCCCACGTGTACATCATAAGGGTTGTCCATGAATTATTTGTTTTGATTGTTTTTTTGGCCTCTTTTTGGAATTATGTAGGTGGATACATTATGTATCATGTACATATATGTTTCCCTCCCAAAGGTAAAGCAATAATTTTTTCTAATCAAATGTTATTTTTATGAATCCAAGTTTAAAGCTTGCATTGGCAATATTTGAGCCATATTTGAGTCTCCCTTGGCTAACCCGGGGTCTCCACCAGAAATAAATCACCACAAGATACCTATGCGTCATGTAGTCAAAAATAAGTGGATATAAATTTTGACGTTTCGTGATTGACAGCCATTTTCTACAATAAACGATTGATAAATCTGTGTAAACACAACGAATCTCGTAGTTCAGGTAAGTTTTTTGTTATTTTTGACACTATTATTTGTGTATCCATTTTAGAGATGAAGGGATAAACCTGCAGCGAATCGGATAGTCAGAACAAATCAAAATAATAATATTAAAAGTTTTAAGTCACCAGTATCCCCCCCCCCGTCTTCCCATAAAATATCGTTGAGCAAATTTGATTCCAGGTCGTGCAATTCACGTTTTTCCAAAAACGGGTTCACCCAAAAACGATGTTTCCTTTTAAATTCTATTATTTCCATTTTTTCAATTTCCTGCAAAACTTTCCATGCAGAAATGACAAGAGGAATACGATGTTTGCTTGACCACGACATGATTACAAATTAAAATTTCATGAAATAGTTTGCCCATCTCAATGAAGAAATAAATATTTCTGCAGTTATTTCTGAAAAAAATTAAGACATAAATATGGCTTGTGGAGCCGGGGCGTGTATTTATAAGCAGAAAATGCGCCAAGCAATTTATATTCTCAAATATTGCCGATGGAGCTTCTAGTTAAATATATTATAGGTAATTCAATTTCAAAGTGAAATGGAATAATTCACAATCAACAAAAAATATGTATGTACCTACATAATGTACATACATTTATATGCATATCTTTACAATCATACCTACTAAATTTATATTTAGTTTTTAAAGATTGGCTGCAGCTAAAGTAATGATCATGTCCATTTTTGTAGCTTTTTGCTTATGCTTACGTCAATACATTTCCTTATTTTTGGCTGAAGTGCAATCTAAAAAGGTTCAAGAACTGCCGTTACATCCAGTCAAAAAATGGTTCGGCTATTGGAAACATTGGTTCTTATATTTCTTCAGAAATGAGGCCGGCCAGTAATATTATAACGTAATTGTGAATAGTGCCCGTTCTAGCTATTTAAAATTGAACGTATAAGCATTCCATGTCGTGTTGGAGACCACACACAATTTTCAGGCAACGCATACTTACTTGGCTTAGACTGGGTTTTATGTTATTCATAGAAAATAGAGCTTAAACATTAAACACGGTAGAGGTTTTTTTTATTCCTGTCTAAAATCAACATGCCAGAGAGAAAGGGATTTGATATTAGAGTTTTTTTTTATAAAAAAAGAAAACAACATAACTAAACAAATAAGAAATAACCCAGCATCTTAATATCAATTCCTATAGAGTACGTAAGGACAGATTAGTTAATATATAATAAGTCAATGAAAAAAATTTAAAAAAAAATTATCAATTTATTTTTCAGATTCCATAAGAAAAAGTAATCGCCCCCGGGTGGACTCGAACCACCAACCTTTCGGTTAACAGCCGAACGCGCTAACCAATTGCGCCACGGAGGCCATACAAAATTTCAAGAATATTTTTGAGCAGCGATTTCTGTATTATTTCTTTTTAATAATTATTATATTATAATATTTTATTTAAATTTGTTGTTTTTGCAATATTCTTATCATTATTTAATAATTAATATTTTATTACAAATTATAAAGGAATATGGACATTTTTTAAGTAACATCAATATATTATACTAAGCCTATTTTTCTAATAAACTCAAGCTGAAAACTGATAAAACATCAGTGACAGTTCATGTAAGAAAGTAAGTAAACATTTGTAATTGTCAAAGTGACATTTGAAGTTTAATAATTATAATTATGAGATTTTGTGATTTTGACTTTAACAAAAGTTGCAAAATATAGCAAATTTAAAATTTGGAAACTCGTGTTTTTAACCTAGCAACATACTAGGTAGGTACCTAACTACTAATACTTTTTTTTTTTGAAAAAAATTTGCGCCAATAATTATTTTATAAATATCTAATAAGAAACATTCTATATAATAGTTTATTATAAAATATTTTTTTTTTATAAAATAAATCTATGTGCACACATTAAAAGAAATAGCAGAAAATATAGAAAATGAAAATACCACGTGGTATTAACATTAGCTGATCCATTTGATTTTGATTTTGATTTTGATGTAACAAATACCACATCGCCATGACCATTTTTAACTTTAGATTCTCCGTTTGCAGAACTAAATGCATATCCATAACTTGAACCTTTGTCCTTCGAACTTCCGACTCCTGAAACATCATCTAGGTTGGTCATTTCTCTTTTTATAGATCCAAAAGATTTGTGGAATTCAGCTTGCATTTGTTTTAAATCGGAAATAGACATATATTTCTGTAATTGAAAAATGGTAATCTATAATTTAGTTTTTTGAATTAAAAAAATTATGGACACTTAAACTAAGGTTATAAGTACATAAAATATTGCGCATCTTTTAGATTCTCAAAGGCCCACAGTCGGAATTTACAAAAACAAAACACAAGTAGGTACCTACCTAGGTAGTTGCAAGTACCTACCTACCTATTTCTTTTCTGGCTAAGGTAATGAGAGTTTAGAAATCTCGGAGACCCATACTAGTAGGTATCAGTGCTGTGCCACTATAAAGAAATAAACTCTCCTTTAATCGTCGTTTTTTGTGAACGAACAGTTATGTTATATTGAAGAAAATAATTAGTCATTGTATTGTTCCAAGAAGGTTTTGAGAAGACTTAGCGGTAATACATACATTACTATACATTATGTACAAAATTTTAATATATTGGTATTGTATGTGAATTCGATGAGATTTTGTATTGTTTGCTTGAAATTTTGATTTTTGTCGAAATCTTACCTTATTATGTAAACATTTTTTTTAAATATTTAATACTCTTATTAATTTTAGTAAAACACTGAAAACCAAATTCAGAGAACATTTCTTGAAACTTGTGCAGTTGTGCATCGGTAAATTTTGGGTTGAATCTACCCTTCTCTTTTTTACATGCACATAAAATCTATATGTCTCTCTGGTTGCGACTGTCAGTAAAACGACCGATTATTTTGAAAAACAAAACAAGTTCACCAATTACTTCTTACCATTTCATTCTCTCGTTCTAAAGCTTCGCCTACGTTGACACTAATTGTTAAAAGTATAAAAGTAATTGCACCGATAGCAATATTATATTTCTTCATATTTTTTTTTTAACCAAACAAGAACAACACTGTAAATAAATTGAGAAAACTTTTATATTCATTTTTTTTAATACAAAAAAATATTATTTAAATTCAATTGATAATATTAAAATTTGTTCATCAAATAAAAATAAATAAATGTTACTTTAATTAGTTATCTACACATAATTACCTATATAATTATTTACTTCAAAATCAATTTTAAATTTCAAAAACTTTGTTTTAGTATTTAGTTTTGTGTGTTTTATTTAATTTTTTTTTTGCAAATTAATAATAACAAATAAATTTAGATGCGTAGGTATTGAATGAAGGTAAATCTCTTTTTTTGTCACTTTATTTCTTAAAGTAAGGTTTTAACAAGAGAAGTAGACATTTAAAAATAAAAAAGAATAAAGTCACGGAGGTCGACAAACTTAATTTTAAAATGTATCGTTATTTTGAGGAAGTGTTTGTTCCTTTTTAAATGCTCGCATATACAATATTAAAATAAGATTATAATGAACGAATAAATTGAAATATTCAATTTAAATAAGAAAACCGAACTAATAGGCAAAGAACAATATTCTTGGTTTTATATATTTTTCTTACAGCGTAAATATCTTCAAATCCAAAATACTATGATTCACCGGTAAAAACAAAAGATTACTCCAGATACATTATTGTTAGTGTAAAAAATAAATTTTATTCCATATTCCATTCTGGATTTAAGTAGGTAATTCATATAATATGTACCTATACATAATTTTTGGCTTGTGGTCACTTCTCCAATTCAATACTTTCGAAATTGGATTGGATTGGATATAATAATTTAAAACAAACTTGTGTGTAACTGTACCTTTATCAATAGATAATTCTATTTATTTTTGATTTAATTTTAACCTTAGACCCATGCAAATTTAAAAAAACAGAATTGCCTTGATCTTTTTCTAAGAAATTGTTTTCCTTTGATAAGAATTTATTGAAAATTCTTGGAATCTCTTAAAAGCGTTTTTTATGTTTGCACGTATATGTACAAGAGTATGACGGAAGAATCGCTCCAAATCGTAGAATTTAGGATTTTCCAGAAATTTTGTTTGATTTAAATTAGGTAGTAATAATGATAGTTTCGAGAAAGTAAAAAATAAAACAAAGTTCTATAGTTGATATGATACCGATAATAATTGTTTATCTAAGCTTTTACCTAAGGAGTAAGGGACCAATAAATTTTGTATGAGATTGTATGAAAAACTATAGTAGGTACCTAGTACATGAAAACGCCTAACATTTAAGAGTCGTCCATCCAAAATGTCGAACTCAGATTCGAAGATCAGTTAATTTCGAATCTGAGAAAAAATAAATATTTTTTAGAAATAGATTAACGCAATTCTGTTCTTTAAATTTGCATCGGGTCATAAGGTCAAAATTAAATCAAAAATAAAGAGAGTTCTCTATTGATAAAGCTACAGTTACACACAAGTTTGTTTTATATTATTAATATCGTGTGAAATCAATTATTTTAAATATGACAATAAAACAACAATAATATCCTTGTTGTTTTTCTTTCATGTTTTGTAGGTACATATACGTCACGTACGTAGTATATAGTCACAGTTAGGGTTATTGCGCAGGTTGTCAAAGTTGAAAGTGTAAAAAATTAAAAATAATAATAAAACAGAACTAATATAGACCCAATTTTTTTTAATGATTTTAATATGAAACAATAAATTATTAAGAATTAAAAATTCTTATCAAAATTGTATTTTTTTTAGTTTGTTATGGGTTTGAAAATAAAAAACATCCCAAAAACAATAAGTAAGGTGTGTATAGGTATTAGTAAAAAAATTCAGAGAAACGTCTGAAATGAAAAAAAAAAAAAAATAATCATAAACTGAAACCAATGGCGCAAAATTTTATACGGTTTACTATAGATGTTAAAGCATTTTTATTATGATACTACTTTAAAAACAGAGTTTTAATAATTTTAAACGAGTTAACATCGTGCTATCTTTTAAAAATTTTATTAAAGTTAAAATCACCAAATGCCTATTTTATCTTTTTATTAACATACCTACTAATTCCAAATGTAACTTTGACAGCGGTAGGTCTTCTTGCGAATACATACAAAGAAACAAATCGAAAATTTGAGGTTTTCCATTCAGGGGCTTGGTATTTGAAATTTATTATTTACCTAATGAATACCTACCTACTGACAAAAATTTAGTCGGTTTACTTTTCATTTCTTTACCTTACCGCGAGCTTCTGATTATGTAGGTAGGTATGTACCTATTAATTAAAATTCTATTTTCAGAATTTTTTAACATTAGAAATGTTTAAACGGAGGCATACAATATAAAAAAAATCAAAAAAATATGAAACGCCTAGTAGACAAAGGGGGCGAAACGTGAGGGGAATAAACAAAATCAACAAAATAAAAAAATAAACAAACTAAACAAAATAAACAAAATTATTTCATTCATGCTTTGTTGTTACTAGTTTGAGGAAACAGAAAACGAAGAAGATGATAAAAAGGAGAGAAATGTTCGTAGGAAAAAAATGGCTATGTTTTTGATGATGATTTTTGCGAAATCCGAAAAATACCCGATTTGCGTTTATTTAAATGCTTATATCTTTCGATCCAATTATCCGATTTTCAATATTAAGGTATATAATTAAAGGAAATGACTGGCGTGTTAGAGCAAACAATTTTCAAAATCATTCAAAATTTTATACTAAAAACATGAAAATAAATATCGGACAAATAATTTAATTCAACGAGGAAGTTGATAAAAAAAAGCATTAAAATACTTTCAACCACCAATTGGCGAGAGGAATATAGTATTCTAAAGCCGGCGGCGGCGGAGTTTGTGCAATAAAAAACCACAATCGTGGCAAATTTGCTTCGCGTCGGAAAAAAAATGCTAAATGTTCATATTATGTACCTACCTACCTACCTAAATTTGTAGTCGGTATAATAATTGTAAAGATACATTGTGTTTGGTTTGGCTTGCTTATAACTTCGGTTTTAATAATCCGTTCATTAAGGTCTTAAAATTTAGCTAGAATATCGGACTACATTTTTTGTATTATATCATTGCACAGTCACATAAAACTATATATGAAAAACCTTATTAAATTGCGTATTTAATAGAAACAAAAATTTAATATAAAACAATAATTTTTTAAACCACATGTATTTGACCCTTTTTAGGAAAGTTATGATGTTGGTATCTATGTTCAGAAAAGTTGCTCAACATTTAAATTTGACATTCAATGTACATACATAAATACATAAAGCTTTTTTCATTTCTAATGTTCCTCAACTCAGCTGGTATGGCAAATCGGGTAAATATTTAATTCAAATTTTGATTTTTAATAAAATATATTCGCCCCCGGGTGGACTCGAACCACCAACCTTTCGGTTAACAGCCGAACGCGCTAACCAATTGCGCCACGGAGGCTGTATAAATAAATTTAGAACATTTTTGACGACGACGACGGAGTTCTCTGTTATCTTGTTAATATTTTTTATTTCATACCTAACTTTTTTCACCATTCTTATCAATATAGTTTATTATTAACATTAGGTAAGACATAGTTGAAAAACTAAGCAAATTTCTATCAAGTGGATTTGTCATCACATCAGCGAGTTGATTGCCATTTCGAGTTGTTTTCTGAACAATATTTTCAAATCAATCGCATAATAATAGAGGCATTCTCCAAAACAACTTTGGAATCGTCTCATGTATCCAGTTGAAGCACATAAAAGTTTGGTCTTGTAGTTACTGTTGCGTTAATTAAGCAACCAATCAATTCTCGTTATGGATGATTTGTATACAATTGTTCTCGTTAACTTCATGGATTTGTACCTAAAGTTTTTTTTTTATAATGGAGTAGCTCTCGGTTCATGCAGTTTTCCATTTTGAATTTGTGCAACACTTTTTCTATAAATATTGCCCCTGACCTAACTCAATCGCTTTATCTATAGGTAGGTATACGAAGTTTAATTGAATGTGCATCGAAAGGAAGGTATCTAACCTACCTACTTACATTTCCCAAGACAATAATTTAAAACTCTTTCGACAACATCTGCTTTATTATACCTACCCCTTATCATTTGAATTTTGTCGCAAAACAACAATATTTCATCGACGTAACGCAGAATGTAAAAATTGATTCCGTTTTTATCCTTTACATTATAAGCATTTTATCTGAATTTCATCCCTTGAATATAATTTGAATCATGAAACTATTAAGCTTTTCAATCTTGTCATTGCACAAGATTTCCATGCCAAACCAATATATGTACCAGCAATTATACCTACTTAATTCGTGCATCCTCGCTTTTAAATCTACCAAAAAAAAACTCGCGAAAAAATCCCTCACTCAAATTCACTAACTATTTGAACGAATTTATTAAATGCACGAACCATTGCATTTGACGAGTTTTATTTTCGATAAAAATATATTTGGCCTTTACGACCACATCCGGTACCAGTTTTCCGGGGACCAGTTGTTCGGGGGCCAGTTGTCCGGGGACCAGTTGTCGGGGGACCAGTTGTTCGGGGACCAGTTGTTCGGGGACCAGTTGTCCGGGGACCAGTTGTCCGGGGACCAGTTTTCCGGGGACCAGTTGTCCGTGGATAGTTTTGAAGTATCAAAAATAAAATATCCAGTGTTTTGTATAAATTCGAAGTAGCTGCTATAATTTTCTCTTAAGAGAAATGTGAAATGTTCCTGATTAGGCGAGAGAAAATTGTTGCGGGTTCCATATGAATCGATAATCGGCATATTTGTTTTTCCAAATAGTTTAACAAAATAGATCGCCCCCGGGTGGACTCGAACCACCAACCTTTCGGTTAACAGCCGAACGCGCTAACCAATTGCGCCACGGAGGCTACATGTACAAAATTCAAACACTTTTAGGTTCGGGTTCTTCGTTAAAACATTTTCTTAAAGCCGTTAAGAAAAAAGCTGTTTTTTTACAGCTAACGGTGTAATTTTAAGAACTAAACTTCCGGGACTTCATTTTATAGAGGATCTTTAAATTTTACACCTTGAAACTTTTTTAAATATTTTTATATTGATGAATGATTATAAACAAATTAAAGAACGAAGCCGTTTGATTTTTTTTCTAAAACTTTTCTTACGATTTTGATACATAGTTCCGAACCACGTGATTCAAGAACGTATGGTACATAATTGAAGGTCTAACAACGAACATACTTATTTGTAATAATAATAGCAAAAACTAACAATTTTCATGATTTTAGTATTTTTAAGACACTTATAGTTACGGTGACCATCCGTTCATGAACAGTTCTGTATTTAAAGATGATGTTCATTAGGAATTATTTGATATACAAAAACACAAAAATGTTCTGTATATCAGAAGTTGTTCATTATTTATTCTGTATTTCGTACAAATTATTAAAAACAATAAAATTCAATGACAAAAAAAAAAATAGTAATGCTAACGTGCCCTTACCGATTGAACGAACGAACAAGACACCCAGTACCTAGTACAATTTTATTTTGTTTTGTCGAACTTAGTGAAGGAAAAATATCAAAATCGCTTAAAATGAACTGTGTTAATTTAAATTTTATGTTTTTATGTTCTTTTTTGTTTGTTTGTAAGACATTACTTTAAGTCTGTAGATATTTTTAAATTAAATGGAATCATTTAAAATTGAACTGAATTTTGTTTCTTTTTGTATTTGTTCATTATTTGCAATTTGAAAATATGGTCACCGTACTTATAGTCACCTATATTATTCACGTGCTGCAAGAACAATTTGGTGAATTTGACTTTTAGCATATAACCGAAATTTTATAATATTTGCTTTAAATGTCGAAAATTTAACGATCCTACTGTAGTTCGATATTTTGCTTTTAAAATTCTAAGCAATTCTATACGATGCGTTCCAGTCGGGCATTTCATTATATTTTGGTTGCTATCTAAAGTTAAGCCCAAGCTTCTGTTAAAACTATTGTATTAATCATCGTTGTCTTGTCTGCAGTCTGGTGTTCAAAATTACAATTACATATATTCACCCTGACCCGATTACAGAATCCGATGAATGAACTGCGTAGTGTGCCAGACTTAATTTTGACATTTTTAATATCAACAAAATGTCAGAATTGAGTCTGATTCTCTCTGCAGCTCATCTATCAGATTCTGGAATTGAGGTGAATATAGTAATTTCATTCAAATCTTAAAGCATTGCTCAACGCTGCAACCGCGTCAACGTAGCCTGCGTTGACCTTCACCACATTTTTAAAATTTTCTGATTTTGTAGAGGTTTTTTAACCCATGGAGCTTGACAAATGAAGGACAAACTATCTAAATAGCTTTGGATTGATCTCCGAACGCGATCTTTTGATATTGAATTTAGTTTGTTTAAATTCGATTGACGTTCAGTAAACATAACGTTGCTAATTATTTTTTTTATTAAAAACTATATTTATTTGTTATACCTACCAAGAAATAAAGACTATTTTTCCAAATTATTTCTTTGGTTTTTGAACATAACTGCAGATTTGAAATTCTCAAAACTTTCTATTCATTGTCGTATAATCCAAATTGTATTAAAAACTATTATGATTGTATTTTAATAAATTTTTTTAATCGTGATGAATCATCGTTTTCAGTTTCACCTCTCACCTATATAGGCGAGTTCTCACTTATTGTTATTTAATGTTTTGAAAAACAAAATTAAATATTGGCAATAATATTTGAACATGTGGAGTAGGTACATTTTTGTTATTAAGAAGTTTGAATCAGAATTAAAACTAATTCAAGTAGTATAGGTAGTAAAATTTAATCATGATTTCTGATTAATTTTCTTTATTTTTAAATAATGGAGTTATACATTTTATAATATATGTATGTGTATAAACTTTAACAAAATATTATTCGCCCCCGGGTGGACTCGAACCACCAACCTTTCGGTTAACAGCCGAACGCGCTAACCAATTGCGCCACGGAGGCTATATACAAAACATTTAAACATTTTTTAGAACGAATTCTCTGTTATCTTGATTAATAATATTATTAATATTATTATCAAAAATGTGTAAGCTTCTATCATCTATCACTGTTTTAAATTTTGCCTTAGGAGATACTAGAAACTCAAAGATTTCGTACTAGTCACTGAGTGTGGCCCACGGCCGTAGCTTAAGAACCAGCATTATGCGGGATTATTTAATTTTAAAGTTTAATTGATTATTTTAAATACAGAATGGAATGTCAAATTAATTGCATTCAGTAATTATTGTTCACTCAAAAACGTTAAAGCACTATTTATATGAGGCTATATCCCGTGCGATGTATTTGTCTTAGAGTGCTAAGAGTTCAGAACAGAAAGGACAGTTCTCCTAAACTACCACGTGCTTGCGTCGGTCGCCCATATAATTGTAGAACAAAGGTAAATAACTATATTTAATAATAAAGTAAAGCAAGTAAATTAATTTATTATTACAAATATTTTTATTTAACATAATTTCTAACACTCATTGAAAAAATTCAAACAACATTTCTGTTATTAAAATATTTTTCTGAGACCCAACTTTGGCATAATAACAGTCCTTTACCCAAAAAAACAACGTGGGCAGTTTTTTTTTAAAGGACAACAATCATATTACAAACTAACCAAAAACTAAACAACAAAATTTCTTATCCAGCTGCGACCCTGCCCCTGCCTTTGAACAACATCATAGATTGTGGACCTCGGATGACACGTGACATCAATTCCCAACACATTTTCGAGGGCAAAATACTAAAATTCAAATGAAAAAAATATATGTTATCATAAGTCAATTTAACTACAGTTATGTCACAATATTTTATTTACCATTTCAAAGGAATCAATGCTCTTATTTGATTCGGTAGAACACACCAACTGTCATTTCTTCGCATTGCCTTGGTAATTTCATCAGCTACATACTGTGGCTCCAACATTGGAATTGCTCTGGGCTTCACTCCGGCAAACATACCTGTATTAATGTAGTATGGACAGATTAGGGTCATTCCGATGTTATCATAACCATGTGCACGTAAATCCGTATAGAGACTCTCATGGAATCCATTGCAAGCGAATTTTGTTGCACTGTAGTCACTGCAACCGTAGGTTCCCAAAAGTCCTGTCACCGAACCAACTGTTACAATATGACCGCGATTGTTCCTCATCATTTCAGGTAGAAAAGCTTTCACTGACCAATAGTGTGAAATTATGTTGATGTTGTAGGTGTTTTGAATAACTCTGTCGGGTAGATCCCAGAATGGCTTGCAACAAACTACTCCCGCATTATTGATCAGAACTTCGACTTCACCGATCTCTTCTTTAACCTGCTCGGCTCGTTCATACACCTGTTCACGATTAGAAATATCAACCACATATCCTTTGCACGTGAATCCGTTTGCTAAAAGGAGGTCTATCGTAGTTTTAAGAGCTAAAAAAGAAAGGAAATGTGCTGTAAATTTAAGGTAGTAAATATGTGCAATGGTGAATTTAAAAGTGGCTAGAAGTTTGAAATTGAAAATGACTCTAAGACGAGATGCAAATTTATAACAGTTTTGTTCATATAAAAGTACTGTTTATGATGCACTATAGAACCAAAACTCCATATTTTACAAAAAAAAAAAAAAAAATTTCAACTTAAGTCGCACACCGTGAAAATACCTTGTTTCTTTATTTCGATTGTTTCAACAGAGCGTATATAGTTTAGGCTAAAACCTGTTGATCTAATTAAAACTGCACAAGCGTTGCTTATGGTTGCTTAACTTTTTTAATCGTTAAATATGATTATATGCTAGCCATGGTGAGAAAGTGACATTTATGTTAATAATCATGTGAGACCTTGGTCACATTAAACAGCTATAAATGATCTCAAATAATGTGAAAGCCATTAAGTAAACTTTCGTTCGTTGTATATATGATTTGTGTTTTTTTTTTTTTTATGGGAGGTATATGTACCTATACTGATGGTTATTTGTTATATTGACCCTTCAGCCAAGTAGTTACACTGCAAATAGTGCAAATGTGCGAATCAAAAAATTACATACAAAAATGACACAGTGAATTATAAATATTTTCCTTTTCATTTTATCATTCAAAAATGATGCAAATGCAATGAAATCATATCCGAAAAATGTCCGTCTGCTTTTCGTTTTGCATTATACCTACGCTTGTTCTTGCTAAGATTTAGCAGCAGATTTATTTGAAGAATTAGTCTTCAACTTTTCTTTGCAATGAATTACTTGTATCCAGAGTCCAGACTATTTATTTTGAACGGAAAAATGATATTTGACATTTAAGGCTCTCCCAAACCTACACGAAAAATAGCCACCATCTTGAATTTAATTTTACTTTTCCATTTTGTCAAATTTAAATATCTAAGTACATAACGCAAAATTTTAAACGATTTAGTACGATGTTAAAGCCATTTTATCATACTAAAAAAGCCTTTAACATCATACTAAATCGTTTAAAATTTTGCGCTAATATCTTTTGAACATATTGAATTGCCCAGTTAAGTTTTTTCAGGCTAACACTGAGATCTCAACAATCTCAGAAATGTGAACGTAAAGCTAAGTACAGACGATTGTCAGATCTTACAATAGTTTCAGATCAGTCAGTGAAAAAACTGTCCCAAATGTGTAACAATTGTCTGAACACACAATTTTGTCTGACAATATTGTCAGAAACGTCATTGTCAGGTAATTGTCAGACGACAATCTGACAAAAAATTGTCAGATATCTTACAATCGTCTGAACACAAAATTTTTATCATTGTCAGACGATTAGGACGTTGTCAGACTCATTGGTCATTGTCAGATGTTTTCATTGAAAACATCTTACAATTGCTGACAATTTCTTCATTGTCCGAAATGTCAATGAAACCCATCGGTAGGAGTCGAGTTGGTTAAAGAGAGATAAAAAAAAACATTGTTTTGGAAATTTGTAGTTTTTGCACAACTGAATAAATTAACTCAAAAAGAAAATATCTATAAAGCAATTCACTTCAATTATATTTTATATCAATTCCTTGTGTTGTGTAGTTTTATTTGGAATAAATTAAGTGCTTATGCTCGGCCGCCGTTTGTCTTTTATTATTTCTTTTAAGCATGTTGTTGATTTTTTGTCGAATTTCTGACTAAAAATAGATAAAAAATCTAACAATGGAGGCATCAATGGTCGAAAATGTTACCATGGAAAACGGAAATTCACCAAATCTTAAAGAACCCGATGATGAAAAGGAGCAACCATAGATCACAGAAGAAAAAGATTCATTATTAAATGCAGAGGAAACCAATGGGAATGCTGCATCTGTACCTCCCCCAAGTAATGATGCCTCCCCCAAAAGATGTAAACAATCAATCAATTTTTTTTATAGATCTACCAACCGTTTGAATAGAACATTTTCAAGCTGACAATTTTTTCAGATATATTATTGTCCGAAAATTGTCAGACAAGAGCTGACAATCAAATTGTCAATCTTTGGGATGAAATCTACCACCGTGTGAACGGACAATTTTTCATTGTAAGAAATATGTCAATTGTCACTATTGTCAGCTAATTGTCAGCTATTTTCAGACCATTGAGAGAGATCTGACAATTGTATGTACTTAGCTTAATTCCCCCTTACTTTTGCTGTAAAAATTTGTGAGCCAAATTTGGCCAAACTGTCAATTTTTAGAATTATCTATATTTTTTACATTTGCTACGTAGTTTATGTAATAAAATGTATTTAAATGTAAGTACTGAAACAAATTGTAGCAAACGTAGTTTAAAATGTCAAATGGTCTGTCAGCTGTCACTTAAAAGTTTGAATTTTGAGTGAAAAAGCTCAGGTTTTTATTGAAGAAATAACAATATAGTAAATAAGGCTTGTAGTTTATTCAATTAACTACGAGTAGTTATTGATATAGAAATTGTAGTAGCTTGCTGAGAATGATATTTTTTGGATACGTTTGCGAAATAATTTTTGTCGCATCAGTTGATCAATTTATAAAAAAAGAGATGGAAAGTGCTTTTGATTTCTAGCGAAGAAATCTTGTTCAGGTTTCTTCTTCTCATTAGTGAAGCTGACAGACGAAGTGGAATTACCTGGCTGATTTGACGAATTATAATTTTATTTTTAAAATGTTAATAATTTGTTCAAAAACTGTATTTGTTTGTTAAATATTATTCCAATGAAAATGAATTCTAAAATGAACACTTCCACTTTCCAATTGGTAATATTTTGGCATGTGACATCAGGTTGGTTCAATTTATTAGGTCCATTAAAAAAATTGTTTGATATTAAATGTCAGTGTGTCTTTTATTTGTATGTACCTAATTGAGAAAATTCTCGCACGGGTAGGCTAGTACAATTTACAAGTGTTATATTCTGGCGTATAAGTCAATTCATGTGGAATGGCAAAATACATTCCATGGTTTAATGGCAAGATATACTTATCATATATCATCTGTCAGTTTTCAAATTAACTGTCACTATAAATAGTATTGAAAATTAAAACCAGTTCTCTATACCAAAAAAAAACACTCTTAATAGGTACTAACATAATGAATATTCATTTATCTATAAGTTTGCTCGAAAGATAAAACGTAAGATGTTCCTTTCTTGGGCAAATGTTTTCTACTCTTTAATTTTATGAAGGTATATTGTACACATAGGCAGGTTCCTATCTCATATTTTTTCACATTAGCTCGATAATTTGTTAAAACAACCAATTAAATGTAATGAAGACTTTTCTATTTGAAATTCTAATCACTCAAAAGTTCATTGACTTTTATCAACATCAACATAAAATATCAATAAAAAACAGAGAATTGTAGATAATATTATAATACCTACCTTCTTGACTAATATCCCATATAACGACTCTAGCGTTAAGCTTTGCAAAATTAAGTGCCAGCAAACGTCCAACGCCACCACCGCCTCCAGTTATTAGAACTACTCGACCGGAAACATCCTATGAACAAAAAAATAAATAATAAAATTTAGTAAAAGAAAACTATATAGAATTATTTTAAATGCAAAATATTGTTATAGGTACTAAGTGATAGTTAATAAGGTTCCATCAGATGTTGTAGTTATTGGAAATCATTCAACAAATAAATAAAATTATTTATCATAGAATTCACATTAAAGTCATAAAAGAGAAAGCAAATTATGCAGACAGGTATAATATTGTATATTTATTCTGGATACGTCTGAAAATCGTCAAGTTCGATATCGATCAATTAACATTTTTTTTTGTTACAATCAATGTGTAACACACTTTATGACTGTAGATGAACAGTCTTGTTGTTAATTTGTTATATCTTATAGGAAGACTAAGGTGTGTCGATTATTCCAACTGAGAGTCTATTGGTCCAAATCAAATAAAGTGTTAGGTACCACTGGTTTCGAATTACTATTGCTAATGCTGCTTCTTGCATAATAAAAAAAAGAGTGTATTTAATGTATTACTACCACTTTAAATGTAAACACAATTTATTTGATTGTGCAAACTAGATACAATGCTAACATCATATAAACATGAAACTTCACAGATCACACGAAGAAGATACAGTACACCGGAAGACAAATAATTTAGACATGAACCAGGTGTATAAAAGTACCTACATATATCTTGTTATTTGCTTTTGATTTTGTTATTTGTTTAAATAGAAGAACTTGGGGGAAAATAGGTCATTTTGTTATTTTGAATGATTTAAATACAATCAAAAAATAATGTTGGTTAGCTCGTTAAAATTGAAATCAAATATATTTTATTTATTTTGTTGATGTTTAAAAACAAGATGGCCTAGGGCGTAGGTGCAGTTAATAATACCTAATAGACCCCTAGCAAATATATTTTTAATAACAACTTTTGAATGCAAACATAGCATTGGTTCTTCGAAGGTTAATAAATAATGTAGATATTTATTATTAAAGAAATATCAACATAAATAATAAGCAGTGAGCATCAGATGATAAATAAAGCTGCCAAGGCTTAGACGGGTGGTGATATAGATACATTAAAATGTTATAAAAATAAACTGATTTAAGCATTCACAAAGCTTTAGATCAAGCCTAATGCATGCATAATGTAAATATATAGTCTATTTTCGTATCTTAGTTAGATAAACGATGAAACATGTTTATAAATAAGGTTTTTGAGTTGGATATATATATATAGCTAGTCTAAAGTTATATAGACATAGGTACCTGCTTTGGAATGGGTTTATATAAATAAGATTATAATGTTCTATAGTTATTGCTCACAATGCTCCTAATAGTAACTTTTGTTCTTGTTAACTGCTTCGGTGTGGAAGCCCTCATTTAATTGCATGTTTTTTATGCTTTATTAATTATGTCAAACTTAACAGTTTTGTTTTATTAAGGTTTTCCAGGAACTATCTTTGACGTTTTTCGACAGTTATACATGGAGAGGAAAGACAATGTTTAACTAGTCAAAAGATGGCTGTTAAATTTTAGCTTACCTCTATGGTGGTAAATGCTACTTACATATATGGTCGACCATTATTTTAGTAACATGTCTATTAATAATAAGACTTAAATATAGTGCTATAAATTTTAAATAGTAAAAACTTATGGAGAGGAATTTAGAATGTTTTTTTATCCGTAATTATTATTATTTTCAAGCTTAAACTTTTAAAATTCAAGGTTGAGCATGATTTTTAAGAAAATAAAAATATTTTTCGTAGAAAATTTACGGAAGACTTGATCCCATCGTGACAACGATGAACGTTAATGTTCAAAAATTGATTAAAAAGTGTCACGTAGTCTATAAAAATGATTTTGTTTTCTTAAAATTATTTTCAAAGTTACATACGGCGTGTTTTTTTTTGCAAGCCCAGGGAGGGAATTGAAAGAAAAAAAACGACGTCGGAGCTAAACAATCACCATATTAAATGCAACAACAATTAATTATTTTTTATGAACTCTATATACAGTACAGGGTGGGCCAAATAAGAGTCATAAATGAAAAAGAATAGTGTATTGTAGTAGGTTTTGGCGGTCTTGCTGTGTAAAATGTATGTATCGTTAAAAATTTTCAAAAACTCAAGAAAAAATCAATCATTATTGAAAATAAAAACGTTATTCGTGGGTACATTGGTAGGTGTTATACACTGTGTTAATTGCTTCATTCTTTACACTTCAAATGCAAAACTGAAAAGCCATCTGCCCGCCATACTATAGACAAAAATTTCTGGATCCATAAATAAAACCCGATAAAAACCAGGATCCAATGTTCTTTTTGTATTGCGTGTTAGAAAATAACCCCAATCCAGACCCGTACAGATAATAAAACGTGGCTAAAATTGTCAGAACTAAACGTCAATTGGATCTAGATCTATCAAAATTTGATTGATTTTAATGTTACAAAATGAAAGCAATTATTAAAAATTGTGTCAATCATGTCAATCGGACACTACCTATGCTATACTTTCAATTTTCACAATTTTATATGCTTGAACGGTGTTTGTTAATAATTTCAGCCTTAAATTGAAACAAAGTGTAGGTAAGCAATATTATTGCATTGAAAAGTGCAAAACAATTATAACTGACAAGACATTTAAGTAATTTTCTTTTTGTTATGTTTCCTATTCCTACCCAGCTTTCATTGGAATTCAGTGAAAGCATCGTAAAGTCTGTCGTCGTTTGTATCCGATGGTGCTATTGATTAGCATGAATACAACAAAGAAGAAAATTATATATATGTACCTATGAACCACTTAAGCTATTAAATGCATACGAATAGCTATAGCTACAAAGTATTGTATTGTATACACTTTAAAAAAGATTCGTTAATTACCAAGAGAATCAAATCAACATGTCCTATTGTTGGAAAAAATCAATAGCCGCATTTTATTATTGCCAATAACCCATATGGTTCACCCCGTGATAATAGGCGTGTTTTCTTGTAAGCCCGGGGGACATCGGACGAAAAGTGTTGTCGGGGCTGAACATTCAAAATTGTAAATGCAACAACAACTAATCTCATCATGAAGGCTTAGCTAAACCAAGAGATTTCTCACGGCTGCTTAACTTAAGCTCACAGAAAAACTGTGTTACCGGCGTAATTTACATACTCTTGTTATCGGTAGTTTGTATTAAAATTCCATTTTGTTTCTGTAATGGCGGCGGTAACCACCGTTGTCGTATTATTTAACCAATTGTCCTCGGGATTGCAAAAAACACACGTTATATATGATATGTGTTTAGTAACTTCAAAAGTTTATACTACCTTACCATTTACAAAACTGAAAAGCTATCTACCCGCCATAGTAAAAAACTAATTTCTCGATTTATAACTGAAACTTGGATTCAATTTTAATTTGTATTACGTGTTTAAAGATAACCCCAACCCATTGCAAATTATAGTGACCAAAAAAAGTTCAAGAAAGAATAAAGATCTTATCCATCCAATAATAACATGTTACTTAATTCTTTTATAAAAAATTTGAGTCGTGTATTTTTTAAGTCGAATATAACTTTTTTGACAGTCGAATTGAAGTATAGTCTTTCAACTTTCAAAATCAAATGCTTAAGCTATGGACACAAGGTTTATAAAAGTTTGGCAAATTCGAACGACAAATAAAAAGTCCCGAAGGTATTGCAAATACTATCAGTCTTTTTTATAATCCCATTCCAAACCTATTCTCGAAATGAATGAAATGTTCATTTAACGTATCCAAATGTTCACGAAATTGACAGATTACAGGTATGTCAGTGAGGATATGAGAACATATTTAGACAACTGCTGGAATGCGTTTATAAATAAAGAGATGTCCAACTATTTAGACAGTGGCTAGCTGGACAACTATCCAAAATTGTTCTAAGGAAATCTAATAAATACTATCAGTGTAAACAAACTTGGAATTTCACATAATATATGTATATATTTATATATATATAAACATTAATCTATGCAGGTACACTGGTACATGTAGATTTTTGTTCAGTGTATTATTATTGCGGAAAATCTTGAATTACATTTGGAATTTGCTAAGGCACAAACCTCAACAGATTCGTTGACTGCTGATTTTTAACGATGTTCGTGTAAACACAAACACAATAGATTAACCAAAAGCCTGTTGCAAATCATAATTCATTGACCGAAGGAGGGCTTCTAAGAAAAGTGAAAGGAAAAAACAAATTACTCTTAAAAAAAGGAAAATACATATTTTGACTCAAAATGGTAAGTAAGTAATGACAGACAATGCAGTCAGCTAGGTAAGTAGATTGACTGACATACTTGACGTTTTAATTTCTAAAAATAACAGTTTTCAGATCTTTAGAAGCTAAGCAAAAAAATTTCTTCATTATGCTATTTGTGTTTTAAACTATACACTATAGGGTACATATCTAATATTATATTGAAAAGTAAAACCCATTTCAAACTTGAATTCGTAAAATGTTGCATCTTGCAGATAAATTAAGTCCGTGGCCTTTTTGCAGCTGGCAGCTATTTTTTTTTCCTCATACCTGAATGAATAGTTAGGTTTCTATGCTAGATAAACATATGCATATGTATGTATACAAATTACAAATCTATCTTTTATGGTAAGCAACTTTAATTACTCAAATTGCATTTTTTATTCATTCTTCTATAAAAAAAAATATACCTATGTTGTAATATGTATTCAGTTTTGCAATAGTTGGAAATCATGTTTAAGTCAGCTTGCCAAAAAAGAACTTCAAGCGAACATTTTGCCAAACGGGTTTACCTATCCACTGAACATTACAAATACAAATAAAATTGAAGTAGCTATACCCAGATATCATATTACATTTAGTTACAGAGGTGATTGTTATATGTTATGCTTTTGTAGATAAAAATTGTGTCAGAAGACCGTCTCTTGAATGAATGAATTTATTTTGGGGGTAATTGCACTGCGACGAGGTTACTCATTTTGCAACTCTTCCTCCAAACCTATTTTTTTTAGGAATTTGAGTATTTGGGGTATTCTCAGAGAGGATAAGTTGCTCTCTTCCACCTGGTAGCGCTCCAGGTGTTTATTTCTTTGGTGCATGAGTGCATCGCAAACTCCTAGTATGTGATTCGGTGTTTCCTCATGGGTAAGACGGTCTCTTAATTATGTATTATTATGTAGAAGGAGTAATTTATCTATCAAAATACAAAGGAATAAAATCTTTATCTGCAGGAATTTTGGTCTTTGTGTATGAAATATTATAGTTCAGATGGGATAAAAGTTTTGGAAAAATTGCTTGGCGTGCAAGTTTATTTGAAATTTAAATAAATTCGAATGCCAATAAAATTTTTTTTAATTAAATGGTTGGTAGTCGATCTTAAAAACTCAAAAATTTAAAAATCTAATGTGGGCTGTTGGTCAATTGTTCGTTATTCGCAAAACTACACACTTAACAAAAAAAAATTATCCTGTCAAAATTCAATAAACATCAGCTGAACACGCCTTAAAAATTGACAGTCATTGCAAACATGTAAGTAAACATACCATTTTCACATTTTTAAATGTCAATGTGACATTTCGAGTTAGGTGCCAGTTATAACTTTCATTGAAAACGATCATTGAAAATTGAAATTATTAACTTTAAGGAAATTAAAAACGAAATAAGTGTTTATTTATGATGCCAAACAATGAAAAGCTGATGAAACAATTGGCGTATGGCAATAACGCCCAGATCGATTTGGAAATATCGCTCAAATTTTTTTATCGCCCAAAAAAAAAAAAAACAAAGATTTGAAATATCGACCAAATTTGTCCAAATCTTAAGTTGGAAATATCGCCCAAATATTTTCAATGTAAATTGTTTTTGTAAAATTTGGGCGTTATTTCCTAAATTTTGGGCGATATTTCCAAAGTGATATTTCAATGAAACTCGCTAAAAAAATTTTAATATTTCAAATTGCCGTAAAATTTGTGATAAATTATACTGAGTAGACAAAATCGAAGAGAGTTCGTTAAGTTTAAGTGCGCCAAGCTGTTTTTTAGTAAACGAAAAACAAAATAATATATGAAAGAAAATCGTGTTATAAAACAAAATCGCATAAACAGTGAGGTATGTATGCAACCCCCTGCTTGGGGTAGGTGCGAGGCTGGGTGTATGCAAAGTCTCTTTTGCATTTAAAGAATTGGATTTAAAGAAACTTTGTTTAAACCCAGACTCGTACCTACCCAAAATCCTATAATGTGCCCAAGCAGGGGGGTTGCAAAGGGGCAACATGCCCCCCATACATACCTCACTGTTTATACGCCGCCGCCCCGTGGCGTTTTAATTGAAAATGAATAACATTTATTTTATTATTATTTTTGTTTTTGATTATTGATTATTGATTATTGAATAATTGAATTTTATTCATTTCTTTTTTGAATTTTTATGTATTTATTTATTATTTATACATTTTTATTTTATTAAAGTGAAATAAAGTTGATTTGATTTAAAACAAAGTTGTTTCAGTGCAATTATTGACAAGTTTTTGATTTTGGCGTTTTTTCCTAGCAATTGGTCATTATTTCCTTTTTCCGTATTTTTTATTTGCGATATTTCCAATTTTGGGCGTTATTTCCCATTTGACTTTTAAAATTTTTATTTTAAGCGTTCTTTGCTTTAAAAAACAATTTAAAAATTGGAAATAACGCCCAAATCGAGAAAAAAAACAACAATTGTTCAGAATTTTTTTCGGCGATATTTCCAAATAAGTATGAGCGTCATTTCCTTGGACGTTATTATT
The DNA here is from genome assembly GCA_951394125.1 of Epistrophe eligans. Classification (NCBI taxonomy): domain Eukaryota; kingdom Metazoa; phylum Arthropoda; class Insecta; order Diptera; family Syrphidae; genus Epistrophe; species Epistrophe eligans. The sequence continues at coordinate 29,036,461 of OX596030.1, forward strand.
TCTAGTTAAACAAAAATATTTCATTTTGGCCAAATCTTTCACATAAAATGACTTTTAAGATTTCAACGATTAGTGGTAAAAGTTCTTTTATGTGTCAGTTAAAGCTTTCATTAAAAATCATATAATTAAAAATTTTAGTTTTATGTTTGATTAACTTAAAAAGCGAAATCAGTGATTATTGTAATACTATAATATAAACCTGATGACTTAATTATTATTTCTTCATTTTGGCACAACCGTCCACACAAAATGATTTCTCAAATTTCTCTAATGATTGGTAAGCTAGTTCAATCCTTGAAATAATTAGTGCGTTTTTTCAATCCTAAAGAAAATTTGTTGAAAAAAACGACGCCCCCCGTCGTCATTACAGAAAAAAATGGAGTGTCATACAAACTATCGATAACAAGTATGTAATTCACACCAGTAATACAGTTTTTTCAGTACTTAAGTTAGATCCCGAAAACGATATTGGCTTAGCTAAGCCCATTGGAAATTAGTTGTTGTTTCATTTAACATGTAAATCGTTGAACCCCGAATCGTTTGTTCATCCAATTTCCCTCGAGCTTGTATTAAGAGAGATATTTTTCACATTTGACCTTGAATAACTTTTTTTTTGCAGATTTTGAATTATTTTAAACTTTTTATAGTTAATTTTTTTAATGATCAATAAAAGGTCTTTACTTTTATTAAGATATATGCGAATTATGTCTATAAATTTTCACATTTTATATATTTTTACTAAACTGTAAAACCACGGCAAACACGTAAATAGGAGGAAGTACATTATTTATTTTAATATTAATATTTTATTTTATATAATATCCATAAAATTAAGCAAATTTTCTTACATAATTCAATTTCGTGCCAACAGTTTTACTTGAGATACCGACAAATTTACTTTAAGGGTGTGTTATGTTAGTTGTAGTTACTTAGGTACACTTGTTTCAAGATGCTACTTAACAATTATTTGTATTTATTTAAACTAAATGCTCAAATGGAATAACATTAAGAATTAAATTTAAATATTTTGTTTTGACCTTAGAATATTTAATTTATCAAATAAATTTATTCAAATAAATATTAAAATATCAATTTGTTTGTGTTTTAATATAATTTAAGTCTAAATTTTAAATATTTAGAGTCGTATTTATTAGATTTTTGTCTACTTAGACACTGTCTAACTATTTTCAAATTGGTGGATATATTCTTTATTTAATAAAAATAAATATAACATTATTCATGGTTAAGACAATCTACTCATTGTGTCTAAGTTATAGGCAGCTATAAGCCAATAATAAACAAGGTTTTTGAATACATTTTCAAAAGTTGGACAGTTGTCTAAAGTTAGACAACGTTTATAAATAAGACCATTAATATTTTAATTTGAAATAAAATAAAAATAAAGTTCTCACCTTTAAATTCCTAAATTTGTCAGGAATAATTGATAAAAATATAGCTTCACAAATATAAAACACTGATTTGCACAAGAATATGATAACATCAATCAAAAGAAAGACGAATCCTTTTAAAGGATTATCATCGAGTAATTCTGACATAATTCTATATTTTATTTTTTGTCAATTTTTTTTTTTTAGAAAATCACCACAAAAACAATAGAAAATATTTAAATTATTTTTACCACATTAAGAGGTTAATGTTACAAAAGTCGCGTGTGCTTTCTCGTTCAATCAAGCGCAAAAATCTTTCGCACAAGAAGAAAGTAGGTATCTCTTACCAACTTCTATTAATTTACCATTCAAAGTACCAACAAGAATTTTTAATAAGTTCAACAGCACTTCTAAACAAAAATATAGTTTCAGTTTATTTCCCTTTCAAAAGTGAAATGGTATACTATGTAATTATTATAATCTTGAATAAATTTATTTTTTTTTATTTCCGCAACGAACTATTGTCAACGACGTCTCACGTGAAACTAACAACACTCGCCAAGTCTCAACGACCAGTTAACATGACTTACACATTTTATTTTACCGGCAAAGATTTACGTGAATCTATCTGAGCTTAGCCAAAGGCTTTGAGGTTTTGTTTGAATTGTTTTTTTTTTTTTTTTGTATTTCTATTATTCATTCGGATACAAATAGTGAAAGACGTTGAATTCTGTAAGTTTATAACCGTTTTAGCCGCAAAATCATATACACACAAGTCAATGGGAAAACGAGGGCTTAAAGAATTAGACGTGACATTCATGAACAATAAATGTACCTGAGGCCAAATTTTGTCAAAAATTGTGAATGAGAATTCAGAATGCAGAGTCGGATTTTTATCGAAATGTTAGATTCAGGCGCGGATATGTAATATTATATTTTTTCGATAGAATTGAATTTTTGAATAATTAGCATTAGAAAGTCAAAACTGGGTGAGGTTTTTTTTTATGTTGGAGCTGCGGCTAAAAGATTCGAGCAGCGGTGATGTGATTAAAGTTATAACAAATCTTATTATAAGCTTCACTCGAAAAATATTTCTCTTTAAAATTTTCTATTTACCCAGAATTTTAAAAGCTATTGTGAGTTTTACCCGAACGAAATATTTTTCCTACCTACTAAAAATAAGTGAAAATTAAGGCTGTCAATGGCATTACTTTCCGCCAAAAATGAATGTTCACAATAAAGGAACATTTTTCGAACATGAAATTTTGGGTGAAACTCACAATAGCCGAAAAGTTTAATGTCAAATTTTCTGTGTGGAAAGGTGTTCGGGTAAAACTCACAATAAGACTTATTTTTTTTCCTATCAGTGCCTATATTGGAGCAACTCCTTGTAAAAGAACAATCAATCAGCCCTATCAGGAGTTTCACCCAAAAAACCTTTCACCCGAAATATTTTTGTTCCCCCGGATTTTAAAAAGCTATCAGGAGTTTCACCCGAATAAGATTTCACTTCGAATTTAGAACTGACATTTCGAAAAATAGATATGTTCAGAAAATAGCTCTCAATAAATTTTCCCATCTCAAAATTACAAAATTTCCTTCTCCGTTTTTAAGCATAATGTCTATTCGTGTTCCGAAAATGAACGAACCTATCTGAATTTTTGTTTTGACAGTTGTTGTTGATAACCAGCAAGGATTAAAAGCGACGAATACAAAACTTGTTTCTGTTTATATTTTTTTAGTGTTGCAAATAAGTGTAATTTAGGTAAAAATATATATAACTGATAAACGATAAACTAATAACAATCATTTTAACGATATTAAAATGCAAAGCATAGCCATGCATGTCCTATTGCTTGGGGAAAAGGAAGAAGAAGAGGCAACATTGCGTCGAACTGTTCGGAGGCTGTTAAGAGATCACTCCAATCCGTTGGAGTTACCTGCACCTGAACTAATGGAGTTACCTTCAGAATGACAATAACGTATGGCTGTTAGGTTGTTATTCAAAACTTTACTATTTTAAAAATGTAATTCGGTTTTTTTTTGCTTGGAGACGCTGGTTATCCCTTGAAGCCATGTATTTTAACTCCATTCAGAACTCCTAAGAGTGGTTCCGTAGCGGAAAAATTTAACGAAGCTCATTCACGGTGCCGGAACAGTTAATTGATTTGCTCCTAAAAATAAAACAAAAATTTATAATTTGTAATAATAAACAATTTCATCGAAAAAACTTACATTTTAACGTTGTTGCCGTCCTCTTCGCCTCCAAAATCAAAGTGAAAATTTTAGCTGTAAAAAGTGTAACATTTCGCCTGAATTGAATGCTCATGATAAGGGGAATTGTTCGAACATGTTTTTTTTTCGGATGAAACTCAAAATAAGGGAGAAGAAAAAAGGGAGTTTTTTCGGACGAAACTCCTGATAGAGCTGAATATTAAATGGTCTCAATCTCAACCTTGCTCGTTTCTCTTCTACTTAGTCGCAACTTTATAAACACACCCTCAGGCACAATTTTTCGATCCGATTTTAACTCCTGAAAAAAAAAAAACGCGTCGCAGTGAATTTAGATCGTGAGTTAACTCATCGAATTTGGTGAACTAAATCTGGATTAACGGAACACAAATGTATGTATTTTTAACAGACATTATAAGGTATAAACTTCTCTGTTTCTATAGCGAATGTGCATTTCAAAATTTTTGAACATTGTTAATTCATTTGCAGTATTAAATAACTCTGCTTAAACTCAGAGTTAACTTAAACAAAGCCTGCCTGATAAATGACCCTAATAAGCTGAAAAACCGAAGTAAACAAATATTTAGAAATGATTTAAATATTCAAGTGAAATCTAAATTATCAACTCAACTATAATTGATTTTGGAAGGAAGGCCTAATTTTTCATTTGCCTGATTTAATCCTGATTTAAATCTGAATAAGTTAAGCTTGCAAATAAATTGAACCCGAGTTAATTTAATACAAATTGGTAATTTTGATAATTTTAGACTCACTTGTTTTTAGTGTAGGAACTTGGTTAAAATGCATAAGTTAAACTACATAATGCTATATCAAGAAAGTATTCCAAGGCCAAGTTTAAATTTCAATACGGACCTGACACAATAAACCAAGTTTTATTATTTTATCTAAATGTTAAACAATATTTTTGTTTGTTATTTTACAAAATGTATAACCAATTGCCCTAAGGAGTTAGGTGAGGCATAGCATAGCAAACACACGCACCTATTTCCTATTTTATGTTAAATGGACCAACGTACAAAAAATTATAATAATGTTTTCTTTTCGATACAATAAAAAAAAAATGATTGGTGGTCAAAATATTTTTTTAATATAGGAGTTTGCATAATTTATGAGTTTTTCGAAAGTGTTATAGGTATACCATGCAAATTGATTATGCAAGATTTTTGTTAATTTATTTTTTTAATTGTTTTTTTTTTTTGCAAACTATAATGTCAACAAAATCCAATGAGGCTACTCACAACTCACGTTTTTTTGGCATTAATTTATTCGTAAACATAAACACACGCAGACAAAACACATCAGTGACATATTTGTTATAATATAATCATTGTTTTCAATCAAAATTTTGACATATTGTGATTTTGTTGTTGTTGAAAAAGATGAATAGTTAATACATTTATTTATGCTTTTTTTAATTTTAAATCGTATACACGTTCGCATACATTTATATAATTATGTAGGTACATAGAAATTAAATACATAAATATATGTATGTATTTTCAACGATAAAATTTCTTATCTTAACTTCAAATCGAACTACTTACCGCTACCATAATATTAAAAGTAACACAGATTTTTTTTTTAAGAATGGGGAAAGTTGTGAATCGTTTTACTTTTCAGTTATTATCATTTCTTTATTATTTATTTTTATATTCATGTGATTTTGATTAAGTGCTTCTGGCAGAATATTAACAGAATAAAAAAATCGATCTTAGATTTTGTTTCGTCTGTTTAATTTTTCCTTTCATTCGCGTATACGAGGTTATTTAAAAATAAAATAGATACATAGGTTTACATTTAAAAGATGAGCTTACATTTAAGAACTAGTTAAACTACAACGTGTTATCTTTTAAGTGTTTACATAATTATGAACTTGGTTTTAATTTATTTTAACATTGATTTTATTATTCCGGAAATCATTATGTTAAATTGACATTCCAATAGAATATGAACTGAACAAACCTACATACATAAGACTTTATGAAAATATCAAATGGACCATATGTAAATAGTATAATGGTTAATTTTATGTTTTTTAAGTGGAGTTTATGAATTAAAATTCATTATAAAATAACTGGATGAGCCCATGACCTGACCATTAAAAAAACATGTATCAAAACCTTTTAACCTAAATATTATGTAAAATTATTCACTTTGATTATTACTGAATTTGGTGGCGGGAATCAGAATCATTTTTGTCATACATTCATGATTACTGAATATAATATGAACCAGTGAATCGTCTAAAATTTCACATATTCACCTTTCATTTTCGACACAAAAATGCAGTGGATCGAAAACATTCTGTTTGAAAATTTTAAATTTAATTACATTTACATAAAAAAGATTTAAATTAGCCATGTTCGTTTTGAATTAACAAAATAACCCTGAGCAGCTGCTACTTCTGTGCGTTTTATTGAAAATTGGTAGTAACTCATCCTACTTATAATTACTTATATTACTTATACCTCCACCATGACTAATATTTGAATCGTTCTGTACAATTAAAGATCATTTTACTGGCGAGTCAATAAAATTATAATTATGTGGATTGGTAGCAGTGTTGGCCGAATTAAATACACTACCTTTTCTACATCAATAACAGCTACGCGTAGTTAATTGAATAAACTCGCCTATTAAACTTGCTTTATTTACTACAATTTATTTATAGTAAATTTATTGATAATTTGTGGTAAATGTGAACACCAGTCGGACGACCGAAAATTTAATTTTAGATCTTCTTTATTGGGTTCACATTCAACGACTTCTTGGCCGACCTGAGTCGTTTTGGAAGCGACTGTCGTAACGACTTCAATTGAATATAAATTTTCAAAGAGTGAACATGGCACGAATTCTATTATTTGCACCAATACTAGCGGATTAATTTCATTTCTTTCCACTCTCGTTTTGTTATTTTACTTTTATTTTAACCTATTCTCTTTTAATCTTATACAAAAAAAAAGGAAGATGTAATATTAAATTTTCGGTCGTCCGACTGGAGATTACATTTTTTACTACTCCGGTCGTTCGAGCAAATTATCAAAAAATTTGAACTTCAGAGCTAGCTAGATTGACGGTCGTTCGACTGGTGTTCACATTACAAAAATAACGACACAAGCAGCGTTGTTCCTGGGAAAAAAAATGTTGGGGCAATTTTTGGGGCCATTTTAACATTTTTGGGGCCACTTACTTTTTCCGAATTTAATAAAACTAGTATTGAAATTCGATCATCTGAGCGACAAAATATGATTTCACATATGGCTATTTATACACAATGTAGTCGACCGATTCACATACTCTCTTCTTATGGCACTCCTAATAAATATTAGGCGTGTTTTTTTGCAAGCCCGGTGGGAATTGCAGGAAAAAAACGACCACAGGGATTAGTGACAGCAACACAGAAACAAATTGGAGTTTTATACAAACTATCTATAACAAGTACATAATTTATGTTTAGCACCGACGTTGTTTTTTTCGACCAATTCCCTCTGGGCTTACAAAAAAACACGCCTATTATCTTTCAAATGGTACCTATATTTTTTTATGTCGGGCGTTCGGTGAAAGTATAGTTTAAAGAAAAATGCTAAAAGCATTAATATATAGATAATCAAATAAAACATTAGGTTAGATTTCGAATTTTTGTATTTGTGTTTAGTATTTTTATAATTTAATCCATTTTTTTTTTATAAAAAGCAACATAAGATATGTTTACATGAGTAGGTATAATATAAAATATTTTTAAATTATTTTAATCTTTATTTTTTTTAATAATTCTGTAGGCGGAATTAAATTTCCACAGGTAACATTTTTTAGATAACCTTTAAAGCTCATAAGAGCAGTAATTACTTCATAGCTGAGTCTATTTCGATTGTCTGTTTTAATATTATTAAGAGCCGAAAAAACACGTTGTGCACATGCACTGCTATGAGGTAAACTTAAAATATTAATCGCGAAAGAGCAAATGTTAATATATATATTTTTCAATGAATGTGTTCAGTAAAATTAGGATATAGTAAATATCGATCACTTTGAAATTACCGATTTCTAAAATATGTATAAGTATGTTTTATTATGCTGTTCAAAATTAGTTACTATAGTTTCTGAATTTGACGATTTTGGGGCCATTTCGTGATGGCCCGGGGCACGGGGCCAAAATAAAAATCTTGGGGCCAAATGGCCCAATTGGGCACTTTAGCACAACGCTGGACACAAGTGTGTGGTTGAATGTGAACGCCCCTTTTTTATTTTATTCGTCAGATTAAAAGAGAATAGGTTGAAATGAAAGTAAAATAGTAACACTAAAGTGAAAACAAATGAAATAAATGCGCTAGCACTGAAGCAAATAATGAAATTCGTGTAATTTTCACTCTTTGAGCATTTATTTTCAAATGAAGTCGGTATGGCAGTCGTTGAATGTGAACGCTATCTACTAAAACGACTTGGGTCGAGCAACACGTCGTTGAATGTGAAACTCCCTTTTCACTCAAAATTCAAACTTTAAAGTGACAGCTAATAGATCATTTTGACATTTGAAACTATGTTTGCTACAATTTATTTTATTAATTACATTTTACTACATAAACTACATAGCAAATTTAAAAAAATGTAGTTAGTTCTAAAAATTGACATTTCGGCCAACCTTGTCTCTGGTTGGGAGATATTCACCATTGTCAAACTAAACAGGTTACAATTGGGATTACAGTAGGTAGTAGATTATCAATTTTATTTGACATAACTCAATTTCTTTTCTAGTATCCTATTAAAATTCTGGCATTTTGCAAGTTTAATAGTTTTTATTAAAAGCTTTTTTGGGAAATTATGAAATTATTTGGAATGTTTATTAACTCAAATTATATAATAAAATAGGTATGTATTTCGTCACAATTAATTACAATTATTTTTTAATTTAAAGTTGCATTTTCTTTAAATTTTTATGTAGGTTAATTATTATTTAAAAAGATTCACAAAACAAAATCTAAGGTGTTTTAATGTATGGTTCAGCTTTCATTTTTTCTGGAATACAAATCGCTCTGATCAAAGATAGGTAAATGAATATAACAAAAAAAAAAAATATAACTCGAATCATTATTTAGGAATTCAAATGCCAACGTCAAATCAGTTAAAGAGCCAATATTATTACTATGTGAATACTAAGCAGCAAGATCAATGTACGTGATTTGATTGTAAAATAACAGATGACACTTTTAATTATATTTGTTTTAAATTTTTATGGCACGCTCTTCCTGATGAGAGATGTATTGTGTTGTGTTGCTTCGTAAATTCATTTTAACACAAAGAATTAAGGGTCGTACGGAAAAAAATCTGAAGGATTACATTTAAATTATTTATCTTGCTTTATAGGGTGAGTTATATTTTACATACTAGACTAACTCTCATTAAAAAAAAATTGAAATAAAAATTTAGTCGGACATAAAAAGACGTGGATGTTAACTTATCGTCCGTGATGTGAATATATAAAATTATTTATTGTAACGAAGAGTTACAACATAAATATCTTACCCTGATCATAATATCCTGACTTATAGAAATTATAATTTATAAAAACCCATACGAAACGATATTAATTTAATGCCAACAAAATTGGAATTTATAAAATTCCATATAATTTTGTATTTTATTTTCTTAGTTCACACTTACTTCTAGCCACACATTTCATAAGAGAAGGTGAAAGCTCCCACAAAAAATAATAAACAGTAAACTAATATTTAGTGGACGACCTAAGAAATTATCCAGACCAGACTCGATTTCTAATTAATGAATTTTCATGATGCTATTCCTCGCGATCCTTCTGAACAACTGCGTCAACAACTAGTTCCCGAAAAGATGGTAGATGATAGAAGCACGGTTTCTGGATATCGCCCCATCTCCCTGCTAAGCAACACCAGCAAAATACGGGAAAGACTTACTTCGGAGGATCAAAATATTTTGCAACAAACAATAAAACATCATCCCCAATATGTGATTTGGATGTCGAGAGACTCCTTGAGTTTCAAAACGATATTGCCAGAATGCCAGCATTCTCAAAAACCACCATTTTGCATTTTGGATGCTTCCTCGATATAGAGAAAGCAATTTGGAAACGGGACTAACATACAAACTAACTCTTTTTAATTTTTCAGCTTCACTTATTAAAATTATTTTCAGTTTTCTTAATTCCATTCCAGGTCCTTTTTCATCCAGATTATAAAAACAGCCATTCGACAACCAAAAAGCATCAGGTCGGGAGTTGCTCAAGGATCAAAGTTTGGACCGTATCTCTACAACATATACACGTCCAACCAACCTCAACCCAATAACGGAATGAATTTGCACTAATGCTGACGACTCATTAACGTACGCAAAATCACTATCCCTGATCATTGCAGAGCACGTGAGACATCTTTGGAAATCGGAATACTACGAAAGATAATGTATAAAAATCAAACCAGCCAAATCTGAATTGGCTTGTTTCAGAAGACCCGTAGGACGTCGAAACAAGCGCTATGCTGCACTGCAAGTTATATATAATTTAATTACATTACTCTCAGTCACCCAACAGTTTGCAACTCACAAAGTCACAACACAACGAAGCCAAAAAAAATACGTATGGGTATCAACTTTGACGGGAGACTACGTTTCAACCCACATGCAACGGCAATCCTCAAAAAGGGGAATTACGCCTTTCATCTCATCAACCCCCTAATGCGGAAAAGGAATGGACTCAGTCAAAAGACAAATTTGCTTTTCTACAAGCAACTTGTCAGGCCCATCATCAAATACTGTTTCCCAGTCTGGTTCACCGATTCCAAAACTAGCAAGAAAAAGCGTTTGAGAGAAAAACTCTGCGGATCTGCACAGGACTCCATTTTGACCGACAACTTTAGTAACTAAAGGCTCTACGAAGACAAAGGAATAATTTTTATCAACGACGACGAGGTAGTCCAATTTTTAGAGGACGCAGCGTCAACACCACAGTGGCAACCCCTACCCAACATCACAAGACAACCGGATTTGAACAACCCGAAAAGAATCATCTTTAATGTACCTACCCTACATATTATATTGTAATCCAACCAATGACAATTTTTCATATAATTTTTATTACAAAAAAAAAAAAAAAACAACGTAGGTATAAAATGGAAATAATATTAGGTAATTTGTGGAAAATTTATATTAGTTAGTCGGGATATTATACCATATGTATACCAAAATTGACCTTAATACACAGAAATTGTAGACAGATTTAGGCTGTAGGTACCTCGAAATTTCACACAATTACAATAACAAAGAAAAATGGGCAATATAAGTCTAAACTAACCAAACTGAAAAAAGTGAACAAACACTCTCATTCACAAACACGGTAGGTATCTAAAATAAAAAGAAAAACATAAGGGTTACAGCACTTTTGCACTCACATTCAATCGTGTACATGTTAAAGGTTCATTGTCATGGTTGGTTGGTTCATTGTTCATTGTCCATTTTAAATTCAAGAAGATATGTAAATTCACAAGAGTAAGCCATATAGAAAAAATACAAAAAGGGTATATTATATATGTACCTATATACATACCTAAACAATTTGAGCTAGCGACATCTTCAGGTAAACACTTGAAACATTTGTAAAAAGGTCCAATTTTATGATGCTACTTATTTTTTCATACAACAGATGGTGTTAGTTGTTTGGATATATTCACGAACCTTGTCATTAGCTCTGCTTCAAATTTATACTTTCTCATATAAAATTAACATTAAACACAATTCACAGTTTTTATTTCGACGCAAATACGAATATATAGAAGTTTCATATAACACTCCGATGGAAGTGTGTGTCTTCTGTTTGTGATGGCACGTAGCTGAACATTGATCGCTAGAACCGTTTTTCAGTGTTTGCAGATCTGCTCAGTGGCATCCGTCACACTCCTGTTCGCCCAGTAATTCTCTGGTAGATTTGTTGGGAATGTTAAGCCGAACTCCCGAATGCATGGCGGCCGGCCAAACGCTCGGTTAGCAGACAATGTTGTTTCCAATACTCGTTGTCTGCATGAGTTCTGCGACATTCCCAAGATTTGCCACTTTTCAAAATTTCTTGGTTAAGTAAATTGTAGCTTAGCTTCGGATTTTCATAATTTGCTGTTCAGAACACTTCTATAACAGTGGCATTGCCGAGCAATTTGCCCATTTTTTTTTCTTTTTAATTATATAATTTAAAATTGTATGTTTATATGATATATATATATATATATATATATGGGGATTACATCTCAAATAGAAAAGATTCGGTTGTTTTCGACGCTGCCCCGGATGACACAGAACACCAGAGTCGGAGTACACACGATATTATTCCAACCTGTTTCTATACAACGGGGCCAATATTAACAGAATAGATAATTTTTGTTTAAGCTGATTCGTGGTCACATTTTTGGGGTTATTATCCCAACGAAGAATATTACGAGAAGAGAGTGTGCGTCTAAGAGGATTTATCCCGCCCGATGCATTCTTCTATTTAGACAGTCGAGAGCTTGCTCAGGATAGAGCGATTCCGTTAATCTAACATGTCGTTGTCGGCCGCATAACTGTAGATAGATGACCCCTTTATAATCGAGACATCCTCGCACAAGGCGGCGCTGAGCGCCTTTGGTTCAGTAGGATTGTGTCCGATCGGGACCGAAGAGATATGTTAAAGCAGGAGAACCAGTTCTGGTGGTTGAAAATTGCAAATGGTGATGATATTTAAAAAGTTACTGATTTGTATATCTTGGCTGACTTACATAGGTTTAGGTAACTTAGTCTAGTACCTACGCAGCTGAAGCGAAATGAAAATTTTCTGTGGTCTCCAAATCGATAGCGATGATGTGGTCTGTGGTACCCAACACTATAGTAAAATCCTAACGGAAACCACAACGCAAAATACCCATTGAAATAAAAAAAGTAATAAAAAATAGTAATAAAAAAAGCTACAACTAATAATTTCGTTCGTTGCACAGCGTACTGCAGAACAAAACGTCGTTGCCTTGAATTACACAGAACAGAGTCGGAGTACATACATTACTATTCCAACCAGGGTTCTATACAACGGAGCCAACATTAACAGAATTGATAATTTCTTATTAAAGCTGATTCGGGATCACATTGCAAAAGTGATGTTCTTAACTAATAGCTTAATCTTTGGGGCTTATTACCCCAACACGGAATATTTCGAGAGTGTGCGTTTAAGTGGCTATGTTCCACCTAATGCATTCCTCTATTTAGACAGTCGAGGGGTGATCTAGGATAGAGAGGCGGTTCCGCTAATCTACCACGTCGGCTGAGAACTGTGGATAGGCGACTTCGATATGATCGAGACGTGCTTGCACAAGGCGGCGGCGCGGAGCGAATTCGGTTCAGTAGTACTGTGTCTGATCGGGATCGAAGAGATAGGAGGAAGCAGGAGAACCAGTTTTGTTGGCTCAATCCTAATTTTGATATCTAAAGTCAACTTTGATTCATATTTTAGCCGACTTACATGCAGTCGGGGTGGCACCCACAAAAAAATATATATACATACATATATAAAAAATGAAACCATTAAAAATCAAAAACCAACAAAAATCAACAAAAAATTACAAAACAAAAAAAAAAAAACGCTGCTGTGTCTGTTCTAGTTTTAAATTAATTTTAAGTACTTAGTTTTAATTAGTAGTAGGTAGTTTAAACATAGTTTTAGGTAGTTCTAAGTTTAAATAAAATAAAAAATTATATGATACTTACAGAGTTTTTTTTATAAATTCTTTCTTGGCGAAAAATAAACTGGTAAAGAATTTTACAATTAAATTAGTTTTTTTTTTTTGTCGAAAGGCATTAAGATACATATATGTATATAGTTTAACTTAGAGCGCCCGCATGGGGCCAGTAAGTTAGTTGTAAGTTATTGATATAAGTAGGTTAGTTTTTATGAATTTTTTTCTAGCTTTAAGATAGTTATAAGTAAAATGAAAACTAAAAATGAACTAAAAATGAAAAAATGAGCCATTATTTCGTTAACTGTGTGGCTTCGGCAGAACATATACTAAAATTGGAACGATGCGCGCCGCCGCGCCGTGTAATTTCTTTCTTTGTGGTTTTGTGAAATCTCGGGTTTTATGTCGAAAATAAACTAGAAACAATTGTAAAGACAAAAAACCTCAACTATAAAGCTATGAGGGATATTATACGGGCTTCCCTAAGCCAAAGAATCTGGAATGGCTAAAGTGCCGATCTTAACTGGAACAAGAAAATTAAGCGAGGCAGATGCCAAGTGTGCTCATTTGATTCATGTTCAAAAGTGATTTTATTTTCCAAAAACTTAGCCTATTTATATAAAAAAATATCTTTCACGCTAAGAACTTAAATATACACATATTACATATATTCGATACACTTATACTCTTAAAATAATATACAATATACAATATACCAAACGTTCTTAATATCAATATACAATATGCTGATTTAGCTGAGTAAGTAATTAGACGTACAATGCCTGAGTCCCATGTCCCTTTGACGACAAACGAATATACTCGATCATAATTCGAGCATAAGCAATGCACATCGCGGAGGACAGTGAACCTAGACGAATGCACTTGACTATGGAAATCTTAAACCTCAAGTGGGATTGACCGTATTAATGAATAGAGTGGACATAGATGAAAACTGAGTATTTATAATACTACAACTTGTTGGCTATTGCAGTATGAAAGATTCCAATGACCCGTGATAAAAATAGAATTTCATATTGTAAGGTAGATTGTGCTTATGCACTACACAATTCCTGAGCTCCAAGCCGATTTCCCATGGGTCATCGGAGAGATATACAGATATCTTTGTTAAAAAGTCATCGAAAATTTCATGAAAAGAGCAATGGCCTGTTATCAGAGCCGCGAGAAAGATTTGCCGCAATATTTTATTCTATACTTTAGAATGGAACAAAAATATAACAATTCACTCAAAAATTAAGTATTCTTATTTTTAAATGAAACAGTGCACTATCACTCTCATTGAGACATCCTTTACTATGAAAATGCTTATTGATGCCTTTCAGCTTTTGAGAAAATATAAAATAAGTAAAATATGTTTTCTTTAATTTGATCTGCTGTTTAAGGTGTTTTAAAGATCTTACTTCCACTTATATTTAGTAGTAAAGTATAGATTTTGTTATTTTCTGTTTTCTCAAAAACTAGAAGACATCTTCTGCCAGTTTCCAAAGTGTTCGAAACAGTTGGAAATAAGCTTTGTTTAATTGTATAAAATGTCACATTAGTCAAGACTTAGTTAGACAACCGATTCTGTTGTTCAAGTAAGATAACTCTTAAACAACAATTAAACATGTTTATTTATAACTTGGACATCTGTCCAAAGACAATGTTTATAAAAACGAAAGCGTGTTTTTAGTGTTGGACTAAAAATTAATAAGAATAGGTATTGAAAAGGTATACCTACGAAACAAGAATAGTGCTTTATAACGTAAAATTGTAGGTACGTTATATGTAGATTGTAGGTAGGTACATAATGAAAATCGTAAAAATAAAAAAAAACTTATTTTCCAGATTTCAGTAGCCACACTCAGAATTTTCCGAAAACTGAGACTTAAGCTAAGTACAGACGATTGTCAGATCTTACAATATTGTCAGATCTTACAATATTGTCAGATCTGTCAGTGAAAAAACTGTTCCAAATGTGTAACAATTGTCTGAATACACAATTTTGTCTGACAATATTGTCAGAAACGTCATTGTCAGGTCATTGTCAGACGACAATCTGACAAAAAATTGTCAGGTATCTTACAATCGTCTGAACACACAATTTTATCATTGTCAGACGATTAGGACATTGTCAGACTCATTGGTCATTGTCACATGTTTTAATTGAAAACATTTTACAATTGCTGACAATTTCTTCATTGTTCGAAATGTCAATGAGAGATAAGAGATAAAAAAAAACATTTGTGTTGGAAATTTTTAGTTTTTGCACAACTGAATAAATAAACTCAAAAAGAAAGTATCTATATTGCTTTATAAATATTTTCTTTTTGAGTTTATTTATTCAGTTCACTTCAATTACATTTTATATCAATTTCTTGTGTTGTGTAGTTTTATTCGGAATAAATTATGTAAGTGCAGAACATCCGCCAAGTAATGATGCCTCCCCCCAAAAGATGTAAACAATCAAAAAAAATTTGTATAGATCTGCCAACCGTTTGAACATAAAATTCTCAAGCTGACAATTTTTCCAGATATATTATTGTCCGAAAATTGTCAGACAAGAGCTGACAATCAAATTGTCAGACTTTTGGATGAAATCTACCAACCGTGTGAACGGACAATTTTTCATTGTAAGAAATATGTCAATTGTCAGCTAATTGTCGGCTATTGTCAGACCATTGACAGTTCTGACAATATTGTTAGATCTGACAATCGTCTGTACTTAGCTTTATACCTAAAATCCTCAACTCTTCTACAATAACTGCATTCAAACTTGGACCAATTTAAAAAAATTTTCTAGATGGTTTACCTATAAATTTCCCTGTTGCCCGTACTAACTACTTAACTTACAATTTTTTTATTGTTATGGTAGTCTACTCAATTATTTTATTTGACACTAACTTTCCATCGCCTCCGTGGCGCAATTGGTTAGCGCGTTCGGCTGTTAACCGAAAGGTTGGTGGTTCGAGTCCACCCGGGGGCGTTTACTTTTTTTTTTTTTTTTTTAAATGAATTCCGTTTAAATCAAAAATTTCCGCTGTTTGTCTCGTAATAAATCAGAGGAAACGATTTATTTAGAGAACACTAAACTAATGGCGAGATTAAAACATTTCAAACAGCCTTTTGTAAATTGTTCTTTTCAAAACAATTTTAGTATTTAAAAGCAATTTGAACCTATTTTTTTAATACTCTAGTTACTAAAACAGTGTACAACAATGTTTTTGTCTTTATCTAAAAAAAGGTACCTATAGGTAATTAATTGTAAGTAAACGATTAGTTTTATTTTGTGTTTGAATTTCTTAGAAATAAAAGTGAATTGTGTCCATGTCCAAAGTCTTTTTTGTTTTCAATTAGTTATCAACATTTGGAAACAATATCGAGCTGCCAAAATTCTACTTTTGAGTTTATTTAAAATATAAATTCCATTATTTGTACATATACTCAAGATAGTAACTTTCCATTTTGAAGCAAACTGCTAAATCCACTGACACATTTTACAGGAGAGCAAAAAAAACAAACGAATTTAGAATAAAGGCTTAACTTAAAAACTGATTGTATCTTTAAGATTTTGCAACAACTAGGTACGTTACATTGGACAAATGTGATTAAATCAATTTGTGCAGAATGTGTTTCTTAGGAAAATTGCATCAAAATCTCACTTTTGGCCAAAAGTGGGCTAAGCAGCTTCACGCATTTAACCGACGATATATGATTTTTCTGAAGATCCATAAGCTTTGTTAAAGTTGCTGGTTTGAATCATTCCACCTCAGTATTTCATCTCCAATGTGTTGCCTTAACTAAAGCCTACTTTTAGGCAATATATATTGATAAGCAAGTAAACATTATCAGTCGTATGTATGTACATATGTACATACATATGTATATTTATTAGATTTCTTTAGAACACCAATGTTGGACATGTCTTATTTATAAACACATGCTAATACATGTACATATTATATTGGGGGGGGCGTTCAATCCATTACGTCTGTCATCTGAATTTTCAGAATTCTGAATTTTTAGAGCTTCTGATTGGCCAGCTGTCATAAAAAGTTAGATGACTTTTAGTGACTTTTAGTTACGTTTAGTTACGTTTCATCTGAATTTTCAGACAAGAAATTCTCATCTGAAAATTCAGATGAAACTTATTTGTGGTGGGGGAAATGCCAAAACAGTTGAAGTACTACACATAAAGTTGAACTTTATAATTTTCACTGTGGTTAGTGTTTATTTGTTATGTTTTGGTCATGTAAATTAAATATTTATTTCAATGAATATTGTTTATTGTTTAGTGAGTTTTTCAAAAATCTTCCCAGAAATTCGCAGACAATTATTGTGGAACAATTTTTTATTGAAATTTGGATAGTTTTGTATTATTTTGTTGGTCATACATCCCAATAAAAATATTTGAAAAACAAAACTAAATAATTTATGGTATTCCATGTAAACCCTTTTAAGTAAATTTATAAAATCGTTTGCTGAGTAAGTTACATTTTTCATATAATTTCATCTTCATAATGAATGCTTAATTTACGAATATAATGAAAGTTCTATTTGATTTCGATTCAATGTAAATCCTTTAGGTAAATTCAAGAATTTGACACAATGATTTTTGACTGAAATTTCAGATGTTTTTGGCGTTCAACGAAATAAATTCAGAATTCTGAAAATTCAGATGACAGATGTAATTCATTGAACCCGCCCATTCACTAGCATCCCTGATGTACATACATATGTATAATCTGTCAATTTCGAGGAAATTTGGATTCGTTTAATAAACATTTCATTAGGCGCGTTCAGAAAAATGAGGTCTCAGAGATTTCGTTCCTTCAAAAAGTGAGAAAGCGAATCGAATTTTTTTTCTTCATTTTTGACAGCAAAACTTTGCTGAGGAATCATGGTAATCGTGGTAACTGAGGTTATATAAGATTTTGGAGTTTATACCTCAAAATTTTCAATTTATTCCAATTATGTAATGCAAAGTTTTCTCGTATACTCAAAAACTTCATATTTATAGGTATAAATAAAACATATTGTAAAATTTTTAAAATTTGATCGGTTTGAGAAGTAGGCGAACAGTCCTTAGGTATATTTAAAAAACGGCTAAACGTTTTTTTTTTTTTTTTTTTACTTTGTAGGTAATGTGGTTAGTAGTGATGTGAGAAAAACACTCTGAAGAACTATATTATCGATCAGTGTCATGAACCAAACCACCATATAATTTCCCCTGAAGCGTATGCGCACTCAGCGCAGTTCTCATTTTTCTTATTTTTTGAACAGAAAAGAGAAACGTTTGAGATAGAAATATTTTTTTCTTCATGAATAGGACAGAGAAGGAGATGTGGTTGAATTGAGCATTGTTTTGTTCGTATTCACCCTTTGTCGATAGTTCAGCTTTGTATATATGGCAAAATATGGAAATATGGAAATATCAAAAACCAGTAACAAAAAGAATGAACTTATCAGTTTCATTCTACGAATAATAATAATAATAATAATAATTGATTGACATTAATATTAAAACAGGAAAACTACTAAGTATTTTAAGTAGAGCCATTCTGATGTTTGTATGATTTACAGTGGCTGCCACACTTTTTCTTTTCAAAGATTCACTTCATGTGAATTTTTTTGACGTTTGGTTTCACCTTTTCACAGAACGAGTATCGTGAAAGAGTGAAAAGCTATTCGATTCACTTTTTCACATAACCAGAATCGGGCCGCAGTATTGAAATGCATCTTTTTTCATTCTGTAATTTGATAGAGGATAGGGTGTTATGGTAGAATTCATAAATCCTAACTGTTGTGATCATAATTGTTTGCCATTTCTATATCTAGTATTTTTTATGAATAACAAATACAAAACAATTTTCAGCGTCTTACTAACATGAAATATGTTATTTAACACCTAAGTTATCAACGCCTCCGTGGCGCAATTGGTTAGCGCGTTCGGCTGTTAACCGAAAGGTTGGTGGTTCGAGTCCACCCGGGGGCGATTAACTTTTTTTTTTTTTTCTTAAGGAAAAACTATTTCGTTAAAATTTGTCCATAAAAAAATAAAATAAAATTAAATTAAAAAAGAATTTAACTAAAATAGAATTAAAATATTTTTTTTAATATAAAATAAACATAAGTAGATAAAAAAAAACAAGACAAATTTAAATAAATTTTGTATATAAAATGTAGACGAAGTGTCATTTGCTTAACATCGAATAACGCTCATAACTTTATCCAAGTTCACTGAAAATGGCATCTTCAATGAATTGGGAGGTGGAATTGCCGGAAGCAAATAAAATGCACCAAGATGTATTAATAAAATTGTATTATGATTAAGTTCCATGTAGTTGCGCCAAAATCTTTTCAAACGAGCACTTAAACATTTACTAAGTTCTTCTTTTAACAATTGCGTTTCTGTTTTAAGTGATTCAATTTCGTTTTTGAGTTTAATATCTGACTTCCTTAGGTCGCGTACTTGGAATTCTTTTCTGAAATTATTGAAATATTCAAATAAATTTATTACATAATATTATGTACATATTTTATCTATCTAATCGTAATCGAAAACGTAAAAAGGTATACATACTCTTTTAGGTCTAATAGTAATTTTTCGAGAATTTTGATTTCAGAATTAGCTTTTGCAATTTCTCCATCTTTTTGATAAATTTTTATTATATGTTGTTCTTCTACCTTTTTCCATTTCATTTCACTCAAAGATATCTGAGGGAGGAAATTTGTTTTAAAAACACTTTTAAAGAAAGTCGGTATTTATTGTACACCCTCTCTCAAAATACAAGATTGAAGCATACTTATGTCTTACGTATAGATACCTTAATAAATTTTAACAATAAAATAGCAGATTAATCTTAAATTACTTTAACAAGTTAATGTACCAATTATAATATGTATCGTTTAATTATTAACAGTTTTGCATATAAATCTAGGTTATTCAATCAAATTACATATCGATTAAATTGTACTTAGGCACCACATAGTTTCCTTTTTCAAACAATAATTGGAAACTCCGTGTATTGATTTTTAACTAAAACTATAATAAATATTACTGTATACTTATGGGAGAAACTCTTTGACCCTTCCTTTGAATAAAGCGCTCATTAATGTGCCAATATATTATTTTAAGTATGTAGCCAAAAAAATGTGTTAATTATTTTTCTCGCAATATTATAGGTTAACTGAAAAGTTGTAGGCATATACTCGTATAAAATATGTGTGATAGAAAGGACTTAATAAATGTAAATGAAAAATTCGTTGGCGCAATGAAACACTTTATTTAAAAATAAGCTCTGTTTGACAAAGATTTCATTGTCTCAATTAAGTAGAGTTCTTTTTTTACACGGGTCTTTCATTAAGCGCTTCATATCTTTAAATTTAAATAAAACAAAGTTTGAAAGGCTTATTGATGCCATTATGTATTGAATATAACATCGTTCCGCCTCGGCTTCTCTAGATGGCTCGCATTCGAAATATCCAATTTTCCATGACTCATGGCGCATAAATCAGTCTGAATTTGACAGATGGCATGGTTTATTTTGGCTTTGAGCACAGGAAACAAATCAGATTGTCAAAGTTGAAAGTGTCAAAAAAATTATAATGGCTGTTCGAGTGCCCAATGGAACTCAACACTTATTATTAGAAACAACAACAAAATATTAAAATAAGACAAGCAAGGGGGCACTGGATCTACCATATTTCCCACCATAATACCTCGATTTTGACAGATGCCCAGAACTGAACAATAATGAAAACGCTAATGATATTACCTTTAATATGTGTACCTACTGTTGGCTTTGAGGGCCGCTGTGGTTTGTGGCTTATTCACATAGAACAATCGTTTGGTATCGCAATTCGCAACCAATTTCAATTTGATCCAAGTACATAATTTTTACTTTTATCCCATCGCAACCAAAAGTATTTCCATTCGATCCAAGCCAAGTACTTTTATCCGATTCTTACCTACTTGGTATCGCAACCAAAAGTACATATATCGATTTCAAAAGTACTTGGTATCGCATTAAAAGTATCGAGCATGTACTCGTATTTACTTGTATCGATTCATCCCTAGCTATAGCGGTGATAAGCTGGCCAACGTCGTTCTTAAAGAAATATGGACCGATGACGCTCTCATGAACAGCGGCGATGTTTTAGACAGATCGTTTCGTGAACAAACGGGTGTTGGTTGATCATTTACTGAATCATTGGACTCAAATTTATCCACCACCGTAATATTGGGCGAAGCGGCCGGAACGTTTCCCGATCAAAACACCCATTTTGATAAAACAATTTTAAAATATGCACAAGTCAGAACAAGTCAGATATCGGTCCATGGTGATTTGGCAAAACAGAGTGAATAAATGAAAACCAATTTGACAGATGTAGCTCCAACAATATAATAGCCGCTATCAACTGTCAAAGTTCGGAAGTCCCTATTGAATTGATTTATATTTATTTTGATAAAAGCTTTTATATATTTATTTTGTAATTTTTTAACACCTGTGCCATCGCAGAGTTTATTTATTTATTAATTAGCTTAAATGCACTTAAATCTAAGTTTAAATCTATGATGGGTTTTCATTGTGAAATGTTACATATACCTACGTAAATACACAATTTCATTAAATTACAAACTGTTAACCCTTAATTTTAGAATCCTAACCATCCCAAGATAGTGCTGGTGATGACTAATTTTAAAGTATTTATAGGCACAACACTATGCTGCTGATAATGCTAATCGCATCAAAGATAAAAGCTTTCATTAGTAAAGCTCTTCTCCCTATTTCTAGAAAACGTACCTATATATATCTTAAGTGACTCACACACAATTTAGAGAGAATATACCACAACAAAGGGCCTGCAGCAAATTGGGGAAACTACATCATTTAATGTTATAGGCAGGCATAATAACCTATGACCTTTTAGGTACAGCACCCGCATTAAAATTGATTTCTTCTTCAAGTTAGGTAACTTTCATATTATAAATGATTCATAAAAATGTAAAGGAAAAAAAGGACTTACCTACTCGGTGTGCTATAGACTCACCTCATTTAGAAGTTCGTTCTTTTGATTTTCCAGCTGCTGGACACTTCGTTGCTCACAGGATAAACTTGTTTGCAGATGCCGTACCTGTGTCATCGACTTGAATAACTGGCTATTGGTTTCAACAATAATATTATTCAAAGAATCGTTTTCCTGTTCCTTGGCATGAAATTGTTGCTCAAAGAACGACGAGTCAGCTTTTGCACTTATCAAAGAAGTTGTGAGGTTTTCTACAGACGATTGTAGTCTTTGGATCTCTTGAGAAGCATTACGAAGTTGCCGATTGAGCTTTTCGTTTTGTTTTTGCTCGTTCCGAAAGACCGAACTTAGAACGTGCACTTGGTTTTTGACTTTAATGACCTTTAGGAAATAAAAATTAGAAATAAGTAAAAAGATACATACATTCTTTTGTTAAAGTAATACCCTTTTTTGAAGCTGATCCACCTCCTCGTTTAGGCGTCTTACATCGTCTCTTCTTTTTCGCCAGGAATTCAGCATGATAGTGGCGAATATTTTCATTCCAGCCAATTTGGAGGCAAACTCACCAGACTCCGGTTCATTGACTAAATAATATAGACTACAGTCTTTCGATGGATAAAAGTCTACTTTATTGGAAGTCGTATTTGATTTGAGTATGGGTTTCGGCAGAGCTACGTTTCTATAGATTTCTTGGAAGTTGGTAGAATGATGGTAGCGACCGTTGGTGTTCTTCGATTGTTTCATATCCATTTGGGAATAGGACCTTCTCAATCGATATGGTGGAATTGATTTTGAATTATCCTTGAATTTTCCAACGGAAATTGATTGTTTATATTCCACACGGCGGTTTTGTACGGAATTAGACCGTGGAATTTGAGAACAGGAATTGGTCGATCTAAAAAAAAAAATAAAATAGGATTCGCGGCAGAAATTTAATTTCTTAATTTTTTTAATTCAAAAATAAAAATGAATCAATTTTTTTGTCGATTACGAACATTTTGTGAAATGTATCAAAGTTTTCGATTTTTTTTTTATTTATTTTTTAAACCAGTGATTTTTCAAAAACATTCTCTTACCCAGGTTTTGTGAGTTTCTTCTTTTTTCGCAGACATGGTTCGGAAAGTTTTTCAGATTCTCCACTACTGCTAGGAGTCTCTATAATTATTTCTTTTAATTCAGGCATTTTATTTAAAATAAATTAAATAAATAAATTAAAAATTCAACTTGATTCGCTTGAAATGTGGCTTTGAATATAATGAAAATATAAAACGTTTCTAATTTTTTTTTTAATTTATTGGACGCTTGTTTCCATAAGTTCTAGATTTATAATTTTCCAGTATATTTTGTCATATTGAATCTGATAAAATATGTGTGTCATCACTATTTTGGGGAACATGTGGCTTGAAATCAAGAGTACGACTTCAATGAAGGTAAAGAACTTAAATTTAGATTTAGAGCACTGTTGAATAAGTTCTTCTATTAATTTTTGGGTATACGAAATGGGGCTCTAACATTTATGTAAGTCAGAATATGGTATGAAGTTGCAGATTAAAAAAAGAAAGCCCCATAAAAATTCGAAGTCAAAACATTAAAGAAATTTATGATTGGCAACTTTGAGGCATCTTTCTCACTAACTTCACAGATAGTTGGAAAAATTACAAAAATATTCAAAATTCCAAGTTGAGTATTTCCGACTAATCGGAAATAAAATAAATCAATTAGAAAATAAAAAAGAGGTAACATAAAGCGCTATGGGATATAATTATTATGTAAATTTTTGATTTGCTGTATAAACCAAAAGCATTGGTTTCCGTTTCTTCTTCGTGTAAAGAAAATATCGAAATTTTAATCAAATAACAATGCCATAATTGAGAAGTCAAAATTTGCACATCAATTTCAAGGTAAAACTTAATAAAACTATCAGCTTGGTGCCCCAAACAGCCGTTCTTACCCACAAAATAACAGAAATCAAAAGCTTTTCATCACATGTTACGTGTTACATATAACATGTCACACTAACGCACATTACGGATATTCATGCAACGAGATAAGTTTACCGATTGTTTAAAAAGATAAGTTTACGCAAAAGTTTGCGTGAACGTCCTTTTTATTTATTTGGATAAATGCGGCGTAATTGAATCAGCTGTTCGTTAAACGTCACGTTAAAAGTCACAATGACGTTTGTATAAGTTTATCCAAATAAATTTGTATAAATTTCCGCAACAAAATCCTTAGATAATTTTATCCAATTTGCGTAAACCATTTCCCATACAAAATTTGACAGTTCATTTACCAAAAGATAAACTTATCTAGTGTTTTACGACGTTGAATGAATCCCCCTATTATAATAGGTTGCATTATGCATGCATACTCGTACTTATATTGAATATGTTCTATATCAAAAACTCCACGTTTTCTACTGGATTGAAAGATCGAGTTGGGATAAGGTTGGAATGCGGTTGACAAATCAAAATTAAGGTTAGTATAATAAAACGTGGGCTTGCAATATGCAGGACTCGTATCTACTCGGAGCGTTCTGTGCCAATAAATATTTTATATACATAAAAATATAATTCGTCCTCTATCTGTCAAACCGTTAAGTTTAAAATTTCATTAGAGGTTGGCTACGATATCAATGGATTAAAACTAATAGTGCTTTCCAGTAATCGCTAATAATTGGAACTAAATAATTAATATTTAGCCAGTTGATGTTGCTGAGATCTCACTGAGCAAACTTTTGTAAGCTTCACTGAGGAAAGGAAGAAACCTGAAGCAGATTTTTTCGCTAGAAGTGAAAAGCACACTCTATCTCTTTTTTTATATTTTAATCAACTGCGACAAAAAAAATTGAACAAGCGAATCCAAAAAAATATCAGTTTCAGCTTTTCGATGGCAAAAGTGAGAAATCTCACTGAGGAATGACCACGTAACAAGGCGGCTACTCAAACGATTTCTGCAGAAGCTGTATGGATGAGGATACAGCTTCTGCAGAAATCGTGGCGAGTTATATATAAGTATATATAATAAGAATATATTTATAATATAAATTTACACTTATTGTACATTTGAATGTGATACTTTGTATCCGCTCATGATATCAAAGCATTATTGTGGAAACAGACATCGACATCATAAATACTGACGTAGTGTCTGTCCCCACGAATGTTCACTATCATGAGCGACATACAAAGTATCTATCAAATATTTTGAGATACAATAAATCAGTTGCAATTAACACTTGAACTCGAACTCTCTCTCTTTCACTTTAAATACACTCCATATATTTGGCGTGCCTACCTTTTAGTCAGTAGGCATGTTTTTTTTTGCAAACCCGGGGGAAATTGGCGACAAAAACGACGTCTGTGCTAAAAAATTAAATGTTAAATGCAATAACAACTTATCCCCTGCGGGCTGAGCTAAGCCCCGAGAATATGTGGGGCTTAACTTAAGCGCACATAAAAACTATGTTACCGGCGGCGGCGGCACGGTGTGAATTACATACTTACTTGTTATCGATAGTTTGTATGAAAACTTCATTTTGTTTCAGCGATGGCGTCGCTAATCACCGTTGTCGTTTTTTTTTTCAACCAATTGTCCCCTGAATTGCAAATAAATACACCTTATAGTGTCCAGTTATGAAATGCTTAGAACGCTTCAGATCCAGATTTAGTTTTGTTTCAATTTCAAGTAAGTGGTGATGTGGGTTCCACTTAAAATTTGTGCTCTTTATTTCTGCTTTCAGTGGGAAAATTATTTTATGAAATTTTATTTCGATTCATACCGTTCAAGAAAGAACAGTCCTACATAAGTCCTCTTTCACACGAGGAAAAAAGTTTCTGGAGATTTTTTGACGTTTTCTTTTAGTTTTCAATTTCCACCAATCGTAGACCGTTCATTTTCCCTACTTGGTGTCCTTCTCAATCTAAAAATTAAAAGTTTCTGGAAACTCAGTTTCCTCGTGTGAAAGGGGACTTAGCAATTGAATACAAACACACAAAATTCACCATCCGGAATTTCAAATTAACTCCTTGACCATACTTATAAAAGTGAAAAGTAGGACAGATGTCATTCAAACTGAACTAGACGTCAAATGATTTTTGCATTGATTGATTTGATTGTTGTCTTTATTGGAAATTTCTATAATTCCACTTTATCGATGTATTTAATTGACGCGACCGACCGACGCACGGTTAGAAACAATTACTCCTTAAGGGTCAAAATATTTATAGTTCTATCTGTCAATCAACATAATATCAGACGTTTTATTTTTCGACTTTCGACTACGAATTTCGGGCTTTTCTTAAGGACTATTCACATGAGAGCGAATGACGTTTAAATGTTTGTTTCAGCCATGACTAATCATCAAATAAACAAAAACAAGAATGATTTTGAAGTTATTTGGGCGCGAACAATTCATTCGTTGCAGTGTGGATGGTATGTAGAACGTGAATAGGGTTTGACAGTTCGTAACAATCAGATTGAAATTCGTGACGATCAATTTATTTTTTCAAATTTCTTTTATTTTAGTAATTAAAACGCAAATTTTAGTTTCTTAACATTAATTTAAATAAGTTTTCTATCATTTTGTCTAGTTTGTGTGAAGAATTTAGGCTTATTAAATGTTTTAAATCCCATTTGTTCTTTTATTCGTCGGTCGTTGGTTGCTTTCATGTGAGTAGTCCTTTAGTTTGAACTAAATATTTTATAAACGTCAAAATATAATTCGTTCCAGATCTCTTTCAATTCATAAACTCGCAAATTCTCAGTATTTTCACAGTAAAACTGATATTTCGCTAAAATATCTTGGTTTATGTAGATAACATGAGATCTCTTCAGAAGGTATAGCGTGTGTTGCTCTTACGTGCAACAAATGGTGCGGTTTTTTTTTTTTCAAAAAGTATACATATTAAAACACTATCGTGCGTATTAGAGTGTTAAAACAATCAGTTTAGAATTTTGAAAGATTAAATATTTTGTACTAACGAAATTTTTATTTATTAAGATTAAAGATTTTCAGTCCAGCTATTCTTAGTAGCTTGAAGAATATTGAATTAAATTATCCCGAAGTTACTATCGTTGTTTTTTCTCAAAATATTACAACCGAAACACATTTTCCACAAAATTTGAGCATGTTTTTTTATCTAAAAAAAAACTGCGCGGTGATTTTTTTTTATTCTTTTCAATGCTTTATTACGTCATTATGTGTAGAATAAAATTAACCTGAAATCGATTGCATTTTTTGTTCTCGAAATATTTGAGACGAAACATTTTTTACAATTTTTTAAATTGCTGTAGAAAGAAAAGTAAGAAAACCGCTAATTGAATTTTTTTGGGAACACTTTCTGCAATTTTTGATATTAATATCTGTAAAATAAAATTTACTCGAGGTCGATATCTCTATTCGTTCTCGAGATACAGTGAACGATAGAAAGGCTCACGAACGTACGAACGTACATGCACACACACATACAGACATCTCTCTAAAAATGATGGATTGGAATTCCTGGGACCTCGAAACGTCGAGAAATGTTAAAATTTTCAATTCGAAAAATCGGACCAATTACAATAACTTTCAATTGGAAGTTAAAAATCAATTTTTAAAGTACCCACTTACTTTTGAATTATCTTCAACAATATTACTATATTTACGTAGTTATGAACTATTACCTATACAGCCACTAGTTGAATATGTATGTAGCTTTGATCCACAAGAGTAAGTTGCTGTCATCCTGTCATCCAGTCGTCCATTTTATTTTTGTACTTAAAGTGACAATAAAATGCAAAATCCGACTCCTTCAATTTTTTTTTTGTTATCAAAACATTAGTTTGACTTTCCTAAAAGAATCTAAACATTCGATATGAATTAAAAAAAAAAAAAAACTAATAAGAATTAATGTTAGCTTTGAATAAAAAAGTATAATCACAAAGGAAATTCCGTGCTTATAATCGAAAGACAAATCTCTCGTCTGCAATATCTTCTTCTAATAAAGTGAAATCAAGACCTTCCCTCCTAAACTAATTATCTGACGGATTTCATGTTGAAAGAACATTAACAATTTGCACCTGAAGTTCAAAACCGCACTCCGCAAAACCATGTTCCTGTACCTGTACTATATGTATGAACGATACATACCCCCATTCGGTTCAACGTGTTCTTGCATTACACAATATACAAATCGATCTAACAAATAACAATATGCCCTGTATTTTTTGATTGTTTCCTAGAAATCAAGCGAACCACCTCACGCTCTTGATGGACGGAAACTTCCAAATACTCAAACTCAAGCTCTTACTTATATACCACCCTCTTTAATACCCAGAAATAGGTAATCAGATTTTAGGTGTAGTAAGGTATATTTCAACGAATTCCGTCCCTCAAGGGGTTTCAGTATTGAAAGCAGGCATAGCCGGTATAGAGTATAGGTTAGGAAGGTATTCAAAGTTAACCTACAAAACTAAAAGGGCTGTATGTTAGAAGGAGGATTGTGAGTATTTATTGATTTATGTTAAGTCTAGTTGTTTAAGGGTAAAACTCTCACTCGTCCTTGGGGTGTTTCAAACTTGAAGGACATTTTTCGAGGTCGTAGATGTAGCGAGTTTACCTTTAAAGCACCAGCAAGTTCAAGCTACAACCTTGACCAAAACGTGTCAAAGTGAATAAATAAACTATGAAACGAGTATATTCCGAAGCAGACACGTGGAAAATTCACAATAGTTTTTGCACAGAGTCGGACTCGAAATGGAGTTGAAGGACTGGATTCGATTTCGTTGGTTTCAATGGGACATATAAAAGTAATTAATTTAAAAGGGAGTATTTCTTTTGTTTTTTTTTTTTTTCCTTCAGGCTTTTCCTTTTCAAATTGAAAAATTACAATTTTAATTTGATATAATTTGTGAAAAGTAATTGAATAATGATTTGAAATGTTGCTTCTGACTTTGTGTTTTCATTGTGATCAGGAAACGGAAGGAGAATAGGTATAATCTCTTTTCGTTATGGTTTACGAAGCCGGAATGGGTTTATGTTTATCATCAACCTGTTTTTGAAAAAAATGTTAAATAGTTGAATTTTCAAATTAAAAATTGATAAATCAAAATGGAAAATATTGTTATATTATATTACTAACTGTGGAATTATTAAGAAGCTTCTGAATAAAAATTTATTTTGATTGGTAAAAAAGAAAAAAAAACAAAACAATTTATTCTGTAACGTAATATATTTAAGAAAATTGATTTTTTTATATTACTTTAATTAAAACGATTAAAATCGATTTTACTATTGAAATTGAAATTTGGCACTACCGAATAACAGCTGTCAGAATAATTTAAAAAAAAATACAAATAAAAGAAAGTTTGCTACAAATGAAAAGGAAAACAAAAAATAACTTGAGCCAAAAATTAATCATAGTTACATAAATTGGACAATTTTTCAGAAGATATGGTAAGAAAACATAGAAAAAGATATTCTTGCTTAAATAATTCATGAAATAATTGTAGATTTTGCGTGAACTGTTGGAGTCCAGTAAAAGTGGAAACGAAGCTGAAACTCTTCGGCCCTCGCCGCATAAAAATCCAATAACGCTTCAGTTCTTTCTTTTGTCCAGTTCGTTCTAGGTTCTAACCTTCCTACATACTGATAAGAATTGTTTAATCATATAATTTATATTAATTTTCTTTTTACCTTTTTCCTTTGTAAGACATTTCGGTTTCAGCAATAAAAATAAATTCTTCAGGAAAAGGCAGCGATAAACATATGTTTCAGGAAAGGGGTTTGTTCGTAGATTATGGTCAAAGTAAGTTGTCGTTTATGTATCATGTAGTAGATGACGTCATCGGCGATCATTTTTGTTAGATCATATAATGATTTTTTAACTGAATTCTATGTAGTTCTTCAATCAGAAGTGCTTTTAAATGCATTTTTCTTTAAATCAAGTTTTAAAAAAACCGATAACGAATAAAATCAATTGATTTTTTTGGTTGAATCGAAAATGATAGATTGATTTTTTTGGTCAATGGAAAAACAGCCATGAAAAACACACAACTACTTTATAAACACAGCCATCGAGATGCAAATGATAATCAATCGCACCAACATCTGAAAACAAAACCACCAAAAATCCATTCGATACTCGAATAAACGTCACAAACCTATCCGCAGTAGGATTCTACTTCTGCTTTTATTGGCAGTAATTCTACTGTGGATGTTGTATTTGTAACTCGTGTAAAATCCTACTGTACTGTGAATAGCTTTTCCAAGAAAACACGACTATTGAGTACAATTGATGTTATTTACGAGCTGCAATCATAATTTGAATCCAAATAGCTGTCAAAATATTAAATACCCACAAAAGTAACCGCAACTGGAGCTGGAAGAGTTTGAAACGATCCATTCCGAATTTATTACATCTGGAAAAATTTGGGTTTCTATAAGTCGATGCGATAAGTTAGATTTCCAAACTATTTTGATTGGAATTTTCATTTGAATGCGATAAGTCTGTCAATATTTGCCATTAAAAAAAAAACTAAAATTAAATTTGTAATCAAACTTAATACCTAATATTAGAATAAAGAAAAAAATTAAAATAATAAGGGTATTCATACATCGAGATAAATTTACCAATTGTGTAAAAAGATAAGTTTACGCAAAAGTTTGCTTTAACGTCTTATTTATTTAGTTGGATAAATGCTGCGTAATTGAATCAGTTGTTCGTTAAACGTCAAATATTGAACGTCTAATTCCAAAAGTCACAATGACGTTTGTATAAGTTTATCCATATAAATTTGGATAATTTAATAATAATAATTTTTTAATTTTATCCAATTTGCGTAAACCATTTCCCATACAAAATTTGACAGTTCATTTACCAAAAGATAAATTTATTCAAAAGATAAACTTTTCTAGTGTTTTACGAAGTTGCATGAATCCCCCTAATAATTATGGTTTTGTATATCATTCATTCTAACTTTTGCTTGAATACCGCTATTTGTATTTTTTAAAACTAATTATCCAAACCCTTCAAAAATGTCATTATTTCCTCATGAAATTGTTGATATCAGTTGAAGATATTGTAATTTTTTGAAATTTTAATTCGAAATGATTTTAAGAATCACTTACAGCAAATTTATTCACAAGTTCTAACGCTAGTACCGGTACTAGTCCTAAAGTTAATACTCAAATCAGTATCAACTCATTTCTTCACACAATATATAAGTTCTAAACCCGTCAATTTGATACCGAGTATTAGTGAGGTCTCGGTACTAGCTAGCTCCTCAAAATCAGCTAGTACCTGGTTATTATACCAGTTGTTAGTACTCAAATCGGTACCAAGTGATTATAAATGCGAAACACAAATGGGCATGTTCAATGAACAAATAATTGTAAAATTATCTTGAAATGTTCATTGAACGTATCCAAATGATCACGAAATTGACAGATTACAGTTATTTCTGTGAGGATATGAGAACATACTTAGACAACTGTTGGAATGCGTTTATAAATAAAGAGATGTTCAACTATTTAGACAGTGGTAAGCTGGACAACTGTCCAAGAGTGTTCTAAGGAAATTTAATAAATACGACTGTCTGTGGTGTTCAATAATAAAACATAACATTCAGAACAAAATATTACCTCACAACTCTTGTCACTTTTGTTACCTTAACTTGCCACAGCAAAACAAAACTACAGTTCTACTTCAGTGCGAATTCAAGGTGAACAACCCCATGTCTGAGAAAAACAGATTTTGATTCTCAGGGTGAGTTAAGATTTTTCAATAACCGCTTTAGAGTACCCCAGATTTACCTCACGGCTCAACGAACAAACCTAGTGTAGAATTTCAAAGTTTGGCAATAATTGAAAGTGCTTCAAAATTGTGGCAAAGTATAAATAAATTTAATTGAGTTGATCATTTTAATCTGAAAAAAAAAAAAATCTAATTATTTGGAACGAAATATTTAATAAAGTGTTAGGCTTGTTTTATTGGAAAAGCTATCCGTTTAATAGTAAACAATTTTACACGGATTACAAATACAACATCGCCAGTAAGATTACGGCAAAAAAAGCTAAAGTAGAATCCTACTGTGGATGGATTTTCAGCTTCCTTTTATTGGTCCGATTTTTCAAATCGAAAATTTTGACATTTCTCGACTTTTCGAGCGTCACTGTATCTCGAGAACGGATAGAGATATTGACTTCAAATCAATTTAATTTCTTAGATAATAACATCTTAAAGTGCAGAAAGGATATTCAACAAAATTCAATTAACGGTTATCTTACTACATTCATTTAAACAAAAAAAATTGGAAAAAATCTTTCGTCTCGAATATTTTGAGAACAAGAAATGTCATTGGCGCAAAATTTTAAACAACCTATTGTTAAGGGCTTAGCATATTACTAGTTAGCAATTTGCTAAACATTTAGTAATTTACTAGCTCTTCGGAAATTTTAATACTTTTTTTTCGTTTTACTAACTAGTAAAATACTATTTCCCTTTTATTAAAAATGGTGCATCTGAACTTGTCCAAACAATGACAGTTCGTGAAAGAAAAACAAAGCAAACAAACCTAAACCTAGGGAACGGACCTAATAATTTGATTTACCGTTGGCCAGATACACTCCAAAACCTTTCTCAATTTTCTTAATTTTTGCCATCATGAAGAAAAAACAAAAACTTTTTGGAGTGTATCTGACCAACCTTAAACCGTACAGGGATGGTTGATACCTTTTTGGAATCAGCACATTCATTAGCTGCAGTAACTCCTGATGTCTTCCGAAAATATTTTATTTTATTTTATTTACTTTGAAAAACAACTAGCACACGAATCATAAAAAAAAAAACACAATTTAACTCTTTCCCAACAAATTTTTTTCGAGGAAAATGACAGAGTTCATATGGATTTAGCAAGTTACTAAAAGTTAAAGTAGCCATTTTGTGATTTTAACTTTAGTAAAATGTTAAGAGATAGTAAGTTGCTAAAGTTGTTTAAAATTAGCAAAATCTTCTTTTTAACTTAGTAACTTATTAAAATGGCTTTAATATTTTACTAAATCGTTTAAAATTTTGCGCCATTGACTTCAGATTAATTTTTTTCTACACAGAATGACGTAATGAAGAATTGAAAAGGATTTAAAAAAAATTAACGGACTTTTTTTAAATAAAAAAAAAGCTAAAATTTTCTGAAAAAACGTATTTCGGTTTTTATATTTTGAGAACAAAATCCGGACAATTTTTTTTCTATACACAGTAACGTAGTTAACAGCTGATTAGGTTCAATTGGCAATTTTATTTTAAGTCAAATTGTCAAACTAAAACCATTAAAAAAAATAAAAAAATGTTTTTCGACTCGAATATCTCACAAACCAGTGTGGGTCACACCCAGCTTCATTTTTTTAAATAGGCGTGTTTTTTTGCAAGTCGATATGGAGTTGGCGAAAAACCAACATTTGCTCCTTTGTCTTTTTTTTTTGTCTAATTCTTTGTGGTCTTGCAATAATACAACCAAATGTGAAATATAAAAACCATGGTACTTCCGGTGAATGTTGGATTTTTAACTGTGATATGTATAGATTCTACAAAAATCACTCCTTTTGTATTTTTTAGATTTGTACTTTCAAAGATTTATTTTTCCATTAAATGAATACCTACATGTAAATAATGCAAAAAAAAAAAATATGCATTACATTTATACAACTGTCAAAAATGTCCAACTGTGTCCTATGTTTGTTTTTTTATTTCATTTTATTTTGATTTGATTTTATTTTTAAAAATCAATAGCTATATACGCGTCTTGAAAATCCTTAAACAATAAATGCTATCTGTCAATGTGTGATCTGCTCAGATGTCAAAATACAAAGTGCTGACAACAAACTCTTGTCATACATGACAAAAATATTGTCATTTTAGTTCGACTATCTATTAATGTTGACATATAAAGCATCACCCATTTTAAATCATAAAACTGCACTCATTGCTTAGTCATAACAGAGCACTAGCTCCAGTCTTCTGATGATTGACGTTTACGTCTGTCAAATTTAAGGTAAAAGCCTAGTCTAGTCTAAAAAAGATATCGTGGCGCTTCTGTAAATACATAATAATATCATACGCCTTCAAAGTTGAGCATAAAGTAACTGTGATTATATGCACCTATTAACAACCTACCACAATTTAAATAATATTAAACGTTATTTGAAAACCCATCTATAGAACTTGACAGCAAGTTAAATTACAAAAAAAAAAAAACTTTAATGATATGCAGCTTGGCCGGATTTGGGTTCTGTAGGGAGTTGTGAAATTCTCATTCAACTCACACTTTTGCATTAGATTCCAAGAAACGATAGAAATTTTTGTTTTCTATGTATATATTTTTTTTTTTTTGACAAAAGTTCCTTCATCCTGCAAACCTATCGTAGGGTGCACAACAAACGATATGATTGCATGAGTCATCCGCTATAGACGTATAGCAATAGGCCAAGGTACATATACAATGTCATGGCTTCCCTTACATTTTCATGTGGCGCGTAATCCATTCATAATAAATAATGGTATCCTTTTCCAAGAATTCATGACAATCACTGAGCTGACTCAAGTAAGTCTCTCTCACTCACCCCCAAAATTTAACTAGCGGTATTGGCTATAACTGATGTGAGTAGGGTAGATGGGTAGGAATTCGTGAGATTCATTCACAAAAGCTGTTGTAGCTTGTTTCCGTTGACATTTGACATAAATAATTTAGGTTTGTTTTGGATTCTTTGGAATATTTACAATACAAAGTTGTTTTATTTAATCAAAATGCCGTGAGTGTTCTCAAAGCAAAATTGAATTTTTGAGGAAAGAGAAAAAGCTTCATAAAAGCACAGGCGCACTCAAAACAAAACAAAGGTTAGTCATGCCTTATAATGTTTCTTTATAGTTGATAGTAGTTAAGGATTACTCATTGTTTCCTAAACTTATACAATTACACTTGTTTCACGTATCTTGATACTTATTCCTTTTAGTTCTTAGGCGGGAAAAAAATGGAGAAGAAAAAACAAATTAATTTTGAAAAAGTGGAGACACCCTCTTTGAGTATAGAGGTGTTAATTATATTTCATAGTTTTAAGATTTTTTGTTATTTACTAAAATAACATAGAATAATTTTGACGAATTTTTGAAGTGGATTCTTGTTTATTCACTCCTTTTTCAAGTAATGACGGCAATTTAAACTGTCTTTTGATATTTCGGGCAAAGATATAACAAGTCTCTCGTGAAAAAAAAAATTCTTGGAAATTAAAATATTGGAAGTATTTAGACAAGGTTGCCGTGTTAAATTTTACCAATTTTGTGCTGCTTTTACATTACTTTTTAAATTTTGCGACCTAGTCAGTTGAATTGACTTTTTATATTTTGACAGTTTTTTATACATTTAGATTTGTATCTCGCATTAATAACGTTTTTTACTCACGATATAAGTATAGGAACTATGTACATATATGGCAAGTTTTGGATTCGTAAAAAAATCGAACCAGAGATTTTGATCAAAGTTGACAATAACATGTTAGCGAAGTCGAAAAAAGTGGGTCTCACAATTCTGTCTTTCTGACTGTCTGTCTGTCCTTTCGGCTGTGGCCTAAACGGGTGGATCGATTTTCTTTAAACTTGGGTTTTTTGGGCATTTCTCCCACACATTTTTTTCATTTTTTTTAAAGACCAAAAATAACGGTACCTGCCGTACAATTATTTTTTAGCAAAAAATGAAAAACGTATTTTTCTCAAAAACGTGCCCACAACTTTAAGAAAAAATCAGTAATTTTTTTACAAAAAGGCTAACGTTTAAAAAAAAATTCCGAAAAATGGGTATAAATGGTATCTTCCATAGGAACTATTTTTTGATTTTTGGTTTTCTCAAAAATGATTCTACTGAAATCGATCAATTTTTTAAACAGAATTTTTCAAAAAGTTTAAAATACCAAGATTTTCAATTTTTTTTTTTGATTTTTAAAAAAAGTTTTTTTTTTTTTTTTTTTTTTTTTTGAGAACTTAATAATTCAAAAACGACTTGGTCGATTTTTATTAACTTTGACTTCTAGCAGTTTTTTTTTTGACATTTTCTAGCAGACTTTAAATTCAAGTTGTATTTATAGTTAAAAATAACGGTATCTCCATACAAATGTTACAAAACCGGTATGGAAAATCACATTTTTCTCAAAACCGACTCCTACAATTTTGATTAAAATTTTTATGTGAGCTAATATCAGTACGATCTACTATATTATTGAAAAAAAAAAATTATCTATCGATTAAAAATGGCATCTCTCATAGAACCTTTTTTCCGACCATCTAATTATCTATTAAACCGATTTTAATCAAGTTTTGTACACAATAAAAAAAAAATCAAAATTATTTTTTGAAAATTCGACATTTCGAAAATGGGTAGATGATTTTTTTTCAGTCTAAAGTCTAAGTACCATATACCTACTTTAAAACCACAGTGTGCTCGCACATAACAGCAAGTTCGTGCCACCCAGTTGTGCATTTTCTTTTCTTTACATCACTGAAGCCATTTTAAAACTAAGGGTGTGTGTTCAAAATGGATTTAGAAATCCAAATTCAAATCAAAGTTGTAGTGTTTTTTTTAAATACATGTATTTTCGTAAGCAAATCCAATCTGGTTCTGATCTGGGGGAAAATTGAAGAATAGTAAAAACAAAATTTAAACAATTTCACAACATGTTTACTTATTATTGTTTTCGTACAAAAGTAGTAGGCCTTTGGGTAAATTTTGACAAAGAATCATAAAGCATACACAGGGGAGCATTGTTAAAATAGTAGTGTAGCGTATTAACTTAAACTGGTTGAGGCTAGGTGTAAGTATAAATAGGCGTAAAATTATTGCTTTAATTTGACTATAGGGTCATGTGAACTGCACAAGCAGGTGTTGTTAAATTATTTTCTATTTTCGTGACCTTTTTAAATGTTAACATGTTCAATGTTAACATGTACAATGTTCTTTATTTTCAGAATTATATACAGGTGACGTTTGGGGCATCATTACACTTTTCTTTCATCTGAAAAAGGCTGCAAATAGGCTCTTAAATGCATGGCCTGAATAATTGTGCAAAAAATAACGAAGAATTGACCTATACAGTGTGACAGTGTGAGATAGTAAATCAACATGCTTTACATGCAGGCATAATAAGACTAATAGGTTGATTAAACCTTAAGTAATGTAGATTACAACATTTATTTTATTGTAATTATTACAGTCATTTTAACATTTTTTCATGTTAGTTTAATAAGTAAGAACAGCATTTTGAGAACAAGAGTCAAGTTAATAAAAACAAAATTGACTTTTTTCATAAAACAAAATTATTTCATATTGAATGTTTGAATGAAACAATCAACAGTTGGATGAGCTTGAAGGCAAAGGCAGTTGTGAAATAGCTATAACTCCAGCCTATAAAAAAATCTTGGTGGTAGCTCACTGAAGTGTTCTTGTTTCATTCAGACCTTCAATAACAATTTGATGGTGCAAAAGCTTGAAAGCTGCAAGTGTTTTATCACACAAGAACCCCTTAGTAATTATTTTATGTTAATTGAAAGAATACATACGCTAATGCCACATAATTGTTATTTACATACAAGCTCAATGTTTGTGAAAGAGTTTTTATTTTGTGAAAAGTTATATGAATGCAATCTAGTTAATACTATTTGATGTCAAAAGATCTTTTGTCGATTGTAGTAGATTTTTGAAAAGACTTGTTACTAAACATAAATTGGATATCGTAGTCAGTTTATTTTTTTATTAATGAAAAACATTAAATAATATGTGAATTGACTTTTATTCAGTATTTCAGTTAATTAGTGTGTGTTTTTATTTGTGATTTTTGTATTTTAATAAATATAAGAAAAAAAAAACGTTCCACATACGCCACAGTGATCCATATGAAAAATGGCAATTTATTAATTTCGTTCATACGGAAATCAGACCATCATGATTAACTCGTGAGAGCTGAGATGAGTCAAAATAAGTTGTTTTATTGAATTGCACATAAATATAAATAAGTTATTTGCATCAAATCTCTATATTTACTTTCAATAGAAGTATTAATTGCAAGACTTTTTGAATGCTCTTTAGAGCAAGTATTGGTTACGTGTAAAAAAAGTGGAATGCCACCATCTTTAAATTTACTACTTCCTAGCCAGTTCACGTT
Source organism: Epistrophe eligans (assembly GCA_951394125.1). Taxonomy (NCBI): domain Eukaryota; kingdom Metazoa; phylum Arthropoda; class Insecta; order Diptera; family Syrphidae; genus Epistrophe; species Epistrophe eligans. Next base: position 29,075,028 of record OX596030.1, read on the forward strand.
TCTCTGATCTTACTGAGCAAACTTCTGTCAGCTTCATTGAGGAGAAGGAGAAAACCTGAAATAGATTTCTCCGCCAGAAGTGAAAAAAGCACTTTACATCTCTTTTTTATAATTTGAAAAAACTGTGACAAAAAATAAATGAGCAAGAGGATCCAAAAAAAATATCAGTCTCAACTTTCTGACAGCAAAAGTGAAGAATCTCACTGAGGAATTACGTTCAGATTTCTGAGAAACCTCAACTGTCTAATTACATATGTACATAACACGATACAAAAAATAAGTAAAGACACCAGCAACCGCAATGAACGACGACAATAATAAAATATGCGACTAAAAGAAAGAGGAAACAAAAATATAAACAAGTAAATAACGCTTAAACATTTTTTCATTCCTTCAATTAAATTTTTAGTTTCAAAGTGAAGCCAATTCCATGACTGATTCACAATGCGACGAGAAAGCGAGACGTCGACTTGAAGAGATCTCTCTACTGTTTTCCTCTCTTCATGACGACCTTAAAATAATGAAATAATTAATAATGAAGCGATTCTCGTCATAAAGCCGCGACTTTTTTTAATTTATCGAGTTTTTGACGCGAAGTGACGACAAGAAATGCTTCATTATGTATTATTTCATTGTTTTAAGTTCGTCATTAAGAGAGGAAAACAGTGTGGAGATCTTGTCACTTTGACGTCTCGCTTTCTCGTCGCATTGTGAATCAGGCATAATTCTGTTTCTTTTTTTTTTATTTCAAAGCGAAGCTTACTTGTCTCTTTTTGAAATTGTTTACCATCAATAAGCTTGAAAAAATATAAATTTAAAAATTTTCTTTATTTTGAAATTATTTTTTTTTATTACACTCTCGTTCTTCTATGCTATAAAAGGATCAAATAACCACAACTGATTCGTAAGTTCTATATACTTCAATTCTCTTGTTCTCTGTTTTGCTCAAATGATCGACACAAAACAAAAAGACGTGTCAACAGTCACACACAACTCACCGGCTTTTGCAAAATGTGTGCTGTGCAGATATGTTTACATTTTATCAATCATCATAGATCATGTCAATAGTCGCACACATTTTACTCAAAATATCACCTTTCCGCACCCGTCAACCTATCTACATTCATAACATTACACTTACTCACAAAATATCATATGATAAATTTAAGTGTAAATTTAAACAAACAATAAATCACACGTTAAAAAGAAAAAGGTGCAAGACCTCGCATGTTAAAAGAAGAAACAATATAAATTTGTTGTAGTAATATAAAAGTGAATATACGTTAAATATTCAACTTTAAAGTTCTTTAAGTTATACCTTTATCAAATGGTCAGGAGCTATACAGTGCCCTTCAGTGAATTATTATTTTAAAGACTTGCTGGCTTGATTGAAGTCGAGTTTGTTTAATGACGAAGACAAGAGTCCAAATTCAAAGAGTTGATATTCTCTCAACGTACACATTATAATGACATCATGTTTTATTATTCTCTTCGACAAATAATCTATACGAATGCTTAAAGGGGGTTTTGAAAATTATATCTATCATCAATGGATAAGCATATGGGTAGGTATAGGTTTTGGTTAAATTGAGAGAAAATGCTGATTACAGTAGAGGTATGTGATTTTGATTTAAATATTAGATATTGATAAACTAAAACAAAAAAAAAAATCGATAATAATTTATTTAAAATGTTTTTGAAGAGCTTAATTAAAAGTTCAAGTTCAAAGGTATGACAATGGGATTGATTGTATGCTGTCGTAGCTATCTAAGATGCAAAGTTCGTTAGCATATTTTTATTTTTTTTTAATTTGTATTTTAGAACAAACGACTAAAAAGTTAGTTTTGAGATCGATCTTAAAACTATTAAACCGTATCTGATTACTGCTTCCCTTAATTGATCTCACATGTGATTTGATGATTGTTAGCTCAGTTCAGCTAAGACTCAAAGATCTTTCACATATTTTATAAAACGCAGGGAATATTTTCTTTGCCTCTTTGCTGAGAAATCATAAGCAGTTTTCATATAAAGCGCAATGATGGTTAACCTTTAACGACTCACTGCCTGAACACAACGCAGCTACATCTGTTGCATGAGTCCAAATATGCTCAACTTCTACTATACCATAGATTTCTTAAAAAATAAAGTCCCAAAAATTAATGCACACAAATCAGCAATGAAGTAAATCATCAAATTTTTCGTTATTAATTTTTGATAGCCTCTCTAAAGGGATCCATTTCTTTCTTGGATATCCAAAGTATTTTATAATAATTCTTCTGATTATAGGAGAAAATATAAGGTGCGTTTTTTTACTTTGATTTTTTGCCCAAAACAACACAAGTCTTTGAAAGTTCATATAAAAAAATAAAATGTGTATTTTGAACAAAAAATCACAGAGTTTCAAAGTGAAAGAAACGCACATTTTGTTTCTGATCATTAATTTGGTTTAGTTCTCACTCAAAAATTGAGCAAGAGGAGAGACAAAATATTTGTTTAAGTTCCTTCCGTGACCTCTTCCGAGTCTTCTAGTAGATTAGGGCTTAAAGATTAAGTTACAAAGAAAAATGTTCAGAACAAATAGATTACATCATATTTAAAAAAAAGTATAGATTTAACTAAGGAACGGAATATTCACATTAAAATAAATAAGTAGATACTTGCTGGTGTTCCACAAGGAAGTGTTATTGGTGCGGTCCTATTTAATCTTTACATTCGCTTTAAACCTTACCATTTTTATAACAACTGAGTCAAGATGAGCCATCAATTGAACTCGCGGGATTAATTGAATAGAATAGATATTTGAGTTTGACTGCTTTTAAACGCTGAAAATATCCTTGCAATTTTTAAGCATGTAGGTGGGGGACGTATGCGGTGTCCGGGGTAGACAAAGTTGCAGAGGTTGAAATAATTGCAGAGTTATCGCTATTTCTGCTTTGTGCTTTTTCTTATTGTTTGAGACATAAGCGGAGTAAAGAGTGACGAGATATTATTTCCTTCTCATTTAACAAAAATTGCAGGTATTAAAATTTGCAGCGTTTAAATGGATGCTGCAATCGGAAAGAAACTCAAAAGAGAATTGCGGATAGAAATTGCAGTCGTCTAAAAGCAGTCTTTGAGTTTCATTTCCATACAAAAGCCGCAATAAAAGTGGTTCCATCTCTCTACCTCTTGTGTAGAACAAGCGGGAAGCAGAAGTAATTTGGTAGAGAAGACGCTTTGATGCACTTTATTTGGTAATTTATTTGTTTTTGTTTTTTTTTTCTCATCATCTTTACGTTTCTTTTCACTTTTATCTTTGGGACCAGATTCTTTTTAATTCACATCATTGGTTGTGTCATCACTCATCAGCATACTTTTTCGACGATTTTTTGTTACCTTCCTTGGTTTTATTTTGTTTTGCTTCATAAAAATAAGAAAAACATACAAAATTTCCACGCAAATAAAATGAAAATTAAAAAAAGAATTTGAAACTGAAGTGTCAAAAATGTTTTACAATGTTTTCCGCCGTTACATGCGTTTAGTTACTTGCGGAACCATCTCGAAGTTGGCTCCTGGCAGTACATAATTATTGTAAGTCAATGGTATATGAAATTGGCGCGTTCAGAAAAATGAGATCTCAGAGATTTTTCCCACTCAAAAGTTGAGGAAGCGAATCCCAGATTTATTTTCCTCATAGTTTTGACAGCAAAACTGAGAAATTTTGCTGAGATTGCTGAGATCTTTAAAATATCATTTTCCTGGACACGCCAATTTCATATACCATTGGCTTACTATGTTATGTACTGCCAGGAGCCAACTTCGAGATGGTTTCGCATGTAACTAAACGCGTGTAACGGCGTAATGTTTTAATGGCGATTTGATTTTGATCATAGATTTTTGACAAGTTGAATTATTAACTTTAATAATACGTCAGTGAAAAACTGCATGAAAAAACTGGTTCTTATACTTACAGAAAAAAAAAATAAAGAAATTGTATCACTATAACTTTGTTCTTAATATCTTACCAAAAGCAATCAAAAGTGTTGACGTTTTTTTTTCAAAATGGCGGTATACGCCAGGTTCGGATCATATAGCTCGCATTACGGAAATTCGATGGCGATATTTTTTTTTAGTTTACTTTTTCGAGATTTTTAATGGGTTGACCGACTTTGTTTTAATTTGCTCTTAATAGTTCAAACAATACTGCATTTAAAATTTGTGAAAATATTCTAACCCCAAACAAAAAAAAGTCTTTTTTTTTTTTTAAGTGTTTCTGACTTTTTTTTAAGCATTTTTTTTTTTTGTTAAATATGTCAATAAATTATTGAACGCATTTCAATATTGACCTGCATTATAAATTTTAACTGCAAGAGTAAGTTTATTCGATGCAGTCGTTCATATTTTTGTTCATTATTGCTGGCGTTAGACATATGATTTTTGAAAAATATTCTATGGTTTATAAAAATGTTTCCTATTTCGAGAGATTTCCGAGTCTTATGTGAAGAGAGTTACGTTATATCAGATAGTTTTGAGAAAAAATGAAAACAAATTAAAATATGTCTTAACTAAGTTCCTGCAATTGGTTGCCCAAACCTATTCTGGGGGTATGCTATAGTTTTTAGAATCGAATTGAAAAGTTATCTTAAATAAATAATGAAATGTTCATTGAACGCATCCCACAAAAATTTACTCAAATTCATAAATTAATTTGAAATCGACAGATTGCAGGGATGTTAGTAATTATTGGAGGACTATTGAAATGTGCGTTTATAAAAAAGGAGATATTCAACAACTCCCTTATCTACATAAGTTTATATAAGGAAATCAAATAAATACGACTGTTTATTTGTATAACTTTAATTTATTAATAAGCTGATCTAGTGCTTTAAATAAAATTACTAATGGCAACATTACATTTTTTAGTATTTTTTTTCTGAAGTTTATACAGAAATTAGATCAAAAAAAATTAATCTGTTATTTATGTATGGCTTCTACTGTCTGATCAGTCAAATAAAACAAACACCACCTACAATTATAGCCGCCTGACGGCCTCAGCTGAAACGTGTGATATTTGTTTTTTTTTTTTTTTGTTTCTTTTGTTGTCGTGTTAGTCCAAAAGACGTTTAGGCTTCGTCACCGTTTCAGTTAGTCCGCGATTGCTACTGCTAACGGCAACCACTATCGCCATATAATATAATTTCAATAATAAAGTGCCAATATAGATAAGATTAAATCCGAATTATTTATATATAAATAGTCAAAAGCCATCAAAGCCACACAATCCAACTTATGTAGTATATCAGTTGTTCATATTGATTAAAATATTTTTTTTTCTCTCCAAATTCGATCAGTTTTTTTTTTTTTTTTTTAATTCTGTCAAAACAGTGTTAATTGCGAAAAAAAAGTAAATAATTCAAAGACTTAAATTACCATTTTTGAATAAAGCTTCTCTTGTGATATTTTGCTAAAAGTATATAGACTTGAGATCTGCGCAGAGTTTTCGTTAGTTTAGATTAAATCCGGGAAACGTCAGAGAAAATACGGGCTTTCCATTTCTAGTGTTTGTCATAAATGAGAGAGAAATTAAGTGAAAATCTTTAAAATTAAGAAAGCCCGCTCGCTCTCCGATCACTTTAATAAATAATTAATTAATAAACGAAGCAGTTTTTCACGGTCTTTATAACCGGTTTCTGACTCGTGTTGTTTCTGTTCGTTTGTTCTTTTGTTTTGACTTTACGTAGTCAATTTCGATTGTTTAACAATAATAATAATAATTGAATCGTCTGCTTTCGGTGGTGTTCGATATTGTGTTATATGCCCTTTAATTGTGCACTTCATATTATTTAAAAAAAATGTTTTTCTGATAAATTCAATAAATAAAGCCAAAATTCAATGAAATTTTATATTGTTTGTTTTTGTCTTTGAATGTATTGAATATTCTTCGTATGTATATTTTTTTTTTAATTTTTGATATTTAAGTGTCATAAAGTGAAAATCAAAATATAAATCATAATATTATTTTATTAAAAATAAATCAACACTAACAACCTTTGAATTCGATTGAAAGATTGACTTCGGTAAGTTTTATTTTTTCTACTTATTTTTTTTTGCAACTAAATAATTATTTTGTTTGCCGATAACATTCCATTTGTTTTATTTTTTTTTTAATAAATAATGTTATTGATTGAAGATAAATTATTATTGTTGGTTTTTGTTTAAAACAAATTATAAGTTAATTGTTAATTGTCATTCTTATAAATCATGAAATGAGATTTTAGCAATTTTCTAATACCCAAGCAATAGATATTCACTATACCTATGGACATTGGACATACTTTTATTTATTTTGATCTCTATCACATGCCTAGTCATCTTTATTGTTAAAAAAAAAACTTTGTGATAGGAAGTCGTAGTTGAACACCTACTCATACTGTTTTTATGCTTTAGCTAAGAAATAAAATACATTTTTTTTTTAAATGGCGAAAGGTAATGTTTTCATGTTTATTTTTATACGAGGAGATTTTCGTTTCTGGAAAGTTTTATTTTGGGCGTTTTTCTTCTTTAGTTCAGAGCAGAGTCTGAACTGTCAAAAAAAAAATCTTGTTTCTTTTTTAGCTCTGAGCATTCAGAGCTCCAATTTTGTGTTTCTTTTTTCGCTCTGAGCATGTTCAGAGCATGTTCAGAGCGCGCTCTATGAGCTCAGAATAAATTGATAGAGCACACGGAATTCAATAGCTGAACACAAATTTGACAAGTGGAAAAAAACATTAAAACAGTAAAATCGGCGGACTAGAATAGTCAACCTGCAAAAGAAGGTAAAATAATTCAATATATTTACTAATAATAATAAAGTTATTGTTTTCAATTGTGACAGATAGTGAAGCGTGTTTCTTTAAATAAATCTTGACTCTCAGAGGAGAGTACGCTCAGTTCAGAGATTGCTCAGAGTATGTTTGGAGTGTTCAGACTCTGTTCAGAGCTCTACTCTGAACTAAAAAAGAAAAACGCCTTTTAAGGTGAGAAGGACAGATAGATTTTTTGACATTTCTTTTCACCCGTACGTCCAATGTGCGACATGCCAATTCACTTGGCGCGTTCAGAAAAATAAAATCTCAGAGATATTTCTCACTCAAAAGGTGGTCAAGCAAATCCAACATTTTGTCCATTATTAAGCATAATTTCAGCGAAATTCCAAAAAAAAATTTCGACAAGTGAAATTTCGGCGTAAGGTTATGTTTTGATGTTCCTTTTTGTGGAGGGTCAATTATAATTATTAATTATAGCGAATTTTAATTCGCAAGTTAACTCATATTCCATGGTCTAGATAACTCTAGTTTTAGATTTGATTTAAGCGTTTTTTTAAGAGAGAGCTGTAGTTCTTAAAAAAGTAAAACAAAAAGTAAATATAGATAACGAAGTTAAGGCTTTTTTAGTATGATTCTAGGTTTTAAACGAGTTAGCATTGTATTATATTTTTTAAACATTTTATTTAAGTTAAAATCACGAAATGTATGTCTATTTTATTTTTTAGTATCTTATTAACTCCAAATATCACTTTGACAATCAAAAATGTGAAAATAATTGGCCAGTTTATATTTCCGAGATCTCGGAAATCTCAGCAATTTCAAAAATACATATAAACAGGATTCCTTAAAAAAAAAATCTCAGTTTTTGTTTCAAACACTTACGAAAACAAATATTGGATTAGCCTGCTGCAAAATTAATGGCGACTCTGAAATATAAACTGACCAAATATGTTTGCTTACTTGTTTGCACGAACTGTCACTTTTTATGGCGTAGTTCGGTCGAAGTTTATTATAAGAAGATTAAAACCATTTTAGTAAGGAGCTTTTAAGTTACTAAATTGTTAAAACTTTGCGCCATTTTAAATTCACTATAACTGCAACTTTTAATCAGTTTCGTCAAATTAGGTATTAGTATTAATTTAAAAAACTGCGTGTTTATTTATTTTTTTCATATTTGCAGATGATATAAAAATAAATATGATCCATTTTACTTACATTCATATCTCTTGAATAAAATAATATTGACGTTAGTTATATTTCGACAACACAAAGTTTAGATACATTTTTTTTTCAACAACCATGTAAGTTTTTCAAAGATAACGTGATATATTTTGAAGACTGAATCAACTAAAAACCTGACGAATGAATCGATTTGGTTTTACATTTAGCGAACACACATAGTATAGCAAACGTTAATATAAAGCGAATGCAAATTGTCACTGACTGGCCGGTGAACACAAAAAAACACTACTTTATTAAAAAAAAAATTTTTCTTTAAACAAAATCAATCGATATTTACATACTATTAAAAAAAAACTATTAACAATAAAAAACCAATACAAAAACTAGTTTTAAAATAATTCCAATACACCAAATTAAAGAAACTTCACTGAGGAGATAATGAGAAACCTGAAAAAGATTTCTCCCCTTGAAGTCATCCATCTTTTTTTATTAATTGATTAACTGCGACAAAAAATAATTAAGCAAGCGAATCCAAAAAATATCAGCCTTAGCTTTTTGACAGCATAAGGGAGAAATCTCACTGATTATATATCACGTTCAGATTGCTGAGATCTCAGTGAGCCTGAGAAACCTGAACTGGCTAATTAATTTGCCAATATTTATACAGAACTGCAGGCCATTTTTCAAAAATTTTCATCGTTGCCAGCTGTGTGAAGGGTTGCTCCTCCGACAGCTCAGCAGCACAAAAAAAATCGTTTATCATGTAAACATTTTTGAAATGGCGTCAACATTTGCAAAAATTAAGACACATTCACAATATAACCACATTCACTCCCAAAATTTGTCGTCGGGTATTAGTTAAAAAAATTAACAAATTATTTAATCGCACAGTTTCGAGTACTTAAACTTTTGCTCATACTAAAACTTTAGAATAAATAAAAAAAAACAACTTTCTTACGTTTAAATTTGTTTTCCAAATCCGAAACTGGTCCGGCGGCGGTAAACGCTCAACACTGGTTTGAAATGCAAAAAAAAATAGGGTGAATAAGATTTCAAAATATCGTTTCTAAAAATCTAGTTTAACGACATTTCGAATTAACGGAATATCGAATATGAAAATCTCGCAATATTAAAATTCTGCAAACTAAAATTTCAAATATTAATTAAAATGCACTCGAGAATTAACAAATATTTTATTTAAATACAAAGTTATAAATTTATAATCATTCCGAATAGGGAATTAGCAATACTGATTAGCAACAATTTGCAGTGAAGTGCTCATTTTCCTTTTTTCTCATTTGTTGTGAAATAGAGAACAATATATTCTTCGAATCATTGCCAATCCATTATTGCTAGTTCCATAAATCGGCGTTTGTCGTACATAATACTCGAAATATTGCGAGATTTTATAATTGTATTAAAAATATTGCAAGATTTATTTTAATAAAATAAAGAAATAAGGACCTTAATTAAATAGTTTCCAGTGATTGAGGCATACTTTTGGTATCCATTTGTCCATACTAACTCCGACGATTAAGCAATTTTTAATTATTATGTTATGCCTTAATTTTATAAAATATTTGAAAAAATATTAATTTCCTTTAACATTTTGCTATAAATAAATAAATCCCAAGTATATTGGTCAAAGATTATTATTTTTAAGTTATTAAACATATGAAATATCTATACCACCCTATTAAAAGAAATTGTTCCACTTAATACAGGTTTTATTTTCAAATATAGCTTGTCCTAATTTTGCAGTTTCTTATAAAGAGATATATAAAACACTTAATACAACTCGTCTTAGATCGAAAGCTTTAACTGCATTTGAAGCTAATCAAAAATAAAAATAAAAACATTTTTTTTCTCGAAAAATAGGTTATTCTTTTTTTAATCATTGTTTAATTGAATCGAACGGCGGTGACTGTAAATTCATTTCAATCGATTTTTGCTTGTTTTAAAATTCCGAAAAATATGTATTTTTTTTCAAAATTATCTCCCGGCAGCGTTCAAACTATTTGAGCATTGCGAAAACCGTTGCGATGACAGAGTTTGCGATCGCAATAAAAAATTGAATGACGCATATCAGTACATGATGTTAATCATGCACACACGCAATCCACATATCCAGGCCATAAGTGGATTGCGAAAACGTTCCACTGCTCTGCTTCATTGAGTTACCCGACTTTTATTTAACGCAACAATCACCATTTGATTGAAATTTGTATTAAAGTTAAAGCTGTCAAGTTGAACTGCATCTGTCAATTTGATTTAAATAAGTATAGGTCGTCAGAAAATAAATTAAAAAAAAAATATGTCGCGACTGTGCACATGATTGAGAAATTTAAATAAAAACCACGCGTAAAATTAATTTAAATTTAAATATTTTAATATTTTTTACGCGACCATTAACTTATTTTCTGCGAAATGTCAAACGTAAATATGCAATCCACATGATCTAAACGTGTTCCACAAACCGTTCAAAAACACAAATTTTACTGGTTTTTGATTTACGGTACCTAATTCGAAATTGTCAGCGACCACTCACGTGAATGAATTCAATTAGCAGTTTGCTGGTCATGTCTAATCCCGGAAAGTTAGTTAAACCAAACATTTCGTTCTGGTCTTCGTTTTTCAGTACGCTCTTAACGAGCGAAATTGATAATTATAGCAGATTATTTAGACAAGTCTCCGTTTCTTTTTCGCACTGAATTATTTTTACGAACCAGGGGAAAATCAAATTATTGTTTAAGTTCATCTGAAAGGGGTATACTTAGAGCTGCCATCAAACAAAAAATCTACTTTTATAGTTATTCATTTCGTGGTTTCAATTGTTGGTAGTGCTGGCATTTGACAACTGTCAAACTCAGCTGTCATTTGAAGTGTCATAATATTAGTTGAATGTTTGCCATTTACGATAATAGTTCGCTTAACATTTATAAAATTAAAAATAAAAATTATTAAAACTTACTACAAAAGGGGTAATTCAAACATAGCCACTTTAAGCGCATTACGCGATGATTATGATCGTCATAATCGACCGATTACGCAAGCAATCGGTGAAATTGTGAAGGGAGTGGTAGCGTTACTGATGTCCTAAGGCCTGTGCATCATCGTAATTCACGCTCAGTCGAAAATGTTGCTGCTGCAGTTGCAAGTGCTGCTGATGATCCGAATTTATCGATTTCCCGGCGTTCGTAGCAATTGAACGTGTCGTACACTTCACTATGGTATATTTTGCATTTGGATTTGCATCTCGTGAGAAGCTTCCTGGTCGCGTGATTTCACGTTTTGGTGATGTCAATTAGCCACCAAGATCATGTGATTCGACACCATTAGATTTTTTTCTGTAGGGTGACTTAAAAGACCGTGTTTACGCGAATAATCCCAGAACTCTAGACGCATTAAAAACCAACATTACTCAAGTTATGGCCGAGATACCGCCCAAAATGTGCGAAAAAGTAGATAAAAATTACCTCAAAAGAATCGCATGCTGCGAATTTTGATTATTTTGATTAAACTCCGTATTTGCAATATTGTATTTAAAAATTTTGAAAATTAATTTTTTTTTAAACAAAAATAAAATCAAACAAAAAATCTACCTTTATAGTACTTTTAACTTTTTTTTTAAATTTTATCTATTCGTGCATATTTTTTTTAACATAAATGTATAAACAGCATTGTGTATGTAACGAATTATTTAATCATTTAATGGTCGTCTGTTCCCATATAGTCAGACACGTTAACATTTTTAAACAACTTTGACGAGATCAGATGTGTATTTCTTTTAATTGGAGCCTTATCTTTTTAATCGTTTATATTGTTGATTTTTAGGATAACTTCCCAAACATTTTATAGATCTGTTTCTAGTTGCGAATATGTCTGATAAAATATTAGATGCAAAATACTCAATAATATTACAACTTTTGATTATTTCTTTAAGTACGATACGAGCTCTGTCGTATATATTACCTACGATAATTTTCCTTAGGTATATTTAAAACAACACTGCTTAAATAAAAATGTGAAAATATGAATCATCTGTTGTTATCGCAGTTGCAGTATATGATATCACATTAAAGTTAGTATAACACATCAATGAACAGACTCTGTTTATTATTAGATATTTTCGATTTACCTTCGTGATAAGCGAATGCTATTTAGATTAACGATTAATTATTAAGTCCTATAAATCAGTATTTCGATAATGAATTTTACTTAACATTTACATATTATTTTGAATACATTTTAAAAATTAATCGTTATACGATATGGAAGAAAAAATATTATGAATAGGTAGACTAGCGGAGTACGGTTAACGTTGCATCGCCATACTATACATAGAAATTATGCGTGTTTTAATAAAGATGTTTAAGAACCCTTACGATTTATAAGAAAAGTGTGATTTTTGAATAAAAATTCCGTTCGAAATGAGACTCATTTCCTGATTAATAATTGGACACATTTTCGCTGTCGCCCCTTGTGCTCCATTAGGGATATTGCAGCTGTTGCCAAAAGTGTGCACTTGAGGCCAGTCTATCAGTGCTGAAATAACTCCCAGTTAAAGCAGAGTCTAACTTACTGCAATTAAATTAAACTCGATGTAACTCCGAAGCAATTTTTCAGTTTAGCAATAATTTTTAAGTTTCAGTTTAGCTGTCAAAAATGTATCGAAATCAAAGTGCAACAAAAGTGGACACAAGTGGAAATGCACTTTCACTACCAAAACAGAGAGGGCGACACTCTACGGTATGCAAATGAACATTAAATCTAGATCTAAATTGACTGAAAAACATATTTTAGCAGTTAACACAGGTTTAACTCCGAAACTTGGATAATCTCGCTCTGAAAAAAATATATATCACTCAATTTAGATCTCCTGTTAAATTATATAGAATTTTGTAAGTTAACTGTCGATTAATTGAATAGATATTTCTGACGGATGTCTATCCCAAACGCAATAGAAATAATTCTACTTAATTTATTTACAGGACTATCTGACTCTCTTTTAACTTAGAGTTAAATCAGGCACTGAGAAAATTGCTATACAAAGTTCAATAACCTTTTAATCAATCTATTTGAATCCTATATTTCTGAAGCCCACAGAAATAGGATTCAAGTCACGAAAAAGGAATAACTTTTAATCAGTCGTTTTGATGATGTTGCTCTAGATCTCTATAAGATTTGATGCGGTGCCACCGCTCCGTTGGACTTTTTTTTTGTGTCAAAAGATCAATGCTACCTACTGTAAGAACAATTGAACAAAAATAGTTAAGCTATTCGTGAAATAGAGGGCGCTGAAATTACCGAAAATTTATTAAAGAATTTGATTGACAGGCTGCTCAAAAGCAAACTAAGTGGGCGTGGTTAGTGAACGTAAGAGTTAATTTTCATTCTTTAGTTTTAAGAGTTTTTTTTTAAGGAAGTTAAATATGAAGAAAAAAGGGACAACATATAAAATTTAGACATAGTATTAAGCAGATTTTAATAAATCCGATTTTTAAACATTATAAACCCACTGCCAAAGCCACCCTTTTGAAAAAATTACTCTTAAAATTTCACCGAACTTGGTTCAGTAATTTTGTTTTAGTGGTCTATTGCTGATAATGGGGATACCCGTCGCACAACCGGACTAAACCGATAATTTTTGAAAAACTCTTGTTGCTCATTTTATATTTTTACCCAAATACCGAGAAAATTTGTCAGATCCTTCTTGGAAAATACTATAAGGGAAATACCTCACAACAATAACCTATATAATCACTTTAAAACAAACAGCTGGATCGATTTTGAAACTTAAAACCTGAAAATCAGAACTCAAATTGCTCGGAGATACTTAACATAAAGTTCATTTCACTATGTAAATATAGGAGAACAGATAGGTATGGCAAAAAATCTTTAGTGCCTAACGTGAAGAAGAGGCTTTAAAATTAAATTTGATTTGTTTTTTAATTCAACCATCCTCTGCGTTTCATTAAAATACCATAATAATGTTATCGATTATTTGTTTTCTGTTATAGTTAAACCTCATATATGTAGACTCAAAGTTAAATACTCCCCACAGGGCCTTATCTCTGCATAGAAACAAACCACCCGTATATAAAACGAAGATCTACCCACACTTGCCACCTATGAAGATATATAAAACCCATGCCTTTTTTTTAAAGTTATTTATACCCAATTTTCTTTATTATTCAGTCTGTACATCAGCATTATAAAGGACTTCTTTCATCTATATGATTAAATAATTTACAAATACCAAATTGATATCAAGCATAAGGCAAAGGTTTCCCTATTCAAGCACCCAAATAAGTTCCTGTCTATATGAACCTTTTTAACTATAATAATATGTATTACTATACGTATATACACTAAGAATAGATAAACCAAATTTTGTATAATTTTCAAGCAGCGATTTAGAGCGATGCCATAATTTTTCTCAAAATATAATTAAGTTTAAATCTAAACACAAATCCATCCTGTGTCCATCAAATTGCGAATCCCTATCCCAACCGTAGTTATGGTGTTTTATACTTCTGAATTCGAGAGTAGGTAGGTATGTACATATATTTGAGTAGATAAATATAGGCAGAAAGATAAATAGGATGTGGTGGTGCTTGTGGCTTTGGCCTGAAATATAACTCTGTTCTGTAGTCTGTTGCCGAGTTGAGTGTTTACGGAAGATAACCGCATAATAAATAAAACATATGTATCGAAGCGAATCTTAAATTCAAATCTTTGATTGTGTGTAAGTAAAGTTAAAAGAAAATAATGTATGGTTGGTCTTCTTTCAGTTTGTCCAATACTTATATATATGCACAACACACATATAAAATGCCATACTTACATATTATAAATATATACGATATACCTTTTATCACTTTAACCCTCTAAGCTTTTTAACATTTAAAGAGTCCTTTTTCTAGATATCCTTCAGATGCCATGTCCAAAATATCTATCTATATTTACAAAAGTTTTCGCCTGCCTCTTATACAGAAGCGTTTTTCTGTATTGTCTATATAAAGTGAGGATGTTGTTTAATCCAACCTTAGCACAGCATAGCACACACAAAACCACTCAAGGTCAGTTCGCATTAAATATGGAAGAATACTTCATCAACAGATGTATGTGGGTTAGGTATGAATCTGTTGATTTGATATAGTGTAACAGTGTTGCCAATTTTTATTTTCATTTAAGGAAGACAATTTAAAAATTTGTTTCTTTATAAAAAAAAAATCAACTGGTATTAACACGCCCACTTTTCTTATATCCGAGTTTTCTTTTTTTCTTTATAGACAGACATATGTACGATCGGAAACTCTCAAAAAATTAAATTTTGTGATAGAGCTCTCTTGAACTTAAATGTATACCACACCTACATTTGTAAATACAATTGAGAATTTACGTTCTTTAATACGTTCTTTAAATATTTAAATTTAGCAGTTTAAGAAATTTTCAACAGTCCCAGTAGTTGAATAAAAAAATCGAAAACTACTTAATTAAAAAAAAAATATCCATACTCTCTCTCCCCTATTTATATCCATTTTTGTCCCTATAACGGGTGATTTTTTAGCTGGTTTGGTTTTGGCAACACTGGTTTTGACAGCTGACGTGTGTTTAGTACCTTGTGTCACTGTCAAACAGCTTCAGTTTGGTTTGCAATTTAACCATGGATCGTCTAACAAATGAACAACGCTTGCAAATTAATGAATTTTACTATCAAAATTCGTGCTCGGTTCGAAATGTTCATCGCGCGCTGCTTCCATTTTATGGTCGGCATTCTCGACCTTCTGAGCAGTCTATTCAGAAGATTGTGACCAAATTTCGCACAAAATTTACTTTGTTGGACATTAAACCACCAACACGTTTACGTACTGTGCGTAGTGAAGAAAATATTGCGGCCGTATCAGCTAGTGTGACAGAAGACCGCGAAATGTCGATTCGGCGCCGTTCCCAGCAGTTAGGCCTTTGTTACAGCACTACGTGGAAAATTTTGCGGAAGGATTTGGGCGTAAAGCCTTTTAAGATACAGCTGGTGCAAGAACTAAAGCCAGCCGACCTACCACAACGCCGAATTTTTGGTGAATGGGCTCTTGGAAAGCTGGCCGAGGATCCGCTTTTTTATCGAAAAATTGTGTTCAGCGATGAGGCTCATTTTTGGTTGAATGGGTACGTAAATAAGCAAAATTGCCGCATTTGGAGTGAAGATCAGCCAGAAGCATTGCAACAGCTACCAATGCATCCCGAAAAAGCCACTGTTTGGTGCGGTTTATGGGCCGGCGGCATTATTGGGCCATATTTCTTCAAAGATGATGCGAATCGCAGCGTTACTGTCAATGGTGAACGCTACCGAGCGATGATAACAAACTTTTTTTTGCCCGAAATGGAAGTTCTTGACTTGCATGATATGTGGTTTCAACAAGACGGTGCCACATGCCACACAGCACGCGAAACAATGGCGCAATTGCGAGGCGAGTTTGGTGAACAGTTAATTTCACGTTTCGGGCCGGTCAATTGGCCGCCTAGATCGTGCGATTTGACACCATTAGATTATTTTTTGTGGGGGTATGTCAAGGCTAATGTCTATAGGGACAAGCCCGCTTCGATTGACGCACTGGAAGCCAACATCCATGCATTCATTCGTGAGATACCGGCCGATATGTGTGAAAGAGTATGCCAAAATTGGACTCAGCGGATGGGCTACCTGAGACGCAGCCGCGGTCAACATTTGCATGAAATTATCTTTAAACATTAAATTGCAAGGTTCAAACTATCGATTCAAATAAATATTTCATTCATTTTTTCGAATTTTTTGTGTTTTTTTTTTTTTTTTTAAAGTTCTAAACCTCTTAAAAAATCACCCATTACAAAGGTCTGATGGCTAATTTAATGCCTTTTTGTTTTCGTTGTACATAATTGGTCTATAATGCGATAGTTCGTGGAGAAACTAGGACCTTACGACTCTCAACCAGCGTTAGAACGTTACTCCAAACGGAGTAAATTTACCCCAATTTAAAGAAAGAAAATAAATCTACTCCTCCATTCCGCTTCTAGATCTACTCCTTTTTTTACACACTGAAAAATTCAAAAATTCTTCAGCTAAACCACTTTAAAGGAACTGACAGCGCTGAGCTATTCAATTTTCTAACCAAATCTGACCTTGACTTTTTGAATCAAAAATTCTATTTAATTCTTAATCGAATGGAATTTATGTAATTTATTTTTGTTTTAATTTTTATTTTTGTTAAAATAATTTTTTGTTAAAAATACAGTTTTTAAAAACTTGAGTTTTTCTTTCCTTTTTAAAACTACTCCCGAAATTTTCGATTTACTCCAGTTTTTTTGAAAATCTACTCTGAAATTTTAGTAGGTACTGAGGTTCTAATTCTAATTCTAAGGATTTGTCAATTCCTCACAAAGAAGCAATAACCGTTAAAAAAAATATCTGTTTAAGTGGCTGTTAATCGAGTAAACAAAGTACATACAATAGGTTTGTTCGAAGTTGTTTGTCCTATGGCGACCAGGGAAATGCCAATCATCTGTCAAAAAAACTCAGAGTTGCTCGGATTTGCATTTAAAATTGAACACCTAAATGCTACAAGTTTCACCACCTGTTTATATATTTTTTTCGTTAATTTCACTTTTTCAGAGAGTTCAAGGCGACCCAGTACGCCCCAGTGTTAACATCTAACAAATCTAATATTTTAGATAAAGTTTTGGAATAGTTTTGAGAATTGAGTTGCGCAGAAAAATATTCATTTTCGCGAAACATGAAGTTGGGTGGCAGAAAAATTCTATCTTTTTGTCATGAAGGTGAAATATTAAAGGATGTGTTCGTTGAAATTTTCAGTTGCTAAATGCCTACGATGTAAATTAAAAATTAAAAAAAAATGCGTTGACATTTGGAATAAAATACTCTAGATAAACGTCAAAATGGATTTAGTTAAGCTTTAAACTATCAAACAGAGATGAAATAAAACATGAATTGCAGATAAAATTGAAATTAAAAGAAAACTGTCAAAATGTTGGGAACGGTTTTTTCACTAGTTAGAATCACTTTTTAAACGGCAAAAAATATATTCGACTAGAGTTCCCTTCGATCGATTTCTTTCAAAAAAAATCACAACCCAAGAAAATAACAAGAATCATAACCTAAGAAAATAACACAAAATAAACTTGACTTTCTTAAGTTCATTAATATAAAAACAAACAAAAATCTTTAATTTTGTATTAAATTATGAAGCTTAAGTGTGGTTTACTTCAAAAAGCACTATGGTATTATATCAGAAATACTCAACTTTTTTTCTTAAGAAGTAGTTTTGCAATTTTTTTTTATTTTTTGTTTAATTAAAAGATTAATAAAATAATAAAAAATATGCTTATTTATCAAATCTAAAATAAAAATAAAATTAACACTTGGGTAACCCTTGGTTGAATTCAACCGACAAATTCGCTTTCATCTGACAAACGTCAACCTAGAATTTGACAGATATAGCAATAAGAAGTTTCCTCGTACTAAAATTGGCGCTCTCTTTTGAAATAAAATAGAACAATTTTTGAAGCGTGGAACGATTTCAGACTAAAAATAACTAAATCTGGCGTTTTGAAACTGTTTGAAACTACGTCTGGAACAAAGCTAATATTTTGATAATACCATTTTCAAATTATGACAAAATATTTATCCGTTTTGAATCAGCGTACGTTAGACAATAACGCATAACCAACTTTGTTCACACTTGTTGCTTTGTTCACTTCTCTTCTCCAAACAATATTTGCTGGATACAACACAACAATCGTTTGCCAACGGTAAGCTTCAGTGAAAAGAACCCGTTATTTATGCCAAATCTTCAAAAACTCTTAAAACTCAAATTGTTGGTTTCGTAAAACAACCATATTGATGCGTTACGAAACCAACAAATTGAGTTGTATTTGGGCGATGTTCAAGGTTAAGGTATTTAAATGAAGGTGAAATATCAGTGATTCATGACTTCTGTATATGTGTAGAAGTAGAATTGACATTTGCCGCCATTTGCAAAAATTATTTCATTTGCGCTTCTGATAGAAGGATGACTTTTACGCTACCTGGTTTTACTAATAAACTATAAACTAAAAAAAAAGTTACGGATTTTCAAGATTAAGGTTTTTTTTTTATAAAAAGATTCAACAGTTAATATCTAATATTAATATACAATATGTAAGTGCTTGTAAATACTCTTTAGGATGGAATTTGTGGAATGAAAATGAAAGAGAGATAGAGCGAGAGATTCTACAATTCAAATGTTTGTACATATATATACGGAAAAACGTTATAAAAGATTCACTTCCGTTCTGCGTCACACAAACAACTTTTTTTGTGTTTTTTCTTTTTATTCTTGCCCACAATTTCTCCTTGAAATGCAATGGCAACACTGAAATCAAATTCTTTCAGTAAACTCAAACCATAATTTCCGCATAAACGCTTGTTTCTTGCATTTGGCGCCAATCATGTCAATTGCAGTATAGCCACTTCACTTGTCATATCATTTTAAAATACAAAGAGGAAAGAGTCTTTACCGCACAACCACATTACCACAGCTAAATTTCAAACGCAAGCCAAGCCATCCAACTGAGATATTTAAGAAGCTTTTTTTATGTAAAAGCTTTTTGTATATTTCACCATTAACATTACCACCCACTACAGAAAATATATACACACACAAATTATTATAACTGCGAGAAGCCGAAATTTCGAATGCAACCGTACGGTACCATATGTTTTCAAATCTAAACGCACCTGCTGTGGTGGATTAAAAAATTCATTTTTTTTTTTTTTTTTAAGCCAAAGGATATCTGTGTTAGTATTTCAGTTCAAGCTTAAAGGGATGGGTAGGTTATATTCACTTTTAGCAGCTTTCTGCGTCTGCTTTATTTGGGCAACAACAAACCATATAGGTATATAATTATACTTTTGTGTCATCGAAAAAGCCCTCCACTCGGAATGCCGGCATGAAAAGTATCTAAAAGAATTTTCAACGAAGTTCATTGTCAACTTGACTCTGCGGGCAATCGGACGGTATTTTTTTGGTCGTCTAAAGAAGTAAGTTAGTTTATATCGAAACTTAAGCTTCATAGTTCTACGAGTTAAAGGACTTTACGGTAAATCCTTCAGTATCTGAAATTTCGTTACCCGGCGGCGGCGGTTATGTTTTACTAAAGAAAGGAAGTGAATTTAATTTGAATTTGAAATCCTTTTATCGCAGAGAATTATTGTGGATTAAATAATCAATCAAGATTGTTTTTTTTTTAATAATCTGCTGTAATAGCAGTCACTTTTTGTGTTAATCAAAGTGAAAATAATATAAACAAAAAAAAAAACTGAAAATGCTAATTTTCAAATAACTGAGGGAATAAATTTATTTAAATCTTGGATTCTTTGTTTTCTTATAATCATAATAATGCTGTAAGTACCTATATATATTTATTATATACCTACCGATACTTAGACCCAACACAAAGTATAATAATATATAGGTATATTTATTTTCAAACATAATTGATGCACGTACATTATATCGCTACATGTTGATGATTAAAATTCAGCATGATTGTCAGTCACTGCGTGAATGTGATTCCCTAAATACGCTATATTAATTTAATCACATAATTTTTTTGTTTTTGTTCTTTAATGAGTTTTCTTTATAATTATTGGGTTTTGCATAGAAATATACATAAAATAGAGTTAGATGGCACAATTTATTTTAATTATTATTTACATATTGATTATGTATTATTAATTTTAATGATTTATTTTTATATTTTTTTTTGTTCTTGTAAAAGCTAATTTGAAGAAACAATGCTTCTTGTACATGCGATCGTTTTGGCATATAACATTGCATATTTTTAAAATATTACGATATTCACTGAGGAGGAAAGAGTGGGTTTTCCCACCGCATCTAGGTATAAATATGTTCTTTGTGTGAGTTTATAAGAAATCAAATGATTGACAGTGTAGGGTTAGAATATTTTTTTTTATCAAAATGTTATAGGAAAGTGATTTTGAAGCTTTATACGTTCTGAGGACATTTTTTTCATGAAGTTTTTTATGATGGACACTGCAATTTATTTTAATAATATGCGTGTATATGTATGTGAGTATTATGTTTTGTCTATGAAAATAGCTAGATGCATTTATTTTCATTTAACATTCTCTTTGTTATTACAGTCTTTTAGTTATTACTTTGATTTTTTTTTAAATAATTTATTTGTGAATAGTTCTTTTGATAAAAATAGTTTAAATAACAATTTTTAATTTAGCTATAGTTTGAAGATGAAATAGTCAAATCTGGAAAATGTTTACTATTAAAATAAATAAAATTCTATACGAGAATAAGTAGTTTTATTTATTCGTATTTTTTTTTTAAATAAATTGATTGAACATACTTCTCACATTGTTTGGCCACCAACTGATTTCTTAACCAAATCTCAATTTATGAGAAAAAAATTTAAAAAAATTTTTGGAGTGGTTTAAAAAAAAAACAATTTTTTATACATATATAAAATATTCAAAATATTTTTAAGAATAAATTATTTTATACCTTTTGCAGTACCTACTTATTAATGAGGAGTTTAAAAATTAATTTTGAAAAAAATCATAAACCCATTTTCGAAATATCGAATTTTTAAAAAATAATAAATTTTTTTTTTTTTTTAAATTCATTGAAATCGGTTCATCTCAAAATGAGATATTCGAGAACCAAAAAAATGGTTTTATGAGAGATACCATTAATAAACTATAGATACATTTCCAATAATATGGAAAAATATTCGTGTATTGTCAAAAAATAAATAGATTCGCTTTATTTGGAGTACAAATTTAAATTTTCGTGCCACTGGTGAACTATTGGTGTCAAAAAAGCACGATCGTGCCACTTCGGCAACGCTGACTGAAACCGGTATAGCACGTGCTAGTAAAAAAGCACGCTCTGTTTGAATTTGATGATGTTCTTGTTGTCTTTTCGGTTTCTGAATAATTTGCGTGGTCCAACTAGCCCCGCCCTACTCGACTATATGTTATGTTTTGGATTCGAACTTGAAATTATTTTCGAAACATAGGGAAGAAGAAAAAAAGGGTCCCACAATTTTCTCCGTCTGTCTGTTCGACTACAACCTAAACGGATGGGATGATTTTATTGAAACTTGGTACCTATACCGTATTTCGGACATTCACCCGAATTTATTTTCCAGTTTGTTTACCACCAACAATAACGGTATCTGGAATATATTTTTTTGGCGTTTTTGAATACCTAATCGTATTATTCTCAAAATTGGATCAGATTTTTCTAAAACAAATTTTAATAGGTAATATAATAAGGCTACCCCCATGGGTATATTTGTTCCCCTTTATTTTTATTTTATATCGAAAACGGTTTCATTGATTTTGATCAATTTTTGAAAAAATTCAAAAAGTTTTAAGTGTATTAAAATTTCCGAAAAAATATTTTTTGGATTTAAAAATAAAGTTTCAATTTTTGTTTTTTGAAAACTCAATTTTTTCAATTTCTAAGCAGTAGTAGGTACCTAATGTATAAAATTCTTGACAAAAATTATTCTTAGATATATACGCAATTAACGGTATACCATTCATACTACAACTGTTAAAAAACCGTTCAAGAAAATCTTTTATTTCTCGAAAACGATTCCTACGAATTTAATTAACATTTCTATTTAAAGCACAATTATTACGATATTTTTAAATTAATCCAATATTAACAGAACCTCTCGTAGAGGCATTTTGTTTTATTTTCGACTATCTAATTATGTGTTGTACCGATTTTAGATTTTAATTTTTTTTTTTAGATAAAAATTTAAAAGCAAAATAGGTACCGCTATTTTTTTATTTTTTGCCAGTATTTTTTTTTAATAAAGACAATAATAACTTCCAATAATTGCTATAAGAATAAATAGATACTTTTATGCCTTTTTGTTGATACTGATGTTAAAAAGTTGTTGTAATACCTTTTATAAAAGATAATTTTATCCATAAATCGAAAAAAAATTATGTTTTGATAAGTTCGCAATTTGAGAGTTAAGATGAAAAAACCATTAATTTTGACTTTCTACCATTTTTTTTTAACAATTCAACAAATTTTGTGCGTTGATTAACATACATTTCTGACAAATTTTGAAAATTAAAACTCTATAACTTTGTTCTTCACTGTAAAATTTCTTCATAAGTTATAACTCAGGTTTAATTTATTTGCAAAACTAATTTGATTTATCTCAAAATCTAACAAACCTCGCTGGCCACCACACCAGCAAAGTGATAAGTACCTACCTACCTATACCAATTACCTACTATTTCAAAAATTGCATTTAGTCCAAAATTTTTCCAAAAATCCGATTACATCCCTTCGTATCTTGTGCCCTTAGATTTTATAAATTAAATTGAAGTAGGTACGTTGCGTTGATACGTTAGGCAGGTAGGTTTAGGTAATATCAGTAATGTTTGAACAAATTATTTTTGATATTTAAAGTAAACATTTCCAAAAAAATATATGTATGGTAAATCTATAAATATAAAATCTACATATGTGTTACTTTTATTTGCTTGAGCTTGACTGATATGGGATATTGCTATGCTACGCACAATATGCGCTCAACATAATGTATAGGTATTCCTATTACTTTGTGCCTAAAAACACAAGGTTATTGGACAACGTGGATCAATAAATTATTTATTATTATTTACCTACATTTATGCAAAACTTTCACGCAATCACAATCAATATCAAGTTTCAACGATGGATTCCCCGAATCGCTGATGAATCACTCGATAAAAAAATAGCTGTGTATACACCTATATGATAAGTCTTTATGTATTTTGTGATCAAAACAACAAGGCATAATATACCCATTGCATCTGTGGCACTCTTTTCTCAATTTTGTCTTTGTCACCCAGTATAATTAATGTCAAAGGGTGTTTATTTTTTATTTATTTTTTATTAAGTTGATTAGTGAATAATTGAAATTTCTGTGATGGGAAGTTTTATACTTGAAATATAATATTGAAATTAATGTGGTAGCAAAATTATTTAAAGAAATAGATTTTATATCTACTTATGGATAAACAGTACTGACTTACGTAAATTGATATGCGATTTCTGACTGATTATGATTTCATCGAGTATTTAATATGCAGATTCTTTATCTCTTTGCTAATGTATTCACAAAAATATTTAAAATTGTTCTTTTCATTTTCTAATGACAAAAATACTGGCAAATTAAAATTTAACACCATTGACCCAATGAGAATAATAAATGTAACAAAATGAAAATGGTCCATTATTTCTAAAATTTCCATTTTGTTGGATAAAACGAAAGACGCACCTTGAGTTTTAGTGGACAATACTTAAAATAAGTAGGTATCTTAATTTTATAAAATTTATTTAAAAAAAAAAAAAAAAAAATTAATTCCATTGACGTGAATATTTCAAACTCATGACTCTATCTACACCCTGTATGATTGAACAAAAAATAATATTCAGTCGTTTTTTTTTACTACATATTTGTCTTTCCACTTTTTTCTTGCGTGGACAACACAATGAACCATGAGATAACAAACAACTTCTTGCATCATTGATCGTGCTTTCCTGCTATGGTTTTTACTGATTACGCTTATACGACTGGAAATAAGCATTGGAATCTTTGGAATACAAACAAGTCTTTGCAGCTTTTGATATTGATGTTAAATTGGAATGGAGAAGGCGATAATTTTTAAAACTTATTTTATTTTTTCTTTTGCTCTGGCTTCTACACACATACATACATACATATATATTTATCTATATCTTCATAATAATAGGTTATTTTGTGGTTATTTTTGTTGCAAAACTTAAATAAACAAACGAAATGTAGTTCTTATGATTATTATTTATTTAAAATACATTTGCACAGATACACAATTTTATCATTATACATTTATACAATAGTCTAGAAAATAACATTGATTTTGGTTTATTATATTTTAAATATCATCATTATCATATAAATATATTATTTCTATAGTCTGAATTCCTTTTACAAATCTCCTACCACACCGATTTTGACAAATAAGTTGTCAAACGAAGCGGAATTGCCTGCTGATTTCACAAATTATATTTCTATATTCAAAATGTTAATAATTTGCTCAAAAACTGCATTTGTTTATTAAATATTATTCCAACAAAAAATGTACTCTAAAATGAACACTTTGATTTTTCAATTGGTAATATTTTGGCATGTGACATTAGGTCGGTTCAATTTATTAGGTCCGTTAATTTTAAAATAATTTGTGCGCCTTTTATTTTTATGTAATTTCAAGAATTATCACACGGGTAGGCGTTATGTGTGTATATAAAGGTATATTAACGTAAATTTACGAGCCATGATAAGGTCCATAGGGTAAATTTTACACTTTTAAGCAAACCAAACTTGCAATTATTATTTTATTATTTTAAATCTGGGAACTGAAAAAAAAGTGGGCCTATCAATTATGACTTTTCTCTTGTTTTTTGGTATCAAACTTGACATGATAAAAAGAACGATAACAAGACGTTTCGACATTCTGCCTTCTCCACTACATATTGGGGGCCAGTTTGCTTTTAAATCCATAATTAAGAATCTATTATAATCTAACAATGTTTTTAACATTGAAAATGTTTATAGGGTCGTTTTGATAAAAGTATGGTGTTACCAAAATGAACAAAGATAGAGAATGAACTCTAGCGTATAGGGGGAGAAAGATTGAATTTTTGGTTGGCGTTACTAAAGAAACTACCAAAATGAATAAAATGAAGAAAAAAACACAAGTGATGAATTTCAGCCAGCGTACCTACATGTTGATCATTGCCAATGGACGAGATTCAGTGGAGGAATGTATAAAATTCGAAAATGCTCGATTTGAGCGCACTTAGAAGCCTATAACTTTGGTTATAATTGTTGGATGTTCAATATAAGATAATTAAAGTTTAAATGACAAGCTACAAATCTCCATACAAATTTTTGCAAAGGCGTACAAAATTTCATACTAGAAACTTGAAAAATTGTCTTTTTAGAACTAATTTCAACACGGCAAAAAAAAAAAAAAAAACAAACAAAATATGTACATATGTACATATTATGTATGTACGTACCTACAAAGGAGTGTGTGCAAATTGGCTTTGCATTGGGCATAAAAATGATATACATTATGTAGGTATGTAATTATGTATGCATGTAGGTATGTGCATGAAATTTGTAGTAGGTATTTTACAAATAATAAAATCGTAAAGGTTGGATTCTGTTGGTTTGTTTGTATTATAACTTCTGTTCTAATAATCGGATGTTTGAAGTTAAAGTCTTAAAATTAAGGTAAAATGTGACAAAAGTTGATTTTTTTCTAGGTCAACCTAAAAACGTAGAATATACTAGACAACGTTTGGGTAAATTACGCGACTCGATATTGTTAAATTGATTAAAAGATGAGTTCAAAATAT
This sequence comes from Epistrophe eligans, assembly GCA_951394125.1. Lineage (NCBI taxonomy): Eukaryota > Metazoa > Arthropoda > Insecta > Diptera > Syrphidae > Epistrophe > Epistrophe eligans. Next base: position 29,101,486 of record OX596030.1, read on the forward strand.
TTTAAAATAAAATATTATAGAATAAAAACAATTAGCAGTGAGGTGGGGCTTCGCATCAAATTCTTTGTAAATTTTGTCTCGATTTAAAAAAAGTTTGCCTGGACAGTAAATCAAATGTCTTGGCTTTATACAATATTCATAGTTCAATAATTTGAAATACTTGTAAATCAATTTGAAAAAAATTCAAAATCTTGATTTTCTCATCAACTCAAATTGATCAAATAACAAGCCAACACACAGGTTGATTTGAACAACAACCGACTGAGTCGAGAACTAAGTTGAACCGTATATATGTATGCTTTAATCGATCTGTAATAATCCAGTAACCTTTCCGCAATGCTTAGCTATGCAAAAATGTCAAATGCCTAGATATACGTTAATATAGATGATATGTAACTTTAATTTCGTGTTTAATGCTGTACCGGTGCGGATGAAAATGAGTATGATTGTGTGCGAGTTAAGCTACAATTAAGACTAAGATTCATCTTATTAAAAAAATTAACAACATTAATTTAACCGCCAACTGGGAAGTGACATTAAATATACAAATTGGTACTTCAGACTGTAGAGTGGTTTCTAAGACAGTTTGTGAAGTTATAATGTAACAATAGTATACAAAATAAAAATCACAAAGATTATACATGTTTTTTGTTTTATCGACGTAATACAAGTCATTTTCAATGTCCCCATAGTTACTCTATGAGTGAAATCTGTACATTTTTAACCTTTTTTCAGCTTAATTAACAAATCATAGTATAGTTTTTTCACAAATCTTTTCATTTTCCCATTTATGTATATACATATGTCAATAATTCACAATAATTCAGTTAATAAACTTAATCTATAATTATTTTTTTTTTTTAATTTGTTGTTTTGGTTTGTCGCCATTTTTTTTTTTTTTTTTGACAATTCCAATATCAAAGTTACATACTTCATTTTACATAATATAATTTGATTTATATAAAAACGAGGAGCTAAAATGTTATTTTTTTTTTATAAAATTTGTAAAACATGGAACACAACACGTTTTGTTTTTTGTGCCTTTCTTAATTGTCTAGCCGATTGTAACGTAAAAAATCAACCATTACAGACTATGTACAATACAGGGAGTATACTGTCACGTTCCTTGTTTTTATGTTCTTTTTTAATAATTATCAGTGTCTAAATCAAGCATGAAAAAACACAACTGCAGCTATAATCATTGAATACATGGCGTTTATCGATCAAAATCGGCTAATTAGCGATATCCATTATTATACTAACTCAAATTATGGATTGCGTGATTTAAATGAGCAAAAACACAAACAATTATCATCAACTGAAATAATCCTTGATTAAAGTTGATCAGCTGTGAACAAACTATAGCTTTAAACGGATTATTCGATTATTATTATTTTTTTTTTTTGCTTTTATTTGAAATGTTTTAAAAGCCGTTTTACGAAGAAACATGTCGATACTTTTTAACAAATTATGGTGACTTATGGATTAAAATTAAGATGATATAGGGAAGATGAAAAAGGTTTTGTGACTTGTGAGTCTGTTTATTCGGGTATTCTGGCTGCGGTCAGTTGCTTCCTCGAGTTGTGTAGCAGGCCGCACAACCACATTATTGCAAGCAGGTGACTGAAATGGGCTGTCACCTGCGGCTTGTCAAATTTATGTTTTCATGAGTTGATTTACGCCTCAAGGCCTAGCCGCCGCACTGCAAAAATCGACTCGTAAAAAGCCGGAAGCACATCCTAAACATAAAATGAGTTTTTTTTCTATAAACTTGTTACTCAGCGTATTTTGGACATCTCCCTACAATAAAATAACGGTAACTTTTTTAGAATTCTTATTTTCTCAAAAATCAAAAACAATCAGTTCATTTTAATAAAAGTATAGGCTACACTTTTGATTTTAAACAAAAATTATTATTCTCATATAGACGAAATTAAGGAACTTACCATACAACTTCTTAAAATTTTTTGATGTGTAAACATTTATGCCGGCAGTAGGGTTTAAACTAAAAACGTGGAAATTTCTGTAGCACATTACGTTGTGCTGTTACACGTTACGCTACGTTGATGTATATTGGATACGTTCAATATTGGGTAGCTCAAATTAAATCTAAAGGTCGAGTTGAGTTTGAGTTGAAATTTGGTTGGCAGTTCGAACTCGTAGCGTTGTGTGATGTAAAACCAGCACTTGAATATATTTAATTTGATGTCCCATAAAAATGCACTACTGTTTGTGCATTATCGTCCCTTATCTTTTGTCCCCCAATACGCATTTCATTTGCTTCAAACGGATCATTATATAATTAGCTAGAAAAGGAATTTAAACTGATTTTTGCAATTTAGTTTTAAATTAAATTTATTGACTTTCTTTCTGCACCACCCTGTGAATAAAAAGAATATTTATAATTATTTTGTATGATTTGGGTATTTTTATCAATATTTTCATGTTGGTATCAAACCAGATATAAAAATATGTAAACATGAAAAAAAATAATTGTTTTTTTTTTAGGTAAAAATAAAATGTATCTACTTAAAAATAAAATAAACATAATTTTTAAGTTTAGAAATGAAACAAACGAAGAGAACATTTTTGTTCAATTCAAACTGAGAAAGATAAATAAACAATTCAACTTAAAGTTTGTTCCTTTCCTTTCATTTATCTCATTAAGTTGCTAAACTCGTTATAAACAAAAAAAAAAAAAAAGTAATCCATAAATAGAATGGTAATAAAATGCAAATATATTCTAGGTACCTACCAATACATTTTCCATCTGTTTTACCACATTCCATCTGAAGCTCTAACCAATACTGTGTTAAACTATCTACTTCCAGATTAATATTGTTGTTTGCCGCGTTGCCACTGTAGGGTTATTTTTTTTTTAATTATATACATTTGTATCGAGTTCAATGTTTTAGTAGCTTGTTTACTTTGCTGTTAATAATAATTTTACTTTAATTTTTTTTAAATTTTAGTTAACGCGTTTTATTTTATTTTCGTTTTATTGAGGAATCACTACCTTTTGAATTTTCATACATATATGTATATAAAGGGAGTTTTTTTTTAGAGGTATAGAACTTTGAAATTGAATAAAACAAAGATGATTTTTTTTTAAATTGACATGAAATTTACTTTATTCGAAAGATAATCTTCTGGCATTATAATTTAAATATGATTTCTGGCATATGACCGCCACGGCTGGCTCGGACGTAGTCTAATCTGGAGGTCCAATTTTCGATGACTTTTTCCAACATTTGAAGCCGTATATCGGCAATAACGCGGCGAATGTTGTCCTCCAAGTGGTCTATCGTTTCAGGCTTATCGGCGTAGACTAGCATATATCCCCACAGAAAATAGTCAAGCGGTGTTAAGTCGCACGACCTTGGAGGCCAATTCACGGGTCCGTAACGTGAAACTATGCGGTTACCAAACGTTTCCTTCAATAAATCAATTGTGGCCCAAGCTGTGTGACATGTTGCGCCGTCTTGTTGAAACCACAGCTCCTGCACATCATGGTTGTTCAATTGATGAACGAAAAAGTCAGTAATCATGGCTCTATAGCGGGCACCATTGACTGTAACGTTCTGGCCAGCATCGTTTTTAAAGAAGTTCGGACCAATTATTCCACCAACTCATAGAGCACACCAAACAGTCAGTTTTTGTGGATGTAACGGTGTCTCAACATACACTTGAGGATTATCATCACTCCAAATACGGCAGTTTTGTTTATTAACGTATCCATTCAACCAAAAGTGGGTTCATCGCTAAACAAAATTCGCTTATGATGGTTGGGATCAACGGCAAACTTTTTTTGGGCCCATTCACCGAATCTACGCCTTGCTAGGTGATCCTGTGGCTTCACTTCTTGAAATGCCAAACCAAAATAAAAATAAATCAGCTGACAAAACGGCCGCCAGTAAAAAAATAGTGTTGCCAACTTAAAGTTCTTATTTAAGTAAATTTACGATTAACACTTAATTTTTTCAAATCTTAAAGAAGATTTAAATTTATTTCCTTAATCTAGTAGATTAACAAATAATGTTGTTAAATTTCCATAGGACCAATAGTTTTACAAATTGAACAAACCATATATTCAGATAATATTGCGGTAAATACAATATTTTAATCTTTTTACACGAATCTATATTATTTTACCTCACGTAAACTTCATAAAAAAAAGTTAAACACCATTTACATTTTGAAAGGTAAACATAATACTGTTAATCTTCTTTTTGTATTTGTGCTGTAGAAACACTACCTATAGGAATTTTTGTATCTAAACGAAATTAACTAACAATCAGAATAAATAGATTTATTTTTCCTTAAAAAAAAAAATCAGTAAAAATCTACTAATTACTTACTGTTAATAAAATTAAACGGCAACACTGAATAAAACTTACTCATGTTTTATTGACAAGCAACGGACGTTTAAAGGCATCGTTTTTTTTTTATAGAAAATTGATCTCTGACGGCGGGGTGGCCACAGAACCAATTAGATAGAATTTTTCTAAGTATTGCATTTTAAATATGTGTAAATTATAAAATTTCTCAGTATCTAAGCTTTTGTTGTTTTGTTTTATTTGTTGCGTAGCTGGAAGTCTGGAAGATAATAATAATTATTATTTTATATGTACATATGTGATTGTAAATGCAATGCCGGCCGGTTAGTGCTTTGAGTTGGGGCGCACCGTACGGCGGCGGTGGCGACAGCCTAAACATTTTCAAAATGAAATTATTATCAAAATAAAAACAATATAATATTTAAGTGAAAAGAGTTGATAAATGCAAATTTGACAGGATGTCATTTAAAAAAATTTTAACAATCTTTAGTGGAAAGATTGTTAAAATTATTTTGTAATTCTTATAATTTTTTAAGATTATCTCATTTTTCATACAAATTTAAATTTCGAAATGAAATAATTACAAGAAAATTTTTTTTTGGAAATTTTATGAATTCCAATGGATTAAAAAAAAAATTGAAGAGCATTCGAACATAGAATAAAATTTAAAATTCTAATAATATATGAAAAACAGACATAAAAGAGAAAAAAACAATGAGCAGTAAACCGTCAAAATGAGAATCTGAATATATTTGGCAAATAACATCAATGAATTTTGTCATCGATTAGTTTTTTTTTAACATGGCTCATTCCTATACATCTACGTTTATATGCGATTGTTCTTTTTCAAACTTTCAAATAAAAAAAGCCAAATTTGCGCTAAATACTTAGTCCAAACTGACAACCTATGGCATAATACCTACCTTATGCTACCCTATACTATAAAAAACCTAGGTTTAATCTAATTTCTCATCGATGAAATTTATATAATTTATATAATAGGTGTGTTTTCTTGAAAGCCCGAATATGATTGGATCAAAAGAATAATAGGCGTGTTTTTTTTTTTGCAAAACGAAAAAAACGACATCTACACGTAAATACAAAAACAACTTAAATCCATATGGACTTAGCTAAGTCCAGATAATTTTCGGGACTTAACTTTAGTCCCGATGAAAACTGTTTTACCGGCACTAATTATCATTTTGCAATCGATATTTTTATGTGGAAACGTCAAATTTTCTGAGTCATCAAATGGAATAATTTTTTTTATGAGAACAAAATGGCGAAACGTCAAATTTTCTGAGTAATCAAATGGAATAATTTTTTTTATGAGAACAAAATGGCGAAACGTCAAATTTTCTGAGTCATCAAATAGAATAATTTTTTTATGAGTACAAAATGGCGATCATTGTTCTGGAATTTAGTTTGTTTGCCTATAAATAACTTGAAATTGAGTTCTATGTTTTTATTTTATTTTAATTCATGAAAATGTATAATTTTCTGATTAGTTTTTGTTTTGTATGCTTTCCACAGAGCTCAAAGGGTAGTGATGACATTTTGTAACAGTGATGGGCTTGTTTGCTGTAATGATTTTGTTAAGTACCGATGACGTTTTTTTTTTTCCAACTTCATATGGAGTTGAAAAAAAAACATGTCTGTTGTGGGGATAAACTCCTGATCCCTATTAAAACTGTATTACCGGCACGAATAATCACTTTGTAATCGATAGTTTGTATGAAAACGTCATAATAATATATGAGCTATCCAATTTTGATGAAAACAAAATGGGCGTTAATCAATAATGTTTTAGAATTGAATTTGTGACTTGAAATTAAGTTTAAGCTTTTTATATCAGATTTGTTGGCTTTTATTTATTGCGGTAATTAATTGTGTATGACATTTACGCCTGAATTTTGTACATTCCCTGCTTGCATTAGTATACAACAGCTTTTTTTTTAGTATTCTATAATAAAATTTATATAAAAGGGCCCACTAAAAATTGACTTTCCAGGGGCGCAGAAAATTACAACTCCCACTCAGGAACAATCGTTCCAGCTAATTAACATAATCTATATTATAGTTAGCTTCATACAACTCGTCCGATCATCAACATCAGTATAAATCTAGAAAAATAAAAATAACAATTGAATTAGTGTGATTCTTTTTTATTTGTATTTTTTTTTTTTTGGAATGATATAGAGAGAAGAGACCGCAATAAACTGGAAATGAAAAATAAAAAACTCAAAACAAAATGTAAATGGCGGAAACTTTGTTCGACCGAACTTGATTTTTTTTTTCAATTTTATTTTTTTTTTTTGTGGCAGGTACCTATGTAGGTAAAGTGTATATTTGTAGGAAAGGCAGGTACTTTTGGGAAGTGATGAAGCTGAACTTTTATGACAAGAAAATCGTCAGATTGTAATAAAATATGAAAACATATGTAGATTTGAGAGTGACAATATTTTATTTTATTCTGGACTATTGTACCTAAATATACATTTATATAGATACTTCATAAAATTAAAATGTTTGGTTGAATAAAAAATTTAAATTTGCAGCAAAGTCATATATTTCATTTGAAATTTAACTTGAATTGTTTTTTTTTCAGGGGATTTTTATTTAAACAAAATCACTTGAATCATTTCTTAATTAAGTCTTTTGAATAATGTAAGCACTTCTATTGAAATTATTTTAAAATATCTTCGTTGCGCTAAGTTCAATGAGCATTTTAATAGAAATATTTCAAGTCATGACAAAGCTTAATTTTTACTGTCTGGAGCAGGTGATGAAAACTTTATTATTTGTTTTTATTTTTATTTGTGATATACCAACAAATAAATAAGTATTAATATCTTCATGATTTTGGCAAGTTAACGATTCGTAAAAAATATCAAACTCTTAAATTCTCGTAAATTTTTGGACAGAAATAAGTTTCGGTGGTTTAGGTGACCGTGGCATAAAAGATTTTTTTTTTTTAAATAGATTTTTGTAGGTTTAGCAGATTTTTAAAATAGACTCCAGCTTTAAGAAATTTATGTAAACTATTCATGCATCAATTACCTATTTATTGCATGCGACCCACTTTTTCCATTCAATTCTATGGGACTAGGAGAATTTGTACTTTTTAATTTGATTTAAAAAAAATTTAAATATGTATGTATTTAAAAAAAAAAATGTTTACAGTAATGTCTCGCTAAGACGAATGCATTATTGCAAGGGGGTATTCGGAATATCGACATATTCGCATTAATGAGAACCTAAAGCACGAAAATAAGAAAATTGTTAGTTATTTAACAAAAAACAAAATCACTATTTTTAACGTAAGTGTTGTATTCTTCCTGTTACAGCATATTTTTAAACAAAAGACCACAAATAATTTAATAGAAACTGCTTAAACCGTAAATAAACGATTAAGCACGTGCAGGAAAGCAGGATTGATTAACGGAATGTGTATACACATACACTTGTAGTAATGGCCTTCGAAAGACGAGTAACCTAAACAGAAATTACTTTAAAAACTAAACTGTGAAATCCAATGCGTTTGTATGTTTTTTAAGTTGAAAATCGGATTACAGCGTACATTGTAGGTTTGGATTGAAAAGTACATACTTAATGCAAACAAATAAAGGTACGTATTAGCGCGATATTTAGATTACAGGTGGTTCGGATTAGCGAGACAATACTGTATTTACATTATTACTATCTTTTTCATCCCTCTGCCACGCCCACTTATTTCTTAAAAATTTTGTAACTAAAGCTAAGTACCAGACGATTGTCAGATCTTACAATATTGTCAGATCTATCAGTGAAAAAACTGTCCCTAATGTCTTACAATCGTCTGAACACACAATTTTATCATTGTCAGACGATTAGGACATTGTCAGACTCATTGGTCATTGTCAGATGTTTTCATTGAAAACATCTTTCAATTGCTGACAATTTCTTCATTGTTCGAAATGTCAGTGAGAGATAAGAGATAAAAAAAAAAACATTTGTGTTGGAAATTTTTAGTTTTTGCACAACTGAATAAATAAACTTAAAAGAAAATATCTATATTGCTTTATAAATATTTTCTTTTTTAGTTTATTTATTCAGTTCACTTCAATTACATTTTATATCAATTCTTTGTGTTGTGTAGTTTTATTCGGAATAAATTAGGTGCTCATGCTCGGCCGCCATTTGTCTTTTATTAATTCTTTTTTGCATGTTGTTGATTTTTTGTCGCATTTCTGAATAAAAATAGATAAAAAATCTAACAAGGAGAGAAAAAGATTCTTTATTTAATGCAGAGGAAATCGATAAGAATGCTGCAGAACATCCCCCAAGTAATGATGCCTCCCCCCAAAAGATGTAAACAATCAAAAAAAATTTGTATAGATCTGCCAACTGTTTGAACAGAAAACTCTCAAGCTGACAATTTTTTCAGATATATTATTGTCCGAAAATTGTCAGAAAAGAGCTGACAATCAAATTGTCAGACTTTTGGGTGAAATCTACCAACCGTGTGAACGGACAATTTTTCATTGTAAGAAATATGTCAATTGTCAGCTATTGTCAGACCATTGACAGTTCTGACAATATTGTAAGATCTGACAATCGTCTGTACTTAGCTTAAGCTCTATATTTAAGTAAAGCATGACAGGTGGAATTTGTTCAGCTATTTTGTTATTGAATAGGAACTTGTATTTCCTACTATATGCCAAGAGTTTTTGCTCTGCAAAATTAGGCCCCAGGAAATAAGACCCCAAATCATTGAATGCAAAACAACAGAAACGAAAATTTTAAAATTTTGGGGTGTTTTTTTATTTTGTGATGAAGAATCGCGATTTTCGAGATCGCCGGGACGAAACGCCGAAATTTTTGTGGATTAAAGGCAGTTAAAAGCTATTTTGAAATGGGGGTTTTATTTCATTTTTGAGAAAAAATATGGACAAAACAAATTGGGGTATTATTTCGTTTTTGATAAAAATATCCAAATATGAACAAAACAAATTGGATTGTAGTTTCGTTTATTTTTGGGGTGTTTTTTCATTTCGTTATAAAAAAAGCCCAATTTTGGGGCCTTATTTCATTTTGTTTTTGGGGACTTATTTCCTGGGGCCTAATTTCGCAGAGCTAAATGTGTCTATAGACATGGCTTTAAAAAAACATACAACTCTTCAAATATGTTTTGACAATTGAATTGATAAATTGAAACCGAGTTAACTCAGAAGCAGTTTTTCAGTGAAGAATATTAACTTTAATTTTTAGTTGCCAAAAATCTTTCGAAATCAAAGTGCAACATTATGGAAATGCGCTTTCACCTTCGAAACAGAGAGGGAGACACCAACTGCGTTTTATTATCTACGGATCTGGGTCTGGCTTATTTTTTAACACGTAATCCTGACAACATCAGTGTTGTATGCTTATCTCTTTTATTCTTATGTTTGTTTATTTTTCATGAATTGGTTTTCTTTTTTCTTTACACTACAATTTACACTACCTTACCAATTTTCAAAACTGAAACGCCATCTACCCAACAGAATAAGAACTTTAAACTAGATCCATATAGAAAGCAGGATCAGAAGTTGTTATTGTATTACGTGTTAAAAAATGATCCAGATCCGTAAAAAAAAAAACCCTGCTAATGGTAACGCGCTTAAGTCCTACGCGAAATTATGAAAAGGTTAATTTTCATATGGCGCGTTCAGAAAAATGAGATCTCAGAGATTTTTCTCACTCAAAAGGTGAGCAAGAGAATCCAAGATTTTTTTCCTCAGAGTTTTGACAGCAAAACTGAGAAATTTAACTGAGGAATCCTGCTCATGTAACTGAAATTGCTGAGATCTTCGGGATCTCATTTTCCTGAACACGCCTATAGTGTCGCCCTCTCTATTTTGATAGTGATAGTGGCATAAGGCCGTATCTGTCAGGAATAACTATATATTCAGTTAATTTAGAGTTAACTCTTAACTCTATAAATCCGTGAAATTAACTTTGGATAAAAATTGATTAAAAAACATGTTTCAAACTTGAGATAATATCGTATTAAAAAAAAAATGTATAAACAAGTTAGAATATTGAATCTGTCAAAAATACTTCTATAGGTACTTGCTTAGTATCTACTTATTAATATGTACATGGTTACCCTGTGTCTATCTACCACCTGATAAACAAAATTCTGTCTGCAAGTAGATATATTACTCATACCCTTTCGATTTCTATCTCCATCTTATATTCTGTTGTCGTATTAAATTTCCAAGTTCCAACATTATACTTGAATAATTTTTCTGTGAATGTACAGGTATATCTCTTTTCTATCTCTACCTGTGCGCTACCACCGCCACCGCCGTTGGTTGTGGTTTCTTTAACATCATCAAAAATTTCCACAAAGTTTCTGCATTTACCACGTTTACCTTCCAATTCCATTGCAACTTCCAAAGACTTTTTTTATTTCACTACCTTTAATCACTAATCATCTATAAGCTAAGTAAGCACTCGTAAGTTCGATCTTCTATACGACCACGATCACCTTCTCTTCTATCTTTAAAGTTGATTTTGTCTACACTATATGTATGTATGTATGTAAATATATACATACAGAGACCGCCGACTTACGTCACAGAAAAACTGGAATATAATAATCCAAGAATAAAAAAAAAAATTGTAGTGTTTCGCAGTGTATCTGTGAGCTACAATACTTCAGCAGTTCCTACAATAATTTTGCTTGCTTTAAGCTTATGTTTGATTGGAATGTTTTTAACTTTCAGTTTTCGTTCCAGATCTTCATGGAGCAGCTGGGCTCCTCCATATTTTTTAGCCAGACTCTATTTGAAATTTGATTTTGTTTTTCTCTAGATTGTTGTTTGTTCGGGCATTGATCGGCATATTAGTGCGTTCGAGATCGAGACGCGATCACAAAATAATCGTGCGTTTTTTCGTTCTTTGTTTTAACTAAGCGTTGGTATAATAAATGGCTATATGTTTTGTTTTTATTATTTATTTGTAAAATACAAATAATAATGTGTAAAGATACATAATTATTGTTATTAATTTTGATGCAATTAGCCGAAACGATCGCGAGTGATCAATTTTTTTTTGTTGTTACTTGCTTCGCTTGCTAGTAAATAAGTGTTTTTTTTTTTTTTTGTTTCTTGTTGTTGTTGTTTTAATTAAAATGCCAAGTTATATAATAAATAAAACTAAGCAAATCAAATGTTTGCAAAGTGAAATGATTTCTGAGAAAAAAGTGATACAAAATTGGCGCTTCTTTGTTGCAGTAATTTTTTGAGTGTTTTTTTGTTTTGTTTTTGAAACTAATTTTGTTCAAGGCTTTAAATTTAATTTAGCTTAACACGCTATTTGTGAAAATCACATACATATATTATATATGTATAAAATAAAATAAAACTAATAAACAATAATTGTAAAACCTGTTAGAATTTATGATAAACAGCATGTGAAACGTTATAGATACTTTTTTGTTGTTCATATAAATTATATCGAAAAGTTATGATTTCTTATTTTTTTTACCTACCTACATGTTTCGGATCAAGATTGTTTTGGTTTATTTAGTTTATTTTATGTCGTTTTATTTATAAAAATATTTGTTGTTTTAATTACCTAATCCAGTTTTTTTTATTTTTTTTTTTTGTTAAATCGAGTATGACTTATTTCTGAGATGCAAGTTAGTTTTAAGTTTATTATAGGTAGCTATACATAAATACCTACAACATCAAATATGCACAGAATTTATCTTGAAATTAACTTTATAATAATTATTTTTATTATCGCATTACAAGTGTGGGTTAAAAATTATCTATAATAGGTTGAAGTATATTTTTATTTTTTGTTTTTATTCTAAATTTATTCATGGAATTTAACTACGCCGCATCGTAAATGTTTTGTTCAGAACAGGTTAACGCTGCTGTTTGGAAGCTGGTTAGCTTTGATTGTTGTTTGTAAATGCAATTAAATGTTAGATAGAAAAAAAAACTGTAAAATTAATGTTTTATTTAATGATAAGTGAAGCTTGATACCTCCTTTTTTGTATACAATGTAGGACGTAGTTGGGAAAAAAAGTAGTTTACTATTTATCTAATTAGTATACATGAATGTAAATACAAATTATAGAGCAAGTATAACGAAAACCATTTTTTTTAAATAACTTACTCGTATCTAAATTATTACACCAGAACTTCAAAGTATGTCGGTATACAGATTTTAAGAGTGCGGTCAGATAAAAACTAAAAAAAAAAATAAACATTAGGAATTTCTTATCATTTGCGGAATATAAAGAAAATATTAAATAATTTAACGCCATTATAACGTGGTCAGAAACTAACATACATATGTATGCTCAGTGTCAAAATTCATTTGTCAAATTTCATGTTGTTTCGGTTTTATCGAATTGTATAGGTACCTTACCTTCTCGAATTGAAATAAAATACGAAAAGTGTTCTTCAGAATATTATAATAATATGTAATAATAATGGCGCAAAATTTTAAACGATTTAGTACGATGTTAAAGCCATTTTATCATACTAAAAAAGGCTTTAACATCGTACTAAATCGTTTAAAATTTTGCGCTAATGTTTTTTTCAAGCCACTTACTCTTTTTTAAGATAAGGCAGTCATTGAAGGCGTAAACTTACAACTGACCTTCATTTCTTTTTTTGTTTTTGTGTTTTTTTTTTTTTTTACTTTTTGTTACAATAGAGCAAGTTTAGAATTCGTTTAAACATCGAATTAAATCAGGTCTAACATTATTTAAATAAAGAATGTATAAAAAAGTAGGTCCCGCGATTCTGTATATTTGTATCTTTGTCTATATTATTTATTATTGGGAAAAAGGATAAAACCCATCCCAAGTCTTTCAGGCCAATTAGCTTAATATTCTTTATACTGAAAACTTTGGAAAAATTATCGACAATTTCATAAGATCAGAAGTTCTAATAGACAGGCCTCTTAATCTGCGACAACATGTCTATAGCCGGCCTATAGGTCCACAGAAACTGCCTTGTGCGAGCTTACTAATACCTTACAAAAAGCATTAGATGCAAAGGAAACAGCATTAGCTGCCCTAGATATAGAAGGAGCGTTTGACAGTATAGAACTGTGTTCCCATCACCATAACCAGATGGATTAATGAAATGCTAGGTACTAGAACAGCAGAGACACAAACAGGTTCAAATGTACAGAAAATCATCATTACAAGAGGATGTCCTCAGGGAGGGGTACTATCAACCTTGCTGTGGAGTCTTGTTGTTGATGAATTGTTAGAAAATCTTACCAATGATATCGTTATTATAGCCTTAGGGAAGTTCGAAGAAACTCTCTGTGATATAATCCAAAGAGGGCTAATAACAACTAGGAAATAGTGTCTATCTGTAGGATTATCAATATTAACCCTACTGAAATGACAATCATACCATTTACCAAGAAAAGACTTCTACCGCGCATGAAGGCCATTTGAATAACTGGCGAGGTAATCGAAACCAAGAGAGAGGTAAAAAAGCACGTAGAAACATCAGTCGGGAAAGCCACACAGGCCTTAATGATATGCAAAAGACTTGCAGGCAAATCATGGGGTTGTAAACCAGACATCCTCAGATGGATGTACACTATGATAGTAAGACCCATCATTACCTATGGTGCAGCTGTATGGAATAAAAGAACCGATTTATTAACACTAGGAAAGCGCTAGACAAAGTTCAAAGGCTCGCGTGTATATGTATCACTGGAGCAATGAGAACCTGTCCTGAATCAGCTATGGAGGTAATCCTTCATCTGTCTCCTCTACACGAGGTTATTGAAAGCGCTGCAAAGGAAGCTATCATGAGATTTTCCAAAGAGGGAACTGGGACTGAAAATTGCATAAGTCTCAGTATTAGAGACTGTTTACCAAAATCCACAGTAACAAACCTTATTGACATTCCTAGAGATAGCATGCTCAAAAAATACAACTTCGAGAAAAACTTCCAAACGAAGTTAAGTAGCAAAAAAGAGTGGGTAGGTGAAACAGTTAACTACAGACTGAAAGCAAATGCCATCAAGTGGTATGCTGATGGATCGAGAACGTCTGAAGGGACTGGGCGGGAGTCTTTGGGCCTAGAACCAAACTTTCCATCCCGATGGGACAGTCAACAAGCATTTTCCAAGCCGAAGTAAATGCCAAAGGAAAATGTGCATCGAAAACAAACAAACGGATAGTCAGGCAGCGCTCAAAGCTTTGAGCTCATATACCATTAACTCCAAAATAGTGTGAGAATGTGTAGGCAACGGGACCTGAGCCCTATTGCGGCTTAAGAGAGAATGTAATCAAAAATAGAATCAAAAAAGAAGAGGAGACCAAAAGATCTAAAATTTGGAAAGAACTCCCAAAACTGAGGCAGGCCAAATTCCTTCTTGGAAACTATAACCAAGAACGCTTCAAGGACTGCACCAACTTAAGTAGGAACAAGCTAAGACTTATAACGGGCCTCCTGTAAACTCAGAAGGCACTTAAATATTCTAGGCCTAGTAAGTAGTGCCACTTTCAGATTCTGCAATACCCCGAATCACATACTAGGAGATTGCGATGTACTCATGCACCAAAGAAATAAACACCTGGAACGCTATCAGGTGGAAGAGAGCAACTTATCCTCTCTGAGAATACCCCAAATACTCAAATTCCTAAGAGAAATAGATTTGGAGGCAGAGTTGTAAGATGAGTAACCTCGTCCAGCTCCACATAGGGGGGCACATTAGATCTATAGGTCGCAGTGCAATTACCCCCCAAAATATATTCATTCCTTCATCTTTGTCTATAACTCAAACTTCAGCTTAAACAGGTGAAACATCTGCTTCTTTTTTAAACCCAATCCTAAATTCCTAACTCTCGTACTGTGATTAAAACAAAGGCTCTTAACGTAATATAACATTCTCTTCGATCCATTGATGATCTCTAGATCATCCCAGTTTCGAAGCTAAGCGCAGTTAACTCCTGAATAATTTTTTTTCAATAAATTTAAATCCCGACTCATCAAATTTGTAACGCTGCTGCAATGACTTTAAATATTGTCTTTAAATAAAATTTGTATAATGGGTGATTCATTTGGAGATCAATGAAGAAAAAAACTACACCTCTCTTTGAATGCGCGCACAAGTCAAGAGCAACATTTAAACTATGTTGTGTAGGTGTGAGCAATTGCAGCCACATAATGTGGTTTCGCGAAATGTACCGCAAGTAACGCCACGACTCCCCACCCATTAGAACCAAATGTTGTTGAGATAATGGACTTCAATTCTTTAGCACCAAATATTCCGTTATCGTAAAGCGATAATATGAACAATATTCGCAGTTCCGTTCTGGATGGCCTTATTTTTGAAGAAATATTGGACCGATAAACCACACCAAATTGTTAAATTTCAAAATGAACTTCTTTAGCCGTTCAACATTTGAAAGGAAAAAATTAAATAATTTTTTTTTTTAAAGAACCTCTCTAAATGATGAAAAATTTGTTCAATTTTTGTTTTAATTTGAAATGCCAATATATAAGTGACTTTCAATTGAAAAATAAATTTCATAACAAAATCGACTTGAACCATCAACAAGTCCCTCTGTAGCCACTCCCCGGTTCCTGTCTAGTCTAGATACCTCCAGTCCAGTGTTACACAGACACACAAAGTTAGTCGTGTTCTTTCTCGATTTTTGCGCGCAACTATCAGAGAGAGGTGTTTCTCTTCTGGATTATCCATCAGGGCAGGGGTAAATCCGGAGATTTGTCTGGCTTGTGTGTTGATGTTCTTCATGTATACTCCACGTGTCGGAGCCATCTCAGCCATTCTATTTTTAATTGTCCAGGTCAACGTCGTCGTCTTCGCTGTATATCGCATATAGAGAGATCTTTTTGGATATTCGCTCTGACTATCTGTAATTTATATCAGACGAAGAATTTTGTTTTCACAAAGCAAAGCAGTAAGTTTTTATCTGATCTCGATTATATCCATATGGGCATATGCTTCTGGTCTATACAGCAGCAATGGGATGATTTAGTTTTTTTTTTTCAGTAAGGAGTTTTTCAGTCTAGGATTAACTTTAAATTTCAGATGTCACTTTGGATATGTCTTTTCGTTATTAAAACAGAGATGGCGATGGCGACAGTGTGCGGCAATATGGAAAGAGTGATTTCCATTTTGTCGCCCTATATATTTGACAATGTTCTCTTGGATTTTCTCCTCCGATTTTTTTGACATTTCTATAATTTATCTCACTCCCACAAGAAAAAGATGACTTAATAGACCATATCTTTCTCGCCATGAAGTGGGAGTAAAATTAAGTACAGAAATGTCAAAAAAGTCACGGAAAGTAGTTCGATAGTGTTTTGAGAAATATCTGTCAGAAATATATGCTTAATTAATCCAGAACTATCTCAGCAAATTCCATGACTTAATGTTGACTCGGGATCTAAGAGCCATTTTCTTCACTACAAGTTGAACTTAACTTGAGGATTTTTATTCTCAACTTGTGATTTTGTTTGTCTTCATTTAAAGTTGACATTTTCAACTTTCGATTTTCAACTCTCGAGTTGAGCAACTTCTGGTTTTCTCAACTTCCGAAAATAGTAGAAGTTGAGAGAGCAAACTTGAGAGTTTTCTTTCAAATTTAAATTTGTAATACATTTTGTTGCATCTTCTGTCAAAAATTATTCTCGGTTTCGGTTTGAATACAAAAATATTTTCAACTTGTCACAGTTCTCAAGTTTGTGGCAACTCTAGAGTTGGCCAACTTGAAAGTTTGCGGCAAATTGGCAAATAGTGAAGAAAATGGCTCTAAATTGACTGAAAAATATTTTTCATGAATTAAGTTGGCTCTAAATCCGAAACTGGGATGATATCGGACTAAAATAAGAAGCAGTGCAATAAGACCCGCGCAAATAAAGCTGGTATGTCGTATTTCTCTAAATAAAAGGTTATAACACCTGCGGTCTTGTTTTCCCTTTTAGGAATGGCAAAAAGACCCATCATAAAAAAAGTATAAGAAATGATGAATGATTTAACAATTCATTCAAAAAATTTTTTGACATATACGTCTCCCTGATAGCTGAACATACCCTAAGCGGAGCAACGGAGTTGCATGAGTGGGACAGAGGACCCAAATAGGGAGTTAAAATCCTTGGATCCCGCGACAGCCGGCCACCCAAGGTACTGGTATCCAAGAAAACTGTTGACAAAGTCCAAAATATTTTTTGTTCTTTACTAAATGAATATATTCTTCGAATTGAAACCTCTAAGAAAAAAGGAATTAAATCCCACAGCTTTTGTTTCCATTTAAAAAAAGAAGAAAGATCACAGGTGTTATTTTGGGAAATAGCTAGCTAAGGGCTATATTTCCGTGGGTCCTATTGCACTGCTCCCTAAATTTAGTGTGCAAGTGGTATCGAGACTTGGCGTACCGTTTTTATACCGTTTCGGTCTTGCACATAGCGACAAGTTCGGGAGTGGCCTATATAAGACTCTTAATCATTTGCCAACAACATGATCAGAACATATCTGTGTATTTTAAGATTATTTGCTAAAGTCATTCATTGATCAAATCTATTCAAAATCTCTAGAATCTAGATAAAATATTTTAGTTCTAAAATTTTTATAAAAACATTTTTGTCCTACTCCAACTATTGCCATTTCTAAAAATACCTATTTATGGATAAAATTCAACCACATTTGATCAGCCAAATATTTTATTACGGGTATTTGTGTATTTAGAAAAAAAATTCTATCTGCATTTGTGGTAGGTAAATACAATCTAAGCTTTTTTTAAATCTTTATAATTGTAGTCTTTGAAGGGGATTTACATTTAATTTATTTGTGATTTTTTTTTTCTTCTTTCCTTTAAACTTAGTGAATATAAATTCATTATTATTTAAATTAAAATGTAATTACAAATTGTAAGGAAATGTTTATTGAGATAGGTCGTATTACCATTTATGGCAAGAAGTGTCATAAATAACAAACACATAAGCTTATTGCATTGTGTATGTGATCCCCCTTGGGTAAGGCGTTAATTGAGTTCGAAAGTTTTTTTTTTTTTTTTGAAGGCCATTTTTGTGGTTTAATTTTTATTATTTGTTAAGAAAAATATAGGCATAGATACAAATAAAAAGAATTGCTTAGAATATTATACAAACAAAAATATAAATATAATAATAATTTTACGGTACGTCTTGAAATGCGTGATTAAAAAATGTTGTATACCTATGTTTTTTTTATTGATTATTATTTTTCGCATTAAACAGACGTACTTTTCTTTCTTCATATTCTATATTGGAATTTAAATCTTGATTTCGTTGTAAGCTCTTTTTACTCGATCAAATTCGCTCTTGGATAAATAAATAAACATAACTTTTGTGTGGTTAAGCTTATGAGTTTCGCAGCTTCCGTTTGCATACTTACGCTGTGGCTCCGTTAGACAGCTTTTAAACAACAGCGATTTTTATGCGTCGTTTATCTTTTGGTCTCATTTTCAGTTGCAAGGTTGCTTTCAAAACCTGTAATAAGAAAAAGAGCAAAGAAGAAAGAACGACAACTGTCAACGGGCATTAAAATCGCAAGTGGTAACATACACCTTTTAAAAGCAGCAATTTCTATCCGCAATTCTCTTTTTAAACGCTGCAAATTTTAATACCTGCAATTTTTGTTAAATGAGAAGGAAATATATCTCCTCACTCTTTACTCCGCTTATGTCTCAAACAATAAAAAAAAGCACAAAGAAGAAAGAGCGATAACTCTGCAATTATTGCAACCTCTGCAACTTTGTGTACCCCGGACACCGCATACGTCCCCCACCTACATGCTTAAAAATTGCAGGGGTAATTGCAGCATATTTGCAGCGTTTAAAACCAGTCTTAGCAAATAATGTCTGTTTGTTTCCTGTAACTTTTTGCCACAGTTTACAAAGACTCCTTGTCAAAATTTCTACTGTGCCACGTCCTCGGTCGGTTGTCATTTTTATCATAACCATGGCTTTGTTCATTGTCATTGCCTTGAATATTTCCAATGGAGTCGCTTTGGTAATGTCAATGGCAATATTGCTCGGCAGATGACAGGTGATTATTGTTTCCATTGCTGAGGCAATACATTTTGACGTTTCACCTTTTCAAAATGGAATCTCCGTGGTTTTGAATGTCTTTTGTCTTCGGTTTGAAATTAAAGTTGAAAATATTAGAAATTAAGTGAATTAAGGACTTTAAACATCGTCTCTATATAGTTGATGTAATACGTATAGTGTCGAAGTGGGATTTTTTCCATGAAGTAGCATAATGGAATTATTTGGTCGATGGTGTACTTTTCTGGCCTTAACTGTCTGAACACAATAGAATGTTGCAACTGAAACTGGAGTTGCAGCTGCAACAGTTGTGAAAAAGTGTCGTGCCCCCAATGCAACTGTACAGCTTTTACGTAATAATATTTTTCGCAAAACAAATAATCACAATTAAAAGCTTCAATAATTTTGTTCGGTTCTTTTTTCTTCATACAAATTTAAATGTCGAAAGTGCTGTACCTACGTGAAAAGTTAAAAGTTAGTCAATTCTTGCAGAACCGCAGTTGCGTTGTGTTGTGTTCGTAACATTGAATTTGTGTGTATTGAATATTTTGACAGCTATTCAAGCTGCAGCTCCGAGTTGCAGCTCCGTATCTATTGTGTTCAGGTAGTTAGTCAGTCGTTCATAAAATATTCCAGAAAACTAGGCATAGAAAACTATTATGTTCAAGAGCTGATTCCTCTGTAGTTAACGCAGTTCAGGGTCTACTTTCTTAAGGATCAGGCAAACGTTGCTGAGGTTCAATACATCGGGCATATAATTTCCTGGGATCATATTTTGAAAATGAGCTTGTGCATATTCCTATCCAGGTCATCCGCCTGCCACCTTGAATAGCTCGGTAGCAAAGCCGTTGGCTCCAGTAGCTGGACTTGTGTTAGGATATAGCTAAATGTAACGAAATTGTTGATCTAACTCTGCTTTGTCTAAGTTAAATGGTACAGTCTTCGCTCGCCGGCAGTAAGGTACTATCAAACCAGCGGTTTTGTTTTGGTCGTCGTTGAAAGCTCAACTCATCAGAGGTTGCATCTCTAATGTCTTTGTATCATAGCTCAGGGAAATTATTAAAGATGAATAATACAAACCGTCATACTCCGAGGTAGAAATAAAAACCGTCAGAACAAAAAATAAAACTCAAAGAAATTATAGTGGAAAACTTGTTATAAAAAACCACTTTTATTTAACCTGCTCGCGCTGCTCAGTTGGTTTCTGCTCAAATCCTGCTCAAAGACTGAAATTCAGTTCACAATTCTCAGAACCTTCTCGGTCCTTCGTTAAGTTTTAGGAATTTATATAAGCTTTTATATACCTTGATCAATACATCGCCTGCAGAGTTGCAATACTCATGCAGTTCGTTTTGTTTTTGAAATTTTATATTTAGAGGAAGGACTTGGGGGATATTTTTTAAAGAAAGAAAAAAAAATAGCGTGTAATTTTAAAATTCTTTTTATTTTTTTTTTTAATTTTTATTTAAAATTAATGTAAAGATAGTTGAAGTTTTTATTTCAAAATTTCAAAAAATTAAGTAAATATATAACAAAACCACCAGAGCTTTAAAATAAATCACATGCGACCTATTTATGAATTTTAATCCTAAATTACAATAATTTTTAAGAATTATTATGTTTATTCGCAAACTTATGTTTATTTGTAAACTTCTTTAAGCAAAAACATGTTCATGTATTTTATAATTTTTTGTATCTATGTATATATTTTCTAATTAGTTATTATAAGGGTGCTTTCTTCATATTGAAATAGCCGCTAGTTCAGCAATTTTTACAAGCAAACTGTATTGAAATATTTATATTTATTTTTGTATAGAAACATGATATTTTTTTTTATTTTTTGCACGTAAAAATTAGACTAGCTGGGTATAAAGTTTTGAAGAAAACACATAATTAAACGTTTTTAATTAAGCATTATGATTTAAGCTTATAGGAGCAAGTATACATATATGCTCAATATAGTTGTGTATTAATGTAAATTATTATAAGACTTGTTTTATTGGAAAATGTATATCCTGCACAGTGAAATTTCCTTCAATAAGCAATGTAACAAAAGCAATAGCTTTCCACTCAATTACCGATTACATACTAATTTATCGCTTTTTTTGGTTTTGTTTTAATTACCAAGGAAAATTGTTCTGCGCTAGCTATAACTATGTATTACCTTCCAAAAAAATACGCCTACTTATAATTTTAATTACAAAAAATTAATTTTCTGCAGTTATCGAATGTTTTAGAAAATTAAAAAATATAAATCTATCACGTTTAAATGCTGTTTGTTATTTTTTTTCGAAGTGAAACCGCCACAGTTCAGAAAACCAAAATTATGATTGTCAATTTGCGACCATCAACACATAATAATGGCAAAAAAGAAATTATGACAAAATTAATACTCGCGGGATTTACATTATTTTCATTTGAATTTTAAGCTGGCAACAAAAGGCGTGTTGTTTTTTTTTTTTTTTTGTTTGCAAGCCCATGGAGAATTGGACGAAATAAACTACGTCACTGCAACAACAACTAATCCACTGGGGGCTAAGCTAGACCCAGAAAATTATCCCGGCCTAACTTAAGCACACAGAAAAACTGTGTTACCGGCGTGAATTATATACTTGTTATCGATAGTTTGTATGAAAACTCTATTTTGTTTCTGTGTTGGTGTCGCTAACCCCCGTTGTATTTTTTTTTTTGTGCAATTCCTCCCGGGCTTGCAAAAAAACACGCCAATATGCAGCAATCTAATCATATAGGAGATAAGATTTCTCATTGGTCAACCATAATAAGTTAATGAATGCGAGCGACCAGCTGGTATAATTATATTAAGACAGGTAAAAACCCGAAATTTGTTAATGGCACTTCATTGAGAATATAAGATGGGGATTTTAATTTATAGGATGAATCAAGTTGTTTATAGAGAAAAAGTAGAAGAAAAATATAATACAGTATACATCGTATTGATATGGTAGTAGTAAAGTAAAAATTCATAAGTATAGGTTCCTATCTATAAAAATATTGATTTACCATTCGTAAGATTTATTTTTGGGTTCTAAAAAAAAACCTATTTTAAAAAATTAAATATTTTGAGCATTTAAAGCTGCATTTAAAAGGCCTTGAGTTTTACAAGCATATATGTAGTTCAAATTATTACTAAATTGGGCTTGTGAAAACATATTACAATTGGGTGAGTTTAACTAAATTGTCTATACTCAGTTGTTATTAATATTATTTCCTTTTTTCTTTAGACAACTTGAGTCATACTATCATCCAGCATATTATTGTAGATACTATTAAACTTAGACAATTTTGAATCCTCTATGACAGTTCATTAACAAATTTTGAGAATTTCCCTGCCTTCATTATTCTTTATACTCGTACTTATTTATCAATTTAGTTTTGATCAATGAGAAATCTTCATCTCTTAATAATGATCATATTGCTGTCATTCCAGAGCCAGACAGTTCCTCTCGAGCAAAAAATTAAATAGTATCTGCCAAGTTCATAACTGTGACGGTCATAAATTTAACGCTCAAAATATTATTTTTCCCAAGTGTTTTTATATTTTTATTTTTTTTTTTTTTTTATTCTAAATATTAATATCGCTTTCGATGTTTCGGTGTTGTTATAATAACTATAATATTATTGCGTGTGAATTTTGCTTGGAATTAAATAAAAAAATAAATTTATTAAATCTTATATGTTTTTTCTTATCTTTTTTTTACAGCTAATTTAAGTTTAAACGAAATAAATACAATATGTTGAATTATTATGTTTTAAAATAAAAAAAAAAAAATTAAAATCAGTGCAGTGCATCCAGCTACAATATTGAAATCAAAATGGAAACAAACGATATAGGTACTTATTTAATTACATACATACAAAATTTCGCATGTAATTTTCTATATTTTCATGAGATTTATAACATTTAATTATTATTTTTTTTTTGAGTCTAACACGATATCTAGAGAAAAAAAATATGTATATCTGTACGTTATTGGTTTCTCAGCCAGCACTCATAAACTTAAAATTATGGCATTTTTTGTTCTTTCCAAAACTCATTACGAAAACTTGACATTGATTAATTCTGCTTTTTCGTCGAGATCAAAAATATACAGAAAAATATTCTTTTAAATTCACAATTTTGGCAACTTTGCAAGAGGTTGATGGCCGAATATTCGGATATTAGCCGTGTTTTATTATCTACGGGCGTGGATCAGGATCCTGCTCTCTGTCTGGATTTTTTTTTAAAGAAAGAAAGAAAATAAGTTCTTTCTCTGGTGGGTAGATGGCGTTTTAATTTTAAAAATCGGTAAGGTAGTGTTAACTGTAGTCTAGAAAAAAAGAAAACCAATACGCAAGGAATAAACAAACATACAAAAATGGTCGCGTTTTATTATCCACGAAGATCCATATGGATCATCCCATGAAAATAAAACGATACGGATCCTAATGACAGGGGTGATGTTGTATGCTCAGCTCATCATCTCTTTTTTTCTTATGTTTGTTTATTTTTCATGAATCGGTTTTCTTTTTTCTTAACACTAAAGTTTACGCTGCCTTACATATTTTCAAAACTTAAACGCCATCTACCCACCAGAATAAGAACTTATTTTCGGAACTTTAAAATAGATACAGATAGAGAGCAGGATCCCAAGTTTTTGCAGTAGGAGTGCAAACATTCTTTTTTATTAGTAAGTGAACATGATGTGAAAATTTGTTTGAATTTTTTTTTATCTAAGTGCATATTGTCGTCTTTTTGTCAAAGTTGAAAATTAAAAAAAAAGTTATTTCAAACAAAAAAAAAACTAATGTAAAGCCGAAGCCACACCTATCTCGTGTGGTGTGTTGTGTTGTAAAATTATGTGTTGTTTCGCTGACTGTGCACCAATATTTTTTGTTTCGCTATTTAGTTATTCTTTTCCCTGAACACGAATATGTACATAATATCTCCGATACAGCAGCGTGGTGTGGCCGTGGCGTAATCGGTAAAAGAATTATTCTGACAGAACACACCACACCACACCACAACACATCACACGAGGCAAATATGGCTATACGCATATTAAATACATTGAAGCGATAGCTACACACGACTCCACAACCCACCACACGAGATAAATGTGGATCCGGCTTAATGTATAACACCACCTCGTTATAGTCAACTTTGGACTCGTTTTCAAAAAACTTTGTTTAACGGAAAGTCAAAAATTATTTTATTCACAAATTTAAATCAAAACTATTAGCAGTTGAAATTAAGAAGTTCACCTTAATTGCAGTTTTAAAAAAAATTCTTGGAATGGATATTTGTGAGGCACAAGAAATGTCAACTTCAGTTTTAGTTTTGCTGACGTTAACGTTAACGTGAACGTGAAATAATCTTCCACAATACCTACTAATAGTTTTCGAGTAATTTACAAAAAACTCAATTTTGACTCTTTCGCAATAAAAAATAAAGCCCACGGTCTCAATTTAGGGTAATAAAAATGAAGCTTTCACTCAAATTTCAGTTTCTTGGAGTTTCTTAGAAAACTAAGTTCTAAAGTTTAGACCATAATTTGGTCGAAATGCACCTTGTTCACACTTGTTCGAAATCACACTATTTCCAATCTCATTGTTTTTTTTTTTATTACGACAACTTATTATTTAGCAGGTCATCCCAAAATAGAATTTTTTTAAAGAAAGAGTTTCTTAACCAACAAGGCAACAACCCATCTGCACCCACTGAGAAAGTCTAAATCCCATCAGTCGAGTATTTATTTTTTATTTTACAAAATACAACATATTTTTCTTATTCAAGTACATAAACAGCTTGTTTATATGGATGCCTGATTTTTAGAAAAGAATAATATATAATTCCAACGAAAAACATTGTATAGGTAACCTACCTCACCTATACTGCTACTGGAAGTTAAACTCTTTATCAGCCCAAGCAGATGCCTCTCGAATCCTAATAATAGCAATAATTTAATGTGAGTTCCAGTCTTACACACCGCTGAGTCACATTATAATAAGCAGCAACATCAGCGTCGTCGTTTCGTTGTTGTTGAAATCCTCATGAATGCTGCTATACGACATCAAGTCTATATTTCCTCCACACAACGAAACCAATTCAACCCGTCCCGTCTCGTCCCGTCCCATAGCAGACACCCGACAATGACAATAACCTCGTATAAATGAACCTACGCACCATCCTTTGATAGGCGAAAATTTTAATTTTAATCGTATGCTGAATAAATCAATCGAAATATAAACATTCTAGAATTATCGGGAGTAAGGGGTTTGTTTTTAGTTAGGTATACAAACAGATACGGAACGAGGATCGAACGAAGTATACGAGACGAGTATTATGGAGTGTTCCTGATGGTAGAGGTGTGGGCTGAGCCCATCACCCTTCATCAGTACACACTTGGCTTATCACAATGACATGGTGCTTGGAAAAATATTTACTTAACATTTTTGCTGTCGCAAAATTGACTATAAATACCATGCGACGTTGACGCTTAAGTTTTGCAATGTTTTTTTTTTTTGGCTGATGTATTTTTGCTTAGATGAGATTTTAAATGGAAGAATTCATTAAGAGACGCTTGTGACACAAAAAAAGAAGAATTTTATCGATTTAAATTCAATTTGGGTGTTTACCCAAACAAACTGGCTTATAAAAAGAAGAATCAATGTTGTAAAAAAATATTGTGATGATATTAAACCATAAAAATGTTTAAAATCAAGCTACACAATTTATTTGATTCGTACTTATTGATATTTGATATTTTCGTGAGCAAAGTTGCATCGGACAACAAATTAATAAAATACGTTATTCAATGATTTGCCTATAAAACCTTCCACGATGAATTTCCAAATACTGAAACTGAACAACACGTTTGACAGATGATGATTTAACAAAATGGCTGCTATGACGACATTTTGAACTGTTTGGGAAAAAGTTTGGGCTCGAGCTTTTTGATGTTGTTGTTTTAATTTTTGACCAGAAATTAAAAGTAAAGAAACGCATTTGGGATGTTTCTGATTTGTTTCTGGGTAAACGTCACATTTGACAACAGAAATTACTAGCAGTTCGACAAGCAAGAAAAAGCTGCAGGTGAAAATGTTCGGGTAAATTCTTGCTAGAGAGGAAATGAAATAAATTTGAAAAAAGTCAAAAGCTCTGGCATTTTCGAGCCAGAAATAAGTAAAGAAACACATTTTGGATAGATTTGGGATACTACGGGATCCCGCGGTCGAGTAAAGAAATAGGCCTATTGGCGCGTTCAGAAAAAATGACATTTCAGAGAATTTTTTTCACTCAAAAAGTAAGCAAGTGAATCCAAGATTATTTTTCCTCATAAAAACTGAGAAATTTTGCTAAGTAACAGAACAAGTAACTGAGATTGCTATGATCTCCGAGATCTCATTTTCCTGAACATGCCAATTTCATTTTTTTTCCTCTTCGAGAAATCGTTAGATAAAAGGGCGATTAACCTTCAGACGATCGTATAATGTTCGAAGAGTTTTTTAACGGATCTCCACTCCAATAGCATGTGGCATATTCACCATATTCACTAGTACCATATATTTTTTAAATAATATCAAGTAATTTTGCTTAAGTTTTCAATAGACTTTTAAAAAATCCTCTTACTCTGAATTTTAAAGAAAAACAAAGCACGTACGTACATTGCTGATAGAAAAAATAAAACAAACGGATGTTAATTTTACGAACCTTTCACCGTTCACATTCAACGACATGTTCATGAAAACGTCTTGTCGTGCCGTTAGATTTTTGTAATGTGGACAGCACTCGAACGACCCCCAATCTAGCTAGCTCTGTAGTTCAAATTTTTTGATAATTTTCTCTGTCGAACGACCAGAGTAGGTATTAAATGTGAACTCCAGTCGGACGACCGAAAATTTAATTTTACATCTTCTTTCTATTTTTTTTGTTCGTAAGATTAAAAGAAAATGGGTTGAAATGAAAGTAAAATAATGAAATGAAAGTGAAAACAAATGAAATAATGCGCTAGTATTGGTGCAAATAATGAAATTCGCGCCATTTTCGCTCTTCGAAAATTAATGTTCAAATTAAGTCGGTACGACAGTCGTTGACTCGGGTCGGGCAACACGTCGTTGAATGTGAACCCCCCTTTTCGTTATACATAGATAATTTTAGACCGTCACCATGGCAAAGCTTTAAAATAGAATAGCACAACTTTGAGGAATAAAGATCTTAGTAATGAGAAACTTTAAACACTCCGATACCGAATTCACATAGTATAGGAACATTTTTATAAGTTTTGCTTGGGAAATTTAAGATTTTACAAAGACCTAAAACAATTATAATATTAACTATATTATATTCAAAATACCTTCATAAAAACCACAGTATACACATATTAAAGGTAATATCATTAGACTTTTCATTTTTGTTTAGTTCTTGTGATATGCACAAGAGCTTCAATGGCAGCTGTATTGTTGTTTCATTCAATTAGGCTTAAATTTCGTTTGTCTTTTCTCTTTCCATTATTTACCCAGTTCACGATTCTGAGATCTCACTGAGCAAACTTCTGTTAGCTTCACTGAGAAGAAAGAGAAACCTACGCTACGCATGACTATAGGTATTTCTACAAAATTAAATTGATGAAAATATGTAATATTTGATATGATTAGGATGTGTTACAATTTTTCTCTCGGGACTAATTTAAATTTTAATGGACAGAAATGCTTCATACACCATTATATTAAATACAAAAATCAAAATCTTAAAACACCGCCGATACAGTTGCCTTAAGTTCATTCTCACACTAAAGTTTAGGCTCAGTTTCATGGTTTGAATAAGTGACACTTAATTGACGAATATAAAAGATTTACATAATTGCCAATAATTCACGTTACATGCATACTTGTGATATTGAGGTCGTATCTCCTATATTAGCCACTTATTTAAAAAAAAAAAACATGACTAATTTAAGATTATTAATAAGAGAATTCTTGTTTCACCTTACATCTTAGGCGGAGTCTAATAAACTGTGTCTTAAATAATTGTTTCGTACTTTTTATTAAATAAAGTGGCAAGGAACTATCCGCCAATGTGTTGTTAACGGTTCTATTTAGTTGATTCTCTCATTGATTATACACATTATACAAATACAGATAATCTCAGGGGAAGATATCCTACATATTTATTCATAAACTGGATTTATATTAATATGTTCAAAGAAAAAATTAAATTAACATATTTAGGAAAACTATACACGAGAGTTGATTGCAAAAAGTTAAAAATAAAAATAACGCGAGATAAAATATTTAAAAAAATTTATGTTATTATCAAATATTTATGAAATGCATACTTTTTTGTGGTTATCAAATATGTGTGAAAAAAACTTTGTTATACTTATAAAGAAATAATAGGTATAATATCCTAAATCTATTAAAAGTTCGTCTTGAAGCGTGTGCTTTGATAACAGTAGATACATAATATGTGAGCAAAAAAATACAATTACGCTTAAAATAGGTAAATAGTGTCACACGCCAAAACAAAGTAAACGCATACAAATACAACTACTTACATAATATCCATATATTTAATAATATATATGTACATATGTATAGTGTATACATATATGCATAATTTATCAAATTCGACGTTTCCACAACGAGCTTTAAGGAATATTTTTTTCTTTGTTAAAAATCATAAAACAAAAAATATTATCACTTATCACCAATGGTTTTACTGTTGACGCTAGAACTTTTGACATACATGTGTACCTACAATTGATACTGCAAAAATTCGTAAGTCAAAAATTTCCCGTGTTTGGATTTTTAATTTATATTTGCAACAAGTAGGTCCGCCCGGCATTGCATGGTATTTTTCATCAATTTTGTCATTAGCTGCGTTTTATTGGTCATTTAAAGCTAGTATACAGCAATGCAAATACCAATAAAACGCTTTAGCCACTTTTATGTACACTCTTTATTTCTGTGGCTGTGTTCGTAAAGTATCTATTCTTGATTCCATGTCTCCAATATGCATAATTTTATGTCTTAATTATCGCCAGTTCGGGAAATGTTTGGTGACTATGACATTTCAGCAATCCTCCAGTGAAGTTTATAGTTTGACAGATATACAACGGACTTTATTTTTATACATATATTTAAAGACTATTTAGAGCAAAATGTCATGAAAAATACTAAAATTGTTTTTTTCTCAAGTAAAAAAATGTATGAGTTTTTATTCGATCATGTGAAAGTGTTGTGGGGACGGACGCTATTCAGTTCTTTTTAAACTACAAATATCATAGAACACATCCCTTTTTTTGAGTGAAAAACAGCATTCAGGGTTCAAGTTCTGAATACTTTTCAATGGCGCGGCGCCATCATTATCTTTATAATTCTAACTTTACTTATCCACTTTTCAATTATCTTCTTGCTAGTTTATTCATGGGCACTTTTGGTTATTTGTTTTTGTGTACCAAGGGAAATTTTACGGCGCTAGCTATAGATTAACCATTAAAACGCGCCTATTATAAAAAGTTAAAATAAAATGTTTTTGGGGGTTTAAAACAACCTTTTATACAATTAATTTGTTGGCAAGCTCCAATAATTAAAAAAAAAAAATTAAACAGTTCGAGAACACCATGCTGAACGCCATCTGTTGGCAATCTCATTTTCGTGATAGACAAAGTTAATCGCTTTTCAATTCCGTATTGTTTGTGTAACCTTGGAATCATTTCTTTTTCATTCTCCATTCAAAATTGAATTTTTAGATATCGCCAATATTCCCCCCAGTAAATATACAATTTTCTGATTTTTCCAGTTGAAATTATCAATTTCCGCCTCCGTATAGTTTCTTCACCATTTACCTCCCTCAATACGAATCCAATAAAAAAAAAAACGTCCCGATTGAAATTGGATGATGTTCAGCCGATTTATGCGTGTACTAGTAAAAAAACAAATTCATTTGTACATACATATATATTTCAATCAATATGAGCAGATCTAAGATTCGAAAAAAAAGTTCTATAACTGGAAAAGAATTTTTTTATGATAAAATCAAAAATTAAATCAAATTTAAAAGAAAATAGTTGTTAATTTATTGTTTTTCTGAAAATTCTCAGAAAAGATACTTTTAATATTTAAACATAAATTATAATTTCGCTTTTCGGCACACAAATTTATTTAACGTTCTTGTAAAAAAAAG
Source organism: Epistrophe eligans (assembly GCA_951394125.1). Lineage (NCBI taxonomy): Eukaryota > Metazoa > Arthropoda > Insecta > Diptera > Syrphidae > Epistrophe > Epistrophe eligans. The sequence goes on from OX596030.1 coordinate 29,132,072, forward strand.
GAATGCCACTTAAATTGAGTTTTCCATCTGGTAAATATAATATTCATTCACTACTTTGCAATAACATTTGTGATGTAAACAATCAAACAGATGCTAAAAAAATTGAGCATGAAACCGAGCAAAAGAGCGAAAACCTATAATTTCTAAAAATTTTAAAATAATTCAATGCAGTAAATTTTGTTTAATTTGTGGAAGTTTTTTTATTACATTGACACAAAAATAATAAAAGAACTTTTTTTTCGTCGTATAGTGAAATGTTTTTTACTTGCGATAAATAGGTACTACATCATATATGGATTCTTAAAAAAAAATCGATATTTTGATCAAACTTGCGATGATAGCGAAGTCGAAAAAGTGGGTCTCGCAATTTCGTCTTGTCCTTTCAGCTGCAGGCTAAACCGTTGGGTCGCTTTTCTTGGTACCTAGTGGTTTTTAGGCATTCCCCTGACACGTTTTCTAAATTTTGTTTACCAAATTTATATCAAAAACGTGCTCACAAAAGTTACCATTTTATAAAAAAAATGGTTATAAATGGTAGTAACTCCCACAGAACCATTTTTTTTTTTATTTTAGATTTTCTCAAAAACGACTTAAGCGATTTGACCAATTTTTCTAGAAAATCTTTCAAAAAGGATTAAAAATATTGTACCTATACCAACATTTTCTTGTTTTTTTTTTTTGATTTCAAAAAAGTTTCAATTTTTTTTTTTTAAGAACTTGATAATTCGAAAATGCCTTGGTCACATTTAGCAGTTTTTTTAACATTACCTAGCAGATTTTAAATAAAAATTACTCTTATTATACTAAAATAATAGTACCACCCATACAAATATTTATCTGCTAAGAAAAAACTCATTTTTTCAAAGACGGCTCATACGATTTTCATAAAAATTAATATCAATACGATCTAACATCGTATTATTGGAAAAAAATGAATCATTATGAGTTTTACCGATTTACATAGAATTATTTACAAAAGATCTTCTAATAAGTTTGTATATATTTTAGTTTTGCATATCAAAATTTCCAAAATTCCATATTTTGAAAATGGGTAGATGTGTTTTTTTTTTTTTATTTTATTTTTAAAATCCGTATTAATAAATACTAAAAAATGGCGTATCAATTTTTTTCTTAAAAATGTCTCCAAACAGGCGGCTCCCATAACTTGTTTATTTTTTTCACAATTAGATGATAAGATCTAAACTATTCAGACTTTAAAAGCACAATGTGAGCGCACATAAAAGTAAGTTCATACGACCCAGTCGTGGTTTTAACTCTTAGACTTTGTTGCAAATATATTAAGCGCATTTTGATAATATAGTTTTTTTAAGTGACATCGCTTTGATTCTCAAATGCCTGTAAAATTAAAAAAAGAAGGGACTTATTAATTAATGATCAGTTTAGTTTTACTGGAATGCAATTAAAATTATTTAATAGCAATAGTGTAGAATAAAAGCTCTCGTTTTAAAAAATCATTAAGTTGGCTCAAACTTTAAATGCTGGCTTTGAGTTTTTTAACAGTTCCAATTTCAGTGAATATTTCATGATGATACTTTTCAGAAAGGAGGATGGCCTTATTCATATGTTGCACTTTTAAATAAAGTTAATTCTTTTGGTCACAGGAATGTAGATATGTTTTTGTTTGATTGAATCATTAAAAATAAAATGCATGACTGGGTCGCACGATCTTGCTCTTATGTGCGAATAAAAAATAATTTTGATTTTTTTTTTTAATCCGAAATTTTTTTTTTTGGAAAATTTTGATATGCAATATTATTCAAAATTTTTTAGAAGCTCTTGTGTAAAAAAATTTGATTAAAATCGGTTCAACAGATAATGAGATAATCTAAAATCAAAAAAATGGTTCCATGAGAGATACCATTTTTAATCGTTAGATAATTTTTTTCCAATAATAGATTAGTTCGTGCTGATATTAGCTCACATACAAATTTTAATCAAAATCGTAGGAGTCGTTTTTGAGAAAAATTAGATTTTCCATACCGGTTTTATTTTTGTATGTATATTTGTAGGCACCTTTATTTTTGGCTACAAGAACAATTTGTATTTAAAATTTGCTAGATAATGTCAAAAAACTACCGACTGCTAAGTTTAATAAAAATCGACCAAGTCGTTTTGAAGTTACTAAGTTTTCAACAAAAAAAAATTGAATTTTTTCTTAAAATCAAAAAAAAAAAATTAATTTTGGTATGAATACTTTTAAGACTTTTTGAAAAATTGATCAAATTCAGTTAAACCGTTTTTGAGAAAATCGAAATTTAATGGTAGCCTTTTTGAAAAAAATTACTGGATTTTTTTTTTAAAAAAAGCTGTGGGCACTTTTTTGAGAAAAATAATAATTCATGTTTTGCTTAAAAAAATTGTACGGCAAATACGTTATATTTGGTGTTAAAAGAAAATGAAAAAAACGTGTGAGGGAAATGCAAAAAAATAAAGCTAGGTACCAAGTTTAAAGAAAATCGATCTACCCGTTTAGGCTACAGCTTAAAGGACGGAAAGGCAGGCAGACAGGCAGACAGGCAGACAGGCAGACAGGCAGACAGGCAGACAGGAAGACAGGCAGACAGGCAGACAGGCAGACAGGCAGACAGGCAGACAGGCAGACAGGCAGACAGGCAGACAGGCAGACAGACAGACAGACAGAATTGCGAGACCCACTTTTTTCGACTTCGCTATCATCGTAATGTCAACTGTGATCAAAATCTCGAGCTCGAATTTTTTAACGAATCCATAACGTGCCATATACATATGTATGTATGTAGTACCTAAATATATATCGCAAGTAAAAATAAAAAGTTGTACAATTTTTATAGAATTATGGTAACTCTAGTCGTGGTATGGCCATCGAATTTGTGAGGAAATGTCAATCACGTTTTTGTTGTGATTGCTCATTAGATATCAAAATGTGGTATAACCTTACACTAAAAAAATGAATTGGTTGATGTGACTCTAACTTTGCAAAATTCACATTATAGTCGATTCCACCTCTGTGGTTTGTTAAATGAAAACCAGGTTTTTCTGGGTTCCGTTATTTAATTTCTTATTCTTTTTCTTAAAAGGCCTTCAAAATTGTTTTTTTTTTCTTCTTATTTGCTAAGCATTTTTAAACAAAGCATAATTTTACTGCTCGCAAAGAGAATTCCAATAGCACTGCACATTGCCTTCAATATTGTGAAAATAATAAACAAAAAGCAGGTACCTCGTGAAAAGATAAATCATCAATTTTGCTGATGTGGTGTGTATATTTTTTGAATTTATCAATTCTTAAACAAAATATTTATGTATCAAAATTTATTGTTGTAAATTTGATTTATTTTTTTTTTTTCTTTGTATATTATTTTGTTTAACTAAAAGCTAGAAGTCCATTGAATTCAATAAAAACAAAATAAAATTCTCACAAAAAAAAAAAGTACAAATAAAAATGGTTCATTTTATGTGAATATAATTTGCTAAGGCACACACAGGTTTTTATCCTATTAAATTTTTTGGGCTTCTGTAAAATTTATTTTAAAGCGTCGAGAGTTTTATTTTATTTTATTTTTACCTATTTGGTGATGTGAGTTGTCTACTTGTGATTTACGACCATCGAATATATCGGAAAAACATTATTTAGTCAACAACAGAGAAATGAACACACAAAATACATACATACCTACATAGATATAGAAATACTAAAATGGATCTTTGAAGAGTAATAGAAATTAGATTAATCGAAATCCAAAATAAAATGTCTTAGACTTTGTTTGAAAGGAGAAAAGACATTGATTGGCGCACGCCTTGTGATTACTTTATTTGAAAATAAAAGCAAACGGCTGGGTCAAAATAGCAACAAAAAAAAAATAAGACACGTAAGGTAATTGAATTAGATTAAAAAAGATAAGGTAGCTAAAAACTATGGAACTTGCGTTTAAGATTTGTATCATTATTTTTGTTGTTTGTTTTATTTGGAAAACTCGAGTATTTATCAACTTATAAGGTTGAATTTCTATTATTTTATCTCTGGAAAACATATGAAAATTTTTCTTCTTAAAACAGAAACAGTTTTGTGAAATTTGAATACCGGATAATTTCGGGCTTCTTTTCATGTAAAGTTATATATAAAGGTGTGAGAGTTGTGTGATTCCTATGATTTACCGTACCGAATAATTAGATCTAGCATTAAAATAACCATAAAACTTTGTTTATATTGTACCAAAAATATTTCCTTAATTTTACCTCATATCTTCCCCCTAAAAAAATATGTACCTACCTTTAGAAACTATACCTATATACCTATAATCATCCTATATATTATTATTTTTAGAGTCTGGATACCTTTTTTGACTCTTATACTACACCGATTTTGACAAATGAGATGTCAAACGGATCGGAATTGTCTGCTGATATAACGGATTTTAATTTTATTTTAAAATTTTAAATAATTTGTTCAAAAACTGGATTTATTTGTTAAATATTTTTCCAATAAAAATGAGCTTTAAAATGAACACTCCACTTTCACTTTCCAATTGGTAATATTTTTTTGACATTTGGTCGGTTCAATTTATAAGGTCCGTTCACAAAATTCTTTGATATTTAATGACAGTGCTTCTTTTATTTTTATGTAATTGCGAGAATTCTCGCACGGGTAGGCTAGTTTTTTTTATTATGAACGTCAACTTAGAAAAAAATATATGTACATAATTAAGAAAAAATTCAGAAAGATCTTGATCTTTTGATTGAGAGTGTTTTATTTTTATAAATTTAATGGAACAATATGAAAAATAAAAACAAACATGATTTGCAGAAATTACAATCTTAAGTGACTTGCAAATTTTCGATTAACATTTATGATAGTTGACATAGCTGACATAGCTGATAATTGACGTCTTCTTTATAAGGGTGCGTGGACATCGTGAAGGTGAATTTAGAAGTAATATTTTTTATTTTTTGTTTGCGTGCTATATTTTTTAAGTTTTTTTTTTTATTTGAAGTAAACCTAATTTTTATTTTGAGTTTGAGCAAAGGAAATTCAGATATACAAGTAAATACTATACTGCCAAAATTTTAAAGGTATTATTGGGCAAGTCAACCTTTCAAAATTATTTATACAATCCTCCTTAATTTGCAGAATTTATTGTTATCATTACTCATTCATAAACTAAACAGGCCATACAAATTAAATAAATTATATATAAGTATGATTTAACTACTCCTCCTAACTGATGATTAATTTAAATTATTTTCATCGGAAATTAATTTTTAAATTTTAACTTCAACAACCGGACATTAAACGAAAAAAAAAGGTACCAAGAGGAAAAAAGAAAAACAACAAAAAATTAAAAACTAAAATGGCGCCCAATTGAAAAAAAAAACAAATTTTATCAGAGCACGCAAACAAAGTTAATTAAATTTGGCAACGCTTTTAATGGCTTTTGGTATTTTTTTTTTGTAATGCACTTCAGTATTGATTTATTCTCATGGTCCTTTCGACTTAGGGGACAAAATATTTTAGCAAACACTGCGAAGGGTATTAAAGCTTTAACCAGCAATTAGGTTCTTTTCTTTCTTTTTATAAGTTAGGTATATAGGTATAATAAGCAAAAGAGAAAATGTGATGTGTTGACAGTGATGATAAAGTTAAAGTCTAAATGAAGAAAAGGACACCAATTTTCTACACGATTGGCCATTGTGTTGTTGTTTTGTTTCCTTGGGCATTTTATAAGGGGGGAAATAATATAAGGCTCAAGTTTATCAACGACACAAATTAAGATTTATATAGTATAGACGTACCTACACAAAAGCCTATAAAATATAATTTCAGATGATTTATTTAGGAGAAGAAAGAACAAGAAGATGATAAACAAAAAAAAATAAAAAACTTAGAACATCTGGATAAGATGATAATTTTAATCCATTTTCAAATAAAAATATAAAAAACAACAAACAAATAAGTTTGACGCTTTTGATAAAAAGTGAACGAAGATGTAAGAAAATCTGTTTAAAAATAGTTTATTAATTGACAATGGGTATGAGGATTGAGGAATGACTGATTAGTTATTCATTTGATGATTACTCCATTGGTATAATCTTGAAAAAAGTCTGTGTCCTTTGTTTACAATTTCACCTTCTGTATATTAATTTCCAATAACAATATTTCTCTTTTAAATAAATTGGATTTCGTTTAAATTTTCGTTTTATTCTTACTACAACCGTTGATGAAGGTTGATTGGTAAATTAAATTTAATGAAACTTGTAGAGCTCTATTATCGTTCGTAGAATAAAAATCTGAAAGAATTTACATAATTTAAAAGCATATAAAAGTTAACTGCTGCTTTTCTTAGCAACTCTTTGACAATTTAATTCATTTATTAAATAGTATCCCAGGAGTATTTTAATTTCTACTTTTTTTATGCTGGTTAAGTTTTGAGAATAACACATTCGAGACAAATTATTCACATACAACTTTGAAAAAGCTGACTTTCATTTACTGAGACTGACATACATATAGGTATGCATCTTGGTAACCAAAAGGGGTGTTTCGAATTTAACTCACACAGTAATGATTAATTTCTTTCAGACTTTGTTTTTTTTTTATCTGTGTTGTGATTTCAGTGTTATCTGTTTTTGAAAATGTTATGCTAAATATTGATTCATACATTTTTAAACTTAATAATTTAAAATGGGGTTTTTTATGTGTATAATGGAGTTAAGTACATACATATATTAATATATACTCACTATACTCGCGTCAAAGCGAAAAGCTTTGAAACCTTTAGTGCAAGTATTTTATCATGCAAAAACCCCCTTTCAATGGATTTACATATGTACATATAATAAGATTCATATAATTACTATACTGACAACCCCATTTATTTACAATTGCTTTTGAAGCATTGTTTAAGGTACATTGCCCATGTGACCAGTGAACTGTGCAATTCGAATGGTCGTGAATTTTTGATTTTTAACTTCCCATTGGAAGTTATTTGTAATTGATTTGATCTCACCAATCGAAAATCTTGACATATTCTCCACGTTTCGTCGTCCCAAGATTCCGTCTCCATCGTTTTTAGACAGATGTCTAGGTATAGATGTGTGTGTACGTACGTTAGTGATACATTCTTTCGTTCAACGTATCTCGAGAACGAATAGATATCAACTTTTAATGAATTTTATTTTACAGATAATAACGTCATAAAGCGCAGACAAAGTTTTCGACAAAATTTAACTAGCATTACAATAATTATTTAAAAAAAAATGTTTTAGCACCGGGGCTTGCGATAAAGATTTGTAAACATCCGCTTTTACCTTAGGGAACAGGTAAAAATCGGGAGGGCGAAAATTAAGAATTCTCATCGAATAATAGCTAAAACTCCGAATATGCTACATCCAAAATTCTCAAATTGTCACTCAACTTGTTAACAGCAAAAGTGAGGAATCTCACTGAGTCATTACTTTCAGATTTATGAGATTGCTAAAATCTCTGAGATCTCAGTGAGACTGAAAAACTTGAACTGGCTAATTGACTCTGAAATAATTGTATTTTACTCAAAATTAGCCAGTTCACGTTTCTCAGGCTCAATCACATCTCAGATGTGTATTCGCCGGTTTGTGGAATGGGTGACCTGATATATTGTGGAATGCGAATTTACGCTTGACATTTCGCAGAAGTTAAGTTATTGTTCGTATAGGAAATAGATGAATACAATTTTGTTTCTATTATTTCTTATAAACAAACTTTTCCTTAAATTATTTTAAGCTCAATTTCCCTTTCAATAAAAATGAAATACACGACTGGGTCGCACGAACCTGCTCTTATGTGCGATCATATTGTGGTTTTAAAGTTTCGTAGGTACTCACACTTTGGACTGAAAAATTGTTCAAAAAAATCAGTAGATAGATAGATATTCGTTATTCTTCGATTCAGGTTTTTCACAATTTCAGTATAGTAATTCTTGAATAAATAATAAGGACATGACATGAAATGTCGTCTGCTGCCTGAGGGGCATCTTGCTTATAATGTAATAAAGTAATAATTTCACATTTGTGTATATACTACATTATACATATATGTAAAAAGTAACGATTAGATAACAAATTGTTTCTTTTTTATGATACTATAGCAAAAGTAACTTTTTTTTCCTTTATTTTAAAGCTTTTTAGTTTAGGTAGTTTAAACAAAAATTAAAAACAAAACTTTAACAGGACTTTTAAAAGTTTGTAGTTAAAACTAAATTACTTACGACTTTTAGATTAGATAAAATAAAATTATAGTTTTTTTTTTTTTTTTAATTATTATTTTTATATAACAATGAAATATAAACAAATTGACTTTTAGTTTAGCTAAAACAAAATTGACAACATTTTTAGTTCACTTAACAAGATCTCAAAAACACCATTTGAATATTTTCGCTCTGTAAGTTATCGCTTTCTTATAAAATTCGTACGACGCATCCAATTTGCACCATTCAGATAGCTAGTAACCTCTTCAACTTGCAAAGGGCTTTCTCCGAAATGAAATGAATTCTCCATCAGAATTGGGTGTGAAATGTAGTAAATCCTTTCTTTACAGAGTGTGCAGTTATCAGAGCCATCATTATGGTGGGGCCTATAAAAGTTAAGCCTAATCAGCTCTCCTCTTATTTCAAATATGGTGCCTATGGTAGAACAGTTATGAACACAGGTGAAGTAGTTTCTGTCGTTGAGATTATATATTATATATATGTAATTAGAAATAAATTAATTTAATAACTTTTAAAATTGTTTTGACATCAACGCGATGTACACCATTTGATTTCTTACCTAAATCGCAATTTATGAGATAAAATTTTGAAAATCTTTGGAGCTATTTTTAAACCAAATTTAAATTTAAAAATTAATTTAAAAAAAAAAATCATCTACCCATTTTCGAAATATCGGATTTACAAGAAATATTTTAGAATTATTTTTTTTTTTTAAATAAAAAATTAGATTTTTTGAAAATTTTAATATGTAATATTTTTATTAAACTTATTAGAAGTTCTTGTGTAAAATTTCATTAAAATCGGTTATTATCTATAAGATAGTCGAAAAACAAAAAAAAAATGGTTTTATTAGGGATACCATTTTTTTCAATAATATGGTAGATCGTACTTAAATAATATCACATAAAAATGCCAAGTTTAATGAAAATCGATCCAGTCGTTTTCGTATTACATATTTAGTTCTCAAAAAAAAAATTGAAACTTTTTTAAAAATTAAAATAAACTGAAAATTTTGGTATACAATATTTTTAAAACTTTTTGAAAGATTTTCTGTAAAAAAAAAAAAATGGTCAAAATCAATTTATCCGTTTTTTTGTGAAAATCTATGTTTTTTTAAGTTGTGCGCACGATTTTGAGAAAAATGAGATTTTAATTATTTGCTAAAAAGAAATTGTACGGCAGGTACCGTTATTTTCGGTCCTAAAAAATTTAAAAAAAAACTTGTAGGGGAATGTCCAAAAAACGCTAGGCACCAAGTTAAGAGAAAATCGACTCACCCGCTTAGACAGACAGAATTGCGAGATCCATTTTTTTCGACTTCAGTATTTTACGAATCAATAACTTGCCATTATAGTACCTGTCGATAGTTCAGCTAGTAGAGACAATAATGGACAGTAAAAGCATCCTTACCCATTTACCTTTCGTCTTCTTATGGAGTTCATCACAATTCTCTCAAACAGAAAAATATTTATTTTTTCTAATCAGTGACAAAAATAATGTTATCAGTTTTATTTAATGAATAATAATAATAAAAATAATTGATTGACATTAATAACAAACCAGGAAAACTACTAAGTATTTTAGTATATTTAGTATTTTAGAGCAAGATCTTAAAGTTATTAATCATATCCACACTCATAATCATTTAATGCATGATGTATGTATATGATTTACATTGGCTGCCGCTATGACACAGTACCTATATATCGAAAGTAAAAAAAAATTGTTTATCCTAACTAAAATGTTGATAAAAAAAAATAAAATATTTTATTAACAATTAAGAGTTAATTCACTTTAAGTAGCAAATCTTATTGAAAATCTACAAAAACATACACTTTCTCACAAATTGTGAATACATACATTCATATATGTATGTGTCACTACGGGAGCGGCGGCGTTTGTTGTCTTTTTATCTCTAGTCACTAGCAAAAATATCTGAGGCTCTTAAATCTTAATCAAAATTATTTATGCTCCTTTTGACTTATAATTGCGTTTATTTTTGGATTGAATTTTTTTGTGTGTTAAATCTAAACTTTAATTCTGTCTTACAGTCGAAGTAAGGAGAACTTAAATTGCTAATAAGGAAAAATAATGCCTTATTTCACAGTAAAAACTCACTTAAATAATTGACACATAAGTCTCCCAATTTATAGTCAATTACACAGCATTAAAACTACGTCTAAAGTGCCAATATAGAAAACCTGGCATTTATTTGTTAAGTGTTCACTGTGAAAATGGCCCTAAAAGATACAAGAAGCTGTACATAAAAGTCCTCATAACCTCATATCTCATGACATGATTTTATATCATCATCGTGTAAATAGTTACAACCCAATTCATGTTCAGTTTTACAAACAAAACTTTTATTAAAAATAAAACAAAACTATACATATACATTTAAGTACCTACACCTACCTCGCCTTCCTTATGTTGTTGCCCTCAGTGAATTGGAAAAGTAATGAATACATAAACACCCGGCTTACAATTAAAATGAAAAAAAAAAAAAAAATATTTTTAAAGATTAATAATATGAAAATAGACATACACAAATAGTTACACACGCCCATTATCAGTTTATCAACAATGACAACATAATATACACAAGCAAAATATATAAATAAACTATGCGAATTATGAAAAATCGTCATCATATTTAAATTCATTATATTTAATGGAAATTCCAATCTATTTTAAATACAGTCTTTATTGTCAAATCTGGCAATGCTAGTACTGACTAGTATTTGACCGGACGACGATAGCGGCCATCTTTACTTTGGAACGGATGAAATCCACATTGCACATGCAAGTGCAACCGACATTATCTTTAGAGCTTATCCTAATAAAAAGAAATAGCCTTTCATAAATAAAAGAACACAAAAAAAAACTAAACGTAAGATATAATAAAATATATTAATATGTAAAATAAAACACATATATATTTTTAGGAAATAAAAGTTCACTTGAATTATACAAACTATTGACTTTGATTTAAGCGGCTAAATTTCGTTAGGAATAACAGTCTTATTGTGTCACACTTGAACTAGTTATTTACAATAATTATTGTCTAGGACTTTAATCTGAATTTCCCCCAAAAAAAACTGATTAAATATTTTAATAAAGGAAATGGGTAAACTTATCGTGATCTTTTTTATTTGATAAATTTGGTATTTAAATCAAATCAATGATATTAATAATAATGTTTGCATTATGTGAGTAATGATTTCATATTGCAGATATTTAAATAGTGGTTTTTTTTTAGACTTTATCTATTGATTTTGGGTTTTCTGGACTTTTGTCTGGTTGTATTAATCTTATTATTAAAACATCGGCTTAACAAAAAAAAAAAAAAAGTAATACTTGTATTGATAAAACGTTCCAATAAATGGTTATCGTATGTGATGACATTTGAGTTAGAAGTTTCGGTATTTTGCGTAAACTCAAGAATCTGATAAGTTAGGATTTTAAAAGGAGCTACTGATATGCAAATTAGTTAAAATAAAACATATAAAATAACGCAAAGGTTATAAAACAAGACTATAGAGATGAGTGGTGTTATAACTTGCCTTATTTTTCACCACACTTTACCACTGAAGGTAAAGTCTAATGATGTTCGATCATAATATATTATTTCTATAGTCTAAATTCCTTTTCCGACTCATTTGCATTTGTTTGTTAAATATTTCTCGAATAAAAATGAACTTTAAAAAGAATACTTCCACTTCCCAATTTGTAATATTTTGGCATGTGACATTAGGTTGGTTTAATTTATTAGGTCCGTTCACAAAATTTTGTTTGATATTAAATAACAGTGCGTCTTTTATTTTTATGTAATTGTGAGTATTCTCGCAAGGCTACTCTAGTTAATATTATATAATTAAGTATTCTTAGGTTGCAGGTTGGATACAAATCACATTAAATTATATCCAAAATTTGATTTTTGACACTTATAAAGTTAATCTAAACGCGGAAACGTCAAAATTGCAAAATATATTTAAGTTAGTTTTAGATATTTTATAATACCTATAAAACTGTTAAATTTTTACCAAATTTAATCCAAAGTTCTGTCAAAGTTCATTAAGTTTAGAAAGAAAAGAAAATTGGACTAAAATTGGAAAAATTTGCAGTTTTTGGTCGTAAACGAACAAACCTATTATTTGCATTATTGTAGTGACGTTTCGGTTGTGTTTAAACTATTTTTAATCTTCATATTATAGAAAAAAACTATCTATAGTTTACAAGAGCTTAGTACCTACCTAAATTTATCAGAAAATAAAAAAAAAAAAGAAAAAAAATATTCGTCAAAATTTATTCTTGGATAAAATTTATCGAGATTTAAATCCAATTGACACATGGGCTTAGTTATACATATATTTGTTTATACTTTTCTACTATTTTTTGTGTTTATCTATATTCACCATCCTAATCTCATCACTATAAAATGCCTTTAAACGCTGCAATTTAATCTTGCGACTTTTAAGCCCGTAGGCTGGGGACGTATGTATGAGTTATCTCTCTTTCGGATTGAAGTGTATGAAGAGATGTTTCCTTTTTATTTGACAAAGTAATCATCTATTAAAAATCGCAGTGTTAAAAAGCAGCTTTGCAACCGAACGGAAATCAAAGGAAAAACGAAGCTCACAAATTGCAGCCATCTAAAAGCACTCTAACTCCGCATTGAGTCAAAAACACTTAAAAGTATGCAAATTATACACCCGAAGCTCTTAAACTTATATCAAGCGAATCTATGTACAACAAAAGCTCTTTAAGTTAAGCGAATCAAATAAAATAAACGAAATACGATACAGAAAATGCTAACCATTGCTTGTGCTTGAATTCTTTTGTTTTTGAAAAACAAACAATCGTTTTTGTTTCGTTTAATACAAAATCTGGCCCCAGCATTTACTGCCCGATCCTCTCAAAAATAAGGCGCGTATATATAAAAATATCTAGTTTTGACATTTCTGCTAAATTCCTTCGTTTGTACAAGACAACTATGGAAAACACAAATTGCTCCACATCAAATTTTAAGACAACGCTGTCTTATGACTTTACACATAATGTCGTTCTTGAAAGAACGTCAACTAACATCGTCTAAGGTCAACACTCAACACAATTCTAAAGCAACCAGGTACCTAAGAAAGAGAAAAAAACATCTGTTATAATTATTTTTTCAAAATATTAAAACCTTGCCCTTGAAACAATTGAATAAGTAAAAATATCTTCCAAAAAAATGACTTAAGCGGATGCATTTTATTTAAAATTCTTGTTGCATTAAGTTTTTTAAACGTTTTCCCCAAAGCATATATACATATGTACATATTATATTAATAAAATGTATACTAAAATTAGTTTTGTTAGATTTTTCAACAAAAACATTAAAAAAAAAACAAAACAAACTGAGCTGTCGAAACTTTTATGCTAAAGAATATGATTTATTCCGACGCGAATAACTGTGTAGTGTATGTTTGTAGGTAAAATGAACCTTGTGAAAATATTATTCAATCAAAATAATTTTTCCTTTTTTTTCGTTTAATACAATTTTTCTTAAATACTTTGCTTATACATTTAACATTCATCTGCAACATGTTTATATCTTAACAAAAGATAAATATTTACACACTATCTTGGTTTGCCCACCTACAACAAAACAGAGAAGAAGGAAGCTATTATTATTATTGCGAGTATTATCTAAACACATTCCCGAAATGAATGTTCATACAAGTATATTACTGTACATATGCCCGCAGAGCCGCCGCATCCCGCTCCGATTTGTACATATTCATAAACCTCAGAATAAAAAAAAAAAAGATGCTGGCTTCATTCCAAATCTTTTCATCTCGAAATGAAGATAAAAAAGAATATTTAAGGTAATTTTTGGAAGCAACCAAAATTGAAGAACAATATATCAATTGTCCAGTTAATGTCTAGATATAGACGGTTCACTGGGGCGTATGTGGAATATTTTATTTGGAAACATTAAATTTACAAAACTATTTTTCTCTGTATTTTCTTTGGTTAGGTTATAAATTTTCATCGAGAAAGTGGATTTATTTGATGTTATTGTTGTTATTTTCATTTAATTTTCTGTCTGTCTGATTTTGGCGAAGAAATGTTGATTCCATAGAGTGTAGTTTATATTAATGCTATTTTTGGGAAGTGCATTACTTTTCTTTCAGGGTTATTTTCAGACATTGAAACAGTATAATTTTTTGAAAATAAGGAACAAACAAAATGCATACCAATTTAACAAACTTCCGGACAAAAAAAAAAAAAACAAATAAAACTTTTTATTTAAATTTGTTTTTTTATTTTATTAATTTTATTTAGAAATGTAGAAAAGTTAAAGTGCTTTTTTTCTGTAAGTAAGTTCTTGATTTGATAATTTTGTGAAACTTCTCTTTTCTATGAAAGCTCCTTTTTTACTCTACTCATCAATAGAGATGGGTAGATTTTGACAGTTCATTGCGGCGATTTAATTATTCAGACAATAAAGACGTTGACAGCTAAATTTTCTATTGCCTGAACGTAGTCTGCATTGACCTTCTTGTTGGTTGACATAATAATTTTTTTTTGGAAAAATTTGAAGTATGTCAAATTTTGAGGAAGAGACATTCTCTCACTTTTTAAACGTCAAATGACTAAACACTACCAACTTTTTCAAAAAATCATAATCAAACCAATAAAATATTGAGGATTGACACTTATGAATTTTTTTTTAATATTTACGCGTAATTTTATTACGCCATTTTTTTTAAAGTCCATAAAGAATTGGACGAAACATGACATCGGAACAAAGTAATTTACA
This sequence comes from Epistrophe eligans, assembly GCA_951394125.1. Lineage (NCBI taxonomy): Eukaryota > Metazoa > Arthropoda > Insecta > Diptera > Syrphidae > Epistrophe > Epistrophe eligans. The sequence goes on from OX596030.1 coordinate 29,147,114, forward strand.
CGTAAACACAAAAAAAAAACAACAACTTTATTCCAAATGGCCTTAAGTCCAGATTATTTTCGGGGCATAACTTAAGTCCCGATAAAAATTGTATTACCGGCACTAATTATCATTTTTCTATCGATACTTTGTATGGAAACGTCAAATTATCTGAGTCATCAAATGGGACAATTTTTTTTATGAAAACAAAATGGCGGTCATTGTCATGGAATTTAGTTTGTTTTCCTATAAATGACTTGAAATTGAGTTCTCTGTTTTTATTTAATTTTATTTCATTAAGAAGAATAATTTTCTATATGAGTTTTTTTTTTAACGTGGTATGGCTGATTAGCTTTTGTTTTGCATGCTTGCCACAAAGCTGAAAGGCTGGTGATGGCATTTTGTAACAGTAATGGGATTGTTTGCTTTGATGACTTTGGTAAGTCTCGATGTTGTTTTTTTTTTACCCAACTCCATATGGAGTTGCAAAAAACACGACCAAAAAAACAATTTAATTTAATTTAACATTTAATTATAAAACTTAAATATATTTTGGCGCCAAAAAGCACTACAATATTCAGTGAAGTCATTTATTTGTAAACACAAACATTTTTTTTTTAAGAAAAAAGTGTGAGTGTTGACACTCACGGTTAAGATGTGTAAACATGAAATTATATTCAAGTGCTGGTTTTACATTACAGAACGCAGCGAGTTCGAACTGTAAACCAAATTTCAACCCAAACTCATCTCGACCTTACGTTTGAGCTTGAGCTACGAAGGAACGTACCTAACATACATCAACGTATCGTAACGTGTAACAGCACAACGTAATGTCCTACATAGATGCATAGATGTTTACACATTAAAAGCTTTTGTAAAACGAAAGATAAATTTTATGGAAATGAGTTGATTAATTTAAAGATTTGATAAAATAAAAAAAATACTAGGAGAATATACATAAGTTAACAGCTTCTTTTGAATGTTGTTTGTTATTTTAATTTAAACTGACATTTTTTGACAGAAAGCAAACCTGCGCCACCGGTCAACGTATTAAGATCTGTTTAAGTTGTGTGATTTTCGTTGTTTTATGCAATGACTCGGTCAAAGTTGACAAACATTTTCCACATGAATTTTTTAGTGACTTCAAAGAATCATGCCGGATTCACAATGCGACGAGAAAGCGAGACGTCGACCTGACAAGATCTACTCATTGTTTTCCTCTCTTCATGACGAACTTAAAACAATGAAATAAAAGATAAAGAAGCAATTCTCATCGTAACGCCACGTCTTTTTTTTCAATTTTTCTAACTTTTAGCGCGACGTGACGACGAGAAATGATTTATGATGTATTATTTCGTTTATTTAAATTCGTGATTAAGGGAGAACATCTACGAAGAGATCTCTTCACGTCGGCCGCAACATCTCGTTGTCTGTACGCACTGTGAATCAGGCATCAACCCGTTAACAAATTCTCATTGACCATCTAATCGTAACTTAACTCATAAAATTTTGACAGTTTGCGTTAGTTCTTGTACAAAAAATAAATGATTGGATATTTATATAAAAACTCCATTTTGTTTCTGTGATGGTATCGCTAATCCCCGTTATCGTTTTTTTAAAGCTATTGTCCCTATGTAAGATTGCAAAAAAAAATCACTCCAAATATAGTTTTAATTTCCAAAAGAATATTTTATTTAATCTGTTTATTGCCTTTATTTGGGACTTTTAGCGAAATAAAATATTTTATATTTAAAATAGTTATTGAATTTTAAAATATTTTTTTATTCTAAGTGAACAATTATCGTATCGGTTTTTGGAAAAATTATTTTTCACCAAGTATACCTACACCATGTCTCTACTAGTACACAGCGAATATTTTTAGTAAAAAACTATAAGGCAATTTTAATGAAAAATAAGTTCTTCAAAAACATGTATGCGAGATATATATTTGGCTGCTGCATAATAGTTAAGAAAAATCTTATTTTGTTCGATAACGGCCTTAGTGTGAATGCTTTTAAACAAAAAATCTTTTCTTTTTCAATTTATTTTGACAACTTAATACTTATTTTAAAAACGCGTTAGTATTGTTTTTAATTTAGTATTAATTAGTTAATGCCTAAAAATGGCAAACCTAGCAATATTGTTCTTTTTATTTAAAAAAAAAAAATAATAGAAACAAAAGAACTCATTTTATTCGCGTTCTTCGAATTTTATAAATATGTACGTAATATTGTATATTTGACAGCATTCCAAATTCTTCGTGGTTGTTTTTGCAGAAATAAAAATGTATAGCTTTAAAAAAATTTAAAAAATATGCATAATATATAAAATTATTTTATAAATATGTATATCTGTTGAAAATAAGAAAAATTCTTGAAATATTTAGGGTGATTTCGGGTAAAACCGGTAATTTTACGAAAAAGAATAAAAAATCATAAATTAAATAATACTTCCAGTATTCATTAAATATATATAAAAAAAATGCTTACGAAATGCATATATTGTTTTTAAATATTGAGCTGATTAAAGTTATAAAGATTTTTATTAAAAATAAATAAATATACATAATTAGAAAAAAATAATTTAAAAAAGCAAAACAAATTATTGAATTTTTGCTGTCAATTCAACAAAATCTCAATTTAAAATTTATGGAGACATATACATATTATGTAGTTCTTGAAAAATAAAAGTGATCACTAAAACATATTTCCAACTGACCGGTATAAGCTAATTTTACCTTAAATATAATATTTTAATTTGTTTTTTTTTTTTTTTTTTTTTTATTAAATTCACTAATGGACTTAGATACTCATTCCTTAAATTTATTTATTTAAATTAGTGAAAAATAATATGTTTTTTCCAAAGAATGCAAAACAATAATTTTGTTTTTGTATGAATCACAAAATTTCATTCACAAAAATTATAGAAATATTTTTGAAATTTCTGACACAAAAAATAATTCAAATATTATTATTTCTTTATTTGTTTTATTTTATAAATAAAATATTTCAGAAAAGCCTATCATACCAATGTACTCATATAACAAATCACAATTACATGAAGGTAATGATGGTAATGATGGTAAACAATATATAAATACAAATTTTAAAAATTGCATTTCATTGGCCAATAGAGAATTTCCTAAGAATTCTAGGTATTTATGAACAATTTTAAATTTCCTTAACAATTTTTATAAATATATGTACATATGTACATTGAAAATGATTAATTTCGATTGAGTGTAATTATGGAGTATTTATTTATTTTTGTATTTATTTGTCCCCTAACATCTAATAAAAACATGACACATTATGTGTTGATATATTTATGTAGTATGTACATACCTACATGTCCCACTGTACCTACATAAAAAAAAAATGTGGCGTGTGTGCCAAATTCCTTTGCTAATTCTAAGAATTGAATTTTATATATCCAATTCGAAAACATTCTCCTACATGATGATTTGTTTGCCAAAAGAATATATATTTGTAATTATTATTTTCATTGAGATTTTCGCTTTCTTTGAAAAGATTTTTAGTTCAGTTACCTCAAATAAAATAGGTATAGATGCCTATACATCACTTACATATAAATATAGATTTTACTTGTATCTTATTTACAAATAAATATTTGTGACAAATAGATAACAAAATACATACAAACATAATATATGTAGATACAATTGCGTATATCTACAAAATGAGTATAAACACCCAAAATGGGGATTTCCTGTTTAAAATTAGTTCACATATTATATCGAAATATTAAAATATACATACATCCCCATAATAAAAACACACAATCATTTACCAAATTATTTTATAAAAATCTACTTTATTGTTTCAAATACATATAATTTAAAATATTAAGATAAAATTAAAATTTTAAGTACAGTCCTTAAATCAAAGAAATCCATTTATTCTTACTTGCGATATATGTATATGTATGTACATACATAGGTACTATAATATGACAAATTATGCATTCGTAAAAAAATCGAACTCGGGATTTTGATCAAAGTTGACATTACGATGATAGTGAAGTCAATAAAAGTGGGTCTCGCAATTCTGTCTGTCCTTTTGGCTTAACCTAAACGGGTGGATCGATTTTCTTTAAACTTGGTACCTAGCGTTTTTTGGGCATTCCCCCCACACGTTTTTTTTCATTTTTTTTTTTGAGACCAAAAAACAGTACATGCCGTACAAATTTTTTTAGCCAATCTTATTTTTCTCAAAAACTTGCCCACAACTTAAAGAAAAAAAAATATTTATGTTTTGTATAAAAATGCTACCGAAAAAATTTTCGAAAAAATAGTTTTAAATGGTACCTCCCATTGGACCATTTTTTTTAATTTTCGATTTTCTCAAAAACGGTTCAACTGATTTTGATCAATTTTTTTTATAGGAAATGTTTACAATAATTTTAAAAAATATAGTGTAAAAAAAATTTTCAAAAAATTTTGGTTTGGATTTTTAAAAAAAGTTAAATTTTTTTTTGTTGAGAACTTAATAATTCGAAAACGACTTTGTCTTAGTACCTAGCAGTTTGTTGACATTATCTAGCAGATTTTAAATACATTTTTTTATTGAAACCAAAAATAATGGTAACTCCCATACAAATGTTTAAAAACAGGTATTCAAATTCTCATTTTTCTCAAAAACATCTCTTACGATTTTGATTAAAATTTTTGTATGAACTGTTTATCAGAACGATCTACCACATTATTGGGAAAAAAATTATATATCGTTTCGAAATGGTACCTCTCATAGAAGCATTTTTTGGGTTTTCGACTATCTCATTATCCCTTAAACCAATTTTAATGAAATTTTATATACAAAAGCTACCTAAAAGTTTAAATTATATTGCATATAAAAATTTTCTAAAAATCAAATTTTGGATTTTTAAAAAAAATTTCAAAATAATTTTTTGAAAATTCGATATTTCGAAAATGGGTGGTGATTTTTTTTAAATTAATTTTTAAACTCCGCATAAATAAGTACTAAAAATTAGAGTACCCATTTTTTCCCCTGTATTTACATTGTTGTTTTTGTAATTTCAACTTGTGTCGATGAATAGAAATTGCAATAACAATTTATGTGGTGGTGAATTCAAGTTTTTGCACTAGTGTGCGTTAAAAAATGGACACTAGTGCAAAAATATGAATTCACCACCATCCGACATTTTGTTTAGCTTGTTGGCAAACCAGAATGACAGCCGACCCATTTCCAATCTTTATAATTCATAATCTCTGCTATAGAAACAATGAATTAACCTATCTCCAATTATTAGATATTAGTAAAGCCGAAAAAAAACTTTTAATTACAATTACAATTCTTTCTTTGAATTTATAAATAACTAGCTGGTCCACACAGCTTTGCACTTAATTTTTCGTCAATTTTGTATTTTCAACAGTGAAAATCAATTTGATTTTCAATTAATTAATTTTTAATTTACAATTAATTTTTCCGACTCTTCCAGTCAAAATTTTCAATTTTCGGCTCCGTTTTGTTTTTTTCCTTATTCAGTATGAGTTCAAGAGAAATAAATTTCCATGCAATTCGGATGATGGTCAGCTGAGTTATGCGCGTACAAACAATTTATTTTTATAATATATGTACACACCTATTTAGATTCAAGTTATTATCAAATATTTAAATTTGTACATTTTACTTTATAAATAAATTATATAAATTTGTGTAACTATATACATATATATTTTTTAAATAATGTCTTTTCCTTCTTTCAGATGATAATCAGCATTCGGAAATTCAATTGAGTGACGTCAGTAAGTATACACAGCTGTTAATATGTTTTTAAAATCATAATATTTTCTTGGAATATAACATTTTTAGTGATGATAACGTAGGTACTCGCAATAAAGACTGCAAAGCATATTTGTATAAATATACCATCATTATACTTATGAACAATGAAGGTAGAAGATTATGAATGAAAAACTTGAATTGTTTTGTATAATTACCTGAAACACACTCAAGGGGCTATGAATACCCTTAACATAATTGACGCAGTGCGAGCAATTTGGAACATAGAAACGAATTAAATACTTGAATAAGATCCTATATCTAGTGTTATATTCATGATCCATTCATGAAGTTCTAATTTTCATGAATAAAAAGATCCACTGTTTTTGATTAAAATTTTTTTTATCAATGAAACCCAAATTTTAGTAAAACCATAGCTTTATTGCGAGAGAAATATTGATGGGTTAATAGTTAATTTCACAATTTGGATCGTTGAATTGCTTGACAGTTATGTGTCATAACTGAAACCACTTATAGTGAGATTCATTCAAATTTTAAAGAATTGCTCTTTTCAATTAAACTTTTTTCAGTAGTTTGACATGCCTGTCATTTACTTTTTGACTTTTATAATTGAAAGAAGTAAACATTAAAACATTTCAGGTTGAATTTACATTACATTTATAATTTTTGTTTTGTTAAATATTATTTATTTATTTAGGTATAGAAAGAAATTAAAAAAATTTAAAACCAAATTATAAACTTCCTCCATAATTATTTTTTTTGTTTTAATTTAACACTACCCGACACAAGTTCACAACAAACAACAAAATATTTTGTATTTGAAGTTTGACAGAAAAAGGGGTGTAGTGTGTATTGAGATCGAATCTCTCACGCAATGAGAGATTACTTCTTTCGTGTTGAGAATTGACCTAGAATTGATCTTTTTCTTGCAATGAAATTTTTTCACAGAAAGAGCAAATATTTTTGTGAATGAAACCCGCTATTAGCTAGTTAACGTTTCTGAGATCTCACTGAGCAAACTTCTGTCAGCTTCACTGAGGAGAAGGAGAAACCTGAACAAGATTTCTCCGCTAGATGTCAAAAGCACTCTCCATATCTTTTTTATAAATTATTCAACTGTGACAAAAAATAATTAAGCAAGCAAATCCAAAAAAATATCAGTCTCGCCTTTTTGACAGTAAAAGTGAGGAATCTCACTTAGGAATTCAGATTTCAGAGATTGCTGAGATGTCAGTGAGTCTGAGAAACCTGAACCAGAAATTATGAATTATAAAGATAGGAATCTTTCGTACGTTCCACCCTCCAAAACCCATTTGTTTACATTGTTGTTTTTGTAATTTCATCTCGTGTCGATGAATAGATGTGAATTGCAACAACAATTTATGCGGTGGTGAATTCATATTTTTGCACTAGTGTGCGAATTCACCACCGTGTTTAGCTTGTAGGTAAACCAGAATGACAGCCGAGCTTTCTAATCTTTATAATTCATAATCTCTGACCTGAACTGGCTAATTGTGTGCGGAAAAATAAAAATGACATTTGAGTTTTATTTGTGTTTGTTTTTGTTTAATATTTTCTTTATGATTTGTTTCTGCAATTGGTTGCGTTTTCACAAGCATTTTCTTTCTTGTTTACAGACAAGTTTCGTTTCGCATCAGCAGCGTACTATGCTTAACTTTTTCCTATGTTTTAAGCTTGAAATTTTCAAAAATTTCGATTATAAAACTAAAAAACAATACAGTATGATTTCTTGCAATCATTTGCGGTCATTCACAGTTAAACTCAACTTACATTGTGTTCTATTTTTTGCTACTACATATATACATAATATGTGTCTAATCGTGCGGCTGAAACCACATGTGCGAGTGCGTTCATTCAACAATCTACTACCTACTTTCTCATCCTATATCGGAATGCATCTTATAATTTATTAATAGTCATTTATTTTCAAACTAAATAATATCCATTTTTATTTTCCTTGCAAACTGTTCAGCAATAATAAATCTTTGAATTCATATACATACGTAAATTCAAAGCCGTAAATGCTTACCTATTATTTCTTGTTAATTTATTTTATAAAAATGAATTTATAATCTCAATTATACGATCACAGTTTATATAGATTTCCAGGAATTACTATATATTACAACTCAGCAGCATTTAATAATAATATGTAGTTGATTAACAGCAAGTGACCTTTGATACTTATTTTATTGCATCACATTACTTTGAAAATTTAACTTGTAGACTTTTTTTTTTAAATTATTATTTATGCATTCTGTTTTTATTTATCAAGAAATATTTTTGAAATACATATAACCTGCATTTAGCGATAGCATATAACACTACTTTACAAGGTTTTTTACCCACAGATGAAAATAGTGTGGATCGGTAGAGTAATGAACCCTAAGTTAGATACTGTAGTGGGAAAAAAATTAGGACGTCAAGTTTTTTCTTAAATTTAGTATATTTATTTTCAGCAATTTTGTATACGTGACTTACAAAAAACATCAAAAATGATTCAGATTGCTCCTTCTTTTACACTGATTAGCGTCAGTTTCTCTTAATAGAGACCAGCAGTAATCAGCTAACATATTTTCATCCCAAAAACCTTGGTACCTCTCTTCGTAAGTCTTCAAGTCTTGATGGAAACGTTCACCATGTTCATCACTTACGCTTCCTAGGTGATCAGGAAAAAAATCCAGGTATGAATGTAAGAAATGAACTTTTAATGATATGTTCACCCCCATTCTGTGGTAATTCCTCAATAAATTGGAAACAATTGCTTTGAAATCATCTGACTTATTTTTGCCCAAGAAATTTTTCACTACCGCTTTAAATGAATACCATGCATCTCTTTCGACACTGAATAGGTGATCATCAAATATTTCATTATTTAATATCTTTCTAATTTGGGGCCCAACAAAGATTCCTTCTTTGATTTTGGCATCAGAAAAGGAAAAATTAAAGATTTTTGTTAACGAGATTTGAAAATATTGAAAATAGGCTCGTTTTACGGCTTTAGTGATTGATCTCTTCTTCTTTGACACAATAATTTGACCGCAAACATAACAAAAGTTATTTGGACCTAATTTACACTGTCTTGAGGACATTTTAAAATAAATTTTAATATTTATATAATAGATTAACACAACAATAGCGAATAATAGTCCACGCACTATTAAAAAGATGGCCTCATAACTTAACGAAGGTATATTAAAAAAACTTGACGTGATAAAAATATAATACATTTATTTTTGTAGTAAGGGGGTAAGTAGAAAACAGTTACAGTATGAATTATCTTTGGGTAAAAGAACTTTTTTTTTTTTGTAAACTAGTGTAATTAGTGCTAATACTGAATGTAATTTCAAATGCTAGTATACATATAGTATGCTCTCCAGCTTACAGATGGCGCATTTCGCAGGGATTACTCCTTATTGCGTCAAATTGAATGGGGTCATTCTCTTTATTTTCGTTGCCATATTCGCTCTTTTAGATGAAGAATGCAATATTATACATTTAGTTAAAAATAACCCAAAACCACAGTACACATATTAAAGGTAATATCTTACACAGTATACAAATCTAACGTAATATATTGTGCAGGTTGTTAAAGTTGAAAATGTCAAAAAAATTAAAATTGCTGTTCAAGTGCCCACAAGAACTCAACACGCATCATTAGAAACAACAACAAAATATTAAAATACGACAAGTAAAGAGGCAATAGATATACCATTTTCCCACCATAATACCTCGATTTTGACAGATGCTCAGAACTGAACAAAAATGAAACCGCTAATGATATTACATTTAATATATGTGTGCAATGAATATCATTAGCGTTTTTATTTATGTATTTTGTTATCGTTCCTAATGATGCGGCTAGTAGTTCACCGAGCAAGCCCCGATGGAGGTCTGAGCTAAAAAAGAAATGCAAGTTGAGAGCTCAGAGCGCTTCAAGTTAAAAAAAACACAATTCTTTTTTTTTGACAGCTCAGTCCCGCGCTTGGAGCTAAAAGTGAAAAACGCCTATTGACGTTGCTCTAATCCCGGACTCAATCCGGACCCGATCGAGCTCTGAGCTAAAATATAAATGCAAGTTGGGAGCTGAGAGCGCTTCGAGTTAAAAAAGTAACACAGTTAATTTTTTTGACAGCTCAGTGCCGCGCTCGGAGCTAAAACAGAAACACGTCTATGAACGTTTGCTGTGATGCCGGACTCAATCTTCCCAATCTAAACAGCAGCTTCAAAGAGATTGAAATAACCCTAGGTTTGATAATTTAATCAGGGATTAACTTAAGCGTGGAGAAAAACTGTATTATCGACGTTATATATTTACCGTTTTTCGGTAGTAAATATCTATGGAAACTCCATTTTTTCTGTGATAGCATCGCTATTCCCAATTTCTTTTTTTTTTTTCAACCAATTCCCTCCTGGATTAAATTATCAAACAGGGGATTAGTTGTTGTTGCTTGGTTGGCCTTGGTTTTTTTTTTTCATCCAATAACTTCCGGGATTGAGAATCTATGACGAAATCACTACATCCGTTAAATTTTCAACGAGTTTGCACACATTTTCAAAATTTGCTGTCAAACCCATGAGAAAAAAAACTTAGTCTTGCATAGATACTATTTTAAATATTTGTCTTTATTCCCGTACCGTAAGAAAGTACTCATTAATAGGTTAACTGAATTTGTCCAAATTTTGTACCTACTATAATTTTTCAAAAAAAAAAAAAAAAAAAACAACAAAAACAAAATTATTTTGCTTATGACTGTCTAAGGTCAAGTTTCACTTACCAGAATAAGTGCAACTTAAGATTTGCATTTCGGCACTTTCAGCCGAATTTTGACGTCTGAGTAAGTGACACTTTAAGTTTCCCATAGGAGAGATTTAAGTGTCAAGTGTTAGTTTGCACTGTGAAATTGTTCTTAATTCTTTCACATTGGCCACTTAAGTGCCACTTACTACAACTGTGAAACTGGGCCTAAGCACACCAAAAACGATATTGCCAACTAAGTCGGTTATTGAATATAATCAACCTACATAATATGTGTTATTTGATCAATTTGACTGAGGACGATTAAATTGACGAAAAAACAAAAGGTTTTGAATTTGTTCAATTAGATTTACAAGTCTATCAATTAATTGAACTGTACCTATGTAGGCAAGTCAATTGATTTACTGTCAAACCAAACCCATTTTAACTCGATGCTAGATTTACAAGGGGTTTGATATATAGTCCAACCTCACTGGAAACCTGATTCACCTCAGTTTATATTCTTCATTCATTCTTTCTACCAAACACTATTTTTTATTTGTACTCCTTCAAATCATCTTCTAAAAACTCTACAATTTAATTATTTATGCTAATATTTTGCATTTTTTGAATTCATCTTTTAAACAAATAAATAAATAGGAACTGTGCAATTTCTTAAGACTACAAATGTTTTTGACAGTTTAAGTAGTAATTATTGTTTACAGCTGATTTGACAACCAAATTGAACCGTTTATATGGGCTGATATTTTTTTAAATTTCTCTTTTTATAAAATATATAAATCTAAAACAGTACATAACTTAATAATAATACTTAATGAATTATAAGAGGGAGAAAGAAAGGTATGGTACATGCGGTCGAGTCGTGTGCTTGATTTTCTAATGAATGGTATATATGGCACACTTCTTTGAAATTCTGATAATAACTGAGGTTGTAGAAGTGATTTACATACATAGTTATTTTTGTTTTCTTTTAATAATCAACATGATTATGCATGTACATATAAGTAAGAATCATATGACCTTGTGAGCTTAAAGACGTCAGAGAAAGAGAGTGTAAGAGGATGTTGACTGTGATCAGTGTTGCCGAAAGTACTCCCATAGGAGTATTGTACTCCTTTCAACACCTCCGTACTCCTGTACTCCTCCTTTTTCATTCGTACTCCTATTTTTTTTTTTAAAACCTAAAATATCTTACACTTGCAGCAAAGTGTAATGTTAACCTTAATAAATTTAATTCACTTCAAATTTAAATCAAGTTTGGCCGCATTTTAATCTTCCAAACTGTCGTCAAAAAGGGAATTTCCCTCTTTCTTGTTTGTTTTTGTTTTTCGTTGGCGTAGACGTCTACGTTCAATTTACATCTGTCAGTGCGGTATTTATTTTATGGTTACTTCATTACCTGAAATTTTGGTTTGGTGGTTGTTTTTTTTTTTAGCTCCGTAAATTTGTATGTATTGTTCAATAAAATGAAAAGGTTTGTTAATTAATGTTTGAAATATTGTAATTCCTGTTAGAAAAATTCAAAGTAAACTTTTATTGTATAGATATTTAGTGAAATTGTATTCCTTAGAGCAGGTAAAGGCAAACAAAAAAGCAAATATAACTATGCATTACGCTATCTGCCACAAGACAGATTTTGTGTGATAGAAAAGATATTTACTTATTTTTGTTCTTAGAATTGAACTGAGAACTGATTTTTTTTCTTGATGATTTTTTTTTAAATAAAGTTTGAAGACTAAAAAATGTCTGTACTACTATTTTTTTCAAAATACTCCTCTTTTTTGGCTTCAGTACTACTATTTCTTCCCGGCAACACTGACTGTGATGCTATAAGTTAAGTAAATTATATTGGTTTCTATACAGTCAGCCAGAAGTTGCCCTTTGGTGGTGTTTTGTAAAATATTATTGTTAGTCTTCAAAGTCCATTCAATCAAAATTGGCATAAGGTCCCAAAAGTGCCGTGACAAAAAACCAATTGAAATATTTGTATTTGGTCGTATTCCTCTTTGTTAAAGTGAACAAAAATCAAATTATATGTGTATTTGGTCTGAATGCCGAATTTAAAAAACTTGGCCTTATTTGACACTGGGAAAGTTAAATTTTTATGAATTTGTGTCAATACAGTAGAAATCCGCGCCACCGCTCGAGTGCTTTCTTTTCATACAAAAGGTGTGTTTTTATCCAATCCCATAAGAGAAAAAACACATCGGCGATTAGCGACACCATCGCCGACAAAAATTTGATATTTCCATACAAACTTTTGATAATTAAAAAGATAATTGGCCCCGGTACCACAGTTTTCTCCCGGTTAAAGAAGTAAGCCCCAAAAATTCTCTGGGTTTAGTTAAGCCCTCAGCGTAGATATCTATTAGGCCGCAGCCACACCTATCTCGTCATCTCGTGTGGTGAGTTGTGGAGTGATGTGTTGTGTTGTGTCGCTGAATGTGCACAATAATCAGTTATTTACTTATTTTCTTCTCCGAACACTCTCTTATCTTTCCCACTGAAAAAATATGTCTCCGACCCAGCGTGGTATGGCGCAATCGGTAAAATTTTGATTCTGACCCAACACATCACATCACATCACACGAGATAAATATGGCTCTACGCATATTAAATACATTGAAGCGACACACGACACACGACTCCACAACACGAACACACCACACGAAATAAGTGTGAACCGGCTTTACTACTTTTTGTTTTAATTATAACATGTAAATTGTTTAGCACCAACTTAATTTTTGTATACAATTTCCTAGAAGACAAGAGCAAAAACACACCTAGAAATTGCTTTCTTATTCGAATATCGATCTAATAGGTACATACAAACAATTTATTTCTTTTTTTGAAAACTATTAATCGGACTAATTTTTTTACTATTAGACGTATTTTTTACAAATTCGAATAAAATTGTTTAAAAAACAACATCAGTGTTAAGCAATTTACACTTGAATACAACAACAACTTAAGTCCAGTCCAGGACACAACTAACTACAACTCACTACATTTGTTACATTTGCTACGTAGTTAAATGCAGTTTTAAATTTCAAATGATCTGTCAGCTGTCACTTTGAAGTTTGAATTTTGAGTGGAAATGTTCAGTTTTTTTTCTATTGAAATTCTATTATTTACTGTATTTACTATATGTGTGTAGCAGAGGTAGCAAAATGTAGTAAATAAGGCGTGTAGTTTATTCAGTTATCTACGCCCAGTAAAAGATATAGAAAACATAGTGTAGTTGATTCGGTCAACCATTCCCTATAAAAACTAAGAATAATTACTCAAAACTTCTAAACATTTTGCTATAGAGAGGTTTATATTCAACGACGTGTTGCCCGACCCGAATCGTTTTGGTAGCGTTCACATTTAACGACAGTCGTTGTTACGACTTGAAGTTTAATTTTTAAAGAGTGAACATAGCGCGATTTTAATTATTTGCACCAATACCAGCGCATTAATTTCATTTGTTTCCACTCTCATTTACATTTTATTATTTTAATCGGACAAAAAAAAAACTAGAAAGAAGATGTAAAATTAATTTTTCGCAAATTATCAAAAAAATTTAACTACAGAGCTAGCTAGATTGACAGTAATTCGAATGGTGTTCACATTACAAAAATGTAACGACACGACAAGTGTTGATGAACATATCGTTGAATTTGAACGCCCCTTATCATAGTTTGTATGGAAACTTTAAAATATCTAACCCATCGAATGAAACAATTTTTGTATAAAAACAAAATAGGCGTGTTCAGGTAAATGAGATCTCAGCAATCTCAGTTATATGAACAAGATTCCTCAGCTAAATTTCTCAGTTTTTCTGTCAAAACTCTAAGGAAAAAAATCTTGGATTCGCTTCCTAACCTCTTGAGTGAGAAAAATCTCTGAGATCTCCTTTTTCTGAACGCACCAAATGGACGATTATTGTCATGGAATTCAGTTCGATTTCATATTAGTGACTTGAAATTAAGGGTACTTATTCAATGGCATAAAGTTGTTGTAAACCTGTCAAATTTGTATAAATAGCCTGATGTTAAGGTTTTAGCATTATAATACTTAACAGTTTTCTAACTTTAAAGTTCCTTACTATAAAACATTTACAATATTTTTTAGGTAGTATCATACTACATAAATCTATTTTTTAAATAAATTACCAGTCGAACACGCCTAAAATAGTGACAGTTCATGGAAAAAAGAATTCAAACATATCTACAATTTTCACATTTTTAAGTGTTAAATGACATGAGGACTTAGTATGGTACTAAAAAATAAAATAGACATTTAAGGATTTAAAGTTTAATAAAATGTTAAAAAGCTGACACGTTTTTAACGTTTTTTTTTTTTAAATCCCCAATAAATATTTTCATTTGCTAAAACCTGCAAATCATCAGAACTCCCCAATAATGAATAATCCCTAACATATTAACTGAAATACAACAAAATAAATTTTTTGTTAACAAATAACACCGAGCCTAAATTCGTAGATAATAAAGCGAGGATAATGCTGTAAAATTTTTAAATCTAACGGCAATATTATTGACTCGATTCATTCAGATTAAAACTTAAATCCGGATGTAAATTATTCAAATTCAATGTAAATACATCCAAATTTAAGTTTTAATCTGGATGTACCAAGTTAATAATATGGCGGTAAATGTTTCTTTGTTTCTTTTAAATGATCACTTTTTATATTTGTGATGAAATATTTTGCATTATGTTTAATTTTTTTGATTGAATTCATGTTGATTTGTCTTACAAATTCAAATTATTATGAAGTTAAAATGACATTGCACAACAGTTTGTTTTTATTTCATTAGTTATCCAGAATGCCAGTCAATGCATATTAAGGATAAACCTATTTTTTTTTGCCCAAAAAGAAGATGTGCATTGTGCAAGTCGTGAATCTAGCAATAAAGCAATTTTATTACTTGATTCACTACTTGCTTATCTTCTTTTTGGGATTTTATCTTGAGGATTTTGTCTTAACCTATGGTTTAAGATTGGGGATTTTGGCTTTAGGGATTTTCTTTTTGGGATTATGGCTTTTTGGCAAATACCACTAACCCAAAATATTCAACTTGAAATCTTGTAGCTCTCTAACAAGGTTTCTGAAAATCACTCAAGTCAAAAAATTAAGGCACTAATGTTGGGAAACCTTGTCGCTTTCTATATCTTTTAAGGCACTATAAAAACGGAGAGTCAGGCGCAATTTACAAAATTGCAAACCAAATATATTTTGCCTATTTATACATACATACAAATATGTACATACTTTTTCTCTCGGAAATAAATCGATTAAGAGACTTAGAACAACAATATAATGCAAAGTCCGGCCTGTTACAAATTATTGCGATTGACTTTAAATACTAAATTCTAAGAAATATTTATTTGATTGTTTAGAGCATAAATTAAACTGTTTATGATAAAACGTTACTTTTTTATCACGAAATATACACAAAAAAAATAAAACAATATAAAATTCAAATAATTCTTATTCCGGAAATACCCGTTAGGTGAAATTATTATCATCGAAAAAATTACAGATACATTTAAACAAAAATACATTTTTGAGTCTCTTTTTCCTTTTGCCTTCTTTACTCAAATATTGGCGATTTGGTTAGATTTAAAAACTGTAATTAATTGAACTTTATGTTTCAAGTTCATTTAATTGAATCTCTTATCAATCATAAATAAGGAAGCTTAAATAATAAATATTTAATATTTTTGGGTATTTTTATTATCATAATCTTGTTTTAAGATTTTAATATACAATAATTATAAACAATATTTGAATTTGTTTCTTTCGCCATTCTTTTTTCTTGCAAATAGAACCGGCAAAGTGGCGAAGAGCGTAGAATCTAAATATATATACATAAATAAATGAAAAAAAAAGAAAATCAGAAAAATCTGTGACAATCGCGACTGCGCCATAAGAAAACTTAGAGCATAGTCGCGCTAAATTTATTTATTTTTAAATAAAAACAAACCATACACAATTTTTAGCAACAAAGACGAAAGGCATTCTCTTTTTTTCTCCGCTAACAAGCGTAACGCATCATTTGCGTGATTTTAATATTGGCTGTCGGTTGTTGAAAATTTCTTACTCAAATTTGAAAATTAAATTTTTCTTTAAAAAAGTAATATGTCTTACTTATGTAATTTTTTGTGCAATTAACAATTAACAATTAAAAAAAAATAGAAAAAGAAAACTCGATAATGAGAAATAAAACTATATTAAAATATTTACTGAGTGAAAATTAAGGACTGCTATTAAAGAAAATCAACAACAAAAAAAAGTTCTAATATCATTGACAAAAAGTTATACACCTTTAGAGAAGTTTTTTATAAGCATTTGATTTCTTAAATCAATTTTGTGTAAAGTAAGTACATACATAAAATACGTTATCCGAAACACGTTTTCCAATTTTTTTTTTCTTTCATGCATATGTAAAATGTTTCAGTCCTTGTGCAAAAATAGTTCAAAGCCATTCATATATAAAAGAAAAAATTAAAAATACTTTAATTTTGATTTAGTGCGGTTTTTATAACGATACACATAAATTAAGCTTTTTTTTTCTATTCTGTCTGGAATCTTGAATTTTTATGCGTGGGTATACACTGTGGTATATGTATGTACATCAGCAATAAGCAATATTTAACCTTAAAATAAAAATGTTTTAAGATTTTTTGCCAAGTTAAAAATTCTAAGAAAACATTATTATTAAAAATGTGAGCTATTCTCCGCTAGATGTCGTTTCTAATTTTTTTTTTAGCTATACTTATTTATTTTCTTCTTGGTTATGCTATTTAGTGTAATTTTGTTTTAAATCAGAATTTTATATTACAATTTAATTATTTTTATTGTTGATGTTGTCGTTGTCATTGTCATTGTCATTTACGTTGTTTACGTTTAAGTTTGTTTACCTATGTATGTCTTTTTTTTTTTTAATCTGAAGGTTGTCTGTTTCAAGCTTAAGCCAAAATTTTGTTTTCTTCTAAAAATATTTACAAATAAAATTCCAACGTCATCTTATGAGTTCAAAGGCAAAATTTAAAAAAAATATAACAAATCACATTTTAAAAGGAGATTAAAATGAAACGTTTTTTTTTTAATTAATAGGAGTTTGGCATAATTATGTATATTGAGACAGCTATATATAAAATATATATAGTTACCTATTTCAATATCAGACATGTATATTGTATATTATATATGAATGTATAAACTGTTGTACTATTTAAAATTTAATAAATATAAAAAACATGTTTGTGCGACATAAACATAGAAACATGTAAAAATGGATGAACTTCTTTTTTAAACAGATAAAACAACTCATTACATTTTTTTATCAATTTAGTTTTTAATTCTCATAATAATTTTTTGAATGATTTTACACATGTGTACATTGGGTATGGACTTATCTTATATCTGTTTAAGTTCGCAAAACCATCAACCCAAAAATTGGCAAATGAATCATTATTAGGCAAGTTCAGGAAAATAAAATCTTGAACCCCATTAATCTCAATTATATGAAGAGGAATGCCTCAGCAAAATTTCTCAGTTTTGCTTTTAACAGCAAAATAATTTTAAAATTCGCTTACTCACTTTTTGATGGAACGAAATTTTTGAGATATCATTTTCCTGATCATTCCTATTAGTATTATTAGAAATATTCGTCAGGTGCCTCACTTCAAACGTCTAAATTAATCGAATACGAATATTACTAGTGACTGACCGATGAATGAAAAATATAAAACACTAACAGCCGTATCTATTAGATTTTCTTAAAACGTCTCTTAGATGTTATTTAGTTAAGTGCGCTTAAATATTTAAATTGCCTTTAAATGACGGCACTTAAATTCTTATCTATAATCGGTTTCGCATTGATGATACTTAACTAAACAACGATTTTGTCACGTAACGTAAACGAATCTACAAATTGCATACTTTTAGGCTTTTTTTTTTTGACAGCTTCCAAAAAAAATGTAAACAAAAAATGAGCTCATTACCAAATAAGAGGGAAAGAGAAGCAACTGGATGTATAGTCCAAAACTCCAAAGCAAAAGATAGAAACCCGACTCCATTTTGCTTTATGATGTTTTTTTTTCGTAAATTTCTTTTTTGTATTTATAAATTTTGTTAAATTGTGAACCTTTTGATATTAATATCTAAAAAAAACGCAAACATTTATTTTAAAAGTCAATTTATTTAATTCAATCACAAATACTTTTTACATTGCCCACTTTAATTAAAACAAAAAATTGAAAATTCTAATAGTCGTATTTATTAGATTTTTGTCTACTTAGACACTGTCTAACTATTTTCAAATTGGTGGAAATATGCTTTATTTAATAAAAATAAATATGACATTACTAACGGATAAGACAATCTACTCTTGTGTCTAAGTTTGGCAGCTATAAGACAACAATAAACAAGGTTTTTGAACACATTTTCCAAAGTTGGACAGTTGTCTAAAGTTAGAAAACTTTTACAAATAAGACCATAAATCATTAAACGCGTTGGATGGGGTTTAAGTTAAAAGGCTTTTAAGTAATGTTACTTAAATGATAAAATTGATTATAGATACCGATTTCCCACTTAAGAGCTATTTAGAGGTATTTTATATAATTCTCGCAATTATACATTCAAATATAAAGGCGAACGAATTATTTTAAAATGAACGGACCTAATAAATTGAACCGACCTATAATGTCCATGCAAAACAAAAAATCAATTGGAAAGTTGAAGTGTTCTTTTTATAGTTCATTTTTATTGAAATAATATTTAACAAACAAATGTAGTATTTGAACAAATTATATTAACATTTTTAAAATAGAATTATAATTTGTCAAATCAGCAGGTAATTCCACTTTGTTTAGATACATTATTCGTCAAAATCGGTGGAGTATGAGAGTCGGAAAAGGAATCCAGACTATAGAAATTGAAGCCTCCTATTGCACGTGTACACGTATACCCTTGTCACGCGTGTAATTAAATTATTCGTTTATGATCACGTGTATTTATTTGTATTTATTTTTACGCGCCTAAAATCGTGAGCTCCAATAGAAATAATATATATGATGCTGATTTAAATAACAATCAATACATACCGTGTTGGAAAACCATTGTAAATGTGTAAAGTTGACTTTGTGTACGTCGTAAATGAACTGTCAAAATTTGTATGTAAAATCTTTCCAACAAATCATAAACTTTCCGAGAATTTGTGTCGTAAACATCGTAAATGAAAATTATATTATTAATGATATTATGGTTTTGACTGAATCAGCTGATATGTTTATCACAACATTTACACGGTAGGGGTATTCATGAAACGTCGGTCGTAAAGTTCTCGTAAATGTAAATGTGTTAAACTTCGTTAGCCTGTCAAATGTTCACACAAGTTTAACAGGTTTAGGCAGTTTACAATGACTTTACGCTATTGCAGGAATACCCCCAGCATATTTTATGAGGCGTTCATAAAATGCGTTTTGGAAAACATAACATTTTACGAACGACTTCAAAATGTTTCTGACGTTGCATAATGTGATATGTCAAAACAATGTAATAAAAATATATTTTAATTTTACTTAAATATTAATTCCTAAAGTGTAAAATGAATAAAATTGTATATCAAATGTTTAGCACTTTTGGCGTTACACTTTTATTAACATTACTATGCTGTACTTAAATAATTAACATATTTGAATCTGGCAAACAAAATAAAAGGTTCGTTAATTGCACTGAACGCGCCCCTTATATTACTTTTATTTCACTCTTTCAATGAAATAAAAAAATGCATTCTAGAATGAATACAAAAAAACTACAGAATGATAGTTAATCCGGAATAAATTTTGTTTTAGTTTATTAATTCATTTAAAAATGCCTTTACACAGTAAGAATACAATTCAGATTAATTCATTCATATTCTGGTAAAAAAACGCAAAATGCTTTTAGTCAGCCATATTCTTCTAAACGTTCGCTTGAATTTTTGTATTCTGCTATCCGTCAGAGCAAAACGAATGTTCCAAAAAGCATAAATAAATTGCGATGAAAATAAAATTTTAACAATTAGATTCTTTCAAGTACTTCAAAAATAATTATTTATAAAGATTTGAACTCGAAAGATTGAAGAGTTTTAAGAATAATTTGTGACACAATTAGAGAACAAATCACGTGAATCGAAAAATTCGATTGGACCAGTGAGCAGAATAAGACTGAGTTTAAATATTCCGAATGTACTGAATAAGATACAAATTCCCATTTTGAAGCAAAATTATTTCAACCAATTTAGCAATTGAGCTAAAATTTAACGCGATCTATTTGCCATGCTTAAAACTAAAAAAAGGACAAGCTGCACTCTCATTCACTCAAGATGCATTTCTTCTGCGTGCCAAGGCATTAATGAGCATCACATCATCGTTGAAAACGACCGTACGCTTGTAAAGTTGCGACCACCGACGGAAGATATGAATTTCGTTAGTAATTTTTTATAATTGTCAAACGTAGATCGTTCCGTTCGTAAACTTCATCATGATAAAAATTTTAAACTTGGCTGGCGTTTTAACATTTGACAGATCATAAAAAAAAGTTTGTTGGTATGCGTTTCTATTTAAATACAAAATTATCATGTCGCTATAGATAAACCCTTAAAAATATTGGTTCATATTTAAGAACAAATGTCAAATATAAGTACAGACAAAATATTGAAACCATTATGACCTCTTTTGTTGTTATGAATGTATCAAATCCATTTTATCATCTGTTTCTAATGGACAATAAATATCGTATAACTGCTAAAAATTCATCTAGATTTAATTTTATTTTAAGTACAAAATAATCTTGTTGGCATCCATCCGCAATCAATGAGGTCATTAGAAATAAAAGTCTGCTACTGAGCAAACATTTTATCTATGATACCAAAAGGATTTTTTTTTCTTATTGCACAAAAGATTTCTGACAGATTATTTATTTACTTAAAGAGAAACATTTTGATACACTGTCTGAGATTTTAACACGTAATAATTTGTGACCATTAAGATTTTATGCGTAGGTTTACCGACCGCCTAGACACTCAAAAGTTAAGTTGATTTTGTTAAAAGTGCTGGATTTCGACCCAGACAATGTCATCATCTTCATTTTTGTATAAACATTAATTTTTGATTGGTTAGATCCATGTGATTTAAATGATTTTTGATCTTCAAACTTGGCAAGTTTTTCAAGTTTCTTTTGTTTATAAAATATATGTATATATTATTATAAGTAAAATTCATCAGCTGAATCATAAGGATAACTATAATAAATATAGTGTTATTTTTTATTTAATAAAATTATTTTCTTGTCTGGACTTCGCCTACAATTAAAAATTGATTTCTGATTCATTAGAATATATGTACGTAGATATAATATTGCATTTTGAAATTATTCACTTAAATTATATTGTTTTGGGTTGAATTTTATAGTTTGAAAATAGAATTTTAACGTGCGTTCTCGTTTTATTATAAAAAATATTGCAGTCTCTCTCTTTTTTTTTTAACTGTCATTTTTTGTCAAAACATAAAAACTGTATTACCGGCAAGAATTATCAATTTTCTATCCATAATTTGTATAGAAACGTAAACGAAAATATCTCAGCCATCAAATCAAACAATTTTTTTTATAACAGAAAAAATGCGCTGTCAATATTTTAAAATCGAATTTGCTTTGTCGATCAGTGATTTGAAGTTCTATTTCATTTCTTTTTTTTGTTGCAATCATTATGGGTTTTTTTGTTTATTTTAATGTGGCATGGGTGGTTTTTGTTTTGCTCGTGAAGGCTGTGCTATTTTTTTTTTGCTGTGGTGATTTTGCTAAATCCGTTGTCTAAGTCTATTTCGTTTTTTGTCAAATTCCATCGGGACCTGCAAAAAACTCGCATAACTGCCTAAACACAATAGAATGCTGCAACTGAAACTGGAGTTGCAACAGCTGTGAAAAAAGTGTCTTACGTTCTATCTTTTTTACGTGTCAACAATGCAGCTGTACGCAGCTTTTTGTATATTTTAAAGAAAAAAAATCAATCACGGCCTTATTATTCACTTTTTTGTTTCATATACATATGTACATATTTTTATTTTATTTAATATTTTTTTTTTTCGAGAAACAAATAGCCACAAAAAGCTTCAGTATTTTTTTCCGGCTCTTTTGTTCTCCATGCAAATTAAAACGTCAAAATTGCTTTACCTGAAAAGTTAAAAGTTGGTGAACTCTTGCAGCACCGATTGCAGCTAGGTTTGCAGCTTCGTTGCATTTTGTTCGTAACATTGAATTTATGTGTATTGAATATTTTGAAAGTTATTCCAGCTGCAGTTCCAATTGCAGCTCTGTCGCCATTGTGTTCAGGCAGTAATGCGTAACTATCTCAATAACCGACGACGACAGTTGCACAAACATCGCACTGTCACAGTGTGTGGTATACATACAACTTGGGTACAACCTAAGTCGGTATGAAGACGACGCACGATTGTTTTGCGTATTTCCAAGAACTTCAAAGCATTAAAGAACATACACCATGTATACATACATTTGCTTTATATTTTTTTTCACAACTATGTATACCATCATAGTTTATCAAAAATTTAATTCTAAAAATAAAATAAACATTTTTAAGCGGTTTAAGATATTTTTAAATTTAACGATAAATAAATTGAAGGCTAAAATATAAAAAAAAAAATATTTGCAAAGCTTTTGATTAATTTCTGCAAGCGTCAGAATAAAGGTCGTATATGACGCAGGTAACAGAACATGATATATTGTATCGTTTTTTTTTTATTGAAAATTAATATAATGTTGCTATTATGAAAATAAAATAAGAAATATTAATAGTTACAGCTTCGCAAAATAGAAAGGGTCTTGTTGTTATACTTAAACTTAAATTCTTGTACCTACTTAAATGTATTTAAAAATAAAATGTATGCGTTATAATAATAATTAATAATAGATCATGGTGAGGACTGTGACATATGTATTTTTTATTATCATCGATATACCTATGCTGTTTTCACCTTACCTTTTTTTCTTGTGATTTTAAATTTACCTCTTATTGACCAAACGATTGGACCAGTATTTTATTCCATTTAGAATGGTGCTATAATTAAGAAAAAAAAAAACGATTTTGGAAATTATAATCACTAACATTTTATTAAATAACTAAAATCATTCACTTCACCTTTTTATTTTTGTTTAATATTTTTATGCTAACTCCACATCATTTATGACACTTTGACATTTATAAATGTCAAAAAGGTGTGTTCGCTTAGTTTTCACGAGCAGGTTATGTTTAGTTTAAGGAGTGTTCAGCAAAAATATTAAAGTTAAGAGCTTTAAAATTATTGTTATCATGTTAATATCTTAACATTGAAATTTTAAATTTGAAGCGTTTTTTAATTGAACTAAAAATAAATTCAATAGGATAATAAGTTCACACCTAATTGTTTTCCTCTGTTAATATTCTTAACTTAAGTTTTTTTATCGACAATTTATAAAATATGATTTTAATAACATCCATACACTCTATTCCTGTATGCGTGATCAACGTCGATGTCTCGACCACTTCCAATCTCCCTCTTGTATCTCTTGTATGATGTTTGTCTATTTTGAGCCTAAAACGTCATCTTTCTATCGAAAAGATATACAATATTAAAATCAAAAAAAAAAAAAAAAAAAAAAACAAAACATTTCTACCGTCCGTCCATTGAATGTCTCCTAGCTGCTATATAGGTGGTGTCGGTGTGTTACGCAAAGTGATATTTTTAAACTCGCTCTCTGCGTATACACTTTTTGCCAGGTTGCAATTTCTCTTCTTTTCTTTTATACTTCTCTCACTATCTCTCTCTCTCTCTCTATCTATATTTCTTTGAATAGATTTTTCTCATTCACGTTAAAAAAAAAAAAAATTAAAATTCACAAGTAAAATAAAACATATTAGAAAAACAGCGTTTTCGGATACAAATTTTGAAGAAAAAAAAAACAGCAAAGACCAACACGCAACACACACCGCTTTGTGACAGAACTATACAGTTCTGCGAAATTAAACAAAAAAAAAAAGAGAAAATTTTGTACAACCCCACCTTCAGACCGTTTTTCACACTTTCAGTATCTATTCCTGATTTCTCACGATCACTTTATTCTCCGGGTATTTTGATTTTTTAATATACAAATAAAATCATTAGCAAATCAGAAAAAAAATATAAACCTATTATCTTCATTGGTTTAATCAGATCAGGTGCGAAAAACCAAAGTTTTAATGCCATTTGGGCCACTTTGGAAATTATTTAAATAAACTTTTATCTATTTAAAATTATTTTTAACTTAAATAAAATCTTAAACAAAAGTGTTTATATACTGTTTTTTTTTTGCAGTTGACGTTCTCGAAATGCTAAGAAATATGGAAGCTGTAAACGGAACAATGGGTGGGGCAGGAGTGCAAAATATCGATACCACACAACCTTCAACGTCAACTTTTAATGGCAATGGATTATCACTTCAGCAGCAACAACAGCAGCAACAGCCACCACAACAGCAACAACCCCAACAACCACCTCAACAACAACAACAACAACAGTTAAACGCTAAAAAGATAAGGCGCAACGCTCATGTTATAATTACAGAACAACCAGCTTGGAAAGCGTTACGGTTTCGCTATGAATGTGAAGGACGATCGGCTGGATCGATACCAGGAATTAATAGTACACCGGAAAATAAGACATTTCCCACAATCGAAATTGTTGGTTACAAAGGACGAGCAGTTGTAGTAGTGTCATGTGTAACGAAGGATCAACCATATAGGTGAGTTGTCCAAACAAAATAAAAAAGATGGCGCTATAATGCGTTTTAGAAATTTAGAAATGTCAAAAGTATCAACTATTGCTTTGTTAAGACTGAAAAATTCAAAATTTTTAAATTCAACGCGTTGTCTCTCAAGGTTAAGCCTCTTTTCGAGTATTTTTTTTCTGTGAAGGAGAAGGGTATTATCATTAATAAATTAAGCTACCCATCAGCGTTGTGCTAAAGTGCCCAATTGGGCCATTTGGCCCCAAGATTTTTATTTTGGCCCCGTGCCCCGGGCCATCACGAAATGGCCCCAAAATCGTCAAATTCACAAACTTAAGTAACTAATTTTGAACAGCATAATAAAACATAATTTAAAAATTTTAGAAATCGGTAATTTCAAAGTAATCGATATTTACTATCATCCATATCCTAATTTTGCTGAACACATTCATTGAAAAATATATACATATATAATAACATTTGCTCTTTCGCGATTGATATTTTAAGTTGCATTTGCAGAACGTGTTTTTTCGGCTCTTAATAATATTAAAACGGACAATCGAAAAAGACTCAGCTATGAAGTTATTACTGTACTTATGAGCTTTAAAGGTTTTCTAAAAAATGTTACCTGTGGAAATTTTATTCAACCTACAGAATTAAAAAAAAAAATAGATTAAAATAATTTAAAAATATTTTATGTTATGTTATGTTGTTATGGTCGACTACATTGTGTAAAAGTAGCCATATGTGAAATCATATTTTGTCACTCAAATGATCGAATTTCGATACCAGTTTTATTAAATACGGAAAAAGTAAGTGGCCCCAAAAATTTTAAAATGGCCCCAAAAATGGCCCCAACATTTTTTTTCCCAGGAACAACGCTGCTACCCATTGAAACTAAAATAAAAAGCTGTTGTTAGTGCTCAATTTCAATACTCTAATTACCACCACTATTCGTTTTATAAAAATACATCTAAAATCTCAGTATTTGCTTTTGAAAATGTAAATAAAATGTCAACCTTAACAAAGTGAGGTTTGCAAATAAACGAGAGGAGACATTTCCAGCTGTCATCTTTTTGTATATTTTTTTAAGACAAAAAAAAAAACACGGGATTATTTTTCACTTTTTTATTCCTGATTTCTTTCTCTTAATTAATATATTTCTTCGTGAAACAAATAAGCACAAAAAGTTTCAATATTTTTTTCCGGCTCTATTTTTCTTTATAAAAAATGAAAGGTGAAAAGTACTGTACGTAAAAAGTTAAAAGTTGGTCAACTTTTGCAGCACCCCGTGTACAGCACAGACTGCAGTTGCATTGCGTTGTGATTTTAAGCTATTTTGAAAGCTATTTCAACTCAAAATGCACATATTAAAGGTAATATTAGCGTTTGCATTTTTGTTTACTTCTGGACATCTGTCAAAATCGAGGAAAATGGTGGTGCCCCTTTTCCTGTCTTATTTCAACATTTTATTGTTGTTTCTAATGATGCGGTGAATAGTTTTTGTAGGCACTCGAACAGCCATTTTTCATTTCTGACACTTCCACCTTTGACAACCTGCGCAATATATTTTTAGGCATGTTCAGTACAATGAGATCTCGGAGATCTCAGCAATCTCAGTTATATGAACCAGATTACATTTCGAGTTTAAAAATGTTCCATTTTTTGTTTTTTTTTTAGAATTATTAATTAAAATTGTCAACGTTATTTTAAAAATATTTTGACAAAATTATATTATTTCTTTTTTTTTACAGACCACATCCTCATAATTTAGTTGGTAAAGAAGGCTGTAAGAAAGGAGTATGCACACTGGAAATAAATAGCGAAACTATGAGAGCAGTATTTAGTAATTTAGGAATCCAATGTGTAAAGAAAAGAGACATCGAAGCAGCTTTATTAGCACGTGAAGATATTCGAGTAGATCCTTTCAAAAGTAAGTTTAAGAAAAAAAAAAATAAATAAAAAAAGCTTCAAAAATTAATAGAATTATTGTAAATTTTAGCTGGATTTTCACATAAAAATCAACCAATAGATTTAAATGCAGTCCGATTGTGCTTTCAAGTATTTCTTGAAAGCGATGTGAAAGGTCGCTTTACTGTTCCACTTTTACCTGTTGTTTCTGAACCAATTTACGACAAAAAGGCAATGTCAGATTTGGTTATCTGTCGTCTTTGCAGTTGTTCAAGTACGGTTGAGGGTGGCAAGGAGATAATACTTTTATGTGAAAAAGTTGTTAAAGAGGATATTTCGGTTCGTTTCTTTGAGGAGCAAAATGGCAATCTGGTGTGGGAGGGTTTTGGTGATTTTCAACATACAGATGTACATAAACAAACAGCCATCACTTTTAAAACACCACGCTACAGAACTGTACAGACTAATGAAATAGCTAAGGTAAAGAAACTTTTTAATAAATCTAAATTCTTTCTTTGTCAGTTCGTTTACTGCCACAAACTGTCAACATTTCCAACAATTTTAGTCCAGAATTCTGTCAAAGTTCAAGTTAAAAAATAAAATTGTACTAAATTTGGTTGTTTTGGGAACTAAACGAACAAACCTATTATGTCTGTTTGTTTATTTGCAACTTTTTGCTACTTTTTTTACTTGTCAAACATTCCTATTGGATTTGACAGCAAATTGTGCCAACAGACATATTTTTAATAAAACACTTCGTATAATCTTAAATGTATACATAATATATGTGAAATATTTTAATGGAATATATTTTATATGTTGTTTTAGGTCTTCATTCAACTAAGGCGACCATCGGACGGTGCAGTCAGTGAGGCTCTACCATTTGACTTTCTTCCTTTAGAATCAGGTAGGCGTGCTTTCTGGGCGATCCGTAAAAATTTAAAACGGAAGGCCGATATGGGTGTATTTCAGCAAATTCTTAATGAAGATAAAGAGGCCATATTGGCTGCCAAACAGGCAATTCCCTCATACACGGAGGTGGGTTGTCAAAGTGAAGTTATTAATTTAGATACTCCAACCGAGGAGGATCATACAAAATCTTTTGAAACCGACGATGAAGAATCGGCAAAGCGACGTATGGAAAAAGAAGTTGATAGTATAATTGATGAGAAACTTAAGGAAATGGAGCTTGAGGTACGAGAATCAGAACCAGAACCCGAACTAGAACTAGAACCTGAACCACAACGTTATCAAAGCGTTCAAACTCAAACTCAAGATTCAATGGAAGACGTTGAAGATGAATCATTACAAGAAGACATTTCTGAACCACGGAAATTGTCAGCAAATGACAAAATAACCGATTGGCTTAAGTCAAATGATGAATTTGAACGAACAAATGAAAGTGATTCTCCTCCGATTAATGGCCATGTTACAACTGTAACAACATCAACTATAGTAACTTCGGAAGAAGATAAAACTTTAAATGATTTACTTGATCATTCGGAAGAACTTGAAGAAATTTATAGCGACAATAAACTTAGAATTGAAACATTTAATAACACACTGATAAATGAGCTTGCTAGTTCTTCTGTCGATGGAAGTTTGACAAAAAGTTCTATTTCTAAAATGGAAGTTGAAGAGAGTTTTGATGATGCCGCAACATATACAAGCCTTGAGATGGCATTTAAAAATCCTTTTCCTATGGCTGGTGGTATGTCTGGTATGTCAGGTCTGATGCAATCGCCCCCTGAGCGGGCAGCTAATCATGATCCTGTTGAGATAATTGTAAATTCCCCCACAGCACAGCTTCTTAATATGCCTTCACCTACAGGAAACCGATTAAGTTTTGTTGGTGATGAAAATTGTCCACCACTTCCCCCAAAACGTATACGTAAGCAAGACATACCTACCCATCCTAGTGCTGCTGCTGTTCGAAGCAGTCCAACATCTCCAGCAAGACCTCCGTCACAGATCATTATTATGAAAACTCCGGACCAATCGCCACCAACGAAAAAACTGCCGCCAACTCCAAATAACAGTAATATGTCACGACAGAAAAAGCCCGGTTTCTTTTCAAAGCTTTTCTCAAGGCGAAAGAGTAAGTCCGATCTATCTCAGACTTCATCATCTCCAGGCTCAAAAACAGCTAGTCCAATGGGATCTCGCGAACCCAGTGTAGCTCATTTTTCGCTTAACGACATTAACCGTTCATCAGTTCGCTCTCTTAAATCCATTCAACCATCTAGTATATCGGCATCGAACAGCCCCACTAATGGTGCAAAGAGCGGTCGAACCGTTGGTGGTAAACCGGTTGGTAGAAGTGTGAGTAGTGTGTCTGGTAAAAGACCTCATCTTACAGCCGAGGTAATTCACATCCCACTAAAAGGTGACTCATCGAATAGTCTGCCAATGCATGAAGCCTATTCTGACGCAAGTACTGTGACGTTAAGTAACATGCTTGACAGAAAAACTGTCAGTGCCATGCAACTAGTTGACATTCCGATCAATGATGGCAATATGGAATTAGTTGCCATTGCCGATCGGCAAAGTTTGAAAAACTTATGCGAAGGTCAATACGGTGTAGCCCTTCATCCGGATGTTGATTTGACAGAAGCAGAACATTTTGCTTTATACACGAGTGTTCCACCCAACGCAACAATGAGTGAATTTGACGAAACGTCATGCTATTATGCGCCAGTAGATGCTGGAGAAATTCTCACACCCGAAGAAGTTGCAAAACGACTTACCGAAGCGAATAAAATTAATTGAGCAAAAATCGAAACTCTAGTACATTTAGTTTAAAAAAAAAAAAAAAAAACAATACTAGGAGGATGTTCATTTCTTCCAACCACTGTTAAACTTACAATTTATAAAGGCCACCAGTGTCAAATGCTATTATAACAGAAGAGTTACTGAACACAGGCCAATATTTTTTTTTTAACGAAAATAGTTTGACATTTGTTTCCTGAATTCTGGAACGGAAAAAAAAAACATTCATTTGATAAACAAAACCAAAAGGGATATTGTCAATATTGTGTTCGTTGTTTGTATTAGCACTCACATGTCAATATTGTGAGTTTTTAAAAAAATATTTATTTGTAAAACCCAACAGAAAAGGAATACTTTATCGTTGTTGTGTTATATTTATATGAATGTACTTATGTATATTGTTACCTATAATACATATATCTATTCTTTTTTTGTAAACCATTTTGTATTTGAAATTTATTGTCAATACAAGCAAGCTTGTTGAAAAATGTTTTATATTTAATAAGATTTATTGTACCTTGCAGTCATATCAAGTGAAAATTGAACAAACAAATATAAACTGAAAATTATATGTTTTGTATAGATTTAAGAAATTAATTCCCGATATACGAGTATTTTAGCCAAAATCTTAAATGATAAATTCAAAAAAAAAAAAAAAAAACTTTAACAAAAAAAAAAAAAATTGTCTAACAACTCATTTCTATTTTAGATCCTGCTGAAATTAAACGTAAACGTCAAAAAACAGGGGGAGACCCAATGCAACATTTAAAACGTGTTCAAGAATCACAACAACATGCTCAGCATCCAATTGAACAACATGATGGTAGTAAGTTGTTGCATAACTTTAACTTTCGTCCAACTGTCATCTGTCAAATTGTTTTTTTTTCTAAACAAAGCATTCATTTTAAGCGCCGCCATGGGGTTCAATGCAAGTTAGATATTTGGCTAATTTACTAATTTTTTTTTTAGAATAATAATTTAACTCAAATAAAATTAGTGAATTAGTAAATTTTCTTGATATCTAACAAACGTTGAACCCGTCCATTCATTGTAGTTCTTGACATTTATAGTTGTTGGTTAAATGTCCTATATATAAAAATGGTTGATGTATGTTTGGTACTGAAAAATCTGATCTGGGGTTAAGGTTTCTAATTGCTTAACTTTGTTTTAACTGGTGGTGGTATTCAAAGGTTTATCATTTTTTTGGAAATAGAATTTCTCCTTTTTGCAGATGAAAGTGTTTTAAATGGCAGAAATGTTAAAAATTGGAAAACAAAGGAAAAAACTGTGGCGCTACGATGACTATAGCGCTTGAAGTATTTAAGCAAGATATAATACTTTCAAAGACGATGGCAGTGCTCCAGAGGTAACCAGAATTATAAGCAACTTGTTATTATTGACAGTGATAGTAAATGTATAGGGGTTTTCTTTTCTCTTGGCTTAGGTAAAGTATTTAGTTATTTCTTAATTTTATCTATTGTTGCTACGCAAATATAAGGATTTTAGATGTGTTCAAAGTTCTCACTACTATTTTTGTAAGATAATTTTATTATTTAAGCTGATGACACACCACAATTGCACGATGTTTTTGCTCAAGGTTGTGAATAAATCTGTCAGTAAAATTTGAACAAACCCTGAAAGACGACAGAAACCACAAAATAAGAACTGATTCTTAAATCTGGCTACATTATTATATCACACAATGTATTAGGATGCGTGGTGTGTACTCAGCTCACATACAGTGTTGCCGCATCATGTTATTTAAAAATTGATAAATATTTTGTCAAAAGTATATCAAATCTAGCAACAAAATAGAAATAAAAAATGTAAAGAAGTACAAAACAAAAACATATTATTGTCGTTACGATTCATTCAATTAATATGTACTGTGTATTTATGTTTTGAAAAAAATTACCCTCCTCTTTTGACCAATATGTGGTTTGGCTTAAGAATTTTTTAATTTATCCGTACAGAAAAAAAGGAGTAGATTTCAAAAAAGCGGAGTTGCGGTGTAGTTTTTTTTTATTTTATTGGAGTAAATTTATGATTGGAGTAAGGTCGCTGGTCCACCAGACAATTACTTAATACTTATAAAATACCAAAAATTTAATATGGGAGCTATACCCGTTCTAAATGAGAAAAAATTAGAATTTTTCCAATAAGGAATCACATAAAAAATTAAAAACGCAATGTACCAAATTTGAACAAAAATTTTGTATATCCGATTAAACTCTAGCTCGATAGATAATTTATAGCCGCACATGCCCAACAACGCTATGACGCTAATTACTTTTCTTAAATGAGCAAAAATTTGAATTTTCCCAAGAGGAATCACATAAAAATGCAATGAACCAAAGTTGAAGAAAATATGTATATCCGCTTAAGCTCTAGCTCGATATACAATGGATGTACAGTACAAATTTATGGTCGCACATACCCAATAAAGCTATGACGCAAATTACTTTTCTTAGACTTATCTATCATCGTGCGATATTAAAAATTATTTTTTTTTGTTAATAAAGCAAGTTAAAACGTTATAACTTATAAGTGTCCGTTTTTTTCAGCCAACTTAAAACAATTTTTGAACATGATATCTGAAAAGATTTTTCTCTTGAGTTTTACAGTTTAATTTGTTTATACGATGAGTAGTTGAGATTAGACATTGCACTGCGTAAAGAGCCTTGATAATTTTTAAGTTGAAAGAAAGGAAATAAGCAATTTGTTTACAAAATAGGTCTGTTCGTTAACTTTGTCAGAATTTTTGACGTAAATTTATTTTGATCCTAATAGTTCAATTATTAGCTTTCATAAGCCCTGTTCATATTGTGTAAAATATGTTCCTTATTACGGTAGATTTTGGGTAAGACAAATATATAAGGTGAGAAACCTCTTGAAGTACTATACAAACTTAAAAATCAGACTCATTAATTGACGTTTCATCGACGAAAACTATAATATTGTTTTGACACTAGAAAGTTTCTAATGAAGACGCGATGAGATTCAGAAGATCGTACTCATAAATCTTCGCAATTTAAAAAAGCTTATGTTTTTTTTTGTCAAATCCCCAACAGACCGTTAAAGTGCTGCCATCGTTTGTAAATAAAGTATTTTTATCAAAACATCAGTAGGTAAAGAAAAGAGTTTTGCCTTCAATATTTTTCGCTACATAACTTAAAATTTTGTACTAGAAAATTTCAATGTGAATGACAGATCAAAAACTTATTATAATTAATCTAGTACAAACAAAACAAACAGAACTTTTGAACCACCTTCTTAAACGTAGTAGATTTTATCTTCAGGCATGTTCAGGAAAATGAGATGTCAGGAATCTCAATTACATAAACAGGATTCCTCAGTAAAATTTCTCAGTTTTGCTGTCAAAACTCTGAGGGAAAAAATCTTGGATTCGCTTGCTCACCTTTTGAATGAGAAAAATCTTGGAGAGAGTGAGATCTCATTTTTCTGAACGCGCCAGTTAACGCAAAATAAAATTTCCTTCAAAATTCCAAACAAAACTATTTTGCAACATGTTGATTTTATTTTGGGAAGCATGCCATTTTTTTTTTTTTAAATAATATTGTAGCAATTTCTTTACCATATAAACCATGAATAACATTCACACGTCCAAGAATCACCAATATTATTCGAATGAATACTATACGGCATAGGTACATTCTGTACTCTTTACTCGTAAGTAGTTTATTTTTATTCGTTTCATACATACCTAAAAATTGTTTAAGTTATTTTTAATTAATAATAAATTATTATTTTATATGATGTTTCTTTTCATTTTGTTTGGAAAAATGATGGCGCATACATCTTGTTAGGTATTTAAGTTTGAAACATCAGAATGTTACTCTTGATTTGAAGATTGATACAAACCCGTATTGTTTTTTAATTGAATTGAAAATGTGTTGAGAGGTGCAACGGAACTGCACGACGCGTCCCGGACCGGAGGGAGTTGAAATAAAAAACGCTGCCTGTACTAAGACTGCTTTTAAACACTGCAATTACCCCCTGCAGTTTTTAAGCATGTTGGCGAGGGTCGTATGCGGTAGCCGGGGTAAACAAAGTTGCAGAGGTTGAAATAATTGCAGAGTTATCGCTCTTTCTTCTTTGTGCTTTTTCTTATTGTTTGACTCAAAAGAGAAACCCCGTTAAAAACTGCAGTCGTCTAAAGGCAGTCTAAACAGTTTAAGAGAATGTTCAAGGCTTAATTAAAATCCGCAGAAAAACTGTGTTACCGGCATAAATTACATAATTGTTATCGATATTTTGTATGGAAACTCCATTATTTTTTCGTAATGCGTCGAGCTAATGCCCGATGTTTTTCTACAAAGAATTTATACTACCGACTTAATGTTTGTCCTTGAAATGTTAAACTAAATAAAAGATGCCGCATTTGATGAAAGAGATTTTCACATTAAGAAAAAAATAAAAAAAATAGTCGCACTTTTTTGTGTTGATTCTGCTTTATAGAAGTTTCAACTTAAAAAAAAATCTCGAATAATCTTCATAAATAAACATTAGTGTTTAAATAATTTCCATTTCTCAAGAGCCAATTTTTTTAAATTGATATAACCAAAGAATTGCCTTAGATCAATATTTAGTTATGTTAATAAAATAATTAACAAAAATAAATTAAATTTGTCCATTAAATCCAAAGAATTTATTAAACAATGAAAGACTTTTTATGAAGAACATAATTATACACTTAACATTAAACATGAGATAAAAATAAATAATAATATCTAATAATTAACTTCACTTGAAATTGGGCACACACATAAATATATTTAATATACAAGAATATTTATAAAAAAAAATAATATGAATTATTTAACCTTTTTAATGTAATAAGGTTCACAAAAACTTACTGAACGTGCAATTTAATCAAACTACATACATTTATAGAAAATTACACTAAAAATTAAAATGATTGTTCCTTTGTATGTTCGCTTAAAAAAAAAAGAAGAAAAACACAAAATAAAGAATATTTTAAAATTACTATATATGTATATTGCTCAGTATAAATATTGCAAACTAAAAATATATAAAATTAATAAAATTGTTTCTTTTAAACAAGATAAATACAAAACAAAAGAATTTTATACAAATAATGATAGTTATTAAATTTAGTCGAATTTTGGATATATTGTTAAATTTTGGAATATGTATTTTATTAAAAAAAAAAAAGAATAATATTTATATAAAAACAAATATTGGATGCAAACAAATTAATATATGTATACCCATGTATGTACGTATATATTTGCATTTTTTGAATATAAAAAAGGTTGTATTCAAGTTAATACCAAATTGTTATTTTTAAATTAAGAACCTAAAACCGTAACCATCAGCATAAGAAAATTACAATAACTGAAATAAATGGTATAGATTTAATTTAATAAAAAAAAAAGTTTTTTACTTTAAAACTTGCAAATAAAATTATTTCAGAATCACTTTGAGTGAGAAATGTAAGTTAGGCTTGGTTGTGTTAAGTGTGATTTTATTATTTAGTAATTACTATTTGTTATTTTTATTTATTGCGTATTTTTGTTGTTTTTGTTTTATTGTGTGATTCTGGGCAAAATTTAAACATTATCATTTTTAAAAAAAGCACTTTTTTCATTTTGCATGATACTTTCATTTCAACGCTTAATTAATTTTAATTTTGTATTTTAATTTGATTAACTAATTTTTATTTATTTATCTTATGGGCTTTCAGGAGCACAACAAATGCATTTTCTCAATGTAATGCCAAATCCAGCTATCAAAACTGAACCAAGAGGTAAGAATATTTTCTAATTAAATAATTAAATGAAGCTTTATGAATTACTGAAGTATGAAGTACTTTGAATTTTCAAACGAATTAACAATAATTAAAAACTACATATATTCGTCGTAACCCTAAAGTACCTGCATCCCAGAAATATTTTTTTTTAATCCAGTAAGTACTATTTATTGTTTTAACCAATTTTCTATTTACAAAAAAAAATGTTAAAATCGATCATGTGGTTGCTGAGATAAGCCCGAAGAAACAAACAAACAAAGCAAGACTTCCGCTTTAATAATATAGTTGATGGAAAATATATTTGTACCTTTTTTTTAAAGAGCCACTATCTAATTTCTTCATTTTTGAGAATGCTTAGAACTTTTAAATATTAATTTTTCTATGTTTTCAATGAAAATACAGCATTGTGAAATTAAAAATTATCTTACGTTGAATCCAATCGTGAGAATATTTTTAAAAAAATGGACATTGGACTTTTTAGAATCAATATACAGATAAACAGATAATAGCCTTTATTACTTAGAGTTCAGTAGTTCCATAAAATACCCCCATAAATTATAGGTATATGTACATACAAACAAATAAATTTGAACTTTCTCTTTATATTCGCCCTTATTCCGTAAAGTGGCTTCAACTGTGATACTTAAAACTGTGATTCTTTAAACTGTGATATGTATTTCGAACTGTGATAAACTTGACGAAAGTGACAAAAAAGTTTGTTTATTAAAATCTTTTTCTTACTTCACTGATATAAACATTAATATCTATTGATTCTGACAACATTAATTATCTAATCTAATCTAATCTTGAAGAAAGTTGTGTACCAGTCCTTGATGGTAGTATACCTACCATATCACTTTTCGTTGCATTTGTCTACTTTTTTTTTAACTTCACAATCTCTTCTTGTCTGTTTCCATCTACTTGAAAAGATTCTTTCATAAGATGAAATTAAAAATTATAGTCCTATTATAAAACTATCCGTTATTCCTATCTCTTCGAGGCTAATATTTGTGAATCACTATATTAAATCATTTATTGCTATGAATCAACATGATTTTTCCAAAGCCCGCTCTAGTGTGACCTATTCAATGAAATTGGCAGAGAATATTATTGACTCATTTTAAAATAGAAAACAAGTAGATTGTGTCTTCGCAGACTTTAGTAAGGCTTTTCACAAACTCTTACATCGACTTTTACTATAAAAATTGAGGAAAATGGGATTAAGCATATATATTTGTTTGATAGATTTTATTCGGTACTTTTTAATGGTTGTGAATTACTTAAAGATAAAGGTTAAATTTGGAATACCGCAGGGTAGCCATTTAGGAAGTGTACCTTTCGTTTGTCTGATCTGAAGTAATCAAATTGTTTCATTTATGCGGACGATCTTATACAATCTTCAAAACCATTTCACTACATTTAACATCTCGTTTGAATTTTACAGAATTTAAAAGCTTTCAGCTGTCATAAAGAGTTAGATGACTTTTAGTGACTTTTATGTCGAATTTCTTTCAACAAAAAAATCGAATTCTTTTCTAAACAGAATTTAATTTTTTCTTATAAAATCGAGATCTCTTGCAAAGATTCCAGAAAAATATTCTTTGCTCATGAACAGCAGAATCAGTTGCCGAAAAAGAAAAACATTTCCATTTTTTTAGTCCATCTTTGCATGCATTCATCAAGAAATCGGTTCGGATGTTAGAAGAATATATTGACGATAACAATTATATTATGTATTTTATATTTGTCAAATTAAACGAAACTTATCATTGTTTTTTGCATAGTTCCAAACACTTTGAATAAAACTAATTAAACCTGTTGCTGATTTAACTGCATATTATTTCATTTTTAATGTTTAATTTACAAATATAATTAGAATTCTATTTTATTTCCTTCAATGTAAATCCAATAGGTAAATGCAAGAATTTGACATAATGACTTTTGATAGAAATAGGAGGCTCGAGCCCTTCCCCAAGCGAAATGACATTCTTTGCTAAGATATCCAATAATATCGAAAAATATTTTGTATTATTTTTTCGTTCAAATTTCAGTTTTGTTACATTTAAGCTTAAACAATATTCTCCAATTTTAATTTAAAAAAAACTATCAGTCGTATTATAGATAGATTTTTGTCTATTTAGCCACTGTCTAATAATTTTCAAATTGGTGGAAATATGGGAATATAATATATGAAAATATATGAAATATAAATATCACATTATTCACGGTTAAGACAATCTACTCTTGTGTCTAAGTTAGGCATAAGACAAAAAATAACAAGGTTTTTAAACACATTTTCCAAAATTGAACAGTTGTTTAAATTAAGACAACGTTTATAAATAAGACCATATTTTTATATCTTAATGAAATCACTAATTCATAGACGTAATCTAGTACGTAAAGAAACTCAAAAATAATTTCGCGTTTGTATCCTAATTTAAAAAACTTAATTAAAATTCTGCAGAGCTAGAACGTTCGTTTTCCACTTTGAGACGGTTAAAAACGCGGCTATTGGCCATGACAACTGGCTTAACAAATTAGCTTTTGTCAAATATTCACAAAGAAATCCATGTAATTCCTGAAAATATGGTGAAAAAATTTGCAAAAAAAAAAGAAAAATTGATTTATCATCTCATCAAAATCTGTTGCCTAAATTTTATTATTTCAAACTAAAAATATCAAAAATGTTTAAAAAAAAGATCTCTATTTACAAAGAAAAACATTCATTTCATAACAGAGAGTGTTTTTATATTTTTTTATGTTTTTCCTTTTTTCGTTTTCTTATTGAAATTTTTCTTCTTATTCATATAAGGTGGGTAAAAATAAGAAAGACAGTGACAACTTAAAAAAAATACAATAAAATAAGGATTGAGCCATCCTTTAAAAAAAAAATCCTGCGTACGTTACTGCAGTCATAATATAAAACTTCATTGTGAAACGTATAAACGGACGCAGTTTTTGACGAACTTTCTATGGCCCTAGATTTTGTAATTGACTTGTCTTGCTCTAATAGCAAAATTTTGCTTTTGGGAGATTTCAATCAACCGCATATGGAGTGGGTTTCTTCTGAAGACGAATCCTGTCAAGAAGCTTCTTTAACTTCGTTACAATCTGAGCTTCGTTTATACTTGATAAAATTAGTTCTAATTCTCGATTTAGTATTTTCTTCTGACGCAATAAGTACTCTTGTTCTAGAGTCTAGTTCTGGAATTACTAATTTAGATACATACTTCTTGAATTGAACTTTCCCATTCTCTTCTTTCGTCACTCTTTTTATCATTTAAATGATAATCGTTTTACTCGAATTGCTGCTTCTAGAGCCGTGTCGTTTAACATAAATGCCTTACGGAATCAATTTTCAATTCTTCTATCTGCTGGAAATTAAGGTAAATTTAATTTTAGTCAATAATGATTAATTAAAAATAAATTCATTCAGCAATCAAATAAGCTTTATTTAAATCTCTCTAGCAAATATATTTAGAGGTAAACCAATTTAAAACCAATTTCTTTTTTCTATTTTCTCCACTTTGATAGACACATCACCACCATGCTATATGTTCAGTAATGCATACAGGATGCCAGACCAAACGCCATCTCCGCAGCCAGTGTCTCCACCAAATCCATACAATCACAACACAAGCAACACTCCATCCCCATACCATATGGGTGCATGTGGTGGCAATGGCAATGTCAACATGATGTCACCCAATCATCTCTACTATGGTCCTGCTACCGGAGCAGGAGTTGTTAATGGTTCACCAATTGACTTTGATATCTTCCAACAACAACAACAACAACAGCAGCATCCCGGCACAATGAACCAATATAGTATGTATAGTCCATCCTCCCAACCTTCAGCCCAGCAATGGCAAGGTCCCTCGCACTTTAAACAACCCATGCCGAATAATATCAATAATCTCATCAATTTCAACGTGAATAATCCGCTAACAAAGGCGGCAGTGCCGCCGTCCACTTCAGGCTCATCCGCACAGGTCATCTCAAATAACAATGGCCTACATCCTTCTACGACAGGCTCTTCCAATAACAATGGTGGCCTGCATTGGAATGAACCAACGCCAATATCAATGTCCAACAATAATTTTAAAATCGAACATATGCTGGCTAATACTCAGCACAATCAGCATCATCAACAGCAGCCACCACTGCAAAATCACAATGACGACGCTGGACAGGGAGTGGCTGCTGTAGCAGTTGGAACTTCAGCCTCAACAAATAATGAAGCACCCAGCGTCATTAGCCTTCTCAATATTGATAGTGACCAGTTAATGGAATTTAACTCAGCGGAACTTACGAATTTATCCTTATCGTAACAATAAATGCAATGAATAATTATGGCGTTGAATTAAATTCTATAGAGCTTTGAATATTGATTGCCAAGGATATTAATTTATTCTCGCTTAATAGTACAGTCAAGGTTTTTACATTAGAATAATTTGTAACAAACTGGGCTTTGCATTTTATTGCTCCTCAAAGCATACAACAAAATTAGAGTATTCCTCTCCCCGACATCAGTGCAACCTTCTTATTTTGACACTTCTTTCAATTCCTACTGCTTTAAAATGTGGAACATTTTGTAGTCTTAGGTCAAAGTTCAATCTCTGTTAAGTGCCTAAAAAGATAAAATGCGACAAAGTTTCCAAACATCAGTTTCTTCACTTCACATCACACACACTTTTTCTCTACGGTCTATATGGAATGGAACTAAAAGCGAAAAAATGGGGGTAAGCGCAGAAAAGACAAATAAGCCAAAACTTTGTTTTATATTTTAGACTTTGAGGAACAATAAAACTCAAAGACGAGCTTGTTACAATATATATTGTCATGTATTAATTTCTTGTCTAGATTGACCTGTAATATAAGGAACATTTCGAACTCCACAACATTGTTGGGCTTCTCTTATAGAATTAAGTTAGAGCTACAAAATCAATGATTATAAAATTTAAATTTAAACAACCTTCAAAGTTTATATAAGTGTATAGTTTTAAGAAAAAAGAAATTTTGTAATGATTTTTTTTTTTTTTTGTTTTATTTTTTTATTATTATTTAGTTTTCGTTTAAGTTTTGCAATTAATCACAAAAATAAATCATTAAAAATAAATTAATTAATTATTAAAATAAAAAAAAAATACTTAGGTATAATACAGAATGTTAAAAATGTTTTTGTTTTTATAAATAAGAGTTAAATAATAAAAAAAATTGTTAAACATTCCAAAAGCACATAATAAAATCTTTGTAAAAGTTATTTGGTGTTGAACTCTTCATTTCCTCCTTGGCCACTTTAGGCACCCATAAGGGTATGAAAGTAATTCCGAGCGTTCAACACATGAAAATTTCCATCTGAAAATTCATATTTCTGGATTTTTCAAGCTATTGATTGGTCAGCTAACTGTGTGATATAAAGTTATATGGCTTTTAGATATAACTTGTAATCACAGCTGCCCAATAAGGAGCTGAAAAAAATTTAGAAATCAAAATTTAGGCTGTCAATGTTCTGTATTCTCATGCACGCTTAAAATAATATTGCGGAGAATAACGTCATCGTCGCAAGAAATTTGTATAAATAACCAAAAAATATGTTAAAATCAGACAGTCCCATTTACACACAGACCCATTTATACATACTGTAAGAGAATACAAAATTAGAATTTTACTACCTTCATTATGTACTGTAAATTATAGATTATTTTGACACTGACAACTGTTTCCCGCTCGAAATTCTGACAGAAAATCAGTATCATTCCTCCGTGGAACGATATGAGTAGCTTTAAGCTTGAACAACATCTTGGAATTATTGAAAACTTATTTCCAAAATGAGTGCTGTGTAGCCCAAACAGTGCGTTTTTTAAAAAGAAGTTTTTTGCCTAAATGAA
The DNA here is from genome assembly GCA_951394125.1 of Epistrophe eligans. Classification (NCBI taxonomy): domain Eukaryota; kingdom Metazoa; phylum Arthropoda; class Insecta; order Diptera; family Syrphidae; genus Epistrophe; species Epistrophe eligans. The sequence continues at coordinate 29,188,833 of OX596030.1, forward strand.
GAACCCACCGCGCCTGCCGCGTGTTATCAGCCGTCTTGGCCGCCTCGGAGTTGCGATTTGACTTCTTTGGACTTTTTTTGGAGGGAACCGTGAAGAACCGATGTTATGTCAACAATCCGGAAACGATTCAAGGACATAAGGCGAATATCATTCAAGCGAACCGTGAGCTACAGCCCGAACCATCAACAAGGTCTTGGAAAATGAGCTATTGCGAAGCCAGCCGAGGCGGCCACTTGAACGACGTTTTGTTCCATAATCAATGGACTCTCTGGCTCACATCACCTCCATTTTTACTAGCAATATTATATATGTATATATAGGTATGTATATTGTATATTATATGTGTATATTGGCAGCTTTATATAGCAAGTTATGGAATCGTAAAAAAAATCGAACTCGAGATTTTTATTAAACTTGACATTATGATGATTGCGAAAAGCAAAGTCGGAAAAAAGTGGGTTTGGGCGTTCCCCGACATGTTTCTTTTATTTTTTTAAAAATCAAATTTTTCGACTATCACAACTTAAAAAAAAAAAATTGTAATTTTTTTTGCAAAAAAGCTACCCATTTAAAAAAATTCAGACAAACAACTGATTTTTATACAAAATTTTCAATTTTTTTTTTTTTTTTGAAAACTGAATAATTCGAAAACGACTTGGTCGATTTTTATTAAACTTGGCACACAGCTGATTTTTAACATTTTGTACCAGATTTTCAACAAAAATTATTTTTATAACCAAAAATAACAAAAAATAATAACCTATAATTCCAGCCTTTACAAACTTGGTCACCCAAGTGTTGTTTCATTCAAACCTTTAATATTAATATGATGGTGCGAAAGCTTAGCAGCCTAACTGTAATTATAATAAATACCATACAATTATGGTCTTATTTATAAACGTTGTCTAACTTTAGACAACTGCCCAACTTTGGAAAATGTGTTCAAACACCTTGTTTGTTTTTGTCGTATATCTGCCAAACTTAGACACAAGAGTAGATTGTCATAACCGTGAATAATGTGATATTTATTTTTATTAAATAAAGCATATTTCCACCAATTTGAAAATAGTTAGACAGTGTCTATGTAGACAAAAATCTAATAAATACGACTGTAAGTGTTTAAAAACAAGTAAGGAAAATTTTTCACAAAAATGTCTCCTATGATTTTGATTAAAATATTTGCATAAGCTATAATATCATGTCGTTTTTGATTGGTTTTACTCGGGGATTCTCTCATTCTAAAATCCAATGGAACATGTGTTAACTACTTCTACTCAACTTTTTGCAAATTTTTGCATTGCATAGAGGAATCATCACGTCGGGGTGATACACAAAAAAAAATGTAAATTGGTGAAAAAACGCAAGAAAAGATGTTCATGCATCCGTGCAGCTTCGAGCTTCGATATGGCTGAGGTTAGGCTTGAATGCTCATGCCTGAATTATTTAAAAATATGAATCTTTCGTACGTTTTACCCTCCAAAACCCATTTATCGACATTATTGTATTTGTAATTTCATTTTGTGTCTATGAATAGATGTGAAATCCAACAACCATGGGATATGATCTGTTTTATTATCCAGTTTTGAAAAAATTATTTCATCTCTGGTGAGTGAAAACCGCAAAACTGCGCAACTGACTGTTGGCCAATTGATATGAATGAGTTTGTTTTGAAGTTATGGAATCGAGAACCGAAATTCTCTTCTGACAATCGTCAGTTGACGTCGGTTTACAATGTAATGGTTTTAAAAGAGTTCTTTTTTATTCCGGATGCTCCCGAACTTCCAATGGAAAACAACGTACGATCTACCATATAATTGAAAAAAAAAATATCTATCGTTTAATAACGGTATCTCTCATAGAACCATTTTTTTCAAATATCTCATTATCTGTTTAACTGATTTTGATGAAATTTCTTCCACAATGGTTTTTAGTAAATTAATATAATATTGGATATCAAAATTGTCAAAGAACAAAATTTTGGATTAAAAAAAAATATTAAAAATTATTTTTTTTTAATTCGATATTTCAAAAATGGGTACTTAAATGATTTTTTTTAATTAATTTTTTTTTAACTCCACATTAATAATAATTTTAAATGGAGAATAAGTATTTTTGCCTTAGAGACCAATATAAAAAAAGAATATAATAATAAATATAAATAAAAAAAAAACTGAATATATTCCGGGCCGTTAGATTTTGCTGTTACCCAATGGGACATAAGTCATTGCAATACAGTAGAAGGTGTGTTCCATTGGTACTTCAAAGTGAATGGAACGCTTTTGGCTTCACATGGAATTTCATCAATTTTATAATTTTAAACATAAGTTAAAATACAAATTATAGAGCAATAGAGTTTTTTGCACTGCTCCAATAGTTTTTGTACACAAAAATGTAGCAGTCTGAGAGCTTAACGCCATCTGTTGGGGATCCTATTTTCATGAACCCTGCCACGCTTTACAGTGACTGTTTTAATTAATTAGGAATAACCTTTTTATTCTATTTATATTATAGGTATACACATTAATTTTTAAAACCAATATATGTACATCTATAAACAAAATGTTAAATACATATATACATACCTACGTACATCTAATTGCATTTTACCAATTCCAATATCTTATATACACATGATATTTTGATATTGTACAAATAATATACATTTTGTATGTATGTACATTATTATGTGGAAACTATTTACGGAAAAAATTAAATCTGAATTTTCATTTTTTAATAATAAAAAAGTGCGTATACGCCCGAGTGTATTAAAAAATCATTCCATCCAAAACAGATAGACAACTAAAGTACCATTTTTTTATTTCATGTCCATTGTCATCTTCCATGCCCGATAGACGTTGTCTTGTTTTCTGACGCCTAAATAAATTATTTTGATGCTTTTCCGACACGGGAACAGGCGACAGGCTTTGAACTTACTGTGATTAACAAACACTTTCTCAAAAAACTCACTGAACAAACCAAAATCTAGATATACGTTCGGATCTAATCGATTGTGCTATCAATTGTACATATTAATTTTTTCGCGATTTTGGGGTAATAATTTTATAGAATACCAATTTTTTTTTTCAAATTTCGGAAATTTTTTAAAGTCATTCTCAAGTGATGGCGTGACCAAGGGAAGTAGGGATTCATTTTTTTAAAGGTTTTTTTTACAATAGGGCCGGGTTGATTTTGACAGCTCGTGGCGGCCATATTGTTTCTTTAACTTCCTGTCAAAATATCGTCTTTTAATCAGTTACTAAAGACAAATCATCATGGCAAGTAACAGCGTCGAGCAACACCTGCAAATGATAAAAAATGTTCGCTAATTGGGTTTTGGAGCAGTTGGAAGTTGATCCTAATTTTGGTAGAAAAGTCATCTTTAGCGATGAGGCCCATTTTTGGATGAATGGGTACGTGAATAAGCAAAATTGCCGGATTTGGGACGACACCAATCCACGTGAGATTCACGACGTGAAGTTACTGTTTGGTGTGGACTTTAAGCTGGAGGCGTCATCGGTCCGTACTTCTTCGAAAATGATGTTGGCCAGGCCATCACCGTCAACGGCGATCGCTATAGGTCGATGATCACCAACTTCTTGTGGCCTGAATTGGATGATATGGACACCGAAGACATATGGTTTCAACAGGATGGTGCTACGTGCAACACAGATCAAGACACAATTGATATTCTGCACGAGCGGTTTCATGACATGGTTACCTCACGCCGAGGCGACGTGAATTGTCCACCAAGATCGTGTGATTTGACCCCTTTGGACTTTTTCTTGTGGGCTTTCTTAAGTCGCAGGTGTATTCGAATAAGCCGTAAACCACCGCGGCCCTCAAAGACAACATAATCGATGCCATCGGTCAAATTCTGCTTGATTTATGCGCCAGTCATCGAAAGCTGGACCTTTCGAATCCGCGCCACCCAGCGAAGCCACGGCGGCCATTTGAACGATGTTTTATTTCACACATAATGTCATTGATATTGTCTCAAATAAAGATAAAACCTTATTGATATCTCATATACAACTTGTTTTATTCAATTCTAAGATTATAGATTCTAGATTAGAGAAATCAAGAATAATTTACTACGTAATTTCTTTTTACTGACGGTGTCGTTTTTTGTGTAGTTACAATTCATAGCTACATTATCCGCGTTCCTTTGGAGATTACGAGGTACTCATGCATGAGTAGATGAAAATTATAATTTAGTATTACCTCTTGCTCTCATGTGTGAGAATATGAGATTTTTTTGTAAGAACGTTACAAGAATGAAGTTTAAATAAATTAAAAACAAGTTATGAGTTTTGTTAAATGACAATATTTATTTCATTTGAATGAATGAATAAATGAATTAATACTAAACGAAAGAACGATAACCTAAATGATCCGTTGAATACCCAGTTAGAACAAACAAAAAAAAAACTTAGTAAAATTTTCTTTTTTTTGCTTTTTAAGAATTTTGTTTTTTTTCTTTTAACCCACTAGTGTTACGATAAATGTGCTCTTCTTTACTAAATAATAACAATAAATTTTATAATTAAACTTTAAAGGGAAGAGGAATGAATTTTTTTTGTTTAAGTGTAATCCCTGTTTCCGAGAAATACATAGAGCTGGAGATTCGATTTTTTGTTTATTAACGACAGAAAAAGGGTTGTCCCAGATTTGAATTTTTTTCATTCTTCATTTCCTGGAAGAATCTATTAATATCCTCTTCAGTGACAACTTTTTTGCTGACAACAAAAGTATGGAGGTAATCCTTAAGTTTGTCCTTCATACGATTGTACTCTGTAATAGCATCGATCTGTTGGGTCCTTCCAATTGAGGAGAGTGCACGGATGCCTTGCTCGTAGGAGGACTCTTTGGCATTGTTCCTACCACGTTCTTCGTAATGTGTAGCCGAGTCCTCAGCATCTAGAAGAAAAGTGATCTTAGCGGCTTCGTAGAGTTGCAAACATTCCTTGCATTTGCAAAGAGCAATACGCCAGTCCGATAGCCAAAGGGCGGCGACATCTACAATGAAACAAAACCATCAACCTGATTAAGAATACGAGAAATGTCGTCTACATACCTTTGTCCCAATCTGGTTTAACTTTTGGCCGTCGGCATCCTGTCGGAGCATCGGTCTTTTGTCTCTTAACTGGTGGTTCGATGCCATTTGTGTCATTTTCTTCGTTGTCAATTTTCGCCGATGTACTAGCATCGGTTGCAACAGCAACAACCGACTCATCATCGGCACTCATGTTCATGATTTCGGAAATACTCTTGTCCAAGTCGGACTTCAACTTATCATCGGTTTCCACCGAAACATCCGACCCATCAAGGTCTTCGAGCCTCTTCAAAGCCATCCCAGTGTAGTCTTGCAAGAAATCGTACTTTTGCATGCAGCCAGGACAGACCATCTCGTGGTAGTCATCGCGTAGCTTCTTTACCTTCAGACCTAAATGATGCAAATGATACCAATCCTCACAAACAGCACATTGCAACATAACCTCGTCAATTGGACTCTCTGGATCTGGGTAGGGGCGCTTGCAAGTGCAATAGACACCCTGGAAATTCTGGTTATAGAGATTTAATTCGTTCTTTGGCATTTTTTTGTCGCCAGTTGTGATGTCCAAATTTAAAGTGCACTTTACACCCGGAAAACGCTCTGTTGGACAATCGCAACGAAAATTACGTTTTGTATACAATTCGACGAGTTCATGATTCTCATGGCATTGTAAGGAACAAGCCAAGCAAATGCCCGCGCACTTTTCAAGATCCCTCACAGAATCGGGACAGCAAGTCAAACAGGAATATAAGGCTTGGCGCTTAATTGGTCCCTGGGGATTGCCAATCAATGCATAACAATTTAATAGGAATTTTAAAATAAAACAAACCTTCGTATAGGTGCAACACTTATCATCAGAAGCGCCCAAAACTGCGGCGTACTCTTCTTCCAGCTGGTTTTCGTGGGCAAGAATGTCCACCATGGTGACGCTGGTCTCTTCCAGTGTATCAATTGTATCGGTATCTGCTGAATTTATAATTTCCGATCCAGCAGCCATTATGAAATAATGTTTTAGAATAAAAAGCTCTCGATATTTTGGATAATTTGTAATCTTTTTTTGTTTGTTGCAAAAAAACTAATAATTTATAATTTTGCTTTTGCGCGCGGATTTGACGTTAAAAGAAAACAAACACCGGAATATGTACGATGTCGGCTAGGTAGATTATCGTGCGTTCTTTTTTCTCTACAAATAAAATACCCTGTAAAAAGAACACAACAGACGCGATTCAACAGTCTTTGTCTTCAAGCGCGTGTCCTATGCACGTGCGCGCTGTGTCATATAAACGTATAGGACTCAAAATCGAAACCAAACCGTTTCGAAATTAAAAGTTGCATGTACGCGCTTGGGCTTATGCCTAATTTCATTAAGGGCTTTTAAATTTTACATGATTTTAAACATTTCAAACGCTTATAATCTCAACAAACAATAAATGCTCTCCCAAACCTAAACTACGACGAATTTTTCGGCTGTCAATATATTTAACATGAGATTCGCTTAATCGCACTAACACTAATCGCATTTTCGCGTAGCTGTGGGTACTCTTATAAACGCCCCTATTAATTATGAAATTATGAAATGTGTATGGGTCCACGGTGGCACCCACCGGTCTGGGTACCGCCCTATAGTGTTAGCAGCACTCATTCGTGTTTATTAGATTTCCTTAGAACACTCTTGGACAGTTGTCCAGCTAGTCATTGTCTAAATAGTTGGACATCTCCTTATTTATAAACGCATTCCAACAATGGCCTACAAATGTTCTCATACACTCAACCCACATCCCTGTAATCTGTCAATTTCGTGAGCATTTGGATACGTTCAATAAATATTTCATTCATTTGAAGATTATTTTTCAATTTTTTGTCCACTTTAGAATAGGTTTGGACAACCAATTTCAGTGTCTAAGTTAGACACTCGATGGAACATGATTATAAATAAGGTTTTGGACTTGGATAGCTGTGCAAAGTTAGACATACTTTGGAATGGGTTTATAAATACGACTGTATATGTATATATATTTTTTTATTTTGTGCATACCATATTTGGTTTTCTTTATTGAGGCTGGATAGAAACACCTCTTTTAAATTTACTTTACAAAATTTTTTATTTTGGTTGTAAAATGTCACAAATTGTTTTTGTACTCGATTTTCGCATTTCAACACGTTTCGATTGGTTCACAAGCTCTCTCTCTCGCAATACATGCACAAAATGGGTCCGTGGTGATTCTAATTTCCATACTAATTTTGGATCTGTAAACGGAGATACGTTGTTTACTACGTGCGCGGATCCAAAGCGGAGTCGTTTGCTTGAAGGGGTTATGTCGAATAGACTGCTTTTAAACGCTGCAAATATGCTGCAATTATCCTTGCAATTTTTGAGCATGTAGGTGGGGGACGTATGCGGTGTCCGGGGTAGACAAAGTTGCAGAGGTTGAAATAATTGCAGAGTTATCGCTCTTTCTTCTTTGTGCTTTTTCTTATTGTTTGAGACATAAGCGGAGTAAAGAGTGAGGAGATATTATTTCCTTCTCATTTAACAAAAATTGCAGGTATTAAAATTTGCAGCGTTTAAATGGATGCTGCAATCGGAAAGAAACTCAAAAGAGAATTGCGGATAGAAATTGCAGTCGTCTAAAAGCAGTCATATACCCCTATTACACGCCAGCATCGAAACACTTTACCGATAAAGAATTCCGACTCTGTATGGGCATTTACACACCCATATGTCGGTGTGGGGCTGTCAAAAGTCAATTGTCAAAAATTTCCATTTGGACAACAATTTTCTTATTTTTTATTATTTCTATTTATTAGATACATTTTTCGGTTTCTGCCATAGTGAATTATCCTTTAATTTCACTTAGATAAATAAAAAAATCACTTCAAAACAAAAGCAACAGGTAAACTTAAAAAAAAAAAATCAAATCGCATCGGTAAAGCTTTCCGTCCCTTTTTACACACCACTCGGCATACTATACCGGTGCAATACTACGCGAAACACTGTGTCGGTATATCTCCATTTTACACGACCATAAAACCTTATCGACACTATGCATCGATACAGTGTTCCGCGGCGTGTAATTGGGGTAATAGTCTAATCTTCACGGACATATCCCTACACCCCCAAAACACTTAAACTCAATTCTTTTTCATATTTCCATTCTGTTCCGTAGAAAACAAAATTTAACGCACTTTTTGCTTTTGTGTGCCTCTTTTGCTTTGTTCTCCATCTGTCGCCTTCTTCGTCTTCTACAATGAAAAACACCCTGGAAACGAAACCAGTGAAGTGAACGAGTTTAGCAAGTTGTTGAGTTGGTTGACATATTGCGATGTAGTGATTGATTTTCTCAAAAAACATCCTTTTTCTCAAATCAAATCAAGTTCAATCTTTAATCGCCGATTAAAAAATACAAAATCGTTTTAAGTTTTCCAACCAAGAAGTGCTCCAAACCATAAGTGCCCCAGTGTGAGAAGTGAGGTGTGCAAAAAAAGATACAAAGATTTTTCTTTTCACATCACCGTCTCCCGCGGCGGTCGCAGTATCGCAGTTGTCCTATCTCGATTATCGAGTTCTTGTGTGCCTCTGCCTGTGCATTGCTTTTCCAAGAAATCGGAATTTGCTCATCGGCTGACTACGAACACGACAGACGGACGGTGTCTGTCTGGTGCTAGATAAAAAAAGTGCGTTCTTTTTTCTCGACTTCGGGGGAAATTCGAATGGAAAATAAATTATAAGTGTTCTGTTGAGAAAAAATATACATATATATAAGTAAAGAAAATTACCTCCTTCTTCCTTGATATTATATGTACATATATATCTGTACAGGAAGAAGACACCAAACCAGTAGCACCAGCAATCAAAAGCAAACACAAAAAATCGTCGCATTCCTCTTTTGCATGCAACACTTGTGCTTGGCGAATCCGCCCATTGGATTAAAATTAAAATCGAAATAATTCTCTTCTCATCGCACAATCTTCCTGCGTCATCTCCTTTATCAGTGTTTGCGGCGGTATTCCCCTAGTTCCATCACCACTGTTCTTGGTTCTTCTTCAAAAAAGATAACCAATAACTATTATTTTGATAAAAAAAAAAAAAGATTAAAATCAAAATTGAATTCCTTTTCAACTTGCATCGGATTCTTGTGCTCCTTTCGTTGCGAAACATCGGAACTCCTCTTCGTCCTACGACACCTCAAATAACCAAAAACACCACCAAAATCGAAGAAAAGCACGGAATTGTTTCCGTCTTGCTTCTTGATTTTACAGCTTCCCTTTGCCGGGCTTGATACAGGAATACAAAACAGTGTTGTCACTTTGATATTGTTTATTTGGAAAATCTAATACCTTGTAAGTACATTATACTTTAAATGTTTTTTTTTTTTGTACATATATTAATGTTTTTATTTGTTTTGATATAAGATAAATTTGCAGTAAAATTCTTCATGAAACACCTAAGAAGGAGATTTTCTCTACAGACTTTATGTACTTATTTACAAGATTACCGCAATTCGGTTTTTCACTTTGTTGTAATTGTGACTACGTGTATCGTGACGTAACTGGATACAATTTTAATAATAAAATAAATCACTTAGGGGCACGAAGATTTAATAAACGTATTTTAATGTGGGTTTAACTTTAAGTTTTCTAAAATGTTATGTTCTGTCTTGTCTGTATGTTGAAATAATGTCAACCAAAATAAAAATAAGTTGTTTGGTTCAACCGGCTCTACTTTCCAAAACGGTAACACGAATTTTAATACGCGGATACATTTATTCGGTAAATTCAATTTCAAAGTGAGGAAACACTTCTTAATATTTTTAATTTAATTTTAAAGTTTCTTATTTTCACACCAAATTACACAGAAAAAGCATTGTTTGTTTACTCATTTTGACAGTTCTATTTGAGTCAGTGATGTGTGGTTTTTTTTTGGGATTTATATGAGAAAATTATTGTTAAATTCTTTTGATTAATGCGGGAAATTTGCTGTTGATTTTAAGTATTTTTTTTTCCTTTTTTGAATTTGATCCCAAAAGAAACTTTGCATACACCCAACCTCGCACCTACTCCAAATCCTATAGTGAGCCCAAGAAGGGGTGAGCATGCCCCCCCCATACATACCTCACTTTTTATGCGTCGTAATGCTGGGTACTGGCACTGTATTTATGTAAGTTGCGATTTTTGTTCAGGGGTTTGACTGGTGCATTGTTATCTGTTTTCATATTTTGTTCAAAACAATGACTAAACATTGAAAAATTATTGTTCGTTTTTATTTATTTACACTAACATGTTGTAATTACACACGATTTATTTGATTTTACACTAAAAAATAAAATTTTATCAAAAAAAGTGAGGTTAGAAACGAAAACTTCAAACATTTTTAATTTTATTTTCCGGGTTTTCCTCAATTTAATATTTTCAATTTTTGCTATTGAGATCACCCCCATCCTGTAAAAAAAATCAAACTTCAACGCGGGCTGCCGTTTTGGAAAGTCGCCCCGGTATCTCCTTACCTCTTTTCCTTACCAGAAATTTTCTTTTTAGCTTATGCAAATTGTTTTTTTTTTACATACTTTAAAGCAAGTCAAAGTCTGAAAATGACGCATTATGTGTTATCTGCCATAAATATCCAAGGATATTTTAGATTCTGTAAGTAGTCGAACTTTTGAATTTTAACTGCGGAGTAGATGTAGATTTAAAGTAAGTAATGAAAAAAGCAGTTTTCTTTCTCAACTTTCCGTTCAACACTGAATTTAAAAGAAACTCAAATCTTTAGATTTATCAGTAAGTTGAATAAACTTAATTAAATGAACTTTAGATCATATCAAAAATTTTTCATTTAAGGCGAATAGTGTAGATGACGTTATCGGCGATCATTTCTGTATATACATATATGATTAATAAAGACATGTTTTGCTAAATAGAATACAATAAGAAATATTTTTGAAAGAAAAATATGAATAGAAATTCTGAGAAAATGTTTAAGTGCAATATAATGTTCTTTTAAACGCCTTGATGACGTCATTGTGTTGCACATGGTTAATAAAACGTAGTTCTATTCATAAACACAACCATCGATGATCATGATCAATTGTAGGTACTAAAGAGTCATAGAAGAAAATCCCGAAATTTTTTTTATTTCGCGTAGGTAGGTATGTATATTATATTAATGTACATATGTACCAAATATTAATTTAATAAGCAGGTTTGAATCTTCCACCATACCATGTCTTGAATGTAATGTAGACAATTATAATCATCCGGTGCAGAAATCAAATCAATTAAAATTATGATCACCTGCTCCTGGCGAAATATCTTCCGGATAACAAAACGATAAGACCATTAATTAATTATCAAATTATCATTTGACAAAATTTAACCAGGCATTTGACCCCAGACTAGAAATTTTGCTGGATTATACATATTTTTGTGATCTCAGAAAATATGCACATAATAAAGATAAACAACTCATATAAATTTGTCACCTTGACTGTCAAGAAGTGAGAATAGACACGTTCGAGAAAATAAAATCTCGCTCCGTCACAAAGTGAATAAGCGAATCCAATTTTTTTTTTCTCGGCTTTCATCGCTCATTTTGAAGAATATTGGAAATTTTTATCGCTTTTCGGTTTATTCGCTTACGCGAGTAAAAATCGGTTTCACCTTAACCATAGTTTTATAAGAAAGTGATTACACTATTCTTTTTTAGGTTGTTTCCTATTTTTGGCAGATTGGGTGAAGGGTGCAAAAATGTAGGGGAAATGAAGCAACAAAACCAGCAATGAAAATTTTAAGACTTTTTCCGGTTGAATATTAACATTATTCTTGTCAATTATTCGCAATAAAGTAAGGCCCCTATCGATGCACAATACCAAACATAACATTTTTTTTAATGACCAATGATTTTACTATAATCAGTAATGCAGTCAGTGGATGTAAAAGATTTTAGATTTAGAGAGTGAAATTGCCGCATTTGAAGTGAACTGTACTCACATATAAAACGTGTACAATTACAACATTACAGCCTAACTAGTCAATCATGAACATAAATATAGTGTTTCAGGTCCAAGAAGCTCTATGCAGTCAAAGTTCCGTATTCATAACTTAAGAGACCCCGCACACTACAGACTTTTTATCGGCCGATAGTTTGGTCGGGCCGATTAAATATTTGGGTTATCAGTGAGTGCGCACACACTTTGCTAGTCGATACTCGATAACCAGATTTTGCAGAGAGTATTGAGTGCATCACATCAACAGTGATGATAATGGAAAATTTTACACAATATATTCCAAATTATTGGATTACCCCAAAAAATTTTTCGCAACCGTGTGGCACATCAAACTTATTTATCGGCCGATACTGAATCGTTGTAGTGTGCGTATTTATAATTGGTACACTAATTTTTTAAGACCAAAAATAACGATACCTGCCGAACAATTTTTTTTACCAAATTATGCAAATCTTATTTTTCTCAAAAAACGTGACTTAAAAAAATAGCATTTTATAAAAAAAATTGCATTTAAAAAAAAAAAAAATAGCATTTTATAAAAAAAATAGCATTTTCTCAAAAACGACGTAACTGATTTAAACCAATATTTTTATAATAGAAAATCTTTCAAAAAGTTTTATTTTAAACCAAAATTTTAAATTTTTTTTTAGATTTTTAAAAAAGTTTCAATTTTTTTTTTGAAAAGTTAATAATTCAAAAACGACTTGTTCGATTTTTTTAAACTTTGCATTTAGCAATTTTTTAACATTATCTCAAAGAAGCTTCTACGATTTTTAATTAAAATTTGTATGTGAGCTAATATCAGTACGATCTATCTATCGACTTTTAGCAATCAAAGAAACTTTATCTTGGCGTAAAGAAAACGTGATATCGATAACCGCATCTTCTCAGACAGTCAAGCTGCTATCAAATCTCTGGACTCTGTTTCTACAAATTCTATAACAGCCCAAAATTGTCGATTATTATCTTTCGTTGAGATGGTGGTTCAGTTCATCATTCACCTTTGTTGGGTGCCGGGCCATAAGGGCATTGCAGGAAACTGTAAGGCTGACGAAGTCGCTAAAAGTGCTATAAAGAACACAAACCTTAGGTGGAACAACCTCACGACTTGCTTGGCGACAAAACAAATTTGGCCAACGATGCATCTGAAACGCTCTAAGCAATTGATATCTTTAAGCAGATTTCACATTAACTCCGTAATAGATGTCATAAGCAGACACTGTCTAATAGGTAGGGACGCCAGGCGACTAGGCGTCTACTAAAATGATTTTTGCAGAAGCTGCATGGATGAGGTAGAGGAGGAAACAATTACTCACCTGTCCCGCTATGTCACAGAGACGTAGAATCCATTTGGGAGACTTCTACTACAACGATAAGAGTGATCTAGCAAACACTTCTATAATCTTGAACGGTTCATAAGGAGCTCAAAATAATTTAATGAGTATGGAAAAGCTTTCCTAGATTCATGTGCTATCTCACGATGGGCCAACAATTGGTCTAAGTGTGTCGGTTCTCCGCCGACAGCCACTTCTACCTAACCTAACCTTTGTATCTATCGATTAAAAATTGTATATATCTCGTACAACCACTTTTTTTTGTCTATATCATTATCTGTTGAACCGATTTTATTGAAATTTTGTTTCTGTTTTTAACCGCTCCAACGATTTTTCAAATTTTGTTTCCATAAAAGGTCGTTTAATCAATTTATTTCTAATTATATTCATTTTTTTTTTTTACAATTTTTCAGTCGAAACTATTTATACATGTGTGCAACACGGTGCTATATTGTTCATATTTATGAACTCAAATAATACTACCTTAAATTATACAACGTTTTTGGCATAAAATTCAAAATTTAAAATAAACTAATTTATTTCTTTTATGAAATGAATAATTTTTAAAATAATAATATTTTAAAAAAAACTACGAATTCAAAACTTGCCATGTACCACGTACATAAATACATTATGTACATATTATATCGCAAGTAAAAATCTTCAGAAATCAATAAATTGAACGGTTAGTAAAACTATCTGTATTCTGTAGCAGTTAAAAACTTCCTTTTTAGCTTCCATTTGAAAGTGATCACGTACATACGTTAACCATACTTGTAACTACCCAATTTGGTTCGTATTTAAGAATATATATTTTTAAATCGATAACAGATGGGGATATTCATTTAGAAGTTCATTGCACGTCTAGTGACGCACTTATGTCGTTAATAAATTAAAACTGAAAAAAACGTCAAAATAAAAAAAAAAAAAAAAAAAACGAATAGAATCGTTCATTTAAAATTGATTTTCTGTTGCCACTTGGGCTTAGGTAAGTAAAATCTTGAGAATTCAATAAAAAAAATTTCGTTACGATTAAATGGAAGTCAAAAGATCCCTCTAAAGTAATTTTTATTTTTGCCTAAGGGTTTGTTTATGTTGAAATTGTGATTAGCAATTCAAGCAGGAATGTGACTAAAGCTGAAAAATATATAAATTGTTTTTTTCTATTTAGTGTTTATATTAGAGCAGCGCTTTAATTAACAAAAATATATATACACAATTTTCTCATACATAACCACAACCTTTGAGAATATATGAAGCAATTTACCAATTAACATATTAACTATTCAAATTTTGTTAAACTTGAATTCGAAAATAGTTTACTTACATATTCTATATTTATAGGATAAACAGACCTGATATTAGAACTCCTCCTCCAACATAGGTCATATTATGTCAAAACTAATAATTAATTTAATAAATTCTTATCTTAGTTAGATTTTATTTTACTACAGTTCGTTTTGGACAAAATGAATATTATATATGGCTCTGGGTGTTGCATCCAAATTAATTCATCTAAATATAAGCTCTCATTACTTTATCTTTCTGGTTGAAACTAAACAAATAATTCACCACTCCAAAGTTTTTCTGTTCTAACCTAACAAATTGTTCACCCTCATGTATTGGTATTGCTAAAAAAATAATATTTAACTGTGTTACGCTTAAGAATTAATAAGGAATTGGTTTTCTATTCATTTCCATTATATTGCGTCATGTCTTGATAATGGCAGTAATAATTGTTATGAGTTTTATTTTTTTTTTTTTTAAAGGTTGATGACGAATTAACGTTTAAATTAATGTACATTATAAATAATATGTATGTACATACATACATATGTAAGTATCGTTTCTAAAAGAATCCCCTTTCTGTCAATAAATGTTTTTTTTATTTTTGTTCGTGTTACAAAAACAAATAAATGTATAATTTGAATTTTTATAATCTTATCTCAAGTTGTATTTTTATTTTTTATTTATACTGCAATCTTGATTTAGCAATAAACTTACTTAGAATACTTAGATTTTATCATAAGATAGCAAAATAATTTTGTCGTACGTGTTATCACAAACAAGGTCAACTCGGATAGTTGTTTTGTGTAGAAATTATTTTAAACCAAAATTTATCAAATCAGAGGAGAAAAATATTAATACAGTCAGGAAGTTACCGAATAATGATTTTTGAGTACAATGACTTAAGAAATGTGACATTTTGATGTAACTAAATAATTTGAAATTTATTCTTATTTTATTTTAAAATAAAAAATTGTAAATTAAAAGCTTGAAAAGTAATCCCAAATTGATTGTTTTGGTCAGTCAGATCAAAATCAGATAACTGTTGTGATAAATGAAAATCTTAAGAACAGAAAATATGCTATGTACAATTGACAAGACTAGAATAGACGAACACAACTTAGCTGGACAGAGATATGTCCCTAAAAATGTATTTATTTATGAAGTAAAATAACTTTTTGTTTGAAAAGGCAGTTTTTAGTGTTTTTATTTTTGTTCGAAAAATTAAAGGCAAGAGTGTGGTAACTGTGGCGCCAAGAAATGATAACGGTTTTTTGTAGAACACTTTAATACAAGCATTTTTTTATTATAGGAAAGGGGTCTATCTCCCCCCGTTTGGGCGGGAGGGGCAATTTCATGAAAAAAGTACTAAAAATGGAAAACAATTATTAAAAAATAACGTATTTAAGTGTTCTACAAAAAACCGTTATCATTTCTTGGCGCCACAGTTATCATACTCTACCAAAATTAAAGTTTAAGGCATCAGTTATAGCTTTCATTAAAAAATAAAGCCTACGATTCTTTACGGGTATTTGAAAAACACGAATACACGGAATCCATATAATTATTACACGCAAATAAAAATCCGTACTCGTTAAAACACGTCCATTTATTTGCTAATTATCCGTGTATCCGGATATTAAGAATACACGGATTGGTTTTTGAATTTTATCTTTTTGAGTGATAAGCTTAGAAGGAAAGGGATGATGGCTATTATAGATTTTAAATATTGGTGAAAAATTGTATCTTCTAACTTAATGTTATGCGCATAAAAATACAGTTTTACAGTTCTTACAGTAATCAAGTAATAAATGGATTATGATTTGATTTCTTTAATACGCATGTAAATAAAGTAACAATTATTTTGATAGATCACACGTTTTACCTTGCGTGCTACACAAGCATCACAATCTTAAGTTGAAAAAATCATAAAAATTGCCTACTTGGTCGATTGTCAATGATCATCCACCAGTCAGAGAATTCCGTTATTTTAAGTAAAACCTTTAAAATCGACTGATATGATTGCCTTAGGAAGCTTATAACTTCAGTTTTAATTGTCAAATCTTCAAGATAAAGATCTTAAAATAAAGGTAGAATTACATGCTAAAATTTACAAATTAATAAGAAGTTTCAAAAAATTTATTGAGTCTGTCGTCAATTCATTTTTTACTTCTATAAATGCAAAAGTTGATGAAAAATTTTTGGAATTTAGTAAAATAATATTCTACAAAACGTATTGCTCTATTCTATACCTTCTCTTAAGGAATTTGATTCGATTATTCACCAACGATATCGGTGTTTTAAGAAAATATGTAAATCTTGAAAAACATCGATTAAGTCGACTAACATCACCCTATACAGGGTGATTGGTATAAGGTGCACCAAAAAGTCAGAGTGAGGTTGCGCCTCCCGCCTAAACGGGGAGAAATAAACCCCCCCAGCCATAGGATTTTTTTTTGTCTTAACCCAACCTACTCACTCTGACTTTTTGGTGCACCTTATACCAATCACCCTGTATAGTTATACAGGGTGATTCGCATACAAAAAAAAATTGAAAAAAGTAATTAGTTTGCATTTTTTTTTTTAGATTGAAAATTAATTTTTCAAAAATCAAAAACAAATAAAAGAAAAGCCTTTGCAAAAAGGTATATCAAGGCATTGTAAGTGTTACGGTTGTTTTTGAAGTGAAACTTCTTTATCGGGAGTATAAATTTGAAACTTAGTTAACAAAAAAGGGGAAACTGTATTGTGCGTATGAAGAGTTCCGATGCATAAAAGAAGACATTATTTTGTTGTCACTCACTCTCTATTCCTGATACAACAAAACAAGATGCGCTATCTGTTTAGTTGTATCATGCTCTCTATTTGACTGTCGTAAACTTGTTTTCTTTCATTCATGAGGTTGGGTCACAATAATGAAAAATCTAGTATTTACTATTAAAAAGGTAAGGGGGCTTACACATGTATGTTCATACACACGGTTTACACTAGGTGTGTTCCTTTGGGCTCTAGTATCTACTGCCAAGTACTTCTGGCTGCAGTCTAATGCTGGATTTACACGACTGACAGTTTTTTGTCATAATTTTATTTTATTATTATTTAACCTAAATAATTTAAAAATACTACAGTAATCTTGTTTGCATCGATAAACAAGTCATAGAAGTTTCACTTCTTGCGTGTGTACACACTGATACACTCACATATTTTTTAAAAATATTTTTCTGTTTTAAGTCAATTGTGTAGAAACTGCCACACCCGGCTAAATGGTGAGGTAAAGACCAACTTCCCTTCACATTTCCTTTTGGTCTAAGAATCCGCATAAAATATTTTTTTTGTATTTCAATGATCATTGAAATCTTAAAAGTTATTGTATGTGAAAGGTTGGGCCGAAATGAAAATTTTTTTTGGATAAAAATAATTGACTCATAAGATCCATATTGGAATCAAAATAATTATTGATTTTTCATTAAAAACATCTCAAAATTAACAATTTAAATTTTCAATGATCTTTTTCTATAAAAGCTATACCTGGCACCTAATTGGTTTTTCATCAGGAAAAATACGTATTTAAGGAACAGAAAAATGGAATACTTTTGAGTGGAATTTTCGTGGCATTTCGAACAGTCGTCATAGTGGGCAATGGCGACGTTTAAATTTTTGTTAGTTTTTAGCAAAAGTAAACAGCTCTGCTAATTCACTATTTTTGTAAAACGAAAATATCTGTCACCACAAAGTATTCAATGAAAACAAAAGAAAAAAAGTATTTTGCAAACTTATCTGGCTGAAATTTTAACCTTAAGTCAGAACCAGCTGCCTATACTGCATTTCTAAATTTATCATACAAAATTCCTGTTAAAATTTGAAACTTATTCTTGAACAATGCCAAATCCTTAATCTAATCTAACTCCTTATTTTTCCAATAAATTGTTGGAATTATAAATCGAGTACGGGAAATAACCGACCAAATAACAACAAATTTGTGTTGGGTAGTAAAAATGCTAGTCAGCTCAGTGCCATTGATAAACAATAAAACCTGCATTAATATGAAGATAATCACGTGACTTCATTAGCGGACTGTGAAGTACATTGGCCTCTGATGAGCTTGATAAATGGTTCGCTTTTCAGTTGACGGTAAAGAGTTTTTCAGTTAAAAATGAGCTAACTAGACTACCTATAACATTAGCTTAGAATTGTTGTTATTTAATTGAAAAAATAATCAGAAGCAAGGAACAAACAATTCCTTAAGTAGTCACTTTTTAGTTTTTATTTTATTTACGAACGTTAACGGCTCAATTGATTTTTAGTCAAATTTAATTCTAAAAGTAGCAGGTAATCTGAGTAAACAGCAAATCTAACAAATTTGTCATGACAAATCAAATACTTTTAAACTAACCAATTCCAACAATCAAAAACTTGCTTCGATTCTAGGGTTATGTAGTTTTAAGATTTGTGTATTTCTTTATTTTTTTTAATCAGGTACTATGTATAAGTTTAGTATTAATAAATTGACTTCTTAACAAAAACCTAACTCAGCAACACTTTTATTCGCCCTTATTAATTTTGGGTGGTGATTTATTTACTCTATTCTATAGAATATAGAACCAGGCTAAAGTGACAGCGCCGCACCACCAAAAAGGAATGTATCTACCAACAAAAATTTTCGCTACACCTTGAAAATCCCGAAGAGAAAATACACAAAACCAACAACACACTTTATTCGAAGGTGCGTGCTTAAAGAGAGTCAAGAAGAGTCGCTGAAGGATTTGACAAAAAAGGAAAGGCAAAAAGTCAAACAACCTCTAAAAACAGCAACGAGGGAAGAAAAATACAATAATTTATTACAATATTTTATTACCGCAGAATAAAATACACAAGAAAAAAAAAAATATAAAAAAATCCTTCAGCAAATTATATTTTCGTACCGAGTCAAATTATCATACAAATTTGTTGTTGTATTAATATTGTTTTTTTTTTTTTGTCGTCGTCTTCGTCGTTGTCTCATCAGTTTCCGGCTTTCATCGTTTCGTTCTTACCTTTAAGCACCATACAACGACTCGAACGGTGTGGGAATTAATTAAATGCATTGAAGAGGAAAACGCACAGGAAAAAAGAGACGATTGAAAAAATCAAAAGGTGCCATCAACTCAGTACTCAACCGAACCGAACCAAACCAAACCACATCACACCACCACCCCCCGTTCTGCCCTCTTTGTGTGTTTTTTTCGTCTCTGTGTAGATATACAAAAAATAATCGAAGCAAAGAAGAAAGTGAAACGAGAGACGCGCCCCACACGAGATCCAGGACCTGTTGGTGCTCCACTGAAATTCTATCGTGTGCTTTAGTATCGTGGTTGTCATCATATATTATTCTTCATCTCTCCTTAACTCTCATCATCATCAAACATAACATCCCCCCTGAAAATAAATAATTTCCAAGGGTATACTAGTCTTAAAAAACTATCATGGCAGAAGCATGTGTGACATCAGCATCGGCGACGGCAAACAACACGAATAATAATGGTGTTGCTGCTTCATCAAATCCCAATGCCGAAGTGATTAGAGGTCAAATCTTCGAAGTTGGACCTAGATATAAGGATTTGTTATACATAGGCGAAGGAGCTTACGGAATGGTGGTGTAAGTTAACATACTAATTAACAAAACTGTTTACAATATAGTAATAATTTATTTTTTATAGTATAAAGGTCACTCATATTTGTCTTTTATTTATTTCTATTTTTTTAATTAGATCTGCTCTGGACACTTTGACAAACACCAAGGTGGCAATTAAGAAAATCTCCCCATTTGAACATCAGACCTATTGTCAGAGGACACTGCGAGAGATAAAAATTTTAACGCGCTTTAGGCATGAGAATGTGAGTTGTAATTTGAAAGTATCCTTTAGAGACATTGATGGATATGTATTTGTTTTTTTTATTATTTTATTTTATTGTATTTTTGTTGGCCATTGCAGATAATCGATATACGAGACATCCTGCGGGTAGATAGCATAGAACAAATGAAAGATGTATATATTGTACAGTGTTTAATGGAGACTGATCTATATAAACTACTCAAAACTCAGGTATGTACATACATGTTTTTGTTTCTCTCGTTTCTTTTGTCGTCTTGTGTTAAAGTAGTTCTACTTGTTGATTTATGAATAATTGAGTAGGCTTCTTGGGTGGGTTGAGTTAGCCTGCAAAATTCTCAGTCAGAGGATAAATAACTTTTGAAAAACCGTGGGTTTATATGATATGGGATTAGATTTTAAATTGCAAAACCCCATAATCGTGTTTTAGGCACGTTTAACCAAGGGACTTGTAAAAAAGTCGTCTTAAGTTATTGAGTAAATGTCAACGATCTCTGATGGTTTTAATATAATAAACAAAAATTCCATTATAATTGGTGTGTCAAAGTAAAATGTTATTTGATATGATTTTCATTTAATCGATAAAGGAAGTTCAACAAAAGAAAAGGATGTCTAAAATAATTAAAGACAAATACTGGAAACAAAAAAAAATCGACGTTTTAAATTATAAATGTTATTGTATTAAATGTCTGTTAACTAGTTCAAGCCTTTGAGGCAGAATTTAAAAGTAAAAAGCTTTAGTCAAAAATATTAAAGTAAAGAAAAAGAAGGACGGCATTTTATAGAAAACTTAGACCAACTCGAGTCAGCTGAAATCAACGATCTTTATAGCAGTTTGTGCATCGTCAATAGCTCTTTTCGAATAATGTGCAAAAATTATAATCTACAAGAATTCGATTTAACTTTAATATACCTCTTTATTTTAAAATTTCGTTGATGTTCAAATTGATGTTTCGGTTTTTCTAGTTAAATAATTTCGAATGTGTCAGTAAAAACTTCCATTATGAGTTCCGATGAAACACTTTTAGAAGAGTTTTTAAGAATTGAGGGTCGTTCTAGTATATAAAAACAAAAGTAACCGTGTCGTGACAAATATGAAACTCAATGTCGTAATTGAGTAGATGATGATGAAAAGGAAAGTGGACCACTGAGATTTGTTGCCGGCTCCGACATTTCTATCATCTGATGTTTGTTTTCCACGCAACCATAATATCATTTTTTTTAATCAGCTTCGTTCTTTTTGTTCAAATCTGACTCCGAATTTTGGTTACAAGCAAGAATGAAAGATTTAAAACTCTCTAACACCTGAAAGCATGTCGTATATCGATTTTACCAGATCCAAAATAAAATCTTTTTGCATTTTTAGGAGTAGTCTTCTAAGCTAAGATACTACAAACACTTCTAAAATGATTCTTTTGACAGGTCTGATTAAAAATAACAAAAATATAAAAATAAAATACCTTTTTACTTACAATTAATCTTTATATTCAATTAAAGTCCAGGGTTTTATTTTTGTGTTCTCCATCGAATTCTATTTGAAGAAAAATACGCGACACTAGCAATATTTCTTTCAATTTATTTTTTTATTCCTAGATACCAAAAAAAGCATTACTTATATATATTTAGTATATCTCTATTGTATAATAGCTACAAGAAAGTTTAGCCTATGTGAATATCTAGTAATGAAAATGGAAAATGTAAACTTCTAATAGATTAAAATACATATATGTATATACCTAAGTAAATGTCAAAAGCCACACTCGGCTCTAACCTGAGAACTTCCTTTCTTCCATCTTGGTTATTCAATAAAGAAAAAGTCCAGCTTTTAGTTCGCTTTGCACTTAATCTTAAGCTACATATGAATCATCTTGAATAGAAGTAAGAAACAAGTTGTTTAAGTACATTACAACTTAAAATGTATTCTTCCACTTTCAAGCTTATTAATAAAAAAAAAAAAAAAACTCCATAAGGCTTTCAAGTAAACATCAAAACACCTCTGCACAATCTTTCGCCAATAGTTGGGTTTATCAGAAAACAAACAATCGTCAGTCAGACTCAGAAGAAAAAACAAAAAAAAAAAGAAACAAATACAAACTCTTTTATGACATAGTCTCTGCACGTATCCACCACCCCAATCTTTAATAATAGAGGCAGTAGATACGGCTACAATGCATCAATTTGGTTGACTATCGCTGCGAAGAATTTCTCGTCAACATCGCGCGTTGTGAAAATATGAAATTTTTTCATCAATTAGTTAAATTAAAATATGACATCAAACTGATTTTTATGAATCTGCAAGCGGCTGTTCGAAGACAAGATAGGACGTTCGGAAGGCAAAAGAAGAGGAATGCGCGTGTTTTGCATTGTTTATGAAATGTGAATCACACATTATTTTCAAATTGTTTGTTGTTTAATTGCCTATTTCATACAATCTTGTTATTTATAATCCAAAAATAATAAAAACCATTATTATATAAATACATACTAAGAACGTACAAATTTTTGCCATCCCATTTTTTAGGTTTTAGTTTTATGTAAGTAAAATATATTGTTGGATAATATGTTTTGTCCCACAGATATACACAAAAGGCATAAAAAGATTA
Source organism: Epistrophe eligans (assembly GCA_951394125.1). Taxonomy (NCBI): domain Eukaryota; kingdom Metazoa; phylum Arthropoda; class Insecta; order Diptera; family Syrphidae; genus Epistrophe; species Epistrophe eligans. The sequence continues at coordinate 29,211,981 of OX596030.1, forward strand.
TTTGAATTGTTTATAATTTTATATGGTCGGATTTTAACAAATGTGCGAAATTATATTTTCAAAAAGAAGGCGGTAAATTATTATTAGTCACAAGAAATTGCAGAAAATTTCCAGAGACTGATAACAAGTAAAGACTACTTACCGGTAAAATTAAAAATACAGTTTGAGTATGAGGAAAATGGCTAGAATTTAATAGTAGACGTGGATGCACATTTTTAAATTTTTTAATAAAAAAATCTGAACGAAAAATAAAAATAGGTAGGTACATAAATATAGCTGGGCTGGTATACACGTTCGTGTATTGCGGTTAAAGAAATAAAACATCAAACATCGTATGGCGAGTAGTGCAGTGGAATTGTTTTAAGAAGGAATGTAACAGGTTATGTCACTGGACCACTGTTTATAAACTGTTTTCAAATACTTGGCAGTAGGGATAGTCAATAGTCATGCGACGCCGTTAGATCCTCGTAAACGTGGTAAATTGCATAAACCTTTCAAATGTTCATATAAATTTGACAGGTTTTTGCAGTTTACAACGACTTTACGCCATTGTATAAATACCCATAGTTTTTTTTTTGACAACTAGCCTACCTATGCGAGAATTCTCGCAATTACATAAAAATAAAAAACCCACAAATTATTTTAAAATGAACGGACCTAATGTCACATGCATAAATATTACCAATTGGAAAGTGAAAGTGCTCATTTAAGAGTCCATTTTTATTTCAATAATATTTAACAAACAAATGCAGTTTTTTCTTTTTTAAGAAATTATTAACATTTTTAAAATAAAATTATAATTCGTCAAATCAGCAGGTAATTCTCCTTCGGTTGAGACCTCATTTGTCAAAATGGGTGTAGTATGAGGGTCGAAACTTCTACATTATTGCCTGTCGTTATAAAATTATTCTCATTCTCATTTTACATTATTTAAAATCATTTTTGTTTTTGCTTTTACAGAGGCTAAGTAATGATCACATATGTTATTTTCTGTATCAAATTCTTCGTGGCTTAAAATATATCCATTCGGCAAATGTCTTACATCGGGATTTGAAACCCAGCAATTTACTGTTAAACACAACGTGCGATCTTAAGGTAAGTTTATCTGAATTCAATCCAATTATAATATTCGATTTAATTACAATAAATTTTTTTTTTGTTGATTTTCATCAATTCAGATATGTGATTTTGGTTTGGCACGTGTAGCTGATCCTGAGCACGATCATACAGGATTTTTAACGGAGTACGTTGCAACACGATGGTATAGGGCACCAGAAATAATGTTGAATTCAAAAGTTAGTTAATTTAATTTTTGTTTATTCTTTAAATAATATTAAAAATTTTTACAATTTATTTTTTTTTTAGGGTTATACAAAATCAATTGATATGTGGTCAGTTGGTTGTATATTGGCCGAAATGTTAAGTAATCGGCCAATTTTCCCTGGAAAACACTACCTAGATCAATTAAATCATATTCTTGGTGTTCTAGGATCACCATCACAAGAGGATTTGGAATGTATTATCAACGATAAGGTAAGATTTCGTAACAAAAAAAGGTTACTTTTCATAAGAATAGATTACAATTTCCAACTTGTAGAAGTAAATATTCAAAAAGTAATTGTAATTTATGCATAAAAGTTGATTATAAGGTTACATGAAAGTAATAGCTTGTGTAGATTTTAAGTTTAACCAGTCAAATCGACTTACTCGATAATTTAAAGCTTCTGATCTCAGGCCTGTGTGTTATTCGAATCACAAAAACCTTGGGATTGATAAATTTTTTTTTTTTTTTTTTGGAGCCAGAAGTTGGAAAAAAATATTTTCTTACCACCGATGCAAGGACAACATTCTTTGAAAGTAAACAGTCCACGAGCTGTGTATCAGGGGATTACTCTTTCAAAAAATCTTCTGTTGCTCACGGAATATTCCGACAAAACTAGGAAAAGCTGTTTTCAGTATGGATTTGGAATTATCCGCGTTGGTTCTAGAGCTTTAAAAATTCAGTTCCGCTTATACGTAAAAGAATATTGATCTCATGCCACCTCCACTCAATCAGTGGCGTGTTTGCAGATAAATCTCTCGTCTCCTTTTTTTTAGTGGTTGCTTCACCTTCTTTTATTATATGATCAATAATGATTAAAACTCAACATTTTTTAGTAAACGGAAACGCTTGCTAAAGTAAGCGCTCTGAAATATAAATTGAACAATTTTGTTTAAATCTACAAGAATTTATCAAATATTTTTTTTTAAATCTTTAAGAAAATCGTATTTAAGACTGTAATTGAAGCACCCAGTGCAACAACCAAATAACTCAACTTTTTGAAATGTTGAGAAAATTAAAAAAAAAAACTATCTCAAAAATAAGAAATCAAAATATTAGTTAATTTTGAACAGAAATCGTCAAAACTAATTTATTTAATTCAAAGACATATTAAAAAATTGTATATTAAAGTAAAAAAAATTAATTTGTTTTTGGAAAAAAGTGGAGTTATCTGGTTGTTTCACTGGCTGCTTCAATTAAGACCTTGGTTCAAACGAACCAAAAATATTTAAGTTCATTGAAAAATCTTTTCTTTTATGGATGTAAAAAATCAATAAAATGTACTTTAATGTTTGCACTATTTTATAAGAATTTGTATCCTTTGTGTTAAATAAATATTGAAATGTATAGTTTCTACAAAATGTCAAAAAACTTATTTTTTATTCTTGTTGTATCCGTTTTAGGCTCGTAATTATTTGGAATCTTTGCCGTTTAAGCCGAAAGTTCCCTGGGTACGGTTATTCCACAACGCTGACCAGTTAGCATTAGATCTCTTAGGCAAAATGCTGACATTTAATCCCCACAATAGAATAACAGTAGAAGAAGCGCTAGCACATCCTTACTTGGAACAATACTACGATCCCGGTGATGAGGTAAATTTGTTTCTATTTTATAAAATTGAAACACAAGTATTAAAAAAATCTTTTATCATTTTTCTTCTAGCCTGTTGCCGATGAACCTTTCCGCATCGGCATGGAACTCGATGATCTTCCACGTGAAACACTAAAAACCCTTATTTTCGAAGAAACCCTAAAATTTAAAGAAACACTTCCCGATCAAGCCGTGTAGACACATCAATAAATTTCAATCGCTATTTCTTAAATTCCAAAACTCTTTTCTTTTTTCTTTTGTCAATTCTTTTATTTTAAATTTTTTGTTTTCAAACACAAAACTTCTTTTAAAATGAATGTATTTAAATAATAAATACTGTTATCGTTTATTGGGTAAAACAACACAATTTAAGTCGATAAAAGTATTCGCAATCAAAAGTGTATTTTATATTTATTATAACACTTGCTTAACAAAAATAATCTTTATGCTTTGAGACATCATTTTTTTTAATAAATCAATCAAAATTATTTTTATTAGTACACTTTAAAATACTTTATTATTGTTATAAGACAAAACAAAATGTTTATGTTTTTATTATTCTGGTTTATTTATGAAAAGTAGTTTATTATGAATTTTTACTTAAATTTAAATTTAAAAAAAAAGAAAAAAAACTTTTCAAAAATACATTTATATATCTCATATAATTGTTATAAATTTTCATCTTTCAATTTATTAAATGTGTACTAATTATTGAGAGAATAATGTGATTTACTTAAAACAAATATATATATTATATATACCAAATAAACAAAAAAAAAATATCAGAAAAAGAGCATGAAAAAAGCTAAGACAAACAATGAAAGCAAGATTTAAAAAAAAAGTATTTAAATTTATTTGTATGTGTGTTTGTCCTTCCACAATTTTTAAGTGTTTTCAATGCAACAAAATGGTGTTTTAGAAATAATAATACAAAAATAAAAACAAAATAGCTAATTTATCTGAGATTTACTCAAAATTATAAAAAAATGTATTTCAAAGTATAAATTAATAATTTTGTCAATCAAATTTCGAATCGCATTTTATTCCTCTATTTGTAATTTTTTTCTTTCTGAATGTGTTCTTTGAATAAAATTTAAAAAAAAAACAATATTTCAACAAAAATGATAGATGGAAAATGTAAATATTTTCAGATAAGGTTAAAAAACATTTAAATTACAAAATAATCATGATTTTTTTTTCTTGTTTACTTTTTTTGTTTGAATATATTTCTTAGAATCAGTGTACGATGTTTTATTATTTTATTTCAGTTTTTTTTTTTTCAATTCTCTAACTAAAATGATAATCCCGTTTCGATGAGTAGCATGCAATTAGGCGTTGTGTCTGGTAGTCGGAACTGTAGTTTTAAAAAGAATCTCAGCAGTTTTTCTTTAGTTTCCGATTGATTCCAGCCCCATAAATCGGCAGCATACAACATTATAGCTTCGGCAGTTGCGCTAAAAGTTGCGTATTTGGCACTAAATGATATGTCCGTATTTCCATACTTACTTTACCACACTGTACCAATTGCATTTTTTTGGAGTAGACATGTTTTTTCGAATAGTTTTTCTGTATTTATGTTGCTTCCTACACTGAAGCCAAGGCATTGGTATTCCCGAACGTTTTCAATAAAAATCTTCACTGTAGTATCATTTTTCATTAGCAGCCACATGTTCATTGGCTTTCTGAGAGACCATCGTTTTTGATTTGTTGAGCTTTAAGTGAGGCAGTAATCCCGTAATTTGTAAATCATCAACACTGTAGGGACTCAGGTGATTCTGCTAGAAAGACAGGATCGTCTGCGTACATACATAAGTGTTTTAATCAAAAACGCATCGATTGTTATACCACATGACATATCATTGATTATCTTCAATGTAAAGGTAAAACATTGAAGGAAAAAGATTATATCCTTGATTTAATCCAACTAACTCCAGAAACGAATCTGAAACATTTTGCCAGTACCATGCTGCATATAAAGATTCATTATAGATGTCCTCAATCATCTTTTCGATTTAAAGAAAAATCTCATCTCTAAACAGCTTAAAAATATCAGCCTTATTATAAGTTTTACCCGAAAAATCTGACATTATTTCGAAAAATTGCCCTTATTATTTCGGGCAGTTATAATGCCATTGACAGCTTAAATTGTCTCTTATTTTTAGTAGGCGAACGAAACTTGTTCGGGCGAAACTCACAATTGCTTTTAAAATTCCAGGCGAACAAAAAATTTTAAGGTCAAATATTTTTCGGGCGAAACTCAGAATAAGGCTGAATGGCTTTTCTGTCGATAGAATCAAATGCTGCCCGGAAAGAAACGAAAAAGGCGTCCGTCGCCGAAGATTAAATGTTAGCTTGGGGCGAATGTGAATGAATTTTTGTTAGCTGGTACAAAATTATATGAATCGAAAACAATCGATGTCTTTTTAACGATTATAATTGTATTAATCGAATCTATAAAACAAGTTGAAAACAGCTTCGTGCGGAAACGAATTCGTGTAAAATTCATTTCGAACGGAACTTTAATGCATGTTTTTTTCTTTTGTTTTAAATTTATAATTTGGTTTTTAGTTAAATAAAATTAATCATAAAGTACAAGTGAGAAAGCTGATATTCTAAAAAAAAAATAAATAAATAATAGTTTTAAAAAATCAAAAAAAAGTATCACGATTAGATTTAATTTATTATGGGTTCGATGTATTTCTAAGTGAATTTAAGTTCAAGAAAAATTTGAAATTCAAATCATTGTGAGCATTATAATATTGAAAGACAAATATTTTGTCTTGTTCCCACTTGAAGGAAAATCAAAAAAAATCCAGCAAGTAGAAAGATAAATTAAAAAATTATGAGTAACGTATTTGATTTTAGCGGAAGCAGAAATTGTCTCGATTATTATAAAGTCAGAACAGAACTTATTTCTATTGATTTTTAAACATATTTGAATTGATATTCCTATATCATTAAATTCCTTTGATTGGGTCATGACTTAACAAAATATAAGTTTATGTGCTCAGTTTATTTTTGACGATGGCTATCCCAAGTCACATTTTAGAGAACCAAATATGACAACTTAGCAAAGTTGAGTTTTTATCTAAAAGGGAATTTGATACGAATAATTCCGTGGAATATAAGGTAAGTGAAAAACTTACAAAATTCAGGAAGACAGTTTTAACATTAACACCATATCCGAAATCTAATTATTTCCGAGTTTAAGTTAGTTGTTAGGAAAGTATTATAAAAGCTTAAAGTTTCTTTTAATATTTTTTTAAATTATAATTAGGTTGAGCTACATACCTCCTACTTATAAAACGACCGCCACGGAATTTTCGATTACTACAAGAACAATCATAAACAATGAAATAAAATCGAACAAATATAATATTATATTTAGTTTAATTTTCTCAAGTAAGCGATAAAAACCAAATCGCAGAATTATAACATGTTAAATCGACTCTAAATCAATTGAAAAAAAGGCTTTAATCATTTTTAGTTGTCGAATCTTGCATTTATAGTTAATTTGGAGTTGGCATTCATAGTGCCCTTGTTTCCAAAATGTATTAGGTGAACACTTTGTTTCTTTCCTTTATAATCCATGATAACATTTAAGAATTAATTCAAATAAATAATTATTAAACATTGAGAGATTGTGTAAAAGATAAGAAAGCCAACTAGAACTTTGCGTCAAAAATAAAAAAAAAAAAAACATTTGATTTCGCCTAAAAGAAATAATATGGGAAATAAAAGGCATTTAAAATGAATATGTATATGTTTTTAAACCAAAATTTAAACTTCATATAATAAATATGTACTTAGTAAATATTTTTAAACAAAACTCATAAAATTTATTTAAAATAAAATTTAAAACGAACAAAATTTACTTATCATTTAATGTCGTTATTTAATAAAATTTAAAAACAAAAAATAAATTATAAAACGTAAAAAAAAACAGAATATAGACTGTTTTACAATTTTATTCTTTAACTATAATAAAACCAACAAACAAACAAAAATGGAAACGTGTATTATGAAATGAAAAAAAAAAAAATGTTTGAATGTTGTTTACAAACATTATTATTGTATTTTAATCTATATGTAATGTTATTTTATTCACATAAATAAAATACAAAGCATCCATTAAACTTGTTTAATTGTATACATTAAAAATGATTAATTGTAATTCAAATTCAAAGAGAAATAATAATTGCTTTCAATCACTTGTTTTAACGAATTTTTAAGATTTTTCCCAGCACTTCGGGGCAATTTTTTTTCCTTCTTTAATAATCTCTGCTGACCCTTTTCCGGAATAATTTTCACTTGAACAAAAAATTCCTATTCCCCTGAAAATTTTAATTCACGATACCAGTTGGCAATGCTGCCGATAACATCAATAACGCCGTGGTCAATAGTGGTCAAATAAGCGAGTATCTAGATTGTTGGAAAAGGAAGGAAAAGACGGACATCAGATAGAAATGACCAATACAAAAACAAATTTCCAACTATTTTCTTTAAGTTCGGCATTATTATCTATTTGTGATTTGACGATGCCAACATCGGGCTTCTAAACGAAATTTAAATGTTTTTCTTTCATATACAAAATTTAATAAATAAATATTAATTACAAATCTTGAAAGTGAATACTATTATTTTTGAAACAAACCCAAAGTTGATTTTCAACAATACCAATGAATTCTGAGGAAACTTCAGTGGGAAATGATAATGATAATTTGGTTCAATCATTCAAACGTCATGCTTCCTCATGCAGTAAAGAAGATGCCGTAGCGATGAATTTTCTCAGCATGAAAACGATCCTAAACGTACCGCTAAACTTGTGAAGGATTGGTTTAATGAAGACTGTGTTACCGTTATGAACTGGCCAGCAAAAACCCCTGATTTCAACCCAACAGGAAATTAATGGGAAATTGTAGATCAGAGCTTTGATCACACGAAATAAAATAATTTAGTATTCATATAAAACCAAGCACAAATTGTCTGAAACAACATCCCCATGCAAATAATTGACAACCTCATTGCCTCTATGACTTGTCGTTGTGCTGCTGTAATAACAAAATAACGGTTACGCTACTAAATATTTTTTGTATTTTATTAATTCAAAAATGTGCTTTAGTTTTGTCCACTTACTTTTTAATGAATGTTAAAGTTAAGAATTAAAGTAAAATTAATGGTGGCGAATTAAAGACTATTACGTTATAATAATAAAAAAATAACAGGCTTTTTTAGTGTTTTAGGATTATTCGTAATTTCATGTAGTTTATTTTTAATTTTTGAAATACAAGTTCTATGGTTCTACTGGTCCTTTTTACGAACAGAAGGAAAGTACCATCTTTCAAAATTCCCCTTATTGAAGGGACCCAACTCAAACTCTCCGACCACGCAAAGTATCTTGGATAAGAAACTGAACTGGAGTCTCAACATTAAAGAAAGAACTAGCAACACCATGTTTGCTTTCTACTCCTGCAACAGGATTTTTGGTAAAACCTGGGGACCGAGCCCAAAAATAATTAAGTGGATGTTCACAGACATAGTCAGACCTGTGCTGACATATGGTGATGTAGTCTGGTGGAATGCATTGGACAAAGTTACCAACCTTAGAAACATGGCCAAGATACAAAGAATGTCATGTATTGGAATAACCGGGGCTAACCCCTTGACCTTTTTGTACAAGAATCGGCAGCCAAAAGCGCACTGTGGCTTAGCCAAACTGATCGCTGGAAACCCAGCGCCCTCGGCCACGCTCTGATTCTACAGAAATACACGGGAAATAAAGTATGCACTGACTACGTAACAACCCGTTTAGACTTCTATAGACCATTCACAACTAGGTACCTTTCCTAGTAGAGAAACCTGGCTAATCAACGAACCATTAACCCGCGAACCGATGGTAGCTGTTTACACCGACGGCTCCAAGATGGATACTGGTACTGGATACAAGCTGACTCGGCAAAACAACACGATCACATACCCAACCACAGTTCTATCTAACCTCCCCACCAGTCGTTGCATGGAGCCACTGCTGTCTGGGGGAGGGATGATTTACTCTGTGGGGGCTAACGCCCAAGTAAGAAAATGGCGCGTTTCTCACCTAGGTGACTATGTGCCGACAGACACTTCCTAATTCAACTAACTTGAGGGCACCCTCCGATATTTCGGGCTACATCCCGCTGAAACTTCATTTACACTCTTAACGGGCCTTTGTCATAGGACTTTTATCATAGGTTTTCTTTATATGGGGATCATATCCCTGGGGTATCACAATGGATCTACACTGATCTAAGTGTGACGGTAACAAGATCAACTGTCAGCCCGCTTACCTAACCCTAACCTAACCTATGGTTTTTTTAATAGCAAAAAGTAAGAGTCGACAGTTAAAAAAAAACGGGAACGGGAAAAACGAAAACGCATTTCAGTGACCAAGTACCTGCTCCAACGTTTATTTCTTGGTTAAAATTGTATAAACATTATTTCCAAAAAGCACTATAACCGTGACGTAGAAATAACGCATTTTATTCTGTACAGGATGCATAAAAATGGACTTTTTACAATCAGCCTTATTGTGAGTTTCACCCGAAAAACATTTCATCCGGAAAATTTGACTTATCACTTTTCGACTATTTTGATTTCACCCGAAATTTCAAGTTCAAAAAATTCCCTTATTGTGAACATTTGTTTCCGGCGGAATTTTATACAATTGACAGCCTAAATGTTCATTTATTTTTGGTAGGCGGACGAAATTTCGTTTGGGTGAAATTTAGAATAGGCCGTAGAGGATCCCACCACCTACGAAAATTTGAACATTTACATGTTAATTTTTATAGAACTAACTACGGCATACATAAACTTATGATTAGCCTAGCTGATTGTAGTTTGCGGTTTGCCCTAAGCTCACTACAACAAAGAATTTGAAGTGAAACAAAAAACTTCTTGCCGAACAAAAATTTTAAGTTGAAATATTTTTCGTGTGAAACTCACAAGAAGGCTGAATTAAGAATTTTATAACCTGTAAAATTTGCATACTAAATCCTAACAGTTTTCGAATTACCACCATTTTGTAGGTAATCCGCGTCTTATTTAACCTAAAATAACGGTACAAGACATATGTATGTAATATGTATGTACATTTTTAGGAAAATCTTATTTTTCTCGAAAAAATATAATAAAATGGGACCATTAGAATAGAACCATTTGTTTTAGAATGTCGAAAACGGTTCAACCGAATTTGATTAAAAATATTTATACAGAAGCTTCTTAAAAATTTGACACAATTTTCCAAAAAATCTGCACTATTCTGCTATCCGATCCGATCGAATTTTTCGATTCACGTGAATTGTTCACAAATTATTCTTTAAACTTCTGCAATCTTTCGAGTTCAATGCTCTATCAATAATTATTTTTGAAGTTGAGAGAATATTATTGAAATTTTAATTTTATCGAATTTTATATTCTTTCTGCAACATTCGTTTTTCTCCGACGAATAGCAGAATACCACTTGAACGCTTAGCAAAATAGGGCTAATATATAACTAATAGTTTTGTCGCTGTCTGGTGTCTTCGGGACGCAATTTTTTAGTCTCTTCAACGTAAATCGTTTTTGCTCACAGTTGTTCACAGATTGATTATTGATTGCACTTTTTAACGCATTAAGAATCAAATTGGGAGTGAAGTTATTGAAAAACGATCATTTTAGAACATAACAGATGAATCAATATTCGTGAATGGATCACTTGCATTTTAATCAAGCGATGTACATAGAGTTCCTCTGTAAAAAATTAATGCCTCCAATCAAACATTTTTTTTGTTTTTTTTTTAAGAATTTGGTTTTTATATGGAAAAATGCTGTCAAAATGCATTATTGGTCAATTTTTAATATTTTGGAACATAAAATAATTCCTAATATCATCTTTCTTTCAATTGCAGGTAATCAATACTCAGCCCTATCACGAATTCAATCGTAATCGAAAACTTGTTACGAATCCGGAAAAAAAAACTATCACAGTTTCCATCGTAGCGGAAAATCTCATACAAATTGTCATTACGAAATTCGTAATTCGGAAAAGTTTCCGACTATGATGGAATTCATGATAGGGCTGACTATAAGATTCCTATAAATCAAGGAATATCTCCTATCAGCATAAAAAGTTAAAAATTATATTTCTTTTAATTAAACAAAATTAATATAAACTATTTTCAATAATAGGACATGATAGATTTTGAAAATTGATAATTCTATGCAGCCGTTTTTTGTGTTTGAAAAGTCCTACAAAATGTCTCCTGACAAATTTACAAAATATTTTATGGGAGATTATCATTCTTAACCACCAATATATCGAAAGAGTTGATTTGTTATGTTTTCATTTTGTTTAATTGCTAGAAAAAAAAAGACTTTATTTAAGTATCATAATTGTAATTTATTTTACTTAATTAATATACTTAAAAACGAAGTTTATTCACATATTACATAATACAGTAATACAATGTGTTGAGTAATAGAAAAAGAAAATAATAATTTTTTTTTCAATTCTCTAAAAGAAATTTCTGTTAAAAATTATGCATCTGATCTTTAGACAGATTGGCCTCAGTTTTTGTAATTCTAACTTTAAGCAATTTTCGAAATTACAAAGAAAAAATTAAACATTAAAACACTGTGCTCTTACTACGTTTGAAATGTTAAAGAAAAATTGTGATGGCGTAATTTGATTTCTTTTTTTTATTAAATAAAAAAAAATTATTCTTAATGCTTATGCTTATTTTTCGCATTCGATATATATATATATATTACACAAAATATCATTTAACTAAAGAAAATAAGAAAGCTATATAATATTAAAATAAAATTAAACAAAAAAAAAAATAATAATATATAATGTATAATAATTCCTTTTGGATAATGTCGCCCAATTTTATGATCGTTTCATTTAAATATTATTCAAATTTTTCTTTTAATTTAACGTAAGAAAATACATATATATATATTTTTTTTTTATTTAAAGATTTATTTAAAGTTATTGCGCGTTGGGGCGGGCGTGAGTGACACAACTCAAAAACGGCATTTAATCAACTTTGACCACACTATAGATCTTACGAATAAACCAGAAACATGCAAAGAATCCAATTGTTCCTGTGAGCAGGAAGAAAAGGAACACCATAATGGCGGTGTATCCGAAATACAAAAATGTCGAAGCTCCATCTTTGATGGAGAGTTTTGTAGCAAAGTAATGACAGCAATATATGAAGAGATAAGCTGCAGTAAAACCTGATGTCAGGAAAGAACGCCACCACCAATGATAGTCCTCCGCACAAAGATGGAAATAGCAGAGAAGGATTGTGGTCTCTGAGCAGGTTATCACCAGAATCAAAAATACGAGGAAGAGGAATCCAAACATATAGTACATTTGATTGGACCAAATGGAGTTTAGAATGAAGAATAGTTGAATGAAAATACAACCGAAGGGGAGGACTCCACCCATTATGATGCCAGGGATTGGTTGTGTGTAGACCGATTGATCGGGAATTTGTCGTGGAATTTGATTCGTTCGAACAGGATGTTCCAATGCCTGCGTAAAAAAAATGTAAATACAAGAAATATAGAAACTGGACGTTTTAAAACTTACGCGTTTCCTAAACCCAAAGTATGCTCCAACAAAAGTGAGAGGAACGGAGACACCAAACCATAGCGCCAGCAGTGCAACCAAAGTGCTAAATGGTACAGCTCCTGAGCTTCCTTCTCCCCAAAGAACCAGATTCATTACGAAGAACAAGCAAAAAACGACACTAAAAATAAAATTATTTAAAAAAAATCGTTACAGTTCAAATTTCCCATTTTTTTTTCTTGAAAGATTTTCATTTAAAAAATACAGCATATGTACATACCCGGGGCACACTATCGATGTAAGCATAACATTGCTCTTCCACTTAATGCCACCAAAGCTTTTGTAAATCCTCGCCGACACATATCCAGCGGGAGTTCCGAGAGAAACATACAAGACCATAGCACAGGTCATCAGAGCTCCTCTATTCGCAGGCGAAAGGAATCCCAAGCAAGCAAATGCCAAAGTTATCAATGTCATGCATGTTACTTGCACACCTGATCCCAAAAACACCGACAACAGCATACCCTTTCGTGGCGGACGGAAAACATCACCATGTACCAATTTCCATCCGAATTCCTCTTGAGCATCTTCACCACTTTCCATTTGATTGTAACGTGCTATATCTTTATGCAGAGTACGGAGCATAATCATAGCAACCATTCCCGAAAGAAACAGAACAATTACGAGAGAATTTAATATGCTGAACCATTGAATGTTTGTGTGGGGCATTGATTCAAGAATGTAATCCCAACGCGAAGACCACTTCACTGTATTGTTCATGGTAAATTTGACCGAATAAGTGTAGGTTATTTGCAATTTAGTGTTTCGAGGCAATGTATTTGCTGGAATTTCAATTGCTTCGGGGGAACCACAATCGGGCTTATCAGGATTCTTGTGATTTATTGAACGAGGAATAACCTTTACTGAAATGATGCGTCCACCATTTGCACCAAAACCAACACCCCATTCTTCAGAAATACCACTGTGATAGGTTATTGTCAAATCAACATGGTTAAATGGATAATAGATTCCTGGTCTGTTGTAACTTGGATTTATGGGACAACTTTCATCGCCATCAGCTAATTGTCTTACAAGACAACCCATTGGGAATCCAGTGCTGCAGTATTGTTTGTCATTTTCCAAAGGATAACACCAAGTAACTGGCATATTGTCAACTATCCAATGATGTTGGTAATTAAGACTCATGCCCTTCTTCAGAACCATCATACGTCGGTCACTATCTGGATCACCACCGGTATATAATTTAGTACAAACCTGTAATTTAATTTTTATTTAAAGGCTTTAGAAAAATATTCACTTGGTTAAGCATGAGAAAATAAAATAATAATAACCTTCTCGCAATGGACATCTTTAAGAAATTCAATTTTATATGGTCCAGGGCGTATTCTCTCTCCGAATACAACTTGTCCAAGATTTTCCACTGGTGAGTTTCCTTCGTCAATAGTACAGAAATCAAAGTGATGGTATTCATATGGAATAACTGATTCTTCTGTATTTAAGCGGTTCACATAGAGAGTTACATCAGACTGAAAATAAATTTTTATTAATTAAAATTTTATTCATTTTCATAATCCGAGCATCGTTCATGATCAGTGGAAGGGACTTGTAAAGTGGATGGGGTATTTGAGTGTCGTCAACATAAAAAAAACTGAACGTGCTAATAGGTGAAATAAAATTTTAAACGTAATACCAATCAGCTGCTGTTTCATTTCATTTAATATATTTGGTTTGTTCCAACAAAATGTTTGTTTCCTAATGGCGTTAATATGGAGAAAACTGATACAAATATAAGATGTGAAAAATCACCTTTTGCATATTATGGATTATAAGGCCAAGTTGTAACAGTACTTTTTATGGGGCCTCAGATCCAAATCCCTTCGTCGTAGGGCATACTTGAAACACACATATTTTTTTTCAAGCCATCCAAAGCATGTCTCTAGATTTCTACACGTTTGTCAACGCTACAACCTCCCAGGGTCTTTAAGTGACGCAATAAAAATTCGGTTATTCCTACGCCGAAAATAATTCAATTCTTTTTTTTATGTACATATGTACCTGTCTCACTAGTAAAGCTATTCAGTAAAACGACCATGTAGCCAGGTACTTGCATATATAGATTTTTTAGGATGGAGAAGTAATGAACAAGTCGAAGGTATTTGTAGAGTTACCTGCATAGTGGGCTTACCAACAAGATAATTTAGTTGGTTATACTTGATGAGGATTTCAACATAACTCCCTTCGGGATACGCAAGCAAAAACAAATCGATTTTTGTTGAAGGTTTGAATGAAATAAAATCTATACAAATTTGTTTAGCTACATATGAATTTTCAAAAAACACCGCTTTTTATTTCGAGTCTCAACATATTGGCCAGTTATTGCGATACAACACTTGGGTGAGCTACTATTATTTTTTTATAGGCTGGAGTTATAGCTATTGCTTTTGGTTCTGAAGAAGGTTGATCTGATTCGATTTCCGGTGGTGGCAAAAAAAAATTTATCTATCGAATAAAAATGGTATCTCTCACCATAATCATTTTTTTTTCGACTATCTTATTATCTGTTAAACAGATTTTAATGAAATTTTTCACACAAGAGCTCCTAATAAGTTTAAATAATATTGCATATCAAAATTTTAAAAAAAAACAAATTTTGGATTAAAAAAAAAAAAAAATGTCAAAATTATTTTTTAAAAATTCGATATTTCCAAAATGGGTAGATGATTTTTTGTTTTAAATTGATTTTTAAATTCCGCATTAATAAATACTAAAAAATGGTATACCGATTTTTTTCTAAAAAATGTTTTCAAAATTTTATTTATTAAAATTAATTTTTTTTTTTTTTTAAACCGCTCCTACGATTTTTTAAATTTTTGTCTCGTAAATTGGGATTTGTGTAAGAAATCAGATGGTATACATTGCGTTGGTGTCAAAACAATTGCAGAAGGCAGTTAATCAATTTATTTCTAGTTTTACAATTTGTCAGTCTTATGTGTAAGTACCATGCATACTTTAAAACCACAAATGTGATCGCACATAAGAGGAAGTTTGTGCGACCCAGTCGTGCATTTTATTTTGCACTAAATGAGTTCTAGGTTCACTCTGATCAATCGATCTCACATATTAGCGAGTTTAATTTTGTTAGATTTGACTCTGAAATATTGCTCATCTCTTGCCTTACCGCTTGAGCGTGAACAAACTTTTAAAAAAATTGTTGATGAAAATGTGCTTATCTACATGTTAGTTTATTATAACATTCTATAGAAGTGTAGTTAGCATTTAATACATTTATTGGCGAGTTATTTTTCTAACAAACTTTTTAATCGGGCAGTTGCATTGTGCCCTTATCATTGTTTGAACACATGCGTTGTGTTTAGTTCAGCTGACTATGCATGACTTCAAGTGTATTTGGAGTATCAGTAATCAGTTGATATTGCCAACTCGACGCCGATTTGGCCAGGGATAGTTGACTCTTCAATTTAGTTAACTATTATAATTTAATAAATAAAAAAAAATATTATCTAACATTCTTTAAAGTTTATAGTTATCATTATTTTAGTTATAAAAAAAAACTTATCAACCTCGAAAGTTGCGAATTGATAAATTTATTAAGATAGGTTTTCCACCATTTCATGTTTTTCATATCATAAAAAATAACTTGAAATAAAATGCAAAGTTTAAAAATAAAATCGTTAATTGTTTTTTTTCCTCTCTCGGTTATCATGAATCAAAACCTCCTTATGAATCATTTAATGCAAAAGACACAAACTTGGTAAGTTTAGTTCGGCGTTAGCCGGAACTGAGGCCGCGTGTATATCGATACGATACGACACTTCGTCAATGCACCCGCCTCGTTTTTAAGTTTGATGGGGAGTATTGAACTTGCACTTCCCAATTGATTATCTTGATGAGAACGTAAACATTGACCAATCAACAAATTAATGTAGGTACTTTGCAACAATATAATTTTTTGCAAATAGAATTGAAAAAATAAATTCGATTGCCTAAAATACTTTTGTCAAATCGAATGTAGTTGTGTGGAGAGTGCGTGAACAATAAGAAGATTCCTTACCTTGCATGGTCCAGTCGATTCTGATTTTCGGCAATAATTCACTGGTGCTAGTCCTGGCAAATAAAATTGATGACTTATGTCGATTTTTTGAAGGAGCACCATTAACAAAATGGACAGCGACAAAAGCGTATTCCATTTTCGTGTCATTTTTGCGAAAAAAATACGACAAAATAAACACGTTGCTATCACAAGTTGGTAGTATAATTTGCGATATTTATTCGCGATGCGGGGGATAGAGTTTAAAATATTTTTAAAACAATTAAATTAATTTTATTTGTTAAATACGTGTAAACAAATTGCGAACTTTTTCATGAAATTCTATGGACGACATGACAGGAACGTCACCACCTAGAAGTTTTTTTTTAATTCTTTTTTTTTTTGTTCAGTTTTCTTCTCATTTCTTTTTGTTTAATTCGTCTGTAGAAAAGGGAGATGCAAAATGATCTGAACTGTAAATGAGTGTGTTCAGTGTTAACTTTGTTAAACTATGTCTACACCAAAAACACCCATAACCATTGACCTATTATATACCCCAATTACACGCCGCGGAACACTGTATCGATGCATAGTGTCGATAAGGTTTTATGGTCGTGTAAAATGGAGATATACCGACACAGTGTTTCGCGTAGTATTGCACCGGTATAGTATGCCGAGTGGTGTGTAAAAAGGGACGGAAAGCTTTACCGATGCGATTTGATTTTTTTTTTTAAGTTTACCTGTTGCTTTTGTTTTGAACTGATTTTTTTTATTTATCTAAGTGAAATTAAAGGATAATTCACTATGGCAGAAACCGAAAAATGTATCTAATAAATAGAAATAATAAAAAATAAGAAAATTGTTGTCCAAATGGAAATTTTTGACAATTGACTTTTGACAGCCCCACACCGACATATGGGTGTGTAAATGCCCATACAGAGTCGGAATGCTTTATCGGTAAAGTGTTTCGATGCTGGCGTGTAATAGGGGTAATATATGGACTGCCAGTCGAGTGTCTTTTCCATACAAATGCCGAAATGAAAATGGTTCAACCTCTCCTTAGAGACATGCAGTCGTATTTATTAGATTTCCTTAAAACACTCTTGGACAGTTGTCCAGCTAGCCATTGTCTAAATAGTTGGACATCTCCTTATTTATAAACGCATTCCAACAGTTTCCTACAAATGTTCTCATACACTCACTCACATCCCTGTAATCTGTCAATTTCGTGAGCATTTGGATACGTTCAGTGAACATTTCGTTCATTTGAAGATTATTTTTCAATTCTTTGTTCATTGAACGTACCCACTTTGGAATAGGTTTGGACAACCAATTTCAGTGTCTAAGTTAGACACTCGATGGAACATGATTATAAATAAGGTTTTCGACTTGGATAGCTTTCCAAAGTTAGACATACTTTGGAATGTGTTTATAAATACGACTGATGATCGCTAAAACGGTAGAAGCGGCGAACAGATATACTTATTTTCAGTGCCATCTGTTGCCACTATGTCTGGACAAGCTTTTTTCGCCATAGAAACTACTGACATCTATTATTATTTCTTATAAAAACTAAGCCATCTGTTTCAACATAAATGTATATTTTGACATTATTTGTTATTTGTGTGTTATTTTTATTTTTAGTTTCCATTTGCGTCGTGCTTGGTAATAATTTTGTTAAGTTCTTATAGTCGTATTTATTAGATTTTTGTATATTTAGATACTGTCTAACTATTTTCAAATTGGTGGAAATATGCTTTATTTAATAAAAATAAATATCACATTATTAACGGCTAAGACAATCTAACTATTGTGTCTAAGTTAGGCAGCTATAAGACAACGATAAACAAGGTTTTTGAACACATTTTCCAAAGTTGGACAGTTGTCTAAAGTTAGACAACGTTTATAAATAAGACCAATCATATCTAGTATGTATTTTATTTTGTAATTTGCAGTGAGAGTTTTATGTAGAATTATCGGATAACGGATAAAGTGATTTTTTTACCGCAAATAGAATTTTTAATTTAAAGAAAGTATCGAGATTACGGTACATAGAAAATTATTTTATAAAAAGGCGCTTTGGGGAGCTTTGATCTTTTGTTCTTTGCACTAGTCACCCCAAGATTAAAAAAAAAAATTGTTATTGAATTATTTTATGGTATCTACAAAACAAAACTCAGCTCAAAAAAGAGGAATGCTATATAGACTCAATAAAAAAATGAAAAATAATAAAATGTAAACAATGTAAACAATGTACATAAACAGTCGTATTTATTAGATTTGCTTAGAACACTCTTGGACAGTTGTCCAGCTAGCCATTGTCTAAATAGTTGGACTTCTCCTTATTTATAAACGCTTTTCAAAAGTGGCCTACAAAGTTCTCATACTCTCACTCACATTCCTGTAATCTGTCAATTTCGTGAGCATTTGGATACGTTCAATGAACATTTCGTTCATTTGAAGATTATTTTTCAATTTTTTGTTCATTGAACGTACCCACTTTAGAATAGGTTTGGACAACCAATTTCAATGTCTAAGACTGCTTTTAGACGACTGCAATTTCTATCCGCAATTCCCTTTTGAGTTTCTTTCCGATTGCAGCATCCATTTAAACGCTGCAAATTTTAATACCTGCAATTTTTGTTAAATGAGAAGGAAATAATATCTCCTCACTCTTTACTCCGCTTATGTCTCAAACAATAAGAAAAAGCACAAAGAAGAAAGAGCGATAACTCTGCAATTATTTCAACCTCTGCAACTTTGTCTACCCCGGACACCGCATACGTCCCCCACCTACATGCTTAAAAATTGCAAGGATAATTGCAGCATATTTGCAGCGTTTAAAAGCAGTCTAAGTTAGACATTCGATGGAACATGATTATAAATAAGGTTTTGGACTGGGACAGCTGTCCAAAGTTAGACATACTTTGGAATGGGTTTATAAATATGACTGAAAGTTTTTTAAGTCAATGGCGCAGATTTTTAAACGATTTAGTACAATGTTAAATCCTTTTTAGTATGAGAAAAATGCTTTAACATCGTACTAAGTCGTTTAAAATTTTGCGCCAATAATTATATACTAAATTTAAGGTCAGGCACGCAAATTTTTAGTTTCAAAACACGAAAAATCCACATTCCCGGATCAAAATCCCAAATGGAAAACGACATCAGTTTCATAGTGTGAAAGGAGACTTTGAATTCATTTCTTCTCTATTCTCTTGTGAACGTATTCATTTGTATGTGAAATTCCATCAAATAATTTCACTGAATGCAATATAAAATTAAACCAAGACGGAATTCCACATCGCTTTCGCATTTCTCCTCAGAATCACGAATAGACGTTAATTTTTTACTTCGAAATTTTTCTCAGTGGCTTCCATGTGGAAGTATCATAGCCGGTCCTTACTCGAAAAAAAAACCACAAAAAGTACAATTAAAATCGACTTAACTTACATTAAAATATCTTTAAACCCAACGCTACACAAGTGATTATCGAGTGATTTAAAAAATCATTCAATTTATTTCCAATAAATAAGTCTAATCGAAAAATTCGAAAGAACAAAAAAGAAAATCCACACAAGCAAAATGAATATGCAAGTAAACCTGCAACTCATACAGATATTGGAGAAAACTATTTCACCTGGTAAGTTTTCTCAGTTTTTAATTCTTCATTTATTATAAGTAATGATATTTTTAATGATTAAGAATACATTTTTTTATTTGAACGATCAAATGTATAGGCAAGAAGAAAAATTGAAAACTACCTAAATGCAGGTCTACCTCGACTTAGTTTTTTTTCTCTCGTCTCTCTTTATTCAGAAAAATGACATTTTCAGTCAGGGTCGCCTCTATCCTCCGCACACATCACCTCCCCGTGTAACAATTCGTCATGTCTTTGGGAGGAAATGTTCGAGAAATGGCTTCCATCGACTCGCAAAAACTTTGTATGTACCACGACGATTCGATTCGATTCGATTTATGCAGATCGTTTGGTGGAACTTTAATTTTTCATAGGTTAACTTAGTTGTCATGAAAATATATATGTACATTATGTACATGGATATGTACTTTATCTATTTGAAGTATGCATGCAAGTTATTTTATCATTTTTTGCTCTGAAAAAGGGTGGGATTCATTTTAGAAAATCAGGCGCCAAGTTGATAGTTTCTGGCGCTTTTAAAGCATTTAGTTCCCTGTTAGAGTCTTTTTTTTTATCATGCGTTATGTAAAAATTTAATGTGTCGAAATAATGAGTCAGAAGATACCACAATTGTGGCTCATAGTAACAACAAACCTAAGATAATGCATTCGTCCAACAGCTTTTTGTTACTTCAATTTAATAAATTAATTAAATAATTTTAATTTGATTAAATAATTATAATTTAAAAAGAGGAACTAATCAATATAGGAGATCAATATACCTATATTTAATTAAATTTAGCGAAACTATGTTTTGATATGGTGAGTTTGCAGCTTGGTGAACATTTGACTCCACTTGAATGCTCGAATTAGGCTTTTAAACAGCTGAACTCCCTGGTAGGTAGGTACATTGTTAATTTTTGTATAATGGGGTCTACCAATCTAGCATACCTAGGCAGTTTCTAATTTAAATCGGTCGACTGTTTTCGATGCAATTCAACAAAATTAGGAAACACCTACATATGCTCGATTGTATCGACTAAATCTGATCGTATTAAGTATGTACTAATAGTCCAGGTTCTATAGAAACTTTCAAGAGGGAAATCGATTGCTGTCCTAAGTTATAAGTTTGTGATTTAGTAAAAATCTTAATTTTTTTGGGGGATTGTTTGGGAATCAATTATAATTCACATTACATTTAACAACGATTGTAATACATATATACAAATTACAGATATCATGCTTTAGTTTTAAGAGATTTTAATTACAAAATTTAAACTTTCTAATGATGTAAAATAAGGAGGATCCGAGGATGGAGTTATTGTGTTTAAAAAAAAAAAAAAACAACTTCATGGTTTTGGCTCCGCATAGATTAATTAAAAATTTTCAATTTTCTAAGGAGTAAGGATCTTATGTAAAGGTTGTCCCATAATTCACGCAAAATTTGAATTTTGCGCCATTTACTAGTACAGTGTTGCCAAAAGAAAAAAAAGATAACAATGTGAAAATTGACAGCATCCACAACGTGTGACTGTTTGGTGCGGATTTTAGGCTGGAGGCATTATCGGCTGGTCAGGCAGTAACAATTAATGGTGTTCTTTATCGTGACATGATAACCCAGTTTTTAGTGCCTAAATTAGGTACAAGATATGGCTGTGATTAACATGTGGTTTCAACAAGTCTGTCCCACACAGCCAGAGAAAATGCAATTACTGCATGAATCATTTCCTAATCGTGTAATTGGTAATTTTTGCGATCAGAATTGGCCATCTAGATCTTGCGATTTGACGCTATTAGACTTTTTTGAAGTTAATGATCTATGCAAACAAGCCCACGATCACCAACGCCTTGCAAGAGGAAATTGGCAAGTGTATTAATGAAATTCATTCACATTTATGGGAAACGGTCATAAAAAATTTCAATTCAAGAGTACGTACTTGCGAGCAAAGCTGGGGCCGCCATTTATCCGATGTGCTATTCCATACATAACCCCAATCTATGTATATGCTCTATGAATCAATAAAAAATTTAAGTTTTAAAATTAAAAATCTGTATTTTCTATCAAAATTACATTTTGCGTGAATGATGGGACACCTCTTCAAGGAGGTTGAAAAATGAGATCTCAGAGATTTTTCTCACTCAAAAGGTGAGCAAGATAGACAGCAAAACTAAAAAAATTCGCGGAAGAGTCCTGTTCCTGAGATTGTTGAGATCCGCGAGATCTCATTTTCCTGCAATGTCAAAGTAGAAATGCATTTGCTGCCATTTGCAAACAATTTTAGCATTTTCCGATAGAGTGTTAACTTTTGCGCCACCTTGAATAATTGTAATTTAAGAAAAATGGACGTAGAAGTGAAAGGAACAAGTTATTGAGTTATCTCGAAGTAAACTGATGCTTTTGATGTTTTATCATCTAAGTTTGTGAGTCAGTACCCTCCGCATATTGCATATTCTCAACTAAAAACTACTTATAAATTAACTGTATATTAATTTATTCATAGAGTTACACAAGTGGTTTAAATTGCCGCTGAAAAACTACATGAATTGAATAATTTAAAAAATTAATTTGGGTTCTACAAGCTTTTGACACAACAAATTGATTGTTCTTCCCCCATTTGAATACAGGATTTACAAAAGAAATTTTCTATTAAAAAAAAACAAACAAAGATGACAAAGAATATTGTTAAAAATAATTTGAAATGCAAACTTAAAGAATCCACGCATAATTTCAAGTCATTTGAATTCCATGAATATCATACAAAAATTTCGGTTTCAACTAATTTAGGTAATGCTGGAAAAGTCTGATATTGAGGTTATCCGTTTGTATGTTGGAAGGGCTTTAAATAGTTAAAAAAATATCAAGCAAAATTTCAACTACATACATATTTCAATAAATTTGGTTGAACACAATTTATAATAAAGCCTAGTACGTTGCATCGAAATGCTTGTCAGCGTCCTAGGCTTAAATACCGGAAACCCATCATTTTTTCGATTTGTATAATGAGAGTTCAAGCATTCAATAATCTGCCATATCTTCGCTGTAGATCGAATACCTCGTAACCCAGAAAAGTACACTTTTTGGGTAATGATGCACTTTTATAGTAAACAACTTTCCGGATCTAATGAAAAAACCTTGTAAGCCTAAGAACAATAGTTTCAAAGCTAAACGCATAAATAGCAGTACATCGTATCGCCCCATGCGTTTTTGTTGCTGAAATACCTCGTATACCAGGGCAATTCATGAGCCGCAGATGGTTCGTACACAACGGGTACAGGCTTGTTCGTAAGATACTTTTTTAGATGGTCAAAAGCACTTTGTTCTTGATCGCCCCATTGAAATTTAGAATATACTTTTATATCAAGTTTTTTGTTTCTCCTGAAAAATGCACTTTTCTGGGTATAAATAACTATTAAGCCCGTGCTCGCCTTACTTCGCATATTTTCGAAACTTTTGTTATTAGTTTTTATAATAATTTGTTTGCAAAAGAAATAGACTAGTATATAATAAAGTTGATAACTAATTTAAAATTTAATTTACCTAATTTATGTTAAAACTGGTTGGTAAATTACATTTTTTGTTTTACTTTAATTTACTTCGAAACACATGAGCAGGTTAAATAGTTACATTTGTCCATGTGAAAAATATGGTTTTCCAATTCCAAAAATAGGTCCAGTTCCAACTTATTGCATATCGTTCCACTTTATTTCATCAAAAAATAAGATAAAGTACGTATACACCCGAGTGTATTGCAAAAAAAAAAAAAAAAAACAAACATATCTTTCCATTTTTTGTTTAGCTTTTGTCTATTGTAATGTTTTATGCCTTCGTTCAACCAGTTGTCATTCTCATTATAATCACTTACATATGTATTGCGAGAAACATTCAGCCAAAGTAGCTGTCACTTTTTAAATTTTTTAAAAATATTTTTCCTACAATATCTAGGCCAATTTCCAACCTTTGGCATATTGCTCCACCAAATATTTCATATAAAATATGAAAAATACGTATATATTAGATTATTGCGAAGAAAAGCAAACCTGTCCATCCGAAACAGACATTGTTTTTTTTTTTTGTTACACGTTACGTTATGTTAATGTATATTGGATACATATTGGGTACGTTCCTTCGTAGCTCAAACTAAATCAAAGTGTCAAGTTGAGTTTGGGTTGAAATTTCGTTGAGAGTTCGCACTCGCCGTGTTCTATGATGCAAAACCAGCACTTGAATATTTAATTTGATGTTTACACATCTTAACCGTGAGTCCCGGCAATCAAATTTTTATGAGAGTGTCCGTTTATAGGAAAGAAATTTGTATGAAAAAATCGAAAAAGAAGTTTGTTCCCGAAAACATGTCCGTTTAAGGGAATTGCCCTTTATTAAAGCTGTCCGCAAGTAGAGCTTTCAATGTACTGTAATTAATAGCTGAAGCTAAATAAAGAATCAAATCAAAATATTGTGTTTGTAAGCAAAATCTCTTATTAATTAAAATTCCTAGAAAAATATTACGAATGAAAATTTAAAATGTTAAAAAATCCAAATAAAATTCTAAATCTAAAAAATTAAGTTCCAGTATTTTTTGTTGTTTTGCTTTAAGCTTGGTTAAATCGATTGTGTATTGTGTATAGGAGCTAAATCTATAAATTCTTCTTTCTAAGGCGATAAAAAAAAGTTCATAGTCATTAACAAAATTAACGAATAAGATTGTTTAAATTTGTTGGTAGCAAAGTTTGTGTTGTTTTTAATCTTAAATTATACTATTCTATACACGTTGGGGTGTATTTCCAATTCCATTGAAATCCACTGAAATTAACTGACGAATTTTATCTTTACATAATTTGTATCTAAATTTCGATCACGAAAAGATCCCGTTATAGTTTTTCAAAGCGAAATGAAAGGAATATTCACTTTTCTTCATCTGTTATAAATAAAAGTGAATCCATCCTATTTACTTCTTTGAAGGTACATATGCATGTATCTACATGTCATGTGTATGTTTCCTACTTACAATTAATGAGAATCCAATCTCATTCATTTTCTTCCTGAAAAATTTCCACACAAATCCTCTTTTCCCTTCATAAGGGAAAAATTATAGGCTTTTTGTTTTTTTTTCAGATTTCATTCACTGAAAATGAATATTTATCGAATGATATTCTTCATTTTAGCTGAATGTTAAGTGAACTTTCACCTAAATGTTTGCTGGGTAGTATTGTCAAAGTCTAGAATGTGTTGTGGTAAACCAGTAGATTCTCTTTTATTCCGAATGTCAGATTGAAATTAAATTAGAATTTTTTTAAACTAAAAATGGTACCTTATGGGGTTTTTTCCATTGGTAAATTCAGATTTCAATAAAAAAAATTGCTTCGCGAATGGAACACAATTCGCCAATTTGATTTTTTTTTTTGCCACTGTATTGGTGTACTTTCTTGCCTGTGAAACTAGTGCGGCTGTCAAATTTCCATTCAAAGTTTTTATCTTTTGGAAGGTGTATGTTAAATTTATAATAAAAAACAAAAAAAGGAAATAAAAAGAAAGTAATAGGTATTCAAAAATGACTACATCTATAGTTTTAGAGGATTTTGAAATCGTAAGTGATGATGAAGGATGTGTTTTAATTGAAAATAACATAGTTTTTTAGTGCATCGTTTAAGTGAGTTGAGTGTACATAATAATATTTTATTTTTAACACAATTTCCCATCTATTTTAAGGTAAAGAAATAGTGAGCGCAGAGTTTCCTTAAAATGTCTAGAACATTTGTACATGTTTGTAAGTTTGTCTGTCGTTTCTCTGGAAAGTCTGAAGTTGTCTTGGAGCTACTTACATATATAAAAATATCTTATTACAAAAAATATCAACTTTTTATTTATATTTTTAAGCACTAACCTCTTTTTTAGAATAGTTTTTTTATTACATCCTTTACAAAATCTATTACGCGGTATTTTTTGTTTTCATTTTTAAATAGAATTTTCATTCTGTCAAAAAATTCTTCATCACTGATGTTGATGAATTTAATAATTCATATAAAACTGCTTCCATTTTTCAGTGGCATTATATTTATTTAACAATTTAAGCAAACTTTTCGCAAAACGAATAAATTTCAAATCAAAAACCACATTTGTCAATCTGACAGCTTAAATTTGTATTGGTGTTAGTAAATTGAGGGGTAAATCTGCCGAAAAATTTAGATTTGCAAATTTGATCTAAAACCAAAAATAAATCAATTTATTTTGCCCCATGGAAAGTAAAAAGAGATGGAGGTAAAAAGAGATCAAAATCAAAAATAAATTGATTTATTTTACCAATGGAAAACCCCATTAATTGAATGTTGAACCTTCAAAAAAAAAAAAAATGGAATGGATTGATAAAAATTACTGGATTTATCAATTTAATGTACCGCTTAACTTTTTTTTTGAATTGAATTGAATTGAATTGATTCTTTATTTAGCTTCCGCTATTAATACAATTTTTAACTTTTAAAGTTAGCTGAAAACCTCATGTCTCATCTCTCATCTCTTTTTAAATGCAATTAATTTTGTCAAATTTGTATGACAAAGCACGCACCTACAGTTTTAATATAGAAAAAATGATTTAATCATCTATTTTCCAATTTACGACTTTTTAACCTTCACAACATCTCAATTTGTAACGGGTGATTTTTTAAGAGGTTTAGAACTTTTTTTAAAAAAAAAACACAAAAAATTCGAAAAAATGAATGAAATATTTATTTGAATCGATAGTTTGAACCTTGCAATTTAATGTTTAAAGATAATTTCATGCAAATGTTGACCGCGGCTGCGTCTCAGGTAGCCCATCCGCTGAGTCCAATTTTGGCATACTCTTTCACACATATCGGCCGGTATCTCACGAATGAATGCATGGATGTTGGCTTCCAGTGCGTCAATCGAAGCGGGCTTGTCCCTATAGACATTAGCCTTGACATACCCCCACAAAAAATAATCTAATGGTGTCAAATCGCACGATCTAGGCGGCCAATTGACCGGCCCGAAACGTGAAATTAACTGTTCACCAAACTCGCCTCGCAATTGCGCCATTGTTTCGCGTGCTGTGTGGCATGTGGCACCGTCTTGTTGAAACCACATATCATGCAAGTCAAGAACTTCCATTTCGGGCAAAAAAAAGTTTGTTATCATCGCTCGGTAGCGTTCACCATTGACAGTAACGCTGCGATTCGCATCATCTTTGAAGAAATATGGCCCAATAATGCCGCCGGCCCATAAACCGCACCAAACAGTGGCTTTTTCGGGATGCATTGGTAGCTGTTGCAATGCTTCTGGCTGATCTTCACTCCAAATGCGGCAATTTTGCTTATTTACGTACCCATTCAACCAAAAATGAGCCTCATCGCTGAACACAATTTTTCGATAAACAACATTTCGAACCGAGCACGAATTTTGATAGTAAAATTCAATAATTTGCAAGCGTTGTTCATTTGTAAGACGATCCATGGTTAAATTGCAAACCAAACTGAAGCTGTTTGACAGTGACACAAGGTACTAAACACACGTCAGCTGTCAAAACCAGTGTTGCCAAAACCAAACCAGCTTAAAAATCACCCGTTAGAATTGTCATTGTTCTCGAAGATATCGAACAATTTATAAAACTTTTTAAACAAATTTATCAATTGCATAATAAATCGACTCTCTTCCACTCCCCATTTATAGAAAAAGTTTTTCGAATTTACTGTAAATTTATTCTTATTTACCCTATTCAAAGTTGGAGTTTTAAAAAATCCTAGTAAATAAGGTTACTCTCCTGATTGAAATCTTATAGATTTCTCCATAATGGTTAATTTTGCACGCTAAGTTGTCATTGAAATAAAGTTCGTGAAATTAAATTTAAATATTAAAAACTTATGGTAAATTACAAATTTATTTACTTACTTGCAGTTACATTTGGAAAAAAAAGTAATTGCATAAAAATTTTCACAAAATTCTTACTTGTATATAATTTGGTCTATATTCTTAAATAAAAATTATACTTTACTTTTAGACAAAAATGAACTGCTATCGGCGAAGAACTTTCTGGAGCAGGCGGCCGAAACAAATCTGCCTGAATTTCTTAAGGCATTGTCAGATGTGCTTGTAAATGTTAGCAATAGTGCTGTAGCACGTATGGCAGCTGGTCTGCAATTGAAAAATCATCTAACCAGCAAGGATAAGGCAACCAATGTTCAGTATCAAGAACGGTGGCTTCAGTTCCCTGAGGATACGCGAGAATATATTAAAAAGAATGTAAGATAGTTTGTTTTTATTTATATTTTGATCTTTTTTTCTAAACAACAAAAAAATATAAATTGGATTTGTTGCAATAGATTCTATGTTCCTTGGGTACAGAGAATACTCGGCCATCAAGTGCAGCGCAATGTGTTGCCTATGTTGCGGTTACTGAACTTGCTAATGGTCGATGGGGAATACTCATTAGTACTTTAGTGAGTAAAGTTGTTACCGAAGGTTCCAGCGAAACGGATAGAGAAGCAGCTCTTGAAGCAATAGGTAAATTATTTGGATAGATTTTTTTATCAAAATGTCAAGATGGTTTTAATGAGTAATTATATTTTAATGATCAGGTTACATCTGTCAAGACATCCAACCTGGAGTACTTGAACATCAAGCAAATCAGATCCTCACAGCTATTATTCATGGGATGCGTAAACAGGAACCAAGTAATCATGTTCGTTTAGCTGCTACTACTGCCCTGCTCAATTCCTTGGAATTTACAAAAGCCAATTTTGAAAAAGACACCGAACGTAATTTTATCATGGAAGTTGTATGCGAAGCAACACAGTCCCAAGACACACAAATTTGTGTTGCTGCCATGCAATGTCTGGTTAAGATTCTCTCGCTTTACTACCAATACATGGAGCCATACATGGGACAAGCATTGTTTCCAATTACACTTGAAGCTATGAAATCGGAACACGATCAAATCGCATTGCAGGGCATTGAATTCTGGTCGAATGTTTGTGATGAAGAAGTTGATTTGGCGATAGAATCGCAAGAAGCTATCGATGCGGGCAAGACACCAACGCGTGTCTCAAAGCACTATGCACGCGGTGCTCTACAATATCTGACACCAGTTCTGATGGAAAAATTGACAAAACAAGATGACTGCGATGACGAAGATAATTGGAGTCCATCGAAAGCAGCTAGTGTTTGTTTAATTTTGCTTGCAACGTGTTGCGAGGATGAGATTGTTCCTCATGTGCTTCCATTCATAAAGGAAAATATCGAATCTCCCAATTGGAGGCTGCGAGACGCTGCTGTTATGACATTCGGTTCAATATTAAGTGGTGTTGAATCTAATACCTTGAAGGCCCTGGTGGAACAAGCTATGCCAACGCTCATCCGCTTGATGTACGACTCGAGTGTTATTGTAAGAGACACCACCGCATGGACTTTTGGAAGGATTTGCGATGTAAGTATTTTCTTTTATTATGTAACCAATGCTTCAACGATATAATTAAATGCTCAATATATTTTTAGATTATCCCTGAAGCAGCCATCGATGAAAAATACTTGGGCACACTACTGGAATGTTTTATCAAAGGTCTTAAAGCTGAACCACGTGTGGCAACAAATGTTTGCTGGGCTTTTATTGGACTTTCCGATGCCGCTTATGAAGCAGCAGAGACGGCCGACGGAGAGACCCCACAAACCTATTGTTTGTCACCATATTTTGAGTACATCATAACTCAATTGTTGGAGACAACCGACAGGGCGGACAGTGCTCAAGCGAATTTGCGTGCTGCAGCTTACGAAGCTTTAATGGACATGATCAAAAATTCACCAGCAGATTGCTACTTGATTGTGCAGAAAACAACCATTGTCATTTTGGAGCGATTGAATCAAGTACTGCAGATGGAAGCCCATCTCTCGAATCAAAATGACCGTAGTCACTTCAACGACATTCAATCCCTGCTGTGTGCAACTTTGCAGTCAGTTCTGCGTAAAGTTCGCGAAGAAGATGCTCCTAAGATTTCCGACACTATAATGACTGCAATTCTGACCATGTTCAGTTCATCTTCGAGCAAGGTTGGGGGTGTTCAGGAAGATGCATACATTGCTGTGTCGACTTTGGCTGAATTATTGGGTCTGAAATTCCTCAAGTACATGGAAGCGTTCAAGCCATATCTGTTTATGGGTCTGAAGAACTACCAGGAATATCAAGTATGTTGCGCGGCTGTTGGTTTAACTGGTGACATATGTCGTGCTCTTAAAGCTCATGTCATACCATTTTGTGACGAAATTATGTCAACTCTGTGTGACAATCTAAGTCAACCATCCCTACATCGGTCTGTTAAGCCACAAATTCTATCGGTATTTGGTGACATGGCACTTAGCATCGGCACTGATTTTGTGAAATACCTTCCAGTTGTCCTAGAAATGTTACTTCATGCCTCTCGTGTCCAGGTTGACCAAAATAGCTACGACATGCTCGAGTATTTGAATGAATTGCGAGAGAGTGTTCTTGAAGCCTATACCGGAATCTTGCAGGGTTTGAAGGGTGCCGACCATAAACCCAATCCCGAAGTGCGACACATGGAATCTCACATTGGTCATATTATTGCCTTTATCAAAGCCATTGCACAAGAGGGTGATATGTCTGATTCTATTGTGGCAATTTCTGCTGGTCTCATTGGTGATTTGTGTACGGCATTCGGACCTCAATTGTATCCTCTGCTAGAAGATATGACTATCAATCAATTCCTTGCTGATGGTAAAAGATGCAAGGCGTCCCGCACAAAATCACTTTGCAGTTGGGCGTCTAAAGAGATTAAAAAATTGCGTGAGGTCCCGCCGACTGAGTAATCTTTTGAAAAATTGGTAGGTAAGTTGGGTTTTATTTTGTAATTAAATGAGAGTTTTTTATTAACAAAGTCAATTTGATGTTTTGAAATAATTTTGGATTAGGGTTGTGTTAAGGTTTGAATTTGATTTGTTGGTGGATAGCTAAAAAAAAATTATGTGCAATCGAGTACAGAGAAAAAAAGAAAGAAACCGAATGTGCAACAAAAAGGGTGTTTTCATAAACCTCGGAAATCTGCGCTAGTACAATCGTCTTTCTGCTTGATTGCATTAATGAACACATCCATTCTGCAGAACGTGTGCAGGCCTGCTTAAGTACAATTTTAAGTAGTCACTGGAATGTTCATAAACGTCAGACAAACATCAGAAATTGTCGCCGCGAAAGATTTTATGCTTATTAGAATGGATCAACTTTTTTAATTTCAGAAAGCACCATCCTCCACAATGATCTTCATTTTCCTCTTTCCCAGAATTAAATTCTTTTTGCATCAGAAAAGTTTAGTTCTCGTCACATTTCACCCCGCAGCTTCTTCTTCCCTTAAAAAAAGGTAAATTTAATTGTTAACAAAAAATTTATTAAAAAATGGCAAAAATAAAACTTACATTTTTCGGATTTTAAATTTTATTTTAACCCCCCTCGCTTTCTGTAGTCAAAAAAATATGGATGCACAATCTGCCAGACGCTGATGACATTTATGACGTTTATGAACATATATTCTGCAATTCATCTGGATTTGTTTGACAAAAATCTGACTTTATGAACACTTCTAACGCTGGTCTTAGTTAGGCAGACGTTTATGAAAACACTCCAACTTGTGTGTGGCTAGTAAAAATGCTGGTTTCAAATGCAATTGTCAAACAACGAAACCTTAATTGGGATGGACTTGATCAGGTGGCCTCGGTAGTGCAATGCGTAGTGCATTGGCTCTGAGGGAGCTTGGCCCAGGTTCGATCCGCAAAAAGTTTTTCAAATTAAACTTGAACAATGACCAAGTACCACTAAAAAGAAGTCAAATGATCGGCATGGCAGTCGTGAAATAGCACTATCTCCAGCCTATAAAAATCTTGATGGTAGCTCACCCAATTGTTGTTTCATTCAAACCTTCAATATTAATATGGTGGTGCCAAAGCTTGGTAGCCTAACTGCAAGTGTGTTATCACACAAAAAACCCTTATAAAAAAAATTATCAGCCCAATTCTAAATGTAAATTCCCGGGGAAAAATTTCCTTTTTCCCTTCTCCCTTATTCTAAAGGAAAAATTCTCGGGAATTTTATTCCCTTTCTCCCTTTCCCTTATTCTAAATAAACTTCGAATATGGGAAAAAAATCTCCCAGAAAAAGTACCTATTCTAAATGTTAAAAAAAGGGAAATGTCAATTCATTTGGCGCGAATTTTTTCCCCGTAAAGTTGCTGGAGAGTTCATACAAAAATGTAAGATTTTCTTTTATCTTTTAATAAATAAGAAATATAAAAACAACAAATAAAGATCAACTCCAAATTCTTTTAAAGTTGATGGAATCTCATCGTGACATCGCTTGTTGATTCCACAAAGGAGCCAAGGAAGAATTGATTTTATTCTGGCAAAAAGCAGAAAGGGAACTAAATTCGTCTGGGCCACCGATCAAAACGATACCCGAATGGAAAAAAGTTAAAAAAAAAACAAAAACGAACTTTAATTAATTACTTTTATTGTTTTATAATTATCTTCTTTAAGGTGTGGAACGAAAAAAAATATGTTAGAGCTAAGGCTGCTAATAACCTTAAAGCCAGAAACGGAACTGGCGGTGGTCCAAACATTGAGCAAAAATTTTCGCCTTATGAATTATAGAAATTAAAGTGGGCTTTCACGGTTGTATACTTACAACTGCTGTGGCAACTTCATGGGATTTGAAATGTCTCTTAAAGATTTTCTGATGGCCCTTGGCTGTTGGCTATCGCTTTCTTCATTTTAATCTTCACGTAAAATTCTTGCCGCAATTGAAAACATTTCTTGTTACCGAAATCTTTTTAACTCAAATTCAATTTTAGTTTTGTTCGCGAGTTATTTTACCTGTCAAATACTACGAAACAGCTGATTCGAAGATTCAAATTTCTCATTCCCCATTTCGAAGGGAAAATTGACTTCCCGGGGAATTCGGAATAGGGGAATTTTACTCCAGGGAGATTGGATTTCCCGGGGAGTTTTTTCCCCGGGAATATTTAGAATTGGGCTGTATGTTTGCTTAGAAAATGAAAAGAATACAATGTGAATATTCAGAAATTAAAAATGTAACTGTTAATCATAGTTTTTAAACAATTACTTTTTGAGTCAGACTCTTCTTTGAGGTTTTCCTTTATTAGAGAGAAATTCTTCCCCCATTAAACGAATCTAATATAATCAATATCTTAATCCAACTGAAAATAGGTGTCCTATATAACAACAACAAGTTTGTGTTGTGAACTAAAATCAGTTCTCGTCGAGACAACTACATGTAGACTAAAATTCCGCAGGGATAACTGAATTTGAGTTGAGTTTTCATCTTGAGTTTTCATCTGTCAAAAAAAACTGCACTGAACTGCAGGCAAGAGTTTTAGGCTTAAAATACCAAAACCAAACAGGAACTCTGTAAGTTCTAAATACTGAAGTAGAGCCTGGAGTCGTTTTTCTTCTGAACTGACCTACCGACGTCCGATGAATTGTACTTTTAGTGACCCTTCTTTGATAGGTTTGAAGAATAAAACATCAAGTTGACTTAAATATTTCTCCCTACGACCAATTTTATTTTACTGACAAAAAAAAATATCTTTTATTTCTTTTTCAGATCTTTCAAAATTTAAAAACAAAATATTTTAGAAAAACAAAAAAAAAAACAATTTCGAATGCAAAACTCAAAAATGCATCTCAAACACACAATTTGATTTCTTCCTAAAACATCTGAGAAAACAAATTGAAAAAGAAGAAACCGAAGCAACAGTGTGTGTGTGTGTATTTCGATTACTTGTACAACATCTTATTCGTCATAAGATCGACGATGTGTTAGGTTTATTTTTATCATTATTATTTTTCACATAGTTGTAGTTATAATTGTTTAATTATTATTTATACATATATATATTTTGTTTCTTTTCATTCAGCATAATTTTGTTTGCAAGTAAATTTACATTATTGAAAATTTTTCTCCAAAGCCCCTCCCAAAAAAAAAAAAACAAAAAAAAAAATAGAATGTTAACTCTAATCTTCTCTCTAAATTTAAAACTTAGCAAGAACAACAAACAAAATAACTTAATTAATATTTAGATAACAAAATCATTGTAAATTAACTACTACTACTATTACTACTACTTACCCTTAAACGAAAAGCCAAAAAAGAATAATCCGAAAGCTTCGAAAGCTTAAATTTAATTTTTTTCCCTTTGATTTTCTATTAACTACAACAACATTAAAAACATAGAACGAAACAAAAAATGAAAAGCAAAAAAAAAAAAACAAACAATTATATTTAATCATAATTAAATTTTTAAGCAAAATTTTAAGATAAATAATAATTAATATTAACACCTTTTGTGTGAATGTTATTATCGTGCGAATTTATCTACCATTTCTCATTTGTTTGTTTGATCCTATCTTATTTTTCTTTTCTTCGAAATGATGGAACGTATGGGTAAATTTGTCTTTTTTTTTTTTTTTCTTTCACTCTAAAACATTCTTAGGTCGATTGTTTGATGATTTTTGCGTTTGTTTAATTTTAGTGTGTGGTTAAGGTTATGCTATGTTGCTTTGACACAATTTAAAAAAGAAATTACCAAAATGTATATCATTTTCCATAGAAAGAAAGAAAAAACAAAAAAACTGATGTTAATGTGGTTTACAAAACTATAAATTTAATATGAATGTGAGACTGATTCTTTACAATTTTCGTATGCAGATTTAAGCGTATTTGTGATGTGTGTGAATGTACATATTTGTGTGAGTGTAAATGTATAGGTGCGAGAGTGTGTGTGAGTGTGAGTGCGTGTGCGTGTGTATGTGTGATCTTATTTCCATTTGACGAGTGAATGAGAGATGTGAAATTGTTGAATATTTATGCACAACTTACAGAAAGGAAAGAGTTGAGTAGTGTGTTTCTGGGTTTGAAAATCTTTCTTTTAAACATCACAATCGACTTTTAAATATTTTTCAATAAGCAACGAAATTCCACAAGATTTTTGTTTAAAATAAAAATAGACAATATATTAAAATTCTTTCTTTTCATTTCTCTGTTTATTTTTAATATTGGGCACCATATGCCGCCATGGGTCTATTGATAACTGGGTATTTTAAAAAGCATACCTTTGAGGTTGGATCGATAGATTTTTGAAATTATAAATTAATAAGTAAAAGGGCAACACTCCAAATTTCCCTCCCGTTTTTTTTTTTTCAAACTCTTCAAAATAGCATTCAATCTATCGCGAAAGAATTCCCCGGAGTTTTGCCCATTTTTGAATCATCTTCAAAATAAAGGGAAAATATTCCTTTCAACAAAATAACTATCGTAAATAATATTTTCCTTAAATCAATGCAAACATTTCCCCAAGTAAGTTTTTGAGGAAAAATTATTTCTTGGGGAATTCGCGATGAAAAATTTTCCCGGGGAAAAAAGTTCCCATTAAATTGACGATAGGACCGATTATGTACATAGATATTATTATAAGCCCCTCGTATCAACCTGGGCCAATTCTAGTTCTGTGAAAAATTGAATCGAATAATGATGCTCTCGCATGCATTGCTTGCAAAAAAGGGATTCCAGGTTTAGTGAATAAAACTCTCCATGAAGTGCATACGTAGTCAGCACAATTCTCTAATTTTTCTTATTTTTTTGAAGAGAAAAAAAAATAGGCCAAATAGAAAGAAATCTTATTTTTTTCATCATCATCGTATTATTTTCAAAGATTCATTACCAGACGGCGCGGCGGCGGCGTGAAAGGAAATTATTCATATGAAATTCTTTGACGTTTGGTTTCGGAATTAGTGTGTGAAAGTGTGCAAAACTTTTTCGATTCATTGTTTCACAAAACAGAAAATCGGCACCCTGGTCTAATCGGTCCTAAATTGCGGATTGCACAGTGGAGAAGGATAAGGTATTTGACTGTTATGACTGCTTTTAAACGCTGCAATTACTACCCCCTGCAATTTTTAAGCACGTAGGCGGGGGACGTATGCGGTGGTCGGGGTAAACAAAGTTGCAGTGGTTGAAATAATGCTCTTTCTTCTTTGTGATTTTTCTTATTGTTTGAGACACAAGCGGATTAAAGAGTGTAAAGAGATGTTTTCTTCTCATTTAACAAAAATTGCAGCTATTAAAATTTGCAGCGTTTAAATGGATGTTGCAATCCGAAAGATCTCAACAGAGAATAGCCGTTAAAATTTGCAGTCGTCTAAAAGCAGTCTATCTTGCCAGGTTTGGGAGGTCGAGTCCCACTCTAGACACCATTGTTTTCCAAATTGTTGCTTTGGATTTTTTGCCGACTCTAATGAGAAAATTTTCCTAGCAATTTATTTCTATTTTTTTACTTTTTTTACTTTGTTTTTGCTCAACAGAAGACTTCTAAAAAAAAGTATATTTGCTTTCAAACCTATTTTAAAATAAAACTAAAAAAGGAAGAATTTTCATTCCCTAGTATTCCCTAGTGTGAATATTTTATTTGAATGTGTGATGTATTTTTGAATGTGTTGTGTGTGAATTTGTGAATTAATTATGATTGCAGTATTTAGATATAAATTCATAAAATGAATGAATGTTTTGTGATATGCATTTTTATATTAAAATTATCTGTGAGTATGAAAACAAATTAAAAGTTATCTATTAAATTAATGATTGTTAGTGTGAAATTTTATTTTCTTAAATAAAAAACAAACAAAAAACATCATATATGACAAAATTTAAGCAAAAAAAAAAAAAAAAGAATAATTGGTGTGAGCGAATTTTTATTGAGGATGTTTTTAATTTAAAAATAAATTTAATTAATAAAATAAAAATGTTAAAGATTTTAAACGGAATTGATAAAATAAAAACAGAAAAAAAAAATTAATTTTTATTCATACATTCAAACGTTACACAAAAAATAAAAATACAAAACTTAATTTAGTTAAATTTTAATTAAAAATAAAACAAAATACGTACGTACAAAAACCAAAACTTAATATCATTCAGGTAAACAAAGACAACAAAAAAAAACAAAAAACAACACAATATTATTAATATACAAATAAACTATTAACAAAAATAATAATACAAAATAAAACATACTACCTAAACATTCAATAAAACCAATCAATTCAAATACAAAGTCATAATTAAAACACATGACCAAATTTACTTAGCCGTTTAAGATCTTTAGTTTATCTATTTTGTTTTTACGAATTATTATATACTATAGTTTAGTTTTTGGTGGTTATAATTGCTGTTTAAAAAACATAAATATATATATCGTTACTTTTCTTTCAATCAAAACCTTAAAATTAAAAAAAAAAACTTGTGAGCACACAAATTTTCAGTTTAATCAACTAACATCGATATTTACTAAAAGTTTATTCGTAGTGTAATTATTCTTAAACAAAAAATTAAACAATTGTTTCCACTAAAGTGTAAATTTACCTAATCCAAATTAATGTAATCCTTTCCCTACGAAATGTTCTACTGCAAGTACTGTAGATTGCTCATTAAGTTTTTTCTGAACTCTCTTTCGAGTTAAGTTCACAACTTACTTTAAAACTTGCTCAACAAAATACTGCTTTTTAAAGACGATTTTTTTTTTTTCATTCTTGAGAAAAAATCTTTAAAAAAAGTAAACTTCTTGCAAACATTTTGTTGTAATTTTAAGCCTCGATAAACTACTTGTTAAAAAACGATTATCGAAAATTCAAAAAAGCTTAAGATGTCGGTGCGTCATCATCGGCTTTATTCTTACAAGAGTCTGCAAGAACATAGAACTCTTCATAACCAGCAGCCTTATTGTGAATTTCACCCGAAATATATTTCACCTTAAAATTTTTTGTTCGCCCGGAATTTTAAAAAGCAATTGTTAGTTTCGCGCCAACGAAATTTTGTTCGCCTACTAAAAATAAGGCATTAAATTCCGCCCGAAATGAATGTTCACAATAAGGGGAATAATTCGAACATTAAATTTAGGGTGAAATTCACAATAGGCGAAAAGTGAAATGTCAAATTTTCCATGTGGAAAACTTTTTGATACGATCGACTTTTGTCGCGTCGTATATGTTGAATGAAAATAATGTCCTGGCCCTATGTTTGGAAATTTATCAAACCCATAGTTGTATTATGTATTTAACAAATATAACCACCAAAACTATTACCTCTAAGATTTCCGGTTAAGATCTAAAGAAAAATTGTTTTTTTATTTTTTTTTTTTAATTTAAAATGAGCCTATAGGAAGTAAGAATGATGTTTGTTTTTGTTTGTGCATAGATAAAATGTCTATGAAAACTGTTTTCTGAGTCAAAGTGTGTATTTGCTATGAAATTATTATTATTAGATGAAAATGAAGGTGATGGTAACTATCGCAATAACAATGATGAAGATAACTAACGATGAAGAAGATGACGATAACTATTATACGACGTAGACAACACAACCGACTGACCGTGTGATATAACCATATAAGTGTAAGTATCATTAGAATAAAAAAATATTAAATTGATCTTTACTGAACATTCTGTTAAAGAACAAAAAAAAAAATTTACAGCACAAAAGATACTCATTATTCTTTTTCAAAATTTTTTACAGGTGATTTTTGTGGATGTGTTTTTGAGAGAAAAAAAAAGAAAATACTTTATTTAAGTAGCTGTGGTATCATTCCAAGTGTGACCAAAACTCTGTGAGCGAAAGAAGTCGTTGTGAACGAATTTAGAATTAATTAAGATTTAGAATTAAAAAAAAAAAAAAAAACAAAAAAACATCTGTTTTTAACTACTCAATTAGAATTGACCGTAAAACTTCAACTTCAATTGAATAGCTAACTGCAAATGTAAACAAAAAAATAGAGAAACAAAACATTGAATAATAATAATACATAATAATAATAATGATAGTACGATTGTTTAAATGAAATGTGTCTGTGATTACGAGAAAGTTTCTTGCGAAATAAGTTTAAAGTTAACTAAAAGAATAAGTAAAACATTTTTTTTCTTTTTTACAATTTTACTAAAAGAAAAAAAACTACTATTAGGATATCCAAAATATTTTGTAATAAATAAATAAAAAAACAAAGAATAAATAAAAAAAAAAAAACAAACAAAATGCAAGGAACTTTTTCAAAAACTCTAGTATGTATTTTACGATAAAACAAAATTATGAACATTTAAAAATGCTGTGAGTTTTTTGTGTGGATGTTATGACTGATCCGAGCGCGCGCGTATATTATGTGTGTGTGTGGGAAAAAGCGAGCGAGTGTATGTGTGTTATCTGAGAGCAACAAGCATACATGGTCATTAAAAAAATAAATAAATCAAATTAAACAAGCACACAACATTAAAATAAAAAGAAGATAATAAAAACTATAAACAAAGAAAACTTGAAACAATTAAAAAAATTATACGAATAATTAAGGAAATCAATTAAAGGTTTTTTTTTAACAAAAAAAAAGTAATGGAAAAATTCTTGTCACTTAAAAATAATGAAATTTAAATAACAAAATTATCTAAAAATAAAAATTAAACCTAATATCTGAGTATTTCTA
Source organism: Epistrophe eligans (assembly GCA_951394125.1). Lineage (NCBI taxonomy): Eukaryota > Metazoa > Arthropoda > Insecta > Diptera > Syrphidae > Epistrophe > Epistrophe eligans. The sequence goes on from OX596030.1 coordinate 29,251,740, forward strand.
AAAATAAAAATCAATTTAATGAAAAAAAAAACATTTTTTGTATGACTGATAGTTTGTACGAATTTTGATGTGTGAATAAAATACTTTTTGTTTTTTTGAATGGCGTCTAAAAGCTATGCATTTTGTTTTATTTAATTTTTCTTTACTGCAAGGAATTTGCTTGTAGTGAGTTGTAGGTTTCCACTTTGTTGGTAAACGTGTTCATTGTAAGTATGAATATAATTGATTTGGGTTATGACTGTATTGTCGATTTTTTTTTGTAAATTTTGAGCTCAAATTGAGACCAGGATTGCAATAGCAATTATTAAAAAAAACACGTGAATTATTTAACCTGAAAAGTGATGATAGTTGCAAATAGCTGCCAAAAATATCTACTTTTAATTTTTATTTATGAAAAAATGTTTTTAGTTAATTTTTAAACCTTAAAGAATGTAAAAAATAATAAAAGTAATAATGCAACATTTTTCAGAATAGTATTTTATTTTTTCGAATTATTTACTAAAGCAAGTTGTTTTATTTTTGTTTTAGGTTTAAGTGATATTTCCATGGTATCATAGACTGCAAATCATGTAAAAATAAGATTACATAAAAAAAGAATTTTATTTTTCCTTTTAGATGGTATAGAAAGTTAAATAAGAACAATAAAAGAAGATTGTATCAATAAATAGAAAATGCAGTTTAACTTTGCAAATCTGTATTTGAAGTTTATGTAATTAACTGTGGAAAAGACATCTGAGTGGTTAAATTTTTCGTGAAAAATTCAAAACGATAACGTCAACAGAAGCTTTCGCCAAAGAAATTTCGTTCGCCTACTAAGAAGTGAAGTCAAGTGAAAATTTAGGCTGTCAATGTCATTGCAATGCGCCTCAAATAAATGTTCACAATAAGAAGAATTTTTCGAACTTGAAATTTCGGGTGAAACTCACATTAGACGAAAAAAAGTAAAATGTCAAAATATCCAGATGGAATGTTACGCCTTATTCTGTTATCCGATAGAATTTTTCGATTCACGTAAATTGTTTACTTAATTTGTCACAAACTATTCTTCAAATTTATCAATCTTTTGAGTTCAAATGTCTAGTCTATCAGTTACCATTTTATAAGTTCTTGAGAGAATCTTATTGTTAAAATTTTATTTTTATCTCAATTTATAGATATGCTTTTGGGACCATTCGTTTCCCTCCGATGGATGGCAGAATATGAAAATTCACTTAAATGTGTAGCAGAGCAAATGGAGGGGCGGGGGGGTTGTTTACAACCCCAAAAATATTTATACAAATTTATAACGACTTTCACATGAACACCTGTTTACGTGAATTTCAAATTGGTTTGTGATAACTGCTCACCCGTTGAATAGTAGCAAAGGCGACAATTTGAAAGGGAAAAGAATTTGCGATTCATGTGAATAGCAGATTAATTCATTGAAATGACAACCATTATTACCTATGGTGTCATAGTTGCATGGCACCAAAGAAACGAATTCATTACAACTAGGAAATCACAAGAAATTGTTGACTTGACCGAAGTGGTAATAGAAAGTCCTGCTATGGGAGCCATCTTGAGATTTGCCAAGGAGAAACTGGAAGGGAAAATGCATTGGTCGTAAGGAAAGAAATTCGATCTGCAAATCCACAGCAGCAAAACTTAAAATTTCAAAAGTATAACTTCGAGAAAAACCTTAAAATAGTAGCAAGAAAAAGTGGGTAAGCAAATACCATTTAGTGGCTTAAAATCAAAATTTCCCTTCTGATAAGACAGTTTACTAGCATTTTTCAGGCGGATGTTGAAATGAAATTTTAGCAGAAACACTATCGAAACACTTAAAAGGAAACACCTGACCATGAACCTTATTGCGAAGATCAACTATCAATTAATAATTGACATTTATAAATCAATTTTATTACATGGTATTGTGACTGTCAACTGTCAATATTGTTGATACATTGTGATTTTTTTTAATAATCTACATATTTTGAATGAAAAAAAAAATCGGTATTGTGAACAACAATTTTCATCGATTTTCTTGTCAGCTGTCAATTTTTCTTTCAATCGTAAATTTGCAGTTGATGAGTTCGTGTTGGTTAGAAAAATAACTAAAAAAAATTGAGTTTCGAATTAAATAAGTGGACAAATTTTTTTATTTCCAAAGGTCTCAAAAACATTTGGCTTTCCAATTCCAAAGGATTGGATATATCCCTCAAACTTCTTTGTATTTTTGCCATTTCAACGAAAACAGAATCATTCAACTCCTCATCTTCATAAAAAAAAGTTCAGTTGAAGTCATTTTGTATTTTGTTTTTAATTTATTTCCTTTTACGTGTTTTTAATTTTATTGATTTTCTGATAAATAATTTTCTTTTTACGTTCCTAAAAAAAGAAATAACATCTGTCAGACGCACACTCCCATTCAAAATAATAGAAATATTTTGAAGGCATTCACAAAAGCACAATATTTTATCAATTCATTTTCACAATACCGGTTTTTAATTGAATTGATAAATTCTATCATCTGTCAATCGGTTGATAGTTGAACTTCGCAATAAGGGTGCATATTTTTGAAAGTTTTGAAGAACTTTTGCAATAACAGGCGTGTTTTATTGGGCCTTACAAAGTACTTTTTAATATTTCCCAGTAGATGATTTTATTTAGCGTATGGTGAAAAATATACATTAACATTTACATTAACATTAACATAACATTAAAAACAAAACAAAAAAGAAAGAAAATAATTTAAGGGAAGATCTATAAAATGAGTAACCTCATCCAGCTCTGAATTGGGGTACAATAGATCTTGAGGTTGCAGTAAAATTATAAACCACTTCCTCGGAATTAACTTTTTTGGTCCCTAGGCCCTTAGTTACTCTAAGTTACCCTAGTTTATGAAGGTTTTTTTGATAATACGAATTCTATATACTACTGAAATACATCAGCCAAGTAGAAGACTTAACACTATTTTAATTGGACTTGTTGAATTATTGATTCGAAATAGCTTTTAACAGCCTTTAGTCCACAACAAATATTCGTCATGAAATCTATGTGAGATGAACTGAACTTAACAAAAATTGCGTGTTGACAAGGTCCTCACTAGTCAACTGATGAGTCCATGTAAGATCGCCGCCGGGACGAAACGCCGAAAATGTTTGTGGACTACAGGCCGTTAAAAGCTATTTTGTACCCTAGTTTATATTTGCTTTTCATTTGTCAGGTTTATTCATTGCGCCACCAACTGCGGCTGTCGCTGTACCCTTGCTTGATTTTGCTATAAAAGTTCGGCCTTAACATTTATGGGTGGACAAAGTATATAAACAAATAAAAATTATCATACTGTCTCTAGTTAATAAATGTTCCACTTCCACGAATCCAAAGTAAAAAAATGATTTTTAGAGTTCTTTGGAATTATTCACCAGGTTTAGCATGGGAAAGAAACTCATAACTACAGAATGTAGTCAAATTCGTAGTCCCTCAAACTTATACAGCATTGTTTATCAATGGGCAAAGAAAAAAAGGGGTTGAAAATATGCACTACCCCAGCTAATACCATCAAACGATGTTCCTACTTCTAACGCCTACGTTGAAATTCAACATCTGAAAGGTTTCATTTATTCACTTAAAACTTAGCCCACCGCAAAAGTAGTTGGTTCGAAATATTGCATGGAAGTAGTGTTGTCGCTGTGATCCGTCGCGATGCAAGACAACGGTCTTCACTGTGAAACGGACGATTCGGATTGTGCAGATAACGATGACGTAAAAATAAAATTAATCTTCTACCTTCGAAGTATTTAAGAAAATTTAAAAAGGATAAAAAATCTTCTTCCATATTTACATAAATTAATATAGGAACCCTTTGATCTGGATGACTTCTTACCAGCAATTGGAGAGTTTGGAAAATACCAGAAGCTTCTTGTTTTTGGAATATGTTTACCAGCTTGCATTCCTTGTGGATTTTGTGCCTTTAATCAATTATTTATGTCAGATGCACCCGATGATTATTGGTGTAAGGTTCCCGAGTTGCTGGATCTACCTTTGGAACAAAGAAAGTTTTTGGCTATACCCCAGATTGTGGTAAGAAAACGATATAGAAAGTAGTGATTTTATATAGATGGGTGCTTTTGCTATTTATTTTTCAATAAGAAACCATAGTCGTGCAGTTTTTCAGACAGTGTTATCGATTGTAAGAAGGTTTTTTTTTTTTGTACTCCATTGTGAAAGTGTTATAAATTAAAAATGGTTTGCTAAATTTGAAAACAACAGATTTGATTCTTTTGTTTAGTTCTCAGTTCAACTTTGACAAAATGACGAAAGAATTAGTAGACGATTTTTAAAAATAATTGAGTAGGTATGTACCTATATAGATTAAAAAATTACAGTTATTAGTTACTAGCCGCTCTGGTGCTTGAAAAATTTTCAGTTGTTAAGCATTGAAGGTGCACTCGTTTTTTTTTTAAATAATGAATTACAAAAAGCCTGTAAAAAAAAAGTGCATGCTTCATTAAGTAATTAATTTTTTTCCTTATTTATCAACTGTTTTGCTGGAGGAAAACAGTTAATATATTAAATTCTAAGCTCGTTAATATACTTATTGGATATGAAAAATATTACATCGAGGATTATTAATTTCATCACAAAACCAATACGATATTAGACAAACACAAGTAAAAAAAATAGGTATAGGTTTCAAAAGATTAAAACACACAGCTGAATACCTACTTAATCATTGATTAACCTCGAAAATCTAATTAAATGATGTAAAAATTAGTTGCTTATAATATGTTTGAGATGTAAAATTAGTGCAAATTTTAATCGCCCAAAATTGATGTTTATTATTTTAGATGTTGGAACATATGTACATACATACATACATAGCTTTAAAATGAAATAAAACACATTCTCGTACAACTAATGTTTATGGCCATGATGTTTACTTGTGGAAAAATAATTTTAAATTTTTTTAATATCTACTTATCTAATGTAAAGCGCTTGTTTTTACGAATTTCTATTATAGGTTCGTTCACAAACGGGATTGTACCGCACGTTTTTTTGCGGTACAAATCAGATCGATGGTGGCGTTAATATATGTGTACATTTTACATAGAACACAAAAGTTTTTATACCAAAAACACGTACCCAATACACGCTCCTTGTCAACCAAATCGAATATGGGAGTATTAGTCTTTTTGTGCATAATTATAGGCACTCAAAAGTTAAAAAAAAAAAACAAGTTAATGAACAGATCTTTGATTTTAAGTATTCAAATAACGTAGAAATGTCAAATTAATATCCATGTTTTTTGCATTCCACATATTGTGAATCATGCACACGGCTAAAATGAATTTAGCTGTTCTACATATTCCACAGTGGATCCGGGGTTTCATTTGAATCACTTACCCGATGAATTTCCGCCTACTATTCAAAAAGTAATTTTGTTGGCAAAATTAACTACTTACCTATGTACATATATAAGAATTGGGTTATGCTCTTATAAAATTACATATACAGAAAATATTGTTGTTTTACTTGGCAAGTTTTCTTTTTATAACTAACAATTAGATACAAAAATTTGCGAGAGCAATCAATTTTCATTTTCGAAATTTCAATTTACAATTAACATTTCAAATGAATTGTAGAACATCCAAATTCACTTTCGTTATGTGAATTCACAATAAGTGGAATTCATAAAAAGGGCGGAAGAATTTTAATTTTAATTTTTAAAATTTGAATTCATAATTATTATTTCGAAAGAATTCACAGTGGTTCTACAAGAGGCTATAGTTCAAAAAATTCATCGATATAATTTGTCCCAAAAGATAAAATGCTCATTTACTAGAATATTTCTCCTTAATTTTTGTAGATTTTTTCTGCCAATTAAAGATATACATACATACGTAATTCATTTTACAAATATGATGAAACATAATTTTCAAATCTTAAAAAGCTGTTCTATAATGTACATACATTTAGCGTGGTCATTAAAATAAAATTCACAACTGGATCGCTATAAACTTGGTCTTATGTGCGATCACACTGATGTGTTTTAAAGTCTGAATAGTTCAGATCCATTCATCTGATTTTAAAAGAAACAAGATATCTAGCTATGGGGACCTAAATTTTTAAGGTAGATAGTATTATGTGAGTAGGTACATAAATATGAACAAATTAGCACCGTATATGAAACTTACATTTTAGACTGAAAAATTACTAAAACACCAATATAATAAGAAATAAATGGATTAAACAACTTCTGAAACTGTTTTAACAACAACGCAATGTACACCATCTGATTTCTTTCACAAATCTCAATTTAAAAATTTTTAAAATCGTTGGTGGTTTTTTCTAAAATTAATTTTTTATATATAAAATTTTGAAAACATGGCACGAGTACGATAACTTGGGCGCCGAAAATTGATAACGGATTTTTGTAGAGGGGTCAAATACAAGCATTTTTTTATTATGGGAGGGGGGGTCTATCTCGCCCCGTTTAGGGGGTAGGGGCGATTTTCGAAGGAAACGATTTAAATGGAAAAACAAATATTAAAAAACAACGGCAATACTTAAAATGCAAAACATTAACGGTTTTAAAAGCCAAAAGAAAATTAAGTTTTTCTTTTCACAATTTTGAGAAAAATTGATCCAAACATTTTTTTTGCGTTTTGTTATCAAAATTTTGAGTTTGAATGCAAATTTTTTGAAAACTATTGACACAAATAATATAATTTAAATGTAGAATTAAAGAACAAACTTCTGGCTTTTAAAACCGTTATTGTTTTGCATTTTAAGTATTGCCGTTGTTTTTTAATATTTGTTGTATTTGTATTTTTTATGTAAATTATATAACCAGTTGCTAGAACTTAATAGTTTTGTATGAGTCTCCAATTGAAGATTATACACCATATTGTTTGTTTGCCACCATACACGACCATATTTGTTTTTCCATTTAAGTCGTTTCCTTCGAAAATCGCCCCTACCCCCTAAACGGGGCGAGATAGACCCCCCCCCCTCCCATAGTAAAAAATGCTTGTATTTGACCCCTCTACAAAAATCCGTTATCAATTTTCAGCGCCCAAGTTATCGTACTCTCCCCGAAAACATTTTTAATAAAACAAAAATTGGTAAACAAATTTCATTAAAATTGTTTCAACAGATAATATGAGAGATACCATTTTCAATCGATGGATAAAATAAAAAAAAATAATATAGTAAATCGTACTAATATTAGTTAACATAAAAATTTGAATCAAAATCGTAGGAGCCATTTTTGAGAAAAATGAGATTTTCTATTCCGGTTTTTAAACACTTGAATGGTAGATACCGTTATTTTTTGTCATAAGCATAATTTTTATTTAAAATCTGCTTGATAATATAAAAAAAACTCGAATTATTAAGTTGTCAAATAAAATTTGAAACTTTTTTTTTAAATTAAAGAAAAATATTTTTTTTATTTTGGTAAGTATACAAAACTTTTGAAACTTTTTGAAAGATTTTGAGTTTTTGAGAAAACCAAAAATCAAAAAATAGTTGTACCGCTTATAAACATTTTCCCAAAAACTTTTTTTTATAAAATGGTTTTATATAATGGTGGTAAAAAAAATTACTGATTTTTTTTTTAAGTTGTGAGCAGGTTTTTGAGATCAATAAGATTTTCATAATTTGGTAAAAAAAATTTTACGGCAGGTACCGTTATTTTTGGTTTAAAAAATAAAATGAAAAAAAATTTTTGGGAATGCCCAAAACCGCTAGGTACCAACTTTAAAGAAAATCGACCCACCTGTTTAGGGGTCGACTTTGATTAAAATTTCGAGTTCGATTTTTCTACGAATCTACAGCAATCAGAAGTGCTCCATATAAATGATAACAAATCTGAGGAAGTGGGTGGATACCACACCCCCTGAAGATTCTGCGGTGTCGGGAAGTGCTCCATAATTTTGATGATCTGTCAGTCAGTGAGTCAGTTAAGGTTTTAGCGATTTTTGAAGTCCTATATCTCAGGAACCACTTATCATAAGGGGTTAGTAAAATTTTGGAAGACCTTTGGAATATAGATTAGCTAAAAAAATATATGAACTTCTCTTCGAGCGAATCACATAAAAGTGCTTCGTACCAAATTTCATATAAAGAAGTCTTAATTATTAATAAATATTCTCTTATTTTTAGGAAGACGGAGTTAAAGCGTTCAGCAAATGCACTCGCTACTCAGTTAATTGGTATGACATACTCAAAGATGCCAACGTAAGCAGTCTAGCTCCAGATACCTCATGGTCAGTCGAAAAATGTCTCGAAGGCTGGGAATATAATTTGACAACTGTTCAATCTTCTATTGTCATAGATGTATGTAATGTGTCCCAAACTATTGAAGAAGAATTCAAATCATCATCATGAATGTATACTTGCTAGATAAAATTTATAAAGATTAGAAATTCCATCATTATCAGCAGCTTTTTCAGTTCATTAAACAAATTAACAGAAAAAAAAAAAAATAAAACCAAACCAAACATTACTTATCACATCACAAAATTTTCATTCCGACAAGCAACGGAAATGTACATCTTCTTTAGTTCGATTTAGTATGCGACCAAGATATCTATCCCACAATTGGCTTGGCGGCCTTAAATACTGGTGGACCAGTTGGAGTTTATCTGTTTGGCTTGCTCAATGATAGAGCCGGCCGAAGACTATCCTATTTCACATGTCTTGGCACAATGCTTCTGGGCTCATTGCTCACATCTATTAGCACAGATTTCTGGATGTGGGCATTTAGTCGGGTTATAGTTGGACTAACAATTCCAGCTGTGTACCAGATTCCATTTATCATATGTGAGTATCAATTTATGTAATAAATTCCTTTGATCAATATAGCAATATTATTTTGAATTTTATATTTTTAGCCCTGGAGCTAGTGGGACCGAATTATAGATCATTTGTGACAGTCATGACGTGCACCTTTTATACCTGTGGCATTATGATGTTAGCTGGTGTTACTTACATGATTCGGGATTGGGTTAAACTATCTTATTATACCTCAATGCCATTTTTAGTGTATTTCTTGTATTTGTTTGTTATGCCAGAGTCACCGAGGTGGCTTCTTATGCGTGGTCGTTTGGAAGAAGCTTTGACAATTTTGCAAGAGATGGCGCGGGTGAATGAAAAACAATTTCCTCAAGCTTTTAAATCAAAGTTAGAAGCACGGATACTACGTGAGAAGTTTAAAACAAAAAAGAAACAAAAAAATGTGGGAGTTTTGGATCTTTGCAGGTAAGTAAGGATGTTATAACTTCAAAATAAAAATATTACAAAATATAGAATATATGGCATTTGTAAGTTGTCTAAATGGTAGACATACTTTGGTATTTTTTTATAAATAACACTATATATAAAAAACACCATAACTCGAAGTTCCTTCAAAATTGGGCAAATTGCCAGAAAATGGAACACATCTTCCCTAGTTCTCATGTTGCATAATTCACAGAGTATTGGTAGTTCAGAACGGTGTGGTATAAAATTCAGATTGACTATCTCACCTCTCATTCTAAGGATCGTACTGATTTTATCCACAGAGTAGCAGTTTAGAAAGTATGTATTTTCGTTTAGGTGATGGTTGAGTTTGCTGTAGTAATTCCTAAACAGAGAGGCTCCAGCATCCTCGGTAAATCTTTTATACGATATTTGACCCACTTTTTCCAGCATCAAATTAAATTTATCTCTAAACGAGGACGGATGCTCATTCGTGTGAATTACAAGTTCCATTCCACAGTCCGCTGCAATTTCCTTCCAACCATTGTATATACTACCGCTCGTTCTTATTGCATTTCTCAGAATTATGTTTGGTAGTCTCGTTTCTTCCATTTCCAGTATTTTGACAATGTAGTTGAAGTGCATTTCCAATGTACGCAAGAACATAGGTGGAGTACCAGTTTCAATGTATAACATATAATTTGGAGTATTTTTTGGTAATCGGAACATCCTCTTTAAGAAATATCGAAGGAACTTTTCAACAGATTCGTAACACCTATAACCCCATACTTGAGCTCCGTACAGTAGTATTGATGCAGCAGTAGAACGAAATACCATTTGTTTCGAACTATGTGATACATAATTGTTTTTAATACAACGTTCCCATATCGCAGAAATAGCTCGTTTAGCATCTGCTAACTTTTCTTCTAGATGTAAGTTTACATTAAGGTTTGCTGATAATAGCATTCCAAGATATTTGTATTTCCGCACGATCTCCACATCTTCACCATTTAACTTCCATTTTTCCTGACTAGAGTACCGCCCACCTCCATCTCTAAATATCATTATTTTGGATTTCACTAAATTGACTGTTAAATTCCAGCTTCAACAGTACACGTCAAGCCTGTTTATCATTAACTGAAGCCCATCCACAGAATCGCTCAAGAAGACGATGTCATCCGCATACATCAAAGCTGGAATTGATGCTCCGTAATAATTTATCCCACCTTTTACAGCATCAGTTATATCATTAATAACCAGAGTGAAGAGTAATGCGCTGAGTATACACCCTTGCTTAACTCCCATTGAGGTTTCGAATTCTTCAGAGGCCAAATCTCCATCCCACACTAGTGCAACATTATTTTCATAAAGTGCTTTCAAAATTCGAATGATTTTGGTTGATACTCCAATTCGGAACAATTTGTAAAAGAGTGATTCTCGAGATATCGTGTCAAATGCTGCACGAAAGTCAACAAAAAAAGCATACAGTTTCCTGTGTTTATCTTTATATGTGGCAGCGATGTTGGTAAGTGTAAATATCTGGTCGATCGTCGAATAACCCTTTCTAAAGCCAGCTTGGAATTCTGTAAGGATGTTCTTTTCTTTTACCCATTCACTGAGCCTTTTGTATATTAGCGCCGAAAACAACTTGGCTGAAGTGTTAAGAAACGAAATACCCCTGTAGTTTGCTGGATCTTTGTAGTCACCCTTTTTGTGCAACGGGAAGATTATAGATTTTTTAAATATATCGGGGACCAGAGCTGTGTTAAAGATTTGGTTGAATTCTACTGTAAGTGATTGTATAAACTCGTTTGTGGAATTTTTATAGAACTCAAATGGAATTCGATCATAGCCTGGTTTATTTCGTTTTGAATTATTTATAGCTTCCTCAATCTCTTGTAGTGTAAAAGGCGTATCTAATTCGTGATCGATAACCATGGGAGCTGCATACTGAAATAAAGGTGATGTTAATGGTGCATTAAGAAGGTTGTTAAAGTGCGTTTTCAGGAGAGGAGCTTTCAATGACATGGCAATGGTGTTAGTACGTCCGTTTACGTATTTCACCGCTTTCCAAAACTCAGCTGACGATCTAGTGTTATTTATTACAGTTATGTTTTCTTGTTCTAACGCTGCTTTCTTTTTATAACAAAGTCGCTTATAATTCTTGTTGGCTTCGTTGTAGAGCACTTTGAAAATACTGGAGTTATTTTTTCTCAAAAGCTTTAAGAGCTTAAAGGATTTATTTCTGGCTTTCAAGCATTCTGCATCGAACCACTTTTGTTTAAAGACAGTGTTACCTCTTGATTGTTTGTTCTGTGGTACTGCTTTTTTTATGATTTCGGTTAAGTTTTTTACTATAATATTAATTAAAAAAAAAAAAACAATTTTGCTTGTTTCCCAGTTGTTAGGACCAGTTTTTTTACTCTGAGTTAAACTAGAGTTAGTTAATTTTGCAAATAAATTGAATTCGAGTTAACTAAGATACAGATTTTTAGTATAGGATTAACTTTTACTTTCCATTGTCAAAAATCTATCGAAATAAAAGTGCGAAACTATGGAAGTGCGCTTTCATAAAAAAAGAAACAGACAAGACGAAGATGATACTATGTGCGGTACTGTTAATTAGCATTGCCCTCAATATTTCGATAAGGTTCTGAAACACTTTTGTCAAAAATATCTCTTTTTAACTGACTGAAAAACGAGTTTCACTCGGGTTTAACTACTAAACTGGGACCGAAAAATTGAATCTTTATATTAGAGGTTAATGTTAAACTTTAATTTTTTTTGTATTGTTCAATTAAACGCGGATCTACCGAAAATATCCGACACATTATTTTACTGTAGCAATAGATTTAAGTAGATTTAAAAAAAACTTAATTTTTCAACTAATTTAAATTGAATTAAAAAATTATATTTAGGACTCCTAATATGCGATTGAAAACAATCCTCATAACTCTAAGCTGGTTTGCCAATGAAACAGTTTACTTGGGTCTCAGTTATTATGGACCATCTCTGGGAAGTAATCAATATTTAAGCTTTCTACTCTCAGCTGTTGTAGAGATTCCAAGCTATCTCTGTTGTTGGGTTTTGATGGATAAATGGGGTCGTCGATGGCCCCTTAGCTTATCAATGTTCTTGGGTGGTGTATTCTGTGTGATTACAGTTCTTATTCCCGATGATGCTGTCACTGAAACTTTAGTATTGTTTCTAGTTTCAAAAGCAATGCTATCGGCTTCATTTCTAATTATTTATCCATTTGCTGGAGAATTGTATCCGACTCAGGTGCGTGGTATTGGTATTGGAGCATCCAGCTATATTGGAGGATTAGGACTTATTGTGATTCCATTTGTGACATATTTGGTAAATTTAAAATATAAATTTTAAAACAAAACTATAATTTTCTCTAAAATGTTTTTAGGGAAAAGAGAATCTCAAATTGCCATTGGTGATTATGGGTTTTGTTTCAATGCTGGGAGGCCTAACAAGCTTGCGACTTCCTGAGACCTTAAATAGTCGACTTCCAAATACTCTAGAAGAAGGTGAAGAATTTGGTAAAGAATGGACAATGCATGATTGCTTGCATTGCCTGCCAATGAAGTGAGTTCTTAAAAACAAAAATTAGTTATTTTCTCCTTAAAACTCTATAATAATTATTTTCACTTACAGAGGACCACCATCGCAACAAGCATCATATGAAAATTTAGATATAACTTCTAATGCCTCTGATGTTGCACTTAATTTGAACGATACCAGTGGCAGTGATTTACCAGGTCGATCAACTGATATTGGACTTTCGGAGCGCACACCTCTAGATAATATTCGGCCAAGGAGGTCTTCAATGAAACGAATTGTTCGTCAAATGAGCGTAATGGACACACAAAAGTCACATGATGGAAGTATTCAATTGACTTATTGGTTCTGACTATTAAAGCAAGTAAATGAGGATACTTTTTGAATAGCAGTTTAGGTACAGTTTTTTTTTTTTTGGCTAAAGGATGTAATTGTGTCAGTATTTAATTTATTTAAACTTTAGGAAAAATAAAAATTCATTTTGTTTATTTTACTTTAATTAAAAAATGTATTAAATATTTTTTAAAACAAAGACTTTATTTTATTAACTGAAATATATTTAATTTATTTGGAAAGTTAATTCATTCAAGTACATATTTTACAAATTCTGGGGCAACTCAAAATTTCACTTCTCAGTGATTTCCAGTCATACAAAAGACAAAGAGTATGTAAATCTCCGGTTAAAGGGCCAACCCAAAGAATATGTCGACAAATACTACTCGCAGCTCTATAAAAGACGTCAAAATAAATTCACCCATTTTTATGAGAATCGACCAATAGGCAACGCATGCACCGGACGCAACGCAATAACTGCCAGAACATAATGGAGATGCAGCTGCAACTTGAGCCGTAGCTGTAATAGCTGTCAAAATATTTCTTACATACAAATTCAATGTTACAAACATAACGCACCAAAGCATCAAACGAAGCTGCAGACGGCGCTGTAAGAGTTCACCTGTTCTTAACTTCTCACGTACAGCACTTTTGACTTGAATGCAACAAAGAGCAATTCATGAACGCAAACCAGAATAAAACCAAATATTAAAAAGGCTCATATTTTGCTACCTACGTTAAGACGTCAACGTCAATAAAATCATTCTTCAATTGCAAACTGCCAAATAATAAAGTGTCATGGTATTTTCTTTTATTTCATTTTTATTAAAGTTTTTATTATTTGCAAAAATAACAATAAGAATTTTCAGCCAAAACAAGCCGGAAAAAAGCTTTTTTTTATTATTTGTTTCACGATAAAAAATCAATATGCGATTTTTAATAGTTGTCAAATTCGTTCTTATGCCTCAAATAATAAGAAAAAGAACAAAGAAGAAGGAGCGATAAGTCTCTAATTTTTCTAATTTTGATAACCTCGCCCACCAGTCAAAGAAGTTGAACATTTATCACCGGCGTCCGGCATACAGCTCCGTTAACATCTATTCAGTTGTCTGCAATAGGCTTGTTCGACTGTTTTTTTTTATCAGCAGATGTAAAAAGTTAAAGAGGCCTTCTTTATAGGAAATACACTATTTAGTGTATTATCGAGATCAGTATATTACTTAGAATATAATAATCAGAAGCTGTCGAAGAAAATTCCAAAACCGAAGGAAAATGATCTTCCGAAACGTCAAATTCACAAGTCACCCATAATCAAAGATTTTCAATATTAAGATGCCAAACCATCTTTGCAAGTTGATAATTAGCTAATAATATAACTGATATAATAATAATAACTGTGGAAACAAATGGGTTTTTGAGGATGAAACAAACAAATATTTGCTACACGTACATTAATTAGTAAATAGCTTTCAGTTCAATTACGCAAGGAGCGGTCAGAGTCGGTGAGCGCTCTTCACTTCCAAAAGTTAACGAAAACTAAACGAAACGAAGCCAACCTGACTTCCACGTCATATGAATTTTTTGTATTTTGTATTTGTACGACTACGTGCCTCGCCTTCCGACAGTTATAATATATAATTCTACCGTAACTGGTTGATAGCCGTATAAAAGTTTAAACATGGCTTACACTGAAATTGAAGTGTATTTTTTTTTATTAAGGCAGTGTCCGAATTGCGTTAAAATTTTCTACCACTGGTTAAATTTTGACGTTTGGTTAAAATGGGATATTTTTTTATTTTTGCTGTCCGAACTGGATTAAAATAGGATGGGTTAAATGGGATTTTTAGTTTAAATTCCTGCAAGATTAGAGAAATTTCCCTAACCACAAATGTGTTTTATTATTCCAGAAAATAAATATTTTATTATTTTTTTATTATTCGACGCGAATAAAGTACAAATTTCTTAATTTGATTTACTTTTAAAGGTTTTGCATCGATTATATCCCCAAACATTACGGAAAAAATCCTTTTGTGTATTACTTTTGATTATGCAGTCTGCGAACACTAGTCACAGCTGTCAACAAATTAAAAAAAAAAAAATAATAAAATAAAACAAAACAATCAATTGTCATTAATTTTGCAAGATGAATAACAATTTGAGGAAGTATTTTATATTAATTAATTCTTTTACATTTTTTAAAATATCAGCGTATTATTACGAGGACTGCAATAACACAGCAACGACTACGCGAGGTATTGTGTACATGCACATGAAAATTCAAAATTCATAACATTGATTATTTCTGCAGAATATTCGCGTTTTTTCCGAAGATGTAAATGCGATTTTAAACGGTGACGATTTGAAATGTCGGCAACATTTACGTTTGAATGTTGCCACATTTGGAAGAATTGTACGTCTCAAACCAGATAAGAGGAGTGCATGGACGAATGAGTACGAGCTCATCGTGTTCCTGTATTGTATGGCATCCGGTTGCAGCTATAGGCTTGCCGGTGGATTCGTTGGGATGAGCAGATCCACTGTAATGGATATTGTTCATAAAATGCTGAACTTCTTTTGTGAATCAATGCGACATCTTATAAGACATGTCCAACTTGATAATTGTGAATCAATCGGCTCAAAATTTTGCAGGCGTGCAAGAGGCAACATTTTTGAAAATTGCATTGGCACGCATATAAGGATACTCTGCCCAGTACGGAAAAAGATGATCGAGCTCGAATCTGATTTTTACAAGCCTCAACTTTTCTCCTTTCAACCCTATAGAAACAAGAATACTATAATTGTTTTTATTGAATTTCCAGAAGCTCTTGGTTTCCTTGTTTGCCGGTCCATTGTTGCACTTTTAAAAATTATTTCAAATTCAATTTTCTCTCTTTCTTGAGAAACGTCAAAATGTTACCACTATTTTAACCTGCTCTGGAGCTGGATAATTTTTAACCCACCACGTTAGTGTCAAAATTTAACCAATCGTCAAGTTTTAACCAACATTTTAACGCAGTTCGGACACAGCCAAAGGTGTACATACATATATTGAATTAATAAACGCAAAACTGACTGGAAACAAGTTGAAATGGCAACACTTTACGTAAATCCTTAAATAATATGCATTGGAATTTTTCTTCTAGTTTTTGGGTGCAAGAATAAAGGTACCTAACTTAAAACATCTTTATCTACATATATATAATTTGTAAGTGACAAGGGCTTAATAGAATTTTTATTATCTTCCAATTAATATTATTCAAAAATCAATGTGGAATATAACCTTTATGTATTTTCTGATATGTTTATTTTTAAAACAGACGGATCTATATTAACTAGTTAGTGTAAATAGTATATCGGTTGAGTTCAGGGCCATAACTAGTTAATTTAAATTAATCGATCTATAAAAGAACAAGCTTCTTTTTTTTTTTTAAATTCTACTAAATGTCAACTTTCCATTAATGGATGCACTCTAGGAGTGTTGTTGTCTTCTATAAATGCAAAGGGATACACAACACACATTCTTCAAATCCACTCTTCACATGCATAACATTGCTCTACTTTTTGCACCAATAATGAAAAGAACGACCGACGCGACGTATTACATCTCCAATAAAACCATTAGAATAACTGGAACACATAACTCAGATTCTATATAGTTTTTTATTCTGTGAATAATTGGATTTACCATCGATCGTTCGATGAGACAGAGACTCCTGCGCACCTGATTTATGCAGCTTCTCTATGTCGAGGTTTTGAATATCGAAAGTCAAGACATACATCATTCTCACCATAAAACAAGACAAAGACGTAAATGGTCATCTCATCATTAGAATGCATCTTAAAAAAAAAAAAAACAATAAAAAACTTGGCTTACTTAATGGTAGCAATCGTCACCATTGATCACTGATCGATTAAAATTTGATCGTGGTAGGTCGTATCTATCTATCTATGTACATAGTTTTGCTTCAAAACGGTGGTGCCGCTGTGGCCGCCGCCGCCACCGAGCTTCTCTGAACAAAACGACCGACCAACGAAGCGACGACATAATTGATTAATTTATGAAGCGACACCACTCGTTCATCTAACTCGCCACCGAATAAAGTTCAGCTTAAGTTTTCTCGCGGGTATAGCAGCCAATTAGTCACAGTAGTATCTATACTTCTAAAGACTGAAAGTGTAGCAGCACTTAGTCTGGCTATGTGAAGTTCGGTTCGATTGCCACGTCATCACCATCCAATCGGAAACCAATTAGACACGAAATTGAATTCCCGAGGTTAGGTGCTAATCTTTTTAAGGAAGTCACAAGGTCTGCCATTAGAGTATTATAGCCTAGCCATTGTGGCATAACAATTGACAAGTTGACCGCTATACCTACTGATTGTTTGCTCCAAATGCGTTGCACTTGGCTTTGGTTTTACTCACCGACTTTTTATGTGCGGACTGCGTTTTATGATACCATCATCATGGAGATGGAGAGAGACATGCTGTGGTACATGTGAACCTCTGATCATATGGTGTGTTAGTATATTTTTACGTTGCCAACGCCACCACCTCTCCTCAAACTTGATTGTTTGTTTTTCAAGCGAGTTTTCGTTTTAATTTGGAATTCCAAGCGCGTCGTAATTAAAATTTTAAATTCCATTTATACGCCGCCGGCAGCGGTGGCCGGCGCGCGTGGTAGCTCACAGCTTCCTTTAATCGATTTGCGTCACACTCTGGAGCAAAATATGCATAAAACTGGAAAAAAAAAAAGTGTAAGTGCCGGGACCCACGGTTAAGATGTGTAAACATCAAACTAAATATTCAAGTGCTGATTTTGCACCACAGAACGTGGCGAGTACGAACTGTCAACCAAATTTCAACCCCAAACTCAACTCGACCTTTCGATTTAGTTTGAGCTACGAAGGAATAGTACCCAATATTGAACGTATCCAATATACATCAACGTATCGTAACGTGTAGCAGCACAACGTAATGTGATACAGAAATGACCACGTTTTAAGTTTACCTTACCGCCGGCATAAATGTTTACATATCAATAAAATCAACAAATAAGACTAGAAACAAATTTACAAATTTTTAAATCACTATAATTTTTTGTTAAAAAAAATTTTAAATTTTCAAAAATGTTTTTTTTTTTTGCAAAATTTTAATTTTTGCCAGAATGTGTAAGAAACAGGAAAAAAATTATATCATCAATTAATATGGTTAATTTTTTTCTAACGATGAACTAATTAAATAAAAAAAAATATTTTACACGCCCACTGGAGGTGTTTTTGAGAGGATCAGATCAATAATCAGCAATTTAACTCAATATTTATCTCTTAAGTTATAAGAAACATATTGATGTATCTTTGGTCCAATTCAACAAATTTTAACCCATTTTTTGCAAACAATACGCCACATATTCACCATGCTGAGTTATCGCTCTTACTTCTTTATGCTTTTTCCTATTGTTTGACAAATAAGTGGAGTAAAGAGTGTGAAGAGTTATTTCCTTCTCATTTAACAAAAATTGCAGCTATTAAAATTTGCAGCGTTTAAATGGATGTTGCAATCCGAAAGAAACTCAAAAGAGAAACGCCGTTAAAATTTGCAGACGTCTAAAAGCAGTCAAACCTATCCAATCCGCTTTTGGTTGTTCGAAAAGATATCCGATGCCAAACGATATTAGATACCCTATCGGCCTATCACTCGAACGAGGCCATTATCATACATATTGTTTCCATAGTTTGGAGTTTGGATCCCTTTTTCAACTCTCAAACGACACCGATTTTGACAAATGAGGTATCAAACGAAGCAGAATTACCTGCTGCTTTGATTTTGCCGCTGCTTTTATTTTTAAAATGTTAATAAAAACTGCATTTGTTTGTTAAATATTATTCGAATAAAAATCAAATCTAAAATAAACACTTCCACTTTCCAATTGGTATAATTTTGGCGTGTAAAATTAGGTCGGTTTAATTTATTAAGTCCGTTCACAAATTATTTGACATTAAATGACAGTTCGAAATTCAGCTTTAAAAAGAGCAAATTCAGCACTATCTTAATTAACAGATTTTAAATATATACCTAATTATGCACTTCATTAAATTTGATAAATTATTTTAAAATTGTCTACAATTACATACCTGTTCTTTAAGCTCCATTAGGTACTAAAATTTCGTACGCTATAATATGTTGTACATATTAGATAAAAAAAAAAACATAATTAAAGTGCAATTATTTAATTTTGTTTGCAGATCATCAACGATTGCAAAAAAGAAATACAAACACTCAATTTAAATGACTGATCTTGCCATATATGATGAACAAATTATCTTAGAAGATTAATTTGATTGTGATTATGTCGTATACCGTTATTAGCGATATAATTTGTAAAAAAAAAATTTTATTTTTACCTTGGAATTTCACCTTTTGGCCTACGACGGAAACTACTGTGCACCGCGCGCTATCCTCAATGCGGACAAACGCACTTAAACAAATTAAAACTGAAAAAACTTAACATTTTTAATATCTCAAGTAGCTAATTTTGTTTTTAATTAATTTACACAATTGAGATGAATTCTCTTTAAATATAGAAGCACACCGATTGCTTATTGGAACTATGTATAATGTTTATGCCACTTATGCAATTTTTAAGTGGCCATAATTTACACTCAATTTTTGATTTTATGTCATAATATGTTTAGGGACTATGTTTAAAACTAGCTCTGAGTGGATTTTACGAGTATAACTGTTTATTAAGCAAAAAATACAAGTCATATGGGATGGAAATGCGACCATTTAATTATCAGTTAATGGCAATATACATTACTACTTGACGTTTAAATAT
Source organism: Epistrophe eligans (assembly GCA_951394125.1). Taxonomy (NCBI): domain Eukaryota; kingdom Metazoa; phylum Arthropoda; class Insecta; order Diptera; family Syrphidae; genus Epistrophe; species Epistrophe eligans. The sequence goes on from OX596030.1 coordinate 29,271,703, forward strand.
AAAAATAGTATTGTAACCGTTACAGCTGTTTTAAAATGAGAAACCAGAAATTGAAATTTTTTAAAGGCGCGGAAAAGATAAAAATAAATAATAAATTGGGTCGCGCGACAGCTCCTGTAGAACCATGGAGCTAGTGACTTACAACTCTCGAACACTTTTGAAGAATCGAAGTTACCAGGATTATTCTTGTTCTTTCGCTTAGCTGATGAAAAATTTTCCATGTTTATATAACCTAGCATTTAATTTTGGGAGCGATGGATTTAGGGAAAGTTTGTTCAGCGTGTAGCGGTTATCTAACCAAAATCGACTGATAAGCGATTTCCACGATTAAAAACTCTAATTTTTGATTCCATAATAAAAATTATGGTTAGCATGCACATGCAATGATTTACCCTTTGCAATAATCCTTGATTAAAGATGATCAGCTGTGAACAAACTGGCTCTTAAAGTTTCGACATCAATTATATTTTTTTGTCATGTGAACTTTTGACCTGGTGTCCAACTTTTATGTCGGATAACTAGTAAGGACTTAACTAAACATTGTAAAAAAAAACAACATAGCTTTTAAAGTCCTTAAGCTGGAAATACCACAATTGAAATAAATCATCTCAGCATAAATTTCATATATTAAAATATTTATTTCCAATTTAAATTTTATATTTTGCCAACTTCACTAATAAATTGGCATACTGTGCATTGCTATGTTGAATGCCCATATTAACTGTTTAAAATATAGGAAGCGTTGACAGTTGTTAATAATTTAAAATCAACAAATCGTTACTTATTTTTTTTTTTAATTAATACAAATAAGAATCGGTTAAAAATGAAATATTGTATAGATTTGTATCGATAAAGCATATTTATCTTATATATGACTGACAGTTTTCCTTAAGCCTTCATGAATTTAATTGCTCTTGAGGGGAAACAAATAAGTTAAGGGAAATGGTAAATTAAAAATCTATTTTGGTATCTAAAATACCTAGATAATGATGATTATTTTAGAATGTAGCAATATAATAATATAAATTGTAAGAAGTGTTCAGTTTAACAAAGTTGTTATTTGAAGATTTGATACGATTGGCGCAAAATTTTAGGCGATTAAGTATGATGTTAAAGCATTTTTAGTATGATGCTAGATTAAACTTAGGATTTTCCAAATCATCTTTTAACATTTTATTAAAGTTTAATTCACCAAATGCCTATTTTAACTTTTTTAGTTATCATACTAACAACAAATGTCACTGTTTAAAATGTAAAATTGAAATGTTTGTTTACTTGTTTGGGTGAACTGTCACTTTTTAGGCGTGTTCAGCTAAAGTTTATTAAAAAAATATGTTTAGTATGATTCTAGTTAAAAAATGTTTAAAACTAAGAACATTTTAGTAAAAAGCTTTAAAGTTAGTAAATTGTTTTAGTGGTATCATGCCAATACCTTAACATCAGGATGTTTAAAATTTTCCACAACTACATAGTCTCATTATAACAGTCCTATTCTGGCAAATCTCACTGATATCTAACAAATTACAACAACATTACGAGGTGAGGTAAAATTGATTTTGTGAGGTTTTCGTATTCTAGTAGCACAGTCACCATTTGTGAGCCTCACAAGAACTGTCGAAATTATGATCTTATTTTGAGTAACTTACAATTCACGAGTTTGATATTTCATAATCACGAAAAAAAAAATATTCCGTTCAATAGAGATTCAGAACTTAACAATCAAATAAAAAATTCACTTTGCTGTGGTGAGTTTGTGAGGTTGTTTTGTGAGGATGTTTTGTGAGGATTCCTCATAAGGAATTAACCTCATAAGAGCTTTTGACTTGTTAGCCCTCATAATGCCAGAATAGCCCTGTAAACCTATTTTATTTATAAACTTCAGCTGAACACGACAGTTTGTGCAAACAAGTAAGCAAACATACCATTTTCATATTTTTAATTGTCATAGTGATATTAGGAGTTATTATATGATACGAAAAATTTAAAATTGGCTATTTGTTATTTTTAGTTTAAAAGTTAAAAAGATATCACCCCTATAACGAGTTTAAAATTTGAAAAATGCAATTTATATATTGCACACAACGACACACAAAAACGACAAAACGAAATCATAAACAAAAAATTTCGTTCTGGGTTTCGTTTTGCAGCACGCAGTTCGATGAGCGAAATTGATTATTGTAGCAGATTATTTTGAGAAGTCTCCGCTCTTTTTACGCACAGAAAAGTGCGGACAATTTACATCTGAAAAAATTCAGATTTCTGATTTTTTTTGGCTTCTGATTGGGCAGCTGTCATAATAAGTTAGATGAATTTTAAAGTCATCTGACAGCTGACCAATCAGTAGCTGGAAGAATTCATAAATCTGAATGTTCAGATGCAAATTGTGTCCGAAAAAGTGACATTTGTGTTTTATTCTGCTTTGTGTTTTTTTTTGTGATATTTTTTTTTTTGCAATTGATGACACTTTTTAATGGGTATTTTTACGCTGTGGCTTCCTCAGGCATTGCGTTGTTCTATTGGATACCTACCTACAAATTTCATTTCGTATCAACAGCCTGTACTAGGCTTCAGACAATATCAAAATCTATACATAAACGAGTTTGATTTTTTTTACGAATCCATAACTAGCCAAACAGTACCTCTATAATACATATATCCAAGTAAAAAGTAGTCTTCATTGAACCCATAAGTTTATTTTTTTTATAGTTTTTCGTTTCCAATACATCACATGTTTATAATTTTCAGTAACTAGGTATAAATGATATGAGTAAGAACCGCAAAACATCATCAGCTGGATCAACTTATCAATTTGACAAATCTTTGCGTCGATCTTGAATGCTGTCGTTCTATCTCAGGCAGAGCCAGCTATATACCTCGTTTCGTTGACAAAAAGTGAAAGAAACTTATGTCCAATTCAATATAATAGGTATAGTTAAATGTATGTATATCTGTATGTATGTTTTATTATGCAAGATGCATTTTGTCTTTCAATTTTTTCGCTCGCCATACAAAAAAATCGTTATAACTATATTTATATGTATATGTGCGCCTGCATTTGAAACTGCGGTGATACTATGGTCAATATATATGTAGCTTTGACGCATTCTTTTCGAATTTGAAGTCGCACAACATGTGTCGTGTCTGGAAATTGCAAATCAATGTCAGGTGATGAAACTGCATTCGACAAGATCATGATCTTGTTCAAAGTGCAGTAAAATAAGCTACGAAATAGATTCACTTAAAAATATTTTTTTATTTAAAGCTTACTCTGTAGATATTTAAGACAAATATTGCTTTCAAGTAAAAACTATAAAAAGACTTAAAAGTTTCAAAAGAAGTTATTTTTGATATTTAAGGCATATATTTGAGTTTTTGTTTTTATATATTATATCAATATTGTAAAAGACTTTCAAGGTTTTATTAAGCTTGTTAAATAAATTAGAATATACTCTAGTTCGCATAAATATCGCGTTAAAAATATGAAAATATTTTTATTAAAACATAATTCTACAATTATTTTATGAATTTAAGCACTAAAATTAAAAAAAAAAAAACGTAAGACCTGTGCTTGTCCTCTAGGTTTTTTCTTTTTCTTCATAAATTTCCTAAGCTCATTAAAAAAGATGGTGAAATAAAAAATCTCCGATTTACTATACCTAGTATCTATACTAATAAATTTTGTATGGATTTGAAAAAAATGATTGTCTGTTTGTCATATTTGCTTAAAATATATTACAAACTAACGAAAGCCTTACGTAATGATTTACTGCCCTTTTAATTGATTGCATATATGATGGTCCTAAGTGAACATAATTGAAAGTTTCGAAGAATGACGTTAATTGCATACAAAAGACAAATAATTTTTAACACATGAAAACTCATGTGCTTTGGACATTCATTTCTTGTTTACATAAAATGAAATTCCTTTCAATTTAAAATTATGTTAAATATTTATGTGCATAATATGTAAAATATCAAGGTTTTTATAAAGCTTAACGGGGATAAATTGCTTAACGTACGGGTTATCTGTATAAATGATAGAACTTACCAACGATAAGCCAATCCAGCTAGCCCCGGTTTTACTAACTACAGGTGCCTCCTTTTATGCACACCAAGTTGATTGGGGTCGCTATCCACTTTTGCGCTCCATCTGATGGGTAGTTTTTTCTCTGATTCGTTTTCCATCGAGGGCAGATTTAAAGGCTCGACACGCTGCACTCTGATGGCTGGTACGTTACTGTCCAGTCCACACGCTTCACGTGTAACAGCCAATGTCAGATTTATTTCCTTTGTAGATGTGCGGTCGTGAACTCGGATTAACTAAGAAGCTCAGTTTATCAGTGTTATATAAAATTTTACTTTTCTCGAAAATCTATCGAAATCCAAAAGGTGAAACTACGCCATATCGAAACGAAGAGGGCGACACCGTTCATTAATGTTAAAAGGGTGATTTCGATAGTGTTTTAACACGCATCTGTCAGAAATATCTATCTAATTTTACCAAATTCAAATCTAACTCGGGATCTAAATTAACAGAATAATGTGTATCAGGAGCTAACTCGGGTTGAACTCCGAAACTGGGAAGATCTTGTACTGAAAAACTGAATTATATGATAAACTGACGCTTTAGCTAATACAGGTTTTGTCACTTTTTGTTGTTACTTGCTCTATATGGCAGGATTGGTTTCTTGTAAAGAAAAAAATTCGAGGTTTTAATTAGAATTAGCACTACGATGATAGTGAAGTCGGAAATGTGGAATTCCTCTTACCGTCGAACGGTCGGTCTGTTCGTCTCACTGTGATGCCTAGGCGGAAAGAAGTTGAAATTTGATTGACAGTTCGAACTTGCAACGTTCTGTGATGTAAAACCAGAACTTGAATATTTAATTTGATGTCTACAAAAAAGTGTCAAAATGAATGCCATAACGCTTTTCAAATTAATGAACGCCCAAGTCTTTAATTTTCATTTCATCCAAACAGGCACGTAGCCAGGGGGGGGGGCTTGAGGGGCTGAAGCCCCCCCCCCCGAAAGTCTAAAATAAAAACTAAAACTTTCTAATATACAGTATTATTTCCTTTGTAGAGCTCTTCAAATGCATCTCAATAAGTCTTGAAGAAATAACGAGCAGAACGTGGGCGATGTCTTCGAAGGCATCAACACTTTTGGCAGCGGTCCAAAAATGTGATTTCCTAGTTAGCCCCATTGTATGCGAAAAGCTGTTCAGTTTAACGCTGCCCTTATCAGTTTTCCTACAGAACAAATCCTTAGATTTCGTTTCTGCAATCGACCGCACCAAAGAAGAGTTCTGAATTCTCTTGAGAACATCAGAGAAAAAGCCGAAGATTTTTTCAGAGAGGCTTTTCAATCCGTATCTAACCTTGCCGAGGACTTATTTAAAGTTGAATTAAGACTCCAAGAACTTCATTGAAACAAACAACGCGTTCCAATCCAGAAACCTCTTCTACTGAATCCTATTTTAGAGTGTCTGTATTGATTCCTTGAATAGATTCGTTAATACAAAATCTTACGGACAGATTCATGATCAACGAAGACGTTCTACCATCGTTTCAAGCTCTTCTCCCAGGTTTTTCTGCGGTTGGGCGAGTCAACGAAATGGAAAAGCTAACATGTTACTTTGATAATGCAATTTCGTTGTCAGCTGTGAAAGCTGAGTACATTCTGTGGTGCGAAAAAATATCGTCGATTGATCCTTCTATCGAAGTTTTAAAATTGTTTGATATATGTGACAAGACTAACCTTAAAGGTATAAACTACTTCTTGCTTACGGTTTTGGCCACGCCTCCAGTGACCACAGCTAGTGTTGAAAGAACCTTTTCAACTATGAAAAGGATTAAAACAGTGTCCCGAAGAGTTATGGGGAATGCAAGATTAAGCTCACTTGCTATGATATCTGCTCATTCAGATATTAATGTGGATCCAGATAAGGTGATTGATCTCATGTCAAAAAGAAAATCAAGACGTCTTCTGCTTTGATAAAATGTGTGTATAAAAAAAATAATTTAAGTATATGTTCGTTTGAGTACATACAATTTAAAAACTAATAAAAATCAATAAATTGGGATATATATAGTTTTTTGTTTAAAAAATTCCTCGTAAAATTTGGAAGCAAGCCCCCCCCCGAACCAAAATCCTAGCTACGGCACTGCATCCAAAAGATTTTTTAATTTTGAATTTGGGCATTCTGGTATTTATTTTAGGCGATCTTGATCAGTTTTATAGTTCTTAAATCTTATCACCCAACTTCTTAAAACTCAATCAAAAAATGTTATGTGACGCGTTGGGCGGTAGTGGTCCGCTTTGATGGAACCGCGTTTTTCTCGCCGTTTGCCGTGCCAGCTGCTACCGCCCGCCCCGCCTAACACGAGTAAGCATGCGATTCTTTTAATGTAATTTTTAACCACTTTTTCGCACAATCCGGGTGGTATCTTGGCCATAACTTGAGTAATGTTGGTTTTTAATACGTCTAAAGTTCAAATATTATTCGCGTAACACGGTCTTTTGAGTAGCCCCACAGAAAAAATTTTAACGGTGTCAAATCGCATGATTTTGGTGGCCAATCGACGTGAAATTACGCGATCAGGAAACTTCTCACGCAATAAAGCCATAATTGGTCGTGTTGTGTGGCTTGTTGCCCCGTCTTGTTGGAACCACATATCGTCCAAGTCATGATCTTCAATCGCCGGCAAAAAAAAACTCTGTTAAATACTGCGAACGCCGGGAAATCGATAAATTCGGATCATTAGGAAAACTTGCACTTACTGCAGCAATATTTTCAACTGAGCGTCGATTACGAAGACGCACAAGCCTTACGACATCAGTACCGCTTCCACTCTCTTCAAATTTCTTCACAATTTCACCGATAGCTTGCGTAGTCGGTCGATTATGACGACCATAATCACCGCGTAATGGGCGAAAAGTGGCTACGTTTGAATCACCACTTTTGTAGTAAGTTTTAATAATTTTAACGCGTTTTTCGATTGCTAAGCGATCCATTATCGTAAATTTCAAATATTCAACTAATATTATGACACTTCAAATGACAGCTGAGTTTGACAGGTGTCAAATGCCAGCGCTACCAACTTGAAACCTCGAAATGAATGAACCGTTAGTAAAAGTCTTTGTTAACAATTAGCACCCATACAAAGTTGTTGGCCACGCCCACTTTTTGAGTGAGTATTAAACAAAACCAATAAATAGAGTTGTCTTGAAATGCACCACAAGCTCTCCTGAATTGTACTCGGTTATTTTTTCCCAGTGGAGCTACCTAAAAGGCATAGTTTTTAATAATCGTCTAAGGACTCTGGAAGTCTCAAAAGATAACATCCAGACCGAAATCACCGAAATTCCGGTAACAATTATTTATATAAATTTTTGGGGTATTTATTGCTTCATCTTATTTAAACACTTCATTGTTAACTTAAACGTGCCTTTTTATTTTTATTAATTACTTAAAAAACACCATTAAATTAAGATAAAGTGAAAAGGCACATTGACGTCAAAATAATTAACAAAGGAGTGTTTAAGATAAGACGAAACAACAAGTATACTCTGACAAGTTAAGATAAAGCAGCAGGGGACCATAGATTTGTCAGTGGTAGTTAAAGTCAAAACGAAATCAGCGCCGCAAAAGTAACGAGTGTTCATTGTTTTAAATAAGCTTTTCTTTTAATATTTTTTTTAAACAAGACTCTGAAGCTTATATAAGTTAAAATCATCTTCGAAAAATTCGCAAATTTGCGAGAATTATGCACCGGTAGAAATGTAAAATCACAGATAGCTTTTAGGGCAGTCTTGATGATCAAGATACTGTTTTTTCCCTTGAAATAATTAAACTTCATGCCAAGGAATATTTTTCTATATAAAGTCTTGATATAGCAAAGCGACTTTGTTTGTTCTTTTGGTCTTTCGTCCTGTTCGTCAATAATAATAATTAATGTACATATAATACTTTAATTGATATATAATTAGGAGATAATTGGAATTAATTGAGATATTGCACCTCCAACAAAATTAGTTAAACATCAATCAGTGAAACAAGAGAACACATATTTTAACTGTTTTACATAACTTAAATAAGTTCGTTGGCGAATAAATTAGTCGAAAATAAATCCACAGGTGAACATCACATTAATAGCTAAATTCTCCGACAATCCTCCAAGCTCATCCAATCACGGTTGTCGGCATTTAAATTTGTAATTCTCGCGCGCACGATTCGAATAAGACCACGTAAGTCATGCCATCTATTGGAATCAATTGCCCGATAACTCTCTCCGCGCCCCGTCCCCTTCTGAATACCCTCTGTGATGTTGTGTCCAAAAGCTTGGCAGACTTGTTTTATACTAAATTAAATCATAAACTTAGACCTTAAAGAATGAGAGATATTCTCGGTGTAAAAGATAATCTTTTCCTCTTAACTCAGGCCACAGCACAGATGCATGCGCATATTGGCGATGCATACGCGTTCGAGCTGGAGTTGGATGTAACGTGATCTTCTCCATTCTTGATCATCGATCTTCTTCGATGACAACGAATGGTGGCAAACGGTGCAGTGGTGGTGGCTGCGGTGCGGTGGCGGCAGCGCACTGGTGGTGGCGACACCGAACCCCAAGACTGCTTCGGAACAAAATGTTATTAGAGGCACATCTCATTTAATTGTCTCACATTGGAGATGCAATGCAAGTATTTCGCAATCGAATCAAATCCTAGGTTCAGAGGCACAACCAGCCAGAGTCTTGGAGCATGAAACATGCTCCGGATAATCGGAGGCATGTCAAGGTGTAAGTTAAGCGAGAGTGAGTGGCTTCTGGTTCTCGATGTGAGTACGGGCCTGCTATATATGTATACTGTGCTATACAGAGATTTTTTTAACTCGAGAATGGATCCGTGTTTGACCAAGGTGCATCCAGAGGTTGTGGGTGATGGGGACGCCGCCGTGCCGCCATCGCAGCCGCTGCTGCTGATTATTGTGGTGTATTCTTTTTCTTCTTCTACTTTAATAACATGTCCATAAATAACTCAAGCTTGAGGCTTTTTAGTTGATCGTAACAATAGATAACGCGAGGTTCATTGAAGAGGTGCCGTGCCGTGCAGGGTGCAGCTAATTTGCTTGTTTAGAATGAAATTATTGATTGAGGCACTTTAGTTATGGATGACTGAATAGTTTGTTCTGTTTTTGGATTTTTTTTTTCTTCTATTTTTTTCGGACGAATAAGAAAATACTCAGTATATTATTTAAGGTAAGCGAGAGTAAATTAGGTCACATGCGCATACTTTGCAAGTCGCAAATGTTAAAGGCTTGCCTATCATTGAAATAAGATTTGTTTGTTCACGTAAATCGATTCAAGAATTTGATAAAGTTCTTTTTTCTTTAATTTATGGACTTTATAGGGGCTTTTGTAAAAAATTAATGAATTAATGGCGCGACAGCTTGTCGAGAAACCAGGACCTAGTGACTAAAACTTTCAAACATTCCTGTGTCAATATTCTTTTTCGATCAGAAATGGAGGAAACCTAAAATGTTCATATTTTCTTTAAAATTGGAACAGCAATGATGAGATGCACTTTATCATGACACACTTCCTAGCAGTAAACTAGGTGAAACAGACTGGAACTCAGACCTCCGGAGGAGAATAGTCTACAACACCAACAATAACCTACGCCAAAGGGGCTTATGTATATAAGAACATATTTTTGTTTCTTGATGTGATATTTATTTATTTTAACAATGAAAGCCCATGTTCTGCATTTCGACCGAAATCGATTTTTCATTTCACTCGATATGAAATTCTATGTTCTACAATTCGTTTGTTTTCGAAAATTTCGTAATTATACTTCGAACTGTCAAAATTGACGGAGCATCCATTTTTGGGCGTTTTTATTTTTTAGTTCAGAGCAGTGCCTGAACTGTCAAAAAAAAATTGTGTTTCTTTTTTAGCTCAGAGCAATCAGAGCTCAAATTCTGTGTTTCTTTTTTTAGCTCTGAGCATGTTCAGAGGGCGTTCTATGAGCTCAGAATAAATTGATAGAGCAGACGGAGTTGAATAGCTGAACACAAATTTGATAAGTGACAGCTGGTGAAGCGTGTTTCTTTAAATAAATCTGAACCTTCGGAGCAGAGCACGCTCAGTTCAGAGATCGCTCAGAATATGTTCGGAGTGTTCACACTCTGTTCTGAGTTCTACTCTTAACTAAAAAAGAAAAATGCTCTTTAATTGTTTTGAAAAGTGAAAGTGGAAGAAATGCGATACAAAAAAGGCAGGAAAGGAAATTAGACGAATAATTTTGCGAGAAAAATATAATACATATATTAGAATTGCGTGACGTGAATTTAGTTGTTTATTCTTGTACTCGTATTAGTAGAAGATCCCGCCATAGGACGACCTACTGTCATCGAATTACCGGATAAGTGGTATGAAGTTTTTTAGGTAGTGTTTTAACTAACATTTTGCGCAAGGGTTGCCAAGCTTTAAAGGTCGATTTTTGGGTTTTTTTCAATTATGTGACCCAGCTCATATGGTAGGTTTTAGTGCTAAAAAAAAATATCATATGAAAGGAAATTTTATTTAAAAATTTTAAAATAAGTGTTTTTTTTTTTAAATCGGAATTTCAATAGGGTAAATTAGGGAAAAAGAAGAGAAAGGTCTAGATTCTATTTTCTAAACAAAAAGTGATAGAGAGTTTTTTGGTACTTTTGTCGATAGATCTTATAAATACAAGAAAATCACCCATATTAAAGAAAATTCTAGAAAATCTAAAACTCGAGATAAATGAATTTTAAAGGCAAAAAATTAAAAATGGACGTATGAGAAAAAATTCACATAAAATCAGGGAAATGTTTTCTAGAAACAAATTTTATATTTCTGAGAAGCCGATAAAAAATTAAAAGATCTGTTTTTGGAAAATTTTTGATTTGAGCTTTTTTCTTGGCTAGGTGAATTTTTGAAAAATTCATATTTTTTAAATCAATTTTTCTTGGTTTTTGATTTTTTCCTTTTTACTTAAATTCATATTTTAAAATCAAAAATTGGAGCTCTGTCATTTTTCCTAAGCTTAAAGACATCAATTTTGATGATCCGATCTATAGAACCCGAGATATAAACTGGGTTACATAATTGAAAAAATCCAAAAATCTACCTTTAAAGCGTGGCAACTCTATGCCTTGACCATATACTTCGCCAGGCAACCCTTGCGCAAAATGTTAGTTAAAACACTATCTTAAAAACTACATACTACTTATCCGGTAATTCGATGAGGGTAGGTCGTCCTATGGCGGGATCTTAGACTATATATTCTTATTTTTTCTACTAAAATAATAAAACATACTACATACATACATAATACCAAAACCAACAAAACTATAAAATTTGCTTATATTATAACTATTATACACAAATAAATAAAGGGTTTTTCAACAGGGACGCTACAAAAGTAGAGCAACAGGGACAGCAAACGACGCCATATTTCTTGCCGCTATTTTGACATTTCTCTTCAGTAAGGTTTGCCATTTCATGATGGATAGATATACGAGCCAACAACCAGTCGAAATTATATAAATTTACAACCGAAATTCGGAGTCAGTGGCCTCAACGTTAAGAGCGGATTTTCATCGAAAAATCATCTTCAGCGATGAGGCTCTTTTCTGGCTGAATGGCTTCGTCAACAAACAAAATATGCGGTATTGGTCAGGCAGCAATCCACACGTACTCCATGAGTCATTATTGCATCCCGAAAAAATTACGGTTTGGTGTGGTTTATGGGCCGGCGGCGTCATTGGGCCGTACTTCTTCCGTGATGATCAAGACCGGCACGTTACTGTGAATGGGGATCGCTACCGTTCAATGATAACCGAATATTTTTGGCCCCAATTGGATGATATGGACTTGGAGGACAAGTGGTTCCAACAGGACGGCGCCACAAGCCACACAGCGAATGTCACAATCAATTTATTGGAAACAAAGTTTGGAGAACGTGTTATCTCACGAAATGGTCCAGTCGCTTGGCCGCCTCGGTCGTGCGATTTGACGCCGTTAGACTATTTCCTGTGGGGCTACGTCAAGTCTATGGTCTATGCCAACAAGCCAGCGACGATTGATGAACTTCGTACGAATATCGAACGTGAAAAATAAATCGGCCGATTTATGCTTGAAAACCGTCGAAAATTGGGTTCAGCGTCTGGACTTCTGCAAGCGTGCCCGTGGTGGCCATGCAAAAGAAATCGAGTTCCATACATAATGGCATCGAACGTACTTTCACAGGAAAAAAGAATTTCATTGATATCCAAAACCGTTTTTGTTTTATTTAAAAAAACTTTTGTAGCGCTCTTATTGAAAAACCCCATACAAAAGTAACTGGAAATAGACCAATTTCACACAGAAAGCATAAACAAAATGATTGGAAAACGTCCAGAAAATGGAATGAAACGAAATTTAGACAGTCAATTTTCATTTTTGAAATTCCAATTCACAATTCTGAACCGCCGTTGATTTTTTCATTAAGTTACTTTGAAAATTTAAATTAAGGATTTGTTAAATAAAGTTTTTCAATTTCAAAAAAAGGTAGGCACTTTGATATCTTTATTTTGTCAATTTTTTTATTAGCCAGTTCACGTTTCTGAGAACTCGTCACTAAGCAAAAGGAGGAACTGAGTAGAAGGAGAACCCGAACAAGATTTCTCCGCCTAAAGCCAAAGCACTCTCGATTTTTTTTAAAAAAAATTATCAACTCCGATAAAAATGAACCTAGTGTTAAAATTATGTAAAAAACAATTGATATGGCAACATAATTTATTTTATGTATTCTATGTTTCCATTCCATTTATTTGTTCGATTCCATTTTCTTGTTTAATTTTGTATGTATTCTTTTTCATTATGTTTACTCGCTTAATAAATCTCGAAGTGTACGAACGTGTGGTATTCTCTATTCTTTATTTAATATCTTAAAATTCTAACAGGTTATGGGCCCAGGCCATAGCTAAAACTTATTAAAGTGTTTAAAGTAATTTAATTGAATAAAGTTTTTTTTTTGTAATTAAATATTTATGTATTTTTGAAAAGTAAAATGAGTGCCACAGGTTTGTACTCTATTGAAAAACTAGACGACTCTAACTATGCATCGTGGTCAGTCCACATGAAGAGCGTCTTAGTTCATGCAGACTTATGGGCTATCGCGAGTGGAAAGCTAATAAAAAGTGAGACTGCTACTCCAGCAGAAAGTGCAGTGTTCGATGCAAAAGATGAGAAGGCTTTAGCAAGTATAATGCTTTGCATAAAACCTTCACAAATAAACCACGTGCGTCACTGCCTAACCTCTACAATGGCTTGGAATAAATTGAAAGAGATTTACCAGCCATGTGGTCCTGCGCGTAAAATCTCGTTGTTCAAAAAGCTTCTGTACCTAAGTTTGTCTGAGGGAGCTAGCATGGCAGAGCACATTCATGAGTTTTGTGATACTCTAGAAAAGCTGGCTGAAATAAATGTCGATGTGCCTGAGGAGATGATGGTCATAATTTTGCTCTCTAGTCTGCCTAGTTCATTTGAGAATTTCGTAGTGGCCATTGAGACACGTGACACACTTCCAACTTTAAATGTGCTCAAGGTGAAATTGCTTGAAGAAGGAGATAGAAGGCTGGAAAGAGGGGGTAAGGGAACAGAAATTGGCGAGAGTCATCAAGCATTTGTTGCTCGTGCAAATGCCAAAAAGTTCTCCAAAACTAAAAACAGTGGCGGCGTCTGTAGTAATCTGGGAAGTAGCATGGATGGTGGCAGTAGGGGAAAACGACGAATAAATGGTAAATGCTATAATTGTGGTCGAAGGGGTCACTTTGCTGCTCAGTGCAAGGATCAGAAAAGAGACGCAAATAATGAGCATTCGTTTTCAATTCTCGCTTCTGCTTCGAATACTGGTCTGGAAAAAGATTCCTGGTGTATTGATAGTGGGTCTACATCTCACCTTTGCTGTGATCGAAGTTTGTTCTCCTCGTATGTTGAACGCAAAGAAAAAATTGTGTTAGCAGGCGAAAATTTTATAGAAGCGAACGGCAGAGGGGATATTTGTATCAAATGTAATGGTCTAACTGTGAAACTTAGAAACGTTTTGTACGTGCCAACAATGCAAGGGAATTTTATCTCCGTTAGCAAGGCAGTGGATAATGGGCTAGTTGTAGTTTTTGACAAAGAAATTGCTTTTATAAAAAACAAAAATGGTGATGTCGTCATTAAGGCAGCTATGCACGGTGGCTTGTTTACGTTTAAAACTGACGCCAATAAATGTATGCTTGCTAAAAGTCAAACTGATGATACGATTGAGTGGCATAATCGATATGGACATTTAAACTTTAATAGTCTAAAAGAAATGTCAGCCAAAAAATTAGTACATGGGCTAACAATAAGAAACGTGCCAGGCAAAAACGAGTGTGTGACTTGTGCAAAAAGCAAAATATGTGTGAAGCCATTCCCAAGTGCAACGTTCAGCCGTTCTCAAGATCTATTGGAGGTTGTGCACAGCGATGTATGTGGGCCAATGAATAAAAATTCAATAGGAGGGTCTCGATACTTTGTCACTTTTATAGATGACATGTCTCGTTTCGTTTTTGTTTACTTCCTTAAAGCTAAAGATGAAGTGTTTGGCGTCTTTAAATCTTTTAAGGCTTTAGTAGAAAAGCAAACAGGAAAGCAAATCAAAACTCTACGAAGTGACAATGGTGGCGAATATGTTTCGAAGGAGTTTGGGGCATTTCTGGATGCAGAGGGTATACTGCGTCAGCTGACTGTTCCCCATACACCTCAGCAGAATGGCGTGGCCGAACGCGCTAATCGAACTTTGGTCGAGATGGCCAGGAGTATGATTGTTCACAGTGGTCTAGATGAAACTTTTTGGGCGGAGGCAGTAGCAACTGCAGCATATTTACGCAACAGAGCTGCAACGAAGTCCGTTGTGGATAAAACTCCGTATGAAGTGTGGACTCGCAAAAAGCCAACAGCATCACATCTTAAAGTTTTCGGTAGTTTAGCCATTGCAATCGACAAAATGCAACGAAAGAAGTTCCATCCAAAGGGTAAAGAACTGATTATGGTCGGCTACTCTGACATCTCCAAGGCATATAGGTTATATAATCCCGAATCAAAAAAGGTAATCGTAAGTAGGGATGTCATGTTCATGGAAAATTCGTATGTCGGTTCCAAAGATGCAGAGTTTGACATAATTACCTATGACGCTGGTCAGGTAGAATGTTTAGGTTCTGAAAAAAATGTGGGTGCTAGTCAGAATGATGCTGACGCTGGTCAGTTGCAATGTTTGGGAGCTGAAAGTAATGAGGTTGTGGGTCAAAATCAAGTTACCTGTGACGATGAGCAATTGGAATGTTTGGGCATCGAAAGTGGTGAAGATGTTGATCAAAATGAAGTTCGTGTTGGAAAGCGTGGGCGTGAGAAGGAAGACGATAGTGCAAGTGACGATTGTGAAGAAATAGTAAAAATCTGCAGGGGCAGACCCAGAATTATTCGGACAGGAAGGCGTGGACGTCCTCGAAAAGAATATCATGTGTTGAATCTATTGGAGGTGGATGGCGATTTTATTCCACAGAGTGTCGCAGAGGCTGTTAGTGGCAGACATGCCAAGCAATGGCAGGCATCTATGCAGAAGGAGTATGATTCCTTGGTGAAAAATGACACATGGTCATTGGTTGACCTACCAGCTGGACAGAAACTCATTGGCTGCAAATGGGTGTACAACATAAAAAAGAATGCAGATGGTAGTGTTCAAAAGTTTAAGTCTCGTTTGGTCGCAAAGGGCTGTAGCCAGCAGTTTGGTGTTAATTTCACCGAAACCTTCTCACCGGTTGTAAGGTACGCAACCATACGTATGATTTTAGCATTGTCTTGTGAAAATAACCTGCATATGCACCAAATGGATGTGTCATCAGCGTACCTGAACAGTGAACTCCATGACACTGTATACATGAAGCAGCCCGAATCGTTTGTCGACGAGAAGTTTCCTAACAGAGTGCTAAAACTCAAAAAAGCGCTTTATGGGTTGAAGCAGAGTGGGCGAGAATGGAACGAAAAGCTAGATTCTGTTCTAAGGAAGATTGGGTTTTCACCGTGTGTCAGTGAGCCATGTGTTTACACAAAAAATGATAAAGGTAATTATAATATTATCGCTGTTTATGTCGATGATCTCATTCTAGCAAGCTCGAAGTTGGATGAACTTACTGAGATCAAAGCTCGAATAGCAAACGAGTTCGAAGTGGTAGATGGAGGTAAACTTGAATATTTCCTGGGCATGGAAATTAATCGTGTGGGTGAAACAGGTGCCGTTACTGTTTGTCAGCGACAGTACATTAACAATCTCTTGAATCAGTATGGTATGGAAAATTGCAGGCCCGTATCAACTCCTTTGGACGCTGGGTTCCAAGTTCATTGCTCTAATGATACCTGTAAAAGGGTCAATCAAACTGAGTATCAGTCCATTATTGGTGCCCTCATGTATCATGCGATTTCTTCTCGACCTGATATGCTACATTCGGTTTGTAAGTTGTCTCAACGTAATGTAGATCCCCATTCCGAACATGAAGTTGGTGTTTGGCACATTCTAAGGTATTTAAAGAAAACCATTGATTTAAAGCTTCATTACAGTAAGACTGGACTTCCTATTGAATGCTTCGTTGACGCAGACTGGGGAGGAGATGCTAGTGACAGAAAGTCATATACTGGCTTTACATTTGTCGCAGCTGGAAGCGTATTTTCTTGGATGTCGAAGAAGCAAAACTTAGTCGCACTCTCCAGCACAGAGGCGGAGTACGTAGCCCTCTCGACTGCAGCAAAGGAAGCCGTTTATATAAGGAAGCTGATCACTGAAATGGGTTTTGGTATCACAGCCCCTATGGTGCTTAACAGCGATAACCAGAGTGCTCAGCATTTGATAAAAAATCCAGTTTATCATGCTCGAAGCAAACATATTGACATCAAGTATCATCATATTCGTGAATTGTATAAAAACAATGAAATCAAATTGAATTATGTTAGTACTAATGAAATGATGTCAGATATTCTGACTAAGAATTTGCCTAAAAGTAAGCACTGTAAATTTACCCAAGCTATGGGATTATATTAATATAATTTCTTTTATTAATTTTGCTTTAAAATAAATTGTGTTGAGAAGGAGTGTTAAAATTATGTAAAAAACAATTGATATGGCAACATAATTTATTTTATGTATTCTATGTTTCCATTCCATTTATTTGTTCGATTCCATTTTCTTGTTTAATTTTGTATGTATTCTTTTTCATTATGTTTACTCGCTTAATAAATCTCGAAGTGTACGAACGTGTGGTATTCTCTATTCTTTATTTAATATCTTAAAATTCTAACACCTAGTCCCTTAACAAATCGGTGTAAAATCTTTCTGAAACCTTCCAAAATATACAAGATTTGTTTTGACAGAAAAAAATCGATTCTTTTTCTAAACAGAATCGATTCTTTGGTTAATTCCGCAATGTTCCGCTTTAAACCATATAATTACCAAAGAGCAAAAATTGCTGTTAACTTGCTGGTAGAATTTGCATTTGAAAATTTCGTATGTAATGCACATAAATAAACTTAAAAAAAAAATAGAGTTTCCATTCAAACTATCGATAGTAAGTATGTAATCCACGGCCCACGCTGCACAGTTATTTTCCGCGCTTAAGTTACATGTTAAATGGCTTAGCTAAGCTAAGATAAATTTTCGGGGTCAGCAGTTTCATTTCAAAAACTTTGCGAATTATTAATTTGTTATCGATAATTTGTACGTAAACATCAAAATATTTTGGAGCTATCAAATTAAACATCTGAATTCGGTGTTTTTTGCGATTGAATTTAATTTTGTTATTCCAGATTATTTCTTCGTTTTTTTCTTTTCTGCCAGTTTACCTCCGCCGATTTACCACGAGAGCAGGTCAGGTATTTTGAAATGTGACGTAGAACTACCTACTACTCTCTCGATCCCAATAAATAAGAGGTAGTAAAACTTGAATTTCGCGTCATTATTATTCAGAGAGACTAATAGTATAATTTCAAGCATTTAATTTAGTTCGGGAAAAACGCCGTTTCAGGGCTTTCGTGAAATAATTTGCATTAAATGGTCTACAAATGAGAAAATATAGTTCGTCCTCCATTTGTCAAGTTATAGTTATAAATTGTCGAATTCCAGCGGAAGATGGCCTCGATGTTAATGGATTGAGAAAGCTATGAACTTAGGCATTCGAAGAGGCCTAGGAGGTAAACTGGTGGAAGTATAAAGCGGTGGTAGTAAACTGTCCAGAGGTAAACTGGCGGAGGTAAAGTGGCAGAGGTAAACCAGCGGAGAAAAATTCTTTTGACTTTCACTTTTCGCTTTATTTTAGTTCGGTATCGCCTCAAGCTTTCTGAGCTCCCGCAAGCTGGATACGCCACTGCTTGCAGTGTCTAACACTTGATGATGAAGCAATCAACATTCCTCAATTCAAATCAAATACATATCTTCTTTCAATAAAGATATCGAATAATAAAAAAAAAAAAAAACAAAACAAAACAAACAAAAATGCCAACTAACACAGAGCAGCTTATAAATTTAGAATTATTCTTCATTCTCCTCAAACTAAGCATCAGGTGGTGGACAATAGAGATCTTTAAGGTCATCACCACAGAACACAAATCGAAAAATTCCACTTTAACCTATGGAATTCCTATATCCACCCCATACAGCTACCAACATATAAGAACAATGCGCTTCCAAGTTCCAACACCTCATTCCTCCGCGACAAGACAATCATTTGTCTACGGACATGAAGCCGGCTTTTATAAAAAAAAAAAAAAAAAAAAAAAAAACGAAAAAGCTCACCCCGCCACTGTCTGCTGTCATGAACTCTCATGTTCGTCGATGTTTCATCATAAATCCAAATAATTTGCAATTTATAAAGCTTCCATTTCACGGTTTGCATATACGGGGTCTCTGATGGTATATGGTAATCTCTGGAAACATGCTTTCATAAAGTCAGAACCAATCTCGGCATGTTATATGGTGATAGAGCGAAGCGAGCGTTTGTATGATCGGTATAGCTACACACATTGCTTGCACTAGCTGCTTCTAGCTTCCCAGCGACAGATGATGCTTTCAGCACGTTTTCATACACCACCGCACACAACAACCAGCGCCACTGCCACGGCAGCCGCCGCACCGCCGCCGTTGCCACCGCGCCGCCACCACCGATTCGAATCGCTCAATATTAAATTTCATAGTTCTGGGAATTCTTTTGTCCGCCAGGTACATGATGGCGTTTATACCTACCTGCACACTGCACTTTAGAAAACTAGAAGTGGTCAAGTTCTGGTACACCGAACAGATTTCGCAACTCATGACAATCTTCTTTAGTTTGCTTCGAGCGGGATCTCACCTCTGCCGTGTGCTAGCTGCCTCTCCTTGTACCGATTCACATGATCGTTTTGGAAACCTTTTTATCTTAACCATCTATTAAACGAGATAACTATTAACTGCTGTTATTATTTAAGACAGCATTGGAGCGCGTCTTCTTCGTGATGTGCCGCAGCTATGTATGTACACTTGTACACTTGTACACTATATATATTCTTATGAACCGCGCTTTAATTTGGCGCTGGCTGTCAAAGAGACGCTCAAACTTCGACGACATGCACTGATGTCTTAAAAACACATCGTTTTCATATCGTTTTTGTATCGTTATTTAACTTAATTGTACAGATCGTGACAACTTATTTTAGAAGCAAGACTAGGTTATATCCAATTGAAGGCAATATGGTTTTTGCTTTTTTCTGAAAATAAAACATTTTAGGAATTATTATTAATAAATATGTAGACAGGCATATGTATGTTTGCTTTGTTTTTTAATCAAATGGGTTCGGGGTTCGGGCAAAGTTAGTGGTGTGGTGGTGATGACGTTCTTTGATTTTTATATTATTTTATACGTATAGGTATTTTTTTTTTAAACTATTAATGTTGTCTTCGCTAGTTATGGCCCAGCTACAGGTTATGGGTTTGGTTAATGGATATATAGTAAGATGGAAGTAAAACGATGTAGTTGTAACAAAAGACAAGACAGCCGACAGCGGCAGCATTGGGAGTCTTACCCCTTATTTTTATTATAAATACTATTCGCTTTGGTTGTTGGAGGCGGGTAAATTGCTTATTATTATTATTATGCAGCAAATACCGGTAAAGCACTGGTAACATAAGTTTCCTAAGTATTTTTCTATTATCTCATAAAATAACTTAGACGAAAATCAGGAGCGGTGTGAGTAAGAAAAAACAACTTGATTTCTCTATAAGTTATGTTAATTTTTATTTTTATTTCAATTTCATTTATTAATTTCATCTTTTACAATAGACTTAAGTCTTTTCTAGCAAAAGTTAATATAGTTATATACTGAACTGACTTTCTTTCAAGATTTCGAGTGGAAAACAACTGTCAGTGTCAAAATAACTTATGATTTAAAAAGAAACCACCAGATGGCCGAACCTTTATACAAGCATAGTTTTGAGAATAATTATTTTAATATTACATTTTTGTGAGATTATTTAAAGTTTTAACAATTAAAAACAAAAATATTTATAAATGTAATATAATTTAAATTTTTATGAAATTTTGTTTCAAAATTAAACATTTAAAGTGTAAAGCTACGATTAGACTATCAATTAAAATGGTCAACGCATTGACTCTCTGACGTCACCAAAGAAACCTTCAAAACACTGGCAGTGCACCGTTAACGTTCACCGTGTCAACGCATAAAATATTAACGATCACACGAATGACGCATGTCCGTCAATGTTGTCCTAAAATGCGTTGACATGTAATATGTGTCAACGAGATTAGTCCCAATCAATGTCAATGCGTTGACACGAAATCGTTGACGATCACACGTGTCCTGGCCACGTCAGCGCACTTTGACCATTTACAATAGAAAAAATCTGCAATTTTTCACGTTGAAGTTCAAACGGGGGCGTTAACATAGTCAAATGTGATTTAGTTCGGTTTGTGTATTGTGTCTTTCTAAATTATTGCAGAAATAAAAATGTGGAAAACAAATTTAGAAAATAAAAGTAAAAGCGAGGTTTCTGCTGTTTTTTAATAAAAACAATGAACGAAAAACAAAGTCAGCGTCAGCTACGTTGACGCGGCAGAAAAGTGTGGTATGTCAACGATTGAACCTAGTCAACGCGTTGACGGGCAGTCCGAACAAATCTGTCAATGTATCCTAAAAGTTCTGATGGAGTGTTACACGGTTAATAAAAACAGTCAACGCGTTGACTCTTAAAAGCTTGTCATTGTAACTGTCAACGCTACCGTCAACGCATTGAATGCGTTTTGCAATGACGATTACACGACTTGACAATTTTGGGACACAATTAAACGTCATTTTGACATCAGAGAGTCAACGCTTAATAATAATACCAAAGAACACGATCAAATTTTTTACCTCGAAGTTTCTATGTCTATGGGTAGGGAGTTTCAAAGTTTAACAGCACAAACAAAGAATTGGCGCTGAGAGGCAGTACAAGTGAATCTTTGTTGAATAAATACAGAAGACCTAATTAAACTTGAGAAAACGATTTTGTTATAAAGATAGAATGGCTCCCTATTTGTTATAACGTTATTCAAAGTCGATTCAAAATAGATTTTAACGGCCTTTGGTCCACAAACATTTTGGCGTTTCGCCCCGGCGATTTCACTTGGATTCATCAGTTGACTAGTGAGAACCTTGTCAATACGCAATTTTTGTTAAGTTCAGTTCATCTTACATAGATTTCATGACGAATATCTAATTGAAAGTTTTTATTTTTTGTTTTTTTTTTTTGCCCGTGGCCTGGCATTGTTTATGAAGGTTAAAAGCTATTTTGAATCAATAATTCAACAAGTCCAATTAAAATAGTGCTAAGTATTCTACTACTGAAATACATCAACCAAGATGTATTTCAGTAGTATAGTATAGTATAGTAGTATAAATTTGTATTATTAAAAAAAAAACTTCGTTATTCAAAGTCCTTAAAGTATAGTAATTCAGGTATGCCTGAAACATGATCAAAACGTTTAAGATTGTAGACGTAACGAATTACGTTGTTGAATGCAACATTTAAATTTCTTTTTGATTTTAAGCTACATATACCGAAAAAAATTCTGACATCTATATTAGTACAGTAACTTTGTCGTCTCATAGGAGGAAGACCTTGCGTCAAATCCGGTAGTTCTGATTTTTAGCTGAGTTGTTTATAATGTTGGCCTAATGAAGAAACCAAGTTTTCGACCTCGAGCGCCAAACGCACCATGTTATTGGCGATTTTAACCCTAAAGGACTAGTTTTCGATTTAAACTGTGCTAGTACGATATCAAACTTACTAAATTTTCTTCAATTTGAATCGTGTCTGTAGACCCAACAGTTTCCAAAATAGAGCTTCTCAAAAATTAGCAATAATTGCTTGATAACAACAAGTAGCAAAAAAACAGAATTATAACAAATTTAGGGTCTTTGGCATAAGATGCATCAAACTTCTAAGGAAAACTGGTCGTTTAGGGTTAAAATTGCCAATAACTGAAAAAACGCGAAAATTTCGCGTTTTTTCGATTTTTGACAATGTTGCGTTTGGCGCTCGAGGTTGAAAACTTAGGTTATTTACTAGGCCAACATCATAAACAACTCAGCGAAAAATCATAACTACCAAATTTAATACAAGGCTGTCATCTTTAGGGCGACAAGGCTACTCGACTGTAATTATCAAAGTAGATTTTTGTATTTTTTTTTTTCAAAACTAGAAGACTTACAAGCATCTGGTTATCGGTGTTTGACTCTAAATTGATAAGAGCATTTGGATTTAAAAGCAAACTCTTTGATAATTAACCAAGAACAAAGGATCACTGGCGTCATTGAGAAATTCCTGGAAGAAAAGAGAGAAGGCCTCAAATTCAAATTAAGGCATAGTTATGCCTGAGGGACCATTTAGAGAATATAAGAAATGAATATTCAGATTACATAGAAATACTGGCTTGGGTAACACAAGGAACTGTACTTAGTCCAATTCTGTACCTTTAACTAGTTTATGTACACGTAAAATAGAACCTCAAATAGAAGACGAAATCATAGCCATGTTTGCTGACGAGTGACGACACCACAATACCAGCAGTGAACAAAAGACTTAACATAAGCAATTGAATTACAAAACGCTTTTGATAATGTCAATGAATGGACAAAAAAAATGGCCGATAGAGATTAGCGTACTAAAATCAGTTCACGTGCATTTTCAATATTCAGTAATTATCCGGTATTTGTTAATAAAACCCGATATATTAAAAAACAAAGACCTTCACAAGAATATTGGAAATCCTAAGTTACGAGAAGAAATAAAAATGGACACGTTTACAGAAGGATCGTTGAATTTTTATCAAATTAAATTCACTGCCTTCCAGAAGCTTAACTTTCTAATGTATTGTGGTGAATGGTAAACCGCTTAAAAATTTGCGGAGTAGATACAAAGGAACTATAACGGAAAAAAGAAGAATAGGTAGTTGTAGTAAAGTTAGAATCTTATGATCTTATTTATAAACGTTGTCTAACTTTAGACAACTGTCCAACTTTGGAAAA
This sequence comes from Epistrophe eligans, assembly GCA_951394125.1. NCBI lineage: Eukaryota > Metazoa > Arthropoda > Insecta > Diptera > Syrphidae > Epistrophe > Epistrophe eligans. The sequence continues at coordinate 29,295,346 of OX596030.1, forward strand.
TGTGTTCAAAAACCTTGTTTATTGTTGTCTTATAACCGCCTAACTTAAACACCAGAGTAGATTGTCTTAACCGTGAACAATGTGACAAAAATCTTATAAATACGACTGTTACATTCCTATAAACGCGTTCTTCGGTCCTTATATAGCCTTTGAAGTTTTCAATACCTACCCACAAAAAACAAACTAACGCTTAAATCGTTATGGAAAAAAATTAAAAGAACTAAACTACAGGAAACTCCATAAAATAATCTGAATAAAAATTTGGAGCAAATTGATCCTCCCGTTTAGGCTCTATGTACTTAGGATGGCGAATCTTCGTGGGTAATCAGATAAGAAAAATTTTCCAAAACTAAGCCTAATATGCGAACATACACATATGAATAGGAATACTGTCCGGAGTAGGTATACTTAAAGTTGTACTTGGGGATTCAAATTCTAATTCGGAAAATAAAACATCTTTAGCGGATTACGTGGTAAATACCGTTTCCACGAAAGACCGGTGAAGCTTGTAAGACGGTGATAAGTAACAAAAGCTTCTAAGGTGAAGCAACCATATAGCACTCTTCAGACGGTCAAACCACCAACTAAAACGACTATGACCTTATAAATGCAATGCACGTATCCTAGAAGTTTATAAATTTCATCAAATACGACTGGGAATTTCCTTCCCGTAAAAGTAAAAAAAAATAAAAGCGGTACTGTCGAACGAAAAAATACTAACTGAAAAGAAGAATAAATTCAAGGTTGGAAACTTTAGCAAACCTGAAGTTTACATAGTCTAAAGAGAGCAAGGGAACGAGATCGATATGCTCTTCGCTGCGACAAACGTCAACAATCGGTACTTTAACTTCATCAAAGAGGTTGTCAAAACCACTATAGGCTACCAGTATTAAGCAAGGAGAAGGAAGGAGAACAAAATTTTATTGAAGATATATCCAGAAACAATCTAAACAACACCTGGAGGTTTGATAAAATAGTCAAGAAATTTGCTGTTGGAATGCAGACTGGGATTGAAATAATCATGAAAAAAGGTTACCCTATGTTTTGCAAGAACTGTTGAGGCATGTTCCTGGCATTCCTGCTCCATCTACTAGGTGAGCGCAATATTTTAATCAGCAAATTGCAGTATGGCCTCCAACGAATTTCAAGTCTTTTTATAGAAATTAAAGCTACATGCACCATTAGAAGTTCTATTTGGGAATGGATGAACTTGGGATCCCAGGAAAAATGATGATATTTAGTCACGTGACTTAAGAAAACACATGGTCCAATATAAATGTGGGGAATAATTCTTTCGAACTATTCTAAACATGAAACTTGTTCAATATCTTTCTGGAAATCTGGAACATTCAACTCGAAGGGTGTTATCTTCAACAACCAATCTGTCCAACTTCGTGTGGAGATTTGCTTTTTGTATGTCAAGTCTATCGAGCAACAGGTCACTCTCAAACGTGCTGATCAGAAAACGCTAAGAATTTTTTCGGATGTTTATTTTTAGAGTTGTTTTTTTTTTTAATTTAAAATATTTAGTAATAACAATTAGGATTAATTTTCCGGCTTGGCTATTCCAACCCTGTCAAGGTATCAGTCATATTCGTCTTCTACGGAATTTTCAAAACTTTTCCCTGCGGGAACTTTATAAGTAAGAAAAAAAATCCGACAAATGAATGCAGACGAAAAGATCGCGATCCGATAGATTCTTCACAAAGATATTGTATTTCAGTTTGAATAGAGGAATTTTTGCACATCAACAGGTCTTCACGAGATAAATGCGCGCTATAGCTTTTGGCTCATAGAAAAATACCAATGGCGAAGGTGGCAACGGCAAATGACTGCGGTGATTCTGTCGTCGTCGTTGTTGTTGCTGTTGTCGTCGTCTTCACTTTTGTTTGGCTTAGATTTAGTTGTTTACTTTTTTTTTGGGGCATTGTGCCATTGTTGATTTTTTGGGCTATAGGTTGTAGCTAGCCAGGTCTCTATATCTTTATATCTTAGCTCTATTACTTCGCTCAGTCATCCAAAATGAAGATCTGAAGAAAACAATTCAAACAATCTATATAGGCGTGATGGTATCGCCTACAATTCGCGTCCTTTTCATCGACGACGACGATGACTACAACGCGACGTCGTCGTCGCCGCTTGTTTGCTGATGAAGTCTATATGACGACCACGCTCTGTGGGTTTGCATGAGCAAAATGAATTACAATGCAATTTTCTTATATCTAATTCATTGTGGATTGTGGATTCGGTTTGAATATTTTTTTCGTCCATTGGATCTAGGTGAAGGGAGCACTAGAAGATGTTGTTATATAATCGATTTATTTTGTTTTTTTCTTTTATTGAATTGTTGTTCTTTTTTTTTTTTCTGTCCAAGATTAGGCGTACGGATTAAAACAAAGGAGTTTAAGAAACAAAAACTCAAAAACAATCTGGGTGCAACTAAGATGTGTAACTGAAAATGAAAGTACGTGGAGGTATTGGCTTTTGACTCACCCCGTAGCAGGTGATGTCGGTCGGTGGCAACTGCAAGTGATCACCGTGGGGAAAAATTCTATTAATTTTTGGTACCATTTTTTATTTTTGGGAGAGGTTCCTTCTGGCTGATTAAGAGATGTTTTGCTTTCAGAAGATTTGAACAAATTTTATTTACTTTTACTAATTTGCTTTTATTTAACCATCATCAAGTCCTTACGATACCCAAGATTTGATTTAGTTTCGATGTATGGAATGTAGGTGGTCCATAAAATCTTTAAGTCATACCTACAAGTGATAGGTGATTTATTCACATAGGTACACATTTACTGTAAAATTTGTATTTCCAAAGAACCAAAGTTGCCAGCAACAAAGAGGCGCAGAGTCCAGAGATTCTGAGCTGTCTAACAAGATGCGAATATAAAAACAGCATACACAAGCATCTAACCGACATATTATGTCAGTACCCATCACCCAGATGCTCAATACATACACCCAGCCATCCACCTGCCTCGTGCAGTTCACAAATATAACAAATATATCAAATATAAGAAGAGGATGAATGAAAATCCAATTAATATTGAAACGGCGATGGTCGACAACGCATTAACATACACGAAATCATCCCGGATCATTGCGGCCTGAAGAGTAGAAGAGCATGTGAGACATCTTCAAAAATACTACGAAAGGATCAAAATCAACTCGGCCATATATGAATTGGCTTGCTTCGGTAGACCCTTAGGACGTCAAAAGACGGGTTCAGCTGCTAGCTGCCATAGCATCACCCTCAATTTTCCCAACGGATCGTAACTCTAAGTCTTACTCAAAACGGAGCCAAAAATTAAATACTTTGAAATCAAATTTGACGACATGGCCGTCCTCAAAAAGGGGAATTACGCATTCCATCTAATCTACCCCTTAATTCGAAAAAGGAATAGACTCAGGCAAAAGACAAAGTAGCTTCCCTACAAGCAATTCATCATTCCCATAATCACATTCTGTTTTCCAGTCTGGTTTGCGATTTCCAAAACCACCATGAAAAAACTTGGAACATTTGAGAGGAAAAACCTGCGGATCTGCATGGGACTCTACAGTAAAACCAGCTTAAGAGAAACGGCAAAATGTCGCAGTATTTCTTTCACTTAAGCGGGTTTTTCACTTAATCGAACCTTAAGTGAAAAAAAAATTCACCTAAGCGAATTTAAAAATTTCTTTTATATTTTGTAGTTGCCTAAAAAAAATTTTAAATAAAATAGATAATAGATAGATTAAATAAAATGGTTGTGACATATCAGAAATTCAAATGTCATTTTTGTGGTGAAAATGGTGGAGGTGAAAAATAAAAAAGAAGTAAAAGCGTTCAGCAATTTTTTTGTTCTGTTCGATTAATTTTTTTTTCAATGAAAAATATAAAATTTCTCTAGGTAAGCGAAAACCCTTAGAAGAGTTTCGCTTAAGCGGAGTGTTTTATAAGTAACTGGTCGAATAATGCTCGGGGATGAAAAAAGTGTAGATAAGCAGGTTTTTATCTGGGGTTTCTCTTTAGCGGTTTTTAACGGGTAATTTTTTAGCTGGTTTGGTTTTGGCAACACTGGTTTTGACAGCTGACGTGTGTTTAGTACCTTGTGTCACTGTCAAACAGCTTCAGTTTGGTTTGCAATTTAACCATGGATCGTCTTACAAATGAACAACGCTTGCAAATTATTGAATTTTACTATCAAAATTCGTGCTCGGTTCGAAATGTTGTTTATCGAAAAATTGTGTTCAGCGATGAGGCTCATTTTTGGTTGAATGGGTACGTAAATAAGCAAAATTGCCGCATTTGGAGTGAAGATCAGCCAGAAGCATTGCAACAGCTACCAATGCATCCCGAAAAAGCCACTGTTTGGTGCGGTTTATGGGCCGGCGGCATTATTGGGCCATATTTCTTCAAAGATGATGCGAATCGCAGCGTTACTGTCAATGGTGAACGCTTCCGAGCGATGATAACAAACTTTTTTTTGCCCGAAATGGAAGTTCTTGACTTGCATGATATGTGGTTTCAACAAGACGGTGCCACATGCCACACAGCACGCGAAACAATGGCGCAATTGCGAGGCGAGTTTGGTGAACAGTTAATTTCACGTTTCGGGCCGGTCAATTGGCCGCCTAGATCGTGCGATTTGACACCATTAGATTATTTTTTGTGGGGGTATGTCAAGGCTAATGTCTATAGGGACAAGCCCGCTTCGATTGACGCACTGGAAGCCAACATCCATGCATTCATTCGTGAGATACCGGCCGATATGTGTGAAAGAGTATGCCAAAATTGGACTCAGCGGATGGGCTACCTGAGACGCAGCCGCGGTCAACATTTGCATGAAATTATCTTTAAACATTAAATTGCAAGGTTCAAACTATCGATTCAAATAAATATTTCATTCATTTTTTCGAATTTTTTGTTTTTTTTTTTTTTTAAAGTTCTAAACCTCTTAAAAAATCACCCATTACTATATTTTGAATGACAACGACAGAAGCACTTTATCAAACTTTATCCTCTACGAGGAAACAGAAATCACTCATCTGGATAAATTCCTGACGATCACTGCAAAAATGAGAAGAATAGTCATCTTTTTTTGAAAAAAAAAAATGTATAATTAATAGGCCCCTTATGTGCCAACATAACTTAAAAATACCAAAATGTAATACTTATTATTAACAATCAATTGGAACTATGTATATCTGTTCAATAAAAAAGTTAAACAAGTAATTTAAATTCGAAGCTTCTCAATTCCTTATTTTCTTGTTTTCGAATCACTTGTTGAATAAGTTTCCGTATACATATTTGATTTCGGTTTGTAGGAACTGTAATTGCTTTAGGTTCCTAATCTTGGTGCATTTGTGTACTAATGAAGTTAAAATTTGTCGGTCCTAACTGAACTAGCTGACGATACTGCTTAAATGAGTTGTGAGCTGGAATATTATTATTAACCGATACTCCCCTTTTACTTTTTAAGTAAGCGTGTGTTTCTCTCGACCTTGCCTCGGGCTGGAATTAGATGCCCACCGATATACTCCGCTCTTATTCACAGCACATGCACAGCAATGCAAGTCCATAAGACGTTGTAATCACGAGTCAAAATCAGCTGTCACCGAAATGCAAAATTTTTAAACAAAAAAATCAAAAGAGGTTAAAATAGCAATTTATTTGAAATAGCATTATTGCGCCTATATAATAACATAATTAGTATACGAAATACCTACTTCTACTTATAACTTACACACTTTTTAAAAATTTAAGGGATGTGTTGGAAAAATATTTTCTTTTTTCTGTGAATTTAAATTAGAGGGAATAGTTATATGCAGGTTGAGTTGGATTATCGTTGAGTAACTGTTGAAAGATTGAAATGACAAAATAAATTGCATCTCAGCGTTTTTCTAACATTTAACGTCTAAATCTACCATTAGTGTTTGCTTTGGAAATGACATTTTAGTAATTTCTTGGGAAAAATATCAACGAACGCATCCTTAAATGCATATACCTTCAGTAAAAAATATTTTTCTACAATCCCATTGATTGTCAAACTAATCCAGACACTCAACAATTTTATCACAGCTATTATTTTCACTATTTTTTGATGACTAAGTTATCGGCACTATTTCTTTGTTGCTGTTTGCTATGTAAAATTTTACTGCGCTACTTATAGAATTACCAATAAAAAACTGCTTAAAATACCTTTGCAATAGATAAAATATCGTGTTATTTAGAATAAGTTTAAAACAAAAAATCTATTTATTTAATTAATCAATATTAAAAAAAAAAAAAGATTTGTAAACAAATCTTGTTAATAGTTAGAGGTCTTTCCTTTCTAACCCAAATTTTACTTATGCTTTCGTCAAGATTATTCTGGTCTCAACGGAACCTACCTAAGCTTCGAGAAAAAACCTTCACAAGTTGATATCTAACCAATTTAAACAAAAAAAAAAAAAAACATTCAAGAAGAATTCATTCAATTTTCTTATAGCTGTTGAAAACCCATCAAGGCAAATTGTATTTGAATCGAAAATGACTCTTACTATTTAAATATTTTTTTTTTATAAATTTCGATTTCTTAAAGAAATCAGGTACATCATGATGATTTCAAAACAATTTCAGACATTTTTGAATCATTTTTAACTTCATAATTGACTCACTTATCCGTAGCTAGTTACGGTTAACATTTTTCGATTTAAAAAAAAAAACTTACTTTAGTCTTCTAACTGCTTTTAAATTTTTAAATTCTGATAATATTAAATATTTATATAATTTGTTTCAATAAATTTATTTTAAACATAAGAATCATTAATTGCACGTTTAGAATAAAATTCGAAAATATAAGTAAACACCAAAAAAAACAAATTAATTTTATTTAAAATTATCATAAAAATAAAAATAATAAAATTTGTGTTTTGAGTAAACTGAGTCGAAGGTTGAACGTTTCAATTCTAAAATCACAAATAATTATATTCTTGACATCAATTTGCAATTTTCTTATTTATTATTCATGTCTGGAATATTATTTAAAAATAAAATTATGAATAGAAGAAAATCTCTCACCAAAACATCTTGTTGTTCAGATTCACATCATCAATAAAGACGTCTTGTCTATCATCGTTAAAAAAAAAAAATCACCCAGTTTAAAATGATTCCTCCTTAAGCAACGCCCACCCCATCACACTATTTTACCTTAGTTAGTTAAACAAAATCAATAAACCGCCCCTAACTTCAAAACCTATATAATCAAAATCCATAACAATAACTACGTGCACCTGATTTTTTATGTAAGTTTCCATAACTCGCAATACCAAACAAAACAAAAGGAAACAAAAAATATAAAATAATGTAAACCGCACAAGGAAATAGAACCTTACACTTACACTTTCCGTCGTCAAGCTTATTTCCAACCTCCCAAACCCTTACTCTCGAACAAAGAGGATGTATAGTCAGGTGTAGGTGCTCCTATATATAACAAGGAAATTGAAAGGAACGCCATCATATGTACACGAACATCGACATAATAATATTTCCCTTAATAATACTAAAAATAAAGTAAACAAAACATATTTCACGGCCGTTTTTGTCACATTGAAATATTGTCCCACACGACCTCCACTCAAGCATATGAATGTTTCTTTGCATTTATTTGAAGGGTGACATCCATACATATATGTATGCATATATAACTACCCCTGTATCTTCTTAAAAATTAGTCTGTCATGAACCCAACCAACACACGCAATGGCCCTGCTGTGACAGTAATAAATATACACAAAACACAAAACGTCGTCGGTCGGTCGTTTCGAAACAAAAAACATCTGGGTTATGATGTCATAGATACTAGATTCGCGCCTCCACATGCAACTACCCCCAAAAGAGGGGAAGAAAACTTTTTAAAATACCATCTCAGTGAGAACTCTTGGATATTTCTGTTTCTGGCTCCTCTTTGAGTGACGTCATTGATGCAATGCACAATCAAATGTAGCTGGGTAAATTAATTGACGTCATTGCGGCACGTGCTATTCTCGGATAAAAACAACCCTTGACAATAAAGGAATACTGCGCTGGTCGCTCTACCGGAAACACACACAACTTTCAACCGCCCACCTTCGTCCCTCCGATTACGATAGCTTTTGCAGGGTACCTACATTATTACTCATTCATTCATAATATCCGTCCATTCATTACTTTTGCGGCTGAATAGTATTTCGAGAGCATGTGTGTCTGGTTTGGGGGTAAGATATACAGAGAGAGAGAGAGAAAGAGAGAGAGGTAAACCGAAATTAACACGCGTGCGTAGTGCAATTTTTCGATGCGATGTGAGGCGTTGCAATATTTTTATATTCTTTGTCGTTGGAATTGGAATTAGAGAGAAAGCTTTTGACGGCAATTACGACAACGATAACAACGACGACGACGATGCTTCGTTTATGCCTACGCTTTGAAGTCATATTAATGACGTCATTGTTATCCACAATGCCACAGAGGGATGATTTATACTCGACGCTTGTTGGGGTATATTTTTAATCGAAATAATCAATGATGGATGACGACGTCATGGATTCTTCATACCTTTTTTTTTTTTTTTTTATATCCGCATGTTTCTAAATAACTTTTAGACAAAAAAGGAAATGTGGGCAGAAAAAAAAATTGTTTTCCTTATAGGAAGGCTGCTATTAGTCGTTGTATAGATATTTATAGGATCAATCGACATCACATCATACTTGGTGATACATTGTTGTTTATTGAAATTTTTAATCAAGCAGGTTCAACAGACAGTTTGGCTCATTGTATGTTAAGTATATGGAGATGTTTTGTATTTTAAGACGAGAAGGCATTTCGCTTGAAATGAAATTTTGGAAATGTATGGAACACAATCAGTCGTATTTATTAGATTTTTGTCTACTTAGACACTGTCTAACTATTTTCAAATTGGTGGAAATATGCTTTATTTAATAAAAATAAATATCACATTATTCACGGTTAAGACAATCTACTCTTGTGTCTAAGTTAGGCAGCTATAAGGCAACAATAAACGAGGTTTTTGAACACATTTTCCAAAGTTGGACAGTTGTCTAAAGTTAGACAACGTTTATAAATAAGAGCAAATATTTTTAGTTCTGAATATTAAAAATAAATGAGAGATAAAATTGCGAACAAATTTGAGAATTTGTACACAATTTTGTTTTAAAAAAATAGAAATTAAAATTGTACTTAAAATTTAAATTCAAACGATTTGTATTTTATCTGAATTTAAAAAAAATCATCATATATGTACATACGCATATTATTTCTATAGTCTGGATCCCTTTTCCAACTCTCACAAAACAACGATTTTGACAGATGATGTGTCAAACGGAGCGGAATAACCTGCTGACGAATTATAATTCTATTTTAAAAATTTTAATAATTTCTTTAAAAACTGCATTTTTTTGTTCAATATTATTCAAATAAAAATGAACTCTAAAATGAACACTTCCACTTTCTAATTGGTAATATTTTGGCATGTTACATTAGGTTGGTTCGATTTAGTAGGCACGTTCAAAATTTTTTTGATACTAAATGGCAGTATGTCTTTTATTTTTATGTAATTGCGAAAATCTGCGGAGCAGACAAATATTGGAGTTTTTAATGGAGGAAGAAAACTGGAATGAATTGAATCGGAACAGTTATTTATTTTTTTTTTCGTATTAAAAAAAAATTGGGAATTTAAGCTTACACCAACACATTTTTTGTAAAATCTGGCTCTGTCGTCGTCACAATGCATCTTAACTTCCTGAAAGAAATTGGATAATTTCGTGAGAAAATAAATTTCTTTGGCCCGCTTGCTTTCGAGATTTTAACTAGCTATAGTGTGATTTTTACCTTTCGGTCGGGCTACTTGAAGCACACTATTTTTAATACACGATCACATATCGATCCAAATAACCTAAAATTTGGTCGCAATGCTGATAAGATTGCACGAAATCTTGAAAGAAATTAATCTTCAAGTGTATGGCTACTGGAGGGAACCACGAAACCCCTCAATATTTGGACCTAAACATACATTTTAAAACCACCGACAATTAGGCCAAACCTTCTTAAACCACAAAATGACAACCAAAACTAATAAGCAACATTAGAAGTCTAATTCCTTTTAGTTGTTCATTTAAAAACTTTTACTAAAGCAGTGGATATAATAATATAATCAGCACCAATAAACGAAGCTTTGATTAAGAAGTGTCAAATTTTGAGGTAAACGAGGCAACGAGTTATGATTTACGAGGTATTAGATTTACAGTGACGATATGTTATGTGTTTGGCCACATGGGTCACTGTGGCGTATACGTATTTTTTTTTAATTTGATCTATTTCTTTTTTATGCTTTTTGTTTATCAATGTATTTAGTTTAGAATTAATCCAAAAAGAATACATACATATTATGTTTGTAAACAATTTGATAATAGTTTAAATCTTTTTGAAAATCTCCAAATATTTAAAAATCTAAAATAATGTATGTATACCACTTTAAATTCGATCGGATTTCTATTATTTATAACGCACATCAGATTAGAGCAAAAAAAATAAAAACCTTACTTATGTCAACGCTAATTGAGTGAGAATAAACAGACGCTCCATTGAACTTCATTTAGGGCTAATATAGTCAATCAAAATAATGAAAAAAATCCCTGGGATTTTTAAAAAAATCATATGAAATCAAAGATTCCATGAAGCAATGAGAGAATAGAAAATGGAATTTTCTTTTTGACACCAATAGCTCATCTAATAAGAACTACAAAATCGAGTTTGTAATGGAATGTGAATAAATTGTCTTTCTTTCTTAATAAATTATGAAAATCTTATTTTTCACAAAAACGTGCAATTGTTTTTTTTTTGCAAAAAGGCTACCATTTTATAAAAAAAAAATCGGAAAAATAGTTATAAGTGGTATACCTCCGATAGAACCATTTTTTTGATTTTCATTTTGACCAATTTTTTAATAGAAAATATTTCCAGAAGTTTTAAATGTTTTATATACCAACATTTTCAATTTTGTTTTTGTATTTTAAAAAAAAAGTTTCAATTTTTTTTTTCAAAACTTTATATGTAATTCAAAAATGACTTGGTCGAATTTTATTAAACTTGGCACCCAGGAGTTTTTTTAACATTATTAGCAGATTTTAAATAAAAAATATTCTTATGACCAAAAATAACGGTACCTCCCATACAAGCGTTTAAGAACCGGTAAGGAATAAATTTCTTTTTTTTCAAAATTGTATATATAAAAAAATTATTTGTTTAAAAAACCACTCCAAGGATTAAACAAAAAAAAAAATGTTTCTCATAAATTGAGATTTGTACAAGAAATCGAATGGTTAGCATTACGTTGGTGTCAAAATCAAAACAGATTATATTGATTATTTAACAATCTTTCAGTCTAAAGTGTAAGCACCATGTATACTTTAAAACCACAGAGAAAATGTGACGGCAAAATGTTTTTAAAATTAAACTGATTAAATGTCCAAGCAACTACTAAAAGGAGCCTGATGATCGGTGGCGTGGCACTGGTGAAAGTGCATTAAAACCATATTTCAGTGATAGATTGCACGTCAAATATTTTAAAGAAAATTAAATAAACACAAAAATATTTATGCAGGGTGTTTAGCATAATGTGCGACAAAAGGCTAGGCCATGTAGGTTGGGTCAGTTCAAGAAAAAAATCACATTGAAAGGGGGGAGTATTTCCCCCGGTTTAGGCAAGAGAGACAAATTTTTAGAAATCAAATTGAAATTAAAAAAACAAAAAAAAAAACAAATACCTTAAAATGTCAGGTTATATTTGAAATCCATATTTTAATTTTGTTTTTAAATCAATTTATTTTAGTTAATTATTTTGAAAGAATTAATTTTCAAAGGGTTGGGATCAAAATTCTGCGTGTGCCAAAATTTGGTTCCAAAAATTCTGTATCTCAAAATACTATAAATCCAAAATTCAGTATTTCAAAATTCTGATTTTTCAAAATTCTGTAAAACCATAAAATTCTGTAAATTATAAAAGAAGAATTGTTTTCATAGTGAAAAAAAGTGCGGACTACAACAATTCTTCTTTTATAATTTACAGAAATTTAAAATACAGGAGCTTATCTCCAAAGCTTAAATTAGAGTAAAAATTGGTGTATTTCAACATTTAAAATAAATATATTATTTAATAAATTAAAGTCGAATTTAGATATTTTAAACGGCATTTTATTTAAAGAAACCGTAGTAAAACTTGGGCACTATTTTTCAAAATCAAAATTTTTTTTCTTTTCATATAATGATTTATTAATATAATTTTGGAGTTCACGAATTATTTTTAAATTATTTATGTTGTTGGAAAAATATAGCAAGTATGTATAAAATTGTTAAAAAAAAAAAAAAAAAAAAAAAACAATAAAAGAAAAATTGTACATCCAGAGTATTAACATCACCGTACAATATTTAATTTTTTCCAGACTTTTATTACAGGATTTTGGATTTACAGAATTTAAAAATACAAAATTCTGATTCCACAGAATTTTGGAATACAGACTAATAGATTTATAGAATAATGGAAAACAGAATTTTGTTCATACAGAATTTTCAACCCATAGAATTTTAGTAAAATAGAATCTTAGAAAAACGACCTGTTTCCATTTCCAACCTCAAAACAAAAACGTCTTTTTTCATAATACAGTAAACTTAAGTGTTGCACATTATAAGCCCACCGAAAAAATGATTATTGGCACAATTTTTGCTTTATCGGACAACTGTGCGGCGGTGGCGTGAATTACGTATACATGTTATCGATTCTTGCAAACTGAAAATTCCATTTTGTTTCTGTGATGGCGTCGCTAAAGCCCGTATGACACTACATTTTCTTCTTCATTCTTAGCTCATTAAATAATATTAAAGTGTCAGTGTCAAGAGATAGAGGGAAATATGTTGTTCTTAAGAAAGGAAAAGCACTTATCTGGCAAAAAACAATATGAATTGTCACCATTGTCCTTTTGTTGTTATGTCTTCTAATGCTGCAATATTTGATAAATTTATATTAACGACAACACACAATAATATCCGATTCTATTTTATCCGAAATATTTTTTGGAAATTAGCTTTTTAATGTTTTTTTGAAATATAAATTAATTTTAAATTCTGAAATGTCAAAAAAAAAAAAAAAAACTGCTAGAAACTCAAAAATGTAATTCTTATCAAATTTTTAATACATTTTTTGTGACATTTCACATTTTTGGGGTTTAAAGTGTACACACTCAGTCATATCGGAATTTTTAGTAATGAATTCTTCGCAGTAATTATGTTTCATTTTTAATGAATCAAAAATGAGAAAAAATTGTAGTACCATACGGATACGGGTTTAAACCCGGTTTTCGCCTTTTCAACGAATTGTCCCCAGGATTGTAAAACAACACACTTTTTGTAGCCAAAAATTATGGAAAAAGATTATCTGATTGAAATTTATAAAAAACGACATTTCGCCATATGTATATTTTAAGACAAGTTATTCAAATAAAAAAATTAAAATAATTTATCTAGATCATCTTGAAGTTGCATAGAATAATCTGTACAATTTTAACCTCATTTACAAAGATTAGAGAAGTTGAATATAAAATGCAAAAAGATAAGTCATTAAACAAAAAATAAGAAAAGAAGTGAACCAAGATGGTAACCTTAAGGAACTCTCAAGTCATTCAAATTTTTTTGCTACATTGCACTGGTATAATTTTAACATTTATTATATACGATTAATCGTCAGATACATAACTCGCTTCAACCAAGTTCAATAACTGACCATGAAAACCTTAAGTCTCAAGCTTTATGTATATGGTTCACTTTATCAAAAGCCTTCGAACACTCCTTATATACCTATTTGTATAAATAATTATAACTATCGATTTTCTTAAGCAAAGAATGGTCACATAGATTATAAGTAATACGTCATGAAAATTTCTATCAATTATCTATGATAATTCTTATAAATAAGTTCGTGTCCAAAAATTTTCGGGATTCTTCCATTCATTATTTTTTTTTTCATTATTATTATTTGTATCTTATTAAACTTACTTTATTGGTTATAGCACTAAAGTTTAAAATAGAATAGAAAAAACAAAAAAAATATTTTCATTATATGTGTGCATGTTCATGTAGGTCTGTGTAAATTCTCACGAATTTCTATTTTTAAAATTCCCTTGCGTGTTTTTGAATAAATCGAACAAAAAAAAATAATTGCTTCATTAATGACTAATAGAGCTTACTTTTAGGAGTCATCCCCATCCTACCTATGTACATATATACCGCAATATACACATGTATTCTATTTATTTATCAATTTACTTTACACCACCGATTTTCTCATTTATATATTTCAAAAATTCACCTATAGAAATGTATCCATAAATAGACATATCAATAAGTTAATATTTTTACATCATATAATTTATTATTAGATTCCAGACTAATAATAATAATTTGTGGTGTCATGTTTACTATGAATTTGATAAAAAAGGACTTTTCACTTTTATTTATATCAGACAAAATTGAATGAAGAAATAAAATGGGCATTTTGTGATTATGATAGTTATATACCTAACCTAACCTAACCTTCCTATCCGTGCGAGAATTCTCACAATTACATAAAAATAAAAGTCGCACAAATTGTTTTAAAGTAAACAGACCTAATAAATTAAACCAACCTAGGTTAGGTTAGGTTAGGTTGAAGTGGCTGTCGGCGGAGAACCAACCAACCAACCTAATGTCACATGCCATAATATTACCAATTGGAAAGTGGAAGTGTTCATTTTAGAGTTCATTTGTATAGGAATAATATTTAACAAACAAATGCAGCTTTTGAACAAATTATTATCATTTTAAAAATAAAATTATAATTCGTTAAATAAAATAAATAAATAAATAAATTTGTCGGCGTGACAGTTCGTGTAGAACCAGGGCCTAGTGACTTACAACTCTCAACCATTCCTGTGTGCGTGTTGGCAGGAATAGAGGAGGGACCTACAATTTTCTACCAAATCCAAACGGCTAGGGTGAGAAGCACTTTTTCATGACAAGAGTTACTCTTGGAGGATTTGTCAATTCCTCGCAAGAGGAACCCGTGAAATACATTTCTGTTTTTTTTTTTTAAGGTGGCATAGACTGGGAATCGAACCCAAGACCTTTGGCGTAACAGTCCAACGCACTAACCATTGCGCCACGGGCTGCTACATTAAATCATCAGCACATTCGTTAAATCATCAGCAGGTAATTCCGCTTCGTTTGACACCTCATTTGCAGGGCCGGCCTCAGCCAAACTTGCGCCCTGTGCATAACTTTTAGAAAGCACCCCTTTTTTATATTTGCACACATGCATACATACATACACTGATACACATACATAAGACTTTTCCACATTACCCAGAAGGTAGACTTTCAATGCGTTTTTTTTAATGAGGTATTCCTGGTAGGTGATGTTAGTTAGTGTGCAAGAAATAACTAGCTTAGCACGATTGTGATCAATTTCATTTTGGGATTATTTGAATAAGTTTTGTGGTTGAAATGCGAATGGCAGTACATGTTTGTTTGCGCAAAGTCAGATTACATTTTCTTGCTCCTGGTAATGCACCCCCAGAATTTTGCGCCCTTGCAAATATAGTTGGTCCGGTCCTGCTCATTTGTCATAATAGATAACTAGAGGTCCAACAGAGGTCTGTTTTTAGATTTTTTTAGATTAGATTAATAAATGATTTATTATTCTTTAAGATGTACAAAATATTATTTAGTAATAAACATTCATTTTTGAGCATGGCCTAAGCCGTCTGCCAGTTGACAATTAAATCATAAAGTTAATAGAAGTTATACATATTTTATTTTGTTTAATATTTTTTTTTTTATTTCTTTATCAAAATAGTTCCTCCATAATTCGGTTTCTATAATACAGCGCCAGCTTCACATATTGAAACAATGATTTCCAAACTCCTCCGTTGAGTTTACGAAACATCTCATATTCACTAAGTTCACTTTTTCCAAAAACGCTACTGCGAGTTTCCCTTAAAATAGGGCACTTGCCAAGGAAGTGATGGATGTCCTCTCTTGCTCCCTGGTTGCATAGACTACAGATTTCTGGACGATCGTCTCTATGTGGCATAAAGTTAGGTGACAGCAACTCTCCTCTTGTTTTTAAAACGAGTGACATGAGGGCGGTTGAGTACTCTTCTTTGAAATAGCTTTCAGTTGACAGGTTGTAGTCAAGCCTTGCGTATATGAGCCTATTTGTTGATTGCCTAGCTCTAACAACGAACTCATCTCTTTTCCTATCATCTACTGTACTGATCAGGTCATAGAGATCAGCTTTCCATCGTCCTATGTTTTCATCGAGGATGAGTTGACGGCCGCAGTAGGTAGACAAGTTACGCCAGGTGGCGAACCAGGACAATTTTCTTCTTAAGATAACCATAGTTAGTCTTCTGGGAAGTCTGTTCTCCTCCATGTTTACCGTTTTCAATATGTAGTCCACCTGCATTTTCAGCGTTGAGATGAATACAGGAGGGAGTCCTGTCTCGAGCATGAGAATGTGGTTTGCTGTACAGCTTGGAAGTCTCAATGTTCTCTTTAGAAAATATCTTAAGAGTTGTTCTACTTCATCAAAGTCTGTATGACCCCATACCTGAGCGGCGTAGCACATTATGGCCTTGGCTGTTGTTTCGAAAATACGGAATTTGGTTTTGAAGCTAACATCCTTATTCTGCATCACGGATTTCCAAGTTGCGTTTAGAGCATTTTTCGATTTAGCGAGTTTTTCTGTCATATGGTTCCTGAGATTAAGGTTTCTCGATATTTTGATTCCAAGGTAATTATAATCACTAACTACTTCAATTCTTTGGTTATCGTATCTCCAGCTTTCGTTGTGACAGTTCGGGCCTCCACCGTTACGGAAAATCATTACTTTAGATTTGCTGAGGTTTACCTGAAGCCTCCATTTGTTGCAGTACTCAGATATTCTGTTTATCATCAATTGGAGACTTTCAGGCGTTTCAGCAAACACCACAATATCGTCCGCGAACTTCAAGGTTTTTACCAGTAGATTTGCAGTAACTGTTGCTCCACCTTGTAAAACATCCTCGATGTCGTCTATGAAGAGAGCGAATAATAGGGGACTTAAGTTACATCCCTGTCTTAAACCTATTTCTACCTCGTAGGGTTCGGTCTGTTTTTAGTAAATGGCCACATTTGATTGTATTTTTTGACAGACGATCCCTAGCCCTTAAGGTATCAAATGAAAGGTTAGACTATCATTTTTGCAAAACGAATGGTCAGGCAGACTTTTGTTTGTGGCCGGATCTTTTATTTTACTTTGCGTTTTGCAAAAATTTTCTATCCGAATGGTTAAATGACAATTAGTTTATTTTATTTCTATATACTACTATTGTAGGTATATATATTTTTACAACATGCAAAACACAATAACCACACTCATATCGTATCACATCTCTTTTATCAAACAGCTGATGTGAAAAAAAAAAATAAAAATCTACTACTAACAGGATTTGTTCTGTAACCCCGCTGTGCAATAGTCGCAAACCACACCTGGCATAAATATCTCAAGAACATTTATGTACCTAATGGCTAACTTAATACGTAAGACCGACCATAACATACGCACGAATAAAACTCTTACTTAAATGCAAACATACATTATGTATGTATGTAGATATATGAGAACATAAATTATGTAAAATAAATAGAAATTTCATATTTCTCTGTTTCCTTTGAAAACTTCATACCTACTTAAATAAAAAAGAAAACTTTTCTCTATGATTCCCCCGCACAAGTTGTTTATTTTTTTTTTTTTAATGAAATATTGACAGCCCTTCCAGGAGATCTTGACGCATCTATAACACAGGTCAAAGGCATAGGTACACTCGTTAGTTGTAGGAAAATTACGTCGTCGTTGTCGTTGTCGTTGTACACCTGTCGTCCAATGCTGGGCTAGATTTAGATTCTGATGATAAATCGATGACGTTATTTACTTTTACCCAATTTCGTGAACCTTCCCACATTTATTCCGAAAATCTCTCAACCCAGTGCGAGTGTATGGTTTGTGTGTGGTGTCCCATCATCGATCGGAATTTCACATGCATACATATACAACAATAAAGAGATTTCCTTTTTTTTTGTTTGGCGAATGTTTGTGAATGTAAGTGTGTTTGTGTGTGTGTATGGACGTCCTTGATGATGGGCGAAATGCCGAATAAAATAACACGCAAAGTAAAACACTACATGAAACTACTATATGGCCAGAGAATGAATATACAAATGGAATTGGAGCGACCTTAACCCTCACCACCGTTATAATACTGAATCTATATTAAAAGGATACACAATACATACACACCAGTAATGTTTTGATTTTTAGTTTTCATATTCTTAAACTTAAACAGAAATGGTTGGGTGAGGAACCCAACATTTTGTCCCGACGACGACGAAGACGACGACGAACATTCCTTTTTTGAGCTAAAAAAAATATTCTGTATTCCAGCGACAGTGTTTAATAGTTTTTAAATATAGACTTGGTCATAAATTTAAGCTAACACTTACATATATGAAAAGGAGTAATGGCGTGAAGGTTTTTGAGAAACAACCATTTTTAAGTCATCATAAATATTGTAAAATGTATACACCTAGTCTGGATATAATTTTTATTGTCAAACTCGATGTTTAATTATAGTTTAGTAACAAAGCGAAATAAAAATAAATTCATACTGCACTGCTATGGTGTATTATGGCAGTTAGGAGGGGAGTTCTTTTTTTTTGAAAAAATATGTACATACATATGTGTAGATATGCATTAGGAAACTGAGGATTTATAAAGTGACGTAATATTGCTTGTTGAATTTGCCACACTATTGGAATTTCATGGTCTGTTCTATTATTAGATATACATTATTAGTTTTAATTCAAAATTTTCTTAAATAGCTTTTACGATTTTAGTACAATTTTTTTTTATGTAAATTAAAACAGATTATCGATTAAATTACTTTATTTGATTTAGAATACGCCATGCTAATCTTATTGTTAACAAAATAAAATACACGACTGAATCGCACGAATTTGGCTCTTATGTGTGATCACACTGTGGTTTTTAAGTATGCATAGTACTTACATTATTTACACTGAAAAATTGTTAAAAAATTTTATAATTAAAAATAAATTGATTAAACAACTTTTGAATTTATTTTGACACCAGTGCAATGATTTCTTACACAAATCTCAATTTATGTGAAAAAAAATGCTTAAAATCGTTGGAGCAGTTTTTCAAAAAAAAAAATTGATTTTGTATAATATAAATTTAAAAAAAAATTTTAAGAAAAAAGAAAGCAAATTGGTACGCCATTTTTTAGCCTCAGTAATTTAAAAAAAATTCATTTTGAAAAAAAAAAAAATAGTCTCAATGTCGAAATATCGAATTTTGAAAATTAATTTATAATTTTTTTTTTAATTAAAATTTGTTTTTTTTTATTTGAAAATTCAGATAGAAAATATTATTCAAACTTAACAGAAGCTCTTGTGTAAAAAAAAAATTAATTAAAATCGGTTCAACAGAAAATGAGATAGTCGAAAACTAAAAAATGGTTCTATCAGAAATACCATTTTTCGTCGATAGAAAAAACTTTTTTTTTCCAACATTGTGGTAGATCGTACTAAAATTAGTTCACATAAAATTTTTGTTTACTTTATACATATTATGTATATTATTTTTTATGTTTTTTTTTTTTTATTTTCATTTTCTATTTCATTTTATTTTTCTTAATTCAAAATAAGCTTAACAATAATTTATAAGAAATAATTTCTTAATTTGTAAACAATCATTGTTTTTAAATAAATACTAAAAATAAAAAATAAAAATTTTAATCAAAATATTAGGATCATTTTTTGAGAAAAATGAGATTTTCCTCACCGGTTTTTAAACACTTATTGTATAGGAGGTGCTGTTATTTTTGGTCATAAGGATAATTTTTATTTAAAATCTGATAGATATTGTGAAAAAACTGCTAAATACCAAGTTTAATAAAAATCGAATAAGTTGTTTTCGAATTATGTATGTATTAAGATCGCAAAAAAAATGTTTGAAACGTTTTTTAAAAATCCAAAAAAAAAAAGACGTTTTGGTATACAATACCTAGAAATAGAGAAGAATCCTCCCTGGTTACTTGTGCGTGATTCAATCCATACCAAACTGTCCAAATATAAAAAAGATAAAACTCCGAAGGAAAAATATTTTCAACCATTCTATGAATTGATAAACACCTACATCGAAAACCATTGGTTCATTCTATTCACTGATGGCTCTAAGAGCGAAGAAGGCACGGGTTTCGCAATCGCAGATACAAACAATCATCTCGATTCCGCTGAAAACTACCACCATATTTTTCAATCTTCTCAGCTGAAGCGTTAGCAATTTTAAAAGCTACAGTAATTGCTATAAAAACCAAAAAGAAAACGTTGATTTGCACTGATAGTCTCTCTACGCTAGTTGCAATCCAAAATGTAAACAATCGGTCAAATACCATTAGCAAAATAAGAGACAACATCATCAAACTAGGAGCCCATTTAAAACTTTTCTGGGTACCAGCTCACATTGGTATTAAAGGTAATGAATTTGCAAATCGTGAAGCCAAAATTGTTTCCAAAAACAATAATCTCGATATATCTCAATATCAATCTACCAAAAAGGACATCCTTAAGTTGGCCAACTCCTACTGGCAGCAACAAAAAGCTATGGATTGGTCTCAATACAATCATCACTACTCTTCCATCAACCTAAAACCTTCAAACATTAATAGATGTTTCATCAGATTAAGAATCGTACACACGCAACTTACTCACAGTCACCTACTCAACAACAGTGAACAATTTTTTGAGAAAATCGAAAATTAAAAAAAAACTGGTTCTATGGGAAGTACCACTTATACAAATTTTTCCGAAATTCTTTTTTATAAAATGGGAGCTTTTTTGTAGAAAAAATTACTGATTTTGTACAAAAAAAAAAATAAAATGAAAAAAACGTGTGGGGGGATACCCAAAAACCGCTAGATTAGTTGGTTTAAAGAAAATCAACCCTAAGCCAAAAGGACAGGACTGGACAGGACAGACAGAATTGCGAGAATTGAAATAGTACTGCTATTTTAAAATATAAAAAAAACATACTTAAGTCCTATTTGCTTATTTTTTTTTGTTTTGGCAACAGAAATCCATAATTATTTATAAAAAAAGTATTCTCAAACAATACTGACTTTTGATAAAATTTATTATGGTCTTTTTTTTGTTTTTTTCTGCTGAGACTCTGTAGAGGTTTTTTTAAGTAGGTATATAAAATAAAATTTTACAAAAATGTTTTAATGTGTAGTTATTCAAAAAACTTGACTTCTCTCACGACTACTAAATGCACTAATTTTAAACCAGCGCTTATGAGTATGTCGCACCATGAAATGTGTGCGCAAATGACGTGAGTTTTCATAAAGCAATAACTTGTGTGCGTGACCTTAAATATCAATGTACAAAGATAATAATTCACTAGGAAGTGCATTCTATAAGTGCTCATTCCATAGTGCTGTACCCCGGAGCAGTTACGTGAGTGTGTATTTCCGTACTCTGGTTAATATTCTCATAAACAAAAAACTGAATTTTGAAAAGCACAATTTTTGAATCAGAATTTTGACCAACTCGCCTTAAAAAATTAAAAAAAAAAAATCTTCGGTAGGAATTATGTTAAATCACAAGTAATAACTTTAGAAAACGGACAATTATTGTTCAACCAAACTTAACGAATGTGAAAGTTCGTACCAAACCATCAGCGTTATAATAAAATTACTTACTTTTTAATTCAATTGTATACTTTTTAATAACCCCATACTATTTATAATTTGTAATTGAATAAAATGTAGTAATTTACTGTTATGATTAAAATGTAATGATATCATTCAACAGTCAAAAATATTAAACAAATTAATTTTAGTCTCTCTTTTTTTTTTTGTTTATTGCATTATTGTCAATTTTGTTTTAAGCTAAAAATAAAAGATGTGAATGAAACCAAAAATAAAGAAATTTTGACAAAAACCTGAAATAATATTACAATAAGTTTCAAAATTACATTAACGAAGTTTTATCGAAATTGTGGCAGCCGTTATCGAGCTGAATAAAAAAAAAAAAAACGTTGTATTTCAGCTGTATGTTTTAGATAAGTTAAACTGAAAATTCGAATTTATTCTCGAAGGAATCATATAAAAGTGGTCTGTACCAAATATCAAGAAAATAAGCTCTAACTTGATTTACACAGAACAGCATGCCAAAACCGGTTTTTAATTAAAACATTGATTACTTTTTGTCACGAAACCAATAAGTATTTGCCATATAATTTTATAAAAAAAATTTAGTTAATTAGTACTTAAATTTTGTTAATATTAATTCTGACTTCCTTTCAATTTTTGGGGTGTACCTAATTAAGTCTCTAAATATATGTAAGTATATACATATGTATGTACCGTAAAAAATATTAAATATCCAAAATATTTTTATACTTATTGAAAAAATTTTAAAAAAATGAAGAAGAAAAAAGCAAAACACCAAGCTTATTGAACACATCCCGTGGGAAGTTACATTGATCATTGACAAAAACAAAAAAAAAAAAAAAAAATAACCTGAAAAATTTTATCTGAAATTTATAACAAAAAAATTACATACCACAATTATTCATCGTTCTTCCGAAAAACTAAAGAAAACAAAATGTTTTTTTTTTTTTTTTTTCAAAAAACCACCCACTAAAAATGCATAAGCACACATTTCCATTCCACACCCACAACAACATTCACTCTGTAAAATCGATGATCTCTCTACAAGTAATATTGTGGTAGGAACCTGTGTTGTGCCCGCTTTATCCCAAAGAAAAAAAAATAATAACAATAATAATAAAGAAAAAACAACATGCTCGAAACAAAGCTTTACCATGCCAAGCCATGCCATCCACCGCATATTATACCATCGTCATCATCGTGTGTTTCTCACCTGTAGGCTAACACGCGGCGCTTAATCCACCAAACGAATTAAAGGTACCAACCAAAATTTAGAGCTCTAAAATGTTCATCTCTCAGCAAAAAAAAAAACAAAAACAAAAACAAAAAAACTCAACCTGGCCTCCTCACCCCAATTCATTGGCTACAAAAAAAAAATAAAAATAAAAAAAAAAAACACCACAACTAAATGCATGCTATACAAATTTTTTATTAAATTTTTTTTTTTTTTTATTCTATCAAACAGAAACGGCGATGACTAGAAAAGGTGCCGCCACCGCACCGTTAGATAGAAAAATATCCACAAAACTGCATTCAAAAAGGAGGTAGACTCTATACTGAGCATAAAACCGTAAAATAGAAGTAATACAAAAAAGCGCACGACGACAACGAAAACGAAGCTAGAGGAATATAGGAGTGTCTCTCGTCGTATAACGCTCGCTGCTGCTGCCGTGGGGAGGTCAAGTCGCTCAATTGTTAAAAAAAAAAAAAAATAATAAAAAAAACTAACGCTAAGCAACAACAAAATATCGAAGAAGAAGAAATAGCATTATGGGAAAAACTATCGAAAGGAAGAGTCAATTTTATCTAACACACATACATACCTAACCGCAATATATACCTACCTACATACCTACCTACCTCTACCTACTCTCTGTGTTCCAATCCAACTTCAAAGGTATACGGAACTGTATACGATGAGAAAAGGCAGCGGAAATACTTGGGCTTAAAATGTTTACCTACCGGTTTTAATTCTCTCTCGATTTTACTCTCAAAATTGACGACGTATTTCTTGGCAAATACCGCTACCGCTGCTGCCGATTGGAGAGAAACAACGAGCTTTTTTTATGACGCACACGAATTGGCTAACGTGCCTTATGTGAGATGGCATCAACAACAAAAAAAAAACTTACAACAATTGCCACTGCTGCCGCCACCGCTGCCTACCAACGACAACACTAACACAGAACTAAAAACTCAAGAATTGGCCCACAAAATATAACGCGCCGACTCTCAATCGAAGACGTCATTGATTTTCTCCTCTCTGTTTCTCGTAATTTCTGCACCCACTTTGTTGTTACAATACAATACAATACAATACGTACCGTAGCGACTCTGCCTTAACTGTAATGTTAGTGTGTCAAACGAGAGTGAAGCCAATGACGTAACCGTTCGGAAAAGCACACCCATACAAATACAGTTCCGTTATAGAGGGGTTGTTCGCTATATCGCTATAACTGGCTACAGAATGCAGCCCCCTATCAACAGAACCATCATCAGCTATACCGTCATTGCCATCGGTGTGCTCTACAGTACAGTTAGCATCTCGCTTCTTCTTCTTCTTTATCCACAAAATATATGATATATTCATATGTATTCGAGCAAGCAACGGGATAAATACAAAACAAAAAAAAAAAAAAAAACAACGGTAAGGCAAACACAATATAGTCGCGTGAAACCGTAAAGATAAGTTCAGTCGCGTCACAGACGCCGCATTGTTAACGAGTAAAAAAATTATTCGCAGTATATACAGAAATCATTGATGATTAATTAAATAAAAATAAAATCTTAAGGATACATTTATTATAACCGTTACAGGAAATTCTCAAATAATATTCAGTGAATTTAGTGTGAGAATCTTCTTACCGGTAAATTCGTTGGGAAATATTAAAAGAAAAAAATAAATCAAATCAAATCTTCTTCATTCGCAAACAAAAAATCAAGTGCACTGTGGCGTATGAGTGATTTTTTTTATTTCAACGTTTTTTTTTTGTAATTTTTGTGTAAAAGTTTTCTATGCGTGTTTGTCAAGTGGATACAAAAAAATCCTTTGATAATATTTTAATGGCAAATAAAGTGTATCAAAGTGTTTTGAATAATAATTATAATAACCCTTCAATCGTTCGTTCAAAAAGAAAGGACTTTTCGAGGAAGTGAACATTTTTCTTGGTGAATTTTGCAAAATAATAATAATAATAATAAAAAAAATTAATATACAAAAAAAAAGAAGCTAATTTCACAAATAACGGATTACAAAATTGAGGAAGAGAAAAATCTATTCCAAGTGAAAATCACAGCCGTTCTGGAGCATCAAACAAACCCGCACCAGAGGGTTTCAGAACCTTCCACAGGTGTTTATTAGGTGTTTTTTTATTTTTTTTGTTTGTTTTTTTTTATATAAATATGTACTAAGTACTCACATTTTTTGTAAACAATTTGAATTTTGTGTTTTAATAATTTAATTTTCGTGCAAATTTTTATTTGAATACATTAATTAAAAAAAAAAAAAAATGGAAGTGTCACTTAAATTGCAATCATATACGAACATCTCTTTTATATATCCGGCAACTGCAGAGCTACAATAATTATGTAACTGTCTTTTCCTCGATATCCTTTATACCTTTCATACATACATATATCTAATTATTGATGCAAAAAAGGATCATTTGTGTGTGTGCGAAATGCGAAATCGTCTTGCCTCGTTAATTATTGTTAAGCAAGAAACGCAGCAAACAAGTAGCAGTAGTTGTAGTAGTAGTGATGGACTTTGTAGATTATTAACAAACCTACCGCCATCTAGTGTTGAATTACAACAACAACAACACCTCCTCCAACAACAACAACAACTAAATGCAGAGGATAATAATAATAACAATAGAATAGATACTAGTAATCTTACCGTTAGTTCTAGTTTGTTGTTGTTAGATGATACTCGTGGACATTTTGAAAAGAATAATAGTAGTTGTTTTAATGTGATTGCCAATGTTGGTTTATATTCGGTAACGGCAACAAAAAACACAACAACACAACCACCAACAACTGACAATATAATTGCAAATAACAACAATAACAATTATGAACATTTTATACCATTGGAATATAAAGCAAGTGATAATGTTGGATGTGGTAATTTTCTAAATGGTTATTGTGATGGTGGAATCAATCAGAGCCGGCTATTTAAGTGCGAAATAGATGATGAATTTGATGTAAATGATGATGATGATGATATTCGTAATGATAATAATAATAACAATTATAATGGTAATGATGATGATGATAAATTAAATCAACAGGATATTAAGTGTATGTATTTTTTTTATTTTTTTTTTTTATTTTTTGCTTACGTTTTGTATCGTTTTCTATTTTTTGGGGATGCAAATGGTGTTGGTGGTGGTGTAGTTTATGATTATGGGTTTGTAGGTAATGTAATGCTAATTTTTTGATGAAGAAGAAGCTTTTAGTTAGGATGAGAGATGGTTGTGGTATATATAAAGTTTCTTATACAATTGAGTTTTTTTGATTTTGAATAATTTTTTTGAGGGTCATTTCTGAATGAATTGGATAATATGAAGGTCTTTTCCCTAAATTTATTTTGTAGTAAAAAAAAAATTAAATAATTTTTTAAAATCCATAATTTAGTTTATATAAAGATGTGTTAAACGTCAAAAAATTTATGTCTGTGGTTGTTTTTATAAATTTTTTTTGTACAAATCAAAAAGGTGTTCTAAACGTGTTTGAATTTAAAAAGAGTTCTGCTCTCCAGGTGTACAATGTAGGTACATAAATTATTTTTTTTTATTAAAATCAAACATAATGTAGTTAAATAAGTTTTAATTACACAATTAAAATTAAAAATTACCCATGATTCTTGAAATCTTTTGAGATTATTCTATTTTTGTACTGTGAAGGGGGTCATTTACATTGCAAGTTTACAATTTACATTACAAGTTTAATTGATTTAACAAAACCTTCCAGAATATTTTTGATACTTTCCAGGGCAGTCGCTTTTATTACTAAATTATTTATAATTAATTTAAATTTAAAATAAAATTTAAAATCTACTAAAAAAACAATCTTTGTGATGATTTCAAGTTTTTTGACAATTCTCAGCTAATTACTGATTAAAAAAAAATATATTTTGACTACTCATTTTTAAACAAATTAATTTTACTGCGTTTGTCTTTGACACATCGTTAAATTAATTAAGTTAGAAATTTCAAAGTTTTCTCTCATTAGAAGCAAGAAGGTTTCAAAGTAGTTTTAATAACAGAACTACTTATACTTCCACGCACTTGCTATTTTTATATTTAAGTTTTCTCCTCATTCAATGACATTAGAAGGCAAATATTTTGTAATTAAGCTCACTTTTTCCGTCCACTGCTACGCCCACTTTTTGTAAACACATAACTATTATATATTTGAATTTCCTCCTTACCTAACATCTATAAAAAGAGCTTTCCTGAGATTAAAGTATGAAATGTATTTTTTTTTAATCCGCCTACTAACACGCCTACTTTTTAAGATCCTTCATTTTTTAAGCTTGAAATTTAGTTGTTAAGCAAGCAGTGTATCCTCTATTTTTGTCCTAAAACATGTTCATATGTACATTATATTAAAATATAATTTCTTTCAATGAATTATGATGTTACAACGTTTGGCGGGTTACGCTAGTGATTTATAAAATTATTATTAAGTATTATTACCATATCAATTTTATCTCTTATACATTTTTTTGTGTTATTTCAACAAACGTATTCAGAGCGTTCTCATTTATTTAAAGAAAAACACACTTGAATACATACAACATAGATCTGTCAGTTCATCATTACAATTTGTTTTAATTGTTTTTCCCTATTCACATTTTCTTATTGATGCAACACGCTCTTAACATGCTTTGAACTATAAAATAACATAAGTTCGAAGAACTAATAGTTTTGAGCTGAAATCGAAACACATTTTGTTGACGATTTTGCACTGGACTAAAGTCATTTTCTATTCGACTTCCGTGATATTTCACTCCTTTTTGATTTCAATGAAATATAAAAATTCATCTTTCTAAATTTGTACACATACATTATATCAAACGTGGCGGTTTTAGCAAAATGGTTTCTTCAAATAATCGCTTAGATTTACTTAATATTACTTTTTCACCGACCGTTAAACCGAGATTTAGGTAGAATTACCCTGTATCCTCTTCAAATGTCAAAGATTTACCATATAAATTGATTTCTTTAATCATAGTAGATTTAAAATTAATCTTGTTTAATCTTCATAGGGTCAACAGTTTTACGAATCGAAAACATCTTTTCTCATATTGCGCTGAATACAATCTAGAATCTAATTTTTTTCATCGTTTGACAAGAATCGAATTATTAAATACTCCATATTTGAATTTTGAAAGGTCTCGTCAAAGTTAATTCACTTTTTAATTTTTTTTTTGTGCGGTGAAAACACTACCTCTGATTTATTAAATCTTAACAAAATTAACTCTCGGTGAAAACGAAGTGCAAAAGTATTTCCAAAGTGTACTTCTTTATGAACACACTCCGGAAAACCAATTGAATGCTTTTAGTACGTTTGAAGTTCAATCTGTCATCACTTTCGGGATGAAATTATTCATTTTCGAAGTATTTTCCGAAATTATCTTCGAAATTTTACAATTTCCCATACATTTGACACAATTTCAAAATAATAAAAAATTACCTCAATTTCTATGAAATTGCACAAGAAATTGTGTTTTATAACAGTTACAACAGTTTATAACTTTATCGGAATATTATTATTCATTAAATATGAACGAGCACTCTGGGTAATTTTAAAATTAAGTTATCAAAATTGAGCAATTTCAGGATCAATGAAAACATAGAACAAATCCTTTAGAGGTTATTTTCGATGAGTTCCGCACATTTCGGATTACTTGACGAATAATGGATTTCAACTGATAAGAAGATTGTAAATAACTCTTTTTACGTAGGTAGTCATACGACAACTCCGACGCACTATGTATGTACATGTTTAACCACATCCGTAACGTAACCAGTCTTTTGGAAATTCCAAATTGTGTTGGAAATGTATTGAGCTTAGGTCGTAAAGCAAGAAACATTGCTGTTATAGAATAATCATTTTTTTTTTATTGCTCGGTGATTTAAAATTACAAAGTTTTATCACATATGTTCGTTTACTTCCCAAAAAAGCTGTTTCTTCCCACTTTAGTTCTCAAGTGCTGTCAAAGTTGATATGCAAAAAAAAATTTAAAAAAATTGACTATTTTCTTATTTCGTATATTTTTTCGAAAATGAAGGAATCTAATTTGAGAAGTAACTGTAAAGTGACCAATAGTTTTGTTCATTTGTTATAATTGGATTATTTAACTGAATTTATGAAAAGTTTTGACATTTCCATTTTGGTTTCTTATTAAATCTAGTTCTGAAATAGAAAAAATTATTATAGGTAGGTAACTTTTATTAAGTTTATAAGCAATCAAATAAATTCGTTTTGCAATTTAAAATTTATAAATTTAAAGAGAAAAGCCACAAATTAAAATCTACCCTGCTTCCTTTTAATATACAATAAGCTTGTCATAATAGCTAATTGCCACAAACATGCAAAATATTCATACACACAACATTTTATATATAGAAAAAAACACTCACCCGAAAAATAATAATAGGCTAAGAAATAAAATCCTAAAATTATAACAATAACAACAACAACGACGACGACGCCAAGACTTTGACGTAAAACAAGATGTTGCCGTCGTTGCCTAAGAAACCCCATTTAGAAGGGGCGAAGCTCAGAAAATAAGGACAACAAAAAAAAAAAACACCGACAATAAAACTTGGCTAGATATAGAGAGCAGAGCACAAGGGGAATAATCAGTTATGGATGGAAAAAAAAATAAAGAAAAATCAGAAACAAAACAAAACAAAATACCAACCCCGACCGCTAGTCATATGAACTTGAACGTAATAACTCGGGCAAAGTGTCTGGCGAGCGCCAAAGATGACGAAAGCCCGAGCGCGCGTATTCAAGCCCCCTACCACCACCACCTTGTCTCTTTCTCTGATGCCTGTCGTTTTGGTCCACTATTTTAGCCCATCTGTGCAAAAGCAAACAAAACTAAAAGAGAAACACGCTGCTGCTGCTACTGCTGCATTAGCTTCGTCGTCGATTTGGTGGTGTGTCTGCCTGCATCAATCGGGTTGCATCTGTCATAATTTGCAAATTTTAAACTTGGAATGGCAGGTGAGGTGGAGTGGAGAGGTGATAGTGGTGGGTTGGCGGTTGCGATGGCAATGAAGACGTCAGAATGCAGAATCCAAAAATAGTAATAATACCATCTATCATCGCGATGAATCTTCTTTCTTTCTTTACTTTTCTTCGTTTTTTTTTTTTAAATTTTATTATAGTTGATCTCTTTCTCTTGTTGCTGTTGATGGTGATGGTGTTGGTTTTGGTAGTGGCTTTGTTTAATTTTATGTAAGTATGTCATAATATTGGTTTGGTAACTGGTGTTGCCACCGTCACACTTCCCTACCTTTTGGTGGACCTCATTTGTCTGAGTGCGATATATTTTTTGAAAGGGAGAACAAAAACGAAGGTAGCCATTCTGGTCGTGAATAGAAGACATGATACTCAGATTTTCCATTTAGAAAAAATAATATTGTTTTTTTACTCTAGATCTGTCAAAAGACCGATTTTGACATTTTTTCTTTTCATTGAGCAAAGTAATTGATTTAATTTTTTTATTAGAGATTTATTCAGTTTTGAATTTTTGAACAAAAAATTACTCTTTTTTCTGACACATCTACCTAGACCAAGTTCAATTGACTGCCATCGTTTTGACAGCTATACCATCTCTATAGAACTCACTAAACACCATTTTCCATGACCTAAATAAATCAAATCTGAAATCGTAATCCATTTGCCAAAAAAAAAATCAAATTTCAGATCAAAATTCGAATTTTCCAGAAGAAAACCGCAAAGCATTAGTTTGTGCAAATATGGGCGTGGTAATGGGCGGTTCAATTTGAATTTTTTTTAAATAAAAATATATTTCACTTTCCAGCTTTGATTTAATTGATTTAATGTCAGTTTTAAAATATTCTGGACTACTGTATAGCCGCCAGCGCCAGTGCAACACCGCCGCGCCACCAGCTGCAAGACCTTCTTCATGTCCTCTTAATTTTCCTGGTTTTATTTATACATTATGTACAATATTCGATTTGATTAATAAATCTTATTTATAGAGATTCAAATTTTACATAAAGAACATCATCGAAGATAATTAGGTGAATTATTTGATGTTCACCTCTTTTTTGGCAGACAAAGTGGTGGTTATGTAATTTTGACAGAGCGAAATAAAAAAAATCAGCATAAATATGTTAATGAGATAAACCAAGCACTATAGTGCAGCTTGAATGATTATTTTATTATTATTATTACCTCAGTGTGAGGTGTGTGCCTATGCATATATGTATCTCGTATAGACTAAGAGGATAGTAGATATTTTGTATGGGCCAAGTAATCGTACACAATGGCGCAATGAAACACTCGATTAATCACACACGAGATTTTTATTTTATTTAATTTTTTTTTTTTTTTGTAATTTATTGATTTTGATTTATTGGCATGTTTGAGGTTGGAATGGAATCTTTTTTAAATTTATCATGGTATAGTACGCGGTGGCTGATGTGTGGTATAGTATGTGGTGAAGTTTTAAAATTGAAATATTGTCTTGCTTGCATTATTATGATGTGTAAGATTCAAGTTCTATTTATAATGCAATTAAAGGAATCAAGTTTATGTATGATGAGATATTGCGACATCTTATATGCAGATCAGTGTCAAGATCATTAATATCAAGATTTAACAGTTAAATTTATACAAAATTTTAAAATACATTACAATTAATTTTTACCACTTTGTATACTTAGTATTTCTAGAAAAAAAAATATTGGAAATGTTAAACTGTCAACAGGTGAATGGTAAATTTTAAATCCATATATTTAAAGAAAAAACGGTTTGATACAATAACAGTAAAGGTTGGAGGTTTACACACTTTTAATTTAAAACATTAAAAGTGCATTCTTTAAGATAATGGACTTATCTACTTTATAAATGAATGCGTTCAGTGTTTCATAAAGTCTATTTTTGTTAGGTTAAACGTTTCTTCTGACAAATCGAACTAAATGTTGTTTTCCTTTAAACGCTCCTTTTGTATTCTTTTTTCACTCCTACTGCTCGAAAAGTCGTGTAATGTTTTCGCAATGTTTTCCTTTTTTTCATAAAGGAGTCGAAATGGAACACTCACATATTTATGGTACATAAAGTTTTTCGTTGGATTATTTTTTCAAAAGTAATAAATGCTTGAAAGATCAATTTTTTTAAAAGGTGACATTCCGCAGTGTGTGTATTAATTGACTAAAGCCCCACCTATCACGTGTGGTGTGTTGTGGAATGTTGTGTCGTGTCGTATCGCTGACTGTGCACAATAATCGGAGTTTTATGTTGCAAACTGTCATTTTTTACTTTCTCTATTTACTTTTCCGAACACTGTCTTCAACACAGTGTGGTATGGAACAATCGGAAAAATATTTATTCCGACACACTAAACATCACACGAGAAAAATGTGGGTCTATGCATATGAAATACATTGAAGCGATAGGGACACACCACAATACACCACAAGAGATAAGTATGGTTCCGGTTTAATTCGATGTATTCATATTCGATTGGTAGGAAACAATCACAGTCCACAAATATTAGCTAAGGTAATATATTGCGCAGGTTGTCAAAGTTGAAAGTGTCAAACAATTCAAAACAGCCGAGTACCCAAAAGAACTCAACGCGCTTCAATAGAAACAAAATATTAAAATAAGAATAGTAAAGGGGCACTGGATCCACCATTTTACCATCATCATACTTCTATTTTCACAGATGCGCAGAACTGCACAGAAATGAAGATGCTAATGATATTACCTTTAACAAAATGTACTGTAAGAAACAATAAGGAGTAGAACATTTCGAAAATCGAAGTTCAATGTAATCAACTGGAACTCCAAAGTTAATAATATCTCTATTGTGACCTACCAGATACCTGGCTTCATATGGTAAAAAATTGTAGAGACTGTTTGAACTACTTTTTGTATAACTGCATCAAGTTGAAATGGTTTTGGGTTGACTTTATTGCTTTTACTCAGAGGAGTTGATATCTATAAACTTATGGCCGAGTTGAAACAAACAAATAAAAGTTCGGCAAGGGCAACACTGCAACATTGATTTCCATTTCGGCAGGCAAACAACTGTACCTTTAAAATTTTGTTTACTGTTTTAAAAGTGTTTGTCCTCTTTCACACAAGGAAACTAGATTTCCAGTAACTTTCAGTTTTAATGGGCGTTTTTCTTTTTTAGTTCAGAGTAGAGCTCTGAACAGAGTCTGAACACTCCGAACATACTCTGAGCGATATCTGAACTGAGCGTGCTCTGCTCTGAGTGTTCAGAATTATTTAAAGAAACACGTCTCACCAGCTGTCACTTTTTCATTTTTTATTTTCTTTACCACAAACAAAAGCAGACAACAATTTTTCTTTTATCAAGTTTATCAGCATTTTCGTCATTGCAGAGGTCCATTTCAAGCCTGTAATAAATGTAAACGATTGAAAACAATAATTTTATTATTATTAGTAAATTTATTAAATTATTTTACCTTCTTTTGCAGGTCGACTATTCTCGTCCGCCATTTTTACTGTTTTGATGGTTTTTTTTTCCACTTGTCAAATTTGTGTTCAGCTATTGAAATCCGTCTGCTCTATCAATTTATTCTGAGCTCATAGAGCGCGCTCTGAACATGCTCAGAGCGAAAAAAGAAACACAAAATCTGAGCTCTGAATGCTCAGAGCTAAAAAAGAAACACAATTTTTTTTTTGACAGTTCAGGCTCTGCTCTGAACTAAAAAAGAAAAACGCCCAATGTGAGAAAGTAAACAAGTAAGGGGAATGAACGGTCTACAATTGGTGTAAATTGAAAATTAAAAGAAAACGTCAAAAAATCTCCAGCAACTTATTTCCTCGTGTGAAAGGGGACTTTGTTTGCTCTTAGCAAATAAATTGCCAAAAAAATATATTTAAATAATTAAAACCATTAGATTCTGAATGTTTGATTTTACGAACTCAAGCATTTTCTCTCAAGAAAACTTTATAAATCTGTCAAAGTCAAAAGTGACAACTATTACTTTGATGAATCTGAAAGAGATGCAAAATTACAAAGGAAAATACTAATCAAAGACTATTTTTTATCTTTCATTGCCACGTCATGTTTTTTTTTAGAAAAATTAGGTACTAGTAGGTGTGTTCCTTTACTTTGAAACACTGTTATTTTTTTGTCCAAAACTACACATTTTATTTTTATTTATATGAACTCTGACATATTTGTGTAGTTTAGGGCAGAAAATCACAGAGTTTCAAAGTAAAGGAACGCACCTAGTATTTACTTTTAAAAATATTTAACAAATGTCAGTATCATCAAAATTAAGATTTTGACGTTTGTGAGTTGGGCAGAGAGGAATATATTGCTATTTGGTAACAGGCCCTATTTTGTAATATAAATATTAGTTATTGAAGCACTTTTTTCATTTTGATTTGCTCTTTCCATTTTAGATTTGCATCTAAACTTATTACATGCACTTTGGAGTGAGTTTTCTATGAGCTGATTTGATTTTTTTTCATTGAGTTTCAGGCGCCATTTTTGCGGTCAAATTCAGTTTTCTAGCACCCTTCACAATCCTTAAACAGACCAAAATATAGTAATCTTGCATCGGTAAAATAAGCCATGATAGCATATTGTTGTGAACTGGAAAATATCCCTGGGATATAAAAAATCTTTATTTCCTTGAGCTCCTAAAAACATACATATTTCTCTTCGTATCCTTAATGAGAAAAGAAAGTAAAACCTAAAATCGTAATATAAATTATAATATTTCAATAAGTAGATAATATTTTGAATAAACCTTAATTTCAGTCTCCGCTATAAATATTTTTGTTAAATAGAAAATTTTAAAAGGTATAAATATAAATCATTTGGATTTCCTTGATGGCCATCATGATGCCAAATAAAATAAAACACTGAGAAATTTTAAATATATTTTTACCATTTACTGTTTCCTGTCAACACATATAAAAATCCAAATCCCGGAAAATACGTTCTTATACTTTATTTCAGACTCCCGCTCAAGAATTTGGATTTTTGTTTGTTTGTTGTGTGACAACAATTACATACCTCATCAGGGTACTTGTTTATCCGAATTGGCACGAGACTTTTATGTTTCGTCGTTTTATTTATAGAAAACTTAAAAATAAAGACTCACGAAAAATCAAGAATAAAATCAAACAAAAATCTACATAAATGTACAACTACATACATATGTATTTATATAGCAAAAGGAGGCCGTCACCAAAGACCGTCATTGCAAGTGCAGTGAATTTATTCCATCTCATCCTATCGGTAAAAATATTCTAATTAAAAACTTAAAGGAATCTAGCAACGCGAATATAGAGACAGTGGCGGGCTATTGTCAGAGTGTAGTTTGGGGTCAAACTCTTAACCCAACTCACCATACTGCTTATTCGCAAGAAATCCATGTTATGCGGAATCAATTGATGAAAATAATTGCAAGCGCATCGACTTCGGGATCAAAACTAAAATTGGCGACACAACAACCATATAACAAGCTGGCATGCCGACCGACAACGCTGACGACGCGCACATTCGGTTGAGGGTTTAAAATTAGCTTAAAGTACTTGACGTCGATGGCAATGCAGCGGCGGCGGTGGCAGCGGCGGCGATTATAATTCACTATATGATCGAATTGTTTGGTGGTGCGCGATGCTGCATCAATTCGATTAAAATTAAACAGCGCCGCCGTTGCGGTCATAGATTTACGAGAAAAAAAAATTAAAACTATTGACTAAAAACGGATCTCACATGACTGCTGGCATCAGCTCGTGATGATGATGATGGTGATAATTATGACGGACGGATGGACGGACGGACGAACGAGGATTCGAGAGCACATTGCACTTCTTAATCAAAATCAGAATTATTTATTATTTGGCCTATTGTTATATATGTACCTAACCTACATATATAGTTGGGTTTTCTATTTTAAAATGAAAAATCCCTTTCTGACGCAAATCTTATACAAATCTGTGACAACGGTGTGGTGACGTGAAATAGGCCTTGATATCTAAATCGAAATTCACACGAAACAGAGAGGAGACAGTGTGTTGCTAAAAATAAATAAAAATCATTAATGGAAACCATGAGTCAATCAATCATTCCTAAAATAAAATAAGGTTTCTATACAGAACCATTAAGTAATTATTATAAGATCTTAAATGGTGGTAAAATTAGATTTTTATATCAAACATATTGCAAGAAATTTATGTTTAACATTTATGAAAATATTTTAGAAATCAATCTACCGCCTGATACCACATGGATTTCCTATGAATAGTTAAGTAATTAGATTGTTTATTAATACTCAATGATTAAGAATAAAACAATACCTAACCTAAAAGAATCAATACCTAACCTAAAAGAATCAACCACCTTAGGTTAAATCAAAATCAATGGTGGAAATTGTAACAAATTGTGCCAATAAAAGAACTTCTATTTAACAAACATTTCCCTCTGGTTGTGCTTAGACACTTATACGGCCAGATTTTTAAACCAGAGTTAGTTAATCCTGCAAATAAAATGAACCTCAGTTAATTCAGAAGAAGTGTTTTACGACATTGTGAAAATGCGCTTTCTCTATCGAAACAAAGAGGGCGACACTAGGCGGCACTTTGGAAATGCCGTTTTCAATTGATTTTCTGACTTTAAAGTAAATTAATAAATTGACTATAGTGGGTTAATTGACTGCAGGACTTTTTGAATATTTTGAGCTAGGTGCGGGTTTTTTGTAATTGGGAGATCGTTAAGAGAGGTATTTTGTATGTGAAATGTTATGAAAAGCAGAATTTTGTTATTGCAAGATTTTGCAATCAACCCTCTTCCACGTCATTGTTTATAATTTCATTTGAGGCACTGAAAATATTGGCTTGCAACCCCCACGGTGAGAAATTTCAGTCGATTTTCTTCGAAAACTGCTTGATCAAAATGTCCTGAACATATCATTCTTTTTTCACAAGAAACCTCACAAAAAACTCACCTCAGCAAGGTGAATTTTTGTTGAACGCACCCATTTAACTCGTCAACGTCAAGAATGAATGCAAAGCACAATTTACTGTTCTATAACGATCCTATTTCATGGAAATGTTTTGTCAACATTAATTTTCGTGTATATGGAGAAATTCTTTTTTTTCGATTTAGGTTATAATTTAATTTTTTTTTAACATTTTTTTAATTGACATGAGTCTTTTTTTGAGCGATTGTTAATGCGTTATCCAATGCGAACAAAATTTTTTGACGGCCAAATGTCCATGCAATATTATGTGAGTGGAAATAATACACAAGCACAGCACACATACTGAAGGTAATAAAATTATCATTAGCGCTTTCATTTTTGTTCAGTTCTGCGTTAAAGTCAAAATCGAGGAAAATGGTGGATCTAGTGCCTCTTTTCTTGTCTAATTTCAACATTTTGTTGTTGTTTCTAATGATGCAGTGAGTATAGTTATTGTGCGCACTCGAACAGCCATTTTTAATTTCTGACACTTTCAACTTTGACAACCAGCGCAATTTTTTCTGGCACAACAAATGATTTTGGATGACTTTCACGAAATACCTCCTGTAGCGAAGTGCGACCACGATTGATTGAATTCGGAAAACCAGTGAAACACGGTAGCTCGAGATCATGCTTCATTACCAAGAGTCTAAGCGAGTTGATACTGTTGTTGATTTAATCCACGTAAATCATTGCACGAAAACGTTCACTATTGAATTCCATTTTTTTGAATAAGATGAATGTTTTAAATAACTGTAAACAACACAAATATAGTACTTGTTCTGAGTAAGATTAAGAAATGTCAAACTTTAAGATGAAAATGTTAAATTTGACGTATTAACACTGGTGTTGCCATATTTAAAGACTTACCTAGCAAACCTCATACATTATATTAAAAATGTCAAATATGTGAGTTGTGACTTTGTGAGCTCTTCAAGAAGAAATAAATACGAATTTTTTTTTTAAATTAAAAAAGTACTTTATTTTTTTTGTGGGATTTAAAAAAAATATAAATTAAAACCGCTTTTATAAATTTAAAAAAAAACAATTAAAGATTAGGTTTTTTTTTTTAATTCAATAAAGATCATAAATAATATTTCTGTAAAAATGCAATTATTGAGAAGCCTCATAAATCATAAAAAGTACGAAACCAGAAAGAAAATAGATTAATTGAGCTATAAATTATTTCCAGTCTAAAATAATTTCAACACTTTTAAATTTAAGCACATTTCCCTTCCTCCTATACTTTTACCTCTAAAATTACGAAATGTTTTTATGCATCAGTTATAACAAGATGAAATTCTATACCCCAAAAATATTTTATCAATGTTTTATTTAATCAATATTATTACTGCTACAATAAATGAGTCCCATTTTTATGTTTGATATTTATATATGAGTTGAGTATGTATTTCTGGTTTTCGAATCATCGGTCTTAAGCCTGCCTATATCTCTTTTTCGAAATCCTTTTGACCCAGAATATATCAGAATATCTCATTACGTTAAAGCTCATACCAAAATAATTATATATATTACACCTCATCGAAGACTAAACTAAACTTATACATCATTTGAAGGTATAGGTTACTTATCTATATCAAACCATTCGGATTATACCTACTGATAAATTAGAAGCTATGACGACATTATCTGGCTTTTGTGGTTAAAATGGAGGAGTGAAAATAAGAGAAAATAAAAATAAACCTACATTCACCTGACGAAGGACATTTTTGATTGACACATAGCCAAATAGAAGAGGAAGCTTGAACAAAAAAAAAAAAAAAAAAAACAAAACGGAAGAAGAAAAATCTTTTTATTCGTCCCTTAATTGATGGCATTATATCCGCACCAACCCCATCCATATAACAGGTAGCTATGAAAATGAAAACAAAACAAAAAAATACATTGATACTCCCACCAGTTTGGGTAAACGTTTTTACAACGATGACGTCCTTGTTCCATCCATGATGTGGGTACAACTAAAATTTCCTTTATAATCCTCCATTGCCTGCCCGCCTGCCACACACCACACCATAGCAATATTTCTTGATATTCCTTTATTCTGGTTTTACGTGTGTAATGGTTGTTGGAGTTTTTTTTTTTTTTTTTTGTATATTCATTCCTGGCGATCGATAACCTTCTCACACAACTTATGATATGAATGACGTCAAGGACTACCAATCAATAAAACCAACAGATATGTGTTTAGTTAGGATGCGTGTGACTGGTGCGTGTCCCTATATTCCAAACATATTATGTGAAGTAAATTTATAAAACATTGTAGGTACCTACATTATTATTATCATCATCCGTGACAGTTAACGCACGTAGAAGGATGGGTCCTTAGCTGCCTTTTTTTGGCATTTCTTCCTTGTTGGGGGCGGAAGCACTTATGAAAGAATTGGAGGCACGACGAGTATGGGAATATTTGTTGGCATTTTATATCAATTACGAAATATTTTGTCGGTAAGTTAATTATTATATATTTTCTGACGTAAAACAAGAGTTGCCAGAATTTAAAAGATATAGGTAGCATAAATTAATAGTGATAATGCCTCCTATTAGGTAGCAGAATTCATTATGACCAACTCTTTGAACTTACACATACGCGCTATCTTATCGATTTCTAAAGGGGCAAGCGGTGAGAAAAAAAAAAACATTTAGAGTTTTTTTTTTTATTTATTCGCAGAAAATTTCCTGATAAACCAAGACTTTTGTTTCTTATTAATTCTAAAATAATTAGAATACATTCTTTTCATTTCATTTGAAGAGTGAAATACGTAAAATACTGGGCTCGTTCAGTGCAACTCACAGTAGGTACACATAATAAAAAGGTAATATCATTTTTGTTCAGTTCAGCGCATCTGTCAAAATCGAGGAAAATGGCGGATCCAGTGCCCCTTTTCTTGTCTAATTTCAATATTTTGCCTTTTTTTGGCATTTCTTCCTTGTTGGGGGCGAAAGCTTGTGAGCACTCGGGCAGCCATTTTTAATTTCTGACACTTCCAACTTTGACAACCTGCGCAATATATTACCTTAGATTTGTGTACTTTGGATGTACGTATTGTCTTTTAAGGCAGATTTACATTGGTGATAATGCTTTTAAAAGCAGGAAAACAACGCGAATTAAGGTTCCACGCAATAAGTTTTGTTCTAATTTTGTTTCTTTAGTCATTTCATTCTGTAGTGGAGTAATATAATGGTGAGTGCTTAGGACTGTTACGGCGCCACACCCTATGTCACCTAAAAACAGAAATGTTTATCACGGGTTACTCTATCTGTTGCGAGGAATTGACAAATTCTCCAAGAGTATCTCTTGTCATGAAAAAGTGCTCTTAACCTTAGCCGTTCTGATTTGAAAATTGAAGGTCACCTCCATTCCAGCTAATATCACGCAGACAAAAATGATTCAGAGATGTAAGTCAGTAGGCTCTGGTTCTACAGGTGGCGCTCACAACCCGTTTTTGCATTTCTCATTCATAAAGGTCAAAATGCATCGAAACTTGCGAACGTGTCAAAAAAAAAAAATCTGACAGGTTTGCAATTTTTGAAAACAATGTCAAATTCATATGAAACAAAATTAGTTTTTCGAATGAATATATGATCTGAAAAAAAAAATTGATTTTTTTTAACGTACTCCTACTCGACGTACGAACACTTTTAGTCATTTAATTTCTTATTAAAATTTTAATAATATATTACCAACTTTTAACTTTTAAGTAATAGTTTCTGTCTTATATTATTTTAAATGAAAAACATATATACGCTTATATTCTCTTTCCACCGCAGCTTAATCTTAGTTTTATGAGAAAAAGATCAAATAATTCTGTGCTTTAATCGGATGATTTAGAAATTAACTTATTTTTACAGCACGTTTCTGAATAAAAATGAAAATGACTGCGTTTCAATTCTTGAATGAACGCGTTCAGTACGATATGGGTATAAAGTTGTTCGATTTCCTCACCTTTTCTCAAAATTTATTGTTTCTTAAAAAAAAATTCTTTCAATCTTCTTTAAATCTAAAGATGAACTTTCTGCACGCATGCTTCTTTTTAAGAATCGCATCTAAACTACACAACGAAAAAAATATCTCTGACATTTTTAACTTTTTTGAGTTTTAAATCTTCTAACAATGTTTTCCAGCCAAAAATAAATTCACATTTTGAACCGTGAATACTTGCATACTTTCATTTAAAAATGCATGTAAAGTTTACCATCAATTATCAGTTTGGCTTCAATGCATAAACATCCACATAATCCCACCACATTTAATACAAATAGTGGGAAACAAAAAATAAAAAAACAAGACACGCAAAGTCGTTGATGGCACCAGCTCAAAGCTCACTTAATCCTGTCTACTTCATTCATTTAAAAGCACAGCTGATTTCATTATATTAGTCGTGTTTTTTTGGAAAAGCTATTCACAGTACAGTAGGATTTTACACGAGTTACAAATACAACATCCACAGTAGAATTACTGCCAATAAAAGCAGAAGTAGAATCCTACTGCGGATAGGTTTGTGACGTTTATTCGAGTATCGAATGGATTTTTGGTGGTTTTGTTTTCAGATGTTGGTGCGATTGATTATCATTTGCATCTCGATGGCTGTGTTTATAAAGTAGTTGTGTGTTTTTCATGGCTGTTTTTCCATTGACCAAAAAAATCAATCCATCATTTTCGATTCAACCAAAAAAATCAATTGATTTTATTCGTTATCGGTTTTTTTAAAACTTGTTTAAAGAAAAATGCATTTAAATGAACTTCTGATTGAAGAACTACATAGAATTCAGTTAAAAAATCATTATATGATCTAACAAAAATGATTTCCGATGACGTCATCTACTACATGATACATAAACGACAACTTACTT
This sequence comes from Epistrophe eligans, assembly GCA_951394125.1. NCBI lineage: Eukaryota > Metazoa > Arthropoda > Insecta > Diptera > Syrphidae > Epistrophe > Epistrophe eligans. The sequence continues at coordinate 29,337,288 of OX596030.1, forward strand.
CGACCATAATCTACGAACAAACCCCTTTCCGGAAACATATGTTTATCGCTGCCTTTTCCTGAAGAATTTATTTTTATTTCTGAAACCGAAATGTCTTACAAAGGAAAAAGGTAAAAAGAAAATTAATATAAATTATATGATTAAACAATTCTTATCAGTATGTAGTAAGGTTAGAACCTAGAACGAACTGGACAAAAGAAAGAACTGAAGCGTTATTGGATTTTTATGCGGCGAGGGCCGAAGAGTTTCAGCTTCGTTTCCACTTTCACAGTTCACGCAAAATCTACAATTATTTCATGAAATATTTAAGAAAGAATATCTTTTTCTATGTTTTCTTACCATATCTTTTGAAAAATTGTCCATTTTATGTAACTATAATTAATTTTTGGCTCAAGTTATTTTTTGTTTTCCTTTTCATTTGTAGCAAACTTTCTTTTATTTGTATTTTTTTTAATTATTCTGACAGCTGTTATTCGGTAGTGCCAAACGTGAAATATAAAAATCAGGCTACTGCCGATGCGTTTTTTTGGGAATTTCTTACTGTACTATGTATAGATTCCCAAAAAAACACGGCTATTATGTCCCTTTAAAAATTTCTACCCACATACATATTTATCACACAATAAATTAAAACTTAAAAAAGTTATAAAAAAAAAAAAAAATAGAAAAACGCATGGCAATGCCTATACAAATTTCCAACATAACCTACCACACACAGCTATGACTATAATCTACTATACCTACTTCCTATATAACGGAATGTGTATACCTACTTATATAAATAAATCAATTCAACTACCCCAAACAATCCGAAGCCGAAAGCAGAGATATTTTCGGAGGCAGTATAGAATAGAATTTGCCCCAAGTTCAAAAAGAAAAAAAAAAAACTTCATAATTCATATAGTAAACGTGGGTTAGGAGGGTGGTGAATTGATGATGATGGTGAATGATGTTGACTATGCATGTGTGTGCATCCAGCACTCTCTCTTTTTTTCTCTATCTCTGTCTCTTTGCATGATGTATAGTATAAACGTCAAAACGACCTTGGACAGCTCTGTGCTGGTATGGAAGAGGAAGTATAACAAAATCGAAGGAGAAAAGCTAAGTGTGTCTGTGATGATGTGAAAAAGAGGAGAGAAAGGCCATATAGAAGAGAAAATCAAGAACAAAAGAAATTGCCGTATAAAAAAGGCAAACCTACAATTTTGCCCATGACGTCATTTGGAAAAGCAAAAAAAAAAAAATATACTATTGATTGCCTCATCATACGTTCATAATTTATAAGAGAACTTTTGGGTATGTGGTGGTAAATTGGTAAAGTTGATGCATATACCCACCCGTTTTTATCGCCGCCCTTGTATAGCTAGCTAGCTAACTAACTGGATGAGTTTTTAAAAAGTTGTAGGTGTATTCATATACAAATACCTACATATATAGATATACCGTGTGCAATATTAATATTTTAAGGCAATTAAAGTGAATCAGTGACGATATCAGACACACAGGGTCTGAAAGAATCCAATTGAAAGGCAATATTGATTTACTCAATTATTGACAGTTTGATGAGCGAATGGGCTGGGGTGTTGGTAGTTTTGGTTTTGGTGTTGAGTGAGCATTGAACAGAACACATCATCCCTTGAACACGCGAATATGGATTATTAAAGTGAAATTAGTTTCATATTTTCCACCGCACCCCCCATTTACCTATCTAACATAGTTATGTATGATGGGGTTGCAACTTCATTCAACGCACAAAGTACCTATAACTTATAATCATCATCGTAGTTTGGAGCGGAATTAAAATTATTTGTGGGTGGCCAAATGTGTGATGGAGGGTGTGAGAAGAAAATATACATATATATAAGTGACGACAACGGCATTATGCCATTAAATTAATTTATTTTGTTTGGTGGATAATTAAAAATTGATTTATTTAATTATTTTTCGTGATGATGTAGGTTTTATGTGAGTTGAGTGCTAAGTGAGAACGTCATTATTAATTTCAAAATAAAAAGAGGGGATGGGGGTGAGGCAATGATGAGAAACTATTTCAGACATCCTTAATAAACTACATACATATGTACATATAGAGTCTGGGAAAATACTGAATGACCTTCTATTCTTGAATTTCTATTGAAATGAACGTTTCTGTCGGGAGTGGTGCACGAGTTCAAGCTGAGCTAAATGGTAGATATACAAACTGAAGTAAGTTCTCATTGTTTGTAATTTCGATATAAGCAAATATTATTATAAGTAGTATACCTACTATTTGCGTGTTTGTTTGATGAACAAATGGCCGGGCATTTTTTAATTTTTGGTACCTATGTAATTTAGTAGTAGTGATAAAAAACTAAAGTTATAAGATATCGTCGTTCCAAACTCTTAGTTTTTACACGAGCTGTCATGTGTTATGCCACCAATTTAAAAAAAAGTAGGTATATAACTTTAGCCATTTTTTTTTTAATCTGCAAAGGCTATTTTGTCTATGCGATAAGAAGAGTAAATTTCATATATTCCATTGTCAAAGATAAAACAAAGCAATATTTCTAGCAGCACAAGAAATAAAGCCCATGGGTCTTATTTCCAAAATAAAAGGAAATTACACCTGCGGGCTTTGTTTCCTTTTTGAAGTGGCAATAAGATCAACCATAAAAAAGCATTAAGACCCGCGGGTGTTATTACCTTTCCAAATTGGCTTTAAGACCCAGACTTAATGTGGGATTCAATAACTCTTTAACTTTATACTGTTGTAAAAGAAAACTGTTGACAGTGAAGCCTACCTAACTAAGGGGATCAACGGAGTTGCGTGAGCAGGACAGATAACACAAAAAGGGAATTAAAATATTTGGAACCCGCGAAGCGGGCCACCCAAGGTACTATACTAAACTGTTGACAAAGTTCAAAATCGCTTTTTGTTCTTTACTGATACTGAATGAGTTCTTTTCTCCCTATATTCTTCGAATTGAAACTTTCAAGAAAAAGGAATTAAAACTCACAGCTTTTGTTTCCATTCCAGAAAAAAAAAACAAGGGTGTTATTTCCTTTTATTTTGGGATATAAATTCCGAGGGATTTATTTCCGCGGGGGTTTTTGCACTGCCTTGAGGGTGACCCTATAGAAATCGACCATTCTGAGTTAACTAGAGTTCAATTTGTTTGCAGAATTAACAAACTATGGTTTAACTCTGAGTTAACATAGGTTTAACTATGGTTTACCTGGCCCTTAGCAAGGTTTTAAAAATAACCATTACTTACTAGCCTAACCGTGCGAGAATTCTCGGAATACATAAAATAGAAAGACGCTGTTTTAGCCTCGGTTACGCTTTAAATAACTGTTTGGGCCGTGATTTACGGCCGATTTACTTTTTTATATCGAAGAAATAATTTGTGTATGTACTAACCGGGTTTTTTTTCAGTTAGATACTTTAATCGGTTGCATATTATTTTATTTAAAGCCTCTTAGCTCTGGTGAGGGAAAACATTAATAATAATGATCCGGCTTGAAGGACCAAAATGTACAAATGAATTGAACACGCTGAGTAGTTGTAAATTATTAGTTTTTATTTTCACTTAGCATAACTATTAATACAAAATTCTTATCTTATTCTAAATATATATATACATCGAGAACGGTACAGATGAGTAAATCTAAACCGTCATAAAAAGATAAAGTAACACAAAAAATGCAACTGATAGATAACACACTTTAAATTTTAGGTATTCATCCCTAATCCCTAATAAATGTAAGGAGATTATGCTCATGAAGCAGAGTGTCAATGTCTTATCTCTTGTTGCAATTTTGTGTTTTATCATAAATTCAAACCGGCAGATAAGAAAACATTTACTATGTTTAAATAATATATTTGAACAGACGCATACATTATTCTAAAATGAACGGACCCAATAAATTGAATTGACCTAATGTCACATGCCAAATTTGGAAAGTAGAAGTGTTAATTTTAGAGTTCATTTAAAAAAAAAATATTATCTAATAAAAAAATGCAGTTTTTGAATAAATCATTAACATTTTTTTAAATAAAATTATAATAAATCAAATAAGCGGATAACTCCGCTTCGTTTGATACCTCATTTGTCAAAATCGGTGTAGTATGAGAGCCGGAAAAGAGTTCCAGACTCTAGAAATAATAGGTATGTTTCTTTACTGTTAAGAAAAGCTTTTTGATGCTGTTGTTGTAATTTTTTACCAGAAATTAAAAGCAAGGAAATGCATTTGGGATATTTCTGATTTGTTTCTGGGTAAACGTCACATTTGACAACAGAAATTATCAGTAGTTTGACAAGCAAGAAAATGTAGTAGGCAAAATGTTCGGGTAGATTCTTGCTAGAGGGGAATGAAATAAATTTAAAAAAGTCAAAAGCTCTGCCATTTTCGTGGCAGAAAAAAGTAAAGGAACACATTTTGGGTAGATTTGGTGGGATATCACGGAATTCCGCTGGTGAGATTAAGAAACAGACCTAATTTTGATAATTTTCATTCAAAAATTCTTTTCAACTTTTATTATTTGGCTGACGTTTTAACTAATTTTTCTTCTTTCATTTCAACATTTACATAATGAAAGTTAATGAATTTGATGATAAAAATATACTCATTTACGGTAATCTTTAACCTCTAAACATCTACAAAACGGCACTAGATTCACTTGTTGTATACGAAATCAATATTCAAGTTCTTGCAAAATGCAACAATTTATGTCGAAGAGTTTCGTAAAATCAACTTCTTTGCTCATCAATTAAACATTATAAAAAAAAAAAAATAAACATACATAGGACCACAATTTCCTATCAACTATCTAAGATTATTATATATGTACAAACAAAATGTATGTATAGAAAAATAAAAAAACCGACACAAAAATGTCTTCTCGAACAGAAACATAGCTGCATCATCATTAAAAGCAACACAGTCTTCACTTAATATATAAAATAAAAATCAAGTAATTTACCGTAACTAGTTGAAGGATGTGTATGTATAATATATTTGCATATGCGAGCTCCTCTTTAACAGTTGCATATTACATAGTACATACTTAGGTATAAGATTGAATAAATTGCGTCAGTGAATGTTGCAGATGATGAGATATATGTTCCCCCTTTTAAGTTGATTTACCTGTTAACGAGCAACATTTTGCGTGTCACGTTAAATAAAAATAAAAATATAAACTTATAAATATTTTATCCCTCGTGTGTGTACTGCAATAAATTTGTAATAAGAAAAAAAAAATAATAGTTCTTATTCCCCCAAGGACGCGGCTTCAAATAAATTACACACTCATATCTAATTCAATATCAATATAAATAGAAACTTCGAATTTCTACAAAAAAAAAAAAAACAAGAAAACATCACCTATTAGGTATTGTATTGTTTTTACTTGTTTTTTTATTTATTTAATTAAATTTATTTTAAGAAACATGTTGCTAAATAAAGGCATATTAAACTAAACAAAATATAGTTGAGCTATTGAATCGATTCGCTAAAACTATTTCAATTCATTTCCTACAACAATAACTCTTTCGTTCAAGGTTGGTCGAGTTTTAAACGACAAAATGTGCGCGTGAAAACATCGATGTGATGTAGGTATATATGCATTCGCATTTTATGGATTAAAGATCTTGCACTAAAACAAAGTATTTATATGCTACTTAATTCTTGATTCAGGTTTATTTTATATTTATATTTGTTTTTTTGTTGCTACTTAAATTGCATCCCATTGAGCCGGGGCTATTGACAACCTAATGAATTAGCGAAACAAAAAAAAAAAAAAAAACATCTACATAATGTATATAGTGAGGAAGAGAAACAAGGTGAATTAGAAGCTGCATTTATGTGATTTTGTTATAATAGGCGACTTTATATCAAGAAATATATAAAAAAAAAGAAACGATGAGCTGAGATAAGCTGATGAGATTCAGAGATGAACCACGCATCATGATCACGCCGCCGCCGCCGCTTTTGCTGCTCTGGGTGATTTCGAAACATTATTTAATGGGATTTTGAATTTGAATTAATTTGGGAAGCATTTGGCAAAGTAATAATCAAGTAATTAAAAAAATGATAAACAAACAGGTTTCGTTTAATTAAAACGTTTCGTTTAATTTTTGTCTGTGGTTATTTCTTTTTTGTGTTTTTTTTTTTTTGCAACATCGATAGTCATTGCTTTTTGAATATTTAGTGAAGTTATAGTCAGTTTTTATTTTAACTAACATTGAAAAAAATCATAAAATAAGATTTTAACTCTTAGGGACAGATTTTTTTAGTGCCTGAGTTTAATCTAAATTAAACCAGACTTAGTGAATTCAGCAAATAAATTGAACCCAAGTTAACTAAAGGCATTTTCCTTCTATAGTTCAGAGCACTGAGCAGATTCTGAGCGAACAGAGTAAAGTTCTGAGCAGAATATCTACAAAGCTCTCTGATTTAATTATGAAACAATTTGGGCATTGAACTGTCATGATTAGAAATGCCATATGTTAAGAATTTTAATATTAGTTTTTTCCTAAATTATTTTACCTTCTTCACTAGAGCAACCAGCCTCTTCCGCCATTTTTATTGTTTTGACGATGATTTTTTTTTTTTTGATTTCCCGCCCTTGAAATGTCAACACAACCGAGCTCAGCATTTTACTCCGTTTACTTTGCCATTTAATTCTGATCTCACAAAGCACGCTCTGCACAGAACTTAAAAAATATTGAAGCTCTGAACGATCAGAGCTAAAAAAGAAACACAATTATTTTTTTGACAGTTGAACCTAAACTGCTCTGAACTTACATAAAAAAAACGTCTTATGAGAAGCAGTCCAAGAGTATCTCTTGTCATGAAAAAGTGCTTCTCACCCTAGCCGTTCGGATTCGGCAGAAAATTGTAGGGCCCCTCTATTCCTACCAATAACACGCACACTGGAGTGGTTGAGAGTTTTTATTCACTAGGCCCTGATTCTACACGAGCTGTCAAGACGACCAATTTTTTTTTTTTTTTGATTATTGGTAGAAAGCCTATAATGGCTTAGTGACTTAGCGACTTTCAATCATTCTGGTGCGTGTATATTGTTAATCTGCAGGAATAGAAGGGACCTACAATTTTCTGCAGAATCTAAACGATTACGATGTGAGGTACTTTTTGATGACAAGAAATACTCTTGAAAAATTTTAAATTTTTCCTCACCGGAATTTGATCCCGATGACTCTGGCGTATCTATTCCACGCAATAACTATTACGCAAAGGGGTACAACAGCAGAAAGACAATAATTATATATCAATCCATGAGAAGAATATTCAATAAAATAAAAAAATAAATACTTAGACCCTGTTAAGATGAGAGAGCTCCTCATCGATCTCACCTATACAAAATCATCTTCATGGCGTAGTGAAAAGACCCATCTAAACAGGGTCTTAGATCTTTGTTTACCACGTAATGCGCGCGATTACAAATTCAAAATGTTAAAAATAAATATTTTCGATGCTTTATATATATTCTACAATCAGGTTCAAGAAATAAATTAAACAAAAAAAGAAAAAGTTTGATAAGTCATAAAGTTATTTATAGCCTTCGATCTATGGAGACTGTGGGTTGTTGATTGAAAGATACATATTTGTATTTTGAAACAATTTAAACTGGTATTTTAAATATCTACTCGTGTCTGCGGCTCTGCTAAATTATGATTCGCAAGTCTATCTTAAGGTTCTAAGAAAAGCATATTCACAATTCCCCCCTCCTCTCTCATAAAATTACAAAGTTATTTTTCCATTTTAAACTGTACTTAAACATGGATTATTTCTCTGAGTCGTTACAGTGTTGTTGTTTTTATTATAAAACACAAAAAAAACTATTGCTATTTTGAATAAAAATGAAAATAAAGATAAGAGAATACTCCTTATATCAATAAAGATATTCATACCATATTTAACAAAATCTAGAACGCACATAAAACCTCCTGTCAATAGAAGCGCATTATACCTACCTATAAAAACAAAATAAAATAAAGATCAATCCGGATGTACATTTAAATGCATATGTACGGCATCAAGTCGAGACAAAGCAAACCACACAAAAAATCAAATACCAGTCTTAATAAATACAACAAAAAAATGGTAATTCCATAATGTGTTCGATCATAAAAATAAATCAATTGATCTCTTAATGCCCCCTCCTGATATGACCCATCATAACATCGCACTTAACCAATATTCCTCGATAACCTTGCAGGTGAAAAGAAAATAATGCCGCCACCACCATCAAACACCGCCATCACCGCCGCCGCCCGCCGACATCGACGACGACAACGCTGCTATAGCGCTGATGTGCTGTGATGAGCACACACCAAAGACTCGCGTTACCGGCATAGCTGACCGAGTGGTCATTTTCGCGCCAGATAGCCAAAGCATTCAGGTCCATAGCGCGCATATAAACCACTTACACCATATTCGCAATAAAAACGAGAGAACAAAAAACAAACAAAAAAATCAAAACAACATTCAAGTCCGCACAAGCTCAAACCAAAAAAAAGAATAATCAATAAAAAAAAAAAAAAAAAAAAACTAAAGCTGCTCCTGCTGCTGAGCTAAGATGAGATGAGATTTGATGAGATGAGCTAAGCTGGTGTAGTTACCCGGACTACACTTGTTACAATCTGTAGATAGTAAAAGTGAAATAACCGGTCCACGCTTTATGCCGAGAAGATTGAGAATCTTCGTATCTAGAATCCTCATCAGAACTTGTGAACACATACTCTATACTGATGCTACAACCCCCCCCCCCCCCCACATGAACATCTCCCTATATGATGACCATCACCATACCTGGGCCGCGGAAAGTATTTGATTAGCTAATCACGATTTAACTCTCACTCTTCAAGAATACGGTCTACTGAAATATTGAAGATGAATCTTAAACGGTATGAGAATGTTTTCTGATTTTAAAAGCAAATCTGCAAAAGGAAAGATGAAGACAACAAAAAAAAATAACACATTTAGATACAAAATAACAATTTAAGAAAAAAAAAAATTCATAAAACCCGATAATTTATACATAAATTTGCATTTATGTCCGCTTGACATAATTATACACACATACATTTATGAACATATTAACACACACACATACGAACACGTCCAACGACGTGTGCGAATCAGAGTTGCTCAAGGTCACAGCAGCAACGGTGCTTTAATTTCACGCTTACAAGATGTTTCACGACAACGACGATGACACCGCCACCGCTTCTCTCCTTAATAATTTTTTTTTTTGCAAACTACACAGTGACCGACAGACCCATCTAGTGGACGACTACGACGTGCGGTGTCAGTTTTTTTTTTCATCACACCAAACAACCGACAACGGTATGCTGCATCAGTATAAAGTTGTTGACCACACACTCTCATTTCTGATGCTGATTGCAATCGAAACGCCATCTTCAGTTTGTTAGTTAGTTTTGTCTTCTTTTTTTTTCTCTTTTCTTTTAAATTTGGCAAGTGCGCACCAAAGAGGGGGGATGTAGGAATGTAAATCTTTAATTAAGTAATTTTTAATAAATAAATATAACTTTGGTTATGGTCACGTCAGGGAGTTTGACATTTTTATAATCTAGTGCAGAATTTTCGCCAATTCTGACAGATGGGGAGCATGTAAATGTCAAAACCCGCCTTTTTTAAAACTTCAATATACTATATATCGAGAAAGTGGTGAACACCAAAGTTGCTTGCAATAAAATAATCTGTTATCTTAACTCAAATTAAAGGGCCCGGCCCATAGAATCTGTTGCGTCCGTCGTAGTGGCGCATTCAACTGACAGCTTGATTAAATACATTATTTCTTATAGGAACCGGCCCATAAGTTACTCATGCGTCCGCTGTAACGGAAAAAGTACCCGAACTTTTAACTTTTCCCCTCCGGTAGATCCGTCGCCGTAACGGACGCAACGAATTCTATGGGTCGCGCCCTTAATTTATGCGCCTTTTGGCCCAACTTTGGTCAACATAAAATGATTTTTTTTTATTTCAATGATTGAACTACCTTACCATTGATCATTGAAATCTTGGGTCAAAATGAAATTTGTCTTTGGCAAGAAATAATAATGAAGTCATCTACTTCACATTGGCATCAAAATAATTACTAATTTTGCTTTTAAAGTGCCTCAAAATTAACAATTAAAATTTCCAATGATCGTTTTCAATGAAAGCTATAACTGGCACCTTAAGATTTTAAATCACCCCCCTGTATCATTAAATAAAATCCATAATACGCTCCTGTCCATCTCTAGCAACAATGATCGGTTACAGTGATTAACGATGATGATGATGCTGATTTTACTACTACCTTATACTTGACTTGCTACTGCTACAACCATATCATCAAACGCCAGAGAACTGAGGTAAATTAATTTCATGCGAATTAATTATATTGACGGCGAACTAATTAGCACATCGTCGTGATGCTCTTATAGTTGAAAATGAAAAAAAAACATATAATGTATAATAATACTGGATTTCGTGTTCTGCAAAAAAAAAAAAAAAAAAAAAAAAACAACTTCAAATGGGAGAGAACTGGATTTAAAAATATTTTTTGTTTATTTCATTTTGATAATAATATGTAAGTTGTATATTTAAATTTAAAAATCTCTGTCTTACTAAAAATTCATTCGCAAAATTGTTTATTTGTTTATTTTTTTTAATGGTAAATTCAGTTCTTATAATGTGCACAAATTTTTTTAAAATTCATATTTATATACATATTAAAAAACTATTTGTTAAAAATTTCGGGAAATTTGGTATTTTAAGCTTTTGAGCTAGGTAAGTTACAAATCTTATGGAGGTTAATACAATAAGATAAAGTTATTATTAATCAAAATAAAACCACTCAAACAACAGAACAATTTTATTTAACAAAAAAAAAAAAAAAACAACACACGATTAATTAATTTTAAGCGCTCAAAATAAATTATTAAAAGTTCTCGAACTAACATTAAGGATATTTCGTGCATTAAATTTGTATTAAATACTTTCTCATAAATGAATCAACGGATTTAAGTAAAATCTTTTACTCAAAAAATTGAAGGATTTTCAGAACAAATTAAGATTCAAAATAAGCTCTTATAATATGCACTCAAAAGATTTTAACAAGGTGCTCATGTTCTTTTTAAAATAATGAACACAGAGCAATTGTTAAAATAAATAAAATAAAAATTAAGTGGATTTCTAAACTCTACACATTCGTTAAGTGCGGTTTAAGAAATAATCGTATCAGTATAAATAATGTTGAGCTCAAAGTTAAACTGATTTATCATTCTGAGAAAAGCTTGTTTTATAGAGCCGAACTGTTTTAGAGGAGGAATGTAAACTTCGCTAGAGCCATACTTTTTAGAAATAGCATATAAAATAATGAGAGACATGACACATTTTGTGATTGATTCACAATATTCAGATAGAAATGTTTTGGGTTATTTTTATTTCACAAAATTCATTTGGCATGTCTATGTTTCATTTTAGTTGTTAATAAATTATTTCATTTATTTCGCAAGCTAGTTTTAGTTTTTTGTTTATTTATTATCAGTCGTATTTATTAGATTTGTGTAAACTTAGACACTTTCTGTTTTGAAATTGGTGGAAATATGCTTTATTTAATAAAAATAAATATCACATTATTCAAGGTTAAGATAATCTACTTTTGTATCTAAGTTAGGCAGATATAAGACAACAATAAACAAGGTTTTTGACCACATCTTCCAAAGTTGGACAGTTGTCTAAAGTTAGAAAACGTTTAAGAGACTTTATAAGAAAAATAAGACTATATTAGTCGTATTTATTAGATTTCTTTAGAACACTCTTGGACAGTTGTCCAGCTAGCTATTGTCTATAAATAGTTGGACATCTCCTTATTTATAAACGCATTCCAACAGTGGCCTGCAAATGTTCTCATACACTCAATCACATCCCTGTAATCTGTCAATTTCGTGAGCATTTGGATAGGTTCAATGAACATTTCGTTCATTTGAAGATTATGTTTCAATTTTTTGTTCATTGAACGTACCCACTTTAGAATAGGTTTGGACAACCAATTTTAGTGTCTAAGACGCTGATTACACGAGTCTTTTTTTCGTTCGTTTCGTCTTTCGTGCTTTTGACAGCTTGGGTGAGGGGTGTAGAAATGTAGGGGGAATGAAGTAACGAAAGCAGGAATGAAAATTTGAAGATTTTTTCTGGTTGAACATTGACGTTTATGGTTTGACAACAGGGTAGAGATGAGCGATAGACAGTTGTCAGCAAAAATCGTAGTTGAGAGAAAAATCATCGATTTCAGATATCGATTTTAAGATTAAATACATCGACTACAGAAAATTACAAAAATGCAAATAAAATGGTATATGTAACTAAAATTCAAAGAAAGCAACTTCAAATATGTGTGCTTTCTAAAAAAAAACATCATTCTTATAAATATTAAATGTGAAAGTACATTTTTTTTGCGCTTTTTCGCTGGAAGGATTTTGGAAATCGATTATTTCATGGGAAAGAACATGAATACTTTTCATACTACATGGGGTTTTCGGGGTCTCAGTAAAGGGAGTGGGTAATAACTAATTACAAATAAAGTATTCCAAATCATTGCCTACGTTCTGTAACTTTCGCATTGATAAAATTGGTCGAGAAACGTTGAAAAGTGGAACAAAACTCATACGATTTGTTTCAATTTTCATAGTTTCTCGACTGATTTTATCGATGTGAGTTACAGAACGTAGGCGCAGATCATTTTAATGGAATTTCTTAGAGGAGAAAATCGATTAAATGAATCCTTAATCTGAAATTTTAATCATCAGAACCAGAGTCGGAACCTTTATTACAGATTAAACCTACTATGAACCAACGGCCCTAAATCAAAAACACGTTTTGATGTAAATTTACATATTATAACGTATTTGGCTATCAAAATAGAAAAAAAAGAAATACATCGATTTTGAAAAACATCGATGTTTCAGGTTCGATAAATTTTCCCACTGATTTTAAAATCGAAAAATTTAATCGCCCATCCCTCAAATCAGAGCATTGTGCGAAGAACTTGTAAACTTTTGATTTCGAGCTGTAAAACAATTTTTCACACTTAAAAAAGCTGTAGATATGAATAAGAAGTGATTAAAAAACATTTTTAATTATTACTTCTGTTTATTTTCCAATAAATCCACCGCAAAGTTTCTGAACGTCAAAATAACGAAAGAGTCTTCACGTATGTAAAAAAGAATCATGTAATCACGAGGATACGTGCCTGTCAAAAAAACGAAAGACGAAACGAACGAAAAAACGAATCGTGTAATCAGCGTCTAAGTTAGACACTCGATGAAACATGATTATAAATAAGGTTTTGGACTTGGATAGCTGTCCAAAGTTAGACATAGTTTGGAATGGATTTATAAATACGACTGTATGTGTTTAAACATTTCACAATTAACATTCCATATTTTTATATCTTCGTCTTTTGTTTAAAGTTACTGATCGGTACACCAATTGCTACCAATTCATAGAGTTTTTTCGTCTATTGGAGAGACCTTTGATTCTGAGCGACGACGACGTGACGTTCGAAGAAGTTATCGACGATTTGAATCCTTAAATATTACCCTAGTCCCTATCCGCTTTGTTACCAACAGCTTCGAATTTCGTATATATGTAAATATTAATATTTTTCTAAAGATATTAAAAAAAAAATACTTTTCGTCAACGACTTTTCAAACAGTTTGGGAATAATAGTCAGTCAAGTTAGACCATCTAACTTGACTGACTGGTATACCCCCTTTTGAACTAAAAACAAAAAAGTAGAAATTAGATATATCTTTTTCGATTAAAGCCTATTTGTTTAGTGTGAGATTAAAAGTTATCCCTAGTTAACTCATCAAATTTTAATTTTTCTTTTATTTTCAATCCTTCCAATAATTTCTTTTCTGTTTAAGAAACCGTTATTTATCTGTTAGTTTTCTATTTGAGTTGTGACGTGACCGAACCAACCAAAGCACAAAAGAAACACTATTTTTGAAACCAGATCACCCTATTGCAATTAACATACACATTTCAATTAAACTATAGGTACACACGATATTGTTCCCAACAAAAGTGGACTTTGCCTGCTTCATATCCGGCTCGAAGGATCAAAATATCGGAATTGACTATAAAGCGTAACCAGGGCTTCAATAATTAGGTAGTTTAAAATACGAATATTCAAATATTGGGACAGTTCGAATGGATTTGAAAGAGAAAGATAAGTAAGGATTTGGAAGAGAAAGATAATTAATTTCAAATTCAGTGGACAATGTTCAGAAAAATTCCGACAAACCTTATAATTTCAGTGCAGGGCATTATTTTCATGTTTGGAGCTCTTCCTTCAAAATCTTCTAATTTTTGTTCCTTGATAATTCTCAGTGTCAGTTTTTTTCGAAAAGTATGAAGTTGAAAAATGTTGCTTATGCTTAATTTTGAGAAAAACTTTCGTAAATATAAAAATACTAGTGCGAGAATTCTTGCAGTCACATAAAATCAAAAGACGAACAAATTATTTTAAAATAAAAAAACCTAATAAATTGAGTACCCACCTAATGTCACATGCCAAAATATTACCAATTAGAAATTGGAAGTGTTCATTTTTGAGTTCATTTTTATTGAAATAATATTTAATAAACAAATGCAGTTTTTGAATTAATTATTAAAATTTTTAAAATAAAATTATGATTTGTCAAATCAGCAGGTAATTCCGCTGACATCTCATTTGTCAAAATCGATGTAGTACGAGATTCGCAAAAGGGATCCAGACTCTATAGAAATAATATATATGTATGTTTATTTTTATCACTGTCGCTGGGGTAGAAGATGCTGGGCGAATTTGTTTTTTTTTTTGGTTTTCACAGAAGACCTCATCACAAATAAAACAAAATTTAGTTACTCTAACTCCTTCTTTGGATGTAACTCCGGTAAAATTAGAATTTCACTTCGAACAAATTTCGTCAAAGCTTAATAATTGGGAATTTTTTTATTTCAAGACAACTAATTCTTTATATAAAATTATTTTTGTCTTTAAAATTATTACTCACTTAAATTTGCAATAAACTAAGTATTTCTATAATTAAACTTTTGTGTGTATATATAAATTTATTACTTACAAACAATTAAGCAATATTTTTAGCCATATCCACCTTCCAATTAATGCCCAATTTTTTAACTCAAATAATTTTAATTATTAATATTTTTCACTTCTAAAGATTTTCAGCTTAAAAAAAATAAAATAAAATAAAATAACGTGGGTGATGAGGAAACCACTCATGCACCTACCATAAACTTAGCAGCAGTCAGTCGTTTGTATATCCACTCACAGACATTATATTAGTCAGCCATCTAGTCAGCCAGCCTCATGTTGCATTATTAACTTTCCCCGCGTACTTCCACCACCTCCACCGCCACCGCCACCCCACCTGACCACTCTCATGCTTCAGCACGCTAAATTTATTTTTGCTTTATAAAAAAAAAATATATATATAAATTGTGCAACAAAAATTTGTCTGCTGAAATGTGTTGGTTTTACCCTCCCATTTGTTGTTATTTACTTATTTTTTTTTTGTTGGCTCTTTTGACAAAGATACAAGATTGTTGATTAACAAAAACTAACAAAAAAAAAATGCTGGTTAGTCCACTGACCAGTGACCAACAGTCTGTATTATTTCCAACATACAAGGTGTTGAGTTAAACATAAATCACTTTTGCAGCATCTTCAAATTCCAAAGCTTAATTGTATTTAAAATGACTTAGTCTCCGTCGTCGTTGTCGTTGTCGTCGTCTTATGTGCATATAATAATATGAACAACATAACAAAAAAAAAATGAAGAAAAATAATAACTATTTCTTTTTTAATGAATTGCATTGCATTCTTATACGATCGCTCCTCAAAATCAAACCCGTACAACAAATCAATTGGCAACATGTATCCATATTTTGATTTGTAACCCATTTGTCTAAGTTGTCCAGGTCCACACACCACAGCACTTGCATCTAAAGAACATCTCCCACCCGGGGGGCGAGTCGTGCTAACAAGTTTTATGGATGTTTAAAGAGGTTTTTTTTTTTATTATCATTATTATTATATATTATTTATTTTTTTTTTTTCATCGTTCACACACATGATGTTAATTTTGTTACTTAAAATTTATCACTCTTTGGGTCAAGTATTGGTTTCGTTTGATAATAATAATTAAAAAAACAAATTTTACGTTTTTTTTATTTTTTATTTATAAATATTTCACCCTACACTATTTATTAAAATTGAACCAACACGTTGACTTTCTGAAGTAACAATGATGTTTATTTATGTCACAAAGTAATCAAATCGGATGATCTTTAACGCAGAAAGCTGTCAACGCAATCATGCTTGGGTTTTTTGATACTCGCGTTGAAACGACTTTTAAGCTCAATGCGTCAGATGACAGACAGTTGAGTTCAGTGCGCTGAATTTGTTCCAACATTGACTTGACTTTGCTGCAATTTCTGTCATGTAACCGTAGTTTCCATTGTCTTTCTTCTTGGTTTATAAAACTACCTTTTTGTTTTTTACAAGCCCAAAGATATTGAACAAGAAAACTGGAGTTTTCATGTACTAATTTCCGTCAGTAAACAGTTTTCCTCTGCGCTCATTTGGTGTTCAACGTAAATGTCAATGCGTTAAACATCAAACGTCAAATTCTGACAATTCTGCATTGACAGCTGCTTTTTCACTAATGTTGATACGAATCTAAGGGCTAACTTGTTGATTTAAATATTCTGCATTAAGGACACATAAAAAAACTGACGCACATTGACTGTATCTTAAGAAGATTGACACAACATATTTTTCTGTCATGTTCAAATTTTCTTCGTTGACATTTATGTTAACCATAAAAATTTCTGATTTCTTAGAAATTTTTTGCTTCACCAACAGCCACAGTACATATATTGAAGGTAATATCATAAGCGTTTTCATATTTGTTCAGTTCTGCTCATCTATCAAAATCAAGGAAAATGGTGGATCCAGTCCCCCTTTTCTTGTCTAATTTTAATATTTTGTTGTTGTTTCCACAGTTCTTGTGGGTTCTCGAACCGCCAATTTTAATTTCTGACACTTCCAACTTTGACAACCTGCGTAATATAATATTACCTATGATTTGTGTGATTTGTGTACTGTGGTAAACAGCATCTTTCAATAAAAATTTGACAGTTTATATTTTGACAGATAGAGAAAGAACCATAATTGAGTATTTTATTTCAAATGTCACTCTAAATGCCTGAAATAGAATTTTTCCACAGTTAATGCATCGACAGACATTTTTTTTATATGGAATTTGACAATTTGTGACTTGACAGATAGTGGATGAACTATATTTTGAAGTTTAAATGAATGTCTCTTTCTGAATGTCACCACAAAGTACTTCCATTGTATTGCCATCTTAGCCATCTGCCAATAGAATTTAACATTTTGTTTCTTGACAGAATTTTGTAAGAATTACTAAGACAAGAGAATTAAAATCAAGCTGTGAACCTGTGACTCACAATTTGTAAAGGCTTTTCTATAACTTATCTCCAAATGCCATAGTCTAGTCATAAAAGCAACCTAAAGCGACCGAATCATGCATTTTATTTTATTTTATAAAATAATTTTAAACAAAATGAAACCGAACTGGTATTATCGTTTGCTCGCCTGGTGACGATGATGATGCGCGTTGTGATGATGAGATGATATTGCTGCGGTATTTGCAACTTCTGCGGCGGGAATTGCTGTTCTGGCCAAAGATGGCCTTCGAAATATAGAGGGAACAAGATTTTACGTTATTTCTTTTGGTGTGGGTAACTTTTTTTTTTGCTAACATGGCAAATTTGTTTTCTTTATTTTCAAAAGATGTAAATATATTTTTTTTAATATTTTTTTAATTCGTATTTGCATTTATTTTGTGCATATCAAATTGTATCTGATGTGATGTTTTGGATGAATTGTAAGCTATATACGTGAGCATAGATTATATATCTGAGTTTAAATGATAAGAGTATCCTCATCACAGTGAAGTATCAATTTTGATTTTATGAATACATTAATCATAAAATTTAATAAAATACAAATTAAAAAAAATAAATTATCAGAAAAATTAATTTTGTATGTTTTATATAAATATATGTATATAACGATTGAGGACATTGGGTGATTTTAATTAGGTATTAAATAAAAATAAAAATATAATGTAACCGCAGATAAAAGTTTAATTTTATCAATGAATAATTATTGAACTATTTCATAAGAAATAAAAGGAAAAATAACAACGTTTTTTTTTGCAAATCAAGGCCACTTATATTTTATTTATTTAATCGATCAAAGTAATCTAATTTCAAATTTTCATTTAATTGAATTTACACTCAAATTAAGGCTGCATTATCAAAATTTTAGCCTTGACATTTTTCAAAAAGAAATTATAGTTTTCAAGAAATTAAAAAAAAAAAACTGATGTACGTCCCTTCTACCCCTTTGTTGTACGAATCTTTAAATCTACAGGTGTTGAGTTGTTATGCCTTGCGATTGCGACCGTTTGCTTTGTTAGTTCAGAAAACATTGTCAAGACTGAATATTTCTAATCGGAGCCTTGTCATCGCCTACCAAATATTCCAAATAGTCCACACATCATTCCAAGATAGTTTTACTCTTAGGGGGCTCGACCGGGATCACAGGTCCTAAAGTATGGCTCCAATCTTCCCGTTTATATTTATGTATTTATCTAATAACGGCGAATATCCGTTTACATCTACTTTTCAATATTGTTTGATCCAGCATAATGAGGCCCTTTAGGTATCGTTCATTCCTAACATTAACAAAAAACTCTTTTTATTCGGCCATTTTATATTTCAATGAACATATCTTAAAAATTTGTTTAAAGTACAACCCACTTTAGACTTAAAATTGATATCAACCTTAATATAAGAGGTTTTTGAAAACGTCAAATCAAAGGGAATTATCGACATGGTCGTTTTCGAAAACATCATCTGCATTAAAAATGTATTTGCAAAATGTTCACGCAAACACATATGAATACATCAAATGCGCTCACAACAAAAATTTAACTTCTGGGCCATAAGACAACGATTATTTGCTGGTCAAATTGACGTTTTCGAAAACCATGCTATTGACTTTGATTTGGCATTTTCGAAAATGGCCATTTTATGATGCAGAAGTTAAAATTGTCAAGTATTTATCTGATTTTTGTGGCAAGCGCATTTGACATCTTTAAAGAAGTCCGCCCGCCATACCGGTTGTGGCGCAGATGAAGTTGTCGAAATCGTTCATAAAAATTGATTCACATAAAATTAAAAAAAAAAAAAAATATACACATAAAAACTTTATATTTTTGCAAAATATTGTATTTCGTTTTTAATTTTTAATATAATTGGTGTTTTTTTTAATTAGCAACGCTGTTTTATTTGACAGCCAATTTAACAGTTCTTGGTTGTTTTTAGGTTAATTTGGTTTGGCAATTCTTCTTGAATATACTCACGCCGCGCCGTCGCTGTAGTTTCTTAAATATTAAATATTAGCACCCGCCTCAAGCAGTTAAGCAAATATTTCCATATCCACCTAATTTTGATAAATTTATTATGCCATTTGCAACTAATATGCTCAATCTTATGCTCTAAGAAAAAAAATTAACTGTAGGTATAAAATCAATTGCAGAAATGTCAAAATATTTAAATGAAAAATCATCCTCACATCTCACTCAAAGCAAATTTACCGAAATTGTATAGATATTTGCAGTTATATGTATGTGAAAAATTTATATGTAAACGATATCTGCCCCCATCGAACGAAGACATATAATTATTTTCCTTTCCGAAAGATCCCTCAATTTTGGTAAGAACCACTTAATAAGCAACAAGATGAAGGTAGCTATGTATATGTATTTAATAATATTGCTTATTTCCCAACTTCGTGCGGTGCGGTCTGACCGACCGACCGCACTCCAAATGCAAATCTCAAAAAATACACGTAGTTTAGTGCATGTCAAGCAGTTTGCATCTATTAGTGTAATAATCATCGAATTAAAATGCCTGGCTAATTACAAATTTGCAAGTTTGCAACGCCTGCGGTGGCGGCGGGATGGTGGGGTTACCTCATCTGATTTTTTTTTTCATACAAAAAAAAAATGGAAAAAAAACGATAACCCCACATCTAGGTGCTGACCAGGCTTTAGCATCTCACAAAATACACACGATCCGCTCGGGCAGTATCTTCTTTTTCCATCTATGATAACCTGAACGAGCAACTTTTATTTTCATTTTAATTTTGTATGGGGTAGCTATATAAGCATAATACCGTTATATGGGATTAATGTCCAAGTCGCATCCACGACACCTTCATATGTAAGAGTATAAAGAATAGGTACAAATTAAATACACTACCATGTCGCTTGTATTTGCTCTTATATCTCGTATATGTTGTATAATATGCGTCTTATCTTTTCTCGTGTTCTTAAAATTCATACGATTTATATTCATACATTTAAATATCTACATATTAAATATAGAAAAATATTAAAGAATTATTTGAACTGATTTAAACGAATCGGCAATACCAAACTAGAACGAGCCTATTATTTTACTAAATCTGTTTGGTATCTTTTTTAAGAAAAATGTGTAAAACCTGATTGCGACACGTGTTGAATTCGGCCGTAGGTTTTTTTTGTAGTTAAGAACACTGAAATAAATTTTGTTGTATATATGTACTTAGTAGACGTCAAGTGACAGACACTGACAGCTGTGTATTTGACAGTTTTTACACTCCTTGCCCTATTCTAAACAGACCTGCCATTTCTTTTATAAACAGCAGCTGTTTCTAACCTGCATCTTAATTGTAATCGCCATATTATTCACTCCATTAATCCAGATTAAAAATTCATTCCGGTTGCATTTACCTTTTTTTGGTTAAATGCTGTTTAATTAAATTCGCTGTTCGTCAAACGTCAAATATGAAACGTCAAAAATTGTTCTTGTGCACAAAAATTATTTCGTTTTTTATAAACTTGTAAAAAAACTTTAAATCAAAGATGCCAAAAATAAATTTAAAAAAAATTGTATTTTATTATATGAACATATTGCTTTATTTCTTCAGTTGTCTAATTCTAAAAGTCACAATGACGTTTGGTTAAGTTTATCAATAAAATATGCTTAATTTTCCGCAGTTCATTAACCAAATGGCAAACTCATCTAGTGTTTTCAATCATTTCATGAATACCATTATTAATCTATATCTGGATTTAAATTTTAAACTGGATTAAACAAGTGAATAATATGGCGGTAGGTAAGACTTCAGTTCAGTTAAACATGGGCTTAAAATATGCAACACACAAAAAAACAATTACATAAATCATTTTGTATTTTCCCCTTTTGACTTTTTATCACCCAAATACTTGATTTCAACTTGTCATTTTTTAACTGAAGAAAGACAAATTTGACAGAAAAGGTTAGTTAGTAGCCCTCTTTCACATGAAGAAACAAATTACTGAAGATTTTTTGACGATTCCATTTGGCGCGTTCAGAAAATTGAGATCTCAGAAATTTTTCTCATTCAAAAAGTGATTCAAGATTTTGTTTTTCCTCGGAAAAGCTGAGAAACACGAAGAAACAAAAAACGGAAGACATTTTCTGTAGTTTCCTTTTAAAGTAGCTTGGTGGACAGGCAACACACTAAACTGAAATCGTTGACCGAGGAGATTTCGTTCACTACTCTTACTTTGTGTCCTTCTCGCCTCAAACCTGAAAGTTGCTGGCAAAGTGGCAACTCAGTTTCCGTGAAAACAGGCCTAATTTCATTCATTTTCATATTTTTTTGGACGACAAGCGCACCAGTAGCGCATTTCCAATAATTTTAAGCTCAAAATAAATCGCTTCTCTGATTTCTTCACAATATGTCAATCTCTTAGGTAAATCTTTGTTTTAATATTTTTAAACATGAAATAATCCTTAAGGTTGATTTCGATTAAAGCTTTATATAAATTGAAATTGATATACCTGTGTACTGTATGTACATATGTATGTTAATTCGGTATGCCAACTCTTTAGTGATTAAATATTTATTGACAAAAATAAAAAAAAGTACCAGATTAATTCGTTTGTTTGCAAATAAATTTATGAGTTTACAAAAATTGTTGTACAACAATTTTCTAACGAATCCTTGTATTACCGTTATATAAGATAATGTACATACCTACAATATAGCTACCTATACCACAAGTATCAATTTAAAAAAAAAAACCCATCCAGGCCCCCAACAGCAATAAAATTACAAGAAAAAAAAAAACATTCACAGAATAAAAAATTAATTCCATATTTCTGTGCCAACAACTTCATTGCTGCAATTTAACTTAAAATACTAGAAGAATAAAAAGGTGCGCAGAAGCCAGAAGGTAAGGACAACATGTGCCAGCGTAAGTTAGAGAAGCAGCTCGTATTATACATACATACATATATAGAGATTAGAGACCCGGTCAAGCCGCAAAAGAAAGACCAAATAATAGCTTTTGTTTGCGGTCATATATAGCATCACATAGTCAAGTCGAGAGAGAGAGATAAAATATTATTTAACTATTTAACACTTAATCACCTGACGACAACATTGTTGCTGATGTGCATTTGTAAATATCTATAAATTGTTGTGTGGTGGTGAAAATCAAACAGAAGGAGGATTCATTATAGCTTCGCATTTACATAATTTCAATCAATTTGCAATCAATACAGTAGGTTGCGAAAGTTCAACGCGTGTATCATCAGGGAAAGGCTTCAAATAACTTATTATATATCTTTTCGTTTTTTTTTTTTTTTTAAGATGGTGAAATATTGCCTTAAGCTGTTTTAGTTTTTGTGCGGAAGGATAACATTCTGTAAATATTTATATGAAACATTTAAGAATTTTTGTACACTCTCTCCACAAATTTCCCAAAACTCTGTTTTCTTTCCTATGGGTTTTATGAAATTTTGTGCAAATTCTCAAAAAATTTCACGTTACCAAACAGACCTTATTTCGAACGTGTTTTGACACAAATCTGTCAGAAAAATCTATTCAATTAATCTTCAGTGATGCCGGTGCGTTAACTCAGGAACTAAATTGACTGAAAAAACATAAGGGGTGTATTTTTTGGAAGCCCGGAGGAAATTGAACGAAAAAAATGACGTCGATGCTAAACAATCACCATGTTAAATACAACAACAACTAATCCTCTACGGGCTAAGCTAAACCCAGAGAATTCTCCGGGTTTAACTTAAGCACACATAAAAACTGTGTTAACGGCGTGAATTATATACCTTGTTATCGATAGTTTGTATGAAAACTCCATTTTGTTTCTGTGATTCTGTCACTAATGCATGTGGTCGTTTTTTTCGTGCAATTCCTCCGGTCTTGCAAAAAAACACGCCTATTATTAATTTGTTTCATACATAGATTGTACAGTGTTGCAAAATACCAAATTATTTCATTAATTGACTCATAAACTCATCAAGAAATAAATATTTGGCAAATTAAAGGGGTGTTCACATTTTTGCGGTTTTAATTTAAATTAAAAAGAAATATGACATTAAGATAAATTGAAAAATATTTCTTCAACAACTTGTCAACTTGGTACACGTAACGTAATTACTTTTTGCTTGAAGAGACGAGATAAAGATTCCTAATTAAAAGAAGAATTTGTCTTTTAATTCTAGAGAGTTCTTTTTTGACACTATTGTTTACCACAAAATGAGAAATCAGAATTTGGAAATTTCCAACGAAATATATTTTATTTGTCTTAATGAAAACGTAATATTAGATAATGACAGTAAAATTTATTCTACATTTTGATGCAATAAATACAAATTTCTCTTTGTTGTCTGTTTTGTTTTTAAAAGGAAAAACATGTGAACAGTTTTTTTGTCGCTCTACTTTGTGTGCAAACTTAGTCCCCTTTCACACGGGGAAACAAGTTGCTGGAGATTTTTTGACGTTTTCTTTTAATTTACTAACCTCTACCAATGATGACCTGTTCATTCCTCTTATTTGGTGTCCGTCTCTCCTAAAAACTGAAAGTTGCTGGAAACTCAGTTTCCGCGTGTGAAAGGGAAAGACTAAGAATTATACATTTTGTAGCAGGAAAACGTTTCTTACTTCTTATAGCTAATTGTACTTTGGCACAAGGAAGCACAAATCGTTGGTAGTATTAGATTAGCGTTTGCATCTGCATATTTCGCCAGCTTCGAAGAAAAATGGATTTTGGCATAACACAGATAGCTTTGACAGATACCTCGGTTATTATGCAGAGTTAAAGCATACTTAAACTACGGTTACACCTCTACACCGACGTTACCTTAAAAATTAATTCACCAAATAAATTGTTTTATTAATAAACAAGTTAAGCATCATAGTATGAACAAAAAAACTCTGTTGTCGCCAAAGAGAATTAATGCTGCATTGGTGGCGGCGCGGCGTTGTGCATAGACATTGCAGTTGGAGTGCAGTTCGGTCGATTATGTTCTTACCCTAACCCTTACGAGGGTTGTGATTTTGTTTTTGTTTATTTAAAAAAAAAAAAACTTATTTATTTATATTTTTTTCTTAAATGTACGCAAGTCTTTGATTGACAAACAATAAATTATTAATAACATAAAATTTCTTGATGTCACAAAAGCCATGTTGCAACATGATTTGGGGTCATGTTTACCTGTCAAAATAACTTCAAACTAGACACCATCATTCAACGAGTCATCTATCTTAATACCTTAAGCCACACAAGAAACCCAACCATATAATATTCCACTATCTCTACAACCACCACACTACGCATTAATTAAGAGACCCATGAGATACAAATCGTCAGCAACAAAAAAAAAAAAACACTTCTCTTCGTCTTTATTTGGCGAGTAATTATCTTGTTTGTCTCAATTCACTAAATGAGCGCCACAAAAAAAAAAAAAAAAAAAAAAAACTAAAAACTTCTTCAATAAAATAATTAAAGCAAAAAAGTTGTTCCGTACAAAATACATTTTAGCTAAAACGCCATAATTATTATATTCTCGGCCATAAAGGAATTCAATCGCAATGCACAGTGCAGTGCAGCACTGCTGCACTAACAGTGGCTTGCTGGTGCATTAGATGAATGATTGACTGATTTATAGGAAGATTATTGGCATAAAATTGATGATGGGTCTGACCTGATGGTCGTTTTTGTATTTTTACCATTTCAAACGTAGACGAAGGGATATGTGGGGGGGGGGGGGATTTTCGCTACGAGCAGGTACATAATATATCATATTGAGTACTTTGCAGGAAAAAAATTAAGAAAAAAAACAGTTGATTCACACTTTCAAGGATGATTTGGGTTGGGCTTCAATCGTCAAGCTCTTTGAAACTTCTTGTATCTTTTTTTGCTATTGGTTTTTTTGCTATTGGTTTATTTTCGCAAATATTTTGTTTGAGAAGATCAATCAATGCCGTCAGCATTTTTGATGGTCATTCGGCAAAAAAATAGTGACAGCAATCAGTCAAGTGCGGGATCAAATTGAAAGACATGGGGGTCATGAAAACCCAGGCCAAGTTGACTAGTATTTCTCTTAGCCTGATTGTAGTTGCATAAAAAAAAAGAGAATTGTTTTTAGTGCGTAATAATTTCACAGTGAGTAAAAAGTTCGAGCTGGAAAGTTTTGTCGCTTAATTGATTTTCGTACTTAATTTATTTTAAAATAATTTATCAGCAGTAAACAAAGATTAAATTTTAAAAAAAGATAAACAAATTCTTTAAGTACTTTTTCGGAAGCATTGATTTAGTATTGAAATTGACAGAAATTCACAAAAATGGTAGCTCTTTGGATTTGCGATATTATATAATTAAACAATGTTTTATTTTGTTTATCGAGCTTGAAATGCATTTTCCCAATTGCAGTTGGGAATCATGAATGCAAATGTGCACATTTATGTACCATTTCCTGAAAAGCTACTTACTTCACAAGAATGAAACTTTGGTCACAGAAAGTCTTCTGTCGCCCTCTCAATTTCGAAAGTGTTTTGAGAGGCATCTGTCAAAAAAATCAATTCAGTTAATCCAGTGTTAACTCACTAAATTCGATGACTTCACTCCGACTTAACTGAGCCTTATATGACCCCTGTGAAAGTTAATTTTTGGGCCCGGTCATGCAATACAAAAAAACTAAAATTTAAACTAACATGACTTAACTCATAACTATTCATCTTTGTTTTTTAATCCCTATAATAAGTTGTTGTTTTTTTATATATTCATCATTATGTTAATTTAATTTTTTTAAGAAACAAAAAAAAAATATTTTATTTATTTGTTTTTGAATTAAAATGTTTTTAATTTATTTCAAGTTCAGCTATATAACTTTAAAACATATTTAAAACAAAAAAAAATCGCATTTTATGTGTAAAGCCAGTGTTTCGATTAGTTTTTATAGCCTAGTTTATTTGTGTTTAAATTAAAATTAATAGTTTTTTGTTTATTTTATTTTCTTTTCAACAAAAAAAAACAAGTCCCAGAAATGCATGGCAGATAATAAAAATGTAGAATATTGTGTATAAATTAGGTGTTATAAATAAAACTGCAATAACTTCAAACTGCAAAAAAAAATGGAACGATCATTAAATGTTAATATAAAACCTTCAACATTATTTTTCTGATCCCCATTGAATATAAAGATAAGTAATTCAAGCATATTATGTATGAGCTTTAAGAAAAGAAATGTTGAATTAAAAAAAAAAGTGAAATGGTATTCTTCTAAAAAAATAAATAAGACAAGAGAAGGTAAACAAATATTTGTGAGTGCCGAGACTAACGGTTAAACATAAATGATCGCCCGAGTGCAGTGTTGCCGAAAGTACTCCCATAGGAGTATTGTACTCCTTTCAACACCTCCGTACTCCTGTACTCCTCTTTTTACATACGTACTCCTATTTTTTTAAAAAAACCTAAAATATCTTACACTTGCAGCAAAGTGTAATGTTAACCTTAATAAATTTAATTCACTTCAAATTTAAATCAAATTTGGCAGCATTTTAATCTTCCAAACTGTCATTGAAAAGGGAATTTCCCTCTTTCTTGTTTGTTTTTGTTTTTCGTTGGCGTGGACGTCTACGTTCAATTTACATCTGTCAGTGCGGTATTTATTTTATGGTTACCTCATTACCTGAAATTTTGGTTTGGTGGTTGTTTTTTTTTTAGCTCCGTAAATTTGTATGTATTGTTCAATAAAATGAAAAGGTTTGTTAATTAATGTTTGAAATATTGTAATTCCTGTTAGAAAAATTCAAAGTAAACTTTTATTGTATAGATATTTAGTGAAATTGGTTTCCTTGGAGCAGGTAAAGGCAAAAAAAAGCAAATATAACTATGCATTACGCTATCTGCCACAAGACAGATTTTGTGTGATAGAAAAGATATTTACTTATTTTTGATCTTAGAATTAATAATTTATTTATTTATGTTTTTTTTTTGTAACTGATTTTTTTTCTTGATGATTTTTTTTAAATAAAGTTTGAAGACTAAAAAATGTCTGTACTACTATTTTTTTCAAAATACTCCTCTTTTTTGGTTTCAGTACTACCTTGAAATATTTCTTCCCGGCAACACTGCCCGAGTGCCAGATATCGGTTTACATATCGTACCATGTACGTTTGACACACGTAACGTATAACACGTATCGTGCCCCTCTATTTTGGTTTGTCATCTGTCAAAAATATATATTCAGTGGGCCAATTCTGCAAAAATGTCAATAATTTCCATGTAAACTTTGTATTCACGCCCAAAATATCTGTTCTGGCGACAACACTGTCAGTTTTTTGTGATATTTTTGATCAACAATACACGACGCTAAGCCATGGAAATGGAACAATTTAATGTTCAAGATCGGAAAGTGTTTGGTTTTCGGGTCGCCTAATGTCTTGTTTTGGCATTTTTTATTGGCCAGGAAGATCAACTGATTTAGCCACTCATAGACGTCTTTCTTTGGGTTTTTTTTTTTTCAGCTATATGTGTTTAAGAATTTCACCTGCTCTGAAAAGCGAAATTTTGAGCAAGTCCTCTCTTTTAGTCATACAACCTAATGGGAGAATCTTGAGAAGTTGCGTCTACATTTTTTAATAAGCATATCATAAAGATAAACCGAAGCACATACTCGATCGGGAGAAGCACTTGCTTCTTATTTGTGAGTTAACTTAGTCGCATGCTTAAGCATTGAATACCGTTTTATATTTTTGGTTGTAATAATAATCATTTTTCGGAAAATTGAGATGGATACAATTCTTAAATATGTACTAACATTTTCATAGCACCTGCTGGTTTTTTTTTTTATATCAAGCACCTGCTCCATTCTATTGATATATTCTTTATTTCTTAAATGATTGAGTTGATAACGAATTTTAATCGAAAAGTTGAATTTAAAAAAAAAATTAAATAAAAGATTTAAGTGTGGATCTCGTGTAAATTAAATGTGAAATTATCAATTTATCACAATCTCGAGAATAATTTGGAAAAACGGGGGTATGATGGGCTCTGGAACCTTGGGACATCATTTATTTAATTTAAAAAAATATATATTGCTGAATGCTGCCAAATTCTCTCGTTTAATTCTTTCAAAAATAATGACGTTCCATCATGCAAAAGTGCAATTATTTATTTATTATTAAATTCAGAATTTAGTAGAAGCAATGTGCTACTGTTGCGTTGCATTCATTTTAAATCTTTGTTAAAAATTTGTTAATCATGTAAAGCGTAGTCCTAACTCACAGCCTGTTCGTAAATAAAAGAAGGAATCTTTAACTCCATTAAACCAAAATAATATTAAAACTGTAAAAAATCATGACTTCTAAATTTTCGCTTTACTACTTCAAAAAAAATCCAATGTTGCATTCCTATTACCAATCTCAATTGGTGGACATACAAGAAAAAAAAAACAAAAATAAAGATGCTCACTGACCATATAAGGATATTCTCTAACATAAAATACCACACGTTTCGTGTCACTTTTTATGTAGCATACCATCAGAAAAAATTGGCAAAGTAAGTCTTAAAAAAATATTAAACCCTGAACACGATTGCAGTCTCTATATATTTATAACCTCACGGCAAATGAATGTTGTTTGTGACCAATTTTGGAACAGACTTCATGTAGGTATCTTCTTAATCCGCTAGGATCTTTCACCTCAAAAATAAAACTCTCCAAGGCATTATGTAATAAAATTTACAAAAAAAAAGTTTAAACCAATCATGTTTATGTGGAGTGGAGGGGAAATATCACAACCACCATTAACTTATGCAAATCCCTTTTAATATCATTAATTCAAAAAACCAATTAAATGGACAAACCTCCCGCTTAGAAAAAAAAAATGTTTGTTAGAAAAAAAAAAAATTGCCCTCGACATGATAGATGCATTTAGTATCACTTAGCAACACGACCAAGCAACATAGTTTCACTCTTAGCAACATGCACTTGTGCCAAAATGAATTATGAATTCATAATAAAATTTTGAATGGCGTCTTTCCCCTTTACATTACTTCCTTCAAGCTCTTTGCCTTACCGTAACGTGGACGTCATTTGTTTTCGAATAACCATCTCTAACTTATACTATAGCTCATGGTTGAAGCCTGAAGCTGGGAAGTTAGTTGTGTGGTGTCAGTTTCAAAAATTGACTCCAATGCAGGCAGTAGCTTCTGATGCAAAGAAGAGAGCTTCAACGACGACGACGAGAAAAATTACCAGAACCCACCTCATTATGTGGCAAGCACCAACGACAGCATATTACAGGTGACCCTTGTATGCTCTATGTCGCTTCGCCGCTGTCGCTGCTCCCACAATGGAAGACCCAAATTCACTTCGAAAGAATTCGAAGTAAACAAAGCCTGCAACAATGCTAATTCAAGTCACATACCTCTCCTATACAGAGAATGGGGCATGCCTTATTCTTCTTTTTTTTTTATTTATTTTTTTTTTTTTTTTATCAAGTCAGAGTTTGGAGCAAACTGCGATGTTGTTAGAGTGTCATTGTGTCGTGTGGAGGAATACCTCACCCTCGTTTACTTGATGTACCTGACTGCCTGCATCTGAATCCCCTTTTGCATCTTTAGCTAATCAATATCTATGATTCGACTCTGGCAGTGCCAAAGTGGGAATTCAAGCCTCCAAAAGGTAATCCATGTTACAATCAAAGACTCCGACCTGACTTCTTCGACTTTATTACTATTATTTGTGTCTTTTTGGTTGTTGTTGTTTTTCTATAGTTGTTGCTTGGCTGGAAATCAAGCAGGTACATTACATTATATAGACAAGACAGATATCGAGGTGGTGCATGCTGCATCCGAAATGTAACCATCTTTTGAGCCAAAATCGACACTCCGATGGAGATGCCAGGCATGCATAGACACATTATTATATATAGAAACTTGAGAAGAAGACGATTCTTGATTTCGAGCTTTTGGAGCGGGACGAGGCGTCACCGTTGTCGTTGTTGGAGCTAAGAAAAATCGGCAATTGGATGCATGCCGAGCTAATAATAATCGTGGGGTTCACCGAACGCACCCATAAGCCACTAAACAGACACTCCACACCACCACACCATCATCGTCTTCTCAGGCTTTTATAGTTTTTCATTCAGTCTCATAGTGGTATGCTCGCTCGAGTCTCAGGTTTGATCATGTTCCCTCACTTCGTCTTTGATGTTATGAGCGCTTACATGTTGTACAACTCATAGAGTTAGAGTTAGAGATCGCTATGTGATTCCCTATAGTTTCAGGCTAAAAGTATATAAGGCTTTTAATTTTTTTTTTCCTTTTTTGTGTTGTTGTTGTTGTGGAGAAAATATGGGTGAACTAGGTGCGATAGTTTCATCTTGGGGTCTTTTGAAAAATTCAGCAAAATATGCACTTCTCAGTTGGACATTGATGGGGTATTGTTAATGGCAACAATTGCGGGAATTGTAGGTGTTTCGTTTGACGTTTTTTTATATATAGGTTGGTATGTGGGATTGGTCTGGAAGTATTGGTGTCCTAAGGCATAATATTATTTGTTGCTTATATAAAATTTATGGAACAAATTTAATGTTTCTTTTGAAAGCGGGCGTTTACAAATCGGAAAGGGTTGGTTTTATTAAATAAATAACAACAACAATCAAATATGAAGTATTATTCATATTTGGCTGATTTTAAAAATTTGCTTTGGAAAAGATTATGCAAATTAATCAAAAATCATTGAACAAGAAAAATATTTTTTATTATTTTTATTTGTATTAAATTTTGTATTCAAAAGTAGTAAATTTAAACTTGATTCATTGCCGCCATCTAGTGTGAATGTTATAAACATTGTAGCTGTCAAAGTTGGAAGTGTAAGAAATTAAAAATAGCTGTTTGATTGCCCACAAAAACTACTCGCCGCATCATTAGAAACAACAACAAAATATTGAAATTAGACAAGAAAAGGGGCACTGGATCCACCATTTTCCACGATTTTGATATTATGATATTACCTTTAATATGTGTACTGTGGAGCGAACATACCTACAATTGACAGCTTTTTGATTGATTGGATGAGCGTCAAGCAGTGAAACAAGATATTTTTTGTTTTTGCAATCGGTCTGTTTCTTTACTCGCCCACTGGATCCCGTGGTATTCAAAATCTACCCAAAATATGTTTCTTTTTTTTTCTGGCACGAAAATGACAGTTCTTTTGAATTCTTTTTATTTATTTCATTTCCCATCGAGCAAGAATCTACCCGAAGCCCACAGAAATAGGATTCAAATATATTGAACGAACATTTTACCTACTGCTTTTTCTTGCTTGTCAAACTACTGATAAATTCTGTTGTCAAATCTGACGTTTATCCAGAAAAAAAATCAGAAACATTCCAAATTCGTTTCCTTATTTTTCATTTCTAGTCAAAAATTACAACATCAAAAAACTCGAGCTCAAACTTTTTCCCAAAATGTTTCCAAACAGTAAAGAAACAAACCTAATAAGTTCCTGTCTGAGTTGTTCATAGACGTCAAAATCAGGATTTTGTGGGAGTGAAAATATTTGTATTTATTTTTGAAAGCAAATGTCAGCAATGTATTCGATACAGATACATTAATATAAATAGTAGATTATAATAATAAAAACAACAGCAACCAAAAACCGTTTTGAAACGGTAAAAATAAAACCAATATGACAGAGTTACGTTACAAAATGTATTAACATTAATTTTTAGAAGTTATTTAATTTACTCTGTTCTGAAATTCTAACTCATTGGCCATTGTTCACATATTTTTTTCGATGTGTTCAGTTTTTATGGACTTAGTGACGTTATGGTCTTCAATAACTGCCTTTTATTTTCACTTTGCACAAATTGACAGCTGTCACTTTTGACGTTAATATCAAGTTTCAAATTTCCGTCACCTCCGCCGATGCATTTATCGATTAAGACAGTCAGAAGCTGGTACAGGATAAATTAGTTTAGTCTTTCTGGTCATGCTTTGTTTAAAGAGATTTTTATTACAAAATTTTAAAATTGGTATGGGACGTTTAAAGAGAGGAAAACACAGTCATAAGAATAATTAGATTAAAAAAATTCAGATTTCTAGAGATGTACAATACGCAGACAATTCTGTTTAAATATTTGTGGACGTGGCAGTGGGCGGGACAACAAAAAAATAAATATTGGTTTCTCAAGTTCAAAGTGCCGTTATTTCAACATTAATACATTCTTCTTAGAACGTTAAATATAGGAAAAGTGGGTGTGTTAATGGGTGGATGTTAATAAAATTAATTTTTAGACCATCCCGTATTTTTTGTGTCCATAAGTGATTCACAGATAAACATATGTACATTTTTTTTATATTCATTAGTCAGATATTTTATTAACCAGTTGGTTAGGCCCAAGCCCAAGCAACGTGAACTTCTGCAAGTCCAAACTAAATTTCTGGATCCGGATCTGTCTACAAGATTGAATTAAACTTTATTTTATTGTACCACGATTACATGACTTTATGTATATCTATCCATAAGTAGCTTAAACCAAACATAAAAAACAAAAACACTTGACGTAGACGTATTCAATTGAATATATTGCAACAGCCTTGAGCTTCCTCACTACTGACCCACATTTCTACCCTGATTTTTTTTTCGTTTACAAAAAAAAAAAAATAAACAAACCATCCATATCCGAAGATCCTCGATTGGAATGTTCGATTTCAAATATACCACACCCACATTTAATCAATTAAAGTTCAGCTCGAGACTAACTCTCCCAAGGCACTATTTAAGTTTGGTGAAGGCTTCGCCCTCAACGTGACTACTTATATACTTATTGTGTGTTGTCTCTCCCCATTAAAGTATCTAAAAAGTGTGCAATTTAATCGTCAC
Organism: Epistrophe eligans; assembly: GCA_951394125.1. Classification (NCBI taxonomy): domain Eukaryota; kingdom Metazoa; phylum Arthropoda; class Insecta; order Diptera; family Syrphidae; genus Epistrophe; species Epistrophe eligans. The sequence goes on from OX596030.1 coordinate 29,370,696, forward strand.
AATTTCGATTTTCGTTGTTTTTTTTTTATTGTAGTTGGTTTCATTTGTATTTTTTTTTTTTTTTAAATATATTTTGGGCTCTGTGGCAACATCATCTCTGAGCCCAACAACAAACACTTCACATTGATTTATAGAATTTTTGACTGCACATTCTTCACGCTATTATTTTGGCGGTGCTTTACAGTGGGGTGTCTTAAAATATGCTGTACCATATTTGGAATAGGTACATTACTGAATATTTGTGAAAATTATTTTGAAAGTATTAACACATTAATACTTTTTTAATATAATTTAGCATTTTATCATATTTTTAACAAAATTTCTTTTTATTGATTGTTAAATTTAATTTTTTTCCACCTAGAAGCTGGTAGTTTAAGTGAAAGTCAAAATTTGTATTTCAGTGTAAATTTCAAAATCATATCTTCTATTTAGGACCGAAAGGAATATTTAACAAACGTCAAACATTCTCAAATTTTCCACTTCTGAACCCATGTAGTGAAATTGAGATTATGCAAGAAATTATGGAAAATTGAACCACCTTGTGTCCTGATGGGCGTGTTGAGTTAAGTGTTTTAGTGATTCTTCACACAAAAATGTCTTGGCTTGGGATATCTGTATAACGAGTTTATATAGTTTTCTAGCTCAATAATGATGGTTGATTTAATTCCAATTTTGAATCTATTTTGGTCCACTATTTGTTGACTGGATTAGGCTGGAGTGCTAGAGTACTGAAGACATTGCTCCAATCCTGTCTCTCTTTTGATTTTTATTGCAACTTTACCAATTTTGGTAAAAGATTAATCAAGGAGAGTAACAATTCGATGGAGTACAGTGGCTCTTGGAAAAATTTGATTTTTGTTGCTTCATGTTGCAAGAGAGTGAATTATGTAAAAAATATAATTTGATTCTCATTCGATTTGAGTTGAGGAGATGATTCTGCCTGTTTATGGTGCACCATCCCAAAAAAATCAAAGGCAGACCCATCGTGATGGCTAAGGCTAAGGAGAGACACAACACCACCACCAGCAGCAGCTAGAGTAGGTACTATACACAATGTGTCCGAATCCGAATTTGAATCCGAATCTGAATCGTGTGGGAACTGGGATTATTTACTAATTTATTGTAATTTTTCACACATTTCAACAAACGTGGAGGAAGGTGTGCGCGTCTGAGCGCCTGTGCGCACATAGAAAAAAATATTGCCAATCCACTACAAAGCCGCTTGTTGTTGTTGTTGTTATTATTATTGTTGTTGGTGATCGCAATATTTGATGAGATGGAGGTGCATAATGCACATTGTGCTGCAGCTTGGGGTATGATGCTATGCTGTACTCTGGGTGTTGGAGCAGTTTTTGGAGGAGTTGGAAGTTTTGCTTTACTTAATTGCGAGGGAATTTATGGTGTCGTGCATCCATTAGACGTGTATTTATTGTCATCTCGATGAGAGATAATGAGCACTCTATGCGCGGGCATATTGACGGTTTGGGAGAGCAATTTCTCGGTAATCACGGTGAATTAAGAAGATGTTGAAAATGTTTTTCATTTGTTTTGTTTTTGTTTTTGATTTTGATTTTTAAGGAGGGAATTCTTAGAAATGTGTTCAATTAATAGTATTTTAAAACGGTCTAATGAGACTAAGGTATTTTTGAAGATAGATTTTGTGTGGGAACGAATAAATCTTTGTTTTTTTTTTTTTTTTAAGCAAAAGGAATTTTTTAATGAGAAAACTAAACGATTCATGTTTGTGGAAATGGAAAAGTAGGTGATGAATGTTTTTATATTTAATAAGAATTAGATAATATATGTAATTAGATGTAAAGTGCATGGAAGTTCGGGAGGTGTATGATATTTTGGGTACTGATTTAACAACCATTAATTATTATAACTCCTTTTTATGACTATAAGCTATCGCTGGTGAGGAAAAAAGATAACTGATAACATTCCATGGTGACAATCAGTGATCAATTAGTTTAAAGTCGCTGATACTGCAAAACGATGTATGTATTTACCTACATAATAGGCTTGTTCAGGAAAATGAGATCTTGGAGATCTTAGCAATCTCAGTTACATGAACAGAATTCCTCATCAAAATTTCTCAGTTTTTCTGTCAAAACTTTGAGGAAAAAAATCTTGGATTCGCTTGCTCACCTTTTAAGAGAAAAAATCTCTAAGATATCATTTTTCTGAACGCGCCAAAAAATGTCACTTTTCTCATGTCACCTCACAGTAGGTACACATATTTAAGGTAATATCATTTGCGTTTTCATTTTTGTTCAGTTCTGCGCATCTGTCAAAATCGAGGAAAATAGTGGATGCAGTTCTTCTTTTCTTATCTAATTTCAATATTTTTTTTTGTTGTTTCTAATGATTACATTAACATTACAACAGCAAAGATTAGATATCAAATATGCGGAGATAAGCTAAGTAAATGACGCGACAAAAGTCCACTGCCACCAAATTATCCGAAAGCACTGGAGATCTTATAAAAAGAAGAGGACGTTAAGACCCTTTAGAAGGTTGGAAGCTGGAAGTTGAGAAAAATCGAAATGAAAAGATTTTGGAGAGATTTTTAATATAAAAGTAACTCAAAATGTCACTTTAAAAATTAAAAATCTGAAAATGGTATGTTTGTTTATTTTTTTTTTTTTTTGCAAGAGCTCTCACTGTTTTTAGGCGTGTTCAGCTGGAGTTTATGAAGCAAAAAAAGTAAGTGTGATACTAGTTAAAAAATGTTTAAAACTAAAGACATTTTAGTAAAGAGCTTTAAAGTATAAAAATTCCATTTTTATAGAAACTCTATGAAATTTCCCCTACACGCTTTATCAAATATTGCGGCCGGGTTCAATTTATTTGCGAGATAAACTAACTCTGGTTTAATGAAGAGCTAACTCAGGCACTGACAAATTTGGAATATACATATATTCATCACAAAAATTCATACTTGGGAAAATTTAATTTAATATTTTTTTTTTGGCGTTTAATTTTTTTTCAGAGTTTATTTTCATTTTTTCCTTAATAAATATCAAAAATATTGGATGCAATATTTTCATTCGCAGTGTTATTTTACTTTCCAAAACAATTTTAAATGTATGCAGATGTACCTTAAATTTTGACATTTCGAAGTAATTGCGAAATTTTCGCTCGAAAACGAACAAATTGTGAATGGAACTTAATTTTGATTTCGTTCAAAATGAAGAATATGAGCGGTAGACCTTACTTTTGAATTTGAAAGAGATCTTTTGATGTGCAGTCGTTAAAAAATAATTTGAATCTCTGTAGAAATCAATAAATCTCCTTTCATTTGTGTTTCTCTGATGGGAATTTCCATCAATATTTCCTAACTGTCAATCCTTTTGTGGAGTAATTGGTCACGGTATATAATATCCCTTTCTGTACTTGCAGTGATATTGCAATTTATCTTTAATAGTAACATTGCAGCCAGTTAGCAAAGTTAAACTGATTTCTATAATTATTATTCCACGTTTAAGGAACCAATTCATGCGTAACCAACAAGACCAACAACAACAATAACAAAAATATTACAAAACACAAACTGCGAAAAAAAATGTGTCGTGTTGAGAAAAAAAACAAAAAATGATTCATATTTGATTTTATACATTACAAAACCTATTTGTATAAATATGGTTTGGGCTATATTGTCACAAGAATGAATCCATAAATATTGTACCTATACTACCGTCGCGAAGTCGTCGTCAGTCGATACAACAAATGCAAAACATTCCGGTAATTTGTACAATTGAAATAAATGTCCCGCGATCATCATAAACAGTAGACAAACACAAAACATGCAGCATAAAACGCTTAACCCAGCATAAAGAGAGAATTTTCGCTCAAGGAATTCTTTGATATATTCCGACTTAACTCTATGCCCCAAGAGCTCACTCTTGAGTCTTGACTATGAATAAAACCGATGAATGGTGTGAGGTGCGACGCGATGCTACAAGGAGAGACGCCACATCCAAGCATTGATGGTGCTTCCTATTTCGGTTGCCTGTTTCGTTAAAATGTTTCGAAACAAAAATTTCCATTTCTCCTTCTCGAGCCTCAATGTATTTGTTTTGTTTGCTGCCTTAACTCAATCGCTAAACATCCAAACTATATTGCATACAAAATCGAAGAATTTAATTTATGAGTTTTTTTTGTTTTGGATTTTTATTATAAGTTTGATTCGACATACCTTCGTAGCTATGTGCATCCCAAAAGAGCTGCCATCGGGGATAACCACTAACCAGCATTACCCGGAGTTTGAATAGGCGCACATCTTGGATGATGCATGTCCATCGCTAATGTTGCCACAATGCGCTCGTATACATATATATAATTAAACATAAATCATAAAAATAGCATCGAGCAACATATCAGTTAGATGGAAATTCCATTGCTTTACGATACGTACAACTATACGACAGTGTCTGCCGAGAAGCTCCTCTGGCCTGAAATCCAGGGAGCAGCCAAAAGACCAAAAGTCTGGTGATATGGCTTCACCAGCTTAGTTCAGTTCAGTTTCAGTGCAGCCAGAGCGTATACCCTTTTGGCCTTTGTTCTTCTGCCATGTTGCTGATTAAAATGATGCATATATAAAATATAACATTGCACTGTGTTCCGTGGATGGATGTTTGCAGTTGCTGCACCAAAGCAAAGAAGTGCATGATGTTATCGTAATGATTATTTGATCTGATGATGGTAGTTAAAAATACAACTTGGAATAGAAGACGATTTGCCTGAGTTGATGCACCGCTGCTGCCACCACCGCGCCACCACAGATGTTGGTTGTGATTGTGAACTATAGCGAGTTAATGCTCCTCGTTCCTCGAACTAATCCGCAAGTCAATTCAAGCTTCCTTGTGTATTTATTCATATTGAATACTAATTTTAGATAAGACAATTTGATGGAGGATTTGATTGGCGGGAAATGATTATACTTTTTTGAGCTTAATAGATGTGAAGCTTGTGTTTTTTGTTTTAAGTTTTAAGCCAGAGATAGAAATTTTTCGACCAAATAAATAGAAATAATACTTCTTTAGCTTATTTTTCCATAAATTATAGAATATTCAGAATGAATGAAAGAACAAGAAAAAAAGGAATATCAAACAATAAGATTCTTTTCTTCATAAAATTCTGTAATATTTTCCACACAATTATTTATAATCATTTTTCTATTTTGTTATTTATTTTTTTAAGCTTAGCTTTATAGATTTTCTGAGCTCGCTTTTCAGTATTTAAGAAAATAAGCTTTATATAAAACTCTCATAGAGTTATTTCATTTATTTTAAATTAATTTGAATACTTAGTAAATAATTGGCGCCCAACATGAAACCAGCAATTTTGTTTGGACTTTTTTACTGACACCTAATAATTGTTTGCTTTTTTATTGTTTTTGGAAAAAATGTCTTAACTAAGATACCTCCATATCAATCGACATAAACGGTATTTATAATGAACGAACTGGCGGATGTGAGAAAAGTGGCGCCCAACAGAACTTATCAGATTTATCTTTTTTTAATTAAGAATTTTTTTTTTTAATTTCGAGTTTGAGGGTCATGCCTGATAAATAAATAAATATAATATTACTAAGAAAATTATCTCATAAATACCTAAATACATATATAATTGTTAGCATGAAAACGAATAAAAGCAAAACTACTTATTATTACTATATTATTTTAATATTTAACAAAAATCTGATTAAGTTCTACATTATATTCATACTTTGCCAAAGAAGGTCAAATATTTTTTAAGTGGCGCCCAATATAAGTCATTATCTACTAAATTTTGCAAACATCCCCCAATTCTAAAAACATTGGTTTAAAAACAAGATTGTAAATGCCTTTGACATTTGACTGCTATGGCCGTACCGTTTTTGTCAGGCTTTTTGGTGTTCTTTGGCTAGAAATATCTATAGACTCGGGTGGTTTTTTTTTGCATTTTTGTATCGCAAAATTTTGTTTGTGAATTTTAAAGCATAAGAAACTTTTAACTGAAGACATATAATATAAAACTGACTTGTAGTGTGAAGTAATCTTAATGTAAAACGACAAAGCAAATATTGATCATGTATCTTCCACTTCTGATTCAAGTGGTCATATTTCTCACACTAATAAGGTTGACCGCGATCCTTAATTGTAGTAAAAATATACTAAACCTGTTTAACCGGAGTAATAAAAGCTGATTAGCTTATAATCGTATGATTAAAAAAAATGTCGAAGCCCATGTTCAACTGATCTAACTATTGGTGACTAAGAATTTTCTTTAAGTGGCGCCCAACATAGATTCTAGACATATAACAATATTCTGAGAATACAAATTTCTGGCTTTGCAAATATTAACTTCTCTCTTGGTTCTTAGCTAAGGGCATAATTTAAAAGGATTTTTAACAAACTCGAGTTAAGTCTTAAGTGTTTGCTATTCAAATTAGGTTGAATTGAAAAACCTTTCAATTTTTTCTATTGAAATTTCTTTCACAAGTTATCGGCTAAAAAATCAATAAATTAATTCCAAAATCGAATATCCTACCAAACGGAGTCACAAACAATACATTCAGCGTAATTTCACCTAATTCGAAGACAATCTCTTCCTCGTGTTGTGTTGGCCGTCGTCGTCGGTATGCTGAATAAGTTGATCTCGGTTATTACATATGTATGTATATATACGTACTTCTTCCATTGATTGGAGTATTGAAAAACCAATTCTAATAAAACAAATTTTGAATTTATTATAATGAATTGAAAATTATGTATGTAATGTGCATAGAATGCTGATCATCATCTTTCTTTTGTGCTGTTTTGTCTTCCTCTTCTTAGAGTTTATTTTTGTTTACATCAAATTACATAAGATCATCGCAAATAAGGTGGGTTTTATTTTAATTTTATTTTATTCCCTCATGGATGAAGATGATGAGTCTCAAGCTCTTTGCAATTGCTGCTGTCGTTGCTCACAGCACTATTATCGATCGTTGTTTCGGCTATAAGCCAAATTTGTACATATAGATGGGCAACTTAAGGCATCTATTTGCATCATTTCGTGTGAACCTATGCTTTGACTTGCAGAGTATATAATCCAACTTGTTAGCGAAAAAAAAAAAAAATATTCAGCGCCCAGACGATGTCAAAGGAGTTTGGGTCGTCTCAGGTCGGCCTCTGGGTATAGAGATCTAGGGGATATGTATTAGTATTTTATACGTTCAGGCATGCGCTGCCCACGTTTATAAGTTTGCATCTAATTTGAGGAAGAAGACTTTTCATTCGGGTCGTTGTCGATGACGGCGAACGTCGAACGTCGAACATCTTTCGAACTTTCACTCTCCCTAGAGGAGTCCCCAAAAGGAGAACCATAGGAGCATGCCAGACCAGCATTATAGGTATGAATATACCTATAGCGATTTCGAGGAGGTATTACTTCATTCGAGGCTATCTCTGGGAATCATCTCTCCAACTCAAAGTCATTTTAATTTCGTTTTCATTTCTTGGACGGAGACTTGTTTATCGTGCCCGATGATGTGTGCTTGTCTGTTGGCTGTCTATCATCATAGTTAAAGAAGCCTCATTGGCAGCTTTATCCCCAATAAGTGTTGAATTAATGGAGGAGTGAGTAGACGAATATTATGGGTTCAATTGCAAATCAGTTGAATTATACTGAATTTACTTAAATGTACATATTTGCAAAAGGCACGTATAATATAGGTAGGTGTTTGCCAATCCATTAGTTATTTGTTCTGATGTAGGCTATAATATAAGAAATTATCTAACCTTAATAAGGGCTTGCATCATTATATAATTATATGTTGTCGGTAAAAAAATTTAAGTTGGTTTGGTTTTGGTTTTGATGCTGTTAGTGCATTGGACTATCATTCTGGACTTTCAAGATCGAATCGCAACCAATTAATTGTAAAAAACATTTTACTTTAGTTACTGTCTCTTACTAGTAAGTTAGTAAGTGACAAATTCTTCAAGAATTTCGCATTCAGCTGAAAATTGTAGATCCTACTCCAGCTCCTGTTAATCACTACATTTGATTTTCTTCACTAATTTATTTGTTAAATTTTATTGATGAGAAAAATGGCGCCCAATGTGGATCCTCTAATTTATTTGTTAAATTTGATTGAAAGAAAGAACTAAACAAATGACACCTAATTTATTTGTTAAATTTTATTGATAGAAACAACTTAGCAAATGGCGCCCAATTTCAGCCCTCAAATGTTACTATTAAATGTTTTTGATGAAAAAAAAACTGAAATTCGTCATATTTTTCAGCGAATTTATTTTTCTACTTGATAGGCTACGGGCTCCCGCTCTATTAAGGGATCACAGTCACGCTGCTTGCAGACATCCACATCAATCACTCCGGTATCCACGAAGGTTTATTCTCTCAACTAGTGTTTCGGTCTTTCTTCTTGTTTGGAACCCAGGCAAAATTGTCTGGAACGTTGATGTCCATTTGCTTGATTTGACCTCACCAATTTAGTCGATGTTCTTTGACTTTTTGGACTACATCTTCGCATCAAATTAAAAAGAACCAAGACTTTTTTGTATAGCAGATCCTTGATCTACTCCTCGTTAAGGTATAGACCAACAAGTGTCACATATTTAGGAGCAGCCGATAATATGAAATTGGTTCCAAGTAGAAATTCAACAAACAAATAAGCATCCTAATCAAACTTTTACAATCAAAATGCATTTATCATCAGATAAGTGGCGCCCAACATTGGTTATAACAAAAATATTCTTACTAAAAATTAAAAAAAAATTTAAATTATTTATTAATTTAATCTAGAACCGGTAGTTTTGTGAGCTATTATTAGCACAAATAAGTTATTCAAAAATGTCTTCTAACTCATATACAAAATCGACTTGAAACTTTGAACCACAGCTAAAAAACAAAAATTTTGATAAATCATCTTAATAACTCGATTAGACCTTTTTATAATTAATTAAGAAAAATTCCATTTCAATATTCAAATTGATAATTTGCGTATTTCATTTATTTTTTTTGTTTGTCAGCGGAAATATATTCAATAATAAATCTTTTGCCGTTAAATTCAATTAAGCTTAAAGTCAACGCACTGTCGTGTTGCGATATAATCTAACTAATATTATAGTCGCAGGTCAATGCATTTAACCTCAATTCGCTAGACAGAAAGACAAAACTCTACACTACAGCGCTTCGCTTGTAAATTTCGTCAATTTTATTATTATTATTATTACTTCTTCACACTAGGTGGTGTAAGTGGTAAGATACTATTTTTATGACGCTATATGATGAAGCTTTAAAGCTTGTAGGATATGTCTAAACATATCACTAACTTAATTTGTATTAAGATAAACTACACGGCAGTTAAATAAGATGTCAAATTTAGGTCATTAACTCCATGCTGGGTTTCCTAGATTTGCATCTTCAAGAGACCGCAGCAAAAGAAAAAAAAAACCAAAGAAACAAGCTGATGATGCCTGGCGTGTTTGCATGGCAGACATTTATGTGTCATCATGGCCAACGAACTCTGCAAAACACCAAAAGACCTCAAATTATTCACTTAATCATAGATAAACACACAAACCTTCTAACATGTTCATTTTTCATATTTTTTTTTTTCAAATGTCTCCATACACTGTCCACACACCATAATATAACATGACATATGAGCAACGTGTGCGTATTCATTATGATATACAACACAACACAATGTATCATAACAACACTCTACAACTAATTTATCTACCTGTGTTCGGCTTATGATCAACTTAACTCCTCGAATATTAACATAGAATTTGACGAACAAAACGTTCAGTTGCACTTAATGCATAGGTATTGCACCACACTGTCTTGGTACCTACAAGAAAACCGTTAATATTTGTTAAATTTTATTAAAAATAAAAAAAAATTGCTTACTATTCCTACGTCTCCTCCTTCGAGGTAATAATTTTGAAACAAATAATTTATAAAGGTGTGTAATGATGGGGAGTCTTGATTATGTAAGAGAATTTCATTCCATTGCTTAGAGTTTATTTAGTTGCACACCTCAAGAGTGCTAGAGAGATGGCATACCTATACCTTACCTATGTCTATCTTATCTATGCAGCTTTGGTCATAGAAATAAGTTAAACACGCGCTCATCTTGTTTCCTTTTTTAACATTGATTGTCAAGTAACGATCGCGTTGGACTTGGACGGACAGAAAGACAGACGAAACCTCTAAATACGGAATAGCTTCTCTATGCACGCCATAGGCGTTATAGGGTTTTGGGCCCTGAAGCCTAAAAACGCTAATTTATTGAGTTTTAGAATTTCTGAACTCAACCGAATTAAAAACAGTGCGATAATTTCAATTTTATTTGCTGAAATTCTGTCGAGAAATAAAATTAATAACAAAATAAAATTAAAAAAAAAAAAATGTTAAATGGCGCCCAAGTAAAAAGCTAACTTCACTCTTTTGAGGAAGAATTCAAGATTATATCTTTTAATGGCAAAATGAGAGAGAAAACTTATGGACCCCCTCCATTTTCGCTAACTATCAGCACATACACAAAAAATGGCTAAGAGCTGTAGTTTCCTAAATAGGCCCTGGTTCTTCATAAGTTTCTGTGCTACCAAGTTTATTTATTTATTTTATTTTAAATCTTCGATTTACCTTTTGCAAAATTGATTTTCAGCTATAAAATTTAAACAGTAGCGCCTTAAAAAATGTTTCCTACATAAATATATTAGCCCGGCCCTGTCTTAAAACCTACTTAGCGTTTAAACAAGGAAAACAGGAGACTAGGCCAGCTAGCCAACGACTTCCAAGATTGAACCTTTAACCACATGCGCAACATGATCTGGCTACATTATAAGCAAGCGCATGCGAAACAACACTGTCCCGCTTTTTTCCTTAAGACCTCAATATAAATATAAACTTGTGTGTGTGTATGTATGTTTAAAATTTAGCCGATTTGCTTTATTATGCAATGGTAAAGCTATAAAAATAAAATTAAGTAAACGAACATAAAAAACAAACCTGTAGAAGAACTATTTATATGGAAGGAAGTCTATTATATATAGGTATAGTGTAGGCACAAGATATAAGGTATAAGCTTTGAGTACCTAGGTCTTTAAGTCTATTGGGTGAAGTCATGTCGTTGTTTTTTTTTTGAGACGGACAAAATAATTTTTCTTTCGCCAGGAATCTCGGCAAAAAAAAAACATTAAAACGAAGCTTGAGAGCAAGTCCAAGAAACAAGACACGTTAGCAGCTAAGTTAACATGCTCAGGGAATCTCCACATGTTGTCTTGTTTTTGTTGATTCATAAACACCGGCATATAGCCTAGCAAAACCTATAGCAAGAATTTCCAATTGATACCTTCGCACAAAAAAGCAATTTATTTCGATTATTCGCCTAATTTGCTCGAAGAGCTCAATGATGATAGTTTTTTTTTGTGGCCATTCGACGAAGACCGACAACGTACCGTACAATATAGTGATGATGATGATGCACAGTAGAAATCTAGACGAGACGCGATGCAAGGCTATCTATAATTAAGACATTCGATCCATAGTAAATTGATTATGTGATTGGGGTAAGTCTTAGAGGTCTTGAAATCAAATAAGTTGTAGGTGGATGATTGTTTTATAAGGTTACGGACCCACCATTTTTTTTTTTTTTTGTTTTATTCAAGATTTTGCAATTTATAGACAGACTTACTAAACCTGTTAAACCAATGTAATTTTAGATATATCAAAATTGACATATTACAATCATTAAAGATATAAAGCAGCAAGTGGCTTTAAGTATGGTAAATTCACTTGGATTTATCTGATGGAGATTTTGACAGGTTTGAAAGGCTAAGTGGAAGCTGGTTAAGGGCAAATTTAATGTCAAAATTTAATTTGGCAGATTTTTATTTAGATAAGGTTATATCTAAATGTAATACTTTCTTATTAAAACTTCGAATCTGACAATTTTCCCTGCCTCTTCCATGGGAATACAGAGTCCTATGAACAGGATTAATTTTTAATCGACGTGATTAACAAAATAAACTAAAGAAGATTAAGGATAGAATCTTCTTTAACCCCGGTTTAGTGATCGTTGGAAAAGTAATATCCGCCCTAAATAGATACAAATTGTAATAGAATTTTAGAGAAAAATAACTGACAAAATACCTAATACTAAATACTAATACTAGCTTTCCAAAGAACAGTTGACCTAGGTTAACTATTAATCTGAAAGATTTACCAAATAACTATATTTCGTAAATAAAGAAATTAATTTTGTTAAATATTCATGGGAGTAATAATTTTACAAGTTAACTTAATGTTAATGTTAAATGCTGAACGCGCATTTAAAATTTTCAAATAAGACTTAACATAGACTTACCCTTAATCTTCCTTTAATCTGAGATTTATCAAACAAACACATTTCGAAAAGAATTTATTTATTGTTAAATCTTCATGGAACCAACAATTTTAAAAATTTACATTGTGCTGAACGCATTCATTTGAAATTCAAATTTAATTCATCGTTTGACAGAAGAAAGACTGCAAGAAGGACTGTGAGAATCAATTGAAAATTCCATACAAATCTACTTGTAAATCTTTTTGTGTAGTGGACATAGCATTAGTACTTGTTTACACAGTCGTTTTACTGAAAGGCATGTCCAGTGAGACATGTATGGTCTTATTTATAAACGTTGTCTAACTTTAGACAACTGTCCAACTTTGGAAAATGTGTTTAAAAACCTCTTTTATTGTTGCCTTATAGCTGCCTAACTTAAACACAAGAGTAGATTATCTTAACCGTTAATAATGTGGTATTTATTTTTATTAAATAAAGCATATTTCCACCAATTTGAAAATAGTTAGACAGTGTCTAAGTAGACAAAAATCTTAAAAATGCGAGTGGTAGATTGTATGTGCGTTATGGAAACGAGATGGATTTTGATATGCAATCTACCTTTCTCGTTTCTACGCAATTATAAAATTTAATTGTCTTACTGAATGCACCGTTCACTATAAAACGACTGTGTAAACAGGCACTTATTTACATTGACTAAATAAAAAAAGACTGATTTTCAAATGAATACATTTAGCGTGATTTGAGTATAAGTAAGTTCGATTTTTAAAACTATTGGACCTATGAAAATTGATCAAAATTAATTTTTAATATTAACTAAATAATTGTATATGGTAAATCTTCGAGATTTGACAAAGATTAATGTTGCGTTCCCACCGAATGTTTAACTCAGTTAAGATTAAATAAATCTATGATGTGTTTCAACTGCACAAAAATATAAATTTGGCTTGTAGCCTTCAAAATACAATTAGTTTTCAGTTTTACTTATAAAGTTGAAGTGAGACAGAAAGTTTTATTTAAATATTACAAAAGGAGCAACAAAATTCGATTTTCTAATGAACGCATTCAACGCGATATGATATGGATTAGTTTAATTTGTATAACAAGATTAATTCAATCTAGATTAACAAAATAAATATTTTTTTTTAGTAAATTTAAGAAATTTGAAGATGATTAAAGGTAAATTAAATTAAATCTCGATTTAGTGGTAGGTGGAAATTTATTAACACTTATTCTGTACAGTTTAAGTTGTTGTTTTTTTTAGATTGTAAACATCTTTGACAAGAACAAATTATAAATTAAATTTTCTTCATTTGTCATTTTCCGACTTCAAAGCGGTTGACATTTTATGTTTGTAAAATATCTTTTATAACTAACTAACTTCGACACCTTCAAAGAATGTTACCAGAAAACCCTACACAACAAAAAAAAAATCACATATTAATAAAATCAATTTTTTTTCAGAATCACTAATTAATTTAAAATACAATTATTTAATAATTATGTATCTATATTTATCTCTGATCATAACTATAAGCGCCATTTAATGATTAAGTTTATACTTACTTACATATATATATAAATATACTTTTTTCTTATTTATATGTCAAACCCCATTAGAGACAGTTAACATAAAAAACATTTAATATAAATAATGCAAATTAAATACAAAAGATACTGCAATTGCAACTACTTCACTGATCACTGCTTATGCGATCCACGCTAAGATCAATAGATATCAAGTAATTAAACTGTCTCTTGCACAATTAAGATAGATGTCCCGCCAAAGCACCATCATTTTAGTAGCTATGTTGTGTATCTTATGCCCAGTAATGGTGGTGAATTTGTGTGAGCTTTGAATGGTCCAACAACAGAAAAGAAAAAAAAAAAAAAAACGAATAAGATTCGCGTGATTTTTCACATGAGTGTAATAAATTAAACGATTTACGATGCGCATATCGAAAACGGATATAACTATACTTTTATTATTAGATGAAGACGACATACAAATGTGAAAAATCAAAAACAAGTTCTGTTTCTTTTGACCATCTTAATGGGTCCCTGAGAGCTTATAATATGTGTGTGCTTATATGTTGCAAACAAGAAAACCAATTTCAATAAATCTGCAATCGAAAAACGCAAGAACTGGCATCCCCCAGACACAGACAGAGAGATGTTTGTCAGTTTTAATTTCAGCTTCATCTCATCCTCATCTACACTAAAAAAAAATAATGCTTAAAAAAAATTCATAGACGAATTACATGTTTATTGTTTTATGAAGTAGTGCATTTTTAAATAATTGACCAAAAGGAAAAATCGTTTTTCTGGAAACAATAACTAATACAAATTTAAAAACATGCCTTTTTTTATGCTACAATTACACTAAACCGAGATTTAATTTGATCTACCCTTAATCTTCTTCATGTTGAAACTTAAACTAATTTATTTCATTAATCTAGTAGATTAAAAATTAATCTTGTTTAATTTTTATAGGACCAATAGATTTACAAATTGAGTTTACTTAACATGTATCGCACTGAACGCATTCATTCGAAGATCGAATTATTTTCATCGATTGACAGAAATGCAACTTTTTATCTCGTCTCTACTTCATTAGAACAAATGAAAAGCAACATTAACATTTAAAAAAAGAAAGTGTCAAATTGTATTTACTTGTTAATCTTTTGTGCGGTTGAAACACTACACAAAGATTTATTTAATCTGTACTTAATGGGGGGATCTCGTATGCTCAAAATCATTATGAATATAAATCTGTATGATATAACAGCTCGTCATGGCACAAATTCACTTGAAATGATATCAAAGTTATAGGTAACGTTTGACATTTTGACTTTTAGCGAAATGTCAAAACTGAATATAATTCTACAACTCACTCATAGGTTTTTGTAATTAAGGTGAATAAGTTTCACTTCTTTGTAACAACAAAATTGAGAGAGAAATAATATAGAGTTCAGTACCTATGTTCTGCAAGTAACACTGGCTCTGACATCGATAAAATTAGTCGAGAAACGATGAAAATCGATAGTTTTGTTCCATTTTTCAATGATTCTCAACCAATTTTATCGATGCGAGATCTTTAAGTAAACTCGTCTGAAAAATCTTTGTTAAATATTAAATCTACATAATACGCATTATTGATTTCTCTCAGTGTAAAAAATTTTGTATCAACTCGGAAACCCACAAAAATAGCAATCATTGCTAAAATAGCATACATACATATAGTTTTACCTACATTTTAATCGAATCTAATTTTTTATTCATTTTTGAAAACCATAAAATGTGAATTTGTGTTTATGATTATTTGTGTTCTAGAAGTGGACATATTTTTTTGTTTGTTTTGAATACCTAATTGATGCATAGTAATTAACTGCTATAGTTCCCAAGGCGATCAAGATGAAATCAACATGATGCGCTGAGACTAATTCTTCCATATTTTAAAATTAAAATTAAAAAAAAAAATAAATAGATAAATGACCATGCGAAAATAAGGTGTTAACGCATAAATATGAAGAACCGTTATTCATAAATTTATAAAATAAAAAAATTGGAAAAAACCTTTTTAAAAATCCCACGACCATATTTGACAGCTAAATTGGTTAGGTGGAAGCATTCAGTGCGGTACACAAAAGCGATGTAAAATGAAAATCGTTAAATTCGTCACGTAAATGGCTCGCGGAATGCTGCTGCTGCTGCAATTGGGAACTTTAGTGTCTGACTTTTGGCCCCGTTGTTGGTGTGTGTTAAGTTAAGATAAACAAGGTAACATCCATTGAAGAAGACTTGAAGAGAGAAAAAAAAACAGACATACATTTGTAGCTATAGTCGGTATGCTTTTTAGCATCATCACAGGAGGGAATAAGCCAAGTAGCTTATAATAATTGCAAGAGAGTCCTCTTTGGGCACTACTCTTATACTTTGATGTTTGTCCGTATGCTGTTTATAATATAGTTAAAGGAAGCCATTGGTTTGGAAGTTTTAACGGTGGCATATGGATGTGGCTAATGATGCAAATACCACAAATGAAGAAGATGATATTTAGTGCGCTCTTCTATTGGGGTTTTCTTAATTGGCAGGCTAAATTGAAATCATATAATGCGTTGTTTTTGTTGTTGTTATTGTTGGCATGGATGTTATCAGCATCATTGGTGGGAACTATGTTAAAATACGTTACATCAGAGGATCGGATAGAATTTGTTTAATGATTAAGGTTTGGAGCGTTCAATTTTTTTAGGAATTGAGGTGCATTACATATGATTTCGATATTTGTATATATCATTAAATCTATAAAGTACTGATTCGAGGCTACATATACATTCACAATACACCCTTATTAATAAACAAAATTCTTAATCTTTTAATACAAATCAAAACGTCGTTGGTTCATCAAAAATTAATTCACGAAATAAAACTTTGTCATTATTTCAAAAAATTTGTATATTCTGCGGTCAGGTGTTTAAAGCATAAGAAACTTATTGTTTTTTGAAATATTTTAACGAGAAACGCGTCTTTGAAAACTACTTTAACGCTGACTTGGAACAAATCTATGAATTTACATTTATTCCGAAATTTTAACCTAAATAGCAAAAATCGCGCGATTTTATTCAGCTTTATGTTACTCGCTGATGATTTTTAACACGATCTTAACATTAAAATTAAATTGCTGGTTCAGAAGTAAGCAGTATTGTAAAAGCTATGAGTCCTCGATTTTCATAATATACTTTTAGAGAAAAACAAATATGTTTTAGCAAAATGAAAGAAGGCTTAAAAATGTTTTTTTTTTCAAAATAAAATGAAATTAAACCCCAAAATTAATTTCATTGGGACTTTATTTCATTTTTAAATAAGGCCCCAAAAATGAAATAAGGCTTGAAAAAAATGACAAAAAGGCCCCAAAAAATAAAATAACACCCCCAAATTTGAGAATTTTATTTATTATTATTTTGCATGCATATATGTTTGGGGCCTATTTAATTTTTTCTTTGGGGCCTTTTTTCGCGTAGCCAAAATATAAAATGTCCATTAATATTACATTTATTTCGAAGTGCAAAATATTAATATTTTGAAGTATTGACTTTATTAATAACAATAAACTGCTAATTTACGTTGAAGTAGCTCACATACAAATTTTAATCAAAATCTTAGGAATCGTTTTTGATAAAAATGAGATTTTCCTTACCGGTTTTTAAACACTTGTATAGGAAGTAGCATTATTTTTGATCATAAGAATAATTTTTATTAAAAATCTGCTATATAACGTTAAAAGACTGCTAAATGCCAAGCTTAATAAAAATCGACTAAGTCGTTTTCGAATTATTATGTTCTCAAAAAAATTTTTGAAACATTTTTAAAAATAAAAAAAATTACTTTTTGGAAGATATTCTGTAAAAAATTGGTCAAAATCAGTTAAGCCGTTTTTGATAAAATCGAAAATAAAAAAAATGGTTCTATGGGAGGTACCTACCACTTAAAATCATTTTTTAGAAATTTTTGTATATGAGAAAAATTGCTTAGTTTAAAAAAAAAAAAGATGTTTTCGAGAAAAATAAGATTTTCATAATTTGATTCAAAAACTTGTGCGGCTGGTACCGTTACTTTTGGTCTTAAAAATAATGCAGAATTTTTTTAAGAGTTCAATCTAAGGCTTACAGAAAATATTCCAAAAACTAAATATTTTAAATTAATGACTCTATTTTATTAAAAAAAAAATCATGGGTTATTGCCTTGCCTGTTTATACATTATGGCAGAAATGTGCTTCGGGAACGCTGATTTAATGCGAAAATATACCAAAAACATTAATTCTTCTCCTGAAATGTTAAAAAAATTGAAGAGTTCAAAATTTAAATTTTAAAATAATTATGAACCGAATGCGAACAAATTAATTATCTACATGCTATCATGGAGAAATTTAATTTTATAAATAAATGCACATTTGCCCTCTGTTACCCTATTTTAATTCGAATTAAACTCACATTTTTTAACAAGTCAACTCAAGTGAAATTTCTTTTCATGTAGGATTTTGGAGAAACACATAACCAGTAGGTAGAAGCTATATACTCAATTGATTTCGAAAAGACAAACATTCTATGAAAAGGGGTTTATTTAATAAGAAAAACTTTATTATACAATAAAGTCTTGTGTTTGCCGTTAAATCAGATAAGATTATCGTCCTAAAATATCTTAGTAGGTAAACTACTATCACAGTTCCCTAATAAACTTAAAAACATGCGGCCAACTTTAATTTATACTTCCAAGCCGTTTGACAAGATTTAGATAAAACACCTTCGTCGACTTAGTATAAGACAGTCTCTCAATCAGATACTCAAAAATACATATTATACTGTGATTTTAAATTATTTATTTTTTTGTCCATTTAAATGTCGCCCTTTTGCTGTCATCATCATCATCAGGCTTCAATTAGGTACTCCTACACCATCACCCTCGATCAATTTACTCCCGGAAGCATAACCATCGTCCCCATTGGCCAAACAATGTGAATTCCTCACAATCAAAAGGGAAAGTCCAATTGATATTCAAATCGTATTATCGAATTAAAAAAAAAATAAGATTTATACAGATGATATCATGCGGCAAATAATTACTAGCAATGATCATTACGTCAGGATAACTCAAACACCAGCATTTAGTTCTTCTACTAGGCATTGTTTATGGTAGCCTATAAATATATACATACCTACATATTTATACCAAATATACCATCAGCAATGTTGTTTCTATAAGAATAAGAGCAGATGAGAGGCGTGCGCATCACCTTATAAAAACCTGGACTACATTTAATACAGAAATAAATTAAACACTATTTTAAATATTATTTAACCACTGCTGAAATGATTAAATGATAAAGTCGGAGTTAAAGTAGATGTAGGATGGTGCCATATTGTTCAGGAGTGTACTTGTTTTTTTTTTTTTTAAGTAAAAGTTGGGGCGCTTGCCGCTTAGGAGAAAAATGGAATTTTGGTCAGAGTTAGGTATTTTTTAGGTGTTGAAAGGATTAAAGCTTGATTTAAATAAATTAGAAATGGACTAACTTCTTAATGTAGTTTGAAGAGGCCTTTATGAAATAATAGACTAATTAAGAGACTGATTTTTGTGATGATATTAAAAGCTTTAATATAAGCCTTATTGCAAATCCTACCATGAGTTAATACAAAACACCACCAAACGTCAACATTAACACAATGTGTACACTTGTGGGAGCGTTTGCGCTAGCAGACGCCAAATCGAAGACGGCCAAACATAAAGCCAAGCCACCACAACCACAACCACACTACCGAACCGAACGAACTATAAGCAACAACGACGAGACCGATCTCGATTTGTGATTAAAACCGAAGGTGAAGCCGGGTTCATGGGATAAACATGCAGTTTAAATGCGAGCTTCATGCCACATTAGGTGCTACACCAGAGCACCAACACCACCGCCATCACCATCATCATTTTTGTTGAGCTATCCACGGGGACAAAAACAAAACCAAAAACAAAACGAAGTTAATCTTTTTTTTCTTTTTTTTTGATGAAGTTTATTAATGTACCTAACTCGAAGAGTCTGTTTGTACTAAATACTTCGAAATTCGAGTTCAGCGAGAGTCTCTGAGAAAGAAAAACAGCAATCGATTGGATGGATGGAGGATCGTTTAAAGGTGCACACACAAGAGAAAAAAAAAAAAAACAAATGCTAATTAAATTGATTGTGCGGGATAAAAATATTCTTCATTTAACATCCAATTTTTCCTTGAAGGCAAATTAAAACTATATACATATAGTGCTATAGTAAGTAAGGTACCTAACCTACTCTTGAAAATCGGTTTGTGTTTGTGCGAATTGGTACACGCAAAGCGCGATGTTAGGATCGTTTTTTTGTTTTGTTTTGTTTCTTTGAAAAACAATGAAATGTAACAACATCAAATCGTGCTTTATTGCCATCTATATGTATTGTAAATATGAAAAAATAGATGTTGGCAGGAAATGTAGAAATTTTTTTAATTGTCATTAGAGCTTGTTAATATTGAAAACAAACAAACAAAAAAAAATATGCTGAAAAAATTTCAAATAGATAATAAGTTAAAATGTCCAATGAATTAAAGGTGCGATTGTTCTCATTGAATCAAGACACCGTTTCCTTATTTCTTTTAAGCTGAAAGCGGAAGTTACGCCAGGGCCCTCGCCATGGTCGCGGTGGTGAATACTTCGGACACCCGCATAGTTTGTTGTTTCGAAATAAGTGAGGCTTGTTGAAAATGTCATAATCAGAGATTATGAATTATAAATATATGTAGGAATCTTTCGTACGTTCCACCCTCCAAAACCCATTTGTTTGTTGCAACAACAATTTATGCAGTGGTGAGTTCATATTTTTGCACTAGTGTGCGTTAAAACATGGACACTCGTGCAAAAATATGAACTCACCACCGTCCGCCAGCTTGTAGGCAAACCAGAATGACAGCCGAGCTTTCCAATCTTTATAATTCATAATCTCTGGTCATAATAAAGAAATTTCAATTTACAACAATTTTGCTTATAAGGATACTCTCTTTGTGTGGCCCCACAGATCCAGGGCCTTCAAAGTGCGCTAATACACAAACGTAGCAATTTGTGAATTTACATTAATATTGGAGTCTTAAAAAAGAAAGACCTCTTCTTACTAAAGTTTTACTGTAGATACCTTCTTTAGTTAGAACCTGGACTCGACGAGTATATTTCAGCCTTAGAATCCAAGGTTCATCAAGTTATTTATTAATAAATAAATAAAATAAATATAAATTGACATTGGTTTATTAATCTTTTACAAGCGGAGAACCGCTATGCGAATTTTTTGTGAATTTAAAAGCTGATTTTTTAACTAAACAAAGGTCAAATAAGTGAGTTTTTCTGAACAAACAAATTTGCAGTTAAATTAATGTTTTATAAAAACCGTTAACTTAAATGTTGCATTTTGAAGACGACCTGCAATAAAAATCGGCTCCATGTGTTCAAGAATATGGTATAAAGGTATAAATATATTACCCAAAGACTGAGCCAAAAAAAAAACAAGGAATAGCGGAAAGATTAGAAGGTTAAGAAATGAGAAAATCTCGAAGACCTTGGTGTCATTCTTGATCGGGGTTCTTATTATGTGTTCAATGAATAGGTGCCGAGTAACCAATAACTTTATGCTTTCGAAATTTATTGAAAAATGTAGATTATAAATTGGCAAAAAATAAAAAATTGTTTGGGTTAACTGGGTACCTAAGGAAATGAGGAAGAACTTGTATGTTTAAGCTCTGCGAGAATAAAATTAAGAACAATTTACACACAGGTAAAAAACAATTTTCTAGTTTGTTCTTTATTTTAAAATTAAAATATCTAAAACATTTTGTATTTTTTGTTGCAGTAGATCAAATTATAAAAAAAAAGATAAGGTAGTGCTTCTGACATCTAGCTGAGAAATCTTGTTTAGGTTTCTCCTTCTCTTCAACGAAACAAAGCTGACAAAAATTTGCTCAGTGACATCTCAGAAACGTGAATGGCTAATTATTTATAAATATTTTTTTAAAAATTTCCCTAAGGCGTCAGTTATAGCGATCAGGAAAACGAAACAGGAAAAACTTTCAAATAGATTATTTACTAGGTTTTCATTCGATTTGAAACGCAAATATTGTCCGTATCGATGACAAATAACTCAATGAATTTTTTATGCAAATAAAATTTTCAACTCAACAATTATTTTATTGTTAAAAATGCATTAATGTGTTTTCCTGATGTAAATTCATTTTTCGTGCCAGCTGATTGTCACTTCACACAAAATGGAACAAATCGTTCCAATTATTTGCGATCCAGCTTTTACTTGTTCCACTGACAGATTTGTAAAAGGAAAAAAAAATCGTATCCATCTGTTTCAACTTTTCCTGATGGTTTTTCCTGATCGCTATAACTGACGCCTAAGCTGAGTTTTTTTCCTATACGTGTTTTGACAGCAAATTGTGAAAATTTGTGCAAATTCAAAAGAAATTTCACGAAATTTCAGACCTAGTACATACCAATAGCTCAACTCGACCTTACCGGATTTGGTTCGTAGCCATAAAATGTGGGTGGTCTAAAGCAACAGAAAAAAAATTCTAAAAATAGAAATATAGAAATATCTCTTCTCTCTATTTTGGTGGTGCTTTTTCTTTGCGATATAAAAACAAAGTCCTTTTTTTTCATTCTAATCTATCTGATAAACTGTTAAAGGTCCTTTAAAACCTCAGAGCCGGTAAAATATATATAACTGCTAACTTGACTAGGGTAAGGTAGATAATATTAACATATCCTCAAGCATGTTATATAGAGATCCCACAATATAAAACATATGTACCGTAACGCAAAAATGTTAATGTCATGGCGAAAAATTACAAATGTCATTATATTATTATTTTTAAATGCCAGTGAATATCCTTCATGAGTCCCAAAGGACTTTTTCTTATTAATTTGTTTTGTTTTGATTTTTTTTTTTTAATTTTTGTTAATTCGATTTTGCATGTTATTTTGTTTTTGTGAATAGTCCAAGTGTAAACGCATAAGGGATGTTCATGTCAATTTCTTCTAACTGTCAAAATGTATGAAAAAGAAATATAATGATAGATAAAGAAAGAGATATGAATATACCTCTATAATTTATTCAAAAAAAAAAACATAATATTAATAGAAGTATAATTTAATAATAATAATTTGTTTTGTTTATTTTAATAATTACAGGTGCTTCCAGATTACTCAACAACACTAACATATTACCAAGCTTTCCTTTGGAGGAAAATACTGAGAAAGTGCAACCAAATAAAATTAAAATCGAATCGCCTGTCAGCGATAAAATCAATTCAAGAGTTTTAGCCTCATCAAGCATGTTACTTTTGCAACCAAATGTAAGCATTAACAATTTTTATTTTTTTTTTTTTTTAAATGTTTATATGTATTGTCTTTTTACGTGATATTAAACACTTTTAAGCATGACCTTACACGAGTGAGTCAAAGGCATCGTGTGATTGGGTTCGGCAAAGATATTTGAATTTTTGACACGTGCGTCGGAAATATACGAACCATGTTAACTCCGAGACAAATAATGGCTAGTTCGTGTATGGCCAGCTTTAGAGAAAATAAATAGATTTTTTTAAAAATGGTGGACATTACCGACATTTTTTTTTGTAAACACTTTTGAATATTTTCGACAAATGCCATTGAAAGCAAATTTTCTCAGTTTTGCTGTCAAAACTCTCGCTTGTTCGACTTTGGAATGCGAAAAATCTCTGAGTTGTCATTTTTCTGAACGCGTCAATTGAATTAAGTTGAATCATCTTACCCAGACGGGAAAACTCACTGACAATTGCATGTGACTATGGTTGATGGGACAATCAATTATCAAATTAACCGATTCAACCCCAGTTTACAAAGCAACTTTTAGTTGCTTCGAGTTGTCAAGGCAATTAAGAGATTTATTTTATGTACATATAAGTGTGAGGAAGTCAGTTTGAGTACAAAACTCGGTTATCGGAATTGAAAGGCCCAAATTAGTCACTATTTTTGAAGAGGATGTATAACAAGCTTTCTGTAATATCTTGAGCACAATTAAGCTAAAAAGCAAAAAAATCCGATGCTGATCCGAAAATTCAGCACCAACGTGTAAATTCCAATGAAGCTTCTCAAAGTTCATTAATGCACGACTTTTAATGGTGATTTACTGTTATAACGGTTATATAAAGTGACATTTCTCTAACCTTGTCCGTTTTTTAAAAGAGATCTAAGTCAAACAGTAAGCTCAACGTTGCTAAAAAACAAATTTGCTGAAAGAATTGAATGAACTACTGACTGAACACAATAGAATACCTACTGCAACTGGAACTGGTGCTGCAATAGCTGTAAAAGTGTATTTTTTACGTGCCCACAATGCAGCTGCACAGCTTTTTGTATTTAAAAAAAAAAAAAAAAAAACAATCACGGCCATATTATTCACATTTCCTATTTCCAATATTTTTCTTTTAATTTATATTTTTTTTCCCGAAACTAAACAAGCACAAAATGCTATTTTTTTCTGGCTCTTTATTCAAATTGAAATGTCTGCACGTGAAAAGTTAAAAGTTGGTGAACTCTTGCAACACCGACTGCAGCTCCGTTTATAACTGCGTTGTGTTGTGTTCGTAACATTTAATTTGTGTGTATTGAATATTTTGACAGCTATTCCAGCTGCAGCTAGTTCATGATGACTTTTTTAAATTTATATAAATTGAACAAACTCAGGCAACACGCGGTGATTGGTAATCCGGATGAACAATTTGTCACGAGTACGGCTGTTCTGTTTCCTAATCGGAAACCAAATCCAAAAGCATTGTTTCAATTCTTTTCAAACCATTTTAACGGCAATCGAAAAAGTCATCACTTAGACACTCGTTTTTTATTCATAAAGTCTTATAAGATAAACATTTCCACATTTCTGACTATTTACCTTATTTCACATATGGCTATCAATAAGCTATAAATATAAATAATAACGCAGTGTATTCCAACTGACAAATTTTGTATACCCCACAACAAAAACATTCTGCCAACTACATGCACATGCACATATGTATTGTATTCCCGCCTCTTTAACTGTCAAAATCTTATAAACGGATATCAAAGCTTCAAAACCTGAAAACACTTTACACATATGTACCTATCTAGTCTACCATATGGTCCTCACTCAATGATATCAGCAGCAAAAAAAAAAAACGCAAATTTACGTCAGACTCACCTTACGTCAGCACAAGATAACAGAACAAAAATAGGTACACTAAAAAAGTATCCAAAACCATTATCAAACCTTATCATCCGAAAATATCCTTAAATAGCGCCCATTCGATTTTTTGTTTGTATACATATGGCCCCTTTGTCCTTTATACAGAAACGTCCTTTAAAAAAAAATGTTCACCCCTTCTCACAATATACATAAATGTAGGTATCGTTTTTCTCCACAAAAGTCTATTTATAAGTAATTATCGACTTACTAATAAATTGTCAGTTGTTTTGTGTTTAAAAAAAAAAAATAAAAATAAACGCACATTACTTGCATTAACATAAAAACAAACAAATGTTATTGATTCGACACGCCAAATCAGCTTGATAGAGCATCTGCCTCCTCGATTTACGAATATCCCAGTCCCTACGTCATTATACAACCGCATCATAGAAACCCGATGAAGTACCATGACTAACGTCTTGAATTCCTAGAACTCTTCACCATATAAACATTAAAAAAGAACATGAACGTATGGCAGGATTGGCAGGTATTCCATGTCCAAATTTGCGGGGATGAGATCGTCATTGTGGATGTGGGGTTGTGAGGTTGTAGAATATTATTGTACAATATTTTATAGAGGCATGCGAGACTTCTTCACGTGCTGCTATATTCTTTCCTCTATATATTATTTTATGCGAGAATACGTAAGTTAAAAAGGAATTTTTGGTGGTTTTTTGTGTCGTCAGGATTGGTTCGTTTCCGGCGCATGTTTTGATTCATAGTCTTATACGATTGCTGAAATACCTCCCTTCTTTGTAAATTGCTTTTTTAATATTTAATCAGTTAGACTTTCCGATTTTGTAATAATTGTTATTCTTCATTCGGAAACTTGTGTTTTATCGTTACAGAGCTCCTTTAGTTCTCTCTCTCCCTTCGATAATTTTTCTTCGCAACAATCACATTTGTCGCCGAGCGATCATCATCATCATAATCAGCATAATCAGCCTTCGGAAGCCCAATTGATCGATTCGACATTTAGTCAAATTTCCGATTTATTTTTTCCGGCTGATTCAAATAATTCTTTATTATCATCTTGTGTGGATACACAAGCTCAGGCTGAAGCTTTAGGAGGCTTTGGAGGCAGTCCGCGAGATCTGCAAGGATTACACAAACAATCATTTTCACCAACAAGTGAAACGCTTCTCGGTAGCGGTGCAGAAGATATAACAAGTTCGATAGAGAATATTGCTAAGTTATCGTGTCCGACGCGTGAAAAGCGACTTTCATCGATACCAGAACAACAAGCTTTGTCACCGGATTCATTGTGTTTTGATCGATCAACGCCACAGGAAATCGGTTTACTTAGCTTGCGATCGAGTAGTGATCCTGCAATAGCATTGCATAGTCTCGAGGAGCGTGCTGCATCTGTACAAACAAGTGACAGTTTGGAACCGTTGGCGCTGCTGTCAACACCACCACCATTAGCACAACTTACATGCGGAAGCTCTTTGCCGAGCTTTCAGGAGACCTATTCGCTTAAGTACAATCCAATGCCTAATTTAAGTTTGAAAATGGATGAGGACTGTTTTAACATTACCACCGCTGCATCACATCCTCCATCGAATAATCACCATATTCATCATAATAATCACCATCATCAACATCATCAACATCATCAACATCATAATCATCATCATCATCAACAACACCAACAACAACAACAGCAACAGCAACTGCAGCAGCAGCAAAATCAAACGCACAATCCTGCAGGAGTACCACCAACGATCTCAGCGTATTACCATGGATCCTTTGCCAATACGACGAATATTCAGCAACAATTGAATTCGTACGAATATAACGCACAACAGCAGCAGCAAATAGCACAGCAACAACAAGGATACTCAGAAGGATTCTACCAACAATTTCAGCAGCCAACACCACAGGTGAGTGATTGAAAATTTATTTTTTTTAACGAGACAAAAGACATGCCGATTTATAACAGTTATAAAAGGTCGACATTACAATTGTAAAATATCCAATAGGCGTGTTTTTTTGTAAGCCCAGAGGGAATTGGTCGAAAAAAACAACGTCGGTGCTAAACAATCACCATGTTAAATACAACAACAACTAATCCCCTACGGGCTAAACCCAGATAATTCTTCGGGCTTAACTTAAGCACACAGAAAAACTGTGTTACCGGCATAAATTATATACTTGTTATCGATAGTTTGTATGAAAACTCCATTTTGTTTCTGTGTTGCTGTCACTAATCCCTGTGGTCGTTTTTTTCCTGCAATTCCCACCGGGCTTGCAAAAAAACACGCCTAATGGGTCTAAAAACAAAACTATTATAAATTGGTATTTCCTTAGACTCTGTTTAGATTGGGAATTTTCATTACGCCACGAGCTCCTCACCGCTCTCCACCCGCAAAATCATCGTTATGGTGTAATGAAAAGTTACAATCTAAGCAGGGTCTTAGTCCCTTCCTATTTATATAAAACTCATACTTTTTGTATCTGTTTTGAAATTTCCTAAACCTAAAATATTTTTCGGGGAAGAGGTGGAAAGCTCACGACTTTTCGAAACTGTCAAATAAACGTCAGTTTTACTGTCAAACGATTTTGTTTTACACAGATATTTCTATCGTCAAATTGCAATTTTCGTTCTTGGACAAAAACTTTTGAATCAACGTGAGTCAATTTTATTGCCCACGCATTTTATATTTACGAACACGCTCTCTTTTTTGTCGTCAATTGGATTTTTTTTTAATTCAGAGCTGCGCCGCCAATTTTGCTATCGAATACATAACTTAAGCAAACTGCGTAAATGAAAATAATATATTTGCGCACAAATTTTGTTGTGGGATTTCGAATAGTTTTGAAATTTGCATTTGTCTTGAAATGTAATTTTTGACGCAATTGACGTTTACGAAAAGGGCGTTTGTTATTACTTTTAAATTACAAATGTTTGTTCAGTTTCGTTAAATTTCCCGTTACTTTCGAAAAAAAAAAACAATATAATTTAAAATACAGCTTAAAGTTGCTAAATAATGACTGGAAATAAAATTAAAGAATAATTTTTGACAACACTGTTTGTGTTTGATTCTATTCAAAACCAAAACTTTAAATGCTTTTGGCAATACAAGTTGTCAAATTTATTAACGATGCACTTATCATAGAGGAATTCATAAATAACATGAACTAACGGTACTTTACCAATAGTTAAGTAATTTTTTAAGTTTTTTTTTTTTTGTAATTTTCTTATCTTTTCTTTCAGGCTTATAGCTCAACACATGACCGCTACTCACTTCCAACGTTTCCCACCATCTCTGAACTTCATGCTTCGGCGGCTCCACTTCGTCGAGCATCCCTCCCAATGCAGCGCTCTGATTCACCAGCTAGTAGTCATAGTCCCAAACTTCCGAAAATGGGTATTCTCAAGTCAATGACCAGTGCTCCCAGCTCAACATCCAGTTCGCCTAGCTGCCAAAATAATAGTAACTCAAGCAATGAAGTTATCAGCAGTCGAATTATGCATCCATCACCATCACAATTATGTGCTGTTTGTGGTGATACAGCGGCATGTCAGCATTACGGTGTTCGTACATGTGAAGGTTGTAAGGGTTTCTTTAAACGAACCGTACAAAAGGGCTCGAAATACGTTTGCCTCGCAGATAAAGCCTGTCCGGTTGATAAGCGACGACGCAATCGATGTCAGTTTTGTCGATTCCAAAAGTGTTTGGTTGTCGGAATGGTAAAAGAAGTAGTACGAACAGATTCACTTAAAGGAAGACGTGGTCGGCTACCATCAAAGCCAAAATCACCACAAGAATCACCACCGAGTCCACCTGTTTCATTAATAACCGCCCTAGTGCGAGGCCATGTGGACACAACCCCAGATCCATCGTGCTTAGATTACTCGCAATATAAAGAGCCAGTACTCAATGAACCTGTTATTGGAGAAGCTGAAAAAGTACAACAATTCTACTCCCTGCTTACAACATCAGTGGATGTGATCAAGCAGTTTGCTGACAAAATTCCAGGTTATTCGGAGTTTTGTGCCGAGGATCAGGAACTACTCTTTCAATCGGCATCTCTGGAACTCTTCGTTTTACGGCTATCCTATCGAGCACGATTCGACGACACTAAAATGACATTCTGCAATGGCGTTGTTCTAAATCGAACTCAATGTCAACGTTCATTCGGTGATTGGCTAAATGGCATTTTAGAATTCAGCAAAAGTCTACATAATCTGGAAATTGATATTTCAGCATTTGCCTGCTTATGTGCTCTCACACTTATAACTGGTGAGATTTTATTAAAAAAAAAAATCGAAATTTGACGCGTTTTTCTATAATACCTTTATATATATATATTTTTTTTTCATTTTCAGAACGCCATGGCCTACGTGAACCGAAAAAAGTCGAACAACTGCAAATGAAAATTATCGGCAGTTTACGCGATCATGTTACCTACAATGCCGAAGCCCAAAAGAAACCACACTACTTTAGTCGACTATTGGGCAAATTGCCTGAATTGCGATCACTCAGCGTACAAGGGCTACAAAGAATATTCTACCTGAAGCTAGAGGACCTAGTACCTGCCCCAACACTCATAGAAAATATGTTTGTGGCAAGTTTACCATTTTAGATTTTTAAAACGATTATAAATGTCATAATATATATTATATATATTTTATTACACTATTAAAAATATAGACTATGCAAATTTGTACCATTTTATTAAATCTACTTATATTATATCTATATATGAATATTTTTTTAAGTATATATGTAAATGTATAGCTATCTATTTGTTTTTATTTGTGTGTTTCTTTTTTGTCAAGACAAATCCAGTGATTAAGTTCAATTCGAGTATATATACATAGATATTTTAGTATATATAAAATTTAAAAAAAAATATGTATACAATTAGTTTATAAGAAAAAAAATACCAGAGACCTGCATAAGAATAAAATACTTAATTATATTACAAAAATATTTAAGTAATATTAAAATATATAGAATTATTGATTAAATTTATATTTTTTTTGTTGTTCTTTTTGGTTTTTAAATCTGTCAATTAATATTATTGTTTCTATTTGCTTAATTTGCTTAGTTAACTGTGTATTTTTTTTAAATTATACTGTCCACAAAAGTTGAGTTAAAGTACTTAGAAAAAAATTAGTATCGTATATAAAAATTCTATTCGAAAAAAATCTATCCGTGAAAATCGTTAATATCTAAAAGACCATAATACATATATACAAGAAGTCGTTTTGTTTGCATTTTTAAGAGTATCGATGTTTTGGAAATGCAATGACATTTATAACTTATACATACTCGTATATATTTATGTGGAATGTGATTTAAAAACAAAAATTTAAAATAAAATTGTGCTCCAAATTTAATCTTCCCTAAACGATGCCATGATGTTGTAGTTGTATTTGACAAAAAAAAAATTGATTGTAAAATATAATTTATGGTCGTTAGCCTTCTTAAATATTAAAACAATATTTTTACTCAATTCTCTTTTCATGATGGCGCAGTGGCGGTATACTAAAGTTTATATTAGCAAACATTTCGAGTTCGAATTTAAAGATTTTTAAGACAAGTTCGATTTAATTAAGCGAGTTCTCCTTTTCTAGGATATTGAAAATTTAGTCTTTCCTGCTAAAAACAGTAAAACATATTCCAAATACTGTGTATCTATATACATACATACGACTGGGATCAAACAATCAGTACAAATTTCTAAACCCAACATTTTCACATGCAAGCAAATGCATTGCAAAAAGCAAGTTGAAATGTCAAAAGCATATGTTTGGCGTTTGCATTACATGCATATGCCATTTCGGAACGAATATTTGCTTAAATTAATTTTGGACTTGCAGACAAATTTAATAAAATATTGCTCAATTGTTTCACCTCAACACAAAAACATTATTTCTGGATTTTTTACAACAACTTTACTTCTGAATGAATTGAGTGAATAATATGGGCGGTAATGTTGTTAGGTATTGATGGTATATTCTAATAAATTTTACTTAATTTTCTTCATTTTTTTTCATCCATTTTGTTTTAAAAACAAATAAATAAATCCCAAACACGCAAAACAATAAATAAATTTTTAAATACATATTAGGTACATATGGATTTTCACAAGAAAAAAAAATCTACTACGTTTAGGAAAAATCGGCTTAGCAGCAATGTTTACGTTTGTATTTTGAAACTGTTTGTGCAAGTTTCGTGTTTAGGAATTCGGTCTAACATTACACAAACATGCTCTCAATACAAACTGATTCCCACGGAAGTCCAAAACTACTATTGAAAACTCACTGAAATCTGTTGTCACTTTCTTACTTAGTATTTGTTTTCTCTATTTACATAATAATAGGACTGGGATCGCTCTTGATTAATTTGGTCAAATAATGAACGAAACTGAGAAAAACTGAACGAATCAAAGGTGGAGTGCTTTTCTGTTCTAATTCAGAATTCGAATTTGTGTCATATTTTTAGTTCAGACCTATTATCTGTCAGAACATGTTCACAGCACGTTCTAAAGTCTAAGAGATCTATAGATGATTTTTATGAACTGTCTGAGATTATTAACAGAACGAAAAATTAAGTGAAAGGCAGAAAAATATATTGAAATGGCAAACAAGGTTTGACAGCTCAAAAAGATTGGCGAAGAAGATAACAACAGCTGTGTTTTATTATCCACATGATTTGATCTTAGTTCAGATACTGTTAGTAAAACAAACATGATTCACAGTGACAGTGCAAAATAAAAGATACAGCTACATATGTTTGAAAAGAAATGTAAAATGTTGAACAGGTGACCGTTAGAAATATTTTAATTTTCATGAATATGGCAGAGAAGGAGTTGTGATTGAATTAAGCATTGTTTGTTCGTATTCACCTTTTCTTTTCAAAGATTCACAAATGATGGCGTTAAAAATAATAAAAGACTTGTTTATCAATTATGCAGGGGAAATGGGTCTTTAATCTCACTGCTATCACAGAATTCTTTATCGTTATTAAAATTACTAATTTCAAGATACCAGAAGGTTTATGATATCATTTTATTAAGTTAACTATTTTCTAGATTTCGAAAGTTAAAAATCGTCTAAAAAAGGTTATTAAACAATATTTTCCCGCTGTTTTAGTTGTTGTTGAAGGTAAGACAAACAATTTGAATTTAGTCTTATTTAATGTTCTCACCGAAAGAAATTCCTCACATTTGAAATATTTTTCGAGATCTTCTTTGAAATTGCAAAATTGTCCATACATTGACGCGATATTAAAATAACCTCAATTTAAATTATTGTGTTTTATAACAGTTTATTTACATAAAGTAAACAAACAGAACTACAAACTGAACATTTGAATATTGTTGTGTTTTTTCTTTTAATTCGTATTCCTGTTTTGAATTGCGTTAAAAAACTATTAATTATTATATATTTTATTATATTATATTTACCGCACAAAAAAAAAGAATAAAGAAATAAATAAGCTTGAAAAATATTCATAGAACGTCACTTGTATTGTGAACACTTTGGATAATTTTGAAAATAAGTTGTAAAAAAATATTGCAATTTCAATGGGAACATATTAATGTCGAATTCCTTTCAACAAAAAAATCAATTTTTTTTCCTCAAAGAATCGAATTTTGTTTGTTGTTGAAAGGAATGTGTAAAGAATCAATTTTAAAAAAATTCTTTGAAACCAAAAACACAGTTTGCATTCTTAAAAAACAGCGAAATTCAATTTAAAATTTTAGAAATGTCAAATCGTGGAAATCGTAGTTTGACATCTTGCAAAATATGCAACATTTGTTTAGAAAATGAATCGAATCTTTGGTTGAAAGGAATTCCACATAATATTAAAAGGGTATACCTCTATAGGACCCATTATAAAGTTTTTATTGAGTTTGTATAACTAACTTATCATTAATTTTAAACAATGATGTGGTTATGTTCTGTCTCAAAGTGAATACTTTCCTTTTAAAATCATATTCCACCGTACCCCTTCTAGAAATCTTAATAATAAATAATGAATTTAGTGATAGGTACATAGATCTTTTTGCTTCTGTGTAGATACTCTAGATATTGAAATAAATTTAACAATTACTTTTCCAATATTGTTAATGTTTCCCTATTCCAAATAAATACTAAAACTCGTCATGTGGGCATGATTTAGGAAGTCATCACACTTCATGTGTCAAATCAATGCATTTATCGTATTTTGTATGCAATCCCAGAAAGAACCGCCGACAAACTCTTTCTACGCATATATTGTCGAAAGAATCAAATTAAATATTTATTTGAAAATTGGAACATCGACCGCAGCCATCGCCGCTCAGTCGCACCTTCGTGACTATAACTTGTCTAAATCCTTCTCTTCGCTATCTTTTGTAGCTCTTGGTTAAGCTTTCGTTGTATATAATATGGTTGTATATATGTATGTAAACCCTCTCAGTTCACAACCATATAGCAGTCAATCAGAAAGTTGTCAGGCAAATTGGACAATTTGTCCAATGCACTAAGATTGATTTAATAAATATTTCAATACAAAAAAATATAAAAAAAAAAAACAAGAAAACAACAAACAAAGAGCACAATTTTATGGCCTCACTTTGTAAAATATCTTTCGTGTGGTTTTGTAATAGGTTTTTTTTGTTTTCAACCTTCCTGAATTATTTCCTTGTTAAAAACTTAAGGGATAGATAAACCAATGAATATTAGGGTGAACATTAATGTCTTGATATTTTAACTTATAGATTTTTACGCATTTAAGAAAAAAAAAATGCTATATTGTTGTTTTGTTTATTATTATTAAAAAAAAAAAAAAAATAAAAATCATTCATTAAAATAAAAATATATAACATTAAAGTTTAGCTTTAAATAAAAATTCTAGTCGTTTTAGCTAATAGTTATTTTATTATTATGTTTTTGTTAAGTTTAATTTTTTGTGATTAAAAAAATTTATACAACTGCCAGTTTTGTTTGTTTAACTATTATGATATTTTGTTACATTAATTAATTATTATAAACCTATACAGATTAAAAAAATTAAATTTTTTATTTGGCTTGTTTATATTTAATTTTAACCCAAATCAGATCTCGAAATTTTTCCCTAAGTGGCCATTAATTAATAATATTGTTACAAACTAATAAAATAAAAAATAAATTTTAATGATGTATAGATGTATATGTTTTCCTTGTTAAATGTTAAGTTTTTTTATCCTATTATATTTTGTTATGTTATATCATTGGAACGAATTTACAACCGGACTTATGTGGTGTTGTACAAACTGAATTGTGATAGAAAATAGAAAATAACAAAAAGCTTTTAAAATAGTAACTGGGAAGGCTTAGCCTATAAAACATTATTTAATGATTTTTTTTTTATTAAATTTTCAACAAAAGGGATAAAACAAATTTCAAAATTCCAAATTTTCCAATTATGGTTTTATATTTAAAAAAATAAAAATTTAATATAATATAAAATAAAATTAAAAAAAAAAATAAAAACTCAAAAACTACAAAACAAAATTCTTAGATAGGTAGGTATATATTTAGATATATATATATATAGGTATATTGAATCTATTTTAAATGGATAAAAATATTATACAAAAAGAAATATTTAATATTATTTATGTATGTAATAGATATTATACAAAAATGCTTATAGATCAAAACATAAATATATTTATAGATCTTTAAAAACCTACAAATAAAATATATATACTTTATTACTACATGTCGCCTTTAATACTCATTTGTTAGGAACATACAAAAATATGAAAATAAAAAAAGAGTTTTAATAAAACTATACACACCTACGCCTTAATGTTAAAAAGAAAAACAATAACCTTAGCACTAAACTTAAATTCTTTAATTTCTTAATTTCTTTCTAAAAGTTTTACTTTTTTATGAATGAATCAGAAAAAGCATACATTCAAACAAAACATATCGTTTTCGAATCGGTCCTTAAATAAAGTCTTAAAATAAAAGTACTTTAAACTTACGTAACACAAAACAAACAAAATTATAGTATTCCAAATAAAAAGCTATAAATAAAATAATTTAAAAAGAACAAACACAAAACTTGAATGAATTTGTATTGTATGTGTTGTAAATGTCGTGAATGTCACATTTAACTATTTTGCACGGATAATAAATCGTAAATTAAAAATTAAAAAAAAAAAGAACAAAAAAATCAAATTATTAAGTCTTTTTCTAATAAATGTATTAAAATTTATACATACAAAATTTATTTTATACCTATGTATATTAAATGTGAAAACAACAAAAAAAAAATAATCACAACTTTGTGAAATGTCTTCGTGTTATTATTTAAATTATTCATTTAAATTATATAATAAATAAAAATGAAAATTTTATATTATACCTATTATAATTCAATTCATGTTTTTTTTTTATTTATTTTTTTATTTAATTTTTGATGATCATCATTTTCTATAAAAAAGAATTAAATTAAATTTTTTAAAATCCTCATTTTTTTTTATAGAAATAAAAATTTCTTCAAATTGAATACGTCCTTAATAAATTAACAAAATATAAATAAAACATTTGTATTTAAAGAAAGATACTTTAAGCTACTTAAGAATAGATGTAATTTTATTTACATTATTTTCATGATCCATAAGTTCCATCGTAACCTTAGAATTTATGTATTTACTACATTTTTACAAAATTAAACTAAAGAAATTAATTCGGTTATAATGTTTAAAAATAGAAATATGTACAACAATAAAATATGAATAAACTCAGAAAATTAGATCCGTATTAAAATAATATTTAAAACACAAAAATATTATACAGCAAAATTAACCGACAAAATTTAAATCCAACATCCAACGAAAACCTATAGATTTTTACTACAATCATTATAATGTTGTTTTCTTTGTTATTTTATATAAAGTTTTTTTACAGTTTTAATTAATTATATGTAAATCATCATAAATAAATGTTTTATTATTATATTTTTCATAATTTTTGTATTCATTGATGTTTTTTTTTTCTCTTATTATAAGCTAAACATTACCTACTTTAAAAAAAAATATTTTTAAGATACAAATTAAATTTTAAAAAAAAAGATAATAACTATGTTATAATGTATTTTGTTTCCTATTATAGTGTTGTGTATTGATTTCTTTAAGATAAATAAATATAAAAAATATTTTGGATTCCAGTTAATAAAATGTGTTTGATTTTATTTAAAATTACTTCGCATCGCTATTTTGGATTATTGCAATGGTTTGTATTATTACAATGGTTCCAAGTGTAGATTATAGTCCTCTAAATGAATCTTAAAACAAGTTTGAATTAAAACTAAAATTAAAAAAAAAATTTCATCTTTAACTGATATCAAGAATTTCATGAGAAAATCATGAAATTTTTGAAGGTTTTGGATAATTAATTTTAAGAAACACGAATAACGTCTCCAAGCAAAAATGAGAATGAATGATATAAATTAAACTAATTTTAATTACATTAGTATAAAAAAAATATTTTTTATTTCTTTATTTTTTTTCTTTATTAGATTACGAACCGGCAGCGATTCTGCCTTTTAAAAGAATACATACATTTTACTTAAAATCTAAAGCTTAAATACTAAATAACCTGCAACACAAGCACTTTACCCTGCTGCTTGTTCCCACAGGTCAACGCTCGTACTTGATGGAATGTAGCGGATGCAACTCGACGCTTTTTGTAGACGCGTTGTCAGCATGATTGTGTGGGAACCTGGAGTTAATGGACTGTTTTCAGCTTATTTGTCGTTAACTCCTCCACCCTTAATTTCGAACGTCCTCGTTCGACGACCTCAAATGTTTTGCAATATCCTCTATTCCAATTATTATAGGTTTTGCTCCTTCAGCTGGTATTGGTGCTGATATGACTTCATCTTTTTTATTTCCAATTTTACTTCTTAATTTACCAGATAACTTGTAGGCAAATGTGAATACTATTGATATTAGGCAAATAGTTGTTATTGAGCTGGTTGTAATGTGGATGAGATTTTCTTTTTCTAGTTGTTCTATTTTCGAAGTTCCGTTGGAATACAGGTTTTTTAGCCTCTTAAGTGATAGAAATTCTTCGTTTGCATTTGACAATGATGTGGGTTGAAGAATTGCTGGCATCGGTTGGTACTGAATTGATTCTTTGTTTATTATTTCCCTGTCTGCTATGGAGATTGAAGTGTTTACGTGGCGTATGATGAAAGTTCCGTTGAGTTCTATCGTCTCTTTATTGATTACTGCAGGACCGTTGAATTGATTTAGCAGAAGTATACCTGTTGATATCTCCTCTATTGATGGAATATGATCGTTGTTAGTTGTTTTGCAGTTTGGTGTCATGCTTTTGAGTAGGTTTGGGATGCAGTTAGAAGTGCTTATGTCTGTGATACTATCTCTGTTACATATTTCTAATTCGTTATATTTTTTACAATCTTTATCAATTCCAAAAATTGTTTCTTTACATTGTAGAATTTTTCCATAAGGAATTTTATTAACAATATTATTTTTTTTTATAGATTTAAGAATGAAAACACTACAAGATTCACTTTCGCTTGTAGGTAAAGTAACTATATAGATAATATTTTTATTATTTGACGCTATTTTTACATTGGCGAATTCAAGAGCTTCATCAATGTTTATATAAGGAATATTTTCGTTATTCATAATTGTCTCCGTAATGTTTATTTCATTGTTACTTAAGATATACGAATTAACAATATTGGCTTTTGCCCAATGTATAGCG
Organism: Epistrophe eligans; assembly: GCA_951394125.1. NCBI lineage: Eukaryota > Metazoa > Arthropoda > Insecta > Diptera > Syrphidae > Epistrophe > Epistrophe eligans. The sequence goes on from OX596030.1 coordinate 29,408,590, forward strand.
TAAGCTATATTTATTATCTCTTCTTTTATAAGTTCTAATTTGTATTTAATTTTCATTACAATATCGGTTTCTATGTTTTCTTTAAAAGTTTTAATAATATTATTTGTTACATTTGTTATTTCATTTAATTTTTCTAGGGTAACTCTATTTATTATAACTTGATTGTTGTTGTTTGTTAGTACATTGTTCATTTTATTTGTTAAAATTTCAAAGTCGCTGTGGTCTGGATTTCCAGCGATCCATTTCCACGCGCTTCCTATAAAGTCTAATGATCTTTTTGATTTAACATTAGTTTTCAATCTTTTTAGATAATTTTTAATTCTTTCTATTTCAAAGGGTAGGATAGGATATAGTGGATGGTGAGGTTTGACGGTTGTGGACGTAAATATTTCTAGTTGCGAAATGAAATTTTCGTACATTTCGATATCGATGATATGAATTATCCTAAAATTACCATTTTGAATTTTTGCGGTTCCTGTCCTTATTTTAATAAGTTGGGAATTGGTGTAGTCTAATATTTGGACATTAGCATGTATGGTACAAAAGAGTACCAGCAACCTAAAGGGAAGGAGAGGAAATTAATTTTTAATTAAACTCTTGTGTATGGTTTTTCCTGATTTTGTAATGACAGTGGAATTCTTATTTTGTTTTACTATTTCCTTTCTATACTTGGGAGATAGTTTATTTCCTAATCTCTTGTTGATTTTGACGTAAATAACTTCTCCAATGGAAAAGTCTCTAACTGCGGTTTTCTTTTTATTATGGTATTCTAAGTCGGAGTCTTGTTTTTCCTTAATTTTGTGTATCGTTTTCTTTCTTTCTATTTCAAGCTGTTCAGGATTATTTGCTAGATTTCTTGCGAAAAATATTTCAATGGGTTTTTTGCCTGTAGTCGAATGTATGGAATTATTATATTCGAATATTGACTTGTCAAGTAGTTCTGGGAATGTGAAATCTGGATTTTGGGATTTCAAACATCGTAATACTTCGGAAAGTGTAGAATGGAAACGTTCTATTTGTCCGTTTGCTGTACTCGTATACGGAGGTGTTTTAAATACCTTTATATTGAAAAAGTTTTCTATCATAAAGAGAACTGCATTAGAATTTAAGGATTTTTCGTTATCAACGATTATAGTTTGCGGAACGCCAAAAGAAAGTATTAATTCTCTTAGAGGTTGTTTTATGTCTTCAGCGGATCTTGATTTTAGGATTTTTACTAAAGCGTATTTTGAGAACTTATCAATAGCTGTCAGGATAACTCGTTTGTTTGTGAAGTAAATGTCTATGTGTAATGTTTGTCCAGGGTACGTAGGTATGGGAGTTGCTTGGATCATGGGCTTACAAGGGTGTCTGTCATATTTGTGCTCCTTACATATTGTACAGTTTCTCGCTATCTTTTCGACTTTACGACGCATTTGGGGGAAATAGAATTTGGTCAAGATCTGAAGTTTATTTTCCTTACTATTCCTATGTGCACGATTGTGTTCTTTGATGATTTCGGATTCTTGTTGTTCTTCGTCAACTAAGTCTGTGACTATTTTCCTGGCAAATCTTATTCTATATTGTTTGAAGTGAATGGGATAAATTTCCTGAATTTGGCCTAAGATTCTTTCGCTGGTTTGCAAGCCATTGATGACAGATGGATTTAGGTAACGTTTAAAGATATCAATAATTTTTTCATTGGATAATTCTGGATCTACTATTGTGTGTCGATGGTATGTAGGGAATGTAATTTCGAATTTGTAGGATGCTACAGTACTCTCTGATAGGATGATTTGATTTTTAAAAACATTTATAGGTTCATCTGCAAATTGAATAAGGTTTTGTCCTGAGCTTTCATCACTATGTTGTGTGACAGTTAATGAGTTAATGTTGCTATCTACCGGTGGTCTTGAAAGAGCATCAGCCACGACGTTGGTTTTACCGGGCTTATATTTCAATTCATAATTGTACTCTTCGAGTATGGCTTTCCAACGCTTGAGTTTGTTGTTGGTGTTTTTATTGCTTAACGCATAAGTCAGTGGTTGATGGTCGGTGAAAATTTTTACAACTGCTGACCCGTAGAGGTAATTTCTGAGACTATTAAGCGACCAAATGATGGCCAGCATCTCTTTCTCGTTGGTTGCCAAATTTTCTTCTGATTTTGAAAGAGTTCGGGAAATAAACGTTATGGGTTTACCATCTTGTTCAAGTACTGCGCCTATAGCGTAGTTAGAGGCATCTGTTGTGAGATGGAATTCCTTTTTGAAGTCTGGAAATTTGAGAACAACATCTTCGGAGATGAGGGAACTTTTAATTTTTTGAAAGGCTTCGAAGGCTTCATTATTAAAGTTTATAATTTTTTTACAAGAAGACTGTTTGGACACTCGTCCATCTTCCCCTCTGAGAAGGACTGTCAGGGGTTTTGCTAATTTAGCATAGTCTTTGATAAATCTTCGATAAAACCCTGATAGGCCTAAGAAAGATCGTAGGTCTTTAAGTGTTTTTGGACATGGGAATTGGGCTATTGCTTCTACTTTGGACGGGTTTGTCTTAATTCCTTTGGAAGATATAATGAATCCTAAAAATTCTACGCTATCTTTAAGGAATTCGCATTTATCCATTTGGACTTTGAGATTTGCATTTTGAAGGGTTTCAAAAATTGTTGATAGATTATGGAAATGAGATTTTTCGTCCTTACTAAAGACAACTATATCGTCTATGTAGACGAAACATATTTTGCCTATATGTTCTCGTAGTATGTCGTCTAGGGCTCTTTGGAAAATAGATGGTGCATTTTTCAATCCGAATGGAAGTCGAACGAATTCGTATTTTCCATTACTAACTGAAAAAGCAGTTTTTTCAATGTCGTTTTCATGAAGTTTAATTTGGTGAAAACCACTTTTGAGATCTAGTACTGAAAAAATTTTGTTCTGTCCAAGTTGGGATAGGACTTCGTTTATTTCAGGTATCGGATAACGATCGGGAATAGTAATAGTATTGAGCTTTCTGTAATCGATTACTAATCGATATTTCTTTTCACCAGATGCATCGACTTTTTTGGGTACGACCCATATTGGTGCATTGTACGGGGACCGTGAAGGTCTGATGATGCCGTCTCTTAGAAGTTGGTTTATTTGTTTTTCGACTTCATCTTTTAATGACATTGGATATGGATATGATCTTGTATAGACTGGTTCATTATTCGATGTTCTAATTCTACCTTTTACTGTCGTGGTGTAAGTTAATTTTTCGTCAGGTTCGGCGAATAAATTAGAGTATGACTCTGTAAGTTTATGAAGTTCTGTTTTTTGTTCTTGTGACATGTGACTATCTCTAATGGTGACGGAGTTTACTGAATCAGAAATTTGCTGTTTGAGTCGGATTTTTAATTTATTTTTAATGAGCATATAACTTTCTTTTGTAAAAATGACAGCTGACAAGTCTTTAAGGCTGTCATTGCCTAGAATTCCGTGGAAGGACTTAAGTGTGGGAAGAATGAAAAATTGTATTTGTATGGTATTGATACCGAAAAGATTTATCATAGTATGTTGGCTTATTTCGACTTTACCGCCAATCGAATTTGCAAAAAAGTTTTGTTTATTGGTAGTTGGATTCTTTACTAAGCTGGGCTGAATGTAATTTTTATTTGACCCTGTATCGACTAAGAATTTTAAGATTTTACCGTCGCTCGTCTTACATTCAAAGTATGGCAAGGACGAGCTTGTTAACCTAAAAAATGAATATCTGCAAAGTCGTTAAGCTGTTCATCGTGGTTGTTTTGATTTGCAATATAATCTTCTAATGATTCGTCTCCAACATGCATTGTATTCATTGAATGTAAAAGTGAATTGTAAGCATTGACGTCGGATTGGTAAGGGTAGTCATATGGCTCAATAATATTTGAATCAATGTTTATTTGTTCGTCAGCTTGCTCAAAGTTTGGATTTTTTATTGATTCAGGATAGGATGGTGTCGTTGAGACATGGAAATTTCTTTGCATTTTAGGTGGTTGTGCTTGCATGGATGGGGATGAAGTGTTTTGCTCATTCGGTCTTTTACCGAATAATGGGTTATGAGGTCTTGGTCTGTTTATATAATTGACCCCTTTTGACCGCATGCTTTGGTCAATATCCATTGGCACTGGTGGAGGAAAAGGTTTTGGGGCAGTTGGTCGTGGTGGGACGTACTGTTTCTGTGGTTGAAAAGGGTTTTGTTGAGGGTATTGGTGACGTTGTTGAAATTGCTGTCGATATTGAGGGTTTTGTGAATATTGCGGATAATGAGACCGTTGTTGGGGGTGTTGTGGAAAATGTACCAGATTTGGGAAAAATTGTTGTTGTTGCGGAGTATGAGCTGGTTTGCGAGGTGGCAAATCATGGATTGCTTTTTTGTTATGACCGGTAGGTATGTTAGCATGTTGTGAGCGGAAGCTTTGGTTCTCAAGTTTTTGGCATAAATATAAAGCTTGTGGAAGGTCTACAGGTTCTCTGATGCCTAAAAGTCTCGGAAGATCGCCTCTAAGACCTCTTATAAAGGTGTCTAGAGCTTTGTCTCTATAGGTTTCCGTTAACAAATGCATGGCATCTGTAGAGATGTTCATACTAGAGATTTTGTTAAGTATCAATGATAGATGTTTGTATACTACTTGATAGTATTCTTCGACACTGTTATTACTCTGTGTGAGAGTTGTCATCTGGTACTCAAGTGTACCTAGATCACGTTTGTCGGCATAGTGGGTAGTTAGGCATTTAGACATGCATTCCCAGTTTAAGGGTGTGTTATAAGACTCTAACACTGCATCTGCATTGCCAACAATCTTATTTCTTATGGTATTAAGAATACCGAAATATTTAGGCGTGCCTTTAAGGTGGTTGTAAATGTTGAGAATCCTCTCAACGCTCTTTCGCCAAGAGCTGTACTCGCCAGGGTTTCCTGAGAAATCCCTCAGAGTACGTACCACATCAGGTACTTTATCGAGATCGGTTAAGTTCCCGGAAAATTGAACATCAATACTTTGTTCGTTACCTTTATAAAAGTTCGCGTGTGGATTTATTATTGATTGGACAATTGGACCCATTACTTTTGAAACAATATTTGTGACAAGTTCTTCTAATTCTGGTGTGGCCATTGCTGCACCTTGGTTTGAAGTGGCTGCGGTTGGGTTGGGAGGGGGTTGGTTAAAATTTGGGAGTTGGATGTTTGGTGGAGGGTTAGAAACTGCGGTTTCCAGCATGTTTCTTTTCCTAAATTTACTTTCTTTCGTAGTTTTGGGAATTTTGGAAAGTATTTATTAAAATGGGATATTAAGGTTTATATTTTAAATATTTTAATTTAAGTTTATGAATTAAAATATATGGTCTAATAATTCAAATTGGATTAGCAAGAGAAAAAAAAATTATTATGAGAAAAAAAAATTTTAGGTTTAAATAGTTACTTGTTGAATAACTTGTATAAAAATAATATTTAGATTAAATAGTTATCACTTTTTCTTAATTTTAACTTTAATAATTTTCTTACGAAATAATTGTGGTAAGTGAGTTCATGTTCCAACGCTGGCGAGAGGGTAGATGTCCTTTTCGCTTCCTACTGCGGTACCCGTTTCGCACTCCCTCGTTGTTCGCTTTATCGATCGATCCAAGCGTGATTCACTGCACTTATTTTACTTTCTTGAGTCACAATTAGCTGAGTTTTTGTTTCTAAATTACACTGGCGTGCTGCTTAAGGACGACTTTTATGAGTTTTAGAACACTTTGGGTTGTTTTTTTTTTTTTATTTAGTTATATTCGCGGCGTGCTGCTTGAGGACGACTTATGTTTATCAACTATAAAACGTTTTGGGTTGTTTTTATCAGTTACATTCGCGGCGTGCTGCTTGAGGACGACTTATGTTTATGAACTTTAAAACACTGGGTTGTTTTTATTAGTTACATTCGCGGCGTGCTGCTTGAGGACGACTTATGTTTATGAACTTTAAAACACTGGGTTGTTTTTATTAGTTACATTCGCGGCGTGCTGCTTGAGGACGACTTATGTTTATGAACTTTAAAACACGTTGGGCGCCAATTAAACTAATTTTAATTACATTAGTATAAAAAAAATATTTTTTATTTCTTTATTTTTTTTCTTTATTAGATTACGAACCGGCAGCGATTCTGCCTTTTAAAAGAATACATACATTTTACTTAAAATCTAAAGCTTAAATACTAAATAACCTGCAACACAAGCACTTTACCCTGCTGCTTGTTCCCACAGGTCAACGCTCGTACTTGATGGAATGTAGCGGATGCAACTCGACGCTTTTTGTAGACGCGTTGTCAGCATGATTGTGTGGGAACCTGGAGTTAATGGACTGTTTTCAGCTTATTTGTCGTTAACTTATACAAAACGATAATTATTGTTTTAAAAGGGGTTTTTGTGTGATAACACACTTGCAGTTAGGATGCCAAGCTTTCGCACCATATCATATTATTATATTAATATTGAAGGTTTGAATGAAACAACAACACTTTGGTGAACTACCACCAAATTTTGTATAGGCTGGATTTATAGAGCTATTGCACGACTGCCAGGCCGATCATCAGACTTACGAATTAAAATAATGAAGTTTGATTTCAAATTAAATTTTAGTTTTTTTTTATGGCAAATTGACAGATAGACTTATAGCCTTCCAATGAAAATTCCAATCAAAATAGTTTGGAAATCTAACTATCACATCGACTTACAGAAACACATTTTTTTCCAGATGCAGTAAATGCGGAATGGAATGTTTCATTTTTTTAACGATATGAAAAGTTATCGCCTGAGGTACAGAACATGGGCCCTATAGACTAAAGTTAAGGTATAATGATCAACCGTTGTATCTAATAAGACAACAATTTTTACCGTTAATTTGGTCCAAAAACTTCCAGATTGGAAAATATAACTCTAAGGTAATAAAGAGTGTTTTTTAGAGGTGTAGAAAAGAACTTTGAAATTAAATAAAAGAAAGATGATTTTTTTAAATTGACATGAAATTTACTTTTTTGGAAAGATAATCTTCTGGAGTTATAATTTAAATATGATTTCTGGCATATGACCGCCATGGCTGGCTCGGACGTAGTCTAATCTGGAGGTCCAATTTTCAATGACTTTTTCTAACATTTTTTGGCCGTATATCGGCAATAACGCGGCGAATGTTGTCCTTTAAGTGGTCAATCGTTTCGAGCTTATCGGCGTAGACTAGCGACTTCACATATCCCCACAGAAAATACACAGCTCCTGCACATCATGTTTGTTCAATTGATGAACGAAAAAATCAGTAATTATGACTCTATTGCGGGCACCATTGACTGTAACGTTCTGGCCAGCATTGTTTTTAAAGAAGTTCGGACCAATTATTCCACTAACCCATAAAGCACACCAAACAGTCAATTTTTGTGGATGTTACGGTGTCTCATCACTCCAAATACGCCAGTTTTGTTTATTGACGTATCCATTCAACCAAAAGTGAGCTTCATCGCTAAACAAATTTCGCTTATGAAAATCGGGATCAACAGCAATCTCGTTTCGAGCCCATTCACAACAATTTGGAAGCGTTGTTCAGGCGTCTAATCATGTTGAAATGCCAAACCAACCAAACTAAAAATAAATCACTTGACAGCTGACAAAATGGACGCCAGTTAAAATAGTGTTGCCAATTTAAAGTTCTATACCTCTAAAAAAAACTCCCGTTATATCGCGCAGGTTGTCAAAGATAAAAAGTATCAGAAATTAAAAATGGCTGTTCCTGTGCCCACCAGAACTACTCACCGCATCATTAGAAACAACAACAAAATATTGAAATTAGACAAGAAAAGTCAAAAATGGCAAATGCTTGAAGAAGCCATTTTGTTAATTTACAACGTTCGGTAGTGCGCGTGAATAGAATCGAAAAAATAATTTATTTTATTATTGTTTAAAATTTTGGGGTTAAGCCTAATTTACAGTTCATGTGAAAAAAAATTAATTTAAAACAATATTTCATCTATTTTATGCAATAAATATATTGCCATAAAATCAAAAACCATGGCATAAGCAAGGCAATGCAAATTTGAATTCAATAAATAAACTACTGGTTATTTTTTTTTTTTATAGAAAATCAATTTAATTTTTTTTGCCTGACTTGAGATAAAGTACAGGTATGTCAAAAAAATGTCAGAGCATTGAGTCCAATATGAACATCGTCTAACGTAAAATAATTAAGTAAGCGAATCCGAAATAAATCAAGTAAGTACATAATTCATTCATTTCATCAAAAAAAAAAAATTACTTACTTACGAAATAAATCAACTGCAGGCTTTTGAGAACAAAAATGAAGAATTTTGCTTATTTTAATTTTTATTTCATTTTTTAAGTATCTTGATAAATATCTTAAATCTCAAAATGGTTTTTGTCATTTTGTCTGATAACACACTCGCAGTTACGGGCCAGTTATAACTTTCATTGAAAATCATCTTTGGAATTTTTGTTTTTATGTTTTGAGGCACTTAAAAAGCAAAATTAGTGATTATTTTGATGCCAATATAAAGATGATTACTCAAATATTAATTCTTGGCAAAAAATTGTTTCATTTTTTTTTTTTTTTTTGAGCGAAACTCACAATAGTTTTTAAAATTTTGAGCGAACAAAAAATTTTAAGGTGAAATATCAACTTTTAGTTTGGTTTTTAAGGCCACTGCTTATATAAAAGAAAGCGCACATGCAGAAACTTTTCAGTCATCCATTCGAGCAATTTCTTAGTTTGTGCTGTGACACTAACTAAACGATCACCCAGAATCAGTTTCTTTTTGTGTAACAAAGAAAATTAATTCTTTTTTTTTATATATATTACGTAGGGTAGAACGTGCAATATTTATTTTTTCTTTCATATTGTGATACTTATTTGCTTTTCATTCATGTGAAAGAAAAAAAGAATAAATACCTATTCAGCCTTATTGTGAGTTTCACCCGAAATATATTTCACCTTAAAAGTTTTTGTTCGCTCAGAATTTTAAAAGCTATTGTGAGTTTCGCCCGAACGAAATTACGTTCGCCTACAAAAAATAAGTGAACATGCCTTTAATGGCATTATACAATAAGGTGAATTTTTCAAACATGAAATTTCGGGTGAAACTCACAATAGGCGAAAATTTAAATGTCAAATTTTCCTGGTGGAATTTTGTTCGGGCGAAACTCACAATAAGGCTGATTGTTTGTGTGTTTGCTCATTTTGTTGATTGCCAGTGAAGTTGCTCAGTTGGGCAACTAAGTGATTTATCTATTTAATTTAGTTCCTTTTAAATTGCACGTGAGCGCTTAGCCTTAGTTTTTTTTTTCATTTATCATTGGCAAATCAATAATCATTTTTATATTTTTGTTTATAATTGAAATTTTGTTAACGAAAGACTTGATTTTTGTCTTCTTTTTTTAAATGTTAAGTCAGACTTTTTCGTCACTTTATTCGTTATCCAAATAAGAAGTTGGTTATTTCATAATTTTTATCTACGTTTTGTCAGATTTACTCGACTTCTTCAGGGGTAGTTTATTTGCTCTTTTCTCTTTTTTTCCATGATTGTATTGTTGTCAAAGTCTAAAGAGTTTCCAGTTTTTAATTAGCCTTTGACATTTCACTTTTCGCCTATTGTGAGTTTCACCCGAAATTTCATGTTCGAATAATTCCCCCTATTGTGAACATTCATTTCTGGCGGAAATTTTCAATAATTTTTAGTAGGCAAAAGAAATTTCGCTTGGCTACTTCACAATAGCTTTTAAAATTCCGGCCGCACAAAAAATTTTAAGGTGAAATATTTTTCGGGTGAAACTAAGGCTGAGTTGTTATAAACCAGTAGATTCTCTTTTTTATTCCAAATGCTAAATATTATTTGTTAATATGATACTTCCTTTCAAGTGTTTAATTTTAATTTAATTGCATACCAAAAAATATACTTTTCAAATAAAACACTCCCAAAATTCCTTAAATATTATTTAAAAGAAAAACACTATACACATTTATTTATTTTTGTTGTCCTTTTATGACGTTTATTTCAATTAAATCGAATCATATATTATTTTATACATTTATATATAATTATATAATCCTACAAAAAAAAATCTATTTTAATAATGCACAAGTAAAATATCTCCTTGCACATCTCAAAATTAATTTAATTAAAACCTCTCTCATCAAAAATGATTCAAAAAAACACTTTTGGATAAGAACAAAATGTTTTTATTTTTCGTAGTTCCTATCATCATGTCTGTGCCTGGTTGTAATATAATTACATTTTAATTCATATATATTATTATTTAAAATAAAATCAGAAGATAAAAAATAATCATCTCGAATGCGTAGAGAATAAAAATCCCTAACATTATTAAATTCTTTAATTCTAACTTCATTATTGCAAGAGAATATTTTTTTATAAAAAAAAAACTAATTAATTAATACGTGAAACAAAAAAAGATCGAAAATACTTTGAAAGTATCTGCTCGAAAATGAGTTTTCATCTTTCTAATTGTTCTTGGTTTTTGTTTTTTTGTTTTTTTTTTTTTTTTTTGAGAAGGGATAGAGGTAAAAAGACGTTTTTAAGGATTCAGTGCTGGTTGAACAAATTTTCATCCCATGAATGAAGGAGCACCCGGTGTAGCTGAAAAAGAGAGTCAACAAGTTAGTAAATAGAATTTGTATCTTACCTTTAGAGGGTTTCTATATTGTCTTCCATAATTGCTTCATTAGATTGAATTTGATTAAAGATTTCGATGACGATCGAAAACAGCTAGTGAAATGTGTGTTTTTTAATTCTTTTCTTCGAATTGTTAATCGACTGTTTGAAAAGATTCCATTGAAAATGCTGAAGATGTGTCATTCACTTTGTTCGTTTTTATGTGTCTGAGAAAACTTTTCATTTTATAATTCGATTTATATTCTATTCTTTTGTTTTTGTTGTTCCTCTCCATCTCCCCGCTGAACACGAGCAAACTTCTTTCTGTTCAATTTCGTTCGAATTTAGTATTTTTTGTAAGAACGACGGTTGTTGTTCCTGTATCCACCTCCGCCGCCTGATCCGTTTCGAGCTCTTGATCGGTTAGTTCCATAGTTTTGCACTTTATTCGAATATTTGCCTGAGGGTGGAACGTATACTTTCTGGTCGGAGCTTGTTCGTGGTTTCTTATCATCTGCGTTTCCGTTTTCCGCTTTACCGTCAAAAGTTATAGGTGCATGTCGCTTTGAACTGATTTTATTCTGTAAAGAAGACAAACACACATATCGAGGATAAGATATTAAGATTTTTTGGGATAATTAAAAAAAAAAAAAAAAACTTACATTTTTCCTTGTAACCCAGGAGAGTTGAATTTCTGCCTTAAAGCTTGGGGGTGAATGGAAGAGATCACGAATTAATGAACTAATATTTGATGTTGTTTTTAGGGCGGTTAATTTCAATTGATGTTCCTCGGATTTAAGTTCTTCTGTTGGCTTTCCTTTGATTGATTCTTCCAATTTCTTGATGTATCTATACCAAAAAATAAAATTTAAATAAGAGTTTGTTTTTTTTGTAACTTATAAAACGAGCTTACCCTTGAGTTCCTCGCGCCAAGTATTGTAATCTTGATCGAAAATCTTTTAATTTCTCTGGATCATTGACAAAAGCCAAACCATCTGGATTCTTTCTTCCCAACATATGCAGGGCATACAGTAGACACTCGGCATGAGAGAATTGGAACGATGGTGGAGTAGCTAAATCATCATCAGTTAGTGACGGCAATGGCATGTATTCCTATATTAACAACAAAAAAACAAAAGGAAAAGAACATATTAATTTTAATTAAAAAACAAACAAAAAAAAACTATTACAACTTACCCTTAAAATAGTATATACAGCATCGATTCTGGTTGATGCGTTTTCTAATGTGTCGCAGTAAGCACACATCTCAGCAAATACTTTCAAAAGACGTAATTGAACTTGATCCTGCTGCACAGCTGTTGCAATCATATTCCATGTACTCAATGGAAGTAATTTGTCACAAACGAAAATTACAAATTGTGTTGATTTGATTTGAGACTGAAAGTAATAAAAAAAATTTTATTTTATTTTTATAAAACGCTCAAAGATGAAATCTTTTCAAATCTTGTGACTTACCGAAAAATATGGCATTGCATGAGTTGCACATTGAATAAAACGTTCGACGATTTCATCTTCAATTGTAATGGCATCGATATCGGCGCCAAGTTCTGCTTGTTCCGTTGCCAAATTTACTAATTCTGTGTGTCCTGTGATGGTAGAACCAAGTTTTGTTGCTCCTAAAATATTCATACACAAATGGAATTCATCAGCGCTTACATCCTGAAATTGGAAAAATTGAGTCGGTTAGTAAATTGTTGAAAAGTAGATTATCAAGGAAGGGGAATTGAGTGGTTTGGAGTGGTAATTAATTTATTGTCCTACTTCTGAAGTTTAAAAATTATACTTTGATGTCATAAAATTTTAATTAAATGCTGAAACCCATATTTTATTGAAGCAATCATCTTTTATGCTGCATACATAATTAAAAAAAAAAAAAGTACGGTTTGTAATCCAAATAAAAAAGTATTCACTTCAGCAATCATTGAGAAAGCTTTTGAAGTCTTGAATTCATTAACAAAATAACAAAACTTTTTTAAATCTTAAAATAAATTATATAAAATAATACAACAGATTTTTTTTTTTTTTTTTGTTGAGTGCAAAAGTATTGAGATTTTGCCTTAACCTAATAACCCAGGCAAAGAATGCAATTGTTCACTTTAAATAAATAAGGACAGAACTTTAGAAAACCTTTTAATTCATAAAAGATCAAAAGGATAATAATTACTCACTACTAAATAAAATAAATGCAAGGAAATAATTCAAGTGCTATCCATTGTATACATGCTACCCATTTTTTTGTACTTAGTCTTGTATGATTAAAAGAACAAGTTTTTTATTTTATGTTTTTGTTTTATACTTTTTTTCTATTTTTTTCAATATTTTTTTTTTCTATTTTGAATTTTTTTAATATTTTTTTTTACTTTTTTTTTAACTTTTTTCTTAATTTTTTAACTTTTTTTAATTTTTTAACTTTTGTTTTATTTTTTTAAATTTGTTTTTTTTTTTATTTTTTTTTTTAAATTTTTTTTCAAATTGTTTTTTTTTTTTTTTTTTTTTTTTAAATTGCTGTTTTTTTTTGTTAATTTTTTATTTATTTCTCTTTTTTTTTATTTTTTATTTTTAATATTTAGTGTTTATTATTTATGTTTTTGTTTTTGTATTTTTTTTTTATTTTTTATTTTTATGTTTTTGTATTTTTTTTATTTTTTATTTTTATATTTTTGTATTTTTTTATATATATTTTTATTTTTATTATTTTTTATGTACTTTTATTCGTTCTCCTCATGTATTGAATCGGCTTTCTAATTAAGGGATTTGGATAATTTAGTACTTCCTCTAGGAAAAACTCGGCGAATAAACCAGGACTCGTTTTGTAGAGCAAACCAAAGAAGCAGTCGGTTCCTTCGTAAATTCTTCGCCACATCTCTTCGAAGCTTCAATTCGTAGAGATGACTCTTTAACTACATCAAAATTGTTGCTGACATTTTGTACTAGATGGTGGACAATTGCTTGTTTGTTTGTTTGTTTGTTTGTTATCTGATAGCAAGTTTACATCACGACCAAGAAGTTCCGCTCTCGTGAAGTGCTCTATGATAGCACGTTGTCGAGTTACCGTTGACGAATTTGGACATCTTTTAAAATTAGATGAAAAAATAGATGGAATTGGTTTAGTAAGAAAATTTGGATTACGATTGATCTGCGGGTCGGGGTCCACGTCTTAAGATTCATATAAAGTACGCGACGCGATGTTTACCAGAAGACTATGCCTTGATAGTTCTTCGAAAACATATCATCGCCTTTCTTGTAGATGAGTGGTTTGAAGCTGATTGTCCAGTCATCGAATATACTTCCTTCGACGCTTGCTTAATGATTTGATCCATGCATCATTCATACATCGCCTCCGTATTATAAGAGTCCTGCTGGTAAGTCAACACAACCAGAATTCTAGTACATTTGTATTATGTCACTCACTATACACACGCCAGATTTGACAAGTAATTTTATCCAATTCTTTATTACATGTCATAAGGTTGTCACCATTAATTCAGAAGAATTTCAAATTAACAGATATGTTAGTGAGGACTCGCTGTTTTTTTGTTTATTCAAGTATATCTACACCAGCTGTAACCTCCATTCATTCTTATAGAAATATCATCAAATGAAACGCATTCACCCGATATTTTCATCGAGAATTTTGTTTTTCTTTTTTAAGTGTATCCAAATATCCAAATGTCGTACTTAAAGGATTATCTATCTTCAAGAATAACAATCAGATTCTGATTCTGAATCACATCATGGTTATTATTTTAGCAAGTTTCCTTCCACCAATTCTCAGAATATATTTTTGTTTTAGAGAATATTTTCAATAAAAAGAACTTCAATTATGGCGTGCTATTAGTAATAAATTGTTAAGATTTGAATTTTGTTGTTTATCTTGGATTTCATTGAAAATGTCCTAAGATTGAAGTATTCAGTTCTGTTCGCCTTGCCTGGTATTTTCGATTGCACACTTGTCTTCATTTGTTTTTTTTTTTGTTATTGTTGTTGAGTAATTTTTTCTTAAACTTTATTAAATACTAAATTCTTATCAACTATTTAATTTAAAAAAAATACAAATTATAAAATAAAAATAACAATAATTTGATTAAATTAAAAAGTGCTTATTAGAACATAACTTAATCTATCAAAATTATACAGAACTACATATTTAGAATTCATGAATTTTTTTTTCTATTTTGCATACTTCCTCAATGACCTCCCTGTATTTATTGATTTAATTCTGGTTTTCAGCAATTTAATTAAAACATAGAAATATCAAGAACAAATTATTTCGGAATTCAATCCTTATTGGTGAGTGGGAAAAGTAGTGCAATAAAAAATTATCACACCATCCTCTACTACATTTATCATCAAAGTGTGTCAAATAAATGTCAAACTTAATTTTGTTGAAATTAAAGATTGGGTTTTTTACCTAAATTTTTTACATGAATAATACGCAACATGTTTAGGTAGTAAAAATTGGATTTTAATTCAGATTTTTTTAAAAAAAGGTTTTTTTTTAGATTATTGAGACGTATTTGGGTTTTTCATAATTGTAAATTTTTATGACTTTTGGTTGTTGATTCAACACTTTTTTATAAGGCCGAACATAAAATAGGTTTTCAAAACAGACAAATTTTAGACCTGGTGTTAAGTTATCTTTATATAATTATTTAGAATAAACTTTTGGACAGTAGAAATGTATTGTGTAAATATAGTTTAAGATCAAAGTGGATGGCGACGCTGTGTTGCGTTGAACCTTGTCATATTATAACAATAAATGATCTCGCAGATTGTGTTTTATGACTCACATCTGTTAGCATTAGGATATGAACAAGGGATGCGTCAGACATCGTCGTTATCTTCTTTACAATCCTATTGTTAGTTCAGTTTTTTAGAAAACTAGAGATAAGATAGGTTAAGAAATTGTAAATCTATTTGTAAGCTAGGTATAAGATTTGTAAATAATAAAATTAAAATAAATAGTTCAATTTTAGTCTTCAAGTAGGACGTGTTTTTTCTGCCTTCTTCGGCTCGTTTGGTTTTAAATTCGTTGTGTGTTAGGGTGTTCAGAGAACAGTGTTCAGAGAACAGTGTTCACCTGGATTGCAAGTTTTTTTTATATAAAACCCACGGTTGAAAAACGTTCTGCAATCATCACTCTAAGCAGCGGGAAGTTGCTTCGCAGTTGAAGATATTGAAGGGCTGCGTTCAACATGCTCAAACCGGATTCTTGAGTACAGTGGGTGATCAAATTATTACGGCCACCATACAAAAAATGTTATTTTCAGGATTTGGTTCGAAAAAATGCATAAAATAACTTACTTAATATATTATTTTTACCCCGAAACTATATTTTAACCAATAAACTTTAAAAATTATAAAAATCGGTAATTCAAATAGTGTTTATTTTTGTGGTAGCCATCTTTCTAAATGGATACCTTATTTCCAATAGGTTGTGCTCTTTACTTTTTTATATTTTTAGACGTTTTTTTTGTGAAAATCGAAATCGGTATATTTGATAAATATGTGCCCTGTGGTTTATTTTTATTTTCAATTTGTGTGCATTCAGTTTGTGTTTGTTGTGTTTTTGTGAATTTTTGTGGTAAGACATTGTTTTAGCAATGGGTAGACGAAAAGATCTCTTGCCGGCGAAAA
Organism: Epistrophe eligans; assembly: GCA_951394125.1. Lineage (NCBI taxonomy): Eukaryota > Metazoa > Arthropoda > Insecta > Diptera > Syrphidae > Epistrophe > Epistrophe eligans. The sequence goes on from OX596030.1 coordinate 29,424,887, forward strand.
TTTCGGAAATCAAGATTTTGCTATTATACACAGATCATTTGCAAAGGAAAATTAATGAAAATGTCGCACTTTGCCCTATGAGAACCGGGAAATCTGGAAGAAAAAGAATTACATCACCACGGGATGAGCGCAAAATAAAAGATATATGCGTCCAAAATAGGAAGAAGCCACGTAAGATTCTTACAAACTTGATTCAGGAATCAGGAATAAGAATTTCCGACACTACAGTCCGACGTCGTATTAAGGAGATGGGTTTTGCTTGTTGCCGCCCAGCAAAGAAGCCACTTCTGACAAAGGCGATGATGGAAAAACGGCTAAAATGGGCGAAAGCACATAGAGACTGGACATCAGAAGATTGGTTAAAGGTAACAACACATTTAGTTGACTTATTAATTTGCTTTTTTATCTTTTGAAAGAATCTGTTAACGATTTTCCTGGCACATTTCTTTTCTTGCAGGTCTGTTTTTCTGACGAGTCGACGGTTCAATTTTTGTCTGATAAGGCCGAGTTTGTGAGAAGAAGACCAAACGAAAAGTATAAAAAAGAATGTGTAGTGGAACGGGTTAAACATCCATTAAGCATTATGGTCTGGTCCGTTATTACTGGAAAAGGAACTGGACGTCTTTATATTGTTGAAGGAACCATGCGTCAGGACCAGTATATTCAGGTCCTAAGAACGAAATTGTTGCCACAAACTGCGGAATGGTTTCCAAACGGTGACTATGTGTTTATGCACGACTCTGCACCTTGTCACAAGGCCAAAAGAGTGACTGCCTTTTTGGAGGAGAAGAGTGTGGACGTGTTGGAATGGCCAGGAAACTCTCCAGACTTAAATCCTATAGAAAATCTTTGGGAGCTCATGAAGAGGGAAATAGGAAGAGAAAAAATTACAAATAAGCGGGCATTAATAAAACGCCTCATTGAAGTATGGCACAGAAGTGAAAATATAAAAAATAATTGCTTCAAATGCATTCAAAGTATGCCAAAACGAGTTGAGGCTGTTATAGCCGCCAATGGAGGTGTGACAAAGTATTAATTTTTTTTAAACTTTTCTTGATACAAAAAGTTTTTTTCAATAGTTTATAAGTATGTTCGTTCGATGCAGCGCGGAACAAAAGATGATACCTGACTGTATGGTTCCTACCGTCAAGCATGGAGGTGGTTCTGTGATGGTCTGAGGATGTTTCTCTTCAAGTGGAGTGGGAGATTTGACTCGAGTTATTGGAAAAATGAACAAGGAGGCACTTAAGATATCCAAACCCTATGAATATAAGTATCCAGCAAGATAAATAACTTTAGGACCGTCACTGTTTCACATACGTAGAATAAGATATAATAAATAAAGTAACAAAGGATTTAGATCCCAAGAAAAATATTTTTTTATTATTAATTCGCGCGAAATAATTGTCTGGTGTAACAAATACACATAAAGTGGCAACACTCGTCCATCATCTCAACATAATATACAAAACAACAGTCACCATAACCAGACAGTAGACATCAGCAGAGAAAAGCAACCCTCAAAGCACACACACACATATACCATGACACACTATGCAGCTGCCAATACGAAGCACACAAAAAAAGAAGAAAGACAATCAAAAGCACCCTTCCGAGGACTATAAAAGGAGATCCTCCAACGAATGCTTTTCACTACAGTAGCACTACAGTAGCAACAACAACGACCGCCACCATAACCAACGAACAAATTATCAGAGACGTTCAAAAATAAAAACACCAAGATGACTATCATCAGCGCTGGAGGCTTTTGAAACAATAAAGAAATTCCTGATGACACGGAAAATTCAATACAACACACTCACGCCACGAGAGAAAAGGAAGAACCTGCTTCTGTTAAAATTAATTCACCACTCATACGCGGCCATTGAAGTGGAGGACAAGCTGAGGATTGTGGGGCTCCCAGTCATCAAAATCTCTCATTTCAAGGCAAAGAAGGCGCAGGGTAAAACCTAAACCTACAACTTTTTGTAACATTACCGAAGTCTACACCAAGACTTTGGTAATGAACCAAAGGGTGCACCGGGAGCGCCTTAAGTCAAACGACATCGTGCAGTGCCAAAACTGCCAGCGTTTCGGTCACGTCGCCACTAACAGTGGCCGCCAATACGGGTGCGTGAAGTGCAAAGAAGACCACGAGCCAGGCCAGTGCAAACGCAAGGAGAATGCAGGATTAGATGTTTGGTGTGACAACTGCCAGAAGGAAGGACATCCAGCTAGCTTTCAGGGTTGCCCAACCTGAGAACTACATTGTGAATTTAGTCGATTTTAATGTACATTATGTGTTAAATTGAATTCAGCAGTTTGTTGAATATTTTACAGTTTCTACTCAATCCACTTTTTTGTATGTATTTGTGTGTGTATTTTACTGTGCATTAGTAAGTGTCTAAGTGATAAAGCAAAATGTTGAATAATTTTTAAAAATTGTTGGAAAAAATTTAAAGCAAAAATACAAGACGTTCTTTTTAATAAAAAAAAAATATAAAAGCTTTATTTTTTTCGATACTTTTATTGTTATATTATTTTTCCTTCAAACCGAACTACCGATGATATGATTTTATACCTACTTTTCAGACATTTCTTATGTGGTTAAAACCATATACATTTATATAGAAGAAAAAATAGTTTCGTCGGGCGACACACCAAATATTTTTGACGTCGTGGCTCAGTGCATTGGATATTAATATGCTTTTAACATACAATGCCCAAAGGAAGTATCTCAAACAACCCTGGAATCCACAGCCTCTGAACGTGTAAACAATCATACCAACATCTAAGTTGAACCACCATATATATTGGCAAGGCACCTTTCCGTTTTGAAACTTTTGGCCTTCGCATCTTGTTTCCTGATACGTATAATTATTTTCTTTAATTCTTGTAATTAGTATTTAAACATTAGTATTTAATAATAGATGGAATATACATTCCTGTTTATATGTAATTGTCTTTAAACAAGATCACAACAATCTCGAGAGCCTAACGAAAATAAACAAAAAAATAAATAAACATTTGTCATCAAGCCTCTTTAATACCTCGTCTAAATAGCACCTTTTGGTTAAAGAGACAACTTCTCAAACTTTTAAACCTATATCTCTTATTTATTCAGTAATACTTTCGTCTCTTTTTATTAAAAGAGTTTATACGTTCAAGTATATAATGTACATTTACATCAAATTAACCTAAAAAAAGTAAAAGGATCTCCGCATTTTGTTTTTGTCTTTTTTATTCCTTATTGGCGGAGGTTGATCCAAGTATTAAATTTATTTTGTAAATTTCAATTTCGTTGCTCATCGTTTCTTAAAATTATACCAATTGTAAGTTGCATTATAATTTATACATTAAATTTTATATCTTATTTAATAAATTTTGTGAATTTTTAGAAAATAAAATCAAATTTCATTATCAAGAATTGTTGGATTTTATTTCTTGAATCGAATCGATATTTTTTATTTGGGAGATTTCTGCGGTGCAGCAACAACATTTCTTAACTAAATTGAGTTTTTCTCCTTTGATAGTTTCGAAGGATGAATTTTAGTTTTGCAAGATATGCAATATATGATATGTATATATTATACTAAAGACAAATCATCAGCTGAAATCAAACGACCATACGCAGCGTCGTGTGTTCGCTAATTGGGTTTTGAAGCAGTTGGAAGTTGATCAAAATTTTGGTCGAAAAATCATCTTTAGCGATGAGGCCCATTTTTGGATGAACGGGTACGTGAATAAGCAAAATGGCCGGATTTGGGACGACACCAATCCACGCGAGATTCACGAGGTGCCAATGCATCCAAATAAAGTTACTGTTTGGTGTGGATTTTGGGCTCGAGGCGTCATCGGTACGTACTTCTTCGAAAATGATACTGGCCAGGCCATCACCGTCAACGGCGATCGCTTATAGGTCGATGATCACCAACTTCTTGTGGCCTGAATTGGATGATATGGACACCGAAGACATATGATTTCAACAGGATGGCGCTACGTGCCACACAGCTCAAGACACAATCGATATTCTGCACGAGCGGTTTCATGGCATGGTTATCTCGCGCCGAAGCGACGTGAATTGGCTACTGTTACGTATGGCAACACTGGCCATCCGTGTCATAATATATAAATTGTAAAATGAAATGTAATAGAGAGTTATTGATCGGTCTCTGGTCGTGATAGACGTATTTTTATACCGAGGAAACGGAGATAATAAATGTGGGTTTTTTATAAATTTTTCCCACATTAATAGTCGTACCGCTTTTTATTTTAATCGGCATATTATACATTATGGTCCTTCGAGACGGAATAATATAAAAAAATCGGAAATTTTTTTGTGAAAAGTGTTAAGTGAGGAAAACAATGGAGCTATAACGGAGGAATACATACTAATACATATGTATATGGAAATGAAATGGAGAAACAATAGGAAGGTTTGAGTGTGTAGTCGATTTGCAACACAAGGAAGTGTGCAATTCACTTACACACAAAAGGGAGTTTTATTTTTATTTTCTCACTACTTATATTTCAAAATAAACAATCATTTTTTTCTACTTTACTAATTTTTTTGGTGACTTACAATCACTATTTTCAGGATTTAATAATTAATTTTTTGGTGACTTACATTCACTACTTTCAGGAAGAATTTTATTTTTGTATTTGGTGCCTTACAACCACCAAATATAAAATACTAAAAGGAGCAGTTTATTTGGTGCCTTACAACTACCAAATATAAAATACCAAAAGGAGTAGTTTATTTGATGCCTTGCAACCACCAAAAAATTTAAATACATACCTATGTTTCTACAATATATAGAATCATGCAAGACATGTAGGAGCATGAGTTACGGCCAATAACCTCCCAACCTTGAATGAGTCTTCAGGTGAACAACCAATATTCAAGCCATTATCATGGTAAAGAATATATTTATTGTAACTCAACACCAATTATACTTTAAGCATATTTTATATTTCCGCTACTCTACTGAGTAAGCATTTTGTTTAGTTATAAGTTAGAGAATAATATTTATAATTAAAAAAAAAAGAGTGGAGTTGCATTTGGACGCTCAAAGAGAACGATTGTGGTTTTATTATTCGGAAGAATTAAAAACTTAACTCATGCGATGGAGATGTGTTGAATACCCATTCACACAAAACAATAAAATAAACGGAGCGAAATCGGAGAAAAAATACATGTAGAACATGCAACGGAGAACACAATATCAACAACTGAGAAAAAACAAAAACGCATGTGCAAATTATTTGCGCACAAGAAAATAAACAAATCGAAACTCGAGTCTCGAAGAGAATCATGTGCATTTACCACACATACACAATATGGATAATACATGGAGAAGGAGAAAAAATAAGAACAACTCGAACTCACCTAATTCAGTTTCAATCATAAAAGTGTTAAAGACGTGGAAATAATTCGCAAAAGAAAAAAATAAAAACAAGGGAGAAAAATACAAATTAAATTAAAATAACAATCAAAAGTATTATAAAACAATGGATAAAAACAAAAAAGGTAACTAAGACAATAAACAAAAACAAATAATTAATACATATGAATTTTTTTTTTTGCCATGACCAAAAGGGGTGAATTTGTGTCTGCAGTGTGTGTTGTGTTTTGCTAGGTAGAATAATTTAGTGAAGTGGAGGAAAAGAAAAAATAAATTGAAAATATCCATTCGAAAAATAATTCAATTTAAAATTAAAGTGAAAAATAATTCGTAGAATGGGGAATATTGTTTTGGAGTTTAATTTCTTTCAAAGAAGGAGAAAATGCTGGGTTGCTATATTTGTCTGCCTTAGGACTAGGGCAGTTCATATTGAAAGAAATCGTAGGAGATTTATCTTCAAAAGCTTTCATAGCTTGTTATGAAAGGTTTATTGCAAGAAGAGGGAGATGCGAGAAAATATTTAGCGACAACGGAACAGCTTTCGTTGGAGCGTCAAAAGAATTAAATAAAGCTTTGAAAGTATTTTCAGATAAAGGAGTATTGGAGAATCTTCATCAAAAAGGTACTAACTGGCATTTCATGACACCAGCAGCGCCACATCAAGGAGGAATATATGGAGCCACTGTCAAATTGATGAAATTCCATTTAAAGCGGATCGTGGGGCAAAAGATATTGCCTTAAGAGGAGTTCGGAACCTTTGTCACTCAAAATAAAGCAATTCTCAATACGAGACCTCTCCATCCTTTGAGTGACGATCCAATGGATATTCAGTTGCTAACGCCGGGACATTTTTTAGTAGGTGAACCATTAATTTTACCTCTTCCTTTCAGATTAGAAGAAAGACCACACATAGCGGGAGCTAAACTATTCAAGGAGAAACCGATGACAGTCAGAATATTTGACTACTCTGCAGAAGCGGAAAAAATGGAGAAAGGAGAAGGAGAGCCTTAAAGTCAGACAATTGGTGGTACTCAGGAGTGAGAATTTTCCACCAGCCAGTTGGGCGATGGGCAAGATTTGTGAGCTTCTACCAAGTCAAGATGGGCTTGTGAGAAACGTCATCGTGCAGACTGCAACCAATAAGCTAAAGCGGCTTGTGCAGAAACTATGTGTTTTATTAATGGAGACGGAGTAAATAAAAAGAAGTTTGTAGCCAGGACTGTTAGATATGGCAACACTGGCCATCCGTGTCATAATATATAAATTGTAAAATTAAATGTAATAGAGAGTTCTTGATCGGTCTCTGGACGTGATAGACGTATTTTTATACTGAGGAAACGGAGATAATAAATGTGGTTTTTTTTCCCACAGTAATAGTCGTACCGCTTTTTATTTCATTTTTCGGCATATTATACAACTACCAAGATCGTGTGATTTGACCCCTTTGGACTTTTTCTTGTGGGGCTTTCTTAATTCTTAAGTTGCAGGTTTATGCGTATAAGCCGCAAACCACCGCGACCCTCAAAAACAACATAATCGATGCCATCGGTCGAATTCAGCCTGATTTATGCGCCAAAGTCATCGAAAACTGGACCTTTCGAATCCGCGGCGGCCATTTGAACGATGTAATATTTCACACATAATGTCATTGATAGGGCTCTCAAATAAACTCTCATATACAACTTGTTTTATTCAATTTTAAAATCGACCCGCCCTTAATGGAAAACCCTTTAAAAAAACGCAGCGATTTGCAAAGACAGCCTTTCCACTTTGAATGCTATCGGAAACGTCAAAAACCAAACACCTTAAATCACAAAAATTCGTGACAATATTTTTAAAAACAAAAAAAATAAAAATTTAAGCTCCTCTGGATACCGGGGAACACTGGTATCAAAGGAAACGACTTAACTGACAGTGCAGCCAAAAATGCCTCTATGCAAGCAAATATAAGCGAACTTGCGGCTTTTAAAAGAGATTTCCTGAAATAAATTAATAATTTCTACGAAAACAAAAGGAAAGAAGAATGGTATACTTATAAACACCACTATTCGACCATTAACCTAAAAGACGAACCAAACACGATTCCATTAGAAACGACTACTGCAATGAACAAATGTTTTATCCGCCTCCGGCTTGGCCACACCCAGTTAACACATATTCACCTACTGAAAAAAGAAGACCCTCCAACCTGCCACCTATGCCAATCCAGTCATAATGCTTAACAATTAAGCATCTTATCTCCAAATGTTCCAAAGTAAACGATCTGTGTAAAAATTAAGTTAAGTTTGGTTAAGTTTGTATTAAAAACTTAACCAATCTCTGTTGAAAACATAAAAAATGTACATAAGATACTAATAATACTCAAAATTGAATCTGTTATCTGTAAGCGAAAAATCTATACTCTTATAAAAAGAGATAAAGAGCGAAAGCAAAAATATAAATACACATTTAAAGGGCTGCTGTAGTAGTTTTAGTTATTAATACATAAGTATGCCAGACGGCAGTTAATTTTGGAAATCGAAACCGATCGGACGTGTTTAAATAAAGATGTGAAAATATTGAATAAGGAAAAAGAATTTGTTGTGTTTTATTGAAGAAAAGTTAGTTTAAATATCTAACAATTTTTATTTAGAAATGTGAGGCGCTATCGGGGATTCTCGGCCTTGTTATTCGTTAGGGCCGCGGATTTCCGGCAGCCCCATACATTATAATACTTACACCCCTATTTTTAAATTTCAAGCCGCTAGTCATGGTAGCTAGCGCTTTGTAATTTTGTATTATAATGTAAATTTATTTATATTGTAATAAATAATAATAATTATTATATAAAAAAAAAAAAAACACAACAAAAAAAATTTAATTGAAAGCGTGAGTTATGAACACAACTCTCCAACATTATCTCTACCCGTTGGACGATGATTATTATCACTCAACTTATTATGTTCTATGCACACAACAACCAAACCTTCTATTATTAAGAGTATTGTTGTGGAGTCATAGCAACACAAATCAAATAATATCTGCACTCTTCTCAAAATTAGAGTGGAAAGTCCTCAACTGTCAAATTAGCTCTCTGTGAACAACTGACAAGTTTCTACTCTTTTTATATTTCTGTATTCTCTGGCAAGAAGACACTAGAATAAAACGCTACGAGCCTAACTACTTTTTTATCTTGCCATTTTGTAATCCTAGTTTCTCTAAAATTAACTAAAAATAAAATTAAAGTTTGTTAATAGTTTTGTTTTATTCGCCGCCAGAGTTTGTCTTTTTATTGTTACACTGCCAGTTGTAACAAGTGGTGAAAATTTGTTTTGAAATCCTCATAGCGTAAATTTATGAGTCAGATTAGTTTAAAATCATTTATCAGAACAAAGATAAGAGGTCCCAAATGGCTTCTCTGAGGTACTCCAGATAATGCATGAATAGTGATAGAAAGGAAAGGAACTCGATACTGATAGCAAAACCAATTTTTTTAGTTTAAAAAGAATGATATTGCTAGAAATTTCGTCAACATCTTAAGCAAAGCAGTCTCCTTGACAACATGGATCAAAAAAATTAGGGTAAATGTACATTTTGTTTTAAAAACGTCCTCAACGCCTTATACGTAGTTTCCAAAATAAATCAATATATTACCCAAACATTACAGAATCAAAGCCTTAAGGACCAACTTTGATGATTTGTTTAAAACCAAATATTCAACCCCAAACTTCTGCCTAATTAAAAGTCTCATTTTGATTAAGGGATATTAAATGAACGTCAGTTAGCAGGGACAGTAAAAATTAGAAACCACTTTTAAACAACCGACTCACCTGTAAAATTTTTTTGATTTCTTCGATGAGATAATCCTCGACTTCTTTGGTTACTACTTCCGAACCCATGGTAAATAATTTAGCTGCAATGAATTTGAAACATCTCTCTCGTGTAGTTTCATCTCCCGATGCGATTTGAGTGAAGATTCCTTGAAGAGCTCCTTTAGCGTCGACCTAACAGAAATATAATTTAAATTTAGTAAATTAATAACAATTGTAATTTTAACAAATTCACCTTTAAAATAGTCTGCAATGATGCATTTACAGTTTGTAATTCCAGTGGGTCATCAAGAATCAGCAACTGGGCTAGAGTATCGCCTATTTTCGGTGTAATTCCAACCGTATCCAGACAAAGTTTAGGTAAATCTTTTATAGCTTGACGGCGAATCTAAATTAATCAAAATCACACTTAAGATTTTTGTATGCATTTTTTTTTATTGTTTTCAAATTTAACTCACTTGCATATCATTATCCTCGCATAAATCAAGCTGTGCGTCGATAGCAGCATCGGCTAACTCTGGGAAATGCTTGAAGAATTTGCCAATAAATTGAGACGCCAAACGTTTTTCCTTTGATGATCCTTTGACGGCTTTTAGAATATCTTTGTATTCATTTTCATGCTAATGTTTAAATAAAAATCATATTTGTTTATATTTCTCATCAACGACTTCACAAATAATTAAAATAATATATTTTTCTTCAAACAAACCTCTTTAATTTTTTCACCAGCCTCAGACAAAATGTCATAGCACTTATACAGATGTTCAATATTATCCATGATTTTGTAGGTACTTTTCTTTTCTTTTATTGCAAGTGAACTTTTATTTTTTCAAGATTAGGGAAAATAACAATTTTTTTTATTTTGCGCGTAGAAGATAAACTTTATTAAATTTTATTTAGAACTTAAAAACTGAGAAGATAGATAACACGACTAACAAATGCGAATTAAATTGACGAATATATTTTCTCTCAATGGTGGCTTTGATTTCCGTCGTCGGTGTGGTTTATTCAAAAGAGCTATATATTTGTCTAGCTCTAAATATATGTATGTCCTTTTCTAACTAATTATGAAACTTGTTTTTTTGTCTGCAGCTGCTCATTACTGGTGCTCTTACAAAAGTACTTAGGAAGATGTTAGTTAATTAGCGATAATATTAAATGAACGCATTCAGAAATGTTTTTCGATGATGTAAGTCCCCTTTCACATGAGGAAATAAGTTCCTTGTGGTTTTTTGAGGGTTAAAAAATAACAAACAATAGGCTTGTTTTTTTGTAAGCCCAGAGGGAATTGGTCGAAAAAAACAACGTCGGTGCTAAACAATCACCATGTTAAATACAACAACAACTAATCCCCTACGGGCTAAGCTAAACCCAGATAATTCGCCGGGCTTAACTTAAGCACACAGAAAAACTGTGTTACCGGCATAAATTATATAAAGTAAATTAAAATTAAACAACTTGTAAATCTCGTGTACTATGTTATAGCGTATTCAAACCAAATCAAAATCTAGATTTCGAAAAAAATCTTATCGAAATCAACAAGATTTTTAATTTATTGATTTCGTAATCTAGTAGATTACTGCAAGCGCACTGTATTACTCGTTTTTCTCTTCAGTATGACAGTTCAGTCATAAAAACGACGAAATGATAGTTTATAACCTGCCCTTCATTTTCCGCAAGGTCTAATCCAGATCAAATCATGGAAATAAAACAATCCAGGATCACAGTGACAACATTTATACCCATCTCTTTTTTTCATTTGTCTTTTCTTTTCTTTTTTTTTTGTATTTATCCATTTTTATTTTCTTTACACTACTACGCAGGTTGTCAAAGTTAAGTTGACGAGAAAAACGTGGTCAGTGCTAAGCAAGCACCACGTTAAATGCAACAACAACTAATCCCTTGCGGAATAAGTTAAGCCCAGAGAATTCTCCCAGCTTAACTAAGGTACACAGAAAAACTATGTTACCTACCGGCTTGAATTATATACTTGTTATCGATAGTTTGTATAAAATCTCCATTTTGTTTCAGTGATGGTGTCGCTTATCCCCGTAGTCGGTTTCTTCGTGCAATTCCTCCCGGCCTTACAAAAACCACGCCTTGTGTTCTGACATTTCTGCAGGGTGTGTGGTACGAAACGATTGTTAAGTAATAAAATTCTAAAAGTACCTACGCTTTCATAGGAAATTCTAATATTTCAAAAATGTGTCCTTTTTTCCCTACGGTGTAGTTTTCAAACCGAAAACCCCTACGTGTAAGGATTTTCCCTACATGTGGCATCACTGGTATGTGGCCTTTCTGGTATGCCATTGTTCATTTAATAGATATCTGTCCGTTGTTGTGTTGCATACCTGGGGGAACTTTGACCTTGTTATTTATTGTTCGTAGGCAAAGAACGCCCAAGTGTAACGCTTCGTTACAGTGCAACGTCGTAAAGTACCGTAAACGTAGTAAACTGAGTAAACCTGTCAAATTTTCATACAAATTTGACAGGTTTACGCAGTTTACAGAGACTACGCCTAATGATTATTGAGTTGGTTTGGTATTTAGTGCCGATTAATGCGAATACATTTTTGCATAATGTATCTGCCAAATACTGCATTTTCGTTTCGTATATGCAAAATGCATAATGTCCGTATGTATATATGATATTATTGTTGTTTTCTGAAGAATATTTAAAGATTCGCATCGCGAAAGATCTATATATAGATCTCCCATGAAAATAAAACAATACGGATAGAGTGACAACAGTTTTGTATAATCATCTCTTTTTTTCCTTAGCATATTTATTTTTCATACATATTTTGTCTCTTTTCTTTTCACATTAAAAAGCCTTAAATACCCATCTACTCGTCAAAGTAAAAACTAAATTTTTGGATCATAAAACCTCTACTTGTTGGGGTTTTTAAATGTTATTCATAGTTGTTGATGATCCATGCATAATGTATGTACATAAATGTATGTATGTATATGGATCAATTATAATAAAAAACGGCTCATTTTTCATTTTTCTGAACGCGCAAGATTTTCTATTATTGTTTGTATTTAATTTTGTAGTGTAAAGCTTTAAGAGAATGTCGTTTCCATTTAGTGACTCCTTTTTCACCCCAATTACCCCATTCCTTTGATTGTCTGTTCCGATTTATGCTTTTGGAGTGTTCATGGTTCCCAATTCCATAAATGAGTATATGAGGCAAACACACAAATATATCTGGACTATATTCCGAATAAATAAATAAACACTCGCTTAATCTTAGGAAATTCAACTTGCACACGCTCAACTCCAGCCACTCCAGCCATTAAATAAACATTTTTCAATTTTAAGAATAAACCCCTTAATCTGCACCGAAGTCTATTCACTTACACGTGTTGTTTGCATTTGCTAAAATTTAGCATTTATTCTTTTATGATCAAGAAAAAAAGTTTTATTAACGCATTTCAAATTAAACAAACAAAAATAAAGTTTACATTTTTTTTGATAAGCTTTGTGTTATGTATTCAAGATGTTTTTTTAGCATTTAAACGGCGACATACAGTAAATCGACTGCAAAAATTTCGAAGTGAAAACTAGGATCTTTTTTATAAAAAAGAAAACCCTTGGTAGATTGCCCTTGAATACATATCTGGATATCGTTTTTATGACGGATTTCGACTTATATGCTGACTCCTCTTTGGCGGCATGCCGATTTTTTACGATTTCAAAAAGACTGCTTTGAAAATTTTCAGAGGTTGTTTATGTTGAGAGCATTTTTAAGCCCTTTCGAATGAGGTGTCCATTCAATCACGTCCGTTGCACTTGTATTTTCATTGGCAATGGTGTGCGAAAGAATTGTTATCCATATAGATTATCTCATGAAAATAAAATCATGCGGATCAAAGGACATCAGCGTTATATTTATATCCCATCTTTTTTTTTCCTTGTGTTTGTTTATTTTGCATGTCTATACTTGTTGTCTTTTTTCTTTACACTGCAGTTTACACTACCTACCAATTCCGATAGAGAGCAGGCGATCTCGTGTTGTTTGTTGTTGAGATTTTCAGGAATTTCCAACCACCACCCGTACCAGAAAGAAATATGCATACACCAAGGCTCGTTTTTTTCCAAGAACGGAGGTAATTGGACGTCAAAATCGATGACGGACTTAGGAATTTACATGTTAAATGCAACAACAAGAAACAACTCTCCCCTTAGAGCTTAACTAAACCCAGCTATTTTTCGGGGCTTAACTCAAGCGCTCAGAAAATCTGTATTACCAGCATGAATTACAATTTACATACTTGTTATCGATAGGTGTGCTGTTTGTGTTTGTGTTTCTTTTTTATTTTACTGATGGTGTCGCTTTTTTATTGAAGTGCTTTGAATTACTTTTATGTAGCTACTTTGAGCACAGAGTACAAGTAGTTGACTGCTGCCGGAAGTACTTGGCAGTAGTTGGTGCAAAGGAACACAACTAATAAAGTATAGTTTTGCTGCCAAGGCTGCGTTAATGTAAGCTAACAGTACAGCACGAAGTTCAATTGAGATTCTTATTGGTATATGCAACGACCAGTTTTGGTTCTTTTTTTAATATTCTCCCTCTCCACTCAGTTCTGCTGCTCTGGCTTGATCAAAATCCATTGAACACAGCTCTGAAATGATCTTAGAGTATATTTGTTGTCAACGGTGGTGTATCAGTTCAAGTATCCGTATTCCTAACTTATCTTCGGATTTTTCTTGAAGTTTGTAGGGATTTTAAACTACATACCATTGTGATGAAAAGATAAACCGTTCCACTGTATAAATCTTACTCAATTCAACTCGCACTATCTCAACTCCATGCTTCTAAATAAATATTTTTAAAATACAAAAACATTTAAGAAATGGTAAATTTATTGTTTCAAATTAAAATCATCACTTTAGTCCTGAACATAAATCTGTTTACACGTGTTGTTTGCATTTGCTCAAATTCAACATTGTCATTGTTTTTAGATAATCTAGAAAGTTAAACAAACAAAAATATAAAGTTTAAAATAGCTCTTGTTATTGTATTCAAAAAAAGTTTTCACCATTTAAAAGGCGACGGATCAATTCAGTTAGCTATTAGTACAGATTTTTGGTTTGAAGTATTTAGTTATTCGGTTTTGATTATGCACTTTTGGGGTTATTTCATTTTTGCCGCTGCTGCAGTATTGTTTTTTTTAACTCAACAATCAAATGGGTTAGAGTTAGCCCTATGCTTGGAGGGCGCCATTGAAAGTGGGTGTCAATATTCCCAAAACTCTGTTGATAATTCGAATAACTTATCACAAAGAGATACCATCAGCAAAAACAAGGATTCCAATAATGCAAAAATTGTACTTAGTAATGGATTCAACAATTTTAATATAACTCTGGAATCTGCTGAAAAAAGAGCAAATGATGGCTTTTCACGAGGAGAAAAACGAGCATCCAACCCCGAAGCTGCTGCACGAGAAGTTCAAGATGGCATTAAGGATGCCCGTGCCTTGCTTTTTGAGGCATTCGCTTTGGTGTATCAGGCCCTCGGAGAAGCTTCGAGTTTTTGTAATGAGACATCACGACAAGAATTAGCCGGGGCAAATCTAAAATTGCAGTTGGTTGGATTAGAATTATATGATCAAATGAGGACTGTGATAACTTCAGTAAACGAGGGAGTCATTGATGAACCAGACACTTTAATGCAGGACCGGATTGAAACCTGTCGTCAAAGCATTCAATCAGCGTTTGATGCATTGTATTATGTGGCTGATATTTCTTACCAAAAATCAATTCAGGCCGTCTCAGATGCTCAGTGTAGTCAGCGACCAGCACAAGGGCAGGTTAAAAATCAAAATGCAGAAGATAGTGATGCTGAAGATGCCATCGCAGAAATAAATAAAGCCTCTGATGATGCAATAAAAAAAGGTGCTGATCCCTCTAAAGTTAACGCCTTAAGAAAGTCGATGATACAATCACTGCGTGAATTGGGTCAAGCTGCGGCCTATGTAAGAGATTATTTCGTAGATACTGTTAAATTAGCAGAAACTGATGCATCATCAGCCAAGGATATATATCTGGCTAAGGCTAAAGGCGTTTGTAAAAGAGTCCAAGAAATATTTGCCGATAGTTGTTTGAACTTGGGAGCTGCAGCAGTCAACTCTGACAATTCATTTAAGAAACAAATAAGAGAAGCTATCAAAGCTGTTGGGCAAGGCAATATTGAGTTGACTGACGGAAATAAAATCGCTAAACATGCTGTGCTTTACGCTCTTTTGTTTAAAGGTGATGTACAAAAATCGATATTGAATTCTGCCGCAAAAAGTGGAAACAATGGTAAAATTTCTGCTTGCAGAAGATCAGTCGAGGCTGTAAAAATAGTACTTTCGGCCTTAACAAAAAAAAATAAGGAATTCTAATTCTATGTTCGGTTTTTAATTTTTTTCAATAAATTGATCAGTATACCTAAGATTTTGTATACAATTTTTGATTTTTCTTACTTGCAATACAAAGGAGATACTACTTGGAAAGTTTTCTTGTTAAAAAATTAAAGCAGCTGAAGATTGCACCTACGAGCCATCCCAACGATTATGTATTTTGAACGACAAACTAAAAGGAAACATTAAGGGTCAATTTAATTTTCAAATTGATGGTTTAAATCTGCATTATTTCGATGCGTAGAAACTCGAACTCGAATCAAATCCGTACTTTACCAAATACTTAGAAAAATAGTGTCCAATTTCTTCTTTCATAATCTTGTATTTTCTTATAATAAGTATATAATTCAATTTAAATCTTAAGTAAAGAGTATCTATAGTAGTTAAAGTGAAAATGGACCGATCCTGATAGCAGGAAGGAAAGGGTATTTGAATACCGGCGTGGCATGCTAGCTATAAGCTCATCTTAGCTCGTCGTTTGTGGGGGTTCGGGTTGTTAGATATGATTTACGTGCCAGATAAGATATTAAAATAAAGTTGGGGTTCAAAAAAAGGAGCCTGTATTTGTCCTGTAAAATAACACCAAAACTTTCGAATGAGGAGAGCGCTAGGTAGAATATTGATTTCCGAGGGGTAGCCCACCCACGTGATTCGCGAAGGATACTACCATGGCTGTTATTTCCTCGATTTTTTATAAAAGTCTCTTACCTAAATAACAATGAAAATCAGAATCTTACCTCAACAAATTGTATTCAAACAAAATCAAATCAAAATGCAAAAGATCAACGTATAATCTTCATCTTTCTTTACTTCCTTGTCTTCGCTTTATCATCAAATTACTTTTTTTTTACATTGCCACATCCACCTCGTCCTTTATACCAACTGCATCCTAAAAAATATCAAAAAAAGAGGGAAAAAAAAACTTCGCAAAAATGTTTCCATCTGCGGAAACAATAAAAAAAAAGTTTGTACTTTTTAAAACAATTACAGCCGTATTTATTAGATTTTTGTCTACTTAGACACTGTCTAACTATTTTCAAATTGGTGGAAATATGGTTTAGTTAATAAAAATAAATATCACATTATTCACGGTTAAGACAATCTACTCTTGTGTCTAAGTTTGGCAGATATAAGACAACAATAAACAAGGTTTTTGAACACATTTTCCAAAGTTGGACAGTTGTCTAAAGTTAGACAACGTTTATAAATAAGACCATTAATGACCAATTTGATTCAAATTAAAGTAAACGACCTATGTATGTATCTTAACAAAATCAATAATAAGAGAGAAAAAAAAATAAATATATCTACATATATGGAAGAAGTTCAAAAGAAACAAAAAAATATAAGCAACAGTCGATCGTATGTAGTAAGTATCAATTATTTTTCGAATTTTAATTCAATATTTTAGTACTTTTTTTTTTGCTCTTAGAATTGGTGCGTTCAGAAAAATGAGTTCTCAGAGATTTTTATCACTCAATAAGTGAGCAAGCGAATCTAAAATTTTTTTTCTCAGAGTTTTGCCAGCAAAACTGAGAAATTTTGCTGAGGAAGCCTGTTCATGGAACTGAGATTGCTGAGATCCCCGAAATCTTATTTTCCTGAACACGCCTAATCTAATTGATTAACGCTGTCATTTAGGGAGGTGAGTATAATTATTATTCTTTTTCTCTTCTCTCGAAATTTCTGTAGCACATTACGTTGTGCTGTTACACGTAACGATACGCTTATGTATATTGGATTCAGGGTACGTTGTTCCTTCGTAGCTCAAACTAAATTGAAAGGTCGAGTTGAGTTTGGATTAAAATTTTAGTTGACAATTCGAACTCGCCGCGTTCTGTGATGTAAAACTAGCACTTGAATATTTAATTTGATGTTTACAGTTACACCTCTTAACCTTGAGTCCCGGCACTCACACTTTTTTTAGAAGCTTATTTTTTCGTATGATACCATAACTGTTTGGGGTACAGGTAATTTTAGCATATTTATTTAGTGTATTTGAAGAGTAACTGGGTTATCACTTTGGGACTTCTGAGGGTGCTCTTATGTCACTTTGGCCATTTAGGTGTCATTTGGCCTGGATTTTGATTTTAGAAGATTTTTGGGGTGATCCTTTCTTTTTTTTCGTGGAATTTTTAACCAGCAGCGATTTTATTCCGGTTGGTCTCCGAGTCATAGACGGATTATGTCACGTTTAGTGTTTCTCACACGATTTGGATATATTTTGTTCACTTATGTTTTGGGGTTAAACTATTTTTAGGCGTTTTTTTTGTTATGTTCACAATTATAACAAATTTAACCTTTTTTTACGCATGCAGAATTTGATATATGTATGTAGTTTAGGAAAACCGTATTGATTTTTTAGTGTCATTTTTTATTGTCATTTTTTATTGTCATGTTTTATTGCATTTAGATATAAGTTTTATATTTTAAGTTTTAACAGCGTTAATCAAATTTTTAGTTTTAAATTTAAAGTGTGTGGATTACAAAGATGGAGAAAGAATTATTTATACCTTTTTTCAAGAAACTTAAGGGTCAAATTTTTGCTATCTGATCAGTTGACTATTTTACTAAGTTACAAGTACAATTACAAATTTGTATTTGTTGATTATACATTTAAAAATTTGTTTATAAATTTTCTGTTTCACAAAGCTCTCTAACTGATAACATCAAGGATAAAAATGAATAAACAGAACTAAATTTGTATTGCCGATTTAATTCGAATATGTATTTTATTCGGCAAATTTTCTAATACCATTACACATAAAGTCGTATTTATTAGATTTCCTTAGAACACTCTTGGATAGTTTTCCAGCTAGCCATTGTCTAAATAGTTGGACATCTGCTTATTTATAAACGCATTCCAACAGTGGTCTACAAATATTCTCATATACTCACTCACATCCCTGTAATCTGTTAATTTCGTGAGCATTTTGTATAGGTACATACGTTCAATGAAAATAATCTTCAAATGAACGAAATCATTTGAAGATTATTTTTTAATTTTTTGTTCATTGAACGTATCCACTTTAGAATAGGTTTGGACAACCAATTTCAGTGTCTAAGTTAGACACTCGATGGAACATGATTATAAGTAAGGCTTTGGACTTGGAAAGCTGTCCAAAGTTAGACATACTTTTGAATAGGTTTATAAATACGACTGATAGTGTTAAAGTTAGCGAGTGCCAAAAGATTTTCAACACTTTAAAACCTAATGGAATTTTAATAGATACCTTAGAGATGTCGTGTGGCAAAATTTTAGACGAAAAACTTTTATATAAAGGGTGAATTTCATATGATGCAATAAAAGGCCGAGGAGAAAAAAAATTGATTAGAAAGTGGATAACAAAGATAAAACAAAAACAAAAAAAATCAACAAATGCAGTTAAGTCTTATGGCTTTTTTTAAAAATAATAGGTAAGTATTCAATTTTATTTAGTCTTAATTCGTTTAATAAATAGTTTTTGAGTAATAAAATTTCAAGCGCAAGCAAATAGTCGGTCTAGTGCAGAAGGTAAGTTTATATAAGAAAAAGAAATAACTAATAAAATATATTTTTGTCAAATAGTGACAGCTAAGTGTTCAGGTGTGTTTCAAAAATAATTCTGAAAGCTCAAAACACGCTTTGTTGAGAGGATGTTCAGAGCATGCTCGATATGCTCGATATGCTCGAACTCCTTTCAGAACTCTATTCTGAGCTAAAAAAGAAAAACGCCGTATATTGTTAAATTATGAACTAACAGACCACAAACGCAAGCACTAAAACCTGGCGAAAAAGGAAGACGCAACAACAATATGACGATGTCGATGTTTTTGTCTCTCTTAGGAAAAGAAGGTTAGAGCTGGAGGTGAGATGCTCTTAAAATAGAAAAAGAAATGGGGTCTGTGGTGAAGTGACTTCGTGGTAAACGAAAAATATTGAAAAAGAATACCCAATTTTACAGAGTAACGAGTGCAAATAAAATGAAAGTAAAAACATTATTGGATTTCATGATTTTTGAATAATTGTCCTGTTATGTGTGAAAGAGGAAAATGATAAGAATAGGTATATTTATGTTTTGAAGTAGGTTTATTTTACAATTTTAAGAAAAAATACAAAAAATATTAAAAAAAAAAAATGAATATTATGTGTGTTTTTGAAACTACGAATTTTTTATTTTTTTTGTTTTCAAGGTAATCAACGATGTCATTGGTTTCATCTTGTCGGGAAATGTTGGTCAAAATTATGCACTACTGTATAATTTTAATTGCCTTTCGTGGTTACACTCCCAAATGGTTGAGGCAAGGAAATTTTATTTTTTGAATACCGATCGCATTCTCTATGATCCGTCGCGTTTATTTATGGGCTCTTTTATAGTGATCGATAGCTGGAGATGAAGTTCTTGTGACCGATGTCATCAGCCAATCTTTTAACGGATATCCCGTATCCCCATGTAAAACGCAGTGAGGAAAATGTTTTCAAATGTTGAACATAATGGGCTTCTTCGGTTTATTCGCGCATCGTGAACACTACCGGGCCAATAAACGTACCTATGCATTATATAATGCAAAGTCGGGCTCGGGAGCGCAAACCAACATACAATTAATTGTGTGGTTACCGTGTCTATCTACATACGCACACTCTAAGAATATAATAATCATAATATCAAGTACATGGTTTTGTAAGGTAGATTATATTTACCGGTAATATTAAAGAACCTTTCACGAATGCTTTCGTGTTCTTTTGGGCAACGCACAGTATTTTCAAAGAAACCATCAACAACAATGGCTAAGCAAACACAATGGACAGTTCTGCATATCGTAGATTTAGATATACCGTGGATGTCTGCGATCCCGTTATCGACCTCGACCATTACCTACCAATCCAATGTAAAGCTGTTAGAAATTGCTGTGTCGGTGTCAGTGAAAAGTATTTTCCAGATTCATTTGCAATTGCAATCCTAGGTCCAATTTGTCTTATTATTTCCTCTGCCTTAACACGTTTTAACCGGAACTTTTGGTTGAAAACAAAAGAATCTGAAATTTCATAGTTAATTCGTGGACGATATATTTTCCTTGCTCTATATAAAGCACAAAATCTTCACTTCTATCAAACTAAACAAATTTGTAGAATTTATTGATTTCGTGAAACACAAACTTACAAAAAAATGTGAATTCTAACAAACGTGTACTTTGCTAACAACAAAGAAAATTAACTTTTGGCGAGACGGAAATAATGAAATTCTAGAAATTTCCCTTTGTAAACTACAACTACAATTTTATAGTTATTGTTATTGTGTGAAACAGAGTAAATCGATTTTTCTACAAATTTGTTGAAAAAGTGCTTGTAAATTACAATTTGTAAGTCACAGATAGCCTCAAACTTTATCGACTGTTGTCTATTTTTTTTATTGGTAAGGCCAAAGAAACTGCACCGATTTATGTTTTTCGAGTGTTTTTGGTCCCCGATTCTATAATGGTGTACCTATATGAGGAAAACACATAAATATATCTGGACTATATTCCGAATAAATTAATAAACACTCGCTTAATCTTAGGAAATTCAACTTGCACACGCTCAACTCCAGCCACTCCAGCCATTAAATAAACATTTTTCAATTTTAAGAATAAACCCCTTAATCTGCACCGAAGTCTATTCACTTACACGTGTTGTTTGCATTTGCTAAAATTTAGCATTTATTCTTTTATGATCAAGAAAAAAAGTTTTATTAACGCATTTCAAATTAAACAAACAAAAATAAAGTTTAAATTTTTTTTGATAAGCTTTGTCTTATGTATTCAAGATGTTTTTTTAGCATTTAAAGTTTGTTGGGATTTTATACCACCAGCCAGATTGTGATGAAAAGATAAACCGTTCCACTGTATAAATCTTACTTAATTCAACTCGCACTATCTCACCTCCATGCTTCTAAATAAATATTTTTAAAATACAAAAACATTTAAGAAATGGTAAATTTATTGTCAAATTAAAATCATCACTTTAGTCCTGAACATAAATCTGTTTACACGTGTTGTTTGCATTTGCTCAAATTCAACATTATCATTGTTTTTAGATAATCTAGAAAGTTTAACAAACAAAAATATAAAGTTTAAAATAGCTCTTGTTATTGTATTCAAAAAAAAGTTTTCACCATTTAAAAGGCGCCGAATCAGTTCAGTTAGCTATCAGTACAGATTTTTGGTTTGAAGTATTTAGTTATTCGGTTTTGATTATGAACTTTTGGGCTTATTTCATTTTTACCGCTGCTGCAGTATTGTTTTTTTTAAGTCAACAATCAAATGGGTTAGAGTTAGCCCTATGCTTGGAGGGCGCCATTGAAAGTGGGTGTCAATATTCCCAAAACTCTGTTGATAATTCGAATAACTTTTTACAAAGAGATACCATCAGCAGAAACAAGGATTCCAATAATGCAAAAATTGCAGTTAGTAATGGATTCAACAATTTTAATATAACTCTGGAATCTGCTGAAAAAAGAGCAAATGATGGCTTTTCACGAGGAGAAAAACGAGCATCCAACCCCGAAGCTGCTGCACGAGAAGTTCAAGATGGCATTAAGGATGCCCGTGCCTTGCTTTTTGAGGCATTCGCTTTGGTGTATCAGGCCCTCGGAGAAGCTTCGAGTTTTTGTAATGAGACATCACGACAAGAATTAGCCGGGGCAAATCTAAAATTGCAGTTGGTTGCATTAGAATTATATGATCAAACGAGTACTGTGATAACTTCAGTAAACGAGGGAGTCATTGATGAACCAGACACTTTAATGCAGGACCGGATTGAAACCTGTCGTCAAAGCATTCAATCAGCGTTTGATGCATTGTATTATGTGGCTAATATTTCTTACCAAAAATCAATTGAGGCCGTCTCAGATGCCCAGTGTCAGCGACCAGCACAAGGGCAGGTTAAAAATCAAAATGCGGAAGATAGTGATGCTGAAGATGCCATCGCAGAAATAAATAAAGCCTCTGATGATGCAATAAAAAAAGGTGCTGATCCCTCTAAAGTTAACGCCTTAAGAAAGTCGATGATACAATCACTGCGTGAATTGGGTCAAGCTGCGGCCTATGTAAGAGATTATTTCGTAGATACTGTAAAATTAGCAGAAACTGATGCATCATCAGCCAAGGATATATATCTGGCTAAGGCTAAAGGCGTTTGTAAAAGAGTCCAAAAAATATTTGCCGATAATTGTTTGAACTTGGGAGCTGTAGCAGTCAACTCTGACAATTCATTTAAGAAGCAAATAAGAGAAGCTATCAAAACTCTTGCGCAAGCCAATGTTGAGTTGACTCACGGAGATAAAAACGCTAAACATGCTGTGCTTTACGGTCTTTTGTTTAAAGGCGATGTACGTAAATCGATTTTGAATTCTGCCGTAAAAAGTGGAAGAACTGGTAAAATTTCTGCTTGCAGAAGATTAGTCGAGGCTGCAAAAATAGTACTTTCGGCCTTAATAAAAAACTAAGGCATTCTCATTCCATGTTTGGTTTTTAATTTTTGTTGTCAATAAATTGATCATACCTAAGATTTTGTGTACATTTTTTGATTACTTGCGATATATTTAAAGAAGATACTACTACTACGTTTTCTTTTTTTCTTTTATTTTCTTCCTTATGATATTTTTCTTATTTGCAAATTTAAATTTAAATGCTTCCGCATGAGCATTTAAACCAAATATTTTTATATTAGTTTATTTATTTATTAAAAATTTATTTCGATTTATTATCTTGTTCTTCAAGTGTAATGAATAGGTATGCCTCAAAAACTTAAAAAAAAAAAAATTAGACAACATGGGGACGTCTTTTTAATTTACATCCCGGTTCTTTTATAAAGTTATATAACAGAATAACAAAGTAAAAGATTTCGTCGGATAGAGCTTAATAGCACAACTTTTGACAAACAAGAAGTTTGGACCAAAAATTACTTAATCTGTCAGTCTGAATGCAATGCAAGGCGGACCCACAATGGAGATCTCATTATGTATCTTTCCAATCAGTTTGAACCTTGTAAAGTTAGCTTCGTTCAGCCCGAACTTGAAGAAAAAAATCTAACCCTTCCATAATCGAACTCTATTTTTAGATCCTACATACGAGTATAATAAACTAAGCATGTAGAAAATTTAATAAAATATGTATTGCACCATTTTGAACTGTACCCACTCATATCCATTATATTCAAATAGTTATTTGTGTTTTCATTTTGTGTGCATTTGACGCATGAAATGTTCATTATTTGTGTTAAATTTTAGTTTTCTTCAACCGTGTTTGTAAATGTCAGAAATAATCAGCCCAACCACACACATGAAATTTGAAAGATTCTAGTCACCCAGTACACACTCAAACTCTTGGAATTGTATGCATCTCCGACTGTCTGTGCTGTGCCTAGTATGTGGCTTGTGTTTTCGTTAACGATATACCAATTTATAAGGATAGAAGTGCATAAATATTTCAAGTCGCAAAAATGAAACGAGTTTACTCGAGTGGTGCCCAGAAGAGGCAGGAAAAAAAACTTAAATAAAAAAAATTATCAAAAACTACTTGCGAAGCACAATGGAGTAGGAAAGACTCAACAATTTATCATTGATATCTATTGAAAATCGAAGAGCACGGCAAAGAGTATAAAAAAAAATAGTTTCGGTATTCGCCATCTCAATTGCAAATCACTTTCGGTCGAGTCGAACTCGAGCCAGTGTTGCCGCTGAAAAAATTTAAAGAGTGTCCCAAAAAGGGTCCCGCGACGAAAAAAGGGTCCCATATAGAAAAATGCCACAATGTATTAAATAAAATAGAATAAAGACATTTCATA
Source organism: Epistrophe eligans (assembly GCA_951394125.1). NCBI lineage: Eukaryota > Metazoa > Arthropoda > Insecta > Diptera > Syrphidae > Epistrophe > Epistrophe eligans. The sequence goes on from OX596030.1 coordinate 29,449,315, forward strand.
AACATTTATTCAAAATCTCAATTAAAAATTATTTTCTTCTGAGTATACATAAAACATCAAAAACTATTCGAATAACAGAAAACAAAATACGGTGTAGTGTCTTCTGTCAGATTTGCTTTTGCTGAATGCAAAGTTGGGTGCATGTCGAGATAAAATGACAGCGTTCAATACAAAATTTTGTGGAATTTAATTTTTTTTTATGAGAAATGCAATTTTCAGTTTTCGAATGTAAATCTTATTGAATTAATAAAAAGGGGCCAATTGGGTCGTTTTCAAAAAAGTGGTGGCCACGGGTCCCGAACGCAAAATAGTGGCCATTTGGCCACTATAGTGGCCAAACGGCAACGCTGACTCGACGTATCGCAATCGGTAGTTCTTCTATAGTTTATCCAAATTTAAAAATTACAAGATTCAAAATAATTTGTCACCGTCTTTTACACAAAAGTGACATTTTATATAAAAAGTGATTCAATAGCGTTTGTTAACTCTTTGCCAAGTGTTGCTTCTTTGGGAGTATTTTTCTCCTTCTTTTTTGACCGGTTTTACGCATTTTTCTCAAAAAAAAAAATACCAAACAGACCTAATACAAGGTGGCGCAAAATTAATCAATTAATCACCGGGTGCCAAAGTTTTCAGTTTTGCAAATTGCTGCAAATGTCGAAATCGAAACAATTATTCCACGTTTTCTTATGAGTATAGTGATTCATGTCTTGTTGACGAAAATTTTGCGTTTATATACTTCACAAATGTCAAAGTAGATTTGACATTTGCAACCAGTGATCATTTTTGTACCCGGTGATTAATCTTACGCCACCCTGGTATAAATGGGATTCCTCATTAAAATTTCTCAGTTTTTCTATCAAATACAGAGGAAAAATAATTTTGGATACGCCTGCTAAATTTTTTGACGGAGCATAAAGCGGAAATATAAATTGATCAAACTAAAAAAATTTGCATTCGGCTTTTGAATTTTCGTTAAGTTTTTTTGGAAACGGACATTGCAATAATTGTAATATGTAATATTACCTACAAACAAAAGTGATTACTTTAAAACGTCACTTTCTTACCTTAAGTCGATGACATCTGAAAATATATTATTCAAATTCAAGTACATTTAAAAAATTGTAAAGTCTAAAATTAAAATTAATACCTTAATCCCGCTTATCTGTTTGCGTTTGCCAAAAACAACATCTTTTATAATCTAGAAAGTCATACAAATGTAAATTGTAACCAAGATAACTTCTTAGCATTTAAAAGATGATGCATCTGTTGAATAAGTAATCAGTACATATTTTTGATTTGAAGGCTTTAGTTATTCAGTTTTGATATGAATTTTTGGAAACATTTAATTTTTACTGTTTCTGCAGTCTTGGTTTTTTTAACACAACAATCAAATGGCTTAGAGTTATCCCTATGCTTAGGGAACATTATTGGTAATGAGTGTCAAAATTCAAAAAACACGGTGGGTAATTGGAATGACTTAACAGACAAAGATACCGTCAACAGAAACAAGGATCTCACTGATGCGAAATTTGTCCTTAGAAATGGATTTATCAATTTTAATAAAACTGTGGCAGTTGCTGAAAAAAAAGCATCCGATGGATTTTCACTTGCTTATAAATTAGTAATCACCCAACCCAAAGCTGCTGCACAAGTTCTACAAGAAGCCATTGAGGACGCCCAAGACACGTTTTATGACGCAGGACCTTTTGTGTATCTGGCTATGGGAGAAGCTTTGAGTCTTTCTGATGACACAGCAAGACAAGGCCTAGGAGAGGCAAATCAAAAACTTCAATTGGTTGCAATAGAATTACTTGATATAATGAGTACTGCGACAACTTTAGCAAATCAGGCAATCGGTAATGGAGGAAGAGCTGCAATACAAGTAATCGAACTCTGTCTCCAAGCGGGCTTTACTGCATTGCATTACGAGGCTGACATTTCTTACCAACAAGCAATTGCGACCGTCTCAGTTGCTCAGCGTCAGCGTAGACCAATGCAATGCCAGGATGGAAATCAAAATCCTGCCGTAGCTGCAAAAGACAGTGACACAGCAGCTTATATTTCACAAATTAATAAAGCCGCTGAAGATTCAATAAATAAAGGTGCTGATCCCTGTATAGTTAACGGCTTAAGAGCATCGATCATAACATATTTGATTGATCTTGCTGATGTTGCTGACCATGTAAACGATTATGTCGCATATATTAAAATACAAGCAGAAACTGATCCATTATCAGCGAAGAATATATATCTGGCTGAATCTAAAGGTGTTTGTAAAAGAATCCAAGAAATATGTGCCAATATTTGTTTGGAGGTTGGAGCTGCAGCCGCTAAATCGGACGATTCAACAAAAGAGGAATTAAGAAATGCCATTAGAGTTGTTGAACTCGGCAATAATGAAGCAGTTATTGGCAATAAAATCGCTAAGCATTTTACACTTTTCGCTCTTTATTTTGAAGGTAATGTTCGTAGATCGGCATTCAGTGCTGCCGCACAAAGTGGAAGGTATGGTTTGATAATTGCTCTAAATAAAAGAGTAGTTGATGCTGGAAAAAGAGCATTTATTGCCTTTGAAAAATAAACCCTTATATAATATTTAAGACATTCAAAGGAATCCATGTTTGCTTTGTATTTTTTTTTCTATCAATTAACTAATTAAATGTAAATGATTAAGATTTGTTTAATAATTTTTCTTAACTTAATATCAAAAGTATCATATTATCGTCACCTGAGTACAAGAACCAGCTAACTCGATTTTTTCATTTTTGAGATATCTGGGTTTTCTGCTTCGTTGAATCAATTTGCTTTAACTGCAATAAGCAGATAACTAGTTTTCTGGACTGCTATCTATTTTTTAGTTTTATCAGTATTTTCAGGAAAAAAAGGAACTACGAAAATCAAGTTAGATGGTTCTTGCATTCAGGTGACGATATTATTTGTAAAGTTTTGCTTGTGAAAGAAATGAACTTTATAGAGAACTTGTTTAAATCTTACAGATGAATTTGATGAATGACACATCGAATTTTGTGTACAAATAAAATTTTCGATTCAAAAATTATGTTAGAGTTAATAAAATGCATTTATTTGTTTTTCTAATGCCAATTTATTTTTCGTGCTAGCTCATTGTCATTTCACTCAAAAGGGAACAAATCGTTACAATGATCTGAGTTCCGATTTCTACTTATTTCCCTGACAGAATGTGGAAGAAGAATTTTTTTGTATGCATTTCAATATGAAAAATGGTGGGGGGGGCTTGCCAACTGATATATTTTTTTCTGTTAGCTATAAACGACCATCCGGAAAAATTATTCAATTTCATGATGCATTTTTCTGATCACTAAAACAGGCCTCTTAAAGTAATTTATTTCATTTTATTTTTCTCTGACTTTACTCAATCCGCGCGTCAATACATGACAATTATGAATTTATGAATTTTTCCAGCTACTGATTGGTCAGCTGTCAGTTGACTTTAAAAGTCATATAATTTTTATGACAGCTGGAGATTTTTTGACTTTTTCTTTTAATTTCCAATTCACGCCAATCATAGACCGGTTATTCCCCTTACTTGTTGTCCTTCTCACCTGAAAACTGAAAGTTACTGAAAACTCAGTTTCCTCGTATGAAAGGGGACAAAGATTCTGAAGCAGATTTAATTGCTACTCTTGTAATTTCTTCTTCCATATTTTGCAATTATGTAGGTACTTATTTAATTAATGTTCAAACTCAGGGTTCTGAATCAAATGTTCCAATTCACAGATATTCCTTTAAAGCATCAGAGATATACATACATGAGTGAAATTTACAAGGGTATACAATAGGGTACACGAAATGACTATTCACTAGGTAGTGACTATCACATCAGCCACATTCTTAGCAAGGTTTTAAGTAGTTTCCATCATTGAACAATTTGATATGTTGCACTCTAAAATTAGGCAACGATAAACCAAAAGCATATAAAATAAAATTGCATACTCAGACGAGCCAAACTTCAGATTTTGACTTTTGTTCACACTAAAGTATATTTTTGGACTAAATTTAGGAAGTTTAAAAATTTTACCATAAAGTTAAAGTTAAGTAATGTGAGGTGTTCCGACGAAAAGCCTAATCAGTTCTATAACTCTCGCATCGATAAAATTGATCGAGAAACGATGAAAAATGGAACAAAACTCTTACGATTTGTTTTAATTTGCATCGTTTCTCGACTGAGAGAGTTACATAAGTAGGCACAGTTTCCACTTGTGTTTTAATTACATTTTTCCATCACTTTAATTCACCTTATTCCACTCACCTATAAATATTTTGTCAATAACTGACCCACTGATTTGTAACTAAAAAAAATCCAGATAGGTATGGTACCTATAGGATACCTTATGATAAAACAAAACGTTTCGAAAAATTGTTATTAATGGGCCCTCCCATAAAGTATAAATAGAAGTATATAGGTACTAATAACTCAAATTTTCAAAATATTATTTTTTGGGTTATCAAATAAAAAATAATATATTATCGGTCCTATTTATAAACGTTGTCTAACTTTAGACAGCCGTCCAAGTTATAGATAAACATGATTAACCGTTATCTAAGAGTTATCTTACTTAGACAGTAGATTCTGTTGTCTAAGTCTTGACAAATATGACATTTTTTTCAATTAATCAAAGCATATTTCCAAATGTTTCGAACACAGTAGAAACTGTTAGACACTGTCTAACTAGTAAAACATCTAATAAATACGGCAATATGTACTTAGTATAGCTCAAAATAAGGTAACATAGGTATTGCGCAGTCGCAGTGTACACGTCGTCGTCGTTGTACACAAGAGCAATTCAACCTGACCTGGGTAAATCGATGTTTGTAGGCGAGGGAGCTAAAGAGTGCGGAATAAAACGGACGAAACTTTCCTCCTTGTTTCGACTGGAATAACAAAGTTTAATTACCTACTAATAGGTACATCAGTCAAATTTTTTTGTTTCGAGGCGAAAAAAAACCTGTTTTCGTAAACACTTTAATTGTTAATTTTCTAAAAAGCTCCTACAATTAAGGCCGTTACATGTACACACAATTTCCCTCCTCTTTTCTTTAATCCGTGTGCGATTGAAGCAAAAGTTACCCAGGTTTTAGTTTTATTCAAAATTGACTCAGCGTGTAAAGACCCATTAATTTTTTCCGATCCAATTTTATTCTTGCAAAAAAAAATCAATTGGCATATTTTTTTAAGTAAAAAAACTATTGAAAAGTGATTTTTGTCTCGAATATCTCCAGAGCAAACAATCCAATTTTGATCTTGACCGTGAGCTCTTCAAAGATCTTGAATTGTTTTCACTAACTATTCTAATAGTCTAAGGCCAGATGCGCACTTGAAACTTTTAGTTTCGCAGCAGTTTGCTTTTTATTAAAATGAGAACCATAGGCTTATATATGACGTTGCGCACTGCGCACATGCGTGTGCAGCGCACGCACTCTCCCATAAGCCGATTGTAGACACGTTGAGAATCAAACAGTTTACAGTTGCGAAATTAAAAGTTGCATGTGCGCGCTGGACCTAATAGTTGAGCACAAATTTCATTTGCAGTTTCCATTGGCAACTTAAGTTTTTTTTTCTCTAAATTGGACTTGCATTTTTTTTTTTTGGCTTAAACAGTCTTGCCCTTCTCTTGCTCTAATCTTATGCAATTCTTCTGTAGTAAAAAAAAAAGTAAATCAACAAGAATTCAAAATTGGCTTTTGAAATTTTCGAAAGTTTGTACATACCTACATTTAAAACAGCACAGACTTGGCCATTGTTATACAAAATATACAAATCGTTCCATTTTTTAATCATAATCAAATCAATCCACACTCTAAACCTAAGTGCCATTGTTTCTAAAAACCTATTATACCCTGTTAAAAATAACAAACAAAAAATATAATTTGCAAATAAAAGTACCTACACAGTACACATAGTTATTTCTGAACTAAAAAACTTAATCCTGGACATAAATCTCTAAATACGAGATATTTGCTTTTTCTCAAATTCAACATTTGTCTTTCGAAATCTCGAGGGTTTTAAATTAAACAAATAATAAGTTAAAATTTACCTAATAAAGTTAAATTATTATTTTAAAAATTTTATTATGTATTCAGTTTAGGTTATAAAAGGCAGTGTAACGGTTCAGTAAGTTAACAGTAAAGATTTTTTTTCTGATTTTTTGTCTGAAACCCCTAGTTATTCCGTTGAAATGAACTGCTTGGGAATTTTTCTTTTGATTACTGCTGCAGTGTTGCAGGTTGTTGTTACTCAACAATCAAATGGCGCGCTTCTAGATGTATCATTATGCTTAAAACTTAATATTTTGAACATCTTGGGTGGTAATAATTGTCAAAATGATAAAAACTCTATTGTTAGTGCGAATAACTCATCAGTAAGTGACACCATTAACAAAAACGAAGATCCCGCCGCTGATCCGCAACTTGTACTTAAAAATGGATTTCGCAATTTTAATAATTCTGTGGTAGCTGCTGAAGCCAGTGCAATGAATGGATTTTCACTTGCTATGAATCTGCTACCCACCGAACCCAAAGCAGCTGCACAAACAGCACAAGATGGCATTAAGGACGCCGAAGTCAAGTTTTATCGTTCAGGATTTCCCGTGCTTAAGAGTCTTGCAGATGTATATGTTCTTTTCAATTACACACGAGAACAAGATCTAGCTGATGGTATGCTAAATCTTCAATCAACTTCAGTACATCTGATTGATACAATGAGAATTGCACAAACTTTAGAAATGCAGGGAACTGATATTGGAGGAAATGTACAAAAACAATCAATTGAAGCTGCCCGTCAAAATATTGAAGTTGCATTTGCTGCAGTGTATTACCAGATTCAAATTGCCTTCGAAAAATTAAGTAAGGCTGTCTCAGATGCTCAGAGTACGCCAATGCAAGATCAGGTTATTAAAAATCAAAATGTTGACGCAGTTGCAAAAGATAGTGATACTGAAGCTGCCATCTCTGAAGTTAATAAAGCTGCTAAGGATTCAATAAATAATGGTGCTAATCCCTATAAAGTCAATAGGTTAAGAGAATCGATAATAAGTTCACTGGGTGCTCTTGCTCAAGTTGCATCCGATGCAAGAGATATGTTCGTAAAAACTCAAAAAATAGCGGAAACTGATCCATCATTAGCGAAGAAGATATATACAGAGGATTGCGAAGGAATCGATAAAAGAATTCAAAACATATTTACCACTGTTTGTTTATACCTCGGAGCTGCAGGAATCAAATCCGATAGTTCATCTCAAAAGGAATTAACAAACGCTTTTGTAGCTGTAGAACATGGCATTGATGAGGTGACTTACGGAAATAAAATTGCTAGCGAGTTATCAATTTCCGCGCTTTCATGTAGAAACTTTGAAAGCAATAAACTTAAATTGATATTAAATGCTGCCGTAAATACTGGAAAGTATGCTAAAATGGCTTTCGATGAAAGAATAGTCGAAGCTACAAAAAAATTATTTAATATTTTATTTTAAAGGATTTCACATTTTTGCAAGTTTGATTTGTGTTTTTCTGTCAATAAATTGATTTTTTACATTTTATATGATATTTTTTTCTTGGTTTTGGTGCAATGCAAAGATGGTATATGTATAGGTACTGCATAAAAATTTTAATCAAAATCATTTAAACCGCTTTTGAGAAAGACGATCATAAAAAAATCGCACATCTGTTAGATGTGCTGATTTTTTCACGAGTCGATTTTTGCCGTGTGGACGTGGAGATGCCCTGCGACGTAGATCGATTATAGTTTGACAAGCCGTAGTTGATTAAAATCGCAAACCCCAAAGTAAGCCCGTTATCAACTTTTGCCTGTTTGCCATGCGACAGACAACTTATTATTAAATATTTATTTTGTGTCAAAAAAAAATTTTATTGTGATGTATTTTTTGTAAAATTTTTAAAATGCTTTGAAAAGCATAATAAGGTCTGTTCCCGTACTGTCCAGAACTGCGAATTTCTACGAATTTTTATCAAAAGTCTGTCAAAGCTCATATAAAACAAAATAAAATGTGTAGTTTTGGACAGAAAACCACAGAGCTCCAAAGAAAGGGAACGAACCTTTGAAGTTTGTGGAACTTACCGGGACTAGAACTACTTTGACCACCGGGCACAGAGTAGAAGTAAGTAGTTGAAGGAAATAATATTCCGAGTTTTCATTTCCGTCCAAGGGTACAAGCAGAGATTATTGGCCTTATTTATAAACGTTGTCTAACTTTAGACAACTGTCCAACTTTTAAAAATTCGTTCAAAAACCTTGTTTATTGTTGTCTTATAGCTGCCTAACTTAGACACAAGAGTAGATTGTCTTAACCGTGAGTAATGTGATATTTATTTTTATTAAATAAAGCAATATTTCCACCAATTTGAAAATAGTTAGACAGTGTCTAAGTAGACAAAAATCTAATAAATACGACTGTATATGAATTATAATACTTCTTAATCATTGGGTCCAAGTCTGCACATGTTTCAAAATAGACCATTGGAAGAGACAATTTAATTGAATATTCTTATTGTAAATTGTGACAGTAGGTATAGATCACCTTTTACAGGCAATAAACACCTGTAATTTGTTTTTTTAATTCTTCATGCGGGCTACCGAGATTCTCAAAGATTCGCAATATAGTTATTACCCTAGTTACATGTGGTTGACTGCAGCCACAGTACAGTAAATATGTGTTAAAAAATGATCCTGATACAGATATATAGAAAATAAAACACGGCTTTTACCTTTAATATGTTTACTGTGGACTGCAGCCAGAAGTTCTTGGCAGTTATTACTGGATTCCAATCCAAAGGAGCACTCATACACTACACAGTACACAAATCTAAGGTAGATAATATATTGCGCAGATTGTCAAAGTTGAAAGTGTCAAAAAATTAAAAATGGCTGTTCAAGTGCCCATAGGAACTCAATACGGCGCATCATTAGAAACAACAACAAAATATTGAATAAAATAATTAAAGGGGCATTGGATTCATCATTTTCCCACCATAACACCTGATGAGTCTGATCGTCTTTACATTAGAAATATTGAGAGGCACCTCAAAATATATTGAAAGAATCTTCACACTTCTATGGCCAATTAACTGCCGCGATAGCGGACTCAATCTTCCTAATCTAAACAGCGTCATAGTGCCTAATTTTGACTTGGGGAATGGGGTAAAGCTATGCACATTGACGTTTGAAATTTGCGTGTTGATATAGAAACTCCGAAAAAAAAATCCATGATTATGATTTTACAAAAGAGTTTGCCATTTTATTTTTTCGATAATTTTTTAAATGTTTTTTTTTTTTTTTTTTTTTTTCTTAGGGCCTATTTTATTCCTCTGATAAGTAACTGAATATTTAATTATTGATTGTAAAATTGGCTTTGAATATGATTTCTTTTTAATGGCCTACAACTGTTAAATAAACTTAAATAAAGTTACCTATTTTTCACTTTTCAATGACGAATTGCAAAGAAATTATTGTGTTAAAAATGTATGATAAGATAACAACTTAAACTTCTTTATTAAACTAAATATCTATGTACATACAATAAGAACAAAATCTTTGGGGTCTGATACTTTCATTTATGAACGTGTTTATTTGATTTAAACAAATCTGATAATTTCATAATGTTTGTTAACAGTTTTTTTTCTCAAAATCTGATTTAAGATAGTAAAATATTTTCTTGAAAAAAAATCTGTGATAAGTAGGTCATCAATATTTTTGTGTAGTAGCTTTTCAAAAAGGGATATCAAATTTTTTAAAGCGTTTTTTCATAAAAATGGAAAAATTGATATGCCTGTTTCGATATGAATCCTGTTTTTAAAGTATAGTACGCTACTGATGCGAAACGAAAAATCGCATACAAAAATGACACAACGAAATGATTTCGTTCTGCTTTTCGTTTTGCAGTACGCTGTCCAGAAGCGAAATTGATAATCGTTGGAGATTATTTGGATAAGTGACACTTTCAATGGATATTTTTCGCATTTTGCTACAGTGTTGGAGACCACACAAAAATTTACGCATTTGCAGAGTTATCGCTCTTTCTTCTTTGTGCTTTTTCTTATTGTTTGAGTCATAAGCGGAGTAAAGAGTGTGAAGGTATGTTTCCTTCTCATTTAACAAAAATTGCAACTACTAAAATTTGCAGCGTTTAAATGGATGCTGCAATCCGAAAGAAAGTCAAAAGAGAAACCCCGTTAAAAATTGCAGTCGTCTAAAAGCAGTCTTAGCGCCACCGTCTTTTTCGTCAATTTTTTCAATTTCAACCAAAGACTCGATTCTGTTTAGAAAAAGAATCGAATTTTTCTGTCAAACAAATTTTGCATATTTTGCTAGATTTCAAAAAGAATTTACTCCGATTGGCACAAATATTAGTAAGATTTGACATTTTTTCTAAAATCTCAAATTGAATTTCGCTGTGTTTTAAGAAGGCAGACTGTGTTTTTGGTTGCAATGAATTTTAATTTCAGTGATTATTTTTATTATATATTTGTGCGCTCTTTTTCAATAATCAAAAAAATACATTTCGCGGTAATAGGCGTGTTTTTTTGCAAGCCCGGTGGGAATCACAGGAAAAAAACGACCACAGGGATTAGACAGTGACAGCAACACAGAAACAAAATGGAGTTTTCATACAAACTATCGATAACAAGTATATAATTTATGCCGGTAACACAGTTTTTCTTTGTGCTTAAGTTAAGCCCGGAGAATTATCTGGGTTTAGCTTAGCCCGTAGGGGATAAGTTGTTGTTGTATTTAACATGGTGATTGTTTAGCACCGACGTTGTTTTTTTCGACCAATTCCCTCTGGGCTTACAAAAAAACATGCCTAATAACAATCAGTCGTATTTATTAGATTTTTGCCTTCTTAAACACTGTCTAACTATTTTCAAATTGGTGGAAATATGCTTTATTTAATAAAAATAAATTTCACGGTTAAGACAATCTACTCTTGTGTCTAAGTTAGGCAGCTATAAGACAAGAATAAACAAGGTTTTTGAACATATTTTCCAAAGCTGGACAGTTGTCTAAAGTCAGACAACGTTTATAAATAAGACCAAATAAGTTTAATTTCATTAAGCTGTCAAGCACTACACACACAATCACATTCTGTTTGGAAAAAATCGTTTTTTGTTGAAAGGAATTCGACATTACTTTAAAAAAAAACACACTCTGAAGTGTGTTTACCTCATCTGCACTGAACAGTTTCACCAAGGTTTGATAACGCTTCTAAAAACCAAGTTAACTTTGACACTCCTCACAGTTGAAAACATAACCTACAAAATCTTATCAAAACATAAATACAAATTTTAATATTTTATATTTGAATCAAAACAATAATGTTTGTTGTGAATAAAGTATAGAGAATATTATAAAATGCAAAAAAGTAAATACATTTTAATAATTTTGTCAATTATATTTTATATAATACTATCCCATTTTCATAGAGAAAACCATCAAAGATGCTGGCTATTTTAAATCCATTTCTTGAAATCATCAATTTTGTGACTAATGCAGCGCACTATGTCCTTGTCGTTAGCTTTCTTATCGGCAAAGGAATGTTCGTTTTTTTTGAACAAGTATTTATTTTCTTTGGTGTAGTTATTCAGGGCATTGTTGTTGTTCTAGAGGAACTATGGTTGTTCATAAGGGAGCTCAATTTGATTTTGAACGACATGTTCATTTACATGGAAACATCAACGAACTCCGGGCTGACTAATGTACTCGAAGGATGCTCTCTGTTTGCCAGTGAAATGGGACGATTTTTGACGAATGGAAAATTGCATTCAAAACTGCTTGCATCGGCTGCTGGTAAATGGGTTACTAATTTCTTCGGAATTATTTGTGGGGGCCTCCTTTTGATTGCAGACTCAGTTTGGTTTGCATTGACCATTATTCCAAAGACTTTTATTGATGTGATTATCGTCGTGGGAGACCTAATTGCCTTCGGAATTGGTGGTACTTGGAAGTTGATTCTACGCTTTGCACAGAACGTCATTGATGAGCTGTTTCGGTATACGATAGCAATTGTTGTATTAGCACTAGCTTTAAGGAACCGCAGACGCATTTACAGATCTAGCCAAAGGTTGACGATTAAGATCGGTCGGACTTCTATAAATGTAAGTTTGTACAAAGTCTCTCTGAATAATCACGGCAATCAATATTTTATATTTCAGTGGATTTTGAGACTCTATCGTTTCCTCTTTGTTCTTCAACCTCCCCGGCCATTACCCGTGCTGCCGCCACCGCCACCGGTTCAAAATCGCATAAAACCGCGTTCTCCAATAAACAACACTTCGGTCCTAAACAAGAGCAACGAATCGAACTGCTGTGTTGTGTGTCGTGATCGTCCTAAATGTGTCTTACTTCTGCCATGCAAACATCTATGTATGTGCGAAGAGTGTGCAGAATTTATAGCTTCAATGCGACAGGCATTTTGTCCACTTTGTCGAAGTACCGTTCACAAACAATTGTCCGTCTATGTATAGATTGCCGAAGGAAATTACAAATTTGACCAAAAAAGTCTGAGTATTTTTTTTTTTTTCACTTTTTGTACCTAGCTAAGTATATTTTTAGTTTTATTTTATGTCTATTATATTGTAAGTAAATGCAAAATCGTTCTATACATTAAAATTTGAATTTTTCAATACATACCTACACGTATTTATGATTGTTCTATATTGGTAGTGGATGTTTTCGTAGTACCTTGTTAAGTTAATTCATTGGGGATAAAATCCGAGCTTACTCAATCTATTGAACGAATGCTGGAAAACTTTAGTGCGACAGATATGACTCCAGCATGTGATCTGAACTTTAACTTTTTGGCAATATTTTTATTAAATCGATCAGTATTTTGTTTCTATATTAATTTCAAAAAGTAAGTAAGTAACAATATGGTTTTCTATAAAACGTCGTTGCTGTGTACTTCTACGCATCCCTTACATCTTGACATAGAAAATTCTTTTTTCTAGAGGAAAAATAAAGAGTTTTTGGTTAAACCCGCCACAGGTATCCCCCTGAAATTATACGGTTTTGTTTTTCTTCAAATTAATCGAAAATCACTAACGATTTTGATTAAATTTTGTATCCGTATATTTTGTATAAACTTCGTGTAAGGTACATAAAAATATGGTTACAAGTTTACATAATCGAAGTATGGTCTTGATGGTTCTAGCATAAATACATACATTCCTATTTTGCTATCAGATCCGATCGAGTTTTCCGATTCACGTGAATATTGTTCAAATTTGTCGCAAATTATTCTTTCAACTTCAATCTTTCGAGTTTAAAGCTTTATCATTAATTATTTTTGAAGTTCTTAAGAAAAACTTATTGTTTCGCAATTTATATGCTTTTTGGAACATTAGTGTTCCTCTGACGCGACGCATAGCAGAATACGAAAATTCACGTAAACGTCTAGTAGAATAGGGATAGTAGCTACATTTTTTTCAATCGCTTGTTTCTCGTTATAAGCCCAATAGATTTTAATAATTTTTAAGATTTTACAGTTCCAAAAGTAACATTCTTCAAAAATACATACTTACATATTTCTTTTAGAAAAAATAACAAAAAAAATAAAACAATTTGTGTAAGTAGACATTTGACATTCGAATCGCATACCTTCGTATACCCACAAAAAGGGGACATTTTTCGCAGGGGGCATAGGATGGGTCTCAATCCCAGACCTTCGGCATAACATTCAAGACAGGTCTTACAGGCATAAAGTTAAAATTAAACTTAATTATTATTATAACCATTAATATAACCAAAAGCATAGCTTTCGCACGTTTCTTTTAAATAACTGAAACACCTCAAAGTTAGTGAATACCGTTATGAATAATATTTATTTATTTTCGTATATAATAGACTAATCGCAAGTTAATAACAATGTGTAACATTAACACAATGCATATAATATAAAATAAGAACTACAAATCATTTCAGAATTCAATTATTATAACCATACTCCTTCGATACAAATTACCACGTAAACATTTAAATTTTATTCGACGTCACTGCTACCAAAGATGTGTTGTTTAGTTATTTTATATCTTTTCGTTGAATGAAGTTAGCAGAGGATAAAAAGAGTCTCCTTCAATTTAGGGTTGCGGTGGTTGCCTTGAGGGGTCATTTGCACCAGGCTGTTGGAGATTTGCAAATCCAGAGGCGGCTGCTTGAAATAGATTCACCAAATTATCAGCGTCAAATTCACCGCCTTCTCCAGCGCTCATCGATTCAAAAAGACTCATCAGCCGAGGATCGTTCCTATTGATTTGCATATTAGAGACGATATCCCGTAGAGCTGGATTAGAAAGCACAGCTCCGATAGCTTCAGACAGTTGTGGTCCCAAGTTGAATGGTGCTTCGGATGCCACTGGCCTTTGGTTCTTGGCTACTTCCAAATTCGTTCGATAGTCCTGATTATCGGGTTCTAGTTCAATTGCCTTGCTATAGGCAGCTTGAGCGTCATCGAACTTGCCGAGGTTCGAATAGGCTATGCCCATTCTTCCATAGGCCTTGCCATAATTGGGATTGTATACGAGCGCCGATTTACAATCTCTGACTGCTCTTTCGTTCTCACCCAATCGAATGGAGGCTGCAGCACGATTGCAATAGAATATTGGGTTCTTGGGGTCGAATGTGAGTGCTCGGTTGTATTGAATCAAAGCTTCATGGTATTTGCCTTCTTTCATCAGACGATTGCCTTCGTTTTTAATTTGCTCGGCCATCTCCAGCGATTTTGGATTACGTTCAATGAACAGCGATTGGAACATCTCAAATAGGTCGATCTCATTCTCTGTCAGTAGACCTGAACCAGATTGAGAGACTTCACTTCCTGAAGGGGCCGGCTGTGGTTGCGCTTCGTCCTCTTCGCCAATATCGAAGGCGGCTTGCAGACATTGCACGGCTACTTCCAAACTTTCCAGTGCGTCTGCAGCCAGCAATTGGCCTTCCACTTGTGTTTTCAAATAGCCGATAAAGGACTTGACGAATAACTTTTGAACCAAAGATACTGAATTATATTCAGTATCTTTGTTTTGAACTGGGTCGGACATTGTTGATCGTTTCTTTTTTCTTTTGTCCTCTAAATCTTTTTTTAAGAATTTGTAGCCTAATTTTTAAAATAGGCAAATCCGTAAATGCGTGTTCTCGCCAGTGGAAATGACAAAGTGATAAGAAAAAAAAATTATAAAGAATTTTGACGTTTTTAGTTTTCACGTTTTCTAGGTTTGTTTGAATTGATTTAGCAATGTATAGACCAGTTCGTATTTCGTGTGTTCGTATGACTGCTTTTAGACGACTGCAATTTTTATCTTTCCTTGTATGACTGCTTTTAAACGCGGCAATTACCACCTGCGATTTTTAAGCATGGTGGTGGGGACGTATGCGGTGGCCGGGGTAAACAAAGTTGCAGAGGTTGAAATAATTGCAGAGTTATCGTTCTTTCTTCTTTGTGCTTTTTCCTTTTGTTTGACACATAAGCGGAGTAAAGAGTGTGAAGAGATATTTCCTTCTCATTTAACAAACATTGCAGCTATTAAAATTTGCAGCGTTTAAATGGATGCTGCAATCCAAAAGAAACTCAAAAGAGAAGCCCCGTTAAAAAATTGCAGTCGTCTAAAAGCAGTCTATGAAAGGGGACTTAGAAATATCAAGTTCCGAAACAGATCGATGAATAGTGAAAAAAAACAGAACTTTTTGATATTTTCTTTCAGTTTGACATCCTCCAACCAAGTTTTTTTTTTCTTTTTGCTGTGCTGTTCCTTGTCTGTTTTTTTTTTTTGGAGCCATATTCACTTCGTTTTTTGGTTCAAGTCTCAGATAATCCCCATTTTCCAGTTTCCACTTCAAAGAAGAAAGCAACAAAAATAAATAAATAAAATCAACTTTTTTTCCTTGGTTTCCTTTGTATAATTCACATTTTTATATTTTCTTTCAGTGTTGTTCTTGTAGATGCAGGGCGTGGGTGTGTTGTGTGCAACAATTAATGTGCTTTAAAAGTTCACTTTAAAATAAAATAATTTCATCTCAGTGTTGTGTACGCTCTCTGTTCTTAAAAAAAAAGTCTTAATAATTTTTAACAAAGTGAAAGTCTTCAGCCAATCACCCAACCCTAAGTTACTAGTTTACATTGAAAACAAATTGTGCAAGAAACCAAAACGAGGAAGAACTCAGACCTACGGATTGCTTCCATCCTTATCCCATTTATTTATCTTCCCTCTGTTAGTGTAGTAAAAAATAAAATCCCAGCCATGGTCCGTCTGACCAGAAAGGAACGTCAAGATAAAGTTGAGCTCCTGGCCAGCATAAACAAAGTTAATATGAGCGATGACAACGAAGCCACAGACAACGGTAAGTAGCCTTTTTTATTTTAAAGTTTTACGTAATGAATAAGTTGTTTAGTCGTTGAGAAAGAATCATTGACCGAAAGACCTGCCTTATTTTCTCAAACGTAGGTATCTATTTAATTTTTGTTTAGGTATCTGACCAGACAAGAATATAAATAAAACCTTAGATTTTAAAAGAATGTAATTTCTTATACCTACCTACTACCTACCTCATACATTTTCTTGGCCTATTTCCATAAAAAAAATCTCCTTCCTGTCCAGTCCACTTTAAAGGAATGTTTTTTGCAATAATTTTATTGCCATTTCGATTTCGTGATTCACAAACCAAAAATCACTCTTATTTTGGTGTGTATATTTCTAGATGGATACAAACACTGCGCAGATTACGGGTCGGATTTCTCGGAGACGGACGAAATATTTTTGCAAGGTTTATTGCTGAGTAATCCTTCGACGCCTCACAAGGACAAGGTGAGTTCAATCGTTCTTATGTATACCTATGGGGTTGTGTTCTTTGTGGTTTTTGTTCTAAATTTTATGTGGGTAAACACGAATCCTATTCTTTAAATAAATTAGTTGTTAACAGCTGGAGTTTATTAGGTTATTAGTTTTGGTAGGATTGAATGATGTATTAGTTAGTATACATGCGAGTACTATGGAGGAATTTATCTAATGACTAGAAGCCCTTCATTAGCTAGTAGGGTGATTGTACTTCGTCCTTCTTAGGTTTCGTGTTACTTGAATATTTTAGATTTTGTATTCTGATACCCACGTAGGTACATACGTACCATGAATGTAAATAAATGTCCGTCACTTCACTTGGTCTGCAATGGGATCAGATTTCAGGTTAGTTAGTGTAGGTATTTTACATATATAGGTACATAGATATGTACAATAACTAACGGGTTATGTTTTCTTTACACCATTGTAACTGTATCAAGTAAAATTAGCCAATTGGCCAACCTAACTAGTAGGTATAGGTACCTAGGCATGTACATTATATTCATTTTGTTTGTATATTTCTAAGCCAATTCGGTTCTGATTAAACAAATTGGTTGATTGGATTTCAATTTCAACTTTTCTATAAAATAAATAAAAGAAAAATTAAAATTTAAAAAATAATTATTTAAGTTCGGTCATTGTGGTATATAGATGGTAATGCGGTGCAGTAGATTTTCTGAAAAATTAACAACTTTTTACCAACTTTTTATATTACTAGATTGCAGTTCAACGAGCAATGACAAGTCCATTTGATTGAAATATGGCCAGTCAAGTTTTTTGTTGGTAAGACAATTTTTATTTACACGCACGAAATCAAGCTTAAGGAAAAAGTATTCAACTTTCAATTTTGAACATTTATTGTCGTAAGTTCGACTCTATTTAGTTTTTTGCATACAAAAATACTAAAATAGACAGCGCGTAAATCCTGAAGTAGGGATGCAAACATTTTTGATTTGTCATTGGTTTTATTAACAATTATTAATCAACGGGTATCCATTCAAAAATAGGTACCAATATATTAAAAATGTATGTGAGTTTGTAAATAAATCGAAACTTATTACTAGTTTTAGTCTCCAAATACTTTTACGTTGAAGTAGGTAATTACGATCAACTCAATCGTGCCCTTTATAAGTAATCAGCTCTATCACGAATTCCATTGTAATCGAAATGAAAATTTGAATGAGATTTTCCAATACCATGGAATCTGTTATAGTTTTTTTGGAGTTCGTAACAAGATTCCGGTTATGACGGAATTCGTGGTAGGGCTGAATTTGTGTTTGATCTAACGAACAAAATGCAAATTTAAAGAAAAAATATCGGAAGTAAAATATGTGAATGGTAAACCCGTCTTGATTTTTTTCTTTAAAATGCAAGAAAAAAGAAAAAAAAATGTTACTATACTTATGCTGCACTAGTTTATTTAGAAGAAATTCAATCATTTGAACAACCCTTAGCGCTGAGGGGTATATAATATGAACATGCATAAGCAAGTACATATATGCGATCTAATGATGAATTTTATTTTTTGTTATTAATTTGCCCATTCAAAATAAAAGGTCAATGAAATGGTGAAGGGAATATCCGATTCGTCGGATTACACGATGGGCATTTTGCCACTTTATCTATTTACAAATTCTGAAATAATTGAATATAGGTAGGTATACTGTAGGTACATGAATATTTTATGTGTTGATACCTACCCGTATTCTGTTTTGAATATTAATATCAACAACTAGCTACCTTCCTTCCGTTCAGCTGCAAGTAAAATATAAATATATGCAACATGCACAATGATATTGCAATGATTCATCGTTCAAATTTGCAAAATAAGATTTCAATTCAGTGATTATCAATCTGTGTACGTAAATACATAATGTACTCATTGTTAAATGATATATTTTAGAATAAATTAATCTTTCTATAATATTCGCAACTATTTTTTTTGCAATATTTTTATATAACTTAATATACCTTTATTGAATTTCATTCTAAACACATTTCAAGTCAAATTTAATTAAATATTCATAGAAAATTGTTGACGGGGAATTTTCATTTTTACATTCACTGCTTGTCTCAATGAAAATTAATGACGCAGCCTTTTTTGTTTGCCATCACATAATATGTCACCGGGACCTACATAGATATATATTCACTTTTCATTTCACGAGATGCCTTAAAAGTTTTATTTTAAATTAAAACGGAAGCAAAATACATTTGAAAAAGAAATAATTTTACATGACCTTTAAGCAATGTGTCAGTACTAAACATACAAAAATAGTTCCTGACCTCGATAAATATTGAATCATTGGAAATTGATCCACATTGATCAATTAATTATTTGACATTACTTACCCCAACATTAATGATGTTGATGTGCTTTGTTAATCAAGTGACCACTAACCTTCTATAATAAATTGCCCTAAAAGATCACTGCTCGAATCAAAGATCTTCATTAAGTGACTCAAGATTCCATCTGAATTAACCGCTCTGACCTTTATGTACTTCACTAATAATCCAAAAAAGGAAATTAAGCAAAATTGCCTGGAGCTATGATGAGGGAAAGAAACAGCTGTGAAACTAATGTGCTCTGGTATGTGTCACTATCTTGGCTATAGACTTTGTAATAATAATTTAATAACTCAGTCTCGCACAATTATCGACAAGACATCCCCTTTAAGTCGATTTTGTTTTTAGATTCTTCTTCTAATGATTCTTAATTGAATTCAATTTTAATGATGAGCAGTCAAGCGAAAACGACATTCAAATAATTCTTGTGTGTGCAATAGCAATTTTTGAATGTGAAAGTGTATGATTTTATAAAAAAAAAAAAATAAGAACTAAATAAAGAACGTCTGTTTTGAAGACTCCAAAATACGTCGTGTTGTAACCTATTTATAGAATTCTTAAAATGACTTGAATTATTTAGGTCATGGGAACTTGTTTAAGGATGAAGATAAAGATGTATTGAATCTTAATCACATTCGAATCACTAATAAATTACAATTTTAAGATAATATTATGTTTAGAAAAATAAATGATTTGAGTAAAATTCCTCAAAATGACACGAATACTTTTTTAAATAAAACACATACACTGCAGGCCAAAAGTTTGAGTCCAACGTAGTCAACTGACTTCATTCATGCCTGGGGGTTGATTTTTTGAATTAAAGATTGGGTTTTTTACCAAAATTTTTTACCTGAACAATACACAAAAATTATAATTTTTTATGACTTTTGGTTGTTGATTCAGCACTTTTTTATGAGGCCGAACATAAAAAAGGTTTTCAAAACCGAAAAATTTTAGACCTGGATTGCAAGTTTTTTATATAAAACCCACGGTTTTAAGTCATAAGCATTTATTTGAGATTCTCTATCTTTTGAGTAAATAAGTGGTTTAAAATGGGAAAAGTTGCGGAAACCACGATTGAAAAACGTTCTGCAATCATCACTCTAATTAAAGAAGGCAAATCGCAGCGGGAAGTTGCTTCGCAGTTGAAGATATCGAAGGGCTGCGTTCAACGTGCCATTGAGCGGCACGCTCAAACCGGACTTCTTGAGGATAAACCACGGTCAGGACGGCCTAGATCTACAACGAAACACGAGGATCTGCTTATAGTAACAACAAGCAAACGAAATAGGCGAAAAACAGCACCGGAAATACGTGCCGAAATTAATACAACACGGAATAAGCCACTGTCCTTGACAACGGTAAAACGGAGGTTAAGAGATGCTGGACTATTTGGACGAGTTGCTGTTCGAAAACCCTTTCTTTGACCACAAAACAAGCTGAAGCGGTTAGAGTGGGCAAAAAAGCATAGAGGCTGGACGGAAGAAGATTTTAACAGAGTTTTATGGAGCGATGAATCCAAGTTCGAAGTATTTGGCACAAAACGAAGGGTTTTCGTTAGACGCAGCGCGGAACAAAAGATGCTACCCGACTGTATGGTTCCTACCGTCAAGCATGGAGGTGGTTCTGTGATGGTCTGGGGATGTTTCTCTTCAAGTGGAGTGGGAGATTTGACTCGAGTTATTGGAAAAATGAACAAGGAGGCGTATAAGAAGATACTGGAAGAAAACGCTTTGATCTCTGGACTAAGATTGATTGGTGAAGGATTCGTATTCCAACAGGACAACGACCCTAAACACACGTCCAGACTTTGCCAGGAGTACCTTAAACAGAGAGAAAATGAAGAAATTTTAAAAGTCATGGCCGCCGCAATCACCGGATATAAACCCTATAGAGTTATTGTGGGAGGAGCTGGATAGAAGGGTCCGGGATCAATGCCCTTCATCGGAATCTGCGTTGTGGAATACATAACAGGATTGCTGGAACAATATAACACATGATTAAATTCAAAAACTTATAGCTAGATTGCCAAGAATTGTAAAAAAAAGTAATCGAATGTAAAGGAGGCTTTTTCGACGAAAAATCGGTTTAAGTCATTTTTTCTTTTTTTAAATAAATTCCTATTTGTAAACAACAAAATGAAAATATTTTTCTCCTTATTTACCCTTTATTTATGTTCCTCATATATTCTACATACTCATTTTTTACTAGAAAGTTTTTTTCGGTGCTAGAATTTGGTTTTCCTTCGAAAAATGAGAGTGGACTCAAACTTTTGGCCTGCAGTGTACATAGTTGCTTTTATGATTCAAAGTAATATAAAAATTATAAATATTAAAGATATTTATTGAATACAAACAAGGAAATGTGAAATCAAAGATGTACCTATTGGAAAATAGACTTTAATTAATTTTAAATAATCCAAATATTATGGTTAGACCTAAACACAAGAGTAAGATTTAAAGAGTGGACATGTTTGTTTAATCGAGTATAATCCGGCGATTCAAGGAAAAAGCCACTTATTCAATAGGCATGCAAGAAAATATTAAATTCACATTATTCTTTCGGACTTAGACTATTGAATAGATCGAGTCGAGTTCGATCGAAATCACACTTGTTGCTTCAACAGTTTATTATTTCTTAATAGTTGATAGTTAAAATTATTATTATGTTGAAGATTTCGACACATAGACTAATTAGACGCAAAAGAAAACGGGTGCGTATGTCTCATTCTAAATTAAAATGGATGGAATCTAAGGGTGGGTAGCTATAGAACGAGATTAAATAGGTATCTAACTTTTGAAATAAGATGTAATAATTAATTTTTGCATATTGGAAACAATTTACAAAAACGCTTGCCACAGACCTAAAATTAGTGTAAAGGGTGTTTTTTTTTATAGAGGTATAGAACTTTGAAATGGAATATTTTTTGAAATTGACATGAAATTTTCCTTATTCGAATGATAATCTTCTGGCATTATAATTTAAATATGATTTCTGGTATATGACCCCCACGGCTGGCTCGGACGTAATCTAATCTGGAGGTCCAATTTTCGATGAATTTTTCTAACATTTTTGGCCGTATATCGGAGATAACGCGGCGAATGTTGACCTCCAAGTGGTCAATCGTTTCAGGTTTATCGGCGTAGACTAGCGACTTCACATATCCCCACAGAAAATAGTCAAGCGGCACGATCTTGGAGGCTAATTCAAGGTTCCGTAACGGGAAACTATGCGGTTACCAAACGTTTCCTTCAATAAATCAATTGTGGCACGAGCTGTGACATGTTGCGCCGTCTTGTTGAAACCACAGCTCCTGCACATCGTGGTTGTTCAATTAATGAACTAAAAAGTCAGTAATCATGGCTCTATAGCGGTCACTACTGACTGGCCAGGATCGTTTTTAAAGAAGTATCTATGGACCAATTATTCCACCAACCCATAAAGCACACCAAACAGTCAGTTATTGTGGATGTAACGGTGTCTCAACATGCACTTGAGGATTATCATCACTCCAAATACGGCAGTTTTGTTTATTGACGTATCCATTCAACCAGAAGTGAGCTTCAATGCTAAACAAAATTCGCTTATGAAAATGGGGGGCAATCTTGTTTTGGGCCCATTCACCGAATCTACGCCTTGCTAAGTGATCCTGTGGCTTCAATTTTTGAAATGCCAAACCAAACTAAAAATAAATCACTTGACAGCTGACAAAATGGCCGC
Organism: Epistrophe eligans; assembly: GCA_951394125.1. Classification (NCBI taxonomy): domain Eukaryota; kingdom Metazoa; phylum Arthropoda; class Insecta; order Diptera; family Syrphidae; genus Epistrophe; species Epistrophe eligans. Next base: position 29,472,259 of record OX596030.1, read on the forward strand.
CAGTTAAAATAGTGTTGCCAACTTAAAGTTCTATCCCTCCTTAAAAAACACCCTTTACAATGGTAAAGTTTTCGACCACTTTTTGCAAGCATTTCTTTTTTTGTTTGCCGTATATCCTCAATAAAACAAATAGTATTGCCTTCCAATTCATCAATTGTTATTGATTTGCCAGCATCAACTAGAAAATTAATTTTCTGTAGTAAACATAATTATGTTAGTACTTTTTAAAACCCCCTTGTTTTGAATTGCGCCATTATGCGTTCGTTTAAGGAATCATATACAAAATGTTTTTATGATTCCTTAAACGATCGAAAACGAATTCTTATCTAATGAAATGAAATGTTGTTCCAGACCACTTTGATACCTCCATAAACCTTGCGTGTTTGACAAACCCGCATATTTTTAATGAGATTATGACGATCAAGCTGAGCTGTGTGAAGCCAGAACCCCGACCTAGAAATTTTTTGTCGAAATATATCAGGTTCGTTTGTCCAGGCAAAATTTTTCGTTTGTCCACCCCAGGAAAAAAGTTATTTAGCATTTCTTTTTTATAGCAACACCCTTAAAAACAAAATACTCGTCTACCGTCCGCAATTGAGAACTTAGGAGGTTGTGACCAAGTGTATTCGTCTTACCACAGGCCATTTATGATTGTGCACCAAACATTTTCGTTTTCGCCCCTTGTTTCAAAAGTCATTCAACACACCCCCACAAATTAAAAAGTCGTCTACCGACGGGACCAAGTGCATTCGTTTTTCCACCGGCATGATTCTACATCAAACATTTTCGTTTATCCACCCTTAGTTAAAAAAATATTCAACATTTTTTTTTATAGCAACTATCAAAACCTTAAAGTCGTCTACTGATCGCAATTTTTAACTAAGAAGAACGAAACCAAGTGCATTCGTTTGTCCACCGGCCATTTATGATTTTCTACTAAAAATTTTCGTTTCTCCAACCTAAGTTAAAAAATTATTCAACTTTTCTATTTTATAGCACCCAATACAAAAAATGAAAATTTCACTTAGCGGAATAAAATCTATTGCAGTCGCTTGTCCACCGTTTGTCCATCTCAGATCAAAAATTAAAAAAATTTTACCACCCCCAAAACTAAAAAGTTGCCTACCACCCACAATTTTCAACTTAGGGGCGCGATTCAAAGTGGGATCGTTTATCCACCCAATAATGATTGACCAATAATGATTGACCACCAAAAATTTTCCTTTGTCCACCCTAAGCGCAAAAATTATTCAACTTTTCTATTTTATGGCAACACCAAAAATATAAGCAGCGGTTGATTTCGTATTAGGCCGCTGTCATTTTACCCCTTACGACTATGATAGCGATCCGATACAATTTATTTTCATAGATCATGGAAGTAGTAGTTATATCGGTTCGGTCCGTCTAAGTTCAACTTGGTTGTGGTTGGAATTGGAAGCTTATCATATTATTTTCGTCATTTGTAGATAAGAAAGAATTGAAAAAGTGAGTTCTTTATATAGTTTTTTTTTTGGTACAGTATTGGATTAAAAAAACCTATAAAAAGATTGGTCGACCCTTGATTCTGATAGGCCCCTATTTTGGCAATTTCTGTAGCTGTTAATGAATTTTGTCCATCCATTTAAACGCCGCGCCGTTTAAAATGACAAATCATAGCTTATAATGTGTAATAAAAAATCTCAGTAAATTAAGTTAACTTTAATGAGAAGAAGAAGAAGCTATTCAAAAATGTAACCAAATATTAGGGCGACTTTCAAACAGAGAAATTACATAACATACCTATTTTTTTTGTGTGTTTCTTATCATCATAATTTCATACTCCTTCCATATTGATCTAAATTCAAAAATAGCTCAAACAGAATTTGTTCTCATTTCTTAATTTAAAAATTCAAATAATAAATAAAATCGTTGAACTTACCACCTTTGTAGACTAAAACCAGTTTTTGTCATGTAAGTAAAATATCGTCACACTTTGCTTGTTTAACTGTTAAAATTGTTTTTTTTTTAGTTTATTTAACCCAATTCTTTCATCCCTCAAATTAATGAATGGCATTCACCCTGATCGAATTCTGAAAGCGAGTTCCAAGTGCGCAACGAGAGAGCTCGAAGCACATATTATGAATGTAATCTAAAGTAGGTACCTATACCTATCTATACTTACGTTTTACCGTTTATAAAAAATTGACCAAAACATAAACAATCATTGTAAAGTTAAAGTACTCTAGTGATCCATTTTTATATAAGAGAAAATGACAAAATAATGTACAGCTACATAATGTAATATAGAAAGAGAGAACGTGAGAGGCGTGTTTGTTCAGTTTTCAGTGCGTCTTAGCTTGTTTTTTTGGGTTTGTTATGTTTGTTACCTGTTTCAAGGTGTGACGTGTTGGCATCCAAAAATAGTTAAACCAACGCTTGAATAAGAAGACGTAACCTGTTCCTGTCGTGTGTTGGTATCTCAATTCAACCATAAGCTGCATTTCATTGTTTGTTTTTTTTTTTTTTGTCATGCACGAACTAATATTCTGTCAGTTTTTCTGATAGACTGTTTTAAGCTTTATTCAAAAAGAGGGTTGCCAGGATTTGAATTATTTAGTAAATGAACGAGATTGAGATGAATGCTGTGGGGAAAGATACTGAAATTATTCACATCTTTATAATTCAGTATCTTTGGCTGTGAGAAGACACGGTTGATGAATTTATTGTAAAATTATTTTCCATTATAGATACCTATTCTCAAGGTAAATTATCCATGATGGTTAAACTAAGAGTTTAATGCTTAGGACATAGAAAATAAAGCCATCCACCAAAATTCAGATTTGACGGATTTTTTTTAAGTTTGACATTTTTTTGACTATTTTGAGGTCGAATGGAAAGCGAATCGCTTTTGAGAATATTAAAATACAAATCCGCCATTGAAAGCGATCCGCCGTACTTTCTGAAATAGCTCTACAGAATTTGAGCGATTTTGGTGCGGACTGTATCTTTTAGTGGTCCTGTGGCGATTTTTAAATGCAGTATATATGTATGTATTTCTGGTAGGCTGAATGCATATTCTCGAAATTCCAATAACAGCTTATATCCGAACAGAGCAAATTTCAGCTCGAATGTTTTCTCGTCTTGTGATTGCCTTCTGATGCAATCCCCATAATCGTGGACACATTTCCTGTCCTAATTGCATTTACCCATGAAATAATGTGATTGTAATGTCAGCAGTGTCGTCGAATTGCGAACCACATTTGGAAGGCACGATGCAAGGTGAAACTATATAAGTCAGATTTTGCAAGTAGGATTTGGTACAAAAAGCGCGCTTCTAGTAAAAGTATGAAATATCAATTTTTTCTTCATACAAATTGAAACGTCAAAAGTGCTGCACATGAAAATTTAAAAGTTGGTGAACTCGCAGCACCGATTGCAGCTCCGTTTGCAACTGCGTTGCGTTGTTAATTTGTATGTATTGAATATTTTGATAGCTATTTTAGCTATTCATTTAGGCAGGCTAAATGAACTTGGCAAAAACAATAATTTCACGATTTATTGAGTACCTGGACATGTTTTGTATTCAGGGTAATGAAGAGCCAAACACCCTAGGTGCAAAGACTATCTTAACGAGACCTGAACCCTATTATGCGGTCTAGGAGAGAATGTGATTAAAAATAAAATAAAAAAAGAAGAGGAGACCAATAGATCAAAGTTTTGGAAATAACTCTCCAAGCTGCGAGGCAGGACAAACCCCTTCTTGTGAACGATAACCAAGAATGTTTCAAGGACTGCACCAGCTTAAGAATAGGAATAACCTCAGAATTATAACGAGCCTCCTCACCAGCCCCTGTAAACTCAGAAGAAATTAACCCCAAAATATACCTTCATACCTTTTAGTTAAAAAGTGCCAGGACTCACGGTTAAGATGTGTAAACATCAAACTAGACGCTGTTCGAGTCCAGTATCTCGACAGTAATTGACCAGAGAAGTCTGGGGTGAGGATTCTCTTGAGGCGCGAAGAAAACATAAAAACCGGACTCATGAGTCCCATTTGTTGTTGTTTTAATGTGCGAAATATCAAAAAAATTTTGTTTTTTCAATGTATTTTGAGGTGCCTCAAAGTTTTTAATGTAAACACGATTTAGACTCACCAGTCTGGACCCAATCTTCCCAATCTAAACAGAGTCTTAAATTTTCATGTACCTACTGGTTTAACATCACAAAACGCAGCGAGTTCGAACTGTCAACCAAATTTCAAACCAAACTCAACTCGACCTTTCGTTTAATTTGAGGTACGAAGGAACATACCCATTATTGAACGTATCCAATCAAAAACTAAAAATACTGGCGCAAAATTGATCACCGGGTCAAAAAATTGTCATCGGTTGCAAATGACGGAAAATGTCAATTCTTCTTTGACATTTGTGAAGTAAATAAACACAAAATATTCATGAACAAGACATGAATCACTATATGTACTTCTAAAAAAAGCGGAATAATTGTTTCGATTTTGACATTTGCCACGATTTGCAAAACTGAAAACTTTAGCACCCGGTTATTATTTTTGCGCCACCCTGTATACATCAACGTAGGTATCTTAACGTGTAACAGCACAACGCAATGCGCTACAGAAATTTCCACATTTTCAGTTTACGCAACCGCCGGTATATACAGTAGAATCTCGAAAAGATGAACAGATATAAAACAGGGCACGTTCATCTTTTCGAATTGTTCATCTTTTCGAGCATCAACATTTCGTTGAGAAAGAAGATATAGTTATAAATAAAAACATTTAATATAATTTACATAACAAGTTAAAACAAGCCTAAAAGTACCATTCACATCAGAACTAAATAACGTTACATAAATATAATACGAGGAACTAAAGGCAAGGAAAAAGTAAAAAATTGAGTTGGGAATAAATCGTTCATCTTTTTGAGTGTAAAATTTCAACTCGTTCATCTTTTTGAGCACTGAAGAGTGAAAATATTTCGTTCATCTTTCCGAACTGTTCATATTTTAGAACCGTTCATCTTTCCGAGATTCTACTGTATGTTTATACACAGCGAAAAAAACACTCTTTTAATACACCTACCACAAACTTCTTCTATTTCTTCTATCCACCACCAGTGTAGCTCAGATTAGTTCTAACACAACATTTTATTATCTCAATTTCGGATTATTTACTTATGACTTATGACCATTTTAAATGTTTAATAGTATGGTAATTTCCTGCTTTAAAAAAGTTTTAACAAAGTTCTTGAGAACGACTTTCTTAATTTAAATGACCATTTTTAGATTTCTTGTTTACTTATTAATTTTCAAATAAAAAGAAAAATGAGAAATCAATCGAAAAGGCCATTAGTAAATTACAGGCCTTACTGCTCTACTTTATTTACCTTGACCCTCATGATACCATCCAACTTAAACTACCCCTATAATCCACCCGCACACAAGAACATAAACCGTATGTAAACAATGCTTTTATTGTTTATGTATATTAAATTGCATACTTAATCAAGCACTGATTTTGTCCAAATCTGTCTAGATATAACTGTAAAGCTGCAATTAGCAAATTGGAATTGATATCTAGATACCTATACGCTATACTTTGTTTAAGAACATTTTGTTTTGTATTCGTGCTTTTAGGTAGTTAATTTGTATATATTATATTATTTCTCTTTATATTCATTTGCATATAATTTCAGTTGAATCGGTAACCCTAGTCACGAAGCTCACAATACAATCAACAAACAACAATCATTAATGACCACTCCACTCACGAGTCACGACCATTATTCTGGACAAAACAACAAAAGAGCGGGTGGAAAGGGGCACCCGGCCAACAAACAACATTCAGATACATCGTTAGTTCGTTACGAAACCAAAGTAATGACGAAGTCAGTCTCAATCGCTGTCTCTGGTGGTTCTCTGCTGCCTGTGTTGTTTTCATTTCATTTTAGCCCTCTTTGGCTTCACAGTTCGTAGTCGTCGAATACTAGTCGCCGCAGTCACAATCGTTCGAGCTTAACGTGTCTTTATTTTTATTATACTAGTTTGTTACTCTTGTGGTATATACAGGTTTCTCTCTGTTAGAGCAACATACGAGCCACGGCTAGCTAGCTGTATAATTTCTTAGGTGAGTGATGTCACTCTTCACTATAGCCATAATCAAATTCGAAAATCTTTTAGTTAAATTTTTAGTTATTATTCGTTTTCGTCTAAATTCTTAAGAGTGCTCTTTAAACGACACCACAAGCAGCACCAAAAGGCAACAACAACAAACAAACCAATAATTGAATCCGGTTACTGAGGTGAGGCCCGAATAGAGCTTTCGCAGTCTTAATTCCAGTTTTGAACCACACGGATTGCCTTCCGCTCAAAGTGGGCGCATCGAAGTATAACAGTGTCTTTTCTTACTTTCGGTCGGAATGTACTCAAGTAGATGTGTTTGTGTTGAATTTTGAACTTAGTTGATTGGAAATACCTACCTATACATTATTATTATATTATTTTGCCGTGTGAAGCAATAATAATTTTACTAAGCGTCCAGGTGTTAATCGATATTCGAAGTATGTTGTTGAATTTTTTTTTGACAATGTTTTGTTGTTGCTTTCTTTTGTTTGCTACCTTGGTGATATAAGTCTATCTATATTTTGTTGTTTGCATTTTCTCACAAGAAGCCTCAAAATGGCTTTGTTGGGTCTTTCCATCAAGTCAACGTAGTGGAGCATCGTTGTGTAATTTTCTGTGTTGTTTTTGGGGAGTGGCTCCTTAAAAGTTAAAAAAAAGAAACATCATTATATTTTGTTTAAATCGCTACAACCTTTTGTTGCTCTTTTTGAATGCAAGTTATTTACTTATTTAGGCGTTTTCGACATATTTTGGACCTAATTCGTGGAATTTCGAAGTTCCTTCACAAATACATAAGTGTAACGATATTCGAAAAAGAAAATTGCAAACACAGTGTGAGGGTGGTGTAATTCAAAAGACAAAAAACCCGATTCGTGTATCAAGTTCCCCCTTCGCCACCAGAGACTAAAAAAGATGGTTTAAATATTGAAAAAAAAAAAACAATTTCTTTTTGTTCACCTTTAAATGAGGCCAATGAACTTATCACCTCCATGTGAAGTGAAGTGAAGTGAAGTGAAGTGCATTTTTCCAATGCACTTTCTTTGGCTTCTCGTGAATAGTGATGGAAATTAAAAAAAAAAAAAAAAAGCTTGAAGTGGAAAGTTCTACAATCGCGTGCGCATAAAACTGAAAATATCATTAGCAGTATCTATCTATGCATCTACAACAATGAAAAATGAAAATGCCATTATTACTTTAGTAATGACATAAATTACTATATAGCGTAGGTATTTGCAATTTTAGTTGTTGTTGGTTTTTTTGTTAAGCTATTCTTGCCGTTTTTCGTGTGGGGATGAGTAATATTGAAACTTGAGTGAACTATACCGCATCAGTGAGTAAGAGTTGAGCTTCTTATAAAAAGAGTCTATGATGATAAAAGTTTATTTGTTTCTTAATTGAGTTTAAGTGCGACTTAAGTATTTTAATGGACGAAAAATAGACGTTCAATGTCAAATTAAAACAAAAAAAAACAGTACCTATTCCACGCCCCAATGAGTTGTCTTATTTATCTTGAACTACCTACTTGCTTAATTACCAAAACAAAATTGAAGGTGTTTTGTGTGTCAAAATTTTCTAACGTGTCTCAGGTAGAGGTTGAAAAGTTTAACGACATACACAAAGACATAAGACATATTACAATTTTGTTTAAATCAAAAATACCTATACAAATAGTAAAATTTATTATATCTACATGTGTATTGTAGATACTATGTAGGTATGTGTAGTGTATGTAAGATAAAATACTTTACCATGCCAATTATAATTTATTTAGTAATAATAATTTATACTTACGTTGGGCGAGACAACTTAACGACCAATTATTAAGTGAAGTTGATAGTTTTAAATAGTTTTGAATGAAGAATTTATAGCGGGGAACAAATTTAACGCTGTAGGTAAAAGAAAAATGAGTTTGTTGATATGTTTTTTTTTAACACATATTTTTTTACCTTCTTTTGTTTCTGTCAGGGTTCGGATAGTTTTGTTTTAAATAATAAGAGTTGTTTTTTGTTCTATTACTGTAAATTAACGACTTTAATTTGAATTTAAATTTTATTATGAAGAAAAATTAACTAGATTTCAATGTACCAGATCTTTGCCCACAACTCAAAATTAAAATTAAGACCGTTCTAATTTTTTTATTATTTCTTTTATGTTGACGTATCAACACACCTTTTTTTAATTACATTGGTAAATAAATTTGAGAGCGGCAATATAGCTTTTTCTGTTATATTGGAAGTATTTTTTAGGGACATGAATGTTTATTTATGGTTTTTTATTGATTGCGTTGTGAAACGTATACCTAGTAAAATTTGGTTTTATTTAATATGGAGCGATGTAAGGGGAATTGATTTACTTTTAGGATCTTGTTAAAATGTATGGTTTATCATCATCGTCATCATCTTATATACATATGTTCTATTATTTCTAGAGTTTGGGTCCCTTTTCCGACTCTTAAACTACCTCAATGAGGTGTCGAACGATGCGGAATTACCTGCTGATTTGACAAATTATAGGTATTTGGTGTTTTTCTTTTTTGACTCAGAGCAGATCATTGAGCTTTCAAAAACAAATTCTATGTTTCTTTTTTACCTCATACAAATCAGAGCACATAAGTCGTGTTTCTTTTTTCCATTGGAGCTACATATAGCTCGGAGCATGTTCTATATGCTCAGAAAAAAACGGAGCAAAACGCTGAGCGAAGGATAACATCACTTATTTTTTATGTGATTTGACAGACATGATATGAAAAAAAAAACGAAATTTGCAAGAAATTTCACGATACCAAACTTCATAGGTGAAGTGATAGTTCAGTGCTCAAGTGTGTTTCATAATTAAATCTGAGGGCTCTGATCATAACCTCCACAGAACTTTGCTCAGAGCCAATTTATTTTAATAAAAGGTGTTGTTTCTTTACTCGCCCGCGAGATCCCCTGGTATCTCCAAATCTACCCAAAACGAGTCACTTTACTTTTTTCTGGCACGAAAATGCCAGAGCTTTTGACTTTTTTTTTATTTCCCCTCCAGGAAGAATCTACTCGAACATTTTACCTACTGCCTTTTCTTGCTTGTCAAAATACTGATAAATTCTGTTGTCAAATGCGAATTTTACCCAGAAACAAATCAGAAACATCCCAAATGCGATTCTTTACTTTTCATTTCTGGTCAAAAATTACAACAACAACATCAAAAAGTTCGAGCCCAAGCTTTTTCCCAAACAGTAAAGAAACAGACCTAATGTGTTCAAAAACTGCATTTGTTTGACTTTTTTGAGTTTCTCTTTCTCTTCTTCTTCTCTTCTCTTTTGAGTTTCTTTCGGATTGCAACGTCCATTTAAACGCTGCAAATTTTAATAGCTGAATTTGTGATAAATGAGAAGGAAATATATCTCCACACTCTTTACTCCGCTTATGTTTCAAACAATAAGAAAAAGCACAAGGAAGAAAGAGTGATAACTGCAATTATTTCAACTTTGTTTACCCCGGGCACCGCATACGTCCCCCTCCTACATGCTTAAAAATTGCAGGGGATAATTGCAGCGTTTAAAAGCAGTCTTTGTAAGGTTTTACTCCAATATAATAAAAATTAACACTTCCACTTCCCAATTTGTAATACATATTTTGGTATGTGACATAAGGTCGGTTCAAATTTTTACGTCCGTACATTTTAAAATAATTTGTGCGTCTTTTATTTTTAAGTAATTGCTAGAATTCTCCCACAGGAAGGTTAGTTATTCTTAATAGCCGTTATATAGTCTTCAATGGAAGACTATAACAATTAACAACCACGTTTACGTTTCACAATATCGAATAGGTTCACAATAACTGAATAGGTTTAATTAGCAATTAAAGTTCTAAGTATTTTACTGGCCAGATGAAGTGCTGATTAGCGAATTCAAATCTGTCTTCACTCACACTTCGATTCAACACACTAACCTGTTATTATCCAAAGCTCTTGGAAACACTTTTAACACTTACCATAAGACCACCGACATTGCAAAATTAACTATTTAATGAATATAAATATTTTTTTTTTAATGTTTGACATTAGTCAAATTTAATTTGTCTGGAAAACTGAAATAACGAACGAATAACTAATTGATCATTGTGAAACGCAAAGTTTTTAAATGGGAGGATTTAGTTATCGGATAAATTAATTGGCGGATAACTACTTAGAACTTTACTCAGACATTGTCAAACAGACCTTTAATTAATTAAAAATAAAACTAGAGTAAAGCATAGTCCGCTGCTGATTCGAAACGAAAAATCCCATACAAAAATGACACAACGAAATGATAAACGAAAAATTTCGTTCTGGTTTTCATTTTGCAGTAAACTGTCAACGCGCGAAATTGATTATTTGGATAAGTGACGCTTTCAATGGATATTTTTCGCTGTAGTTTCCATTAGCATTTTAATACCGTGTTGGAGACCACAAAAAAAATTTCAGATCTGCCGTTTTCAGCCCTATCTTAGTTACCTCTGGTGTTCCTTAAGGCAGCCACCTGGGTCCACTTCTTTTCATTCTTACTATTTATGATATTGAAGTGGTCATCATTCCTCTATCGCCGATTATACCAAATTCTTCAAGATAATCTCTTCGTCGGATGACTCTTCCACTATTCAAAACAATCTTGACAGTTTTTCAGTCTGATGGCTCAAAAATAGCTTGCAGCTTAACATTTCCAAATGCCAATTAATCTATCAATTTTTCACGCAAACGTAATAAATCTCCTCCCCGTCTCTATTTCCCAATCATCAACCCATACCCATAGTTCAAAATATTTGAGACCTTGGCTTATTATTTGAACAGGAACTCAAGTTCGTCACTCATATGGAAGAAATAGATGGTCCAAAGAATTGTCCAACCCCTATGTGACCAGAGATTATGAATTATAAAGATAGGAATCTTTCGTACGTTTCACCCTCCAAAACCCATTTGTTTACATTGTTGTTTTTGTAATTTCATCTCGTGTCGATGAATAGATGTGAATTGCAACAACAATTTATGCGGTGGTGAGTTCATATTTTTGCACTAGTGTGCGTTAAAACATGGACACTAGTGCAAAAATATGAACTCACCACCGTCCGCCAACTTGTAGGCAAACCGGAATGACAGCCGAGCTTTCCAATCTTTAAAATTCATAATCTCTGTATGTGACCCAAACATAACGTTTGTTCGCTCCTTCCTTAAATATGCCTGTCAAGTATGGTCCTCCCTCCAGGCCGGCTCCAGTCAATTTTGCGCCCTGTGCAGGATTTGTAGAAAGCGCACCTTTTTTTTATATTTGCACACATACATACATACTACATACACTGATACACTTGCATAAGACTTTTCCACATCACCCAGAAGGTAGACTTTCAATGCGTTTTATTTTATTGAGGTATCCCTGGTAGGTGATGTTATTTAGTGTGGAAGAAATAACTTAGCACACTTGTGATGGATGTTGTTTTGGGATTATTTGAACAAGTTTTGTGGTTAAAATACAAATAGCAGTACCTACATAGGTATTTGTTTGCGCAAGATCAGATTACATTTTCTTATTCCTAGTAATGCACCCCCAGAATTCTGCGCCCTGTGCATTTGCAGATCTTGCACATATGGTTGGTCCGGCCCTGCCTCCCTCAAATCCTAGATAAGGTATTCTGCGCATTTCGAATATTAATCTGCCAATAAACCATCTACATATTTTGCCCCATTTCATGCTTGATGCTTTTATATGTATTTTCTAAAATATATCCCTAAATTTAAGGTTGTGTTTTTGTTTTATTTGTTTTTAGATAAATTCTAGCGAACCACAAGAAATCGAAATCCTTCGGCCTGCTAATCTCAACAATAAAACTATCATCGACGAAATAACCCGAAAGTATTCAACAAATAGAGGAAGGGACGCTCGAGAATTAGCACAAATAGTTTCAAAACCTCATTTTAAGGTAATTTCTTCACTACCTATGCAATAAGTTTTTTTCATAATATTTAAAAAAATATATCTTAAATTGCAGGCCCTACTAAAAGCTCACGATGAAATAGGAGAACTTTTTCAAAATCGAATACACAAAGAAGAAAATCGAAAAGGTGGTTATCTCTTTTCTCCAGAAATACTAAATAGCAAAATGCCTGTGGAAACAATTAAAATGGTCGGCCTAAGGCGAAATGTCAACCAACCTCTTGGTTTGACCGTCGAAGTCGATGAGCATCATCAATTGGTTGTAGCACGAATTTTAGCCGGAGGTGTTATAGATAAACAAGGACTCTTACATCATGGAGATGTTATACTTGAAGTAAATGGTGTTCCAGTTCATACGCCAGAGGAATTACAAAACGAAGTTTCCCGAGCCAAGGAGAATCTCACAATGAAAGTTGGTCCAAATGTTGAGGAAGAAATGAGATCAGCCAGAATGGCTATGGCCGGTGGACAGGTAAAAAATGGACAAAATCTCGAACCAGGAAAGAAACTTACGGTAAGTGGTGTTGTAATGTACCTACAAAAAATAGAGCTTCTTTCTTTCACTTTTTTGTTTTTTTTTTTTTTTATTTAATTCAAAATTTGCAAAATTATTAAATATGTATTTTATTTTATAAATGTGGCATGATTATAATTATTATGTAATGTTATATGTAGCTCGATAATCGGTAGCCTTTATCTAAAGTTGACCTTAGTAAGAGTAAGTAACAAAATTAAAAAACAAAAAATAAATTAAAGACAAAATAGAACTTAAGCTCAACATTTAACTTCCGAATGAAAATATATAGTTTTTATATTGATTTTAACTTTTGTTTGTTTGAATCTGTTTAGTGCTACATGCGAGCTCTGTTCACCTATATTCCATCGGATGATTCACTACTGCCATGCAAAGAAATTGGGCTAGCCTTTAAGCAGGGCGACATTTTACAGGTAAATATTTAAATTTTAATGATAATTCAAAATCTCTTATTAATTTTTTAATAAACAGATTATAAACGTAAAAGATCCAAATTGGTGGCAGGCCAAAAACATAACTGTAGGCAACGAACAAATCGGTCTGATTCCATCACAGGATCTTGAAGAAAGACGAAAAGCTTTTGTAGCTCCTGAAGCAGATTATGTGCATAAAATTGGAATTTGCGGAACAAGAGTAAGTTTATTATTGATTGTGTTTACTTTTTGAATAAAATATACTAAAAAAACTTTTCTTTTAAAGATCTCAAAGCGAAAACGCAAAACTATGTATCGATCTGTTGCAAATTGTGAATTTGATAAAGCAGATTTAATGTTGTATGAAGAAGTAACACGAATGCCACCATTCCGTAGGAAAACTTTAGTTCTAATAGGTGTCCAAGGTGTTGGTCGTCGTACATTAAAAAATCGTCTGGTTAATAGTGATCTTGATCGTTTTGGTGCCGTTATACCTCGTTAGTTGAAAACAAATAATTCTTTACATCATCTGGCATTATGTAACTTATTTTTTAACTATTTTTTTTTAGATACATCCCGTCCAAAACGAGCACTTGAAGAAAATGGTCGCACATATTGGTTCCTCGATAGAGAAGATATGGAAGAAGAAATCAAACAAAATAATTTCTTAGAATATGGAGAACATAATGGAAATTTATATGGAACTCATTTGCAGTCTATACGGGATGTTATTAAACAAGGTTTTACACACAAATAATTAATTTAATGATTTACTAATGAATTTACTAATTTAATTTAAATTTCAGGCAGAATGTGTGTTCTTGATTGTGCACCAAATGCACTCAAAATTCTACATAACAGTCAAGAGTTGATGCCATTTGTTATATTTATAGCCGCACCGGGAATGGAACAATTAAAGCAGATCTATAACGAACGGAGAGCTACAGGGTCAAATAAGAATTTAACTGTAAGTATTATGCAAGCAAAGGAACCAACCATAATTTCATTTATTTCGATAGAAAATAAATTGGAAACCGGTCCAATACTTTCCACATCATAAATTACATACATTCGGCATTTTAGGTTTATGTTGCTTTTTCTAAATTTTCGTCAGTCTTACTAAACCGGAGTTTGGAATAAAAGACGTAGAATATATTTAATTTTCGGTTCTCAGTCTATTACTGAATTTACCAATCAAAATTTCTCCATAATATTCAAATTCAATTATAATAACTGATTGTTTAAAAAAAAATTAAGCAAGAAATTCCGTAACAAGTTTTAGAGAAAAATTATTTCATTATGTAACATATCCTCAAACAGCGAAAAAACGTATTTTTCAGACGTCAAATTCGAGTCTAGTTCTAGATAAAAAAAAAACGTTGAGATGGCACAGTAGTTCAGGCCTTGAATTCATTCGGCCAATAATTTACCCCATTATTCAGCGCCTTAATCGTACAATTTGCCATAGTAGGTCGCGACTACCCTGGCTATGTCTTGTCTGGGTCTGCATATTAAGTCATTTGTTCCCGATTTATTAAAGGTGGGCCAAATTTGTATAGAAATAATGCAGTTTGTTTAACTGCCCCACCTGCGATTGGATTCGGTAAGAAATATTAAGAATATTTTGCCTTTCATAACTCCAAGGGCAATGTTTACTCTTCCCGCAAGTGAGCTATGAAGGGCTTTGCCTGGCCAATTCGTCAGCCCGATCGTTTCCCTCAATACCACAGTGACCTGGAACCCAGATAAAAGTGCCCTTGAGATACACATATGCTCGCGAGCTCATCCCGGCATTGTTGAACCAGTTTAGAGGACGATGTAGCCGAGTTGATGACTTTTACATCTGCCTGACTGTCTGTCAAAATAGCGGATACTGTTTAAGTAACTTGCATACTTCCCTTATTGCAAGTAATCTTGCTAATAATGAATCTAAAACGCTCTTAATGTTTGATATCTATAAAAGGATTGCCCTGTGTAATATGGGTATCATAACCGGGTATTGGCTTGGCCTGTATGCAAAAGACAAACAGACAAACAGAGAAATTACTCATCCAATTATAATTTGCATTTTATTAATTCACATATTATTTTTTATTTACAGTTTGATCGTCAAAGTTCTATTCGGTATAGTTCACGACGAGCTCGAACATTGGAATCATTAGCATCGCTTTACGAAGTAAGTTAATCTAAACCATAACCTACTTGTTGCATAATTTATTTGACACTTGATCTTTTTTTTTAGGATGACGATCTTGTTGCCACAGTAGAGGAGAGCGCTTTTGTTCAACGTAAATACGAGAAGTATTTCGATATGGTTATTGTGAATGAAGATTTCGATGAGACCTTTAGACAAGTTGTGGAGACTCTTGATCAAATGAGTCACGAGCATCAATGGGTGCCAGTTAATTGGATTTATTAAAAAAAATTTAATTTCCTCTCGATACATAATAAAAAAAAAAAACAATAAATTAACAATCAGAGGCAGCGGAATATTTACACAAGTGTCTTATTTTATTTAGTTAAAATCTACAAACAATCAAAGCTCGTAATAATATTACTATACACATATAATTATATATATTTAAATGACTAAACAATGGTTATCTCATTTTTTTTTACAAATTTCATATTAATATTTTTTTTTATTAGACAAAGTCTTTTGTTATAGTTATTCATTGTTTCGATTTAAAATTAGTTGCATTTATGTGTTCTTCTTTTTTGTTTGAATATTTTTAAAAAGTATTTTATACAATTTTATGAGAATATTATTTAAAAGTACAATTTGTGTGTACATATTAAATATGTATTAAAACCAATATTAGTTGTTGATAGTTTTTATAAATATGTAATAGGTATTTTATTTTTTTTATACTTATAATATTAATTGTATGCTTGTAGCTTTCCGTCCTGATTTTTACATTTTTTTTTGTTCTTTAATTAATTTGAAAGAATAAAAAAACATATTTAATTCGTTAAGATTGAAATAAGAAAATAGAAAAGATGTTAAGTGAAATGTACTTTCTATAATTTTTAAATAATTTCCATAGAATCTCTATTTTTAATTATTGCTTAAAAAATCCTGCCCAAAACAAACTATTGTATGTTGAATAGTTTAACAAACGAAGATTCAAATAAAAAAATTATATTATATTAAGCTCAAACTATTTTCGCTTGAAAAATGTTAATAAATTGTGTTTTTTTTTTCTTGAACTTTCCATGATCCACGGACTGGGAACAAATGGTTTTTTGCAGCTGAATCGATCAAGAAACGATTTATCAGTCGAATGACCTCAACTCCAGGTACAAAAGTAGGCTTATCATTTAGATTCTATTGTACACTTCTAAGACTCAAATTTTGGTCGTTGTTTACCGACTCTAATAAGAAGCTCTTGGGAAAGTCTCTATCAAAGTTCATTGTAGAAAATTAATTTGATTCAAATTAGGATTTTTGGAAGCAAAAGAACAGACCTACAATATAAAAAACAAAAATACTTGTTTCCTGTTCTAGCAACATTTCTGCTGAATAATTATGAAAAATCAAATCAAAATCAAAAAATAATCGTTTGTGAGTTTTACCTTAAAATTCATGTTCCACAAATTCACCTTATTGTGAACATTCATTTTCGGACGAAATGTTATGCTGTTGACAGCCTAAATGTTTAGTTTATTTTTAAGTAGGCGAATGGGCGAAATTCACAATAGCTTTTAAAATTCCGTGCGAACAAAAAATTTTAAAGTGACAAAATTTTCGGATGAAACTTACAGTAAGGCTAAATATTTTTGGCGTTTTTAAGTAAACAAAAATTGAATGCAAGAAAATGGAATGAACCGAAATGTCGAACATCAATTCGAATTGTAAAACACCCAAATTCACTTTCTCCATAATATATAAAAATAAGTAAAATAAGTGCATCAGTTTAAATAAATTTTAGTCTGTATGTGCAAAATGAATTATGATTTTATAGCAGAAAACGTACAGCGCCTTAATGTATGCTTAAAAAAAGTCCAAAAGCTAACTAGTATTTTTAAACCTCTAAAATTTGGCGAAATAGCTTAGGTAGGTTACTCTCCATTTTATACGTACAAAACGAAGGTTAGGGTCTCCGTTATTTCTATTTAAAAAACGAATAGGTCTATTCCTCATATCACGGCGGATTCTTTTGATGTCCGTATTTTGTGTATTTTTCTGCATTCTCAAAAGTGGGTTAGAAGAAGCCTAAAATCTTTTAATATTTGTACCTATGAATTTTTTTTTTCCAGCAAAAAATTTCATTCCCGTGACATATTGTGTGCTATCGCGAACCAAATAGATTTATCCGTTACAAAATGGAACGAAATAAGTCATATTACCCAGTGAATTTATTCATGGTAACAAATAAATTCCGAGGGAAACCTTAGACATCATTCAAGTTTCCACTTTATAAATGCGGGAAACATTTCCAGCCAGGGAAATTTTATTCGCGAAAACCACTAACGAGAGTTTTTAGAGAATTGAGTAGGATCAGGCGAAGACCAAGAGCTACGTACATAACTCAGGGTTTCGCGTAAAAAAAGTACAAGTAATTTTGTCCCTTTAGGTCTCCGACGACTACTGAAAAATAGATTGGCAAATTTTTGACAAGCAAGTATCTATGAAATACCATTCAGAAAAAATTGAAATTACATACATAGGCATTATTTCAAGCTTAATAAACATCTTAAAATAGAAACCCAGACTTTGAATTTGTCGAAAACTTTAATCTTCATTTCAAAATCTAATTGGGTTCCATTTATTTTAACAATGGATCTTATTTTGGTACTTAGTTCGATCTCACATTCAAAAAGAAAACACTTTTGTTTTGATAGATAATTTTTACCTCATTTTAATTTTAAACACATGAATAGTTTTGTAAAAAAAAAAACCTTTCTGCCACAAAACCAAAAAAAAAAAACTATTACAAAATTCCCAATGCCTTCTCGACAACTGCGTGTGGTTGACGCATCACCTCGCTATTCTCTGGAATACCAAGGAAGTCACTAAATTCAATTAGTTCATCACGTCCAAGAAGAACATCTTCCATCAGATTGCTAAATGAAAGATTTTTCTTTGTTTCAAACGAAGAATTCCAACAAAAATCAACAACAAATTCTTACCTCGATTGTAGGAATGGCAGACGACCAATTTGACGAGCTGCATGTAATTCCATTCCAAGTTTAAGTGGAGCATTTAAACCTTCATGATTTCTAAGCATTCTCATTGACAAATCCAGACGATGTTTGTCGTAATTTAATTCAGAATCCTTAAGACGATGAATGTGAGCAATTTGCATAAGACAATTGGCATCGGATGGGCCGGCTACGGAAGGCGATGCTTTAAGAACTGAAGGTTGGGATGGGGCTACTTTGATTGATTGCTAAAATAATGGTTTGTTTTTTTTATATGATTTTGATGAGGAAAGGTTCGTTTAAAAATTATAAATACCATTTTTTTGAATAATAATTATTTATTAAAAAATGAAAATTAGTTTGCACAAAACTCGCGTTCTACGATACGATAATGATGACGGATGACAAACAATTCTTGACTTAACTTGAAGTTGGTTATGATTTAAAAATTCAATAAACGTCATATGTCATTCCAATGTCAAGATGGTTGATGCATTGACTTAACGAAATTTTCACTGGAATACGAACGAAACCGGATGTAGTTTTAAACTTATTAAGATTTAAGTTATCTTTCTTATTTATTTTGTAATAAAATAACATACAAAAATAATTGTATTATTAAAAAAAAATGGCAAACTGAATCGATTTAAGTTAATAGTTAAACAAAAATTTCCTGATTTCAGAAAAACCATATACGTACTAATAACGATTATATTCTCCAGGGGGTCATTCCGTAATTTTCTAAACGCGATAATCGTCGACGAGATCGTCCATGATTTGCTTCACGTATGTAACTCGACCACTATCGTCTCGTTTATCGTTCGCAGTTTGAGAGCGTTTGGTGCATTTTAAAAGTCAAATTGGCTGTAATAATTGTCATTAAAATGCAATTTTAGTGTTTGTTTTTTTTTTTGTGTTAGGTGCCGATTGAAACTATAGGGAAATCATTTTGAGATGCAAGTTGTTTTTTTTTTTATATTTTTACAAATTAATATATGTAAATGTAAATACTTAATATGACAGTTATGCAATCTCATATTGCGATTTTAACTTCGTTTATAAATGAACATCTTGATTTGGCCAGGGTAGGGGATATGAGCGGAACTCCGTCCAAGGCAAAAATGAAATCAATAAACTATGGGCTGATCACCATACTTATAACATATGACTTGGGAGAGATAAGGGATTTGATTTATCTCTCAATTGTCGTCGCATGCGCATAAGTTATATTTTTTTAATTTTCATTTTCTACAATAAGAAAATTGATTCGCCTAAACATTTTAAATATAATTTGTAAATGCAACAATAACAACAAATGATATCAAACTACAGTGGCAACTCCATCATTCAACTAGAGTCACCTACAAGTACAAAATTAATGCAAGACGATACCAATTTAGCTATCGTCGAAACTTTATCGTTTTGACGATAGCGTTTCGACGATAATTGTCGACTTACGTGAAGTCAATAAAGGCAACACTATCGCTCAAACGATATCGTCTGACAATAATCGAGTTACGGAATGACCCTCCAGGTCACTTAAGACTGCTTTTAGACGACTGCGATTTTTAAGCTTCGATTCTCTTTTGCTTTCTTTTTCAGTTGCAAGGATGCCTTTAAACACTGCGATTTGTAATAGATGTTAACGTTGTTAAATGAAAAAGAAACATACATGCATCCATCACTCTTTACTTCCACTTATTTTCAAACAATAAGAAAAAGCACCAAGAAAAACAGCGATAACTCTACTATTTTTTCCAACTTCAGCCTTTTTGTCTACCCCGGCCACCACATACGTCCCCCGCCAACATGCTTAAAAATCGCGAAGGGTAATTGCATCGTTTAAAAGCAGTCTAACAAAGCGTTAAAATTCAATATAATGCAAGTGTTGCCGGTTATCCTATTTTATAGTACGTAAATATTTTGTCGATTTCCATTGGTATATTCATGGTTGGAGTATTTATTTTCTGGCAAATCCAATGTGTAGATTTTTACAAGGAAGGCGATGAACACACGATAAAAGGTGTGAATTAGAAAGCTCAGATTTCCATCTACTCTGTGCATTTTTGGTACAAAGAAACCTTTATTACGTTAAAAATTTTATAAACATTTTAAAATTATGCCGATTCATTTTTAAGGAATTTCTTACTAACCTTTATGTTGCGAATGAAAATTTAATGAAGTTTAATATCAGAAAAACATTTGCTTGCTATAAATGTGGTTCCCCTAAACTTAAAATAGGCAAATAAAATAAAAATCGTTCGAACATTTTAAATCAATTCACGTACTTTTAGTAGTAGAATTGTTGGTGGTAAAAAAGAATAAGTACCTACGGCAATATCTACTTAACGGTGAATGTATCGAAAACATTATGACAGTTTATTCTTTGTGTTTTTTTTTATTTGTCCGTGCTGCGGTTAGTATTTTTGAAATTGTATTAGATTAAAGAAAAGTGTGTGGATTTGTTAACGAGAATGTTAAATCGTTTATTAGTATTATATTTAAGCTCCGCTCTATAATAAAACTCATATCTTATTAATTTTTCCACTTTATTGCTTGATTATTTATTAGAAAGGCATTATGTATTTTTTCAGAATTTTAAACAATCCCGAAAGGAATTGCATAAAAAAAAATGATTTGAGGCTAAATAATTTACATGTTAATTGAAGAAACATCTCATGCATAACGGGCTTAACTAAACCCAGACAATTTTCGGCGCGCAAAAAACGTTTATCCGTGTACATACTCAATATATGTTTAACCTCAATTTTTGTCTGTAATGGTGTCACTTATCCCAAATGTGATTTTTTGTTTTTCAGCAATGTTCTCTCTGGCTTTGAAAATATACACATGAACAGAATTGTTAATTCAGTGTTTTCTCCGCAATACGCAGTCATACGCTAGACTAGAGGCTTATTGCAAGCCCAAAGAGATGTTCTTAGATGGAAAACAATTTAAGTATCCAATCCATATAAACTATCGACAACAAATATACCATTTTAAAGAAGTTATTTTCCTAAAGATATTTTTTTTTTACACATACGACGCTTTGAACCCCCTGAAGAGCCCTGATCAGGTTAGATTGAGATTTACATATATGTATCTGATGAGTATCGTTGAGGATGAAATAATTATAAATAAACTCCTGCTAGCATTCCGGCTTAAGAAGATATGATGTATGCGATATAAGCCTATAAGTCTGGTTCAAATAAGCACTGTGCGTATGGTACCTCTAAAATATGTTATTGGTAGGCGTAGGTGTTAACTCTTAAGCAAATACATAAAATAATAAAGAACAAAGGCAATATGTTAACTGGGCCAAAAAAGCAGAACATTGATGGGTTTGACTTCTTATACGGCGTTTTTGTTTACAAAGCAATTAGCATTATTCTTTTTCCCGATAGTCCTAACATAAGTTTCTTCTTCGAAGTCGAAATCTAGAAAATATTGTTTTAGCTATAACTACATATATATAATGTGCTACTCATTGCACCGTTAAGATTGGTGACAAAAAATTTACTATATTATTAAAAGTAAAACCACATAAAACATATATATGTATGTAGCTACGCGGATAGGTATAGGTAAAACAAAATCTGTCAAAACTAAAGCTCAAATTAATAAAACGTTATAAAAAAGCTTAAGAATCTCTTTTTTTCGTTTTTTAACTTTTGACTGTTCATGACAACTTTAAATGAAAATCTGTTAATTAAACAATTATTTAATCTTTACACTTTGAATTGAGGTGACAGATCGTGGGACATTGACTTATTAGCACATTAGCGGTCAACTTAAGACAATGACAAAAAAAAAGCAAATAAACAAACACTTTCGAGGCGTTTTTAGATCGAAGAGTGAATGGAATTCTTGTATATGTAGGTATATTGTATGAATAATGTTGGTTATGTCGTATGGTCGTTCCCAAGCTTATTTGTTTGGAGTTTTAAATTAATTTAATTAGTTGAAGAGTCCTAATGGAGACGACACTCCGAGAATATAACTTCACTTTTGGGAAGAACAAATAAAATATATAGTGGGCGGTTTGATGTGACTCAATTATTTCAAAATAAAGATTTCAATGTGACCATACATAGAAATTATTTGACACCTTCATTACCTTCTCCTTCTACTGTACCTACCTTTGAATCAAAATAAAGTTGAACTTAGTTTAGAAAATGAAAAGCTCAAAATATTTTAAGATACCTGTATTTAATGTCTGTATTCATATACCTATGTATTAATGTACCTATGTAATTTTCACTTAAAACTTGAAAAAAGAGAAATACACTTTAATAGACCTTACCGAATAGCAAAAGGCGTGTTCCTTTGGGCTGCAGCATCTACTGCCAAGTACTTCTGGCTGCAGTCATCTACTTCTAGTTAAAAGCAAAAAAGCGACACGATCAGTTAAAATAAATTACATAATAAATTATTGTTTTTAATGTTTCTTTAATCAAAAATAAAATACAAATATATACAAACAACAAAAATTACATCTACATATGAATGTATATTGAGGTTATATTTTGGCAAAAAGATAGCGTTCCATTCATCATCGACTGAGAAGTACTAAAAGTATTTTGCAAGGAAAGGACCAAAGGAACACATCTACCCTCTCTCGTTTATTTACAACTGTGGCAACTGACATTTCCTCAAAGTTTTGAAAGATAAACTGAGAAATATTGCTGAGACGGCTTTTAGACGACTGCAATTTTTATCCGCAATTCTCTTTTGAGTTTCTTTCGGATTGCAGCATCCATTTAAACGCTGCAAATTTTAATAGCTGCAATTTTTGTTAAATGAGAAGGAAATATATCTCCACACTCTTTACTCCGCCTATGTGTCAAACAATAGGAAAAAGCACAAAGAAGAAAGAGCGATAACTCTGCAATTATTTCAACCTCTGCAACTTTGTTTACCCACGCCACCGCATACCTCCCCCGCCAACATGCTTAAAAATTGCAGGGGGTAATTGCAGCTTTTAAAAGTAGTCTGAGCAATCTTGTTCATGTAACTGAAATTGCTGAGATATTTGATATGGCAAAAAAAAATGTATAAATCGGTATTGTGGTGATCATTTATCAAATTTTTAGATGAACTGAACAGATTTTAGATCTATTGCGAATAGTTCTTTTGATATTACGCTTGTCAAAAATGTTGATACCCATCAATTTTTCTATCAGCCACACATTTTTCGTTGATAAATGTATTCGTGTGTTAGACAATTTTTTATTAAAATAAAATGTTTGAAAAGTTATTTGATTGAAAAACCAGAAATGTTTTCTGTGAAACTATTTTTTGAAGATAGTTATGATGAAAAATAAAATGCATTCGATTATTTTGTAAGGACTAGGACAGGCTTTGAACAAATTCTTCGGGTACCTACTTCTAACTTTTTCTTTCATCAACTCTACTTGTATTTCCATCTGCTTTCTACAGCTCATAAATACAATATTGTAAGGTTTTTCCCGATTTTTGTTTAATAAAATTCAATTATTCAACCAACTGTAGATCCGTAAACCACAACACAAGAACCAAAAGCAAATAAGTCAAACGTCAAATCAAAACCTATTCACAATTACGTTTTTACCCACTATTCACAAAAGCATTAAAAAAAATCTTTCTTCTTTTTGTGCGGTGGAAACACTTCGAGAATTTTTTAATGGAAACATGATGTCATATTAAAGTAGGAGTGTTTTAATTCCGGAGAGTATTATGGTTAAAAAAAACGACATCGGTGATTAGTGACGCCATACAAACTATCGATAACAAGTATGGAATTTATGCCGGCAGCACAGTTTTTCTGCGCGTTTAAGTTAAGCCTTTAAAATTATTTTAGTTTAGCTTTGTATAAGCCCGCTGGAAGAATAGTTGTTGTTGCAATCAAAATGTTATGAAGCCCCAAATCGTTTTTTTTATCCAATTCCCTCTAGGCTTGGAAAGACACGCATAATAGTATTAAATATATGTGCCTACTTTCTGTAACTCCCGCATCAATAAAATTGGTCGAATAACGGTGAAAAATAGAACAAAGTAACTCATACCATTCGTTTCAATTTCCACCGTTTATTGACTAATTTTATCGATACGAGAGTGACAGAAACAGAACTTAGGCAATGGTCTGTTTTTGAGTGCGAGATCATTCTAGTTTCGGTTTAAACTCGATT
This sequence comes from Epistrophe eligans, assembly GCA_951394125.1. Classification (NCBI taxonomy): domain Eukaryota; kingdom Metazoa; phylum Arthropoda; class Insecta; order Diptera; family Syrphidae; genus Epistrophe; species Epistrophe eligans. The sequence goes on from OX596030.1 coordinate 29,496,583, forward strand.
TACATAACTCCTGAAACATGTTTTCAGTCAGTTTAGATTCCGAATTAATTCAACAAATTTGATGAGCCATGTCCGAGATAATATAACTGAACCAAAAATCTATTGAAAGCTCCAGTTTGGAAGGAATTGTTTCGATTTCGATAGTTTTTTGACCACATATAAAAGTCAAAGTTAATCCTGCATTAAAAACAGCTTAATGAGTTAACTTGGGTTTAATTTATTTGTATCTATGATTAAGGGCCTGTTGTTCAAACGTTATTCATCCTCGGATCAAAATTTATAAACAGCGGAGTAACAGAGTTTTAACCAGGGCTCATGGATTGGATATTATTTTTGAAGTTAATCCACCGAAATCGGGGGGTTAAATCTTGATCCTATAGAATAAACCACATTTGTTCAACAGACAAAATTCAACATTGAAAAAATATAGCCCAACTGTGTTTTACAGACTTTTTGTGCCGCACTGTTCACCATTTTGTTAATATGAACTTATTGTTAAATATTTCTTCTACCCTACCTTATACCTATCTACATTATATACCACCAATCCACTTACAATTTCTAATTAAGTTATTAATACTAACTTATACCCATTTGTATGCACCTTTTTTTTGTCAATGATTTTTCAGAAAATATATTTCCTAAATTAAATCCTTCTATGGTCGCTTCTCAGTTATAAATTCTAACTTTTCGTGCCGCAGCCAGTTTACTATCAAATGGGTGACTTTCATAGTCATATATCTTTCTTACAGATGGCCATCTAACACGCACTCATGGAATTTTTTTATTACTATGTATATATAGAATATAGGATGACCAGCAGGATATAGGTATAGCATGAAAAGAGAAAAAAAATCAATGGCCAATTAAAGAGTTTTTTTGTTTTGTTTTTTAATCCATGCAGGCTTCTACATTATTTGCCATTGGTTGGGATCTCAAAGGCCGACCGGACGTACCTACATACTCATACCAACGTGCATTCAATCATCTAAAACGGATAGTATATTGATGCATAAGAATATCTGCAGCTGAAGAATGGAGATGAAGCAGAGAAAAAAACAAAAATGGTCGAATGGCTTTCAATAATTGGTTCTTATGCCGCATCTTTCAGCGGCGAGTCGATCAGCCATGTTATCGTAGGTATTGTCGGTCATCTTTGCTGTCATCTATACTGTCAAAAGATACAATTTTCTTTATTTTATTTTTGGCTCGAAGGGGATACGAAATACGATACAACCATGATACAACTCCATAAAAACTGAGGTAATAAAACAAAAATTAACGAAGGTGGTTGGGTGAGGAGCGAGGATAGAAGAAACAACCAACCCGGCCGAGAGCCGACCAACGTTGATGACGACTTCTGCGGATCAGAGGACATACATAGTCATTTATGATGGTATCATAAAAAACAAAAAGTTGCCTCTTAGGTGAGGCTATCCATTATGAGGCAAAGAGTGCGGGAGCCAATGCATCACACAACAAAACAAAAAAACTGGCTCAGATGCTGTTGCCATTCTTTATAGCAGGTTGCGATCATGCACTTTGGTTCTTCAAAGAATTGTTGCTTCTTTCCTTGTTTTTTTCTACTTTTTGTAACCCATGGGGCAATAAAGGAATAAACATTCTTTTTATTTTTTTTGATTTTTTATTTGGTCAAAAAAGAGGAATACTTAGGTACTCAAACTGCCCACTAATAGAGATATATAGGATTTTCAGATATCAGAATCAGATGTAGGGGATACTGGGGTTGTCTTTAATATGCTCAAAATGCTACTTAAGCAATGCCAATTTCCCAAAAGCACTAAGGGGCCATTTATGTACATACGTTAAGACGGCTCCATGTTTTAAGTAGAGATTTTCAATGGAAAATTTACAGGTTCTATCGTGAATGGGTCTCGTGTGAATGAATGTCTGTTACAATGAACCTGTTTGGTAACTGAAACTTCTTGCTACTTGTCAAAATTTTCTATGGGATTTGACAGCAAATTGTGCGACGTCGTACGACGCTGAACAACGTTTCAAGTTACCAAACAGACATAATAAATTGAACCGACCTTATTTAACATGCCAATTATGTAGGTAGGTACTATAACAATTAGAAAGTGGAAGTGTTCATTTTAGAGTTCATTTGGAATAATATTTAACAAACAAATGCAGCTTTTCAACAAATGATATTAACATTTTTAAAATAAAATTAATTAGTCAAATCAGCAGGTAATTCCGCATACTACACAATCGGTGTAGTATGACAGTTGGAAAAGGGATCCAAACTCTAGAAATAATAGGCGTGTATTTTTGCAAGCCCATATAGAGAGATAGACAAAAACCATGACTCACATTACAAAAATCTAACAACACGACTAGAGATTATGAATTATAAAGATTGGAAAGCTCGGCTGTCATTCTGGTATGCCTGCAAGCTAAACACGGTGGTAAGTTCATATTTTTGCACTAGTGTCCATGTTTTAACGCCCACTATAGTGAAAAAATATGAACTCACCACCGCATAAATTGTTTTTGCAATTCACATCTATTCATCGACACGAGATGAAATTACAAAAACAACAATGTAAACAAATGGGTTTTGGAGGGTGGAACGTACGAAAGATTACTATCTTTATAATTAATAATCTCTGAACATGACGCATGTTGATAAGCATGGTCGTTGGATGTGAACGGCCCTACTAGGAAGAAATACATCCATTTTGTTTTCATGAAAAAAATTATTTCATTTGATGACTCAGATAATTTGACGTTTCTATACAAACTATCGATAGCAATTTAATAATTAGTACCGGTAACACACTTTTTAACTGGACTAAAGTTAAGTCCCGAAAATTATCTGGACTTAGGTAGGTTAAGTGCATATGGTCTTAAATTGTTATTGTGTTTACGTGTAAATCGCTTTGCTCCGATGTCGTTTTTGCGTCAATTTAATATGGACTTGCAAAAAAGCACGCCTAATATATAGATATATATCGTATATGATGATACGAGGTAATATAATAATTTACCTTAAACAAAAACATAAACTTAGCACCAAAAGATAAAAAAAAATCCTTCTTGGCCTTGGTTTCCCCTATTTCACATTTCCTAATGCATTATAATCACTTTGGAAGAAAATAGTTCTTTAGATAACTTTTAACGAAAAAGACCAGTATATTGGGGCCGAGGAAAAAATATAGTCATAAAAACGGCAGAAATGATGGATCTCTCATGGATCGATAGATAGCAACAAGATTCAATTATAAGTCAATTTTGTATCATAAAAGTCAACGTTAGATGTAGCATCAAAGACAAAGATGAAAATTAAGACAAGACAATCGAAGAACGATTTGGTCTGATACCGATGGATATATTTTTTTAAAATTTATAAGAATGGCTTTTATTTTAAAAAGGTACCTACATATATCATTTTGTTTTAAATTATGCGTTATATAAAGTTAAGTATTATTTTGTTGGTGAACGGAAACATGAAAAACCCCTTTGATCAAGTCATATATTGATAGAAAATTTCTAAATGGGTAGATTTTTTTCTGTAATATTATATAATTGAAACAGGCTTTATATTCAACCATTTAATATATATGTATGTAAGTATTATTTTTAACCTCTCAAAAGAAGAAAAGCTTAGTTTTAGGGCCGTAGCGTCCATTGAGTCAACTGGGGCAGATATAGTCTTTCTTCCAAACTATGTATTTGTTAATAAGTTCTTCGGTAACAACATTACAAGAATTGACCTCAAAACCAATGAATACAACTTTCAAAACTTTCAATGAAACTTTTTTCAGTAGTTTGACATCCCTGTCATTTGCTTTGACTTGTAATTGGAAGAAGACATTCGAGTTCGAGCATTGCAGGTTGAATTTACATTATGTTTATAATTTTTGTTTTGTTAATTATCATTTACTTATTTATAGATAGAAATTTAAAAAAATGATTGAAATAAATGACTTTGAGTTATGCAACATATCTTCATCATCAGATGACGAGGATGATGAAGACGATTCAAAGAAAAACTCCAACAAATTTACGAAATCCAAATTATGAACTTCCTCCATAATTTTTTTTTATTTAGCACCAGCCGACACAAATTCACAACAAACAACAATATATTTTTTCATTTGACAGAAACAGCTGTGTATTCAGATCGAATCTCTCACCCCATGAGAGAGCTCTTCTTTCGTGTTGAGAATTGACCTAGAATTGCTCTTTTTCTTGCAATGAAACTCTTAAAATAAGAAAAGGACAAAAAGTTCAAATCTTTTCGTGAATGAAACTCGCTATAAGATAGGTGCATCCACTTTGAAAACCTATTGAGTCCGACATGATTTTCTGGTAGATATGACTTGACTATGGCTATGCTCTGAAATAAAGGTTTTTCGATATTGGGCGGATTCAAGAGATTACGTTTTGTATCTCAATTTTCAGATTTTTGAATTAATGGGCGGGTTCAATGAATTACGTCTGTCATCTGAATTTTCAGAATTCTGAATCTATGTCGTTGAACGCAAAAAACATCTGAAATTTCAGTCAAAAATCATTGTGTCAAATTCTTGCATTTACCTAGGATTTGAATTGAATCGAATTAAAATAGATCGTTCATTATATTCGTAAATTAAGCATTCAGCGTGAGAGTTATGAGGATGAATTTTATTAAAAATGTAACTAAATCAGCAAACGATTTTATAACTTTTATTAAAAGTGTTTGCATAGAATGCCATAAAATATTTGGTTTTTCAAATATTTTTATTGAGATGTATGACCAACAAAATAATGCAAAGCTATCCAAATTTTGATAGAAAATTGTTCCACAATAATCGTTTGCGAAATTATGGGAAGATTTTTGAAAAACTCACTAAACAATAAACAATATTGATCGAAATAAATATTTAATTTACATATGAAAAAAAATAACAAAAAATAACAATCACAGTTAAAATTATAAAGTTCAACTTTATGTGTAGTACTTCAACTGCTTTGGCATTTCCGATGAGAATCCGCGCGTTCAATACACGACAATTTGCATCTGAAAATTCAGATTTCTCAATTTTTCAAGCTTTTGATTGGTCAACTGTCAGATAATTCTAAAAGTCATCTAACTTTTTATGACAGCTGCCCAATCAGAAGCCAGAAAAATTCAGAAATCTGAGTAGATGTAAATTGTCATGTGTTAAACGCGCAGAATTTCTTGTCTGAAAATTCAGATGAAACGTAACTAAAAGTCATCTAACTTTTTATGACAGCTGGCCAGTCAGAAGCTCTAAAAATTCAGATGACAGACTTAATGGATTGAACGCCCCCATTCTAAAAAGTTTAAGCTAAATTATAATGAAGATAAAAAAATCTACTGAGAGAGGAATAAGAATAAAAATTTAAATTTTTTAATTTGTTTTTCTCCTTGTTCTTCAAGATAAAACCTTTTACATATCAAGAAGTTGAGAAATAGGTGTCATTTATTACATCAGGAAGATGCATATTGACAATAAGTATGGTTGACAGAAGTTCGCGAAAGATCAAGATTCACTTCGATGTTTTAAATACTTATGAAGTTTTGCAACTCTCTTTTTTAAGAAACTCTTCAAAGAGTAGATTTTAAAAGAAAAAGCTTATTATAAGTTTTGGGGTGACGTATCGTCTGATTTTTCTGCTTAGTTGCTTTTTATCAGGTCAACATTTTTGCAAGATATCTAGATCCATGAAAAATGTTAAAAAAATTGACTATTTTACACGATTAATATGTATACAATATTGGTCTTATTTATAAATGTTGTCTAACTTTAGACAACTGTCCAACTTTGGAAAATATATTCAAAAACCTTGTTTAGGTATCATTGTCTTATAGCTGCCTAACATAGACACAACCTTAATAACAACCGTGAATAATGTGATATTTATTTTTTTTAAATAAAGCATATTTTCACCAATTTGAAAATTGTCTAAGTAGACAAAAATCTAATAAATACGACTATATAATATGTATATAAATGCTATTCAAATGTATTAGAACACGACCAGTCATAGTGCCCAACACATATTTTGACAATATTCCTTCTATATCCAAGTCATTGCCATTTATTACCAAGTAATCATGTTTTATTAACAAAAAAAAAGCACATATATTTACATACTTTCTAATTTCTTATCCTACATATGACTATTGTAGCTTGCAGGCAAATTAAAATGGCTGCTGTTTATGATTAGGCGTGTTCCAAAAAATGAGATCTCGAAGATCTCAGCAATCTCAGTTATGTACATGAACAGGATTCCTCAGAAAAATTTTTTCAGTTTTGCTGTCAAAACTCTGAAGAAAATAAAATCTTGGATTCTCTTGCCCACCTTTTAAGTGAGAAAAACCTTTAAGATCTCATTTTTCTGAACGCGCCAATTCATCTTTGGTTAAAATGTATAATGACAGCAAATTCACGTTCCCAAATGACGTTCTACAATGACAATATTTCAAGAAATAAATTGGTTGATGAATCGAAATGAGATCGCCGCCGGGACGAAACACAAATTTTTGTGGACTAAATAAAGGTCGTTAAAAGCTTTTTTGAATCTTGTTTATATTTGTGAGATTGCTGATATTTCCAAGATCTCAAAAATAAACTGACTTGCTTCGTTTTAAAATTGAAGTTGAAAATATGAGTATTTGTATTATCATAGAATAGTAAATTTAAAGAGCAAACAAAAAATATTTTACTTACCTAACCTACTCGCCATTTCTGTACTGACATTTGATTTGACAACTGAAATTAAATAACCTTAGCGATGAAATGCCCATACAGTCAATTAATTGCTACTGTCATTGAATTGACAAATATATTGCCATATTTTTATGGAGCCACAGCGTTAGGGAAACATTCCCAGAGAAATTTGTTTTCATGATAGCATTCACATTCATTCATATTATTATTAATATTGATGCAACGAAATTTTTTTTTCAGAAGTGGAAAAGTTTCTGACGTTCTCATGAATGCCCTTATTATATTAAGCCATATCGGCAATTTCAAGGAGAATTTTGTTTCCTAAAAATACATACATACATAAAATGTGTATTATCGTGAATCTCCCCCAGAATAAATTTCCCTTCGACAAAAATCCAATGAGGTGACAGCCAAATTCCCCAGGAAGTTTAATAAGGGATACCAATAAATTCCAAAGGAAACACTCAAGAACGCGATAATGCCCAATTTTACACTTTTTTTTACAATAAAATGGCGGCTAAAATGCGATATACATATATGGGACAAAACATTAACATAAATACTTACTTTAGGGGCCAATTATTATTATTTTTTTTAGTATTTATTTATTTCATGATCTGCTTACACTGTAAGATATATTATCTTATTTATAGTGAAGCTTTATAATTGTACAAATAAATAATGATGTACCTAGGTATATTTTATAATGTTACAAATTTTCAAAAAAAAAAAGTTTTCAAGTTCAAAAAGAGAAAAATAATATAATCTATATTCTATATGTTTCTAAAGTGTAGTTTAAGTTCTTTCTTCAGTGGAGTCATGCTATTTATGCTTCTTAATTGATGCGGTAGTAAATTCCAAAGGCGTGTAGAATTGACAAGAAACTGGCGTTCAGACGTCATACAGCTAAAGCGAGGTATCAATAAGTGTCCAGATCTACTCGAATTTAAGAATCTGATTTCATTGTAGAGATCAGTAGGTTGGTGACTTAAAAGTATATCCGAAAACAAAACTAAAGACCGAAATTTGAGTAGGTTTTCAAAAGACATTCCAAGAAAGCGTGATGCATGTTGCGAAATACTATCAAACCGGCGTAGTCCATGGACGTATCGTATTGCACTGTTAAATGCAACAGTAAGTTTTCTTTTACTTTCGTGGTCTAAATTGCAGAAAATTTCACAGCCGTAAGTAATAAGTGGAATAATAAGGGTTTTAACGAGCAACGTTCGGATAATTAAAGGGGTATAGTAGGTATTATGTCGACCAAAGTGTGCGAAGGACACCGTATGTTTTACCGACAATATAAACAACGTGGTTTTTCCAAGTAAGGCTGCGATTAAAGATAACACCTAAGTTTTTAGCTGATTCTACATATTCTATAGGGGCACCATTTAACAAGATAAATGGGAAATAAGATACATCTATCTTACTCTTTGTAATCAATAAACATTTAGATTTTGTTGGATTCAGCATTAAACTATTTTGGTGTGACCAGCGTGAAATGTCTTCTAGATCTTCATTTATGCAAGTAACAAAGTGTTCGATAAGTCCAACGGACAACTAAGGTAAAGCTAAGCATCATCAGCGTATAATCGAATCGAGCAATGTTTTATAATTTTTGGAAGCTCGTTAATATATAAGGAAAAAAACAATGGGCCAAGTATAGATCCCTGGGGGACACCACTTTTATTTAAAACAAAATTCGAGAGGACTCCCTTATGTTCAATCGCTTGCGTTCTTTTGGTCAGATAAGAATAGATCAGCTTAACAGCATCTGAAGAAAAGTTATAAAAACTAGAGAGCTTTTCGCAAAGAATAGAATGGTTCACCATGTCGAATGCCTTCGAAAAGTCGAGGAGTATCAAAAACGTAACATAATAATTATCTATGGATTTACGTATGTCCTCCGAAACATTAATCAAAGCAGTGATGCAACTATTTTTCTTACGAAATCCGGATTGTTTTGAAGTCAATAAATTTTCGCGCTCAAGGAACGTACTTATTTGCTTCTGTATGATTTTTTCAAACACCTTCGATAAAAATGGCAATATTGAAATTGGCCTAAACTCATCTCCTCTCGAGGTTTTCGGAATAGGTATTATTTTTGCCGTTTTCCATTGCGTAGGAAATTTGTTAGTAACTACAATTGAATTAAATATATGGGTTATATACGGCAACAGTACAGGCAAGAGAAGTTTTAAGAACGACGGGTGAATTTCATCCATTCCAATAGCTGTTGATTTAATTGAGAGGATTCCTTCTACCACATCTTCAGCAGATATGGTAGAAAAGTCGAAAAAACTTTCAACCACGGAATCGCTATCATAAACAGAAAACAAAGGTGAAGCCACATAAGAATTTATGGAGTTATTCGATGATACAAAACTTTGGTTCAGGACATTTATGTCTATATATCTTCTGTCAAAACGCATTTAGATTTACCAACACCGATCATCTTCAGATTTTGCCAAATTTGTTTGCTGCTCAATGAATTATTAAAACGGCTAGAGTATAAGGCGACGTTTGCAATACGAATTGCCACTAAAGTTCTATTTCGCAGAGATCGATATTGTTTATGAAAACTATCAAGCCGAAACGTTAGCTTTCATTGAAAATGAAAATTGAAAACTTGTGGGACTTAAAAAACAAAATCAATGATTATTTTGATGCCAATATATAAAGCTTATAACTCAATTAATAATTCTTGCCAAAAAAAAAAAATTTACTTTGGCCCAACGTTCCACATGACATTAATTTCTTTATTTCAATGATTGAACTACCTATAACCATTGATCATTGAAATCTTATAAATCTTTAAATGTGAAAAGTTGGTTCAAAATAAAATTTGTTTAGCAAGAAATAATAATGAAGTCATCTGCTTTAAATCAAAATTAACAATTAAAATTCTCAATGATGAGTTTCAATCTTTATCTTAATTTCAAACAAATCAAGGCGTCTTCTTCTAAATAAATTTAGGGACGCGACAGCTCCAGGGCTTAGAAATAACCTACAACTCTTCAAAGCTTCCTGTGTGCGTTTTGCCGACAGGAACAGAGGGAACTTACATAGGTACAATTTTCTGGCAAATTCGAAAAGGCTAATACATAGACTGAGATACGAAGATCTTCGGCGTGACAGTTAACAGTCCTACGCACTGTAAGCATTACGTCATGGGCTATTTTACTTTGCTTCTTTTGCTGTATAGTGATAAAAATATGCCCAGCGTCTTCAAAATAAGAAAAATGTTTGTTTTTGAAGTAATTTTAAAATACGACTTTTAATGGAATTATGTATGTGCCTACAGAAAATAAAAACATACTATGACGTCATGGTTATTTGATTTAGCAGAGGCCATCGTTAATAGTTGTTTTTTTCTATCTTTTCCTATACCTGTTTGCAATTTTAAAGCCTTTTATAGGCGGAAAAAATGATGCCCAAGTTTGTCCCTTAATAAAAATATCTCTCATGCAATTTTTTGCAAATCCAAATAATGTATACACGACGACGTAGCATGTTTTTGCTTTTTATGAGGTGTTATTAAAATTGATCTAGAAATGTCTTATTCTCGAGCAGGAAAATCCTTTGTATTTCATATTTAGGTTTTTTGCTTATTCTTAAAATACTTTCTTAATTTTGAATTGCCCTTGATGTATTTCTTAAAATCCTCTGAAAAGATTATACAAAATTATAACAAACTACAACAACAAAAAATACTGTCTTTTTATTATCGAACTAAGCAAATCCTTTGAAATATAATATGCGAATAAAAAATATATGTTTGTTTGGTTATTTGTTTTTCAAAATATTTTTCAATGAACAATTATAATTACCTTCCAGGAAAATAAAACAAAATATTGCAAAACATTTCGAAAAGGACACAACGCCACGCCTAATCCGATCTTCCATCCATGCCTTATGGATGATACGATGTTAAAGCAACCTGATGAGATCAACACTAGTGGCTGCGCTAAGAACAAGGTCAATGCTTTTTTAATTGTTTTCTCATTACCTAACTTCCAGCAAGGATCCGCCACTGTAATTGATATCGATATATGCAAAACAAGACTGACTTTGAACTTTACCGATATCGGTATGACGCGCATGTCCTATTCGAGAAGGAAAACTCGTTTTCTAAGAATGCGAAAGAAAATAACCGAAAAACCGTGACCATGACCATGACTATTGTGTTTTTTGAAACACGCACTTTTAACAAAAGAACATCCTTCTGGAAGAAGTTTCGACTTAATAAATGCGCTACTGATCCCGATGGTGGATGAAAAGGATACGAAAATGTTTTGACGGTTGGTATGGAAACATCAGAGGTCAAAATTTCGGTGTAACAGCGTCGTCGGTCGATGAGGCGAGGCGAGGCAAATGCACTTAAAGGTGAATGTGATGATTCAATTTATTTATCGGTTTGGGAATTTCGGTTTATCTTTTGTAATGCTGACGTATCTTTGTTTTTTCTTTTTTTCAAGAAATCTTTTCGCACCTATATGTTAAAATTTGACTTTTTTGTTTTCTCCTTATGTGATGGAAGCGGATATATCATGGAGTGTTGATAGTATAGTATAGTGCGGTATTTTTGTTTTGACCTCGCATTTAACTCGCTTGGTTGGATTGCAATTTTATTGATTAAAATCTCCTTATATAGAACATGATACGACCGACGAACGACTTTAAGAATGTATACGTGTTTTGTTTTTGTTTTATAAGCAAAGCAAAAATGATAACAAAAAGATTGCATTGAGTTTGGTGGATTTTTGTTGAAAAGAGTTCTGGGAATTTTGTTGAAAAAGAAATTCAGTACTGAGGAAAATTTGTTTTTTTTTTTTAAACGAGTTCATTGGGATGAAAAATATAATGCAAAAAAGGCTTTTAACTACAAGATTGATTTAAAAAATTTAAAATAGATTACAGTAGGCATTTTTATTTCTTAACTCGAGCGGGCTGTAAAGCGGGGCCTTAGCGTGACCTGAGAGCTCCGATCTATTTAGGTCTGTTTGGTATCTTTTTAAGAAAAATGTTTAAAACCTGTCAGACATTGAAAGGAGGAGAAAATACTACCAGAGAGGGATAACTTTGCAAAAAGTTAACAAACGCACTGAACCACTTTTCGTATTAAATGTCACTTTTTTAAGACGTTCAAACGGTGACAAATTATTTTTGATCTTGTAATTTAAATTGTAAAATGTGTACAAACTATAGAACTATAAACAAACTTGAATTTTATAGCGAGTTTCATTTAAATTTTAATTAATTGCTCTCAAAATCGAGAATTTTACGATTTTCAATGAAAATTATTTTTTTCAGTAGTTCTTAATTTACCACTAGCCGACACAAGTTCACATTAAACAACTAAATATTTTTTCATTTGACGTTTCACAGAAAAAGCTGTGTATTCAGATCGAATCTCTCACCCCATGAGAGAGCACTCTTTCGTGTTGAGAATTGACCCTGAATTGCTCTTTTTCTTGCAATGAAACTCTTAAAATAAGAAAAGGGCACATTTTTTGACAGAAAGAGCAAATCTTTTCGTGGATGAAACTCGCTATTAGAGAATTTGTGACAGTTTGTGAAAATTTGTGTAATTTTGAAAGAAATTTCAAATTATAGCTTTCGCGGTTGTTTACATAGATATGATTATAGGTATTTGTTTTCGGATTAGCCGCGTTATTAAATTATTAAGAGTGCACTTTTGTTCTCACCCCGAACGCATCAGTTACCAAACAGAACTTTTAAGAAACAGAATTGCGCACTGAACTGTCATATGATTATTAATCTGTAAAATTACATGAAAATTGTGTGAAGTTGATCGCGATCAGCTTTTTGCTCGATCTGCTAGATCATTTTTCATCGAGCCCATCGAGAGAGTCCCGATTGAGCTCTGAGGTAAAAAAAAGAAATGCAAGTTGAGAGCTCATGAGCGCTCCGAGTCAAAAAAGTAACAGAGACAGCTTTGCCACTCAAAAAAATATTCCCTTGCCACATTTTCTAAAAAAAAAAAGTGCAATTTTCGAAGAAAAACGTACCATTTTCGTGCCGTATGAAAAAAGTTTCTATGTTTTTATAAAAAAAATAATTCAATTATGGGTGCAATACAATAAAAAAAATTATAAGAAAAGATTAGTGTACTGTCAAAAAAAGAAAAGTTTTTTACTCCATTTAGAACAATTTTCTGAAGATCTTCAAAAATCGCTTTATTGGGAGTAAAAAATGGAAATAAGAAGAGCGCGCCATATTAAATTTTTTGAATATAGATCTTTCAGTCTTTATCAGTGGTATTTATTAGATTTTTGTCTACTTATACACTGTCTAATTTTCAAATTGGTGGAAATATGCTTTATTTAATAAAAATAAGTATCACATTCTTCACGGTTAAGACAATCTACTCTTGTGTCTAAGTAAGGCAGCTATAAGATAACAATAAACAAGGTTTTTGAACACATTTTCCAAAGTAGGACAGTTGTCTAAAGTTAGACATCGTTTATAAATAAGACCATATGTGTATATACTTAAATCGAACTTTATTTTAATTTGACTATATACCTTCAAATTATTTATTTATTTACTGGCCTCATATAAAAAAAAAACAATATCGTTCTCATATGTCATATATCAAATAAATATTTAAAGGTTTCTATTGATTTATTATAAGTGCATATCGGATTAAAAGATTACAAATTAATTAAATTGCTATAACGGTATTAGTTAAAACAAAAAAAAAATCACCATTTCTTTGTTTGTGGTGCGAAGTTAAAATTGATTAGTGATTAGATTTGTTTTTTTTTTGTTTATTCCAAAAATAGAAAATTTTGTTTATCATAACTTGTTCTTGGAATTGTTAACCTTTTATAACATCTTTTTAGACATATGTACATATTCGTTTATACAAAATTTACCGATTCAAGCACATCAATCTACACCTACATATATATAGATTAAAAATTTGCATAAATTAATATAAATTATTTTTAGTCGTCGATAACAACAGATCAACAGAAAAAAGAAGATTTTATAATAATACGAATTCTATATTATACCTACATATATGGTCTTATTTATAAACGTTGTCTAACTTTAGACAACTGTCCAACTTTGGGAAATGTGTTCAAAAACCTTATTTATTGTTTGCTTATAGCTGCTTAACTTAGTCACAAGAGTAGATTGTCTTTACCGTGAATAACGTGATATTTATTTTTATAAAATAAAGCATATTTCCACCAATTTGAAAATAGTTAGTCAGTGTTTAAGTAGACAAAAATCTTATAAATACTACTCATACAGTGTATAGCAAATAAGACTTACTGCCTGAAAGGAGACGCAGCTGCAAACGAAAGCTGCAGTTGGTGCTGCAAGAGTTCACTAACTTTTCAAGTGCAGCACTTTTGACGTATGAAGAAAATAGAGCTGAAAAAAAATATTGAAGCTTTTTTGTACTAATTTGTTCAAAGGTCTGTTAATGAAACTTGGCAAAAATATTTTATTTGCCTCGCAAGACCAGGACCTAAGAATTAAAAATATTACAGACAAATATATAATATAGGGTACGTAAGTTACACCGTGTAATTGTGTTTTTTTTTAAAGAGGGTATAATGTTTTACCTGTTCTATATATAGAAAAAGTACTACTTATAAATATTTTACGTATGTATATGTACGTAGATGTACTTTAAGATTGTAATTTTCTTTCTTTTTTTAAAACAAAAATAATTGTGCTTTTTGAAAAAAAAAATCTAAATACAAACTAATAGCGAGTTTCATTCAAATTTTAAAGAATTATTGCTCTCAAAATCGAGAATTGTTATTTTCAATGAAACTTTTTTCAATTAGTTTTTAATTTAGCACTAGCCGACATAAGTTCACAACAAACAACAAAATATTTTTCATTTGACGTTTGATAGAAAAAGGTGTGTATTCAGATCGAATCTCTTACCCCATGAGAGAGCACTTCTTTCGTGTTGAGAATTAAACTAGAATTGCTCTTTTTCTTGCAATGAAATTCTTAAAATAAGAAACGGGTACATCTTTTGACAGAAAGAGCAAATTTTTTCGTGACTGAAACTCGCTATTAATCTACGGTACTCAATTAAATTTAGGTCAACCATCGCTTTGCGTCATGTCATGTCATCGATCGACAAATCATAAATCTACATACATATATTAAATGTTGAAGTTTTAAGCCTTAAACGTGAGATGATTCGCGGAGGAATGAATGCGGTAAAGCAACAGCAACAGTAGTTCGAAGCTTGGAAAGCCCTTATTATTTGATAGTGGATTAGATTGAATACCTTTTTGTTCAAATAAACCTAATGTCTGGATCAAGGTGTTCCAAAAAGAAAAAGAAGGCGTTAGTCTATCTACGCTGCCGGCGCGTTGTTTCTTTGGACCCTTTATTTACACAAATTGTATATCCAAATGCATAAAAAATATCAACATTGGTGTTTGTTGTTATCAATATATTATTATGTGGTCTATAGGGAAATGTTATGAAATGAATGAGCCTTATTTTGAATCATAACAAAATAAGATTTATACCCATGTATATACATATTATACATACACATATGAGCTGTCATAATATACTAAGCACTTATAATATGAAACGTCAAAGGGTCTGTCGTGATGGATAACACCTCTATAATAGAATTCGAGCTTAGAGTGCGTGACTTTGTTTTTATCTACAAAAATGTTTGAAGGGTAGGTATATTATGATATTTAAATATAATGATGGCGTCGTTTAGTCTATATCTAACATAATAATTATGAAGAGGGATTGAATAATACAGCATTAAGTTTAATAAAAAAAAAACTGGGTAGGTATAGGTTTAAAATTTAAAATTAAAATTAAACTGACCCTAACTGCGAGTCTGAAATTTAAAAAAAAAAAACTTGTACCTAAAAAGTTACTTTTCAACTTATTTGGTACAGATTTAGCTCTTACCATAAGGCGCCAGTTATTGCTATCATTGGAAACCATCGCATTAGAAAATTTAATTTTAAGTTTTTAGACACTGTAAAATCGAAATCAGTGATTATTTTGATGTCAATATAAAGCTGATGACTTACATAATTGTTAATTCTTGCCAGATATTTTATGTGAAAGGTTGGGTCAAAATCAAATATTTTTTTACTAGAAATAATAATTGAGCTACCTATGAGCCTTTTATTGGCAACAAAATGAACATTGATTTCGTTTTTTAGTTGGTTAAAAATTAACAAATAAAGTTTTCAATGATATAGTTTTCAATGAAAGCTATAACTGGCAACTAAAGTAGACTTATTTCTAAATTATTTCAAATTGTTTTCTCAATGTTTTATTTTCAACAAAATATCCGTTACAAAATTGTATGTTATAACTAAGTCAAATAAAATTTAACAAAAAACACGTGTACCATGTATTCGGTATACCATATAATACTGTTTTGTTTTTCGTCTAGATAATACCGCTTATCACGTTGACCACTTAAGTTGTATAAATACATAGTAACAGGTCCTTTTCTTTACTCATCCGCGGGATCCCGAAAATGCCATAGCTTTTGACCTTATAAAAATAAGGTCTGTTTTTTACAATTGGGGGAAAGTTTGGGAAAAGGTTCGGGAAAAAGTTTGGATTCGACCTTTTTGATGTTTTCTTGTTTTACTGTTTGGAAAAAAAAAGTTCTGGATAAAGTGTGGGCTCGAGCTTTTTGATGTTCTTGTTGTAATTTTTGACCAGAAAAGAAAATTAAGAAAACGCATTTGGGATGTTTCTGATTTGTTTCTGGGTAAACGTCACATTTGACAACAGAAATTATCAGTAGTTTGACAAGCAAGAAAAGGCAGTAAGTAAAATGTTCGGGTAGATTCTTGCTGGAGGGGAAATGAAGACGAAAGTGAATTACGGTTATCTACAAATTCGTTTGAAATGCTTATTGTGAATTGGAATTTGAAAAATTTGCATTTCGTTGCATTCCTATTTTCTGAGCGTATTCCATTTCTCATCTACTTTGTACCTATATAAATTGCTTTTTGAATTATTTGTGAAATTGATGCAGTTTTTTGTATTATTTTTGTATTATTTTTTTAGTATAGAAAACATATAAGATCATAACGAATATAAGAACAAATAATTTATCATAACAATTCATACTTAGGTCTTCAAGTTATGTTGGGCAAACCCGACTAGATAATATTTAGATTTTTCTAACAAATTTTTGTTCGTCTTATTTTTTTCTCATAGAGTTTCGCTTCCATTTTTCCCATAAAAATTGCAATATTATTGCATCCATTTTCATCTGCAGAGTAATTTCACTTTTTAAAATAATTAAAAATAATTGCAGCTTTAATTTTGACAGTTCGAACTAATTGCGAAATTTTCGAAAACAAAAAAAAGTAACGTCTAATTTTATACAATATGTCTGTTTGGTATCTTTTTTAAGAAAAATGTGTTAAACCTGTCAAGTTTTGAAAGCAGGAGGAAAATACTCTCAGGGGGAGAAAACTTTACAAAATAACAAAAAGTTAACAAACTCACTGAACCACTTTTTGTATTAAATGTCACTTTTTTGTACAAGATGTTCAAATGGTGACACATTATTTTTGATCTTGTAATTTAAATTGTAAAATTTTTACAAACTATAGAACTACCGATTGCGACACGTCGAATTCTGGTGATTTAAAATTAAGATGGGTACACAGTGACAGACACAGACATTTGTTTAGTATAGAAGTTTGCATGTTATGAAAAATAGAATTTTTCAAAAAACAAATATTTTTTTAATGAAACAACAACAATTGGGTGAGCTATACCACCAAGATTTTATAGGATGGAGTTATAGCTATTTCACGACTGCCAGGCTGATCATCAGACTCCTTTAGTGGTGCTTGGTCATTGTTCAATTTTATTTGAAAAACTTTTTGCCCCAGCTGGGGATCGACCACTAAAGGAGTCTGATGATCGGCCTGGCAGTAGTGAAATAGCTATAACTCCAGCCTATAAAATCTTGGTGATAGCTCACCCAATAATTGTTGTTTCATTCAAAACCTTCAATATTAATATTATGGTGCGAAAGCTTGGCAGCCTAATTGCAAGTGTGTTATCACACAAAAACCCCTTATAAATATTTTTTTATTTATAGGTACATATATTCAAAAAATATGTTTTTTGGAAAATTTAGGTATCGAAAATATTTCAATTTTAAAATTAAATTTTTTTTTATCGAAATGTCAAAAAGAATATCGAAAAAAGTTTTAATTATGTGAAAAAATAGAAATGCATTTGACAATTCAGTTGTTATGCTTAAAAAATAGTCAAGCTCGATGCCTGTCGATTCGTCGGAAAGATCATAGAGCGTTCCGAAGATAAGGGCCGTGAAATCGCGTGAGCTTCCATATGAAGTTGTTGAAGAATAACCATCCCTATATAATCGTCTGCTCGTCCATTTTTCTACTTTCAGCCCTAGTTTGTTAGGAGATTATCAAAATGCCAACTTATAACAGTTATAATAGTTTAGCCCCACACAATTAAAAACGGGCGTTCATTAATGCGCTTCGCGCAACTTAAAAAAAAAACCTGGACTTCTATATGGGTTATAAATATTAATTTTTTTACGCACCCGAGCTCAATATCGATCGAGAAAATTCTTAAACATTAGCATATTATTTAAAAACCCAAAAACACCGTTTATTATTTCACATTGCCAAGTGAAATGAAAACCTTCACCCAGAGAAAAACATGTGTAAAATTAGCCTAAATCAGGGGCTAAGTTACCTTAGGACTAAGGCCGTTTTGAGCTTGCTTATTCCTAACCTAATTTGCCTTAGATCGCTTAGGTAAATAAGAATTGGTTTTGAAATTCGCTAAATCTACTTAGAACTAGGTTAAATTAACCTATATGCCTAGGCTAAATTTGCATAACATCCTAGGTTAATTTTCTTTATTTTTTTGCCAAGACTAAGGTATTTTAGCCTATTTCCTAGGTAGATTTTACCTAGTATTTTAGCTTAGGAACGTGTTAACTTACCTTAGTATCTAAGGTAAGTTTTACCTATATTTGCGCCTGAATTAGCTTATTTCCTAGGTTAATTTAGCTTATTTTGTTTGCCTATACTTAGGCATTTTAGCCTATTGCCTAGGTAGATTTTACCTAGTATTTTAGCTTAGGAACGTGTTGACTTACCTTAGTATCTAAGGTAAGTTTTACCTATATTTGCGCCTGAATTAGCTTATTTCCTAGGTTAATTTAGCTTATTTTTTTTGCCTATACTAAGGCATTTTAGCCTATTGCCTAGGTAGATTTTACCTAGTATTTTAGCTTAGGAACGTGTTGACTTACCTTAGTATCTAAGGTAAGTTTTACCTATATTTGCGCCTGAATTAGCTTATTTCCTAGGTTAATTTAGCTTATTTTTTTTTGCCTATACTAAGGCATTTTAGCCTATTGCCTAGGTAGATTTTACCTAGTATTTTAGCTTAGGAACGTGTTGACTTACCTTAGTATCTAAGGTAAGTTTTACCTATATTTGCGCCTGAATTAGCTTATTTCCTAGGTTAATTTAGCTTATTTTTTTTGCCTATACTAAGGCATTTTAGGCTATTGCCTAGGTAGATTTTACCTAGTATTTTAGCTTAGGAACGTGTTGATTTACCTTAGAATCTAAGGTAAGTCAACGCGTTTCTAACCTAAAATACTATGTAAAATCTAACTAGGCAATAAGCTGAAATGTATTAGTATAGGCAAACAAAATAAGTTAAATTAATCTAGGAAATAAGATAATTCATACGCAAATATATTTTAAACTTACCTTAGATTCTATCACCTGTTTTATAAAAATGCCAAGAATGATTTGTCTTATATCTGAAAAAAAGTTCTTGAAAAAATAGAATACATTTTATATAATTTTAAATTTTTTTTATTAAATTTCTGTTTTCTTAAACAAGCATAAAAAATAACGTTTTTATTAAGAGATATAATATAAATGGACATATATTTTAGAGCAGAGCAAATATGTAATACTAATTAAGTTTTTTGTAACATATACAAATTTATGTTTGTAGTGTATTTAAAAAACGTAACAATTTTTGAAGGTAAAATTTTCAAAAAAAATTTACAAGCATACCTCATTTTTCTAATTTTAATAATTGTTTTGGAGATAATTTGATTTTATATTTGTGAAATTTGTAATTTTTTTTTATTTTCGAAATATTTTTTTTTTTAAATAACACCCCTGTAGGGCATAATATATTTAATTTTCAAAAACATTTTGATTTGATTAAAAATTAAGAAACAAATCAAACTCTTATTTCTAAAACATGCATTTAAACAAATTGATTCTTTGCAGTTCTTTTTAATTTGAATTTTCAACTTTAAGAGTGGGAGCTTTCTATATCTTTAAAACCCAAAAATGAATATGTAAAAACTTTGCTGAGCGGGTTGGCTTGACAAAAAAGCCCTAAAAGTTTGTCAGACACCAAGAATCATCAGGAACGCTAAGGAAAACTATATTATGTTTTACAAAAACTAGTCGATAGATAACATGCTAAATGAATTCGTATGTTACATTGACTAAAAGAAAACAATTCAGAATTGGAAACAAGAACCCGAAAATTCGGGGAAGCAAAAGAAGACAGTAACAATGCGCAACAGGATCGCTATTGCACTAAATAAATTGTCTGATGAGTCCAAAATTAATTTATTTGAAAAGATGGCTGTGAAAAAAAGACAGTTTATTTGCGTAATAAGTGTTTCAAAAAAGAAAAGAAAAAACGTAAAATGGGAAGATTTGATGAAACTATAAGACAACATTGCGCAGCAAATCTTCTTTAGTCTAAAGACAAATGGAGGAATGTTGTAGGGTATGGCGAGTCAAATATATTGCAGTAAAAAAAAAAAAAGGAATTAAGCAATATATTATCGATTAAATTAAAAAAAAAATTAATTTAGTGTCCAAAAAAAGAATCAAAAAAGTGGGAAGAAGTCAAAACCTATAAACTTAGTGACGAAGAAGTGAAGGAAATAATGAAAACTGAAGGGTACATAAATGTTAAACTGCCATTTGCGGATGATTTTAAAACTCGATATATGCTCTGAAAAGCAATACACCAGCCGAAAAAAAACGAACTTTACAGTCTATAAACCAAAATTATCAATTGTATCCCTAATCAAATGAATTAATAAAATTATAATTAGTTCTTGGAGAAGCAAAGAAAAGTAAGATGTGATGAGAATGCGACAATACTGCATAGCAGAAACTTTTTTAAAAATCTATTTGTTTTCAATTCTCTTTGATGTAATATTGAACTTTCAGAAAAAATAAAAAATTTCACAAATATTCAATTTCCTTTTTTGAAAGTATGGAATTAAAAAAAATAAATCAGATTTTCTCCAAAATTACATTTCTAAATACTGCCAATATTTACAACTTTAATTTATTAGTGAATTCATATCATTTGATAAGGTTTGGACTGCAGGAATTTCAATCCATGTAAAATATGTACGCTATATTTAAATATTATGTTATCTGTTAAAACCCCTTAAATGCAAAAAATTATTTAAAAATAAATGTTCATACCAATGTCGAGCTCTTGAATTTTTTGTTTCAACTGTTGCAAATATGTTTTTAAAGAACTGGATTTAAATCTTCCGGTGCACAGTTTTTAGGCTACGTTTCGAAATTTCTGCTATTTTACAAAATCGAAGCCGTTGTTGTGTTTTATGAAATTCTAATCAATATTAATCTGCAAATAAATAAAACAGAAAACATTAGTAAACGATAGAACAACAATTGTTGCTTTATTTCGTTTGTCAAAAAAGCTTCTAAAACAATTTTTTAATGTTTATTTAAAATAATAATAAATTTAATTTAAACTGAATTCGTTAAATTATTTAAAAACAAAGTTATTACCAGTGCTGGCGCCGGCGAATACTAGTGCTCGAGCCATTCATGAAGGACTGTCGGGATGTCATTGTCACTGTTTTGGTCGTTCATTCTCCTTCTGAATGACATAGTTTCCATCTATTGATTTATGTCTCTATAACAATTTTAATTTAGCTTGAGCCAACTCACATCGCATCTCTTTCTTGCTAAGTGGTTCTATTGAATATTCAAATCAAATAGATCATTATATGTTTTTATTTTTATTTCATTTAGTAAAAACTTGTACCTTTATTGCTATCTTCGTTCAGAACATCTAAAAATTTTGATTTTTTCGATGATCTGGGTTCATCCTATATCGGTCGTAAAGTTTACCATTAGGGACATCTTTGTTTTTGCATGGGACAAAGTAGGAAATCTGTTGTGATTAAAAAAGTTCAATCAAAAAATGTTTTGTTGCTGCAATCACTAAATAGCTTACCGAGCATTCTTTAGGAAAAATCTTTGTTATTTCGCCAAAGTTACAAATTTCTTGACCGTTATGCTCTTTCCATTTCTGTAAAATATTGAACTATTTTGTGAACAATAAATATATAATAACTTACATTAAGACCCAGTTTTATTTGTACTTCAAAAGTTAAATC
Organism: Epistrophe eligans; assembly: GCA_951394125.1. Taxonomy (NCBI): domain Eukaryota; kingdom Metazoa; phylum Arthropoda; class Insecta; order Diptera; family Syrphidae; genus Epistrophe; species Epistrophe eligans. The sequence continues at coordinate 29,518,789 of OX596030.1, forward strand.
ACTATGGATTCCAAATGGGAAGTTAAACAAAATTTCTGAAATTTCATACATTTTCCGACTTTAATTTGGTGGAGATGGAATAAAAACATTCGTGATTTTAATAAAACGAAGGTAACATATTTTTATCTGTGTATATGTTTACGTTAAAAAATTATAACTCAGCATGTTTCAGTACATACTCGTTTATAATTAAAATTGTTCAATTAAAAACTTTTAGGTACTATACAAACTTCGTGAAAGATATCTACAAGTTTAGATTTTGTTCGAATAGGTGGGATTACTTTAACACAGCTGCGATAGAGAACTTTATTGTCCCCTGTAAAAACTGTATTCGATTTAATTTTTTAGTCAAAGTAAACTAATTAACTAAAACAAAATCTTAACCATGTGTCCTCACAGTTTGAAATAAATATTTTGAATGAAAACTCAAGACTCAAGCTAAGTGAAGAGGACTGAAAGATGTGACTATATTGCCAGATCTGTCAATCCACTGACAATGAGCTGCTAAAAGTTTGTTTCAAGTTTCAAGAAAATGGGCTGAAACCGTTTAGGATCTTGTTTTGATAAACATACACACAGACATATTGTAATTGTTTCCTAGAATCTTTATTATATTAAAGTCGTTTTATTATTAATAAATTTTATTATTATTCACACTTACATAAGAATCCGAGGTCTAACTGTGTGGAGATGGGCTACTTATGCTGTTAAGCATTCTACAAAGAATTCTTTAGTCGATATATTTTGAGGCTTCGGTTTTATAGGAACAATTACACTGCAAACATGAAGAAAAAAATATAAACAGTTAATAATAGTAATAATTTAACTGAAAATAGTCTAGACATAAACAAAACAGTCTAGTCATATAACTTACATTTTCCTTTTGCCAGAGAGATACATAACTTGCCTCCAAGATGATTTTTGTATTAAAGTAGCTATGTTCATAAAAATAATTGGTCAATATGTCTTTCCTTTGTGCATTTTAAGCCCTCAATATTACTGATATTCTTTTCTGTTAATAAAAACATTCTTTCAAAAAACGTTAAAAAATTTAAGAAATTTTACCTTTTTGAAACACATAAAGTTGATCATAGAATTTCCATGATTTCAGTAGTTTTGTCAAGTCATCATCCTCTTGTTTTGGTTGTGGTTTGATGTTTTTGATTAATTTCAACTGCAATGTTTAAGTATTCTGGTTCGTTTTGATTGAGAAACGATAATTCGCCTTCTGAATTAATAACCATGATTGATTGAAGATTCGCTTCAACATTTTTGAGAAGATGTCAAGTCTTAACAGATGTTTTAGGATTGCAGGTGGATTCTTGAAGTTCACTTGTGGAACTACCTGGGTTTTTGGGAATTCATTATGTAGTATTTTTTATTTTCTATAGGAAAAGAATTTTGTATCGATTAAAGCCACATTTTCTAAAGCCACAAATTCTTTGGGTTTTTTTTTGAATTTTTCAATAAAGTATAGTGACTACTGCCAATTTTTGAAAAATCTTTTCAAACTAAGAACAAAAAATACCAGAAGCTAATGGATGAAAATAAGAATTCTGAATAATTGCAATCGAGCTTATACTGATAAAGTAGTAAATACGCAAATAAAAGCAAAATTTAGAAAAATTCCCTTAAATTCAAAGCGAAAAACGTCAGAAGCTAGAGGATACAAATTAGAACTCAGAAAACCAAGAATCACTGCAATCGAGTTGATAGTTTACGAGTAAAGTCAAATTATGTTTGGGTATTTTTCGAAATTTTCAATAAAGAAGTGAATACTGCAACTATAGCCAATTTTGAAAAACTCCTTTAAATTCAAAATAGCCGTGTTTCTTTGGATGTGGAGAACAACACTCATGAGTAGATACAAACGATAATCTAGAAGGTACTACCAACTACTCGTGCTTTCATGTGCGAGTAGATGAGATTTGTAGGAAAATCAATTCTTTTTGAGTTCCATTGAAAATGGCTAGCTAAGAACTCATGAGTACTTCCCCACCTCCAAGAAAACACAGCTGATGTAATCAAGTCGAACTTTTCACAAAATTTATAGATAAATGTATATAATTTCTTTTAAAATTGTCAAAAAGTAGTGATAATATAATACATAATAATAACTATTTTTCTGTGAGTGATAGGTATACCTAATGAAAATATACTATAAGGAGCTGATGAACAAAAGCGGCAGGTGCTGTACCATAAATTTCTTGGGCAAATTTGCTAAATTTCGGAATACATCCATTTCTGTATAAAACGTCAGCTTTTTGTGTGCTTTGTATATATTATACCCGGTTTTGATTGATAATCCTTAAAAAATCAAAGGAATCGAACTTAAAGACGGCAAAAAGTAAAATAAAAACCTATACATATTTACAGGACAGCTTCACTTTTGTTCATAAGATTTTCTATTATAAAAACATATACTTACTTTGAAATGCTCCAAAACGCTTTGTTTTATTTAAAAGTTTATGTTTTTCCTTTTGATTTTCAAGTTTTTAATATATTTATTATTATGCTTACAATGCTTTTTTTAACTTTTTGTTTTCTATCACTTAAAATTTCAACTGCTTGCCATGAAAACTACGAACCAAGTGATGTAAATCCACGAAAATCACTCAAAATAACGGAACTCGAAGGAAATTACCTTAGGACTATGCTAAATCACCTTAGAACTAAGCTAATTTAACACATATAATGCATTTTGAAGGGAAAATCACCTTATGCCCTAGGTAAATTTACCTTAGGCCTAGGTAAAAGTTTCATTAGTATAGACGGTTGGCGGTAACTTTGCCCTAGTGCTAAGGTAAAATCACCCTATCCCTAAGGTAATATTACATATATAAAGAAGATTGGAGGGAAAATTACCTTAGGCCCTAGGTAAATTTAGCTTAGGACTTGGTAAAACTACGCTAGTAGCGATGATGGTTGGCGTTGGCGTTGGCGGGAATATTGCCCGATTGGGCTTTTCCAAAAATTATATATATATAACTATATTATATTTGGCGATTCTAGTTGGGGAGAAAACAATGCAATACAAACAATTATACATACGCATACGAACACTTTTCCAAAGGTGCGAATAGTGTGCACATTGTGATTTATCGTTGTGTATGTAAGTATATTTGTATTGCATTGTTTTCTCCCCAACTAGGCAATTTTTGTTGTTGATTGTTTCACATTGTCACATTGACGTATGAGGGAACTTCCCAATTGCTAAGGTAAAATGATGCGTTCTTTTTTAAAAAATTTAACTTTCTTAACAATAGTAAATTTTCCTCGTTCTTTTATTCCATAAAAGTAACATTAATAAGTAAGAAAAAAGGAACGATAAAAGTTAAGAGTTAGACACGAGACTTTTTTGCGGTCGTTTTGTCTTTCGTCCTTTTGACAGCTTGGGTGAAGGGTGTAGAAGTCGGTCGAACCATTTGCACCGTGTGCATGGGTTCAACCGAGCCATTTGGATTATCATCAAGTTAGAAATCAGCAAGCGAAATTGGTCACTTTCTGTTCGTGTTTGGATTGCTTTCTAAGTCCCCTTTCACACGAGGAAAGAAGTTGTTTTTTTTACGTTTTCTTATAATTTCCTTAAAAATCTCTTATATCTTTCACACGAGGAAACAAAATCGTAGACATTTTCTGTAGTTTCCTTTTAAACAGGGGGTGTAGAAATGTAAGTGGAATGAAGTACTTTCCACCCTACATTTCTACATCCCTCACCCAAGCTGTATAAACAACGAAAAACGAAACGAATGAAAAAACGAGTCGTGTAATCAGCGCCTAAAAGTATACCATGCCTACGTTCTGTAACTCGCGCATCGATAAGATCAAGCGAGAAACGATGAAAATTGTAACAAATCGTTTGAGGTTTGTTCCACTTTTCAACGTTTCTCGACCAATTTTATCAATGACTGCTTTTACACTACTGCAATTTTTAACGGGGTTTCTCTTTTGAGTTTCTTTTGGATTGCGACATCCATTTAAACGCTGAAAATTTGAATAGCTGCAATTTTTGTTAAATGAGAAGGAAACACCTCTTCACACTTTTTACTCCGCTTATGTCTCAAACAATACGAAAAAGCACAAAAAAACGCAAATGGCAGAACATCAATAGTGTTTTCTTTTGCCACTTGTTATTTTCTTTTCTCTTTACTTTTTTTTACAGCAGGTTCTACATTTCACTTTCACTCGAAATAGAATTGAAATCAAATGATGAAATTAGATTGACTTCAATTTCATTTCGAGCGAAAGTGAAATGTAGAACCTGGCAGTTAATATTTTTTTTAACAAAAAAACACTTTTTCACACACCGCACTGAAAGCAAACAAAACGATTGAATGCTGTAAAAAAACTGGTCGCATATTGAATTGGGGAACGATTTTATAACGAGAAAAAGATGACAGCGATTCATGTCACGCTCTCGTCTCGTTTCTTCGTCACATTTACATTACGTCTGTTTGGTAGAGTGAAATTTCTTGCGAATTTGCAAAAATTTTTCAGAATTTTCTGTCAATTTTTTTTGAAAAAAGTTACCATTACACGAGGAAACAAGTTGCTGGAAATTTTTTGACGTTTTCTTTTAATTTCCACCAATCGTCGACCACTTCTCTTACTTGGTGCCCTTCTCATCTTAAAACTTAAAGTTGGTGGAAACTCAGTTATCCATGTCCAAGACACAGAATAAAACAAACACAGAAAATAACAAGCCGGTTTGATTTATTTTTTTTAAGAAACATGTGTAAAACATGTCAAACTTTGAAAGAAGAAGAAATACACCTAGAAAGGGAACATTTTTCAAAAAGTTAACAAATGCGCTGAACCACTTTTTGTATAAAATGTTCCTTTTGTGTACAAGACGGTCAAACGGTGAAAAATCATTTTGAACCTTGTAATTTTTAAATTGTAAAATTTGGACACATTTTAAACTACCGATTGCGACACGTCGAGTTCGGCCTAAGGTGATTTGGAATTAACATTGCGAATACCGAAATGATTTTTTTGTATATTCTTAGCCAACGTTACGTGACAGACATTTACAGCTGTGTATTTATCAGTTTTCACACTCCTTGCACACAGAAATTTGCAAGTTATCCAATGGAGGAGCAATTATTTGCTATCTCATTGTGCTCTGTCGTTGCAACTTTTTTGAGTTAACAAACAGGAATTTTAGACAGTTTGTGAAACGTTGGCAAACAGCTAACAAACAAGCACAAAAGAGACATGTAGTGGAAATTTGCCGAATATTCCGATTTTGTGTGTCCACAATCTTCGGTATTGTAACGTGAAAAACTGAATGTCCAAATGATGATTTTGTTAATTTGAGATACATTTTATTTTTAAATAAAAATTTAAGTTAAGTGAGAAGTTCAGTAATGAGATTTTCCCTTCAAGTCGGAATATTGCCTACGCCTTTGTCTAGGTGATTAAAGGAATGCGGATGTCCTCCCTGACGAAAATATTGCGACGCCGCTGTCAGCTAATCAAGATTTTTGGCGGCAATATTGCCCTAGTGCTTGGTAAAATCACCTAAGATCTAAGACAAAATTGCACATTTAAAAAAAATTGGAGGGAAAATTACATAAGGTCCTAAGTAAAGTTACGTTAGTTCTAGGCAAAGTTATGTTAGTCAAATAACATTTCAAGAAAAAAAATTAGCTTAGTTTCCTAAGGCAAATTAGCCTATTTGACTTTACCTAGGGCGTGCATAAATCACCTTAGTTCTAGGCAAAGTTATGTTAGTCAAATAACATTTCAAGAAAAAAAATTAGCTTAGTTTCCTAAGGCAAATTAGCCTATTTGACTTTACCTAGGGCGTGCATAAATCACCTTAGTTCTAGGCAAAGTTATGTTAGTCAAATAACATTTCAAGAAAAAAAATTAGCTTAGTTTCCTAAGGCAAATTAGCCTATTTGACTTTACCTAGGGCGTGCATAAATCACCTTAGTTCTAGGCAAAGTTATGTTAGTCAAATAACATTTCAAGAAAAAAAATTAGCTTAGTTTCCTAAGGCAAATTAGCCTATTTGACTTTACCTAGGGCGTGCATAAATCACCTTAGTTCTAGGCAAAGTTATGTTAGTCAAATAACATTTCAAGAAAAAAAATTAGCTTAGTTTCCTAAGGCAAATTAGCCTATTTGACTTTACCTAGGGCGTGCATAAATCACCTTAGTTCTAGGCAAAGTTATGTTAGTCAAATAACATTTCAAGAAAAAAAATTAGCTTAGTTTCCTAAGGCAAATTAGCCTATTTGACTTTACCTAGGGCGTGCATAAATCACCTTAGTTCTAGGCAAAGTTATGTTAGTCAAATAACATTTCAAGAAAAAAAATTAGCTTAGTTTCCTAAGGCAAATTAGCCTATTTGACTTTACCTAGGGCGTGCATAAATCACCTTAGTTCTAGGCAAAGTTATGTTAGTCAAATAACATTTCAAGAAAAAAAATTAGCTTAGTTTCCTAAGGCAAATTAGCCTATTTGACTTTACCTAGGGCGTGCATAAATTACCTTAGTTCTAGGCAAAGTTATGCTCGTACACTAACATTCCTACACAAAAAATGTTAACTAAGTTTCCTAAGGTAAGTTAGCCTATTTTACATTACCTAGGGCGTACTTAAATTGCCTTAGCACTTGGCTATGCTATGCTCGAAAGATAACATCCATACAAAATAATTTAACTAAGTTTTCTAAGGCAAATTATCCTATTTCACGTTACTTAGGGCGTACATAACTTGCCTTAGAACTAGGCTATGTTATGCTCGAAAGATAACATCCATACAAAATAATTCACCTAAGGCAACTAAGGCAATTTTACACAGATTTTTTCTCTGAGTGTTGTTTTAATTAAATCATTATCAAATTTTCACTTTCATGAATACAAAATTAAAAAAGTGTTAAAAATCATTGCGTAACTACCCGAAGATTTAAAACAAAAAACATATTCTATAAAAAAGAATAATTAAACAATCACGAAACTAATACAATTTGTATCTAGGTATAATATGGTTGATAATTTAATATGCTAAATGCAAATGCAATCAAATAAATATATCAATTAAATCAAGATCAACAAAATAATTCTTTATTTTATTTAAATTAAATTAACATTATGTTAGTAATAGATATCCAAATTATTAATAACAACATTAAATGATTTGACGTTAAAAGTCCATGAATTTCAAAAAAAGTAAAATGCAAATTAAAAATAATAATGACTATTCGTTTATTTATATAGTTCTAAGGTCAGCAAATGGTAATATGTAAGTACAGACGATATGTCAGATCTGTCGGTAAACAATTGTCCTAAATACCTTACAAAAATGAATGTTTTGGTAACTTAAATATTTAAAAAACTATAAAGGTTTTTCCCTATATGATTTTTGACAGTAAATTGTGTACATACATTTATGCAAATCCGCAATAAATTTCACTATTTCGAACTTATATTGATAGAAATGTCAATGTCAGGCCATTGTCAGACGAAAATCTGACAGTGCAATTATCACTTATTTATATGAAAATGAATTGTAACATTTCATTTACATTAGGAGTGCTTTGTTAAGCAAGTTTCTATGCCGATTGTTGTTATGGCCCACCAAGGTGGGCCAAAAATCCACCAATCCAGCGATCGAGTCGAACCAAACACATTTCAACTCGATTTCGTTTTAAAGAGTGAGACGCCGTGTGACTGGCACTTTGTAATGTGGAATAGGTATAATTGATTGCTGTTAGTTAAACGAAAATAGTTATTTCAATAGAAGATTGGAAAGATTTTTTCAACAAAAAAGAGAACTTATCTTTATCATGTATTTTTCTAAAGATGTGGTCAGAATAGTCGCGAAATTTAAAAAGGGTCAAAGGTTTGTTTTCTGTGAAACAAAACCGCACAATAAAAAATTTTTTGAAATTGAACGCACCCATTCATCTGACAGCTCTTTGAATAAATGTAAAGTGCTTTTTTTTCATGAAGTGCAATTCGTTGTCTGGTAGGTATCAGTAGGTTACGGGCCACTATGCCATAGGAGTTTTTTTTAGCGGTAATTTGGTACTTTCTTGAAGCGGTAATTAGAGCGTGCCATAGGGCGAGAGATTTTGTGATGATTCGTTGGGAGGTCGTCATTAGCTTGGCTTAACAGTATGGTGTTTTATATTTGACTCTTGAAGTTTGTTGTTTTTATTTTGTTGATCGAAATCACGATGTCTGTACAAAATAATATAAATGTAAAACATATTCAGTGGTATTTATTAAATTTTTGTCTACTTAGACATAGTCTAACTATTTTCAAATTGTTGGAAAAATGCTTTATTTAATAAAAACAAATACAGTAAAACCCGCTTAAGAGAAACGGCAAAATGTCACAGTATTTCTTTCACTTAAGCGGGTTTTTCACTTAACCGAACCCCGCTTAAGTGAAAAAAAAAATTCACTTAAGCGGAGTCCGGATAAGTGAACAAAAATTTCACTTAAGCGGACTTAAAAATTCCATTCAGCGGAAATTTAAAGCTGGAAAAAAATTGAATTTATCTTTTGGAGTTGCCTAAAAAAAATTAAATAAAATCCAAAAAGCGATTTGTTTACAAAACGAGAATAAATGGTTGTGACATACAGAAATTTAAATGTCATTTTTGTGGTGAAAATGGTGGAGGTGAAAAATAAAAAAGAAGTGAAAGCGTTTAATAAATTTTTTGTTCTGTTTCAATTTTTTTTTTCACTTAAGAGAGTTTTTTTCAATGAGAAATATAAAATTTAACTAAAAATATTTTTCAGGTAAGCGGGTTTTTCACTTAAGCGAGTTTCGCTTAAGCGGAGTGTTTTATAGGTTATTGGTCGAAAAACGCTCGGGGATGAGAGATTTGTTTCAGCTAACCGGGTTTTTCTCTTAAGCGGATTTCTCTTAAGCGGGTTTTACTGTATCACATTATTCACGGTAAAGACAATCTTCTCTTGTGTCTAAGTAAGGCAGCTATAAGACAACAATAAATAAGGTTTTTGAACACATTTTCCAAAGTTGGACAGTTGTCTAAAGTTAGACAACGTTTATAAATAAGACCAATTATCTTCTGCTCTTCTTGTAACTCGTCAAGAATTTTCGATGTAAACAAAAGAAAAATATATCTCGACCAACATGAGTCTTAAAACTATATTTAAAGAGTAAGTCCGTTAAGTGTTTTTATTTTGTTTACAATATATTTAAAGAGCCATGACATTTAAGGAAAATGACAATAATATGTAATCAAAGCTAAAATGGTAGGAACTTACTTGAATATTTGTTTTTTTTTTTTTGTCGGTATCCTTTTTTCATTGAGGATTGATCTAAACTGGTCACCCAACACGAGATAGGTTACGTTCCGGTATTACTTAGTCCAATATTTTATTTTTCTATCAAAATCCTAAAATTTTAAATAATCTTTTTTCTTTTAATAAACAGAAAATAAAATTTTGACAGGAACCAAGTGTCAAATTATTTGCAACATTTATGTAAATTTATTGTCAGCTGTTAAATGGGAACATTAAATAAGTAAATAAGGGTTCCGCCACACTTTTTTGGAAAAGGCCACAAGACACCATAGGGTTTTTACTTATTTGGAGCGAGGCTAAATGTTACAACGGTGTAGCTCAATTATATTTTCAATCTATATAGCTGCCGTTATGATGATCACCTACCACCATATTATCCAATCGATACATCCAGATTAAAACTTAAATCCGGATGTATTTAGATTAAATTTTATATAAAATTTACATCCGGATTTAAATTTTAATTTGGGTGAATCGAATGAATAATATGGCCGTTTAGGTTCACCTTGTTCGATTGATGATCAAGGGTGGATCAGATCGATAGTATCTACACACCTTTGGCAAAATGCCAAATTGTAATAAAATTTCCCAGTCCTAAGACCATAGATCAATCGACACCGAATCGACTACAACAAGCTTAATATATAGAGGTGAATAACGTTAGCAACGTTAACAACAAATGAAAATAAAAACAAAAACTTAAGTTTCATTAAACATTCAATTGAATGAGTAGGTATCGTAAAAAATAAATAAAAATCGCATTAAATTCCAATCATAATTATCAATTTTTTTTTTATTGAATTTTGTCGACAATCAATAATAATATTATAAAAACATAATGATGCAGATAAACGCAAATTATATTATTGACAAACTGGTCATATTGTTTTATTTGTTTCAAATATTTTCTTTGTTTCTATAAAATATAATAATAATAATAATACATAAAACAAACAATCAATAAAAATATACTTTTGTTGTTTCTTGTTTTCATTTTTCTATTGACAAATAAAAATAAATCTATATAATTAATTACTAAGCTTTAAAATTTACATCGTTTAGCCATAATTTTTAACTATGTGTATATTATTAAGTAGGTAAATATTTTATTACAAAGTAATAATCGTTAAGACTATAAATAACTGATATACACAGAAAGGAATTGATTGGGTCAAAATAAATCATAAAACTTTAGTCTATTTACATTTTTGTTTTTTTAGTATTTGCATCAATTTAAACTTAAAGTTAAATAATGCGAAGAAAATTCAAATTTATACATTAAGAATTAAATTTTTTCTATAAGGTCTTTTTTAAATTAATTTTTGTTTTACGTTTAAAAAACGTTATACATTATTTATGATTTACATTTTTATTTTTTTTATTTATTTTTACTTTTAACATTTTTCCTAAAAGAGAAAACGCTTCAGAATTGCACATAACGTTACATTTATTTTTTTACATTTATTTAATATTAAGTTGTTTACTTGGGACGGCTGTTTTGAATGACGACAGTTGTTGTTGTTGCTGTCTTTGCTTAGTTGGTAGATTTACATTTTCGTTAAGATTTGTTAAATTTTTTTTTTATAGTTAACGAAATGCTGCGCAAAATCACGTTCATTTTTTATGCTTTTAATGAAAATAATAAAATAATTTAAAAACTACATTTATTTATATATATTATATTACATACTATATACCATTAAATTATTACAAAATGCTTGTTACATGCTATAAGCTTCGACATATAAGTGATATAACAAAGAAAAAACTATAAAGCTGTGCAAACACCACGCACAGAAATCTCTTGTGAACTTTGATTGACATTATATATTATGTGACAGTGACAGTTGTTTTAAAGGTGATTGTTTAATGATGATGAGTCGGTGCAAAGAAATTTCTGTCTAAATTCAAATTTTGAAATCACATTGACAGCGCTCCTACGGAGGCAGCCACTGCACTTGACATTTGTGAATGCGTCTGATGTAGATGTTGCGGTGCTGGTGGAACTGCCAAAGGATGATGACCATGATGCAGCACTGAATGATGATGGTGTAAACTCATTGGCATATTCATTGCCATTGAGGTCATCGGATGTAGCGAGTGTTGAAGATGATGAAGGCCTGGTTCGATTTTGGGCTTGGTATCCATGTAGCTGGCAAGATCGGAGTGTTGGACAACCGCTGACATTGGATCGTCTCGTTTTTTGTTCTGCTTACGTTCTTTGGCTCGACGATTTTGGAACCATATTTTGACTTGCCTTTCGGATAGCTGAAGCGATTGTGCAAGTTCGGTTTTACGACGAATGGTAATGTAACGGGAGGTGCAGTATTCCTTCTCAAGTTCAAGGCGCTGAAAGTCGGTGTAGACTACACGATATTTATCTTTTGTGCGGGTCTTACCTGAAAATAAATTTAAAAAAAAAGATTAGTATTTTGTTTCAAAATCAATAGTTGATGAAAAAACGCATTTGGGTGGATAATATGTGCATTCCTTAACTTTGAAACTCTGTGATTTTCTGTCCAAAACTACACACTGTTGTGTGTGTTGTTTTGGAGTTTCAAAGTAAAGGTTTGCAGTTCCTTACTATTAAAATAAAATGTATTTATGTGTGTGATTTCGAAAATCTTAAAATCATTCATATAAAATTGAATCAGTAAAAATGAACGCATTCCAACAGTTTTGTCTAAATATACATAGGTTTGTTCGTTTACTACTAGCTTCACAGAACTTTGAACTAAAATAGCTAAAAATTTACAGTTTTTTTAAGTAAAAGATCATTGATGTTATACGTTTGTCAAATTTTACTACCCGTCATCTGTCGATTTTAAATATTTACTTGAAACAACATGTTTTACAACATGACTCAATGGAATCGGTAAGAGTTTTCAAAATATTTTACAAAAACATATACAAATTTTTTTAGCAAGTGGTTGTTTCTTCCGTTTAAATAATCAAACACCGATGGTTGTCAAACCATGTTGTCTTGGAGCAAGCGAATGCAAATTTTTTTTTCTCAGAATTTTGACAGCAAAGCTGGGAAATTTCGCTGAGGAATCCTGTTCATGTAACTGAGATTGCTGAGATCTCCAAGATTTCATTTTCCTGAACATACCTATATTGCGCAGGTTGTCAAAGTTGAAAGTGTCAGAAATTAAAAATGGCGGTTTGAGTGCCCATAAGAATTCTACTCACTGCATCATTAGAAACAACAACAATATATTGAAACTAGACAAGAGAATAGGCACTGCATCTAGCATCTTCTGGATTTTCATAGATGCACAGAAATGAACAAAAATCAAACCGCTAATGATAAATGATATTACCTTTAATATGTATACAGTGCATACGTATTTAAAGAAAATTATATTTATATTTGTCTTATTTGAATAAATCTTAAGTAAACATTTTGCAATTTTGACTGCGTAGTTTGTCAATCTGGGACCTGTCAGCTTTTGTCAAATCAATGTCAGTTTAATGTCTCATCTTAGACATAATTGTGAAATGTCATTCTAAATGTCAGGCATTTGTAACAAGATAAAATATATACAATTAACACAGATTCATTTTTGTGCAATAATTTTATAAAATAAGACTTTCATTATGTGCAAAATTAAAAAAAAAAAAAAAAACAATTCATGTTTTCTTCTTAATTTCTATATACATATATTTTAACTTTTATATCTAACCTTATCTCTACAATGAGCATGCAAATTGAGGTAACAAAATGACATGTGTGCTGGGTTTTAATATAAATAAATACAATTCTTATCATTTTTCAAAGATGGATTTCAGGGAGTAAATAAAAACGTCAAATCATGATAAAAATATATATACAACTTCTCACCCTCAGGTTAAACGAAATATGTAGGTTTTGTTTGTATTATATTTTTCTAAGCCGCGCATCTTATTTTCAACTTAAGAAAAAAAAAATCTCATCTTGTGTGTTATATTCTGTTGTGGTTGAAAATCAAATATGATTAGTTGTTTTACAACGTTTTTAACACTAAATAAATAATTTACAATGTACACATTACGAATGGAGAGCAATCAAGACTATAATACAACAACAATACATCGACTATACGGCGCGGCGCGAAGACGAAGTGATGACAACTACTTTGATAAGAATTCGTAATTCTCAAAATAAAAAAAAAAATAAAGAACGTGGCTGGATTGAAATTGGGTGTTCTGATACTTTTTATATACCTAACATATACTCTTCAGTATATTATACAAGTTAACGTATAATACCCATAAGGTATAGGTATAACCTCCTTAGAAGGTTTTATCTGGGTACATAAATTTTGTATGTCATTTAGCAAATAATAGTGTTAAACAATTAAAATGTGCTTATCGTATAGTAAGGTACATAAATGGTTTTAGTTTATTACTGTCCCGTAAAAGGGGGTAAACTAGAGCAAGTTGAGGGTGTGAAATCATTATTTTTTTTCTTTTAAATTTGTTGTGTCAGTCAGTCGGCCATTTGAAAATTGTGTCACTTAATTTTATAGTTTTTAATTTGAAATAAAAAATTTATGACTTTTTATAATTATTATTACTGTTGTTAGAAAAAATTAAAAAACAAAAATTGATATCTAACCTTGACAGATTTAGTAAGGCAGTTCACCATTTTTTATTATGTAATTGACAGTGAATCTATATGCATAATAGGTTTGTTCGTTTACTTTTCAAAACTGTCAATTTCTATCAATTTTAGTCCAATTTTTATATATGACATTTGATGCTATCAAAACTGCTTAATGGAGGCATTTTTCTAAAATTGTCTCTTTTCTCTTCGGGTTTTTTAACCTTTATATACTGGGAAATACCAACTAGTCACCAGCTATCATTTAGTGTGGTGTTAGTTGTTCGTTAAAAAAAGACAGAACAATATTCGAAAAATCTTCTACAGAAATCTAACAATTGGAAGAAATAAATATGGTCTCCTGCATGATTTTGAGTTTTCTAATAGGTTGATTTCCAAAGACATTGAGAATGATCACACATTTTAAGGATAGAAACTATTTAAGTCAGAAGCTCGCTATATACATAAGTCAATGTCATAAACCATCGAAAAAAGCTTTTCGAACTGTCAAAAATTCTCTTTTTAATTTTGAGTGTCTTATTTTTTTTATTCCGGATAAGGAATAGAATTTAGATGGAAAAATACAAAATATTAATACAGAATATCCAGAATGAAATGAATACAAAACTAACAAAAAGAATGGCAGTAAATTATTCGATGATATGTCAAGACAATTGAATAAACATAATAGATCTGTTTCTTTACTGTTTGAGAAAAAGTTCTGGGAAAAGTTTGGGCTCGAGCTTTTTGATGTTGTTGTTGTAATTTTAGACCAAAAAAGAAAAATAAGGAAACGCATCATTTGGGATGTTTCTGATTTGTTTCTGGGTAAACATCACATTATTGACAACAGAAATTATCATTAGTTGTACAAGCAAGAAAAGTCAGTAGGTAAAATATTCGGTTAAATTCTAAAAAAAAATATCAAAAGTCAAAAGCTTTAACATTTTCGTGCAGAAAAAAGTAACCACGGGATCCCGCGGACGAGTAAAGAAACAGACCTAATATACCTATGTATATGTGAAATGTATGTTTTTACTTTGCGTAATTATGTATTAAGTGCCTGTTTAAATAGTCGTTTTACTGAAAAACGCCTCCAATGAGATTTATGTGTTTGTAGAAACGAGAAGGATTTTGGGATGGTAAATTTACCCTTCTCGTTTCTACGCACATAAAATCTACCCGTCTCACTGGATGCGCCTTACAGTAAAACGACTATGTAAACGGGCCCTAATAATGCAAAATGGATGAAATTTTACAATAAATGCGTAAACCACTTATGGTGTAGGGACTTTATTTGCGTTTTTTTTACTGATTTTAAATAATTACAACCAATGTGAGTCTGCCTTAAAAGAGAATAGGTACGCCAATTGTACTAAATGCGACCAAAATTCAATTTATTCAACTACAGGAATGAATAAATGGAAAAAATGTATTCCAGATATTCTAGAATGAAGTCAAAAAACAGAATTAGAAAACAGAACCAAAAACTAACATATTGAAAAAATGAAATAAAAAAGGACGTGTCAATTTATAACGGTTCTGTTTATGCAGATTAACTGCTTTCGGAGACTTTTTCAAAAAAGTTTTATCTGATAGTTTTTCTTACACCTCAACCATAAAAAGCATATAATAGGTAATTTTAGTCAAAAGCACCGAAAAAAAAAGTATTTTTCAAATACTATTCTTTTCTGATTAAACGTATAGTACCTACCTACGTACTTATATCAGAGAGCGACATTTCATCTAAAAACAATCCATCAAAAACACTCTATGTAAACATAAAAAAGACATTTTGGATATATAACCTTTAGTATCTAAGTTAACTTCGTTAGACGGTATGACGCTATTTCAACAAAAAAAAAAAAACTAAAATAAAAAAAACTTAACTTGACAATCTTTGACAGAAATGCACTCCATAACGATGATGGATTCCTCTATTCTATATACCCCTTTCTATATGATATTGACAACTTTATAGAAATGAAACGATGGAATCAAAATGAAACAGATCAAAGCACCGCCTTATAAACTAAACTCTAATCCCACTTGATATAAAAATCAACAAATGTGCACAGCTCATATTATTAATATAACAACAACAACAAAAAAAAAATTTAAAAAAAAGGTGCATCGAAGAGAGATAACACAATTTCTGATGTAGATGTCGGTAAAATCCATAAGAAGAACAAACAAAAAATGAAGTTGTCAACAATAAAAAAAAAAAAATATCGACGAAGGTGCATTTGAAAATGGGTTCACCGTGTTTTAGAGGGATAATAATATTAATTTCATATTTTTATTTTTTTACGGAAATAACTAAAATAAAACTGAAGTATCGTCCCACATTTTTGCGTTAAAATCTTTCAAAGGAGTTTTGCTTTTCATTATAAGAAGCTATATGTATATCGTTATATATCTATATATAGAATCCAAGTGTGCACCGACAAAGGAACAGAGGGCTTATGCTTGCATTTGTTAAGGATTTTCTTTTTTTGCAAGCTAAGTAATAAAAATGTTAACGATAATCATTGAAATGGCAATAAATTCAACGAGATAACCCATTACAGTGTATTGCTGTCATATTATGAAGTGTTTTTTTTTTTTTTTTTTTTTTTATTTTGAATTTTAGACTTTAGTCTCTGGTGTCGTGTACTTACTTAAGAAATGTTGTTTTTTTTTTATTTTAGTTACAACTATCACGTGTTTAAATATATCATGGTGTTTTTATCGTCAATAAAGTGCTCGTTAAGGGAAAGAGTATGGCTTAATAAATAAATAATAAACATATAATAAATCTATATATGTAGATTATATCAATTTGGTACTAATATATGTATTTGCTTATAAAAGCTGCCACTTTCTGCCAATTTTACAACTTTAAAATTAATTTTACAGAAATTTGGAGTAAAATATTGGTTAAAATTAAGTGACACATTGTTTACGAAGGAAGCGAGCTTGATGGAAATTTTCAAAATAATTATAACATGTCATCGTCTGTTACCGTTATTTTGACAGCGATACACCTATGGTATCTTCCGACGGTGTTTTGAATTAGGTACTTAGAATTTTGAACTGAAGATCAATAACTTCAATTGTTTTAGATGTGTTTTTTTTTTTTTCAATCCAGAAATTCTTTAAAGAAAAGTCATATCGGGAATTAACGATACTAGCAGTGTTTTTTGCAAGTCCGTGCGGAATTGGACGAAAAAAAAAACGACGTCGGTGATAAACAATCAACATATCGCACTAGTATTACAATACTGTAGTAACTCAAAAAATCCCGATTTTGCGATAACAGTGTATTCAAACGTAAAATTAAATTCCCCACAAGTCAATAAAATTGCCATTTTTATAGTGCAAGAAATCACGTAGAGATGGCAATAAGAGTCATTGTTTCGGATTGGCTGACGGTAGTCGAGGATCGCCTCGTTGTTATTAAAACGCATTAATTTGAGTTGGAACGTTGTTGGTGGATCAGGTATGTTGAAGTTAGTTAATTATTTCGAGTTAAAACTTTTAAGTTGATTTAAATGTTAACAAAAAAATTGGGATAATTCAAATTATTACCCTATATATATAAATAAAACATCTTTCTGAAAACTTAACTCAGTGCAATATGACCTTAACTTAAAATTTCTAAATATGTCAACAACCTGTTATTTTAAAAATTCATGGTAAATAGAAAATAACTTCAATTTAAGACCTTTAACTTATAAAATATTAGTTTTTTTTTTATATCTGTGACAGGAAGTTAGTAATCAGATTTTGGTCGATTCCGAAAAATTTTGAGTTACAACAGTATTGTAATACTAGTGCGATATGTTAAATGCAATAACAACTAATCCACTGCAGGCTCAGCTAAACCCATAGAATTCTCCGGGCTTAAATTAAGCATAGGTACAGAAAATACGCGTTATACTGTTATGAATTATATAACTGTTATCGATAGTTTTATTTTTAGTCCAATTTTCTTCGAGTTTGCAAAAAAATCGGTTGCATCGGTTTTATAGTGTCAGATTGAGAAGATACACGTTCGTTGAAATATATGTAATTGAACCGGGAACAACAAGTTTAGTTTTGATGCTACGAGTAAATCATATCGGTTCGCAAGATCGCTTATTATTAGGCGTGTTTTTTGCAAGCCCAGGAAGAATTATATGAAAACAACAACATCGGTGCTAAACCAAATACATACCTAATTTAGCGCACAGAAAAACTGAATTACATAATTGTTATCGATAGTTTGTATGAAACCCCCATTTTGTTTCGTTTTTTGTTTTGTTTTTTTTTTTTTTTTTTTTTTTTAACCAATTGTCCCGGGATTTGCAAAAAAACACACCTATTATTTTCAATTCACTGACTTAGTAGTTATGTAGCTTTTTTATCGTCGGCATCGGTGAAAAATATTTCATAGAAAGTCCCTTCACGCACTTAAGACAAAATCGATTTTGTGATATTTCTTTTAATTTTTAAAAGTTAAAACTAAGTTTTTTTTTCATTTTTCTTTAACCACTTCTTCTCTACTATAGAACTATCGTTCCAAGTTGAAATTTACATCTTTACATCAAGAATCAAATAAAAAACAACAATGCCGACGGCGACACGGTTACAAAAAAAAACTCTCACAAAACAAAAATAAAATCCCGTTAACGCGTTAACCAAAAGAAAAACTCTTTAAATCACCAAAACGAAACCAATTAAATCTAACGCCAGATGTAATAACAATAAAAGAAAAATTACATCTTCATTTCCTGAAACAATGCCAGCCAACACCAACCAACAAAACTTTGAATACAAAAAAAAAACACTTTAAAAGAAATCATAACCGTTCAACACAAAAATTCTCAAGGGATATCCAATATACATTTACATTATATAACGACAATGGCGGGCTGTCACTTATTTATTATGATTTCATTCACAATGGGGGATGACAATTTTGTTGACATAATGTTACAATCGGTTTGTCACTTTCTTAAAAACCAAAAAAAAAAAAAAAAGAACTAGGTGTATACATAGGTATACACTCTTTGTCTACAATTTATCTATGAAAAATACCGCAAAAGTATCAAGAATAATTTGCCAGTAAATGCTTTAAAGCGACATCCTGTGTTGCCTTTGTGTGACGATGTCAAAAAAAAAAACCAATGAAATCTTCTTCACCTTCAAAAATCTACCTACCTATACTTTTTCTTGTGGCTTTCTCTCGTCTCGCAAGCAAAAGATATGGCAAAGTTAAGTGTCCTGGGAAACATTTTTCACCGCAAAAATCGTCCTCATGATTCTTTCTTTCTATTCTTACTCTATATATGCAATTCAAAACACGATACAGTTGTATAATTGAGACTTCATGGTTATGCTGATTTAAAGACCTATCTATACCTACTGTCAGACTGCTTTAAGTGTCAGAAGCCAAACCAGCAGCACGTGAAAATATCATTGAGAGTGCGGAGGAGTGATGATCCTTTGGGAATGTAGACTGACAAAACTCATCCTCCCATGTCTTCACGCAGTTTAAAAGAATCATGATGGGCATCAGCATCCCAGCTATATAGCACATAAACATGACGTGTATAACTGTATACCCCTAAATCAGAAGTCGTAATTTTGAAAATTGCACTCCAGGGATGTTTTGGTTGGTTTTTTTATTTCGCACTCAACAATTTGTTTCTTGTTGTGGTTGATGCTGCTGTGAATTTACTTTTTCTATATGAGACAATATATGTTTATAGATATAGCTAATCTAGTTCGGTTTTCTTCTTCTAGACCAACTTCGGAGACAGGAAAACTTTAAGCATATATATATTTGCGGGGTTTGTTCTTAGGTAGGTAGGTCTATATAATACCTAAGCTTCTTGACTTTTGTGGTTATAGTTGTAGGGTTCATGAAATCACAGTTATATATATAGAATATAGATACCTATGTGGTGTTGTTATATCGTAAATATTAGGGGCAAATGACGTCATAAATGTGATTTTTATTTGCGATTTAACGTTTATTTCTTTATTTTGCAGTAAAGTTAATGTTATTGTATTGTTTTATAGAAATTGTCCCAATGGGAAGGGGTAACAATGCCATATTGTATTTTATATATGTACCTTGATGACAAATGATATCGAAAAATACTAATTTGATCATTTGACATCTGTCAAATTGATAAAAGAATGAAATCGCTGTTTCGATATATGAACTAGATGTGTGGAATATTGTTATAAATATTTATGTATATTTGTATGCATATTTTCTACCAATTAGACATAAGGCAAGGCTCACAATAAAAAAAAAAATGGAGCCATAAAAAAACACAATACACTAAAACCATAAAAACAAATGAAACAAAATGGCCACTTCGCATGTCAGTTTATATATAGCGATACAAATCTGGATCGCGTGCTTGGCTCAAAGAAAAACGGTCTTAAATTAAAAAAATATATATATAGTTCCAACCATCATTGGTTGTGTTTTTTTTCTTGATTAATGAGTAAAAGAGGGCAGAAAGAAAAATGTGTAGGTATGTAATTTCAAAACATTCAGACATGCAATGTCAGTGGACTATAAAAAATGTTGCTTTAATTATTATTTTTTCAAAGAAAAAATGGAGAAAACTAAGGCAGAATGAAATCATAAATAATCCAACCGAACACGCAACGTGTTTTTTTTTTTTTTTGAATAAGCTAAAAGTTAATTTCATGCAAAAGCCAGTTAAATGCAATAAAACATAAGAAAAAAAAATAACATCCAATTAAATATTTTTTGTTTCATTTTCCATGAAAAATAAAATAAAATTAAAGAATTTATCAAAAGGCAAAATAAAAAAAATTCGTCTCAAATTCTTAATTTATATAAAGACTTTCATAATTCATATATGTAGGATAACTAAATTGGCTTAAAAAGCTTAAATAATCTTTACATTGTGCCTACCGCTTGCCTCCAAAATGGTGGTGAAATCTTGTAAGCATGGTGCTGAAGTGCATATATCATCGTCAATGGATCCTAAATTGTTAGCAAAAATATATAAGATTTATACAAATAATTAGGTATATTTGTAAATTTTTGCAAAAAATTGATATTCAATAAAAAATTTAAAAAAAAAATCACATCACACATCAGAATATTATTATAGAAAATTTAAATAAAAAAAACTTACGAAAATAAAGTTTAAAAGTTACCTAAGTGAAATTTTTTAAAACAAATAAATTATAACAAAAGATTGATTTTCAAATTAAGGTTATCTAATAAATGTTTAAATATTACATTTATTGGGTTTTCTAAATTATCCTATCCTCTGGGCGCCATTTTTAAGGAACAAGTATATAGAAACGAAGATTCTTTCAAACTTTAATTGTTTTATTATTATCCGAGCTAAATGGTTGGGCGCCATTTTTAAAAAATTAGCTAATTCAAACTTCAATTATTTAATCGGTAAGTGGAAGTACAGCAGGTTTAAGCACTTGTTAAGCAATTGTTTTTGAATATTAATGCATTACCACCCGGCAAAACATAATATATAATTTTGTTTACAAAATATGAAGTTATGTACCTGTTTTTCGTTAAGATAGAATTTGGTGATTGTACCTACTTTTTATCGACTCATCAATTCAAAAGCTTTATAATAATCACGAGCAAAAGTGTTGGGCGCCATTTTAAGACAAAAAATAAACAGTAACGAGAATTAACTTACATTTAAGTATCTTAATGTTTATTATTATTATTTTTATTAACATGTAATTTAAATTACAGGGTAATATAATTTTTAATAGAGCCTAGCTGCGGAGACTATTGGTTCTTCTTAATGTTTTTTTTTTTGTTCTTAATGTTTTTTTTGTATCCCTGGTGAGATTTATCGTGTTTATATTATAGAAACATTGAGGTACATTTAAAACACATGTTTTTTGTTTTTGTGGTTGGGTTAATTCTCATGCCGTTTGTTTTCTTATAAGCTGCCTCAAAATTTCCAATTTGACCATCATCCTATAAGCTTGTTTTTTGTGTGTTTTAAGTATTTTTTTGGTTTTTCGAAACCCGGTCTTATAGATGGTTATGGGGATATGGAGATTTCTTCAAGTTAAAGTGTAGAATAATTTCAACCATAGTTATTTTAAAATCATTCGAACTTAAGCGTTGGGCGCCATTTTAGAGATAATACAAAAATGGTATTTAAAAAAAAAGGTTTCTATAAAGGTACCATATATAACAAGATCTCCACAATTACTCTATTTTGCTGTCAAATACTGAGGAGACAATTTTTGGATGTTTTTTTTTTCAAATTCCACCCGGGCTTTGCAAAAAAACACACCTAATATATAAAATTTAATTTTTTCACTATACAGGGTGGTTCATAAATATTAAATGAAGCGCGGAGTTATATAGGTACAGTATACATAGCTAGTCTGCAAAAATCTTTGGACCATTTTTCTTTGAAGAAGCAAATGGGGATTAAGAAACGGTTAAGTTTCAAACAAGGTGGAAAAAAAGTAATGTTATGTAATGTGAATTTCCAATAATTTTTACAAATGGTCCCCTTTCACACGACGAAACTGAAGTCCCATAAACTTTAAGTTTTAAGGTGAGAGGAGTGAACGGTCTACGAATGGTGGAGATTGTAAATTAAAAGATAACGTCAAAAGTTTGCAGAAATTCCAATTGGGCGTTTCCGGTGGTTATACCACTTTTTTTTTAAAGTATACCACGAAGCTCATCCACTTTTAAATGCGATTTACTGTTATAAATGTTGTAAATTGGCATTTCTCTAATCTCGTTCTTTTTGTATACACTAGACTTCTTCGCTTGAAATAAAAGTTCATAATAAAACGATATATTACTGCTTATATACTTCTTGTATTATAACAGTTATAATAGTTAGGTAAGGTATAGTTCTGTTTTATAAGTAGAAAAGTTATTCGCAGAATTTTTGTTGTATTTTACAACATACATAAACACAACTCTCACCTATATATCGAATATCCATATACATGAACAAAGAAATAAGATGAAAGAAAATAAAAAATAAGTTCAAGAATGTCACGACACGACACCAAAATGAATCCTATTTAAATCCCTATAAAAAATACGATCATAATATAAATCACAAGACTTTTCGTCTGTTTTTTGATACACTTTTAACCAATTTCAATATTTACTTCATATATATATACAAATACTTTTAAGCAATTTTTCTCCCAAAAAAATAAATATGTGAAAATATCGCTTATCATATAAATTAACCAGTCCCTACATGGCATAACAAAAGACCCATAAAACATCACGAACAAGAAAACAGAAAAGAAAAGAACAAAAATCCCTAAATCGAAACACGTTATATTATAATAGTCTAACTCTAAAACAAACAATTCATAACCTAAAAGATCAGAGTTTGTTATCTTTTGTCGCCATATTTAACCAATGATTTTACTATAAACGCGAAATATATAATTATATATACCGCCATCTTATTAACAAAAAAAAAAAGAAAGAAAAACAAGCGATTCAAAATAAGATTTATATAAAATGTATTTGTTTAGTAAACACCATTAAAAGAAACGTGTAGCATTTTATAATTTTTTGTTTTTCTTATCGCTGTATACATATGTATATGTATATATGTATACTTGAAGACTATAATAATTTTTAAATTTTTAATCCAAATCAAAGAAAAATAATTTAAATTTTTGGTTAATAAAAAAACTTATAAATATATAAATTAACCTGATGATGATGGTATAAATTTAAGTTTTAAATTGCTTAGCAATATAAAAATAAACTAAGACAAATTTATAGTTGTAATTAATTTACTATAGTAGCAGCCACATATATCAATAAAAATTTCAAAATTATAAGTAATTAGTTTTTAAGTATATATAATTTTGACATTAATTTTGTGATTCAAATTTATGACACTGACAGGTATAGTAGGCGTATAATTTATAAACCATCAGGCAATTTGGTTTATATTTATGAATTGCAATTATAGAAACAAATCACTGCCATAATATTCTTTCTTTTTTGTTGTTGTTGTTTTACAATTGAACAATATAATAATAACAATTAATATTACTGCCTACTTTATATTTTATGTGACAAGCTTCTTTATTTTTATATATTCGAGCATTATCTGTCATAATTTCATAAATTATCATAACTGTCAAGGAAGTGTGTATTACCTATAGGTAATTGCACGGCACCAATATGAATCGGGCGACCGATAATGTACATATTTGTTTTAGTTTAATCATTGTGAGTATATAAAGTCGCATAAAAGATGGGTGCTGTCAAAACCT
Organism: Epistrophe eligans; assembly: GCA_951394125.1. Classification (NCBI taxonomy): domain Eukaryota; kingdom Metazoa; phylum Arthropoda; class Insecta; order Diptera; family Syrphidae; genus Epistrophe; species Epistrophe eligans. The sequence goes on from OX596030.1 coordinate 29,542,947, forward strand.
GTCAATCCCCAATATTGTTACATAGGTACCTAAATTGATTTGGATATAAGCATTGACATTAAAGGCCTTTTTTAGAAAGAAGAGAAGAGAGAGAGAGCGCACCACCCACGTATACGGAGTAAAAATGGTTGATAAACTATTTCCGTTTATCGCCCATTTTTGTTCACAAAATGGCGTCTTTGTGAATATAAAGGCAGATTGAAAACTTCAATGTGTTATACTTATAATATTAATGCTCCCTTCACACTGTCCCTAATAATATCAATAATGTTACCTATTCACAATGTATATATAGGTAAGCCAATTTAAAGCAAATACAATTTATGAGCTTTTATTGTGGGTATACCTACATATTATTATGTGGTTATTGGTTAGGAATATTTATTTACACTAATAAATCTGTATATTTCCAATTAATGACTATGTATATATTAACTCTTAAATGTCAAACAAAATTGACAGGTCTTGATTATAAATTTGAAGGGGATTTAGATTGTCAACGAAAAAAACGTTTATATAGAAATTAACTTTTCCCAAGTTCAGATAAAATTAAACAGAAAATATTTGATTGTCAAAATATTAAGAATTGCTGAAAAAAAAAGAAAGAGAGTTAAACACCTTGAGGAACCAATTTAATTATAATGTACCTATTTTTTTTAATGCGTCATTGTCGCTAGAGATTGTTTTATTAGAGGCTATTTTTTTTATTTCTTTATTATTTATTCCATGCAATGGTATATTTTATTGATACCATTATAGTAATTAATGGCAAGATAATATAGAACACACATATCATTTCGTTTATAATTTCCCTTCTGATTAAATCAGCTATAATCTAATCTTAATCAATTCTTTGGGTATATTGCCACACCTTTATGATTTGAGGAGACGAAATGTCAGAATTGAAATGAAAAAAAAAAATATCAGCTATTTTAACTGTTTCGTCAAAATGTATAAATGTTAGAAATAAATTTATTTGTTTTTCTAGAATAAAGAGAGGGTTGTAAAAACCAAGTATAAATATGTAGAAAGAAACAGAATTTTTAGCGGCAACATTTTTTGACAACATATATGTATGTAGGTACCTACACAGATGATTGGCTGGTTGGTATAAGTTTTTGTTACTATACCTATACACACATACATATATATTACCTAGATTAAGGCGTTTACCAAAATGGAATTATCTATATAATATTAGTTTTACTTATATTTTTTTTTATCAAATAACAGGAAAGTTTTTGTGAGTTTTGTTTGATTTTGACATGATAAATTCGTTAAATTATTTTGATATCGTGAAAGAGGTATAATAAAACCTGGGAAATACCAACTTTGATCGGTACTTTTTGTATAGATATATACCTACCTACATATGTACATAATATAGAGATGTGATAAGAATCTATATATGAAGGTACCTAACCTATACAAACTTATCGCTCTTGAAATCATGGTACACAGGTGAATAAATAAATAAGAACTATCAGATAAATGTACCTGAGGTTCAGTGATAACATCATGAAAATTATCTGATGAAATTAAAATGACAATGCAAAATTATCAAGTTTTTTTTTTTTTTTTTTTAAATGTCACTATTGCAATGCACATGTCACTGTGAATTTTGTTTTGTCATATTTATAATTTTCATTCTGACTATTGATTTTTGAAAACAGCTAAATTATGTGACACACCTATAATACAAAAACTGTACCGTAAATAACGTTTTTTTTTATTGCAAAGTATAAATGCCATTTTAAAAAAATCTTAGAACGTATAAACAAACATAAAATCAAAATTTGTAATTAAAAAAAAGTCCAACAATGAAAGTGAACATGAACCTTAAGTTTTTCGTTGGATTTCCTACTATAACTACTTGTAAAAAGTGATAATGCTATTTTATGCAAATGCTAATATTCGGTAGTGTAATACGTAATTGACGCCATTTATCTGCATTCCACTTATTATGCATTAAAAATTTGAATGTTCTACAACTCCTTTAAAATGCTTATTTAGAATTGGAATTTCGAAAATGAAAATTGATATTCCGCATTTCGATGATGCATTCCTTTTTTTTTTTGAACGTATTCCATTTCCCATCCAATTTTTTTATATATTCCTTTTTGAATTATTTGTTAAATTGGTGAAGTTGCAGTTAGGTCCAGTTTGTTCACAGTTGATTATCTTTAATCAAGGATTATTCTAGTTGATGATCATTGATTGTGTTTGTTCACTAAAATTTTAATCAAGGAACCCATGATTTGAATTACTATATAATCATGGATTTCGCTTATCAGCCGAATTTAGTTGATTAGCGCCATTTAATCAAGGATTAGCTGGTATTGTGTTTGTGTTTGATTAGGTGCTGGTAATTAATAAATTGATTTTTGACGTATAAAATTCTGGTGCGAAAAAAATATATTTTTGGCTGCCTATTAAAAAGCGACAAGTTAAAACACGGTGGAAATGTAGCTCCCCTCCTAAAAAAAACAGTGCGATTTGTCTTAACAATAACGAAAAAATACATAGACATTTGCTCGAAATATATAAATGGCGAATTAGTGATTTGTTACAATATAATAGATGTCAACATCAACGACGAAGCATTTGATAAATTTGACAAATAATGAATAACGAGATGTTGTTTTGGTAAATAAGTTCTTAAGCTACCGAATGTAGGGATATAATCTATTAAACATAGCAGAGAATGAAGACGAAGAAAGAAAGAAGAAGTGAGTTTTCTTTAAGGAATTTAATATAAACATTGTTTTATTTTTTTGCTTTTATTTCAGTGATAATGTAGAATTCTTGTAAACTTTGGGAAAATATCAAGAACACCGCAAAATGTAAATATTTATCACACTTCGAAACATTCAAATTGATCCGACAGCTAAAGTGAAAGATGAAAAAATACTTTATTATGGATTAATATTGGCAACTGAATAAATTGTCAGATAGACTGGAAAATGGAACGAATTGTGGGAGGCCTTTATTTATTAATCAAGCTAAAAAAAACTGAGCAAACACACCTTGATTATCATGGATTAAGAAAAATCTATGATAATCAAATTGCAGATTTAACCCACTGTGAACAAACTGCCCCTTAATTATGGATTAAGTTTGGCAACTGAATTGACAGATAGACTGGAATATGAAACGAATTGTGGAAAAACCTTGATTTGTAAATCAAGCTGAAAAAAAAGTGAACAAACACACCTTGATTGTCATGGATTCTTAATCATGGATTAAGAAGAACCTATATGATAGTCAAATTGTACATTTAACCTACTGTGAACAAAATGGCCCTTAGTTGTGTATTTCTTGATGCAAAATGCAGGCAAAACTTTGTAGGAAGGTATTTTATTTTATTTTTTGAACATTAATATTATATGTTCCTAAATTATGAAACTTTCAGCATCTGTAACAAAAAATCTCGCACCCACGTTTTAAGCACACGGAATTATGCTTGTTATGAACTGGGATGTGTATTAGTTATAATTTATAAATATAAATTACCATAAATATGCTAATTTCTTTACTGTTTGCTAGTGTAATTTTTTTGACAGCCGGGTGGGGTGATATATTCTATATACGCAAGCGTAACGTAAAGGACAATTAATGTTGTAAACTGCACTATATTTTCAAATGCAATTTGGGTTCTAAAATTAAATGGGGACCGACTTAATGCCACATTATCTACTTTAAGCGCTGACTGGATGAATTATACCCCAAAGCTAAAATTGTATATACCTACCTACCTTCAATTGATATAGTTGTTAATTTTTCATCCCACAACCTAATATTATAACGGTACCAATTCTAGAATTTATAAATATTTTCCTAAAAACAAGTGCTAAAATCAATATTATAGTAAAAATCAATAAGTATAGGTATTATAAGTACCTATTTATATTTTTTCAGACCTCAAAATTTGACAAATAAACAAATGGAGGAAGGTAAGGTAAGGCAAACAAAAATAAAACTTCGTCTTAACTCTGTGGTTTTCCTATCTTTTACATACATAAATACATATTTCCAATTCCAATACTGAACGATAATTTTTTTATTTTGAAAACCCTACCAGCACAAATCACCATCAATATAGTGTCAGATTAGGACTAAACTGTTATATCAAAGACATGATTTATGTTAAAAAAAAAATAATAGGTATAAAAATTCTTAAGAACCTCGCTTATTTTATGTTGGCTTAATGCATTCCTTATGTCATCAATAATTTTAAAGCTTTTATTACAGGACACGCTTATACAAAAAAGTTTTAAAATTCTACCCAAAAATTAAAAAAAACAAAAAACATAAATCCGTCATGAAACTTTTTATTGCAATGCCAAATCTTTGACTGCAGACAAAAGATTTTAAAAGAATTTATTTTTATCCATTCAATTTGAAAGAACAAAAAAAAAAGAAAAACTATAAATAAGAAAAACGATACATGAAGATGGTGTTCGTCAAACAGTACCCCAATTAAAGGTGTCAAATTGTTTGGATGGTCGTTACTTTTTTTCCACAATCTCAAATAGACATTAAACCTCATATAAACCTACCTATATAGCATCAGTTACGAGTATATATCGTGAAAAGAAATAAAATAGGCACCTACATATATTTAGGTACTAAGAATTTTATTCATGGAGAAATCCCGAGTTGAGGAGTGTATAAGATTCAAGACAATAAATCAAATAGAAGTCAAAACATAAAAAAGTAACCAATATCTTTGTAAACATGTATGAAACTAGGAGCTAGCTATAGGTACATATATATATGTACATATATTTATGTATGTAAGTATTTGAGTTCTGATGCTGTCTAAAGAAATGAAAAAACTCATCAATGTCTGGTGCCAGTTTCGCTTTTGATTCATAAATCAATCAGCAGATGGTTCATATGATGCTTCATGGGTCATCGATGCATCAGTAAAGTTACTGTTTTAAAGGAAAGAAAAATATTTGTGGAATTTTATGTCTTCATATTGAAAGTATGATTTGTTTTTTTTTTTTTTTTTTTTTTAATCAAGAATTTTATAATCAAAAAGAACTATCTCACATCAATTAGCATGTCTCGTTGTGTATAAGGATCAACTTCGATGTCTATGAAAACTGTAAACTCTATGGTATAACTATAGTGTTTTAGAGGTATTTATGTATGTTAACTTGAAAGTGTGTTCACATCCAGTTTATATTATTATTATAAAAAATATTCATGCGCCACAAATAAACAATAAAAATTCTTTTATCATTTTGGTAAATATCAATATTGTTTTTTTTTTTTTTTTTTATTACACTTACTCGTGGCAAAGTTTTATATGCTTTTATTACTTTTATGTCTTTGAAGCAATCTTATAAGCTTTAACAACATGAGATGATTCATATGATATTTTAACTTAATTAATACTACTTATTGGGAATGTCCATTATTTGGGAAGTTTTCGCCAAATATATTGACTTTTCTTAAAATTGTAATGAAACAGGTGAAGGAGAATTTAAAATTTATGAAATTTCATTGATTTAATATTTACAAACATAGATTGTATATATGTAGGTATTGCAAACATAGAAGAACGCAAAATTAAATTGACTTTATATTGAAATAAAAAATAATTCAGGAAAGTGTAAACTTTGAAACTGGGCCATAAAATACTCAACTTAAAGCTGGATTCAAATTATTGACAAATTGATACTTTTTTGACAGTTATACTGGCAAATTGTCACTTTTATGAACCCGGCATAATCTTAAAACAATGATGTCAATTGTCTTTTCTTCATTTTTCTGTTCTATTCTGTTGGATGACGGATACAAACAAAGTAAAAAATCATGTTTTTCGTACTGAGCTTTATTTGACATTTTATATTGTTTTAACGGTTCTTTCTTATGTGTACGTACATAATGCGATCTTCGAATTAATGTCAAATAAGGCGAAGCAACATCCACCGATCGAAAAGTAGTTACAGTTGTGACAATTCCAGTTTTATCGTATTTTGTAATGTTTTCTATGTTTGTTTGCTTTGAATTGAGAAAAACATAGAAAACATTGTACGACAAAATTAAAATTGTCACAACTAATTAACGACTAATTGATAGAAAATTATTAAGCAAAAAAACCATGCAAGAGAGGAATCATACCCCCTTTTTGGTACAGGGCTTCTCTAACTTAGTGTCAAAAGTATAAAACAATAAAAAACATAGAAACCGTTGAACGAAAAATTCGAAATTCTCACGCACTAATAAAATATAAAATAACGGCAAATTATCCACCTAACCACTTTTCGATCGGCGAATGTTGCTATTGCTAACTTAACATTCATTATTTTCGTACCTAGCATTCGTCATTTATTTCGATTTTTCGTTTGAAATCACGGCATTATGTAAGTTTTTTGAATGGGTCTTGTTGGGATGAAAAAAACCGGATCAGAGCTTAAAAATTTAGTGTTAAATGCAAAAACAACTAATTATCCCTAAGGGCTTAGCTAAAAGTCCAGAGAATTTTTGTGGTTTAATTTTATTTTTCGCGAAAAACTAAGTTGCCGACGCTGAATTACTACTTTTGTTATTATGTCTGTGATGGCATCTATAGTTTCCGATGTCGTTTTTTACGAATAGGTACGTATTTTTGGTTTACAGATTCATACCTATAATTACATCTAGTACCTTATACCTACAGTGAAAAGAAAAAAAGTTTTACTATCATATGACAATTTTATAACAGTTATAATAGTTTTATAGTCATTTAAGTGGATGTGCATTAAGGCGCCCGAAGTATACCTACAGATGGAAGACCCTGTTCCCGCGGTATCGCATACAAAATAATTTTATAAACAAAACTTATAAATTGGCAATTAAAAGAATCAAAAATAAATTAACCTTAAAATAAAATTAATAAAACAAACTTCAAAAAATAAAATGACTTATTGACTTGCGTTGATAATAAATAATAATAAATTAATTAATTATTATATTATAATGATTTACTAACCTGGTATTGGTTGCGCTGTATACGACTGCTTTTTCATCCAATCATAATAGGGGCTCTTCACGGGTGACGATCGGATTGTGTTGTTGTTTATTGTGGTGTTGTTGCTGGTGTTATTGTTATTTGTTGTAGAATTGTTGTTGTTATTATTATTGCTGTTTGTACTCATATTAGCATGTGGCGAAGATGATGATGCTGGTGCTCCAGGACTTGAGATCTCACTTCCCGAAACTGTAATCGGTGGCGAAGGTAATCCATCGGCGATTTGTGGCTCGCCAACACTACTTGCAGAATCATTTAATTGCGTCGCACCAGATTGATGTTGATGATGCTGATGATGGTTGTGTTGTTGTTGTTGTTGTTGGTGGTGTTGTTGATGCTGATGTTGATGCTGCAACAAGTGCGATTGGGTGGCATTTTGAAAGTTTTCTGTTGCATGCCAGTCCGCCGTCGATGGATGATTACCAAACATATGATTGTAATATTGAATGGGATGGTGTCCCACCGAGTGTGGAGAATCAACATCGCCCAAAAATTGATGATTCGGAGGCGGATGATAATTCGATTGCCATGCCCATGGTTGACCGGCGGGATATGGCAGATTAGCGGCACTGTGTTTTTGTGTATATGACAGTGAATTATAGTAGGAAACCATGCTGGATTTTAGATCAATTTTGATTTTTCACGAGACGAATTATTGTTTTGAAAATAAATTAAGCAAGTTGATACCTATGGTACATATACACGAGTAATTTTATATGGAAAAATCACTAAAACAATATTCACTTAACTTTTATAAACTATATAATCCAAAATGTGACTTAACTTCTTGCACTTTTTTTTATCACTTTACCACGTTTATATGTTGTATAAACAAATTTGTTATTCAAATTGTATAATGACACCTGTCAAAATATTTCTAAACACACCATGAGTATATTTGTAGGTATATACAGGATGACTCGTTAATGTATTTATTATTTTAACCCGTTAAAGCACCAATGAACGATTTTGATTAATAAAAAATGTATTGTAAATTTTACAATTATTGTTTCTTTTTATAGATAGGCAACTAAAAAAATTATAACCGCGTAAAAAAAATTAATAAATGTGGTGTAAATTTTTTGTTAACCGATAACCGTCCACCGAACTTGTTTGCCGCTAACTGATTAATGACAGATTCTCAACAACCGCTCTTCCACTTTGCTGTTCGTTTGGTTTTTAATTAACTATTTTATTTTTTTACCTTTCAAGTCTTCCATCAACAAAACAACCAGTGCGCAGAGGAACAAAAAATATGAAAAGAACCACAACCGATAATATACGAGATAGTCAGTAGAATGAAAGAGAAAAACTATACCAATGTAGAATATTGCTAGAAGGAGAGTGAAAATCAAAATGGCATTTTTCTTTCGTTTGTATATCGCATTAGGTTAATGTGGTAGAGTGAGATAGCATGCTCAGTGACAAGCAATTTAGGGTGTGTAAGTACCGCCTACATTTAAGGGTTGGATAATATTCTGTGTTGTGTAGTGTTTACAGTTAGAGTGAGAGGTGTGTATAGATTCAATGACAGGTAGAAGTATAAAGGTGCTTATGGGGATTATTTTGTTTTCATATTTTTACCTCCATACATTTTTACCTGTGTTACGTGTATCATTAAGATGGATGGATGTTTTATGGGTGGGTTTCGTTTTGGAATATTTTGCCTTTTCATTCATTTGTATTTTATAGCACTTTAGGGTAATAATTATATTAGACATCTCTCTCATACGATTCTAGCTATTTATACATATACCTATAATCCTCGGCTTCTCGCTTGGTCTTTTTCTGCAGCTCTTCTATTTCAAATTAATGATTAGCTGAAGAGTTAATATAATATGTAATACTTATTGATTGAGTGACGTCTACCATTTTTTTACAAGTTCAATTCACCTGCATTTTACAGTTGAAAAATATACAAAAAGGAATAGAATTTTTTAAGGGTTCATGTTTTCACCTGACATACATATACCTACATTACTTACAGTAGGTATATTTTTATATCTACGTTATGTTGGCATCTGTTGCATGCACATGATAAGGGTTATGATGATATAAATTGTATTTATAATTTTATAAGTGAAGAAAATATGGAGGAATGTAGGTATTACCTCTGTTCATTCGTTCCAAAGTTCTGTCCAATTTTATATAAAAAAATTAAATTAGAGAAAAATTAGATTAGTTTTCAAAAACAAATATTTTTAAATACCTTTAATAAAAGGTGTTTCCGTTTACTATGCGAGACTGACAATTTCTACCCAGTTTTAGTCACAATTTTATTATTTTTTTTATTTGAAATTTGACAGAACTTTGGACACTTACCTATAGGTATGTATATGTAATTATTCGAACAGTGCAGTACTGTAAATTGTCTACTTTTAAAAATTAAAGGGCCTTTCGCTAATGCTATATGAATGTGACTATTTTTCAAAATTCGAACGACACAGATCTTGTGGAGATACCTACCACTATTGTATTATTGCTGCATTAATTAATTAAATAGGGATAGGGGTACCTAACCTACATATTCATACAGTAAGATAAATTGCGTAAATTTATGCTTCACTTTCGCACCTATGTAGGTTTAAAGTAGGTGTACCTATATAAATATAGCATAAATAAACTCTTACTATCTGTTTTCTGATTAAACTCGGTTTTAATCTTAATATTACTTCATAAGTTTATCACCTCATTTGCTATAAGCAAAAACATCGCGCAAACTTATCAATAGGTAGGTTTATAATTTTCCATTTCATTCATTGCAATTCATTCATAACCCAAACTTGAGATATAAATTATGTTCGTTTACTTCCCAAACTGTAAATTTCTACCAATTTTTTATGTTTGAACTTTAGACTATAAGTTGGCAGAAATTTACATTTTTTGGAAGTAAACGAACATAGGTAGGTGATGGGGGGATTCCACTCTTGAATCCCAGTTTATCACATATAATATAAACCATATATATATCTATGTGTTCTGCTGCTATGGGTTGGCAGCTTGTAGAATAGCGCTATGGGTAGGCGGCTAAACAGCAAAAATCTTCTTTTCCAAGGGGGAACCAAAGGTGTGCTGTGGAATAAAGTTTCTTTGCAGTACCAATTATATTAATAAAAAACCAGTTTTGTAATTTTTACCTTTAGCTTTAATTGTTTCACTTTCTTCTTCAAAATTTACTTAATAACTAACTTACAATATTAGACTTATATTTAATATCACCGACCGACTAGCTCGGTGGTGAAAGCTTTTCTTAGAATGGTGAATACATACATAATTGAGTATAAAACATTTAGATAATAACTAAGTTTAGTATGTATCACTCAACTTAGTATCTATACTTAATTAATAGCAAGGCGCCTAAAGGTAGGCAATTTAATTTATTATTTTAAATCTTGTATTATAGTATATTATATATTGTGGCGTAAACATTCCGGCCTCCCTTTGCAGCAATGCAAAAGAGTAAAATCCAAATATTTGAAATGGCTTTCAATCCAACGGAAATCCAACGGTGGAGGTATTTTGTTAAAGAAGCGCCTCGATTCGCTACTCAGAAAAAAAAATAATGATTAGTAAATCCATCGGTGAGGGTTGATTAAAGAGTGCCCTTACTCACTCGAACATGTTAGAGGAAAAAGGAAATGGTAAATGTAAATTTAATTTAAATGGAAAATTTATAAGGTGCTGTGCATTTTAAAAACACAAATTAGATATAAAAAAAAGATATTCCTATTTTTTTTTTTTTTTAAATCAATTCATCTTATGTAAAGTTAGATATACCTGGAGCAATTCTTGATCGACGGGCAAAAGACACAATTTAACTATAGGGCGCAAAATATCCCCCTGCTGAGTTTTAACGGTAGCAACGCGAACCCTTCCATCTTTCCCTGGGTGAACTGCAACAACTTTTCCTAACCGCCAGAGATTGGGTGGCAAATTTTCATTGCGTACCACCACAACATCTCCAATTTTGACATTTCGTTTTGGAAATTTCCACTTTGTTCTTCGCTGAAGATCGGTTAAATATTCCTCTTTCCATCTTTTTGAGAAAGACTGAAAAATCTGTTGCACTTTTTGCCAATTATTTACGGTGGTGCCTTCAATAATTTGACCTTCAGGTAAGGAAAGCAATGGTGCACCTTTTAAAAAGTGACCTGGCGTTAACGGAAGAGGTTCAAAAGGGTTTTCGCTTATGGAAGAGATAGGGCGAGAATTTAAACAAGATTCAATTTTGACCAGCAATGTTGAAAACTCTTCGAAAGTGAGTTTTGAGTTTCCAACGACCTTTTTAAAATGGTTTTTAAACGATTTTATGCCGGCCTCCCAAAGACCGCCCATATGAGGGGAACCTGGTGGAATAAAATTCCATTTTAAATTCTTGGGCAGATATGATTTTTCAGCTTCTGAGGTTGCATCTGCTAAGGCCTTTCTAATATCCTTTGTAAGGACTCTACTGGCACCCACAAAATTGGTGCCGTTATCGGAGAAAAGTTGTTGAGGAACGCCTCTTCGCCCGACAAATCTATCAAAAGCTGCTAAAAACGATTCTGTGGAGAGACTTCCTACTGCTTCCAAATGTATAGCTTTTGTACAAAAACATATAAAAAGACAAGTATATCCTTTTATAGCTTGATAAAATCGACCCTTTTGGACCTTTAGTTCAAAGGGACCAGCGAAATCAAGTCCAACATGAGTGAACGGAAATGAAAAGTTAACTCTTTCAGGTGGGAGACTACCCATTAACTGATTTTGAAGTTCCATTTTGTGCAAAACACAAACTTTGCAACCGTTGAGACATGTTTTTATTAAATTTTTAAGTTTTGGAACCCAATATGTTTTACGCATCAAATACAAAACTTGCTGATTCCCACCGTGTAAGGAAATCTTGTGTACAAAATTTACCAACAGTTTTGCTAATTGACACGAATACGGAAGAATAATGGGAAATTTTTCATTGTAACTCAAATTCGCATTAGTTAGTCGACCATTTACTCTAATAATTCCTTGAGAGTCCAAGGAGGGGTTGAGGGATAAAATTGAGCTACGCTTGCTCAAGGGTTTGGAATCTGAAAGAGCTTTATACTCTTCAGCTAAATAAAAACGTTGAGCTAGTAAAATAAGGCGGGTTTTCACAAAAACGACTTCATGGTGAGCCACATTTATCGAAGAATATCGATAATTATATAATTTTTTTCTTTTGCGGGAAGCTAAATTTACAAATCTGAATAAATATGCTAATACTTTAATTGCACGACCAAAACAAGAAAATCTTCTCAAAATATCTTCAGTTATATTTTCACGTACTACGAAGCTTTTAATTTTCCTTGTTTCTAGGTTCCAATTGGGATCTTCTTGAATTTTTGTAACTGGCCAAGTTTCCTGAGACGAGCTAAGCCAACTTGGGCCATGCCACCATTGGGTGTTATGAATTAACAACTGAGGCATAACACCTCGGGAACTAATATCGGCAGGATTATGTTCAGAGCGAACATGTTTCCAAATACTACCTGGAGGACTCTCAGTTTGTACTTTGGAAACCCGATTTCTCACGAAAGTTTCAAGGCGAGATGGACATTCACGAATCCAATAAAGAACTATCATAGAGTCCGTCCAAAGGTAGACAGGACAATTTTTTAGTTTGAGACTATTAAGTACAGCGTTTACTAACCTTGTTAGCAAAACAGCTCCACATAGCTCTAATCGCGGAATTGAAATGGCTTTCAAAGGTGCCACTTTTGTTTTTGAGCTGAGAAGGTGGGTAAATACATTTCCAGATAAATCTGAAACCCTAGAATATACGGCTGAAGCATACGCATTAAGAGACGCATCGCAAAAGCCATGAATTTCCACACACATCTCAGGGGTAAAGTTAATCCATCTTTGGATTTTTATATCTTTTATTATTTGAAAAGATTTTACAAATTCTTTCCATGTTTCGTGATGATTGGATTTTATGGGCGCATCCCAATCCGTTTTATCCTTCCAAACATCTTGCATTAAGATTTTTAATAAAATTGTTGTTGGAGCTAGCCAACCAATAGGGTCATATATTTTAGCAATATTTGAAAAAAGTTCGCGTTTTGTTAACAGAGATTCTGGAAGAGGAAATAGTTCACATCGAATATAGAAAATGTCTTCTTTTGCATTCCAACCTATGCCTAAAACCTTTGCATTTGAAGACTCTTCAAAATGCAGAAAGTGTTGGTCTAAAACATCCCCCCTAGGGATGTTTTCCAACAAGCGAGGATGGTTTGCAGTCCATTTCTTAAGACTGAATCCTCCAGACGAAAGAAGTCCTTTCAATTCTTCTTGAACTTTAATGACTGTATCTATATCGAAACCTCCAGAAAAAACGTCGTCAACGTAAATCTCTGATAACACCACATCTTTTGCTAAGGGATATTTATTTCCTTCGTCGGAAGCAAGTTGGTGCAATGTTCGGATGGCTAAATATGGAGCACAATTTACTCCAAAAGTAACTCGATTTATTTCATAATCTGCCAAATCTGATTCTGAATTTCGAAAAATTATTCGTTGGAATTTTTGGTGGTCTTTATGAACATGTATTTGGCGATACATTTTTTCAATGTCGCTATTGAAAACATATGGATATTGACGCCATCTGAGCAGAATAGCTTGAAGGTCATTTTGTAGAGCAGGGCCACTATATAAAAAGTCGTTGAGACTTACACCCTTATTGGTAAAAGCACTTGCGTTGAAAACGACCCTTACTTTAGTGGATGCACTATCTGGTTTAACCACTGCGTGGTGCGGTAAATAAAAATGCTCACTGGATAGATTTAAGTTACTTTTAGGTATAACATTCATATGGTTTAAGGAAATGTATTCCTTAAGAACTTTGTTATACTCTTCCTTGAGAGGTATATCATTAAGAAGTCGCTTTTCTTGACGTAGATATTGTCCAACTGCGATATTTCTTGAAAGACCTATATCCGAAATATTTAAATGGGGCTTAAAAGGAAGTTTCACTACATAACGACCTTCCGAGTTTCGAGTTGTTGTATCCATAAATAACTTTTCACAAAAATTGTCTTCCTTTGATAAGGGTTTTACTTCTGGAACTTCTTCGAGTTCCCAAAATTTTTGAATTTGTTTTTCCAAACAAAGTTCACTAAAAAATGTGTTCAGGGTGGATTTATTTTGACTTTCGTCACATGGACCCGAAAGGATCCATCCAAAGACCGTGTTTTGTGCAATTGGAGAAAAATCTTTTTCTCTTTTTATACCTTCACGTAAAATAAGAGGGTAAATATCTGCTCCAATCAAAATATCTACAGGAGCAGGTTTGTCGAAATTAGGGTCTGCCAGTCGTAAACTTTTGAGCTCAACCAAGTTTGATACGTCAATTGTTTGCGATGGCAGATTACCTGTCAACCTTTTCAAAACAACGGCTGAAACTGGTATATTCACATCAGGGTTGATGCGTGATTCGAGAGTGAGAGGACACATACTCGTAGAGAATTCACTTTGAATTTGTCCAATGCCACAAATAGATGCATTGCTTGAGCGGGTGAAAAGCTTTAATCGGTTCACTACAGATTGCAAAATGTAAGTAGCCTCAGAACCAGGGTCGATTAAAGCTCTCAATAGAAAGGATTGGTTATGACAAGTAATCTTCACTAAAGCTGTAGCTAGCAAAACGTTTCTTTTCTGATTAACAATAAAGGTTTGAAGCGTAGTAGAATCAGATTTATTATCTTCTCCTAACTTCATTGGAGCCTTTGATTGTTCTTGTGTCTTCGAAGTGGACTGTATAGGGGTTGTGGTAAGAGAAGAGTGGGGTTGCGAAACAGATTTTGTTTCTTGACTGATTGGGTTTGGTTGAGTAAAGTGAAGTAAACTGTGATGTCTTCTACCACACTGCTCACAAGACACTTTACTTTTACACTCATACACCGAATGTGTGAGTGCAAGGCAATTGTAGCAGTACTTTTGAGATTGTACTATTTTACGTCGGGATGAGACATCCATGTCCAAAAATTTCTTGCATGAACGCAAGGGGTGGTTACTATTGCATAACTTGCAACAAAAATTCTTTTGTTCAGCATGAAACGAATTTACTTTTCTTGAGTTAGAACTTGAAGATTGATTATTATTGTTTTTACGGGGAAAGTTTTTGATTTCTTCAACAGATTCAAGTATCTTGTATCTGTAAGCAAGAAAATCATTTAAAGATTTCCATGTAGGAATTTCATCTTCTTTTGGAAGACTTTGTTCAAATAGGAATAAAGTCTGTTCAGGAATTTTTTGAGATATTATAAAAATTAGAATCGGATCCCAATTTTCAGTTTTAACATCGTAGCTTGAGAGTATTCCTAAGCAATCGGTTACGGTTCTGTGAAGTTTTCTCAAAGCTGAACCACTTTCAGTTGAGATAGACGGAATGGAAAATAGTGCTTTAAGCTGCGTATTTATGAGGATGCGTTTATTTTCATACTGGGATTTCAAAGCATCCCAAGCAAGCTTGAAGTTATCTGCGGTAAGTGGAAATTTATCGACAATGTCATGTGCTTCCTTTTTAGTTTTTAAACGTAAATGAAAAAGTTTCTCTACATCACTTAATCGCGGGTGAGCTACATAGATTGAAGTGAACATGTCACGAAAAGTAGGCCAGGATTTGTAGTCACCTTCGAAGCATTCCGCATCGCAAGGTGGAACCTTAATTCCAAATTCTGGTTCATATCTATGACTCGATTCACGAGGCACTAAATTACCTTTAGTTTCAATGCTTGCACCAGTTTTTAATGAATCGATTATACTGCCAACTGTAGTGAAATAACTAGCTGAAACCGAAGCGTATTTAGTTTTTACTGCCAATAACTTCGTATCGTCTAAACTTTTGTCTTCGTTTTTAAGACACTTTGCATACAATGCTCTAAACCCTTGCCATAAAACCTCAAATTCTTGTTTCCATACCTCCAACATACCAGAAGTCAAAGTTTCTCTATTAGGAACCTCACGAAAACTTTTTATGGTTTCATTTATCTGTCTTACACAGAGATAAAAATCTCCTGAAAGAGACATCTCGAAACAGGAGGAATTAATATTGATCAGATCCGAAACAAAGAAAAAAGGGCACAAAATATGCAATAAAATATTTAAAACAAGTAATAAAATAATTTAAAATTTCTTTTAAAATATTTCAAAAACACCGATTAAAAATAACAGGATAGAAAAACTGTATTCTATTTACCGAAGAAAGTTGGAAAAAACTGTAAAATCACGAGATCAAATAACCGTAACGCGAGACTGTACTTTTGCCTTTTTATCAAAAAATCTTCCAAATACATCCAAACCGCACACAGACTTTTCAATTATTTTTCATTAAAAGTTACCAAAAAACTGCACATTAAAGTATGCAAAAACTTAAAAAAACAGATCTTAATTTTTTTTTTTCACTGTCAAAATAATCACAATATCAAAAAATATATTTCTTAATTGAATAATTAATTTGTTGATCAAAAATATTTTAAATTATGTTGATTCAAAATAATATTTAGTGCACAGCACCTACCTTTGTTACAGGATATGGGGATGGGTTTTCCAATAATAATTATGCACAATTCAGCATAAATTGTTTCTCCAAAGGGTTCCAATCCGGCTCGACTGGATCAAAAAAAATGTTGGGGGGATTCCACTCTTGAATCCCAGTTTATCACATATAATATAAACCATATATATATCTATGTGTTCTGCTGCTATGGGTTGGCAGCTTGTAGAATAGCGCTATGGGTAGGCGGCTAAACAGCAAAAATCTTCTTTTCCAAGGGGGAACCAAAGGTGTGCTGTGGAATAAAGTTTCTTTGCAGTACCAATTATATTAATAAAAAACCAGTTTTGTAATTTTTACCTTTAGCTTTAATTGTTTCACTTTCTTCTTCAAAATTTACTTAATAACTAACTTACAATATTAGACTTATATTTAATATCACCGACCGACTAGCTCGGTGGTGAAAGCTTTTCTTAGAATGGTGAATACATACATAATTGAGTATAAAACATTTAGATAATAACTAAGTTTAGTATGTATCACTCAACTTAGTATCTATACTTAATTAATAGCAAGGCGCCTAAAGGTAGGCAATTTAATTTATTATTTTAAATCTTGTATTATAGTATATTATATATTGTGGCGTAAACAGTAGGCATATTGCCTGAGTTTCGAGACTATAAATGAAGGTTTTTTTACATCAGAATGATTCTTTAAGTATAGAAAGAAATAAGTGATAGGTTGTCAAAGTTGGAAGTGTCAGAAATTAAAAATGGCGGTTCGAGTGCTTACAAGAACTATACTCTTCGCATCATTAGAAACAACAATAAAATACTGAAATAAAAAAAGAAAAGGGGCACTGAATCCAACCATTTTCGCCGATTTTGACAGATGCGCAGAACTGTACAAAAATTGGTCAATTTTATATTTCCGACTCCTCACTAATTTTGTTCCGTCAAAACGTGAGCAGGCGAATCCAAAATTTGTTTTCCTCAGTATTCGACACAAAACAAAAATTTTGCTGGGATCTCCGAGATCTCTGAAATATAAACTGTCCAAATGAAAACGCTAATAATATTGTCATTTATACCTATATGTTTATATTGTGCTTATGAACCTACATCTTTGTGACCAATGAAGAAAACAACGATTAAAATTGGTTCAATAAAGTTATAATTATTATTAACCTATACCCCAGATATTCTTGTCAGCTTGTACTTATGTTATCTGTCAAATTAAATGAAAATTGTGTGAAGTTGGCTGCGCTCAGCTTTTGCTAGATGTGCTCGGTCATTTTTTTCGAGTTCATCGAGCTGACGAGCTCTGAATTAAAAAATAAATGCAAGTTGAGAGCTCAGGGCGCTCCGAGGTAAAAAAGTAACACGATTTTTTTTTGACAGCTCAGTGTTCCGCTCGGGGCTAAAAAATAAAAATGCCTTTTAGATCAACTTGTGTCCCATCCCATCATGCAGAACATATACATAGTTTAGAATAAAATTTTTCTGCATTTACTTTTGAGGTGAAGCAAGTGAATAAAAAATTTAAAAGCGTCAGCCGATTTTTGTGTTTGGCAATAAACAAAAAGCAAGAATGTGTTTGTACATTTAGATATTATAGATTTAATAATAAAGTATAAATTATAAAAGAATATTTCAAAATAATGTCACATGGACAAGATTTGATTTTGGATGTGTAGGTATAGGAGGGGTCAGTTTGGGTGTAAAAATCGGAAGTTTCCCAATATCTAGAGAACCAGAAACTTATGGTTCAAACAAATTTTTACTTATTACCTATTGAAAATTGAATTCTCTACAATTTTGGTTAACATAATTTTTACCAAAAATAAACAATTTATATCTAAAAATAGATGAACAAAACGTGTCGAATCGACATTAATAATATAAGTATGAGATATTAAAAGAAAATCAAGAAACTTCCAATTTTAAAACTGAGCACTTAGTCAGCACTGCGTACAGATAAAACTTATAGATCAAGGCATCAGATGAATAGTTCAAACCAACCATTGGTTCTGAAACAATTGAATTCTTTCTATAATATTGGATACTTCACAAATTTTCCCAGGGCCCTATTTCATAAACATTGACAATTGCGACAGGTGACAATTTGTTAGTTTACAACTTGACAATTGTCAAAATCTGTTCCATAAACAATTTGACAATTTCTCAAAATACCCGCCAATTGTCATCTTTTCGTTTCATAAAGAAATTGTCATGGCAATGAATTGTCAAATTTTTTTTCCATATAACATAATTGTCAGGAATTTTCCGACAAATTTGTATTGACAATTCTTTTATGAAATGAAAAAAAAATTACAACATATTTGTCAGTATGTAATTGACAATTGTGACAGGAAACTCAGTTACGGTCAAGTGTTAACAGTGAAAAGTAGTTGATCTAAAATGATAAATGATATATTTTCAAGTGAAAGTAATGACGATTCTCAGTTGGATCTCCGTGTAATACGTCACCGGCACCCTCGGAATCTTAAACAGAGAATAAATAATGATTTCGTGTCGTTAAATGGCCTACAATTTAAAGAAAAATTTCGAGTTGGAAAAACAGCCGCGGAATATATTTTATCGAGAATTGGTGCACATTTACAGGATTCCACAAAAAGATATTGATCTCGGATGCTAAAACCCAACTTCTATGCACTTCACTTTTTTAATAATAAAACACGATTTTGCAAACTGTGACATTTTAAAATTGAAAGAGTGCCAGCGTTCTATTACTTCTAACATCGAAAAAATTGATTGAGAAACGATGAAAATTGAAAAAAAAGGCAAAAAATTTGTTCCATATTTCATCGTTTTTCGATCATAACAAATTTCAAGATTATAATTACAATGACAAAATTGTCACGACAAATGTGTCACTATATGACAATGACAAAATTGTCATTGTATTTTTCTGAAAAAATTTATCACCTGTCAATATTTTATGAAATATAGATTTGTCAGACAAGTGTGACAAATTTGTAGAATTGTCACCTGTCATTTTTTATGAAACAGGGCCAGTTAGGTACATACATATATTGGTGTTTATTAAATAGATATTTATTAAATAGGAATTTACAAAACGAATCATTGATTTCCTACGCCTTCGCTTAATAATGTCAGTGAGCTTAACTATATTATCTTAAATAGAGCAATGCGTGCGAATTTTGACCAAATCGATCTGAGTACATAAATTAGGTTTAATTTTTGTCCATGATGTATACTTGCTTATTCGCAGAGGCGAAAAACAACTCCGCTTATGAATTAACCAAATATAAAACAGTGCTTCCAAAATTTATTTTTTGATGAATTTCATCAGTTAATTCGCAAATTAATCCTTTTAAATAAGATTTTACATAAACAAAAAATGAGGTAGGGAATTTGGATAGAACTCAATTAGGTTAATTATAATAGATTCATATTTAGCTTATACTACTTTTACTTTTAGTGACTAGTGAATCAAAAACCTATAATAATGAATTGCATCGATATAAGCATAAAGCATAGTAAATGCTTTTTCTAGAGAATTTCGAAGTAGTCTAATTGCAATAGATTATAAATGAAATGTTATCATAATGCTTTAGATATTAACATCAACTTAATTTCAATAAAAACAGTGAACAAAAATAAGAATCAATGACTATTTTTTTTGTTGGTTTAAAGCAAAAAAAAAGTATGTATGAAGTAGTATGAAATTTTGAAGTTGCTATTTTGCAACTTTGAAAAAAATTAAGTAGTTTCTTCGGAAGAAAGTACTTACTAGTTTTTATGCATGCGGAACAAAGTTTTTACTTAAAAAGTTCCTCCAAAAAAAGTAAGTGCTATGGCGCAAAGTAAATACTTAATTTTCAGCATTAACTGTATTTGTATGCATATCAAAAAAGTAAATACAGTGTTGTCTGGGTGGCGTGAACCCCTGAATACGTGAACACCTCGCTAACGTGAACACCCATTTTTTTGTACAGAACACTCTATAGCGTGAACATTAAAAACCTCTTTAACGTGAACAGTAGTTTTATACATTTATACATAAGGCTACATTGAATTTTTATAATGGAGAACATGCACACACAGACACACCCAAATGTAATAATGTCGCGCCGCACAAAACGGTATATTGCACAAAGTATGCCTTGCAGCTGTGAAATTACTGTAAATCATTTGTTGATTTGATAGAAAAGTCAGTGTAGGTATATAATACCTATTATCGTGCAAAAATGTCAATTACAAAGCCTAAGTTTTTTTTTTTACAAACAAAATGTGAAGCGATTGAAAAATTACAAAAAGGAGATGGACCAACCAGTTTGTCCAAACAATATGGTGTAGCCAAATCTACGATCTCGGCTATATGGAAGAAAAAGAAAGAATCATCAAAGCGGTCACCACTAGCCAAAAAAGCTCGTTAAAGAGAAAAACTTTAAAACAGGGCGAGTATCCACAGATGGAGCGAACGTTATACAAGTGGTTTTTGAAGTAGCGTGGTAAGAATATAAGTAAGTGGTGACATGCTCAAAGCTCAAAAAAGCATAATTGTTGCATCATCAACTTAAAGCGAAGAATGGAGATTTTAATGCTAGTTCTGGTTGGCTTAGTGGATTTAAATCCCGTTATGGTGTTCGACTTCTAAAAATCTGTGGGGAAAAGCTTTCATCCGATCAAGGCGCAGTTGGACCTTTCAAAAATAATTAATGAACTTCAGCATACCAAAAATCAAATTTATAATGCCGATGAGTCAGTTTTGTTTTGGAAGATGTTGCCTGAAAAAACCTACGTGACCAGTGGAGAAAAAACTGCACCCGGCAGAAAGGTTGAAAAGGCCAGAATCACATTCTTAGCGTGTACAAATGCTACTGGACTTCACAAAGTTAAACTGAAGTTTTAACTGAATTACTTAAAAACTGAATATAATATCAAATAATATCAAAAGAATTATGCTCTTTGTTTGTTTTAGTAAAAAAAATATAACGATTTGATAACGTGAACGAACTGAATAGCGTGAACAGGCCCTGCAATAATAAGTTCACGCCATCCAGACTGTACTGTACTTTGAAATTCTCTAGTAAAAGCATTTACACCCTCAATCTAACCTTTTACTAAAAGTTATAGTTTGTACTTAAACCTTACTTTTAGTAGTAATTACTTATAGGTTCTTCCGTTTTCATATCACCCAATATGCGTATTTTTTTGTAAGCCCGGAGGGAATGGAACGAAAAAAACGACGTCGGTGCTAAACAATAACCATGTCAACAACAACTAATCCCCTACGGGCTAAGCTAAACCCAGAGAATTCTCCGGGCTTAACTTAAGCACGCACAGAAAAACCGTATTACCGGCGGCGTGAATTACATAATTGTAATCGATCGTTTGTATGAAAACTCCATTTTGTTTCTGTGATGCTGTTGCTAATCCCTGTCGTCGTTTTTTTCGTGCAATTCCCCTCGGGCTTGCAAAAAAAACACTCCTAATATCTATCTCAGTTCATAGTTGCAAGATGTTTCGTAAGCCAATTATATTCAATTTTTGCAAAACATGACCATAAAATCTATGCGCCTCTTATAAAAGGTATAGCGGTGCCTATGCAAATTTGTCAATCTTCATAAACACATTTTTTTTTATATTTTATACCTCTCTTTATTGCAGAATGTATTTTTTTTTTCTTGGAATTTTGCAAAACTAAATCGAAATATTATTGTGTTTGGTTCCTCCCACCAAACTCATCACGATTAACCCGATTTAAAGGTAGTTGGCAATCCCTGTGATTCTGGCTTAGGATGATATTTTCATTTTATGATTTCAGTATAAAATTATTGCAATTCTGAAA
Organism: Epistrophe eligans; assembly: GCA_951394125.1. NCBI lineage: Eukaryota > Metazoa > Arthropoda > Insecta > Diptera > Syrphidae > Epistrophe > Epistrophe eligans. Next base: position 29,565,317 of record OX596030.1, read on the forward strand.
TTATGTTACAATTTGTAACAAAATTTAAAAAAAAAGAATAAGAAGCAAAACACATATTTTATGAATAAGAAGCAAAAAGAAATGGGCTTTTTTGTTGCCGGTGGATGTAATTAGTGACGGCTTCGTTTGATCTATTATTCGTCATCCTCTATTGTGCAGCGGTTGTCAATGCATCACTAGAGAAAAAATTTATTTACCTGCCGCGTCTAAATTAATATTCCAGTACATCGGTCCTCTCGCTCGTCAAATAAATTACTAAAACGAGACGAGGATATATTTTAGAATATTCCTTAGGTATATGAAGATATTGTAGGATAATTATTTCCGCGAAAACGGGTTTGGTGTAGGACTTGAATTTTTATTTGATGCACGACTGCAAATACAATTAAATCCTAAAAATGTGTTCAATTTCAATATTTCGAAGCAAAAAATTCCAAAACTCATCAATTATGGGTGTTTGTGTTTATTATTCTGTTATTCTGGGTTTTATGACATCGCAGCCTTTGCCTAGTTTAATCCTCTCTAATGATAACAATATATACATCGATAGGAACAACATGCGAGGTAAGATGCATCAGGTACACTTCTCAACAGAATTTACGGTGACCTTCGAAATTATATATAAAGTCTGATTTTATTGGTAAACAAATTATATTATGTCCTTTTGTTTAGGGTTTGTTCCCATCACTGTTGATGAATTTAATTATTTTAAAATAATAAAACATTGAATGGGTATACATATTATGTTGAATTTTTGTTCCTTTTGTTGCCATTTGAAACAAACCGCCACTGTGTGTTGTTTATGTGTTGAAAAAATAACGATATAAATAATTGTCGTTTTTGTTTAAGGCACCTTAACGACATACTATGGTGGTTTTTCACTGGTGAGTTTTTGTTATAGGTATAAGGTTATAAGGTATACTAATTCTTGTTGCAGTTCGTTTTGGATTTTTGAATGAATTTGATTTTATTTTTCAACGTTATTATTTGTATAATAGAATTTTTGAAATTTAAAATTCTAAATTTATGGTTTACCTGGAAAATATTTCTCCATTGATAACAAATTCCTCAAAAGGGTTATTTAATTATAATATGTATGTATGTATGTACATAATATGTGGAATTTTAATCTAAGTACGCATAGAAAACTAGCCGTCAAAATGAAAATTATTCAAATGCAGTTTATCACATATTTTGATTTTTTAGAAAGTTTATATTTATATTGAGTTGTATTAATCGGAAACCGACAACCGCATAAAGATTAAAGACTTTGGACTTTGAGAAAATGATATAGTAGGTACAATCACAATTTAAAGAAAAAGTATTGAAGTGGTTTATAAGCCTGACACAAAAGCTCTATTCCAGGCCTCATTTCAAGCAGTTTCAAACAGCCAAATTTGGTCCGAAAGTCATTCCACACTTCAAAAATTATGCTATTTTTCCCTTCTTGTCAGTCAATGAGGTCTGGAATAGAGCTTTTGTGTCAGGGTTATAAACCACTTCAATACTCTTTCTTTCAAATGTGAAATTGTACCTACTGTGTCATTTTCTCAAAGTCCAAAGTCTTTAATCTTTACGGTTGTCGTTTCCGATTAATACAACTCAATATAAATATAAACTTTTTAAAAAATCAAAATATGTGATAAACAGCATTTGAATAATTTTCATTTTGTCAAATACTAGGTTGACATCTATCAAATGACAGGATTTGCCAATTGCATTCGAATATCAATGTCGTCCAAGGGTTGCCCAAGTGTTAATTTTATTTTTGTTTTAGTTTTGATAGATAAGCATATTTTGCATTATTTTATTAACTTATCAAATAATTTAAAAAAAAATATTTCAATTAAAAAAAAACTATTACTTAATAAGAAAATTTAGAATTGAGAATTTTTTATATGTACGACTATATTTTTTGACGTTTAAAAAGTTGTCGGAAATAATGCGAAAACCGATCCAGACATTTTGACAGTTTTCTTTCTCTTTGAGAGCATTCTATTCCCACTCTTCAAATCTGACATTTAAACTAGATTTAGCTACAGGGAAAATAGTTAAATATTTTAGTGTTCCACAATTCAAAAAAGGTACTAATTGTGAATTGGAATTTCGAAAATTAAAATTCGATATTTTACATTTCGATTATCATATTATTTTTTGAACGTATTCAATCCTCTTTGTTTAAGTACCTATATGCTTTGTGAATTATTTGGGTAACTAGTGCAGTTGGAATTATTTTTTTCATATTTTAATTAATAAACAGACAAACATAAGACCATAGAATTACAGTCCATTTCAATTCGATTTCGTTTGAAGTGCAGAGCTTGAGCGATAATATCAGAGCATCTTTATAAAATTTTAATAATTAGATTTGGTTTATTTTCGCTTGCTTTGGTTAGTTCAGTTCCTTTACTTTGAAACTCTTTGATTTTTTGTTCAAAACCTAAACATTTAATTTTTTTATGTGAACTTTCACAGACTTTTGTGTATTTTTTGACAGAAAGTCACGGTGTTTCAAAGTATAAAGGAACGCACCTATTATTTGATGATCAAATTGACGTTGATTCGAATATTTCGAAAAATGCCATATTCACAATTACAAATATTTAAGAAATACAAATTTAGAAACTATAAAAAGTTTAAATTATAATCTATGAGAATTTTCTCAGCTACTCTATTAAATTTTAACATTTTGAAAATTCTTCGAAGAATGAACAAATTCTAAATTTTAAATTTCTAAACATTCTTAAGTAATCGAAGGCGGAAGGCATAGACTATACCCCAGTTTATATTAAACTTGATAACGCGCAATCTGTTATTCTGCGAAAATTAGGCACATTCAGAAAAATGGAACCACAGTGATTTCACTCCGTCAAAAGTGAGCAAGCGAATCAAATTTTTTTTTTCATATTTTGATAGCAAAACTGAAAATTTTTGTTACTAATTTTTGCTCATGTAACTGAGATTGGTGAGATCTCGCAGATTTGGAGGTTCGAATATATTTAATAGCATTTAGCGATCTATTCTTTTGTACAATCGATGTTCTTTGAGTTAAATTTAAACACACGTTAACAGCCTTGTTAAAAGAAAAAAATAAAAGTTTAATTAATTAAATCATGTTAATGTTGTGTTGTTGTTCAAAAATCCACTTTAAATGCACTTGTTTTGTATATATTACTTTTTTTGTTTTCTCTAGATGTTGTCAAACTGTTTCATGAGGTTCCTTGCTATCTACATAGATGGCGCCTGAGTCTGCAGGTCAATCCGCTGCTTCAACGAGATCAAACTAATAAGTATAGGTATCTAATCATTCGTCCTCCCGCCAGCAAATCTCGAGTTACCAGAGGAACAACGGACTTAAAATAAAGACCGGCAATTGGAAATTGTTGGAATGAAGCCTTATAGCTGCTTAACTTAAACACAAGAGTAGATTGTCTTAACCGTGAATAATGTGATATTTATTTTTATTAAACAAAGCATATTTCTACCAATTTTGAAATTGAGAATTCAGCTGAGGAATCATGTTCATATTTCTAAGATTACATTTAAAATTTCAGAAATCCGAACTATGTAACTAATAACTAACTTCAAAAAATATTAAAACTTGATGAGACGGTTATTTATGACAATAGAAGATATAAAACAAACCCCTGATTAACAAAGGGAAAATGTATACATAACAATAATTCTAATTTTAAAGTTAGCACTATCGCAAATTCTTAACGTTATAAATTAATTAAGTCAATACAAAAGTAGGTAAAATTTGTTGTTTGTGCAATCAAAAAGCCTTTTGTGTGACACCGCAGCACCACCGCTATTGCTATAACGTCGACCTTCCGACCGATCCGTCTCGTCGGCGGCGGCGGCGCCGCCTGTGAAAATGTTTCTCGCATTTTTCGTCTTTTATGTTGCTTTACTCCATAGCTTAAAAATTGCGAAAAAATATATGTAACAATAATTATGATTGTCATATGTGGACGATGGGGACGCGGAATAATGAACAAGTTGGTGCAACCTTTATATGTACGTACATAAATATATACATTTATATATCCACACCCAAAGAGCTTTAATATAATATCTACCTACATACATATGTGTTTACAGTTTGCTCGCCGCAGCAATGACGTTATCATCGCACCGCCGCCACCACCGCCGCGCCGTGGTTTATATGAGATGCAATAAATTTATTATTTGTCAATAACGTCTTTATAATCGGCTGTAAAAAATTCTAGGAGACATTCGTCAAATAGAGCTTCAAATTATCAAGGTGCATTTGTATTTCACTTTTTGTATTTCTTAATAATATATAATACTATGTACATATGTAGGTACAATGTACATACATTGTTTATACATATGTAGATAGATATCAATGGTTTGCGAAAAAAAAAAATTAAAAAAAAAAAACATTCGCATAACCTTAAAAATACAAATAGGTGCGTTCCTTTACTTGGAAACTCTTTGATTTTCTGTCCAAAACTACACATTTTATTTTTTTATATGAACTTTGACACACTTTTGTGTAGTTTGGGCTGGATTTGCTGTAATGGGACGTATACCGCCGTCCTGCTGATCTCTTTCATATTCTATCATTTAAAAGGGGAACGAAAAATTCATTAATTAGAGCTTTATTGGTGCGAATACATGTTGACCATAGCACGCTAATATATATACATACATATGTAAAGTCCGATGGGTCCACTAGCCTACAGAACGCAACAAATTGTGCATTTTTTTGGAATATAATGACGTTTTGATAATCTCATGTTCAATATCTTCGCTTAAAATTATCATGACAATTTTGCTTATTGTTCAAAAATTGAGTCAAAAATTAAGCTTTTTTTACAGAGTTTTTCGATAAAACTGCTGATCCAAAACGAGATTATTTTGACGCATGTATTTCATCACAATAAAACTCTAAAGACTATATAACGGGTGGGCCATATAGTAATTTCTTTTTAAATCGTAAGTTATTTTGCCACTGACAGCTGTTTGCCGCTCGAAATCTTGACATGAAAGTAAGTATCATACCTCCGCGAACGATATGAGTCGCTTTAAGCTAGAACAAAGTTAGGAAATATTGAAAACTTATTTCCAAAGTGAGTGCTGTGTAGGCCAAACAGTGCGTTTTTTTGAAAATAAATTTTGGCCGAAATGAAGCACCTACCGCGCCTGCTGTACGCAAGTATGAGTAAAAAGTTCGTGAGACTGGTATGCTAGTGGACAACACTCATGATCCCCGTCGTCGTTGTAGGGTGCGCACAGACGTGAATGTCGTTGCTGTAGCCACTTTAAAAATAAGTCTGGGAACAACGTTTCGGTTAACGGTGTGGGCGTTACAGGGTTATATTAACCGACTTTTTTTTACTTAAATTGAAGACATAGATTTGGACAACCTCTGGTTCATGCGCGCTCATGATGGCGCGCCATGCCACACATCCCATGCCACAATCGATCTTTTTCGAACCAAATTCCCAAATAGTGTTATCAGCCGTCTTGGCGATGTCAATTGGCCGCCTCGGACCTGCGATTTGACCCCTTTGGAATTTTTTTTGCAGGAAACTGTTAAGGACCGATGTTATGCCAACAATCCGGAAACGATATCATCCAAGCAATCCGTAAGCTACAGCCCGAAACCATCAACAAGGTCTTGGAAAATTGGAGTGACAGAATGCGCTAACGATTGGATTTGCTTACGAAAATACATGTATTACAAAAACAACACAAGGTCCAACTTTGTTTTGAATTTTTATTAGCAATTCCATTTTGAACACACACCCTTAATTGAAAAACAAAGGGAAGAAAGAGATGGGTATATAACAATGCTGGTCACTGAGATCGTGTGATGTTTTATTTACTATATATCTGATCTGTATTAGATCTGGTGGAAAATAAAAATAAATAAAATAAAATAAAAAATAAAACGCTATTATTTGTGTGTGTTCATATATATAAATCTCAATTAAATTATTTAACAATTAATATGATGCATGAAAATATGTATTTTATTATGTCATGGCTTTAAGCCTAGTACGCTGCTGATGCGAAACGAAAATTTTTCGTTGGTTTCCAAAAAACAGCGAAATGCTTACGAAAACGAAAAATTACCCACTCAAAGTGTCGCCAATTGCAAAACCAAAATACAAAAACACAACGCATAAAAATCACAAAGAGGCACGCTGATATGAAAGAAACGAATATTATACAAACACGAATACAACTCAAATGTCATTTTTCCGCACACAATAAATGCTGTGCGAAAAAAAAGCGAAGAATTCTCCAAATAGTCTGCTACAAAAATCAATTTCGCTCATCGAACTGCGTACTGCAAAATGAAAACCAGAACGAAAGTTTTCGTTTATGATTTCGTTGTGTCGTTTTTGTATTTTTTTATTTTTAATAAAATTAAAAGAAAACGTCAAAAAAATCTCCAAATTGTTTCCTCGTGTGAAAGGGGACTTACCAATGTTTTGTTTTTTCACCAACTACTGGTTGATTTACATGTTCTTTTTTGGACCAAATTAATTTAATACATAGTTAGAAGTCACAGTTCTCGGAACTCTGACATTTTTTATCTCGACTTCCATCGTACTAATTATGGTATCAATGAGCCACATTGACTCGTGTGAAAGAAGGGATTTACCCTTAAGGACAAGTTGTATAGGTGTTCCTTATTTTTGTCCACCACTCGTCATATAACGTTTCTCTTTGCATTAAAACAGTGTTGCCACTGTTTGTTTTTTTATGTAATGTCACCTAATTTTGTAATACATATTTTAACGTATTAATTTATGTATATATTTTTTTGTGTCATATTTGTTGTCTTTAGTTAGGCTGTTTATATATTTTACTAACACCACTCTCAATCATCTTTTTTACGAGTTGATATTTCCCAATTCTGAAGGTTAAAAGATAAAAGAAATGTAATGTTACAAATGCTTCCATTTATCAGTACCGAAATCGTTTAAAAAATATACCTACCTATACTCCTTCTTAGCGCACACAAAAAGTCTTTTAACGTTGACGGATGAAACGTATAAGGGTGACCCAATGTAAAAGTAACAAAATCTTTATAGAGCTCTTTCTCCGAATAAATTTTATAATTTTTTCAAAATATATCCATGACCGCTCGGAAGATAAATTATAATCTTTAGAAAATGTTTAGTAACTATCAGTTTTATTCTGATATTTGTGAAGTACAAAATACATGTCTAGAAGTCATAGAATGCTCAGAGTATCGAAATTATTTTTTCTTAAAAACGACGTTTAAACAAATGGGACACTCAGGCGTATGCGTACTTTTTTATCATTTATTAAATTTATAAGACATCCGTTTTAATTCTTCGTTCATGTTTTTTTTAATTATTTCATATATTTTTTTTAAAAACATGATATTTGCTTAATCGACAATGAATGGACTTAATAAATCTTAATGTCACATGCCAAAATATTACCAATTGGAAAGTACGGAAGTTCATTTTATAGTTCATTTTTATTGGAATAATATTTAACAAATAAATTATAAAATTATAATTCGTAAAATCAGCAGGTATTTCCGCTTCGTTTGACACCTTATTTGTCAAAATCGTTTTACAAATTCGTTTGACACCTCTATACTCTACACCGAGTATGAAAGTCGGAAAAGGGATGCAGACTATAAAAATAATATATGAAATGTTATATGATGAAAGCTTCAACCGTTTTGATGTATTTTGTTTTTACCTCAAAATGTACATATGTATGTCCCTTACTTAATACAAGTTTCAAAGCGGGATCTAAATTTGTTTTAATGATTTTTTTTTATTTTTATGTAAAATCGGGCTTTTTTGGTCACTTTTTCCCTACGTTTCGTCGGATTCCCAACTTGCTCCCGGGTAGTTTTCATTAAATCCTTCTATAGATTGATATATGTACATATATACATTTATTCACAATTTACTATACAGTTTGTTTTTTAAACTTTGATTTGCATTGATTTGCATATGTACATGAAAATAAAAACATTATTCAAATAATTGGTAAAATAAATACATATTTATTCGATTTGCTTTTATTTTGATATTGAAAATCAGTTGCGTATATTTTCTAGAGTATTTCACTGAATTTGGATTATCCGTTATTAAGAAAGTCAAACCTAACGTGGTTATTGGAAAGGAGCCATTTAGAAATATCTTTGATAATTTTATCAAATAGAACAAATAACAATCCCAATGACAACACGTTACTGAACTAAACCATTTATATCTTTTTTTTTTGTTTTGTTAAATAAATTTCCATTGCTTAGCATGGTTTTGTTTTATTTTGTGATTATAACCATCATATAAAACTCATTTAATTTGTATTGTCATAACAGTGTGTTCTGTTAACACAAGTATCAAAGCATGATTTGGCGCTAAAGAGTTTTCTTTACAAGTTTTATGGGATCCCGTATAGGCGCACCAGAATGAGTTTACTCGTATTTTGTTTGCAGAGAGCTTAAACAATTTATTTTATTCCATAACATTCGGTTGTAAAGTTTATTGAAAGCTTTTGTGATATTTTCACAAAGTGTATTTATTTAAATGGAGTTGTTTAAAAGATATTCAAGGTAGATATATACATATATGTATTGTATATGTATGGAATGTACATATATATTATGTACATATGTAGGCATGGGCGCCCGCAGGATTTTTCCTAGGGGGGTGTAAAACAAAATATTTTGATAACATTTTTAAGGCGATATTTCATTGAAAATTGATTTAATTTTTTGTATGGTACCCTCCTACTCACCTTTTTTCGTTTATGGTAATAATAAAACATCATATATATGTATGTATATACGGCCCTAGCGAGTTATCCGTCGGAGCGGAAAATTCTCCGATTTTATACGAATCGGAGAATATTTGCTTCGAGGTATACTTTCGGACAGCTGTTCGGAACATTTTTCCGACATTATGCAACGCACACCGGCGTTTTGCGTTACAGTGCGATCAATTGCTTATTTGAGTGATCTTTTGATAGCTCATAAATTTATTTTTCCGATATCCTCCGACACAAATAGTTTGCGGAACTTTTTAAAGATTTGTGTAAAGTGTTGAAAAATGTAAGAAATTAAAAAAAAAAACATGTTAATAAAGTGATTTTGGAACTATTGCTTGAATTTTTTTTTATTTTTTAGGCCCCGGGAGCAAACAAAAAAACAACAACCAGGCAAATCGAGCTTTTGGTTAATTTATTGCAAGAGAAACCCGACGTGTCGTCGCATTGTTTAGTATTCTTTCCCGATGAAGGATACCTCGAATGTAATTTGAACCTCCGACAGAGTGTGCGTTGCAAAAAAATTTCCACTCCGACGGATACCTCGCTAGGGCAGATTATTTCTAGTCTGGTTCTCTTTTCCGACTCTCATATACCTACTTCACTGATTTTGACAAATCATGTGTCAAACGAAGCGGAATTATCAGCTGATTTGACGAATTATAGTTGTTAGGAGCTTTAAATGAAAAGTCAAGTGTTCTGTTCGAGAGTTTATTAGCAACTAACTTACAATTGGTATAAAGTAAAGAGGAACAATTAAGAATTCATAAAAATGGTCTAATACTAATGATTGAGTATGAGCGTTGACATAAAAGGAAAACATAGAAAAGTTAATTCACAATAATCTTTCAACACTCTCCCTCAACGCGAATTAGAAATACATTTTAAAATATTATTAAATTCATAAAGATTATTTTTTATATCATTTTAACAATTATGCATCTATACAATTCAAAACTTTGTATTTAATTTTTTATTTAACTAGTCCTAAGAGTTTACAAAATTTATGATGTTTCACTTTTTGTAAGTTCTTAGTTAAGACATCTGCTATCATGTCATTTGTTGGAATGTAGTTTAAATTGATAGCACCGGTACTGTACACCTCCCTTATATGGTGATATTTAATGTCGATGTGTTTGCTCCGTGGATGGTGAACGGGGTTCTTCACCAGCTGTTGAGCACTGAGGTTGTCACCATTCAAAGTTATATGAGATGTTGCAAACTCGCTGCCTCCAAGCTCACAAACCAATCTTCTCAGATAAACAGCTTCTTTTGCTGATGCGGATAGGGCCATGTACTCTGCCTCGGTACTGCTCAATGCCACCGTTGGTTGCTTCTTGGACTCCCAAGATATGGCAGCACCACCAAGCATAAAAACAAAACCAGTGTACGACTTTCGGTCTAGGATGTCTCCACCCCAGTCGGCATCAACGAATCCTTCAAGTTGTTTCCCTGTAGGATAATAATACAATTTGTAATTAGTACAGTTTAAGTACCTCAATAAATGTTTGACTGTTGTATAGTGCTCTTCGTGCGGGTCTGAATTAAAACGAGCCAATTTGCTGACCGAATGAATGATGTCTGGTCGCGTTGAAATTGACAAATAGGTTAATGACCCAATGATGGACTGGTACTGCTCTCTGTTCGCTCGCTTACAGTTTTCATCTCGACATCCAAGCTGCTGTCCAGGTTCTAACGGAGTTTGGTTTTGTCTGCATTCCATCATTCCAGTTTCTTGTAGAAGATTCAAAATAAACTGTTTTTGACAAACAGTGATCGGGCCAGTGTCTCCTTCACGGCTAATTTCAAAACCAAGGAAATGGTGTAAAGGACCATTATCGACGACTTTAAACTCCTTTTTAAGCTGAGCCTTTATTTGTTGAATCGATTCCTCGCTTCTAGCAGCCAAAATAAAATCATCGACATACACCGCAATGATTCTCAAATCACCCTCATTATCTGTCACATAAACGCAACATTCGCTTGTACATTGGCGATATCCAATTCTCCTTAATACCGAGTCTAGTTTTTCGTTCCAAGCTCTCCCTGATTGCTTTAAACCGTACAAAGCTTTCCTCAACTTCAAAACTCGATCTGGATTTTTCGGGTTGACAAAAATCTCCGGCTGCTTCATATACACATCTTCTTGAAGTTCGCCATTCAAATACGCAGAGGACACATCCATTTGGTGCAAGAAAAGCTTCTTTTCAACAGCTAGGGCTAGAATCATTCGAATAGTAGAATATCTAACTACTGGTGAAAACGTTTCTTTATAATTCATTCCAAAAACCTGACTAAAACCTTTTGCGACCAGCCGTGCTTTAAACCTACGGAGTTTACCATGTTCGTCCTTCTTCACCGTAAAAACCCATCGACAGCCTATAGGTTTGACACCCTTGGGAAGCTCTACCAGATCCCATGTGTTGTTGGCTATCAGATTCTGGTATTCTTCATTGACTGCGTTCATCCACATCGAAGACTCAGGAAGCGATAAAGCTTCTGACATGGTTTGGGGAATTGTAATGTTACTTCTTGTTTCAATACTATTTAACACATTAAATTGTTTTCTTGGTCTTCCAGGCTTGCCCGTTCTAATAATCTTCGGCCTACCTTTACCATACGTTGTCGTCGGCGTTTTCTGATTATCTTCTTCGCTGCTTGTATTCGATCGTTTTCGCTTTGGATACCGTCGGTTCACAATGTCTTGCTCACATTGTACTTCTTGTTTTTGCTCTTCATTGGACTGTTTTTGTTCTAAGTTTTCTTTCTGTAATTCGATTTGGTGTCCCTGATCCGGCTGCTGTTTTTCTTGTTCTTCCAACGTCGCCTTAGCATTACCCTCATTCTGCATCTCCAACTTCTGTCCGTCATCTTCATTCTCTTCTTCCAACAAAAAAATCCCTGAATCATTCAAATCATCTGCCATGCCTTCGGTTTCAATAAACGAAACATCTCTTCGTTCAATAATTCTTCTATTGGATCTATCAAACAATCGATATGCCTTTGAAGTTCCTGAGTAACCGACCATCAAATATTCCTCACCTCTTGGATGAAATTTTGAAAAAGATTTGGCCTTATTTAGGGCTATGGCTGTGCAACCAAAAGTTTTTAAATGGCTAACATTGGGCTTTCGACCGGTCCACACTTCTTCAGGTGTGACATTTACAAGAATTTTCGTCGGACACCGATTCCTCAGGTACACTGCTGTATTCACAGCCTCAGCCCACATGCTTTCATCGATCCCAGATTGAATTAGCATGCACCTTGCCATCTCCACGATAGTTCTGTTGGCCCTTTCGGCAACTCCATTTTGTTGCGGAGTGTAAACAACAGAAAACTGTCGCCCTATACCACAGTCCTCCAAGTAATTATTAAACTCTTGGCTACGGTACTCACTTCCGTTGTCACTCCGCAAAGTTTTTATTAATTTTCCAGTTTCACGTTCAACCAAGGACTTGAACTTTCGAAAAACCTCGAAAATTTCACTTCTCGCTTTTATAAAATAGACGAAAACCTTGCGTGACCTATCATCAATAAAAGTTGCAAAATATCTAGCTCCTCCGAGAGACACCTTTCTCATAGGGCCGCAGATATCGGTATGGACGAGTTCCAATAAGTCTTTTGACCTTGTGAATGATTCATTTGGAAAAGAATTTGCACAGATTTTTCCCTTCATGCAAATCTTACATTGGAAGTTTTCTGGGACATTACCTGACGAGAATCCATTGACCATCTTATTAGAGAAAACATTATTCATGCTGTTAACGTTAAGGTGGCCATATCTTTCATGCCATTTCTTAAAATTATTAATATTTGGGCTACATGCATATAAAGTCTTGATTTGACTATACTTGAACACAAAAAGATCATTGTCTAAGCATGCAATTAAAATTGTTTGACCATTCTGTTTGATTTTGGCATAATTTTTATCGAACTCAACATTACAACCATTTTCTATTGCCTTACTTACAGAAATGAAGTTTGCATTAAGGCCAGGAACAAACAAAACATTTTTTAATCGAAGCTCACAAAAATCTGTTTTGAGGACAACGGTACCAATACCGCTGGCCGTTATATGATTGTCACCAGCTAACTTGATTTGTTCTTCGCACGCTCGAATTGCAGTAAACAATGATTCATCGCAACATATATGTGCAGTGGCCCCGCTATCAAGGCACCAACATTGCGGACCAAGAACGTTGTTGTGCGAAGCCGAGAGCATAGAGAAAGAAGCGATCGCTTTATGTTCATAAGACTTTTTTGGTTCCATACACTTTGATGCGAAGTGCCCCCTCTTCCCGCAGTTATAGCATTTCCCAAACGGTTTCTTTTTATGTGCGAATTTGGGCTTACTACTTGATCGCGCTGCATAAGCCTGCTCGAAACTCTCTTCATCTTTGCCCAGAATTTTACCCTTTTCGAAGCGACGATCTCCCTCTTCCAAAAGTTTGACCTTGAGACTACTCAAAACTGGCAATGCATCGCGAGATTCTATGGCGACAACGAAACTCTCTAAACATTTTGGGAGGCTTGAGAGTAAAATTATTACAAGAAGCTCGTCATTTATAACAAAATCAATTTCACTAAGTTTTTCTACTATATCTGAGAAACGGTTTACATACTCTGTTATATTCTCCTTTTCTCCTAGTTTCATATGAAGTAATTGCTTAAAAAGAGTAATCTTTCTCGCCGGACCACGTGGTTGATGAATCTTCTTCAAACTGTCCCATGCTGATTTTGACGTTGAACAATGCTTCACGTGAATGACCTGAGACGATTTTATGTTTAAAATTATATTAGCAAGAGCTTTGCCATCTCTCGTTTCCCACTCGGAAACCTGAGCAGGAGTCATATTCTCCTGCTTCACAGTACTACCATCGACGTACGACCATAGATTAGAAATGATTAGTACACTTTTCATTTGAACGCACCACCCATCATAATTGTGGTCGTCCAACTTCTCAATTTGATAATGAGGCGAACTCATAATTTCAAATTTACCTCTACTCGAACTTTAAACAAATTAAATTAAACCGTTCACTTGACTTTATTTAGCGAGCAATCCTGGGCCCATAACCTGTTAGGAGCTTTAAATGAAAAGTCAAGTGTTCTGTTCGAGAGTTTATTAGCAACTAACTTACAATTGGTATAAAGTAAAGAGGAACAATTAAGAATTCATAAAAATGGTCTAATACTAATGATTGAGTATGAGCGTTGACATAAAAGGAAAACATAGAAAAGTTAATTCACAATAATCTTTCAACAATAGTTTTATTTTAAAAATGTTAATAATTTGTTCAAAAACTGCATTTGTTTGTTAAATATTATTCCAATGAAAATGAGCTCTAAGATGAACACTTCCACTTTCGAATTTATTAGGTCCATTCATTTTTAACTAATTTGTGCGTCTTTTATTTTAATGTAATTGAGATAATTCTCCCGATCTTCTTCAAAATGCTTGGTCAAGAAAATTATGTCATCTTTTACACTTAATAAATTCTGGTCAACTCCCTGTAAAGTATTTGCGACAGCTTCAAGTATCGACGAGTATATTTCACCTTAAAATTTTTTGTTCGCCCGGAATTTTAAAAGCTTTTGTGAGTTTTGCCCCAACGAAGTTTCATTCGTCTTATAAAAATAAGTGAATGTTTACAAAATGGGTCATGAAATTTCAGGTGAAACTCGCGAAAAGTGAAATGTCAATTTTCCGAGTGGAATTTTGTTTCGGTGATACTCACAGTCCTCTAGCTCACCTTAAAATACAGGGTCCATCGAATTATTAACCTTCTCCAGCTGTTATTTCGACCTTGTTCACTTTCGGGAATAAACCAAAGCAAATGTAGGCATGGCTTTATCATCTCTCGTGTCTAAATCTGAAAATGAAATGTTCTACGAAGAGTGAAATCTTCTCTTCAAACCGGGATTCCCTGTGAATTCCGTTTAACTACCAATTTTGTTAAACTACCTTGTTTTCACCGCTTTAATTAATACGTTAGTAAAAATTATGATGTAAGAATTCTGATGTTACTACTTGTATTAAAAATGGTTTCTTAAAATTTGAAATTTCTTGCAAATAAAACAAAATACCTTCTTTAAATTTTTACTTGGAATTTTATTCCTGTTTCTTAATTCAAACTTAAAAACAATATAAAAAAATACTTCATTTTGTTTTTTTTTTTTTCTTCTTTTTATAATATTTCGGTTTTGATTGATTTTCGTTTTTTTTATGAATCTTAAAAAAATTCGTATTTACACAAGAAACTATTGAGCTTGTTGAATAAAAAATTATTCAAAAAGTTAAAGAAAAAAATACGATAATAGCTGGTGCACATTTTTTTGTGTTTGATAGTGTAAGTCGTCTCTATCGTATAGGGCGGGATATGGGCTGATAGTTCTGGTTCGATTTGTGTGTGTTTGGAGATATACTGGGCGATGTACTGTGTTAGAGTACACCCTTTTTATTCCGTCAGACAGAACTTTTCTCTCCCCACTTTGTTAAATATTTTTCGATTTTCATAATTTGTATAAAAAATAGTATCATATTCAGTGAATACCAGATATATCGTTATATTATGTACATGTTTTTATTTCCTAAATAATTTCATGCCTTTGTTTTTAGGCCGAACCAAGCAAAGCTTCATTGGATATCATTTCTCTGGCAATTAGAGCTCCTGGAACCATCCTCGTTCGCGATCGACTTCTACTTAGTTGAGCTCTTCGTTCTGCCCCTGCAGCTGGTCTTTGTCTTCTCTTTTGTCTCTGATCTCGATTACCAAAGGCTGAGCCAGTCTGTAGAGCTTCCAACAAGCTGTCCATGACACCTTCTTGAGTCTGTGCAGCATCCATATCGACCAGAGCGAGCTTGCGTTGCTGTCGTTCGAGCAGATCACGTTGTGCATTTTCACGAGCTTCCGCCATACGACGTTTTTTCTCTTCATCTTCTCTTATTCGCACGTTATCTTGATGCGCCTGCAGGAAGGCATCCTTAAATGTTTTTATATCGCTGAAGAATTCTTCCATTGTGTATTTATTGGGATCAAACGCAAAATACTCGCCCAGTTCCTTAAATAGTTTTTCCATTTGAACTTGCATCTTGCCCAAGACATCGACTTGCTGCCGACAATCGCTGGCAAATTTGCCCATCACTTCCGCGAATTTATCATCATCGCATTGTGGCACTTTGTTATTGCTAAGGTCCGCTTCTAGATTTTTGACGGCAGCATTCATTTGTCGCATAGCTTTCTGAATATTGTCAAGATTTACCCTCGATGCCTTGTCAACGTGCGACAAATCGTTATAAAATGTTAGAGCATCTGGGAACTTGGTCTCCACTATCGATGCGAGGTAGTGTAATAAAGTCTGTTTGTTGTCTGCATCCTTGGTATTGGATAACTTCGTCAGATAGGAAAATTCAAAGCCGAACGCCTGCTCGTTCTTAGAACCGGAATTCATGTAATTACCCAGCAACAAGATAAGTTCGAGAATTTTTGCAAATTTCTTGCTCGTCCGCACCTCGTCGCACGCGGCCGTACCCGCAACAATTTCTGGTTTGATGTCAGATATCATGTCCGTGTAGGTTAGCTTGAAATTCAAACTGTGTAGTCGTGGACCAAGACGTTTTACCTCACCAATTGTCGCAGCAAACTGCTCCACCCCCGACAATGGTTCACCCTTAGTTTTGATTTCTTGCAAACGCTTCAGTTGCTCAGGTGGAGGCATATACTGAATCAGTTGCTGTAGAATATTTGACGATAAAATGTCTGTATCGCAGCGTAGAAGACAAATTTTGATCTGCTCATAAGACAGATGCTTCAAGGAACCGCCCAGGAGGATGGCAATATTCTGAGCAGCTTTGCCGTCTAAGACTCTCAGATCAATGTTCTTCTTAGTGAGCGTTGTCGGCTTATCCACTGCATCTTTGTTGTCTTTTTTCACCGGCTTCGAAGAGAACTTCACTGATAGTTCCGTTAGGAAATCATCGGAAGCTAACGAATCCTCTTGACATTTTACCCAAAAGGCTCTCTCAGACATTTTCTGCGGGACAATTGCTTTCCAATTGGCACGTTTCATTGGATTTTTAGTTTCCCACTTCTTCTTTGGCTTCAAGCCATATGGAAGGGCGTTTACAGCTGCCATATTGAACGGTGGCGGTGGGGGACCTCGAGGACCACCCATCATGCCCGGCATTGGAGGAGGAGGTGGCCCGCCCATTCCTGGCATCGGTGGAGGGGGTGGTGGTCTTGGTCCACCACCCATCCCTGGCATTGGAGGTGGCGGAGGCGGTGGTGGTCCACCTCGTCCTGCACCAGGCATAGGAGGCGGGGGTGGTGGTCCCCCACCTGGCATGGGAGGTGGCATCGGTATGTTTACTTTCGGCAACTTGCCTGGCGAAGCCACAACCACTCCTGTAGCTTCCATCAGTTTAATCTTCTCCTCTAAATGTGCTACTTTGGCCTCAGCCTCCTGCTTAGCACTCTCAAGCTCCTCGATCTTCTTCTCATATTCCTCCGTTTGCTTCGTTTCCTTTGCCTTGGCCTTCTCCACTATATCGTCCAGCAGTAGAGAAGTGTCTATGTTGAAATTGCGATTGTCAAAGTTCGGATCACAATACCCCTTGTGAAAGACGATCTGTGATGTGCATTCTTCGATGAGCTGATAATAGGCAGGCCGGAAATAGAAGTCATCCCGAATGAACAGCAAATGCTGTAAA
The DNA here is from genome assembly GCA_951394125.1 of Epistrophe eligans. Taxonomy (NCBI): domain Eukaryota; kingdom Metazoa; phylum Arthropoda; class Insecta; order Diptera; family Syrphidae; genus Epistrophe; species Epistrophe eligans. Next base: position 29,582,826 of record OX596030.1, read on the forward strand.
ATCGATAAAAAGTATTGCTCGGAGGATGTGTCAACCACAAGATTCTTAAGTACATCGAAACAGTCGTTCACGTCGTCCATGTCGAAGCGCACATTGTCAAATCGCTGAATGAACTCCTCGAAATCATCCTCGCGAATCTCGTTGAAAATCTTGTAATGCTTCTTTAAATCGTCATTGTTGCTAGTATTGACGATTTCGGTGAATTCATTTAGTTTATCATAGAGTCCCATTCGCATGATCTCACATCGCAGATGAAGACGGAAGTTCATGTCACTGGGCGTGTTAGTGAGGGTATTGATGAATATCAAACTGTGGCATGCCAGATCACGTTTTGTATCGTTCTTTTCCTGAACAAACAAACCATCGACTATTGGTCGAAAGCGTTCACTACTCTTATATGTGGACGAGGCGGCTGAGGTTATGGCACGTAGAACTTTTTCATAGCCATTTCGTTCGGAGACAAGACAAAAACTGGCCAAAAGTTTAATTGCTTCACACATGGTATTAGGTTTACGTGGATCTAGACTCTGGGCTAGTAACAGAACAACAGTGTGCTGTTCGGGAGTGAGAACAAGATTTAAACCCCATGTATTGTTCATGAAGGCCTTAAGACAGCGAATGCATTCAAATTCAATTCGATCAAAATTTCGTTCTTTTTTACAACGACGAAGGAGATTTACTATTTCATCAATGCCATTCTCACCAAATTCCTTGATCCAACTAATTGGATTACTTGTAAGAGCCACACGTAAACTCTCGACGCACTGATAGATCTTGTGTTCGGCGTGTTCTCCATTCTGAAGATATTCAATATAGTCGTTGGGTTTTTCAAAACGTGAATTAGAGCGATGTTCGAGAGAATTTTTTCCTGAAAAATTAAAAAAAAAAAAACATAAAATTAAAGATAAATATTTTTAAACAGAAATATAGTTGAGGTAAGGATACTAAATTTATGTTTGTTATTGTACGACGTACCGTACCTACTTATATCAAAATATCATTCAATCATTTCTCTCCAAGAACTTATTTCCTCCCCGTGCTATAATTGTAATTGATTTCAATACACCTGATAGACAGACAAGTAGTACCTAACATATCATCCCAAAAAAACATTAAGGAAGATGCGATTTAACGAACATTTTGTAAGGTGGTTCAATCGTATTTATTTGGCAGATCTCACTCGGTACTTTTAAGCGATTGCGAATCGAATAAGTTTAAGGTTAATTTTGGAATACCGCAGGGTAGCCATTTAGGACCCGTCCTTTTTATTTTATTTTTTACGAACTTACCGTCTGTTCTGAAGTATTCTAAATGCCTCATGTATGCGTTTATTTATGTGTGGTTGTCAGGTTTGGTCACAGCATTATTACTGCCATAAAGCTAGATTAGAACAGCTGAGGTTTTCGCTCAGAGGATTGGATTGGGAAAATCCATATGAACTCCCTCCATACATAACAGACTTAACAGACTAATTCTAATTTACATACCTAGTCTTGAAGCAGACGGTCGTATTAATCTTTTGTCTGTATTGTGAAACCTCTAAACGGAAAAATAGACTCTTTGTACTTTCTGTCTCATATAAACTTTAATATTCCCCAAAGAAACTTAAGGAAACTGGTCGATTGCATATTTATCTCAAAATATCGGACTAATTATGAACAATTTTCCCCTCTTAATAATAAAATGTTTAAATTATTTAATTTCTTTAACAATAATAATACTAATTTGTTTAATCAAACTGTCAATACAGTAAAACCCGCTTAAAAGAAAAACCCGCTTATCTGGAAAACTTTTTTCATTCCCGATTATTTTTCGACCAATAACCTATAAAACACTAAGCTTGAGCCAAACTCACTTCAGTGAAAAACCCGCTTACCTGAAATATATTTTCAGTTAAATTTTATATTTTTCATTAAAAAAAACTCTGTTAAGTAAAAAAAATTTAATTGACAAAAAAACAAAAAATCTGCTGAACGCTTTCACTTCTTTTTTTATTTTTCAACTCCACCATTTTCAACACAAAAATTACCTTATTTTATTTAAATTTTGTATATGCAACTCCGAAATGAAGTTGAACTAAATAGATGGAATCAAAATCAAAAACGTAGAAATGTTGCGTTTAATCCGCATCGAGTTGCATTCAATTATAACGTGGCAACCAATTACAGTTCACGGGAAATCTTCGCACAAAATTTTAGACCTGGATTGCAAGTTTTTTATATAAAACCCACGTTTTTAAGTCATAAGCATTTAATTGAGATTCTTCATCATTTGAGTAAATAACTATGTAGTTTAAAATGAGAAAAGTTGCGGAAACCACGATTAAAAAACGTTCTGCAATCATCACTCTTATTAAAGAAGGCAAATCGCAGCGGGAAGTTGCTTCGCAGTTGAAGATATCGAAGGGCTGCGTTTAACGTCCCATTGAGCGGCTCGCTCAAACTGGACTTCTTGAGGATAAACCACGGTCAGAACGGCCTAGATCTACAACTAAACACGAGGATCTGTTAATAGTAACAACAAGCAAACGAAATACGTGCCAAAATAAATATAACACGGAATAAGCCGCTGTCCCTGACAACTGTCAAACGGATGTTAAGAGATGCAGGACTATTTGGACGAGTTGCTGTTCGAACCCCTTCTTCGACCACAAAACAAGCTTAAACGGTTAGAGTGGACCAAAAAGCATAGAGACTGGACGGAAGAAGATTTTAATAGAGTTTTATGGAGCGATGAATCCAAGTTCGAAGTATTTGGCACAAAACGTTCGACTAGAATTTGGTTTTCTTTTGAAAAATGAGAGTGGACTCAAACTTTTGGCCTGCAGTGTACTTATTGCTTATTTTTTTGTTTACTTAAATATGAAAGTGAGATTTTCTGTTTGGTTTTATTTAGGTATGTATCTATATCTACATACATATGTATAATAAACCAAATCAGAAAACTATTGACGTTGAACTTCACAAGTGGATTAAAAACAATTTAAAAGCAAAATGCAAAATGCAAACTATATAAATAACACCATGATGCTATAAAATGCATGAAAATAAGTTTGATGAGCTCTGAATTATATATTATTCCAATTCAAATTTAATTGGCACCTTCGCGTTTTGCCGTCAGAACTTATACACCTTGTTTAAATACAAACAAAAAATTATGTAAATTAACTAATTTTGTGAATTATTTCAACTAAATTAAATAAAAGAAGGAATTGTTTTTTTTTTTTTAATAGCAAGACAGGTAGCGTTTCATTTTGGACAACCTACTTAACCCAAATGGTAATTTATATTTGGCAGTGGTATCATACAAATTGGCTCTAAATCAAATTTAAGCGTATATATATATATTTTAAATTTATTTATTTAAATAAAAAAATCATTAGTGAACAAAATCGAATTTCTTAAGAAAGCCACTACACCTTTTTTACAAAAACTAATTGAGGCGATTATCGACCGCTCCCTTCAGTGCCAATAGAACTTATGTACTGTACACTTCGAATTCCTATTATTTGCTAAGCTAATCAAGTAAAGGTTCCTCACAACTCAACTCCTTAACATTAATGGTTCCTGAGATATAGGACTTAAAAAATCGGTAAAACCTTAGTTCACTGACAGATCATCAAAAATAAAGAGCGGTTCTCGACACCGTTATCTTATTATACAAGGGAAATAAAATGCACGACTGCGTCGCACGAACTTGCTCTTGTGTGCGATCACATTGTGGTTTTAAAGTCTGAATAGTTTGGATCTACTCATCTGATTTTAAAATAAATAAATTAGAAATGGAAGTATATTTTATGCCACCTGCCAAAAACGTAGATTAGTTTAAGGTAGTATTATGTACATAAATATGAACAATTTAGCACCGTATTGCACATAATACATGGAAGTTAAACTTTAGACTGAATAATTGTTAAAAAATCAATGTATTTAAAAATAAATTGATTAATATATGTACACCTGAAATTGTTTTTACTCCAACGCGATGTACACCAACTGATTTCTTACACAAATCTCAATATACGAGAAAAAAATTAAATTTTTTTTTTTTAATTAATATTTTCTATATAAAATTTTGAAAACATTTTTAAGAAAAAAAAATTGGTAAGCATTTTTTCAGCCTTTATTAATGTGGAGTTAACAAATTAATTTTGAAAAAAAAAATCATCTAGTCATTTTTAAAATATTGAACTTTCAAACAAAAAAATTGAAAATTTTTTAAAAATCCAAAATTTGTCTTTTTTTGAAAATTTTGATACACAATATTATTCAAACTTATCAGATGCTCTTGTGTAAAAAAAATTCATTAAAATCGGTTCAACAGATAATGGGCCCTATCGCGAACGACATTTCCCGGGAAATATTTCCCACGTTCGAAAAATTCGTATCGTGAAAGGTGTTCGAAATTCCCCTCGGAATTTATTGCTATCGTGAACAATATTTCCATGGGAAATTTGTTGTAATTTCTCTGGAATTTTTTCCCATTTATTTTGGTGGAGAAATTAAGGCGAGACGGAGGAATTGAAACTTTTTTGATAAATAAACACAATTTTTAAATTTTATTATGGGACGAACTCAACAAATCAAATCAAAATAGAACCAGTATTATGGAAAAGAATACTATAGAGACTGGATTTACTACCTACAGGGTAAATAAGATTTGGCAAAATTTGGCCGAAATGCATCTTCATTTTGATTACCTTCTTGCAGCAAAAAACGAAAAATGCAAAACCAAGAAAAAGATCACTCAGTTTATATTTTTCGAAAAAATATAAATTTTTCTTTCTTTGCTCTTCCGCGGTTTGAATTTTGATCTATTCTGGACAAAGCTTTTCCTCGAAAATGTTAAGGAAGTTCGACAAAACTTAACAGAATGTTGACTGGGCAAGACCTCCATCGTGGTCCTTGCCGACTCCTCTTTGGTACCCACCTTCAGCAAAAAAAAAACGCAGACATGCACTAAGCCTGACGATGTGTGGACACTGGACAGTGTTTTCAGATAGAGGAATTTTGTTCTTCTGCGAAATTTAACACCTCGTTCAAACGGAAAAATATAATTGGCAACATGAAAAATTCAATTATTTTGTTTGTTGTACCCTAGCAAGGTATCGAAGAGGACAATTTTATGCAATTTTATACAATTCAGTTGAAATGATCGCACCCAATATTTCTTTCTTCACATGGATGGGGAATTTGTTTGGGATATTTTGTTTTATTGTAAAGGGAATTTCAACTTAAATTTTATTTTTTTTTAATTATGATCCTTTGATAACACTGCACACAATTCGAAATTGATCTCCGAAAATAATTTTGTTTTTTGAATGTTGGTAGTTTTTTCCCTGTGAAAAATTTATTCCGAGGGAAGTTCACGATAACTAGAAATATTTCTTGGGAATGAAACTTTCCGTGGGAACTAAAATTCCCCGGGAGATTCCCGATAGGGCCCATTGTTGTTAAAATTTTAAAAAAATCAAAATTTTGAAATACAACATCCGTTGAGCCGTTTTTCAGAAAATCGAATATTTAAAGAAATGGTTCTATGGAAGGTACCATTGATAACAATTTTTCGAATTTTTTTTTTCATAAAATGGTAGCCTTTTTGTAAAAAAATTACTGAATTTAAAAAAAAAAAGTTGTGGGCACGTATTTTAAAAAAATAAGATTTTCATAATTTGGTAAGAAAATTTGTGCGGCAGGTACCGTTATTGTTGGTCTAAAAAATAAAATGAAAAAAAAGTGTCGGAGAAATGCCCAAAAACCGCTAGGTACCAAGTTTAAAGAAAATCGACCCACCCGTTTACATTGTCTGTAGCCGAAAGGACACACAGACAGACAAAATTGCGAGACCCACTGTTTCAATTTCGCTATTATCGTAATGTCAAGTTTCATCAAAATCTTCAGTTCGATTTTTTTACGAATCCATAACTTGCCAAGTACCCTTATATCGCAAGTAAAATCAGTTTTCAATTTAAGTAAATTAATATCCGCCCATTTACACTGAACTTGTATTAAATATGTCCATCATTTCCAATCTTGAAATTTGGAAATAACAGCAAAAATATAAATGTTTAAAAAAAGATCCAAGGTCTCATTTGTATATAAATACAAATGAATAACTTGTTAAGCTAAAGCTTATGTCATCTCAACCTTAAACGTTAATAGAAAACCAGAACAATAACGTCACCGCTTAAAAAACAAGATTTTTTAGTGCAAATAAAACCAGGAATACACAAATTTTGTATATAGATCTTTTTCTCCATCAAAAAGTTTAAACAAATATTACACTCTAGTGGCGAGTTTTGCATGGATTTGAACTAAAGCTCTGTATTACACGAATAGTTTAAAACGTGGTAAAAGTGTTATTATTACATTTGGTTTTGAAGCCATGTAATTTGTGTATACGCTTGTATTTCGTGTGTTAAATATCCGTGCTTGTTCCAAAAATCTAGTAAGATTAATTCGAGGGAAATCCTAAGGAAATAAGTGACCATTAGACAAAACGTTTTATAATTGTAGGCTCTAATTGAACCTTACGAACTCGAGTATCGTTCTAAACTGACATTTTTAGTAGTACATACAAAGCATGTATCTACCTGCTATCAACTAAAATTGATATCTAGTAAATACTTCCAATACTTGATTGATGATGAATGTTGTTGTAATTTCATTGCCTTCATTTATGATAATTTTTTCATTTTATTTAAAGGCTTTTTAAGCACATCCACAACTTGCTGATAGATTTCAGCTTGGATGATGTACATTCTGCACGAAATGATGAAGTATATCAATATGTATGGTCAATTTGAATAGAACCCTTTAACAACCTTTGATCGTAATAAAAATTTTTAAGCAACTGCAACAGCAAGGCAGTGACCTGTTAAGGAGCTGAAATAAAATCCACTGAGTAAATCTACAATTTACACTGCAATAAGTACAGCGGGTGATTCTAATAAAAAATAAAAAAATTTAAATATACAACACAGCAAATACATTGAATGGCACTGCGATGGGTAAACATAATAATTAAATAATATAGTAGACGAAAACATAAAATAGAAGATCCTCAGGATACAACAAGTAAAATTTAACTGAGTGTCAGAATAGGAAGAATTGGAAATAAATTTTTATATGTAGTACGCCTGTGGGTTGTAATTTTTATTAATTATTTTATTTTTCCTACAAAGTTCTGATTTAATTTTCTCTCTTCCCTCCAAATTGAAAATACTAAATTGTATTTAGCACAATATTCAAAGTTTAATTTTGTTTTGTGTACTTTATTAGATACAAAAAAATTCTTAACCGCAACCATAATGTTTCTTGTTATCTTCAATCACAAGATAAACTTAAACACAGACAAAAAATATAACAAAAGAGAACAATTTTATAGTTTTTAAGGCCTTAATTGATAAGTTGTGGAAGTGCAAAAAAAAATCATTAATCGCAAACTAATTACATGTCTGCATATAGCAGCCACCATCTGGAAGCCAACAACGTATTAGCAAAAACAAAAAGTATTCTAAAATAAAAATCCAAAACCAACACTTATCGTGGGAGTAAATGTCACACTTACTTTAGAGACGCTATAAATAAAATCCAAACACTCGTACAAAAAAAATCAAATACACCGTAGTAATAAAGACGGAACGCTAGAAACCATATTGCAAAAAAAAAAAGAACAATTTTTGCATAATAATTATGTGATTCATACCTTTTTAGAGTATTTGGATGTGATTTCTAATATTTTACTAACCCCTTATCATCAAAACATGAACGAGCTTAAATGCAACTTGATGAATATAATGACCTCACCTTTTAAATGCATGAAAATCATTTTTCTCCGGTCTAGAATGGGCTTCGATAGCAGCGGTTCCCGCTTGTCCTTGGGAATATTCATGTCCTCGAGTATTTCCATGAACTTTGTTTCAACTTCGGACTCGGTCAGACCTCGAATCATCTTTTCCAAATCCTGTAGTTCAGGGGCATCGCCATCTGTGGAAGTTGGTCGTCCCGAAGGCGTACTATAGCTGCTGCCCTTTGTCTTGGGCCGACCGAACCAGCTCTCCAGCAATCCGCCAGACTTGTTCTTTTCGTGCTTGGACATTCTAAAATTAAAGTTTTTCATTATTTACACTATGAAGTGACTTGTGGAGAAAGGGTGAAGAGTTTATTTATGATGTTTGCCGAAATAAAAAAAGCAATTGTTCGTTTCGAAATGCAACACTCAGTACACTTCGATGACGGACGCAGCGCACATGGGGGTGCATTGTAAGCACCCAAACTCCACAGATGCTTTTTGCGGGGACTACACTACAATAATTATGATGACTGTGGACGGTGTGCGCATTGCTTTTTTGACATCAGGAACGACGCACGGGATGATGGAAACAGGAAGAAGGGAAGGAAATACAAGACGATGTAGTGTGTAGAAAATGGGGAAACGGGTTTTTGTTTACATTTGTAAAACGCCCCACGCCCATTCTTTTGTACAACTATCCAATCAATTAAGATTCTCAAAAGAGACACAGAAGCTTTTCAAAAATTATCATCGAGATGATTCAATCGGTTATATTGTTTTTGCTTATTTTCTTTTTAAAGAATAGTCACCGTACATCGATATATATAAATTATTAAACAAAAATATTATTACCTTGCCCCCGGTTTACGTCATAGACGATTATAATACACAAGGTAAAACAATGCTGAACAGCGCAGCAACTTTTTCAATTTCAAACCACTTGTTGATAGCTGAGTTGAGGTTTTGCTTTATTATTCCTTATTGGGTAGATGATCCAACAATTCTTGATGTTTTCGAGATATTCCAATGATATTTTATACTTTTATAATTGGTTATTTAATAGGCTATAATTTAAAAACTATCTGGCGTAAATTTTCTAAATCCGTTTTCGTTCGTAGACGTTTTTGCTAAACTTCTTTTGGTCTTTCGGTTTCGACTCTCGATTATCTAACGACTGTGAATGCACCTTTTTAAGATTTTTGACAGTTAAAAAAAATCTCGCAACGTCAAAGTGAAAATTATTCCATTCACAATGGCGAAATGTAGTTTTAAAATCTTGAATTGGCTGCTTTTAAACGATGCTGCCCTTTAAGCAAATTCACTGACCCAACTTTGTCGGTCTAGCTTGGATCCTTTAAAAACGGAGTGCCATACACACATTAGCACATTTTCTGCATATGCATGCACATAACAAAAAACCAGAATCTAGAGTACTTTTTTCTACTGAGAAAGGGAGAGCGTAGACAAGCTAATGGTGACTGGTGAGTATTTGTATGGATTGAAAACAAAAAGAGTAATCTTTTTTTATGTGTAAAAGTTAGTGCCAAGCGCAATAGTTCAATAGAAAAAAAAAAAACAATTTAAAATTAAAAGTGAATTATATTTAATTATGAATTCAACTTATCAGATAAATGTTCTATTGTTCAAAGAACAGTATCCACCACAAAACGCATCAAATGCAACTGCAACAACATATGATCACCGCATTTATATGTGTAAACTTTTTTTTGTGAATACAATGTTTTGTTTTCTTTATCGAGGCTGGATGAAAGACCCCTTTTAAATTTACCTTAGGATTTAATTTGTTAATCAAAAACGAAAAATAATCTTGAAAAATAAAAACGAAAGAACAAATGAAAATAAAACTTGGTTTCATTTCTCGCTGAGTATGGTGAAATGGTAAGCTCTCCTCTCACAATACATGCACAAAATGGGTCCATTGGTGATTCTAGTTTTCATACTAATTTGACCCGACAAAAGCAGTTTTGCGGATCCATGTTTGGATCCGTCCGACAATAAAAAACTTTGAGGCGCCTCAAAATACATTGAAACAGCACCAATTTTGACATTTCGCACAACAACAAATGGTACTCATGAGTCCGGTTTTTCTGTTTTCTTCATGCCTCACGAGAATCTTCACCCCACACTACTCTTGCCAATCAACTGCCGCTGCTAACTATACGGCGCTAACTATATCGGACTCAGGACCAGTTTGTTCTCAGTGGGTTAAATCTGCACCATGACTTTCAAAGGTTCCAACTAAATAGCGATAATCAACCAAAATTGACTGATTAACAATTTCAATGATTAAGAAACACAAATTTTGAATTCCTCGTTAAGAATTTTGCTAAACATGCACATTGAAGACTTAAAAATAATTGCAACAATTATTCTTGATTTAAGATGATCAGCTGAGAACAAACTGGCTCCTCAATCTTCCCAATCTAATCAGTCTTTTATACGCATATAAATCTACCTGATTTACTGCATACGCCTTTTAGTACAACGACTGCGTATTGTGTAAACAGGCTCTAAAATAATTATTTTGAACCAAGCATGTTTTCTTTCCTAAAAATGGACCAATTCAAAATAAAGAATTTTTTGCACACGTTTTTTTTGACGTTTTGTAAAAAAAAATAAACAAGTTGACATTTTCTACAAAATAATTTTTTTCATCTTGTAAATTTTACATAAAGTTAAAAGTATTGAAGTATCACAGTTAAAACAACAAACTAATATGCATTCGAATAGAAGAGATCGAGGTCGAGGAGGAGGAGGAGCCCGTCCCCGTCATCCACCAGGACTCAAAGGCCGCGAAATCGGTTTATTTTATAAAAATTCGCACAAAAACGACAAACCAAATCATGAAAAAAAACGATATGAAAATGTAAGACACATATTTTTTTAAATTAACAAATAAAATTCAAATTAAAAAATTTCTAAAAGGGTCCAAGTGTTACTCTGCCTGCACGAACTCTAACGGAAATAAACAAATTGTTACAAAAATATGATAATGAATCAGATGATACCGAAGTGTCTAGGGAATTCGAAAAACGTTTTCATGATTTGCTTGGAAAAAACTTCGAAGAATTCATCAGCAGTAAAAGCGGTTCGAAAATTGCCGATAATCCTATTTTCAACGAAAAGGTGAGACTAGAGTTCGAGGATCAGAAATGCGATCAAATCTACCGAAATCGTTTGAATGCTAGAAAAGCTCTACCAGCAACACAACAGCACGATATCATACTCGATGCTATCAATCATAATCAAATTGTCCTTATCGTTGGAAGTACTGGTTGTGGAAAAACAACTCAAATTCCTCAGTTTGTTCTGGATCATTTTATTGAGACTGGTAAGGGTTCCATGTGTCAGATTGTGTGCACGCAACCAAGGAGAATATCAGCAATAACAGTAGCAGAAAGAGTTGCTTATGAAAGAAACGAGAATCTTGGAAAATCTGTAGGCTATTCTATCAGATTACAAGGGTAATTATAGAACGTTCTTGGACGATATCTTCAGAACTCTTCTTCTCAAAGGGCTAAGATGTTTCTTTGAAATGTTTAAACAGTGTACAAACTGTTAGTAAAGTTTATCAATTACATTATGTATATATTCTTTGTAGGATTTCTCCTCGTCCTAATGGATCTATATTGTATTGCACTACAGGAACTTTATTGCGGTGCATGGAAAACGATCCCCTTCTCTATAAGCTAACACATATTATTCTAGACGAAATCCACGAGAGAAGTGTTGAAACTGATATGCTCATGGGACTTTTAAAGAAGATTATTCCCTATAGGAAAGATATAAAAATTATTCTTATGAGCGCAACTGTATCACAAAGTGATTTTCAAAAATATTTCGATGATTGTTGTACCATTGAAATAGAAGGCACGCTCTTTGATGTTGAAGACAGATATCTAGAAGATGTTCTTCAAGAGACTGGTTTTAAGAATTTCGACAACAGAAGAAAACCGACACGGCATGGAAGACACTTTAACAAGGTAAGTTATTAATGAATATCTACTTATTGACTGATGAAAATTTATTGCAAATAACTTAGTGATAACACATACAAAATAAACCAATTGCAAAAATAGCATTAAATTTATTACTTGTTATGTAAGTGTGAATTTGTGTAAAGCAGGCATGTTAGCCAATTTCGAGAACTTGATATGTGTAAGTCATATCACTTGGATCACTAGAACTCAAGTTAAGCTTGTTTAAGTAAACTTATAAACGTTAGGTACGCGAAATAAAAGAGAGGACTCGACACCAAATTTTATACAAAAACGAAAATCACAACACCAACCTTTAGCCTATCATCATTTATCATTATATTTATCGCCCAACAATACCAAATTTCGCTTTCGCTAATTTCTCGATCGATCTCACATTCAACTGAAATTTGGGCATACAAGCTCAGCAATATGTCTAGTACATTTTTTATCATCAGTCAATGGTACTTAAGCAAAGTATTTGAGACAAATAAAGTAATCATACATATATCTAACTAAGTGTTGTTTCTTTTTATCTCAAATACTTGTTTTTGATTTTATTTTCGTTTAAGGATGATTCCAATAAAGTCATAGAATTCCAATCAATGATAGAACCCTACGCCCGATCAATAAGAAACAAATATGATCGTCATGTATTGGACTCTATTCGAAATCTATCTTCAGAAGACTTTAATCTTGATCTAGTGGAAAATTTGATATTCTATATTTGTGAGAGAAAACCTCCTGGTGCTATTTTAGTATTTCTAACTGGTTTCGATCAGATTTCCAAACTAAACGCAGCTCTCCAGAATTCCAGACATTATCGTAGAGATAATCACGTTATATTCACGTTACATTCATCAATGGCGACTCAGAATCAGAAAAGCGTTTTTAATCGCCCTCGAAATGGTGTTAGAAAGATTATTCTATCGACAAACATAGCCGAGACTTCGGTGACAATCGACGATGTTGTTTATGTTATAAATTGTGGCAAAATTAAATATACCGATTATGATGTGGAATTGAATTTACAAACACTCGGCGAACAATGGGTTTCAATAGCGAATGCACAACAACGACGAGGTCGTGCTGGCAGAGTTCAACCGGGAATTTGTTACAATTTATATACTAGGTATGTATACATATTTAAAAATGGCAAAAAATAAATCAACTGATTGATTTTCGTTTATTACATTTCAGAGCTCGTGAACGACTTTTAATCGCCGTACCATCACCTGAGATAGTTCGTTCCAAACTAGAAGGTGTACTTCTCAATCTAAAGCTTTTACATATTAACGATGTTGCTGGTTTTATGAAAACTCTTTTGGATTGCCCTAATGAAAAAGCAATTCAAACAGGAATAAGTTTACTTAAAAGGTTAACTACAAGATCTTTATATCACTCTCATTAAAAAAAAAAAAAAAAACTAAATCTGATTTACAGAATTAACGCTTTGGATGAAAATGAAACAATCACTCCACTTGGCATGCATTTAGCCCGATTACCAGTCGATCCACAAATGGGAAAAATGATACTTATGGGAGCCCTATTTCGTTGTGTAGATCCAATCACAACTGTTGCTTCAGCAATTTCCTATAAGGATCCATTCATTCTTCCCTTAGGTTTGATATCAAAAACATTTTAATAGCAGCCTTTATTTGATTGTCTACCCCCTCCCAACCAAAACAATAGGTCAAGAGAAAGAAGTAATTGCAGCAAAGAAATATCTTGCCATGGACTTAAAAAGCGACCATTTGATGGTAGTGAATGTTATTAATGAATATCGACAAGCTCAGCAATACAATAAAGAAAGACAATTTTGCTATGAACATTTTTTATCCCACTCAGTTGTTACACAGTTGGAGAGAGTCAAAAAACAATTTTGTGAACTACTTGAAGCTGCAAGGTACATATACATACATAATATTGATAAATTTTTTTTTTTAATTTTTTGTTTGAAAGTTTTGCTGAATCATCTAATCCTCAAGAACAAGAGCTGAATGTCAACTCATGTAATTATACACTTCTAAGAGCTGTGATTGCTGCAGGTCTCTACCCGAATATGGCACACATAAGGTTTGCTTTATATATATTTTATATTCAACCTTAGAAGCATACCATTGCTATACTTTTTTTTTTTTAAAGAAAATTGCGACGCATCAAGAATCAAGTTCAACCAATAGTAAAAATAACAACACCTACAGATAAAATGGTTAAGTTTCATCCAACCTCAATCAATAGTTGCGAAACCTCATTTGATTCACAGTAAGTTTATACCTTAAGCTTGATTAAATATTATAGTATTGAAACTGGGAATGAATGATTTGATGAATATTAACGAAATCTTCTTATTTTTCAGTTTTTTTACTTATTTTTTAAAACGAAAATCGTCAAATGTCTGTCTATTGGATTCAACAATGATATTTCCAATGGCTTTGATCATTTTTGGTGATGGTATTAAATATGGTGTCAATAATAAAGGAAAAACTTTTGTGTCGGTTGCTGATTTTTTTTAGTAAGTATTTTGGAAATATGTATGTATTCTTTAATTTATTACATACCTACAGAAATTATAATAGTTTTAATGGAGCGACAATTTTAACTTGGGCAATTAAGGATTAGTGTGCACAAATTATGATCTGACTCTAATCTATAAGGCAGATATTCATCCAAAGCTACAAAGTACAAAAATTCACGAGTCTTTTGGATGTCTATCCACTTAATCAACATATTATTGCGGTTAGGGTACACAACGATTAAGCAGACAGTTTAGATTGATTTTATATTGAATAAATGATTCAAATGACGTTTGTCTAGTATAGCACATACAGTGACGTTAGTCAATTTATGTGCATTCTCTTAAGGGAGAACCAAATCCATCTATTCACGCATTTAACAGTTATTAGCTTATTACTTGAAGAACCGCAAAAATGAAGCATTCTCTGTTTAATGAAAAATTAGAAATGTACATGATTTTTTTTGTTTGTGCACATTTTTGTAAGAAAAAACCTTTAAAATGAAAAATAAATGATGACCTTTAGTTTTAAATAAACGAAAGATTTGAATTCATGTATTTATGTATATAATTAATGATGGAACCACTTTGATATTTTTGTATTGTACATTTAAAATAAGCCGCATATTTAATAAAATTCTATATTATTTTTAGTTTTAAAAGTGATTCAACAACAAACGAATTAATAACCAAACTTCGTCACTCGCTTGGATTACTTTTACAAAAGAAAGCTCTCTATCCATCGCCAATTGATTTCAACAGCAAAGATGAAATCTTAATAAAGTAAGTTCCTAAGTTTAACTGATATCCAAATGCAATTAATGTTGATTTTAATTAGTTTTTTTTTGTAGTGCGATAAAAATAATACTTTCTCATGACGAGGCTATTTTGTTTGAAGATGACGTTGATGATTTTGATGGATGTGATGATGAATTTTCTGATGACTAAAAAAAGAACAAATTATATCCTGCATTTATTGCGTAAGAACAGAAACAAAAAAATATTAAATAAATTAAGAACGGAATGAAAATTGATCATTTTTTTTTTTGTTACGTTTGATTCTTTAGTTTTATTCATCTTCCAACAAAGCGAAAACATTACTTCGCTGCTTAAAGTTAGATCCTGAAGCAGAATCATCATCTGCATTCATTCCATCTTCAGAGCTACTCTCATTGTCACTGTCGTCACCTGCTTTATAATGCACAATATAAATACGTATTGATGTAATACGAGAAAAATAAACAACTTACATTTATCCGAGGAATGTACACTCAACGACTTTTCATTCAGTTCTTTGTCTCCTTGATATTTTTTAACTTCATCAATGTCTGGGTGTTGTAACCATTTTTCTTTAAATAAAAAAAAAAAAATGATAATTTTGGCATTCATAAAAATAAAATTTTAAATTTCAAACCTCTCTCCGATAAGAAATTTGGTGGAAAGAATTCCAAAGTAATCTGTCCACCTAAGCACATTCGAAGTAATTCATTTCCAGCCCGATAGCGATCCGGTCGAGCTGCTTTAGCTGTGAAATAACCTCGCTTTGCGGCCCAGGCTTCGCATATGGCCACCGGTGACCACTCGTCGTAATCCTCTGGAAGTTTAAGCTTAAGCAATTCTGGCAAATTAATGTTTTCTGCCAGAAATTTAACCGGATAAATTTGTTTTAATTGAGCTATGGGATAGCTGCCAAGTAAAACTTGTAGATATTTTGGTGTCGAGGACGGAAAAACTAGACCCGGACAATCACAAAGGCGTACTTTATTCGTGAGGAAAATGGTTTGAAAATGCTTGGTATGTCCTGGAGTTCGACTTACACTAACTACCTTCTTGCCCTTCATTGCATTTATAAATGAAGATTTTCCCACATTTGGGAATCCAACACAACCAATTGTCAAAATGCCATCTTTAAACATTATATGTTTTTCAAAATCAAAATCACTGGTATTAGCTTCAGAATGTACGGTATCGTGTGCTCCGTATCGTTCGTCTTCATAACAAAATTCTTCTCGCATATCTTCGAGAATTTTTTGTTCCCAACTTGAAAGATCGACATTGCCTTCGGTGATTTTGTGGCATTCTTTGTAGATATTGTGAACACCTTCAATGCTGCGTTTATGTGCCATTCGTCCTTTAGTTGAACCTGATGATGGCAGAATTGATATTTGTCATAAAAAAGCAAACAATAATAATATTTAAATATTTTTATAATCCCATTACCCTCCACCAACTCACAAAAATCAATTTCTTATACACTTTCCAATAGAATCTCAACTTTATACATAACTGTCTAAAAAACTTTTTTCTAAAACAAGAACCTTATGTCGTTTTCGTTTGGATGTTCGGAGTACTGCTTTCTCATTGACTGTTCCGAGTAACGTTTTCAGAGTCTTTTTCTGTTCCTGATTTCATGTAAGGGTAGACATAGAATACAAATGTACATAAATATTAACAGTCGTATTTATTAGATTTTTGTCTACTTAGACACTGTCTAACTATTTTCAAATTGGTGGAAATATGCTTTATTTAATAAAAACAAATATCACATTATTCACGGTAAAGACAATCTACTCTTGTGTCTAAGTTAGGCAGCTATAAGACAACAATAAACAAGGTTTTTGAACACATTTTTCAAAGTTGGACAGTTGTCTAAAGTTAGACAACGTTTATAAATAAGACCATAAGTCAAAAAGTAATATGTGTGTGTGTAAATGTGGGAAGAAATTTCCTCCGAATTCGATTTGAATCAAAAAGAGTTAGACAATTCGAAGATATAATTGAAAACGACAGTAGGCAAAAAAAGTTAGATGCAACTCATAGAGAAATATGTAATTTAGGTCAAAATATGAAAAAAACTCATTGTCACCGAAATGCGCAATCGAAACTCTGTATGTCGGGGTCATCGCTGGCCAAATAATACAACAGGAATCTTAGGGTTGTTAAGATTGTGTTCTAATTGCAAAAGTGAAACAATTTTGTCACGTAGGTTTATGAGTAGAGCTACAACACAGTGCAATAATAATTTTGTAGCCTTCAATATTTTGTGACGGTATCATTAGTCGATGAGTTTCAAATTAAACTTTAAAACGAAAAAAAAAAGAAAAACTAATAAAATATTACCTTTAAGAGCCTTGGCTGGGTAAGATGCAAACAGTACCACTGTTATACCAGGATAAGTGTTCTCAAAATAACTTTTCCAAGCGACAATTACTTCTGGAGAAACTAAGTCAACTTTATTCAAAACAAGAATTGCGTGCTTCTTCAATGTCTCCACTATGTACTTATAAAGAAACGGAGGGAACATTAAAGTCTGTTAGAGAAAGAAGAAATTACTTAATGGAAACTCAAGCTATAGAGTAGTAAATAAAACTCTTACCGCATATCTTACGTCTACAATAATCAATAAAACATCAGACATTTCTAAAACGCGCCACAATTGTCGCCAAGTTTCCAAATTCAATTCAAATAAACTCAACCGATCGTGCTCTTCAATGTGATTCTTGCGTAGATTTTCAACGTATTTCTGCAAAAGGAATTGTATTTTACGAAATATTTTCATAAACAAAACCTCACATTTATTTACCCTAAAGTAACTATTCTCATTCATATCCAAAATATCCTTGGACATCTTGTAATTCCATTCAGGTCGTATGGGAAAATCATAATTCTTGAAATAACTTTCATCAACCTCGCGATCCTTGGGATCAGCTTTGGCTAACGGGTTTAACAGTTCTTCCATCATTTCCTTGAGTTCCTTTTCTGTCTCGTGGTAGAATTTTAAGTTGTATCGATTAACATTCTTGTTTCGACTGCGGGATGGCTGGGCATTGACCTCTTGCACTTTTTCAGTGTCTTCAGTAGTTTCATCATCATCGTATGAATCGTATGCGGTTTTGAATAATTTTGGTTGTGTACCTTATAATGTTAAAAACAAACCAAACAAAATAAACAAATAATTAGGGGAGTTGTACAAATTCCAAAATAGCTACATATATGCATGTACAATTTTTATTTTGCGAAGTTTACCTTTCATTTGCCGCTTGATTTGAATTTGATCCCTCTTCTTTTTGCCACTGAAGGGCACTTTGCGTCGATTTTGAGGCATTGCTTTGATGAAAAATTTAATTTATTTGGATCAATTGTAAGTTTTTAATAAATTTTAGAAAATAAAATTCACTTTAAATGCACTTTTCTCAAATAAACTTGGAATTTTTCAAGCGGATTTCGATTTTTAACCTATATGTCAAAGTTTGACAGAAAATCACAGAGTACGTTTTAAAGTGAAGGAACGCATAGATAAATGTAGTAGATTCTATGGGTAGTGAAGGCTTTGCAAGTGCTCTTGTACTGTTGTCCATCAGGTGTGCAGTACTTTTTTTTATTTTTTTTATAAAAAACCACATGGCCCCAAGCCGCAAAAGTAACCTAGAAGCCGTTTTGGCGGACTCTCTGAACTCTTGCTATCGGAATGAATTCTTACATCCACACGATTAACGAGATCGATTGAATGCAAGCCAAAGCCAATTGGATTAATTGTTCTCTACTTTTGATGCATTCCAACTTCCGGACACAGGGTCAAAGTAATGGTATACTTTATACGCATATATCCCATACAAAAACAACACAAAATCATTGCTTTGCAGAATATTGTCTTTTTTTAAGTGAACTTAATTGCAAATCACATGCGATTTCAGTCAGATGCTTAAAGCATTACGCAAACTCACGCGTTCGCGATAACAATATGATTGCCGCTCATGTAAATCAATGGAGAGACACACATCTGCGCGATATGTGGATTGCGTTCACGTGCCACTGCTGCGTTCAGTTTCACGACTTTTGTTGAACCACCATATCAGATGAAGTAAGCATTCAGCCTTTGAAAAAAAAAAAAAATTGAAAATAAATACAAAAAAACATTTTTTACATTTCTGATTTTGTAGATGTTTTTTAATCCATGGATATAATCTTAGCCATCCTGTTCAACAAACTTTATTATCTTGTGTATTGAATATTTCGATCCAAATGTCAACCAAAAGACATCCTTCAATGGGATTTGACAGTTTATATAGCTCCACATATGGCCAACTAACTATGTCTTGACGTATATTGAATATTTCGATCCAAAATGTAATCCACAAAAGTCTAAAAAACGCCTTTCATTTTTCGTGCCAGCTGATTGTCATTTGTTCCGATTTCTACTTATTCCACTGACAGAATTGTGAACGAAAAATGTTCGCTACAAACGGCCATCAGAAAAAAGTATTCAATTTTATGATGTTTCAAATTTTCCTGGTGCTTTTTTCTTTTATTAAGGTTCCCCTAAACCAACGCGAATCTGTCGTGACGACGACAAAAACAATAAGAACATCGTGATGTTTCCATTGAAAACCACTTGTTGTTATTATTGTTTTCGTCGTCGCCGCGACGGTTTCGCGTTGGTTTGGGAAATTTTCGTTTCGCTTCATGTGCTTAATATGATTTTGTAAAAAAAATCTTTTAAATCAGCCATTAAAATAGCATTTTGGTAGCACCAACAAAATAAGTGTGTTTTGTTAGCACTTACATGTTACTTTTCGAAACTTCAAACCAGAAAAACGGAAAACGTCAAGCGCTCGCGCTCACAGTTCACATGTTGGTCGTGTTTACAAAATAAAAAGAATTTTTTAAGATTCACAATACGAAATGTTATTTTTCTGTAGAATATAATACTATTCCAAAATGAAAATAAACAGATTCAAAAAGTCTCAAAAGATTTTATCTTTTTTCACGACTAATTTCAATTATCATGAACCGTATCAATTATTAATTGATGCAACATTCTGCCAAGCTGCTTTACAGGTATTATTCTACTTTATTATTTTTTAAAATTTATATTTTACAAAAAAATAATAACTTTTTTGTTGTCTTAAGAATAAAGTTATAATAGAAGAACAACTTAAGAAATACTTCCAAGCCGAATTGAAACTTGTAACAACACAGTGTATTATTTTGGAAGCCGAAAGTGTTGGTGGTCCACTCACTGGTGCTACAATGATTGTTAAGAGATTCTACGTTCATAAATGTGGTCACGAGGGGAAACCAATTTCAGCTGGAGAATGCATTAAATCAATGGTAAGTTAAAATGTTTAACCTTCTCTTTAAAAAAAAAAAACCCTATATACCTATGAATCGAATTCTAGACAAAATCGAGTCGTTACATAGTTGCTTCACAAGACAGAAATTTGCAACAAAAACTTAGAAAAGTTCCTGGTCGTGCATTGTTATACCTACATAAAGCTACACCCGTGTTGGAAGGTCCCTCGGAGGCATCAAAAAAGTATGTCAACAAGAAGAGCAACGTCTTACCAGATAATATAGAAAAAAAGATTGAGAGTTTGAAGAAAACTGCTGGAATCACATCTCTTGATAATACAAGCAAATTAAAAAAAAGGAAAAATCCAAAAAATCCTAACCCATTGTCTTGTAAAAAGAAAAAATCTCGACCAGGTAATACAGAAACAAAAAATGCTTTGCACAAAGTAGCAACCAATAATAACAAACGAAAACGTATAAAAATTGCTAGTCATGTAAAGGATGTTATAAAGAAAAATATCAAAAGTTAATTTAATAAAAATATTAGTTAAACATATTATACTTACTATTTGTCGCAGGGAAATTTTCGTAGCTGCATTCAATCTAATAAATCATTAAAAGAACTGAATGAACTCAAAAATGGATATAACGATGGGACTTTTTACTTTTAATCTTTGTTAGTGTTTAATGCTGGTGTATGTATTTTTTTCAGAGATTTTTAATAACTTGTTTTGGCTGTAGGTCTTCGGGAACACTACAAATATCACACTTCAATTTCACCATACAATGTGAGCTGTGTTTACAAAATCAAGAAGAATAACCCAAAAAAGCAATAACACACCATTTTCTTCCAATCCTAACCAATTGAAATTTTAAATATCCAAATCCACAAACACACATATTATGCTCAACACTTTTATAAGAAACTTTTAATAGAAAAATTTAACACAGTAGAGTAAAAAAAAAGAACAGAATCTCAACAGAATTAAAAAAATAAAACATTAGTCTAAGTGATCTAATAACACGAAGGTTTCTTTAAGGCAATAACATCCACAGCCAGAGGCACAGATATCGTGTTTCTGAAAATAATTATTTTTATTAATATTACTTGTAGGTTTTCTTTTTTTTGCTTACTTCAAACCAACGCTGCATATGTTCCACATGTCCACCATGACCGCATGCCAAACAAGCATTTGCCGCTCCCTTGACTGGCAACCTACACAATGTACAAAATAACACCAACTTCTGACATGGTCCACATGCAGCAGTTCGTTTAGTTTTATTGCAACCTGAACACTCGGTTACGAAATCAACATCGTGTGTTGGTGGTTTCTGATACATAGTGTGTTTGAGGATCTGCAATAAAAAAGATTATTTTGGAAACCAAGCATTGTTCCAATTCATCTTTCTACTCACTAAAGCTCTTTCGGTAAGAAGCTGCCAACCAAAAAGGATATCTCCGTATGCTTTTTTCAAACTATCAAACATTGGCATCTTGGATTTCCTCAACAGCGAACATGAATAATTATCCGAATTGATAACATTTGAATCTATACAACCCATCGGATCGGACCATGAATTACTGCGCATATGCTTCGGAAGCATACACATTCGATTTTGCTTATCTACTGGCAATACTGTGTGGTATGGTGATCCATTAGTAGTCAAATTCATTTTTGATCCGAAATGAGGAGGCTCAGTCTCGGGAGGACACTTGTGAAAGACGCAACATAACATCACAGCAGTTTGAAGATCTCCTTTTGTGGCATAGTGTGTGATCAGCGATTCCAAGAGGAACTTTTTGAAAGGATCCTGGAGAAATAGCATTTCGCAATTCGCTTCGTTTGGTATATTTGGCGTTGCAATCATTTCTGCAAGTTTCCAAATTGGTACAAGATCCGTCCGTCCATGATTTTCAACCATTTGTGTGTTGTGCTGGCATGCTCCAATAACATCAGTCTTACTAAGCTTGTACTCTTGCGCCAATTCCTTGCTAATATTGAGTAGTTTGTTTGCATCATAAATATGTACCACAGCATTAGTTGTTGCCTTTTGTAGACTACGGTTTTTGGATGATTTAGCCAGTCGTTCCTGGAGGTAGAAGGACGCATTGCTATCACGATGTGCATAAAGAACCGGCTGAGGACCCATTACATTGCCCAAGAGACAACCGCCACTAATGGCAGACAGAGTGCGTGGAGTGACATTTTGATTGCGAAGTGTTAGTCTTTTGGTATTGAAGGTTTGTGCGAATGTGACCAGCAAACCGGTGGCAGTGAATTTCGCCCCCGATGTACGAGGGAATGGAATACACGCATCATGAATTGCTCCACTAAGAGCACCCTCTAGACGTGGTGACTGCAGACGCATTTGGGATTTATCATTTCCACCGATTGACTGGAAGACAAACTATATAATCCTGTTTGAATTTTGTTTTTCCAATTATACCTTTTTTAAAGCAGCAACTAAGGCACGAACACACTGCTCCAGACATGTCCTCGACTTCTTTACCCTCTGAAGTGCATTTGTTTTGAGTACTTTGAGCAAGTACATGGATAGATGCTCAGTAAGTGTTGTACCTTGACAAAACAAGAACTCAGGTCCCATATTAGGACTTGGGTACTCCACTGGAAAATTTACCTTTGAAATGGAAAAAAGTGAGGAATTTCAAAAAAGTACAAAACAATGTTTTCTTTTGCTATGAATAACTACCCTCAAAACTACAACATATCCCGCAGCAGATATTTTGATGATTGCATGACGTTTAATTGCATCAAGAACGTCCACTTCAACATGCGGAATGTTTGTGTTGAATAAAGAGAACTCATGATGGAGGGAACAAGTTGGTTGATCTGTTAGTGATCTAGCTATAGATTCACTTTTTACAGGTGAACGAGCTATCTGCAGGGCATCCACTGCATCAACTTGAAAACAAAAATGGAACAAAACATCAATACTACAATAAACATTAAGTACTAATTCAACGATATGAAACTTTAAAATTTTGAATGTGAGATTGATATTCAGCCTTATTGTGAGTTTCACCCTAACAACATTCCACCCGAAAAATTTGACATTTCACTTTTCGCCTATTGTGAGTTTCACCTGAAATTTCATGTTCGGAAAATTTTCTTGCTGCGAACATTTGGGCGGAATGAAATGGCATCGACAGCCTAAATTTTCCTTTGTTTTTAGTAGGCGAACGAAATTTTGTTCGGGCGAAACAATAACTTTTAAAATTCCGGGCGAAAAAAAAAATTTTAAGATACAAAATATTTTTCGTGTGAAACTCACAATAAGGCTAATTGCCTTAACAAGCTTAAGACTCTGGAATGTAATGACTTTTTTATTTTAAGTCATAAACTTTAAATTATTATTTATTTTACATTGAATTTTAATATTTAAAATAAATTAAATAATTTACCTTCTTCTTCAATGTCAGATGAAATCGGTTCACATAATTTCAACAAAGTATCATCTACTTTCCAAACTCTCAATGTTCGATCACGAGACCATGTCACTAGTTCCTAGTAAAAATAATTATTAATATCGAGTTGAAATATACATACATTGCAAAAAGATAAATTACTATTTCAGACGAGTCTTCATGATTTGGTCTCCAGTCAAAATCAAGAATAACATCAGTGTGTCCAACAAAGGAACAAACAGGGTCCGTTTGCTTGCTATTACTCCAGAGTAACAAACTATTCTCTCCTCTTCCAAGATGTGGAACAACTATGGTCACTAATCCATTCCCTACCGGCTGCGAAACAGAAAATAAATTTAACTATAAATTGTTTCAAGTGGGAAAATTGATATTCTTACTGTGTATCTTGCCCTCCAAACAGGCGAAGATGTGGTTATTATTTTTTCAGCTCGCCTTGGATTATTTACATCGAAATATTTTACCGTTCCATCTTGGCTGGCTGTAGCCAAGCAAGTTTCTCTCATATGGCTCCAATTGATTCCGTGAACTCTGATTTGGAAAAAAAAAAATAAAATATTTTCAAATTAGTTTAAACAATTTGAACAAAAAAAAAATCCAAAGTGACCTATTTAAATGTGCTGTTATGTAATGAGTTGGACAAGTGCCCTTTCGAATGTCCCAAATTCTCAAATCACCATCATGTGCAGCCGCAAGTAGATTTCCAGAAACTCTATTAAATCCAACTTGTGTAGCCCCAGCTTAAGAAACAAATTAATAATATTCTAATTTTTATCATAAATTAATAAGTAAATTCTTACACATGCAGACAGCACTTAGAGATAAATGAGGTTTTCGAGCATCTCGTAGATCCCAGATATGTGAGAAGGTATCAATTGAACAGCTAACAAGTAAATTTGGATTTTTGGAATGCCAATCGATGTCAGTGACCATGCGTGTGTGACCACGCAATGAGTGAATAAGTTGTGGTTCAGCTGAACCCCAGGTAACAACTTCGATAAGTTGACTTGTCTAAAAAATAAAAATTACAATTTGTCATATTCAAATGGAAATATAAAAAAAAAAAAGAATATTTAGGTAAATAGTTGACATTTAAAATATTTTTCTGAAAAAGCTCGCTGTAAATTTCCATTTTATTTAAAAAATACTTGTACCGATTTAAGATTATTGCAAGTGTATACATATAGTTGAATTGTATACACTTTCAGTAAAGTGTATTGAAGGAAATTAAAGCTTGCGGGACCTATTTAAGGGTTTTTGGTTGCTTGATATACTAAAAGAATTATAGCGATTCAGACATCTCCTGCTGCTGCACCGACACTACCTTCTATTTTTGACCCGCCAAAGTCACCGAAGAAATCATTCTATGTTAGTAAGAAATCTTATTCTCATTTAGGTTAATAGTTCGAAGGTACGAAACACGAAATATGAGGTCTGTTTGGTAACGTGAAAATTCTTGCCAATTTGATCAAATTTTCACAATTTTTTGTCAAAACCCATCCGAAAAAAAACTCAGTTTTGGAAATTTGTTGAAAAAAAAAACGTAACCAAACAGGCAAGGCATACTATGCATTCTATGTATGTGCTTCGGCGCTCAGACTTAAAAATAAAGAACTATTGTCTTTACTTAAAATATTCTAAATAGTGCGCATTATGTACCATTATGCTTACATACATAAATGTAGATTAATAAGTAATAACCTTACCGCAATGGCACAATATTCCTGTCTGTTTTGGCAAATTGCGAATTCTGCGGACGAGACTTCATATTTCGAGTTTCTGTGGTATTTTCTTAATGTGCTATCGTCTTGACCAAGTCTTTGTAGGGCGAGATATCGTCTAAATAGAAGTTTTTATTTGTATCCATAATAACAATAATTTTTATACTTATTATGTATATTAACAAACCTTCCTGCCAGAAGAACCCATTGTCCTGAGTAATCCACTGACATTGCAGTTGCCAAGGACTCACGATGCTCATAAGCATTTGTACTTTGTCGTACAATAAATGATTGCTCACGCATTCCATCCGAAGAAGACATTTTTTTGAACACTAAAACTGGTAAAAATTAAATAGATGTAAATTTTTTTTCAATAAGTTCTTATCAATAGATTGATAAACAACGACTGCATTTTTTTTCAACAAAACAAGTCCAAACAAAAACTAGAACAGCTGTTTAATGAGGAGCTGTCAGTTCGATAATATGTGTTGTAAGCCAGTGTAGGAAATCGTTTCGTTCAGCCAAGAAGTATGCAATTTAAACGTAAGAAAATGTAACGTGATAATGAGAAGCGGATGTTGTTTTTTTTACAGTTTTTTGTTCAATAATAAATTGAGATTTTAATGCTGGCTGGTGAACAAAAGCGCACCAACGCAACGTTTTTTTTTGTTTACCATTTTTGAGGCTTTTGGGGTTTAAATCTAAAGAGTTTTGAAAAAGATTCAATGAAACCCTATTATCTGTCCTGAAAAGATATTCTTAGCCTTATTAAAACTCATTAAATTATACAACTCACTTTTGTGGAAAAATTGAAATTGTGACATTTTAAGCTAACAATCCACGAACAAACTCTATCTTTCGGAAGTTACTAGGGTTTTTCAAAAAATTATAAATACATACTTTAAGTACTTGCAAAACACAGTTTTAGTAAAATTTCTTTTCTTGCAAGCGACGTCTGGCTGATGTACATAATTATGTGTGCATTTTTCACATTTTTCTAAAAGTTTACGCTTTAGTTTCATATTTTATAGAACATCGAACAAGATGAATTCATTCATGTTTGGGCTCTTTAAAGTACAGTGTATAGGGGGAAGGCGGGAGAATTGAGCCACTTTTTGTTAAATCGTTCATAAAAACTTTTCTACTCATCTTAGCCACATGTTGGATACACCTTTTTAAAGATTCATTTATCTATTTTAAGAATAATCTCACAAACTTTATATACACGGGACTGATTTTTTCCAAATGCTAAATGATTGGGAACAGATTTTTGGCTCAAGTCTCCCGCCTAGCCGGGAGACTTGACCACCGCCTTGGGGAGACTTGATCATACTTAAATTACTACTTCAAGTAAAACGACAAAACAAATAATTTAATCAGTTCATATCTTATTAGAATTCATTTTTATTATATTTTAGAAGTGATGAAGATATTTGAGGAATCCATTCGACGTCATCCACCCGCTTGGGTAGGCATCCCCCCAGATCCTTCAGGTCAATTTGAAACAAAACCTTCATTGAAATTAACTCTGGGAAAAACCAAGAATGGAGGAATACTATTTTCGATTGCATTGATTGCGAAACACACGGTAACAAGTGTTCCCCTCTCTACAGAGATTGCCTGACCAACCTGATGATTTTTTTTTTTTTTTGCTGCCAGAACCTTCGGACATTTTTGGACAGTTGTGCATCCAGTTTCGTTGCAGTTATAAATGTTCTGGGGTTCGAAACCAAACTTTTCACGGACTTCTTTCAAATTTGTAAAAAATCAGAAACATTTTTTTTATTGAAGCTTGATTTATTTCTTTTAATGCAGCCTCAATGATATCTTTGGGAACCACATTCTTTTTTGCTGCTTCTTCTTTTCTTTTGTTACAAATGGCATTTTCAATAGCTGAAAAAGAAAGAAACTCCTGCATTTATAACATATCTGACAATAAATCGCAGCAAAAGGAAGACTTGAACCACTGATTAAGTCTCCCCTAAGAAACTGGCTCAAGTCTCCCGTTCACGTTTTTTCACTATTAAAAATTAATAACTTTTGTGAAACACTAGCTAGCATCATTTTGTTCTAATATTAACAAACTAGAATAATTGTTTTATAAGATAATGTTAACTATTTTTAATTACCAAGTCAAAGAAACTTTTTACCACGAAAAAACATTTTTTTTTTGTTTTAACTTTTTGCACCAAAAAACACCATTTTAATTTCACCAGCTAAAGTCAACAGACGACGTAGAATTATTTTTGTGTGCAAGTAACGGATCACTGTATGCAACGTTTGGCTTTACTCATGAAAGATTTGAGTGGATCTTTAGAGAATTATTGAGAGTGGCTCAAGTCTCCCGTATGATCAAGTCTCCCGCTTTCCCCCTAAGTACAGTGAAACTATGTTTTTTGCCATCATAGACATTTTTTACAATATTTTATTGTTCCTAAACGTCCAAGGCTATTTATGTTAAAGCTGCTAAATAAAATTTAAATTTATTTTTTTTTCGCAGGTAATCTCAGTTTGAGTCATTTGGAGGAACATTTGCAGCATAATTTTTTACGTAGTCGAAATGATTCTTCGGAATTTATAAGTAATGTTTCACTGTTGGGTGTGTCTCACTGTTTGGTACTCTCCCCTACATAGGGGAAATGTAGGTGAAACAACACATGAAGGAAAAATTGTTGTAAACGAAAAATTCAATGGCCATAGGTACTTTTGATAAAAACACGTGTGGCTAATCCAAAAATTATTGAGTTCATTGTAGGCTTCAAAAAGATTTTTTGTGGTTTTTTGTCAAAACTTTATATTTCGTTACAAAACTATTGGTTGTGGTATAACAAGTAAAATAATTTGAAAAAAAAAAACATATTTTCATATGTACTTGGATTTAACTCAAATAACTGTAAAGTATAACTCCGAAGAAATTTTATTTTATCATAATGCTTAATTAATAAAAAAAATATTTTTATACTTCGATTTAATTATATACATATGTATTTAACTTGTATGACACATCTCATTATTATATGTACATAATATCGATAGCATATCATTCATTATATGATAAAAAATTCTCTTCAACTCACGTGGCATTGTTTTTGTCGTTGCTACCCTTAACCTCCTTATTAGCATACAGCCAAAAGGAAGAAACCAAACATAACCAAACACACACTTCAACTGGGGCACTCGGATGAATTTCCTTGAAAATCTTTGTCAGTTTTGTACACTAACAACATACGTATACAATAACATACAAAACACTTACTTTTCTCAGAGCATCCTGTGTAAGGCGCAACCGCAGGATATTCGAGATGAAATCATATTCCGTATTTTATGGTGTGTCAAAACAAAATTCCAACGCTCTCTGCGGTGGATGCGGTTAGTGATGCTGAGGATTTGGTGCGTTTTTGTTGTGGACCACTCTGATATTTATTTGTACTGAAAAAAAAACCTAAGAAAATTTTTGTGAGGATTCTCTTCTGTCTTTTGTTTCGGTTTTACATAAATATGGTGCGTTAATTGTGCCTTTTTTTTAAACACTATAAAGTTGTACTAACATCATCATTTTCGTAATAACTAGAAGGAAACGAAAAAATCAAACCCAGTTTTTGGAAATGAACTATGAGTAAGTTTACGACACATCGGTATATGTATGTACATATATATGTAATGTATGTACATACAAATATTGTACACTTGGTGTAATTTATGGAAATTCAATTCGTCTGGACCTGGT
The DNA here is from genome assembly GCA_951394125.1 of Epistrophe eligans. Classification (NCBI taxonomy): domain Eukaryota; kingdom Metazoa; phylum Arthropoda; class Insecta; order Diptera; family Syrphidae; genus Epistrophe; species Epistrophe eligans. The sequence goes on from OX596030.1 coordinate 29,612,098, forward strand.
GGATAGGATAGGACTTATACACAATGTCTTTTTTAAATTTCCTTTTTTTCTTAATTGCATTTGAAGGGGCGTTCATCTCAGCGCTCTTGTAGTAGGAATAATAAAATTGTCGTATATGTATGTATACCTATAATATATATACCTACGGAAGTTCTATGTTCATACGTTGATATTTAATGAAAGTTCAGTTCAATAAATTTTTAAGATGGAATGAAGAATAATTGATTATAGAGAGGTGTAGAGGCCTGCTGATGTTGCAAATTTGTTTATTTGGAAATTCATAATGAACCGCTTCAAATGAGTTTCATGAGAAACCGATTTAAAAGAAATAAAATTAAATAATCGAACCATGTCCAAAAAAGAATCATTATTATTAAGTTCCTAAACAATTCAAGTTGTAATTTCTATATGGTGCAATCATTTCGGCGCTTCATTGTTGTCATAACCTTTAAACATATGTATGTATGTATATCTTATCTAATAGCTTGTACCTACTCTAATTATTAATGATAATTAATAATAAATATATTAAACTGATTCGACCCTTAATCAATACTTAACACCCAACGAATGCAGCAGTTGATTTCTCTAATTATTCGAAAGATAAACTCCGTTGATTGCAAGATAAAAGTATCATTGTATACAAACCTAAGGCTTCACTTTAAACCAAATTTGGACTTTTATAAACATTTCGTTAAAAATCTCACCTAATTAATTTCAATAGTTCAATTGACACAATCTTCGAGGTGTATTTGAAAGTGACGAAGGGGCTTTCGGTATTCAAAAGAACAATATATAAGTTAAAGTTGTTCATGTCCAAACAATATCCAAAGCAACAGAGCTGTAAAAAAATGCAATATTTCATTTCTTAAAATGTAATTTCCGGAATGCAATGAAATTTTTGTGTGTAAATTTTAACTTCAAAAATATATTTTTACTTCATTTTGGAATTTCAAATAAAACAATTTTAAGTACGAATACTAAGGAAATCATAATTATGATGCACCCAGTAATTAAGGATTGTTACTTTTCGTGTAATTTTGTTTCACAAAAAAAATCAATGCTTCACAACTCATGTCATTTTGGCATTATACCTCAACTCGTGAAGTCAAAATACCTTAAATCTATGTACTTTAGAGCGAGTTCAGGTTTTTCGAAAAAAGCTTTGGGTGACCCCTGGGTGGCTTCAGGGGTTTCCATGCAATTTCGGAATCCTTATACGACGTCGCGTCGTTAAATCGTAAAGTTTCCGACACGTAAATGTTCTGATAAACCAATCAGCTGGTATTCATGCAATGGCGTAAAATCGGTGTAAATGTTGTAAACTGCGTAAACCTGTCAAATTTCTATGAACATTTGACAGGTTTACGCAGTTAACCACGTTAACGAGAACTTTACGACGTTGCATGAATACCCCATATGTTTATTATTTTCATTTAAGATATTAAAAGATTAAATTCTTGTCTGAAGCCTAGTATAGTTCTTTTCAACGAACAAAAAAATGGTGGTGAAAAAAATATTTTTTTTTTTTTCGCAAGAAAAATGTGTGTGGTGAAACAGAAAAGTCGAAAAGAACAGGCGGATATTAAAACAATTATTAAAAACAAAACACTACCGACAAGCCGAACAATCGAAACCTAATTAAAAAACGGTTTTGCGCGAAAAAGTATCCGTGGTGAACATAAATTTTTTACAATAGGTTTGGTTCACAATTCGATAGTAAAATTTTAAACGTCAAACAATTTTTTTTGCGATAAAATCACTCCCATTAGAAGTACATGTATTTTTTTTTCGAGGAGGAACTGAATACTAGGCTTGAAGATTTACGATTTTTCGTAAAAGATTTCCCATACAAATTTCAACAGTTCGTTTATGACATTGTAAACTTACCGACATTTACCACGTTTACGATGGTTTTCCGAGGTGCGTTATCACGATACAAGTTAAAAAAAAAATGTTTAAAAACTAACAATAAAATTTATTAAAGAGCTTTAAAATTAGAAAATTATTGTTAAGTATAGTATCATAGTAATACCTTAACATCAGACTGTTTAAAATCGTTAATCTCAAAACCGATTCGACTCTTACGAAAAATGCACAAAACACAACCATTTTTAATTTTTATTTTTTTCGCCCTAAATCTGCGTGCTTTCAGAAACCCACACCTGTTTTTACATCGACATAATAAATTTGCTATTTGGAACAAATAACGGTGCCTGTCATGATTTAAGCTCAATTCTTGAAATTGTATCACAATTAAACTTAAACCAGAATTTTAAAATTATTTCCTCTGTCATTCGTTTTTAACTGAATAGTTTTAAAATATATTCTTTTATTTTTTTTTTCTTTCAGGAGGAAATATCTACTTGACACACATTATGTAACCAGTAAACGTGACTACTATCATTATCATCACCATAATGCACCCAAAAATAGGGCACAACTAAAAAAAATCATCGTCATATTCGTGTTTATATGTTTTTTCTCTTATGTCTTCATCGATTTCAACCTCAAGACGAAAATAAATCGACTTAAAGACCGATTCGACTTCTCACCCAAAGTCGATGCCTTACCAGAGAATATCAGCCAGGCGTATTTTGTGGATACGCCTGGCTGTCGAATGCCTAGTTTTAATGTAGTCGATGATACTATATTACAGTATATGTTTCGAATACCAAAATTTACTTGCAATAAAGCACTTGTCAGATCAGTTGGAAACGAAGGGCTAGCTCTTAATATTCAAAAAAATGAGTTCATTGAACTTTATAATATAACCAATCCAGAAAAGGTATCCTGCTATTATCAGGAATTTCACCGAAAAACTGATACAAAAAACGACTTTGCACAACATCGATATGAACTGAATTTAAATCGAAACGAAGTGATCAAAGTCACGCAGAATGCAGAATTCGTAAAAGTAGTTTGTCAGTACAACGATGCAAAACCATTCTACAAAGACTTTCACTTTTTTGCCATTCCGAAAGGTGCTGAAAAACCTGCAACAACAACGATCAATAGTTTTGAATTCGATGACAGTTCAAAAAACCATCGCACAAGCTCAAGTCCCACACAAACTGAGAGAAAAATCTCAGTCATGGTAATAGGAATCGATAGTGTGTCAAGACTGAACTTTCTGAGGCAGATGAATCGAACTGCTGGAATGGTTAGGGATAATCTGAATTCAGTTGAATTTATAGGCTATAATAAGGTTGGCGACAACACCTACCCGAACTTAGTACCAGCTTTGAGTGGTTTGGAAGAGAGTGAGCTCAATTTAGCTTGCCTTGCTCCAATTCATGGAAGAAATGTTAGTTACGATAAATGTCCGTTTATTTGGAAAAAATACAAAGAAGCTGGATTCAAAACGGTTTTCGCCGAAGACGTGGCAAATCTAGGTCTGTTTAACTATTTCCGAACAGGTTTCACCGAGCAGCCAACCGATTACTACCTGCGACCGGTATTAATCGAAATGGAAAAATACATCGCTTACAAGAAGAAAGCCAACATGCGGCTCTGTTTGGGGGGAAGGCGTGCTGTTGATGTCGTACTTGAATTTATTAAAAAACTTATACCGTTTTTCAAACGCGATATATTCTTTTCATTCTTCTGGATGGCTTCACTGACGCATGACTTCTTCAACATGCCATACCTGCTGGACGAAGATGTTATTGAGCTATTCGATGAGTTACGCATATCAGGTGTCTTAAATGGCACAATAGTCTTTCTGATGAGCGACCACGGATTGCGATGGGGTTCATTTCGAAAAACCTACCAAGGCATGATGGAGGAACGACAACCGTTATTGGTAAGCATCTTTCCGGATTGGTTTGCGCAACGCTATCCATTGGCGGTAGTGAATTTACGTGATAATGCTAAGAAACTAACAACCCACTACGACTTGCATGCCACATTTCTTGACCTTCTCGATTTGTCAACTTTGGAGTCAAACATGCTTGAGCTACGAGCATCGGAACTCAAAGAATCAGATACGATTCCTCGAGGGATCAGCTTGTTCCTTCCGGTGCCAGTGACAAGGACGTGTGAAAACGCCGGCATTGCATCCCATTGGTGTACCTGTCATCAAAAACAAACATTGCTTACTAATGATGCTCGAGTTCAACGCGCTGCTCGATACATTGTCAAATTGATAAATGACAAACTTAAACCCTATCCTCAGTGTCGAATGCTTTATCTTAATTCGATTGCAGAAGCAATTATTGGTGCTTCGAATCAGAAAATTTTGAAAGAAGTCACTACGGATTATCTAATTGATATAACGGTTCGTGTTCAAACGAAACCGGGTCTTGGGGAATTCGAGTCAACCGTCCGAATGTCTTCGTACACAACACATCTAACGGGGACCATAAGTCGCATTAATATGTATGGCAGCCAGAGCTATTGCATTGATGACTATACACTTAAGATGTTTTGCTATTGTCATAGATAGGTATTGGTATAATAAGGTAATGAGATTTTAGCTTAGATTATAATATTTAATATAAGAGTATACCAATTTACATAAGTGATTCGGAAGTCTGACCATATGTTTTTAAGTTCAAAATTAAAAAAAAAAAATATAAAAATAGGTAGAAAATAGGTCTTACTCCCTTTTATAAAAAAAGAAGCCTGAGCATTTTGTCGAACTCATGATTGTTTGAAATAAAAAAAACAGCGAAACAATGATAAAACAATTCTGCACGTTCGTTGTGCCATAAGCAAGGACTGTACAAGATTAAAGTTTTTTTTAGAACATGTGTATTGAATTCTTTTTTGTATTTATCAAAAAAGAAGAATAGAACGAGTTCAAATAACCGCAAATACAAACCATGCAAATTTAAAAGAAAAATCATTAAATTTAGCTAAACTCAATTTTAACATAGCAACAGTTTTAAAATTACTAGGACTTCCTTCATAGAGACATGTTCATCAACACTACTTGTCGTGTCTTTAGATTTTTGAAATGTGAACACCAGTCGTACGACCGTAAGTTTAGCTAGCTCTGTAGTTCAAATTTTTTGATAATAGAAAGAAGATGTAAAATTTATTTTCGGTCGTCCGACTAGAGTTCACATTTAATTTACTACCCCGGTCATTCGACAGAGCAAATTATCAAAAAAATTGAACTACAGAGCTAGCTAGATTTACGGTCGTTAGACTGGTGTTTTCCCAATTTATCAATTATTTTTTTATTTTTCGCTCATATAAAAATCCAGATTAAAAAGTTTGTATACGACGTGTTGAGACTGAATGCTTTAAAAATGTTCGGTATTCATGCAACGTCGGAAACTTAACGACATCGTAAAATTGTAAAGTTTCCGACACACGTTTCATGAACGCCCATTTTAACATCTTTCGTAAATGTTGTGATAAACCAATCAGCATAATAGGAGTATTCATGTAACGTCGTAAAGTCCTCGTAAACGTGGTTAAACCTGTCAAATGTTCATACAAATTTGAGAAGTTTACGAGGTCTTTACCATCGTTGCGTGAATGTCATAATACCATTAAAAAAAAACAGTTTACAATGTTAACCATTTTCATCAAATTCTTATCGGAAAAGATTTCCCACACAAATTTTGACAGTTCGTTTCGTGTACGACATCGTAAACTTTCCGGAGTATAAAAGTTTCCGAAAGTTTTTCAACGTTGCATGAATACCCTAATATTACAATTTTTAGGCACGATTGTATTGAAAAATATACCTTTCCAAGCCGAAAAATATGCAGCTGTAGTTTAACATCAAAATTAATATGAACTAGTTTTATTCAAGTACATAAGTCTTGCCATTTTAATTTGTTAAACATTTTAATCTAAATAGAATCTATAACTTTTGTTTCCTAAATAACTATAAATAAAATAAACCTATACGCTCATGTTATTTAACCTTATTATACAGATGGATTATTTGAGTTAATTTTTATTAAAAAAAATATATAATTAAATTACTATGCCTAGTATCTATATTTCGTATGGAATTGCAACAAATATATATGTATATTTTTTTTATATACTTCAATTTTCTTCTATTATCTAAGCATAGAAAAATTTAATTAAAATAATATAGAATAAAATGACCAAATCAAAACTGTCACAACTGTCAAAACTCTTGAAAAGATCATAATTTTAACAATAATATAATTATTAATTATTTAATAGTATGTATTTATAAAAATAAAAACAAAAATTATAGTTATGTAATTGTAAATAAAATTATTAAAAAGAATTTCTATTAAAGTTTTCCTTGTTGTTAATAAATTTCCTTTAGAATTGTGATATTGTTTAAGATATGTATATGAATTTTGTTGAAAGTAGAAAAATATATATTTTTAATTAAGACAATTAATTTATTATTAAACTAAATTAATTGTATAAAATCTTTCAAAATGGTTATGTGTTTCTTTTATAAGCTAACTTATAAAATGTAAAGGAATAACCGAGATTTAAGAATAATATATAGTTGTAGTAGATACAATTATTTATTATATAAAATTTTGCAAACAAATAGTAACCAAAGTTAACTTCAGAATAATAAAATATAAATTATATTATGCTAAGTAAAACTTTGTATGTAATAATTATTATAGTTAATAAATTCAAGTCTGTAGGTAAAAATATCTGTTTTGCGATTGGTGGTGCGGTGTGGTCGATTTTTTTTAAACATATAGGTATGCTACTAATTTTATTGTATTAAAACAAGAACATAGTGAAATATACAATAAAACGTATTAATAACAACTAATTTGAAAGTTACTATATATTTTTTGTTAAAATTTCGGATACAAATATTATAAGGTGATGCGATATATTATGGTGTCTATGCTTTTATTTATTTTTTTGTCAAAAAGTACAATAATACTAACGGTGGAAAATATTTTTAAATAATTGAATCCGTCATAAATTGGGCTTTATCAGGAATCTCAGAATATTGCCTTCTCATGAAAATTTATTTCTGCTTTCCTTAATCTACCTCAGTGCGGAAATGGAACAAACGTAATCATTTTTACAATTATTATTTATTTCAAAAGTTGGTGTTTAAATTGGGTTAAAAATAACAATTAGCTTGGCTTGGAGTTTCAAAACCAAAATACATATACATACATAATGTAATAATTCAACCTCATTGTGACTGTGAGTTTCACACGAAAAAATTTCGCCTAAAAGATTTTTTGCTCCGGAATTTTAAAAAAATATTGTGAGTTTTGCCCGAACGAATTTTCGTTCGCCTACTAAAAATAAGTAAAAATGTAGGCTGTCAATGGCATAACTTTATATACAAAGGTATAACTTTCCGCCTGAGATGAATGTTCACAATAAGGGGAATTTTTCGAACATGAAATTTCGGGTGAAACTCACAATAGGCGAAATAAGTGAAATGTCGAATTTTCCGGATGGAATTTTGTTTGGGCGAACTCACAATAAGGATGTTTTTGTTATGAAAATTTAAACAGAATATTAATTAAATAAAAACCGTTGCATTCTGAGTATTTTTGATCTCATACCTTATTTTTACTTTCAAATAACCAACAGATTTAATTTTTGGCATCTTGAAACGAATATTAATAATTAAACCGCTGTTCTGTCAAACCTTATGGCAATAAGGTTATATCTCCAGTTAACTTCCCGGGGTTATTTCGACACCTGCCTGACTACTGCAGTATTTCTACTATGAACCATTAATTAACTTCAAATTGGTCAAAAAACCATCTTTAGAGATTTAAGTTAGATTAATTAAGTAAGAATAAAGAATTACAACAATTCAGGGTATGAGTATGTGACGTGATTAATACATAGTAGGCGGACGAAACCAGTCAACAAGCTACCTAATCTGATGTTTTCATGTGTGGATAAGGATCGACCTAATCGTTTGTGTGCTTACACAGGTTATTATCAAATCCTTAACCAGGCGGATCCCAATGATCTCTCACCCACTTAATATCTTTTTAACTTATTTCTACTTTACACACTGCGCACTCGCGCTAATTTGATTGTGGCTGTCACGATTATACTTACCATACACGTTCAATGTGACTGAAAAAAAAAAAAACAAAAACCTTGTATTTTTATCTTGTTTTTATGTTATTTTTACATTTTACAAAGTTTAACTTTTTTTTCAATTGCTTAAAGTGGCTACATTACAAAACTTTTATTCGCAAATTATTATTTTTAACTTTTTGATTCAGCACAACAGTGCTAAATTATATTTTTAGACAATACGTCTTTTTTTCACAGTTAAATTGGAAAAAGCAACATAATTTGACTTCGACGAGAAAACCAAAAAAAAAAAAAAAAACGTTAACAAAACAATAAACAAAAAATTAGTCAAGTATTTGATTAAATAAAGTTAATGAAAAATAAAAATGATAAAAAATAATAATTAAATGAATTCTATGGAAAATAATTATTCTTCGTCAATTTTGAATAAAAAGTAAAATAAAATATTTCAATTTGTTTATAAGTAATTCTGAGGTCATCTTGCTATCAGTACGATTTTTCTGCGCTCAATCCCTGAATTGCCTTCATAAGCATACGAACATTACTACATTGAGGGTTCTTGGTTTGGGTGAGAAGGAATGCTTGACAATTACGATATAGCTCTTGCATTACTTTGGGGGCATGTTCTCGAGTTATCGGATCGTTTGGATTTATACTTAAAATTGCATCCGCTAAATAACTGCAGGAAAAAAATACATGATTAATTCAATAAGTACATACATATATACAACAAGTACTTTTTAAAATTTTATATAACAACTTACTTTTGTTTGACTTCATTGTGATTACTCATGTCAGCTGAAATTTGTTGAATGAGAGAAAGTAGAACCTTTTGCTCAAGACAACAAGGATGAAATACTGCATTGTGGTCGGCTCGCTGGAGTGTAAATTCGACCAGTGATAGATCGTTGGCTAGAAGGGCTTGATGGAAAGCCTTGTTAATTTGACCTGTGCTAAGAAGGAGTTTTATTTGATCTTTTATGTCATAAATTGATGGAGCTGGAGTTGTAGCCTGTGAGCGTAGGGCTGCAGTTTGAGATTCAAAACCTTTGCGTACCTATAAAGAAAAATTAAAGAATTAAAGTAAATCGAATCAACACTTTAGGATCGTCTGGTGGTTGTTTTAAAGGGTTAAGAAATTTAAATGGAGGAAAATCGTGGTTATGACTACGGTATTGGCTTTTCGGAGGGGCAATTAAGTGGTCGCTCTCACATACAAAACATTTTACTTACTTCAGTCCTTACAACTTCAGCTATTTGTCTCGTTAGCAATATTTCCATATGCTTAACATCTTTCTTAGTATCTAACATCGATTCTTGTACAGTATTTCGATGTTTTATTAGTATCGAATCCAAATGTTGTCTAAATCCAGAAAATTTATTAAGAATCTCTTCAGTCGAGTCTTGCATGGGTTGAAGATGCGATAAATAGTTATCAAATTGCTCCATAACTGTTATATAAATATTAATTATTATGCAGTTGATAAATAAATTATATTTTAAACAAAAGAACTCACATTCTTTGATACCCACAGAAAAAGCCTCGTGCAATTGTTTGAACATATTTTGTGAGGATTTCTCATATGCTGGTATTAATGTACTTGACATAGATTCAACAAAAGCACTCTGAAGACTTCCTTGAACTCCAACTAATACAGATTTTCCAAATGCATCGATTATATTCTTCAAATAAAAAAATTATTTTTTTTACAATCCTATTGAAACTACAAATACTATTATTAAAACACTTACCTTACTCTTACACACATGCGCAATGTTATCTTTTAACATCATATCGAAAGCAGCCAACTTATTGGCCACATCCATTTGAATTTGTTGTTGTAATCCATCAATTTTTGAAGCTAACATAGGCATAATCTGTCTTTGAATTTCAATAGTTATTACTTTTGAAATTACTTCAGTCAAGCGGGTGAGGGTAAATTGATTGATAAGCTGCACAAATGTATCACGAAGTTCGCGATTCTGGGCTTCCCTAAAACAAAACAAAATCCGTTAATATATGTATACATAACATATATTTATTATACTAAGTTAATAATTTAATACTTACTTGCCAGCTAAGAACGCACTAAGTTTCTTTTTGTGTTCGTTCTCGTAGCGCTTCAAATACGATTCCAACAGCTTGGATAGTTGCACTTCAACTTTCATTGAAAAATCTTTGACATCTTTGTAGGTATTATGGGCATTGCCTTCCTTCAATTCTTTGATTTCGCTTTGAAGAATTTTGATTTGAACTGATTGTTTTTGCACTAAATCTGTTGATAGAAAAGTTTTAGAATCTCAGAAAATGTATTTGTTCTAAAATTTTAAATGAAAACAATAAATTGATCATGTTAAATTTTTTTGTTTGTGTTTTTTTATTTTACCTAAAATTTTACTCATTTTCATGTTGATATCGCTCAAGTCGTTATTTGGCTCTGAAGTTGTTATGAGGTTTTCGGAATTTTGAAGTTCTGTTGAATGTTTTTTAACTGTGCGAACATCTGGTACTTTTGGCCATATGCTAGTTATGATTGTTGAAGTTTGAGGTGGAATTTTCTTTTCAGGTTCTGAAAATGTTGTTGTTTTTTTTTTTTTAAGGTAAATAGAATTAAATAATTGTGAAGAGGTTATGTTGAGAATCTTACCAGTTTGATTTTCTGGCAATTTGTTGATGACTTTTGTAGAAGGGCCATTTTTAGGCTTACCTTGATCTGTTTCATCGCCACTGTATGAACTCTTTCGACAATCGTAGTCTTGCAGTGACATGATTTCTTGCACTTCGCGGCTAGGACTGGAATTTCCACTTGTTAAGTTATCTATATTATTGCGATTTGAACTGTTTTCAATTGCTAAAAGAAAAATTGGTAAAACAATTTTTTTTTTAAGTTTAAAAATCCAATGGGTGTTTTAAAGTCGTATCAGAGAAGACAGAGTTAAATGGAGGAACCTTTAGAGAAAATATTTTTGAGCACCTTTCATATACATACATATGTATGTATGTAGGCTTCAAATAATTATTATTAAATAAAAAGAAGAAATTGGTTATATTTATCTTATATTTTAAATTCAATAAAGTCTAGTTTCGAAAAAAATGTTACAAACAAAAGTAATAAGTCCGAAATAGAAAGGATTTAGAAAAATATACAAAAAAAAACAAGAACCAAAGACAATAATTAATGACCAACAAAGCTTTAGCTTTCTTTGAATGCAGCAAGCCAGAGATTATAAAACTAACATATATTCGCAAACTTACCCATGAACTTCTTGTGAGTTTCCATAGACTGCTTTATTTTTTGTTGTTCTTGATCTTCTATAATTTTATTATTTCTTAAATTCAATAAGTTCATGTTGTCAGGTTTATTAGCAGATGTATTCGATCCTGTTACACTTGCCAACATAAGAATTGTATTCAAAACTTCAGAGCTTACAATTTCCGGACTTTTCTTTCCTATTTTATGACAAAATTAAAAAAAGATTAAATATCTGTATATCCATGATCATCTTATTGTAGTTTTAAAAAAATAGTGTTTTGAAATTTTGAGAAAACTGAAATTGGGAAATTATAGGGCATGAATAATTTGTACGTTGCCTACTTTTGAAGCTTAAAATTATAAAAAGAGATGGGGCGTAAGACTATAAGACTATTCATTCACTATTTTTTCATGGTGCTACCTTTTTTATAAAAAAATAAGTTTTAATGTAAATTCGAATATTTTTTTTTAAATAATTAATGCTTGTAAAACCTGATGTCTTTTTAATGCAAATTAAATTGCTTGGTATTAGTTAGAAACAATAAAAGGATAAGAAAGATTTTTTGTTGGAAGAGTGGACTGAGAAATAAGTGTTGATATCTCATGGAATGCCACGGGGGACGTCCAGCTATCACTGAGAGTGTATAGAAAAGAATGCTGCCTAGAGTGGGGCTGGAACGCACTGCATTAACTGCGTCAATCATGTAAGAGAGGCACTAGCACCTTAAACCTTAAAATATTCACACAAATCACACAGTCCAACATGATAACGCAATTCGTGAAATCATCACTATTTAATAAGACCAACCAATAATACTAAGATTGAAGAAAATTAATTTAGCTTACCAGTGGATGAACTAAATGCATCTGGTGTCATCAAATTAACTTGTGTAAAACTCTTATGACTACTAGTAGACAAATGTGGTGACGGGATTGGCGAATCAGTCTTGTCGACGTCTACTACATTTGTCTGAGCACTTGATACTCGATCGAAAAGAGTATCTAAGGGACCCTTATCACTTGTTCCACTTGTCATTGCTTGCACAGCCACATTATCTGAATCTTTATCATTTGATTTTTCGCTCGAATTTTCTATAAATTCCTTTGTACTATCATTGGAAATACTGCTTTTTACATCGGTGTTTTCATCCACAGTTGGTTGATAGAGAATATGACATTCTTGTACGCTCTTCGGTTGGACTATAAACATTCGAACAACAACACAATAAATAGAATTTGTTTCTTCATCATAGTCATCCATTTCATCGACCAAATAATTATCATTTGCACATTTATAGCGACGAACAGCTGCATCAACAATTGAAAAACTAAGAATCGGCGACGATAATGGAAATTCCGAAACACTCTTCACACATACTCCAATGGGCTTTTTCTTTACTTGATCATTGCTGGTTACTATAATCGAGTTATTTGCAGAACCACCTACAGTAGCTGTTGAATTGATTTCCAATGATGGTGCACAATCTGGAGCTGTTATAATTTGCAGGACATACATAACACGAGTGTCTAAATTTGATATAACTAAATACGAAGATGTTCTATCAATTTCGGCAATGAATTTTAATTTTTTATCTTCGCTCGTCTTGATATTGATTGTTTGCAGACATTCCCAAGTACCACAGTCCCAAATTTTAAACTCGGTATTGTCATCAGCCCCGGTAAGGGCATATTTCCAATATGAACTAAAAATGTTTTTAAAAATAATTAAATAAAATACTTTTAAGATATTCTTTTCTTACTCTGCTGATGTTTTAGTTAAGTTGTCTAAAAAGAAAAATGATGATACCGGTTTGCCACCATGGGGTTTCCACTGATGCAAACATCTTGGTTCTTTTTCATGAAAATACACCTGCGACCAAATCTAAATCAATTTCGAGTGTTGGGGCACACAGTTGGGATATCTATTTACCTGATAAAACCGAATAATACCATCTTCACCGCCAACTCCAAGTGTTGTACCATCGGGTGATAGAGCAACCCAAGTTATAATTAAAGTTGGTTCATAGAATTTAAGATAACCGGTGGCTATGTCTGTGGGACAAAATTTTCCAATCTGCTGCAAAAAAAGGGAAATCGGGACATTATAATATTGATATTTAAAAAGCAAACAAACATTTCGTATTTAACTTTTTTTTAAGGACAACAGTTTACATGACATAAGTACCTTTTAACACTTTATTTATATTCGTACAATTGAAAATAAATATTAATAATAATAAATTCCGTGAAAAGCAATTTTTAATCGAAATGTAATAGCGTAGAGTTTAAAATATTAAGAAGCATAGAACGCCGAAATCAAAACAAACAATTTTAATTTTGATACATACATAATATGTATATGTACAATACCTACTTTTAAAACTTTTGAAAGATTTTCTATAAAAAAAATTGGTCAAAATCAACTGAACCGTTTTAAGAAAATCGAAAATTAAAAAAATGGTTCCATTGGAAGACCATTAATAACCATTTTTGCGATTTTTTTATAAAATGGTAGCCTTTAAAAAAAATTATCGATTTTTTTTTTAAGTTGTGGGCACGGTTATGAGAAAAATAAGATTTTTATTTACCATTATTTCGTAAGGCGTTTTTGGAAAACGACAAGGCTCTAGAAGCAGCAATTAAAGTTCAAGTAAAACGACTATTTTTTTAATGTTTAGAAGGGTGAACGATAAAGTTTAAGTTCTACTTAAACGTTAATTAACGCTTCTGGAGTCGTTTTTTTTTTTTTTCATAAAACGCCTTACGGAATAAGAGTGATTAATTGCTAAACAAAATTGCAAGGAGGGTACCGTTATTTTTGATCCTAAAAAATCCCGTTTAGGCTGCAGTATATATTTGCATATGAAATGAAAAGGTCTATATAAAAATTTCGGTGAATTTTTACTATCATGCACACCCAAAATTAGCTTTGTGCTCTTAGTCTGAACTGACCAGTCTATCGAAAAGTTTATTTTGACCTTCTTTGTATAAAATTTTACAATCTACAAGTTCAATACAAATTCTTTTTCAAAATCTTAGCCATTTGAGAGTTTAATATTTTTTACTATGCTAAAATTTTATTTTCTTGTAATAAAAAAATTAGCACGAAGATTTTCTCAATAATATCATTTTCCGTCAATAATATCGATGTCTTCTAAATTATTGGTTTTGGGAACAAGTTCCTCCTTGTATGAGTTTTTCAATAGTTTGATTAACTAATTATTTACGAAAATTGGACCACAATGTGCACCGAAATAAAACATAATATACATGTGTATGTATGTACATATATGAAAAGAAAACCATTGAAAAAAATTGAGGAATTATTCAGAAGAAAATATCCATTGACGAGTTGACTATTTAAAATACTTAATTGATCTTACAAAATAATTGGCAACCAATTGTGTATCAACTCACCCCATAATTAACATTGATGGTGTTCACATTAAAACACTGATAAATGCTGCCTCTGGCCCACACAATCAACTGATTGCTTTCTTCATCATCATCGCTCGAACAATCCACATAGGGACACCATGATATTTTATCATACTTTGGAGTGTAATTAGTCAGAGGGTCTTCGATTTTGATCAGTAGATTGCAGACTAATGTCTCGCTGATCATATCGATTTTGTGCACATACAATGAGCTGGCATCGATCGACGCCAATATCCGTTCGTTCTCAATGTGAGCGAATTGCAGATCGAGCACTTCGCCGGACATTCCCTTGATCAATGCGCGAAGGCCCGAAGTGGCATTAACCACTCGAACCATGCCTTCAGTTCTCGAGATTTTGTTGTTCACTGCAAATATGTATATTAAAATAACTTTCGAAAAAAAAAAAACAATGCGCAGTCTAATTCTACTTACCATTTATAACGTATGCTATATGCTTTCCATCAATATGAACGGCTATCAAATGGCCTGGATAATTCTTTGTCTCCCATTTGTAGTCGACGATGTTTTTGAGTTTAACTTTGGAACTGCCATGGTCATGACTGCCGGCGCTTCCGACGATGGTCACGTTTGGTTCGTTAATCTCATAGCAGTGTTGTTTGTCTCCCGACTTAAATACACTGTAAAGAAAAAATAATGAAAAAAAATTTAAAGGTGTTCCACCCGGTCTTTTCTTTCGTTTTTTTCTTCTTCGTTGTTGAAGTTGAACTCACATAACATTCGACGAGAGGATGTCGCTGCTGGATTTTGTTAGGAAGCTAGTCATTTTATTAGCTGGCTTATTATCTTGATTGTTGGATGAATTCTTCGGATGATTTTCTTGTTTGTTAAAATAAAAACTAAAAGTATTTTTTAATAATAGTAAAACAGATAGAAACGCTATTAACATAACACATTTGGCTATGGGACAAATCTTTGTTGCAAATGGAATTTAATCTTTTGCAGATTTGGTGGATTCAATTTATAATTGGAAGTAACTCTTCTAATGAGAGTGTTTACTGTTTCCTGGATAACACTATTGGATTTGTAAAAGATTTTTTTTTTGTGATTTTTATCGTGAAAAAATATAATTCACCGCATAGGCAAGCGCCCCGTTTTTTTATTTGTCTGAAAGTGTTTGACAGTTGTTGTTGGTGAAAAAAAATTGCAACAATTTCCCTTATAGAGAAAACTTAAGGTGTGTTTGGACCAAAATTACTCCGTAGACCTTTTCACACGAGGAATCAAGTTGGTAGAGATTTTAAAGATGTATTCTTTCAATTTCCTTCAATGTCCCTGGGCCATTTTATTAACAGCAGGGTGATCATCTTTGATCAAGGATTATGGCAACTGGTAAATTGTCGAATGTGCTTGGTAAACAAAATTATTTTCAAGGAATAAAATAATCTTTGTTTTAATCATTAAAATCGCTTATTAACCGATTTTGATCAATTAGTCCCCTTTCACACGAGGAAAATAGTTTGTGGCGATTTTTTGACGTTTTTTTTAAATTTCTAATTTCACCAGTCGTAGACTGGTCATTCCCCTACCTTGGTGTCGCTTCTCACCTAAAAACTGAAAGTTGCTGGAAACTCAGTTTCCTAGTGGAAAAAGGGAAATAGCACCACTTTTAAAACCTGTGTGAAAATAACGCGCTATCACCTTCGCACTCACTAAATTGCAGAGTCAAGGACAAAGAGTCATCTTGTAATAATTGGCATCGGGAGTATCTTTTGCAGGGTAGTTTCTCGTTCTTGAAGTTTGCAAAAGCCGTCAGTCAGTCGGCGCTGCAATCCTACCAATACCATTAGTTGGTTACAAAAATCTTTGCTATTCTGAGTCACAAAAAGTCATTAATTTCACTTCTTGTTGATGTGATGTTGGGGAGAATAGAGCTGAAAGGCCAGGAGTGTACATGCAACTAAACAATTCCGAAACAGTTTGGTTTAGATTTTGAGTCCTATATGTTTATATGGGAGTCCGCACACATGCACGTCCACGCTGTCTCATATAATAATATCATATAATAGGACTCAAAATCGAAACCAAACAAATTCGAAAATTGGCACCTGGTCTGGCCTTGGGCCAGGCGTTTTGGTTTCTATTTTGAGAACATTGGGCTTATATGGGAGTGCGCGCCGAAGCATGTGCGCAGACTCTCATATAATACTTTATTACTCAAAATCGAAACCAAATAGTTATGTTGCATGTGCGCGCCTGGCCTAATACTACTTTTTCATTAAAACCGAAATGAGGTAATAGGCGTGTTTTTTTGCAAGCCCGGGGGAAATCGTTCGAAGAAAACGACCACGGGAATTAGCGACATTATCACAGAAACAAAATGGAGTTTTCATACAAACTATCGTTAACAAGTAATTCACGCCAGTAACAAAGTTTTCTGGGCGCTTAAATATAAGCCCGGAGAATCCTCTGGGTTTAGCTTAGCTCGCAGGTGATTAGTTGTTGCATTTAACATGGTTATTTTTAAGCATTGATGTCGTTTTCTCACCCAATTCCCCTGCGGCTTGCAGAAACACACGCCTAAAGCCTTAACTACATTGACCCCATTTTGCAAAATTACAAAAGTAAAAATATTTTGTTTCCCACTAGCGCAGTTATTTTGTGAAAAAGAATATACAATTATTTTTTACCGAAATTTAAGCTTTCCGCATCATTATTTTATAAGTTTCCCAGTCAGAAACATTATCCCAAAATGAGTTTGAAAATTTTTACTTGTAAAGTAGTAGTAGGCTTTAGAATCACCTTGTTTTAAAAATTTCCGAGGAATATTCCCTCCTGTTTTCATCCTAGCACCAGAATCAAAAATATCCCACTATTCTTTGGTGATAAAAAAAATCGAATCGTGTCACTTTTGACATTTGTTTTGACCAATCATATTACACCACGCACACTCAAATCACAAAGTCGCGAAATTCGATCTGAGAGTGAAAAACGAAAAGTTAAAAAAGATGAATTAAAACTGATAGCGTAAACATTTTCGTCTGTAAATAGATAATTTTAACTTTGTAATAATTTAAACCTAAACTAAACTAACTAAAAATAAGCAATATGCGTGCAGTATATCTCGCAATTGCAATTCAACTAATCTTCTGTGCCGTTGGCACCTTGGCCGGCCGTGATTTCTATCGCATTCTGAATGTGAAAAAATCCGCCTCCACAAATGAAATTAAAAAAGCATATCGCAAACAAGCCAAAGAACTGCATCCTGACAAGAACAAGGACGATCCTGATGCATCAACTAAATTTCAAGATCTCGGAGCTGCCTATGAAGTTCTGTCCGATCCGGAGAAGAGAAAGACCTACGATCGATGTGGCGAAGAGTGTCTAAAAAAGGACGGCATGATGGACAGTTCAGATCCTTTTGCTAATTTCTTTGGTGACTTTGGATTCCATTTCGGAAATGGAGATCAACATCAACATGACACACCTCGCGGAGCAAATATTGTCATGCAAATGTTTGTCACTCTGGAGGAGTTGTACTCGGGTAACTTTGTAGAGATTGTTCGCAATAAGCCAGTCCTTAAGCCAGCGGCTGGTACGAGAAAATGCAACTGCCGACAGGAAATGGTCACGCGAAACATGGGTCCAGGGAGGTTCCAGATGATGCAACAGACCATCTGTGACGAGTGCCCCAACGTCAAGTTGGTCAATGAAGAACGAACTCTAGAAATCGAGGTTGAATCGGGTATGGTCGACGGACAAGAGACACGATTCGTGGCTGAGGGTGAACCACATTTAGACGGTGAGCCTGGCGATCTAATTGTTGTTGTACAACAGATGCCTCACGAGAGATTCCAACGTAAGGGCGATGATTTGTATACCAATGTCACCATAAGCTTACAGGTTAGAAACAATGTTTTTTTCCACTTTGACAAGACCTTTTTTAAGTGTATTTTTTCTTTTTCAGGACGCTCTTGTTGGTTTTAGTCTTGATATCCCTCATTTGGATGGACACAAAGTCTCTGTGACACGAGACAAAGTGACCTGGCCAGGTGCTCGCATTCGCAAGAAGGGCGAGGGTATGCCAAACTATGAGAATAATAACCTGCACGGCAACTTGTACATAACGTTTGACGTGGACTTCCCCAAGAAAGACTTGGGAGAGAGTGATAAAGAAGGTAAGTGATTTGTTGAAAAGCGTAATATTTTCAAATATTCTTCTAACACTTATCCACCTTTTACAGCTATTAAAAAGATTTTGGAACAATCGTCGATTAACCGAATATACAATGGACTTTAGAATGCGATGAGATTTTATTCTGTAAATTAAGTAATAGAATTTAATAAATTAAATCAAAGGTTATTATTTATACACACGCACGTGGTGTTGCCTGGGAAAATTATTGTATAATTTTTTGCGTGTCTCAAATTCAAATGCACCTTTGCCAGCAGTTGAATTAAGCGGCTATGCCAGAAAGGAGTTATTTATGTAGTTTAAGTTATCATTTTGTGTGCTATATAATTTTTTTGTATTTATATAGAAATACACAGATCTAGTAAATACTTCGATATAATTATTGATTTATAATTAAAACAAAACTAGTTTATGTCTTTCCACGAATTTAACTCACTGTCCAGACAAACACTACCGTTTCTTGTTTCATTATATTTTTGAATATTTTTTTTTTTTTTTTGTATAAAGATTTTTGTTTTAGGGGCGGAACTGTCTGGAACTTTATTTTAAAGCCGAGTTGTTTCTTTTTTTACAACTGATCGAACCGGAACTGAAACTCGAAACCAATAGTTAGATATCTGGTTATGTTTTCAACTAACGACTTCTTTTAGCATTCTAAAGCTTTAAGTTTGTCTGGGATGATAGTGATTTTCATCGACTTGGAAAATATCACAATCGCTTGTTTTTTGCAGATCAAGACACCTACTTCTTTTTTGAAGGAACATTAGGATGTAATTAAATCCAAGGTCCAAATTTAGTATAACAAAAACATACAATCATCAAAATGTGTAGAAAAAATGTTTATAGCATTTTGTAAGTGGGGTAAAGTAAAAGTAGATGTTTTTCAAAATAAAACATTTTTGGAAAAGTTACTCTCGAAAGGTGAATTTCTAGATTGTTGGAAACTGTCTTATATAACACCAATTTTCAGTGTCTTAAATCAGGGCGTTTTCTTTATTTATAAAATGAATAACAATACTTTTGTTTTCAAATAATGACTTGACGATTCCGCCATTTTATTCTACCAAAACTAATTTTTTAATGTACCTACCTACCGGAAATAAACGAAAGAATCTTTATGTTTGTAAAGTTTTTTTAAATCACTTAATGAATACAATTAGCGATATTGATAACAATTTTTACACAATTTTAATTTTTTTAAAACTCGATTGCCAAAAAAATATCAAAAATTCAAAAAAAAAAAAAAAAAAAATAAGCAAATTTATGTGCTTGGTCGTTTCCCACGACTTGGTTTCAGTGATAGATGAGTCATTGATTTTAAAATAATGTTATTTTTTACCTTGAATTTCCATTACGTAAGCCAGGCAAAAAATTTTAAATATAATTTAAAAAAAAAATATCAAATTTTGAATTTTATCCTCTAAAAATTACCTTAATAATACAAAAATTATTTTTAAAATGAGATAACTATTTCCTTGTTTTTTACCCCAGTTCACCGTAAAATTAGTTTAATTTTGAAAATGTGATCTGATCAAGGCTCAGATAGAAAATCGAGTTAAGCTATTATCGATTACATTTGGTAGAATTTCATTTTTGCCCTTAAAAATTGCATAGTTTTATGAATTTATGAGTAAACGATCAAACTTAAAAATGCGTTAGATCTGCCGAAAAATCCAGATCTCCAAAATAATTGACATTCTAATAAAAAAAATCAATTAAATTATTGATGGAAAATTAAAAAAAAATCAATTTTTTGTATATCCAATTCCAATTTTTGGCTTTCATTATTGGCATCCAATTTACTGAATGCAAACACACTAGCAAAATTTTAAACGATTTAGTACGATGTTAAAGCCATTTTGTCATAGTAAAAATTTTGTGCTACTGTGGTTTAAAGTCGGAATAGTTTAGATCCATTCTTCTTATTTTAAAAGAAATAATTTAGTTATGGGGACCTATATTTTATGCCGCCTGCCTACATATGTAATTAGAAATGAATTGATTAAACAACTTCTGAAATTCTTTTGACACCAACGCGATGTATAGCATCTGATTTCTTACACAAATCTCAATTTATTAGAAAACAAATTTTAAAAAATTATTTTTTTAAATTAGTTTAGGTATACAATTTGGAAAACATTAAGCATTAAAAAAAATTAATTTTGAAAAAAATCATTACTCAGTTTTCGAAAATCAAATTTTCAAAAAATAATTTTGAAAATATTTTTAAAAATTCATTTTTTTTTAAATTTTGATACGCTATATTATTCAAACTTATCAGATACTCTTGTGTAAATCGGTTCAACATATAATGAGATAGTCGAAAACTATCAAAGTCGTAGGAGCCGTTTTTAAGAAAAATGAAATTTTCCTTACAACACTTTAAGGGAGGTACTGTTATTTTTGGTCAAGGGAATATTTTTTTTTTTTAAATCTACACGATAATGTTAAGACATTGCTAAACGCCAAGTTTAATAAAAATCGACCAAATCGTTTTTGAATTATGTATTAAGTTCTCAAAACAAATTTTAAAAATCAAAAACAAAAAAATGGATATTCTGATATACACTTTTAAAACTTTTTGAAAGATTTTCTATAAAAAAATTGGTCCGTTTTTGAGAAAATCGAAAATTGGTTCTATGAGATACCCTTACATATGTATATGTACTGTACATATATTATGGTAGCATTTTTATAAAAAAAATTACTGAATTTTTTAAAACAAGTTGTGGCACATTTTTGAGAAAAATAAGATAAAAATAAGATAACGTTATTTTTTTATATAAAAAATAAAATGACAAAAACGTGTCGGGGGAATGCCCAAAAATGGCTAGGTACCAAGTTTAAAGAAAATCGAGCCACCCGTTTAGGTTGAAACCGAAAGGTACGTACAGACAGACGAATTGCAATTTTCAACTTTGGTTTTATACAAATACAAAATTTACCCTATGTACCCATATATTACTTATAACTAATGTAAGTGAGAATATTCTAAAAATTATCATAGCCACAAACCTAAAACTATTCCTTACAACAACGTTATCCTATGTACATGACATTTCATATATATTTTCTTTCTTTTATTCTCACCACCCACAGCCCATCACAGAAAGGACAGAATGTCAAATGAAAAAGAAAAAAACCCTTTTTTAATCTGACAAATCTTCACATGCACTCAAAAAGTACTATTCAAAGTCACTCCAATTTATCCTTACACTGTTCACATCCTGTTTCGAATCAGCGCAAAAAAAAATATAGAAAAAAAAATTGAAAAAATAATACACTTTTCAAATTAAAACAATACATTCAAGTGGACGTTTTGAAGACGGAATTTCTATTTTGTTTAATATTTTCTGCGACTCGAGAAACAATTCAAAAACAAGCGTATACGAGTTGTATTATGAATGTCGCCCAAATTTATAAATTTTGAGGTAAGTGTAGAGTAATACCGCAGTGATGAAAATTTCCAAAAGAGTCTCATTTATTGATTTTTCAAATTTTATGATGTGACCCAAAACGTCTATTTTTGGAGAAATCAGTTGTCTTTATCGCGTTATTTTATTTCCGTTGTTTTAAATTGGTAACTAATTATTTATAATGTATTTTAAATGACATGACTTTGTAAAGGACATTCGTTTATAAATTAAAAAGAAAAAAAAATCGTTAAAAAAAATTCGTATGGCAGTTTCATAATTAAAATTTATTTATTTTTAGATTACCCTAATTTACATTTTATTACTAATACCATGGCCTCATTCCAATGTGATAAAACTACTTTGCTCCAAAGATAACAGTCGACTAGTGCGTAAAATTATACGCTCAAAATGGACTCCAATCCTGGATAAGTACCAGGTGAGAGTTATTGATGGGCTTAATGTTTTTTATTTAAAAATGTCATGGAATGTGTTTGTTTTAGGTAAAATTGCCTTTAGAGTGTCCTTTACATCCGTTTAGGGATGTATTTGGACCGCGACAGGATGCAAAGAAACGTGATCGACCGACTCAATGGACGTGTCGATTGTGCGGCAAAAGCTTCTATCAAGAAAGATATGTGGATATACATTTTGAGACACGGCACAGATCTGTTCTTAATGAGGTGAGTCTTCTACGTCAATGTTAAATGAATTTGTAAATATTAATTAGATATGAAGTTTATATAAATTTAAATGTTGAATCCATCAATTTAACTTTAATAACTCGTTTAACAACAATAATTTTTTTTTAAAGGCCGAAGATGCTGTATGTTTTGCTGATTTCTGCGACATTATGCGTTGCGAAGTTTTTCAATCGGAAGAGGCCAGTCTAACAGGCGGAGACACGCATATTGTAACTGATATTGAAGTTTGGGGTAATTCTTTGGGACAAAGTTCAGCATTGGCAAAAGCGAATGCTGCTTACCTAAGTTTGATTCCACTAAGGTAATTAATAAAAAAAAAATAATTCTTATAATTCATAGAAACAATTATTCTGATTTATTTTATAAAACCTTTTTTGTTGGATTTCTTTATCCCAGATCTTCTGCACTTGGAGCGACAAGAGCTTCAAAAGTCCAAAATCGTCAACTATGTCCGGATAAAACTAGCCAAAATAAATTTAAAGATATAAGTAAGGAGCCTGTTAAAGGTAATACATTTTGGTTATATTTTTTACTTTTTTAATTTAAAATTATTTATACTAATTTTAGAACCAACTTCTGAGGAAAAAACAGATGATTCGAAAAAATCCTCATCATCATCATCGTCCGCCAATCATTCATCAATGAAAATTGATCCTTTAGTACAATCGAATGCATCCGAAGAAACCAACAATAAAACAACTAATGGAAGTACTGTTAATATTCAGAAAGTTCGAGCCAATTGTCGTACAGAAGATTTAAGCAAATTGAAGTCAAAGTGTGAATATCTGCTGAGGAGTTGCATAGCTGGTCTATTACTCCAAATGACTGACCATGCATTTAAAGAGATGGAAGGTTTGTCAAAGTTAAAAAATCATAGCTCTGTTCGGTTATCAATATCAAAACAATTTCCATTAAGCTCAATTCTGTTTCTAATTTTGTGCTTCATTTTAAGGGCCAGTTTGTTAAATCTGAGGGTTAAATCGGTACCATCACTTCAACAGGCTTTAATTAAATGGCGCTAATCAAGAAAAATCGGCTGATTAGCAATTTCCATGATTCAGAACTCAAATTTTGAATTCCTTAATAAAAAATTTGGTAAACATGCACATTCGATGCGATTAACCACTTGGAGTAATCCTTGATTAAAGATGATCAACTATGAACAAACTGGCCCTCAGATGAACTATTCACGCATCAATTATTTATTTCAGCGCTCTACTTTTTTTAATTAAAGTTTTACAAGAATTTTCATAGCATCAAATATTCAGAACCAAAATTTTGTCCATATGGACTGTAAGAGGCTGAGAGAAATTATTTTAAACTTTTTAGTTCGTTTCAAAAACTTGGTATATTTTTTGTAGAACTGACAAATTAAAAGATATTCAAGCAGCCTTATTGTGAGTTTCACCCGAATAACATTCCACCCGGAAAATTTGAAATTTCACTTTTCGCCTCTTGTGAGTTTCACTCGAAATTTCAAGTTCGATAAATCCTCATTCATTTCAGGCGGAAATGTATGCCATTGACAGCCTACATTTTTACTTATTTTTAGGAGGCGAACGAAATTTGGTTCGGGCGATACTCACAATAGCTTTTAAAATTTCGGGCGAACAAAAAATTTGAAGGGGAAATGTTTTTCGGTTGAAACTCACAATAAGGCTGTGAAATATTTCTCGGGTAAAACTCACAATATGGCTGAAGATGTTTTTGGGAGATTTTTGATTTTAGCCTAAAATATTTTTTTTTAATTGATATTCAGCCCAAATAGTATTTTTTTATTTACAAATCTAATTTTATTTTATTTCAGAGGAAATGAATAAAGCTGTTTGCTGGTATCTGTCCTGTGATCGCTACTGGGAGGATGGACCACTCGAACCAAGAGCATTCCCCTGGGGTTTGATTCTCATACTTGTAATGGTACTCTCTCTTGGTATTTGTTTTTGTTACTACATCATTTGGATACTTTTCGAGTATGTTAAAATCTTTTTTTATAAAGTCATGTAATCTAAGCTTTTGAACATCTTATTTTTTTTGTCTCTAGTTCCGAAGAAATGACAATCAGCAACAATGTGCATCGCTATGACTATCATCATTACGCACCTCCACACCATAGCAGTCCGCGTTATATTGCTGGTCCCCCATCAGCCGTTTCGCACCATTTGACACATCATCCACAACAGGAGATATATGAGCGTCGAGAAGTTACAACACGACTTCCATCAACAGCCGTTACAATGGTTGACTGTGATACAACAATTGGCGGAAAATATTCCTCAGATTTGTCGACGACAATGCGGCCACCATCGTCGACAGATATTCAAAACGATTTAGCTCACAACGAGCATTACATATATGTAACTTATCCGCCAGATTTAAAGAAAAGATTATTCGAAAAATACGAATGAAACGGATATGATCATCTTAAATAGAAAAAAAAGTAAAAAACAATTTTTGAAAAAGTAACATTAAAATTTAGTAATTTTTTTCGTAATAATAAATTAATATCAAATGAATATTTACAATATTTTTTTGTATGAAATTTGGATAAAACTGAAAACACTCAATGATTTTGCAAACAAAATACAGTTAGTAGTGACCAACATTGACAAGAGAGGGTGGCGATGGCGAATACAAAAAAAATATGTCTGTTTACTTATGTGAAATTCGAAACATATTTTCACAAATTGCTGTCAAAACCTTTAGGAAAAAACTCATTTTGTGAAAATTTTGCAAACATACCATTTATGAAAAGAGTGAGATTACAAATTCCTCACTCTTGGATGCATGGACCTATTATATATAGTAAGTCAATGCTTGGATGCCTTTCATATTTGATGTCATTCGCTTTTTTTACTGCACATCCGCACTTCAGATAATCAAAGCCAAGTTCTGGCACTATACCCTTTTAGAAGGAACAAATTCAGGCGATTTTCGAGTCGATTTTCACTGCTAGGCTGGCCAAGCACATGTACCTCACCAAATTTTAATCCTGTAACAAGAGTGGCTCCTGAGATATAGGTTTTCAAAAATCGCTAAAACCTTAACTGATTCACTCACCTACTCACTGACAGACCATCAAAATTATGGAGCACTTCCCGACACCGCAGAATCTTGTAATTTTGCACAGCGGTAGGTCTTATGGCGCATACAAAAGAAACAATCAAAAATTTGAGGTTTTTGATTCAGGGAGCGTGATATACGTTTACTTTCTCAGAATTGTAATCAATTATATGGAGCACTTTCGATTGTTGTAGACTAATGAAATTTCGTAGAGCGGTAGGGCTAGAAATACATACAAAGGAAAAAAATAGAATATTTGAGATTTTCCATTTAGGGGGCGTGGTATTCGCCCACTATCTCTCTAGTATCTTTCGAGATTTTAGCCTGTCAAAAATACAAAACTTTGCAAAAAAGAGTACATAAATGTTAAAAAAAGAGCCAAGTTCTTCTGTACAAAAACCTGCATGTAACAAGTCAGCCGTGAAAAGTAGTGAGATCTAACAGTACGCCAAGTTCTTACTTTATGAAGGTTTAATATCAAATATTAAAAGTAGACTAATATTGAAACAACTTCAAATTATGGAACTGAAATTATGAGAGAAACTTATTATTTAATTATTACTGACTAAAATTTAGTGGATTTATTTGGCAATTTTTCTTTTTATTAGTCAAAATTCAAAACTTAAAAACTTGATCATTGAATCCAACAAATTTTTGTCAGTAATTATTAAATAACAAGTTTCTCTCATAATTTGTAGTTGCTTCAACATTTATTTTGTTTAACATTTATGTTTTTAATTAAAGAGAGAACAAAATATTTGCATTTTAAAAATAATTTAATTCATACCAATATTGGAGCATTCTACGAATAACGGAAATAATCAGAAGGTGGTCCGTTTTATTCTTACCACTCGATGTAATTCTGGGGTGGAATCGGCTAAGGTGATTTGTGATAGTTGACAGTCACAATCAACCAATTCGGTCTGTGTAAGGTGATAGTCACCTGTGACAATCACAATTTTGTGACTATTTTCCGTGACAGCTATTTAGGTGTCACTTTCATATGAAATTGAATTTATTTTTTTATTGTCTGTTGTGTCTAGTCAAAATAAATGTGTTTCTGCCTTTGTCATTGGTTTTTCCATCTCGAAATGCTGAAAATGAATATATAAATCGTAATAGAAACGTCTTGATTTTGAAAATAAACCTCCTGAATAAATTTGACGTACTTGATATTCCAAATCCAAAGTAAGTGCACATTACATATATATTCCGTAACACTCAATTTTCTTGGAAGTGGTGCCTACCAAAGGCAAGTTGGTGCTGACTGGTCAGCTTCCAGAGTACAGTCTGTGAATTCATCTCTTCTACATTGAAAAAAAATGGAGAGGATATTCTGTCCCCTCAAAATAAAATTTACTCTATCGAATTCGGAAGCAACCAAAATGTACTTTTATGAGAATACCTGGAGGTTTTTGTTAATTGTTAAAAAATATATTTAATTTTGCTATTTTCCTAGTAATCGGCTGCATAGATGGAAGTCATTTCTTCTAAAGTGATACCAAATTTAAAAAATATTTTGGTGATCACCTTACACAGATGCAAAAATTCTTTTGATCACATTTGATTGTCACAAACGTAACAGTCACAAATCACCTTAGCCGATTCCACCCCTGTGTATTTATGTATCGGGTTTTCCAATTGGAAAGTTCCCCCATACGTCAACGTGACAATGCGCAACAAACAACAACAAAAATTTCCTAGTTGGGGAGAAAACAATGCAACACAAACAAATATACTTTACATATACAACGATAAATCATAATGTGCACACTAGTCGCGCTATTGGAAAAGTGTTTGGCTGTGTAAGTATGTTTGTTTGTATTGCATTGTTTTCTCCCCAAGTAGAACTGCCAAATACAGTATAGTTATAGATATATTAGTTTTTGGAAAAGCCCAATAGGGACTTTACAACGTTGAATTTAATTTGTGAACGTACCCTTTCCCTAATCATCGAACTGTCATTGTCAATTTATTCAGTAAACTCAACATTTTCATCATGGTAAAGTACACGAAGGCAATGTCTGCAAATTATAAATTCGGAGACGGTGACCGCAACTTTAAGAGCGTTAACTCCAATTTTCGGTCGTAAATGACGAAGTTCATTTTTGGCTCAATCAATGGGTTCGTCAATAAGCAAAATATGCGTTATTGGTCGGGTGAAAATCCACATTTGCTTCATGAATCACCACTTCATCCACAAAAAATAACTGTTCGGTGCGGTTTGCATGCCGGCGGAGTTATTGGGCCATATTTTTTAGTCGACGATAACGACTGTGAATGGCCAGCGTTATGGCGCCATGATTACCGATTATTTTTGGCCCGAATTGGAAGATATGGACTTGGACGACATGTGGTTTCAACAAGATGGTACCACAAGCCACACAGCACACCTTAAAATCGATTTATTGAAGAGTAAGTTTGATGAGCGTGTTATCTCAAGAAATGGGCCAGTCGATTGGCCGCTTCGTTCGTGAGATTTAACGCCTCTAGACTATTTTCTTTGGGGCTACGTTAAGTCATTGGTTTATGCCAACAAGCCGACGACGTTGGAAGAGCTCAGAGCCAACATTGAACGCGAAATAGCGTCCGTTTTGGTCGAAATGTGTGGCCGAGTCATCGAAAATCGGGTCCAACGAATCGACCGCAGGGAACGTGCCCGCGGTGGCTATATTATGAACGAAGTCGAGTTCCATTCATAAATGTTTTGATTGTACTTCAAGCCGATAATAAAGTTTTTGAAAAATCTCAAATGGTTGCATTTTATTTAAAAAAAAAAGTTGTCAGTTGCATTTTCACTCATAGGAACACTAAGACTATGTATATCAGGTAATACCCGAATTTGTAAATAAAAAAAAACAACAACTTTTTCTTCATAACATTGACAGTACGTTTATTTATAAGAAAATTATAAACAAAACATAATTAAAATAAATTAAATTAACTTTGCACAACAACAATAAACTTTTTTGATTTTCTTAAAATATTTTATTTTATAAATAAAAACGAAAAAATAAACATTTAACATTAAAAACAAAAAAAAATACCTTCACTAGAAATAATTAAACATTATGTAGAACATTTTTTTTTTTTAAATATTCTTTGAATTTATATATAATTTCTATTTTATTTATGTTTAACACCACATCCGTTTACACTAACAGCACAATTATGCATTTGCAATTATAAATTTTTTAATTAACCTTGCATAATATACGTATAATATTTTTATGTTATAACAACAATCAAATAATTGTTCAAAGAAAAATTTAAATATAAACACAATTTCAAAATACAAACTTCCAGAATATTTAGTACAATTTGATAAAAAATACATCTAAACTTATTTAATATATAGATTTTCAAAAAAATCATTTAAATCAGTATTTATTACACAATAATAAAAGTTAATACATAACAGATTTGGTCCATTTCTACTTTTGGAATGTAAAAAGTAAAATTTGTCTTTTTATTTTATATTTTTTTTTTAATTTATGGTTATTTTTCTATATAAACAATCAGACATTTTGTTTGTATTAAAAATGTGTAGGTACACATGTACATGTATAATGTTTTTTTTTCTTGTATGCGACTTTAAACCTTCCCATATTTTGAATGTATATTAATTTATAATTTTTTTTTTTTTTTTTTGTAAAATATTTTCAAATATTTTTGATAACAAATATCCACATTTAGTTTTAAATTTTTTAAATACTTTTTTTCATATATTTTATAAAATATTAATATACGTAAATATCAAGTGTGTTAGGTGTATGTGTTTTGTATACATAGATGCCATTTTTTGTTAATTTAAATTTTGTATATAATATTTTTTTTTTTATATGAAAGATGTTGAATATATAATATTATTATCTTTTTTTTTCTTTTTGTATGTAAAGTGTTCTTAGAAATAAAAAAAATCAGCCTGCAAAAATACAACATCTATGTTAATTGCACTCGGTGCATTTTGAAAATAAAAAAAAAACACTCAGTTGTATCTGTTTGTTCTTATTATTTTCTATGAGACAATTTTGCTTAGAAATATGTAAAAGTGGTATATAATGTGTTTGTTTGTTCTTTTATTTTTTATTTTATAAAATTTTATCAACTATAAATATTTTTACTATATGAATGTATGTTCACCAATTATGACTAATGAAATTAAATTTTGGAACATAACAATTTGTCTAAAAAACACCATAAAAAAAAAACAAAAATATTTAAGTTGTATATATAATTATATTATTTTGTTTATAAATATAAATATTTTTTTTGGTTTAAAAGTTTTGGTAGGATGTTCAATCATTATAATAATTTAAAAATACATCGATTGCGAATCGTTTTGAATTTTATCAATAAATATATCTATTTCAAGCGTTTGTTTTTTAAAATGATTCAATAAATCAACTAGTTTTGTTTTTATTTTTTTTTAAACGTAAACAATTTAAAACTTCATATTTTAAAGGAAAAAAATACAATACAACTATTTTATGTGGTAGAAATATTAAATGAATATAAGAGATTCACCAGCAAATTGTTTTTATCATAATATAAATGATTTATAATACCAAATTGATTGAGCAATTTTTTTTTTTGTTTTTAATTTATCAAAATAATCAATACTGTTTTCTCGTACATAATATCATATTTCACTCAAAAAAAAAGAAGATAATGTAGATAACAATAGTGGTAGGTAAGCTTGAAAAATTTTGTAAACATTAAAATTTAAATCGATGAGGTAATATATTTATGATGTTAAAATTATTTACCTATTACTCTCACTACGAGTATAATGTCAACGTTAACGTTTTAAAAAAAAACTGCAACTGCCAAGTGTGGAATTTCGACAAAACTCAATGGAAAACTTTACTTAAGAATTTAGCCCAGCAAAACCATGAGGATAAAATTGTATGATTGGAATTGATAAATATCTACATATGTACATATATGAAGTATGTACATATATAAATTTACAAAATGATGATAAACCTTTACCCTCAATCAGAAAATGTGACTTTACTTTTAATAAAAAAAATAGTGATATATTATTTAAATATTTAAGAACGAAATGCCATTAAATTCATTTCTACTTGCGATGTACTTTATATACATACATATGGCAAGTTATTGATTCGTAAAAAAAAAATCGAATACTTTGGTCAAACTTAACATTACGATGATAGCGAAGTCGAAAAAAGTGGGTCTCGAAATTCTGTCTGCGGTTTTTTGGGCATTCCCCCCACACGTGTTCTTATCATTTTTTTTAAACAAAAATAACGGTACCTGTCGTAAAATTTTTTTGCCAAAATTCGGTAATTTTTTTACAAAAAGGATTTTGGATTTAAAACAAAAAGGTTCAAATTTTTTTTTTGAGAACTTAATAATTCGAAAACGATTTCTACGACATTGAATAAAATTTTTATGTATACTATATTATTGGAAAAAAAATTATCTATCGATTAAAAATGGTAACTTTCATTGAACCATTTTTTTTTTTGGTTTTAGACATCTCATTATCTATTGAATTGATTTTAATCAAATTTTTTACACAAGAGCTTTTAATAAATTTGAATAATATTGCATAGAGTAAGGTCGGGTAATGTGGAGTACCCTTATTGTTTTCGGCTATATTTTTTGAACTATAGCTTTTTTTGAAGGGGTAAAAAGGTGTTATCATTCATTGAAACATTGGCAACAGCATTTACTAACCCTTGTGCTTAATTTTCCTCAAATAAATTAAGTATTTGCAAAAGTGTGATAGTAGTGCAAAACTGACCTTTTGTAAAAGTGGCGGGTAATGTGGGCCCCATAGTGCGGGTAATGTGGAGTAGTGCTCCACATTACCAGAAATTGAAATTGGTTTAGATTTTTCCTATTTCATGAATGAATTAGATACATTATTATTTAAAATAACATAAAACACTGTCTTGCATAAGTGTATTGCTATTTAAAGCTCTCGCAAGGTTTCCGTAGTTTACATTATAAATCGCTGCAAATGAGAGAGAAAAACGCGTAGGGTTACCGTTTGCCTATTTGTCCCCAGTCAAATCATCACCCCAAGACAAATCGCAGAAGTTACATTTAGTATCTCTTTCTTGAATGCGGTTTTCGATCCAAGGGAGTGGACAAAATATCACTAATAGGCTTACCGGATCGTGCCATACGTTGCAACGTTGTTTTTGGAACGCTATATATTTTGGAAGCAAGCTTCACACCCATTTCTTTATTTTTGATGGCAACAAGTGACTTTTCCATCACAGCGTGGTCCCACTTTCTCACTTGAATTCCCTTTTTCGGCATTTTTAGATGAATAAGATTACTACAAAAAAAGGTGGCTAATGTGGAACACTACTCCACTTTACCCGCCTGTGCCTACTCCACATTAGCCGACAGGTATATAAAGTAAAAACATCTAATTTATTTATATAAAAATAAAGCAAAACAGTAAAATTTACCTTATGTTTATATAAAACAATATATTAGAAACGCGAATAAGAAACACTTTTTAAAATTCAGCATTTATTTTTTTCGGTATAAACATTTAACGTGGAGCAAAAAATTACATCGACCACACATAAAAACAAGAATCATGGCACTACGCAAAATCAACAGCTCTTGAACACGTGGCAATGAAAGATTTCCCTCTCCGTTTAAGAGAACTATCGTATATGAGCAATAATAGATCTCTCACTTTCTCAGGAAAAAGAGAAATCCACATTAACCACCTACTCCACATTACCCGATTACTCTATAATAATTTTGAAAAAAATTGGATTTTAAAATCGATATTTCGAAAACTGGTAGATGATTTTTTTTCAAAATAAATTTTTAAACTCCGCATTAATAAATACTAAAAAATACCATCCCAATTTTTTTGTTTACTTTTATATACACAAAATTATTTTTTTTTAAAACCGCTCCAACGATTTTGAATTATTTTTCTCGTAAATTGAGATTTGTGTAAGAAATCAGATGGTGTACATCGCGTTGGTATTAAAACAATTTCAGAATTTTTGTAATCAATTTATTTCTAATTATATTAATTTTTAAACAATTTCTCAGTCTAAGTTGCATGCATGGGCATATGTGTATCACGGTATTTATTTACTCACATAATACTTCCTTAAACTTAACTACGTTTTTGGCAGGCGGCATAAAATATAGGCTCCCATAATTAATTTATTTCTTTTAAAATATAAATGAATTAGATATTGATATAATTCTTAAAGAAATAAATTAAACTAATCAGACTTTAAAACCACAATGTGATCGCACATAAAAGCAAGTTCATGCAACCCAGTTGTGCATTTTATTTATTATCAATTAAAAAAAATATCATCCACTCGTTTCTTAAATATAGAATATTTGATATGCAATATTATTTGAACTTATTTAGAAGGTCTTGTATTAAATCGGATAATGAGGTACATATTTGAAATCTAAAAAAAAATTCTAAGCGGTACTGTCAGTAATTACTTAATGTAAAATTAGTTTCTGTAAAATTGCAGATCTAATAAAAGTACACAAAAAAAATTAAATCAAAATCGTAGGAGTAGTTAATTTCAGTAATAAAAATATTTTAGTCTTCTATAAAATATTTAAAAACTGCTCAGTGGTAAGTTCGATTAAAATCGACCATTTTTTGAAATATTTAGTTTTCATAAAAATAATAACAACTTTCTTTAAAAATTCAAAAAAAAAAATTGTTTGAAAACTTTCTTTAAAAATTCCAAAAAAATATTTGTTTTAAAATTTCTCTCTTTAAAAAAAATGATGAAAATCCGTTAAATTAAAAAAAATTGTTTTCTGGGAGATGTCATTATTATCCATTTTTCTCTAAAGCCTAGTACGCAGCTGAAGCGGAAACAATAGCGAAAACGTAATCGAAAAGACTATGGACAAATATTAATGGAGAGTTTTATCGGATGATGCTTAGCAAAATTTATTTGTGATCTCACTTTTCCGCACACAATTAATGGTTCCTGCAAATAATTCAGTGCGAAAAAGGATCGGAGACTTCTCCACATAATCTATTAATTATCAATTTCGCTTGTTGAACAGCGTACTGTAAAACGTAGAGCAGAACGAAATTTTTCGTTTATGATTTCGTTGTGTCATTTTTGTATGGAAATTTCCTTTTCGTTTCAGCTGCGTACTATGCTCAAATGTTAACTATTGTTAAATCCGATCGTTCCTAAATTGGAAAATTGTGTAACATTATGACGTCATTAAATCGTTCCTAAATTCAATGTTAAAGTGTCAGAGTGTTGCACTTTGTAACAATTTCCAACTCACCTCGTTCATATGAATTGAAATGTTAATCTGTCAAATGCAGCTGAATTCGGAAATGTTTTCATTTCTTCTGTTTACTTTTCTTTCATTCGATTTGGAAATATTTTAATTTTTGTATTTCTCTTCAATATAATGGATTTTTTTTTAATCGATTTTGAGTTTTAGAAAAGTGTTCTGTTATTTTCTAATTAATATTTTTTGTATTGATGTTTTACAGCCCTATTCTGCTATCCGATCCGAGAATCTAATTGTTAGAATTTTATTGATATGATACGAATATACCAATCGTTTTCTTCCGACGGATAACAGAATACGAAAATACACGTGAACGTTTAGCAGAATTGGGCTGTTAATCTTTCGATTCGGTAGATTTTTTATAAAGGAATTTATGTCCATTGTGAATGAAAAAACTATTTACATTTTGTTAATGATTCGATTTTGTACAAATATTTTGTAACAATAGCGCAAAATTTTAAACCATTTAGTACGATGTTAAAGCATTTTTACTATGACAAAATGGCTTTAACATCGTACTAAATCGTTTAAAATTTTGCGCTAATAATTTTAACATTGATCGCTCCTAAATGAATGTTACACTTTGAACAATGACATTTTAACATTTTTTTTGACACATCAACAAAAGTTTAACATTTTAAAGAAAAAGAACGCACCAAAGGCAAAGTAATTTCCCAAGATTTAACATTTCGTTTGTTGTGGCAGAAAAACGAAGCGTTAATTCGGGGAGAGCATGATAACTGTGGCGCCAAGAAATGATAACGGTTTTTTGTAGAACACTTTAATACAAGCACTTTTTACTATGGGAGGGGGGCTCTATCTCCCCCCGTTTGGGCGGGAGGGGCAATTTCATGAAAAAAGTACTAAAAATGGAAAAAAAAATTATTCAAAATTATTTACAATTTTCTCAAAAACTAGGAGACATAAAATCATCTAGTTTTCAGTTTTTGATTAAGAATTAATAAGAGCAACAAATTGTAAGATAAATAAAATAATATAAAATCTCAAAGCATTGACAAATTTTACTTTCAACATTTTTTTTATGTTTTTTTCCCAAATTATGAGCTTGAAACTCGTTTTCTCAAAAACTATGCGTATGCATAGATTTCACTTGATTCAAAAACTGGCTAATAGAACAGAGTATTGGCTTTTAAAAAAGGTATAATACTGAATTGTAGATATTACCGTTATTTTTTAATAATTTTTCTCCTCCCGCCCAAACGGGGCCCCACCCATAGTAAAATATGCTTGTATTGAAGTGTTCTACAAAAATCCGTCATCATTTTTTGGCGCCACAGTTATCATACTCTTGCCGTTAATTCTGATATTGCCCCCCATATTAAAGTTTTAACAATGTTAATTATTAGAAATAATTTAAAACGGTATCATTATTTAAGCATGCATGAAGACGTCAAAAATATATAAAAGGTCAAAGCCTCTTCAATAAACCGAACCAACTTAAGTATCCCAAGAATAGGTAGGTAGGTATGGAAGTACGTATAATCTTGAATGTAAATAGTTAATGTAAATTTTCATGACTAACACATTTCCTTGAAGTGGAAGTTCATTCATTTACATTATTTCTTCGTTCTTAACAATTTTTTTTTTAATTTTATTTTCAAAAACAAACACAAATATTGTACCATCTATATTTCCTCAGAAATGCTTCTGAAATTGACTCCGTTTACATTCTGCATGTTTTCTCAGTGTCCCGGTCCCCTTAGTATGTAAGTAAGTAAGTAAGAGCATGTATATTTATTTGGGTTTTTAATTAGCAACTTCAAACTTCAATATTACAATTTAAATAAGTTTTACAAACCTGATCGTATTAAGTAGATAAAGTGTGACATAAAAGTAAATGTAGAAGCGTCACGTTTCAGACCATTTAAATTCAGTCACGAATTGAAATTATGTAAATACATACATACATATGTTGTAGATAATGTAGGTATAGTACTGACTGACATTTACATTTTGAAGTAAAAGAAGATTACAAGCAAACGGTAATTATGTATGTATCAACTTACATATGCATGTAACTATTTATCCAGTGTACTCGTTTTTTTTTGTAATTTTTTTTTTGTAAACTTGGCTGAGGTTATTTTAGGGTTAACTCTTTTAATTTGCATTCATTGTCATTATCAAATATTCTATTGTAGTCGAAAATCTTTTTCAATCGTTCTAGAATTGTAAGTGACAATCTGATCAAAGTTTTCAAGTAGGATACTAACTTACACATTTAACATAGAGTATAAATCTTAAATCGGACCTTAAATAGGTAATAAACCACTGAAGATTTTTATTTTATAATTAAGGTTTTTTAGTGATTCCTTTAGGCAAAATTAAAATTTAAAAAAATAATGGTACCACCCATACAGCCGTTGTCAAGGAAGTTATTTATCTTGGAATCGTTTTGGTTGAAAAAAAAATTGGTTTGTACTACTGGTTATAGTCTACATTTTGGTAAAA
Organism: Epistrophe eligans; assembly: GCA_951394125.1. Lineage (NCBI taxonomy): Eukaryota > Metazoa > Arthropoda > Insecta > Diptera > Syrphidae > Epistrophe > Epistrophe eligans. Next base: position 29,648,888 of record OX596030.1, read on the forward strand.
AGAAAATTTGTCAAAAAACTGTACGAAACGGCACCTGAAACAGAAACTTTTTTTTTAACGGCTTTCGATTAAAATATTCATATATGTATTTATAATTTATAATTTTCGAATCTCATACTACACCGATTTTGATAAATGATATGTCAAACGAAGCGGAATTACCTGATACCCTGATTTGCCGAATTATAATTTTGCCTAAAAAAAAATTTAATAATTTGTTCAAAAACTGCATTTGTTTTTTTAAATATTATTCCGATAAAATTGAACTCTAAAATGAACACTTCTACTTTCCAATTGGTAATATTTTGGCATGTGACATTAGGTCTGTTCATTTTAAAATAATTTGTGAATATTTTATTTTTACTTAATTGAGAGAATTGTCGCACGGATAGTCTAGTATGACAGTAGACAAATCTAAGGTGATATATTGCCCAGGTTGTCAAAGTTGAAAGTGTCAAAAAATTAAAAATGGCTGTTACAGTCCCCACAATAATACCTCGATTTTGACAGATACGCAGAACTGAACAAAAATGAAAACGCTAGTGATATTACTTTTAATGTGTAGTATTTCATTTAAATATAAAAAAATTTTATTATTTGGATTTAAAACAAAAATTTACTAAAATGCAGTTAAAAATAAAATAACATAATTTGTTATATGTTTTTTTTTTTTTAGAACGAACTTAATTTAAGTCAAATAACAAAAATATAAATAAAAATAACTAACCACCAATACTCTACAATTTGTATAATGAAAAGGATGACATGTATATCTATATTTTTAATTTCAAATATAAATTTGCTACTTTCGCCCCTAGACTATGATATATTTATATTGCGCAAAAATTAAGAACAACATCATCGCCTTTCACAAAGATCTTTTAGTTTGTTAGCCCTGATCATATTCCAAAATTTTTACAAATAAAATTAAATAACCAAAAGTCTCGTGAGTTCGCGGTTAACCGACTACTTGTTTGTTTTCAATAAATGTATAATAAATAACTGTAAGGCAGGCAGATTTGAAGAATGCTAAATGACACTACTTGAAAGCAGAAGCAAAGTAAAAATTTTTCTTCCATTTATTAAATATTTTAATAGCTAATTTAATAATGCAGAACCATTGGTACGTTATGTTTAAAACGTGTTCTCGCTATTAACCTTATGCACGAGAGGAACTACTTATACATATTTGCTTGTTTATATACACACTCGTGCTAAATAATTGTTGAATTTTAAATTGGTAAGTGGTTGTGTTTTATATTTTCTGTAACTTAAGTCAAGATTATAGTACCTGGGAAGAAAAAAACTTGAGCTATTTAAGAATTATATTCTAATTGAATTCGTGTTACCGTTATGAATTACTAAAAATGTTGGATCAAACAAAATAAAATAACCTTAGAAATATATAATTAATCAGAAAACATTAATTACATTACGGTTATGTTATCGACTCATTTATACACTGCTAAGCATTGTGGAAGTAGGAATTAAAGTTAATGTTTAAAAAGAAAAAATTATAAAAATGCGAAAATATATTCTGCTAAGTCCGAGTTAGATGTTTGTGTTGGGCTGTGGTTTTTCGACAAGTGATAATAATTTTTCTCGCGTGATTTCGTTAAATTAGTAATAACTGTTTTAAAATACAATATATGTACATTGTCCATTTTGTGTATTCGTTAAATTTAATTTATTTTCGAAAATGTATCGTATTTTTATATTTAATTATATTTATACACAAATTCTCTCGCTCGCACTGTAATTACAGGCTTTATCTTGATCTCTGAAGATAAAAATATTGGGTCGTAGTCGTACCTACTCATAGTCATTTTCTAAGGTTTTTATTATGTACAGGATTTTATATAAAACTTATGTATTTCTCGTTGGGACAAAAATATGTGTCCCCCGGCAACACAGTTTGATCCGTTTGCTATTAATGCTTTTTTTTTTAAGGACAAGTTTTGGATTAATGAATCGAACGATTTCAAACAAATGATAGGGGACACAAACAAAGTGGGTATCGCGATTTCGTCGGTCTGTCTGTGCTTACGCCTAACTCACCGAAGCGATTTTCTTCAAACTTGAAACTTAATATTTTTTTTTTTTGCTCCTAAAATAAAGGTACCTACCATGCAACCGTATTTTTAATTTCCAACTTTCTCAATAAAACGTCTTGATTGATTTCGATCAAAATGTTTATAAAAGAGAAGCTTTTAATTTTCAAAAATTAAACATGGTTTTAAAGGTTTTTAAGTGATTCCATTGAGGGAATTATTATTTTCAGGTAAACTTTGTTTAATTTTAAAATTTCCTAGGTATAAATCAAATTAAACCATAGCTGAAATTATTGCAACAATTGGGATTTAAATTCATAATTTCGTTATTGTGACCTAACACAGATAGCTTTGGTAAATAACTCGTTAGTTATAGGCACAGTACACATGTAAAAGGTAATATCATAAGCGTTAAAATTTTTGTTTACTTCTGCGCATCTGTCAAAATCGAGGTATTATGGTGGGAAAATGGTGGATCCAGTGCCCCTTTACTTGTCTTATTTTAATATTTTGCTGTTGTTTCCAATGATTCGTGTTGAGTTCCTGTGGCACTGGTAAAGCCATTTTAAAATTTTTCGACACTCAACTTTGACAACCTGCGCAATATACAAGTTGGCGCAAGATTAATCATTCAATTTTGTTTTTGAATTACTTTTTTACTAAATAAAAAAAAATTATTTTCACAAAGAATTGGATGAAAAAAAAAAAACAAAGTCGGTGCCATAATTTTCTGTGATGGCGTAGCTTACCCCCATCTGAGGTCTGAGGTCTTACCCCCAAATCTGAAATGGTTGAATGGAAAAGCATATAAGGTATGTTTCTATAAAATGAAATCATTTTGTAATTAAAATTAAAAGATCAAGTATAGGCAAACACTTCTACATCATATCCATTTGTCAAATTTGCAAAAGTTATTGCTGTCACTTTTCACTTTGAAAAATATTAAAATCATAACTAGAGGTGGAACGGGTAAATAATCGTTTCTCTTTTAATAAAATGTTTTACCTTTATCTCTTTGTAAAAAAAATTTACAAATTTTCAGAAAAAAATCAGTTTTGGGAAATTTGTTGAAAAAAAAGTTATCAAACAGGCATAACATGAATCGCTACTCGTTTTGAAAAATTGAATTTATGCCTAATTTTGACTGTTGTTGAAAGGAATTTGTAAAGGAACGATTTTTTTTGTGATTGTGTGTGTGGTGCTTGACAGCTGATTTTGAAGCAAAACAAAATAAGTTGGCCTATTGGTCTACATCGCGATGTGAGAATTCTTATGAAATGGAGTTCTCTTACAAAGAGTCCAGAACAAAATTTTTTGCTCATGAACAGCAGAATGAGAATCACTCACGGTCGGTTTTCATTTTTGAATTTCAACTCACCGAGAGATTTAACATGAATTCCCAGCCATTCATGTTAAAAATTCAATGGAAAAATACATTGACGGAAATAATTATATTAGAGGTATTCATGCAAAACGTCTTAATGTCCTCATAAACTTAGTAAACTGCGTGAACCTGCGTTGGAACGTACGAAAGATTCCTATCTTTATAATTCATAATCTCTGCTTTTGTGTACCTTATTTGTTAAATTAAACAAAACTTATTGTTATTTTCGCAAAAAGTTTTTTTTTTGTTTATTTAAAGAGAGCGCACAAATATTTAGTACATATAAATAAAATATTCATTGAAATTAATATTAATTTTTTACAACCAAAAACACAATTTGCATTCTTAAAACACAGCGAAATTCAATTTTTAGATCTTAGAAATGTCAAATCTTGCAACTATGTGTGCAAATCGGTGGAAATTCTTTTTCAAATCTTGCAAAATATGGAACATTTGTTTTGACACAAAAAATTCGATTCTTTTCAGGAAAAAAATTCGGAACATCGAATCTGTGGTTGAAAGGAATACCACATTAGATGCGGGTAACCCTCTAATATGCTTTTGTTGTAAACGAGAATGTAACATTGATGATTTATTATAAAGAATTTTGCGATTCAGTTAGAATTTAAATTCGTTTCTTATTTAAACTTTTTTTCACTCACTCACTCAAGAAGATGGATAACAAACAAAGAAAAAAAATTATGAGCGGGATATCACGAATTACGACATCAACGAAATAAAACGATGAGGATGGAGAAGTTCAAAAAACGATGCTTGTTAAATTGCAATTATATTATTAAATAACTTAACTTTTCTATTCAAAAGTGTGCCAAACTACACTCACGCTATTTTTCAAAATAAAAGCCTGATATAGGTATGTTATCATTATATCTACATTTAGAGAATTGCAAACTAAATAAACTCGAGGTCCTGCATGAATTGTTCTGTGTTTAAGTTAGAGAAAGTTTGGTATAATGTCTTTTAATCCAGCCTACATAAAATGAATGTAACAAAATTATTAAGAAAAAAAAAAACAATTTGAATGCATTTTGAAAATAAAAAAAAAAATCAATTAATTCATTTGCCTTTATAAAACACTTAACTTTTTTATTTTTTATTAACAATCAATCAACTGAAAAAAAAATGTGAAAAATGACAATAAGTTGTGTGCGACAAGTAAAGTAAAATCTAATTTCCCTGAAGTAGTTGCTATCCTAATTGAATTACCTGTGAATACTTAATGACACAACTCTAAGCAATATTTATTTTCCTTAATCCAATTTCATATATTTTACGTTAAAAATTAAGCTAAGCAATATATTCATATTTTAATATACAAACAAAAATGTCGGTAAACACAACAAAAACAGATACAAGTCATAATAAAACTAGAACAGAATTACCGCTGCAACGTGATGGATGTTTTTTTTTGTCCAAGATTATTTACTTTTTATCTTTTATCATAATGATGACATAATTTATAAAGCCATAGATAGGCCGCACAAATTGCATTTGCTATAGGAAATTGTATAAATTTCGAACACTTTACTTAATCCCGGGGAGTTGGGGATGTTTTATATTTGATTTTAGTAACTTGCGTACCAAATTAATATGTTATTTTTGATTCATAACACTTTTGGTGCGGATATTAAAGACAGTTGTTTGGATGCAGCATGATTAGTCTAAGAACTGACTCCCGCTACCGGATTGGGTAAACCGAGTGATAACCTGTTTTATTTATATTGTATCCGAACAATACTTAACGCTTGCTTGTAAATTGCATCCAAAAAAAAAAATCGGACAATATTAATATCTAATAGGAAACTCATGACTGTAGGATTCCGTAATCAGCCTCTATCATGAATTCCATCGTATTCGGGAACTTTTCCGAATCCTCAAAAAAAATTGTCACCGAAATCGTTTGGAATGACAATTTGTATGCGATTTTCTATTACGATGGAATCTGTGATAGTTTTTTTTCCGGATTCGTAACAAGTTCCCGATTACGATGGAATTCGTGATAGGGTTGAATATGTCACAGCCAACACTTTCTTATACGGAACTACCACGTACCAGTGGACAAATTATCTGGAAACATTACGCACTTGCACTTCGTTCTATATCAGTCTGAGGAAAAACGCACATGCCAGCCAAATAGCAGCCTTGAGAGCAAAACAAATTCAGATCTATGTATTTGCTTTGAAAGCATACAAGCATACAAATCTTCTTTAAAAATATAAAGTTAATACCGTCGTTTTCTTTAGCTAGGCTTTCTGCTTTCTAGAACTGCTTTTAAACGCTGCAATTACCCCTTGCAATTTTTAAGCACGTTGGCGAGGGACGTATGCGGTGGCCGGGGTAAACAAAGTTGCAGAGGTTGAAATAATTGCAGAGTTATAGCTCTTTCTTCTTTGTGCTTTTTCTTATTGTTTGAGACATAAGCGGAGTAAAGAGTGTGAAGATATGTTTTCTTCTCATTTAACAAAAATTGCAGCTATTAAAATTTGCAGCGTTTAAATGGATGTTACAGTCCGAAAGAAACTCAAAAACACAATAATTAAAAAAAAAAAAACAATTACTATCTCACTTGCAACCCCACTGAGGCTAGTTATGATAAGCTTACTAGGAATTAATTGCAAATATTAAATAGAATAATAGACAACGAACAAACGTAACATGATTTTTAAACCAAGCAAATACATTACGCTACTTGAAAGAAAAGTAAGTTATCTATCTCTCAACAATACTATCTAAGATTTTTTTTTTTTAATATTTAACAAAGAACGAATTTTGATCTAAAAATAATATTAAACAAATTATTACAATTTGTTTTGTTTGCAGTTTTAGTTCTAAAGCATGAATGAATTTTGTAATATCATGCCATTTCATTTATCAGCAGGTAAAAAAACAAATTTTTGTAATTAAGGTATGCGAATAAGATTAAGCATTTGAAATTTCTTCAAAAGTTTGCAGTTTGATTAAAAAAAAACTATTAGCATTTTGTAATGTGTGTCTTTACAATAAAATTCAAAAGTTTTGTGTGGAAAAATAGATTGAGATCTGTTGTAAAAGCTTAATAATTAATTCTTTATTTTTTTAACTAACTTATAAAACACTTTTCTGAAAGACTTTAATAAGCAATATTATGTTTTTAAAATGTGTACTGTAGACACTTGTAGACAGTTGTATGGGTGGTGCCGTTAATAAGTTTTTTTTTGTAAAACTTTGTTTTTATAAACAGGTAGACCATTTTATCAAAACTTCCCTCCAGGCAATCACACGAAAATATTTAATTTCAAGCTTAAAGAAGCTTGCTAAACAATTTAGAATGTACGTATAGACAAAAATACAAATATTTAAAGATATATGTATGTATGTATATAGATATACATACTTTTTTGTTCTTTCAATTTTTAGCAAAGATATACAAATTTTTTTTTCTTTTAGTTTTAAATTTTAACAGGAACAGATTGTAGGTACCTACAATATATGTATCTGGTATGAATAATTCCATTGAATATTTTTCGTTTATTATCAAAGAAGATTGTTACCTATTATAATCTAATCACATGTGGGGCATGTTTAAATGACAAAAAAAAATGTTTCCGTCTTTGTATACAAAACATAGAAATCAATTAAATTGGTGACTGGAAGAATAGTACAAGCGCTATTGCAGAAAAATAAAAAAAAAAAAAAACGTCTTGTTTTCTAAATATTTTTTAAACAAAGAATTTTATGAATAAGTCATTCATGGGCGCATTCTCTTTAAAATTCATACAGACAAATAAATTATTTTACTGTGAAATATGAATTTATAAATGTTTTTTCTGAAAGATATAAATTTGCTCTTGTACTATTCTTCAACTCACCAATTGCACTGACAGAAAGCTTGTATTGAAAAATATTCATTTGTTTGCACAATACTCCCAATATCGTCTATTAGGGGGTAAGCTGAATTTAATTGAGTTAAAACTGGGATAAGACTCCAAATTCAAAACCAAATTAAAACTCACATCGTAATCATGAAATTTTGTTTTAGTGAATTTGATTTTGTTTTTACGAAAGTGTTGTTTGTGAAAAAAAAAATAATTAAGACTTGATTTATCTAAAAATTTATAAAAACTCAACGGCCTTTTAAGGATCTTTAAACATCCCCGTGTGTTCACTAATGCAAAGTTACAATACCACTAACAGAAATTCCATTAACATCATTTCTAAAACAAACGTGTATTTTTATTTATGTTAATTTTTGGTAAATTTTAAATTCATTTATAAAAAACTGTCAATAAAACTGTTTGAAGACATATAGAACGCACGAGTGTCACTGAACTATTAAATTAATTATAATTTATGAACTCGACCTTTGTAAAAAAAAAACGACAACACAATCCATTTTTAATTTGTATTTTTAAATTGTATTCGACAAAACATTTCGATGACTTCTACACAGTGGAGTATATTTTTATTATTTGTTTGGAGTTGTTGTTTATAAAATTATCAAAAATCTTTATTCCTGAGTGAACAGCATTACCGATTAAAATCACAAAACCCAAAGCAAAGCAATATTCAAATCAAACAAGAAATGATTCATAAAGAATAATTAAATTTAAAAACAAAAAAACATCTACAACTGACCGAGAGAATGAATTCCAAAACGCGGACACACACAAATATGTATAACTCATTTGAGCATTCAAATAAAATTATCTATTTGGCAATCCAACAAAAAAAAACAAAATAATATTTAACTAGCTCGCACCAAAACCACTATCCAAACCCAAAATACAAAAAAAAAAAAAAAAAACAAAACCATAACCCTCTTCCGACTATAAATTCGATCTCAATCCCATCATCGCACAATATTTAATAATTTCTTAATTATACGCTTTTTATATTTCTTTATAATTCGATTCGCATGATAGAATTCAGATAAATTACCCTGCACGTATTTTGCGTGTAAATACTTTAAAAACTTTTCGTTTTGAAACTTTTTCAAATTATCAGGTACAATCTCTTCGTGGTGTATGGATGGTGTGGTCACAACTTTCGACGAATCTAACAACAATGTGCTATCATCATCAAACGCTGCCGCATCAGCAGCTGCGATTGGCGGTGGCAAGAAAGTTTTACTATCTTTATTATTTTTTATATCGTGCTGTTGTACAATTCCGGACAACATTAAAATTTCGTGTAATTGTTGATTGTTGTCATTTTCGTCATTTTCATTTTCATTTTCATTGTTTTTGTTGTGGCTTACTGAGATTTGTTGTTGTTGGGTTAAACAATTTTGTTCAATCAACGACAGAGATGAACTATGACTATGACGATCATGACCACGACCATCATCACACAATAAAGTTGCTGGACACGATATAGAGCCATCAGTGGCTGGCGGCGATTGTGGAGTTAGGAGGGGCGTTAGTGGTTGTAGTACGAGAGGATTATTAATAGAAGTTAAAATAAAATCGTTATGCTCGACTGAATTGTCAAGCGGCAAATTACTCACCTCAGTAACTGAACAACAACGTTTCAACTGCTCAATATCGGTTGAAACTGGAGTGAATATATTTCTGCTATTACTGCCACTATTGTTATAATTATTATTGTTATCATTTAATATTCCTACCAGATCTTCTTCTTCTTCTTGTTTTTCTTCATTATTGATGCGTCTGTTGATGTTGCTGCTGCTGTTGCTACTGATGCTGATACTGCTACTGCTACTTCTACTGCTTTCCTGTTGTTGTTCTTGTTGTAGTTGTTCTCTTTCCTCTACAAAGTTTCCTAATATATTTTCATTGATATCACATTGAACAACAAATAAATTATCACTATCTAAGATTTCTTCTAAATTAATAACTAATACATCGCGATCGAAGGAACTATTTAAGGCATTCTTACAAAGGTCACTTAGCTTTGGTATGACGGAGGAGGTGGAGGAGGAGGCTGATGATGATAATGATGATGATAATAATGATGGTACAGCTACAATTGCTGCATCAATGTTACCCTCATTTTCGGCGGTGGTTGTGTTAGGTTTTTTGCTAATCATATTATTTTTACTGTTTTTATTTTTTAATAAACTATCGATTTCACTATGAGCTCCAAGGATTCGTTTACGAAATTTTTCCGAATTTATTAGCGATACACAGAGACATTTAAGAGATTTTGGATTATAATGCTGTGAGATGACGCTACAGGTGGGTGGTTGTATTTTAACACGACGACAAATTAATTTTTTTCTTCGAACAACTTTTAACATTTTATGATGATGCCGGTGTAAAGTAAACCGTTGTTTTGTTCGGAGAAGTTTCAAATTTTGACATTTCTTTCGCAATGATTTTTTTTCTCTTTGGACTTGATTTCGTAGTTTCTTTGGATATTTCTCTTTTTCGACTTCATCAACTTCATCAATATCGTCTTTAATATTTGGCATCTCTTCTTCTTTTATGAAAATATCATCTTTTTCTATTATCGGAATATTGGTTACGAGACAATCTTCGGGTAGGCTAACAATATCTTTGTTAGACTTTTCAATATCAATTATAATATCGGGCAAATTTATGTACTGATCCGATTCCACAGTACTGTCCACTGTTATGCCAACGTGGATCTTTGGTCTGGATGTGGATGAAAATGATCCCTTGAATTGCAAGTGATTTTCCATAACTGGTTGAGCATTTCCCATAACACTATTATCTTGAGCAAAATGGTCTGAATTTAAATGCAACTGCTCCATGAAGGGCACTTCGGTGGCGGAGTTCATTTCATCTTCGTCTTCGTTCCATGATGTAAGGAAGTCCCTTAAACTTTGACTTTTGATTTTAGTGTCAACTTGCTGTTGATACGCTTCTGGGTGGGATTCGACATTTGAATATGTCGGATAGGCATGGTAATAATGATGATTATACGAGGACGTTGATGAGGATGTTGATGATAAGGAGGATGGTGACTCGGTTTGCTGCTGTTGTTGTTGTTGTTGTTGATGATGATGCTGCTGCTGCTGTAAGTACCTGGAACAACTATAGTCGAGTGTCGATGAAGGCGACGCAGAATACTCCCCTGGTTGCTGCTGTTGTTGTTGATGATGAAATGTCACCTGGTTATTCATCGACTGTTGATATGAATTTCCGCTGAGATCAGTGTATACTTTTCCTGAAGCAGCTGCCGCTGCCGCTGCCGCCGCCGCTGAGTTACTTTGAGAAGAGCTTCCATAGAGATCATTATTGTAATCTACTGCAGACTGATGTATTGGATACTTGACATATTGCTGCGGATAATATGTGGTTGTTGAACTTTGTGTTGGCGGTGGAGGAGGGGGACAACAACTTTGATTTGAAGCCATTACCGCAGCAGCAGCAGCAGCAGGATATCCTGTAGATTGATATTGCATTGACATTGAATGTGGCGGCCACATAGTGTTGTGTTGCTGTTTTGCTGTTGCCCCAGAGCCATTAACATAACCAGAGTAAGTAGCACTTCGACAGCTACTACTAGGATATTCGTTTCCACTGCTGCTATTCCACATCCATCGGCTGTCCTCACAGACACTTTGGCTTTGATATGTATGCTGATGTCCTGCTGTGACAACTGGTGGGTAACTGCTCTGAGGGTGGTGGTAGGCGGCGGTGTAGTTAGATGGATATTGAGGCGCACGAGCAGTCATCACTTTGCTATTAACATATGGCATCGAGCTGCTAGCATCTGGTATTGCTTTCATCACTGCAACGCCCTTTTGGGTAGATGAAGGATGATGGTAATGGGGATGATAATAGGGGTGGTGATACGAAGTATATCCATACTCGTGTGGTGGAATTTTTTGTTGCTGTAGATGTTGATGCTGATGCTGATGGTGTTGCTGTTGATGTTGATGTTGCTGCTGCTGCTGTTGTTGTTGTTGTTGAGCAGCAACTAGTTTGTTATATTTGTACTGTTGTTGAAGTTGACTTTGGTGGTGGTATTGTTGTTGTTGTTGTTGTTGCTGCTGCTGTTGCTGGGTGTAAGGATGATTCTGTTGTTGCTCGTAGGTATATCCATAATAATTTGCACTTTCAGGTGCGTTGCTTTGACTATAATTGCCACTAAAACAGCTGTTCTGATTATACGCAAGCTGATGGTGTTGAATTTTCGCACTATTCGCAGCAACCGCATTTCCCGCCAATACCTTCGTCTTTCCCATCCCTGTTCGCTCTTTGAATTCCGCTTCGGCATCATACGGATATGCACTAGCCACCTTAGCAGAACTACCGCCATATGGATCGTAGGTATTATACGGAGTCGGAACACTCCTTTGACAACTAACTAATGAATCCTTGTAAAAGGCAGCGTTATATCTTCCACTTGAAATAACTGCTGCTGTTGCTGCGCTTCCTCCAATTCCAACACCACCTCCGCCAGCATTTGCATAGTTGGGATCCATTATCGTTTAGAGCTGTTCATCTGATTTGAAATAACAATCTTCTGTTGGAAATCTAGAAACAAAAAATAAAAGGAAATAATTCAAAACATAAACATAATAAAAATTAGTCCAAATATCATATTGATACGAGACTGATACAAATTACTACGATTACACGAAGGGTGATTGCGGCGGTATGTTATGAATGTGAGCAAGAATTGAATTGAAATCGACAAAAAAAAAACGGTTTTGTTCTAATTTTAGAGGATTTGTTTTGGTTGTGAGAGAGCGCACCCGAGTTATCTATCTATAAATGCGATTATTTTATTATTATTATTATTGCTAGCGCCTTTGCCCTCGGGTGACCATAGCAACTTGTGTGTGCATGACACACAAATAGAAAAAAAAAATGATTTCTATTTTTTTTTTCAAGTAAGTAAGCTCTAGTGGTGCAGTGGTGGCTCCCCACTTTGGGTAAACACGAAACATATTTCACATGAGAAAAAAAAAAAAAAACAGCTTGAAGAATTTGTTATTTTTTCGCGTTTAGTTTTTGCATGAAATGGAAACTGATTTTCAGAAGTAATTTGAATATTTTTGGTAACTTACCGATTGTAACTTGAAGTCGTCGTTTTGAATATGAGGGGATAATTTTTTTTTCTGTTTAGGGGGAGAGAACGAAAAATTCTAGACGTGTCAGCGAAACGAAACACACGAAAAGGTGTACGACGATTTGATGAGTACTGTGACGAGTGGTGGATATGCTAGTAGTTGGCTCTGACTACTTTGGTGTTGCTCTCTGCTTTGCTGCTATATCATCCTTGGTTGTGTGGTGTACTGGTGTTTCGTATTAGTTGTCGTCGTCGTTCCCGTGGTTGTCGCGCTACTTGTCGTTGGGTTTTGATGTTTGCACAAGTGCGAGTGGTGCAAATGCAAAGGTGCTGTGCTAGTTATGTTATTTTTTGACATGTTTTCTTTTCTTTTCTGTTGTTTTTTTTTTTTCTTTTTTTCTTTTTGTTTTGAATGAAAGGGTGAGTTTTTGTTGTGACACCAGCTGATTGGTGAACTGTAAAGTGATGCCAACATTTAAGCTTTTGGATGAAATTGATATTTAGTAAATTGTGCAACGATAAATAATTAATGGATTACTTACATGACTTTTGAAATTTATAGATTTAAACGCACAGGAGACATACATATATCTTCAACTTCAAAAATACACTTTACTTACAAAAATGATTACCGAAATCTGCCTTAACCCACTACGCTACGACCAGACGGAAAAATCTAACCAGGAATTATAGAACTGTAAAATCCATAACTTTAAGGAATCCTTCGAATTATCGTTAAATGCAGAATACATACTACTAAGGATTTGTCCTAGTTAGTAGCTTTGCAGTTAAATATAAAAATGTATACCTACTTAATACTATTTATATTTAATTGGGCTCATTCACTAATGTAGTGACTACGTAGTCGAAATTCAACTAGCTTTGTGAATGCAAAATTACACTACAAAGTTAGTCAATTCTAAACTGTCATATTAATGACAGATGTAAACACACACGAAATAAAAAACAGTTGTGTTTTGAGAATTTAAATAATATTTTCTTTTTAAATTAAATAATATCAAATATAAGATATAATATGAGTGATTTGGAAGAAGATAAAATCATAATTATGCAAAATAATTTAATTGTGGTCAAGTTTCATTTTGAATAGTTTGGATTTTTGTATTTTAACCGAATAGCTGATTGTGAAACGTCAAAATCATTCTCCACTAACTTTGAAGCCGAAATGTTTACACTACGTCGGAGGGGAAATTTCAACTCATTTTGTAGTTGTATGTAGCCAATCAGAATGACTTGACTACGTAGTGACTACATTAGTGAATGCGCCCATTGTTTTTGATAAAGTGGATATTTTACTACTTCTACAACAACTTTTTTCAACCCTTTTGTTTAAAAATTCTTTTTATAAAAAGAGCCTGTTTCGTAAAATATAATGTTATATGTAAATATAAATTATCTTACTTATATGTTGAAGTTTTGAATGATACCATCCTCTTTTGCCATTTTGTTATAAAAGCTCTACTTGGCGTATACTTGATATTTTTCCTGATAAATTTAAATACGATACGAAATTTGTGTGGTTATTTTACTGCCTACGTTTCGCTTTTATTTGCGTATAATATATTTAATAAATGAATTTGCTGAATAGAACACTATGCCATCTATAATGTACATATACAATGGCTCTCACAACCGGATAGATTCCAAAGAATGGAATTAAATTTATGATTTTTCATAATAACATCTCTCTCATAAGCGGACGCTCAAATAACCGGAAGCGGACACTAAATTTAATAACCGGAATAAAGTTCGGCTCTCTCATATGCTGACAAAATTCACGTGGAGTAATTTTTTAAAGTTTTATTTGGTAAGCGAGACACCTAGGGCTCTGTTAACAAAAACAAACATAAATGAAAGTTTCACCGGTAAGTTCTAAAATTTCCACATTTCGGATTTTCACAGTAACAAAATAAATGCGACGGCTGGGGTAAGATATTTTTTGAAAAGGTCAGGATCATTCTTACGGTAAATTTTAATCAGGAATTCGGTGGTGACCTTGGCGATGACCCTTAAAGGTTTGTTAAGGTCAAATTCTTTAAACAAAATTTCAAAAACTTATTTCCTTTAAAACGATTTTGAATAAACAAATTTCAGTCTAAAATTTTTTTATTATTTTTGTTTTTGCTCATACTCAAAAATATGAAAGAAATGTTGATTTATCAACTGCTGTTCTATAATTCTTCGAGTGATTGGAATTTCTGAAAGTGTATGCAATGCCAAAAGACACCTAGAACTTTGATCCATTTAACGCTGAGATGCGCCATTGTTCTGGTACCATAACTCCTGTGACATGTAAAATTCATTACATAAACATTTCAGATATTTTATTTTATTCTGCTTAACTGTAAGACATACATAATTCTTATTATTATTGAAGAGAATTCAGTACGAAATCTATTTGGGTTTTATAATTTTTTTGTCATCGAATTTACATGGAAAAGCTTAAAGCTAATTTTAAGGTTTTTAAGATCCTATATGTAAAATATTTATCAGATCATATACACAAATGTTATTTCTCCGACAATAGTCTAATACAAGAACTATGTACAATTTATTATTCAGCCTTATTGTGAACAAAATTCCACCCGCAAAATTTGACATTTCACTTTTCGCCTATTGTGAGTTTCACCCGAAATTTGATGTTTGAAAAATTCCCCTTATGGTGAACATTCATTTCGGGCGAAATGTAATGCCATTAGAGCCTAAATGTTCACTTATTTTTTGTAGGCGAACGAAATTTCGTTCGGGCGAAACTCACAATAGCTTTTAAAATTTTGGGTGAACAAAAAATTTTAAGGTGAAATATATTTCGGGTGAAACTTATAATAAGGCTGATTATTATTATTGTAATTGATTTATTGAACACGTAATAAATTACAAGCTAATAATATTTTAATGAGCTTCTAGCTGCTAAGGCCTACCGTTCTATGATACTTAATTATAATTAAAAATGTGTTTGAAAACAATAATAATACAAGAACTATGTGCAATTTAGATATTTAGTATTACATAAGAGTTTTATTTTGTTGCAATTTCCCTTACTTAAACAAGAATATTCTTCTATGTAAAATTAAACAAATTATTAACTAAACAAATAATTAAGTTCTAAAACTCATAAACAAATTATGTAAGACTTTTTATGTCTTGATATAAAATAAATAAAGTAATAAAAATAATAATACTTTCTTATCTATTCATATTAAAACTTTCATTCTTCAAAAAACGCGGTTGTATGCCACATTAGTGATCAATCAGATCACCTTCCATTTGGTTTTCTTTTATTACTAAACGAATCTTTTTTTTGGTCTTTTATTATCCATAACCTAGTTAAAGTGTTAATACATATACATAAATTAGAAATGTTCTCAAATTATTTACATAACTATATAGGTATAAAGATTTACGGCAAAATATTTTAAAAATTTTCATTCATACTTTTCTATCAGAAAACGTGAAAGTTACTAATAAGATATTTGCGTCTTATAAGTAAACATCATGTTTTCTGATGAAAACCTTTAGACGAGATAAAAAATACTTGGTCTTTGAGATTCTAATATTTTTAAATCTTACATATTAAAGAAAGCTAAATATCATTGAAGGCTTTTAATTAATATATGTTTAAGGCCTACAAATTAATTAATAACCAATCACGTACTTGAACCTATTTTAATTTTCGAAAACTCGATCCGAGGATGAAACAAACACGTTTGTATAACTAGCTCTTTAACTTAACCCAAATATTATTTTTGCTTTTGCTTTTCATTATAACAGTAATAATATTAACATTCTTCCACAGTTTCCCATAATACGATATAAGTAATTGCTTGGCATCACTAAAACATGATAAACCTACCACAGAAACTTGACGCATGCATCATCATATTCGATATCGATTAAGGTAGAACTAAACCTGTGGATTGTTTGCAGTGCACTCACTATGCAATGTAAACTTATTTTTTGTTTTGATTTACCTTGAAAAGGAAAAAATACATTAATTTCTGGTCACATTATATAAAAACAAACAAATCGATTCATCCTTTTTCCCCAAAAAAAGGTGTTGGAACACAAAATTTATATCGGTTTCATTGCAAATTGTTCAACCTCTTTGTAGCATGAAAGTGCCAAAAAAATTATTATGCTGTAACAAAACTGGAAAGACAAAAAAAATCTTAAATTTAATCTTTAGTCTCGAGAATACTATCTGTTTATTTCCCAGCTTCTAAAGTTCAACCTTGAAACTTATTAGGATCCTACGTCTTTAACTTGGTGGTTATTTTGATTACTTAGGTGATTGAACAGAGGCTTTGAAAAATATCTAATGAATACTAATACTAATTGATATGAGAGCTGCATATCAAAGCCTCAACATTAAATGGTACGATGTTACTCGGTCTATAAACGTATGTTGCAAAGGATAATTTAAATAATAATAATATTTAATGTTAATTATTTATTTATTTATTGATTCAAATCTACGATATTACGACGAATATGCATGATTTTTCGTTTCGGAGTATTTTCTAGGGTCTTCCATGAAACCGGTTGATAAAGTTAAGACATAAATAGTTTTTATTTTAGATCACGCAAAGCCCATTACGCTATTTTAGTAAAAAAAAAAGAATAATAATATGTTATTGGGAACTAGTTTAGCTTTTAGTATGCAATAGGTATGTTAAACGAGGGTATTCGAAACAGTTTGAAACACATTAAAACATAAAAGTACAAGTTTTTGATGTTTAATGAGAAATTTTTTGTTCTAAACTGTTTTACATTGCTGTTTGAAGAAGTTAAGTACACTTTAGAACACGATTTTCTGCACTTGCTTTTTAGGTACAACAAAACTGCCAAAATCAGATGTTGAAATTTATTCAATGAAAATAGTTTTTTTTATGTTTTTTTTTCCGAATCTCTACCTTTTATAAAAGTGCATTTTAATCAGTTCTGATTCAAAATATATGCTGTCTTCCATCTAGCGAACTGACGTAACTGTTTTTTCACATTTTACAGAAATGCTTCTTAAAGGTGTTGGCGGTTCTTAAAACTATTTTTTCCTTTTGTTTCGTAAACTACAGGATTTCTTTTTTTTAAATTTATTGATCGATTTAATGGATAAAGGAAGAATTAGGTATACCGAAAATATGCGTTTTCCCAAGATATTAAAAGAGCAGTTACATATGTCGGTTCGTGAGATGAGGGACAATATTAGCTTTAGCACGGAAAAATTGTTGTTTTTTTATTTAAAACTTAGGCAGCAATTTTCTGTTCTAATTTTTTCTGACGTTTTTCACGAATCTGTTATGTTCTGCGAATCTTTAATTTTGTATTAGCTATTTCCTTCAACAAAAATAGGTTTTTGTCAATTAGAAAATGACAAGTCGAAGCCTAGCATTAAAATAGACTTTGTACAACCTGACAATTTTAATATATGTAAATACAGTTTTGCAAATATGTATGTCGGGTCGAGTATATTGCGGGGTAAAATATAAAAAAAATGTATTGCTTGTTTAATTTTTTTTTAAGAAAATGTCGAAATTAATGTCAAATGTTTTACAAAAAAAAAAATTCTTTAAAATGTAAGCAATCTATTGTGGCGGCAATAGTCAGTAACTGCCTAAGTCAATATTTATGAATTATGGAAAGGATCTCCCGATAAATTTGTTTACAAACTTAACAATTGACGTTGATAGCTGCCTGGCGACTGAACCTTAATCACAGGATTGGAGTTGTGTTGGGACAAAGTACCCAAATAGGGAATTAAAATCCTCTGACCCCACGCAGCGGGGCAACCAAGGTGTTATTGTCCAAGTAACTGTTGAAAAGTCTGGAATATGAAAACAAAATATTTGGACTTGTACCAATCTTGTTGAAAAACAAATTTTTAAATTATCCTACTGCGACCGACCTTAAATTGATCCCATTTTCTTGATTGTTAACTTGAATGTTAATAATTTGATACGGGTTTAAACAAAAAATTAGCATAGTTTTAATTTATAAAACTCACCAAATAAATTAAATAGTAATACCAAGTAATAAAATATTTCATTATTTAAAATGAAATTTATACAAACTGCAAAAAAAAAAACACCAAATGCATTTTGCACAGGAACACTGCATACATTAAATAAGTAAATAAAATATAAATACTGGAAAATAATGGAATACAAAAATATATCACCGTTAGGAAGTGCTGCCAAAAACCATTTTTAATATTTTGAGACTTTTAACTTTGACTACCAGAGCAGTATATTACCTTAGATCAGATTACTTTTACATGAGACATTGTATTCAGACTAAATTGTTGGAATGCGTTTGTAAATATGGAGATGTTCAACTATTTAGACAGTGACTAGCTGGACAAACTGTCCAAGTGTGTACTAATGAAATTTAATTAGTACGACTTCCAGTTTCCTTGTTTGAAAAGGGACATACATTCGGATTTTATCAAGTCATGTTGTCAATAATCAAGGGGTTCAAATTGAGCAACATGTTTGCCAACATGGCTTGACAACAATCGGTGTTTGGCCATTTAAAAGCTTGACAAACTGAATTAACTTGTTCTGATTAATTTTATAAAGCCATGTTGTCTTCAAACAGGCTGATCATGTAAACCCCTAACGTTTTTTCAAACATGTAAAGTCCCCTTTCACACGAAGAATTCGAGTTTCCAGCAGCTTTCTGTTTTTGGTGAGAAGGACAATAAGTAACGGGATTGAACGGTTTACGATTGGTAAAAATTGGAAATTAAAAGAAAATGTCCAAAAAACTCCATCAACTTGTTTCCAAGTGTGAAAGGGGACAAACTAATCAAACTGATATTCAATTAATTGGCAGCACTTAAAGTGCATTATTAATTATTTATGGCACCACTCACAAATTTTTGACATTTCATTTTTTGTTGAAAATTATAAATTTCACATTCCACGATAAGATTTTCTTAAATTGTATAGTTGAGTTTTTAACTTTGCAGCAGGGAAAAGATTTTTTTATATTACTCATTTAGCTTAAATTCAAATAAAGAAAAATGTCCACGGAAGATTGGCAAAGTCCTAAATTTCGACAAAGTGTTGTTTTAAAAATGTACGTATATTGAAAAACCTTCCGCAAAACCTTTTAAGAACAAAAAAAAAAATTGTTTTCCTTTTAGCAATGAAATGCTCCAGACCACTGGATCCGATCCTTCAAAAAATGCAACCGTCATGGAAAATCATATCTATAAGAAAGCTCGCAACAAAGATGAGTACCTTGGCTTGGTTGCAAAACTATTTCTGCATTTCAAAGAAATGGTCAGCCGAAGTAAATGATTTTTTTTTTAAATGTTATTCAAGTTCTTGTTCTTTTGCTTATTGATTAGTATTTTTTTCTTTAATGTATTGTTTAAGGTAGCACAGCAGGAAAACCACAACAGCCTTCAAACGCTGATATGGGTAATTCCAACGTAATGCAAGATCCACTCAATGCACTGCAGAACCTTGCAACTCAGGGCAATCGTAACGCCCAAATGATACCGATGGGTGGTGGTCAACCAAATCAAATGGCACCCGGAGCTGTTGCCGGTGTGAATGCAGCAGCTCATCTCCTTCAATCTCTGAATCAGGTAAGAACAGTGAATTTAGAATTTATCAGTTAATCAAAACGTAGATAATTCTAACCATTTTTTAAAATGGCGAATTCTGAATTTATTTGTGGATTAATTTATAAATAAAAACTTGAACAAAATGTCAAATTCATTGTGTAGAAATATTTCAACTTAACATTTAAAATGTTCATTTTATAACTTAGCAACGGCCCGGTCAACAAATGCAGAATATGCAAAGTATCCGTGGTCAAATAACTGTTCCGATAGGTCCAAATGGCCCTCAAGGTAATGCTGGGCCTGGCAATATGGTCCCTCAAATGGGTAACAGCATGGGCAATGCTAATCTAAATATGATGGGAAATCAGCCTCAGCAAATGAATCAAATGGGAATGCCTGGACAAATGAATCAAATGGGTGGCAATCAGATGCAAATCAATGCAAATATGCAAGGTCAACCGATGGGTTCAATGAATGTTCCTCAGATGCCAATGAATTCTATGAATCAAAATCAAATAAATGTAAGTATAGTATTAAGTGCTTGTTGTAATGTCTATCCAAAAAAAACATTTAACTAACTTGATTTCTGCTTAAAATTTAAGATTGGTCTTAACCATCCACAATTAAATCAGATGATGACACGTATGAATAACAATGCAGCGATGAATGTTGGACCACAAGCTGTCAATCAGGCAATGCACATGAACGCCGGACAAAATATGCCAAATATGCCGCAACAAGGGCAAATGCATCCGAATAATGTCAATGCTGGGCCTCAAGTTGGAATGCCTCAAAATCCTGGACAAGGAGGTAAATTGTCAAAATATATTCAGCTTATATTTGAAAAATTATACTATGAATTACCTACATTCAATATATTTATTTAATATATTTTTGTTTAAAGGAAATATCAATCAAATTATCAATATGCCAAACATGCAACAGAAGCAAAATATGCCTATTAATCAGGGTGGTGCAATGTTCCCTGGAAACCGAAATGTCGGACAAACACAATTTCTACGTCAGAGTCCAAGTCCTACGGTTGCTTCACCCGCTGGTATGGGTCAGCAAATTCCACAAACACAACAACAACTGCAACAACAGCAGTTGCAGCAGCAGCAGCAGGCTGCCGCACAGCAACAAGCTCAGCAGCAACAGGCTCAACAACAACAACAACAACAGCAACAACAACAACAGCAACAACAGCAGCAACAACAACAGCAGCAACAACAACAACAGCAGCAGCAGCAACAACAACAGCAACAACAACAGCAGCAGCAGCAACAACAACAACAACAACAACAACAGCAGCAACAACAACAACAACAGCAACAATCTATATTACCAAATCCCCAGATGATTCCAAGCCCTGCTTTGGTGCCCTCTTCAAGTCCACAAATGTCCACGCTGATGAATAACAATCCAAGATGTAAGTAAAAAACTTTTGCAATATATTGAGATTATCTTGATATAATCTTCGATTTCCTTGATATGTTGAAGACTTCAATAAATTGAGCAGGTCAAATCCTGTTGGGCGAAACAAGTGTCCGATGGTTAAAAAAGGCAAACTTATGTCTAGTTACAGTTGCAACACTGGCCATTGCCTCATTAAAGCCTTCACTTTTAAATCTAATTGAGAACGTTCACTTTACAACATGTATAATTCTTTCTATTTATAGCCATTCGTCAATCACCAAATCCAAATGCACCTTTGAACACCCCCGGACAAGTATCTGCAACCAGTCCATACAATTCACAAGAAGACATTCTCTATCGAGAAAAATACAAACAATTAACCAAATACATTGAACCATTAAAACGCATGGTAGCGAAGATAGGAAACGATGGTAAGTAAAACTTCTATATCTTAACTCAAATTGAATTTAAAATTAAATTTTCTTCCCCATCGTTTAGATGTTGAAAAGATAACAAAAATGAGTAAACTATTAGAAATTTTATGTAATCCATCACAAAGAGTTCCTCTTGAAACTCTCGAGAAGTGTGAAATCGCTTTGGAAAGAATGGATATCGTATCGTGTTGTGGAACACAATTTGGTGTAGGTTTAACAAAATATTGTAAAGTTTATAATTTATTAACCAATTATTTGTCTTTCCTTTCATTTCTTAGAAATCCTCCAACCCACTTGTGGATGTTATAAATACAACCCTTCAAAGTCCTATTGTCAATCATACATTGCAAAGAACTTTTAAGCGTAGTTTAGAGCTACTATTTGGCACCGATATTAGTGCTCCAACGCCAGCTAAACAGGCTCGTCCTCAACATGAGGAGACACCACAAGATATTCCGCACGTTCTGCAAGGTGAAATTGCACGCTTGGATCAGAAGTTTAAAGTTTCTCTAGATACATCTTCCCAGAACAATAACAAAACAATCAAATTGATTTGTTGTTTGGATGATAAACGTCTGCCATGTGTTCCACCAGTTAGTGTTAATATTCCAGGTTAGTTTTTCTATCTTTTTCCATTAAAATGGTCAATAATTTCATATTGTCATTTTCTTTCATTCATAGAGGAATACCCATTCACATCACCAAATTGTTCTCTCACTGAACAGGAGTACTCGGCTACTCCATTTTTATTAGCCGTTCAAAATGCTCTGATGGCAAGGATTGCCAAGTTGCCAAAGTGTTATTCTTTGTCGCATCTATTGGACACTTGGGAGATGTCAGTGCGTCAGGCGTGCTCTCCGAATGCTGTTGCTGTAAATGATTTTACTTCTTTATTTGGCATGTAGATTAATACAGCAAGTTAAGCAATGAAATTAAAATGCATTATTTTTGAAATAAAATATATAAAAAAAATAATTATGTATGTATATAAATGAATATACATTGCATAGGGAAAAAAGTTTAAATAAATAAGTTTGAGTCAAAAAATTAATAAACCTTATTAACCACAGTACCGAAGAATACCATAAATTCAATGATAAAAAGATAAACCTACACTAATCTTAAATGAAGATAAAACTAATTTTCTGAAAAAAAAAGGAAAGTGTAATTTGGAAATGAAAATGAAATGAAAAGAGATTTGTCAATGTACGGGTCTGAGAACTCTTTTGACCAGTGTTTGATAAAGTGTCGAATTAGCTTTGTTTATAATGTTGTCAATGTGGCATCGAAAGTTAAGCTGCTTATCACAAATTACTCCTAAATCACGACAGGAATTGACTACGGGTACAAGATCATAGGATAGTTTATGGGAGGAATATAGGGAGCCGTTTACGTGAAAACGTCAAGCTGTGGCACTTGCTGACATTGAGTTCAAGAAGTTTTTCTGGCACAATTGGAAAAATGTTGTCAAGATTTTGTTGTAAAGAACAAATATCAGCAGCAATTAAAATTTGTTTAAAGATTTTCATGTCATCCGCATATATTTATAAACCACAGTCGATAACTTGAGCGATATCGTTGATAGCTAAGATGAACAGAAGGTGTATTAATAGGGAAGGAAAGAGATAATCTAAAACGGACGACATATTTTCTATCGGTCAAATATGAATTCAACCACAAAGAGTAAAGGGAAAACCATAGAGTACCTATATTATCTAGAGAACCGACTTCAGCGCTTTTTCTCTTTCACCCTACAAGCTGCACTGAGAGGATTTCCTCCACAAGGCTGAATATGTGTTAGTTGCCGAATGCATTTTTAATGGAATCGCACTAACCTAGTGATAATTTAATGGATATTGGCTCAGTTTTGCTCAGTTTTCAGTTCTCCCACCAGATATGAAATACTTTTTTTAAAACTGCATTATAAACCATGATAATATAGGTACTCTATGGGGAAAACCATGGAATTTAATTTAAAGATGATGATATTCACCCTTATTGCGAACTATCAACTACTAAACTAAACTAAAATTGACAAAATGTTGTGCTATTGTGAATGCCTTCAAAATATTTCTATTATTTTGAATAGGAATGTGCGTCTGAAAGATGTTTGTTTTTTTTTTTTTTGGGGAACGTGCAAAGAAAATCATTTATCAGAAAGTCAATAAAATTAAAAACAAAATTCTGTTGACAAAAAAAAAAATAGGTCACGCAAAAGGAAAAAAATAAAAACAAAATACAAATGACTTCAACTGAAGTTTTTTTTTATGAAGATGAGGAGTTGAATGATCATGCTATCGTTGAAATGGCAGGAATGCGAAAAAGTTTGAGGGATTCATCCAATGATCCAATCCTTTGGAATTGGAAAGACTGCTTTTAGACGACTGCAATTTTTATCCGCAATTCTCTTTTGAGTTTCTTTCGGATTGCAGCATCCATTTAAACGCTGCAAATTTTAATAGCTGCAATTTTTATTAAATGAGAAGGAAATATCTCTTTACACTCTTTACTCCGCCTATGTGTCAAACAATAGGAAAAAGCACAAAGAAGAAGGAGCGATAAATCTGCAATTATTTCAACCTCTGCAACTTTGCCTACCCCGGACACCACATCCGTCCCCCACTTGCAGGGGGTAATTGCAGCGTTTAAAAGCAGTCAAAGCTTAATGTTTTTGAGACCTTTGGAAATAAAAAAATTAAAAATTTTATCACTTATTTAATTCGAAACTCACATTTTTTTAGTTATTTGTCTAACTAGCACGAACTCATCAACTGCAAATTTACGATTGAAAGAAAAATTGACAGCTGACAAGAAAATCGATGAAAATTGTTCTTCACAATACCGATTTTTTTCATTTACAATAAATTATTAAAAAAAAATCACAATGGATCAACAATATTGACATTTGATAGTCATAATACCATTTAATAAAATTTATTGATAAATGTCAATTATTGCTAGTTTATCTTCGAAATAATGCTAATTATGTGACAATTTTCTCGAAGGCCTTGCTAAAACTCGATAGCAATCACATCGACTTCATCCCCATCGACCATTGTGCATAGATACTGTGACCATCCATTCTCTTTTTTAGAGGACAGTCCTCTTTTTCGGTATCTTGTCCTTCTTTATTTTTTAAGGAGGACAGTAATTTGTCCTCTTTTTTCTAAATTGTCCTCTTAATGTCCTTTTTTTAATTCATTGAAACCTTTTTTTGTATGATCTACACAGTAATGTACTTCCTTCAGTTCTAAATTACTCAAACACAAAATTTAGACAGCACTGGTTTCAATAATTCAGTGTTCTGTAATTTGGTTTTTGCTATTTTGAATGAATCGCAAACTCTCATCCAAGTCCATTGGATAAATTTGTATGACTATCTTTTAGCCTTTTGTTTGTTTCTTGGAAATGATAATCGATTGGTATGAATTTAATTTAAAACGGTGAGTATTAATTTGAAATCATTAATCTAAATGAAAGTTCCATCTATTGAAAAAGCCTTTCCAATGTTTTGGAATTTAGAAAAATTATAATTATAGGAACATACAAAAACTAACAGATCCTTTGAGCTAAACTTTTAGATTAAGTAGGTACTTAACTATTTCTTATTTCTTATTTTTTTTTGTTAGGTATAAGTATTTTAATTTTTTATTTTAAATACTGAACTGAAGTACAAATATTTTGAATAAATATCGTTTGTTCCTAAACGTGTAAGTTACTTACAAATTGAAAAAATGGTCACCGTATGCATAGACCATTTGAAATAAATTCTACTAGGTTCGTTGTTGTTGATCTACCAGACACAAAACCATGTTGTACAGGGGAGAGAATTGATTTGCAGTGGAAAGAAAGACTTTCGTAGTAGTCATTTTCGAGAAGAACAAGATTTTCTTTAAAGGTTTTTAGACAGCTATACAGATTGCATATACGTAAGGTATCTTTAATTTGTTTAAAATATCTAAAAAAAAGATGATTTAAAAAAAATCTCTAGGTTACAAGTTTAATAAATATCGCCCTAGTAGTTTTTGAAACAGTTTTCAAAAAAAAAAAATGTTAAAACTTTTTTTTTTGAAAAATACAAAATAATATTATTTTTTTTTTTGAAAAATTTGGTAAAAAAATAAAAATTTATCAAATTCAGTAAAACCATTTTTGAGCAAAGACAAAAAAAAATGTATGGGAGTTGCCTTTAATAAACAATTTTGTACGATTTTCCTAAATTGCTAAGAAATTGTATGGCAGGTCCCGTTATTTTTGGTCCTAGTTGTTTTTAAAAAGAAAGAATCGTGCGTAGCAGAAAGGACAGACAGACATTTTGTCAGCATAACTTTATGAAATATGGTCTTTCGTTGGCGATTGGATTTTTGTCAACGCCCTTGACAATAGAAAAATCGAAACAATTTCTCTTAGTCTTATATCCCAAACGACTCTACCTACATAAACCATTTTATAAAAAAAGCCAAATTATTGCATTTATTATTATATTATCATGTTCAGAACCTCGTAAGTTCTGTAAAATGTTCGATACAACATGTTTAGGCTCAAATTGCCAAAAGGTGGCTCTGATTATTTTGAATTAATAATATTTTTGTTGAATTTTTCGACTAACGAGGACCTGCACTTTAACCGTCGATATATTGTATAAAATAAATTTTTGTTCAGTTAGGTATAAAACAAATCGAAAAATGTGTAATGAGCAAAAAAACAACAAAAAAAAGAAAACAAAATCAGCCCTATTGTGAATTTCACCCAAACAACATTTCGCCCCCAAAATTTGACAATTCAGTATTCGCCTAAAACCAAAAAAAAAGAAAAACACCCTGTGAGTTTTTATACGAAATTTCATACTCGAAAAATTCCTCTTATTATTGTAAATAGAGATGCCGCGAATAGTGACTCGGCCGAATACCGAATACCGAATATTCGGCCACACTCGTCGGTCGGCCGAATACCGAATATTCGGCCAACGATGTGTATCTATACTCTGTCCAACAAAAATTGGCAGTGTAGGCAAGATAGAACGTTTGCCTCTCATTCTGGCTACAGTGGATTGCATAAATCTGTCCTTCATTAAAGCTTTCACAGGGTTGTCGTAGTGTCCACGATAACACTCATCATTAAAAACTTTTTCTTAAAGCTCGAAAATCACAAGCACCTTAACAGAAACTCAAGGAAAAAAAGCTGAACGAATTACCAAATGCACACGGGTAACTCTGAATGCACATCAAGCAGCAGCCAATCGCCATTGGCCACAGCAATTCAGTGCACACTCAGATGTGCCTTGAATAGGACGTTGGGTCTGTGTCAAATGTTATTGGAAATTCACGGGCGGGCAAACATTTTTTGTGGAGGAGTTATTTCAATTTAATATGGTGCAAAAATATGGCACGCTACTGATTTTGAAAAAGCTTTCCCATAAGACGTGTACTGCCAATTTTTGCTGGACAGAGTATAAGTGAGAGACTATTTAGTATTTTCAGAAGCTGGAATTGTTTACGAAGATAGACGTAATCGTTTGCTACCAACGTTTGCCGAAAAAGTAGTTTTTATTCACCACAACTTACCATTAGTATAGATTTTAAATACTAAAATACAAATTTTTAAATTAAAATAACATTTATTGTAAGATAATAACCTTTTTTTATTCTCCATTTGTTATTCGCTATTCGGCCGAATGTTGTGAACTATTCGGCCGAATACCGAATCAAAAATATAGGCCGAATAGGCTGAATGCCGAATAGTGGCCGAATATTCGCGGCATCTCTAATTGTAAACACTCATTTCGGGCGGAATGTAATGCCATTGACAGCATAAATATTCACTTATTCAGCCTTATTGTGAGTTTCACCCGAAAAAAATTTCACTTTAAAATTTTGTATGGGCCCGGAATTTTAAAACATATTGTGAGTTTCGCTCAACGAAATTTCGTTCGCCTATACTAACCCAAGTGGGTCAAAAGTTCATTGTGGACTTTTGGCCTGTGAACTTATGACTCCGCGCCGGTATTTCGGGTACAACTAACAAAAAGCGAAAAGTAAAATGTCAAATTTTCCGTGTGCAATGTTGTTCGGGTGAAATTCAAAATAAGGCTAAATATTAAATTTAAAAATAAAAACAAAATAATAAAAATTGTCTTACCATTCTAAATAGTAAAAGGTCTTTAATCACTAACAAATACGGCCCTGTTCTCGTCTCGTTTACGTCATAATTTTTTGTTTCTTCTGCCACAATAATAATTTATATTCCATAACAAAAAATAAGACAAATCTGATAACTGTATATTTATAGAAAAAAGCTTCTGACTTTATCTAAAATAGAAAAAAAACGTGTCAAAAAAATTACAATTATTATAAGTTTTAAAGCACAAAGTAAATTATATAGTAGATAATTCATTTTTAGAAAGACTTACAAAAAAAAAATAACCATGGCAGCAATACCAGTAGAAAGAGTTGAAGAGATGTTCGATGTATCCAACCATACACCAAATGTACATGCCGATTTTCACACCGCCATGTATGGTAAGCTTAAAAAAAACAAATTTTCCTTTTTTATTGAAATTATAATCGTTAATTCAATAACTAGATAAGAAGGTTCAAAAACTCATATCCTCATTTTATTATATACATTTCATCACTATAGGTATTCTTATTGTTAAAGAAGCTACTAACGTAAAAAAAATTGCACATGAAAGGCTCCGTTTTAACTCACCTTCAGATAGACGCCTTATGGGTAAATATCAGCAAATGGAAAAATACATTGATCATATTGAGCGTTTGAAGGCCATATCCCCCCAAAGTATGTACGGTGGATGTTTCATTAAAATTTACTATTTAAGTCGAACTATTAAAATTATTACCTTATACATTTTCTCCAAATAGATTCAGAAATTATGGACAAAATATTAAAGCTTATAGATGATCAAAACAGAAATGAAACAATGCAATCACTAAGCAAATACGACAACGTTCTAGAATTTGCGGCTAACTTTTATCCCAAAGTATGATAAAATTTGAAAACAAAAAAATTATTATATATGTATATAACTAAAATGTCAGGATTCTTTTAGGCAGTGACAAAGTTCTTTGAGATGGCATTTTTGAAGCTGGAAAAAATCGTTCACAATCCTCTTGCCAATCATACACTTCAAAGAACTTACCATCCAAAGTTGGACTATTTCTTCGGTATTGATATAAAAGTTCCAATTAAATATCGAGTTGGCCGTTTGCGCAATGTGGAGAAATTACAAGAGATTCCACACGCATTGCAAGGTGAAATTGCTAGTTTAAATAAAAAATTTAAGGTTTCTTTAGATCCGACGAGAATCAATAAATCGATTCGATTAATGTGCCGTTTGGAAGATGATCTATTGCCTGGTGTGCCTCCAATTTACATTAATGTTCCAGGTAATTTATATAAAAATAAGTATGTACCTATATATCATAATCATAATATCATTAGCATTTCAATTTTTGTTCTATTTTGCGCATCTGTCAAAATCGAGGTAGATATTATGGTGGGAAAATGGTGGATCCAGTGTTGCTTTTTTTATTTTGTTGCTGTTTCAAATGATGCGTGTTAAGTTCCTGTGGGCACTCAAATAGCCATTTTTAATTTTTTGAAACTTTCAAATTTTAACAACCTGCGCAATGTATTTCCTTTGATTTGTGTACTGTGACTTATCACTAATCACAATAGTTACTTATCATGAATCTTGTTGCGATTTTGTTAAAATGAGTTATTGAGTTCGAGAAACGTATCAGATAGGCTATTCACCTACATATCTCAAACATTTACAGATACGTTGGGTGGTTGTTGGATCAGCTGTTTTGTCACAAAGGATTACAACAACAAAAACCTATTCGGATAGCTTTGAATGGATCCCCGAACGCGACAAGTAGTGTCATCAGTTATCACATAGATAATGTCCATTAAACTGAAGTTGGATATATGGACAAAACGTATGTCCGTGGACATTTTGTTGTCATCCTAGTGTAATAAAGCCGTATCAAGAACCATGATAAGTTGCTAAGCTATTATTAAGATATATTGATGGGGCAATAAGGTCCAGAGTGCCTACATTAATAAAATAGGTTTGTTTGATAACATGAAATTTCTTGCGAATTTGCACAAATTCACCATTAATTGTCAAATTTGCTGAAAAAGATAATATTTATTACCAAACAGACATAATCACGCATCGATAAAATTAGTCGTTAAACTTTGAAAAATTAAAAAAAAAAACTCATATGAATTGTTTCAAATTCCAACGTTTCTCGACCCATTTAAAATTCGAATCAAAATTATTTTCAATTTTATTTGCATTCCGCTTATTGTGAATTGAGATAATGAAAGTGAATTTGAGCGTTCTAATTCGTTCACAATGCTTCTGTATCAGGATGTTTGACAACATACTTGATGGAATCGGAAAAAAAATTCAAAATAAAAAAAACCATAAAACGTATTGTTTGCCAAGCGGTTTATGATTTATGGTTTATCAAACATCAATTTTATAACTAATATTATTGTAGGTACTGCTTCTCAGTTAATATATTTACATATGATTCTTTTTTACCTAAACTAACTATGTAATGCTCAAAAACAAAAAAACTAAAAAATTATAAAACAAATAAGTAAAGTTAAAATAAAACATTACAATGTAGGTAAGGTTGCACTTCATGCTATATTCAAAAATTATCTTTAAAACATAAAACATTCTCACTTTAATTCATGTACCTATAATCTATATCATTTATATATTATGTAAATCACACTCTGGTGTATTCGTACTACCTGATAAAGGGTTGTTGAATGTATACTCGTTCCACTTGGTCCTTTAGTTTTAGGTATAATTTTAAGTCACCCTTGTAACAGTTTATTAACTTTTTGAAACTAGCACGTATTATTTTTGTATGCTACTTGCATATCTACACCTATTCACTTACGAAAGAAAAGAGAGTTCTATGGAATATTTGATTCTTAAAAACCCAATCAAAAAAAACATGTGAGACCGACTCTTAACCGATTCGGAATCATGACAGATCCCATAACAAACAGAACTAAATGTTCACGTGCCTTTCTTCTTCCTAAAGTTTTTCACTAACGACTTTCCCCACCTTTAGGACCGATGTCTACAGACCCATCGGCCCGTCCAGGCAGGAGTCGCAAGTGGTGTCCCATAGCGTTGGTAACCTAAGGCCTGCTGGTTGCCATGCTTAGCTCGTCGATGGGGGGGGGGATCTTGTTACTCGCTTAGGGACGAGGTTACTTTCTTCAAGCCTTGATCTGAGTTGGTAAACGATCGTAAATATTTCCATCTTTTAAAGACGAGGGACCCGATTCATAGCTACCGATATTATAAAAAAACTTTTTTTTTCTGTTCGACTTCTTCTTAGAGGAGGACATAGGTGTTCGTGTCCTCGGAGCTTTTCATTACCCACCCTATAAAATATTCCACCTTCAAATACATTATAATGCTCCTGAACAAGAGCAATATTCACTCTATTTAACTGACAGCCAAGAGGCAATATCGAAAATTGTATTAGATAAAGCAGGCAATACATTATAGCCGCAGTAGCCATAGCTTCGCTAAGTAAATAACTTGAATTGTAAATCTTTTAAAGTCTCAATAAAAATTCAATTAAAAAATTTAAACATCGATGCTTAACAAACATGCTGATCGAAATGTTAACTCCCTTATTGTGAATTTAAAACTCGAAAATAATTGATCTTCTGCATTTCGGTTCATTCCATATTCTGAATGTATTCTATCCACTTTGTTGAAGCTTTGTAAAATGTTTGTGTGCAGTTGCAGTTAGTTTTGTATTTCATGCCTTCATGGTCAAAAACCATATAGAACATATGAATTTATCTAAAAAAATAGATTTTTCACGGAAAATGGGTTCCTGTAATTTTTTTTCTTTAAGAATTTCACTTACCTTTTTCCCCTAAAAATGCAAATGATATTGAATCAATTTTCATCCAAAGAGTAATTTAATTTTTCAGAACAATTACAAATGAATGCAAGTTAAATTTTGACAGATCAAAGTTATTGCCAAATTTTCGAAAACAAATGAATTATACAATATACATAGGTAGAACAAGAAATTTCATTTCGAGTGAAATTGAAAATTGATTTTAATTCGATTTCGTTCGAAATGTAGAACATGGGCATAAAATAAAATAAAATATTATTTTATTGCCTACAATATTAATTTGATAATTTTCCCGATAAAACCAATAGTTTCTTTGATAAATATAAATGATATCATTTTTCATTTTAATTCATTCTTTTAGAAAATAATTTTGTTTCGAAAAGGATCTCAGACTAATTATATTCGAATTTTTGTTTATTTTACGCAATCACACCACAACTAAATTTACTGTCTCTGTAAAAATCTTCTTTTTATGTTTTGTTAATTTATTTTTGTATTTCTTTATTGTTTCAGAAAAATATCCTTTTTGTTCGCCTACATGTGTAATAATGCAATTAGATTATTCAGTTACACCATTTTTGACATCTATACAAAATAATTTGACTGACTTTATTTTCAAATTGCCAAAATGCTATTCTGTTACGCATATACTAAATTGTTGGGAGATATCAATACGAAAGGCTTGTTATTTTGATAATGTTAACATTAATAGTTTAAGTATGGTTTATGAAATGTTGTCTCAATAAAATTTTAATTTAATTTATTTTGAAAAATTAATTTAATTTGTTTGTATTGTTTATTTTGATTAAAAAGTACCTACACATGTATTTATATTTAAATGTAAAAATGTTTTATATTTGTTTACCTTTAGATAAAATAAAAACACATCGAAGAGAAAATAAATTGTTCAGTGTCTTCGAGAGAAGTTTGTAGCATTTATAATTATCTTTGTACAAGAAACACAAACACAAATAAAACTCAAAAATAAGAACAATATGAGAACGTTTATGATATCGTTGTGTCAATTTTTGTATGGAAATTTCCGTTTCGCTTCAATTGCGTACTGAGCTTAAACAAAAGAAAATATACAATTTGTAAGTAGTACCTTTGACTTGTATAAAAATTTATTCAGTGTATTCATGTAACTTCGGAAAACCATCGTAAACGTCGGAACACTTACGATGTCGTAAACGAACTGTCAAAATTTGTATGGGAAATCTTTTCCGACCAATCGTAAACTTTCCCACAAAAATTTGTGTCGGAAAATGGTAAACTTCTTTTAATGGTGTTATGACATTATGGTTGGAACAGCTGATTGGTTTTTCACAACATTTACGCAAGATGTTAAAAGGGGCGATCATGAAACGTGTGTGGGAAACTTTACGATTTTACGACGTCGTAAAGTTTCCGGCATTGCATGAATATACTCTTATTAAGGATATTCTTGCAAGGCAGAAACAACAGTATTCATGCAACGTCGTAAAGTCCTCGTAAACGTGGTAAACTGATAAACCTGGCAAATGTTAATACAAATTTGATAGGTTTACGCAGTTTACAACGTTTAGAACGACTTAACGCCATTGCATGAATACCGCTATCGTAAACATGCCAATCGTCTTACTGTTTACGACGTTGCGTCTTATTTTTTCAGAATCATGCACAAAATGATTGCTTGAATCAGCTGATTAGTTTACTACATCATTTACAACATTTTTAGAGTTAAACTATAAATATTAGGATGCGCATGTTTTGGTTACATATTACTTATTTATTAGAAAACAATCACAAACAACAATCTCGTCCGACTGACTCTACGGAAGGAGATTTTGCAATAATTTTTTAGCTAGCCGTTTTAGATTAGCTAAAAAAATCGAAATCCTTCCTAGAGAATTAGATATTACTTGGACCAAATTTTAAGAGTCCACCCATCATCAATTAAAAACCGTTGGTAATCGTTTGAACAAAGTAGAGCACCTGCTCAAAACTATCTTTTGGAGCTTTTTATGTATATGAAGGAGCTCCTCGGAATGCGCTATATTCATAGTCCCCTTTCACATGAGGAAACTAAGTTTCGAGCGACTCTTATTTTTTAGGTGAGTAGAGACACCAAGTAAGGGGTATGATCGGTCTACGATTAGTGGAAATTAAAAGAAAACGTTAAAAAATCTCGAGCAACTTGTTTCCTCGTGTGAAGATGACATACACCCCAGCATCAAATAAAAAAAACACAAAAATTTAAGATATTTTGAAAATATATAGTTATTTTATTTGTTTTGTTTGTATTTTTCTTTTTTTAATTTCTGAAAACTCATAAAATAATTATAGGTCTATTTATGTTTTCATATATATTTTTTTCATACGATACATGTACATTATCTTATATACAGTGTTAATATAATGCTTAATGTTTTTTTTTTTTTTAATAAATAAATTTGTTTTGTTTTATGAAAAAAAAAACTTAAATATCACAGATTTACAAAGATCTTAAGATTTTGTTTTGTTTGATTCTAGATTCCAGTAGGTACACTAAATTCGATTTAGATTATAGGTACAAAGAAATGAAATTCAAAAGAAAAAATTAAATAAAAAGTAATTTATCCTCTTTTTCTATTACGAATTTCAATTCAAGGAATAAACGCGCAGTAATTTTTCAAAAATATACATAAATCAACAAAATCCCAATAGATTGGAATGAAAGAGATAAATTAATATACGCAGCGTTTTAGAGAGCAAAAGCGCCTCGAGAGGCGCATGTTGATCAGCTTAATTCATCAAATGAAATTCGGACTGAAAATCACTGCTGATTGTACTGCAATTGCTACTACTGCTGCTGCTACTAATGCTGCTGTTGCTATTCGTGCAAATTTGTACATGGACTGGTGCTGGAATGATGGGGCGCAGATGGACTATTTGGCTGTGATTGACTCCTGGTGAGGTAGTGGCCATTGTCACAATAGATCCATTTTGTTGCGCCTTATCCTTGCCGTGACGCTTGACATGCTTTGACAGATGATCACTGCGCATAAATTTCTTTTGACAGACCCCGCAGACAAATTTCTTTTCTCCGGTATGAGTACGTTTATGACGCGATAGCTCATCGGAACGTGAGAAACGTTTGTCACAGTTCTCCCATTTGCAGATAAATGGCCGTTCTCCGGTATGGACACGCTGATGGGCTTTCAAATGACTCGATTTAAAATAGTTTTTGCCACAGTTAGAATGCTGACACTCGTACACACGTCTCCTTTCCGGTACTGGTGGAGGTGTAGGTAATGTTGTCAGCTGCGGTTTTGGCTGAGGTGCGGGCTGAATATTTTGAAACATACCATTGGAAGGGTTGAATAGCAGTAAATGAGTTGGGATGAGAGTTGGTTGGTTTTGATGTTGTGGAACTGCCGAAGAACCAGCTGTGGCAATGTATATATTTTTAGGTGCTATAACTTGATATTGTGGTCTTGTTTGCTGTTGTTCTTGCTGCTGTTGTTGTTGCGGTCTTGGAGACGTCGCTGGTGGTGGCAGTTGGAGATTGTATTCTTGTTGTTGTTGTACTGGATGTGTCTGTTGTACTGGCATTGGTGACTTTTGGACTGGGTATTGTACATTTTCTTG
The DNA here is from genome assembly GCA_951394125.1 of Epistrophe eligans. Lineage (NCBI taxonomy): Eukaryota > Metazoa > Arthropoda > Insecta > Diptera > Syrphidae > Epistrophe > Epistrophe eligans. Next base: position 29,684,314 of record OX596030.1, read on the forward strand.
AACTTGACTTTTCTCAATTTTCGGTGCATCATTACTCAGTGTATTTCGACCCATTTTGAACTTCAATTTCCGAACAATATTTACTGAATCATATTCTTCAGGCTCTGAGTTATTTGAGCTCGATGTTGAACCTTCTAACGACGAACAAACACCAGACCGATTAACATGCATTATGACACTGGCACGTGGCTGCAGGGGAACCATATCAAAATTTACCTCCGGTGGTGGAGTTAACACCAAAGTTGGAGGAACTCCACAAAATTCTTTTGCTTCAAATGATTTATGTTGGGAGCCAACATCAAGTCGTTGTTTCTTACATGGTGGTATATCAGAGTCATAATCCTCATTGTCGGATGGTTGTGGAGTAACAAAACCTGGACGTTGATTTTGTGATGATATTTGAGACTCAAGCTTTACCTTCAAGAAGGCATTATCAATTTTCTTTTCAACCTAAAAATAGATAAAATAATAAAAAAAAAAAAACGATTAATTAAAGTTCACTTTAATTGAAGAATAAAAAAAAAATAATGATTAAAATACATACAAATATAAATAATCCTCAATCTTATAGACAACGGAATTCTCAAATTGATTTGTTATAAAAATAGACAAAAATGTTTTGGTGCCAATTTGTCTCCAACGACAGCATTGAAATCTTATAATATCTACATAAATCCAAATCTATTTTTGATTATAAAAAATTATATTGGTTGTAATTCTTTTGCGTCTTATTTTTGTATATATGTACATATGTATGTACATATGTACATATTGACGAAAATGATCCAAAACAAAAAACTTATACAAAGTAGTTGTTTTATAAAATATATGACCGCGCCTTATTTTAAAATCGACGTTATTTAAACAAGAAGAAATAAAAATCTAAATCCTGATTATTGAATTTAAATGTATATACCTAAATGCAAAATTAAATCTGATGCAATTTCACGTCGATATTAAGTTTACTTTTCAAGCCGCTCATTTTGAATGTTAATATATAAAAAAAAACTTAAGACATCGTATTTTTATTTAATTTATTTTTCTTCGAAATTATTAAAAAAAAAAACATTGAGTAAAATGTTTTGAGTTTTGGTATCTATTTAATATATATGTGGTAGCTTTGAATTATAAATTTGAGAACTTGTAATTTTTAAACCAAATATGGTATAGGTATAATATTTAACATAATTTTATGTTGCTTTACTCTGTGCAACAAAAAATCATGAATATAGAAAAGGCTTTAAAGCCTGACATAAAAATAAGCGTGCAAATGAAAATATACTTATTTTCCGACTATTACAGCTTTAATATCATTAACTATATAAAAAAAGAGATCTATTCCAAACATCTAAGTCAGCATTATTACTATACTATAGCACTAAGCTAAATAATAAATAATTTTATAAAACCACAAAAATGCTTACAAAAATTAAATGAAAAACCTATTGTGAATGTACCATTAATTGCGCCGATCGTATTTTATGACATTTCCGGTGCATCCGCCATAATTTTTCTAAATTAAATTTGAATAATTTATGTACCAACAAAGGTAAGGAATATGAAGTGATAAAATAAAAAGAAAAAAACACAAAATGTTTTGTGATTTTACAACAGCAGATAAAAAAAGAATTACAAACAATTAAATAAAGACAAGGTGAATTCGATAATAAACTCGTGCCATAGATCAGTATTCTATATGTCTGTTTTTATATTTGTGTTCTCTTTTCTATACATACATATGTAAATGTTTATATGTAGGTTTTGTTGTTTCAGAATAGTTTGAAGTTTTTTTTTCAAAAGAGGAGGAAACATTTTTTACTGACAAAAGTTCAATTTCAAGTGAGTCATCAGAATTAGTTTTATTTATATGTCTCTTGATAAAAAAAAACAAATACTTAATCATGCAAAATTACCTATTGTGAATTATTATTGATTTGGAATATCCTAAACATATTCACTAAAGTTATCTTATTTAATTCAAAATAGGTAGGTACCTAACTATGTATACTTATTTAAATTTTAAAAAATCTTTTCAAAGCAATAACCGTTTTTAAATTTGTAGAAAACTACAAACCTAGTACCTACGTCAACCAAACAAAGGTCGCCTACATGAAGGTGTAATACTTATATTCAACTTCATCACAGCTAGGTAGGTACAAGCTACAACCTGTAGCTGCGTAATAGAATAGAAATCTATATGTACCTATCTATCTACAGCTACAATAGTAAGTACATCAGAAATTGTGTGGGTATCTCACTACACCAACTTATAAAATTCGATAACCTAAATGTCAAACAAGGATTGAATACTACGTCATCAACAATCCATACAGACGTTCCTACATACCTATGTATGTACATGTTTTGCAAAAAAAAAGGTCCTGGAAATATCCAAAAATAACATTCCCTCTTCCCTTTGCTGCATAAGTTAGACCAAGGTTGAGAATGAAATAGCTGGAATGTAAATAAAAGGGAATGATGTTGGTACCACCTTAAATTTTTCTAATCTATAAGAGTGAATACAAGGTATGTACATATGTATGTAGGTGTAGGTGGCGAGTAATGTAGAAAAAAAAAATAATAATATTTCACTCTCAAGTACCTAGGTTTTTCCACTCAGTGCCAAAAAAAATAAGAAGAAAACCCATCGATTTCATTAACCGACACACAAAAAAGGGGGTGGGTGCACTAACTCATCGGGCCTCTTTTCAATCTCCCCATTATGTATACCTACACGCGCGACCTCCACATTATAACACCAATACAACAAGCTTGTGTTGTTTTTTTTTTTTTTTTCCTCTCAATCTCATCACTTGCTGAGTACGTGAGACGCGTCAAACAAACGTAATACCCCAGGCCGGATGAATGCCATCGCGTCAGCCAGCCACAACGAAATCCATGCTATACCATGCCGTGTTCACGTGAACACCAGCTGATACATGAACGGGCACTGCGTGATCGTTCAGTGAACTGGGAGTGTAACCGAAATGGTTGTGTTTTGTTTTTAGAAATCCAATCGGAGCAAGTGAAATAGTGAATGCGCCACACTGCGTATTTTGTAGGGGGAAACACACGATGTGGGTTAAAGATTTTTGTGCTGCCTTCATTATTGGGTGTTAATTTATAGTTTTATTTTTAAGTTTCATCGTAGATTTTTTTGAATAAATTTATTTGTGTCTATTTTTATAAATTTTGTAATATGAATAATTTTTTTTTATCCACTCCACACAAAAATGTCAATAATTTGGAATTCTTTTTTTTTTTTTAAGTTATTCTTTCTTTTTTTTTATGATACAAAACTCAACTTTCACTTGAAAATTCCGTTTAAATATTTTTAAAATATGCTTGAAGTGTTTTTTTGATTTTGATAGATTTAACTTACATTTTTAAATTCACATAACGGTGGTGTTGCAGGAGGTGATGGTAAAATTGGAATATCCATTTTGTAATTCCTTCTTCTTTTTATTTTTTTTTTAGAATATAGATAGTTTTTTCACTTATATATTTTTTTTAAATTTTTTATTTAAAAAATCACTGTTTTTTTTTAGCACTTATTTGTATTTTTTTAACACTTATTTTGCTTTGCAAAAAATTTTCTTTCACTTGCTTAGATAGTATAACAAACTTCTACTACAGGACGTGTAGAAAATAGCGGACCTTCCCGTTTGGAATTCAACAAACGAATGAAACAGTTTGCAGATTCGCATTTCGTGTTGTTAGCTTGTTGAGTCAGTCAATCGGGGAGTGCTATTCAGGAAGAAAACAAAAAAAAAAAGATAAAACATGAAATGAATCTGAACTGAACGTATATACAGACAGACTACAAATACAAGAGATAATAGTGTGTGTTTTGACGTTGTCGTCATTCTTCGTCACCCGTGTGCTTCGTGTTTTCTCTAGTGCTATGCTAAGGTGCCATGCCCCTTGATATTTGTATGTGTTTGGGTTGCGTTTTGTACCTACACCAGAGAAAAAAAAAGAAGAGGTTATGATATTTTTAGGTAGAATGGGGGACAATTGAAAACAGGGTGTGCCTCTTGTTGAAATGAAGGTTATTTAGTGAATTACAATATATGTACATAGTTGTACTCCAAGGACGCTTGTTGCGATAAATTTATAGGTATCATTATGTTTTAATCTAAATTTAAAACTTTAAGCCGGTAAAAGAATTATTAACTATTGTGATAACAGTTAAATGTTCATAGGTATTGTGATTTTAATTTATCTAATTAAAAAAAATCAACCGGAGATTTGTTATTGTGAACACCTCTTGTTTCACACATTTTGAGAGTTGAATCTTAATTTCGTTTTTAACTTTATAATATTATTCAAACGTACATAATTATGTAGGTTTAGGTAGGAGCAGTTGATTGCTGTTCGAATTATTGCGTACCTATCTACGTACCTATTTATTATTAATTAAAATTTGAAATATTCACAATATTTCAGAACCTGAACAAACTTACCTACATATACTTTTAACTCTTATTTAGTGTGCACACTTCAAGTCAATGCTGGTTACGATACAAAAATAATAAATACTTACTTATTTTCTTTTCACAAACCTTAATACTACAAAGTTTTTTTAGGTACTTAGTCCTTATGTTATGTGCCTATTTAAGCAAAACTAATCAAATTATTCGCTAAACATTGTTATGAGTTTATTTTTGAATTAAATATATTTATGTTTCATTCTCACGTTGGGCGCCTGTTAAGTAACAAAACGTTTTTTCATTACATATAAAATCATTTTCATCTCTATATCACCCTGTATGGATGAACATCGAGTTATTTTGCGTTTATACCATTATAACTCTACGAAAATCCCCTCACAGTAAGAGTACCTACGATGTCCATATTGAATGGCCTTTATCCCCATGAACATTCCTATAGCCAGCCATACACTTGCCATGTTAGGAGCTCTTGCTCTACACCAGCCAGCGACTGTCGTTGCTGCTGCTATCATGAATCCTAAATCCAACGTCGGTCGTCGTCGACAAGAAAGAACCTTTAGCACACTTTCATGGGAATTGGGTTGCTGTTCATGCGCTCACTAGTTGATCGGTATCCAGACGAGGCTTTCATGCATTATAATGTGAGTATATGTGTAGGCTAATTCTTTGCTTGTATTTCTTATTACGTTGCACATTTTGTCGAATTGATGATGATTACTTCTACCCCTCCCGACCATCTTGTTCATCTACGAAACCTACATACAAAAAAAAAAAAAAAAAAAAAAAAACAAAATAAACCAGTCTGATTCATATAAAAATTACCCTCCTTCTTCACCTCGTTCCTATTGTATTCTTTGTTTTTGTATACCATCAGCGCGCCAGAGTAAATAGAGATATACAGAAAAATAAAAATAAAAACTGGGGGCTCGTTCGCTGTGGCCAATCAGAAGTCAAGGCGCCGCTTGCTGTTCACGCGTTGACCTCATGCTTATCGCAAAGTGTTCACGTGAACAGCGAGCTGTTCAAGCCAACTGTTCAAAGGTCAATTTGTATGTTGTTGTTGTTCGATGGCATGGCATACAAAATATTCTCGAATGGCGCGTTGTGTTTTGAAGTGATGTTACTTTTGGCGCATTTTCTCATTTTTGAATTTGAAAATAATGAAAATAAAAGCAGAGACAGAGAAGAGAAAATATTCCACAAGGCCTGACGACGATGGATGGCTTGAAATTTTGTGGGTGTGTATAGTATTGGGGTGGTGGCCGGTGTTTATTTTTTGTACACGTAAGTATATGTGAGTTGTGAGAAGGTTATTTTATTGACGACAAACAAGGAACAGCAATGAATTTTTTCTTGTTTGTTTTTTTTTTTTTTTATATATTCTTTGCAAAATCTTAAGAAGACGAAAAAGTTTAAGTGGGTGTTTTAACGTAGGACTTATTGCAATGAAAAACCCGAACAGGGAAAATGGAAAATTTTCTGCCTGATGGGTACCTATGTATCTACTTGAGATGGCAAGGAAGTTTTTCACAATATTATTATGATGTACATACGTACAATGTACATAATAAGATGATGCCACCTTGTGGCGTAGGACTTATGCCAGTAGGTAGGTACGTATGTATAGGTAGGTAGGTACTAGGTATACCCATGTATAGCTCATAAGTTGTATCACGTGGGTAGGTTAACAATACATCAAGGTATGGTAGGTATGTATTACCTATGGCTTTCTTTTATCAAAGTTGACAAACACAAAATGTAGGCAGCTAAGTAAGTAGTTTTCGGAATTTTTTAAATGTCAAACTCCTGGTGGTGTGCACGTGGCTTATCAGCGTTGTTATAATAGTAGATTATAATATAATTAGAATATTGCAATTGTCATATATGTAGGAAGGTAGGTACTTAGAAGCGAATAAACTCATTTATTGAATATTTTTTCTAAAGAGTTTGATTAAAAATTTGTAGGATTCTTCTTATCAAATAAATTTCTTTGTTGTTTGTGTAAGTACATACATATGTATGTATGTACATAGTTACATAAACTTTTTTGCTGTGTCATGTAAAGAATAGGTAGGTATAGGTACCTACGTAGCTTAAAATTATTGGTAAAAATTTTAAACAGTCTGATGTTTAGTTATTAGCATGATTCTACTTAACAATTTATTAACTTTAAAACTCTTTACAAAAATGTTATAATTTTAAACATATCTAACTACCTATAGTAGTATCATACTTAACCTATTTTCTTTATAAACTTCAGCTAAACACGCCTTAAAAAGTGACAGTTCGTGCAAATAAGTAAACATAAATATACCATTTTCGCATTTTTAAATGTCAAATTGACATTTGGAGTTAGTATGATAATAAAAAGTTAAAATAGGTATTTTGGTGATAAAATGTTAAAAAGTTACCACGATGCTATGTATTTCTTTACCTTTTGACACTAATTTGTTGTTAATTTATACATGGAAACGTCAAAATTTAATCTCGGATAAAATTTAATCGGAATTTTGATTTAATTCCAAGAAGTTGCAGTTACTACACAGACATATTTGCAAGCATATAAAAAACGAAATTCTAAACGTCAGATTCGCTCATTAGTTATTTTTTTTGATGAAAATGCTTTTAGAATTTAGACAAGATGATTAAATAAATTAAAAGAAAATGCATGAAATAAGAATAGTAATTCTTTAATTCTAGGAAAAAGTTGTAGTTGTCTGTTCCAAACATTTTAGGACTAACTTATTGAACCAAACTACAATACAATATCCTAGAAATGGAATACACCCAAAGTTGATAACATATTGACAAGTCATATATAGAGCCATAACTTCACTTCATAAACATTTGTCTGCAGATAACATGATACACGAGACAAAGCGATAAAAAAGTATATAACCAAAAAATTTCATTGCATTGACATCATGCTTTTTTATTTTCATTTAGGTACCTCTAGGTGAATATATCAATGTATATATTAAGGGTATTCATACAATGATGTAAAACACTAGACAAGTTTACCATTTGGTTAAGTTTACGATTTGGTTAATGAACTGCCAAATTTTGTATGAAAAATGATTTCTACAATTTGGTTAAAATTCCTCAAGGGAAATTAACAAATTTTTTTTTTTTTATAAACTTAACCAAAAGTCATTGTGACTTTTAGAATAAGACAATTTTATAATATTAAAGCAATTTTTTCATATACATATGTACCTAATTGAATAAATTATTTTTTTTTTTGTTTATTTATTTTTGGCATCTTTGAATTATGTAATTTTTTTTAAATTTTTTTACAAGTTTATAGAAAACGAAATAATTTTTGGGCACAAAAACATATTTTGACGTTTTATATTTGACGTTTGACGTACAGAAGATTCAATGGGCGGGTTCAAGGGATGACGTTTAACATCTGAATTTTCAGATTTCTGAAATTATGTCGTTGAACGCAAAGAAAATCTGAAATTTCAGTCAAAAGTCTTTGTGTCAAATTCTTTAAATTACCAATAGGATTTACATTGAATCCAAATAAAATATAACTTTAATTATATATGTAAAATAACGCCCCCAATTAAACAGCATTTAACCAAAAAAGGCCGTTCATGCAAAAATGTTTGTGTAAATGACTTATCATTTTACACAATTTGTAAACTTACGACGTTGCATGAATACCCTTTTTATAATTATAATTTAACAAAATCAAATTAGTATTCAAATAACTATATCTAACAATAATCTTAAATGTTTTAGTAAGAAAATTCTTCTAAATAGCTTAAACGCTTCATTTTATAGGGGAATGTCATTTTAAGAAGAACAAAGATTACCTACATATGTACATACATACAACTCAGGATTCCTAGATTCGATTGCAAATAGAATAAGATACCATCTCCTATGTACTTGTGGTATTTTTATTTTATTTTCCATTTATAATGATTTTTTTTGCAGCTTTGCGATTTTATGTTTATCTTTAAATAAAATATTTTAGCATTTATATAACTAAATTTATATTAAATACTATTTCATAAATATTTGAATCATATAGACATCTGAAGTCATAATCACCTGCTATGCGAGTGATTCGCTCGCGGAACAGGATATGGTAATAATAATTTAAAATTCACAATAATAATAATATTCTTATAAGTTCATTGCAGGGTTATCATGATGTTTAAAAAAAAAACATTGTTTGTTTTGAATGAAATTTTATTTATAACATTTTGATATTTTTTTGTATTCTTATATTTTGTTTTCAAATGCGTTATATACTTATGTACATTTTTACAAACCATTTTTTTACAAAGGGACTATATAATTAGTTTTTTTTTTTTAATTTCTTAAAATAATTCAAAACATGTTACCATCATACTTACAATATTTGTACCTACTAAGTATTAAAACACAACTAATATGTTTTTACAATATCCATACTTATGCCTTGTTCTATAAGCTCTACAACAAAGGATTGTCAAAAAAGTATGGAAGGGTAATAGAAAACCTGTATGATGGGAATAAAGCGACGGTGTGGAATGGTAATGAAAGATCTGAATGGTTTGAAACAACAATAGGTGTAAAACAGGGATGCCCCTTGAGTCCTTATTTGTTTTCCTTGTTTATTGATGACCTCATTGATAATTTATCGGGAGGAATAGAGTTTGCTGGAGTAACAATTAAAGCTCTCTTGTTTGCAGACGATGTTGTTCTTTTTGCTTACTCTCCGGAAACGCTACAACTAATGATCAACCGCCTCGAAGTCTACTGCAAGTTGTGGAATTTAACGGTCAATTTAAACAAATCGAAGGCGATGGTATTTAAAAACGGTTCTGGCAGATTGGCTAGAAATGAAAAATGGCATTTCAACCATGAACCTATCGAAGTTGTGAAAATATATAAATACCTTGGGATACTTATTACAAGCAATCTGAACATGGAAAGTCATTTTAAAGACAAATTGATCAAAGCTAAAAGTGCCGTAAGTTCCTCATGGAATAACTGTTTTGCTAACGATTCTGTTTCGCATAGCGTAAAATACAAAGTGTTTACTGCAGTAGCGGAATCTATAATGATGTATGCAGCACAAGTTTGGGGATACAGAAAATATGAATCGGTAGAAAATCTACTAAGGTTCTACGTAAAAAGATGTTTTCAACTTCCAAAAAATACACCAAATTACATGATAAATATTGAAACTGGGCTATCACCACTTTTCATTAAAACACTTGGTATTCATATCGATTTTCTTTTAAGAATTTTTAACATGAGTGATGACAGATTACCGAAAGTGATTGCGATGAGTATTATGCAGAAAAAAAGTCTTTGGTTTGAGAAGCTGAAAGAATTAGCAGACTATTGTGGACTGGATTTTATTCTTAACGTTCAAGCCTGTAATGGAAAAGAAGTCAAAGATTCGCTGTATAAACTTATCGCTAAAACTGATGAAAAATGTAGACTCGAATGTATCGCACAGGCGACTTCTTCAGTACATAGAGCCACATATAGCATTCTTCAACATAATCTTTGTGAAAGAAACTATTTTAAGATCGATTTTAATCAAAAGCTGATATCTGCGATTTTCAAAATGAGAGGTGAACTAGTACGATTAAACTTCATGCCGCATTGTGAGGATTTGCCGATTATTTGCACAATGTGTAATATGTCGGTAAGAGAAGATATAAAGCATTTCATAGGAAAATGTCCGATACTGAAAGAGATACAAAGGACCTTTCTTGGCGGGAATGAAATCCATGACGATGACGTAATAGCGCTCCTTAACTGTGAACGAGATATAATGAATCTATACCATTTCTATAGAAAAGCTATGATCTACAGAATCCAAATACTTAATGAAGCATTTTAGAAACTTTTTAAACATGATTTTTTAGTTTAATTAATGTTTTGCTTTCTCGTTTAAAAATTATAATTTCTTATATGTATTTAAAATTTAAAACTACAATTTATAACCTTGTTTAAAGATTGTCAATCGGGCAGACGGCAATGCCATGCTTATATGATTTTTTTATCTAAACTTTAAGAATTGTAATTATAAATTATTAAATAAAAATCAATTGAACTTGAACTTGAACTTGAACTCCATACTTATGTTTTCAAATAAAATAAATGTCCTTTATTTGGATTTAAAAATTTCCTTCACTGTCCTTTTGGGCATTACAAAGTATTATGGTACTTTTTAGTACGTGTCCTAAGTACTAGAAACAAAATTTAAGTCTTTAAATTCAATTTAAAAAAAAAAATAATAAGTAAATGCGAAATGAAAAATCGACACTTCTGATCATTGTAACACAGTATTGATAGTTATACAAAATTAATGTAAGTATTCTTTATGTTCATAATAAAATTTGAAATCAGTCACAAAAACAAATAATATTTTTTTATTCGTGTAAATGGTTGCCAAAATTAACAACTTTCATATTAAATTCATCACTAATTAACGCCTTCAAAAAAAAGAATTTCCTACTAGGTACATAATATTATGTATGTATATCACCAAAGCAGCTCCGAGTTTTTTGACAGTTGAATGACATTCCCCAGGTCACCCCGGTGACAGAGAACATCGAAAAAACCTTAAGTTTTTCATCTTGGTAAGGTGATTCAACTCAATTCAATTCAGTTGAATACTGTCCAACTACATTTTTCAATACAAATAAATATATGAAAATGAATATTGACATTGACATTTGAAAATTTCTACTATAATCTCTTTAAGATTTACTAAAGTTCTCAGAGAAATTAGTAGAAATTTCCAATATTAATTTTAATATATGTATTAATATTAACCTAGGAAGATTTAGGTACTAGCCTTAATTAAACAATTACAAGTTATCATAACTTTTATTAATTTTTGGTCCAATTTTCACGAGAAACTATGTAGAGGACTTACCAAAGATGTCACAGCAAACAAGCCCATAACTGTTACAAAATGTCATCGCTACCCAGCTTGGAAAACAAAAACTAATTAGACATATCATATGTATAAGCATGCAAAGAAAATTATTCCTCTTATTGAAATAAAATTAAATGAAAACATTGAACTTAATTTCAAGTCAATTATAGGCAAAAAAAACTAAATTCCATGACCATAACCGCCATTTTGTTCTCATAAAAATAATATTGTTCCATTTGATAACTCAGATAGTTTGACGTTTCCATATACAAAATATCGATAGCACAGTTTTTATCGAGACTAAAGTTAAGTAACGAAAATTAACTAGACTTATCTATCTAAGTGGACTTGAATTGTTCCGATGTCGTTTTTTTTCGTCCAATTCTGTATGGACTTGCAAAAAAACACGGCTTATCAAAAACTAGACGGCTGAATGATGGAAGCGTTCTTTTTGCTGGAGCCTTAATAATATGCATATTCGCATTGGCTAAGATCAAGTTGCACAAGGATAGCCTATCTTAGACTGCTTTTAGACGACTGCGATTTTTAAGTTTGTTCTCGAATGCAAAAAAGCAATTCGAAAAAGCACAAAATTTACCCTAAAACACATACAATATACATATATTACCTTGCACGCCAAACAAAGGATTTTATTGAAGAAAAAAACAGAAATGTCAAACGACAATCGAACAAGTGCTTCCACAGAATGCTATGAGCAGAGCAATATGTGGTATGTTATTATGTATTGAATTAATCTATGTAAGTGCTCTCCTCGAGCGATTTGCTAAAGTTATTCCTTGGCGTGGTGAAATGATTCAAACATTAAATAAATGAACATCTTCAAATACTTGTATATTTTAAAATAAAAATATAGGTAGGTACAGTATATTCTACCAAGCTGCAAAAGTTCCTATTGTATACATAATCTTTGTTCATTGACTAAGTATATTATTCCCGTCATTGCTGTTGCAATCTTAACAATATGATCTTTATTTTTATTGCACAATTTAAAATATAAATACCCAAATAACAAAAGTTCAATCCCCGATAGCTATGCACATATATGTATATACCTAGAAGTGACAATTGTTCAAATTTTTCTTCTAATCAAGTGACTTTGTGCACCCAATGTTCACGTGAACATAGATTTCCATTTTTTTATCACGTGGCCATTTAAGTATTTTTAGTTTTCAGTTAAATTCGTATAGTTTTTATTTATGCACAATGTACATCACTCTTAATTTTATCTATTTATATACATATATATTATTTTTGAAAATGTTTTATTTGTTATAACAAATTTATTACAAAGTAATTTGATTAAATTATAATTATTAAATAATAATAAACAAGGTCATTGCCAGGAAATAATTCATTTAGTTAGTTTATAATTCAGATATCTCTACGATCACAGCAATCTCAAAAATATAAACAGGATTCCACGCAAAGATTGTTAAGATTGTTTTTATCCTTTGTTAAAACACAGCTGTTAGCAGCTGCTGCAACAACTCTAGGTAACTATGTATGTGACAAATTTTGTGATAACAGATAGCAGCCATTTGAATGTGATTAATAGTCCCCTTTCACACGAGGAAACTGATGATCTTATTTATAAACGTTGTCCAACTTTAGACAACTGTCCAACTTTGGAAAATGTGTTCTAAAACCTTGTTTATTGATGTCTTAAAGCTGCCTAACTTAGACACAAGAGTAGATTACGTTAACCGTGAATAATGTGATATTTATTTTTATTAAAAAAAACATATTTCCACGAATTTAAAAATACTTAGACAGTGTCTAAGTAGACAAAAATCTAATAAATACGACTGTGAGTTTCCAGCAACTTTCAGTTTTAAGTTGAGAAGGACACCAAGTAAGGGGTATGAACGGTCTACGATTGGTGGAATTTGGAAATTAAAAGAAAAACGTCAAAAAATCTTCAGCAACTTGTTTCCTCGTGTGAAGGGGGTTATAATTTTCTATTAAGACCTTCACAGCCGTATTTATTAGATTTTTGAATATTTATAGAAAGTGTCTTAATTGGTTGCCCTAAGATGTCCACAGTACAAATATTAAAGGTAAATATCATTGGCGTTTTCATTTTTGTTCAGTTCTGAGCATTCTGTCAAAATCGAGGAAAATGGAGGATCCAGTACCCCTTTTCTTGTCTAATATCAATATTTTGTTGTTGTTTCTAAGGATGCGGTGAGTATAGTTCTTGTGGGCACTCGAATATCTATTTTTGATTTCTGACACTTCCAACTTTGACAACCTGTGCAATTTATAACCTTAGATTTGTTTACTGTGCTTGCTATTGTGAAAACATTTCACATATGAAGTTTCTTTATCCTCTAATTCGTATAAACTGGTCTAACTCACATATTCAATATTACGATTATAAGACCCGCTTAATCAAATTAAGACATAAAACCTCAGGCTGTTCTGATATTATTCTGTATGAAGTATCTCTTAGTCTGATCTTAATGGATAGAAATTCCTCTTTTACAAAAAAAAACATACGAGATACTCCTTGGGACATATTATCTAATCATAGTCATTTTTAAACTGTTGCTAAGCTCGATCTTCGATTTTAAATAAATTTTGTGAGATTAATTTAATCAATAAAGTTAAAATCGTATTCATAAAGTTTGTTTAACTTAAGACAGCCCTCAAAATTATAAATAAAGATGTTTAATTGTTGTCTAAGAGTTTTCTAACTTAAAGAATGCCTAAAGTGACTTAAGTGACATTTTATTTAATTAAATAAAAAAGGTTTATTTAAAACATGGCTTTAGCAACCGACTAAAATGCGCAGTAGGTATTTAGGTATTTATGAAGTTTGTATAACATTAGACACTTAGACAGCCTTCAAAATTATAAATAAAAAATTTTTAATTGTTATCTAACTCAAAGAAAGAATGTTTAAACTTACGTTTTATTTAATTAAATAAAAAAGATATATTTAAAACATGGGTTTAACAACCGACTAAAAATTTGCCCCTTGTCTTTTAATATTTTGTCTACCTACCTATATTAAATTTAATAGATAACACTTGTTATTCTTCTTAAAACTTTTCCATGCGATGTGCACAAAATCAAAAAAATAAAATTTCATACCTATCTAACATTTTTCGATAAATACAAAATTAATTTAAACAAACAACCAAAACCACAATCAAATAGCTAGCTCATTCTATCTAAGTAGGTACTCGTCCAAATAATAAAACAGCAAAATTAAAAATAGTGGGCTTGTGCAAATATACCTATATTTTTTTTTTTTTTACCGAGCTGAACCGTTCGTTCGCGTTGAACCTGCTGCCTGCCGCACACGCATACACTTTCATTGGGATCGATTGATCACGTTTCTCGAACGTGATAGGGGCGTACCGAGTCCATAATAAAATAATCACGGCATTCGACGAAAACAAAACGTGTTCAATTATACAAAAAAAAAAAAAAAAACAAACAAACAAACAAACAAACATATAAATAAAATATACAATCCTAGCCGACGACGACGACGAGAACGATTGTGAAGAGGGGATAATATGTGGCATGCGAATAACTTTGGACCCAGAGGGGTTGTTGTTTTGTTTTCACAAGATAATCAACACAGAACCAGAACGGGTTGTATCCAAATCTAAAGAGTCAGTGAATGATTAAATTCTAATCGCTGTCAAGGTGACAGATGGTAGTAAAAGAGGCACTTTTGTGCGATATGAATAGTCTTGCCCATCAAGGTCTTCAGTTTAATTATTATTTATTTCGAACTAAGGTACCTATATCTAACATATTCTGATGCAAAAAAAATAACGGTATTTAAAGCCTGTTATATTATTACATATTATGATAATGACAGCAGTGTATAAATTCTCTGCAATGAAATTTCACAATGGTGTGAAAGAGAAGACTTTTTTTCATAAGCTTTTTTTTTTTTAGATTTGATCGTTTTAATCTAACTCGTTGGCTCTCACATGACTTTGCTGTACAAATGTTTATATTTACCTAAGGTTAGGCTAGCAGCCGCTTTGTGATTTACACCAACTGCTCACGTAAATAAACCTCTCAATGGTCATTCGTACAGCACATGCTCAATTAGTTGTATTATTGATGGCAATGGCGGCAAGCGGTGGCAATGGTATAAAACAACTGGCGTCATTGAATAGAGGTGTTTAACCGCGCTTTGCCATTCATTAATTATTATTATAGTCGACCAAAATAGTTTTTTTTTTTTTAAATAGACAAATCACAAAACTACCACCTACATAATCGATACAGACATACCCATACTATATGCATAATACGGAGCATTCTTGATGATGTAGACTTTTAAAACAGTTTCCGGTTATCGTTTTGAATGAAGGTGACGGACGTTTTCAGATTCTACGAAATTTGTAAATAAAGTTAAATGTACGTGTACATGTACACATGGTCTGTTCGTGTAATTTCTTCTTGTTGATTTTAATATGTATAGATCGTAGGTAGGTAACTAGGCAAATAGATATTTTTTTTGTCTACGTTCAACAAAACTTGGGAACTCGGTTTTTTCTTATACAGACTTCTTTGATCGTAGGGATGATTTTTGTGAAATCCTAATTTTTAAGATTCCGACCAGGTCACATTTTGCAACCCAACTTAACATCTAACGTAATTTATGGATCGATTTATTGGGAATATATTTAATAAATTTATTTGGAAGTTATTGTAATTTTATCTTGCTTTTGAAAATCTCGTTTAAGTTGTAGAAGCTGGCCTAAAATGACCCACCACTCAAACAAAAAGCAACAACACTACCTGCGTCAGCAGGTTTGTCCGATTGGAATTCCAATGAAAACCTTCGGTGGAATATGTGTAAGGTGATTTGCGATTTGTGAGAATCACAATCAACTAATTCAGTTTGTGTAAGATGATATCACATTTGATAGCTTAAAAGCTATCACAAAAAAAATGTAATTGTCATTTCCCGTCAAATTTGACGTTTCTGAAGCAGTAGGCATTACCACTAGTATACAAATTATATGAATGGTTTAACCAACAAAAATATACATTCCTGTGACCAAAAATGTTTACTACATTTCTGAAAATGAAGAAGATATTAAGAATTATTATATCGCAGAGATGTTATTTTCGTTCTATAATTTTGATAGCTCATATACGAACATTTTGAACATTCACTATGGCAACCATGTTTCTGACACAATTGTCGTGAAAATTATTCAATTGAATTGAATTCAGTTGAATCACCTTACCCAGATGGAAAACTCAATAACAATTACATGGTGAATATGGTTGATGTGACAATCACTTATATTAACTTATCCGATTCCACCCCAGATCATTTCTATTTATTTCAAAATTTCGTCTCAACTCTTGACGCTGAATAAAGAGAGCACAGATGTCACTCAAAGATGTCAAATTATTATTTCTGTAATTTAATTTTTTATTTTTATTTTTTATTAAGGGTTTATGTATAAAAAACTTTTCATCAAAATTAATCAAGCTATTTACGAGAAAGTCGAAAATATAATGAAATTATTTTATGCAAGGGCCGCTACGAACAGTTATTGTGATAACCATGTTGTTGTTGGTTTTTGATACCAAAGTTAATTTTCTAATTTAGGAATAAATAACACAGAAAGTGGGAGTATTTTATAAAGTATACTTTTTTAATGACGAAAATCAAAACCACCTATAAATGCGTACAAACAGCCGTCAATTTGTTGTTAATTTGACGTGGCTAAAAATAAAGTCGTGAGCTCTAAAGTATAGACCAATGGTCGACGATGTACCAAGTTCATTATAGGGTAGGTACGTCCGTTTGTTTACTTCACAAAACTGCCAATTTCTACAAAAAAAGATCAAAGTTCTTATACAAAAAATAATTAAATTGAATTAAAATTTGTAGAAAATAGAAGTTTTGGGAAGTAAACGAACAGATCTTATATCTTAGATTATGCCATAATTTGCAAAATGGCATCAACAACAAACGTCAGTTGCAATTCTTATTCCAGATTTCAGAATACTGAAAAAAATTGAAAAACAAATTATGACAATTTGTCAGTCGTGTTAATACGACATTTATTTTTGTTTCAAAAATCTCTTCATACATTTACTCACACACTTAAAAGAACTTTATTACTTATATTAAAAAATAAAAATTCTCATGCTTCATCGGCATGAGAAGTGTAATAAAAGTTATTTTTATGTATAAAATCGTTCATATAAATGATAAACAAAAATGTTAAGTGATCAACACAATTTAATGAGTTGTTGCTGTTGACATAGGCCGGGTATATTTCGTCATTATTTTATATCATGATGCGTTTTATATTTTGATTTCTTTTTAGTTTTTTTTTGTTTTTTTTTTTTTCTGTAGATACTAAATTTTATCTTTTTAAAGATAAAATAATCGTAATCAATATTTAATATTATCTGCAGTAAATTTATTTTTATTTTATTTTTTCTGGTAGCAATTTAATAATAATAATAATAACAAGAATTTCCGATCAATAAACTACAGTTCAAAAATAAAATAATTAAATTCCACCGAAATCCAGAACTGTTCGTACTTTGTTTATTTAGATTAGAGCTAAGTAAACAAATGGTTAAGTCTCTTATCAATCTTTTATTTATTATTGTTGGTGGGGTAACTTATAAGTTACGCCATAAAGTGTAAAAATTGATTCATTTTGTATTGATGTGATATATATAGGTATATGTATAGCATTTCCTTATCGACACTGCCACTGGCACTTTGAGACACATTATTTGCGTGATCGTGATGTCGTAGTTTCATAAAAAAAAAAAATCTAAAATTAGTTCCAAATAATAAATATTGAACATGTTATACATACTTATAGTTAAAAAATCTAATCATTTATGTTTTCATTTATTTTTGAAGATGGGTTAAGGTTACTTTAAATACTATTATGAGTTTTAATGAGACTTTGAAGAACGATAAGATTATTAGAGTGAAATACGTGCATATGTACAGGTTTTTTTTTTCAAAGTATACCTAACTGTCAAAAGCATTCGCAATAAAGACGAACGTGTAGTTGCAATATTTTCTTATCCAATCATCAAAACGGTTTTTATCTGGGCGAATACTAAGATTGCTTCCATGAGTTGCGATTTTTGATGCATATTATGTATTCAAATATTAGAATTTTATGACTTTGGTTACATTTGAAAGTATGTTCCAACTTTTTGTTTTAAATTTTGCAACTTTTATAATTTATAAAAGAAATTTTAAATGAGAAAAGTAGAGCGGGACAGATTCATACCGATAGTACTAATGTGTGAAAGAGAGATAAACATGTTCGTCTTTATATCTGCATTATGGCAAGTCCTATAATCCTCCTATAATCAAGATTTCCGCATTCTCTCTCTATTCAACAAATGTTATATTGTATGTCTTACATCCCTTTTTTTTTTGCAGAACTCGCATAAAGATGAATGTAAATCCAACATTACCTATTTAAGGTCCGGCGTAGACGGGGATCTCAAACAACAAGCTTCTTAATTTAACTCAGTTCATAGCTATATCTAAGTTGCCAAATTTGTTTAAGGTTATTTTTATTTTCCACTTGCGTTTGGCACTTAAAGATTTACTCACTTTTTCCTTAATAGATGTGTTTCTTTGGGCTGCAGTATCTACTGTCAAGTACTTCTGGCTGCAGTCAACTATACTTCTACTCTATGGTGGAAGTAGTTCAAAGCACTTCAATAATGGAGTTAAAAACTGTGCCTA
This sequence comes from Epistrophe eligans, assembly GCA_951394125.1. Taxonomy (NCBI): domain Eukaryota; kingdom Metazoa; phylum Arthropoda; class Insecta; order Diptera; family Syrphidae; genus Epistrophe; species Epistrophe eligans. The sequence continues at coordinate 29,703,419 of OX596030.1, forward strand.
CGCAGGAAAACGACACCATTAGTAAATAAAAATTACATCGTAAATAATTATTGTTGTTAATTTTCCGAATATAAAATTAAATACAAGTACTCATAAAATTACATCAACGGTTATAGATTTTACTTTTGACAAAACCAAAGCATTCCATTCATCATATTGCAAGGCCAATGGAACACATAGTAGGTACACACATTAAAGGAAATACCATTAGCGTTTTCATTTTTGTTCTGTTCTGCACATCTGTCAAAATCGAGAAAAATGGTGGATCCAGTGCCCCTTTTCTTGTGTAATTTCGATATTTTGTTGTTGTTTCTAATGATGTGAGTGAGTATTTCTTTATGGGCACTCGAAAAGTCATCTTCAATTTATGACACTTTCAGCTTTGAAAACCTGCGCAATATATTACCTTAGATCTGTGTACTGTGAATGGGACACACCTAATGGCAAAAACTCTTATTGAGTCTGTTTGTTATATTTAAAAAAAAAAACGTGTAAAACCTGTCAAACTTTGAAGGAAGGAGAAAATACTCTCAGAGAGGGAAAACTTTGCAAAAAGTTAACAAACGGACTTAACCTTTTTTTGTATTAATTGTCACTTTTTTTTATACAAGACGGTCAAATTTGGGCAAACTGTAGAACTGCCGATTGCGACACGTCGAGTTCGCCCATAGGTGATTGAAAATTAAGACGGCGAATACTGAAAAGAATTTTTTTTAAATATTCTTAGCCGACGTCAAGTGAGAGACACTAACAGCTGTGTATTTGACAGTTTTAACACGCCTTGTGTAGCAGAAATTTGCAAGTTATCTAATGGAGGAGAATGATCTGTTGTCTCATTGCAACTTTTTTGAGTTAACAAATACCAATTTTAGGGAATTTGACGCAATTTGTGAAAAATTGTGCAATTTTTGAAAAATTGTGCAATTTTGAAGGAATTTTCACGTTACCAAACAGAGCTAGTATTTACACTCCGACAGCCGATTCTGTTGTCTAAGTTAGACAACTCTTAGAAAATAATTAAACATATAACTTGGACGGCATCCCAAAGTTAGAAAACGTTTATAAATACGACCCTAAATATTTAACCGTACAGCAAGTACCTGATCTATACGTGTAAATCGGTAGTGAGACATAGCAAGTTGATTTTAATTTTCACGAAAATACCATCTTACTTCAGTCTTCAATTGATGCATTCGTCAGCCCTCCATTTTGTTTATAAGCCAGGTAATGATTGACCTTTTAATTGAAGGTAAACAAATACTGTGCGTTACTGTCAATTTACTTACATACCTATCTACAATATCCATAAACCTCGAGACAAAACCTAATCTAAAATAAAAAAAATATTGTCCACCACACCCAGGCATAAAACACACCCTTTGTCTGTGTTAAAAACAAATAAATAAACCATCAATTAGACCAAAAAACATCCGGGTGACCTAAAAAAAAAAGTAGAATCAAAAGTCAATATTAAAAAAATTCAACTTTTGGCATTTAAGAAAAGAGAAAAGCAAAATGAACAATTGCAATATGTACACGAATATTGTTGTAACACAGTCATACGTTTTATATTCCGAAACTATTTGCACCAGCTATGTTTGTTAAGAATCATCACCAAAAAGCAATATGAAAGAAAATTCATGCATATAGAAAGCGGCACTTTTTACCGAGCGGCTATTTTTAGCAAAATCATTTTATTAGGTCAGACTCACAGTATCATAAACATACCATCAGCGCATACCTATTCTGGCTAACCACAGCCGTTCCCAGCTCACTCCATACATTTAGCATACAAATACAGTCTTAATAGTCATTTGTGGTATGTGTGGTTTTCCCGCAGAAATAATGAAACCATAAAAAAGGTAGCTACAGAGGATTATGACATCATCGCGCCTGAATAAAATCAGAATGTGCAAACAATAAAGATGACGTCATTGCTTTACAGTGGTAGATAAACATATACATACATACATATATCTGTACCTGACTCTGATGTTGAACAAAGAGTTAGTAAGTGGGAGTTGGATCGATGCGATGAGTCGAACGTGCTTTGACCTTTTTTTGCAATCCTTATCTGATTCTGATGCTTGTGTTTCTTTCTATTTTATGTTCACATTTGAATGCGATAAGACCACAAATAAACAATGAATGGTGGTGTGCAAATAAAATATGAAAAAAAGGTTACGTATACGCCCAAGTGAAAAAAATCGAATTCACCTAACCGTATTTCCGCCGCCTGAATTACATTGTATGTAGATATATAAGGCTCGTGTTTTTTTTTGCTCGGCTATAAGTAAATGCTTCGTTAATTGGTTAGTGTGACCAGAACATTAATTAAACTTATACTGCAGGAATTTGTTGGGCAAATCTATTACATATTTGATTTTAATAATAGTTCTGTTCGTTTACTTTCTGCATTGAATTTTGAAATTTTCTCAAAAGGCGTTTTTCTTTTTTAAGAAATCTGAACTGTCAAAAATATAATTGTGTTTATTTTTTTGCTCTGATCGTTCGGAGCTTTAAATTTGTGTTTCTTTTTTATTTCTGAGCATGTTCAAAGCCCACTTTGTGAGCTCAGAATAAAATAGCAGAGTAAACGGAGTAAAATGCTGCACACAATTGAGTTGACATTTGAAAGGCGGGAAATTAAGAAAAATCGTCTTCAAAACAATAAAAATAGCGGAAGAGGCTGGTTGCTCTAGTGGAGAAGGCGAAAAATAATTTAGGAATAAACTAATAGTATATTTTTGTAAAATAATTGCTTTATCCATTTTTGTTGAACAATAAAAATGTTTTACTTCTCTGATAAACAAATTTTTACGTTTGACATTCTGAAAATTGACATTTCTAATCATGACAGGTTGTTGTTTCAAAATTAAATCAGGAATCAAAAAACCTGCCACTTTTTAAAAGTACACAACAAAATTATAATACATATTATGCTCTGTATTTTGAGCTATTCGAAGCATTTATTTGTTTCCAACTGACAGGAGAAAATTTGTTTAGTGTTAGTATAGAGAGGGGTAAATCTGCTTAAATATTTACGTCTGATTTTAAGTGAAAAAAATAAATTAATTTTTTGCCCGATGGGATGCAAAAACTGTCAAAATCAAACTAAATTGATTTTTTTTTGTCCATTGGAAAACCCCATTAGTTTTCGGTTAATCGTTACCGCTCCCATTTTTTAATGATTTCAAACGAAAAAATATGCTAGGGTCACATTACTTGTTCATGTCATTAATTTCTCTCGTTGTTTGTTGTGTATCATTTTTCATGAACACAGACTGGAAGTAGGAAGATTTATAGATAAAAAATAAGTAAGCCATACTAAATAATACATACGTCAAAAATAATGTTAGTTTATTTATTTATATCCATCTCTTTTGTTAGTTGTCGCTATCTTCTTCGGATGTAAGTATATAATTATATAAATTTTTATTTTTTTTTTGTGTGTGTTCAAAGTTCAAAAAGTATAACTTTAGATGGGTTAACTACCCATCGCATTGTTCATTATTTATTTGCGTTGCTCTTTTAATAAAATATTTTGATTGTTTTCTGATTTCGTTTCGTTTTATTTTATTTTATTTTATTTTATTTTATTTTATTTTATTTTATTTATTTTTATTTTTTTTTTGTATTGTCTGACCTTGGTAATCGACTAAGTTAAACCCTGGGGTTATATTTAGGTCTATTATAAGTAAATATTACCATAAACAAACATGAACTTTGGAAAATATTTCAAAGTTCAATCGCCTATGAGCAATAAACCAAATCAAGGCACTTACACGCACTGAATACACTAATAAAAAAGTGGGAATCCAAGAGAATAGCCGCTTGCCGGGATTGGGAAAATGTCAATATGTAGGTTGTTGGATGGTTGAACTTTTACAAACATAAAATCAGAATGAAGAAGAGTGGGTGTTGCAGAGTAGGTATTAGGTAGAATGAATGAAAATAGTAAGTAGATTCTGTATAGGACGTAAGAAAATGAATAGGTATGTACCTATGTACATAATGTATGTTCTGGATAAGTTTATGGCGAAACATGAATGGAGCTTGGGTTAGGTAAGATTTGTGTGTGTGAGTGTGTGTGTGTGTGTCTATTTGATAATTGCGCAGTACGTCACACTATCAAATAGGTACGTCAATGGTTGTGGTTGTACAGTTTGGTACGTCATTGCATTGCAAGAATAACGGTTGAGGTAAATGGATGCTTGGTATTATGGCATTATAAGCATCATTTGGAACAGAAAGGATGTGTTATGTAAGCTATTTTCTACAATATTGTAATTACCCGAAGAATATTGTACATAGGTATGATGCAAATTGGTTTTCCTTGACGATTACGTAATGCACATATTTATGGGTACTTAAACTAGGAAAATGAATTAGGAAAATAATACATTAGATACATACATATATTTATACAATATACCTACAGATGCATTTAATATCTAGATCTGAAAAATGAGTAGGTACCTACTTTTTATTTTGACATTCGACTAAAATACATCAAATAATGTAGATAGGTATTAGAAGTTATCATTAAATTTAGGTACATAATGAATGAACTTGTGTGTGGCTAGTAAAAATGCTGGTTTCAAATGCAATTGTCAAACAATAAAACCTTAATTGGGATGTCCTTGATCAGGTGGCCTCGGTAGCGCAATGCGTAGTGCATTGGCTTTGAGGGAGCTTGGTACAGGTTCAATCCCCAGCTGGGGCAAAAAGTTTTTCAAAATAAAATTGAACAAAGACCAAGCACCACTAAAAAGGAGTCTGATGATCGGCCTGGCAATCGTGAATTAGCTATAACTCCAGCCTATAAAATCTTTGTGGTAGCCCACTAAAATTGTAGTTGTTTCACTCAAACCTTCAATATTAATATGATGGCGCAAAAGCTTGGCAGCCTAACCCCCTATAAATTAGGTACATAATGCCGGTTAGCGTACTTTTTCTTCGAATCTTTGTCCAAAATAATTTATTTTAGAAATTTGTGGTCTTATTTATAAACGTTGTCTAACTTTAGACAACTGTCCAACTTTTTAAAATGTGTTCAAAAACCTTGTCTATTGTTGTCTTATAACTACCTTACTTAGACACAAGAGTAGATTGTGTTAGCCGTGAATAATGTGATATTTATTTTTATTAAATAAAACATATTTCCACCAATTTGAAAATAGTTAGACAGTGTCTAAGTAGACAAAAATCTAATAAATACGACTGTTGTAGTTTAGGGCAGTATGTAAACAAAATTATATATTTTGCATTTCGAATGAAATCGAATTGAAATCAATGTTCGATATAAAATTCAATGTTCTACATTTCTACGTTTTCGAAAATTTCTCAATTACTTCGAATTGTCAAAAATGAAGGTGTATCCATTTTTAATTGTTTTAAATTATCGAATTATGCTGCGGATGAAAATTTGAATAATTTTAATTAGAAAAATTTAATGTATCTTTCTTTATGTCTAGTGTATAAGACATATAGAAAGATATAATGTTCAGCCAATTCGTTATATCGAAACCATGTTTTGTCGAATTAAAAAAAAAAATAATATTTTCTTAAATAAATTGTATTGTGTCAACTTTTTAAAATTGCACAAGTTCAATCAATTTCGTCAAGAAAAAAGTCTAGGTACCTACATATGTATTTTAATTTGTCTGAAGGTTTTTATTTGTTCATATATATCCCTACCACTTATAGATAGGCGCTTCCGAGATACTTTCATTTTGCACATTTGTTCAATGTAACGTTTAAAGAAAACACTCATTGATTATCATAACCAAAAAAAACACTGCATCAGTGCAATAAAGACACAAAAACTGCGAAAAAATTCCAAAGATAAAAAACCCAATGTTTTTCATGTACATACCTACCGTTTTGTTCTGCAGATAACATACAACACAGAAAAAATTGAGAACTGTAAAAAAAGAACGGTTCTCATGTTTAGTTTTGTTTCTTTTCCTTGAAATTAAACTGCGTTCGTTAAAAAGATTACTAATTTTTTTCATCATTTGTTGTTAAAGATATCAATGGACTTCGAATGGTGATTCGTTATACTAGGCTAAAGGGTTTCCAACTGTACTAAAGTAATATATACTGTTAAAGAAAGTACTATATTTCAATTGGATTAATCAATCAAAGAAACAAATAACAAAAACACTTTGATTGCACCTTAAGGTTCCATTTTATGCATATAACCGAACGCAATTAAGTCTTGCTGTCGAACGTCAAAATTACAATTGAAAACGTCATTCAAGTTTTTCCTGTTGCAATGGGGGAAATACAATAAAAGTATTTGACAAACTAAACAAAATAATTTATGACATATTCTATGCTTTTATGCACTTTTAATAAAATGATTTAGTTACATCTACATATAATATCACCTTCACAACTACTCAACTCAGACTCAACGTTTAATTTACAATATAATTAAAGTTATATTTTACTTCGATGCAATGTAAATCCTATAATTGAATTTGACGCAGCGACTTTTGACTGAAATTTTTTTGCGTTCAACGACATAGATCCAAAAATCTGAAAATTCAGATGTAATCCCTTGAACCCACCCAATTACCCTGTTTAGATTGTGAGTTTTTACTGCGTAGTGAACAGTCATGTAGTGTTTACACTTGAAATTATCAGTCATGCTTGTCTCTACATATATACTCTGATGAATTTTTGTGAATTGGAACATTTGATTCAAAGCACCATGAATACTGAGTTTGAATATTAAATAAATAATTAGTTGCAATATAGGGAAGACATTCCCAGTGCAGCAAATAAATCTGCTTCAGCATCTTTTCTGTTATCAATGCATATTCAAAAAGAATTTACGGCTTCTACTAATAAATCAATTACCAATCATTTTTACGTCATGTTAAATTCTCATTTAAAAGTGAAAGAGGAAAATTTGAGGAATGTTCAGAATTAAAAAACATTTTTGGTATAAATTATTTCTAATCAGGAGATAGAATTCCCACGCTGTTTGTAGCTTCTTCTATATCTAGATCTGTGTCAATTATCCAAAATGTATTTTTTCTTCTGACTGATAGGTGACCATTTATTTTTGGAAATGGTGTCAGTGTCAGTTGTGTAAGTAACAAAAAATACAAGAAAAATAATCAAAAATATGTAAAAAGAAAGAAAAGATGGGCATAGTAGGTACATATAAAACACAGTTGTCAATTTGTCACTCTGATCTGTATCGTTTTATTTTCATGGGATGATCTAATATTAATATTATGTATCATTAGCGATAATAAGCTGCTACTGATGATACATATTAGAAGTTTTGCCTACGAACATCTTCAAAATGAGAAAAATTAAGGGATGGGCACAATCGCCACCAAAAATTAATGTCTGAATTGAATTTACTCTGCATCACTAAAACTGGTTCTTTGGTTAAATCTTAAGCTATGCATATTGACATCTGGTAAGTTGTTTTCTATATATATTATTTGTATAATGTATACCCCAGTGTGAATCATGATCAGGGGATACATTCTTTTTCGATTTGACAGTAAATATCATTACCATATATACCTAATGGGCCATATTCAGTCTTCTAATAGGTATTTTCAAACTGTTGCTAAGCTAGAAGTGAGTTTAAATGAATTATCTTTGGTTAATATTAATTTTTATAGTTTGTCGTGCAAAGTAGAATAAATTAACAAACTTTAATTAGAATAAGACGTTAATTTTTTAAATAATATTAGCTGTAGTCACCGATCCATTTGATTTTAAACTTTAGTTAAGTAAAACATGAGTTTATAGCAACCGATTGTGTATACGCTCTTATTTATTTCCGCAATAGAACCAAAATGTTCTTAGTTTAAAATGTTTTTTAACTAGTATGATACCAAGGCCCTGTTTCACAGTTGTAGTAAGTTCCACTTTAGTGGCCAATGTGAAAGAATTAAGAACAATTTCTCAATGCAAACTAACATCAGTAAGTGACATTTAAGTCTTCCGTATTGGCAACTTAAGTGTCACTTACTCAGACTTCAAAACTGGGCTGAAAGTGTCAAAATGTAAATCTAAAGTGGCATTTATTCAGGTGAGTGTGCACTGTGAAAATGGCTCTAAACCTATTTTCTTAATAAAATTCAACTGAACACATCTTAAAAAATGGAAGTTCATGAAAACACGTAAACAAACACACCATTTTCACATTTTTAACTGTCGAAGTGACATTTGGAGTTAATTTAGTATGATACTTAAAAGATTAAATTGCCATTTGGTGATCTTAAATTTAATAAAATGTTAACAAGTTAGTATTATTTTTTTAAATTCATTTTTTAAAATCCAAAATCATACTAAAAATGCTTTAACTTCGTGCTAAATCATCTAAAGTCGAAATTAAAATATGCAGTTCTATCTTCTATGTCTTAAGTTAGATTAATGACAGATTGTTGGTCATTTTTTTTTACGAAAATATAGACAATAGGTACCTACAATTTTGTTAAAACTCATTTGAGAAAGTGTAAAGAGGATCGCTTCGGTCGCGAAGTCTGCAGGTCGAATTACAAATAGACAGACAGAGACAATTGATACACCAACTTTTTGTCATGTTCTCTAGCATCCTATAACGTCGGTTTTAAATAAGATTTCTAATTCGATGTGTTCTATACCACCTATATATGTACGTACCTACATATTTCGTGTGATGACTTGAATCCACTTTTGAAAACAAAAACATTTACATTTTTTATCTGCGATTTAGCTTATAGGAAGTACATTGAATAGAAAAAAATAAATTGAATAATCTGGTCATGTTTCAAGTGCTGTCTGCTAGGTGCCGTGCCAATATCCTGAAAGCATGCGAATAATGAGTAGGTACATGCAACAGTTTCTGTAATAGATTTGTGGAATAAAGCAAGTTACTTTTGTTAGTAGAAAGTCGGGAACAAAAATTAATCATATATTTTCGTTATATAAATACGACTTACTTTTGATATAAAAAAGGCAAGTTCAATACATATATATATAACGGGTGTTTTTTTAGAGTTATAGAACTTTAAGTTGGCAACACTATTTTATCTGGCGGCCATTTTGTCAGCTGTCAAGTGATTTATTTTTAGTTTGGTTTGGCATTTCAAGAATTGAAGCCACAGGATAACCTAGCAAGGCGTAGATTCGGTGAATGGGCCCAAAACAAGATTGCCGTTGATCCCCATTTTCATAAGCGAATTTTGTTTAGCAATGAAGCTCACTTCTGGTTGAATGGATACGTCAATAAACAAAACTGCCGTATTTGGAGTGATGATAATCATCAAGTGTATGTTGAGACACCGTTACATCCACAAAAACTGACTGTTTGATGTGCTTTATGGGTTGGTGGCATAATTGGTCCGCACTCAATTATGACTGCTATCGAGCCATGATTACTGACTTTTTCGTTCATCAATTGAACAACCATGATGTGCAGGAGTTGTGTTTTCAACAAGACGGCGCAACATGTCACTCAGCCTGTGTTACAATTGATTTATTGAAGGAAACATTTGCTAACCGCATAGTTTCACGTAACGAACCCGTGAATTGGCCTCCAAGATCATGCGATTTAACGCCGCCGCTTGACTATTTTCTGGTCGCTAGTCTACGCCGTTAAGCCCGAAACGATTGATCACTTGGAGGACAACATTCGCCGCGTTATTGACGATATACGGCCACAAATGTTGGAAAAAGTCATCGAAAATTGGACCTCCAGATTAGAATACGTCCGAGTCAGCCGTGGTTGTCATATGCCAGAAATAATATTTAAATTATAATGCCAGAAGATTATCTTTCGAATAAAGTAAATTTCATGACAATTTATAAAAATCATCTTTGTTTTATTCCATTTCAAAGTTCTATACCTCTAAAAAAAACACTCTTTAGTAGGTACTTCGAGTACCTATGATTTTCAACAGCATTTGTCAAAAATATCTGTTAATCTAGTCCAAAATTAACTCACCAAATTGTTGAGTTCGTGATAATTATTTTCTTTTTCTTTTCAAAGTCGGGGATTCCCCAAGATTTATTAGAAACATGAATTCAAATAATATACGACTGAAAAGAAACGAGCACTTATATTTCAGTGGAGAATTGAAGAATAGTACTAATGCATATGTTGGTAAGTAAATTGTTTTTATCCTTTTAAAAAATAATTAAGATGTTAATATACATTGCAGATATGTGATCATGATAATGCTCATTATTATGGAAATTGAATGCAAAGCACGCTGGTGCATCACATGGTTCACATCATGTACCTCTCTTATGAGACTGACTTTGGATATCCTTTCAAGCCATGGAATTTGATCTCATTTTGAAGCGCTGAGATTCTAGTTTACCCTTCACTTCTAAGATCACTGATTTTTTTAGTAAATCGTTTACTTTTACTTAAAAACACAAAAAAACTTTAGCTTTTAGGGAAACTGCTTCCAGTTTCATAATGTTAAGTAAATTTATTACTAACTCGTCTGAAGGCGTAAAAGAACACCACTTGTTCCAAAAATGCTTATTTTGTTTTTGCGTAGTTTTTATTTTATATTTGGGTAAGTAGGCCTTATATATACATAGGTATACGAATAATTTGAATTAATTTATTGAAACAATCAAATATTTTTGTATACCTATAGTTATTTGCAAATTCGCACCTCGGCTTAGTCATTTATTTTATAATACAACCTGTTTTTTAAATTTAATATGCAAATTATATTGTTTTTTGATTTTAATTTTAATTTAAGTTCTACGTTTCAAAAATAGAAAAACAGTAATTTACGGATATATGTAAGAAAGACTCCCTTGTGTTTTTGTTTTTTGAACTCTTGAAGAATTCCTTTTTTTTTTACAAAAATATTAATGTTAAAAACAAAAAAGTATATCTGCACAATACACATCCGAAATTAACTTATTAATTTATTTTTTTAAATTTAACTTATCTGTTAATACATAAATATGTTTCCACCTTTAGTGACTTTCCAATAGAATCACCAACACAATTTGAAAAGTATCAGATTTTATCACCAAATTTTTTGCAGAATTATGTCAAAGTTTATTTACAACAAATTAAATAAAATGCCTGTTTGGTAGTTTTTTGTTTTCAACAAATTTCCCAAAATTGATTTTTTATTCCTACGGGGTTTTGACAGCTAATTGTGAAAATTTGTGCAAACAAGCATCAAGAAATGTCACGTTCCCAGATCTAAAATTTGACTAAAATTGATAGAAATTGGTAGTTTTTGGAAGTACTGGTGTTATACTGTAAAAAAAAATTTAGTATTTACGATTGTTTTTTTTTTACCTTATTTACCTTCTGTCTGCGAATTTATTTGTTCTCAATATTGTTCCATTGGCAGGCAAAAAAAATCACTCACTCATAAAGGTAAATATTTATATAAAAGTGTTATTTTGCGGTCTCTTGTTTGGGAAACAATATACATACATACATACGTCATTCATTAGATTAATGAATTGACACTTTAACCAAGCAAAATCAAATATGTCTGGTTTGGATTTATCAACTAATTTTTTGGCAAAATCGATACATATTTACCAGCAGCCGGCGGCGGCGGAGATCGCATAAACAGTATAACTGTATAAACAAAACTATTATTCCATTTCTTAAGTAACAACTGTTTAAATGACAGTTTCCAAATAGTATAAGATTTTGAGTTTTAGACAAATCTGAGGTAATATATTTTACAGGTTGTCAAAGTTGGAAGTGTCGGAAATTAAAAATGACTCTTCAAGTGCCTACCAGAACTACTCACCACATAATTAGGAACAACAACAAAATATTGAAATTAAACAAGAAAATAGGCACTGGATCCACCATTTTCCTCGATTTTGACAGATGCGCAAAACTGAACAAAAATGAAAACGCTAATGATATTACTTTTAATATGTGTACTGTGGGATATATACGAGAATTTACATGCACTTAAAAACAAGCCTATTATCAAATACTCTGAACTGCCATTAAACTTCAATTAATTTTCTGAAATTGGTGGGTTATAAGTGCTGAATCACGGTTCAAATATTTGTACAATTCATTTATTAATCTTAAAAAAATCTATTCCAATTGATCTTTAAAATAAAGTAAAACGTTCTCTTAAGTTATGGGTTTGTTTGTATTTTTTGCTAAGGTAAACCAAATATCTCACTTACTTGTTTTATTCCACGGCAATACATTGTCCTGCCTATATTAGAATTTATCGCTTACGAAATATATGTATATGAGGACATAGGATGTTCTTCCTTTTAAATAAAATAGAAATATATTCCGAACACGAATATCACACATTTTAAAAGGATTAGTTTTGGTTGGACGTACAGTACATATTATATGTATGTACGTAAACCTTTTTCTCTACCGGAGACTTTATTTCCGTAACTGTCAGGATATGGAAAATCTATGCGCGGTATATACGGTATTGCAAACCTTTCGTTCTAAATGCTGCTGTACTCGGTTTTATATTTATTTTTTTTTTTATACATAATTTCCAAATGTCCAGCACAATAATATTTATGTGGTCGAATAAAAATATTCTTCTACTATTTTATACTCAGTATATATTCACCGGGCGTTAAAAGAATTCCTTCCTCTTTTGCATTTAATTTCCTTAATTACGATTTTTTCATTCTTGAACGAATTTTAATGGAGAATTGTGGTTAAGGATATTTTTTTTTTTTTTTGCAAAAGCTGGGTAGGTAATAAAACAAAAGGATTTCTGTTACATATGCATTTCTTGAAAACTTGGATTTTGTAGTCCCGAATACAATTTATTGCGTTCAAGTTTAATGATAGAATAATATTTAAGTACATGTACGTACATATGTACATACATATACGACTTTATTGTGAACTAAAAAAAATCTTATCAATTTTTAGACATAAGACGCTTAAATTGGTCATACAGAGTGTCGATAGCTTATCATCGATCGAAGCTGCGTTCATCGTTGACCGTTATGAATAATTTTTTCTTCGTAGTGAGAGGAACACTTCTCGAACGGAGCCCTGATTTTTAAAATAAAATTAGCCAGTTCAGGTTTTTTCTCGCAGTATGAGAAAACGCTTCCACTATTTGGTGTCCTTTTGTATTTGCTTTATTTAGTGCGACCTGTGCCCATGCGACAATTATTACAGTTCTCGCTTTATTTATCCTGACTTTTGATTATTTGTCTGTTCTTTCTAATATTTCGATTAAACTTAAGGGTTTTTTTTTAATACAAACAACACTGAATGTTTTTTTATTCGATAGGAATCTTCATGAAAATGACAACGTGCAAAAGTGACAGTCATTATTTTGTTGGAACAGACGTTTAGAAACTGCAGGGCGAAAATTAAAGGGGCAAAGATTTTGCTCAATTTTGATTTTTATAAACTGTAATTTTAATCATATTTAACGTATTAAAAGCTTGTCATTTAATTATTTTTAATTATATAATATGTATGTACCTCACAGAATGCTTTCAAAATACATAAAGAAATGGGATTGGGAATGGGATTTAATGAGAAAAATCAAAATCTAATTTCTCAATCCGCAGTGCCAACAAAAATCTATCCTGTCCTTCTATTCCTTCTAACATTGCCTAATTTATAAGACCCTTGGTTTTACTGGCATATATGTACATATATAGGTACATACATATGTTTGTGTTTGTTTGTTTTTTTTTTTTTTTTTAATAATTTTAAATAAAACGAAGACTTTGACGTTTGTCAACAAACTATGAAGCGATCAATATATTTTTTGGTAAGAAGATTTGAGAGAATTTCAAAAAATTAAACCTCCAATCCCAAAATATCCAAGATCAAACTTCGCTACAACTATCCAGGCTTGGTTTTTGTGTGTGTTGGTCTTCACATTATATAGATTTCTGGCTTTAAAAGAACTTGTAATATATCATTGTTTGTTTTGTTTTGCCGTTGTTTTTTAATCACTTGGTTTACACTTAAGTTGAATTTTTGCTCCTACCGCATAAACGGGAGGAATAAGAAACATCTCCCATACAATTTTGACATGTCTGATTTCAACATACAAGCTCTAGTACAATGAAAAGTTGCATATTATATTAAAGAATGAAAATAAAAATATGACAAAATAAGAGAATTTTGTTTTTTTTTTTTTAATAAACTGCAGCTGATTTATTCCCATTCACCAGGAATTTTAATTTAACGAAAACCCATAAAAATCATAAATACTTTTTGTATTTAGTATTTACCAAAGTATAATGTTTTTTCATTCGAAAATTCAAAAGTCATATTGGAATAAATAATTTGTATTTAATGTGTTTTCAAAAATAAACGACCAACTAACAGCGCCATCTCCTTAAATCATAATAAACGTATTTTTGTTCTTTATTAATCTAGTACAATGAAAGAATGAATGATTTGAACTTCACAGTTCCTCTCAAACATTTATTGAGCCGTTATATTTTCGTTGATTTAAATTTTCCGATTATTTTTTGAAAAAATTAAATTACTCTAATAAAAGTTGAAGTTTTCTAATTTTCTTTATCATCATTTTTGAAAAAATAAAATGTTTTTTAATATCATTTCGCCATACGAGTATGTTTTTTTGTATTATAGGTTTCGTATTGATAATTTTTTCATGAAAATAAATCATTTCAACACAACAGAGTTCTCTTATCAGGCAGCTTAACAAGACAATAATAATCATTATACCATACAGAAATCTATTACCTTATTTATGGAATAATCTTTTCAAACCAAAACCAACTTCACTTCATAGTTCTTTGACGTTTTCTTTCTATATCAATTTTTTTTTGTTTGCCGTCGGTCGTCGATTTGTCTGTCTCACAAAAAATCAACAGAAATACCATTTTTTTGAAACCATAATAAAAAATTACAACAAATGACCTCCTTCATTCGCTAAAACCATGTTTTCCGAAGTATTTTCAAGTGTTAATCTCTATTCGAACATTCAACTACCAAAACCTCTCATCGATATTTCCCAATTTCCCGTGTGTGTGCGAAAAAAAATCGGTAAATTTTTTTGTTTTGATTATTATCACAACAAAAAACTGCCATTGTTGTTTTGTTTTTAATTCCACAACGTTCCCACTCAAAACAGTTAGGTGTCAAAAAAAAAGTAAAACAAAATTCAAATTCCTTAACTTCGTTCCAAATTCCTATGGATTCCAGCTGTCGTATTTTTTTCCACTCAATCGCTATCATTCGATTGGATTTTTTCGAATTGCCACAGTCGTGAGAATTTTGTTGTCCGTCGTGGTTCGTTTTTGCTCATTAACGAAGTGGCGAATAAATTTTTATTCACAATAATAATAATCTTGCTATCAGCATTTACGATTGTTTATTTTTTTTTTGGATTTGAATATTAAATTAATTAATATAAAATATTCAATGGAATTCCTTAAATGGAAAACTTCCTAAAACAACCCTTTGTGAGGTGTTTTAAATAAATTGTGAGTGTTTTTGAGGTTCTTGTTTTCTGTTGGTGTTTAAATTTAAATTGCAAGTGTTTTATTTGAGGTTTACCTATCTATCCAACTTTAAAAAAAAGTGTTTGTTGTTCGTTTTGTACCTACCCGGCTTTTCAGTCTTGTCTGTGGATTTATTATAAAAAATTGGATTTCAAATTCGACACTGACGAATCAAGGACATAACAACTCTTTTTTACATGTAGACTGGAGGAATCCATCCTGAGAAGAAGTGAGGCAATAATGTCCAGAAGGAAGCAGTCAAATCCGAAACCATTACTCAAAAGTATGTAACTACTTCTACACCTGTTTTTTTTTTATTCGTATTATTGTATGAATTGAATGATAAATTATAACTAAATACGATAAAATTGGGGAAATTACAACGAAACTAATAGCGCAACAAAAAAATGGTATTGGGAGAAACAAGCTCGCTTATCTATTATTAAAATAAACATTATTTAAAATGAATATTTTTTCCGCTGTCGCTCCACCTCCACGAAAGTAACAACAAATCCAATATCCAATTAATCGTTATTTCAAATCAATCTGACAGACACGATCATAATTTCAATGCAATTATAACGGTAACTGGGCAAAACAAATGAATTGTGATGTCAGTTGTGAGATTGTCACAATATGACTAGACGTAGAGGAGCGGGTTGATGCTTAGCTTTTCCCTTCTATTTATTTGTAGGTAATCAAAAAAAGTTAAGGTGACCAAAAACACCACACCCATTGTTTTTCAGTTTGTCTATCATTCTGCCTGACGAGTCGTGTTTCACTGATTTTTTTTTTTTTTGGGGAATACTTAGTTGCTTACGAGCACTCATTACTTGACAGTTTTATTCACAACCACATCTGAGATCCGAGAGGCAAAACATATTTTATCAACATCAACAATACATAATTGGAATGTGACCGGTTGGCGCGCAATTGAAAATAAAGTAAAAATAAAGAAACAAAAGGCGACAACTTTTTATAACAATCTTAGGTTTCAAAATGTTGTTTTTTTTTTTTTATCTCGAATGGAACACTTGGGGAAAAGTTTATGTGCTAATAATTTTGATTTCTTTGTTGTTCCTTCATATTAATTTTAAGTTACACAATAAAGTTCGCCACATGAGCTATAATAGCAGCTCCACCATGTTCATTAAATACTGGCGGACAATAGGTACACTGGATTATGTATTACAATTGAGTTTCCTCGCAAGTAAAAATGTCCAATTAATTTTACAATTCGTAGACATTTTGGAGATATCTTGAAAAATGTAAGGACAATCTGTTTCACGCTGCATGGATATAAGCCATTGTTTTTCATAATTTTTTTATACAAAAAAATATATGTATTCAATAAACAAAGAAGGTAGGTAGATAGATAATAAATCAAATGATTTCTCAAAATGATATTTTTGATAGATTCATGTTGAGACGTTCATTAAGACTGTCGCAAGGATCGGAGTTAGACTCCATATAAATAAATGAGATACCGTTCTGTTGGTTTCACGTTTCTGAAATCTCACTGAGCAAAATTCCTACAGATTCACTGAGGAGAAGGAGAAATCTGAACTGAACAGTATTTCTCCGCTAAAAGTCAATTGCAGGGTCAGTTCATAATCGTCATCCTAACTAGGAACTGCATTATCTGCGTTCATAAAGTCAGATTTTCGATCGAACTTACCTAGCCCAACTGGATTTCGACTATGGAATATAACGCCAGGATAGGGTGTTTTCATAAACGTCTGCCTAACTAAGACCTGCGTTAGACGTGTTCATAAAGTCAGATTTTTGATCGAACAAATCCAGATAATTTGCAGAATTTATGTTCATAAACGTCATAAATGTCATCAGCGTCTGGCAGATTGTGCATCCATATTTTTTTGACTGCAAAATAAAATTGAAAGTGCGAAAAATGTAATTTTTATCGGCAATTTTTAATAAAATTTTTGTTTACAATTAAATTTATCTTTTTTTAAGGGAATAAGAAGCTACAGGGTGAAATGTGGAGAGACCTTAACTTTTAATTGAAAAAAGAATACTGATGCACAAAAAAAATTCAATTCTGGGAAAAAGAAAAAAAAAAATCATTGTGGAGGACGTGCTTTCTGAAATTAAAAAAGTTGATCCATTCTATTAACCATAAAATCTTTCGCGGCTGCCATTTCTGATTTTTGTCTGACGTTTATGAACATTCAGTGACTATTTAAAATTGTACTTAAGCAGGCCTGCACACGTTCTACAGAATGGATGTGTTCATTAATGCAATAAAGCAGAAAGACGATTGTGCTAGCGCAGATTTCCGACGTTTATGAAAACACCCATACTCTGAAATCACCTTTATGAAGAATGCATTTTTTGGCAAAATGCGATATTTTTTTAAGTTTAGAAATTGTTTCGTTATAATTTTCTTTCTATTTTTTCTTTGCAAGATATTTGTGCCAATTATAATTTTCTTTTCTTTTTCGGCAAGCAAATCAAAAATCAAGTTCAAGTTCAACAAAATGTTTTTGGCAGCCATTTTTCTCTGACGTTTATGAACTCTGTTTACATACAAATCGGACTAAGTCAGGCCTTTTTGTTTACTGCAGACATTCTGCATTGTAAGTGCGTTCACAAATGCATTCGAAAAGAACTGTGATTGTACCAGCGCAGATTTTCTGCGTTTATGAATACACCCGCACTCTTCATTTCTTTTTTGTAAATTGATCTCCTGCCACAAAAAATAATTGAGCAAGCGAATCCAAAAAAAAATATCAGTCTCAGATTTTTGACAGTAAAAATTAGGAATCTCACTTAGGAATTACGTTTAGTTAACGAGATCTCTAAAATGTTAGTGAGCCTGAAAAACCTGATTACAAACGAAACGATTATTGAATTTAGCCAAGTTTTTCAGTGCGAGATAATTCCAGTTTCGGAGTTCATTTCTGAAAAATATACATTTTATATCCCGCACTAACTCTATAATCTTCATGAGTTAACTATTGATTTATAGCGTTTTGGTAATCCGGAAGTAGTCTCCGATCCAAAATGCCAAACGAAGAATTGCAACACTTTTTTTGATTCTGAAATTTGTGTATCATTGCATTTGTAATCTTCAAATTATCATTTGGTCAGTTCATATTTCAGAGTCCTCACTAATTTTGCTCAAAAACTGAGAAATTTTGCTGAGGAATCATGTTTATATTTTTGAGATTGCTTGGCCAAATTTCTTCTTTAAATCCATAACTAATTTTCTCTTCTTTTAAAAGAAGAACTACTTCTGGACGCTTCCGGACGGTCAAACGAAAACGCTATACATATTTCTGACAGATATGTGTCGATGGCAAAATACAATTGAAATAAATAAAATTCCTGAGTACGGAAATTTTGCTTGATTAAGTAGGAATCCATCGAGATGAAAATGCGCCTCATCCGAAAATATGCATTTTGAACAGAATTTCTTTTTAATATTCGCACACAACACAAAATTCACTTAGGAAATAATTTTTCAAGCATGATTTGTTCAATTTTCATCCGCAGAAATATACTACTGAGTTTCTTTTAACTTTTTGATCGATACGACTGATGTTAAAGTATTAGCATTATACTACTTATTAAAAGGGCTTTTCTTAAAGTATTTTATTTTTAAATAATTTTTAACGGGTGTCTAATATTCTCTATTTTCCTAATAATTTTCAGGTTAACACGAAACAGTGACAATTCAAGCAAAAACTTATCAAACATTTTTTTTTGTTACATCTAAATATGACTGTCAAAGTGTCATATGAATTAATAGTTAAAAGCTTTTTCAGGAAAATAATATTTTGGAGATTTCAGCAATATCATTATGTTAAAATGCCGACGAAAAAAAAGATTGGATTTGCTTGCTTACTTTTTGACGTAGAGAAATATATGAAGTCTCATTTTGTATGAATGCGTCTAATGGATCTGTTGGGTAATGTAAAATTTCTTAAGCTAAGTACAGACGATTATCAGATCTTACAATACTGTCAGAACTATCAATCGTCTGACAATTGACATATTTCTTACAGTAAAAAATTGTCCGTTCACACGGTTGGTAGATTTCGTCCCAAAGTCTGACAATTTGATTGTCAGCTCTTGTCTGAAAATTTTTGAACAGTAATATATCTGACAGTTATTACCTTGAACATTTTCTTTTCAAACGGTTGAAAGATCTATGTATATACAAAAAATTGATTGATTGCTTACAGTTTTCGTGGTTGTGGTACAATAATTTGTGTGTGTGCTTAAAAATAATTAAAAAACAAAAAAGGAAAATGGAAAATGGAAGACAAAACACCAATTGCAACAATTTTAGCTACGTATGTTTAAGAAGACAGTGAGGAGGATGAATTGCCAGGAAGTACCCGAAGTTGTTGAACGAAGGATTGAGTTGCCCATCGACAGCAGGAAGGGTTTTATGCAAAATTACTCGTCGGATTGTCAGCTGAAGAGCCCGATCCGTATCGGAATTTTTTGCGGATGGATTCCAAACAGTTCGACGATCTGACAAACATATAGATATTTTCTTTTTGAGTTTAATTATTCAGTTGTGCAAAAACTACAAATTTCCAATATTGTTCTCTCTAACCAACTCGAATCCAACCGATGATGGGCTTTACTGACATTTCGGACAGTGAAGAAATTGTAAGCAACTGTAAGATGTTTTAAATGAAAACATCTGACAATGACCAATGAGTCTGACAATGTCCTAATCGTCTGACAATGATAAAAATTGTGTGTTCAGACCATTGTAAGATCCCTGACAATTTTTTGTCAGATTGCCGACTGACAATTACCTGACAATGACGTTTCTGACAATATTGACAGACAAAATTGTGTGTTCAGACGATTGTAAAACATTTGGGACAGTTTTTTCACCGACAGATCTGACAATATTGTAAGATCTGTACTTAGCTTTATGAATTTGCACAATGACGCTGTTCACATTGGGCTTTCTTCTCCGACTTTTTTTGACGTCTCTGTACTTTATGTCATTTGCATTTTAGGGCGAGAAGGAGATGCCTATCTTGGCTCTATCTTTCTCGACATGAACTGTAATACAGAGACGTCAAAAAAGTCGGAGGAGGCAGATGAATGTAAACAGCGTCAATTTTGCTGTCAAATAGGAAAAAACATAGTTTTGGAAAACTCGTTTAAAATTTGCTAAATCCTCATTTTAACCTTAATACTTTAACATTACATTAAAACGACTAACGTTTAGCGCCAATATAAGAACTGTAAGAAGTGCCGGAACTAACGGTTAAGATGTGCAAACATAAACGTTCGCCCGAGTGCCAGATTTCGATTTACATCTCGTACCGTGTACTTGTGCAAGCAACGTATTGCCCGTAACGTGTTACATGTTACCCACAAGTTTTTAGTTTATCATAGCCCCGGCATAGGTGTTGACACATCAAAAAGCTTGAATTTATTATTGTTTTTAATTATTTCTCTTGCTGTCAATTGTTAACATCTATTTTTTACATTGTAGGTGCATTACTTACTTTTATAAGTGCTGTAATAACATTTTATCTGTATTCTTCCAATTCCAACAATGTTCTAATTACTTTAAGAAAAAAACATTTTGTCATTTTTATTATTGTACACTCAGCATTAGTCACTCCCCATCATTATAATCGGATATCATTCAAATAAATAAAAAAAAAACAAACCTCCAACTAATACCCGCACATACAAATGAAGTTTTTATCAAATAACGCTATTTTTCCTAAATGATAAAGAATATAAAAAAATATATTTAAAAAAAAAAAATCACACCGTAGAGTCTCATTACGTTCAGTGCGCAATGACGCCCCACAAAGGCGTGAATTTGAGCTAAACTATTTGACATGTTCACTGCACATGCAAATGTTTTTCTTTTGTTTTGTTGTCTGACTGTTTTGACAAAAAAAAAAACTAGAACGTAAGTTTACTTATCACATTTTGACATACAAACTGATATAATTGTACAATACACACACATAGATATGTATGTAGTTTGGTATTTGTTAGGAAGGCTCTTTTGAGACTCTTTTTTTTTTGTATGCCGTTTATCCATCAAAGAAACAAAGAAAGCAACATTTTGACATTTTAGTTTAGTCGTACACTTAACTTACATTGGTATGTGTGTAGGTGAGTCCCTTACAGTATTTTATATGTTTTTTTTTCTTTTTGTTTTTTTGAATAGCAACTCCCGCAGTTAGTTGCTGGTTGAATTTATTCACTTGGGCTCTGACTCCTTCTTTCTATAGTGTGTTTAATTTGCATAACTTTCGATAATTGAAATTAATTAGTGATAGGGGAACGTAGAATGTTAGTTAGCTTTTCTAGACTCTGTATAGCCATGTAGGTATACAGCTGCTGGTTCATGGTGCGGCAAGCAGGTTAATATACTCGTATTATTAATGTTTGTATATATGCAGGTAGGTAGTAGGTATGAGGCATAGGTATAGTTTAATGGACTGATAAAAAACTATCGCTGATATTGCAAAGTTACCACAAACTTGGAAAAATATAAATTGTAATTACAAAATAAAAAAAAAAGATAAGAGCAATTATATGCAAAACAAAAAAAAAACGATTCCAGGTTCATGAAATAGAAAAAAAAGTAAAAAAAATAAAGTGGTGGTCTAAGTCGCATGATGTACACATTTGAACCTAAATAAAAGTAACTACCTAAACATATACATATGCATGGTTCAAGGGTTCGTATTGGAAGGACAACATTTTTCAAGAAAAACATTAGTTTTGTTCACAAAAAATATGTTTTCTACCAATTTTAGTCAAATTTAATTTTTTTTTAAGAACTTTGGCAGAATTTTGGACTAAAATTGGTAGAAATTGACAGTTTTGGGAATTAAACCTTCAAGCGAATTCACTGACCTTAGTTTGTCAGTCTTTCTTGGATCCTTTCAAAACGGAGTGTCATAGATTATGTAAATTAGCACATTTTCTATATATAGATGCACAAAAAAGAGACCGAGAATCGAGAATAGGTCCTTTTTTTTCTAAGAAAGAGAGACGATCACAGTACATATTAAAGGTTATATAATTAGCGTTTTTATTTTTGTTCAGTTCTGTGCATCTGTTAAAATCGAGGAAAATGGTGGTCCCAGTGCCCCTTTTCTTGTCTAATTTCAATGTTTTGTTGTTGTTTCTAATGATGCGTTGAGTATAGTTCTTGTCGACACTCGAACAGCCATTTTTAATTTCTGAATTTCTGACACTTCAAACTTTGACATCCGGCACAATTTATTACCTTAGATTTGTGTACTGTGTAAGGCGGTGGTGAGTATTTTTATTTTTATAGACTGAAAACAAAGGGAGAAGACAACAAAAACGGTAATCTCTTTTCAATGAGTTCAATAAAAATTACCACAAACTTTTATTTTGGTTGTCAAATGAGACAAATTGTTTTCGGTACTTCAACGCCTGTCTCGATTCTTTCATTTTGTCGGATCCATTCTGGATCCGATTTGGTTTCGGTTCTCGATGAGTACAGTGCAATGGTAAGCTCTCTCTCTCTCCCTCAATTCATTCACAAAATGGTCCGTGGTGATTCTAATTTGAATACTAATTTAAGCCGACAAATGCAGATTTACGGATCCAAGTTTGGATCCGTAATCGGAGTCATCTATAGCGCGGATCCAAAGCGGGACTCGTTTTCTTGAAGGAAACGAAGAGAGGTAATGCTCTTAAGGGTCGGTAATAGCGAGTTTAATTCATGAAAAGATTTGCTCATTCTGTCAAAAAAATGTGCCCTTTTCTTATTTTAAGAATTTCATTGCAAGAAAAAGAGCAATTCTAGGTTAATTCTCAATACGAAAGAAGTGCTCTCTCATGGATTGAAGATTCGATCTGAATAGGTACACAGCTTTTTCTGTCAAACGTGAAATGAAAAATATTTGTTGGGAACTTGTGTCGGCTAGTTTTAAATTAAAAACTACTGAGAAAAGTTTCATTGAAAAGAGCAATTCCCTATTTTGAGAGCAATTCTTTAAAATTTGTATTAAGCCTTTAAGAATCTTCAAACAAAATCTTTTATTAAGAATAAGCCATATGTTGGTCTCTTTTTGAATCAAATGTTATTTTGACACTGACAGTGAATTAAACGCGAAGAACGAACATTGGGAAATATTTTAAAGTTACTTCCAAAGTGGATGCCGTGTTGGTGGTGAAACAGAGCAAATTTTAAGTATGTAGAAATTACGTTAAAAAGGCACGATGAGACGCATTCCCATCTCGGTGGCTTCCAAAATAAACAAGTAAAATTCTCGTATTTCGGGCTCGGAAAATTTACACCTATAGTTACAGGGAAACCAATGAACGTACGATTGTTAGGTGTGGTCGGCATTATTGGCCCAGTAAGATGAGGCTAAACGTGCCACACAAGCCTTCCAACAATCGATTATTATCAAATGCATTTAACTGACAATTGCATATCTGACTAAGCAATCTGAAGATTTTATAACAAAACAGCTTATCAAGATGAATTTTATGATTAAAATTGTTCATTATCGAATGAAAGTTTTTCTTTTCCTGAATAAATTCATAATCATTAGCAACGCATGCACAATTTGTGTATTATTATTTTAATACTTAATCTCAGCACTTTAAGAAGAACTACGTGAGTTCTAGGTCAACATTTAACTTCTATCTAAAATCTGAATATATCTTACCTCACATCGTATCAGTGTGTAAATTGGGAAGTGAAAGAAAAAAAACAACAACAGAAAAAAAAATAACTTGCACTTTTCTTTTCGCCCAATTTCTATACAAGTTATTTATAGCAGCACCATAAATATAATACCTTTGTGTTTTTTTTTCTTTTCTTTTGTTTTGAATATAATCTTCTTTCAATTTCAAATACAGGAAATGACTTTTCTCATCCGGATGTTGATAAAAATGTCTTCATTTAGCTGACTCTAATGTGCAATAAAAGACATAAATAAAAACCAAAAAAAAACAATTTACCTGACGAGACGAAAATTCGTCACACAATATTACAAATGGAAAATAAAAATAAAATAAAATACACATAACAGACCCTATGCCTATATAACTAATTAGCCGTAGCCCACAGGCTATCGATCGGTGCGGCCGGCAGCGGCGGCGGCGGTGACTTCACCGGTTTGAGTTCTTAATAATTGATGTAGCTACTACTTTTAAAAATTTGTTATAGGTACATTTTTTTTTTCATTATGTTTTGAAGTTCATTGAGAAATTTAATTTTTTTTAACAGCATGGTTTCTCCAGACGTGTGTTGCAATCTTCCCTCTGACATAACACAGCATGGGGCAATTTGATGGCTAACGATTTGTTTTTTAACCTTTTTCAACGAAACAAAAAATAAAAGAACTAATTATATGAATGTTTATACATATATGAGATAAGCTAGTTACATAAAGCAAACACTTCCTGTCCTGGGAATATAGTTTTTTTTATATTTTTTATATATTTTTAATTCTTAATTTAAACTTTACCTTCTTTTGTGGAAAACTTATAATTTGCATGAAATGTATACTCTAGTACATTTTTTTGTAGAAGTTCATCATCAAGTCAAATTTTTAATGAATATTTTGTGGAGGTACCTAATCTAACGTTCAACTCCGGTTATCTGAAATATAGGCTTACAGAACATTAAAATTTACCCGATTTGCCATTCCAGCATAGTTGAGGAGCATTAGAAATGAAAAAAGCTTTATGTATTTATGTATGTACATTGAATGTCAAATTTAAATGTTGAGCAACTTTTCTGAACATAGGTACCAACATCATAACTTTCCTAAAAAGGGTCAAATACATGTAGTTTAAAAAAATATTGTTTTGTATTAAATTTTTGTTTCTATTAAATACGCAATTTAATAAGGTTTTTCATATATAGTTTTATGTGACTGTGCAATGATATAATACAAAAAATGTAGTCCGATATTCTAGCTAAATTTTAAGACTTTAATGAACGGATTATTAGAACCGAAGTTATAAGCAAGCCAAACCAAACAGAATGTACATATCTTTACAATTATTATACCGACTACAAATGTAGGTACATAGTATGAACATTTCGCATTTTTTTTTCCGACGCGAAGCAAATTTGCCACGATTGTGGTTTTTTATTGCACAAACTCCGCCGCCGCCGGCTTTAGAATACTATATTCCTCTCGCCAATTGGTGGTGGAAAATATTTTAATGCTTTTTTTGTTTTTATCAACTTCCTCATTGAATTAAATTATTTGTCCGATATTTATTTTCATGTTTTTAGTATAAAATTTTGAATGATTTTGAAATTTTTTTGCTCTAACACGCCAGTCATTTTTCCTTTAATTATATACCTTAATAATGAAAATCGGATAATTGGATCGAAAGATATAAGCATTTAAGTAAACGCAAATCGGATATTTTTCGGATTTCGCAAAAATCATCATCAAAAACATACCCATTTTTTTCCTACGAACATTTCTCCTTTTTTTCTGTCCGTTTTATCATCTTCTTCGTTTTCTGTTTCCTCAAACTAGTAACAACAAAGCATGAACGAAATAATTTTGTTTAGTTTGTTTATTTTTTTTATTTTGTTGATTTTGTTTATTTTGTTTATTCCCCTCACGTTTCGCCCCCTTTGTCTACTAGGCGTTTCATATTTTTTTGATTTTTTTATATTGTATGCCTCCGTTTAAACATTTCTAATGTTAAAAAAAAATAAAATAAACACTGAAGGGCAAAAATATCCCGGTTAGCTGAAAAAATTATTACGAACAAAAACATTGAATGATACTGGCCAATCAAAATGCTGAAATTATATTCTGTTCTTTAATTTAAATCCCTCAAAAAGTCTTGACACTTTATTGCTCTGTTGGTTCCAGTCCTGTTTCAAACAGCCAGATTTGGTCCGAAGTCGTTCCACACTTCAAAAATTGTGCTATTTCTTGCAAATGAGAACGCGGAAAACATTTCCCCTCCTTGAATGTCAAATGCCAGGTTGACAATTGACATCTATCAGATGACAGAATTAAAATATCAAGTACCCAAGTGTTAATTTTATTTTTATTTTAGTTTTGATAGATACGCATATTTTTCATTATTTTATTAATCTCTTAACTAATGAAATAATTAAAACAATATTATTTCAATTAGAAAAACTATTACTTAAGAAAAAAAATTAGAATTGATAATTTCTTATACATATTTATAATATACCTAGTGTTTTTTTAAATTAAAGATTTTTTTGTTTTTATGTTAATAACCTTGATAAATATAATAGGAGGTACATTTATTTTTTGTTAACATTTAATTTTCTTGGGTTGTGTTTCTTGAAAACTAAAAAAAAAAAATTATCATTGATCTACGACAACTCTAGTCGAGTATATTTTTTGACGTTTAAAAATTTATCCGAATTAGTGCGAAATCCGTTTCCTTGACATTTTGACAATTTTATTTCTCTTTGAGAGCATTTCATTCCCACTTCTCAAATTTGACATTTAAACCAGATTTATTCCGAGAAATGTTGGGAACACACAGCTTATATTTATAATCATATTTATGTATACTCTCGTAACACGGTATTAATTTATTTATGATGTGTTATTTGTATTTTTGTAATGATGCATTTAAATTGACATTTATTAGATATATAGGTTAGGTACTGGGTGTTTTGGTTCAAGGCAAGGAAAAAGAGGGTTAATTTCCGCTACTTAGGCGGGATGGGAAATTTTTTAAAACTTCGACTTGAAATAAAAAAAAAATGTATTAAAAATCAATGCCAACACTAACAATGTCATGTTATACCTTTTTTAAAGTCAAAAATCCATTTTTTAATTCTCTCCTTAAATAAAATTGTTTTAGTGAATAGATTTTGGAACAATTAATTTTCAAATTCAAAATTTAAAAAAAAAGAAGCTTATATACATTATATTTTTAAAAACTTCACGTTGCTTTAATTATAAATACATCTAAAAAGTTTAAACTCAATCAAAACGTAAACAGATGGTTTTTCGTTTATTCTAAATATAGGTACACGACTGTCCAAACTTCTGTCAAAAAATAATAAACGACACTTGTTTACACGATGTCAAAAAAGAACGAAGACAATTATTTTTACCATTTTTATACGACCCGAGACGTGAGGCCAGTTTTATGTCTAGATTAAACGTCATACATATTGTAGAATCCAGTTGCATTTGTCAGTTTTTATAGTGAACAAAATGGCTGATTTTAAATTATTTCGTTGTCGTTTTCGTAAGCATTTCGTAATGTTTGAGACCAACGAAAAATTTCGTTTCGCATCAGCAGCGTTCCAGGCTTTGGTAGAAGAAGAACGTCGTAATCATTGTTCAATGGAATTTGACACTTTTACTTGTTCGATAGGGGACGAAATTTTAATGTGTTTGTAAAGTATTTTGTTCTAAATTCAACGGCAATGTGCTCAATTTTTGAGACAAAATATAAAATATCAATTTTGTTGGGTTCTCCATTTATATCGTAGCCATACTGTAATAGTAATTACAACTCTTACTTGACAGATGGGGAACGAACTGCATCTTTCTTTTATTAAGTACATTTTCAATGCAAACTAATTATGCCGCATGAAAACAAAAAAGAAGTACCTACAGCATAGATAAAATATTCCTACATTTTACCTATACACCCGAAAAATTTAATTTTACATATGAAAATAAATAATAGGTACTAAAGTAAAAAAAAATACTAAATTAAGATTTTCTTACTCGAAATTTCGAAATTTCGAATTTGAAATAAGAAATAAAAAGGGTGGAAACACATTACCGAATTAAGGGTTTGTGGTAAGATTTTGAGAAAAAAATATATTTTAGGATGACATTTCTGCGGGGTGGTACGATTTTAAAAAGAAAAATTATTTATTTATAAAATTCTAAAACTACTTACGCTTTAATGGAAAGTTTTAATATTTCAAATATCTGTGTTTTTTTTTTTTTTTTGCCTACGGTGTAGTTTTCAAACCGAAAATCCCTACGTGTGGCATCACTGATGCGAACTGTCACCAGAAAGTGCAAATAGTGTTTTCGATATGCATCTAGATTTAATTTAGGAACCAATCCGTTTACAAACACGTTTATACAGATTAATTCGCATCATTGTGTGTACTCATGATTTTTTGTTACGTCAAGGTGTCAACGCATTGATTATTTACGTTGAAGTCTAACCGTAGCTACATTTTTCCATTTTTGTTTTAATGAAAACAAAGCATAAACATTGAAAAAATATTAACGAACGCATCCATGTCAACTTTCAATAAAAATATTTTTTTACAATCACATTGATTGTCAAACTATTCTAGACACTCTAAAATTTTATCTCAATTAGATACTCATTTTTTTTTTTCTGTATAAGTTATCGACACTATTACTTTGTTGTTGTTTACTGTATTAAATTTTACTTCGCTGCCAGAATTACCGATAAAAACGGCTAGAGTATCATATTAAACCTATTTTCTTAAAGTTGAACACGCTTTAAACATTGACAGTTTATGCAAAAAAGTAAGGAACATACCATTTTCACATTTGTAACTGTCAAAATTGACATTTGAAATTAGATAATATGATACTAGGAATAAACATTTGATCGGGAAAAGATTTAATTGTAAAAATTTCTTTCAAAATTCGTTAGAGAGAGATCATTAAGTGTTTTTTTTTTTGGGGAAAATCTGGCTGGAGCTTAAGCCGTCATCTTAGATTAACCAAGAATTAGTTTAAAGTGAATAACTTGATCCTTTTTAACTTTTGACAAAAAAAGGCAAAGTTTAATAATTGTAAGTGAATTTATATTCGACTTTAGCAAATGCTTCCGCAAGTTGGGGGCAACAGGGGCATTTGTCGCCCCACTGCTGGTTGACTCTAGGTACTACATTTTTAATACTAAAGGAGTATACAAAATGTATATTGCATAAGATGCGTCAAAAAATTTGAGTATGTTCATTAGGTCAGACAAAAATAGGAGGGGTGAAGTATTACCCAATGTTTAAGTGGAAGGGGCTATTTTCTAAAAAAATGACTTAAAATAAAAAAAAAAATTAAAAACAACGGCAACACTTATTAAGGATTTCGGACTTTAAAACCATATTATGATATTGTCAAAAGGCGACATGTGGCATTTATATGTAAATCTACCAAAAGTGGTCATAAGTTATTTTTCTATGCAGTTTAAGATAAGCTTAAGAACGAAATGTGTTGTCAGTAAAATAAAGACTTTTATTTTTTATTTCAATAATTAAGAAAAAAAAATAAAACTTGATTTTTTTTTACATTGAACGCATAAATAAGTTATTCAACTTTATACTCCTATTTTGGTAGGTATACCTTACCTTATATACAACAAATTGTACAAGGTCAGCTTTAGCTTTCGTTTTCATGGTCAACTACTTGATATAAAGATACAAATCAATCATATAAACGGGGCTATATACATTCAAACTTGATTACCACCTTTTGAACTGAAGCTGTAGGTTTAATCAAAGTAAATATAAAAACAAAAATCACATCAAATCAAATCAAATCAAATGAAATCAAATCAAATAACGGGCGTCATCGCAACTGAACATATCCAACTTGACACGTCACAACTGAACATTATACAGGCCGACACAACCTAACTGAACATAGGGTACAGCCCGACATAGGTACAAAACTCGACATGGCGCATGATTGAATTCATTTAAATGTATGAAGAGTTCATTCTGTTCTCTTACAACATGTTTTATTGAATAAAACCTCCCCCTTTTATAACTATGTGTTTCTTATGAAACCATTTTATTCTCAGTCTCATCGCAGGAGCGATGAGGATAATAACATAGGGTTGCGCTTGCGCTTTTCGTTTTTAGTTTAATTTAGGTAGGCTAGTTTTATTTAGATTCATACTTCTTTGGAAAAGTGATTAGGTATTTAATAAATGATTTGCCATAATAATAAAGATGAGGTTTCATAGAATAAAATAGATTATAATTAAGGAAGTAAATAGAAAAAAAAGATACCTATGTTTTAGCCAGGTAGGTACCTAGGTGTTAATTTATCATTTAAAGGGTTCGTTTACAAATGTGACTTTTTAAAGGATGATTTTTTAAATCAATTTTCATTTCTCATAGATCTGGATTTGGAGAGCTTTTAAATCAGTAGGTAGCTTAGCTATTAAGTCTAGCATGTGGCAGGGATAAGTTTAGGATATTTTGAACAGTAAGATGTTAGCTGATACAAAGGTTTAGGTAATAATAAGCGGTGAGTTTAGATTTTTAATTTGGATTTTTGTTCAGGTATCTACGGTAATGTAGATATATTTATGTAGATTAGGTATACCTACCTACTTATAAGTATTTAAGGTAGGTTGTATGTATTATGTAGGTATTCTAGAAGTACAGTCATTTTACCAATTATAATAATTATGTAGGTTATGTAGGTAAAGCAATGTGTTTGAGAATTATTTGAGCAAATAGGTAGGTACCTACTTTTTTTTTAGGTGGGTAGGTAAGTATCTAACTACTATTTCAAAAATTGTGCAACAAAAAACGTGAAATACCTACCTAGGTGCCCTATTTCGCTGGCATCTCACGATTTAATTTGATTTTTTTTATGGAATGGATTCAGGTTTTTTGTTTTTGAGGAAAATGAAAATTATGAAAACAATTTTTTCTGCAAATTTACATTATGTACATACTACATAGGTATTTTGTTTATGTATAGTATAGGTGCATATAGGTATTTAGTTTTTAAACTTGATCTACAATTTTTGGTCAAAAATTTCGTAACAAACGATTTTTTATTTTTTAATAGCAGAACGCGATACAATTCCGCGTCCATTCCAAGTTATTTACAAAATTTAGCCAAGCTAAAATGAAGACAAGCATTGCAGTCAGAAATGATGGTTTACTCTTAAGAAATGACATATGTAGGTAGGTACATATGTAGGTACCAATTTTTTTAATCCCAAAATAAAGAAAAATAGGTAGGTAGGTACATAATATATCTAATAATCCGAAGGTATCCTACCTACCTTATTTAAAAAAAATATGAATTTATGCAAAAATTAAAAATTGTCGGAGTTGTTTTCACAAAAGAAATGTAGATACTTACATACCTATAGATATGTAGGAAAGTGTGGGGGTAATAATTAATTCTGTATATGACAAAATTCGTAAATTTAAAATTCTGTTTTTTACATTTTTGCCTCTAGACTCTAGAGAATCAATCAGGTATAGGTAGATATGGTTAGGTATAGGTAGGTATTTGACTTTACTGACCTAATATAACTTGACCATGTCCTTATTTCACGGCACTTCAAAACCCTAAAGTTTAAAGAAAATCGCGGTGCCTATGTATATCCTATATAAACATATGAGTACCTAGATATAAAAAAAAATACCTATACATATGTAAACACATGATATATACATGAGTATACATGGGTTTATTGTGATTATACCTACATTGAACATTTTTATATATTGATGCTTTTTCATTTAGGTAATAAGGTAGATACCTACTTACTGTATAGGTACAAATATGCTGGTATAATTCAAGAATTATTCTTATTTACCAAAATGTTAATGATCAATAATTCAAATTATGTTTGAATAATAGGGTTTTCAAGTTTATAAATAATTATGAATCCAAAAATATGTAGGTACATTGTACCTACAATGTATGTATTTATACATTTTTCAATAGTAAATTATAAGGACATTAAGCCTTAATAAATATTCCTTTTTTTTACTGGAAAAGGACAAAAAACTTCATTGATATCAAATAAACAATCCCAATGATATCATCCTCTCGATTAACATCCGGATCTGCCATAAGTAGGTAGGGAGGTACCTTCTTAGTCCTGATATATGAACCTACTTAAAAAAAAAAAAAATTGTAGGTATAAAACTTTAGTCTTTAAGAATACCTACCTACTCCAGAATAAAATATTTTCATTTTTATTGTTTTTCAAAATGCATTTTTATACCTATGTAGATACATTTATATTATAATACCTAATAAGTTAAACTTTATATATCTATCTACCTATTTTTTAAAATTAGTTTTTTTATAAACTACCGTTTTATTGTAAAAACTAGTTTTGCCAAACCATATGCCGCGAGTTATATATGTACATATAGGCTAACTTTATACTGCTTAAAGAATCACTAATTTTGCTTTATCTATAAATTTTAGGCTAGTGGCTCCTCATATTTATTTTAATATTGGTTACCTACCTATGTACATTTAAATGAAAATAAAACCAAAAAAAATTACTTTTTATTGGCAAGGTAGGTACCTAGATAATATATGTACATTATGTACCAGGCTTGTAAAAAAATGCAGTCTTTTCTGAATCATTTATTGAATTCAATTAAAAGATTGCATTTACAATTTAACTAGGTAGGTACCTACTTCAAGCAAAAATCTAAAAAGAATATTACAACACAAAAATATATTACCACATAATTATACATTACATAGTACCTACATATTTAGACCAGTCAATAAAGTTTTTAAATCCAAATGTTTTACTCCTCCTCCTGATGCCTCTTTTTTAATATCGCTCTCTGGTTTGTAAAAGTTTAAGTTGGATCTCGGATGTTGTACTCTATGAGAACAATGAGGTCTTCTTCAAAATGTTTTTGTATTAAAAGGTATTAATTATACACAGAATTTTAGTACTAAAATGTCCTTTAAGCGATACCTCTGACTACAAAACAGGTTTGAAGAGAGACAAAATGGCGTCTCATACGGAATTGTGAGAGAGAAAATAATTCAACTCGCGTCGCTTAACTGTCATTTATGTGCTCTTTCTTGCAAAATGAATTCTTACCAAATTTAAGTAAATTTAAGTGTGTAAGACGAGAACAGGCAATTATTAAAAAGTTCAACCCCTACCCAATAAGGAAGTGCATAAATATACCTATAGGCAAGTAGTAAGTCATTGCACAGCTTATAGATTAAGTGATAAAAATATATAGTAAAATTTTTTGAATTAGAAATTTTATGTAGAAGCTCATTGAGAAGGAAATTTTTGAAATTTGAATTTTTATAAGGGTTAAATGGAGTAAATCAATTTAAGGGTTCAAAAACTAACTTCTAAACAAATACTAACCTATGTAAGAGCATTATCTAAAGAAAATTTGATATTCGCCTTAAAGTATGCAACGCTTCTGGTATAATTGTGTCAGGGAGAATGTTTTTTTGTCAGTTGATTTGGTTGGCTTATAACTTCTGTTGTAATAATAGGATCTTTAAGATTAAGGTCTTAAAATGAAGGTATAACGTCAGGTTTATTTATTGAGTTAAAAAATCATTGAGATTACGTACAAGTGTATGCAATTGTACATACATATTATATTGTTCTGGTAGCTATTATATATGATTACGTACAAGTGTATGCAATTGTACATACATATTATATTGTTCTGGTAGCTATTATGTATAGGTAGGTAGGTAATAGGTAGGACCTAGTAGTTCAACCGTCCATAAGAGTTTATGGCGTATTCAATGGATTTTTCACCGAATTATTATTAGGTATACAGACTTATTACATATGAGAAGGTTATTAAAATTGTAAAAAAACTAAGCTTTCATATCATCATTTTATTTTTAAATATGGTAGCTATACCTACTTGAGATCGATATAAAGTAGGATATACCTACCTACATACATATACCTATATAGTCATCTTCTTGTACCATTAGCGTTGGATATTGGATCTATTATTTTAGTACCTACTTCATCTGCCTTTTTTCCAATGTTTTTTCAAATAAAAAATATTTAAAATATAGGTACCTAAAAGAATTTGTATTCATATAGATAATATTGTAGCTAAAAGGAATAATTTTTTTTTCCTTAAAAAAAAACTGTCAATTGAATTAATCAGTTCTTGTCAACTTCAATGTGATTGGTATAAAATTAGCCTGGCGTCGAAATCAGTTTTTATTTTGTCGAAATACCTACCTATTCTTTTTCAAGAATTTTAATAGTTTATGTTAAAAATAAATAAATTATAGGTAGGTAGGTACCTACATTTTCTTAAAAAACCCATCAATTCTAATCTATAGCATTGTATGTAAAATAAAATTATTCCGGAGTCGATAGCTTTGTTTGTTCTCGAGATATTCGAGTCGATAAACACTTTTTTAATTTTTGTTACCTAGTGGTTTTGGTTTGAAAGTTTGTTGATTTAAAAAAAAAAAAAACTGTTCGTTAATTTTTTTAATTCTTTTCGTTTCTTCATTACCTATACGTATGTGTAGAATAAAATAAACCTGAGAATCGAAGACAATATTCTTGTACCCACTCGAAATATTCGAAACGAACGATTTTTAGAAATGTTTGTTTTAAATTGATGTACCTACCTAGGTATATTAAAATAACCGTTAATTGAATTTTGTTGAATATCCTTTCTGCCATTTATCTGTAAAATAAAATTTATTTGAATACAATATCTCTATTCGTTCTCGAGATACAGTGAACGATAAAATGTATCACGAACGTACGAACGACGGATTCGTATTCCTGGACCTTGAAAAGTGGAATATGCCAAAATTTTCGATTCGACAAATCGAACCGCACAATAACTTCCAATGATGGGAAGTTAACATCAAACAAGTAATACCTTAGTAATAAACCTATCGCACACAGGCATTTTGCAGCTCCGTTTGCGCACAAAGTACCTACCAACTTACATACCTACTTGTGTATGTATGTAGGTATAGATATTTAGATACTAAAAAATTGATTTTATTGTTAATTGTTCAAGAATCATAGGTAAGTACCTACTAAGGTACCTGCTTACCTATATATACCTACCTATTGCTTAAAAACACGTCTTTACCTTTTCTTTAAAATTAACTTTTTCTGGAGAGTTAACTTTTCCGGAATCCTAATTAAAGAAGGTAATTGATAGGTACCTTCTTTAAAATAGTACCTACTACCCACCTAAAACTGAAATGTTTTCTCTATGTCCGCGCAGACAGTTTTGGTTTTTAAAAATGCCAACTTTGTTCAAAGGAACCTACTTTAGCTATAGGTAACCTATCTACCTGTAAGTAAGTATACCTATGTAGGTATTTTTTAATTTATAAAAACTTTAGGTAGGTACCTACCTACCTATAGGTTCCCTACGAAAAAACAAATTGATATTGTATAGGTATGTACATACCTACCTACCTACCTACAAACTACAAACTACCTACCTTTCTCTTAAGACATGAAATCAGTCATCGATATATTTTGTACATATGTACATATATATTATGTAATAGGTATGGTACCTAGTGATTGAAAGTCCAATGATTAGAACTTAAGTTATGTAGGTATAAACATCGATATTGAACCGTATTATAGTTTTCATAGTTTAACTAAAACCACCCTACAACCTCTCAAAAAACCTTCATTAGTTTATTGAATTTTAAAAGTTCATGCCTATTTTTGTTCTTTCTTATCTATACGTATCGATGTAGGTGGATAATATCCTGTTGTTTTTTTTTATTTTAAGACATTATATTTGAAGATCCGACGATAAGAACACAAGTTATAGGCTACGAAAAGAAACAATACCGAAACAGACCTAAAACCTTTTGTAGTTTTCTCATCGTCACATACAATAAGAACCACCAAAACTAAAGCGATTTTGTATTCACCACCTTCTCTTTTTCCCTATCATTGAAACTACCTTCCCACAGCTTGCCTCACAAAAATTGGTTCACATATCACCGTCATATCATATTCCATTCTATATCTATAATTATAAAAATATGTGAACAAATCCAGTTTTACATTTACCCAATATAATTTCCCAAAATATAGATTGGCACAATATGAACCTATCAAAAAACTATATTGATTATGTTTAATCAGCCACCGCCTCATCTATATATCTCCCTCCTCCTCTTTTTCTTTTTTCTATATCATAGTATAAAGTACCAACCCTCAGTCAACCTCACACTAAGCAAAAAAAAACACAAAGCATTCATTTCACAAAATTCATTCTTAAAAATGAATTTTATATCCATGTTGAGAAATTTTCATGATCAGTTAAGTCCATGTTGAGTCGCGAAATGTCAAGTTAGGTAGTGTTGGGCTGAGGATGTTGTGCTGAACCATGACGGGTCATACCCAACCCCAAATAACGACTTGACACGACGCGACCGACGCCCCAATCAAATTAAAATACCTTCGATTTTAATTGAGTTTAAGCAAAATTCAAGTAGAAATTAACAACCGGAGCAATAAAGATCGCTTATCTCTTCATTTAAGCTGTGTGCTGTTTTGCTGTTGTTGGTTCTACTACTGATTTTCTACTGCGTCTGTCTGCCTTTGATAATATTAGTTGCTGTTGTAATCCAATTGATAATAATCAAACGATGTAATCGATTTGATTTCTAAAAATAAAATTACAAAATGTGTTATGTACATCCCGCCGTAACAAACTCCAGATGAATATTCAAAGGCTTCGTCGTCGGTCGTCGTCTTTGGGGCAAGTTGTGTGTAGAATATTCCCACATTGTATATATACTCGTATAGTGTAGTTGGTTATAGTGACACAACTGAGAGCTTGCGTTTCTGATCACTTCAAGCCCAAGCCCAAGTCCAAGTCCAAGCCCAGAGACCTTGAGAGATCTTTATCGCCGAGATATTCATGTGATGCCCTGATGGGTCTAGAGTTTGTGTTTGTTTTAAAATCACACAAAGATGATTTGAAGGTTTTGTTTTATTCGTTTCATCTAATCCCGTGAAACCATCAGAGAGACACAACTTTTATACTTTGGCTGCGGTGGTGATGTTTGTCGCTCCAGGCTCAGAATCAGAATCAGCATCAGGCAGCAGTTAAAACGTTCTCTTTTCGTAATTCGCTTATAACCTATTCATTTATTATTATTTTTTTTATATTCTTTCAAATTGCCTTTTTTAGAACTGTTGCAATATCGATAGCGATTGACTAAGATTTATTGGTTTGCAGATAAGTTCTAAAGATAAAGCAGCAAAGCGCAGCGCAGGTTTTGACGACGACGACGACGACGCACTGATAAGTTTCATTTTCATTTCGAAGCTGCTGGGTTCAATTAGCAACTTTGATCTTGTCTTGTGTGGATTTTGTTGATTGTTTTATATTTTTTTTTTTTTTTGTATTTGCTTGATTTTAATTGAAAATTGTAATTAACTTATTAAAAAAGTTAATGATTGTAAATAATATTCTAGATCAGAATCTATAAGAGGCTTACATATATAGTCGCTATAGAGACAGAGAGATCGATTTATCTACGAATCTTTTATTAACTTTAAATTCGTGACATGTTTTCACATAAATATATCGACGACTTATAAAAGTTGTCTAGGGAATCTAGTTGATTTTATATACAATCCGTATATATTCATATTAATTCGAACTAATAATATGGAATAGATTTGTTGATTTTAAATTCAAATATACACAATTTCACTTGACTTTATCTTAATGACAAAGTTCAAATCACCATACTTATCATTAGGCCTGGCTTAATAAATTATACAGAAATAAAATAAGATTTTTATCAGTTGTATATTATGGAATAGGATTTGTTGAAAATATAAATTCACAAGAAAAAAAAATCTACGGCTTTGGTTTTTTTTTTTTAATCAAATATTTTCGCATATTTTATTGAAAACTTTCATTAGAATTGTCTATAAATATTTATGTGTAGGTGTGCGCCATTAACAAAAGTTTTAAGATTCGATCTGATGAAATTTTTTTAGGACATATTGATTTTTTTCTTGTAAATCTAAGGCGCAATATTCGCCAATTTTTTTTTTTTTTATTTGTAACTAATTTGGTTATGTTATTTTGTTATAATATTTTAAGAGAAAGTCAATAAAATTTTAATTTCAAATCATTAACATCCCACCGAGATTTTTTAAGTAAATTGTGTGTTCAATTTTTTAACTTTGTAAATTTGCCGTAAAAGAAAAAATTTACATAGAGTTTAAATGTAGAACTATAATTGACGGAAGTTGTCGAAAGCTAATGTCAAACCATATACTAAGTAGTTGCACAAGCCATAATCAATCTTAGCCTAATGCGGGGTTATGTACCAAAACTTAAAACGTCAATTATATTCGTCCTATTTACAAAAGAGACAAAAAAAACAAAACTGAAAACTATAGACCGATCGCAAATTATGTAAAATTATTTATACCTATTTTATAAGAATTAACAGAAAATTTTAAACTAAAACCAATACGCATTTAAAAAAAAAAAAAAGAGTACAAAAAACCTGTTAGGAGAATTCGCAAATACAGTTAATGCAAGTCAGATGCCTGATTCACAATGCGACGAGACAACGAGACTTCGACGTGACGAGATCTCTTTGCAGATGTTCTCCCTTTATCACGAATTTGAAACAGCAAAATAATACATAATAAATCATTTCTTGTCGTCAGGCCGCGTCAGATGTTTGAAAAAGTGAAAAAAAACGACGTTATGACGAGAATTGCTTTTATATGTATTATTTTATTTTTTTAAGTTCGTCATTAAGAAAGAAAAACTGTGAAGAGATCTCGTCACATCGACGACGCCTCGCTTTCTCGCTGCATTGTCAACCGTATTTGTCTTGTTCATAGACTTCTGCAGAGCCTCAGTTTGAAAAAAAAGCTTACACAGAATTTGTAAAGGTTTTTTTTTAAAGGTATAGAACTTTGAAATGGGATAAAACAAAGATGATTTTTATAAATTGACATTAAATTTACTTTATTCAAAAGATAATCTTCTGCCTTCTGACATTATAATTTAAATATGATTTCTGGCATATTACCGCCACCGCTGGCTCGGACGTGGTCTAATCGGGAGGTCCAATTTTCGATGACTTTTTCCAACATTTGTGGCCGTATATCTGCAATAACGCGGCGAATGTTGTCCTCCAATAAGTGGTCAATCGTTTCGGGCTTATCGACGTAGGCTAGCGACTTTACATATCCCTACAGAGAATAGTCAAGCGGCGTTAAATCGCACGATCTTGGAGGCCAATTCATGGGTCCGTAACGTGGAACTATATGCGGTAACCAAACGTTTCCTTCAATAAATCAATTGTGGCACGAGCTGTGTGACATGTTGCGTCTTCTTGTTGAAACCACAGCTCCTGCACATCATGGTTGTTCAATTGATGAACGAAAAAGTAATCATGGCTCTATAGCGGTCACCATTGACTGTAACGTTCTGGCCAGCATCGGACCAATTATTCCACCAACCCATAAAGCACATCAAACAGTCAGTTTTTGTGGATGTAACGGTGTCTCAAAATACACTTGGGGATTATCATCACTCCAAATACGGCAGTTTTGTTTCTTGACGTATACACTCAACCAGAAGTGAGCTTCATTGCTTAACAAAATTCGCTTATGAAAATGAGGGTCAACGGCAATCTTGTTTTGGGCCCATTCACCGAATCCCCGCCTTGCTAGGTGATCCTGTGGCTTCAATTCTTGAAATTCCAAACCAAACTAAAAATAAATCACTTGACAGCTGTCAAAATGGCCGCCAGTTAAATATATTTCTCAAACTGTCTCAAAAGCTTCCTTACTCATAGGCAGGGTTGGCCAAATTAACTACACTACATTTTCTATAAATTATTAACTATGCGTAGTTAATTGAATAAATTACACGCTTTCTTTACTACGATTTGTCACGTCTGCTGCATACATAGTAAATAAAAAAAATTAAATAACAAACTGAACATTTTCACTCGAGATTCTGAAGTTTTAATTGCGAGTGGAAATATTCAGTTTGTTATATAAATTTTGTGACAGCTGATAGATCATTTGACATTTGAAACTATACGTTTTCTATAATTTTTTTCATTAACTACATTTATATAAACTATACATAACAAATATAATAAATGTAGTTTATTCTCCAAATTGACAGTTCAGCCAACCCTGCTAATAGATCGATTAAGGTTAAGGTAACATCGAATTTGAATGAAGAAAAACTTATGGGAAATGGCGTTCCACAAGGTTCCAAACAGGAACCCATTTTGTTTATTCTTTATGGACTAAAGAACTACTACGATTATTTACAAAAAAAATAATACCTACAGCCTAAGCATATGCAGACCATAGTGCACAAATCTAAGCTAATGTAAATATATTGCGTAGGTTGTTAAAGTTGGAAGTGTCAGATATTAAAAATGTCTGTTGGAGTGCCCACAAGAGCTATACTCACCCCATCATTAGAAACAAACAAAATATTGAAATTAGATAAGAAAAAGGACTGGATTCACCATTTTGCTCGATTTTGACAGATGCGCAGAACTGAACAAAAATGAAAACGCTAATGATATTACCTTTGATATGTACTGCCAATGTTACAAACCCAACACAGCTGCAATGGGTCATAGGAGCTGCAAGAATTTTTACTTTTCACGTATAACACTTGACGTTTGAATTTGTATGAAGAAAAAAGAGCCCGAAATAAATATTGAAGCTTTTATTTGCTTCACAAAAAAAAAAATTATAAATTAAAAGTAAAATATCGGGAATAAAAAAAAGTAAATAATAAGCCCTTGATTGTTTTTTTAAGAATATATATAAGAAGAATGTATAGCTGCAT
Organism: Epistrophe eligans; assembly: GCA_951394125.1. Lineage (NCBI taxonomy): Eukaryota > Metazoa > Arthropoda > Insecta > Diptera > Syrphidae > Epistrophe > Epistrophe eligans. The sequence goes on from OX596030.1 coordinate 29,744,457, forward strand.
TGTGGGACATAAAAAAAGCAGCAAGTATTACGACACTTTTTCAAAGTTGTTTCAGATCCAGTTCCAGTTGCAGCATTCATTCTATTTATTTACCAGCCCGATAAAAGAAATTAAATGTTCACCGAAATTTCCCCAAAATAAATTAGTCATACAGTTGGGCATTTTTCATTAGGGAGTGGAAAAAAAATCCATAAATACTAAACCACTTAAACAATTTTGATGAAATTTTTAGGGGTAATAATAAATCAAATTAATTAATTTTCGTCTATTGCCACGCCCAAAAAAAAAGAATATCGACTTAAAAATGGAATAGAATCAGTTTGTTATCCAAGTAAACTTTATACGATGTTTTTCTTTTTTTTAAAGAAACTCGGCTGTATACAAAATCTTCTCACGCCCATATTTTGGGCGTTTTATTGAAGTTTTTTTTTTATACTTTTCTTGTACAGAGGAAGTCATATAATAAATAAATTTGGTGGCGCGACAGCTCGTGTATCACCAGGGCCTAGTGACTTGTAACTCTCGAACATTCCTGTGTGCGTGTTATTGGCAGGAATTGAGGGGACCTACAATTTTCTACCGAATCCGAGCGTCGAACTTTTTTTTCATAAATTTGCCGCTGTATTGAATTGTTATTACGTTACCTCGCAGTGACGTAACACTCTGGGACAGTGAAGTTCATTCAATTTAAAAAACATTTCCAATTTAAATATTTTGACTTTGAGCCTTAATCCTTTGCGTATTAAAATTCTTTGGCCATTAAACATGATTCAGTTAATTGAAATCAATCTATCAACATTCCATAAATCGTTCTTTCCACCTCGACTGATCAATCAGCATATATTCGGCTATCATGGAACTATAACCGGACGCCATTTAAAGTTACTTTCTGGCTGACCTTATTTTTAAAAATATATTAACCTATATGATTCCACCAATCCATAAATCAAACCAAATCGTCTAAATGGCTGTATGTAATGGCAGCTCTTGAATATCTTTAAAATTGTTCGTTTGTCTAAACACGGCAATACAAACAAATCCAAATTAACACAGAATACAAAAATCGAAAATTCAATCTTTTACATTTATTATCTATGATGTCTGACTTCAGTGTAAAAACAGCAACAATTATTTTTGAAACGAATGTGAAAGTTCACTTACGATAAAATTGTGATAAGTGAAATTCGCTTAAACCACTCAGCTTAATTCGAACGTTCGAAACGTCACTCACAATAAAAACAAAAAAAATCCAATCTCGTCACTAATTACAAGTATGTATGTATATTATTTTATCAAACTGATTAAATATATGTTGTCAAAATCAACTATCTCTTATTTTCAACATAAACCCACAAAAATGCGGTTTATTTGATGATTTCTTTAAAACGAAAAAGATAGTTTAATAACAAAAATAAAACAAAATCAGATAAGACTTTTGAACATTTTTTCGTATGCGGGTATGTGACTACCATCACATTACCATTACCGAGCACCATGTCAAAACTAACACAAAAAAAAGAAAAATCAAAATCAAAACTACCTAGTGCTCAAGCCCTCTTCAGATAAACATTATACCCGAGAAACTTGATTTATCACTCGTTCCAATGATGATAATTATATATTGTTTGATTAACTGGTTTTATTTGCTTAATTGCAATTATCACTCGTCCAACAACAAAAGCACTTGACATATTTATAAAAAAAAAAAAAAAAAAAAAAAAAAAAAAAAACATCGAATGGTCATTCACCGTAACTATAATTATATTGCATACAAAGTGGCAACATTGTAAAGTGTGACATTGGTAACATGTTTAGTGTGCTATGCCCGCTAGAGCCAACTTTTTTTTTTTTTTTTTTGAACTACGAACTGGTGGCGCCTTATTCTTATTTTTCATTGTCTCCACTTTGCCTTGTCCTGTACTGTCCTATCCTCTGCTACCAGATGCTTCCCTGATGTTGGTATAGGTATAACTGGCTGATGGGTCCTAGCCAGTAGTTATAACCTCCATCGTCGCCACCGCCGCCGCCGCTGCCGTCGCCGCCACCACCACCACCAGTGTTTTATCAGTTAAGTGAAAGGAAAAATATTACTATTGCCGCGGCGAGGCGCTGTTATCGTACCTTTTGTTGAAATTAGCATCAATCATTTGTTTGATAAGCCAAAGTGTACACAAACCCCAAGCACATTCTACACAACAAGCTTCCATTCCCATCCCATATACATACCTAGTCGTATAAGAACAAGAAGAGCTCGGACATGGCTATGGACATTCTTCATTTCCTCATCTTCATCCTCATACTCCCTGCCTTGTGTTGTTGTCTTTTTTCTATTTTTCATTCTTCTGTTAAATATGATAATTATACAATTGCGTGGCGGTTATAAATTAATAAAATATTTTTTTCTAATCTATAAGTGCGGAGGAAACGAGGTAAACCTATATATATAAGATGAGAGCTATCACTTCTGGTAATCAAAGTCGATGATGGTTAGTTTTTTTTTTTTTTATTTTGGGGGATCTTGATGGCGCCAGGTTGTGTTTATTTTTTTTTTTTTGTTGTTCATAAGTAAATTGATACATCGGTATAGGTTTATATTTCAAAATGACTATATGGAAGTGTCGTGAGCTATTTAACGAATTTGAATAATTTTTATAGCTACAATATGATTATTGGAGTTTTTGGTGAGTAGATGCTGTCATCAATAATGGACATAAGCAATAATAATAAACATATAAATTAATAAAGATAATGAATATTTTATTTATTTATCGATGGTATTTGTTGTCTCTCAGCAATCAAATGAATCTTTAAGTTAAAATCTAATATATGTTTACTTAAATAAAAATGATTTCGATCTATTGCAGTTTTCGAATGAAATGGAAATAGATATTGTTTTGATTCTCAACTTAAAATTACAAATTTATTTATTATTATTATATCAGCGTCAATGTTTTATTTTCAAAGTGGAGATATTATTATTTGTTTTTTTTTTAATCAGAAAAAAGTGGTCCAGAAGTAATTTTTTGACATTTTCGAAAACGTCTAATTTGATTGTCAATTGATTGTCATTTTTTCAAGCAGATATTTTTATCGCAACTGTCTTCCGTACGCTGTTCTAATCTATTTGATCAACTTCTGTAAATTTTTTTTCAAATGCATTTGACGTTTACGAACGTCATTTTTGATGTTTAAACATTTATGCCGGCGCGGCGGTAGGGTAAACTAAAAACATGGAAATTTCTGAAGCACATTACGTTGTGTTGTTACACGTTACGATACGTTGATGTATATTGGATACGTTCAAAATTGGGTACGTTCCTTCGCACCTCAAACTAAATCGAAAGATCGAGTTGAGTTTGGGTTGAAATTTGGTTGATAGTTCGAACAATCGCCGCGTTCTGTGATGTAAAACCAGCACTTGGATATTTAATTCGATGTTTAGACATCTTAACCGTGAGTCCCGGCACTCACTTTTTTTTTTTATTGCAGATTTCCGCCGCAAATGATGTTATCGAAAATAATGCTTTGATGTGGGCCAAATACTAGTTTCTTTTTAAAAATTCAATAAAATGAACAAAATTAAATTTTGTCCATGTGTTATGAATGACTTTATTAGTAAGAGCAAACATTCCCATTAATTATGGAACACAACGTCGTTCAAATTGCTTCCTCGGCTGGTTTCGCAGTAGCACATTCTGTCACTTCAATTTTCCAAGACCTTATTGATAGTTTCGGGCTGTAGCTCATGGATTGCTTGGATGATATTGGGCTTAAGTGCTCGTTTCCGGATTGTTGGCATAACGGTTCCCCACAAAACAAAAAAAAGTCCAAAGGGGTCAAATCGCAGCCTCCAGGCGGACAATTGACGTCGCCATCGACGGCTGATAATACGATTTGGGAATTCGGTGTGCAAAAGACCGATTGTGGCATGGCGCGCATGAACCAGAGGTCGTCTAAATCCATGAAACTATGAAACAGATTTGAATTTAAGATTTTGATCATTGGTTCTGAGACATATTCCTTTATAAAAATTCCTTTAAATAAGTCGACGAATACTTTTGGTCTTGTTTATAAACGTGGTCTAACTTTAGACAACTGTCCAACTTTCGAAAATGTGTTCAAAAACCTTGTTTATTATTTTGTATATATAGCTCCCTAACTTAGACACAAGAGTAGATTGTCTTAACCGTGAAAATAATGTGATATTTATTTTTATTAAATAAAGCATATTTCCACCAATTTGAAAATAGTTAGACAGTGTCTAAGTAGACAAAAATCTAATAAATACGACTTTTTTTATTTATCCTGACTAACTTTTCTTTGTCTTATTCTGATCTTTCCTTCCTTAGGAGAATGTAGGTAAAGGCTCATCACATTCTATCTGACAGGTCATGTCACAAAATGTTGTGTGCCTGAAAATTTTAAAGATTGATTACAAAACAAACTCAAATCCATTGAAAATTGTAAACAAAATTCGATGCATAAAAATAGAAACAGAACGGGAAAAAAAATAAGAACGAGTGATTAACGGGAAAATCAAAGCTGTCAAATGGAGTTATTGAAATTGAGTTGAAAAAAAAAAAATACTTTCTGTGTAATTTGCGAGTTTACCTCATTTCGATTCTTTAAAAATCGATCTACTACATTTATTTTGACGTTTATGTAAGAATTACTTTGTGAATAGCAGCATCAAGGTATTTTAATATGGAATTGACAGTAACTTGTTTGTTTGGTATTTCCGTGTTAAAAAAAAAGAAGCTGAAAAGATTGGTGTAAATTTCCAAATTAAGAATTTATTTTTTACTGTTTTTTTTTTTTTTTTTAAATTGAATACAGGTTATAACCAGTTTTTACGACACTTTAATTTTAAGAATAATCTTTGCACGCAAATAACGTGTCAACAAGGTATTAAAATTTTTTAATATAGGTATACCTATATTTTTAAAAAATTCTGGATTTATTTTTATAATATCTGATATGAATAATCCGCCATTAAATTTTTTGTGGGCAACAAACAAATATGAAGACAACAATAAGTCAGCTGCTATTAAATTCATTATAAATGTAGGTAGGTACTTTAAGAAAATAAGAAACAAAACAATATATCAGTATTATTTTAATATAAAACTGATAAGTTATAAACCTACAGAAAAAAACCCAAAACATAATAAAAAAAAAAAAAAATTAAATTTAAAAGCGTCGAAGTATATTCTGCCACAAACGTATGTTTTTTTTTTATTTCTGTTTATGCGAATCGAAATAATCACAATCTAACAGGCCAACAGTGTTGCACCACACAAAATCTCAACCACCGACAACTCAGAAGAAAAAAAATTCAAAAATGGACAACAACGACGGACAGCAGAAGGATGACGACGACGACGATGATGATGATGCTGATGTGCGATTGATGATATCTCGCACACCGCGCGCTGGCCGTCGCGGTTGCCGAAAATGAAGCTAAAGCTGAATGCACAAGCACAACACAAATGATTTTTAGCTACACTTTACCTCTATGCTCTGTTCATAGAGCTAGCAACAGGGTTGTCAAATTTAGGACTTAAAGGAGGCTGGGTTCGTCCCACACTGATAAATTCCAATTGATGCCCGTGGAAACACGACACCCGATGTTATTTCGTTATAAAAAAATTTCTAATTCAAAATCTTAAAAGAACTTATAAGAATCAGGTGTTCATAATGCTATCAAGTATAAACCAAATTTTGGGCGTATTATATTTTTCAACTATTTTAGTTGTATTTTTGGCAGATTTTTTTTTTAAAAAAAAACTGTCAATTGAATTTTTTTACAAACCCCATCATTTCTTAGTTACATCATTGTGAGTACAATAAAATTATTCTGGAGTCGATACCGTTATTTGTTTTTAAGACATTCGAGTCGAAAAACATTTTTCAATTCTTAGTGGTTTCAGTTTGAAAATTTGAAGTTATTATCTGTAAAATAAAATTTATTTGAAGTCAATATCTATCTTTATTTATTCTCGAGATACAGTGAACTATAGAATGTATCACGAACGTACGAAGGTGTGAACGTACGTACACACACATATACATATTTACATCTCTCTAAAAACGACGGATTCGAATTCCGGGGACCTCGAAACGTGAAAATATGTGAAAATTTTTAATTTGACAAATTAAACCAATTAGTACAATAACTTTTAATGGGAAGTTAAAAAGTACCTATTTGTCTAATTATAATTTTTTTCAAATATAACGGGTGGGCCATCTAGTGGTTTGTTTTTAAATCATAAGTTATTTTGACACTGGCAGCTGTTTCCCGCTCGAAATCTTGACAGAAAGTTTTGATATTGACCTCCGCGAAACTAAATGAGTCGATTTACGAATTGGTTGTTAAAGTTGAATTTAAAAACAAACTAACATTTAATTCAAAATTAAATATCATTAAAGGGTTATAAAATAATATAGCAGACGACTTAATTGTGATGCCTTATATTCATTTTTATTTATTCTTTATTCTTTTTTAATTCTTTCAATGACTTTACTGTAAAATTTGCTATGAATAAAGAATCTTAAAATCTAAAAGCAAACATTTTTTTTGTATTAATTTTTATTTTTTGACAAATAAAGTTAAGAAAAAAAAAAAGGTTTTCAGTCGGGGCTTTTTCGCTGGGATATATAGTTTTTTTTCTTCTGTTGATATTTTATAGTACCCAAGAATTTTAAGAACTGTCTGTTAAAAATCCTTGCTCAAAATTCAGTTAACTTTAAAGTATTTTCCTCATTTTTCCAGAGGAATCTCTTAAATGTAAAAAATGAACTTAAGTACTTCCAGAGGAATCTCTTAAATGTTAAAAATTAACTTAAGTACTTCCTGTCAACTGTCTATTACTAACAATAAAAAGTTCTTTTGTTTTTAATAATTTTTTAATGTGCAGATTAAACACTTATTTTGGTGAAGTTTGTCGTGTTGGTATACTTAAGAAAATTAAAAAGTACCTTTTAAATAATAAAATGAATCGGAATTAGTTTCTTATATAAATGTATATTTCGTATAAATGGGGTTCTTCATTGTTAAGCGTGTGACATCGATAATCATGATTTTATAAATTAATCACAGAATAAGGGTATTCATGCAACGAGATTAGTTTACCAATTGTGTAAAAAGATAAGTTTACGCAAACGTCCTTTTTATTTATTTGGATAAATGCTGCGTAAAGTAATCAGCTGTTCGTTAAACGTCACGTTAAAAGTCACAATGACGTTTGTATAGGTTTATAAAAAAAAAAAAAAAATTGGTATAAGTTTCCGCAACAAAATCCTTAGATAATTTTATCCAATTTGCGTAAACCATTTCCCATACAAAATTTGACAGTCAGTTCATTTACCAAAAGATAAATTTATCCAAAAGATAAACTTATCAAGTGTTTTACGACGTTGCATGAATCACCCTAATATTTAATTTTTTTTTTTTTGGAAGAGCAGTGAAGATATATCACTTGGTTTGAACCTATTTTTATAATTGCTGCAGATGTCTAACGAAAACAAAACCGAAACAAAACTATATTTTAGCAATTTTTTTTAAACATTTTTGAGTCCAAAATAACTCACAAAACATCTTTTGCGAGACCTTCGGCACCCCGTAAAATGTTAAGCAATTCTCATATCGATAATAAATTTAAAAAAATGTCTTAATTTCTTAAGAACATCAAGAATAAAACTTGCTTTAGTTGTATTTAAAAAACGTTGTATTTAAAAATTCACAATCTAAAAGAGTTTCGCATCACGCTTCCAAAGTCACGGCATCAGCTCCAACCCAATGTAGGTTTTATGGTTTATCAAATGAGACATTGACATTTTAACTATAGACTCGGCTTCATCACAAATATTCTGCACAATCATTCGGTTTCCCCCCTTAAACATATCAAATGTACTTACTCCTTAGGTAGGTAGGTACTACCGTCTTATTATTTAATTTTTTTTTTCAAGCGACATCCCTGATTGTTGCGATGTGAGATATCAGCGATATGAGTTTTAAGGGAATTTATATGAAAATCCTGATAAATATCTTTGTTTGTGTGTCTGTCTGTTCGGACGGACAGTTTGTCTGCGGTTGTTATCTTATGGAATTTTTCTGCTTAAAAATACAAAAGAAGAACTCTATAGAAAGAGAGAGAGAGAAAGAGATATACAACGCATACTTAATAAAAAAAAAAAAGACAGGAAAACAGTAACACGGGCCATATTGCCATTGCCAATCACATGCAAGCCAGAATTGATTGTAGAAATTCCAGTGAATATACAAAATGCACAGAAGAGCACCATGCACACTGCACAGCCACATTCATAGTTTCAAGCATTCACGGCTGGGCTGTTATAAAGCTGTGCAATGTGTGTGGAATATACAACTGGAGTGGAGGTGGGCGAAAGGATGACTCACGTAATGAGTGACATTCCACAGAGGAAGATAAACTATTGGTACCTACACCTAAGTTAAGTGATAATGTGCTGTTGATGGTTTTTTATTATTTTTTTTTGTTTTTGTATTGTTTTAACAGCCGGGCAGCATATTTATTTTTTTTTCTTCATATCTCAGACTAAAAGCATTTTGTAGATACAATGGAATATATTTATATACGACGCGTAGATGACACGTCAAAAGTTACTGATAAAATTGTCATATACTGAGTATAGAAGTAAACAGGCGGCAATAACTGACTATTAAGTATAGAAGATATAAGATTTATATATAAATGTATTAATAGGTTTGTTTTAAAAATTACTACCTATTAGAATTTTTAAAATTGATAATTATTTGATATTTAATGCTTAATAATCAGTATAATCACATTTTAAATCCATGGTCGGATGATGATGTGATATTTGCAGTGAGATTATGATCATCACTTTCCCATTTAAAAAAAAAAATTGTACGGCAATTTTTAGTACCTACTTATTAATGCGGAGTTAAAAAATAAATTTTGAAATAAATCATTCACCCATTTTCGAAATATCGAATTTTCAAAAAATAATTTGTTTAAAAATCCAAAATTTGATTTTTTGAAAATTTTGAGATGCAATATTATTCAAACTTATTAGTAGCTTTTGTGAAGAAAATTTCATTACAATTGGTTCAACAAATAATGAGATAGTCGAAAACCAAAGAAATGGTTCTATGAGAGGTACCATTTTTAAACGATAAATACATTTTTTTTACAATAATATGGTAGATCGTTTTGATATAAATTCACACAAAAATTTTAATCAAAATCGTTGAGCCGTTTTTTGTGAAAAATGAGATTTTCAATACCGGTTTTTAAACATTTGTATGGGAGGTACCGTTATTTTTGGTTATAAGAAAAATGTTTATTTAAAATCTGCTAGATAATGTCAAAAAACTGCTGGTTGCTAAGTTTAATAAAAATCGACCGAGTCGTTTTCGAATTACATATTAAGTTCTCAAAAAAAATTTTGTAACTTTTCAAATAAAAAAAAAATTGAAAATTTTGGTATTCAATATTTTTAAAATTATTGTAAACATTCTCTTTAAAAAAAATTTATTAAAATCAGCTGACCCGTTTTTGAGAAAATTGAAAAAAAATGGTTCTATGGGAGGCACCATTTATAAAATGGGAGTTTTTTTTTGTAAAAAAAATTACTGATTTTTGTTAAATTTGTTTGCATGTTTTTTGAGAAAAATAAGATTTTTATTTTTTCTAAAAAAATTTTATCTACGGCAGGTAACGTTATTTTTGGTCCTTAAAAAAATGAAGAAAACATGTGGGGGGAAAGCCCAAAAAAACGCTAGGTATCAAGTCTAAAGAAAATCGACCCCACCCGTTTAGGGTACAGCCGAAAGGGCAGAAAGACAGAATTACGGGACCCACTTTTTTCGACTTCGCTATCATCGCAATGATAAGTCTGATCAAAATCTCGAGTTTGATTTTTTTACGAATTCATAACTTGCCATATAGTACCTACGTCCTACATACATATGTATATACCGCAAGTAAAAAAAAATGGTGATCATTTTTATTTCCTTCACTATAAATATATGACAAATTCACAAATTTATCATTAAGGTGCCATTACCAGGGATTATTTAACAAAAATATAAGCGCGGGGCTTTAAGGGTAAGCAAAGTGCAAGTTGGGAACGTTCGTAAAATGCATAAAAATCAATTAAACCAGAATCATAAGAACCAACTCTAAAAATGTCAATACAAAATTGTATACAGGAGCTTCTAAAATATTAAAATATTAAAAATATAATTCCAGAATTTTGCAAACAAATATTTTTTTTGGATTAAAAAAAAAATTCCCACGCATTTTTTTCGAAACAAAATTTTTGAATGCATTCATAATGTATACGTAAAATCATAAATATGTAATGCAATATTAATTGAAAAGTAACTTTTGTTGAAATAAATTTTTGTTATTAAGAAAAAACGAGGATAAATAAAAAAAACTTCAATAGTCTATTTCGGTTTACAGAGAAAAAGTGTGTATTTTGGACACTTACATAATATGAACGTCTCCTTAAGTACCAAGGGAAAAAATATCTCTATAAATGAAAAAAAAAAACGCTCATTGTAACATCAACTAGATAAACCTTGAAAAGTTGTTAAAGGGTGTATCGTCAATGACATCGCATCCGTGTATAGCTACATATATACAATATACATATATATATATACAACTTGAATTATTTCATTCCATTAACGCCCCTTAACCAATTTATGTATATCGCATAAATTAGTCCGCGAACAAAGCTATCGCGAACCAATAAATAAAAACATTTGTTCCATTAACATTCATGAGACACAGACGAACGAAGAACGAATATCGAAAAAAATTATAAAAAAAAAAAACTTAACTTCAAGATTTGAGGTGCTTTACACCATTCATTGCGCAAACAAAAAGGAATTTCGATATTCTTCAAATTCATGCCCATCTACCAACCTCCCTCCACTCCACCTCCTCCCCTTCCGCGCACACAATCGCTGATTTCCTTATCTCACTCTTGTCGAACATTTTCAATTTGATCTTTGCCAGATTTATTCCATCTAGCAATTTCGTTTTTTTTTTTGTAATCATTATCGTCCGGTTCGGTTTTGATGGTTGTATACCTTATAACTGCGCCATCGATAGACAAAAATTATGGAAGCAGCGAAACACGAACGGAATAATTTGAACTTTAGAAATTTTGTTATCGATCGAGATGCCAAACAATGATTATATTATAATGATGATGATGTGGATGAATAAATAAAAAGCAAAAGATGAAAAAAAAGAATTATTTATAATTCAATTTATTATCAAGATCATTGGCCACCATAGTCTAACCACCACCAGGGACCATATGTACAGTTTACACATATGTACTGAATATAATGACCAACCATCTTAAACCACATCCATCCGAAGTTCTAATCAGCAGTCTTGCTGCTGATAAAATTTAATTCAAAGCTGAAAACTGAAAACTGAATTTTTAATTCCCAGTCCACATAACCAGTGAAGATTAAGCTTTGCAAGAAATGCCTATTGAGTTGTTTCGAGACGAGGATCAACAAAAAAAAAAAAAAAACAAAGAATTTCAAAAAGATTCCCGGGACGAGATAAGAAGACCTCTAATGATGAGTTCATCATCCAGATTGATAAAACTGAGTGCCATCATTGCAGATTGGTAGAAGTGATTTTACTTTTCATTTCTAATTTCAAAAGAAGCCAACGATCATTTGTATTTCTATTTGAGTCTTATCATGAGTTCAGTTCAGTACAGTTGAGTTGAGTTTTTTTTTTTTTTATTTCTTTTTTGTTGTTTATTGACGATTCGTTAAGATTCTTAAAGAAACCTAGGCGTTTTTTAATGGAAACCTTTAGCTAGCACAGTAATGAAAGTGCGAATAAAATGTTATAATCACTATTATTATCCACTTTTAAATCGTCGCAAAGTTGGTATGTGTGTCAAAATCAGCTGTCACCGAAATGCAAAATTATTTGGAAAAAAAAGCAATTAAAAAGCGTTAAAATCGCCATTTATGTGGACTAGCATTGTTGCATTTATCTATATTAACATAATTAGTATACTATTTAAATGTATTTCCCTTCCATTTTATACTATTTTGGATCATCACTGGGTGATTTTTTTTCCAAAACAAATACGAAATACCTACTTAAATTAACTACATAATTTACTGTTCACTTTTTAAAAAGTTAAGGGATGTGTTGGAAAAATATTGTCTTTTTATATGAATTTAAATTAGGGGGAATGGTTATATGCAAGTTGAGTTGGATTAGAGTTGAGTAACTGTTGAAAAATTGGATAGACAAAAAAGAAGGTATCGGCGTTTTTCTTACATTCTTACTTTTTAAAAACTTCACGTTGCTTGAGTTCTAAATACAACTAAAAATTCTTAACTCAGTCAAAATGTAAAGAGAGGGTTTTTGTTTATGCTGAATTTATACGACTTTACAAACTTCTGTCAAAAAATAATGAACGACAGTTGTTTACACGAAGTCAAAAACGAAGCAAGAAAAGTATTCTCACAACTTTTATACGACGCAAGGCCAGTGTTATGTCTAGATTAAACGTCATACAATTTTTGGAATGGTTTCCAGTTGCCTTTGTCAGTTTTTATGAAAAACAAAATGGCAGATTTTAAACCATTAACACGATGAAGTTATAGATCTTAAGAAAATGGAAGAAATTATGAAAACTTGTCAGTCGTCTAAACCTGCCATTAGTGTTTTTCTTTGGGAATGACATTTTGGCCAGTTCCGAGGGAAGCTTCGCTTTTTCTTAAACTATTTCCCACATTTCACATATTTCGACATTTAAGAGAAAAAAAGAACATCGTAACCATTGTTCAATAGAAATTAACACTTTTACTTGACTGATAGGTGAGCTTTTAACGTGTACATATAAAGTATTTTGTTCCATATGCAACCGGCAATGCGCTCATGTCAACGCATCTAGGAACAACATTTTATTTACAGATGATTTTTTTGTGAGATCAAGGAGTCAACTTATTGAATATTTACGTCGATCATCTAACCGTATCCTAATTTTCCAAACCAACTCATTTTGGTTCTAATGGAAAACAAAGCATAAACATTGAAAAATATCAACGAATGCATCCTTAAATGCCAACCTTGACTGCTTTTAGACGACTGCAATTTCTATCCGCAATTCTCTTTTGAGTTTCTTTCCGATTGCAGCATCCATTTAAATGCTGCAAATTTTAATACCTGCAATTTTTGTTAAATGAGAAGGAAATATATCTAATCACTCTTTACTCCGCTTATGTCTCAAACAATAAGAAAAAGCACAAAGAAGAAAGAGCGACAACTCTGCAATTATTTCAACCTCAGCAACTTTGACTACCTCGGACACCGCTTACGTCCCCCACTTACATGCTTAAAAATTGCAGGGGTAATTGCAGCATATTTGCAGCGTTTAAAAGCAGTCTTTCAATAAAAAAATATTTTTCTGCAATCCCTTTGATTGTCAAACTATTTCAGACATTCCACAATTTTATCTCATTGAATTTTTTCTTGTTACTTTGAGGCCAGGAAAATAATGTACTTCAACTGCGGCCAGAATCAAAATTTATATTTTTTAATGCAATATTATCGCTAGTCCATTTAACTTCGTAGCGTCGTCGCCGTACAGTGAGAAAGAGGAATGGTTGATAACCATTTCAATATCACCAATAGTAAGAATAAAAGGAAGTGGACCTAGGTGGCTGCCTTGTGGGACACCAGAGGTGGCTAAGATAGAGCTGGCAGATTAATGTATTTGTGAGGGGAATTTCCAGCAAAAATAAATTTTTCCAATTTTTAGTAAAGTTTAGATAATGTTTATTGGCTTAAATATATATGTAAAATATATCTTAGATTTATACAAATTAAAATTTCGAAAGCTTAGTTTGGTTCTTTTGATTTTTTTGTTTCATATGAAAAATTTTGATTTTTTTAAAAGGAATGATGATGATGGCAATTTTAACTTTTGATCACTTTGTTAATTTTTTTTGTATACATATTTTCCTTTTCCAAAATATGTATTTGTATCCAAGATTCCTTCCCTATCGAATGTATATTTTTTCTTTAGATATTAAACAACAGTTACCCAACCTGATGTTTGAAAAGAGGTTTTGAAAGTAGGTCAAAAGAAGAACAATGGTGATCGATCTTGTCTTTAAGCGGATCGAAATCAAAAGACTTGTCTGTCCCTAATCACAAACAATAAAGTCGGTACTGACTTTATTTTTCCTCAATAGAAATAAAAATGTAAACCTATATACAACGACGACGATGATATCAATCTTGCATTAATCGAATAGATATCTTAAGACAACTTCAATATGTAAAACCTAGATCAATCAAACTATCGCGGTTCAAAGGTTCAACAGAAGTTTCGATCAAAGTTTCCGAACACAAAAAAAAAAAAAATAAAAACACCATCAGGTTCAAAAGTTGGTGGTTGTTCAAGTTTAAGTGCTCCCGCCTTCCATTTTGTACATACACATAACACAGAACACATGTACATATGTATATATTTATGGAATAATTTTATTGTTGTCGTTCACTTTTCATTTGCTTGATCGTGCTTATCTGACAACAATAGCAATTATATGTTTTTTTCTTTTTTTTTTTACATTTTTATTCGTCATAGATAAGCAAGAGCGATAAAAAAATTGTTTCATTTTTTTTTTGTTATTTGAAGTCGTGTTGTTGTATTTCTTTGAGATATAAAACGAACATTTTAGCGATTATGATTTTTTTTTGTTCCTTATATTTATTATTCTCGATCTATTATAAACGTTTTAAAATATATGTTAGTGCGTTTGGTGGTTTTGTTGTTGCGCGGCGGCAGCAATAGCGTAAGACCTAAACAGAATCCGATTTTTGGAGCTGATTTTATTTTTTAATTAAATGATGATTAATTTCAAATTTTAATTTGATATCAAAACGATAAGAAAACTTTTATTTCAAGTAGCTGCTACATACATATATAAGAGAGCATATAGAAATATACATTTGTACAAGCTTTTTTTTTAAGGGGTGGATTTTTGTCTGATTGTGTGTTATTTTTAATGGGAGTGGTATGTGATAATTATTATTATCTTTTTGTATACAGATAATAAAATTTTAAAAGTTTTATTGTGGTTAGAATAAAGAATAAAAATTAAATTTGTCGACAAAAATTTGCAAAACAAATGATTTAACAATCTTATTGTTATATACATACATAGTTGGTTTCTCGAAAACGTCTCTAACTAAATTGGGATGAAATGTTCACAATTTATTTCTATAAATGGGAACATTTTTTAAAAATTAGATTAAGTAAAATCTGCCCACAGTCACACCCTCTTTTCTTATTTCTTAGTTTCTTGGAATCGGTCGGAAATATCTGTATTTCTCGGAAACGACTCAACTTATTGGAATGAAATTTTCGAGTTTGTTCTGATGAATGAGGCAAAAATAAAAAAAAACAGACTTAATAAAACCCGCCCACTGTAACGCCCACCTTTATTGTTTCTTAGTTTTTCGGAAACGGCTCTAACAATTTAGATAAAATTTAAAGAGTTTGTTCAAATTAATGAAGAACATTTTTTGAAAATAAATCCGCCCACTATCACGCCCACTTTTTTTTACAAATTGTGTTCTCGATAATGGCTCTTACGATTTGGATAAAATTGACAGGGAGTGTTCTGATGAACAAGAAAAAAAATTCAAAAAATATTTTTAGGAAAATCCGCCTACTGCCACGCACTTTGATTTGAATGAAATTAACCCCGAGTGTTATGATGAATATGAAAAAATTTCAGAAAATAGTTTTGGGAAAATCTGCCCACTGCCACGCCCACTTTTACTGTTTCCTGGTTTTCAAAAACGGTTCTAACGATTCGGATGAAATTTTCAAGGTTTGTTCTGATGAACGACAAAAAATTTAGAAAATGATTTTATTGAAACCTGCTCACTGCTGGCACGTAGCCAGGGGGGGGGGGCTTGAGGGGCTGAAGCCCCTCCCGAAAGTCTAAAATAAAAACTAAAACTTTCTAATAAACTAATGCAAATCTATAAAAATAAGGAGACTATCCAGGTAGGTATAGTTTATTTGAAGTTCTCAACTACTTGAAAACACTTCGTTAAGAAACAAAAGACTATTTAGGTATGCATACAATTTTGTATTGAATTTAGGAGACTTATTTGAAGTTGAATTAAGCTCCAAGAACTTCATTGAAACACACAACGTGTTCCAATCCAGAAACCTCTTCTACTGAATCCTATTTTAGAGTGTCTGTATTGATTCCTTGCATAGATTCGTTAATACAAAATCTTACGGACAGATCCATGATCAACGAAGACGTTTTACCATCGTTTCAAGCCCTTCTCCCAGGTTTTTCTGCAGTTGGGCGAGTCAACGAAATGGAAAAAGCTAACATGTTACTTTGATAATGCAATTTCGTTGTCAGCTGTGAAAGTTGAGTACATCTCTGGCGCGAAAAAATATTGTCGATTGATCCTTCTATCGAAGTTTTAAAATTGCTTGATATATGTGACAAGACTTACTTTAGAGGTATAAACTTCTTGCTTACGGTTTCGGCCACGCCTCCAGTGACCACAGTTAGTGTTGAAAGAACCTTTTCAACTATGAAAAGGATTAAAACAGTGTCCCGAAGCGTTATGGGGAATGAAAGATTAAGCTCACTTGCTATGATATCTGTTCATTCAGATATTAATGTGGATCCAGATAAGGTGATTGATCTCATGTTAAAAAAAAATCAAGACGTCTTCTGCTTTGAAAAAATTTGTGTTTAAAAAAATAATTTAAGTATGTATATGTATGTTCGTTTGAGTACATACAATTTAAAAACTAATACAAATCAATAAATTTGAAATATATATAGTTTTTTGAACCGAACCAAAATCCTGGCTACGGCACTGACCTCCGCACTTGTGAATTTTCAAGTGAAGATACCTCCACATTATGTGGGGATACTTGTGGAGATACTTTAATATTAGTATGTGGAGTCATCAGGCAGGCGCCTATATAAAAAGTTCGACGGATAGACCATGGAATGACACCAGTGAGATCTGGATATACAATGACAAGACTTAAAGTGAATTTAATAAAATAAAAAAGTAACCGAGCGAAGCTCGGTCGCCCAGATATTTCTTTTTAAACCCGATATTTCCGCAAACGATGATTATTTATTTAATTATTTTTGTATTTTACTGGCTTCGGCATCGAAAAAAAATTAAAAAAATATATTTTTTAACAATTTTTACGAAATCCGATATTTCCGTAACTGAGCCTCGAAAGAAGTTACTTCGGTTCTAAGTTGAAGTTAAGAATAAATATGCATTTCCATTGATGGTTAAAATTTAACAAATCACGACAAAAAATTTGTAACGATTTTTTAAATCGGAAAAAATTAAAAACAATTTTTACGAATAGGTATGTATTTCCGTAACTGAGACTCGAAAGTTCTTGCGGTTTTTTTTACGAAATTCGATATTTCCGCAACGGAGCTCATTATAGTGGTTGCGGTTTTCAGTGCTGAAATGAAAATAAATATACCTTTCCATCCAATTTCAAATTATTAAATGATTTTCGGAGAAAGTCATGACCCCGTCATCGCAAAAATCTAAAAAAAAATGTTTTTTTTAGGTGAAGACTTTTTAAAAATTTAAAAAAAAAAACGATATTTCTGCAATCGAGCCTCTTTTTTCAACTGAATCTCAAATTTCGTTTTGGTTAAATAGCCTGATTAGATAACCATAGATAAACACGGTGCACTACATAAATACTTGCTTTCAAAAAGTTCAAGTTTGCTTTTCAGTTTTTTCATCACAAATTAGTTCCGCGCTATTGAAAAATATTGTTCATACAATTCTCAATCTTCATCATCAAACAAAACGACGCGAGACGCATGCATGATATGGGGAGGAAATTCTGAAGCCCACAATATTCAGCCCTATGACGAAATTCCATCGTAATCGGAAACTTTTCCAAATTCCGAAAAAAACTATCACCGAATTTGTTCGTAATGACAATTTTTATGAGGTTTTCCACTACGTTGGAATCTGTGATAATTTTTTTCCGGGATTCTTTACAAGTTTCCGATTAGGATAGAATTCTTCATAGAGCTGTGTAATCTGAAATTACTTTATCATTATTTTTTTGCAAAAATACATTTTCTTGAATTTCCATGAAGAACAAATATTTCGGATTTTTAACTCACACAACTAATAAAATCCATGCATGATTCGCTGGAAAAATGACAAATTTTCAGTTCGATTTATTTTGATATTTTATAAAAATTAACAGGAATTCAATTTTTTTTATTGACTGATGATGTCTCTGCTTTTTTGTAGTTTACATTGCAAAAAAATACCAACAATTAAAAAAAAATAAATAATTGGCAACAAAGAGATGTTTCTCCCGCATTATTCCCAAGAATAATGAATATATTTTTTTTTACATTTATCTCGCCTTTGCATGGTTCACTGAATATATGTGTACATACACAAAACCCTCGCATCAGAAATTCAAATCCATGAAATGAAAAGAAAAAAAAATTATCCCACTTAGTATGCTCATTATACCGATAAGCTATCACACATTCTCAGAACAGTCATCCATCAAGAAATATTTTGTGTAGATAAGCCCAGAGTAGCTGATGCGATTGTATATATGTCCCAAGCCAAAGATACTTACGATAGTAGCAAAAGACCACTGTCACATCCATCCCACTCTGACAACAAATTAACAAAAAAAAAAAGGAATAAAATCGCATCCGTCTGTTTGAGATAAACCTGACGAAGGCCAAGGGTTAAAGTGTCAAAACACAAAGATTGTATCGAGGCCATCTTAGATGATGTGATTGTTACTTGTTTTGTTTATTTTTGTCAATAAGTTCATTTCTTCAGAATAAAATAATAAAGTGAAGAAATATTAACAAAAAAAAAAACAAAACAAACGCCCCACAACAATCACAGGCCCATTACTTAATCGAACACTTAATGCAGTGCAAAGTGATAAATAACACGGAACATCCATAATTAAGTTCGAAAATTACAAATGTCCAACATTTCCTTTCCTCGCGCAAAATTACTGGGTGGTGCACGCACCACGACACGACCGACCAACCCGACACAGGGCAACACCACAACACCGTCCATAACCATTAAACCATTATTGCCTCTTGGCTCTTGGGCTCCACTCTAACCGTGCGTCGCCGACATACAACGCAAAAGAAATGGCTTGTCTGACCGTGTTCGTGTTGTGGAAACAGCAGCCAAGAACATTGGTGAACATAAATTTCTACATAAACCAGCAGAAGCAGCTAGCACGGCAACAAGAACAGAAAATACAAATACAGTGTGCTGTTTGGAGGATTTAAAGTTGCCACTGTGTTGGTTTTATAAATGTAACATAAGTTTTTCCGGTATGGTATTTTTTTTTATTTTTAATAAATTTTTGTAGGGTTTCTAAAGCCTGTGTTTGAACTTGTTCAATTTTTCTACTAAATCGTAATGAAATTGAAGAATTTCCGTTCAAAACTATAAAATTTAATCACCCAGATTAACGATTACCAAATCTGCGAATCCCTTAACCATTCACGTTGCATATCCGCACTCGTTCCTTAGGGCTATAGTTTTTCAGTGCTGAGTTAGTTAATTCTACAAATAAATATAACCTGAGTTAACTCATGAAGCAGTCTCTTTTAAGTAGAGGATTAACTTTGTCTTTTAGTTTTGAAAAAGCTATCGAAACGGATCACGAAAATTCCCCTTCCCATAGTTGTGCATTTTTGTTCCCATAGTTTTTTTTTTAACATGCACAGTTTCTGTTAGAAATATATGTTTTCACTTAATCCAGAGTTAATTCACCAAATATATTAAGTTCTTTCAGGATCTAAATTGACTGAAAAAATAAGTTTCAGAAGGTTAACTCAGCATTTAAGCCCGACTAAGATGATGTCACATTGGATTGGAAAACTAAGACTTATACTACGTTTTCACGGACCGCTTATTTTTTTTAATTAAATCTAAATGAGATAAACTTTCGATTAAAACGTAGTATAAGTGATAAATTTTTTGGCCCATCTACTTTTTCTCGCAATTGGTAACCATGGTTGAATGATGCCGCCACCGCCGCCGCCGCCGTGCGTCGTTTTGTGAACTTTGTGTATACAACAACGGTGATAATGAGAAAAATACACCGCGCCACTAACCGCGCTAGGAGGCACGGTAATTAAAATGTAAATATCCCATTTCCAATTCCATGGACACACCACACCACCGAAGAAAATTGATTCGGCTCAGCCGACTGCCACAGACCATCATCAGAGATCAGAGAGGAGGCTCGCTTATTCGTTTTTAATTTCCCTAAAAGTGTGTGTTAAACATGTTTGAGGTACAAACAACAATTCGCAGACGACATGCAAAAAAGACAAAATACTTTTTAAAGAACAAACATAATTATATAGCGATCACAACGAGCACTATATACAAACGCCCAACGGACATGGCACGCATATGTATATTGAACTTAGGTACATATCAGGTACCTACATACGTATATTTTAAATTTGAAAAATGTGCCAGAATCTTGAGATTTAAGTAGGTATTCATGTGTGTTAAAGAAAGAAGTTGAATTTGCAAAGGTAGGAGAAGACACAGAGGTAACATAAGAACAAAACAAAATCCAGTTGAGAAGGGAGGGTAAAAAAAGAAGCCAAGCACGCATCTCCACGACGACGCTTGTGCAATATTTTACTCAGAAAAGGAAGAGTTAGGAGCTGTGAGTGCACATGCGTCAACTTTTGTTCTTGTTAGATTTTTTTGTTGTGAATTTGCGAACAAATTGAACATGGTCGAGCGGGTATGATTAGTTGCACCATACTGTGAATATTGTTGCGTGTTTATTTATTTCAGTAAGGTATGTATATTTGGTTGATGATTATAGGGTACAATATAAATGTTTTTTATAGAAAGAAGACGAAATATCTTGAGCTGAAACATATGAAGAAAATCAAATCTTTCGTACCTTCTAATAATGGGAATGACTTTGTTTTTTTTTTTTTAATGTGTGCTTCATTTAAATCAGATCAGAAGTTGATTTCTATTATTTCTCTAAAAACAACTTTCCACAATTTGATGCATTTCATATCATCAAAATATAAAAGCTAACCTAACAGAGAAGGAAGTCATTAAATCGATTAAAAATTGAAATTGATAAAGTTCCATAAAATTTTGTATTTCAATTTCTCAGTTCACACTCAGTTATAGCAGCAGGATTTAATAAAGGAGGTAAAGAAAATGAAAAATTGTCTTGAGAGGAAAATTCTGCGGATCCGCACATGACTCCATTTTGACCGACAACAACAGAAGCACTTTAGCAACCAAAGGCTTTACGAAGAGTCAAGAATCACACTTCTGGATAAATTCCTGACAATCGCTGCAAACAAATTGACGATCTGACGAGCCTGTGTAACCATCAAAGTCCACTGGTGAGGATTATAATTAACGAAGAGTGACATCCTAAGATACTTACATATATATGAGAAAGCAATACTGACCGAAGGAATTATTTTTATCAACGATGACGATGCAGTCCAATTTTACGAGGAGGCAGCGCCAACCTACCATCAACCTACCAAAAAGTTAAACAGTAACAGACAATATTGTCTGAGGAGAGCATAGAAACAATGGAGCTTACCATAACCAACAACGCCTCGAACGAACAGAAGAGATCAATGACTTGGGGGACAAATACCAAAGCGTGAAGACCAAACTACAGTACAAAGACGTTACGTGCAATGGCTGCAATTCATCAAACCTGAACCCGATGCATTCAAGGAAATCAACAGGATTATCGGGAAAAAGAGAACAAATTCCAGAAAAAAATAACCGCTATCAGGCAAGGGAAAGTTGTAACTCAGGATAAAGCGGAAGCGTTAGCGGAATATTTTGAAGACAATTTTGTGCAAAATCCACCCAACGAGCCTGCATTCCTCGAGGGAGTCGAATCAAAAATACAGAAGCTGTAGCAAAGAGACACAGAAATTACCATCTTCTACGATAATTACCCTGCCAGTGACTGGAATTTTTTAGGTATTTCCAAAAGTATCCCCGACGGTTTCGTTCTCCTTATAATGGTGTTCTCCAAGAGTTCTGATCGTATAGTTCTCTAGGCTGCGTGCTAGGGACTTAGAACTTCCGATAAGGATTCCCGAACCTGTTTTATTTCTCTGATCTCTTTTTTTAAGACTCCTCTTCAAGAAGCTCTTCGATAAGAATCCCGACCGCTTAGTTACTTCGTGTTCTTCTTTAAGGATCCCAATGGTCAAGGTTCTCATCCGAGAATTTCCGAAAGTCTTCTTCGTCTTCCACAGGTAGCGGGAAAAATCCTGAACACCTCAAGATATGGCGAAAAAAATCTTTTATAACCCCCTTTCCAAGATAGCTGTCAAAGAGAGGGACCTGTCAACCTCGAAAACCAATTTTTTACATTCCTACTGACCCCAATTTCTGGGAACATTTTGTAACAAGTCAATGCAACTTTAGCAGATATTTTAATTTGAAGTTTCTTACTTTATTGGTATTGAATAAAGAGGGTGTCGGAGATCGACTAAGTTGGTTTCCGTAAAAAGGATGTGTAGCTTTAGAACTTGGTTGGACACTACCGCACCCTTGACAATTTGTCCAAGAGAGTAAAAGTGACTCTCATCTTAGCCATTCAGATCTTGCAGAAACTTGTAGGTGCCTTCCAATGTAGGTATTTGGTACCTTCCAATTATGCTGACAACACGCACACATAAAGAGTTGACAGGTGTAAGTCCATATGTCCTGAATCTCTATATCATCGTGAGCTATCGCCTTTTTTGTATGTGTCTTTGTTTTGCTAAAATTCCAACTCATTATACTCAAATATAAGTTCACCCTTTTAAGTGTGTCATTTCTTACCACACGCTAATTGATCAATTAGCTATAAAGGCCACAGGAGGGATGATGTCCAAATATACAATTCTAGTTAAACACCGTAAATGCCACATGATGGCAAAACCCATTCCCATTCCAAGTGTCACATAATTATGTGGTCAATGAAATCATCGCATTCCTTTTGTTCGTGATACCGCATAGAGCGCTGCTGGGCTGTTGGTTTGGACACCACAAATCCTCTCAATCCAAACACCTCCAACCGCACACAACACAATTTTGTTGCTTGGACCTCAATCGACCGACCGACAAGTAGTGTGTCGCCTCTGCTACTTACCACCAAAATCTAAAACCCAAGTTTGTCTCTGCCGCCGCACTTATTGTTGTTCAACGTCAACCACCGCCGCCGCCGCCGTCGTCGCCTCCATATAGGTACACAACTTTTGGTGATGAAACATTTTATTGACACACACAAAGTAACATCATTAACGTCGGTTGTCGTCATTGTCCCCGCGCTTAACTTACTCCGCAACACAAACGAGCAGTCGTCCTCCTCCTTCTCATCCATTCATTTACCAATCTTCCTTTTTCCAGTGTTTTGTGTGCGAAGCGTTTTTCTTTTGGCGGCATATTTAACTCAAACTATACCTATACCCATAACAAAGACCAAACATGTTAGCCGCAGCCGAACCGAGCCGCCAGTCAGCGCCAACGCCAGGGCCAGAGTGCGGTGTATGATGGTGATTGTGGTGGTGGTGGCAGCAATGGCGCTGGATGGCGGCCGGCGCTATTTGGTCAAACATGGAATTCACTCCTCTCGTTTGTCGGTCAAGCTGTTGATGGGTGTTTTTGAGTCGTTAAATTGTTGTTATTGCCTACCGCTATAATTTGTTGTATAATGTAATTGGTGTGGCGGCCGTGTGCCGGTGCGGCTGAAATTAAAAGAAATATAAAAGACCACCAAGAGTTGAGACATATTGGGTGCCCCTTCTTGATTTTTGTTGATTTATAGCAAAACGAGGGGAATTATGTTGAGAATGATGAATCAAAGAAAATAAGATTTAATGTATATTATGAAAGTCCAAAGGAAAGAAGTGAATGAAGAAATGTTCCAATGAAGACTTGTTTTTTTTTTGTTTGTTTAAATGATTTGTATGATTTTTGTTTCTCTAAAGGAGTTGAAGCTGCTCACTTTGTAAACACAATAATTGAAAGAAGCTTAATGTATGAGTGGAAATTGGCTCAACTTCTGCTGCACCATACATTTCCTGCTACATCTTCAGATTCACATTGTAGTGCTGTATTCTATTTTTGCCTCTTAGGGTCTTGGAACTTAGAACCCCATATGTGGGATATTCGAAAAAAGTGTGCCTTTGAAAAGGTCATTAATTGTTCATAGTAGGTCAATTGGTTTAAGTAATTGGTTTCCTATGACTGACTAATTACTGAAAACAACTGCCCTTGCATAAACAAATACTATCCTTTCAAGTGACGTAGTAATTTTTTGAATATCCCACAAATTAAAACTTTTAAAAAATCACATATAGCTGACCAATATTTAAACTAGTACAATGTATGTGTCGATTTAGTGGCTTTGGATTAAAGTGGTATACTTTTTTGCGAATATCCCTAAAAAATGGGGTTCCAAAAATGTCTAAGAATCTTGATCATTGGTTTAAAATTTTCTGTGTTTGACTAATTATTTGAAAGTAGTTGAATTTTTTTTTTGAATATCCCACATACAGAGTACTAATATCCCAGAGCTCAAATCTACCAATACTTTTTTTTTTGGATCACGTATCTCATAAAGAGATAACAAAATAATTTTTGAATATCCCACAAATAGGTTGCCTTTAAAAAATCCAATGGGTGAAATTTCATTTGATTCAAATTTACACCTATGACTGACCGATAACTAAAACTTACTAAATAATTAGTGACCTTTTTGGTTGCACATTTTTTTTTCGAATGTCCCACATATGGGGTACTAAGATCCCAGAGTCCAAATATACCTACAAATATTTTTTTCTTTTGAACCACGCTTTCCATAAAGGGATAAGGGTACAAAAAACCTGGTGCTAGGCAAATAACAAATAACTTTTGAATATCCCAAAACCGATGTGTCTCTAATAGGTCTAATTGTTCGAAAATGTGTACGAAATGATAAAAAATCACCTATGACTGATTAATTATTACATCTAACTGACCTTTTGTGAGCAGTTTATGACCATTTTTAGTGGCGTACTTTTTTTTGAATATCCCACATACGGGGTACTAAGATCCCGGAGCACAAATCGTCCAATCATTTTTTTTTTGATCATAACAAATTATCCCCTTAAACTATTCACCTCTACTGTAGCACCTTGTTTACATTCTTTAACATAAAGCAACACATTAATGATGTTCCGCCTGCGCGCTTTTACAAGTTTTCACTCGCTGTGACACTTGACAACCACTAAAGCGATATTAACATAATGTGTAGCAGGATAAGCGCCACCAAACAAATTAACCGCTGCCGCCGATACATATACATATAACTTCTTCTTTTTCTCTATATAACAATGTGTGAGTTAGTCATTTTGATGGTAAAGTAATGCCAATGTTGAAGTCGGTATAGTCGGGATGGCGCGCGATATATGAACAAGCACTAAACTCAGTGATCATTTTCTTATCTAAATGCCAGCCTTTCAGTCTCTATTTCCATTATGATATGAAAAAAATATATAATGTGTGTGTATGTGTGTAAGTACTTAGTACTAACACTCACACATAAAAGGACAAAACGAATGGATGCGAAGGGAATATAATATAGTCAGTGTGATGCAGAGCTTATAAATGGGACAGGATGTATAAAAGGAATGGGGAAAGAGTTAAAACATTTATAAAAGGGAAGATGAATTCAAGCGCTTCAAGGCTATAATAATCGCAACAATAAAAACGTAAAAGAGTATAATAAAAAGAAACTAAAATATAAATAAAAAAAAGAAAATTAAAAGGAATTCAACGAAATACGAAATAAAGCTGATTTTAATCTTAAAGTAGTTCATTTTGAGCAATCTTTCAGATAAGAAGTTTACTGCTTGGTTCTTTGATATAGTGATGCTGATATTAATATAACTAAAAGGAATATGAAGCTACGCTTCAATAATCTCAAAATGAAGGCAATAAATAATATACCTATGCAATTTCTAAAATTGAATTCCTTGAAAATGTTTTTAAGAGGATTCGGTTGATAATAATTCTCTTAATTATTTCGAACTTATTTAAACCACCTTTTTTTTTTGTTGAACTGCAAATTCCTGCAAAATCCGGAATAGAAATGCAAGAAAAGCTGCAAATTCCTGTTAAGGTCCCGTTACTTTAGGTGAAAATTGTTATGCAAACTTCACAGGCGTCCGGCCGGCGGCGCGGCGCAGCGGTAGGGTAAACTAAAAACTACGAAATTTCTGTAGCACATTACGTTGTGCTGTTACACGTTACAATACGTTGATGTATATTGGATACGTTCAATATTGGGTATGTTCCTTCGTACATCAAACTAAATACAAAGATCGAGTTAAGTTTGGGTTGAAATTTGGTTGACAGTTCGAACTCGTCGCGTTCTGTGATGTAAAACCAGCACTTAACCGTGAGTATCGGCACTCACACTTTTTTTTTTAATTTGCCTTTTACCACGCCCACTTTTCCTATATCTGAGATGCCTCCTTTTAATTCCTAGAAAGTTGAAATTTTGTAATTAAAATTTCTTGAATCTAAAGCATGACAAATATGACAAATATTATTTGTTTTTAAAGTCCGCCTACTGACACACCTACTTTTATTTTATTTGAGTTTTTATCTTATATACATACATACATATAAAGCATTCTTTTGAAAATTGAATTTATTTCTTTAGTTTGACAAATATTCAAAAGATATTTTATGACCATATTTACACGCACTCAAATAAAATAACAATGACGAGGGAGGAGAAATGTATGTCTCATTACGTGTAAAGGAATTGAATTATTATTATTTATA
Organism: Epistrophe eligans; assembly: GCA_951394125.1. NCBI lineage: Eukaryota > Metazoa > Arthropoda > Insecta > Diptera > Syrphidae > Epistrophe > Epistrophe eligans. Next base: position 29,771,411 of record OX596030.1, read on the forward strand.
AATTCAGATTTTTTAATTTAAAAATTAAACCAAGCATGCAACGTTTAATATTTTTATTTTAATCAAAATAATTTTGACAACTAGAACCACTAAAAGAATTATCAATATGTACAGTTATAAATTAAATCGCATAAAATATATTTTAAGTACATATATACAAATACATATCGTCGTCGTTCTGTGAAAACTCCCTAAGTCCATTTCATTTGAAACTGATAGACCTTTCATAAATACGGCATAATTAACAGAATATCAAGATTTAAGTTTTGTAAAATGTACCCAACTCTTAATTACGTTTAGTCTAAATACAAAATTTCTTAAACTCAAAAATTTTCAACTTTTTGTCAGTAAAATTCCTTCACAAATGCAAATGTTAGAAAATTTACAAAAATGGACTTAGGGAGTTTTAATAGAACGACGACGATATACAGTTTTTAATAATTTATTTTTAATAATATTATTAATTTCTAATTATATTGTTCTTTTCTTTTAGGTAAGTTGCATAATATGAAGTTTCATTGTTTATTTCGGTGAGTAAAATTAGAAATTTGCTGGCCTCTGGCTGAAAAAGTTCTGTTAAACCAAAATTGCAATTAAGGAAAAAAAAAGAATCCATTTACATCGCATTTCAATTTCCAGAGCCTGTACTGTTTATTTTTATTTTATTTAGATATAAAAAATAAAAAAATAAGAAACTCAAAAGACACTAAGAATACTAACGATCATCAAAATTAATTGTTTTTACATTAATAAATTAAAAAAATTAATGAACTGCCAAATATTAAGTTCTAAACTTAAAAACCAAATAAAAAAAAATAATTAACTTTTTTCAAGGTTTTGATTTTTCTAAAAAAAAAATAGATTCTCTCCAAAAAAGGAGGTTCTATAGCAGGTACTGGTTATGACAGTTTTTTTTTTTTTTTTTTTTTTAGAAAAATGCAGTCCATATCTACCATAATTTACTTATTTCCTTATAAGCACGAGTACGATAATTTGGGCGCCATATATTGATAAGGGATTTTTGTAGAGTGGTCAAATGTACAAACATTTTTTACTATGGAAGGGCCCCCCCTTTAAAACCGTCATTGTTTTGCATTTTAAGTATTGTCGTTGTTTTTTAATATTTGTTTTTCATTTAAGTCGTTTTTTCGAAAATCGCCCCTACCTCCTAAACGAGGCGAGATAGACCCCCCTCCCATAGTAAAAAAATGTTTGTATTTGACCTTTCTACAAAAATCCGTTATAAATTTTCGGCGCCAAAGTTATCGTACTCTCCTCCATTTTATAGTTGTATGCAGGTACTGTTATTTTTTAAACTGAAAATTTAGATTTCGTACATTTTTGTCGACTGACCGGCCTTTTACAAATCACAAATTTTCACCAAAATTGTAACCCATTTTTAAAGCATTTTTTAATAAAAAAAATAAAAATATTTTTTTTTTAATCCAAAATTGTTTATTTTTTTTAGAATTTTGTGTAAAAAAAATTAATAAAAATTCGTTAAACAGAAAATTATATATTAAGTCAAAAAAAAAAAAATGGTTCTACGACCAGGGCTATTTTTACCAAAAGAGTTTTTGTCCATAGCGGTAAATTCTCCCCACTTTAAATAATATTTAATAAAGTTGTAAAAGTTTCTCTATAACGGCCATATTATTCACTCTAGATTTAAATTGGATCTAAGTGAATTTTAAACCATTAAATCCGGATTCATTAACTTGCTTTAGATCTGGTCTAAAATGCTTTAATTTTACGGACATAATTCATTCTGGATTTAAGTGAATAATAAATCCAACCACTAATGCTGGATTAATTAAATCCAAAAAAATAATTCTATATCCATATTATTCACTATAAAAAATGCGTTAAATCCAATTCGATAAATTGTCTTAGATCCAGATGTAAAATACTTCAAATGTGATTTTTTTTTATGAAACGTCAGTTTTTTAAATAAAAATAAAAACTCCCAAAAATGAAACTTTTTTTTATTATTTAAAATATTTATCTATTTAATTCTAGGAGCGTTATAAATTTATAAAAAACAATATAAGTTAGTAAATATATTAAAACATTGACAGTCGTATTTATTAGATTTTTGTCTACTTAGACATTGTCTAACTATTTTCAAATTGATGGAAATATGCTTTAATTAATAAAAATAAATATCACATTATTCACGATTAAGACAATCTACTCTTGTTTATAAATTAGGCAGCTATAAGAAAACAATAAACAAGGTTTTTGAACACATTTTCCAAAGTTAGGCAGTTGTCTAAAGTTAGACATTGTTTTTTTATGAGTTTTTATCTGGATTTAAAATATGGATTTAACGAGTGAATAATATGGAATTGGATTTAATTATTGAATTGAAATTAGTTTACATCTCGATTTATATTTAATCTGGATAAATCGAGTGAATAATATGGGCGTAAGAGAACAACTCTTTTTCACCAAAAAGTAGCTAATATTGTTCATTTTCTTTATCATAGAACTCTTTAAAAAAAAAACACTAAATAACGAATCATTTATGGATCAAGATGTTTCAAGAAACCACCCCATAGCTTAAACACTTTTAAACCCTTTTCCATCATCTCGAAGCTGGATGAAATAGTAGAGTTTAATTATACTCATCTATCGAAGCATGAATTATTATCATCGAGCTGCATTAGATAAAAAAAATATTCCTAATTGTATATGCTTCAAGGACTGATTACGAGTAAATATACTGAATTTGTAATGTTGCATTCGAAACAGAAAAAAAAAGAAATGTCTCTAGATTGCAAAACTATAATATGCACACATTATCCACCTTCAAAATTGCTGATGATGACGATGCTGCATACCAACATTATATCACCACGACCAGACCACTACCCAACACCTTCGCTTTATGATGGTTGGCATTGCATTGCGTTGCAAGTGTGGATTTGGTTGCTTCTGCTTCTGCTTTGCTGCGATGCGATGCTCCTGGTGGTTCCTGGACTGGATGTGCTGTGCACTGTGCAGTGTGCATGGATGTTATCTGAGTATATTTGTGAAGAACGCTCTTCGTCGCGAGATGGTATAATAGTGGCAAATGCATGCAGCATGCATCTACCAGCAGCAAAGATAAAGTGATTTTTTCCCCATAATTTCGTTTGTTTCGGTTCACCTTCGGTTGGTTGTATCTTCTGTTTTTTTTTTTTTTAGTTGAGTTGAGTTGAGTTTGTTGCAGCGGCAGCAGCAGCAGCAGCAAGCACTATATACTCTGTGCACCTCCATCATCATCCTGACCCGAGAGATTACACATGGCAACCACTTACCCTGCTATAGCTGCACCATCTCCACCACCACAGTGATGCCTGCTTATCAGAGTCTAGCTTTTCATCCCCCCGCTCTCCGGCGGCGTTGCGCTGCTCCATATCTGTACCAAGAGAGGACACACATGTGTGTGCTGGCTGGTGCTTCTCCTCGCACAGAGAGGGAAGACCCAAACCCAGGTCCCAGACCCAGTTGCGAGCGAGGCATACACAAGAAACAGCCACAAGTCGAGATATTTGGTTTTCGTTATGATAGGCGGAATGGAACGCTTATCTCTGGTGCTGCACTCAGCTAATCTTCCAAAATTATCTCTCAGTGTCTGGCAAGTGCTGTGCTGGTTGCTGGTTTTGCTGGTTCCCTCATCTCTCCATATTGTGCTGCTTGCTATACTCTGATGGTGGTAGTGTGAGATAATGAAGTGTGTGTAATGTTGCTGCTCCTGCTCATATACATTTTAAATTCCAAAAAAAAAAAACAACAATAATAAAGAACAACCACCAATCCTTTCCTTTATTTCATTTCATTTCCTTTCCGAATGAGTTGTCCTTGATGATTTCGATTCCTAAATGTAAATCGTTGTCGCCAGGTAGCATCACCACAATCGTCGTAATGGCCTGTTCTAAGTGCAATAAAAGGCGTTCGGCTCTTTTTTTTTTTTGGTTATGGATTTATTTCCATCCAATCTGTGCACTAAAATAATTTATATCTATCTTGAAACTCACTTGAGACATGAGAGTTATCTGCGAGGAAATTTGTTACTTTAATGAGCCATCGCTTGTATATTCTTATAAAGTAATAGTTGACTTCGAAGTATAACTGACGTGACTCATTGATGTAGAATGCTGATAATGGTTTTTTTTTTTTTTTGATAAAGATCTCTGATAGGATCACATATTTCTCTTAAAACGTGTGGCACCAGATGTCTGGCGTCTGCTATGATAATTATGATAATATTTTCTTTCGAATAATAATAAAATGGAATATAGTTTTATCGAATGAATAAAATATTTATAATGTATGTACATGTCATTATAGAGGGGTATTCGAATATGGTATGAGAATAGTGTACTTTTAGTGCAGTCCTTTAATCGATTTATTGAATAAGACCTCACCGATATGAGTATATAATGGGTGATTTTTTAAGAGGTTTAGAACTTTAAAAAAAAAAAAAAAACACAAAAAATTCGAAAAAATGAATGAAATATTTATTTGAATCGATAGTTTGAACCTTGCAATTTAATGTTTAAAGATAATTTCATGCAAATGTTGACCGCGGCTGCGTCTCAGGTAGCCCATCCGCTGAGTCCAATTCTGGCATACTCTTTCACACATATCGGCCGGTATCTCACGAATGAATGCATGGATGTTGGCTTCCAGTGCGTCAATCGAAGCGGGCTTGTCCCTATAGACATTAGCCTTGACATACCCAAACAAAAAATAATCTAATGGTGTCAAATCGCACGATCTAGGCGGCCAATTGACCGGCCCGAAGCGTGAAATTAACTGTTCACTAAACTCGCCTCGCAATTGCGCCATTGTTTCGCGTGCTGTGTGGCATGTGGCACCGTCTTGTTGAAACCACATATCATGCAAGTCAAGAACTTCCATTTCGGGCAAAAAAAAGTTTGTTATCATCGCTCGGTAGCGTTCACCATTGACAGTAACGCTGCGATTCGCATCATCTTTGAAGAAATATGGCCCAATAATGCCGCCGGCCCATAAACCGCACCAAACAGTGGCTTTTTCGGGATGCATTGGTAGCTGTTGCAATGCTTCTGGCTGATCTTCACTCCAAATGCGGCAATTTTGCTTATTTACGTACCCATTCAACCAAAAATGAGCCTCATCGCTGAACACAATTTTTCGATAAGCAGCGCGCGATGAACATTTCGAACCGAGCACGAATTTTGATAGTAAAATTCAATAATTTGCAAGCGTTGTTCATTTGTAAGACGATCCATGGTTAAATTGCAAACCAAACTGAAGCTGTTTGACAGTGACACAAGGTACTAAACACACGTCAGCTATCAAAACCAGTGTTGCCAAAACCAAACCAGCTTAAAAATCACCCGTTAGTACCTCCCATAGAACCATTTTTTTCATTTTCGATTTTCTCAAAAATGGTTCAACTGAATTTGATCAATTTTTTTCTAGAGATATATATTGTGTACCAATATTTTCCAATTTTTTTTTTGTGTAAAAAAAAGTTTCAAATTTTTTTTGTTGAGAACTTAATAATTCGAAAATTACTTGATCGATTTTTTATTAAACTAAGCGCCTAGCAGTTTTTTGGCATTATCTAGCAGATTTTAAATAAAATAGGCAAAAATATCGGTACCTCCAATACAAATGTTTTAAAACCGGTATAGAAAATCTCATTTTTCTCAAAAACGACTCCTACGATTTTGATTAAAATTTTTATGTGAACTAATATCAGTACGATGTATTATATTATTGAAAAGACAATTTTATCTGTCTTCTAAAAATGGTAGGTATCTCACATAGAAACATTTTTTTGGTTTTCGACTATCTCATTATCTGTTCAAGCAATTTTAATGAAATTAAATTTAACACATTTACACATGAGCTTCATATAAGATCAAATAATAATGCATATCAAAATTTTCAAAAAACTAAATTGGGAGTTTTTAAAAGAGAAAATCAAAATTAATTTTTGAAAAATCGATATTTCGAAAATGGGTGGTTAATTTTGCTCAAAATTAATTTTTTAACTCGGCATTAGGTAATAAATTCTAAAAATGGCGTTCCAATTTTTTTTTATACAAACTGGAGCTTTGTAAGTTTTATTAAACCCAACGAGTTCACCTTAGATTAGCCAAAGTTAAAAAGTTCACCACAAAGGTTAGAAAACGACAAATATTATCAAATAATTCCAATGAAGACAATAACACTCCCCCAATAAAATAAATAAAAAAAAATAATTAGATACTTTAATTGCCAAATTAAATTCAAATTAATCAATGTGTGAACTCACCTTTTTTTTTCTTTATCACAACTCCAATTTAAATTGTTTCTCATTGCAAAACATCAAAGCTCTTCGTGATTAATTTACACTTCTACAAAAATTCACGATATTCCAAATTCCAAGTAAGATACCTACTACACAAGTTTTAGCAAAACAACTGGCTTTAAAACAAAACCCCATCATCAAAGAAAATATCCCCGAAAAATCAGAAATTGAATAGAAAAAAAAAAAAAAAAAAAACCGAATCAGAATCCCCATATCGCAGATGAACATAAGTTCATTCCTATAACAATCCGGAGCAAGAGCCTCCTAAAACCCGGACACACTTATCACCATCAATAATAGCGAAATTGTTTTCGGTGCAATTCGCACCTCATAAATCACGAATCGTGTCTAATTCCCATTATATTCCGTGCGATGCAGTAACAGTAACAGCAACAGCAGCAGCATCAGCAGCAGCATCAGCAGCCGCAGCAGCAGTGTTCACTATATATGTTATACCCTGGAAGGGTATTATGGTACACCAGGTCCAACATTATCACACAATCCAGCGAACGACCATCATCATCGTCATCGTCATCGACTTCCATACCCACAGTTCCACTGCAATGCGATAGAGTCGGACGAATTTGTGTTGCTAATCCGCGAACTATTTGTTCGACAATTGGCCGCTGCAGCAGCTTCAGCCTCCCACCTGGGCAGGGAAAAGTGTATTTAACTATTATGGTATAAGGTACTTGAAACGATATCTCACCGCGACACCACCGTCGTCGTCCTCGTCGTCGTCGTAGTCGTAGTCGTTCTCGTCATCGCCGCCGCCGAACAAACTGTTTGGTTATGCTGAACAAACTCCCATATATCCCTTCTACTCCCACAACGCCGAGGAGACGGACGTTGCCATTTAGTCTTTGAGACCTCTCCGAGTCGCTGCACAGAACCCAGTTGGCCATAATCACTAGAGATCTTCTCAGAATGCATTGTTGTTGATACTCCATTGGCCCATGTGTAACCAAAGACAATGTGCACACTCGAAGGTGTTAATTTTCGTAGCCTTAAATATTTTTGTTATTACTGCGAGCGTGTCGGTTCAACGGGGTCATTTTGTGAAAGGTATACATATACATATATACCTAGGTACCTTTTTTTCCTCTTCTCGTCGGTCGTCGTTCTATTGGGTTTGAGGAGTTTTGTGCTCTTGGTTGGAGCAACAATTTGTTATGGCAAATCACCCGAACGAAATACCTATATAGAGGTTGTCGGTTTGTGGATTTCTCAATCGCACGTTTGTCGATGGATAAGCTTTGCTCGCTGCAGAAATGATTGGCACGACGACGACTACGACGACGGCGGAAGGACAGCTTGATGCTGGGGCGTAAGGTGCGAGGGTTAATCCCTCAAAGCGTGTCAGTCGAACTCACGATCAACTCTCACAGTGGTTTTCGAGTTACATTTTAATTATGGTTACGGAACTCAAGACTCAATAGACTGTGAAGTTTTAAGATCTGCGATACATTTTTTTACGGTAAACAATATGTTGGATTATACTGTAAGTTGTGAAGGGGATATAGGTACCTACCTATACTGTTTTAAGGTAGTGTGTGAGCCTGTCACTTTGACAACCTAATCGGAATTCCAATTTACAATAAATTTGCAGTAACCGTTTAGCTTGTCGTATAATAAGCTTGTTAAATTAATTGAAATATAAATGTTCATTGGATAACAAGCTTCAATGATTTCTGATAAAACAAATAGTGTTACTATGTCGTTTTATGCTTTTTTTATCCGACAAAATCAATTTTAATTTCCATTTTAACAAACACGGCTTTAAAGGAAAGTAGTACGTTAAAACTTCGAAAGTACTTCGTTAAAAATACTAAACAAGTTTAATAGAAGTTATTAGGTACCTATACTGGTTTCCAGTGAAGAAAAATTCCATTGTCGATTAGAAAATTGCAATTATAAACATGACATTTTACATTGACATTTTACCATAATGTTTAAACTGTACGCCTGGTGACTGGCAGTGCTCTACGCCCGGTGATTTGCCGCTTGTGTGTTACGATGATTAAGTGCAGCCTAGACATCTTGTGCTGTTTTCTATTGAAACACAAAAGAGCTACACACAATCTGCACATAAGCCGCAAATAATCGAAGTACGCGTCTATGTAGAGACGCTTAGAAGGTAGAGAAGGTTTTTTTTAAATTATATTCAATTTAAAAAAAAAAAAACAAAAGGACGTCCCACCTCGCCATTTGTTTTGTACCACCTTGCAAACGAGTTCAAACATCTAGGTCTAGGGCTGACAAAGTAGCGTTCACATATTCACGTTTCTGTTCATAGTATCTGACTTTTAAACCTCTATCTACCTCTAGCTACAGTCAACTTGGCCTAACAGCGTTGACAGGGTAATTAAATGACTTATAACCTAAATTCTTATCTATAATCGTTTTCCCATTGATACTTAACTGAACAACGATTGTGCCACTTAACTCAAACAAATTTCTAAATTGCATACTTCTAGGCTGTTTTTTGACAGCTTCCTTCAAAATCTAGTAAAATGATAGTTCTCTTCTCATTTCAATATTTTGTTGTTATTTCTAATGATGCGGTGAGCAGTTCTGGTGGGCACTAGAACAAACATTTTTAATTTCTTACACTGCCATTTTTGACAACCTGCCCAACCTATTATACCTTTACCCGGAGCCACATCCAACTCGTGTGGTATGTTGCGGAGTGATGTGTCGTGTAGTGTCGCTGAATGTGCACAAAAATCAAAATTTTGTCTTGCAAACTTTAATTTTTTGTTTCGCTATTTACTTATTCTCTTCCCCGAACAATCTCTTATTTGTCCCACTGAAAAAAATGTCAGACACAGCGTGGAATAACGCAATCGGTAACAGATTGATTCAGACACAACACACTAAACCACAATACATCACACAAGACAAATATGGCTCTATGCATATTAAATATACATTGAAACAATAGCAACATAAAACTGCACAACACATCACACGAGATAAGTGTGAATCCGGCTTTATATTTGTGGACTGTGTACACTGTACATTGCCTACTTTAATTAAAACAAAAAACTTAAAACTCTGCCTACATACATACAAATGTATGTGTACATATTTCTCTAATAAATGAAAATAATAATACTTCTCAAATGTCAAAATATATTTAAGAAGGCTTTCAATAACCTCTAAACGCGGTGAATAGTGTTTAAGTTAAGAGGCCTTTAAGTAACGTTGCTTAAATGTGAAAATTGATTATAGATATACCGATTTTCCACTTAAGAAACAAATAGTTTAAAGTTAAGAAGGATTTAAAATTTCTTTTTAGTTAGATACGGCGGCTGTGAGTGTCCGCATTTGACGTTTACGAACACGCTCTCTTGCTTTTCAATATTTTTGTCGTCAATTTGATTTTTTAGTGCAGAGTTTTACCGCAAATGTTTTTATTATGCTTTTGCATATAAATTTAATTGCAATTGAATTTTTGACGCAAATGAGTTAACGAACACGGCCAAATAAAAACTCGAGAGGCTAAAAAAAGTCGCATATGTGTGAAGCAAACTTCATAAAATGATTTTGTAATTGAAATAATGTTTTCAATATAATCATCAAAATAAATAAATAAATTAGTCGGCGCGTAAGCTCTTGTAGAACTAGGGCCTAGTGACTTACAACTCTCAACCATTCCTGTGTGTATTCAAATAAGACAGGAATAGAGGGGCCCTACAATTTTCTGCCGAATCTGAACGGCTAGAGTGATAAGCACTTTTTCATTACAAGAACTACTCTTGGAGGATTTGTCAATTCCTCGCAAAAGGCAGTAACCCGTGAAAAACATTTCTGTTTTTTAGGTGGCAAAGCCTGGGAATCGAACCCAAGATCTTCGGCGTAACAGTCCAACGCACTAACCATTACGCCACGGGCTACTACAACAGTATAATCATCGGGCTAGAGAAAAAAACAACCTTTAACCATACTTAATTTTACGAGGTATAGTTTTGATGTTGACACTTCTTGCCAAACATCAAAATCTCATTTAAAAATCGGTCCATAAACCAATCTAATCTTTGAAGGTTTTTTTTTTAATAATACAAACTCTATATACTACTGAAACTGAAATACATCAGCCAAGTAGAAGACTTAGCACTATTTAATTGGACTTGTTGAATTATTGATTCAAAATAGCTTTTTACGGCCTTTAGTCCACAAAAATTTAGGCGTTTCGTCCCGGCGATTTCACTTGGACTCATCAGTTGACTAGTGAGGACCTTGTTAATTTTTGTTAAGTTCAGTCCATCTCATGAAATCTATGTTAGATGGACTGAACTTAACAAAAATTGCGTATTTACAAGGTCGTCACTAGTCAACTGATGAGTCCAAGTGAGATCGCCGGGACGAAACGCCTAAATTTTTGTGGACTAAAGGCCGTAAAAAGCTATTTTGAATCAATCTAATCTTTGTTTTTTGTAAGGTTGCATTCTTATTGAAAACCCATACCAAATAATATGACCACGACTAATGATGACTGCTTTGTATAATATTAATCAATATACTCGCACAATTCGAGCCTTCTATACTTCATCATCTTTTAACATTCGAATTAATTTAATTATTTCTGAAGCCCCGTGAATGGCCATCAGCCAATTTGCGCACAAACGATGACGATGACGATATAAGTACATACACCGAACCGAAGTCATTTCGCTGTCAAATAAACCATGAACCCCAGTAACGCTGATAAATCAATCTGTTCTGCTCTGCGTCCAGCTCACCTCATTGCCATTAAAACCTCAACATTTCGCCCATCTTAGGGGCCACTCAGCTTAGCTCAGTCACAATCACAATGCTCTTGATGGTGCTTCCATTAAAACCAATTCAATCTGGAGCAGAGTGATCAGCACACAACTGCGCGCCATAGAGAGAGGGCACTCTGCCTGATGTTTAATCCCCTGTGGAAGCCTCCTTCTTGACTTTAATTTTCGATTTAGACTCATTTTCGATTGGTTCCGATTGCAGTACAAGGAACTTCCAACAGTTGTATAGGTTGCAGGTATTGGCAGCACATTACAACAGTGTGAAAGTGCGCTCCTAGGATGAAACTTTTTGGTGCGAATGTTGATGCTGTTACTGTTGCTGTGTTGCTGGTGTTACTGCTGGTGCGGCTTCGACCCGGTGCTGATGGTGATGATGATGATGGTGGTGATGCGGATGATGGTGGTGATGCGGATGATGGTGGTGATCCATAGGTGAGGTAGTTAGTTCGTTCGTTTCTACTTCTTCTTGGAGTTGGGAAGAAGATCGCGCCCGATTCGATTTGTTTCTTGAATCGTCTTGTTTGTTGTTTTTGTTGTATTCGGAAGAATCGCGTGCACACAATACTACCATAACTATTATATCTTGTGAGTTGGATCTTGGCGCGGTCTTAGAGTCTTGCTTAGGCCTGGCGATACGTGTGTAAACTGCCAGCCAGCAGCATTATCCTCAACAAACTCATCTTGAGCTCAACGAGCCGTGAAAGTGTTACAATGCAAAACGACCATCACAAAAAAGAAAAGAACTCCCGAAATCAAATGAACAATCTGCCATCGTGATTCGGGGAGTCGCGGTCGTCGTCGAGCTGGGGGTATTTGGGATTTCGAATTTGGCATTATGGTCCGTTCATTTTAGTGTTTGTTCTTTTTGATTTCTTTTTTTCTTTTGCATCCCATCCAGTCCCAGCGTTTTTGTTCTTTGCGGGTTTGATTGTATAGCTGATGATCATCTGGGTCCTTTGTTTTACTGCGCATCTGCGCGTCTGCCCGAACTCTTCTTCGTCCACTAGTTGAGAAGCTCAGGGCTTCGATATTTTATTTATTAGGTTTTATTTATCTTTGGTTGTGGAAGGAAGAAGAAAAGTTGTGGTGATGCCAGGAGTCAGGGATATGGTGGTTGTGTGGATGCTGGTTTAGATGAACCGAACCTCCTTTTGGTACTGGTTGGTGATGGTGATGCCTGGTGCGTTACTCGCTTCTCTGTTGCTCGAGGATTGTTGTTGTTGTTGTTGGTGTCTTCCTCTGGTGAATTCTTCCTGAACGTATAGTGGCTTGGCCTCCATAAACACTGACTGCTAATTTGTTATCTGTTTATATTTTCTAAGGAATTTACAAATTGCCTGTGAAATTTTCTTATAGTGTTATCTGCGTGGTTTGTGATTCTTTTTGCAGATTTTTTTTTTTTTTTTGTTCTCCGTATTTTCGTCGAGGCTGCCAGAGGGGAAGTTGATGGGATGAAAGGCGGGAAATTGATTCGTGATATGATTTTTTTTGTTTGAATTCTCTTCTAGAAAAAGGTTTTTTTTTTTTATGTAGCGAATTCGCCACAATAATAGTGTGAAAGTGTTATACATGCTTATTATTTACTCTGATTGATCAGTGTTGTTATTGGTTAATATTTATTGGAATTTTCGATAAGAAAAGGCGGATTCTTTGGCGCTGATGTTGATGGTCCTGGTGCTGGGTATATGCCTATGTACCTACTGATGGTGAAGGATCACTAGGCGAGTGCATTAACTTAAGGTAGGTGGACGTGACCTCGACTACAATGAGTTTGAAATGAAAAAATGAGAGGGAGGTATAAAGCTATTAAAAAAAAAAAAAACTGTTCTTGTTGAATGGATTGGAATTAAAAAAAAAAAAAAAACAATTATATTGGTATTAAATTAAAGAACACAGAAGCTTGGAAGGTGGAAAAGACGATACATTTTGGAGAAATGGTATTAATTTAGGTATCCAAAGAGAGAGAGCGGAATCGTAAATGATATCACGTAATAGTAAGATCTCTTAATACTCCGATTTCTTTTCAAAATGGTATCTAATAATATAAAATAATATAAATAAAATAAAGGCAGCAACCTCAAAAAACGAATTTCGAAAACAAATGAAGATACAATTTTAAAGAAAAAATAAGAAGCAGAGAATTTAAAATGTTAAAACATTAAAGACGATTCAAACAATTTCACCAAAAATATTTTTAAAAAAAGGAAGAGAAAACGTGCTAAAATTAAAAAATAAAAACTCGACCCAAATCGGAACTTTTAAACTCAAGGCCCAAGTCAATATCCAACACACTTCGTTCATTCTTAAAAAAAAATTATGAACGCTGATTTTGTGTCAAAGCATTTTTAGTATGATGTTAGGTAAAAAACAGGATTTTCCAAATTTAAAATGGTGGTATTTTTAAAACATTTTATTAAAGTTATCATCAAATGCGTATTTTAACTTTTAAGTATCATACTAACTCCAAATGTTATTTGACAGGTATGTTTGCTACCTTCCTTCCTCAAACTTTCACCTTTTTAGGTTTGCTCACTGCTCATTGAAAAAAATGAGTTTAGTACTACTAACTAAAAAACGTTAAAAACTAGGGACATTTTAGTAAAGAGCTTTACATTTAGTAAATTGTATGGCAAGTTATGGATTCGTAGAAAAAAATTAAACTCGATACTTTGATCAAATTTGACAATTCGTTGACAATTCTGTATATCTGTCTTTCTACCTGTTTGTCTACCTGTCCTTTCGACGCAGCCTAAACGGATGGGTCGATTTTTTAAACATTTGGTAATCTATCGTTTTTTGGGCATTTCTCCCGACATACTTTTTTTTTAAATGTCAGTAATTTTTTTTTACAAAAAGCCTACCCTTTTGTAAAAAAAATCCAGTTTAATTTTCTATTTTCTCAAAGAGGGTAATATTTATAATTTTTTTATAGATAATGTTTAAGAAAGTTTTATTTAAAAAAAAAAACTTTTATTTTATTTTTTGAGATAACTTAATACTAACTTAATAATAATTCGAAAACGACTTAGTTGATTTTTAATAAATTTGGAAAACAGCAGTTTCTTTTTACATTAACTAACAAATCGTTAACAAAAATTATTCAAAATTATCGAAAAGTAACAGTACCTACCATACAAGTGTTTAAAACCGTTAATTAAAATCTTGTCTTTCTCAAAAACGACTCATAAGATTTTGAATATAATTTGTATGTCAGCTAATATTAATACGATCAACCAAATTATTTGAAATTTTTTTTTATTATTCCATTATTAACGGTATCTCTGATAGAACTATTTTTGCGGTTTTCGACTATCTCATTCAGCCCTGTCGAGGTATTCGTTCGGAGAATTTCCGATACGAAAGTGATTTCCGATCGGAACTCAGTTTTCTTTCGAGGTATCCGTTGATGCGGAACGAAATATAATGAGCAAACAATCGCGTTCGTTTGACATATGGGTCAGCTTTTTTTTTTTTCATAAGTGAAACATTCTTTCTGATTAATGTTGAAAAATTTATAGATTTGTTAACAAAGAAATGGATAGTGTTGCTTTAGTTTTGGAAGCAGAAGGATTAAATATAAGGACGAGACAGAAAAAGAGAAGACGAATTTTAAGAGACTACTCGAAATAATCTTTCAGATGCATCGTAAGCAGAAATTTTTTAGATTATTCCATTTTGGCTCCGCAATTATTTCTCATCGGAGATCGTCATCGGAAGAAATTTAACGCACAGCTGTCAAAAATTCTTTACTTTTCGCATTGTATCGCATTGCGTTGAAGCGCTTTAAATTTTTTCGGAAGATCTGTCCGATGTGTCAATCGGAACGTATTAAAAATTCTCCGAATTTTTTTACGAACAATAAAAATGACACAATTACAATATTGCATACCAATTTTAGATTCGTTGCATATTATTTTTTCAAAATTATATTTTAAATATGGGTTAATAAATACTCAAAGATGTGTTTTTTTTTATATCACTTTTTATGTCACCATTTTATTTCTAAAAAATTTTTTTTTTTTAAATAGGTCAAAAGATTTTTATTTTTTTTTTGTTCAGAAAACTAACATTTCTTTTCTAACATTATTCTTTTATTTTCCCCAGAAGGAAAGTGAATCATAAGTTTTTTATTTTTCAAAATTTATTTAGTCAAATTGATTTTTACCATTATGTACATATGTACATAGGTATGTGCTTCTTAAATTTAGCAGTTCACAAATATTATTTGTTATATCCTCCACCGCACGAAATGCGAAACAACGAAGTTCCCCGCTGAATGGGCGATAATATATTTACAATAAAGGCGAACAGAAATGAGGGTTCAAACCAAAAAGGCAAATAACTCCGTCCATGGGAACAAAAAAATAGAAATAGGTCCTCTTATTGTAAACATTTGGGGGCGACAAAATGCAGTAGTGTACCGTCGAAGTGTCTTCCAAGCTATCACAATCAGAAGTGATTTTAATTGATCCTGCGCGTCCTTTTATACCCTTCAGTTTTTAAAATAAATTAAATTTATTAGAATTAAAATTATTTGTTTAGAATTCAAGGCCTACTTATTATTGACTATTTACAAGTAAATTGTACGAAAAGTTTTCTTAATTGATTAATTTAAATAATAATGTAATGAATGAATGAAATTTAGTAAATAAAATAAGAAGGAATGAAATTAATTGAAACAAATATAAAAATTAATAATAATAAAATGGATATAAAATGTTGACGTGATGGTTATTGTTGATTGGTGTATAGTTGTTACAGTTTTCCGGCGGGGTAAGGTGATTTAACTCAATTCAATTCAATTGAATACTTTCAAATGACATTTGCCAAAAACATGGTTGCCATAATGAACTTTTCAAATATTTTTTATAAGCTATCGAAATAAAAGAACGAAAAATTACGTCTTTGCAAATAAATTCTTATATTTTCTTCATATTCTGGGATGTAGGAAACTTTTTCGTTCACAGAAATGTTTATTTTTGTTTAATTATGAATGGTTAAAAAAAGAACTCAGAAAAAATGTGTAAAATTTTTGTAGGCTGTATGGTAACTCTTGTTGTACTAAGGTAGAAACCACAAATGTGTTGGAAAATGACAATACCATTTTTGATGTGATAGCTCTTTAGCTATCAAAATGTGATACCGATCTTACACAGACAAATTTGGTTGATTGTGACAATTACTTATCGCAAATCGCCTTACACGATTCCACCTCTGGTTTTTCGATGAAGCTTTCATTTTATAGATTTTAATATTTTCTAGGAAAAATATTGAGATGTTTTTCCATATACGAGAAATCAATTATAAGATATTATTGCTTCTTGAAACAGGTGCTGTATTCCAATACCTATCTGAGGAGGTTGTTTTGCGTTGAACTCAATGCACTTCCATTTGTTTTGTTTATGTTTGTACGTCTATTGCCCATTTGGTATATCACCTTACGGATGCCTTCTGGGTCAGTCGAAATACAATATGTTAGTGCTGAGTATTCAAACGTGTCAACGACCTCCTCCACCGGCTGTGCTTGGGTTTACGATCGGTTGTGTAAATCAATAAAAACGAGTCTGATTGAAACCTTTTGGTTAGGTACTTGTATTGGTTCCTTCTTTTTAAATATATAATAGTAAAAACTATTACGCAGACGAAAAATGTCGAAAATATAGGTTTTTCGCATACAACTCTTTAACGACAAATATTTACCTATATTATTCGACCGTTGTACAACATAAGAAAGCACATAAAATAAATTTTTTTTTTAGTAGCAATAATTTTAAGGATTTTATTATTAACTAGCAGACCTGGGCTCGCGTTGCTTTGCAAAATAATGATTGAAGTTGGGATGGCCTCAATTATTGTCTTAATGGACTGCTTCAATTCGGTCAAATTCCTGGGTTTCGTTTTGTACACCTCCTGCTTGACATAACCCCATAAAAAAAGTCTGGTGCAGTCGGGTCAGGTGACCTTGGGGGCCAGCGAAAACTGGAGTTCATGGAAATTAATTTGTTTGGGAATTTTTGTTGAAGCTCCGCCATAACTGGTCTTGCTATATGTGCAGTTGCTTCATCTTGCTGGAACCAAATGCTGTTCAGTGAGATACGTCTTCGGCGCAGTTCTAGGTAAAAAAAAAACTCCTTCAACATCTTTAAATATTGGTTCCCATTGAAAGTTACTGTTACACCGTTTTCTTCAAAGAAGTATGGCCCGACAATACACTTTGATGAAACTGCGCACCACACAGAGGCTCGTTGTGGGTGCAGTTCCGTCTCATGGAGAATTTCTGGATAAGATTCACTCCATATACGGCAATTTTGCTTGTTTACATTGCCGTTTAGATCAAAATGGGCCTCATCAGACATTAACAAACAATTTATCAATGTGTTGTCTTCTTCGGACATTGCAATCATTTTTCGGCAAAATTCCAGGCGAACAGGTAAATCCTGAGGGTTTATCTTGCTCGTAATTTGGACTTTGTATGGAAAAAAGTTTAAGTCATCATGAAGTATCCGTTGTAATGACGGTCTGCTAACTCGAATTTGCCCCGATAAGTTTCGAGTCGAAACGCTTGGATTTGCCTGTATTGTCGATGCTACAGCCGCGATTTTATCCTGAACCCGAACATTGGAATCTCGATGGTACGGCCTTCGTGCGATGCTTCCAAATTCGGCAAACATGTTCACCAGCCTCATAATGGTCCATTTACTCGGGGGAGTACCGCCAAAATCCCGCCTAAATTCCCTTTGCACGGAAATGACGGACTGCAAAGCATGATACCATTGCACTATCCAAATTCTTTTTTCAGTATCCCAAGCGTTCATTTTTATAAATCTAAATGCAAAATAAAAAAAAATAAGCACATTATTCACACAGAAAAAAAGTTATTACGTTTTATATTTGTAGCACGATTCGTGCGTCACCGTGTACATTATAATTTCACAGTTTGTAGGTGTAATTAAGAAAAGATTTAGGCCTTTAAATTTACGTTTTAATATTGACTTTTTGAAACAATCTCTATTATTGTAGAGCATCCAAAAGGTTAAGACATATAAGTGAAAATGTGTGTCAACCTCAAAGAAAAAGTTGAGAAGAATTTAACAAAATTAATATTCTGATTAAATAAACAAATTAGAAAAACAAAAAATTGTCTTAAACATTCTTATAAACATAAAGAATATTATAAAATTTGTTTGAAGTAAATCAATTAAATACTTTAGGAGTTTACACCGGACAAAAAATATTGCTTCGGATTTATATGTATAATAGTAATGATATACAAATTGGTCAAAGTTAGAAATTTCAAACAAATTCATCTATCCGTTTATTTATAGAATTTCATTAACGCATTTCCACCATCATACACAAATTATCGATAACAAGTTGATAAATAAGCTATAATTAAGTATAGCATTATCTTTATTGGGGCTGGTAAAAGTAGTTTTATTTTTTCGAAGACCAAATATTGGCCGTTTTCGAAAACTCGATTTGCGTCAAAAAAGCAATTGAAGCATTTGGATGAAGAAGGGGGTAAATGACATTTGCAACATTTCGAGATATAAGGACTTAAAGTTTTTTGTTGAGAACTTTTTTCGTATTCCAATCTAAATAAATTTTAATAAACTAATAAAACAAGAACAAAAATGAAAGCGCTAAACAAGAAAATAGAAATCGTAGCGCGACGTAGATTAGACAGAAATTTAATTTTTCGCAAGGCAATGTCACCTACCCCCTTCTTCATCCAAACGCTTTAATTGTAAGTTGTTCTTAAAATGTACAAACTATACGAAAACTCAAAACAAAATATTTATGCAAAAGAATTATTTTTGATTAAGCAGTTTGCTAAATTCAACTCTGCAGTAAAAATATCGATTTGACGATAAAAATATTGAATAGTCCAGACAGCGTATTCGTAAATGTCAAATGTGTTTCCAAGAAAATTGACTAACGTTGATGAAGCAGATTTTGTGCAAAGATTACAATTTGCATATAATTCATAGAATGAAGAATATGGGCGTTAAACATAAATTAATATTTGTTTATTTTTAAAACGACTTTCTTCTTAATCCGATTTGTTCGGAAATTTTTCGGTCTTGATATCAATTTCACTGTGTCAAAGTTAAAAACAAAAAGTTCTTATGTCTTTTATATTTTCCAAACCTAATCTTCTTAAAACAGCAAGAACCAACTATTAATAACTTTATTTTAATATTTCCACAAAAAATATTCCCTTGCCTATGGAAAATTAAAAAAAAAAATTCTCATCCTTTTGCTATCATCAGAAAAATTCTTAGCGATATAATTAATGCTCTTTGGCGAATCACCTCACAGCCGATTTATTTTCTAGCGAACATAAGAAAAATGAACAAAGAAAAAAAATAACAAGGATTCTCTATTCGCGATACACACGCAGATAAGAAAATCAGTTACCAAGCAACATTGTCACATGCCAGGAAATTGACTCGATGAGGAATTGCAACATTCTGACAAAATCCGATTATGGATGTTCCTTCCATCCTTTGAATGCTTGATTTGTTTTTTTTTTTTTCTTCTTTTTCTCCATCTCTCTCGAGTTGGTAGGTATACGAAGAACGACCGACCGACACGGACGGAACCAGCTTCGCATTACGACATAATGCGCGCGAGTTATTAATGATTTCCATCGGACCGGACAGTGTCCTTTATTCGTGTTGTCTTGCAATCACCATCACTCATAGTCATAGCCTTTCCGTCCTGTGAGAGAGTTTGCTTCTAAATTAAGCTATGAGCACGGAATTGCTGATGAGGATCTCCTCTGCAGAGAAAAATAAAACAAACAAAAAAAGTATAAGAAAAAAAAAATGTCCTAGAACGGATATTTGTTGTGCGAAATCTTTAATCTTCCTCCGCCAATGGGAATAAGAACAGAACTCTTCTTCAACCCGATTCCTGAAGTTGAACAGGTTGTTCATCACTAACACCACACTTCTACATCTACATATATATAAATTCGTAGGTATAATACTTCGACTCATGCTGAAAAAAAGATAGTGACCGTCAGCGTATAGTAGCTTGTTGAACTTCTGCATCAGCAGAGTATAAAAGCAAGTGAAGTAAAAACAAAAAAAAAAAAAACTAAAAGGTATAATAATAGAAGCGCACTCCTCCACTTCGTAAAAGGTCTTAATCGTTTGCCAGGATGCATATTTACACTGCCAAGTGGATACTTACACTGCCCGTTGAGATATCACATTCACCGCATCATCGTGGACTATTTAAATTCATCAGTTTCGGCGGGTAAACCATCAGGAGGTGAAACACTCCTTTTTCCATGAAATCAGTCCGTTTCCATCTGTTGGAGTTTTCTTCATCAGAAAAAAACTAAAAAGTAAAAGAAAATAAGGAAAATGAAATCTCTCCCAAAGACACACAAACCCTCTCCCATCATCATCATCATCATCATCGGAGAAAAAAAGAATCCCGCAGCCACCGCAGCATCTCCAACTAACCGAACCGGGTACAGAATCAAAGGAATGATAAGTGATGCAAACACGACACATTTGACCACAGCTACACGCTGGAGGAATGTTCATTCAGCTGCTTTGCCCCCTCGACTACCTCCCCCTTCATTGGGAGGGCGGTTATTCTTTATTTTATGGCAAGGCAACCGGTAGCTGTTGCTGCTACTGCGATGATGTTGTTTGTGCCTTGCGGGCTTACTTCTATTCTCCCATCATTGGTCCTTGCTGAAATCTTCGTTCGTCGTTTCGTCGTTGTTCTTCGTCGCGTCGTCGTCGTCTTCTTCGAAGTCGTTTGCCGGAGATTGGATGTTGAATTGAATTCCCCCAAATGAACTTTAATGGTAATTCGAATAATTACAGCATGGATTTCTTAGTTGAGCTGGATGGTCAACACTCAACAGTTGTTCTTGTAGTTTTTTTTTGTATTTTTGTTCGTTTTGTTTTATGTTGTAGGTGGTGTTGACCGTGTTGAGGAATCATGTATCAGTGGATTGGAATCATGTTTTTTTGTCGATTTAGTTGTCAACCACGCCAGCCAGTGGTTTGTGGTTTGTCGATGTTTGAAGTTGTATTTCTTCAAAGGATCATGAGTTTACATTGAATATTATACTTTTCAAAAATACTTGAATTGAAACTTGTCCCAATAATACCTTCTCCGTCAAAAAAAAAATGCAATACGTATATAAAGGTTTTTGTTATTTTTGTTCATCTTATAATAAACCGTTTGAAGAAAGCATTCAAAATACACAATTAAAATTTTGGGATTTCGCCAAAATATACAACTTTGAAGTTGAATATTGTCGTTGTTTTTTAGGTTAAAAGACTTGGCCTAACTTCAAACTTTGTACGTCAAACCCCATAAAATTTTTTGACAATTATAGTAACTTGTAGCAAGGAGTTGCAGTTACCAACCAGACATAATAATTACCAAGTGCAGTTGTAGCATGGGTTTTTGCCGCGCGGAGCAGATCCAGTTTTTTCCATTCGTACCAACTTTTTTTTTTAGACGCCTTTAATTTTTACGTCCGACTTATTTGTAAAATGTACATTAATGATCATATATAGGTAATAAATGGGTTTTCCAATAAGGACTTGACAACTTTTTTTTTTTTTTTAAATAAAACGCAAACCATTTGAGATATTTCAAAAACTTTATTATCGGCTTGAAGTACAATCAAAACATTTATGAATGGAACTCGACTTAATTCATATGGCCACCGCGAGCATGTTTGCAGTGGTCGATTTGTTGGACCCAATTTTCGATGAATCGGCCACAAATTTCGGCCGAAATATCGCGTTCAGTGTTGGCTCTGAGCTCTTTCAACGTGTCGTTGGCTTGTTGGCATAAAACCATAAACCAATAACTTAACGTATAGCCCCAAAGAAAATAGTCTAGAGGCGTTAAAAAATTTAAAACACTCTCCCTTCATTTCATAAAGCAATTGAAGAGTATGTCAACCCTTGTATGTGTATCCCGTCTTCTTGTGGAGCGAATAGCCAGTGCCGCGAAGTCAATCAACAGGCTGTTTGTTCTTGTTTGCCCGAATTTAAAAAATATGACCACTGCCACGCCCAGTTCTGAAAGGTAGCTTAAACACCTCTGGTTTCGTACGTGTAGAAAGTAAACGAACGAGCGTCCACTATATACAGTGATCCCACATGAAAACAAATGAAATGCCTATATCTTACATAAGAAACAAAAAAAAAATGTGGAAATAGATTACAGAATTAAAAAAAAGAAATATATTTTGAGATATAATTTCTGCAGGGTATGTGGTAGGATTAAAAAAAAATAATTTAGTTATGAAATTCTAAAAGTACCTATCCTACGTTTTCATAGAAAATTCTAGTGTTCAAAAAATCCGTCCTTTTTTCCCTACGGTGGAGTTTTCAAAACGAAAATCCCTACGTGCAGTTTTTTAACATTATCTAACAGATTTTAAACAAAAAGTATTCTTATAATTATAACCAAAAATAATAGCTATAGATACTCTGTCCAACAAAAATTGGCAGTGTAGGCAAGATAGGACGTTTGCCTCTCATTCTGGCTACAGTGGATTGCATAAATCTGTCCTTCATTAAAGCTTTCACAGGGTTGTCGTAGTGTCCATCATAACACTCATCATTAAAAACTTTTTCTTAAAGCTCGAAAATCAAAAGCACCTTAACAGAAACTCAAGGAAAAAAAGCTGAACGAATTACCAAATGCACACGGGTAACTCTGAATGCACATCAAGCAGCAGCCAATCGCCATTGGCCACAGCAATTCAGTGCACACTTAGATGTGCCTTGAATAAGACGTTGGGCTTGTGTCAAATGCTATTGGAAATTCACGGGCGGGCAAACATTTTTTGTGGGGGAGTTATTTCATTTAATATGGTGCAAAAATATGGCACGCTACTGATTTTTAAAAAGCTTTCCCATAAGACGTGTACTGCCAATTTTTGTTGGACAGAG
Source organism: Epistrophe eligans (assembly GCA_951394125.1). NCBI lineage: Eukaryota > Metazoa > Arthropoda > Insecta > Diptera > Syrphidae > Epistrophe > Epistrophe eligans. The sequence goes on from OX596030.1 coordinate 29,794,477, forward strand.
TATAATACATTATACAAATTTAAAAGGAAAATTGTATTTTTCTCGAAAACTTATTTTTAAGATTCATTATTAATTAACGGTACCTTACATAGAGCCACTCTTTTGGTTTTCGACTATCTCATTATTTGTTTATTCTTCCTTTTAATATTTTGCTAAGCCTTTTCAGGAGCATTTCGAATACCTAGTTGACATAATTATTAGTATAAGCGATATTCATTCTTTTGGTAGCTTGCTCAAGAATAACAGTCACTTATGCAATTTTCCAATGATGTGGCATAGGTATAACGGAGCTTTTACTTACAGCAATTTAAGAATTTGAATAGCAACCTTGTTTTCCCAAGTATTTATTTTTCAACCTTTGCCAAATACCAATTCACATAATCTGTCGATTTTAAGGGTTCAGATTAATAGTTATATTAAATTTCGTTGGAATGGTACATGCCTACTTCTTGAATAATTAATTTGATATCGATTTTAATAGATTTATTAACTTTATATTCCCCACAGATACCTACTATAGTATTAGAATACCAGAAAAATGTGAACAATTTTAACAAATTGTAAAGGAAATTACTATTAATATCTGAACCACCAGCTCTCTGCGGTGTTAATATGGCGGCTTGAAAAACTACTCTTTCCAATATCCTTATCTCCTCTCTTCAAAAAAAAAATAAATAAAAAAGCTACGCCCCATTAACGCAAAGATAAAAACTATATACCTACGGATAGCAATCAAAAAAATAAAAATATAACAATTTATATATCTTCTGCACTTAAGAAATAAATACACACACACACATAGGTTATATATTCACATCCAGTACCATCATAAATACCATCACCGCTGTTTGCTTACCATGGGATGACAAAAAAAAAAGAGTATTTCACCCGCCAATCAAAAAACCAGAACAGATAAATCGATGCGAATTCCAGTAAAAAGCGCGTTATCGCATTTTGCATGCAAAAAAAAAAAAGAAGAAAAAAAAAGTTCCACGAAAGGAGCTCTCCATCTCCACACATGGCTGGCAAAAGGGTCGACAAGAAAAACGTTGAGAGCGACATAAAGTGTCCTTAAAAAGCCATTGCTTTAGTTGAGTGTAGGCGGTCCACATTGCAGCTTCACATACACAACAAATACTCATACACACACATACACAGACACACAATGCCACTGCCACACAATAAATCATCCAAGGATACCCCCATCCCATCAGATGCATCAGCCAACGACGAAGAGTGCCACCAGAAGAAGCACTAAAGATGCACAAAAGTGCAAGAAATGCATCCATGCACTTCATTTACTTGCCATGCATTTACGTTATCTGCTCCGAACCACCATCAACATCACCACCACCACCACCACCAATATCATCAGTACCAGCAGCGGCAGCAGCAGCAGAATCACAGAATCAGCAGTCTGCTGCACCACTACCACTTCATTGGACAAGTGCCTAATGTACCCCCTTGAATCCAGTATGCACCCCTCCCCCCATCTTCCATTTCCACCAACGATATGGATACAGAGACATGACACATGCAAACTGCATCCAGTTCTTCGAATGCATGTGCGAAAGATACAAAACACGAAGCAGCAACTACAAGCAGCAAGCAGCAAGCAGCAAGCAGCAAGCAGCAAGCAGCAAGCAGCAAGCAGGAGCTGAAACAGTACGCTCAGCTCTCGGAAGTATCTGCATCTCAAGTTCGGTTAAAGAAAAACGAACGACTGAAACTGAACCTGAATTGCATAGAAAACTGGAAAACGAAAACGGGTAAAAAACAAACAACAAACGAATCGTTTAACCATACAAAAGCAACTTCCCAGGCTTCGTTCGGCATTTGGCTGCATTAGTCGTGCATATCTGCATGGCCCGCGGAGGGCTGCTTCATCCCATATTACCTACTCGCAGTGTATATCTTATAGATACAACTACGTGATGTATCTGCGGTGTCTTGCTCTTTCGCGCGCGCAGCAAGCCTGTCGACTACGACTCGACGAGACGAGACGACAAAGTCTTCGTCGTAATCAGTTGGAAACGTATTACGTTAACCGCCGCACGAACAAAATAAGTCGCTGATTGGCCTGGAATATTGGTATGGCGCCGCCCATATCTGCTTTTTATTCGAATACAAAAAAAAAAGAAAAGAGTTATCGTCATTTTATCTCTGCAAGTTGTGTCTCCCCCCACACACATTATTCTTCAATGGCTATGGCAATGGCACCACACACATGCTTTATGTTAGCGCGCCCGGAGAGCATTGTGGGGCCAGAGAGGGTCAAAAAGTGACATTAGAGGCGTTTGGCTGTCAATAAAAGCCGTCGGTCGGTATTTGAAATTGTTTTTGTTTCTCTATAACTATAAACAATTACGAGTATGCCCATACCAAGTATGTGCAGCAGCAGGTCTGATTGATAACAAAATGGAGAAAATATATACAATACATGAGAGCGGAGGTGGAATAGTTTTGATGGATCTGTTTGACAGATGTCAACACTAACTTTAGATTTAGTTAAAAACGATTAAAAAGGATTGCAAAACTTAAAAAAGTGAACTTAATGTTTTCAATTTTGAATAACGGGAGTCGGAAGAGATTAACCATAAAAGTTTGTAAATAAAAGGATTTCTATAAAATTAGGAACCTACCTACTTCAAATTTTAAAGTTTGTTCGTCAAAGATTCAACTTTAATCTAATGACAGTTTTTTGTGTCAAAAAAGTAACAGTCAAGAAAATGAAAATGTTAAAAATGCATTTAGACGAGTAGCAACACAATTAAGTTAGGTGTATTTGTGCTGAACATCGATCAGACCATTTTGCCGTTGTCCTTCAACAAAGGCGGAGAGAAAAATTGTGATTTTCGGTTCGGTTCGGGGCGTTGCAACCAGTTGCTTTAAAAATTTGCAATTTTTTTAAAAATACCTACATATACCTACCTATTTTTTGAAAATAAAAAATGTAAATAGGTACCTTAGTGATATTCAGAAAAAAGTGGATGTGAATGCACCCTTAAACAACGCTTAAGCTTATACAACGATAGAAAGTTATTTCCGTTGACGTACAACACACGCAATTTTAAGGTTTTTGGGTGACATTTTGATCGAAATATTTTATAAATCGAGTCAAAAAATTTTGTTTGTTTTCTATCTGTCAAACTTAAATCTGTCAAATTCAAACGAGAAATGGCTACGATGTCGATGAATTGACAAAAAAAATAGAAAATGTTTGACATAATATACCTATTCATATTCATTTCGTGGTTTCAAGTTGTTAGCGCTGGCATTTGACATCTGTCAAACTCAAATGTCAAATATTAGTTGAATGTTTGCCATTTACGATAATGGATCGCTTAATAATCGAACAACACGTTAAAATTATTAAAACTTACTACAAAGGTGGTTATTAAAACGTAGCCACTTTTCGCGCATTATACGCAATAATTTTGGTCGTCATAATCGACCGACTTGCAAGTGCAAGGGTTGCTGACGATCCGAATTTATCGATTTCCCGGCGTTCGTAGCAATTAACCGCTTTTTTTATGGCCGGCGATTGAAGATCATGATTTGGACAATATATGGTTCCAACAAGACGGCAGGGCAACAAGCCACACAACACGATTATTTAAAGCTTTATTGCGTGAGAAGTTTCCTGTTCGCGTAATTTCACGTTTTGGCGACGTCAATTGGCCACCAAGATCTTTCGATTTGACACCGGTAGATTTTTTTCTGTGGGGCTACGCAAAAGACCGTGTTTACGCGAAAAATCCCCGAGCTTTAGACGAATTAAAAATCAACATTACACAAGTTATGCCGGAGATACCTCCCGAAATATGCGAAAAAGTGGTTAAAAATTACCTCAAAAGAATCCTCCCGAGGCGGTCATTTGAATGATATTGTTTTTCATACTTAATGGCAAATTCAAAATTTATAATGAAATAAAATTTTCTTCAAAAATTTATCGCTTTACTTTCAAAACCGAAAAATGAATGAAAAATGAAAGTCAATGCAGGCTATTTTGAAGCGGAAGAAAATTCTTCTACAGTCAACGCGCTGACGAGCAGTATACGACAATGAGATCTCGTTAAGTCTGTTCATTGCTTTGACAATTTTTGGACTGCATATTATAGAAATGGCAGTTCTGAGAAGTAAACGAACAAGGTTACTGGGTTGACAGGGAAATTACACGGTTACAGCTATCGAGTGCGTTGAAGGTTGAATGCGTTGCCCCTAACAATGATTAATTAGCTATTCGTTCGTTATTCCAGTTCTCCAGGCAAATTAAATTTGACTGATGTCAAACATTAAAAAACAATTTTGTAGGTTTATGAAAAATTTAATTTTGCAGTGGTGGTCTTATTATGCATGTTAAAAGTGTCCAGAGGATTTTTTGTAAGAGCTCTAATTAATAACAGTTAAGTGTGTTGAATCGAAGTGTAAGTGTGAGTGAAGACAGATTCGAATATTTTAATTGTCAATTTAATTTGCTAATTGGCAAATATTTCAAAAACTTTAATTGCTAATTAAACGTTGTGAAACGTAAATGAGGTTGTTAATTGTCGAAAAATTCTATGTAGCCATTGTGAAACAGACTCTTAAGTATTTTTTTGTTATTCCAAACCCAACAATATTTCAAATGCCTCCTGATGTCAAATAAATTATTTTAATTTACAGAATTCCAATACGAAACCACGTTTGGAAACTGACATCTTAAAATTCTATTTGTTTTGGAGAAGAGATTGATTTTTTTTTTTCAGAATGGAAATCGAAATTTTTGTAAATTGATAAATTATAAGTTTATATACAAGGCTTTCTCTAATCAAAAAATCACATTCATAGATCCGCTCGTAACTATAAAATATGATAGGTACAAAATTAACAATTTTCTAACTTTAAAGATCTTTAACTTAGATATTCTTACATTATTTTTACTAGTCTAATACTAATCTATTTTCTTAATAAAATCCAGCTTGAACACCACTAAAACAATGACTGTCACTACAAACAAGTAAACAAACATTTTCACAAAACATTTTCGCAAAAAAAAAGAGATAAGTCCAAAAGACGCTAAATATTTTATTGGCATACTGTAATTACTTTGCTGACATCATTTTGTAAAGCATTCAGTCCCAGATTTGAATGCTGAAAATTAAAGAAAATATGGCGACTTGCGACACTCACAAAAACGATTTAATTCCTGGTGTGAGTGCCTAAAATATCATTTAGAACTAAAATACAAATAAGGGATTAGTTTTTATTCTTAGCAGGAATTTTATTTGGTTCATACACCAACACTGCATAAATATCAATTATTAAAAAAAAAAAAAATTAAAAAAAAAACATAGGAACTCTGTAATTCGGCAACGACGGCGTTGTATTCCTTATTCTACAGCTCAGGAAGTCCACATAGACAGTGGCGTACGTGGGGGGGGGGGGGGGGGGGGCTATGGGCTCGAGCCCCTCCCAAGCGTTCAAATTTTATTTTTGTTACATTTTAGCTTTCAAAATACATATTTTCCAATTTTAATTAAAAAAAAAATAAACTATCGTAATCTAGATTTCGTTTGACATTTCAAATTGATCATGAGGGATCGATTTTGTTTTTGGTTGAAAAGAAAACGAAATCAAGACGATGCTTTTTCAAAATTTATTTTTAATCTATAGCATCATACTTAAAATACTTTACCATCGTATTATACTTAATTGCCAAAAGAACACGTGAAAAAATTACAAGCTTTTATCTTACTTGCCTGCTTTAACATATATAATATTGAGTTTCTTTTAGCTTAGTCTTTTTCGAATAAGTATTTGATTGAGATCTTTATACCTAGTGGGGGTATACACTAGGTATAAAGATCTCAATCAAATACATCATTCACGCACTCGTTAAGCCAATCAAAAAAATTGAAAAGGGTACTTGTTTCTAAATAAATGGTTAAGATCTGTCCATAAGAAGAGTTTTTACAAAAGATCTTCAAAATTAGCATACATTTTTTTTTTCAAAATAAAGTCTTTTGTTGCAAAGCTGTATTTTTCATTAACTGATAGCCAAAATAAATGGATTTTCTTTTTCCGCTAAATAAATAAACAAAATAAATATTCCATCACTCGAATCACAATGGCAGAGCTTTAAAGCATTTTAATGTCAACCGTCTAACGATTTGAAGATAATAAATATGACGCAGTGAATTTTGTTTTGTTTTTATTTTGTTATATGTTCTGATGGTATATTTTTAAGTGGGTTTTTGATTTTATTTGTGATCAAATTTATTAAAATCAAAACCAGTTTCAAATTCACATTTACATCTTCTCGTCGATATCTAACAAAATTAGTTTGTGAATAATAAAATTTTGCGATACATAAATTGGCTTCAAAAGTTTTTTTTTTTTTTTTTTTTTTTATCTAACATCGCAATTATTTATTTTGAAAAAAAAAAAAAATCATAAAAAAGATAAGCAAAGTATTTGATTCGATTTGGATATTTAATTAGAATGCTATTCGTTGTTTAGAGATTTGAAATGCGATATCAAAAGCGGGCACTTTGTTTGAATAAATTCGTTGATGATGAAATATTTTTGTTTGGCTTAAATATATACAATCAAAAATAATATTTATATACATTATGTATATCTCTTTAGGGTTTTGAATTAGCAAAATATTTATTTATGGTTTTAGTTTTTAGGTTTTTTTTTTTTGGTGCGCTCAATAATGTAAATGTGTATTTCTTTTAATTAATTTGAATAATTTAAAATGGAAAAATTATATGAAACATAATTTAATTGGGAGTTAGAATACTGGACTAAGTTTAATTTTTAGAGTGGGTATTATATGTGGGCAAAAAGCTAAATTTGAATTTAGCAATAAGGGCGTTTGAAGTAGAAAAATAATTAATCGAAATAGAAGAATGTTTAAAAAAAAGTTGGTATATTTTTTAAAATAAAGTGAAGATTCATATGAATCAAAAGATTAAAAAAAGTTGTTTTTTTGTTACTTAATAAGCAAAACGATTCGTACGGTGGCAGCACACAGTGGGAGAAGATACCCCGAAAACTAGAATTAATTCATTTGTTGGATTGTGAGAGCTATAAATTATTTTTTTTTTTTACTTGCGATATATGTGTATGTATGTAGGTACTATATGGCAAGTAATGGATTCGCAAAAAAAAACGAATTCGAGATTTTGATCAAAGTTGACATTACATGATAGCGAAGTCGAAAAAAGTGAATCTCGCAATTCTGTCTGTCTATCTGTCCCTTCGGCTGTAGTGTAAACAGGTGGATAAATTTTCTTTAAACTTGGTACCTAGTGGTTTTTGGGCATTCCCCCACACGTTTTTTTCATTTTTCATTTAAGACCAAAAATAATGATACCTGTCGTACAATTATTTTTTTTTAGATTTATGAAAATCTTATTCTCCTCAAAAACGTGCCCACAACTTAAAAAAAAATCAAAAATCAAACCAGAAGTTTTTTGACATTATCTAGCACATTTAAAATACAAATTATTCTTATAGTCAAAAATAACGGTACCTCCCATACAAAAGTTATAAAACCGGTATGGAAAATCTAATTTTTCTCAAAAACGGCTCCTACGATTTTGATTAAAATTTTTATGTAAAATAAAATCAGAACAATCTACCATATTATTCAAATAACACATGCATCATCTATCGTTTAAAAATGGTACCTCTCATAGAACCATTTTTTGGGTTTTCGACTATCTCATTATTTGTTGAACCAATTTTAATGAAATTTTTTACACAAAGGCTACTAATAAGTTTGACTAATATTATTTATCAAAATTTTCAAAAAATTAAATTTTGAATGTTTAAAAAAAAATTTCAAAATAATTTTTTGAAAATTCGATATTTCGAGAATGGGTGAATGATTTTTTTTCAAAATCAATTTTTAAACTCCTAAAAATATATTCAAATATATAAAAAAAATAAATTTTTTGAAAAATCACATCAACGATTTTTAAAAATTTGTTCTCATAAATTGAGATTTGTGTAAGAAATCGCTTGGTGTCAAATCAATTTAAGATATTTTTTAATTAATTTTTTTTCAATATTGGGTATTGGGTACGTCCCTTGGTTGCTCAAACTAAATCGAAAGGTCGAGTTGAGTTTGGGTTGACAATTTGAACTCTTCGCGCTCTGTGATATAAAACCAGTACTTGAATATTTAATTTGATGCTTTTCACGTCTAAACCGTGAGTCCCGGCACTCACACTTTATTAAATCATTTTTATTGAAATAATATTTAACAAAACAAATGCAGTTTTTTTTTAACAAATTAATAACATTTTTAAAATAAAATTGTAGTTCATCAATTCGTGATTCGTTTTAGTCTTTCTCAAGAATTTCGAAATCTTTTTTAATAACACTGGTAAAGCGTTCCACTGAAGTTGGACCTGAGCTTGTTCATCGATTTTATTCATTGTATTGTTTTTATATTTATTATTTCTCATTATATGGAGGATGAATTTTAGTCGCTTCTTACGGCATTCACGCCTTTCTCCAATACGTCCTTTCCCCCCTACTCGAAGGGGCTGTTTCGCAAGTTCGAATAAAATTGTGTAAAAAAATGACTTAATCCATCTGAACTTAGTTGTAAGTCTAGATAATTTTTGGGACTTAATTATTGTCCTGATAAGAACTGTTTTACCGACATGAATTGTCATTTTGCTATATATCGACAGTTTGTTTATAGAAACGTCAAAATATCTGAGCCATCGAAAGAAATAATTTTTTTGTTAGATAACATTCATTGTCATGGAATTTAGTTTGTTTGCCTATCAGTAACGTATAAAATTAATTTCTATGGCGCAAAATTTTAAACAGCCTGATGTTAAGGCATAACAATGATACATACTTAACAATTTAAAGTTCTTTAGTAAAATGTTAAATGTTATTAATTTTAAACATTTTTACAAGAGTATCATGGTGAACCTATTTTTTTAATAAATTTCCAGTTGAACATACCTAAAAAGTGACAGGTCGTGCAAACAAGTAAGAAAATATACCATTTTCGCATTTTTAATTGTCAAAGTGACATTTGAAGTTATTGTTATACTAAAAAGTTAAAATAGGCTTTTTTTGGTTTTAACTTTAATAAAATGTTAAAAAGATAGCACGGTGCTAACCCGTGGTTTAAAATTTGGAAAATGCTGTAAATTTTTGTTTTGCATGCTTGCAACAAAACTGAAAGTGTAGTGATGGTATATTGTAATAGTGATGAGCTTTTTTATTTTGCTATGATGGATTTTTTAAGTTCCGATATATGGTTTTTTTCGTCCAAATGTATCAGAATTTGAATGTCTAATGTTAGGTAAGCAGTTTCAGCTGTGATGGTAAATGCAAGATTACACATACAATGGTGTCAATTTAATGAGCTATAGTCAACTTGCTCTGGCTCCAAGTTACCCCTACAAAATTTTTAAATATTAAAAAAACAAAATAAGTGTTAATATGATGATTTTTTTTAACAATTTCCTGACGTTTTTTTTAATTCAATCAGATATACATATATGTATATTGAAATAATTACAATTTTATTAATTATTTTGTATCAATTGTCCATAATGGCAGGTATTCTATATTGCCATTTGTGCTCGAACGATATTTGCGCAATCAGCACCTCCGCCGCCGCCGCCGCCGCCGCCGTTCGACATTTAACAAATTGCAACCACTTCAGGTGTCAGCTAGCAAACAATAATTGAATTGATAATTAATAAACCAAACGCAATCAAATATTTTTTTCGTTTATTAATAGAATCTGATAATGGGGCTCACAAAAAAAAAATAAAAATAATAAAAACAAAAATAAGTGTCTGCTCGGACTTCATTGTGTCATCAACAAACATCGTTGGTTTTATTTTTTTACCGTCGCATCGCGTCTCATAGACTTCAGTTAAAAAAAAAAAAATAAAATAAAAAAGAAGAATATGCAAAAACATTGAGGCTTTTTGTTCCGCGGATCTGAAATTGAAATTTCATCGCAGAATATGCAGTCGGAAAACAACCTTGGTCGCATTTTTAATGGACATTTAAGCGCGCAGCAGGACCGTGCTCCATTTGTGCATTTTTATTTATTTTTGCTCCAAAGGTCTCCTTTGGTTGGGTGATGGTGGCGCGGTAGCAGCGATGATGATGGCTCGAAATCAGCACCTAGAATCAGTGTGGACAACACAGGAGCATCATAATAATTCCCATCATCGCATCGGCCGCAACGGCGGATGACGGCGTCATCATTGTTGTTGGCGCATCAACAGCATCATCATCAACGTCCGTCCGTCCGTCGTAGTCGTCGTCGTTGGTCGTCGTCAATTCCATGGTTGCATGGATGCATACGGTGGCACCTCAATTTCTCACCCTTTTTTTCTCTGTTCGCTCCTAAAAAAATGAACGGTTTCATAATTCGTTTTTTATTATTTGACCGTTGTTGTTCCCTTTGTTGATGGGGGAATACCTCCAGCTAGTGTGTTTGATGCAAGCCGTTCTGTATAGTCTCGACGACATCGTTTTGTGTGCACGTTTTTGTTTTTATTATTCTTTAATGTTATTTTTTTTTGTATTTATTTCATCGCGAAAAATCATTTAAAATTCTACAATACTATCGGGTCTTTTAAGTTCACACATCAATGAACATTCTCGTTTATATAAATAAAGTGCAAACGGTGCAATTAAAATAAAATCACAGGCGGGGCGGCTAATGTTTCTTTATACAGTGCGCGTCAAGAGAGAGCCATGAATTTGGTATTGGACATTTTTGGTAAAATTTTGTTTGAATAATATTAACAAGAATTAGCGAGATTTCTGACAATCAAATAAAATAATAAAAGACGCACTGTCATTTTTAATATCGAAAAGAATTGTGAACAGATCTAATAATTTGAACTGGCCAAATGTCAAATGACAAAATATTACCAATTGGAAAGTGGAAGTGTTCATTTTTATTGCAATAATATTTAAGAAACAAATGCAGTTTTTAAACAAATTATTAACATTTTTAAAATAAAATTATAACAATCAGCAGGTAATTCGTTTGACACTTTATTTGTCAAAATTCGTGTAGTATGAAAGTCGGAAAAGGGATCCAAACTATATAAATAATAGTGTAGAATGTAGAGCAAAACGAAATATGTATTATGACGGATTATTGTTTTCTTATATTTGAAAAAAGACAATATTTCCAGAGTTATATAACTTTAGGTTTAAACATTGACATTCACCTACACCATCAGCGTCAAAATGACATCAAATTCTGTCCCAAAGTTGTTAAATTGACGGCTGTGTTCACAAAAATTTTAGGGTCAACGCGTTAATTAATTTGTGTGAAACTTCGATTAGACGGTAAACGCAAATGTTCATCGTGTTGACTCTGACACCAAAATAACTTAAAATCTTGTGCCAAAGTTGTCAAGGCATGTAATTGTCAACGCATCAGAACACTGTCAATGTTTAGGCGTCTTCGTTGACATGAATTTTAGTGTCCAGTCCAGTCAATGGGCTGATTATTTTGTGTGAAGCTACCATTAACGCAAATGGTCATCGCGTTAACTCTCTGACATCAAAATGACGTCGAATCTTGTCCAACAGTTGTCCCAAGAAGTTTAATTGTCAACGCATCAGAGCACTGTCAGTGCGTTGGTGCCTGTGTTGACATGAATTTTAGTGTCAAGTCAATTGATTATTTTGTGTGAAACCACCATTAGACGGTCCATGCAATTGGGCAACGAGTTGATTCTCTGCAACTTCAAAATGACTTCGAATTTTGTCTCAAAATTGTCAAGTTGTGTGATTGCCAACGCAGGGCAGAATCCTGTCAATGCCTTGGCGGCTGCGTTTACTCTCGGATTGACATAAATATTATTATCAACGCGTTGATTGTTATGTGTGACTGTGTCACCCTGTCAATGCAGTTAAGACAAAGTTGTCAAGGCGTAAAATCGTGAAATCATCAACGCAACGATGCGTGCCATGAAATTTAGTATAAACAGATTGATTATATTTTGTGTGAAGCTACCATTAGAAGGTCAATGCAAATTCCAAGGAGTTGACTCTCAAACGTCAAATTTTGGCTCAAAGTTGTCAAGCTGTTTGATTGTCAACGCTGAACCTTGTCACTGCTTTGGTGGCTGCGTCTGCACTCGCATTGACATGAATTTCTGTGTCAACGCGTTGATTATTATGTGTGAAGGTGTAATCACCCTGTTAACGCAGGTAAGACAAAGTTTTCAAGGCGTGTAATCGTCAACGCAGAACGCTGTTATTGCGTTGGCGGCTGCGTTTACACTAAAATTGACATGAATTTTGGTGTCAACGCGTTGATTATTATGCGTGACTTTGTAATCATCCTGTCAATGTAGTTAAAACACATTGAAAGATTGTTCGTCAGCGCGTTGACTGTATTTTATCAACACATTGCTTGCGTTAACTTTCATCTCAATTTCAAACATTTCTGATTTTGTAGAAGTTTTTTAATCCATCGACATTATAGCCATCTTTTAATAGAATTGGGCAGTTTATAGCTTGACAGATAAATAACTTTATTTCGTTCCAAGTGTCACCCAAAAGATCAAAATCGCAGCTTTCAGGAGTGCAAAATGAAATCCCAAAAATGTATGATTTTATAGAAGTTTTTTTTTTAGTCCATATCGACATCGCAGCCATCCTTCAATGAATTTTGACAGTTGACAACTTGACAAATAGCCAACAAACCATATTTTAACGTTTTGTTTGGTGAACTCTTGCAGTTCCGATTGCGGTTGCGTTGCATTTTGCATTATTTTCGCAACATTTAATTTGTGTGTATTGAATATTTTGACAGCAGCTATTCCAGTTGCAGCTCCATCTTCATTTTCCAGTTAAAGGTGCGTGTCCATTTAAGAGTAAAAAGTGGGAGCACCTCTCAATCTACTTTGAAGAGGCGGAAGGTTAAACAAATATGATATTCTACCGGACAGTAATTCTAGAGAATTTCTCAAATATAGACAGTTTAATTCTTTTCTAATTAAATCAAATCTTCCTTGTTCAAATTCAAGTCGCCATTCGTGTGTGAAAAAATTGTCGATCCTAGAATTACCTCGAATGTAGACAAGCATGTTGTGAATTCCTCCCTCGTCCTCGCTCTCCCCAATACCCTCTACATTTAATTACAATCAGATTCCAATAAAACTTAATATTACATATATTCATCAAAATATTAATTTCATCTTAATTATTTATATAACAACAAAATAAAACCAGTAACCGCAAAAACAAAATTAAATTAATGTAAATCTCAATAAAAACCACTATGCCGTACCCATTTATGGTTCAGAAATTAAGAAATGGTAAACGAAATGCACATCGATATCCACAGACAAGCTGCTGAGGACGAGGAGTTGCTTTAGCTTGTCTTGTCTGCAACGAAAAAATGATTCACCGGCCCATAAATAATTATCGGTTTGGGCTTCTTGGGTTGGATTGGAGTCGGAATGGGAGACGAGAAAATATTTCCGATATCTTTCAGATGCAACTCTCAGGAACACCAATAATAACAACAACAACAACAACCAACAAGGATATAGACGCATGAAGGGTGATTGCACTCAGTGAGCGGTCGGTGAGCGCCGCCGAACCGATCCGAGTTGAGCGGTTGAGTTGGAGTTCGAACGTATGTATGTACATTATATTACTTTTATTTTATTTATATATACATATTTTTATACCCAGAGACCGTTATCACGGAAGACAATCGCTGACATTACTTAGCGTTATCAGTCGTGCTCTTAACAAAATATATAAAATGGAGCCGGAGCCTATTTTGCATGTGTGTAGACCGACAAAGTTGTCACGGTCGGCCGGCGCCGCTCGCCGCCGGCTATAGGTACGTGAATTGTTGTTGGATTTTCCTTCGCCGCCGCCGCTACGCCACTGCTGATGATTCTTGCTGGAAGTTGGAGCAAAGAGATTCCATTTGTGGAGAAAGAGATGATGATTTTTTTTTATTTTTTAGTTTTATCCAAACCCAAAGTGATATGGCGAGGAATTTAAAAAAAAAGGCCAATAAATGAGCTGTTGATATATTTTTTTAATGGTTGACAAATAATGTCAAGGAAATATTTTTTTTATTTAAATGGGTAGCTACAGGGTGATTCTAATTTTAATTGAAAAGACCCTATAAGACCCTATACGATGTTTTCTTACTTTGAAATCGTTATGTTAAAATCGGCATTAAATAATTACAAAAAAAATGTGGACATTTCTGAATTTTTGGAAATTTGACAATGTTGGGGTTTGTGTCGAAAATTTGGATTGTTCATAAGGCCAATATCATAATGACCTTAGAAAATAATTAGTAGGTACTACGGGATCTGATTTAAGCTATAACTTCTGATATGGATAGATGAGTCGATTTGCTTTATATACAGGGTGGCACATAAGTAACGTTATTATGTAGGTATTTGATGAATAACACAAAATTTTTCTGATTTTATTTAACCTTGGATTTTATAAAAAAATTGGATTGCGGTTTGGAAATATGTTCACATTAGGTATGTTTTAGAGATAATATCTCTCAAAAGGTGCCAATTGTTTGCTTCGACCTGATGTGCTCTTTCCACAGAGCATTTTTCTTTATTTTTATTAGAATTTTGTTTGGTGAAGTTTTAGAGTTTTTCTTAATGCTTTTTTGCACTTGAGCAATGTGCACATAATTTCAGCGTTGCCGAAGTGGCATGATCGTGCTTTTTTTGACACGAAAACTACATCATGACATGGTGGCACGAAAAAATTCAATATATGACACGTTTTTTTGTTTCCATTTTTACTTCAAATAGAGCGAATTTTGTAGAAACTTTAGAAAAATTCCCCCAAATGAAGGAAAAACTGGCAGAAACTCTCATTTATTTGACAATATACGAATAGAACAAATTATTTTTTCAAATTTTTGTTGTTGTATTTCACCTCATAATTGAATTAAATTTTTTTTTAAATATACGAATTTATGTTTTTTAATATTGCACGAAAATGACACTATTTTTTAGAAAAAGTGGCACGGAAATATTTTTTGGGTGGCAATGCTTTTTCGAACTGCACGAGGTCGTCTAGCACGCGGAAGATCACAGACAGCCCCTTCTTGCTGAAAATGCTGGTACCATCGGTAAATTGTTGGAGCACTGGCTGCATTTCAAACATAAAAATTCATTCGATATTCAGTTAATTTTATAATAAGAAATTATATATAGGCTACAATTCCGAAAAATGGTTAACACTCGAAAACGAGTCAACTGATCAATTCTTATTAAGGAGACTGTAAGAAAGTTTTAAAAGCATTTCACAATGTACACAGTACAAATTATGTTTAAGTATAGGTACAACAAATAATTTGAAAATATATTTTTCTGGATTAAAAAAAATTTAATCTTTTTTATTTTAATATTTCGAAAACGACTTAGTTAAAATTTTTGATGCGTTAATAAATATCTATGTCGTTAGTGCGGTTACTTTAAAAAAGGCCTTAGATCTTACATATAGTTAAAACTATTATTATAATTATTATAGATTTGGATCTTTTAATTTAAATAAATACTAGCTGGCCCATCCGGCTTTGCAAGGAATTTCTCAATTCAATTCTAATATTTTAAATAGTCAAAATAAAATTTACATGGTCCAATAATTTGTATACACATAATTTAGAAGTCTGAGATGCCATAATGCCATTGACGGACGAATTTAGCGGATTGTAAATTCCGTAGTGTTTTTGTCAATCCTTAGAATCAAGGTTGTTTTCTTTCCATACAAAATAAAATTTTCAGATATCGCCATTTTATTCTGGGGTGGAGACTGGAAAGTATGCAATTTCGGATTAAGACTAATTTTGCAACTTTTCTTGTCACATTTTCGGCTTTGTAAAGTTCTTACCTAATTCAATCCGAATCCAACAAAAAAATCCCCTTTTAAATCAGATGATCTTCAATCGAGTTATACGCGTATAAGCAAACAAATTTATTCATTTTTGTATACATACATACTAGCTGGTCCGCCCGGCTTCACTTAAAATTTGTCATCAATTTTAGCATCTCAAAAAGTAAAAATAAAAATTTATAAAGGTATTTCAAAAAACCTTTTACAATAAATATAACTTGGCACGATCCAATAAATTTATTAGTCTGAAAGGGTAACGCCATCTGTTGGCGATTCCATTTTCGTAAGGAAGAAAATTAGCCAATTTTAATACCTGTAATAATTTCCATACCTTTGAATTTCTGCTTCCCACACAAAATAAAATTTCTAAATGTCGCCATCATTCACCCCTGAAAGTATGCAATTTCGCGTTTTCACGATTTTCTGACTTTTTCATCAGTTGAAATTTCCGATTATCGACTCAGTAGTGTTCTTACCTAGTGTTCGACTGAGTTTTGCGCTAAAAAAAAATCAATTCATATTTATATACATATTCAGTCGTATTTATTAGATTTTTGTCTACTTAGACACTGTCTAACTATTTTCAAATTGGTGGAAATATGCTTTATTTAATAAAAATAAATATCACATTATCCACGGTTAAGACAATCTACTCTTGTGTCTAAGTTAGGCAGCTATAAGACAACAATAAACAAGGTTTTTGAACACATTTTCAAAAGTTGGACAGTTGTCTAAAGTTAGACAACGTTTATAAATAAGACGAATTATGTATACAAGATTTCAATAATGTTTAAAAAAAAAATACAAAAAAATAGAAATTATTTTTAAAGATTCGTTAACACGGTTTATTTTAAAGTGTTTTTGTTTTTAACTGTATATTAAGTAATACGTACTTTGAAATAGCGTTACAAAATCTGTAATCTATTAACATAACTCTTTTTAGCATTTAGTCTTGCTTTACATCAAAAGCAATTAAAGTTTTAGAATATTCCTATCCAATGAATGCAGTCTAGCGCTAGCGTCTGTAATTTTTCAACACAATCCTTGCGTTCGAGGAGCTATCAGATAGGCTATCCTATCCCAAAATTTTTCAGATACGCTGTTCACAAGAGATTACAACAACACAAACCGATACGGATAGCTTTGTATTGATTCCCGAACGCGACCAGTAATTGCCAGTCGGCATTTTTAAGCTACGATTAGACAATCAACGTAAATGATCAACACGTTGACTCTCCGACGTCAAAGTTCGTCCCAAAGTTGTCAAGGCTTGTGAACTTTAAAGCAGAACACACCGTCAATGGATTGACACTCGCGTTGACATGAATGCGTTGATTTATTTGTGAGACCGTGTAATCAGCCGGTTAACGCAGTTAGGACGTATTGACATAATTCTCGTCAGCGGGTTAACTGTACCTTAACGTTGGCACAGCACAATTTTTTAACGTATGTCAACGTAACCTGCATTGACCTTCATCTTAATTTCAAAAATTTCTGATTTTATAGAGATTTTTTAATCCATCGGCATCGTAGCCATCCATCAATGGAACTGGACATTTTATAGCTTGACAGATAGATAAGAAGCTATATTTGGTGGTATATCGGATACTTCAAATGTCACCCAAAACACCCAAAATCGAGTAGGTACAGGTTCAGGAGTAGGTACAAAATAAAAGTTCATAAATTTGTGATTTTTTAGAGGGTTTTTAATCCATCAACATCATAACCATCCTACCAATAGAATTTGATAGTTTATGGATTGACAGATAGGTAAACAAAATTATAGTTTAATTTTGACATATTCAATATTTCCATCCAAATGTCATCCAAAAGCCCTAAAATCGTGTTTTTCCGGAGCAAAAAAATTAATCTTAAAATTTTAAATAAGTATACAAAATTTAAAAACAAAATATAAAATGAAAATCAAGAAAATTTAAAAAGAAAATTATTTATTATAAATTACAACCAATAAATAATTAAACGAATAATATTAATTGGTCTGATTTGAGTATATTAACGTGCTAGACTGCCGATTCCAAGGTACTATCTAATACCCAGTCCTAACTTGTACTCGGTACCAATTTGACAGGACTAAGAGCTTAGTACTTGTGTGAAGAAATCACTTGGTTCCGATTTGAGTACTAACAACTGATATAATAACCAGGTATACAAGCTGATTTTGAGGAGCTAGCTAGTATCGAGTCCTAACTAATATTCGGTACCAAATTGACAGGTTTAAGGCTTAGAACTTGTGTCAAAAAATGAGTTGATACTGATTTGAGTACTATCTTCAGGACTAGTACCGGTACTAGCGTTATAACTCTGTGAAGAAATTGGCTGTAAAATTTCTTAAATTATTAAATCTACATAAATCTACATTAAATCTACATAATATGGCTGACGAATTACTGGACAAGTTGATCTTTTATAACCATTTGGTGGCCTAGAATTAAATGCCAAATAATTTTTGCTTTTCAATTTAATAAAAAAAAATATGTAGTTGACAATTTCCCTATAATAGTCCTGTTTTAAAAATATTAGGTCACTTCTATATACGAAAATTTTAGCGAACATAAATCGAAAACACCCTGTGTAGTGTATGTATATTTATATACAATATACATGCACATGTACATTGTACATATGTATTAATGTTTAATTTTTGTTGAATTTCCTTATCAAGATGAATGTCACAATTGCTCTTAAAAAAAAAAAATATCGATATAATTGAAGAAACAGGATTTATATTTTGATTAAAAGTAAAACAAAAGCAAACTTGAACGGAAACTTAAAAGAAAAAAAAAAAAAAAACAAAACAAACAAAAATATACATTTAAAACAAATTCGAGCTTAATATATACTTTTAAAATTTTGTGATAAGACTTATCGACTGTCAAACTTTGACTTGATTCATGGCCGGACTCAATAATTACCTGTTCCGTTTCGACTGCTGAAAGTGATTTCAAGTAATTAATTGTCATTTATAACATTTCTTTTTTTTTTTCATTATAAATACAAATAAATATACATACATATATACTTAATATATATATAGTTATTATCTGATTATAATCAAATTCACATTTTATTGTTATTGTTGTTGTTTAAGATGCACAAATTAAAAATATTATACACAGTCGGTTTTTGTTAATTGAAGAGTTCAGAAGTGCTAATGACTTACACATATAAATACTAACAACATCATCGGAATTATTAAATTAAGTTTAACTAGATTTAAGGATTTGATTTATAAAAAGTTGTTTTTATTTTTTTTTTTGTTAAACGTGAGTCTTAATTTGTTTTTATACTTAAATAATGATAAATACATTCTCAAGCAACAATCAAATTTGTATTACTGTTTCCAGCTTGTTTTCATGAACAAAGTGTTCTCTCGCAATTATTTTATTATGAATGTAAATGAAGAAACATTATCCATTTGTTTTGCAGTAAGAAAGGAGCACAACAGTTTTTTGTTTATATTTGAAAAGTAAGTGTGTGTGCTTATTTTGAATATAATTATACAAAAAGTTATTGTTTTAAGTTTTAATCCCAGGTTTTACTTTGATGAGAAAGATCTTAACAACAGTCAAAGTCCAAAATATATATTTTTTTAAATTAAATATTTCATCAACCATTTAGCTAATTTTGTGAAATTAAAGAGTGACTCAAAGTTAAAGAAAACATTTATTTCTATATTTTGTTATTATCGCATACGAGTACCTACATTGTTTCAAAGTCGGAATCACTGAAACTTGTTGGTAGTAAAAAGATGCAGGGTAGCTAACAAAAGATTACTTGCATTTTTGTGAAATGATAGTCCAAATAAAATAATTCAAAGGGGTTAAAGGGGAAGATAGGTTGATCAAATTTCTGTTAAAAAAAAACAGGGCTATATAAATTAAAAATTAACATCGAATCAAATTAAACAAATATTAATAATTTATCAGGCACGGTTGATCATCTTAAACATTTAACAATATACCTACAAGAATTCATCATCGTATTGAATCAACATGACACCTTTTAAAATTTAAACAACATTAAGGCCCATTTTCTTGAGTATCAGGTAAATTTAATGGCCTCATTATTCCAGATTTTTTTCCAAATCTGATTTTCTTCACTTTCAGTTAAATTTAAAAGACTTGTTATAGAGAAACGTCAATTAACGATAACTGCGGTATTAGTTAATTGAACTCGAGAGCTCCAATAACGCTTTTTGTTAGGAAGGGGGCTATGAGAAGTCTTTTTTGACCATTCATAGTACGAATCTCCTCCGACGAACTCTTTGATAAGCCCGGTAATAAATGTTGCAGACAAAACACAGACAGTACATGCTTAATTTTTTTCTTTTCGTGAATTATAAATTAAAATTATATAAATTTTCATAAAAAAAACCCATGGAAATATTAATTAATTTACGTTCTTGCTATAATATTATCTAAACGACCTACTTTTACAAAATAACAAAACTTTGACGTTTAACAAAAAAATTGTTGAACACAGAAAAAAAAATATATAAAAACAATCGATTTTCCTTTTTTTTTGCCTGGAAATTTGGAAGTTTGAATGGAAAAGTGGAAGTGTTTTTTAATGGGACTTTAACTTTAACTGAGTTCCAATAATCGTGAAGAAACCCAAGTTATACTTAACTAAGAATTTAAAAGGGTTTATTAACTTTAATGATTAGTTAGGTAAATGATAGTTAAATCGAATTTAACTGCGAGTGAAGAAAATGGCCCTAAATATATAATCTTGTTAAATTAACATGAAAATCGGGTTAAATTTAACTTGGATTACTATAAATAAACTGATAGCACCTCCTTGTGTTATGTTTTTTTAAATTGTGTTAAGTTTGTCTGAGAAAAGTAGGTGTGGATTAAACATGACGTGCTGTTATTTAAACAATGCTCAAATGTGTAGTTTAGGTACATAATCCCTAAATAAAAAAAGTAACAGATTTATTTTCTTTAAAAAGAAATATAAATTATTTTCTAAATTTTTCAAATTAATATTGAAGGTTTGAATGAAACAACTGAGAGCACCTCGTTATATATATAACTCCAGCTTATAAAATCTTGGTGGTAGATCACCCAATTGTTGTTGTTTCATTCAAACCTTCAATATTAATATGATGGTGCAAGTGTGTTATAATATAACACAAAAACCCCATATTTATTTTCAAATTATGTTTACTTAATTTTTGTTTTTCTATTTTTTTCTTTTTAGGTAAGTGCAACTGAGATGAAAATGGATTATTTTTTGATGACTGACGGTAAGAACCAAAAGTTGTTGTTAGTTTATAAAATTTTTTAATTTTAGATTTATTCACATTCATAAAAGTAAATATGTATGTATTTTATTTTGTTTTTATTAATTTTAACTTAAACTATTTTATATAAAGCAATTAAAATTTCATAAATATGCACTAAAATCTTTTATATCCGAAGTACTTCATAATTATATTAAGCCAATAATCTCCTTATTTATAAACGCATTCCAGCATTTGTCTAAATATGTTCTCATATGCCTCCTAACATCCCTGTAATCTGTCAATTTCGTGACCTTTGGATACGTTCAATGAACATTTCATTCATTTCAAAACAATTTGACAGTTCTGTGTTCATTGAACATGCCCACCTTAGAATAGGTTTGGACAACCGATTTCAGTGTCTAAGTTAGACAGTCGATGGAATATGATTATCAATAATGTCTGGGAGTTGGACATTTGCCCAAAGTAAACGTACTTTGGAATGGGTTTATAAATAAGACTGAGAAAATTTAAGTTTAAATTGAGTTTACGTCACATCCCTGGATACAAAAAAAAATTATTGTTTGCATCTATGCAAAGTGAATGAGAATTAGATATTGTTAAAACCAATGTCAGGGTCATTCATTTTTCGGTTTCGAAAGTAAAGATAAATAAAACACACACAGCAATACAGTTTTGATGAAAATTTTATTTCATTATAAAGTTTGAACTTTGCCATTAAGTGTGAAAAACAATATCATATGCGCAGCATGCGATTGTTTTGAAGTAATTTTTAGCCACTTTTTCTCACATTTCAGGCTGTATCTCGGCCATTACTTGAGTAATGTTGGTTTTTAATGCCTCTAGAGATCGGGGATTATGCGCGTTAACACGGTCTTTTGTGTAGCCCCACAGAAAAAAATCTAATGGTGTCAAATCGCATTATCTTGGTGGTCAATTGACGACGGCAAAACGTCAAAACGTCAAATTACGCGACCAGGAAACTCACGTAAAAAAGCCATAATTGGTCGTGTTGTGTGGCTTGTTGCCCCATCTTGTTGGAATCACATATCGTCCAAGTCATGATCTTCAATCACGCCGACCAAAAAAAATCAATTATTATTTTACCATATCGCTCCGAATAGACTGTAACCGTCTGCCCATTGGCATCTTTGAAGAAATACGTACCAATGACACCTTTCGACCATATAGAGCACACCAAACAGTCACTTTGTCTGGATGCAACGGCACCTCTTCTATCACTTGTGGGTTTTCTTAACCCCATATGCGGCAATTTTGTTTGTATACCCACCGAGTGAGAAATGTGCCTCATCGCTGAAGAAAAGAAAATGTTGTTCGAAAAATCGGTGTTTATTGTCTGTTGTTCCAATACCCAAGAAGCGTATCTACGGTGGCGTTGTGAATAGTCACCAGGCTTTAATTGTTGCGTAATTTGAACTTCATAAAGATGGAGATGCAAAATCAAATGCAAAACACGCCATAGGGAGGTGTACGAAACATACAATACAACATACAATTGCTGCGAACTCCGGGAAATAGATAAATTCGGATCATCAGCACTTGCAGCAGCAATATTTTCGACCGAGCGTGCATTACGATGGCACAGGCCTAACGACATCAATACCGCTTACACTCTCTTCAAATTTCTTCAAAATTTTACCGATTGCAGGCGTAGTCGGTCGATTATGACGAACAAAATCATCGGGTAATGCGCGAAAAGTGGCTACGTTTGAATTACCATTTGTTTATAATTTAAGCGGATTGTTCGATTGTTAAGTGATCCATTATCGTAAATGGCAAACATTCAACTAATATTATGACACTTCAAATGACAGCTGATTTTGACAGGTATCAAGTGCCAGCGCTACCAATTTGAGACCACAAAATTAATGACCCGTTATAAGTGTTGGAATTCACACTGTAAACAAAAATATTTTGTACAAAAAAATTTCGATTAAAATAAAAATACTTTAATTTGGAATTTAGAAACTCGTAACCAATGATTTGTCCTTTCTTTGAGAAAAACGCTTTCCCCTAACGAGACTATCTAAGTTCCGAAAAAAGTATCATTACTTAAAACCAAATTATAAAAAAACATTGGCAACACTTACAATATAGTGAAATATTTTTTTTACAAAAATTCATCACTTAATCTTCTTTCAACTGTACCTTTCGGATATATTTGTTATATTTTGTAGCTCCATCTTCAAACTAACTATTCTCACCCCTTCGACTAAATCCAAACAAAAAAACAACCACTATAGTTCTATAAAGTTCACTTCCATATTCTCTTCCGTTCCACTTGGTTTTCTGTTTCAGTAGACAAAAAATTGTCACTCACTTCTCTATTTCTTCGCTTAACTAACAGTTAATGGCTGTGTATACACAAGGCCCTCACATGAGTCGTATGAATTCGCTATAAAAAAAACACATTTTTTTCACAAATACTGACAATTCACCCAAGAGTACCTCTTGTCCATGAAAACGTGCCTCTCATTTTGGTCAGTTCGGTATAAAATTTTAGGTCCCCTCTATTCCTGCTGACAACTTACACACACAGGATTCGTTCGAGAGTTGTAAGAGACTATGCCCTGTTTTTTCCACGAGCTAACACGCCATCGAATTAATTTATATTTGCAATTAAAATCAGTAAATTTTTACGAAGGCATTAAAAGACCCTTTAAGTATTTACTCAATTGCAAGTGAAAACTGAGTTACCTTATCATTGTTTTTTTTTTTTAGAAATTGGGTGGCAAATTTTTATGTTAATTATTTGGTCGTGGTGTGTTGGTCGGTTGGTTGGGTGGTGTTAAGATGAAAGAGTTTATAACGCCACCCTAAAAAATACCCCCATCACATCCAAATATACAAAAAGAAGAACGTACATTTCTTATCAGTCTTCCGCACGATCGCGACTACACACCCACACACCAACACACACACACACACATACCAGCATCGAATTATATATATTGTCGCAAAAAGCAGTAACAGTGGCAGATTTGCCGGCAAAAAAAAAAATACCAGAATGGAACCCCTTTGGTGTCCTTCGAAGTGAAAGATTTTCTTTTGAGTTTTTCTTCCCCATTGAGACACTTATTATAAGGAACTTGTAGTATAAGTATAATGAAGGTATAGTACAAAGGATAGAGGTGTTGGTTTGGCTTAGGATAGGAAAATCCTTGTGCTTTTATGTTTTTGCAACAAATAAAATATACATAAAATGTGTATAGTGTATTATATAGGACTTCGCTTTCTTGTTCTTTTGTAGACACATTCACTTTTTAACGATGTTAATCGTATAAAAATTCATTGAAGTTTGAAGTTATATAATGGGTGATTTTTTAAGAGGTTTAGAACTTTTAAAAAAAAAAAACACAAAAAATTCGAAAAAATGAATGAAATATTTATTTGAATCGATAGTTTGAACCTTGCAATTTAATGTTTAAAGATAATTTCATGCAAATGTTGACCGCGGCTGCGTCTCAGGTAGCCCATCCGCTGAGTCCAATTTTGGCATACTCTTTCACACATATCGGCCGGTATCTCACGAATGAATGCATGGATGTTGGCTTCCAGTGCGTCAATCGAAGCGGGCTTGTCCCTATAGACATTAGCCTTGACATACCCCCACAAAAAATAATCTAATGGTGTCAAATCGCACGATCTAGGCGGCCAATTGACCGGCCCGAAACGTGAAATTAGCTGTTCACCAAACTCGCCTCGCAATTGCGCCATTGTTTCGCGTGCTGTGTGGCATGTGGCACCGTCTTGTTGAAACCACATATCATGCAAGTCAAGAACTTCCATTTCGGGCAAAAAAAAGTTTGTTATCATCGCTCGGTAGCGTTCACCATTGACAGTAACGCTGCGATTCGCATCATCTTTGAAGAAATATGGCCCAATAATGCCGCCGGCCCATAAACCGCACCAAACAGTGGCTTTTTCGGGATGCATTGGTAGCTGTTGCAATGCTTCTGGCTGATCTTCACTCCAAATGCGGCAATTTTGCTTATTTACGTACCCATTCAACCAAAAATGAGCCTCATCGCTGAACACAATTTTTCGATAAACAACATTTCGAACCGAGCACGAATTTTGATAGTAAAATTCAATAATTTGCAAGCGTTGTTCATTTGTAAGACGATCCATGGTTAAATTGCAAACCAAACTGAAGCTGTTTGACAGTGACACAAGGTACTAAACACACGTCAGCTGTCAAAACCAGTGTTGCCAAAACCAAACCAGCTAAAAAATCACCCGTTAGATTTGTATAAGCTCTGCGGATTGTTTGTGTGTTTTTTTGTTTAATATGTGTACATTCGTATCTAGATATCTTATATAAAAGAAACTATAGCATGTATGTTTTTATGTGTATATAGTGTGATTCTATTGTGTTTGATTGTATCTTATATTTCTATGTGTTTAATTATACCAAACAACAAAAAACATTCCCTATTTGTTTATTACAATAGTCTTATTATTTTTGTTTTTTTAAGAAATATGGTTACTCTGCATAAGAAATGTTTTTCTTTTTTTCCGATGTGGCAATCCTGCAGCTTAAGGGAACTTAAATATTGACGAATTATTATTATAGAAATGAAAACACTATTGAAGCTATAAAATAGCACGTGTGTGAATGGATTAATCAGCCAAGACATTGTTATAGCAGATTAACAAATACCTACACTTGACCCCGGTAAACTGAAACAACAATAAGGCATACAATTTTTTCCCTATATTAATTGTAATTTTGCTTGTTAGTAAAGTTTACATGCGCTGATTTGGACATGTGCTGATATCTTAATCCACTTCGAATTTTTGTATGATTTACCATCGATTAAGAGTTCATTTTCGATAAAATAATGTGTCTTGATTTGATTTCAGAATCAATGTCAAAAAGCATTCATATCTAAGTATTGAAGAGTTTTTCGGGATTACCAATGGAAATGTAGAAAGAAATTTTCAAATCAGAAGAAATATATTCCTTTAAGCCAAAAACTTGCATTTTTTCTATTTGCTTGATATATTGTTTGTTAATTTGCATCTTATGCAAAATAACCTGTATAATTTTTCTAAAATTGTTTTTCCACTTTTTGAATTGTAATCATCACTTTTAATTTTCTTTTTTCACTATTTGACTATGATATATTTTTTAATTTACTCTTTTATGTCAAAAATTAAAGTATACACTTATTAAACATATAAAAAAGGTGTACAAAATGGTTTATTTTCTTTTTCCCCCACTGTTTAGCTCATATTAGTTTATCTTGTTTTTTCCCCACTGTTTCACTCAAATAACCTTTAAAACACTCTGCTGTTACTCTAAATCTGAACTTTTGGCCTTTGTAAAGTGTAATATGTACAAGCTTTGTCTACATCACTTCAAGTAAAAATTCTTTTTTCAACAGAAAATTTTGAAACACCCTGTATAGCTTTGTTTTTTTTTTTTTTTTTTAATTGCCAGCTTAATAGCCTCAAAAATTCCCTTTAAGATTAAAAAAAAAAAAATTATTACGATATTATCTTTATTTGTTTAAGAGTTATGATTTTAGCAACCAAAAAATTCGAAACGGGCCACTGCGTGTTGCGTAGCTTATACACGTGTGAATTTTTTTCAATTCAATTTTTTAAAAAGGTTTTGCAACAACAAAAAAAAACTAGTACTTTTTAAAAATATTTTTATTAATTACGTGCGCTTACATTTTGTCCAGTTTTTGATTACTTTTGCTCTCGTGATGGGTAAAGAGAAAGCTGCCGATTGAAGCTTGTTGAGTAAAGATAGGTTTCGAAATAAACTAAAGCAATTGCTCCATTTTTCGATATATACAGGGTGGACCAAATACAAGTTTCTTTTTAAAAATGTAATAAAATTAACAAAATTAAATTTTTTCCATGTATAATGGCTTTATTAGTAACAGCAAACATTCCCATTTATTATGGAACAAAACGTCGTGCAATTGGCTGCCTCGGTTAGCTTCGCAGTAGCACATTCTGTCACTCCAATTTTCCAAGGCCTTGTTGATGTTTTCGGGCTGTATAACACACGGATTGCTTGGATGATATCGGTCTTAAGTGCTTGAATCGTTTCCGGATTTTTGGCATAACATCGAAACTTAACAGTTCCCCACAAAAAAGTCCAAAGGGGTCAAATCGCAGCTCCGAGGCGGCCAATTGGGAATTTGGTGCGCAAAAGATCGATTGTGACATGGGCTGTGCGGCATGGCGCGCCATCCTGCATGAACCAGAGGTCATCCAAATCCACCGTACGACGACGACGGGATTCATGAGTGTTGTCCACTAGCATACCAGTCTCACGAACTTTTCACTTCATTTCGACCAAAACTTCTTTTCAAAAAACGCACTGTTTGGGCTACACAGCACTCACTTTGGAAATAAGTTTTCAATATTTTCCAACGATGTTGAAGCGTAAAGCGACTCATTTCGTTCCACGGAGATATGATACTGACTTTCCGTCAAGATTTCGAGCGGCTGTCAGTTTCAAAATAACCTATGATTTAAAAAAAATAGTTAAATTTTGAGCAAATTATTGAAAATTTTCTTCCACACTATACTTTTATTTTAGCAATCAAACTTGTTTGAAGAGGTGTAATGCTTTAATTCCTAACAGATGGCGCTGTTCTTTTTTTTTTTTAAAGGACATATATGAAAACACTTGCGTATTCGTATTTTATAACAATTGTTTGAAACCAACATCACACTTTGACAAGTTTTTAACAGATTTCATCAAATGACTACATAAGTAAATGAGTTTTATCTGTAAACCGATGAATAATATTTTGGATGTCTTTGGCCGATCCATTGAAACATTAAAGTTACGGTTTACAGGCTGAAAAGGCGGCTATGATAGCAGATATAACAGTGTTGGATCTAGGACACTCCCTTGTGGTTCTCATAGTTCAATTTGCTTTTAATTTGCTTATTTTGTATTTGTTGATAAATTGCTAAAAAAAACATTCTCAAACTGTTCTGCGAATAGGCAAGCCTTCTGATGTTTCCTGTTTCCGATTCATTATCCATCTTGCGATTCGACTGGCGGCTTTTGGTGGAAAAAACTTTTAGCTTATGTTGTCTTGCAAAACAATGGTTTTAAAATTTTTAAACTTTTACCTAAAAGATCTTTAAATGTATCGATTTTATCGAGACCGAGACGACTCTTTTGCATTAGTGGTCTTTTCTCGTGATCAGCCCTATTGAGCTTACCGTGCAGATTCAATTTAATTCTCGATCCCGGAGGTACTTGAATAAGATTAAAATAAATTACCTAGATACTTAAGTTGAACAACTACATTCCTACCGTAAAGTAAATGCGAGATAAAAGTAGGTACCTTACTGTTTTCTTTCACTGTTTTTTTAACAATAAAAATACATAGTACCTACCTCTAAGTAGTAGACATTTTAAGAAGTTATAAATGTACTTAACTTACTGTTTTAAGC
This sequence comes from Epistrophe eligans, assembly GCA_951394125.1. NCBI lineage: Eukaryota > Metazoa > Arthropoda > Insecta > Diptera > Syrphidae > Epistrophe > Epistrophe eligans. The sequence goes on from OX596030.1 coordinate 29,823,107, forward strand.
TTTTAACTATGTATCCAATTCGTATATAAATATTATCATCTCTGAACAGAAGTGAACCCAGCTTTTCTCCTGCAAACGAAAAATCAACTCTCAACATAATAAGGTCAAATATTATTTCGAAATCTTATTATGTCCCACCACAGCACATCAATCACCCGAAATCACCTTCTTCCAACCAAAAACTAAAAATGAAAAAAAAAACATACACAAAAGAATTATACAAAAAAAAAACCATAACTAAAAACCAACAAACTACCACATAACCATCACACAAATAATCCTCTCATTCAGCCCACCCAAATGAATGTAGATGAGATGGGCGAATGCGAAAGATAGATTACAAAAAAAAAGAATATATCTACAGAAAGAGAGAGAGAGAGAGAGGAAGAGAAAAACAGAAACTAGAGGTCCTGCTGGCAATAAAAACCCTAAAAGATACTGGAAACAAACATTAATTTCCATTTCGCTGATAATAATTTTCGTCTACGAAGGCACTGATAAATCAAAAAGTGATATTTCTCACCCCATCTCACACTCCACCAACCACTACCACCCCCCCCCACCATGTACACCCCTTCCAAAAACTTGCCGTTGTTGTCTATAGATTTGTATATGGAAAATAATGGTGCCACTCCTGCTGCTGCCACAACTGTGTTTTCATGGACAAAAAGAGATTACAGATTCTCGAAACGAGACTACACTTCATGTGTATGCAGTTATCCTGCCTAAATATAAATATATCTACAGCAGAAACACATGACACTCTACACAAAACAATACAAGACCAAGAGAGCGACGGGGGGGGGGGGGGGGGTTTATGCCTGCATTATAACCAGTTGACACACAAAACCATCACAGTATACCAAACCAGCCAGCCAGTTCTCTATACTCTAGCATAAGCAAACAACTAGCCAGTCAGCCAAGCAAACCCCAAATCCTTCTCCCTTCCTGCACTGTTCCTTTCTTTCACATTCCAACATTCCACCCTTTCGTCCTTGGTTGCCTTATCCTCGATTCAAACGAAAGCTAAAAAGTGAATATAAACGGTTATCAGACAGCAAACCAAAAACCCAGCAACATTTCGTTTTATCTATCAAAAAACCCACCACCTCGCTATACCCGCTATGGCGCTATAGCCACCCACTAGCACTAGCCCATCATCATTCTTCATCGCTTCACCTCTCTCTCTTCCGGTACCTCTGCACCGTCACCACCCGCTGTCTCTGGGTGGCTCATGAAAAACTCCTTTTATTATCCTTTATAGTCATCGGGAAAACTCTTATATCGGAGCTGTATATCTATGGCAATGGCATGGCAAGGACGAGATAAGCAAAGCACCACACACAGCAGCAAGCAGCACAGCACAAGATAGCGATGAGGAACACACAGAAGCAGGACTATACTACATAGAGGGGGTTAAGAGAGAGAGAGAGAGAGATGAAGGCGAATGAGTGTATGGAAACTACTACACGCTTACTATATACCATCCTGCCACCTGCCACCCACAAATTGACAATGAAAACTGTTCGTTCATACACTCTCGTTGATTGTATTTGGCGGCAACAAATTCTGAGACAGTGTGTGTTATCTCCTCAGCAGAAAGCCGGCTGCAAGGACACCAGCTCTCAGCTGGAAGATACAGGAGGACGCGGCAGAAGGTGAATGGGAATATTCCAAAAGTGTATTGGTGCACCCTTCATTTAAAATCTTATCTTACTTCCTGATTGATGGGAATAGATAAGCGTCTTTCGTTCTCACTCAGGCTCCCCCTTTCTCCATTATATAGGGTGGTGGCCTCTCTGTCATCCTGCCAGCCTGCCTGCTTGCCTGGTTGAATAACTCGGTTGGCTGGCAGGATGATATCAGTTCAGTATGGAAGAGAAAGAGTGTATCTCCCCATACCTATTATATCCAACACCAACAACTCTCTTGTAGTCCTCACCGCCCCGCCGCCGCGCACAACCATCTCTACGAACGACAACGAACCAAAAATTCATTTGGTGCAAAGTGATAAGAGAATAAAATATAGCGGAATGTCCTTTTTAACCTCTACCCAGCACACCACACCAAACACACCCGCTCCCAGCCATGTCCTTCTCTCTATTCGTCTCTCATTTATCATAGAAATGCATAAATATGATAACAATTTATATGCTTATGGGTTTTTCGTTCTCGTTTTTTTTTTTTTTTTTTAATTTTTTGTTTTATTTTATTTTTTTTATGGGCGAAATGGCAGAGTACAGAGATAAATGATGAGCTTGACAGTGGTGATGGAAAGTTTTTTTTTTTTTTTGGGAATGGTGTGGTTGTTTTGCAAGGACTTATCAAGAAATATGTTTTACGAAGAGAAGAGGGTAGGAAGGTGTAATGGATATTTTAAATTTTATGACTGGTTTAAATATAACACTTTGAATTTTGGATCAGCTTGAATTAAATAAATAAATAAATGGTCCGACTGGTTGCGGAAAACCATGATCCTATTGACTTATAACTCTCAACCTTTGTGCGTGTTGTGAGTCGGCAGAAATTAGGGGACCTACAATTTTTACTGATTTACTCGCAATAGGCAATATACCTGAAAAAAAAAACGATAGTGCAGCAGTTAAATTAAAATTAAGACTGCTTCTTGGCTGTCAAAAATGTTTCTTTCGAGATTTTTTTTTTTAATAACTATTTATATGCCAGTAAGACCTTAGTTCGTTTAATTGTACAGCACTAATTACAAGGAATAGAAGAATATACAGTACAACACGCTTATAAGAAAGTCTGAAAATCCCGGACATTTCTTTCTTATATCCGAGTTTTTCTTATATGCAAACAAAGGATATAAGAAAGAAAATTTCTTGTAAAGAACAACGGATTTAAGAAAAAAAACAATGCAAAAAGTTTTTTATTTCTTCTAAAATATTTAGTTTTATTTTTACGGATACCGTGTTTCTTTTTCTAAGCATTTTAAACAAACAATATAAAAACAAAACAGGAAAGTTAAACGAAAACGAAAACAAAAACAAACAATCAAATATAAAATCAAAATGTCACAATTTATAGACCACGGAGTATTCACGCTCTTGTCAATCTGACGTTGTCATTTTTATGGGAAAACTGGAAGTTGTTATTAAAGGTGGAAACATATTGGTGCGTATGTGTAAACAAATTTTTATTTCAATCAAAGTAAAGCTGAAGTTAGTTTCTTATAAGCGTACTTTTTTGTTCTTGAAAATTTGTATTGTGCATTAAAAGGTATTTCTTATAAACGTGTTTTTCTTATATGCGAGTTTCTTATATACGTTCAATTTCAGAGAGAAATTTAAGAAAAAGACATGGTGTTTTAGGTTGCGTTTCTTATAAGCGAGTTTTTCTTATATGAGTGTTTCTTATATCCCTAAAATACTGTATATATATAGAATTTTTGTTGGTACAGTGGACTGAGATATAAGGTTTTTATTTATCTTATTAAATCTCACGGGTGGCGTTCATTTGAAACTGAAGGAATATAGAAAAGAATGCTGCCTAGAGTAGGGTAGGGTTTATATCCATCTGAATATGTTTGGTTTTCAAAAAACCTATGGATTAACATGCAAGTATTGCATATCAAAAGTGATTTTGAAGTGTTATAGTGACTTACAACTCTCAACCATTCATGTGTGAGCGGTATTGGTGGAAATGGAGGGGACCTACAATTTTCTGCCGAATCCGAAGCATTCTTTCATAACAAGAGATACTCTTGGAAGATTTGTTAGATTCCTTAAGGGGCATTAAACAGTGAAATATATTTCTGTTTAGCCTGGGAATCAAACTCAAGGACTTCGGCATAATAGTCCTACGCTACGCACTAATCATTATGTCAAGGGTCACGTATTTATAGTGTTCCTGACGGTTATTTCGACTTATTCCACTTCAGGAACAAAAGCCAACAATTTTATTTTGAACTTGTGTCTCATCCAAGTGGGAGCTTATTAAAAGAATTGTATGGTTTTATGTCCCATTTGGAGTGTTTTTTGTCTTAAATGATGCTTGTAGTATCATACTTCCGTGAAGTAAATTAACGACCCAGCAAATTTTCTCCCGTTCTTATCAAGGTCCATGTTTACGGACCATACAGCATAATCACCATGATCAAAGCCTTGTTTAAAGTTTCTTTGCTTCTTCTTTTTTTCTCCATAACTTCTCTGGTTTTAGTCTGCAGCATTGGTCCTGCTCGTTGCAGTATTCCGTATGTCCTTTCTATACCATCTCACTGCTTGGATAGCTGTAACACCATATTTTAACCTTTCCAAGTTCTCCACTATTTCTTCGGCTGCAGATGGTTTAAAATATTTTTGTATGAATAATTTTGAACCCTACTATAACTCTCTAGTCATTGATGAAAAGAATATCCCATAAAAATGTATCATTTTACATTTTGGAAAGTCGTACACAAAATATCTACAAATACATATATAGAGCTCAGTGATGGCATAAGAGAGCAGATAACTTTTTTAAGCTCATGATGGCTGTCTCCATTCTCCAAAATGTGCCACATCATCATACCAAATCTCATTTAGTGATGTTGTCTTCGAAGGCACAATAAAATTACAAGTAAACAAAAAAAGATAAAAAACACGACGACCAACGAGGAAACATGTATCTATGGATATCAAAATGCCATCAGCAGCGTGCATTTTTTTGTTTCTCTTCATAAAACTTCCACCATCACTGACTGCATCATCAGGAGTCAGGATTCAGGAATCACCAGTGCGCTCAGTATCAGTATTTAGTACTAGGTCGATAGTGCAAGCAAAACTATTGTGAACCCATCGTCCTTAAGGACTATAAAATAAATAAATATGTAGGTATAGGAATATTGTTAAAATGACAAAGTAGTGGTAGTTGTAGGCGATGGATTATATGGGTGATGGGTGGGGTGGGGTTAGGTACTGTACCTATATATTTTCAAAACCATCTCCATCCTTTATATTTCTCTAGGATCTGGGACTATTGTTACGCTTGGAAACGTCGTTGTCGTCGTCGTCATCATCTTCATTTGCATCTATGTGGCTGTATATTTATAAGGATGCATGTGTGTGTGTATTTGTGCCTGGCATTATCATTTATTATGAGAAATATTATTGTTGCTGATATTATTACTCTGGAGCTTGCTGTTGCTTTCATGTTATCTTTATCATTCCGAAGCTTGAATGGGAATGTCATTGTTGCGACTACGACAACGACGACGATGATGCCTCTGGGAAGTCACTCCTAACGGATGTTCTTATATTGTGTTCGTATTTCTGTATATATCTAGAAGTGTACTGGGTGTGTGTGTGTGTGTGTGCTGTATTTTGAATCTCTTTCATTATATTTGTCCCTGTTGAAGATATAGTTCGTTTTGGCTTATCAGCAGTGAGCCAGATGTTGAACTAGGATATCTAAACTAATCAGTGTTTTACTCTAAGCGATGTTGTTGTTTGTTTTTTTCGCTCTACTCTTATGGGTTTATAATATACTCGTGTGTAAGGAGTATGGTATGAGTATGAGATTATTTCTTGTTGCCCTAGTTTTCCAGATAAGGAATACCTAATAATAAAATTGGACATTGTAATTATTGGAATTCCAATATTCAAATATATATCCATTGTTAATTATAATTCGTAAGATTAAATACTTAAGTGCCAGACAGTCAGATTTTCAGAAGACTTATAGTTTCAGTAAAAAGCAACATAGTTACTGCACAAATTTTACTTAAAGACCGAATCTAACAAACAAAATATCAAATTTAGGGAGGTTAATTAGGTCAAGCCTTGGATTAAATTTTTTATATCTGTTCCAATTTATCTCTAAATTATTCAGTATGGTGGATCGAGTTAAATATGGAACAATTTTAAAAGCTTTTGTTAATGCCTAAAACAAATTCATAAGAAAATAACCTTTCATTTTATTATTTAATATAGAACTGCTAGTTAACCCGTTCCTGGTATCAGAACTTTTAAATCTTGCCTAACCTTATAATAAGGCAGACACATTATTCCCCTTATGCTTCTTTACATTTCAGGTGGATGTGTGGTCTTATTGATGTAATAAAGTACATTATATCCTATTAAGTCTGATGACCTATTTTATTACAAAGAAAAAACATTGATTTCCATAGAAAATAGAAAGTTTAAAATAAGGTCCTTCGAGCCGGATAAATAAGTGAATTTATTTACTTTGTGAAATTTGATGTGAATATTCCAAATGAAATCTTAGCCTATTTTAACTTTGGGAGGAAGTGTCAAATCATCCAATAAAAGTATGCTATGAAAAAGTGCCTTTCATCTTGAACTTTCGGATTTGGCAGAAAATTGTAGAAACACCCTTCATTTCTATCAAGAATAGAACGCACAGAGGAATAGGTGAGACTATGTAAGTCACAAGAATCTGGTTCTTCGCCTACTACCGTTATTTATTTATTATTTCAAAAAGATCAAACGAAATAAGCGAATGATAACAGTCTGGCCTGGTTACCACGTTAGCTTAGTCCTTGGTCTTTCGGCCGTAAGTCCGGTCTTCATTTCCGCCTCTATAACTTCGTTGTAATTCCCCTCGATGATACCCAGCTAATGTAATCGACCGACGTGTTTAATAGGAGAGCTTCTCGCTCAGTTGAATTCTCTAGACCAGTGTTCAACGTGGGGTTCATGCCACACAGGGAGGCAATTTAAAATTATTCTGCATTACCCTTCATTCCGAAAAATCTATGCTTCTTGTGTTTCCACCCTTGGAGATATATTTCTTAACGCATCCACGATCTGTCATTCATCAAATGCGGATTTAATGCCATAAATGACTTGCTGATAAAAAAGAAATCGTCTGGATTAAAAACAAAAAAGAAAATGAAACAAAAGTTTTCAAAATTTTTACCTGACATTAAATTTATGTTTTCATTTCATTTATTAAATTCATCTTTTACAATAGACTTAAGTCTTTTCTAGCAAAAGTTAACATAGTTATATACATATAACAAACTAAACAGGAGGCAACTAGCGCTCCTCACCCTAGCCGTTTGGATTTGACAGAAAATTGTAGGTCCCCTCTATTCGTGCCAAAAACACGCACACAGAAATGGTTGAGAGTCAGTTGTAAGTACACTAGGCCCTGGTTCTACACGAGCTGTCGCGCCGCTCAATTTTTTTCCGTTTTTTATCTGGTTTGGACCGTATCCTTGGAAACATAGTGCTACTTATCACCATAGTTAGAAACTGTTATTTTTCCAGCCTGGCTCTTGATTGGAATCCTATCGATGATAACCCTAATCAACTCAATTTGCATATTATTGCCAGCATTAAAAGGATGAATAGGGCTCCGCTCAACTGCTCTATGAGTTTCCAAAACCTAGTCCAGACATGAAAAATAGCACTTTGGAAATTATTTTTTATCAAAATGGGCGACCTCTGGAAAAAAAAAAAACAAAAACGAGCATTTTAAAATCAATCAGAATTCAGGATGGTTTTATGGCGGTAAGGTGTAACTAGTTCTACTGTTTTTCCCTTTTCTATAACCGATCATTTTACCTGTATTGAAAGTAGAGCAAATAACTCATTGATGTCAGAATGAAATGAAGCGACTATACGTGTAATTAACCCTTTCATTTTAACCGCATCACGATTTTAAACAAAATAATATCAATCGATAGTTTTTTTTTCTTTTCTCCTGACAACTCTTTTAGTTATTTTCCGATGTGATTTTTAAACCTTATTTCTTCTGAAGGTGACTGCGTAAAATATTCATAAGATTGCTTTTTCACACCCTTTGAATTTTTCTAAGCCTTGCCTTCCTTCCAATAACTTGCATTTGCATCAAAACAGATCTTATCAAATCTCTTTTATTCAATTAACTCATCTCATTGTAACTCAATATGAAGTATATCCTCTTTAGAATTTACAATATAAAGTGATACCTACGTCAGTTCAAAAAGGGTCAAGAGTGGTTTCTCTTCCAGATTGTAGCTATATCACAATTTTAACAAAACAAAGAAACAAAAAAAAATACCCCTAACCGACTTCAATTTGTAAACCAATTAATCACAAAAACCTCCCCTCGTGTTTGATCCTTGTAACAACTCAAAAGCCGTTTTTTTTTTCACAGCATCAACTTACAAAAGACTACGTACATACACACTTCTTCTGTTGGTATAGAGGTACAATGTACATATATGTATTTTATTATATAAATCCGAAAAGACACCCATCCAAAGTGGCGTTTACACTCTTTGAAAATCGACACCACATCATCGTTTTCATCATCAACACCGTCATTATACAAAGTTGAAGCAGAAGAGAGAAAGAAAAAAAAATAGAAAACAAACGGAAATGTGGTTTGCTTCCTGCTAATTCCGAAACCAAAAAAAAAAAGAAGAAGATCACACATTAAGATAAGAAAAAAAAAACCTATACTTACTCGCGTGCTTCAGTTTCAGTTAGCTATGTCCTTTTCTTGTGCTTTTTTTTTTTTTGTATTCCTTTTTTTTTTCCTTCTGGTCTATGCAAGAAGTCTTATGGAGATTCTTATATATGTATGTATTTGAATTTGGATGAAGTATACTTTTTGACAATTGTGTTTTTTTTGTTTGTGCTATACCATCAGCGAATGTACCAATCAATAATAATATAAGGCCGCTTATTTGGGGGGCTCAAGAGTTTATTAGGTTTTTCTTTAAATTTTTGTATTCTAGCGACTTGTGGGAAATGAACCTACAATTTCCTCGATGACGTTTATTTCGCAACAACTCGTATAGAACGGGGGCCTATAGTGACTTACAACTCTCAACCATTTCTGTGTGCGTGTTATTGGCAGGAATAGAGGGGACCTACAATTTTCTGCCGAATTTGAACGGCTATGGTGAGAAGCAGTTTTTATGACAACAGATACTCTTGGAGGATTTGTCAATTCCTCACGAGAGGCAGTAACCCGTAAAACATTTCTGTTTTTAGGTAGCATAGGCTGGGAATCGAACCCAAGAACTTCGGCGTAACAGTCCAACTACAGGGCTACTACTTTAAGAGAACTTAATCACAAATGTTCAGCTGTGTAGAAAAATTAAGCATGAAAAAAGTGGTCGGGGCATTGGGCTTATCAAAAAGGGTGAAAACACAAGTTAATTTTAAGAGACCTTAGTTAAAAAAAAAAAACAATTTGCCGTGGACGAAAAACCCTTTCTAAACCTTACCGTCTTGCCGATAATAGAAATAGGAACAAACTGTGGAGTGTATTATAGCGCCTGTCAAATAACATGTTGTTTCACTCAAAATCCAGTTGATGTCAAATATGCTGAACCGATTGTTAACAAACATTAATTTTTGAACCGGGTTAACTTTTAACATTTCCTTAACCCCATTTCACCCTACATTTGTAAATATTTAGACCATAAGGCATTTTCTGAGTATTTTCTTTGTAAAACTTTTTCAAAAAATTTATTTTTAAAATTAATTACAATTTTGTCGTTTTTGCACATTTTTACCCTATAAAAAGTTTATTTTTAAAAACTTTTTAGCGCTTAAACCATCCTCTAAAAATGACCTTCCTAACTCCAAAAGAATTTAAAAAATCGTGTACTTCGTTTCAGAGATTACCCCGGACATTAAAAAAAAAATTATTTTTTTTATTACCATTTTTTATTGCCATTTCACAATTATTGTTTGGAAATTTTGTATCGCTTAAACCATCCTCTAAATATTATTTCCTTTTATTAACAACATTTTTTTTTTTAAATGGGATCTTTAGTTTCTGAGATCATCCTAAACAAAGGAAAAATCAAAAAAACCCAAACTTAACAGATATTTACCCGCTGTGCGTTTCTGGGCATTGTTGGCAAACTCTGGAACTAATTTTGAACAAACTTCCCACACTGAGTGGCTGGCTCTCAATTATAAAGAGAAGCATCTACGCGTGAACTGAAGTCGTAATTTTTTTATCAAACCTTTTCCCAATTGCCGCTTTTATGCCTGGTAATAGAAAATTTGTAAATCCACCACTGTCTTTATCCATTACACAGGGGTCTATACCTATAGTGCTATTATATGTGTGCCTATGAATTGCAAAAAAAGTGTAAGTCAATAATGATGACAACGACGACTGTCTTTATTATCTTCGTCCAGTCAGACAGCCTTGTTCTCATCATCGTCGTCGGTCGTCGTCTTCATTGAAGCATTCAGGCACATCACCATCATCATCATCATCATCATCACTATCACCACGACCATCCCTCATGGAGAGATTTTGTGAGAAAATAACAAAGCAACCAGAGAAGTGACAATTGAATAAAAGTGACAAAAGATGTCGGAAGATTCACGCAAAAAAAAAAAAAAAAAAAATCAAAAGGGGTGACAAGAAGTCATGAGGTCGATTTGCCACTTACAGCTCGACCCTTTTTTTGGTTTGGTTTGCAAGTTTTCTGATAAACACAACCACACACATCGTTTGGGGTTAAACCTAAAAAAAAAAAAAAAAAAAAACAATTTTATCAGTGCACTTACAGTGTGAATGATATTCCAAATGTCATTATGACACAAGGGGCTGACATTTCTTTTTTTTTTCTTTGCTGCTGATTGTGCTGATTTCAAGTTTTAATTGTATTTTTTTTTTCTCTATTATGTACCTATTGTCTTCTTGAAGTAGCTTGTCATTGTGAGTATTTCATTTCCTGTAATACTTTTCTGATATCATTTATATTATAGTGTTCAAGCGTCTGAACAATCTCAAAAAAACAAACGTGTAGGTATCCACCCAAAGTTGACAATCTTAAATCTCTCCCGTATAGGTAGGTGAGTGTTTTTGTGTGTGTGTTTGTCATGTTTTCGAAAATCTTTCGATATTAACAATTATTATAGGTATTATTACGTGCTCTCAACTTAAATTTGATAAAATCGAACAATAAAATTGATTAAAAATCATTCTAGTTATATCCACAAAGCCTGGCGATGAAAATTACTAAAATGACGTTTTATCAAAACAATGATAGTTCAAAATTCAAATCCACACGTAACTGTACAAATAAATTCGCCAATTCGCGCGATTGCCCAACATTCCAAAAGACAAAAAATTAAACTAGGCAAAAAATGATAAGTCATTCTCGAAATAGATCTTTAAAATCAACAACTCATAATGATGATGTGCAAATCGCTTATCAGTTATAAATATCAAATAATTTAGGACCAGGCAATTAATAAAATGAGATATAAAACAAATTATCAAATACATATAATCTAGGTCCACTCAGTGCATTCCCAATCTAATCTATAATATAATCCAAGAAGTTACCTAGAAAATTATAAAAATAAACAAACAAAGCAAAAAATAAGAAAACAAAAATAAAATTCAATGAATTAACTAGATGTTGAAGTTCCCCCATCTATGTTTATATTTATGAAGGTCACCTATTTAATTGAGGTTTCGAGATATAATACGTAGGCGAAGCCGCAAAATCAATTTAATCTTTTATCATAATGGAAAGCTTTCAATTGGAAATTAATCATATAATCTGAGAATATAAAATAATTTTATACTATGTAGCTGTATGTATGTATCTACAGTAACACCACTGGTTTACTTATAATCCCATCGTCATCACTTGGAGGAAAAATTGCTTTATATTTAATCAAAACAAAATTCACTGTTTAAGCATAGTACGCTTTTGAGGCTAAACAAAAAAAGACAACTAAATGCTTCCGAAAACACGACGGACAATTATTAATGTTCGTGGATAGAGTTTTACCAATTGGGAAGTTCCCCCATAGGCCATACGTCAATGTGACAATGCCGAAACAAGCAAAAAATTAGGGCTAGTTGGGGAGAAAACAATGCAATACAAACAAATATACTTACATACATATACAACGCCAAATCGTAATGTGCATGCACACTAGTCGCGCCTTTGGAAAATTGTTTGCATATGTAAGTATACATATTTGTTTGTATTGCACTCTTTTCTCCCCAACTAGAGCCGCCAAATATAATATAGTTATAGATATTTATAGTTTTTGGAAAAGCCCAACTGCAAAAACATAACAAATCATAAACGCAAAAAAAAACAGAAAGTTGTGTAAGAAAAGAATCAACAAAAACAAACATAAAACTAGAATGTACATAATTTAGTCTAAATAATGAATTCAGTGCGAAAACAGCTTGCTGCAACTGGAATTGGAGATGGAACTGTGGAAATGTTGTACGCGCTGTTTTTTACATGCCTACAATGCAGCTTTTTGTATATTCTAAAAAAAACAACCACGGGCTTATTATTAACTTTTTTTACAAATTAAAACGTCAAATTTGCTGTACGTGAATTTGTGTGTATTGAATATTTTGACAGTTCAGCTGCAGCCCCGTCTACATTCTGTTTAGGCAGTTAGAGACTTCTTCAGATAATCTGCTATACAATTAACAGAACGAAAAGCAAATCAAAATTTATCGTCTATGATTTCGTTGAGTGGTATATTTCGTTTCGCATCAGCAGCGTCATAGGCTTAACGGACTACGCCGTCAAAATATTTATTCACTATTTTCCAATAAATAAAAAAAAAAAATCAAAATGTGTCAAAATAAATAACATTTTGTTAGTCGATCAGAAAACAAGCGATTTAAGTTCTTTCCAGGGGTATTCATGCATTGGCGTAAAGTCGTTGTAAATATTGTAAACTGCATAAATCTGTCAAATTTTTATGAACATTTGACAGGTTTACGTAGTTTACCACGTTTACGAGGACTTTACGACGCGACGTTGCATGAATACACCTAATATGTATAAGGTCTGTTTCTTTACTGTTAGGAAAAAGTTTAGGCTCGAGCTTTTTATGTTTTTGTTGTAATTTTTGACCAGAAATGAAGAGTAAGGAAACGCATTTGTGATGTTTCTTAATTGTTTTTGAGTAAACGTCACATTTGACAACAGAAATTATCAGTATTTTGACAATCAAGAAAAGGCAGTAGGTAAAATGTTCGGGTAGATTCTTGCTGGAGTAGAAATACAATAAGTTAAAAAAAGAAGTCACAAGCTCTGGTATTTTCGCACCAGAAAAAAGGAAGGAAACACATTTCTGAGTAAAATAACAGACCTATAGTTCGTCGCCTTTTTCTCCAGTTACAAAACGGTCTAATTCCCATAAATGAGAGCTAAATCAAAATAGTTTAAGACTTTATAAATTGCACCGAAAACTAAGGAAGGGGTTCTGAAAAAATATCTTTCTGGGAACAAAAAAAAAAAAAAAACTGTCAAGCCATAAACTGTCAGACTTAATCGAAGGATATTTAAGACGGTTATTGATTATGAAACATCTAGAATATTAAAAAAAATGACATTCGTGTGGAAAACGAGAAATTTAAGTTCTTTCCAGTGACAATTTGCACTAAATACCCTACATACGTCAAAATATAGATAGTTTGTCTCTGTCAAACTATAAAATGTTAAATTCCATCGAAGCTGATAACTATAATGTCGATGGATTAAAAAACGTCTGAAAAAAAAACAAAAAAAATGAAAATTGCTTAAGAAAAAAGTAGTTTTAGAGTTTTTGGATAAAATTTGGAACGAAATACTTTTTGAGCGTCAAAAAAATGATTTTTGAACTTTAAAAATCCATCTAAGAATGTCTACGATTCAGATAGATTGACTACAGAACTTAGAATGAAATACTCCAGTAAACGTCAAAATACAATTTCTCCTTTATCTGTCAAGCCATAACTGTCAAATTCCATCGGAATATTGCTACGACACGCCAATGGAAAAAAAAAACATTCATAATAGGTATTAAATTAAAAACGACGTTTTATCGTTATTTAGCCTGCAAAACAAGCGATTTTATCTCTTTCTGGTGACAATTTACACTAAATAGTCTATTGTATGTATGAATGAATGTCAATCTTAATTTAAGATTAATTACAATTATTGCATTCAGAAAAATGAGATTTCAAAGAATTTTTATCATTCAAAAGGTGAGCAAGCGAATCCAAGATTTTTTTTCCTCAGAAAAGCTGAGAGGAATCATGTTCATGTAACTGAGATTGCTGAGATCCGAGATATCATTTTTCTGAACATGCCTAATGTCAATGTATTAAAAAACGTTTAAACGTAAAAATATAATGTCCTTATCTACATATGTATATATATATATCTGTTAAGTCATAATATACTAGGTGTGTTTTTTTGCAATCCCGGGGACAATTGGTTGAAAAAATGACAACTGGAATTAGCGATACCATCACAGAAACAAAATGGAGTTTTCTTATAAATTATCGATAACAAAGTATGAAATTCATGCCGGTTACACCGTTTTTCTATACGCTTAAGTTAAGCAGGGTATTAGTTTTGACAGATGCTGTATTAATATTCGTGTCAACAAATTATCGAAATCGAAGAGTGGCACTATGGAAATTTCGATTTCCATTGCCGTCTTTCGATTTCGATAGCAAAAAAAAAAAATTGGATGTTTCGAGTGACGTGCAAAAACTTTTTCGTCAAATCCCGTTTTGATATTAAATAAACGAATCTGATGTTTTTACTATAAATTTTCCTCATAAAAATTACACATAGTTAATACCTACATACATTATCGCAGTATTGACACGTAATTCTAATCCTTTTGCTTCTGCATAGCATCTACACAAACAGGTGATGCACCCAAAGGAATTCAGTTCAGAGTAAAAATCAGAGCAAAACAAAAAAAAAAAACACCCCACTATGTAATTAATTAGAAATCGAATACAAATCAAACGCGCATCACATTGAAAACTCAGAGAGGCGCCATCGTTCGCGTCGTCGTTTGCTTATCCATCAATTTGTTATCGGGCGGGCAGTCTGTTCGGCACCCTCAGTGGAAGCCGACACCAAAGGGTTTTCTCGCTCATTTTCATCTGCACCGATATATGCTCCACCAAAGCTATAGTTCTGTGTAACAAAAGCCAACCAACATTGATTGTTAAAGCAGTCCTACCAAAAACGCGGGAACACGCACATTCAACGTATAAGTCCTACCTATACTTAACAACGAGTGTGTACACTTGGACGCGTCGTCGCGTCACACTTTGTCGCTGGTCGCGGTCTGGTCAGCATGACACACAGCGCTGCGTCGTCGGTCGTCGTCGTTCGCTCTATTCGAAATATCGTTATAATGATGATTTATTAAAATTCCACTCCAAACTATATCACCGTTATCTAGCTCATTTATTAGTTGTCGTATGGTAGTGGTAGTAGTGGTGGTGGTTGATTGGGAATATTGATTCTGGTGATGGTGGTGTTGGCGACTCACAGCTTGATATTTGGTAAATGGGGAGGAATCTGCTTGGTTATTGTCCTTTTGAAAAGAGCTTATCGCTTGCTCCCACCAGAATTCAAATAAGCGCTTTGCCTAACCCACCACCAGCGCCACTGTCGCGTCCATCGCGTCGTCATTTGTCGTCATCGCGAGATCCATTAAAAAACTTCTTTCCTTTGGTGGATAAAGAAAGTAGAGAAGACTTGCCAGCCATCATCGTAAAGATTTACTCCCCGATAACATGCGGGAGGGGTTCCCATCCCGCAGTCTTACAGCCTGGCTGAAACGTCAAACTCCGTAATATATAAGTCAGAAGTCTATCTTTAGCTTTATTATTCGAACTTGGAATACTTATATATACCTTCATACATAATATATTGAAGCAGGCAAATTATCTCAACAGTCAATCGGTTGAATGCTACGTAAAGATAAAAATGGAGCAAAATAAAATCTTACATCCGCACACACAATAAATACGGTGCTGTGTACAAAAATGTTTATCAACAATAAAGTTTTATTTAATTTTCAAGGAAAATTTTACTAAAAGGATTAATTTTTTTTTTGTCAAATTTTTGGGGAAGAATAATGGGTTAAGACTAATAACGGGTTAAGGCTATTATTTAATGTTTACAAAGTCAGAAGTACTAAAAAAATCGATTTTTTTTTATTTTAAAAATTTTTAAATGCAAAATTGTTTAAACTATTAAAAAGCACTATTTTGCAAATTTTAAATGCAAAATTGTTTGAACTACTAAAAGACACCAGATTGTAAAATTGTCAACCCATTAAAAGGCTATAGATGAATTACTAAAAAAAATAAAGCAATTTTAGTTTAAAAACGTAAACACTTTTTTCAGATATAAGCGATTTTTTTAACAAAAAGCTGATAGGCTGTTTTTTAACAATCACTTTGTTTGTAATAACAAAGGTACGAATTTTAATCAAAATCTTTAGGGCTGTTTTCGAGAAAATCATTGCAGGTCGTCCACTCTACCCATTTAGGCAATGAGCTAAACCAAAATTTCGAGTTCGCCCTCTAGGGGAAATTTAAAGCAATTCGATTTATTTGTGCAAGTAGGAAGATTGCATATTCGACAGTAGCAATATCTGCGTCAATCAGTAAAATGACGATCATTTAACGATCAAATTTACGTTGATTTTAAGAAATTATCATTTTTTTTTTTTTTTTGTAAATTACTCAAAAATTAACAAAAGTTTTTGAAGAAATGTCAAAATTGTAGCATTTTCAAATTTCATACAAAAAATTATAACACTGTTTATCATAAGTAAGCAGATATGTAGGTTTTAAGAAAATGTTCCAAAGCGTTCCAATATCACATCCAATATCAATATTTACGACCCATCTGCTGGTGTAAAGAAGTGGACCAGTTTGTGCATGTTTTTATCAAAATCTTTTGCTCTTACGAAAAAATTGTTGTAAACTTTGTTGTTTAGAATTTCATAAGCTTCAATTTTTTATTTGACATTTAATTCCAACAATTGATAGTTTTTGAGCAGTTTACAAAAACCTAAATTTTGACCTCTTTTGACCACACATAATCAAAAACCGTTATCCAAAAATTAGTTGTTTTTTTTGTCTGCGAAATACTTAACACATAACAGTAAAATTCTCCACCAGAATTCAGCTTTATTGGAATTTTTTTAAGTGAAGCTTTAATTTTAACGGTCAATTAAATTATAGCCACATAATTAAATATTTTGCTAAATATTTTTGCACAGCCCCGTATTTTAGGGAGTGAGTGATTGTTTCCCCAAATGTGTCTGTGTATGAGTATTTTTTTTTATTATTATTTTTGTTTTAGTATTTATTGCTAGAAATTATTGATTTCTTTCGATCTAGCTGTGATTAATTAAGATGGATTGATAACAATATTCGATACGAGTTAGGGTAATGTGCTTATTTTTTTATTTTCTTTTTTTTTTTGGAGAAATACATAGTGAAAACGAGAGAGAGAGAGAGGGTGAGAAAGAAAAAAAAATGAACAGCAAATTTTTTTCTTATCAGACAATCAATTAAAACATTATTTTTTTCAACTGTCAATCGGAAGAGGGTGAATTTGCTTTTATGTTCGATAAAATAAGCCAACAAGAAATTTGATAAAAATCATTCGATATTTTGTATTTTTCTCAGAGATTAAAATGATGAGCTACTGCTTTACTTTAAAGCCGGTAAGATATTAAAACGAAAAACATACACAATCATTTGTCGATTTCATTTGTTTTTTTTTTTTTTTTTATTATTTTAAAAAATATGTGTGTCATTTGAAATTATTCTATTAATTACATTTTGATAATATTTATTATCAGAAGCGATTTTCCTAAAGAATTTGGAAACAGTTTCTGCAGCACAATATAATCATTATGACTAAGCGGTTTACACTTTTTTTATTTCTTATCTTTTTATAATGAAAATTATTGTCATTTTAATATAAGATCTAAGAAAAAAAAACTAGTTAGATAAGTAAATTGTATCGTTTAATTCTGCAAAACTTATAAAAGCAACAAATTCTGTGTTAATTGACTTAGAGTACTGATTTTTTTCCGTTAGGGAAAAATAGGAGAAATGATTTATGCACCGTATTTATGGCGTTGACCCATTAACTGTCAGTCGAATTCGTGCAGTGCAAACCGACTAAAACTCCTCTAAACCCTTTCGATTTCAGACCTTCCCGGAAATGCTTTTTACATTACTTCAGTGTAGTTATCATATCTCTCTTGCGGGATCATCTTACGGCTCAACGATTCCCGATAATTTTCTTCTTCTCTGTTTTGTGTTCCGAGAGTGTTTTCTACGTAGATTCAGATTTTTCGCCATTTTAAGCCGTTGCTCAGCATTTTGTCAACTGTATTTTCTGGATCGATAGAACCAACAATTCTTTCCCGTTCTTCACATTCAATTTCTCATCTGGTGCAGGCAAAGAAAGTATGATATTTGTTGTCTATTGCAGAGTCTCCGTACTGGCAGTCTGGACTAATTGCTTTGTCAATCTCGTGGAGGAAAGCGTTTAAATATCCGTGACCTGTGAGGAACTGGGTGACGTAGTAGTTTACCTCAACCTGTTTCTGGTTGTTCCACTTACCCACGTTCCTGATTGATCGTGCATCTTCTTCTGCTTTTTGAGTTCCAACGCCCATGCCACTTCCGATTGATGAGTTGATCTGCCTGATCGGTTGCGGCTCCCGGAAATTACGCCAGAATTTTTTTTTTGGAAAAAACGCCGGACGCATTTCAATACAAATTCCTGGCTTTTTTTCCTAGAAAAAATCAGGCCACAATTTAGTTTTTTTGTGGCTTCATTTGCATTTAACTTTCTGGCTCCTTTTCCATAGATATCTGGCACAATTTCCAAATTTCTGGCTTATTTTCCAACAAATATTCTGGCGTTTTTTCAAAAAAAAAAAAACTGGCGTAATTTCCGGGAGCCATCGGTTGCCGCTTCAAAACCGATTTCCGCTTTTTTGTCATAGACGTATACTTTCGTTGCGCCGCGCCCCTATTATAGGTCGATGGGGGATCACACCTGCAACTACAAGGGTGGCTGGTTTCAAAACCATTATATAAGAGCTGGCCACACGTAGTGTTCCACGTCCGCCGTCTGCTTCTTGTAACGGGTGTTTTTTTTTAAGGTATAGAACATTAAGTTGGCAACACTATTTTAACTGGCGGCCATATTGTCAGCTGTCAAGTGATTTATTTTTAGTTTGGTTTGGCATTTCAAGAATTGAAGCCACAGGATCACTTACCGAGGCGTAGATTCGGTGAATGGGTCCAAAACAAGATTGCCGTTGATCCCAATTTTCATAAGCGAATTTTGTTTAGCGATGAAGCTCACTTTTGGTTGAATGGATACGTCAATAAACAAAACTGCCGTATTTGGAGTGATGATAATCCTCAAGTGTATGTTGAGACACCGTTACATCCACAATAACTGACTGTTTGGTGTGCTTTATGGATTGATGGATTAAATGGTCCGTACTTCTTTAAAAACGATGCTGGCCAGAACGTTACAGTCAATGGTGACCGCTACAGAGCCATGATTACTGACTTTTTCGTTCATCAATTGAACTACCATCATCAATTGTGCAGGGGCTGTGGTTTGTGGTTTCAACAAGACGGCGCAACATGTCACACAGCTCGTGCCACAATTGATTTATTGAAAGAAACGTTTGGTAACCGAATAGTTTCACGTAAGGGACCCGTGAATTGGCCTCCAAGATCGTGCGATTTAACGCCGCTTGACTATTTTCTGTGGGGATATGTGAGGATAACATTCGCCGCGTTATTGCCGATATACGGCCACAAATGTTCGAAAAAGTCTTCGAAAATTGAACCTCCAGATTATAGACTACGTCCGAGCCAGCCGTGGCGGTCATATGCCATAAATCATATTTAAATTATAATTCAAGAAGATTATCTTTCGAATAAAGTAAATTTCATGTCAATTAAAAAAAATCATCCTTGTTTTATTTCATTTAAAAGTTCTATACCTCTAAAAAAAAAAACACCCTTTACTTCTCCTTCAAGAGTCCGTCCGCGAGATCTCACAACCATAAAGAAGAATTGTGTTTTTAGTCGACATCAGGATTCTTCTCTAGCGTTCAGAGACTTGCTTGATTTTTTTTCTCGTCACATCTTTTAATTGACAAATCAGTTGAAACATTGATCAAAAATAAATTTACTAATTAAAATATGTACTTATTTACATATTAACCAAAATTAAAACAATTTTTTTTTTTCTAGGAAATTAACTAACTTCCTTTTTGTATTTCCACTAATAAACTTAGTTTTTAAAATATTCACAACAAACTATAAAAGGGAACTTTTACCCCTCTGCTGCCTTAAGCTTGCGACTCTGTGATGGAAACTTCGTTGATTGAACTAATAAGGATTTAGATTTTCTATTTTGTTCTCTAAATATTGAAATTTTTATCATTCAGTGCCTGAGAATGTTACATTACTTGGAATTTTCTAATTTTTAATTAAAATGAAATCAGATTTTGTGAAAAACGTGGTCCAGTTCTCTTCTGTTTTTGGTAGTAAATGATGTTTTATTACCTTTAAGCCGATGACGGAAGCGTCGTTGTTCAGTAAGTGTTTTCAAAATGTTTGTTTTTTCTTATATCATCATCATATACATATGTATGTACCTTTCTTTAGTCTGATTTCCTTTTTCTGATTCTCATACTACACCGATTTTGACAAATGAGGTGTCAAACGAATTTCCTGCTGATTTGACGAATTTTAATTTTATTTTAAAAATGTTAATAATTTGTTCAAAAACTGCATTTAATAATAATTTAAATATTTTCCAATAAAAATGAACTCTAAAATGAACACTTCAACTTTCCAATTGGTTTAGGCATTTGACATTAAGTCAATTCAATTTTTTAGTTCATTTTAAAATTAATTTTTGCGTCTTTCATTTTTATGTAAATGGGAGAATTCTCGCAAGAGTAGGCTAGTTTCAATTTTTTTTTCGCATTAAAGAAACACGCAATGTTACTTTCAAATGCTTTTTTTTGACAACTGACAACTGAGCTACCTGGTGCTTTTCCAAACTTTATAAATTTCATTTCTTTCTTTGATTGAATACAAAGGTTAAATTGACCTATGTAGGTACCTTTATAGATAATAATTCTGATATTTAATTCACACTGTCATTTAAAAAATAACCATTTCATTGTTATTCACGAAAACAGAATAATCATTTTTAAATCTATTGAAAAAGGACTTTGAAACTTTTGTGTGCATAATATTGATATTGTCTTATCTCGAGGCGAGAAGAATAAACATATGAGCATAGTTCAGGTAGGTTCCTATGCGTTGAGAATTTGATTTCCTGTGACTTTTTTTCTTTTAAAATAGACTCCTTTATGTCCTCGAAAACACTTTTTCATCATATGTAGTATGTTAACTTAAAGTGGGAAAAAATTGCCAAAACCCCATCTCGTCTCCGAATGGAAATGTTAATGTTAAAACCCAAGGAATTTATGAATCAGCAACACACCATAACCGGTGAACGAGTAAGCATGAAGTCATTTTTGCCTCCGCATCGCCGCCACACGTTGTGGTGTGTGCGATAAAAATCCTCATAATAAAATCAACGAAAAAAAAAAAAAAAAAACAGTATTCCATCACAAAAAAATAACAAAAAATCCAAAACAGGCAAAACTACACTACAATCGACAAATCGTGGAACACACGACAGAAACGTCCGTCCGTCCGTCTGTCTGTTGGATTTGGGTACTACATATAGTGGAGTCATAGAATAGACGAGTTGTATTTAGGTATATTTACTCTGGAGCTTCGTTGTGGATTGAAACGAATGACAGAATAGGGTGGTATCGGATGATGATGGTGCGGTGCGGAGGCGGGCGGGGGAAGTTGGCAGCGGCAGCAACTGCGGCTTCAGCATTAATGATTTGAAAGCGATAAGCGAAATGCTAGAGCTGGCAGCGTACTAACAAAGCACCGAGATTGTTTATGTTGATTAGATCCTTGATGCTGATAAGAATTTTTTTTTTTTTTTTTGTTCGTTTTCGTTTTCTGTTTTCTCATTTCGTTCACCGCACTACCCTGTGCACTATCTTTCCACCGTCATGTTTGTATCTCGTCGACTGACGGTATCTTTTCCATCATTTATATTTTTTTTTTCTTTTTCTGACTTTATATGTGTGTGTGTTCTATTCTGAATGCGTGTGTGTGAATATTTTTCTGACTGGCATTTTAGTGTGACCGTTAGTTTTTTTTTTTTTTTTGAGAACGGATCGTTATTGTTCATTTCAAAATTCTGTAAATCCAGAATTATTAAAATTGTAATGGAAATACAGATTTTTAATTTTTTAGCATTTTTTGGATTTTCAAATTTTTGGAATGTAGAATTTGGAATTTTTGGAATTTTGAAATACAGAATTATAAATTAACGTAATTTTGAAATTCTGCGGAAAACTGAATTATGGAATTACAAAAGTAACTACAAAATGTTTTCAGAAATTGAATTTTTATATTCAGAGAAACTTCAAATTTTCGAATAAATATTTTAGATTTTTATAATTTCGGAATACCTGCCGATTTTTTTTTAAATTAAGAGAATTTCCGAAAATAGAAATAACAGTCATATGTCTGTATATATAGAATTTTAAAATACTTAATTATGACTCAGCAGAATTTAAGATTTAGAGATTTTATTAATTTGGAATTTTCCATTTTAAGAACTTTTCAATATAGAATTTTTAGAATTTTGGAATACAAAATTTAAGATACATATGTGGAATTTACAGTATTTAAGATTTACAGAATTTTGAATACAGAATTTTAGAATACTGAATCATGGAATTACAGATATTTTAAAAACAGAATAGTTTCACAATTTTGGAATACAAAATTTAGGCATAATGTTGAGATTAAGAATTTTAGATTTTCAGAATTTTCCAATAAAAAATTTTAAAATAGCTACGGAAATTTGACATTGGACATTAAAGTTTGAGATTTACCTAATTTTGGAGCAAAGAATTCGAGATTTACAGATTTTTGAAATGCAGAATGTAAAAGTAAGATAAACAAAATTTTTGAATGCCTACAGAGTTTTGAGATAGAAAATTTAATGATAGATTTACAGAATATAAAAATACAGAATTTTGAATTTTTATAATTTAAAGAATTTAAAATTCTGTATTCCAAGAATTGTTGATTTACAAAATTTTCAGAATTCTCAGAATTTTGGAGAACTTGTCAGCACCCAATCCGTGAAATGTATATTGCATAAAATTTCACTTAAAATAATTGTATTTCATTTTGAAATTGGATTTTTTGTTTGAAAATCATGTCACTATGGTCACACCAACCTACCATATGGGTACCAGTGCTGCGAGCATATTGTTTTGCCTGAACTAAAATATCAAACTAAAACATCTACTATATTATATTGTATATCTACAATACTATCTGCAAGTGTATTGAGCAAAACAAAAATATTCACCATGTACACCATACACTTAAATGGTCGTTTGTCTCATCATCATCGTCATCGTCACCTTCGTCGTTTTCGTATGTACGTACCAGCCAGCCAGCAGTATGCTCATTGCTCAGCTCAGTTCATGCCTCATAGACATTGCGATGTCGTAGAGGTAAAAATTTTACCAGTTGGCGTGCAGAGCGGATAGCGTGCGCATACATTTGTGCACTACTGTGTGACGTATGTGTCGGGAATTGAAATCTAAAAAAAAAAAAAATAAATAACAAAAAAAACCTGTCGCGATTGAATTGTAGGTCAATATTGAACCTAGTTTGTCTATAATATATGATTATTAATTAGAGAAGAAGTCCTTGAGGAATTGATCGGTTTTTAATGTTTATAATTTTTTTCTAGTTCATGTTTATCCTTTTGAAGTGAAGAATCAAAAGGATTCCTTTTCCTGTAAAAAAATTGTGTTTTCATAGTGAAATATTTGTAATCAATTAAAAAAAATAAGAGTCACTATTTTGTTAAGAAATTTATTTTTTGCTTGACCAATGGCTTAATAACATTTTTATTTATAAGTGTAAATAAGTTTTAATTTTTTTTCCTGTTTCTACAATACAATTGCGATATAATCAATTATGGGTATGTACGAGTATTGTAAGTTTTTCTCACTCTCTCGCTCGTTATCTATAAATACGATAAGAATGTTTATTTAAGGAACAGGATATAAGATTGCGTTTTTTTTTTTGTTGAATGTATAGTAAAAGTTGATAGTATAGTTGAATCAAAGAACAGCTGTTTTAGGGTTGTGGGTATAGGCGGCATATAAATAAGATCAAACCATGTCAAGTTTTATTAAAGTGAGTTGAACTTTTTTTTTGGTAGTTTGACAGTTGTTGCTGGTCTGCTGATAATATTCTTTAGATTGTATAGTTAGTTATATAGTACCTACTTACTCAGTAAATTTAAATTATTTAAATTGTCTTGGAGTAAATTCGCGATAAAATTTTAAAAAAATATGTGTGTAGGAAATAAATTCCCTAGAAATTAAAGATAAAAACCTACCCGTGCGAGTATTTTCGCAATCAAATAAAAATAAAAGACGCACAAATTATTTTTAAAATGAAGGGTCCTACAAAATTTAATCGGCCTCTAATGTCACATGCCAAAATACTACCAATTGGAAACTGGAAGTGTTCATTTTAGAGTTGATTTTTATTGGAATAATATTTAACAAGCAGTTTTTGAACACAATGGAGACAGAGTTGCAATTGGAAGTGGAACTCCTGCTGGAATAGCTGTCAAAATATTGCAATAAACACAAATTCAATGTTACGAACACAACGCAACGCAACTGCAAACATGGATTCACTGCCGGAACAAAATAAAATGCTGCAAATGGATCTGGAGAAGAAGCTGCAACAGGTTTTTTTCACACCTGTTGCAGCTTCTTCTCCAGCTCGTCGTACGTGCTATTTTTTACGTCCATACATAGGTACCCACAATGCAGTTGTGTACAGCTTTTGTATATTTCACGAAACATATCATCACAAGAAGCTTCAACATTTTTTTCTCGGCTCTTCTTTTCTTCATACAAATTGAAACGTCAAAAGTGCTGTACTGCTGTAAAAAATGAATAGTGCCGTGATACTGATGTCTGAATTACAATGCGACGAGAAAGCGAGACGTCGACGTGACGAGATCTCTTCACAGTGTTCCTCTCTTAATGACGAACTTAAAACAATGAAATAATACATAATTAAGCATTTCTCGTCGTCACGTCGCGTCTTTTTTCAATTTTTCGAACTTATGACTTGACGTGATGACGTGAAATGGTTTAATATGTATTGTTTCGTTGTTTTAAATTCGAGATCAAGAGAAAACATCTGCAAAGAGATCTCGTCACGTCAACGTCTCGTCGTCTCGTCGCATTGTGTATCAGGCATGATTCTTTTTATTTTCTTTAAAAAAAAGCTGCACTGTGGGAACCTAAAAAAAAGAACGTACGACATATTTTCACAACTTTTCCTGATCCTTATGATAAATACTTGGGTTTTGTAAATCAGGCAGATCAATATAAAATCCAACTGGATTAATCTCAGACGAATGTGACAAATCACGAACGAATATACAGAAAACCAGTGACAAATCTGGCAAATTACTATCGAATCCTCGGCAAAATCACTATACGTAAATTGTAGATATAAGCCTGCAAAGCATACAAATTTCTATGGGAAAATATTATTTGATACATCATCTTCATCACTTATCGCTTCTTTAAAAAAAATATATATATATTTTTTTCTGTTGAACTTAGAGAGGACAAGGATCATCTTGCCATCTCATATTTTCTACTATATTAAGATAATCGAAAAATGACAATGATATAACTCTCACCATCGAGGTTCTCTAATCAGTTCCTTGTTGCTGCCCCTATATAGTGTAGATCTTTCTATTTGATAATTTTTTTTTCTTATCTTATTTCACCAAATTTAGTTCATGTTGTTGATGATGATTTCTATTTAATTTCTATATACATAAAGTTATGAGTCAATATTGTTTCGGGGGGGCTGATAAGCTAATTGCCATAAATTTAGTAGTCATTATTACTTATCACAGCTTATGCTATAGGAGCATGTGACATGTTCAGTAAGTATTTCAATATTAATATAATTAAGCCAGATATGCACAGATTGTCCTAAATTTAAGCTCTCGTATAAAAATTAACTACAAAATTTAGCCAAGCTAAAACTAAGCCTGATATACTATTATGTTACTCAGTATCTGGACATTTTCGGAACTGTAATTCCAAGATGTTCTTATATTAGACCCAAACTCCGAAAGTCAACGAAAACCCCACAATGCCAGTTTGTTAAAGTCATATATGTTCGATAACATCATTTGCGGCGTAACTATGAATTAAACAAAATCGAGTTGACAACAAAAATGTGAAGAAGTCAGAGAGCGTGTTCGCATAAACGTCAAATACGTTTGCAAAAAAAAAAATTTACCGTCGTTTATCAAACCAATTTTTTATGCTAACGGAGTTACCTACTGCATATTTGACGATAGCAATATCTGCTTAAAAAAAAAAAACGATAATTTAACGATCAAATTTGACGTTTTCGAAAATGGACTCTATATCAAAATAATAGATACTACATAATTCAGTAGGTACCAGTTTTTGTTTTTAAAAAATTATCAATAAACAAAAATAATGTCTATATGCACAAAGCAACACGTACTAAGATTAGATCTTATGATTTCAGGGGCGTTGAACTATTTTTTTTTTTTTTTTTTTTCAGAAAATTTAAATTGTTGTGTTGCTACTATTAGTAGATAGTTTAATTTTATCGCAATCAGTATTTTTATGTATGTGAGATTGTCCCATATGATAGGGATTGTAGATACCTATTTCATATACATATGTATATGTAGGTTAATTTAAATAAAAACAATTTTTCTAATTTTTGTTTTATTTGTTCAAGACTGTAGAAATTTCTAGAGAAACACAAATTTCAATATAAATCGATTTTTAACAATGATAGTTAATATATTAAAAACTTTAATACTTTTATTGGTTTCACAAATAAAAATTTAAAAAATAAACTTCTTAAATAATTTCTAGTATGTATATTTAAATGTTTTTAAAAAAATTAGATGACGAAGTAAAAAAAACCTTTTTCTTGAAAAATAGAAATTTGTCTATTTTAAATGATAGTTTTTTTATTTTTATTTTTTATTTATCGGTAAAAAAAGAAATCAATGGACTAAATAGAATTTCGATATTGTAGTAGATTTTTTTAAAGAATTTTCAATAAACGTCAGTTTGCTATTTCCACTAAACTTTAGTTTGTGATGTGTAAACATCTATGCCGGCGGCGGCGCGGCGGGGCGGTAGGGTAAACTAAAATCGTGGTAATTTCTGTGACACATATGTACGTTGTGATTTTACACGTTACGATACGTTGATGTAAATTGGATACGTTCTTTCGTATTTCAAACTAAATCGAAAGATCGAGTTGAGTTTGGGTTGAAATTTGGTTGACAGTTCGAACTCGTCGCGTTCTGTGATGTAAAACCAGCACTTGAATATTTAATTTGATGTTTACACATCTTAACCGTGAGTCCCGGCATTCACCCTTTTTTTTTAATTATAGAAATTTTTGGTCTATTTTATAAACGTTGTCTAGCTTTAGACAACTGTCCAACTTTGGAAAATGTGTCCAAAAACCTTGTTTATTGTTGTCTTATAGCTGCCTTTAGACACGAGAGTAGATTGCCTTAACCGTGAATAATGTGATATTTATTTTTATTAAATAAAGCATATTTCCACTAAATTGAAAAAAGTTAGACAGTGTCTAAGTAGACAAAAATCTAATAAATACGACTGTGTATGTGTAACTCCAAAATTAACTACTATTCCATTGTTAAGTTAAGTAAACTCGTGGATTAGAGGTGAGTTAAGGTTTTTTTTATTAATAGGGCTGACTCATTGACTAACAGATCATCAAAATTATGAAGAACTTCTCCACATCATCGTATAGAATCTTGTGATTTCCCACAACGATATTTCTTGTGCTGTTTGTATGCAGCAATAATTGAAAATTTAAAGAAAATAAACCCAACCGTAATTTAAGATTTATCATTCAAAAGGCGATCCATCCATTTTCTAATGATGCAAATAGGTATAGAGCAGAAAGACTTGTAGTGCATATATGCAAAGGACGAAATCAAAAGTTTGATTTTTTTTCTACCAATTTGTCAGTCTAAATTGTAAGCTCCATGCATATGTGCAACACAGTGCTTTATTTTTCACAAATTCAACGTGCTCACATAAAACTTCCTAAATCTAAAATCGTTTTTGGTATGTTACATAAAATACAGGATCCCATATCTAATTTAGTTTCAGATGAAAATCTTTAAAAATATTAAGACTTTTAAACCACAGTGTGATCGCACATAAGCACAAGTTTGTGCGACCCACTAGTGGATTTTATTTATTTAAATTTTTCATTTTATTATAATCATGATGAAGAATCTTTCATTAAAAATAAATAAAGATTTAAAGCGATATTAAGCAACTTATCTAAGTTATGTATCATATACGATTATATATTTATACCTATAACTATATCTGATAAATATTTTGAAAATCTATTAACAAAGAATACTCAAAAATGGTTTGATTTGATATCAACATTAATCTGATTTGATATTATTTAAATCAGCATATTATACCTAATGCTGATTTAATCAGGTGATGTTATTTTGAAAAATATTCAAATATAAACTTTGGATCATGTTTTTATGTGCTTTTGGTAAAAAAAAGGCTAAAAGTGGATCTATAATATTGTTGGTGGGGAACTACGAGGTTCTAAGAAAACAAGCGATTACAAGGATATCACATGATGTTTGAGATTTGTTAATTTAAAGTTGTTAATTTCCGTTAAGTTTTTAGTTTTAAATTTGGTGAAATTGAAATTAAAAAAAGGGAAACGATGTACTTAGATGATTCCTGTCACTTGAATTGAATGCATTATGGCTGAATTCTCTTTTTGACATGAAACTTATCGATGTTTTATGAGTTATGACATTAGCATGGCAGTGAGTGTTCGCAATTATTCTATATACAGTCGAACCTCGATAACTCGAATGCAATTGGTTGGCAATAGGGCGAAACCTGAAGTTTTCAACCACCTTCAAACGAATTGGTTGCAACTTCGTTAAGTATTTTGCGATTATATTTAAAGACAAATGAAATAACAACCGATTCTTTTTATACCTAACGGTTTAAACTCCATTGAAGTTTTCTTTCTTTTCCACTCGCCAGTCAAGTATAACAGAATATTTAAATTAATTACAACAACTGTACTTTTTTTATTCGCAAATAAATATGACGTACTTTATATTAATTTTGTGTTTTACTTGATAACTCGAAGTCTTGATAACTCATATTATTTTTTTGGCAAGTGATGGTTCGAGTTATTGAAGTTCGACTGTAGTTCTAAATCAGTGAAACACTTGTGGGTACAATAATTTGTTTTCTAAGTTACTTTTTATGACACAGTCATATGATATATGGTTGAAATTATCTTTTATGATCAAACTCTTTTTTATATATAGATCTGGGTACCTGCATCATATTTTGGTTGGTAATTCCGCGAAAGCTATAATTTTGATGTTGTTTTGTCAATTTGGTTTTATAGTGAGGTTTAGTGGTGGCCATCTGCGTTACCAGGTGTAATCTCTTGCTATACATATCTCGCTGTTTTATTTAAGTTTAAATATATCCTATACAACTTTAGCCTAATTTTTTTTTTCATAAACATAAAATTTACATGCAAAATTTTATAATTTTTTTGATTTTAAAATTTCGAGATTTTGCTCGAAATGTATCTGTCAGTTCTTTATCTTCATACAGCTTTTTATAAAAAAAAAAATACGACTATAATTATTAATATTATTCAGATTTTGCAAGTTCTACGAAGTTGTTGTTGATATTCGTATAAAATTTAAGAGTCACAATAAAAGTACAAAAAAAAAAAAAAAAACGACAGGAAATTCCCAACCACGATTTTCGATAATTTTTGTCGGTTAAATTTGTTTATCCAATGAGTATGTGTGATTAAAAGAAATTGATCCCGATGTTCTAAGAGAGAGGCAGATTTGAAAAAAAAAATGATTTCCATATTTGCGTTGTTTTTAAATTTATATGAACATCGTAATCGGGAGTGAGTCAAAATTACCACAATAATACTGCATATATCTATATATTTTTAAGTTTAGAGAAATTTTCGAGATCAAAGTAAGCAATACCTATAAATTGCAGTCAAAAATTCATTAAATCAAGCGCAAAACCCTTGTTTTATATTTTAAACTTGACACTCTATTCGACTTAATTAAAAGACAAAAACTAGAAGGGCTATTTCATCAGAAAGGATGGGGTATATCTTATTGAAAGTGAGACCTCAATTTGGACTAAAAATGATTTTTTCAATTTTCTGAATTAAATATCAACTATTTCCATGTTATTTCCATTTTTAATTCTATTACTCTTCATTTAAATGTCAGCTATTTCCAAAAATTTGACAGTTGCTTCCTGTCAATGATATTTTTCTCTTTTTTGTGGCAAAAGTAGTTATAACTTACATATATTCCTAATGAAATTTTTGTTTTTGTTGTTTTTATTTTAAATTTTGATGCTTTCCAATGCTGAACTCTTAAAAATAAAGACAAGACAAAACACCAATTGATTTAAAAAAATAAAAGAATTGAAAGTGATTTTGCTCTTGAATGGATAGCGAAACGCTTTAGGGAATAGGAATGTACTTATCGTCATTAAAAGTAATCTGCTACGCTTTCTGAAATATATTTTATTTCCAATTTATTTGAAATCTTAAGGTGGGCATTCACGATTCACTCACTTGATTATTTTAGGCGTTTTTCTTTTTTAGTTTAGAGCAGAGCTTGAACTGTCAAAAAAATAATTGTGTTTCTTTTTTAGCTGTGAGCAGGTTCAAAGCCACTCTGTGAGCTCAGAATAAAAATAAAATAGCAGAATAAATGGTGTAAAATGCTAAACACAACCGAATTGACATTTGAAAGGCAGGATATTAAAAAAAAAGTGATCGTCAAAATATTAAAAATGGTGGAAGAGGCTGGTTGCTCTAGGGGAGAAGGGGAGAAGGTAAAATAATTTAGGAAAAAAGTAATATGTAGTAGGTATATGTCATGAGTATGACAGTTCATTCTTAAAGGTGTTTTAATTAAATCAAAGAGCTCTGATGTTTGCTCAGACTCCGCTCAGTGCTCAGCTCTGAACTAAAAAAGAAAACGCTATACGGCGATGACGGTGGTCTGGTTTCGACGCACGGCGGCGTCGACGCGAGGCGTTGTAAAAATAATGAACTGAAATATGAGAGAAAATTTCATTCCGACTTTTCAAAATTTGACAGATTGAAATTTTAAATCCAGAAAGTAACCGAATGAATGAAATTTTCTCAGAGAAAAGTAAAATTCTTGAAAATGTCAAAAAAGTTAAAAAAGTCAAAGAACACCACCACCATATGTATTCATTATTAAATTTAAATAGATAAACAAAAAATGTAGGTATACACTTGAAAACAATATTTCTTTAATTAAATATTCTATACTAAGAAAATTTTATTTTTTTTTTTTTAAATCACTCAGAAAAAAACAATTTATAATACACTCAGTTCTTTTTATTAAAATAATTTAATTTTTTTATAAGAACTAAAAAGACAAAAACAAATCACTTCCACTATGATAGCCAGGCATAAAACAACAAAATAAATACATAACAGCCATTTTGTATTTTTGTTGTTGTTCTTCGGCGTCGAACTAGCTTTTGACAGAACTCAGAACTCACCAATTTATACCCGAAGAAATTTCCCGGGCAAAAATTGTCAAGAAGGGGAAATAATTTAACCTCTCATGAGCACTCTTTTCTGCCTAAAATTACAACAAATGTTCATACGCGAACGGAATTGCACTAAGATTGGTACAAAAAAATATTACATTCGGAACGGAAGGAAATGAAACGAAATAGAGGGCGTTTTCATATGAAAAGCTTCTTTTGGTTGTTCAATTATTTTCTTGTTGAACTTGATTAATTTAAAAAAAAATATATTTGACATTTTGCGAAGAAATGTTGTTCACGTTTAATGTACTCTTGATTAGTCGAATTTATTCTCCATTAATTGGCTCTCATTAATTTAAGATTAAGAAAAAAAGTTAATCTCTAACAAAAAAGTTAAAATAAAATAAAAAATCTGTCAAAAATTAATTGAATTATAAAATAAAGTATAAATGAAGGTAGTTAAATCATTTTAAAAAAGTCTAGAAATTATTCATATCTACAACCCAATTAGTTCCTATAGATAACTTTATGTTAACCTTTAAAACGATATAAATAAAAGAAGGTAGGTAAAGTAAATATGAACAAATGATTTGAGCAAACTGTATTTTATAAAAACACGATCAGGTATCTAACAACCAAACAACCTTCTTTTAGCGAGATTAATCTCACTTCAAAATCATGACCTTGCCTTGATTTGAATTCCTCTGAAAAAAAAAAAATAAACAGATCTCAACTGATAACAAAAAAGCCACGAAGTCATAAATTAAAAAAAAAAAAACAGATTGAAATTATAATTTCATAGTGAAGAAAAAAAAAATAACAAAACTACACATACCTACCTACAGTAAAAAAAAAAGGCAGATACAAAAAGATACCCGCAACAAAAAATAAAAAATAAAAATCAGAATCTGCTCTCTATACCTATATTCAACACATCACACTGTGTCCCACACTATGTCGAAGTGATAACTATCTAAAAGTTTTAATTATGGACGAGGTAGCAAAAAAGTTTAATTTTTTTTTGTTGGTGTTACTTATGCCTGCTACTGCTGGCTGGCTGGCTGGTTGGTGTTATATACCCAGCATTGCAGACAAAACAACTCCACCTCCTCCACCTACATGCTGGAATGCAGTATCTCTTATAGCCTTGGCTCAGAGATTCCTTATCACTAAATGCAATAAAAAAGAAAGACGGAGCTCACATCATCAGCAGGCAGACTGAGAAAGCACCCCCATTCTAGGAATGAAATCGCATCAAAATCTCTCAAACGAAAGACTGTGCAAAAGATGCACACGTACGTACTTATGTATATATGTATACGCGACTTTATCCACCGAACCACCACCACCACACCATCATCGCCATACTAACACAATCAGCAACTGTTCTTATCACCATCATCATCATCATCATCAACAATCCATCCGTCGACCATCCGTCGTCCCAATCCCAACTCCATAGCCATCCATCGGATCGCATCGGTAGTTTTTATCAGTCAGCCAAAGAGAATCAAGTCCGGTACCAGACCATCGCTAAGTTTAGTTCAGTTCAACCTCGCTCAGCTCATATAATATAATACGAAATGAAACCTTCCTACACACATTTCCCTATCTTTTTTGTGCCCTTGTCCCGCATCTACGACCTGCTTCGAGATATCCATCAAAAATTAAATTCAAAATAAACGTTTCTTTTCGACTCACACAGTTTGGATTCGGGAGTTCGGGAGTTCGGGTTCGGGTTCGGGTTCGGCGCAGCGTTTTTGTTTTTCCATGCGTTGCTGTCTGTGTGTTATTTTTCTTTAATTTCAAAACTCAGATTCAGTTTGGTTAGACCGCGCGCGGGGTAAACATCTATATAAAATTATTTAATTCAAACGCGCTATTCAAATTTTAATTAGTTATATATTCAAAACAATAAATGCGGTATAATAACGAGTTAATTCGTCATATAGTTAATTCAAAGTAATTCTGACATTTTATTTAATCAAAATCAATCGATTATTATGAAAAGATACTTTTGACAGCTCAACTGTCATAATCAGTTAAATACGGAATATGTGACACATTTAATCAAAATAAAGTTTAATGTGCGATTTTGTGAATGTGGAAGTTAAAAAAAAAAAACGAATTAAAAATGAAAACTAACTGAAATATTTTAATTTAATAAAAGAAAAAATAAACGAAAGTGTTGAAATACCAAACCACTTTTTTTTATCGAGTTTGTGCTTTAAAATAACAAATAATTTGCGGTGCTAAAATGTTAACAGTGTTACCAGATGCATGAAAAAAAATAAAAACGAAAAAAAGTAAAAGAAGTATATTGAGTCAAAGTGTAAACCAATACAAGTAAGGGCATAAAAGCTTAAGAGATATTAGCAGTATGTTATCCATACCTAGTTATTCGAATCAATATAAGCCATAATACTAATTTACAGCCTTTTTAAACCAAACCATAAACGTGATTTTCGTGAGTAAACAGTGTTCGTGAAAAAAAAAGAACTTGCGGATATATAATGCTAAAGTCGTAAAGAATCAATTTAACTTCCAGTATGGCATTGACTTTTTCGATTTTTAGTATTTATCAACTTTTAGTTGATAGTTGGCAATTGTACTAAGGGAGCTTGTTTTTTATTTGGCCACATCGCCGCCGCTGAAGAAAAAAAAAACATTTAAACATATTGGCAGCACTGTTTTTTAAATGACATTTTAGCTGTCAGCTGTCAATCAACCAAACGTTGTAATTGTGATCGTTTTCGAAAACGACAATTTCACCGTCAAATTATCTTAATTTTTTGACGCAGATATTGCAATTGTGAAATATGCAATCGTCCTACTTGCAAAAAACCTGTTTGATCAACGTCACAGTCAATTTTCTATCAAATGCATTTGACGTTTACGAACACGGAATCTGATAAATTCGATAAAGTTGTGGTTGGAAATTGTTGTCAGCTTTTAACACTTACTGTGTGATATATGTAACCGTGACATACCTGCTATCTCTATAATAAGTAGAAAGATATCAAATATTGTTCGATGTTCTTACACGATTTTTATAGAAAAAACAATAACAAAAAATAAATAATAATAAATTAATAACACAGTTACCACAAACAATTATTATTTTATATTTTGATCGATATTTAAAATTATTATCGAGTATCGTTACGTTGCGCTTTTGAGGTTATCGTTCATCTGTGATGTGATGTGTTATAAAAATGCATCTTTTAAAAGGGTATATTTTTTTTAAAACTAATAACTTTTTACTTAATAACTTTAATAACTTTTCTGAATTTTTTTTAAGGTAAAAGTCTGATATTCCCTGGCTGCTAAAAAAAAAAGTTATTATTTTGATGCAATTTTTCATGTTTGCGAATTTTCACTTTTTCAGGATGTTAAGCTACATTTTTTTTTTGTAAAACTTCATCGCAATGACAGATGAATAGTGACAGTTCAGAATGCTGCAATTCCATTCTGTTTGATTAGCTTTTTTTGGACAAGCTTTCAATATATAAATTAAAAAAAAACCCTTCTATTGGCAGTTCTAAATAAAAGTCAATTAAAAAAACGCTTAAAATTATTTGTATATCTATTGAAAATTTTCATATAAATCACGAAACAAAAAAGACACCCATCATCGCTTATGAATGTTTAACTTAATTAAATTTGATTGAGTTGGGAAATTGCTTGTGTTCCTCAAACATTTAAATTGTATTAATTAACCAAACTAAGGTACCTAATACCTATATTTAATTTAATAAAAATTAATATTTTCGATCATAAACTATTTAATGAAGATTTTTTTTTTAACATCAGATAAAGTAATTTATACTTTGGGCTTATTTTGAAATTCGTAAAAAAAAAAAAAAAAAAAAAAAACATTTTATCAAACTTGATATAACAAAGAGCGAGAGGAAGAAAACATTGAATCATTTACCATAATAACATAATATAAGTTTTCCAGAGGGTTTTTTGAAATTCTTTTTGGGTCGCAAAATAATTAAAATATTCTACACTATTTTGTAAATATCCTCTTTCAGTGTACAGGGTGAGCCAAATACAAGTTTCTTTTTAAAAATGCAATAAAATTAACATAAATTAAATTTTTTTCCATGTTTTATGGTTTTATTAGTAAGACCAAACATTCCCATTAATTATGGAATACAACGTCGTCGTTTAAGTGGCTGCCTTAGCTGGCTTCCCAGTAGCGCATTCTGTCACTTCAATTTTCCAAGACCTTGTTGATGGTTTCGGGCTTTAGCTTACGGATTGCTTGGATGATATTGGCCTTAAGTGCTTTAATCGTTTCCGGATTGTTGGCATAACATTGGTTCTTCACGGTTCTCCACAAAAAAAAGTCCAGAGGGATCAAATCGCAGCTTCGAGGCGGTCAATTGACATCGCCAAGACAGCTGATAACACGATTTGGGAATTTGGTGCGCAAAACTCGACATGGGCTGTGTGGCACAGCGCGCCATCCTGCATGAACCAGAGGTCGTCAAAATCCATGTCTTCAATTTCATTAAAAAAAAAAAAGTCGGTTAACATGGCACTGTAATTCCCACTGGTTACCGAAACGTTTTCATAGAAAAATGCTCCAATGATGCACACCAAACTGTCACTCTCTGTGGATGCATTGGCTTCTCGACTATAACGTGCGGGTTTTCCGAGCCCCAGATGCGGCAATATTATTTGGTTAACGCAACCGCCGAGATGAAAATGCACCTCTTTTTAAAAAAACGCACTGTTTTGGCTAAGTACACAGCACTCACTTTTTAAACAAGTTTTCAATATTTCCCAACATTGTTCAAGCGTAAAGCGACTCATTTCATTCCGCGATATGCTGACTTTCTTTCAAGATTTCGAGCGGAAAACAGCTGTCAGTGTCAAAATAACCTATGATTTAAAAAGAAACAACTAGACGGCCCACCCTTTATATCTTCTTTTTAATGTTTTTTTTTTTTTTTTGTAGAGACTGTAAAAGGTCCCAATTGAGGGGTTTCAAACAGTTTTTCGTGAATATTTCTCCAAACAGAAAAAAAAAACAAAATCTTATTTCTAGCTTGGCAAATTTCCTACAAAAAATATCCTGAGAATTTTTTCATAAAAGCAATCGGTGTCAAGATAATTCAGGTTTAGGATTCTAAACAATATAATATTTATACAATAATGTTAGTTTATGTTAAAGAGTGGCCGGGATAATTTAGTTTTACGTAAATATTCTCTTGTTGATTCAAAAGATTGATTAGTTATGATTGTAAAAATGCTATCAGATCAAATAGAATTGTACCAAGACAGATATTTGATCTTCCATGCATTTTTTGGTGTGTATTTATGAGATTTAGATAGCGCACTACTTTTGTACATGTACGAATATGTTAGTCAACTTGAATCGGCATCTCTTTCTGCTCCACAATTTTGCAGAAAATATTCTTAAAAGAAGCTTGTCAGTCAGTTAACAGCTAAAACTAATTTTTCAATATTACAAAACGTCTAAGGCAGAATATACATTATTAAGTACTTTTTTAATAATTTAAAAATATGGTCTATACATGCCTAATTTGTCATCCTTGAGCTATATAAACTCCCATAACCTGACAATGATGTATGTACATTCGTATATACATTTAAACTGTATGAGTAGGTATATCGCATTTAATTTTTTATCTCTAACCCCAACGATATTCACTTAAAATTTAACGGTGTATCTGGAGAATAAAAAAAAAAAAAGATATTAAGAACACTCAAAGAAAGAAACACCAGCAGAGCCATGATGATTCAGTTTATGATAAAAAAAAACAACAACAACAACAACAACAAAAATGAGTTAATGTTTGTTGTATCTTTTAGTCGCAGTGGCGCGGTACGGCGCGTATCTAGATATATAAATGTATCTGCGCATTGATAAGAATCAATTAATCTTTTAAAAACAACCAAATGGAATTTTTGTTTTATTATTATTTTTTGTTTATTTTTTTTGTTTTGTTATTGTTGTGTTATGAGTTCGTTTATTCTTTGTTCGTGCTTGGCTAAGTTTAACTCTCATATAATATACGTTTTTGCTTCAAGCCAAAAGCAACATTACCGCGTACCACTACAAGTGAAATATTTAAAGATAAGAACCCCACAATACGCGCTTATACCAGTGTCGTATAAGTACATCAAGTACGTAGTTAGAAAAGTGACCAGGGGGGCTTGAATCTTATAACCACATATTGTTTTTTTTTATTATTATTATTTTTTTTTTTAGATAAGAAAGAAACAAAAATGGAATGCATGGACATAATAATCACTTAAATAATTGTGTTGATAAACTCGAGCGATTGCTTTCTCTATAAAAAGAAAAATGTCAAAGTTAAAGCAATTGCTTAGTTTCATCATTATTTAGATTGATTTAAGTGAACAGCTGTGGTTGTATTTGAAACAAAAAATGTAAACCCACTTCGTTTCGATCGATATTTATAAAATTTGTTAAATTTAGCAGCAATTGCTATGTAATTTTATATGCAAAATGTGGGTATGGTATGTTTCGCAAGAATATTGACTGGCACCGGGAGTTTATTTCGCCGTTTTTCGTTTCGCATTTTCTTTTTGTTTAGCATTTTGTTATTTCGCATTCTAAGTTTTTTTTTTTAAATTACGTTGTTTCGCTTTTTTTAGTTATTTGACATTTCAATTGTTTTGCAATTTTTGCGAAATGCCAAATTATTTTTGCGAACTGATTGAAAATATTTTTTATCAAAAAGCTTAATGTTAAAACGCCGAATGTTAATTGCGTAATTATTGAAAAACACAATGAATAAAAAAGAAAATGAAAAATTTTCAAATATTGATTGCGAATTAAGCGAAATATTTAACAAACAAAGAAATGATTAATGAATTTTGCCAAACAATGGTGACCAGCAAAATGTAGATAAAATATTTGTTAAAAAGTTAGACCAACTGTGAAAAAAAAAAACAAATACATATTCACAAAAAAAAAAAAAAAAATGATAAAATAATATATTTGTGGAGACAAAAATAGCTGTACATATAGATTAAATTAGTTTTCATGTTAAGTTTTGCCTCTTGGTGACGTAACCAAAACGTTTTTGAAAAACAAAATGAGTATACCTAATTTAAAAATTTATAATGCTGATAAAAACACAAACTTTTTGAAATTTTGTATATTTTTTAAGCTTGCCGACAAAAATCAAAAATATGTTATAAGTTTTCAGTTCTTAAATGTATTTTAACCAGAACTTTTGATTTTGTGGGGTGAAAGAGGTAACATTTTCTTGTTTTTGTAAATTGCTGGAAAAAAAATTTACACAACACAGATTTTTTGTTTCGTAAGAGCAAGAAATTTTGAGAAAAACTCACGTAAACTTGCTTCAGTATTTTGCAAAAGAAATAACTGAGTCCGAATTCCTAAACGCAAAACTTGCGCAAATTATACTAAGCAGACAGTTTTAAAATGCAAACCTAAACATCGCTGTAAAACAAATCGTCTCAAAATCTAGTAGATTTTTGTTTTCTTGCGCAAATGTAAAAAATATTTTGCTTTTTGCATTTGCATTTGCTTTGCATTTTGTTTTGTTTTGCAAATTTGCGTTTAAGAATTTGGCATGATATTGAAAAGCTTACGAAATTCCCCTTTTAACGTCGAAAGAAAATCAAAAGCAGTTGTTCAAATTTAAGCTTCTTTCCTATGTGTGCTAAAGACGTCAAAACAAAGGTGAAGAGAAGAGGTGAGAATTCAGCTCAAATGATTTATGGTAACTAAATTTAGTTGATTTCCTTGCTCTTTCAACGTTGATGAAACCACAGAGGTGGTGTGAAATGTTTTACATTTCTAAAACAAGAACAAAAACTGATATTAATTATTCCTTTTTCGTGATCTTTAATTCAATATGTTTGACCTGAAGCCCACAAAAATAGGATTCAAAAACTGATATTGGCAATGGCTGACAGTTTACAATCTCACAATTGGTTTGACAGATATAAAAGTCTGAAGTTAGTATTGGTTTAAAAAAAAAAAAAAAAAAAACGAGATCAGCTCTGATTAGGTTAAATATTTGATCGATGGTATAAACTTTTCTTACCTTAATAAGTTCGATTGGTATGAACCAAGTTATTGACAAATGAATCATAATCCAGTAAAGAATTTGTAGGCGATGTGTTAAGAAAATTGTTTCCCCATTAGTTGGCATAGTTCAAAGGGTTTTCTTTCCTAAGGATCAGGCAGACAATAATAAGGTGCCGTTTATTGGATAACCTTGCACCCGAAAATAATTATTTTAAAGAAGATTCTACGTACTGCACGTCATCGCCTGCCATTCTGAACAGTACATTATCATGGGTGTTACTGTTAGATAAACAACTTGGACTAAAATAAAATCAGTCGTACTTAATCGATTTTCTTAGAACACTCTTTGACAGCTGTCCAGCTAGTTTACATCTCCTTATTTATAAACTCATTCCAACATTAATTGTCTAAATATTTCTCCATATGTTCACTGACATCCCTGTAATCTGTCAATTCCGTGAACTTTTCATTCATTATAAAAGCCAGAGAGCGTGTTCGTAAACTTTAAATGCATTTGCAAGAAAATTGACTGACGTTGATCAAACAGACTTTGTGCAAGCAGGGAAAGTGTATATTTGATGATAGCAATATCTGCCTTAAAAATAACAACCATTTGACGATCAAATTTAATTTGACGTTCTTCAAAACAGCCTTAAATGCTTATCTTCACTTCACGCATCAGATTTTAGATTGGTAAAATTGTTGGTTTACCAGCTTCAATGTTCATTCCTATCTTCTATCAATTTATTTTTTATACACTCTGTGTCTGCATCATGCATGCACCTTACCATTAAATACTTTGAAAAACTCTATTCTAAAATTTGAGAGGTATTTTTATCCCCTTAATATATGTATATTTTGTTTGACTACGCTCTTGGCAACGAGTGAATATCATATCCAGTATTATCAAGTATAAGTTCACCGGAAATGCAAAAAAAAAAAATATTAAAAACTTATATTTATCAGATTTGATGTATCTCGTTGACGCGGTTGTGTTTCCAGACTTTTTTTTTTTATTAAATGTTGTTTCTATACTGTATACATACATGTATACAAAAACATATATTTTATAGACAGAGATATCTAAAACTTCATCTATTTCGTTAGTTTACTTTTTTTTTACTTAGTTTCAAATTTCTAAAACGTTTTCTTCTTCTCGTATTACAGGTGAATGCCAAGACACTGCGGAAGATATGACTGTGGAAAGAGGTAAGTGCTGCTGTCACATATACACAGATATTGATTATAATTTTCATATTTTATTTCATTCGACTAAAAGAAAAAAAAAAAAGAAAAAACAAAATTGTGCTTAAACAGTGGCATCACTGATGTTTTTTTTTTTTTTTTTTATTTGCTGGAAAAAATATTTTCAAGTACGGAAAAGATTAAGATCACAATGAGATTAAGGGATAATTTGTTTAGGGGTATTTAAGTTTGCATCTGTAATGACTTTACGGATTTTATTAATATTTGCGTAGAAGGATGAGAAATTATTGAACACAAGTATTTAGCATCAATAGTTGACTAAATATTCGGGTAATTTTAAATTTTAATTTATACAGAAATATTTTTCTTTTTTTAATCACACAATTACAAAAACGTTAATTCTTAAGTTATTCGTTTTTTATTTCTGATAGAAGTTAATATATGGCTTAGTTGATTTATAGACTATAAAGTAAGATGGTAAACATTCACAAGTAACTCATGGTCATTATGATTGATGTGTAAATGCTATTTTATTTAATCAATCAATTTGTTAAACATATAGAGGGAGAGAATTGTAAGTCCAACACATAGCATCCGTCACATCCGTTGACAAAAGTTTGTCGTCGTCTTTTTTTATTGTTTCCGTCCAATGCCTTTGCACGTTTCATCCTTCAAAATTCGTCTGTTTATATTGTTGTATATTGGGGATTTCCACCATATGTCAGTCAGAGCCGAAGAAGAAAAAAACAATAGTTTGATAGCTCTTTTTGCAGAGAATATGAAGAGTTTTCAAAGGTTCGACTAGTGAACATTTGGTGATGTTCACAATGGACTAACTCAACCACAGTACACAAATCTATGTTAATATATTGATCAGGTTGTCAAAGTTGGAAGTGTCAGAAATTAAAAATTGCTGCTCGATTGCCCACTAGAATACTCACCGCTTCATTAGAAAAAAACAACAAAAATATTAAAATATAAATAAGAAAAGGGACACCGGATCCACCATTTTCCTCGATTTTGACAGATGCGCAGAACTGAACAAAAATGAAAACGCTAATGATATACTGTGTAACTCAACTGACTTATTTTGACGTGAATCCGACTTCTATTGTTTAGAAACAATTAATGTGAACATAACCGACTCATTCTGACGTTCAGCAGTCAATAAAATAGAACACAAATCAAAATCTATGCTTGTTGAAGAATTAAATAAAAATCTAATAATTAAAAAACTTTAATTTTATTAAAAAAGTAAATTTCCAAGTGACAAAAAAAATGATTCTTTAGTATTTAAGTGCCAAAAAAAAGTACAAACCATGAAAACAGATGTCAAAATAAAGAAAAAGTTAAATAAAATACACAATTTAAAAAAAAAATCTACCTTTCTTGGCCATCTCTTTCTCGCCATGAATTGGGAGTGAGATCAAGTACAGAGACGTCAAAAAAAGTCGGA
The DNA here is from genome assembly GCA_951394125.1 of Epistrophe eligans. NCBI lineage: Eukaryota > Metazoa > Arthropoda > Insecta > Diptera > Syrphidae > Epistrophe > Epistrophe eligans. The sequence continues at coordinate 29,865,459 of OX596030.1, forward strand.
GGAGGCAGTCCAATGTAAACTAAATACCGTCTATCTCATTATGAAGTGGGACTGAGAGAAAGTACCAGAGACGTCAAAAACAATTTGGAGGAGATACTGAAATATAAAACTGAACAATGTCTTATGATTTGTCGTTGAACATGTAATTATATTTGTTTGTGTTGCATTGTTTTCTATCCAGTTCGAATTGTCAAATTTAAAAGAGAAAAAACAAAGATAGTTTCTGGAAAACTCCAACAGTCGTATTTATTAGATTTACTTAGAACACTCTTGGACAGTTGTCCAGCTAGCCATTAGTGGTGTTTTCTTGGAAAAGCTATTCACAGTGCAGTAGGATTTTACACGAGTTACAAATACAACATCCACAGTAGAATTACTGCCAATAAAAGCAGAAGTAGAATCCTACTGCGGATAGGTTTGTGACGTTTATTCGAGTATCGAATGGAATTTTGGTGGTTTTGTTTTCAGATGTTGGTGCGATTGACTATCATTTGCATCTCGATGGCTGTGTTTATAAAGTAGTTGTGTGTTTTTCATGGCTGTTTTTCCATTGACCAAAAAAATTAATCTATCATTTTCGATTCAACCAAAAATATCAATTGATTTTATTCGTTATCGGTTTTTTTTAAACTTGATTTAAAGAAAAATGTATTTAAATGCACTTCTGATTAAAGAACTACATAGAATTCAGTTAAAAAATCATTATATGATCTAACAAAAATGATCGCCGATGACGTCATCTACTACATGATACATAAACGATAACTTACTTCGACCATAATCTACGAACAAACCCCTTTCCTGAAACATATGTTTATCGCTGCCTTTTCCTGAAGAATTTATTTTTATTGCTGAAACCGAAATGTCTGACAAAGGAAAAAGGTAAAAAGAAAATTAATATAAATTATATGATTAAACAATTCTTATCACTAGGAAGGTTAGAACGAACTGGACAAAAGAAAGAACTGAAGCGTTATTAGATTTTTATGCGGCGAGGACCGAAGAGTTTCAGCTTCGTTTCCACTTTCACTGGAATCCAACAGTTCACGCAAAATCTACAATTATTTAAGAAAGAATATCTTTTTCTATGTTTTCTTACCATATCTTCTGAAAAATTGTCCATTTTATGTAACTATAATTAATTTTTGGCTCAAGTTATTTTTTGTTTTCCTTTTCATTTGTAGCAAAATTTCTCTTATTTGTATTTTTTTTTTATTATTCTGACAGCTGTTATTCGGTAGTGCCAAACGTGAAATATATAAACCAGGCTACTGCCGATGCGTTTTTTTGGGAATTTCTTACTGTACTATGTATAGATTCCCAAAAAAACACGGCTATTGTCTAAATAGTTGGACATCTCCTTATTTATTAACACATTCCAACAGTGGCTTACAAATGTTCTCATATATATGTACATTCAATCACATCCCTGTAATCTGTCAATTTCGTGAGCATTTAGATACGTTCAATGAACATTTCGTTCATTTGAAGAGATTCATGTCGATTATGGAATCCGCAATAATATATCCGCAGTATTTCGCAGTATAGTGTTCTCTTTTCTTTTCACGACAAATGAGTAAAGAGAAAAGACGACCCTGCACTGCGAATCGTGGCGGATCCAGTATTGCAGATTTCTTAATCGACATGATTATTTTTCAATATTTTGTTCATTGACCGTACCCATTTTAAAATAGGTTTAGACAACCAATTTCAGTGTCTAAGTTGAACATTCGATATAACATGATTATAAATAAGGTTTTGGACTTGGACAGCTGTCCAAAGTTAAACATACTATGGAATGGGTTTATAAATGCGACTGCAATTGTCTTAAAATTAATTATACTCAAAATAACATGAATGGTCATGTGAAACGGAATAACAAAATGTGACAAGGAGATAATGTGTTTTTTTCAAACACACTTTTGCTATCTTTTTATATGGAACGCATTATCTTTGCTCTCTACAACTAGTCTTCTCTTCGCAAGCAGAAACAAAATACCGAAAAGAATGTTATAGGTATCATCATGAACAGAATAGAGTGTTGCAACAAAACTGCTGTCAAAAAGTGTCTTACGTGCTACTTCTTTTGTGTCCACAGCTTTTTGTTTGAGAAAAAAAAAAAAAACACTGAAAAAACTGATTCTTAGCGGTGTAATAGAACCTTATGCTGGATTTATACACGAATGATAAAATGCCATAATTTTTTCCAAATTCTACTAATTTTTCTAGGGTTCTAAATTATGGCAGTATTTTCGTTATTACAAAATTGAAACTGACAACTGACGTTTAATTTTACCATTATGCTTACGGTGACCATCCGTCCTCTTTTTTAAAGGTCAGTCCTCTTTTTCGTTATCTTGTCCTTTTTTTTATTTTTCTTAAAGAGGACAGTAACTTGTCCTCTATTTCCTTAATTGTTCTGTTAATTTCCTTTTTTTCTTTGAAACACTTTTTCTATGATTTTTCTTTAGTACTAAATTACTTAAACACAAAATGCAGACGGCATTGGTTTGAATAATTCAGTTCTGTCATCTGGTTTTTGCTATTGTGAATGATGCCCCTACGGAAATAGTGTTTTCAATTTCTAATAACATCTGAGAAATCGCAATTAAAAGTTGATACACTGCAGGCATTGTTGATAACAAAGTGCGATTATGACTATGACTGTGGAGATTTTAAGACTTTTTTAAGAAGTCGCGATGACATCTTTAAAAAAATACACTGCGAACAAAAATACAAAAACTAACAGTTCCTTTAAGTTAAACTTTTAAATTAAGTATCTAATTAAGTATTTATTATTTTGTTTTGTGTTTTTTTTTTTTTTTTTTCTTATATAAGATTTTTATGTTTTGTTTAAAAAAAACTGAACTCATTGATGTATGTACATAATCTGAAGTAAAAAATTTTGAATAAATATCGTTTGTTTCTAAACTTGTTGTAAGTTAATTAAAAATTGTCCTCTTTTTGCATCTGAAAAAATGGTCACCGTAATTATGCTGGATCGTGTAAATATTGATTTGACACCATTTTGCAAATAATGAAAAAATGAACTTGCTCATAATTTTGACTTCATTTAACTTTGTATAGATGTACGTTATGTCATTCACTAAAGATTTTGTCAGTTTTGTGACAAACAATTTGACAATTTGTGTCGTGTAAATCCAGAATTAGATACAAAAAAATTCAATGCAATATGGCCCCACCTGCAGCTAATGGAATCTTTTCTTGTAATTAAATTAAATATTTCAACGGTAAAAAAAATAACTGGAAGGGGGGCGGGTTTGTCTATGACTATAAATGATTAGTGCTCCTATCTTTGAAACGATTTTGTCTTAATTGTGAAAAAATATGTGTAATCTATCTCCCTGTGATATAATATAAAAGACGTCGTACATATATCACACAGCACAATACACCTAGCGGTTATATCTATGTATCTACCGTTCGAATTCCTGACAAATGGTTCAAGGAAGCAACAGCACTATACCTACCTAGCAAAAAGAATGGTGACACTGACACTCCTCATCCTCATCAATTTATTTTGTTGAAATTTCCCCCGAGAAGAAAGAGAAAAGTTAAAAGTACAAACAGACGAACGAAATAAAAAAAAAAACAAAACACCCAAGCTTAGTGTACCACTAAAAATGCAAAGCGATTTCCAATTGATTCCTGAACGCCTTCAGTTTGGTGCCGTTCCGTATCTGTATCTGTTTCTGCAGCCATATCCTCCATATCTGTCCAGCTTTCGCTCCAGAATCTCATACTACTACCCGCCGCCGCCATCACTTCCGTCCTTCGAATCGCTCTATATGTATGTTGATGTTGAATATTGGCCAATATGCATGCTGTAAGCCGTTGCCGTTGCCTTTGTGTGATTCCAATCCGTATGCGAATTGTGTGCGTTTCGTTGGTGATTTAGTTTTAGCTCGGTTTTTGTTTTGACTTCTTCGCTTTTGCATGTTTTTTTTTTTGTTTTGTTTCGATTCTCTTCTGCATTCTGCTTATTTGTGAGATATTTATTGCCACAGATCGCCAGCTGATATATACACATGGACACATAATATAATGTGGTTGGAATGGCCGGGTCTGTCGTGGCCGTGGTTTACGAGATATGCCCGCCACCACACACTTTCTCTTCTTTTTCCCAGTAGGTGGGGTGTTTTGCCTTTTTATTTTGATGATTCCTTTTTTGTGATACGTTTCGGAATATATTTTTTTTTTTTTTAACTTTTGGTCGATTGTATGATGTGATGGTGGCTCATTGTGGTCGAAGTATACATTATACTCCTTTCGGCACAGTAAACTACACATTGTGTGATGGAGCAATATAATTGTTGCAGCAATCATTTGCCGGCCAGTCGGGTGGTGGACGGTGGTGGTGGTTGTGTTGTGTGGTTGTTGGCGCAAAAACACCACTCCTTGACAGAGAGAATCAGCACACCACTCCAACCATATCAAAAAATGCTCCTCATATCCTCGCTCAGCCGAAGGCGACCAACCGACCGACCGCGACCCAAAGAAGTGCGCGGTACCTGCCAATAGTTATCACTTGGTGCAATCTGCGGCAGGAATCTTGTATTTGTTTGTCGTTGGGGTATTGTTTCCCGTATATAAAGGTTAAATATTATAGGTATGTTGATACCTTGATACATATGTAGCTATAGTTAGGTAGGTATATTTATTGATGGAGTTCAAGTGGCTGAAAGGTGCAGAAGGTATCGGAGAAGTTACCTCCTCAGGGCAGTTTAGGCGGTCTGCGGAGGTAATAAACCATCAGACAATTGGTATCAATATTTCGAGACCCCGTTAACTACATTAAGTAAAGGACCACATAAGGTCAGTATCGGGTGCATTGTATGTTTGCCACTTATGCTAAGAATAAATGGCTACATGTAGGTATAGATTTCTCTAAAAAAAATTTAAATGGAACTCTAAAAGACAATAGACGTTTTTGGATTGCTTTTTAGCTAATCAGGTTCAAAGATTTTTCATTTGAATTGTTTTTGATAGTTGGGTCAATTGAGTTTTGTATTAGTAAAAAATAACAGATCTGTCAAAGATCAATTTTGAAAATCTTTGATTTCCATTGAGTAAAAAAAAATGTGTGACTTCCGGGACTCACGGTTAAGATGTGTAAACATAAACGTTCTCCCCAGTCCCAGTTTTCGGGTTACATATTGTACCGTTTACGTAATAAACGTAACCTGTTACACGTAAGGCACATGTTTTTAGTTTACCCTACCCTGAGCATAGATGTTTACACATTAAAAATGTTTTTTGCTGATTTATATTCTTAAGAAGTCTTACATCTATTTTTTCTAACAACTGGCAAAATTGACAGCCTTCAGTTTGACAGCTACCAGTTCTAATTTATTAAATTTTATAAGACCTAGATTTTAGTGCAAGATCAATTCTAGTTTTGAAGTTGAAACCGAGTTAACTCCTAAAACCAGTTTGTCAGTCAATTTTGACCGCGAATCAATTTTGACCGCGAGTCAATTTACAGTTATCTCAACAAATTTGGTAACTTAACTCCAGATTAACTGAACAGATATTTTTGACATATGATGCATTTGTGCGTGTCAATTAACTGTCAAAATCGAAATTTTCCACTGAAAGAGCGATTTCTATTGCGCAGCACTTAGATCTCGATAGTTATTTGGCAAATGTCGATCCTTCATTGAAAAATTCTTCAGGAACTAATTTGGGTTTAATTTATTAGCGGAATTAACTATCTCTGATCTAACTCTGAATTAAATTAGCACTGAAAAACTGCCCCTTAGAAGGGTATCTACTTAAACAGTGTCTAAATATTTGGATATAGGAAAAATAAAATTCCAATTTAGTCAACATTTGTTTCTATGGCTGCACAAAGCGTGACTATATATGGATTAACGAATTAACAACCAATGGAAGGCCATATGCTATTGTTTCCATTCACCTGCACTGACTTGACTTATTTGGACGCAACACACTTGAGGTGTCATCCTCATCCGCCATTTATATTTTGACTGTATATTATTGTTCTTTTTTCTCATCAAACAGTTCATTTTGTAAAAAAAACGGCACACTTCTTCTCGTCCGTCATTTCAATTCGTTTTCAACTGTTTCACCTTACTTCCCCGAACCCCGTTTTCAGTGTGACATTTTCCTTGTTCAGCTTTTGCCCAGACTGTTCGGTGAGTTTTTTCTGAGCGTATAGAGCACGCTCTCAACATGATCTCACCGTGGTCTTAACGAAAGAAACATTTGGCGCGTTCAGAAAAATGAGATCTCAGAGATTTTACTCACTCTAAAGGTGAGCAAGCGAATCCAAGATTTTTTTTTCCTCAGAGTTTTGACAGCAAATCTGAGAAATTTTACTGAGGAATTCTGTTCATGTAAAACTGCGAATGCTGAGATCTCCGCGAATTCATTTTCCTGAACACGCCTATTGAGCGCTTACATCTCAAAACAAATCTGACGGGATGCTATCAAGGGAAATCAAATTTACTAACCTTGAACACAGCAAACGCGATGCACAGACATGCCAGTTCGCTTGCGAATTTAATTAAGTAGCCAGGATTTCCACGTTCAGTATTTTTCCTTACGGCAAAAAGAATATTTGATGAAATGGGGTGAAAGGTGTGGGTAAGAAAATATTCGGAACGTACTACAAATTTTTATTCGATTCTCGTATTCGTTGTAATTTTCCCGAGTAAACCGTTCTCGGGAGTATATGTGATAAATATTTAACTAGTTCTATTAATAAAAACATCTTAACTCACTTCTAATCCGCGAGTTTACTTGAGTTTCTGCGAGTTAAAATGTCCTACTAATAAAAACAAAACGTTAGTGGAATAACAAACTGACATTTATTCAAAATTATTTAAGAAAATCTACTACTACAAAAAAACGTATTCAACTAATGAGATCGCTCGTTTAATCTTCCAATCAAATCAAATGTTATTGGATTGGAGTTGATTGAATTGTAAAAGAACTAAACTATACCTACTCCAATATTCACTGGTATAAAGAGAAGCAAAGAGATAAGACCTAAAATATTAAATAAAGAATAAATTTAACGTTTTCTATTTGATTTTATAGATTTAAACTTTTTTTTTATAAGAATACCTATCAATTTTTTAGTAGTAGAGTAGCCCCTTGCGTAATGATGGTTAGTGCATAGGACTGTTATGCCAAAGATTTTGGGTTTGATTGCCAGCCTATGCCACCCAAAAAGAAAAACAGAAATGTTTTTCGCGTGTTACTGCCTCTTGAAGGGAATGGACAAACCCTCTTGTCATGAAAAAGTCCTTTTCACATTAGCCGTTCAAATTCGGCAGAAAATTGTAGGTCCCTTCCATTTCTTCCAATAAAACACACACATGAATGATTGAGACTTGCAAATCACAAGGCCCTGGTTCTACCCGAGCTGTTGCGCCACCCAATTTTTACCTATCAATTTGTCGATGTAAAATCGAATTATAAAAACATAAATTTTAGTGGTCGTATTTATAAACGTTGTCTAACTTTAGACAACTGTCCAACTTTGGAAAATGTGTCCAAAAACCTTGTTTATTGTTGTCTTATAGCTGCCTAACTTAAACAAAAGAGTAGATTGTCTTAACCGTGAATAGTGTTATATTTATTTTTATTAAATAAAGCATATTTTACCTCAATTTGAAAATAGTTAGACAGTGTCTTAGTAGACAAAAATCGAATAAATACGACTGTAGGAATTTAAGCTGTACATATTTTTTGTATCTTTATATTTTTTAAATGTACATCCATTCTATTTACAAAATTACAATTCAAAATAATTTGTTTTAAATTTTAAGTAGGTACATAGTACCTATACAAAGTCAGGCTATTAAAAAAAAAAACATTTACCGGTCAAGAACATCATCATCAACCACCCAAATTTGATCATAATATCTTCAACGATTCATCATCAAAAAAATCAAAACCCCTATTCATAGAAAAAAAAAAAAAAATATGTTATGATCCCTATAATAATTGCCAACAGAAATGTCCTTTCTCCCTACATCCTATATTCTCCTCTAATGTGTCCCCCGTCTTTCTATATATACATTCCTATACATACCTAGATATTATAAGCCACATTTCAAATCCTTATCGCCTAGTCCCATATCACATTGACAAAATCCACTCAAAAATAAAACCTGGCAAACTTTTTATATATCTATAAATGTATGTAGTAGGTATGCAGAGTGTTAGTCGAATGATAAAACCTAAAATCCTATTTTATCGCATACCAAACCGCTTACCATCGTCGTCGTCGCCGCCGCGTGCCCAACCAAAAATTTCCAATCCTTTTTCCGTTTTCTGACTTCATCGTTCACATGGAGATATTCTTGCCAGTGTAACAATAAAAAAAAAAAAAAAAAAAAAAAAACAGCAACCGATGACATTCTCTGAAGTATTTTAAAATTATTGCCAATAAAAATTTAATCTACAAAAGATTTTCCACCCCGTGTAACACAATCAAACATGCACACAACACAGTCACAGGCAAATACATATTTGAGCTGGTGATGGTCACCGCATAAAATCCATTAGCCATTAAGAGAAAAAAAGGGGTGAAAAAGGATATCATCTCGTGAACAGCAAGGAGTTCTTATTTTTTCTTACAGATACTGTTCTGATGGCAGTCGGTGGCAGCGGGCGGTGGGACTGTTTTGCCATCATTAATTCTACTCTTCCTTCGAAGAAAAAGAAGAAATATCAAAGATGAATCTCTCCCTCTCTCTTTCTCTCTGTCATCCTGATGGTTCGTTTTCCTTCCTGTGCTAAAGGCTTTTTGCCTGTTTTTATCTCTGAAACGCACTCCTGATGTGTTTTGGCTTAGTTGTTGGTTTACGGAAGGGGAAGGTGTGAATGAGGACGAAAAAACACCAGTACCATAATTAATCATGTAGTAAAGTTATTGTCATTTTCCTAGAACTACGATGACGATGACTATACACCACCATTATTTCCTAATCCTTCAAAATAGTATAAATTCGCTGTTATCTTTGATAGAACTGGGAATCTTTCTCACCCACATTCACACAGCCCCCTCGTTCGAAATTACATAAATTTTAATGAAGAAATGCATTCCACATATTATAGACGTTGGAAATCGCCTTTTCAAAGGATTATTTTTATATTATCCACCCAAATATTGCAATTTGACTTGCGGAGACATAAAAATGTGAATTGATTTTGCCAGGGACAACAAGAAAGAACCACGACGATGACGACGAACGCCCACTGGATGTCATTCTGTGATGACGGAAGAAAAAGGAATTTTTTTTTTATATTTTCCCACTCTACCCAGGACACAAGGAAAAATCAGAAAACAATTTTATGTGTTCCACTTTGATATCTCTAAAATATCAGCCAACTTGCAATCATCTTCCCCCCCCCCCCCCCCAACAAGAAGAAATGATGGGTAGGGGGTTGGTTGGTGGGTATATAATATATTGGGGGCGCAAATGGTTGGTTGTTCATTGTCCACATAACTGTCTTCTAGGACGTATGTATACATTATTATTATATTTTCATATTTTCTTCGAAAAGATTTTATTCGTTTTGTTGTTGAAAAAGGATGACGAGGACGACAACGACGACGAGGACGACAACGACGACGAAGACGAAAATGGCCAGGACGACGACGTCTTTAACACAGTGTCCGACCTCCCACCACCTCCGCATTCTCGATCGAATAACAAAGTCTTTTGTAGGAGTGTTGGTTTTCTTATCTTTGGCGACCAGACGCTTTTAAATGTACAATCTAAGGGTTCAGCGAAGTCATATCATATACAACAAAAATTGTTAACTTGTCGCTTTGGTTCATTTCGGTCCCTTTAGCCGCCATCACCCCACCATCATCCCATCACTCCCTTCCTGGCTGGCTACCCACATTTTTCATCATTCAATTTATATCCTTTTTACACATATTCCCATCATCAACTACGTATATCTGCATTTATTTTGTCATAATCGAGAGAGCTAAAAAAAAAAATTGATGATATTCGCTGCTGAGGCTGTCATCTTGGGAGCATCTTTTTAAGTTTGAAAATTGAAAAGGGGTTAAGGTGTGCGTTTGGTGCGTTAGTGCGGTGAGTGGTGGTGTGCTATATAAGCACATTATATAAAAAGGACATGATAAGGATATAGCTAATAATAATGACGACAAGAATAAAAAAAGGCCAACATTGGCTTTGACTTGATGGGGTCTCTCTTTTGTAGAGAGCTATATCAGTCCGGCCATTCTATCATCAAATATTTACGATTTTACAAAAAAAAAAAAAATACAAAGAGAGGGATTGGTGAAGTTGGCTATGGCTATAAGACCTTGAGTACTTGAAGTTATTTCACACTCAAGTATTATATTAACGATGGGTAAATATTTGCGGTAACTTTTTTTTTTTTTTTTTTTAAGGAAGAGTAAAAACTTTATTCAGACTATTGTAGTTAAGACACGTACGTCCGATCGTTGGCAAGTTTGTGTAATGGAATTGGGATTATCTTGTGATTGGGAAAAAGGCAACAGTAAAGTGCAGAATCATTGTGATACAATTTTTTTTTTTATTATTAAATAAAAATTACATTTTGGAATTTTATCAGGGTGAACAAATTGAGAAAAGAAATCAATCACTATGCACATACCTGCAAACAATAAACCTGAAGAAGTAATACTTGTCATTTCCCAATCGATAGAGTAGAAGAGGTGTGGTGGTATTAGTATTACACATTTTTGCTGGAGCTTCGATAACCATTTTGGATTTTAGGGGAAATAGTTTTTGTTAAATTACTTGTCTACTTTAAACAAAAAAAAACTAAATCTATTTTAGTTTATAAAATCAAAAGCCCTTGTCTAAGGGAAGCTGTAGAAACTCAGTGTTGGTGTTAACATTGGTAACACTGGTATTGTAAGGTTTGCGCAGATTTTTATGAAAATCTATTGCTTCAACGAAAAAATGGAATTGCCAAAACTACAAGTTTTATGTGCCCGGGTAAACAAGAAAATCTATTACCCCTTTCTTCTTCTTCTCATTCAAATTTAGCTCTTCTAAAGGCTTAACTTTGAAAAATTCCGAAAAAAGGCCAATCTTCGAAGAACTAAACAAAAAATGTTTAATTCTTCGAAGATTTACCTTTTTTCGGAATTTTTCGAATTCAAGCCTTTTTTTTGTCTTATCTTCCTGGACTATACAATCCTCCTGCTTAAGTCTATCCCCAAAGACAAGTGAGCACCATAAAAGACGCCACTCTTTTCTCGGGAGAAGTTTTTTTGATTTTTTTTTGTCCTGCACATTCGTCAGTTTCTCGAGGCTTGTTAAATGTTGATGCTTCGCAGCTAGAAAACTTTACCTGGCTGCGGAGTCACCCCGATGATACGACCCCTCATTTAGTGGAGCAGATCCTTAATATAACTGCAAAGAATTAGGATCCTGATAAGCCGCAGTTTATTATTTCAGACTGTCTGGAACTGTAGATGCAATTGTTTGATTCCATCTGGGAAATTCTTTCCAGCTTCAAACAGAAGTTCTTTAGTGAAAACAATACTCCCCTGCTCACATTTTTTGCCCCCAAGGGCTTTCCAAGAGGATTTTGATACCAGTGAAGGTACTAGGTATCCGTTGTTTACTGCGTGGAGTTGAGGGTAGGATTTTATACATAAAGGATGGGTTTTGAAAAAAAAAGTTAATAGCCGATGATTTATTTACCATCTTAATTAAAGGACTACCAACTCGGGAAAAAAGTCTCTGTCCTTAGACAAGTCAGCTTTTGCATCCTTGGGGTTCCCGAACTAGTTGCTTCTATAGTCATCCAGATCAGTAACTCTGGCATATCTGCAAATAGTTTGATCTTAAAAATGGATATTTGGTAATCCTTATCGCCTATAAGCTGTGGAAGCTGGCAATATTGTGGGCTTGTATATTGTTGTCCATTGGTTTGATATCGCCGAACCAATGAAATCGAAGCTCCCATATAAACATCACATAAGTTTTGCAACTCAAGTTTCGGCTCAATCGTTAGTCGCATGGCTGGCTTTTCGTATATTTTGCTGAAGGTCCAACATGTAAACACACCCTAACATTCTTCACCAGAGCCTTTTGCTATTGAAACAAACAAAAATGGAAATCGTTTATTTTATTACTTTGGTCACGCAAAATGAAATTGACAGGAAGAGATCCGTTACTTCTACGGCATCTTTGTGTTTAAAAACCCTTCAAAGTTCCAAAGCTCCAACGAAAAAAAAAAAAGAATAAAATGTTGATTCATTAACTTTCAAATTATTGAAACAATCTTTTTAATTGTCTTTAATTTTATTTCATAACTTCACGTTCCGTCGCGTCGCGTCGCGTCGGTCGTAATCAATGTCGGGCCAAATACATTAATTCAAAAACCTATCTTATAAACAATACATATACACCAAAAGGCAATAACAATGCGACACGTCAAAAGCTAAATTTCAAATTCAATATTGGTTGCACAACACGATATTTCCTCAATCCCACTGTGCCTGCCACTCATTTAAATTTGACATTTGCTATTCATAAAAGGAAACGCAAACGCAAAATCCATTATCTCCTCATTTCCAATCGGAATAAGCGAGAAACGTGTATAACTATGTAAAGGCCTAGTATGTATGTATATATTTGTGTTTGAACATTTCCCCTTTTGGACCCTTCTCACCTTCCTTGTGCTATTGTCTTCTTATACGATTTTTTTTTTTTGTAATCTCCAACTAACCCGTCCGAATCTCTTCAAGAGCCCAAGCACACCAAAAACTTTTAGAGATTCCAATCGATTGTGCTTGGAAAATAACAAGAATTCCATTCAATCGAACAGTGGTGCAGGCAGGAGGAGCAGCAGCAGCACCACCAAACCAACCAAAGCGCGATGACGATGACAGAGGCGACGACGACGACGCAGGATAGGAGGGATATCTTTCTATGTAGGTAACGTAGGTATTATAGCAGCGAGAGTCATCAGCCAAAAACTCGTATATCCATCCGCAGCAGGAGGAGACCGTATGAAGCCCAAGTGAAAGATTGCATCTGTTAGATGGGTGATAATAAAGTATAGAATTTGTAAAAACAAAACGTTAACTGACTGCGCGATGTCAATATGCGAACGCGAGTGGTGTCCGTCGCTACGCTACGTTGCGTCCCTGTCCCACTTCTGACACTATCGCATAAAATACGTTCAATCCAGAAAATCGAGGTGGCTTTGAGGGGTGCTCTTCAGTCCTCACCTCAGGGTCGCTACGTCCCGTCGCATTTGATGGTTGTCGCAAGTCGCATCGGTTCACCCGGCTCAGCCCAACCGGCCCCACCAAACTGGTGTTTCGGTAAAAATAATATGGTTTTGGATTTTATAGTTCATTGGTTGCGCTATGGTGGTCTGTATGGTGGTGGTGCCGACTATGATATGGCAATGGCAAGAACTACCTGTGGGTTCCCAACACCATATATTTACACTACTTATGTAGATGGATGGGGGCCTCGCCAAAGGGCTTCCTATGCACACTTCGCAGGCATATGCATCACCTCGCAGCATTGTTTTCTATACGGGTTGACATTGGCCAAGGTGCCTCTACCACTAGTTTTTTTTTTTTTTTTTAATATTTAACCGTCACAGCTGCAACAATCGAATCGTCCTCATGGCCGCAATTGAGGAAGGCTTTTACAAGGGCCTATATAAAACAAAGTTAACCCTCCCGATACATTGTTTATCAAAACTCAAGCTGAAGGTTACGGTGAAGTCAAACTTCGAATTTCTTATGACAGTTATAACCTGGGACTGGGACAGCATTGGAGCAACCCGTGTGTTTAAAAAGAAAGATCGAAGTTCAGGGTTTGAAATTTGAAGTAAAATCGTTTATTTCGCAAATTATGTCATTCTGCATTTGAGTTATTGAGCTTCGCGAGCAATAATTTTCCTGCTGGATTCTTTTCGAACATTTTCGAAGTAATGAATGCGAAACACCTCATGCTTTTGCGAAAAAATAATTCAATGAAATTATGCTGAACAATATTTCGAAATTAAAAGAATCTAAGGCAAGTAATTGCGAAACGAAATTTCGCAGAGAAAAAACCGCGAAAACATCCTTGCTGCTATTGAATTCATGTGTTGGCGCCTTCAAGTAAATTTGGTCCTGATTTCATAATACTGTGAAGCTTTTTTGTTTCCAGCTGAGGTAGGTCAGCGGGGTCCAAGGTGTCACCGAAGAAAGCTAAATAAAACTCGGTTTTAGAACGTTCCTCCAATTCAACTTTTTATTACGACTTTAATTCTTAAAGCTAAAACTAACAAATTCTCAAATAATACAATCTTTTGTTAATTCTTAAAGTATAAAAGTTACAATGTTTTCGTTTTCTTAAAGTAAAATATAACAATTTATTTCATATACGTTAGACGGTGGGATAAATTCCCTAGCCTAGACCGAAGTGAAGGCGTGGTACGACGAACAGACGGTGGGATAAATTCCCTAGCCTAAACCGAGGTGAAGGCGTGGTACGGTGAGGAGACGGTGGGATAAATTCCCTAGCCTAAACCGAAGTAAAGGCGTGGTACGGCGAGGAGACGGTGGGATAAATTCCCTAGCCTAAACCGAAGTGAAGGCGTGATACGGCGAGCAGACGGTGGGATAAATTCCCTAGCCTAAACCGAGGTGAAGGCGTGGTACGGTGAGGAGACGGTGGGATAGATTCCCTAGCCTAAACCGAGGTGAAGGCGTGGTACGGCGAGGAGACGGTGGGATAAATTCCCTAGCCTAAACCGAGGTGAAGGCGTGGTACGGCGAGCAGACGGTGGGATAAATTCCCTAGCCTAAACCAAAGTGAAGGCGTGGTACGTCGAGGAGACGGTGGGATAAATTCCCTAGCCTAAACCAAAGTAAAGGCGTGGTACGGCGGGGAGACGGTGGGATAAATTCCCTAGCCTTGATGGGACTTCAAGGCAAAAAGGAGAGGAGGGGGGGGAGTACACGGCAAAATGCCAAAAATTAATTTAGAGGCTACCTTGATGTACTACACACCCTTGGTTTGCTTCTCGGTTCCACTTCTAGTCGTATAATAAAACTAGGCAGCACCGTAGAGGAAGTAATCCTGAATATCATTGGTTGGATTAAAATATATACATTAAAGATTATTCTTCTCGGGTTGTTCAATTCCGGTTGTCTTGTGATGTTGGGTAGAGGTGGCTTCTAGCCACGGTGGTAGCTTGACGCTGCGTCCTCATAAAATCGGATTGCCTCGTCGTCGTTGATAAAAATTATTCCTTCGTCCAGTATTGCTGTCACATCGAGGTATCTTGGCTCGGGATGTCTCTCTTCGCTAATAATAGTCCTGACCAGTGGGTTTTGATGGTTGCACAGGTTACTCGTCACTTTTTTTGCAGCGATTGTCAGGAATTTATCCAGAGGAGTGATTCCTGATTCTTCGTAAAGCCTTTGGTTGCTAAAGTGCTTTTGTCGTTGTCGGTCAAAATGGAGTCCTGTGCAGATCCGCAGAATTTTCCTCTCAAACGCTCCAAGCTTTTTCATGCTAGTTTTAGAAATGGTAAACCAGACTGGGAAACAGTATGTAATGATGGGCCTGACAAGTTGCTTGTAGAGAAGCAACTTTGTCTTTTGACTGAGTCCATTCCTTTTCCGCATTAGGGGATGAATGAGATGGAAGGCGTAATTCCCCTTTTTGAGGACTGCCGTTGCATGTGGGTTGAAACGTAGTCTCTCGTCAAAGTTGATACCCAGGTATTTTATTTTTGGCTTCGTTCTAAGTTGCGATCCATTGGGCAGACTTAGAGTGATGCTTTGGCAACTTGCAGCAGAGCGTGTGTTTCGACGTCCTACGGGTCTTCTGAAGCAAGCCAATTCAGATTTGGCTGAGTTGATTTTGATACCCCATCTTTCGTAGTATTCCCAAAGGCGTCTTACGTGCTCTTCTACTCTTCGGGCCGCAATGATCGGGGATAGTGATTTCGCGTACGTTAACGAGTCATCAGCATAGAGCAAATTCATTGCGTTATTGGGTTGAGGTTGGTCGGACGTGTATATGTTGTAGAGATACGGTCCAAGCTTTGATCCTTGAGCAACTCCCGCCCTGATGGTTTTGGTTGTCGAATGGCTGTTTTCAATCTGGACGAAAAAGGACCTGGAATTGAGAAAACTGAAAATAATTTTAATTAGTGAAGCTGAAAAATTAAAAAGGGTTAGTTTGTATATTAGCCCCTGTATCCAAATGCTGTCAAATGCTTTCTCTATATCGAGGAAGCATCCAACAGCAACCTGGTGATTATTGAGAGTGCTGGCAATATCGTTTTGAAACCTTAGAAGCGGATGAAGCGTAGAATGGTTTTCTCTAAATCCGAACTGCATATTGGGGATGATGTGTTTGGTGTTGCAAACCGATTTAATCCTCCGAAGAATAAGTCCTTCTAGGATTTTGCTGATGTTGCTTAGCAGGGAGATGGGGCGATATCCTGAAACCGTGCTTCTATCAGATTTTTTTGGTAGAGGCACAATCTTAGCTGTCTTCCATCTCTTCGGGAAATAGCAATTGTTGATGCAGTTGTTCAACAGGATCGCAAGGAATAGCATCATGACTTGGGGAAACTTCCTTAAGATGTAATTAGATATCGTGTCTGGTCCGGATGATTTTTTAGGTCGTCCATTATGTATTAGCTCAGCTACTTCTCCGGGGTTTGTGAAACTTCCAGTCGGCTCGGGATCACTGGCAAGGTTATCATCGTTGAAGATGGTAATTTCGGTGTTTGTTTGCTGCAGCCGCTGTATTGTTGTTTCGACTTCCTCGAGGAATGCAGGGTCGTTGGGTGGATTTGGCATAAAATTTCCTTCGAAATATTCCGCAAATGCTTCCGCTTTATCTTGAGCAGACATGACTTCCCCTTGCGTGGTGCTGATTGTTTCAGGTATTTGTTGTCTTTTCCCAATAATCCTGTTGATTTCCTTGAATGCATCGGGTCCGGGTTTGATGTTTTGCAGCCTTTTTTGGAACTGGTTGTTGTTGTAATATTGAAGAGCATTCCTTAACATAACGTGTGTGCACTGTAGTTCGCTCTTTACGCTTCGGTAGTTGCTGTTGGCTGTATTAAATTCCCTTTGTTGAATTCTCTGCAGTCGTTTTCGCAGTCGTTGTCGATGTTCATACAATTTAATAATCCCTTCTGGTAGATGCTGATATCTGTCCCTCGAAGTAATTGGTCTCTTCTGTTCATCCAAGGCGTTGGTTATGGTGACTTCCATTGCTTCTATGGCTTCTTCTATTTCGTTGTTGGCGAGGTTTCTGTTGGCATCCGGCATCATTATTGTGTCCTCAATTTTTCTTTGTAGCCGTTCGATATCCAAGTGCTTGTAGTTAATGTATTTCTCGCTCACTTCTGGATGTATTGCAGTAAACGGCTGATGCAGTTTGATGTTGAGTTCCACTGGCTCGTGATCTCCATCTCCTGTTAGGGTCCGGCACGTGTAGTTCTGCAGTTCAGGGACAATGCTGATGAAGTTGGATGATATCAGGTAGAAATCTAGCCAGGATGGCGTTCTTGGGAAAGTTGGTTTCGGTTGCGAGACCACTGTGAATGAGTGCTGCTCGAACTCTTCGTCCAACCAGTTCACAATGAAGTTTCCAGCGTCAGATGGTGTTGGGTCATACCATCGTGGGTGTCTTGCATTAAAATCGCCTCCAATGAGTCCATAGGTGTGCTGAGCCGTTATGTTGCTGAAAATAGAAAGATCGTGATTAATATCAGTTTGTCGGGCACTGCATTTGTTGTATATGCTGAAAATTATTAATGTGGCGTCATCTTCAACTTGAATGACGACCGCTGTGGCTTCGAACGACCTTAGATGTGGCATCACGACTGGGGAGGCTTTAATATTCTTCTTAACAAAGAGCGCTGTTCCTCTTTTGCCTTGGCCCTTGTCTGTTCGGAAGGTGTTGTATCCTTTGAAGTCAATGTTGTTTCGCTTAGTGACGTTGGTTTCACTGATGAGGGCTATGTCATTGGCCATTCCACTCTCCCTTATGTATTTATGCGGAATGAGTGGGTGTGAATTCCATTAATGCAAAAAAAAAACTACTTGGCAGCTACTGTTGGCTCGTTTACTTTGTGTGTTGTTGTGCTGCTAGTCGTCGTCATCAATTGCGTAGGCGCCTTGAGTTATGCCATGTTCGGTTCGTTGTTGTCGAATGAAGTGTGTTTTGTGGGTAAATTGTGTAACTTCGTTACATTCCCCCCTTTCTTCGATAGACGAGCCTGCTCGTCGTGACTTCTATCTGAAAGTGAGGATATTCATTAATTTATTCATTAAATGTTAATTTTAATATATATATTTTTTTTTTTGCAAATTCATCTTATTAACTAAATTAAACAAAAAAGGTATTTATTTATTTATTTTTTTTTCTTATTTTCATTTTCATTTAATTTTTTTTTATTTTTTTTTTTTTTTTTTTTTTTCGTTTTGTATATATAATTTCTATTAAGAACAAGCCTCTACCCGGGACGGTGGAGGCAGTATAGGGGCGACACTTCGGATCTAAGGCGATCTGTTTCAGGTCTTTGGTTGACATAAACTTGGTTCCCCGTAATTTGTCTAATATGGCTACTTTGAATGGTAGCGGGTAGGCGTCTTTAAAAGAAGGCTGCGGGAAGTCGACGCAAACTTTTCTCGATCCTCCCTTCTTCCTCACTAAAACGGTGGGTGAGCTGTAGGGGCTTTTTGACGGGCTTGTCTTCCCCGTCTCGAGTAGTTCGTCAATCTCATTGTTTATGATTTTATGCATGGTGGGGTTGCGAGGATAGTAGCGTTGCTTAAACGGCTCCTCGGACTTGAGTCGGATACGGTGCGGCGGTACGTCCGCTGATCTTCTGATTTCTTCAAACTTCGGGAGTTCACTTTTTAAAAATCGATCGAGGTCTTCTGGCTGACCCGGCGTTAGGTGATGGACGATAGTGCAGGCGTGGTTACTCTTTTTTTCCTTGTCGAGTTTTCCAGTTACGGGTTTGTTTCGCAAAAACATTTGTAAACCAGCTTGGTTTAGCAAATCTATCCCGATTATTGCATCTTCCTGCAAATTAGGCAAGTACGTAGCTTCGCACGTCAGCGTTTCGTCTCCCAGAGTTAAAGTAGCTGTATAATGTTCGGAAGTGGTAATAGGGCTACCATTCGCTAAATGGATCGGCCGATGATGCTCTCGCATGGGTAGGTCTAAATCCTTAAACCTCTGTCTTAACGTTTGTCCTATAAACGTTTTCGTAGACCCGGTATCGAGCAAAGCCTGGTAATCCGTGCCTTCGATTCGAATAGGAACGAAATAACGAGGATCGGTTACAGGGACGACATAACGAGGATCGGTTACAGGTGGCGTGGTGACTACAGCGACAGGGTTCCTATGGCACGAACAATCTTTCGATAATTTGCCGTCCACACCACAAAACGAGCAAAACAGCCGGTATGGTCTACGACATGACTCCTTTCGATGTCCCCTCTGCTTACAGTTCCAACAATGCGTGTTGCGATCATAAGGAACTTCTGCTGACGGTCCACGGAGGATTGGTGGAACGGATGGAGAAAACGTTGGCGGAGATCGTGCATTATGTTCGTCGTTTTTGATGGACTCGAATTCCTCTGCCAGATGCGCCAGCTCATCCAAGGTGGTGAAATCACGCCGTCGGATGTAAAATCTGTATTCGGGTCGCATATGGTCAAAAATACGGTCGATATTATCGGCCACGGATATGTGAGGATGTTGCCTTATAAGATATTGAGCGGACAGAATATAATCTTTTGCCTTTTCCCGTGGGCCTTGACGTTTACGGAAAATTTCTTCCTCCAGCTTATGCAGATACCTAGCTGGCAGAAAATGTTGGATAAATGCGTCGCGGAAGCCTTCCCATGTGAAGAAGCTGTCTCCTTTTATGCGGAGCCACTGCAAAGCGCTCCCACGGAAAATTTCCGGCAGCGTCCGTATAATATCATTCGGCGATATGTTATAACAGCGAGTTAGCTCGGTCAACCTCTCCAAGAATTCCAGCGGATTCCCTGTAGAATCGAATCTTAGTCCCCATTTGCGAACAGTATTCATCATCTCCGCTTCATAGCTTAGCGTGATTCGGCCAGAAACGGTGGGTTGTTCAGCTCTAGGTGGCGGAGGTAAAGATTCGGCTTGCGAGGTTGCTCTTGCAGGTTGCGGTTGATAAGCGTAGGTGGAATGATACGTCGGAGCATAGGCTGGCTGGTACGTCGGAGCGAGGAAGGACGGTTTCTTTGGTTCGGGCATGGCCAAGAACGTTGGTGCGGGCGACGGGGCGGGCGGAACGGGAATGTTGATGAGACTTTTATACGGTTGTGGATCGGAGGGCAGGACGTCGGAGGGTTCCGCATCATTTCTTTTTTCCACAACCTCTTCCCATTCTTGACATAGGTTTTGGGTCGACTTATGAGCGCGGAGTTCCTTAAAATGCTGGCTTAATCTCTTACGAAGCGTTTGCACGGGGCCGGTAGCATCCAATTTTCGCTCGGTCAGGACTTGGACGAGTTCCGGTTTCTTCAGGAAGTATATGAATCCGAGATTTTTGTACGGGTTGAATTCGCTTTCTGGCGGCGGCGGGTCATCGGAGTCGGACATGGTTACAGTTGTTCGGCGGCGGATCGGTTAATACGGGTGGTACTTCTTTGAAGGATTGTGGGTTACGGAGATTCTGTTCGAAGGGATTAAAATATTAAAACAGATTACGGCGGCGGTCGGAATCCTCTTCGAAAGATCGGTGGGGGTTTGGGAAACCTTCTAGAAGTCCCTGCTCGGGCGCCAAAATGTGAGGCTTTTTTGTTTCCAGCTGAGGTAGGTCAGCGGGGTCCAAGGTGTCACCGAAGAAAGCTAAATAAAACTCGGTTTTAGAACGTTCCTCCAATTCAACTTTTTATTACGACTTTAATTCTTAAAGCTAAAACTAACAAATTCTCAAATAATACAATCTTTTGTTAATTCTTAAAGTATAAAAGTTACAATGTTTTCGTTTTCTTAAAGTAAAATATAACAATTTATTTCATATACGTTAGACGGTGGGATAAATTCCCTAGCCTAGACCGAAGTGAAGGCGTGGTACGACGAACAGACGGTGGGATAAATTCCCTAGCCTAAACCGAGGTGAAGGCGTGGTACGGTGAGGAGACGGTGGGATAAATTCCCTAGCCTAAACCGAAGTAAAGGCGTGGTACGGCGAGGAGACGGTGGGATAAATTCCCTAGCCTAAACCGAAGTGAAGGCGTGATACGGCGAGCAGACGGTGGGATAAATTCCCTAGCCTAAACCGAGGTGAAGGCGTGGTACGGTGAGGAGACGGTGGGATAGATTCCCTAGCCTAAACCGAGGTGAAGGCGTGGTACGGCGAGGAGACGGTGGGATAAATTCCCTAGCCTAAACCAAAGTAAAGGCGTGGTACGGCGGGGAGACGGTGGGATAAATTCCCTAGCCTTGATGGGACTTCAAGGCAAAAAGGAGAGGAGGGGGGGGAGTACACGGCAAAATGCCAAAAATTAATTTAGAGGCTACCTTGATGTACTACACACCCTTGGTTTGCTTCTCGGTTCCACTTCTAGTCGTATAATAAAACTAGGCAGCACCGTAGAGGAAGTAATCCTGAATATCATTGTTTAACTGTTTAACTTTTTTATTGAACAGATATATTTACAATTGGTTCTTAATTCTATGTTACATATATAATATTACATTTTGGTAGTTTTAAGTTTTGTTGGCACATAAGGGGCCTAACTATATACATTGTTTTTTTTTTTTTTAAGTAAAATTATTTGAAAAATTGTCATTGGTTGGATTAAAATATATACATTAAAGATTATTCTTCTCGGGTTGTTCAATTCCGGTTGTCTTGTGATGTTGGGTAGAGGTGGCTTCTAGCCACGGTGGTAGCTTGACGCTGCGTCCTCATAAAATCGGATTGCCTCGTCGTCGTTGATAAAAATTATTCCTTCGTCCAGTATTGCTGTCACATCGAGGTATCTTGGCTCGGGATGTCTCTCTTCGCTAATAATAGTCCTGACCAGTGGGTTTTGATGGTTGCACAGGTTACTCGTCACTTTTTTTGCAGCGATTGTCAGGAATTTATCCAGAGGAGTGATTCCTGATTCTTCGTAAAGCCTTTGGTTGCTAAAGTGCTTTTGTCGTTGTCGGTCAAAATGGAGTCCTGTGCAGATCCGCAGAATTTTCCTCTCAAACGCTCCAAGCTTTTTCATGCTAGTTTTAGAAATGGTAAACCAGACTGGGAAACAGTATGTAATGATGGGCCTGACAAGTTGCTTGTAGAGAAGCAACTTTGTCTTTTGACTGAGTCCATTCCTTTTCCGCATTAGGGGATGAATGAGATGGAAGGCGTAATTCCCCTTTTTGAGGACTGCCGTTGCATGTGGGTTGAAACGTAGTCTCTCGTCAAAGTTGATACCCAGGTATTTTATTTTTGGCTTCGTTCTAAGTTGCGATCCATTGGGCAGACTTAGAGTGATGCTTTGGCAACTTGCAGCAGAGCGTGTGTTTCGACGTCCTACGGGTCTTCTGAAGCAAGCCAATTCAGATTTGGCTGAGTTGATTTTGATACCCCATCTTTCGTAGTATTCCCAAAGGCGTCTTACGTGCTCTTCTACTCTTCGGGCCGCAATGATCGGGGATAGTGATTTCGCGTACGTTAACGAGTCATCAGCATAGAGCAAATTCATTGCGTTATTGGGTTGAGGTTGGTCGGACGTGTATATGTTGTAGAGATACGGTCCAAGCTTTGATCCTTGAGCAACTCCCGCCCTGATGGTTTTGGTTGTCGAATGGCTGTTTTCAATCTGGACGAAAAAGGACCTGGAATTGAGAAAACTGAAAATAATTTTAATTAGTGAAGCTGAAAAATTAAAAAGGGTTAGTTTGTATATTAGCCCCTGTATCCAAATGCTGTCAAATGCTTTCTCTATATCGAGGAAGCATCCAACAGCAACCTGGTGATTATTGAGAGTGCTGGCAATATCGTTTTGAAACCTTAGAAGCGGATGAAGCGTAGAATGGTTTTCTCTAAATCCGAACTGCATATTGGGGATGATGTGTTTGGTGTTGCAAACCGATTTAATCCTCCGAAGAATAAGTCCTTCTAGGATTTTGCTGATGTTGCTTAGCAGGGAGATGGGGCGATATCCTGAAACCGTGCTTCTATCAGATTTTTTTGGTAGAGGCACAATCTTAGCTGTCTTCCATCTCTTCGGGAAATAGCAATTGTTGATGCAGTTGTTCAACAGGATCGCAAGGAATAGCATCATGACTTGGGGAAACTTCCTTAAGATGTAATTAGATATCGTGTCTGGTCCGGATGATTTTTTAGGTCGTCCATTATGTATTAGCTCAGCTACTTCTCCGGGGTTTGTGAAACTTCCAGTCGGCTCGGGATCACTGGCAAGGTTATCATCGTTGAAGATGGTAATTTCGGTGTTTGTTTGCTGCAGCCGCTGTATTGTTGTTTCGACTTCCTCGAGGAATGCAGGGTCGTTGGGTGGATTTGGCATAAAATTTCCTTCGAAATATTCCGCAAATGCTTCCGCTTTATCTTGAGCAGACATGACTTCCCCTTGCGTGGTGCTGATTGTTTCAGGTATTTGTTGTCTTTTCCCAATAATCCTGTTGATTTCCTTGAATGCATCGGGTCCGGGTTTGATGTTTTGCAGCCTTTTTTGGAACTGGTTGTTGTTGTAATATTGAAGAGCATTCCTTAACATAACGTGTGTGCACTGTAGTTCGCTCTTTACGCTTCGGTAGTTGCTGTTGGCTGTATTAAATTCCCTTTGTTGAATTCTCTGCAGTCGTTTTCGCAGTCGTTGTCGATGTTCATACAATTTAATAATCCCTTCTGGTAGATGCTGATATCTGTCCCTCGAAGTAATTGGTCTCTTCTGTTCATCCAAGGCGTTGGTTATGGTGACTTCCATTGCTTCTATGGCTTCTTCTATTTCGTTGTTGGCGAGGTTTCTGTTGGCATCCGGCATCATTATTGTGTCCTCAATTTTTCTTTGTAGCCGTTCGATATCCAAGTGCTTGTAGTTAATGTATTTCTCGGTCACTTCTGGATGTATTGCAGTAAACGGCTGATGCAGTTTGATGTTGAGTTCCACTGGCTCGTGATCTCCATCTCCTGTTAGGGTCCGGCACGTGTAGTTCTGCAGTTCAGGGACAATGCTGATGAAGTTGGATGATATCAGGTAGAAATCTAGCCAGGATGGCGTTCTTGGGAAAGTTGGTTTCGGTTGCGAGACCACTGTGAATGAGTGCTGCTCGAACTCTTCGTCCAACCAGTTCACAATGAAGTTTCCAGCGTCAGATGGTGTTGGGTCATACCATCGTGGGTGTCTTGCATTAAAATCGCCTCCAATGAGTCCATAGGTGTGCTGAGCCGTTATGTTGCTGAAAATAGAAAGATCGTGATTAATATCAGTTTGTCGGGCACTGCATTTGTTGTATATGCTGAAAATTATTAATGTGGCGTCATCTTCAACTTGAATGACGACCGCTGTGGCTTCGAACGACCTTAGATGTGGCATCACGACTGGGGAGGCTTTAATATTCTTCTTAACAAAGAGCGCTGTTCCTCTTTTGCCTTGGCCCTTGTCTGTTCGGAAGGTGTTGTATCCTTTGAAGTCAATGTTGTTTCGCTTAGTGACGTTGGTTTCACTGATGAGGGCTATGTCCGGTGAGTGCTTCTTCAGAAAGAGGTGAAATGACGTCCTTTTCAAAACGCTGTACAATGAATTAACATTGTACGCGATTATCTTTAGTCGGTTTATGCGCATTATGCGCTGCATAGCTCGAAGATAAAGGTGGCCAAGGCCACGGACTTCTGGTCTCTGCTCAGCGAAGAGTAATTGGTGGGAACTGCGGAGCGGGCCTTCTTCATTGCCGATGCCAGATCAGTCCCGAAATGTTCCTTCATTTCCTCATTCAGATTCAATTTACTAGCAGTTGCTGGTTCGTTTATCTTTTGTTTCCTCGGTGAAGGTACTGATTTTGGCTGCAGGGGTTTCGGAGTTGGCTTCTGGTGTTGTTGAGCAGTTGGCTTGGCAGGATTTCCCGTCCTGGCTATTGCTGCATAGCTCACTGTAGGGCGAGTTAAAGTGCAGACTGATTTGGCCTTGAATTCTTGTTGAGTTTTCTTCAGAAGTTCTCCTTTTTTCTTTTCTTCTTTTTTCGCCAGCAGAACCTTACATCCAAGGTAATTTGCCGGGTGTCCGAACTCTTTACAGTTGGCACAGTAGACTCCTTGATCTTTATCCTTCCGTTTGCATTCGCCTGGGTTGTGGTCTTCGTTGCACTTTACACACACGTACTTCATGCCACAGTTGATCGCCACGTGTCCAAATCTTTGGCAGTTCTTGCACTGAACTATATCCGTGCTTTTCAGGCGTTCCCAGTGGACCTTCTGGTTAAGAATCAGCTTTTTTGTGTAGATGTCGGCCAGATCAGATGATTTACTGACTTCTACAACGAAAGAGTTGTAGCTTTTGTTCTTTGCTTTCCTTGATCTAAAGAGTGTGACGTTCATTGCTGGTACTCCCTCAATCTGAAGTTCGTCCTTGACCTCGATCGCAGAATAGGTATAGTGGATTCCTTTTAGAAGGAGAAGAACCTTCCTGTCCTCACGGATGGTGTAGGTATGGTTCTCAATCTTCTTTGTTTTGAGGTAGTCCCTTATTGTGGTGAATTCGTTCTTGGTTGCCGTGTTGATGATTGTTTTCGTTCCTGAATATCATTGGCCATTCCACTCTCCCTTATGTATTTATGCGGAATGAGTGGGTGTGAATTCCATTAATGCAAAAAAAAAACTACTTGGCAGCTACTGTTGGCTCGTTTACTTTGTGTGTTGTTGTGCTGCTAGTCGTCGTCATCAATTGCGTAGGCGCCTTGAGTTATGCCATGTTCGGTTCGTTGTTGTCGAATGAAGTGTGTTTTGTGGGTAAATTGTGTAACTTCGTTACAATACTATCTGCACAAAGGTAATTTTTCTACAACATTTCGTATTGTGAATTGTGCAAATCGTCTCCTCCTTGTGAGTTTTTTTTCGCATCATCTCCATCTCCACTCCACTGGTGGTGTCGTACAATTTGTTGTCCCCTCGCACCAATTCGTTTTCTTCTCTTTTGCAACCAACCAAACCAGCACCTACCTCTATTTGCTGCGTTGTGTTGGTTGTTTGGTTCTTTTGTTGTGCGAATCGCGCGCGCGATTTCCATTCCATTACCATTCCGATGATGGTTGCGCTTTTTTGTTGTAATGTTTGTTCTGTAGAAATGTTTATCGTGCCGATAATGCGTCCGATAATTGCGCATAGGATTTTTTTTTATTTCTTTTCTCTTGCTGCCGCTGCTGTTTATATATATTTCTTTTTTTTTTTGTTCATCCGATGGCAGTATAAAAATTGTGAAAAATTTATCTTGGTCATTTCATATGCATATTTATGTGTATATTATCGCATTTTTACAATAATTCAATTCCCTCATTGTGGCTTTTGTTCGTTGCAGTGTAAGTGTAAAGATGTTGTTATGTTGAGAAGGAATGATTGAAAGAAAAAAACTTAAATTCCTGCGAAAATTCTTAAATTTTTAGTGCTACATGACGATGTTGTGATATTTAGGTATTTAATTGTTGTTTTATTGATCAATTTGATAATAATTGTATAGGTACGTGCGTTTTTACAGAAAATTTTATAAAATTGGAATTGCAATTTAGTCGATGAAGTATTATTATTCAACAAAATAATTATGTATACAAAATAGAAAGAGAGGAAAGTTTTGGTGTAGGTACATTAATTTATTTTGACTATGCCTGTCAGACTGAAGCATTTTTTAAATGCAATCTCGATGCACTATCAAAAAGGTATCTTTATTTGAACAAAGGATTTATTTTATCTAAGGAATTATTATCATAAAATGGTCGCAAAGTTGTATGGAGAGGATAAAATAAAATATGAATCACTCTTTCAATCTTGATGAATCGTTAAAACAAATTTCCGCTTACTGGCACGCCAACTTAAAACAAAAAAAATAATAATATGACTTGACGCCAATATTCATAAAAATTAAGGATATCTTCGTTTTCCAATAGGGACTTGACAACTTTTTTTTTTTTTAAATAAAACGCAAACAATTTGAGATTTTTCAAAAACTTTACTATCGGCTTGAAGTAACGGGTGATTTTTTAGCTGGTTTGGTTTTGGCAACACTGGTTTTGACAGCTGACGTGTGTTTAGTACCTTGTGTCACTGTCAAACAGCTTCAGTTTGGTTTGCAATTTAACCATGGATCGTCTTACAAATGAACAACGCTTGCAAATTATTGAATTTTACTATCAAAATTCGTGCTCGGTTCGAAATGTTCATCGCGCGCTGCTTCCATTTTATGGTCGGCATTCTCGACCTTCTGAGCAGTCTATTCGGAAGATTGTGACCAAATTTCGCACCAAATTTACTTTGTTGGACATTAATTTATTTTGACTATGCCTGTCAGACTGAAGCATTTTTTAAATGCAATCTCGATGCACTATCAAAAAGGTATCTTTATTTGAACAAAGGATTTATTTTATCTAAGGAATTATTATCATAAAATGGTCGCAAAGTTGTATGGAGAGGATAAAATAAAATATGAATCACTCTTTCAATCTTGATGAATCGTTAAAACAAATTTCCGCTTACTGGCACGCCAACTTAAAACAAAAAAAATAATAATATGACTTGACGCCAATATTCATAAAAATTAAGGATATCTTCGTTTTCCAATAGGGACTTGACAACTTTTTTTTTTTTTAAATAAAACGCAAACAATTTGAGATTTTTCAAAAACTTTACTATCGGCTTGAAGTAACGGGTGATTTTTTAGCTGGTTTGGTTTTGGCAACACTGGTTTTGACAGCTGACGTGTGTTTAGTACCTTGTGTCACTGTCAAACAGCTTCAGTTTGGTTTGCAATTTAACCATGGATCGTCTTACAAATGAACAACGCTTGCAAATTATTGAATTTTACTATCAAAATTCGTGCTCGGTTCGAAATGTTCATCGCGCGCTGCTTCCATTTTATGGTCGGCATTCTCGACCTTCTGAGCAGTCTATTCGGAAGATTGTGACCAAATTTCGCACCAAATTTACTTTGTTGGACATTAAACCACCAACACGTTTACGTACTGTGCGTAGTGAAGAAAATATTGCGGCCGTATCAGCTAGTGTGACAGAAGACCGCGAAATGTCGATTCGGCGCCGTTCCCAGCAGTTAGGCCTTTGTTACAGCACTACGTGGAAAATTTTGCGGAAGGATTTGGGCGTAAAGCCTTTTAAGATACAGCTGGTGCAAGAACTAAAGCCAGCCGACCTACCACAACGCCGAATTTTTGGTGAATGGGCTCTTGGAAAGCTGGCCGAGGATCCGCTTTTTTATCGAAAAATTGTGTTCAGCGATGAGGCTCATTTTTGGTTGAATGGGTACGTAAATAAGCAAAATTGCCGCATTTGGAGTGAAGATCAGCCAGAAGCATTGCAACAGCTACCAATGCATCCCGAAAAAGCCACTGTTTGGTGCGGTTTATGGGCTGGCGGCATTATTGGGCCATATTTCTTCAAAGATGATGCGAATCGCAGCGTTACTGTCAATGGTGAACGCTACCGAGCGATGATAACAAACTTTTTTTTGCCCGAAATGGAAGTTCTTGACTTGCATGATATGTGGTTTCAACAAGACGGTGCCACATGCCACACAGCACGCGAAACAATGGCGCAATTGCGAGGCGAGTTTGGTGAACAGTTAATTTCACGTTTCGGGCCGGTCAATTGGCCGCCTAGATCGTGCGATTTGACACCATTAGATTATTTTTTGTGGGGGTATGTCAAGGCTAATGTCTATAGGGACAAGCCCGCTTCGATTGACGCACTGGAAGCCAACATCCATGCATTCATTCGTGAGATACCGGCCGATATGTGTGAAAGAGTATGCCAAAATTGGACTCAGCGGATGGGCTACCTGAGACGCAGCCGTGGTCAACATTTGCATGAAATTATCTTTAAACATTCAATTGCAAGGTTCAAACTATCGATTCAAATAAATATTTCATTCATTTTTTCGAATTTTTTGTGTTTTTTTTTTTTTAAAGTTTTAAACCTCTTAAAAAATCACCCATTACAATCAAAACATTTATGAACTGAACTCGACTTCGTTCATATGGCCACCGCGGGCATGTTTGCAGCGGTCGATTCGTTGAACCCAATTTTTGATGGCTCGGCCACACATTTCGGCCGAAACGTCCGCTATTTCGCGTTCAATGTTGGCTCTTATTGTTTTTGGTTTTCAATTGATAAAATTTATTGAATAAAAACAATAAATAAATATTTAAAAAAAAGTTTGGGTGTCGAGACTCACGGTTAAGATGTGTAAACATCAAATATCAAATGAAATATTCAAGTGCTGGTTTTACATAACAGAACGCGGCGAGTTCGAACTGTCAACCAAATTTCAATCCAAACTCAACTTGACCTTTCGATTTAGTTTGAGCTACGAAGGAACGTACCCAATATTGAACGTATCCAATATACATCGACGTAATGTAACGTAATATGCTACAAAAATGTCCACTTTTTTATTTTATCCTAACGTTGCCGCCGGCATATAAAAAAAAATTAAATGTGTACTTTTGGAAAAAATCACAGAGTTTCTAAGTAAAGAAACGAACCTATTGTTCATTTCTTCTAAGACAAATTTTTCATATTCGATAGGAATGGAACCGTTCCAAAATTCAACCGAAAATGACATAATTTAAAAAGAAAAACTATTGAAACTTCAAAAATACACATTAAGAACTTTGAACAATTTTTGGACTTTGAATTTTTGTCGTAGATAGAATCAGAAAATTATTTCAACCAAATTGAAATTTACATTTGACAGCAGTTGATACTAGTTCTAGTTATGGAACACCTTAAGGGTAACTCTGATTAGACTGCAACACACTGAGAACGGTACTTCAATTTCGATCGCACTCGATATGCGATATTCCCGAAATCAAAAATAAACGAAAATGATCTTTTTGTTTCATCAATAAATTTTCAAAACATTTGCAAGACATTGTTATAGCGAGTTTCATTCACGAAAAGATTTGCTCTTTCTGTCAAACGATTGCCCTTTTCTTAATTTAAGAGTTTCATTGCAAGAAAAAGTTCAGTTCTAGGTCAACTCTAAACACAAAAGAAGTGTTTTCTCATGGGGTGAGAGATTCGATCTGAATACACATCTTTTTTGTCACGTCAAATGAATAATATTTTGTTGTTTGTTGTGAACTTGTGTCAGCTAGTGCTTATTTAGAAACATACTGAAAAAAGTTTCATTGAAAAGAGCAATTTTCGATTTTGAAAGCAATTCTTTAAAATTACTACTCTTTTTTTAGTTTTCTCATTTAAATATCCGCTGTTTCCAAAATTATTACAGTTTGTTTTTGTTTATTTCCCTAAATAATTTGTTTAATTTATACTTAATTTGGTGTATATATGTTGATTTTCATTTGAACAATTGAACTAAGAGAATATGTAAGCAATTTTATTTTATAATAGATATTTCGGAAACACCTTATAAATTGAGTATAAGTAAAAAAGCATATTTAACTTTGGGCGGTTTACAAAGCAGCTGGGTGTAATCGATATACAAAGTATATTTTAAGCCAAACTTTTGAGATACATCTTGACATTATTTATGTAAATGCTAAGAACACCTTTATAACTTTCAAAAAGATCCCGACATTTCTTTTCATTTGATTAACAAACCAATCTATTTTGTTAAGGTTATTATTTTTTTTTTTTCATAGAATAGGTACCTAACAAAACAGAACTGTCACATTATTTATACCTATATGTAAGTAAATTGACATAAATTGCATGTTCAGCAACTCATTATTTCCTTAGGTATACATATACATAGTCACGTTAAATGTGGTTAACTTCATTAAGTCAGGGTTGAATAACCATAAATGTAGTTTTTTGTTAACTCACTAGCCAATATTATGTGTCAAAGAATTACAAAGTACATTTATTTTATTTCAAAGACAATGTCGCACGATCTATTTTTAATAATGATCATTAAAAATTATAGGTAAATACATATCATTGGAAAAGAGTATGAAATGTCAATTATTTTATATTGAAATCGATTAAATTGACACATTATAAATTGTGACTCTTAGTCATTGAAATTATTTTTGTTTAATGGGCTGGGTAAACCACCTTAACTTTATCTCAATATTCATATAAGTTTATTTCATTTTTAATCGCCAACAATCCCCTATGGATCAAAATCATACACAATTCATAGAATGTTATCCTATCAATAGCTGACATTATTGATTTATTTGCCATATAGAATTTGCAAATGTCAGACTGACATAATTGAGTTTTTATTTCTATCCGATGATATCTTTGGGGTTCAAATTCATAGTTTATTATTTCTTCTTTGAAAAATTATAACGAAAATGTTTCGTACGTGAATAGTGTGATGCTAGCGTAGGGGTTCTCATTTCAGTAGTAGTAGTCCATACAAATAACATACGAACATACAAAATCTACGACACAAATGTAAAGTCCAAAAATTGTTCAAACGTGAACATTTTTGTAGCATATAACGTTACAATACGTTGATGTTTATTGGATACGTTCAATATTGGGTACGTTCCTTCGTAGCTCAAACTAAATCGAAAGGTCGAGTTGAGTTTGGGTTCAGATTTGGTTGACAGTTCGAACTCGTCGCGTTCTGTGATGTAAAACCAGCACTTGAATATTTAATTTGATGTTTGCACATCTTAACCGCGAGTCCCAGCATTCACAAATTTTTTATACGAACTTTGACAGACTTTTGTGTAGTTTTGGCCAGAAAATGACAGAGTTTCAAGGTAAAGGAACGCATACAAATTTCCGTATTTATAACGAATGGAACACTTCCAAACACTTCTACTGAAAACGAAATTACTCTTATGTATATCACAAATTAAAATTAGCTCTGTTCGTTTACTTCACACACTTGTCAATTTTAATTTTAGTAAAAAGTTCTGTCAAAGTTTAAATATAAATTAGCAATTTTGGGAAATAAACGAGAAGACCTATTATAATATTTTACGAAAATCGCCATGTTGGTTTTGACACATGTTTATATCTCAAAATTACAAAAATCAAAATTAAAAATCGTATTCCTTATTCGTATAGAAATTATGTTCATGGTCTCACTTAGTTGCACGAAGCACGACATACTATGCTTGCCTTCGAAAATAAAAATTAAAACAAATAAATTTTGTCTGATCTCATCAACGATATCACCATAATATCACTCACCCAAATCTCTGGGTTTTGTGTTTTTTTTTTATGTTTTATTTATGAACAAAACTTGTTCATCGTTTCTTATCTAGCATACATAGGTAATATCGCTATCGTTTTTTCCGCCTATATAAATGTATATGTAATCAGCAGAGGGCACGTCACTTCATATGTACATTATAGTTACCTACATATTAAATTGAAAATTAATTGAAATACACATATCGCACACGGCAGCCGTGCGCCTGAGCTTCTTATAAGTACTCGTACATCGAAAGAACATACAACAAACGAATCGTCACAAAACACAACTAATCATACTATCACTGTCAGTTGATCTCTTCAGTCACCGTTGCCGTTGTGTCGTTAGTTTTGTTGGGGATTGTTCGGTACACATATTCATGGCCATGCCACTCCCGCCCGAACTTTGTTGCCCCCTTAATATTTGGCTTGTCAACACAGCGCGCGGCAGCGGCAGTAAAATTTACCTGCCGAACATCAACAACGACGGTAGGAGTAGTAGCAGCCAGCAGCTAGAAAATTGTGTAATTAAACTTATCTGGTCGTTTGGATCGATGTATCTTTCAAGTCTTACAAAACCGCGTCATATCTTCGCACAAACACCAGAGACAAGAACCACCGGCATAGCACATCACTATAACAGGCGGCATATCAGTGACTTATCTGCGCACACAGAGCGGTGTCGTTCCTGTGAGCACTGCTCATTATGGATCGCTTTGAAATTGTCCCCCACTGCACTGTCTCGCCCTGGTTTAAATAGATCGCAGCGAGATAAATGCCTGATGCGGCATGCGGCGACGTGACGGTGCGGTGCGGCAGTGAGGAGCACTTGCGCATACCACTTAACATGGACATAACCGAAACCAATTGCTGACCATAAAAAGCACTCTGCGTCAGCGTGAATCTTTTTTTGTGAACGCGCTCTGGCTGCTGCACGCAACTATTTCAACGACCGAGGACGACGAGCAAGCTGACATTTCAATAGACGCCAATTGACAGGTCAACGCGCAAAAGTAAAACGCTTCTCATGCCGCCAAGTGTAGCGCTCTCTTACAAAAATGGTATTAAATAAGAAGCGAGTACGAGGTATAGGCAGGCAGGCAGGTTCTACTTGCGTTTGTTCTTGTTGTTTTTGCTGATCGTCTCTTCTTCGTGGGGCTCTTTTGTGTTGATGCTGCTGTGCTGTTTCTTGCAATGCATCGAAATGTATCTGCAGAAAAAGAAGAACCTGAGATTTACAATATTCAACGTCGCACAAAGTCAGTTGTTGCAATAGCTAGTTGCAGCAGTAGCAGCATGAAACTTTTGCCGGCTCCATATCTGAGCCCGAATCGGGTCGTTATAATATTTTGTACCAACAAATCAGATGTCAGCCGTTTTTCTAATCATTATCCTGACTGGAGCTGTGCGCGTTCAGATGGCCACGACACGATAAGTACCAAAGAAGCATAAGCAACGCTGCGCTCTGCAGCTACCTGAACGAACGCTTTTCAAGTTTATTGTTTTCGTTTTCACAACGTGGATTGTTTTATTTATTTTTTGCTTGTCTCTTTTTTTTGGGCCCAATGATGCGGGCATAGCACGCTCGCACGCCTGACAATTTGTTTGATAATAATTGTCGTTAACCTTTGATCGAGTTGACACATATTCTACCACACTACAATGCAGTGTAGTTGGACTTGGTATTTTTTTATATCATGGTGTAGTTTATGGGAAGAGTTCATATGGTCGGTGATGGTGGACTTGATTAGGTACTATACTGGTGATGAGAAATATGTGATGATATATTGGAATCATGGGAAAAGTATAGCAAATACGTAGTATGTGTGGATTTAGTTCCTTTTGGTATTGGTATTTTTATAGGAAAATCCGATGCCTGTCAAAACGACCGTGACGCACGCACACAGGTACAAGACATTGACTGTCAATGATGGCAATGCAAATTCGATAATCAGCCAACTGAACTTAGTTCTAACTTAGGAAGTTCCACCATAGGTCAGTTCAGTTTAGAACAAGCAACAAAAATAAAAACAACAGTTTGACAGCTCTTAAAGGAGAGAAAACAGTTTTTTTTTTCAAATGCGCGACTAATGAATTTTGTCATTGGTCGATGTACTTATATGTAATTATGGGTGCTTTTATAAATGCATGGTTGCGAAAGTCTGACGAATGCATAACTTTCATAAATACAAATGATAAATGTCAGATTTTCATAAAAGCAAAACGCAAATATTTGCAGAGCAAATGTGCAACCATAAAAACTCACATTCAATCTGAATTTATTTTATTAAAGAAAGAGACAGTTATAGTATAAACGATTTCCTTTCCTTTAGTACTTTTTTATTGTTTTTGACACATGACGCAATTCAGAAAAAGTGTTCATAAATGCAGCGTAAAACACATACGCAAATATTTTGTATAACGTTAATATGATTGCAATTGATCGCATGTAAACAAAGCAACCATGCATTTATGAAAGCACCCTATATTTGTGTGGATTGCATTGTTTTCTCTCCAGTAAAAACTGTCAAATTAGAAAGAGAAAAGACAAATTTATAGTTTCTGGCCAGCTGCTGTCATTTGGCGTTTTTTTTTCAGAGCTGAGCACTGAGCAGAATCTGTGCGAACAGAGTAGAATTCTGAGATCTCTGAACATACTCTGATATGTTCAGAGATCTCTGATTTAATTATGAAACAACTTACACTGAACTGTCATGAATACTTTTTTCCTAAATAATTTTACCTTCTCCACTATAGGGCAACCAGTATCTTCCGCCATTTTTATTATTTTGACGATGAAAACCTTTCAAATGTCAACTCGGTTATGTTCTTTACTTCACTTACTCTACTATTTTATTTTGAGCTCACAGAGTGCGCTCTGAACTAAAAAAGAAATCCAAATTTGAAGCACTGAACGATGAGAGCTAAATAAGAAACACAATTAATTTTTGACAGTTCAGGCTCTGACAGCTCAAAGTTTATCTAACCTTCGTCGTTCTGACCGGAACTGGATAGCTCCTTCTCAAGTCCCTTCTTTTAACTCAAGGAAAGCCTCTCGTAGAGCTCGCGAGCAGCTGTGACGCGTCTTTGTAGCGCCGCTTGTTAAGCTTCAGTAAAATGTATTAGTTTTCATTAAAACTGCGCTTATTTTTTATCCCACACCCTTCCAGCCTGTGGTGTCCAATGAGCATTAGCTACATATTTATACACTATACTTTACCTGATGCATATAAAAAAGACATATGTACATACCTCATATTCTTTAAACATTACATAGCATCTTTTACTTCATGGTGGCAATGGAAACTAACAAGATAACAAATGGACTACCCAAGAGATGGGTTGTTCCTAAATGCCCCCAAAATACAAATTCAAAAAAAAAAAACAACAAAAACATTACAAAAGCATCAAATCAACTGCAATGAACTGACAGCTTCTTCTGCAGCATCCAAGCAGGAAGAACCCCACGATATAATATAATGATGACGCTGAGAGACTGACGAAAAGAAGCCCTAAAAGATGATGATGTGTAAGAGATGCCAGTAGGAGCTACCTCCTGAGCATGATGATGCTGGATGATGACGATCTATACCACCACACCATTCATTCCATCCTGTCGATTGGATGATAAATCATTTTTCGTGAATCAGCGAAATCTTGTAAAACGGCAAAGTGAACACAAATCGCAAAATAAAAAACCATTTACTCGTTCGACTCGGAGTTGTAAGTAGGGCGCGGTAGTTGTGGCGGCGGCGGTGGAAATGAAGGTGGTGGTGGCGACTCCACATTTTAATCTCCGCCTGGATGACTAAAGCAGTGAAAAGAATCTTTTTTTTTGCCTCATCCATCCATCCTTCCGTCCATCCATCATCAGTCGCATCATCATTGCCGTCATCATCTTGCAAACAAAACAACAAAAAAAATACAAAACTGTGGACCAGGATGAACAACATTCAGCACAAATCTCGAAGTCCAAACTCAATCCAAACAACCGAGATACAAATGTTGTTCAGTTCCGAACAATTGTTGCCCCAACAATAACACACAAAAACAAAAGTCAACCAAGTCAGTTGCTGCTAATAAGATGATGTTGCTGATGTGATGTGCTGATGAGGATGATGATGATGATGGTGATGATGTGATGATGACAATAGGGACGGATGACGATGACGACTTTAGCTGCTGTCCTGCTGCCCTCACCTTCGTCGTTTTTTTGATTCTTTCTTATTGTATCTATACTATACGTCTACAATGTACAGTTCATGTGTATATACAAACGCTCTCAGTCATCAGTGGTTAGGTCTTGTGTTGATGAAGAGATGATCCGTGAGCTTCTCGTTTGGGAGTTGCATTAGTATTTGCACGGATGCGCTGCATCACGAATTCATTGTACAACACTATCCAGCACTAAGTAGAGAGTGTAGTTTTATTTATTTTTATATATTTTTTTTTAGTTGGCTGGCAAGGGTTTAAGATGGCAAGGACTTGAAGTAAAGATCAATCATCGTGTAAAATGGTCGGTGAAACTAAATAAACGTGTTCCACTCGATTTCTCAATTAGAATCTTCGGTATGCTAAATGAAGTGCGGTGCCAAATAGTGCGATGTGAAATATTTAAGATGAAACATTTTGTTTGTTGAGGTTAACTTTTGAGGAGATAGTTATTTTGTTATATTTATTCTCTCGAGTTTTAGTGTAAGTGAGTGAAACAAATCGTTTCAGTTTAACTTTAGTACCTAGTTTAGGTAGTGACCATGAGATTGTCTAACTTTAGACAACTGTCCAACTTTGAAATATGTGTTCAAAAACCTTATTTATTGTTGTCTTATAGCTGCCTAACTTAGATACAAGAGTAGATTGCGTTAACCGTGAATAATGTGATATTTATTTTTATTAAATAAAGCATATTTCCAGCAATTTTAAAATAGTTAAACAGTGTCTAAGTAGACAAAAATCTAATAAATACGACTGCTTGATTCTAATTTATATTAATATGATACTGCTTAACAATTTTCTAATTTAAAACTCACCAAATGCCTATCTTAACTTTTTAGTATCGTACCAACTCCAAATGTCACTTTGAAAATTGAATATAGGAAAATGGTATGTTCGCTTACTTGTTTGCATGAACTGTCATTTTTTTTTTTGTGGAGTATTCAGCTGAAGTCTATTTAGAAAATAGATTTAGTATAGTACTAGTTAACAAACATTTAAAACAAAGAAAAATTGAGCAAAAAGGTGTTTAAAATTTTATGTCAATGCTTTTAAGCAGCTTAACAAAAATTTCACTAAAACATGGATGACATGCTAGTTTCTTTTGAAAACCTGAGTATTATATCCTTTCTAACCCCGAAGCCAAACGAGCGGTAATAGCTAGCGAGTAGCAATATACTCAACTGGCTTTGCTTTTTTCGTAGTCAGTTGATAAGGTCGAGTAGAGCAACGAATGAGGCAAATACAAATAGGAATTCGATAGTTAATTAATATTCATCTAGCGAGCACTCGCTGATTCGTTCGATTGGCCTCAGTCTCGAGGTAACAGGAACGATCTGAAACTGAAACCATTTTACACCTTCTAATTTTGTTATCAAAACTACGAAAAATTAAATGATTAATCTTTGGTGTACAATTTTAATAAGGAATTTTACTCAAAACGTGAAAAGTAACAGCCTCTTAATTGAAATTTTGTGCTCAATTTTACAAATGTTATAATGTAATTTTAATAACAAAAATCTTGCTATTTTTATTAAATATCGCACACAATGAGAGTTGTTAAAAATAAACAAAAGTCAATCTCTACAAAGTGTAGAGTCCATTTTTTGTTGGGGGACAAGCGCTGGGAAAGGGAATAAAATGTATAAAGTTAAGACTGTTACAAATTATTGTAATGCCAAAACCAAGTTTGACTGTACTATAATATGTACTTTCTGGCTATTGCTATTTAGATAGATAAATAGGTCTAGACATAATCATGTAGGTATACATATTCAGGGTTAGCTTGAAATTTTTTAATTTTATGAAATGAATAATAGGTATATATCGAACTTTTTGTTTCACTCATGCACGTATGCAATATTATATGTAAATATACTTCTACTACCTGTTACGAGATTTAGGATTATTTAAGTCAATTATGAAAATTAAGTCTAGACATAGACAAGGCATGCATTTATTATATCAGCAACCAATCAGTATACAAAAGGAAAAACATTAAATTCAAATTACAGTTTTAAAGCAACAAGGTAAAACAAAAAAGTGCGGCACATTTTATGATCTTATTGACAAACAAAAATCATAAATGAGATATTTTCAATTTGATCCCTAATTTATTTTTTCAACGTGATCACATTATGGTTTTAAAAATATGTATGCATGTATACTTTACGCTTTTCGATATAAAATTAAATTTTACAAATCTTTTGAGGGATTTTCATAGTTAATTTGCATGCAATTCGATTCGCATAAGATGCCGACGGAAAGCAAGTGCGTGTAGAGTGGCTTGCGATAAGAAAAAAATTTTGACTTTTTTTGTTCATACCATAATAGCTGTGTCCCCACCATTTTTCGCACTAAATCTGGTGTAAATATCAAATTTGAAGAGTGGGGGTGAAATTCTCTTAAAGAGAAAGAAAACTGTCAAAATGTCGGGAAGGGTTTTTGCACTAATTTTGACAACTTTTTAAATGTCAGAAAATATACTCGGCTAGAGTTACCGTAGATCAATAATAATTTGTATCAAAATTTTCAAGAATCACTACCCAAGAAAATAAAATGTAAAAAAAAAAAAAAATAAACTTACCTGCATAGCATATATCAATTTTATTAATATAAAAACAAAAAATCTTTAACTGTGCATTAAATGAAATGAAGGTTAAGTGTGTGTTTTTTTTTTCAAAAAGGACTATTTTATATAAGAAATACTCAGTCAATTCTAAACTTTTTTCTCAAAAAAAAGTTTTGCCAATTTACATATTTTTATTTTTAATTTTTTGTTTAGTTTAAAGATTCTTAAAGTAATAAAAAATATTCTTATTTATCAAAACTAAATTAAAAATAAAATCAGGGTTGCCCCTTGGTCGACATTTATATTTGAATTCAACTGACAAATTCTGTCATCTGACAGAAGGCAACCTGGAATTTGACAACCAGCTAGGAATAGTCAGAAGAAATTCCTTCGACTGAAACTGATAAGAAGGGAAAATGAAATAGAACAATTTATTTTTGAAGTGTGGAACGACTTCGTACCAAAAATGATAAAATCTGGCGGTCTGAAAGTCTTTGAAACTAGATCTGGAACAGAGCTGATATCTCAAGAATGTTGGCAATTTCTAAGCGTTATTCTGCGTAAGTTTTTTTCCATTGGGCGTTTTTCTTTTTTAGTTCAGAGTAGAGCTCTGAACAGAGTCTGAACACTCCGAACATACTCTGAGCGATCTCTAGACTGAGCGTGTTCTGCTCTGAGAGTTCAGATTTATTTATAGAAACACGCTTCACCAGCTGCCACAATTGAAAACATTAATTTTATTCATATTAGTAAATTTATTAAATTATTTTACCTTCTTTTGCAGTTCGACTATTCTCGTCCGCCATTTTTTCTGTTTTGATGTTTTTTTTTTTTTCACTTGTCAAATTTGTGTTCAGCTATTGAACTCCGTCTGCTCTATCAATTTATTCTGAGCTCATAGAGCGCGCTCTGAACATGCTCAGAGCGAAAAAAGAAACACAAAATTGGAGCTCTGAATGCTCAGAGCTAAAAAAGAAACACGATTTTTTTTTTTAAGTTCAGGCTCTGCTCTGAACTAAAAAAGAAAAACGCCCATTGTGAAATGGAAAATTATACTGATCGGAAACCCTTTGTCCACTTGTCAAATTTACTAACGCTATAAACAGTGTTGCCAATTTAAAAATCAAACCTCTATAAAAAAAAACAAACATTTATAAGGTTGTGAATATGAAATATGTAATGGAAACTTCCCCTGTTGTCAAACTTCGTTGTTTCTTCCAATTTTAATACAACAATAAGCAGTAATTTTAGTACATATATTTTATATTTGTTTGAAATACAAATCCCATAACTTCCAACACCAAAAAAACAAAGAATGCCTTTTCTTTTGCAATCCTCGCACGAAATCACAAGAATACCACGACTAGTCAAACCTTTGATGTCTTAATTAAAATCTACACCATTTCGAAGATGAGGACACCAACCAACGACGACGACGTTAAGACGTTCAGACGTTGAGCAATTGGTTGGTATATGGTGACACAAACATTTCCCCCGAACCATGTCCACTAATGTTCCTGTGATGTCTTTGGTTTGTGTTACAACTGCAGCAGCTCCTTAACTGCGCCTCTCAATGTTACCTTGTCATTCGATGCAATATACTATGCTCGTGCCTCCTTGGTCTCCTATATAGTCTCTATACACATTGTGAATTAAAGGTGGCATCAAATAGATCTCGTCCGATCACAAGCCCCATAGGTACAGTGAGGATTATTTGCATGTGGAACTTCTGTTCCAAAGTGAAAAAAAAACCAATCATCTATTGGGAGCAAAATAAGATTTGTTTTTGTGCACTGACCACAAAAATGGTGCTGGAGATGATGATGATGATGCGAATGATGCTGATGATGTTCCTCTCGATGATCACCTCTCGAAGTTTTCCCAATTTTCAACTTTTGTTTAGCAGGTACATACATATATATGTAGGCATAACAGAGTATGGAATGGACTCTTATAATCTTTTTGAGATCTCTCACTTGGTCATGGTTTGTGTGCACCTACTCCTACTCTCTGCCCTTCGCTCAAGACTATGTATAATTAATTTTATTATCTAGATGCAATACACTGAGTGAGTTTTTAATCTTTTAACGAATATATTTCGATCTGCAATTCGCTTTTCAAGCAGAAGCTATGGATTGGATCAGTTTTATGCAGGAACAGCAGCCAGGATCAAGAGTGAGACTCAAAGAGAATACAAAAAAAAAAAAAAAAAATGAAAAACAAACGTGAGTTTATTTATTTTTGTGTATCGCTATCAATGGTTATTAATCAAAGAAAAATTTAACTCATTCCTATAGACACATATTCAGGGTATATAAAGGTTATATAGACTTTGCTCCAGAATTCGAATTCTTTCTACATTTTGTGAACAGGGTGTTTTGAAAAGAAATAATAATTTGTCATTTTCAAAGCGGTCAAATCACATTAAGACGGTCGTTTAGAAATTAGCAGGGTTCACAGGGATTTTTAATGGAAAATTGAGAGGATCTATCATGAATGAGCCACGTGCATTTTTACGTATATTAAAAGACGTCAGTGCCAACTGTCACCGGTCAGGAAAAATTCGCATTGGGTATACGTTCAGAAGCCTAAGGGCACGTTTCTAGTCTCTGATTGATCAGCTTTCCAATCAAGCCAACTTTATTGGAAAGCTGACTGGAAAACTGGTCATGAAATATTTCATTTCATTTCAAGTGAATTGTATTAATGTCAAAATATCAGCTGATTATTTTGTATCACTAAACAACAATCTGAACTTCATGTTTCTATAAATTGTGTTTTTTTCAACTTTTGTTATAATGTTTTGGGTGAAGTGGTCCTTAATCACAAAAGATTTAATTTTGTGTCAACTGATCGTATCCATTAACTTAAAATCTGTCATTGTCATTTAATATCAAAAAATTTTGTTAATAGATTGAACCGACCTAATGTCACATGTCAAAATATTAACAGTTGGAAAGTGGAAGTGTTCATTTAAGAGTTTATTTTTATTGGAATAATATCTATTTAACAATCAAATGCAGTTTTTAAACAAATTATTAATACTTTTAAAGTAAAATTATAATTCACACTTTATTTGTCAAAATCGTTTTAGTATCAGAGTCGGAAAATAGATCCAGGCTATAAAAATATTATGATGATGATAATTTTTGTTCTTGTCAACGCAGCATCAACTGTCAACGTGTCTGCAAGTGGTCAATTCGTGTGATCGTCGAGATTGAAGGTGTTACATTTCCACGCATATTACATCATTCGATTAATTGTCAACTTTTGTATGTGTCAACGTTGACAGTGTCTGAATAAAGCTGAAGTATTAATGTCGAAAAAAAAAACGACATCGGGACTTACCACAGCAAACAATCCTATC
Organism: Epistrophe eligans; assembly: GCA_951394125.1. Classification (NCBI taxonomy): domain Eukaryota; kingdom Metazoa; phylum Arthropoda; class Insecta; order Diptera; family Syrphidae; genus Epistrophe; species Epistrophe eligans. The sequence continues at coordinate 29,908,013 of OX596030.1, forward strand.
ATTGTTACAAAATGCCATCACTACCCTTTCAGCTTTGCTGCAAGTGCAAGAATGCAACAAAAACTAATCGCAGCCTTGCCACATTAAAATAAAGAAAAAACTCACACAGAAAATTATTCCGCTTAGTGAAATAAAATTAAATGAAATCATAAAACTTAATTTCAAGTCATTGATAGGCAAACAAATTAAATTCCATGTAAATGATCGCCATTTGGTTTCCATAAAAAAAAATTGTTTCATTCGGTGACTCAGATAATTTGACGTTTCCATACAAACTATCAATAGGTACCAAAACGAATAGTATAGTACCGGTAATACAGTTTTTATTTGAATTAAAGTCCCGAAAATTATCTGGACTTTGCTAAGTCCATAGAAACTTAAATTGTTGTTGTACTTACGTGAAAATCGCTTTGCTTCGATGTTGTTTTTTTCGTACAATTCTTTATGGACTTGCAAAAAAAAAGAACCCTAATAATCACTATATTCAACTTAAAGTCTCTCCAAATTGGCGTGATAACAACTTTACCTTTGAAAGCGATAAAGAAATTTAAATTGAAATCTGAATTCACCAATATCCAAAAAGCTGATTAAAAAAAACTTAAAAAATAAGACAGCAGTTGATTTTGGCAGATTCTGCAAATGGCCATATACCTTGATCTAAATTAAGGCTGTTTTTGATTGACAGTTCTTCTGAAAAAAAGAAAATTACTGCCTGAACACAATGGATACGGGTTTGCAACTGGAATTGCAGCTGGAATAGCTGTCAAAATATTCAATTCACAGAAATTCAATGTTGCGAACACAACACAACGCAACTGCAGTCGGTGCTGCAAGAGTTCATCAACTTTTCACGTGCAGCACTTTTGACATTTCAATTTGTATAAAGAAAAAACGATCCAGAAAAAAATATTGAAGCTTTTTGTGGTTATTTGTTTCGTGAAAAATATATTTAATTAAAAGACAATTATCAGAAATAAAAAAAGTGGATAATGAGACCGTGACTGTTTTTTTTCCTTAAAAGTATACAAAATGCTGTACAGCTGCATTGTGGCACATCAAATTAGCGCGCACGACACTTTTTCACAGCTGTTGCATCTCTGGCTCCATTTCCAGTTGCAGCATTCTATTGTGTTCAGGCAGTTAGTTCTGTTTGTTTATTTCAAAAAGGTTCAATTTCTACCAAATTATTTTTTTTTTTAAATGAACTTTGGCAGAATTTTGGACTAAGATTGGTGGAAATTGACAATTTTAGGAAGTCAACGGTTTGAATTTAAGAACCATTCACATCTCTCATACGTATCCGAAAGAACCATCAAAAATAAAAATACTTTTGAAATATTTTAAAGGACTCGCTTAACAGCAATCAATCATTAGTTGCGTTTTATTTTCCCCCAGATCCAATCCAGATCAGATTATGAAAATAAAACAACCCAGGATCTCAGTTACAGCATTGTCATACACTCATCTCTTTTTTCACTTGTTTTTTTTTATATTTGTATATGTACCCGTTGTCTTTTTTCTTTACAATTCTTTACTGAATTCTATGATGTTTTCTTGGATGACAAACTGATGGTATAAGAAACCATTACTTCCACCCTGTGACACTTCATCTTCAAAAAGTTCATAAAAATTTTAATTTATGCCTGTCATTAAAATAAATCTCCCGTCAAAATTGGAGAAAAATCTACTTCTTTCATTGATTACTAGAACTTTATTAAGTTGAAACACCCAGTAAACATCTACATATACATACATATGTATAAAATAATGATCACAATCGATCTCTGCAGGTTTATTCAAGAATTAGTTTGTGAGTCTTGCATATTGAAATAATGTGCATTGCAAATAGGCAACCAACATTAAACTACAGAAAACACATAACAAAAAAAAAAAATAAAACAAAAACAAAAAAGTTCCACTTAAGTGAACTTCAAAGTCACTATCATTGGCACTTCATCAACTTTTGTCTTCTTTTCTTTCGGGGGAAGATTTTTCGTTACTTTGGCACTTACCCAGAAAATGGTTATACGGTGATGACGATGGTGGTGCATGTGAAATGATCTGCATCGATTGTTCCAACGAGGTGTAAAAAAGTAGAAACAAGATTCTGCAGAAATAAAAACCAAATGGCAGCCAAAGATGTGTAGAAGGTACACACTATACCTACAAACTTCCAGAAAACCAAGCCACAAACTGATCCAGAACAGATTAAAGGTTGTACCTACCTACATATATTATATACGTACCTAACTATTATATAAATATGTAGCTACAGAACTTCAAAGAGAAGTGTTTTTGTAAAGTTCCCTTCATTCTTTCGTTTAAAATAGTGGGTAAGCAAATGATGGTGAGATGGGTCAACTATAACAACATAAGCCAGATGGGAAAAAAGAACGCGCATATGTATATGGGAAAAAACATCTTAGGCAGGAGGCAATATTGCACCTGGAGGTAAATGTGATAATACTCAGTCACGGTTTGCTAATTTACACTGCGAAAACAAATGAGCTGGAAGGTGTTTTGCTCGTTATGTTTTCTAATGCAGATAGTAAAATCTTTTTTAGTTTTTTTTTTTTTTTAAGGAAAATGGAGAAAACTTGCACGTAGAGTTCTGTGATAGGTTTAATAGTTATTTGGTTTCTATGAACTCTTAACTTATTGTGGATATGGAATGTTATATGTGACTCGCGTAGGTGTTGGGTTTTTTGTTTGGTTTTTTTTTTTGTTTCTCATACCAACTTTAAACAAAACTTTATGAAGTAGTTTTCGGAAGAAACCTGTTCGAACAAAAAACTTTTTATTTTTCTAACCTAATTTTCAATATTCTATCCTTGCTGCGTTTTCATTTGGAGGAAGCCATAAATATTCAAAAAACCAGAGTATTAGTTTTTTTATCCAATGATTCTGATTGTTAGTTCACACTAAACATTCGTCATGAAATCTTTGAAGATGAATTGAACTGAACAGAAAATTGCGTATTGAAAAGGCCCTCACTATGGTCAACTGATGAGTCCAAGTGAGATTGCCGGACGAATGGCCATTTTTTGTCGACTAAACGTCCAAGTGAGATAACCGCGACGAAATGCCAATTTTTTTGGACTAAAGGCCTATAAAATCTATTTTGATTCTGATTAATATTTTTCTGCTTTATTTATTTATTTATTCAATCATCGATAAATAATTCACAGATTTTACTTAAACCTTAAATAATAACATACGCCATGTTCTCCACAGTAGAGCAAGTGGGTTTCTGCAAATACCTAATGCCTTTGAATTCCACAAGCTTCTTCTTGACGTGATTGAGCCAAAACATGCTTAATATGTCTTTTAATCTATTCTCCAGGGACGGAGTAGTAGAGAAAGTCCGCAACTCAGGTGCGCAAGTAAAATAGGACAATCAACCAACTTGGTGAATCTGCAGTAAGTTAGTTTAGTGGCACAAATCGCTAATAGAAGATTAATGGTTGAAGCCCTGGTCCATTCCGGTCTGTTTAGATAGCGCCATGTAAGGCTTATGTGAGTATGTAAGCTTAATTGGAGATAACGAACGGTAGGAATTTGATTACTGGTTAAGTCGGGTGTGTAATTGAGCAACAAAAAAAAAATACAATAACAAATTGAACTGCCCCCATATGAACAAAACAACTTTTACGCAAAAAATAACATTCTCTATTTCAAATAATACACAGCTTTTTGTATATTTTAAAGAAAAATAAACAACCACAAGCTTATTTTTCACTTTTTTTTATTTTTGATATTTTTCTATTAATTAATAATGATTTTTTCAAAACCAGCTACAGTTTTCCAGTTGCAGCTCCGTATCCATTGTGTTTAGGTAGTTAATGTCTTTGGTGTATGGTGCGCACCAAAGATGGCTTCACTCTTAAAACCTTGAGTCCCAGCTTGTAACCTAAAACAATTGAGTTTCGTGGATGCAATCGAGCATAGGCAGTTCCAGTTTTCGTTTGGTTATCCGGAAGTAGTCTCCGAAACGCTCCGATCCAGAACACCAAACGAACAAGTTGCAACACTTTTTTTTGATTCTGAAGTTTGTGTTTCATTGTATTTGTGAATTGTCAATTTAAAACTGTTTTCATTTTTCACAATTGAATTAAATATCAAAAAAATATATTTCACGGTTTTGAGGTTAACAGTGAGTACAGCACGTGTGTGGCGTGCTTCTGGTTTTGATTCTTTCTTCAAATTTAAATAGAATCTAGATATTTTCTCTTCTTATCAGAAGAAGCATTTTCATTTAGTACCAAACGAATGATTTCGAAACATTCGGAATGCTTTTAAGAGCTTTCGGACGACCAAACGGAAACGAAAAAAAAATATTGACATACCGTGATTGCCTTCTGCCAGATTGAGGGTTTTAAATTACATACAAAATTATAGATTTATTTTTGTAATTTATTCGAAATTTTATAATTTAAATAAAGCTGTTCCTATTTTACTTACAATACATAGCTTGTTTACAGTATTTGATAAGATTATTTATTATAATAGACCATTTTGACGTCTAATAATATTTGTTTTATATGTAAAAAATTCGCAATTTGCATCTAAAGTCTCTTAAATCTTAGATGTGGGTAGTATATTGGTATATAACTTCTCTGGTAACGTTTAACTGGAAAAATCTCTAAACTAAATGTATCTTTAAAAAAAAAAAAAAAAAAAAAACATTCCAACTAAAACACTAGAATGTTCGATTAAATCTTATTCAAAATTGCAATTGAATGCGAATAAAGTTGATCTGTCCGCTAAGCTTAAGAAAAATCATCCATCCACGCCACGTGTAGAATACAATCGAATGTTCATTTATTGGACACAGTGCACAAAAAGTCTGTGTCCACGAATAAAAACGAATTGGAAATTCTCTTATTAAAATTATCATTTCTTGAAATCGAGAGATTATCAAATTCCTCGGAAGTCCACGTTCCAGAGAGGTTCTTCCTTTTTTTTTTTTATTTTATTTTTTTTTTTAATCTTTTGTGAGTACGATGTGTGTGCATGTATGTTGCAATCTGCGTTATATACCAGTGTTGTATTCCTCTCCGCACCCATCTACACCGAAGAGTGTGCCTTTGGGTTGTGAACTTATCCCACCATCATCATCATGGTTTTTGTCATTTCGTATTCGAATTCACTATGAATACCATTCTTGTTTAATTGTAAAAGATGCAAGATGCCTCTTAGGCATGCGACGAGTATCGCTTGGCTGGAAGTATTGTAATTTGCACACCATATTTTGTTTTTTTTTTTTTTTGTAGGCCCAGAATAGAACTTACCAATTAAACTCACACGCTCTTCTTTGCATTTTCAGAAACAAAAGATCTAAGCCCTAGCGATTTGAATGAGCAAACCGATCCGGTTGCTTCGGCTGACATTGATCAATCAGCCATACCAACAACAGAAACCCTAATGGAGGAAGAAAATTGTCCGGCTTCAGGTTCGCCTAGAACCCTTTCACCGCCCTCAGAACCAGAAGTTGATGAACGAAATTCACCTTCAGTTCAATCAGATCTCCCTTCGGAAGCGAACTCACCCTCGGAGCCAGACGACTCATCATCAATAGTTCCTGCTGTCGCGGTAACTGTGATTCCTAAACTACGACTGAATGCACTACTAGCTTCTGATCCTGCTCTCAACCCAGATGCAAGAAATCTAAAGATACTTCATGAAGAATCAACAAAGAATCACCATCAATTGGAAGAAGCTTTACCTGCACCTGTTGATCAGAAGCCTTCTGTTAAGAGCCAAATTCCAACGGCTGTGGATAATTCACAGCGTGTAAAAGTTTTTATGTGTCTTCCCTGCGGAATTGGATTCTCTTCGAGATCGACTTTAGAAGCGCATCAAGCTTACTACTGTTCTCATAGGTAATTTTCAATTTTATTTCGTACCCCAAGGAAAAAAATAATATAGATAATTTTTTTTCTCTCTCACAGAAAAGAAGCCGAGGAAGATTCGGCAGGTGGTGGTGGTGGTGGTGGAAGTGGAAGTGGAGCTGGCGCTGGGAGCACATCATCGGGAGATAAATCTACCGTTGTATCTAGTGGTGAGCCATCAGCGAAATCTATTAAGACTGGCAAGCAGTATGCTTGCACACAGTGCTCCTATAGTGCCGATAAGAAAGTCTCATTAAATCGTCACATGCGAATGCACCAAAGCTCTCCGGCACCAAGTTCGAACGCCTCCAATGGTGGCGATGATAGTTCTAGTCAAGTGAGTTGGTTGAATTTATAATTAAGCACACTTTCATTTAAAATAATTTACTTAATATATTTTTGTTATTGTTTTTCTATTTCACAGCAAGTCGATCGTTACTGCTCCGAATGTGATATTAGATTCTCGAATGTTAAAACGTATCGTGCCCATAAGCAACACTATTGTAGTTCCAGGCGCAATGACGGGTAAGTTTTGAAAATTGCGTATTGAATTTATTGAAGATATTCTAAAAGGAAAACTGTTTATTTCTTCTAGCCAAACAACTCCAAAACTAGCTGAACCAAGTGTTAAAACTAGTGGCGGTTCAGTTAGCCCCCCACAGGTGCGAACAAAAACACCAACACCAGCAGCCGTAGCAGCAGCTGCGGCGGCGGCAGCAGCAGCTGCAGTTGCATCACAACCGTTTATTGCTCTGCCAACAAATCCCATTCTCATAATTCCATATTATTTAATTCGAACTGCCAGTATGATTCCAGGACCATTGTAAGTTTATGTTCCAAAACACTCTTTCAATGATTAAGATATATTTTTTTTCCCAGAACCTCAGTGTCTCCTGGAGTTCCAAATCCTGAAAGCACATGTTTCTCACTTGAAAATGGATCTCTCAAACCAATGGCTACCGCCTTAAGCACTAGTAGCATAACAAATAACCAAATTCCACATGTCGCTACAACGCCACGAACACATCCTCCACCATTACCAAGTACTCCATCGACTACAGACACAAATGCAGTCCCACCACTATTAACAGAGAAAAATACACGTGCATCATCTGCGAATAGTTGCAGTGATTCTGTGAAACAAACCAAGAAAGACATGCCCATAAGGTAAGATGCGATTGTAAGAAACTTTTCTGCTCCAGATTTTAATTTTATTTCTCTCTCTCTCTCTCTTTTGTAGAGATTTTGCTCCACTTGATCTATCTCTACGACGTTCTCCCATCCAAAGAGCCCATCGTGTTCGTTCGTCATCGAGTTTTATGACACCAATTGACGATAGAATTGATATTGAAACCATGATGGAGGGCAAGGAGAATTTATCCATTGATAGTGGTAGCATAACACCCGAACAAATTGTTTGTGCTCCTTCTCTACCCAATAGTCCTTCAATGAGTCCCTCGCCTAAGAGAAGAGCCCTCAGCCCCAGAAGTAGCAGTGCGGCTTCAATATCACCAGTTCCACCATCTGTTATTGATCATTTGCCGTTGAGATCTATGCTTCCTGCTGACATAGCCATGAAACTAACTGACTCCAATATAATTCCTCCGCTAATTGCAAAACAGAATCTAGAACTAGCTTTTAAGCTGTCAACTGCTTCGGCTGCCGCAGCGGCAGCGGCAACGGCAACGGCATCAGCTTCAAGCAAACAAAACGATTCTTGCAAAGCATCATCTCTTTTAGGACATCCAGGAACTCCTATCAGTGTCGGATCAGCATCTAGTGGACAACCACAGATTTTTGTCAAACAAGGTGTCTCAAAGTGCAAAGAGTGCAACATAGTGTTTTGCAAATATGAGAACTACTTGGCCCATAAACAACATTACTGCTCGGCTAGAAACCAAGAAGATGCCGAAAACAAGACCAGTACTCCTCCATCGGGGTCCAGTGGTGGAGGAGTAGATGCCAGTCCAATTGCATATCAACAATTGATCTGTGCAGCTTGTGGTATCAAATACACATCAATGGATAATTTAAGGGCCCATCAGAAATTTTACTGTCCCAAAGGAGGTGGTGATGCTGCATCTGCACCTATCACAAAGGAAAAATGTTCCAAGTGTAAGGTTCTACATGAAATTGGACAACCATGTCCACCAACAGCGGCTACAGCTCAGCCACAGTGTTCCTATAAATGTCCCGTTTGTGATGTTGTAAGCTTAACTGCTTCCGAAAGTCGCAAACATCTGGAAACTCATGGAAGTGTCAAGGCGTTTCGCTGTTCAATCTGTCGCTACAAGGGCAACACTTTGCGGTAAATATTTCTTTTAATTTTTTTTGCATCACAGAAAAAAAAAATTAAATATTGTTTTTCAATCTTGCAGTGGCATGAGAACTCATATTCGGATGCATTTCGATAAGAAAACTTCAGACTTTAACGAGGAGAATTACATGTCATGCATATTAGAAGACGATGGTTTAGAAATTCCTAGTCCCGTAGCAATGAGTCAGGAGCAACTATCTCAATTTGCTGCAGCACATCAACAATTACAGCAACAACAACAACAACAGCAGCATTTATTACAACAGCAGACATCAACACAACAACAACAACAACCACAACAACACTCCCCACAGAATCCTCAGCAGATATTTAACTGTGAAATGTGTAACTACTCATCTTCCTACAAAGGCAATGTGGTAAGTCTCTGAATTTCTAGAAGTTCTTTTGTTCAGTGTTGTTATAAAGATCATATATTTAAGATGCGACACATGAAATTGGTACATTCACAACCTGGTACTTCGCCCTCGATTTCTCCTGAAGTTGTCATCGAAGAAAGTGAGTCATCATTAGCAATTCAAACCTTAAACGGAGACAACGGTAGCAGCCTTCCAGGGGGGTATGTACGCAAAACCAAATTCTCTATTAATGTGTTCCTAATTGAAAAAAAAAATTTGTTTTCTTTCAGTTTCACCATAAAAACGGAACCCTTAGAGCCTATCGCCGTAGCTTCTGCCACCAAGAACAATAATTCCAATTCCACTGCAAATCATCATCCGCATGTTTTACACCATTTAGAACCACCACTGACACAAGTCAAATCAGAACCAATGGAAACAGATATTGGTGTAATAAGATCTCTACACTCTCCACTCTCTATTCCTCCACCACCACTTTTAAATTCAACATCTCCACTATCAGCTGATGAAAATTCCCTTCTAAGAAATAGTGCATCATCTGGTGGAATGCCACTTAATCAGAAATATTGTCAAACATGCGATATAAGTTTTAATTATATGAAAACCTATTTAGCACATAAACAATTTTATTGTAAGAATAAACCAAGAGCCGAAACAGATAGTCCGAGTCCAGTGACACCAGTGCAATCTCCAACTATGTTGACTAAAAATAAAGAGAATTTGGAAGCTGCGATGTTATAGACGGCGGCCTACATGTATGAAGCTATGAAAATATTTAATATTAATACGAACTCTATGTGGTAAAAGAAATGGGAGTCTTAATTTTTTTTTTTCTTCTTATTATTATTTATTGTTGTTTAAAATTAAGTAGTTTCTTCCATTTGCAGAAATCTTAATTTATGTAAATACATCTGCCGCTTTTTGATAAACACCCAATAAAATTATAAATAAGAATCATTATTTTCGAGTTTGCTGATGAATTCTTTTGTTTGCTTTTAAAATTTGGATGAATGACATTTTGTCTTAGTTTGATTCCAAAATTTCTTTTATCGCATATAAATTAGATCACAAAATCTTCTTAGAAATAAATTAAATTATTTTAACTTCAAATAACCTTTCAATATTTAAATTTCAAATTTCAAAAACCGTTATATTCATATAATCGTACACTGAGTAAAAAGCGATGTTATGGTAGAACGAAATTATTGTAGGATCGGTTTCTTTTAATGCATAGCTTCAGTTCCTAAGCGCAGAAAAAGATCTTCAACTACAAAGTTTTTCGTACTCAAAATAATACATCTAAATTATCCGTTTTGAAAAATTTCCTATTTCAAGTCCATTCCATTTCTACACTTTTAAATTATACTGATGCTAGTATACTAAATGATTCTAAAATTCGCATTTACATTCCTGTTCTCTTAAGCCACATAGTGTTATCTGAAAATCTCATATTAATGGCAATACATTCTTTACTTCCAATTTGTCTTTTTGAAAGATAAACAAAAAAAAGAAAAAAAATTAAAATTAAAATCTATTAATATACTTATGGCATACTTCTCCATAGTTGAACCATGTTGTCTTCTTGTTAATTATTTATATTCATTTTTTTTTTTTTTCAAAGAAAGTAAAATACATTACGTATAACATATATGACGCCAAAGTTTAATATAAAATTAAAAACAAACAAAAAAAAAACTATAACTACTTTGAAAAAAGTATAATTTAACAAAAGAATGAAGAAACGTAAATTATAAGAGATTTATATTATTTCTTAATACGAGTATGTTTTTTGTTTATAATAATTGTTAAGTAAATATATTCTTTATTTTTATTTACATAAAAAAAAGATTATTATGTAAAAACGTTTATTTAACTATCTTAACTTCTTTCTTCCTTTTTTTAAAACTAAGATGCATTTTATTTAAGTTTGACAAACAAACAAAAAAAATCATTAAAATCGTAAACTAAAAAATTATGTCATTATGTATTTAATTAATAAATTTTGCGCGAAGCAATTTTAAAAATATATACATACTCGTATATGTGTATAAATATATATTTACCTACTATGTATGTTAAAGTAAATCAACTCAACAAAACTAAGTATCGAAATATATAATATATGTATCTTAATAAACCCTTTATTAAAAATTAATAAAAATTGTTTAATCTTTTTAATTCAGCTGTAGGTATTTTAAATATTAAAATCATTGTAATTCCATTTCGAAGCGAAATGTAATAGGAGAACATAATATTCCATTATAAGTTAGTCTGATAACAATTAAATATTATAAAACAAAAATAAAAAATAAGAAACTAAAAGTAATACACATATTGCTAATATGACAATAAATATTTATTCCAAAAAAATAAATGAGATTTTTACTGCCTTTATTACATTTAGTAAGAAGAAGACAAAGTTACGTAGGAATTATGCAGTTATCTACGTTTTTAAGGTTTTTTTTTTTTAATAATACAAATTCTATATACTACTGAAATACATCAGCCAAGTAGAAGACTTAGCACTATTTAATTGGACTTGTTGAATTATTGATTCAAAATAGCTTTTAACAGCCTTTAGTCCACAAAAATTTAGGCGTTTCGTCCCGGCGATCTCACTTGGACTCATCAGTTGACTAGTGAGGACCTTGTCAATACGGAATTTTTGTTAAGTTCAGTTCATCTAACATAGATTTCATGACGAATATCTAGTGTGAACTATATCCAACAAGCCTAGAATTCCTAGTCATTAAATTGGAAGTTACATTTTACATTTACATTTGTATTATTAAAAAAAACCTTCATATAAACAATGCCAGGCCCTGGGCAAAAAACAAAAACAACAACTTCCAATTTAATGACTAGGAATTCTAGGTTTGTTGGATATAGTTCACACTAGATATTCGTCATGAAATCTATGTATGTTAGATGAACTGAACTTAACAAAAATTGCGTATTGACAAGATCCTCACTAGTCAACTGATGAGTCCAAGTGAGATCGCCGAGACGAAACGCCTAAATTTTTGTGGACTAAAGGCCGTTAAAAGCTATTTTGTATCTACGTTTTTTTTTCGCATACGTTGAATATACATTTTTACATTGTACGTGCTTTTTTAAAGAAGAATGATTGATCACATTCAAACTTAACAACGATGATAGATAAAACGGATTTGTATTGAAATCTTTATGAATTTAATTTCAATTATTTATTTTAGAAATCAGGGGGCCTATCACGTAACTTAAATATATGTATATTCGCGCAATCGAGTATAGGCAGTTCCTAATTTAACTCGGTCGTATGCGCGTAGTTAGGAGGGAGGGAAGGTGTTAAAACTCATTGTCAAGCCTATACAAATTGGTACTATTTGTTTTCTTCCCAAAATTAACAATTTATACCAATTTTAGTCCAATTTCCTGCCAAAATTTCATATAATATAAGAAAATTGGTAGAAATTCTTACAGCCCTATTCTGCTATCCGATCCGATCGAATCATTCGATTCACGTGAATTGTCCACAAAATTAGTCACAAATTATTCTATAAACTTTCCAATCTTTCGAGTTCAAAGCTCTATTAATAATTAATTTTGAAGTTCTTGAGAGAATCTAATTGTTAAAATTTCATTTTTATCGCAATTTTAGAAAATTCTTTTCCCTCCGACGGATAGCAGAATACGAAAATTCACGTGAACGTTTAGGAGAATAGGGTTGTTAGTTTTAAGATTCAATTGTTTGCATTGACATCTAGAGGATGTTCCTAATAGAGTATAGACAAACAATCATTATACCATACACTAAGCGTAGTAGTGAAATTCTGTGAGCGGGAAAGAGCGCCACGGAAGGAAGTAAAAATCCTCTGAACTAGCGTTGCATGTAATTCAAATATTGGCTGTGAAAACTAAACAAATGAACAAAATTTCTACCCTTGAAATATTCTTAAAATGTCGATCACCGTTTTTTAAATCGACATTTTAGAAAATCGTTGCATTTTTTGTTCGATTTTTCAATTATAGTACAGTAACTTTGTCGTGTCATAGAAGGAAGACCTTGCCTCAAATCCAGTAATTCTGATTTATAGCTGAGTTGTTTATGATGTTGGGCTAATGAAAAAACCAAGTTTTCGACCTCGAGCGCCGAAGGGATCATGGTCAAAAATCGAAAAAACCGCTAAATTTTCGCGTTTTTTTATAGTTATTGGCGATTTTAACTCTACTCTACTTTGTTTTTAATTATGTGTTAAAAAAATAAATTTTTCAAAAACTATTGATCAAAACAACTTTATTTAAAAAGAAAATACAAGAATGGATTTCTGGCTTTAAGGAAAGCTGTAGGATTTTTTGGTTGTGCCATTATTTATGTATGGTGCTTTTTATATTTCAAGTTTTTTGTTTTAATAAAATTGCCCCTCCCATCGAAACAGGGAGAGACAGGCACCCCCTCCCATACAATTTTTGTTCTTCTTTTTATCCAGTCTACAAGCCTTAGCAGTTTGTTGCATCTTATGTCAAAGACCCTAAATTTGTTATTATTCTGTTTTTTTTTTATATACTACTTGTTATTAAGCAATTATTGCTAATTTTTGAGAAGCTGTATTTTAGAAACTGTTGGGTCTACAGATACGATTCATAGCTCAAATTAAAGAAAACTCAGTGAGTTTAAAAGCGTAGAACAAATTTAAAATCACCAATATCTGTAAAAAACCCGAAAATTTCTGATGTATAAGTTACTGTACTGTAAAGATATATGACTGCTGATAAATATAAAGTTCGAAAAATTCCAAAATCTGAAAATTCAGATGTAAAAAGTAAACTTTAATGCATTGGACGTGGTCATTAACTAAAGGTCCAACTATTACACCCGAAAAATAACAAATCAATTTGATTGCGTGTTAAAATTTGTGAAGGTTTGCCATGATGGAAAGATATACGAGCCAACAACGAGTCGAAATTATTAAAATTTGCTACCGAAATTCGGAGTCAGTGGCCTCAACGTTAAGAGCGGATTTTCATCGAAAAATCATCTTCAGCTATGAGGCTCATTTCTGGTTGAATGGCTTCGTCAATAAACAAAATATGCGGTATTGGTCAGGCAGCAATCCACACGTACTTCATGAGTCATCATTGCATCCCGAAAAAATTACGGTTTGGTGTGGTTTTTGGGCCGGCGGCGTCATTGGGCCGTACTTCTTCCGTGATGATCAAGACCGGCACGTTACTGTGAATGGGGATCGCTACCGTTCAATGATAACCGAATATTTTTGGCCCCAATTGAATGATATAGACTTGGATGATATGGACATGCGGTTCCAACAGGACGGCGCCACAAGCCACACAGCGAATGTCACAATCAATTTATTGGAAACCAAGTTTGGAGAACGTGTTATCTCACGAAATGGTCCAGTCGCTTGGCCGACTCGGTCGTGCGATTTGACGCCGTTAGACTATTTCCTGTGGGGCTACGTCAAGTCTATGGTCTATGCCAACAAGCCAGCGACGATTGATGAACTTCATACGAATATCGAACGTGAAATTGCAGCAGTATCGGCCGATTTATGCTTGAAAACCGTCGAAAATTGGGTTCAGCGTCTGGACTTCTGCAAGCGTGCCCGTGGTGGCCATGCAAAAGAAATCGAGTTCCATACATAATGGCATCGAACGTTTTTTCACAGAAATAAAGAATTTCATTGATATCCAAAACCGTTTTTGTTTTATTTAAAAAAAACTTTTGTAGCGCTCTTATTGAAAAACCCGATAGGTTGTTTTTTTTTCGTTTTCTCCGTTTGTGCCACTTTTTACGATAAAAAGGTCAAAATCTTTTGTGTTCCAATTTATATTATCAAATCTCTATAAAACATTTATTTGGCCTTGATCTCCCTTATTTTCAAATTGCTCCCAAGCCGTTACATTTCCAACGAATTTATGACGAATAGAGATGAGCTAAGTCGTGATTTTTCAATCACAGGTAAACCTGTGATTGTGATTTGCAATTCACTGTGAGTTTAACCTGTGATTGTGATTTGTAAATTCAAAATATTATTATGTCCGTTTCGTTCTCAAGACTTCTTATTTCTTCTTCTAGTTCTTTTTCTTTCATAATTCCGCAAAATAAATTACTTATCACTTATTACATTCTGTGAATAAATCACAACCACAATGACAATGGAACTATGAAGTGAAACGACTCACAATAATCACGACGAGAACAACTGTTCGTCGTGATTTGTGTGAGTCGTTTCACTTCATAGTTCATTGTGATTGAGGTTGTGATTTATTCACAGAATGTGAAATGCACATTACGCAAACAACCAAATCACATTTAAGGCAATCACAGTTTATTGGTCAATCGATCACAGGTTGTGATTGTGATTTTGTGTTCACAGGTTGGAAATCACAGGTAGCACCTGCGTAATGTGCATTTCACATTCTGTGAATAAATCACAACCTCAATCACAATGAACTATGAAGTAAAACGACTCACACAAATCACGACAAACAGTTGTTCTCGTCGTGATTTGTGTGAGTCGTTTCACTTCATAGTTCATTGTGATTGAGGTTGTGATTTATTCACAGAATGTAAAATGCACATTACGGAAAAAATCAATTGTATTGGTCGTGCTCGTGATAAGTGATTTATTTTGCGGAATTATGAAAAAGAACTAGAAGAAGAAATAAGAAGTCTTGAGAACGAAACGGACATAATAATATTTTGAATTTACAAATCACAATCACAGGTTAAACACACAGTGAATTGCAAATCACAATCACAGGTTTACCTGTGACTTTCACGACTTAGCTCATCTCTAATCTAGTGCGAAAGACTAACAGTCGTATTTATTAGATTTTTGTCTACTTAGACACTGTCTAACTATTTTCAAATTGGTGGAAATATGCTTTATTTATTAAAAATAAATATCACATTACTTACGGTTAAGACAATCTACGCTTGTGTCTAAGGTAGGCAGCTTTACGACAACAATAACCAAGGTTTTTGAACACATTTTCCAAAGTTGGACAGTTGTCTAAAGTTAGTCAACGTTTATAAATAAGACCATAAAATTCCAAATAATTAAATTTGAAGTTTTTGTTTTTGGTTTTTGCCTGCGGCCTGTCATTGTTTATATATGAAGGTTTTTTGTAATAATACAAATTCTATATACTACTGAAATATGTACATCTGCCAAGTAGAAGATTTAGCACTATTTTAATTTAATAAATTTAGCACTATTTTAATTTAATTAAAATAGATATTCATGTCCATTGTCGATTATGGAATCCGAAATACTGGATCCTCAGTGATTCGAAATGCAGACTGCAGGGCTTTCTTTTATCTGTACTCATTTTGTCGTGAAAAGAAAAGAGAACACTATACTGCGAATCACTGCGTATCCAGAATTGCGTATTCCATAATCGGTATGATTAAGTTTTCACGATGTAAACAATTACAGAATCCGATGAATGAGCTGCGAAGGGAATAAAACTCAGTTTTATAATTTTACTAATAGTAAAAATAAAAATGTCAAAACTGACTTCGCATCTCATTCATCAGATTCTGCAATCGGAGTGAATAATATGTAAATTTCAAATATTGATTTTATCATATTATTGTTTTAACACGAACAACTCTTGGACGTCTTTGCTATTTCTTTGTATAAATTATCTAATTATAATACTATGCATGTAGTATACGGAATTCCTGATTAATCACTGCATAACAACGCTGATGACTGAGGGAATATATCTTATCAGAAATCCGACTTCATATTTGGATAAGTACCCTTTCATACAAGAAAACTAAGTTTCCAGTAACTTTAAGTTTTGGTTGGTGGAGATTGGAGATTTTAAAAAGAAAACTTCAAAAAATCTTCAGCTACTTGCTTCCTCGTGTAAAAGGGAACACAAATTGGTAGTTAAACAATCCTAAAAAATAATGAAGGTGACATCACTAATAAGTACTAACTTGGCAAACTGTCATCGAAATCTGCAAATTTCTCCTGATTTTCTGCAACATTCTCCGCTTTTTTGACAGAATCACCCCATCTCCCTGACAGCACTTTCCTATCTGACAGACAATCAAACCAACTGTCATAAATTTTCTCAAAATGTCGGCTGAGTGCGCGAGTGAAAAATTACAAATGCATTTTATATTTTAGTTTATTCAAATGCTTTTGTATTTTGTGATAAAAAATTGTGTTAAAAATCTACATTAAAGCTCAAATATTTGAGTAATTATATGAAACGAATGAAAAAATAAAGAAAATTGTGTGAAAAAAACCATCAAAATAATTTTGTTTGTGTCTGGTGTGTACTCTGTTAAAAGAGAGATGGCCCTGCCCAAATTTCTTCAACTTATTTGTTCAACAACAATTCTTTGTTTCATCAAATGATGAATCGAATGTTCTTAAAATTAAAACTATTTAATAGTGAAAATTAAGTGAATAACGAATTTTGATTTATTTAAATCGAAATGGCGGATTATCTAAATAGCACCATGGAACCCGATGTGGGATTCCCGCAGGATCCCTTCGACAAACTCAAATTGGATAAGCTAATGGTAAGAAAAATCGATTTCTTCGTAAGAACCTTTTACTGTTCTGCGCAATTTCTTAAAATAGTAATTTTTGCTGTAACTATAATCTTATTAAAAATTAAATTTGCACTTAAATGGTTTCAGCTTAAGTATAGACGGATAAAAGTTCATTAAAGACAAACAAAAAAAAAACAAAAACAAAAAGGGCAGTGAATTCTGATAACTTCATGAGTAATCAGAATCAATGTTTTTTTTATTTTTATTTTTTTTTTCACTTTTGTTCACTGATAAAATTGTTTGATTAGAGTCGACATGATAAAGAGACAGACATTAATACCTGAATTCAAAAAGCATTTTCCTTAAAAATATTGGTACCTACTTCGACATAATTGTTGAGGATTGTCATGGCTACTCACGCGGAAAGTTTGCACACTGCTGTAGTAATTAGTACCTGCCTTTTTCTACATTCATTCAATAAAATTAAATAAAATATAGGGTACCTACATCAAAAAATTTGATCTATTTTGTTTGTTCCTTAAAGTCTAAAGCAGGTTCCCGTAAAAATATAGGACAGAAAATTAAACATCTTGAGTTTAAAGAAATGGTTTACAATACAGGAATGTTTTAATTTTTTTTTTCTAAACTGCCCCTCCCAACTAAACAGGATTACAGAATTTGTATTTCTTTATTTGTTGCTGATTTAGGCCTATTCAAGACGATTATTCATTTAATGACCACCCTAATGGAAGATTTACGGTCATTTATTTCAAAATTTTAATTTAATTGTTAAATTTATTACTTAGTCATATACCTATTTGTTTTGGGAGTAAAATTAAATAAAGTCGAAGTCCTCTATAACAAATTTCAAGAAGTTCCATAGCAATTCACTTTGTTTAGTGTTTTTTGATCTTCATAACACCTAACGAATTTTAATAAAGAGAATTTTTCTCTAGAAAGAATAAATTTTGCTACTGAAAATCTAACTCGCATGCGATTCTAATTCAATAACGAATTTTTGAAATAATTTTCTGTTCATTTTAAGCCGAGAAAAAAATACATAATTTTTTCCCCAGATTTTAAATAGAAGCATTTGATGAAGAAGAATTGGCAGATTCTTAAGACTACATTGGGTAGAATTTCACTGGACATGAGTAATTTACCGACAATTATGTTTGAATACGATAATGTATTAGAATTAGAAGATTTTGTTGAAGAGGAAAAACCACTAATTTCTTAAAATAAAATTTCCGTATAGGCGTATACATAACGAATTTTCTATATGGGTATGTTTGACTTTATACAAATTAGGTCTGTTCGCGTACTGTCTAAAGGCCTAGTCAAACAGAACGCGGTCCGTCGGGACGGTCAGATACTTCAAACAGAACGCTTTCAGCTTTCAACGTTCTATTGACCCAGTTCTTTATTGAGTGATCTAATAGGCACGAGATCAAGCCAAGTCGGCAAATTTCTTCCTTTTGCTTTTGATTAATGATTTATGTTGTTGGTCTTGTCCATCTAGTCACGTCGAGTTTACTTTTATCAAACAAACAACGAAAATACTTTTCAAATTTATAAAATCTGAATGAAAATTGATTTTCCATACAAGAATTCACAATACGTTGTTATTATTTCGTATTTTTTTCAGTCTGGGACAAGCTCCAAGAAATAAACATTCAACAAAATGCAAAGAGCATAGAGCGACGGAATAATTTTGTTTGTTTTTTTTTTCTGTTTTGACGTTTGACCGTTGCGTTATTTGTAAAAATCTACAACTTCAATTTGACCGTCGCGTTCGAATTTTAAACCCCTGAACTTGACCGCGTTCTGTTTTAACAACAACGTAAATATAATTCTATAGAAGACGCGACGGGCAGAATTTTTTTCCGTCCCGCCGGACCTCATTCTGTTTGAGGTTTGACCCAGGCCTTAAAACTGCTAATTTCTATGAAATTTACAATATGTTTTTGTTTTCTTTTTTATATTATGAACGAGTTTTGTACTAAAATTCGTAAAAATTTGCAGTTTTGGACAATAACACAAACAATTTTTGGTAAAATCATAGAAAGATCATTTTGGAAAAAAAAATGTGCCATTGAGTAGAAATTTTTTTTTTATTAAATTTTGTTTCTGCAAACTGCAAACTGCAAAGGGGAATATATTTTAAAATTTAAAATAGGTATTTGATCAAAACATTTTGGCGGGGTTATCACTGGAACGACTTACTTCCCCAATGAGTGACAGAAAGCCAAGTTAAAATTTATTGGAAAACTTGAGCATGCGCTTGAATGCTTTTTTGTTTATTTTTGTTTTTGTTTTTGTTTGGGACAGAGGTCAATGCCTCAAAATAAAACAGAAATCAACAGGTTTGTGTCTCATAAATAAACTTTTGATTGCATTAAAAAAAAAGTATGTAGGTATAATATGTATGTCATTGACCTTCCTCAATTAATGTTTACATTTTCGTAGATACTTGTATATATTCGTAGTCCTGTTTGTGCGAACGATGACAAACATATGTTTTGGCATAGGTACCTGTTGAATTATTATTTGGTTATGACATGAGTCAGGTGACCATTTTTTCAGATGCAAAAAAGAGGAAAATTTTTAATTAATTTACAACAAGTTTAGAAACAAACGATATTTATTCAAAATATTTGTACTTCAGATTACATACATTAATGAGTTCAGTTTTTTTAAAACAAAAAATAAAAATACTTATACCTACCTATAAGAAAAAAAAAAAAAACAAAACAAAATAATAAATACTTAAGTAGATACCTAATTTAAAAGTTTAACTTAAAGGAACTGTTAGTTTTTGTATTTTTGTTCGCAGTGTATTTTTTTTAAGATGTCATCATGACTTCTTAAAAAAGTCTTAAAATCTCCACAGTCATAGTCATAATTGCACTTTGTTATCAACATTGCCTCCAGTGTATCAACTTTTAATTGCGATTTCTCAGATGTCCAAATGTTATTAAAAATTGAAAACACTTTCCGTAAGGGCATCATTCACAATAGCAAAAACCAGATGACAGAACTGAATTATTCAAACCAGCGCCGTCTACATTTTGTGTTTAAGTAATTTAGTACTAAAGAAAAATCATAGACAAAAGGTTTCAAAGAAAAAAAGGACATTAAGAGGACAATTAAGGAAAAAGAGGACAAATTACTGTCCTCTTTAAGAAAAATAAAAAAAAAGGAAACGATACCTAAAAAGAGGACTGTCCTTTTAAAAATAGGACGGATGGCCACCGTACTTATGAGGAACCAGAGTATATTTTGATGCAGTTCTCATTTAAAAATGTTGAGCGGAATATTTTTTAAAATTAAAATCTATGTACATACATATTTATATTCTTATTTGAAAGTAGGTTAGTTATCGATAAAAAACCTTTTGCACGAAAGGAAATAGGTACCTAGTGCTTGTAGCAACTAAATAGAGAAATACCTCTCAACTTGATTAATGCATGCAGTTCCTTGGACATTGGCACCGGATATTCGCATAAATATTATAAGTCTTTGGATGGTTTATATCACTTAAGTCCAGGGCTGGAGCAGAAGGATTTAGGTTCACGTGGCTGGTCGGCAGGGATGCTTTTATCTTAGACGATAGGTTGGGCCCATTGTGATAGAGCAGAAAGATTACCCATATAAAATCAACTGAGGTGACCGAGTTATGCACAGCCATCCGGCTCTGGTCCGGAAAATATTCAAATCCATATTCTGAGAGAGATCGCGACTCAGGTGGGGGCCAAAAACTGACAAGACTCTTCTTTTTAAGTTATCTTTTGATGGTGCTTAGTGTCTAGTAGACCAAGTCTCTTCAGCCAGCAAGTTAGTTAAAGATTGTACTCTGCTTGTGAGACATTCCTTTGATGTATTTTCCACAGGAGTTTTGGATTAGAAGAACCGTTGGGTTAAAGCAACAGTATTACGTTTCACTTGACGTAGCTATCTTCGACGATATGTTCAGCCATTAAATCAGGTCGTTGTATAACCGAAAAAGCAACGGTTCTTATAAGACCAAAGAACACTCAAAGAAACTTTCTTTTTCATCTAAGCTTCTAAAAGGTCATGCTTGTGAGCCCCACACTTTAAAACTTTGTTAGGTAGTTTATCCGGTTTTGCTTTGCTCTAAACCCGCAATCAATGCCATTAGCTGCAAACATTTTTTTTCTTACATAAGCTCTACCTCGGCTTTCGACTCATATAGTTTTTTTTTTATTTATTTTGTACAGACAATACGATCCGATTTTTTTAAAACCTAAATACAAATTCAATTCAATTTCAGGTGGAGCTTCTGTTTTCTCTGCTAGCATCGATTACTTGGGTCATATACATAACTTTCTATAATTCACGTGTCGTTGGAGTAATCGTCACCAAAATCGTAAATCGATGGTTTTTTAAAGGAACATACTTTAAAATAGGTAAGTTTAAAATGTTCTTCATTCTTTCAACTGTCAAAAAGTTAACAACCACTCTAAATAAAAACTTTTAGGTTCGCTTTCATTAAATCCACTTGCTGGAAAGATAATGTTCCGTGATTTTGTCTACGTATGCTTTGACTACTCGGTTCGTATTCAAGATGGATACTTTATATTCCGATGGTGGAGGTCATACGTTCCCAAAGATGTATCAGAAGGTAAAACTCTTATAAGATCTAATTGAATGATGCTAATATTTAACTTCTCTTTCCTTTCACAGATTTGTCACATTCTGACACGAGACTTTCTGTCCAATTAAATGGATTCGAATTACATATCTACAATCGATCTGAACTTTATGATCATTTAGAAAAAACATTTGGTTTAAAACCATCCATGTTTATTCCGGTTAGAAATAATTACATAGGTATGTAAAAAAAATTAAATTAAATTATTTTTATTTATAGACGGACAATCTATCAGCCGAGGAGCGAAATAAGATCAAAGAGCATGCTATGAATTTAGAAAATTCAAGACAAACTGCGGCTGCTTCTTTTAGCAAGGAAAGCAAAAAACGTTCTGAAGCAATGGCAGCAACCACCTGGCGAGATTTAATTCCGGTAATTAAAATCGACATATGTTCGGGTCGTTTTGTCTTCGGCAATAGATTGACACCGACTACCTTATCGATTTCTGTGGAAGAAGCACGCTGTACGTACAGTACAAAGCCAGCAGTTTGTCGGTTGGATCACTTTATGCATTTTGTCAAAGCAAAAGTCGAAAATGCCAAAGTAATGTTCGCCCCAAGTCCAAAATACACAGGGTTGGTTGATGAACCACCGAGGTGAGTGTTTTCTTTATAAGTTTGGTAATCTTATTTAAATAAAAATGTTCTGGTTTTAGATACATGGGCGAAGGTTTTGTTGTAATGATGTCGAATTGCATGGATTTGTACTTCTATATGGATGAAGCAGGTGTTGTACCCGATGAACCAGTACATCTCACCCTGGCTAACGGTGATATAGTCGAACCATCTCCACCAGTTTGGGGAATTGATATTAAATGCCAAAAAGGAACTGACTTCAGCTACGGTCCATGGGCCGATAGACAACGTGATCACTTGTTCAAGTTCTTTTTTCCCCCAGACTGGCAAAAGATGAAAGAAACACCCGCTCCATTGCCAGGAGAACTCCGTGGTTATCAGTCATTTGATGTGTGTCTGTGTGTTCTGAGTGAGGCTACAATTGACATACTCTTCTCCAAGGACAAGGAAACAAATGCCATGCATATTACAGTTGGCCCAGCATCTTATGTAGAAGTTACGATTCCCTGGGTTAACCAAGCCGACGGTTATACATCAAAAATCGCAGGTCAATTATTTCACGTTGAGGCAACGACGAGTCTTCAATATCGCAGCTTAGCCGAACTTGAATCGCTTGAGTACAAAGTTCGGATTCATTATCCAAATAAGTGGAACGACAGTCAAGACTGGAGTATCAATTTAAGCGGATGCAAAGCAACTGCTTTTATTGTTTATAAACATAAATGCTTTTTCCAGGATCTAATCGAAGACTGGGCAAATAAATCCCGCCCCGATATTCTAAGCTTTGTGCCATACACCTGCAAATTTACAATTCTGCTAAATGAATTTGAAATTCTTACTCTAAGTAATGAATACAATTGGATTGATTGTTCATCAGCAAATCAAGAGAACCATCATTTAGCTTTCTGTGGAGATTTATTCGATCTAAGTTTTGCTTTGCCATTCGATGATTTCTTGCCACAAACTGTAACTCTTAGATTTTGGATACATGGTGAAGGTTTGGATTTGAGTATGTATTTGCCAGAGGTGTCTTCAGCAAGACCAATAGTCTTAGCCATTGACGAGAATGCTAGACTGCTGACACGAGGGGGAAAGATCAAAAATCGCCCTGAATTATATTCGAAAAAATGGCGAAAAATTTGCCAACGAAGTGCTGGTTGGATAGATTGTTGGACTGTGCCAATAGTTGCCTTGTCAATTCAGTACATTTATCATCCAGTCCCACCACAAGGTCCTGATCCACAAGCCGATATTACAACTCCTGAAAAAGAAGAAATACTTCTTAGTCCAATGAGAATTCCGAAAATTCGAAAGTCACCAGTTGCGAATTGGCAAAGTGAAACTTACAAATTTGATCCAGCAACATTACCTGCCGATCAGGTAACAGTCGAACTTGAAATAGGTTCGTCTGTGATGATGGCCTATGGAAGTGTTCTAAGGAATTTCATTCATTTGAAGGAGAATATATTTGGTGAAGATCAAAATTTCACCGATATGGAACAATCGAATGTTCAAATGAAAGAAGCCACAACAGCAACGAATCCCAAAGATCAACTTCTTGGTAAAGATAAAGATGTGGCTACAAAATCTATATCGGAAGTAACTGTTCCCGAAGAGAAACACAAACCTTTCGATCCACGTCTCTATAGGCCACTTGAAGTTGTGGTCTCTGTGATTATTCATGATATTCAAGCTCATTTAATGAAGGTGGTTTAGATAATTTTTTTTTTGTTTAATTCTTTTAACTTATTAAATTTTTTTTTGTTTAAAGAATTGTAATGATAATGATCCTCCATGTCCTGTGATACTCATCGAACGACTTGGTTTCGAAATGAATAAACGATATACTGGAACCGAACTACAAGTGTTAGTCAGTCCATCGTATTTAATAACTTCGGACGCACTTGTCCGACCGAATCGAGACAAACACATAAATCAGGGTCATTTGTTGTTATCTGCTGTTCAGGTATTTTTAATTTGCTAAGAAATGTTTTTTTTTCAAAGAGTTCTAAAGTTCTTAATTTATGTAAATAGGTTCGAGGACACGCTATGTTTAGTAATGAAGGATGTGCTCTTGACGAAGATACACTAGAATATTCATGGTTGGTTGAGATTCAATTAGGAAAATTGTCTGGAAAACTTACTGTGCCACAGGTACAATATCGATGAATCATTTTAATAATTTTGTAACAAGTATCGTTTTATTTTTTTTATTTTCCACCCCTAAAAGCTTGTTAATACTGTTGTTGGATTAGAAACATTAATTCTCCTTGCTGTTGATCCAGAAAACTGTTTAAAATCTCCAAAAACCGTTCGCAACTGTCATCACGGTGTACCTAGCAATCAATGTCCCCAAACCAAAGAGGAAAATAAATACAAATGTCCCTCAGCCGAGGACATAAAATACAAAATGACAAGAGTATCAGTTGATGCTGTAGATGTATATCTGATTGAAAGTGGAACTGCTTTGCATACTTGGGTAAGTCTTGAGCGATCTCTAGCGAACTGTTTTTTTTTTTTGAAGTGAAACTTCTTTAGTATCGTTGTGATTTTAAAATTTATGAAACGAAAAGCCGACACCAGAAAGAGAAATTGAAAAGCATTTTTTTTTTCATTAGGGGGGTTAACATTATCAAATATTCTTGACAAGCATGACTTGATTGACTCGAATTTGAAAATGTGAACGCTCCATCAAACAGTTTGTCAAGCATGTTGGATGGATATCAAAATATTTTAATATTTTGCTTGCTTGACAAAAATATTTGAAAATATGAACGCATGCTTGTCAAACCACAGGAAATTTCATTCTTAAAAAAGTTGTGAACCTGTACGCATCAAAAGAAAAGAAAAAAAAAAGCAAAAATGGCTGTAAGCGGATATTGCGAATTTGAAAGAAAAAAAATTTGGGCGCTTTTTTAGCCATTCCTTAGTTCAAATTCGTTTCCTCTTATTTTGTTGCCTTTTATTTCTTCTTGTTCTTCATCTTCTAAAATTTGATCTATTACAAGAGCTGCAATCAAAACATCCGCCATGGTTAAAATTCAAAAGAGAACTGATGTTTGACAGCCTGTTTGACAAATGTGAATGCCTTGTGTTGTGGTGTGTGAATTGCACAGACACTTTTTTTATTTTTATAAAATTATTTGTTTAAATTTTTTGGCAAGAGCAGTCCAAGTGGAAGAAATGTACATATATCCATGTCACTAGCACTAAATCTATTATTCTTTCATTCACAATGAAAAATCTAGTACAATAGATAAGGGTGTTAACACATGCGCTACTAGCGCTACTGACGGTGTTCAGACTAGCTTGCAAGTTTTCACATTTTCTTTCAGAATGAGTGAAATCTTAAATTCTCTTTCAATTTACTTATTTCAAATCGCATTTTAGTGATTTGTCAAAGCAAATAATTAAAAACAAATTAACATTGAACAAACAATTATTATGGCCACTTTTCTGAAGTTTCACTTCTGTCGTGTGTTATTCATTATTCATTTTGAAAAGAAAACTTAACAAATTGCACACACACTTTTTTTATTTTTATACAATTTTGTTCTCCTTTTCACTTAGAACTTTAAATACTATTCGATCCAAAATACAAGCAGAGTATTTATTAAAAAAAAAAACTCTTAGTTAAGATAATCGGATTCTAAGTTAATTTTGAACTTGATAGATAGAGATAGATACATAAAGGCGCAAAATCTAAAAGGATTAAGTACGATGTTAAAGCCTTTTTATCATACTAAAAATGCTTTAACATCGTACTAAATCGTTTAAAGTTTTGCGCTAAATTCTTTATTTTTTTTAACAGTTTTACAATTTTAACTTAAGAATAAGGAGGTGGCAATTCTGGCGTCTGCCTGATATGACAAATTTTGAACTTTTTTAATTTATTTTAGATCTCACCAATTCGTTTGGCCACTTGTAATCTTCATGGACAACGTGTAAAATCTGGTATTTCAGGTCTACTTCCATCGATACTTCTGCGATTGTTTATGTTAAATAATGGATGTAATACGAGTATGGCTACATCTTACAGTAATACCAATACGGCAGGTCAGTAAAAAATAAATTTCCCATAGAAGTCTTAAAAAAATGAGAAATTTTACCAAAAATATATTTCACTGCAGGAAGTAATCGCTCTGGAAAACATCGTAAGGACGATAGCAAAAGTACTGAACCACAAATCAAACCGAAAAGAAGTTCGAATTCATTTTCACAGCGACGTGACTCAAAAGAAGATGGTTCTCGAAAGTTAAGGGATAGTTATTCGGATGTAAAACGATGTTCTGAATCTGAACTATTTGAGAATTGGTTAGAAGTTGGATGTACTTCACTTGGTCCAATTTTGTTAGAAGGTGCATCAGCTCTTCCAATTCCAGATCATAAATTACATATTGTTCAACATAAGTAAGCAATTTCAAAAATGATACTCGTAATATATTGTGAAATTATAATTTTGTTTGTTAACAGTTTCCTTCGCGAACATGATGTAAAATCAAAACGTCTTTGGTTCCTTTGGTCTGGCAATAATGCTAGTACAGAGATTGCTCGTTGTGGGTGCATTGGAGGATGTGCATTTTTTGGAAGTAATCGAAATGGAATGAAGTTTTTTAAGCCATCAGCTCAGGATGTTCAGGATAACTACAACATTGCCAGATATCAGTATGGTGGTTGTATCTTTTATATAAGAAAAAAAATAATTCATATATTCCTTGCAGTGTTATTGATAATCCAAAAGACTATGGCTTTGGTGAGAGTATTTTGCATGAAGGGCAATTGGTTTTCCATACGCCTCCATACAGCTTACAAACAGTTTCTCTTTATGATAATTCTGATTTCACTGGCAAGGTAAGTGTACCTTAAAAAAAGCAATTGATTGTAGTTTTATGTTTTTTTTTGTTATCTTCTTGCTTGATTAGGGAAAACATTATCGTCCAGCAATGGATGTCCGGAATGGTGGTAGTTTGAAAAAATCCGAACTTGCTACCAAAGATATTGGATCGGGTAAATTTAAAGTAGCCGAAAAACCAAACGACATAAATGGCCGAAAATCCCGCGAAAGTATTGGATCACCAAATACCCTCGAAAGAAGAAGTCAACGGTATTCATTCACTACCACTAGGTATATCGTTACCTAGAAAGTGGATTAATGTTGAGCAAGGAAACTAATTATGTTTTTGTTTATTTGTTTTAGGCAAAATTCAGTTGAGGTTCCGTATGCTCGATTATTGGACAGTCCATCGAAGAAAGTTATGCGCCAGGAATCGAATGAATCACAAACAATGTCCCTTCGTCGAGGATCTGATTCTAAAACTCAAAGTTTAAGAGTTTCACCTCCAAAAACAAGTGTGTCCGATTCACGACTTACTGGAGATGTCAATGTTGAAGATGAAATCGAGGTGAATTTATAAAAAAAAAAAAACAATTAATCTTATATATATTTATTTTTGAATTTTATTTTAAGATGCCCGAAGAGATGTCTCATTCTGCACCTCATTCGCATCCACTTGAATTTGAAGTTGCTGACATTCCAAGTCATCACACTGATATAAGTGGTGATAGTTTGACAAGAGAAGTTCAGAGGACTATATCACTAACATCGGAAAATCCATCTGAGATGTTTTTCTCTGCCGAAGAAGATATTTCGAATGTGATATCTCAGGGTTCAATGAAAAATCGTAATGGTTCGATTGTGTTTTCGGGAAAGAAACGTTTTTCATCGGATTTGAGGTAAGATTTATTTTATTTGCATAAATATATTATATGTATGTGGTAGAAATGCAAAAAAAAGTCAAAAACTGTTTTTGAAATATCGATTCTCTTTTAAATCTAAAAAATTCAATTTTCTGCTAAACTACGAATTTTTCGACTGAGTGGTTCCAGACGAAGTCAGGAGTGAGACAGGGTTGTGCACTCAGACCAAGCTTATTTGCACTATTCATTGATGATATTATTGAGATACTGCCAGGAGGTGTAAGCTACGCCGGAGAGGTCATTAAAGCCTTGCTCTTTGCAGACGACATTGTCCTGCTGGCTAACTCACCTGAATCACTCCAGCTAATGATAAATAGATTGTCTGAATATTGCATGCGATGGAATTTGGTGGCTAATTTAAATAAATCGAAGGTGATGGTGGTCAAGAAGGGGGGAGGAATGTCAAGCTCAAATGAGCAGTGGCATTACAATAATGAAAGAATAGAAGTAGTGAAAGAGTATAAATACTAAGGAGTATATTTAACCCAGAATTTAAACATGGAAAGACATCTAACGGACAAACTAGCGAAAGCAAAAACTGCTATTCTATTAATGTAGCATGGAGAGATTGTTTCAACAACAAGAACATCACACACAGCAGTAAATATAAAGTGTTCAAGTCAGTATCACAATCAATTATGTTTTACGTGGCCCAAGTGTGGGGAGCAAAGAAATATGAGACCGTGGCGAAACTTCTGATGTTTTATGTTAAAAGAATATTTCGCCTCCCTACGTGCACCCCGAACTACATGATTATGCTGGAAACAGGTTTATCGCCATTATTTATTAAGACGCTAAAACTAAGTCGACTATATATTGAAGGTACTGAGCATGCCAAACCGTCTTCCGAAGAAAGCAGCTTTACAAGCTATACAAAAAGCAACACAGGTTGTGTTAAAGAGTGGATCGAACTAGCACAGGAGGTTGGTGTGGCTTTTGATATGAGCGACCAGAGTACTTGGAAATCATCACTATATCTGTTAATGACTCGCTTAGATGAAAACTTTCAAAAAGATCCATCGAACTCACTACACCGGAGGATCTATAGTAGGCTGAATCATAACCTTAATGAAAGAAACTACTTCCGAGATGACCATACCATTGAACAAATTTCAAATATGTTTCGGCTAAGAGGTGAACTCCTGAACATAAACTTTGTACCGCATCGTGAAGATCTTCCATTACTTTGTGAGATGTGTAATATTACAGAGCGCGAGGATGTATTTCTTTCTGTCGGAAGGTGCCAGATTCTAAGGGAAACTAGAAGACACATATAGTGGGCAGCGATTTTCGGACAGAACACGAAACTATAATATTACTAAATGAAATAAATGTATCAAAAATGCTAAAATATTGCAAAACTTCACTAAATTATCGAAGAAGAATACTAGGCGAATATTTTTAGATTATTATACTGTACTTATACTGTATTTATGAAAATTAGGATTATATAACTTATTGTCAATCAGGCAGACGGCAAAGCCATGCTCACATTGATTGTATTGTTAAATTGTGAATCTTTTATTGAAAGAACATAAATCTAATCTAATCTAATTCTAATCATGTAAGATACTCTTGGAGGATTAGCCACTTCCTCGCAGGAGGCAGTAGCCGCGAAAAAAAAGGTGTGGGTGCCGGGACTCACGGTTAAGATGTGTAAACATAAACGTTCGCCCGAGTGCCTGATTACAGGATACATATCGTACAGTATCCGTGTGATACGTAGTGTATTACATGTAACGTGGTACACTTAAGGCACACGTTTTTAGTTTACCCTACACCCAGCATAGATGGTTACACATCAAAAACATTTTTTTTTTTCGATCCCAAAGCTCTGGCCTGACAGTCCTACATCACGAGTTACTTATTATTAATTAATTTTATTATTAAATTTAAATTAAATTATTTTATCTCTTCCAATTCATGTATACCTACCTAACTAACAAAGTTGCGTTAATTCATAAATTTAATATTGTAACATTTTAGCATTGGTGCTCAAAATGAAGTCGGAGGACTCACACTATCAACATTCCGAAGTGACTTAGAAATTCATGCCCCTCCCGAAAATAATAACAAAACTCTACCAAAACGGCCACAGAGTACAATGGAGTTGGTAAGTTCTTCTAGCAACAACAAACTAAGAAACTGGTTTAACTTTTTTTTTTCTTTAAAACAAAAAAAAATAATTGTAAGCCAATTGTTACTTTTACTATTTCAAAAATCTTTCTTTCTCTATATTTAAAGATTAGCTCCAAAACATACATTATATATCATTCTATTATTACACATAAAAAAATCATTTAATTGGGTTTAAGTTATATTTTATTGCATGCAGATTCATTCATTTTCCCTCACTATGTCTGTTCTTTTTTTTTTTATTTCTGATTTTGTTTTTATTTTCTACTGAAAACAAATTAAAAAAAAAAAAAAACAAAAAAAACGTATGCAAAACCAAAAGCAACAAAATCTTTTAATCATCAATTTCATAGAACGAAGACGTGAGACGCATTCATGGTCTTGCAACTCCACTTAGAAAACTAACAAATATCTCATCACGACCAGAGTTTCGCCATTTCGTACATGATGTGAGTAGAATTAGTTACAAAAAAAAACAACAATAATTATATTAGTACAAGGAAAAAGAGAAATATAAAAAAGATAGTTATTGTTTCTCCTGTTTTCTGTTCCCTCTACAATCTATATGTTTCTTTATTTTTTAACTTATTTTTTTTTTAATCACCTCGATCTAAAATAAATTCTATATTTTGTCTATGTTTTCTATGTTTGTTTATGATTTTTCTATGTTTACAATTATTTCCCTACAACTTTGTTTGTATCATTTAAATGTTGTTTTTTTTTTGTGTGTTTAATTGGTCTAACATTTTTTTTTCTTCTTTTCTATGCTCAACCTTTAATAAGTTTTATTTTTTTTTTATTTTTTCTTTTAAATGGAAAATTAAGTAAAACGCGCCTAGGATTAAACAAAAAAAATAATATGCCAAAACTCTCACTTGGAATGTTTTAGAAGATAATGTCACACAAATTATGCTCGTTTTGTTTTTTTATTGATTTTATTTCTTCTGTTTGTTTAATGTGATAGATTTTTTTAGAATTTTGATTATTTACTTGAATGTTTAGAATGAGATTTAGGTAGAGATAAACTCATTTGAAATGGATATGCATGGATACATGGTTTCACGCAACTTATAATATTTAAAATTAAAGATATACAACTATTTTTTTGGAAAAAAGAAATTGGTTTTCTCGAAGACTCTTCGTCGTTGGTGTGCGTTGTTGTTCAAAACGCTCATGTTATAAAATAAATCTTTGCCGCCGCTGAACTTTCAACTTTTGAACAAGTCGGATATCGTGCACGTTTTCACCAGATTTTGACAAGGTCCATCATACACCTACGCCGGAATCAACTGATTATAATTTTTTTCATAGAGCCCCATGTTTTTGTTGTGAGAGGAGTTAACTGCTTAGTGAAAAAAAAAAAATTGTCTGAGTGCTGGGACTCACGGTTAAGATGTGTTAAATAAAATCAATGTTTTTGGCCGGGTTCAATGTAAAGGGTGTTTTTTTAGAGGTATAATTTTCGATGACTTTTTCCAACATGTATATCGGCAATAACGCGGCGAATGTTTTTCTCCAAGTGGTCAATAGTTTCGGGCTTATCGGCGTAGATTAGCGACTTCACATACCCCCACAGAAAATAGTCAAGCGGCGTTAAATCGCACGATCTTGGAGGCCAATTCACGGGTCCGTAACGTGAAACTATGCGGTTACCAAACATTTCTTCCAATAAATCAATTGTGGCACGAGATGATGTGACATGTTGCGCCGTCTGGTTGAAACCAAAGCTCCTGCACATCATGGTTGTTCAATTGATGAAGGAAAAAGTCAGTAATCATGGCTCTATAGCGGTCACCATTGACTGTAATGTTCTGGCCAGCATCGTTTTTAAAGAAGTACGGTCCATTTAATCCACCAACCCATAAAGCACACCAAACAATCAGTTTTTGTGGATGTAACGGTGTCTCAGCATACACTTGAGGATTATATCACTCCAAATACGGTTTTGTTTATTGACGTATCCATTTAACCAAAAGTGAACTTCATCGCTAAACATTTATTATTGGGGCTCATTCACTGAATCTACGCCTTGTTAGGTATGACTTCAATTCTTGAAATGCCAAACCACACTAAAAATAAATCACTTGACAACTGACAAAATGGCCGCCAATTAAAATAGTATTGCCAACTTAAAGTAAAGTAAAAAAAAAAACCCTTAATTACTTTTTACATCTGAATTTTTATAATTCTTAATTTAAAGAGCTTCTGATTGTTATGTGACTTTTAGTTATATTTACTTACAATTTATCTGAATTTTCAGACAAGATTTCTCATCAGAAAATTCAGATGAAAGTTGTTTGTGTTGAGCGGAAATTTCAAAGCAGCTGGTGGTTGATTTGTTAAGTTTTCATCATGACAATTCAATACTTATTTAAATGAGCCAACATTTTGTTTATTGTTTAGTGAGTTTTTAAATTTAAAAAATGACCATTCGTACGTACACAAATTTTGCCAGAATTCTCCATACGATTTTTGTGGAACAATTTTTATACATGAAATTTGTTTAGTTTTATTTTGTTGGTCATTTATAGTAATAAAATATTTGAATAACAAAATAAAATAATTTATTACACACTTATAATGAAATAAAAAAAATAATGTCTGCCCTGCCTTGTCCTTTCGGCTGCAGCCTAAACAAGTGGGTCGAAAATAATGGCTCCTGCCGTACAAATTTTTTTTACCAAATTATGAAAATCATATTTTTCTCAAAAACATGCCCACAACTTAAAAAAAATAAATCAGTGATTTATTTTCAAAAAGGCTATCATATTATTAAAAAAAAAATCGGAAAACAAAAAAAAACATAAAACCACTTTTTTTTATTTTCGATTTTCTTAAAAACATCTCAACTGATTTTGACAATTGTATTCTATACCAAAATTAAAAAAAATGTTCATTTTTTTAATTTAATTTTTTTTTTTTTTTTTGAGTCCCTAATACATAATTCGAAAACGACTACATATGTCGATTTTATTAAACATGGCGTTCAGCTGTTTTTTATCATTATCTACCACGTTTTAAACAAAAATTATTCTTATGGCCAAAAATAACGGTACCTCCCATACGAGTGCTTAAAAACCGGTAAGGAAAATCTCATTTTTTCTCAAAAACGCCTCCTACGATTTTGATTAAAATTTTTATGTGAGCTAATATCAGCTCCATCTACCATATTATGGGAAAAAAAATTATCTATCGATTAAAAATGGTAACCTTCAAAGAACCACTTTTTTTGTTTTCGACTCATTCTGTTGAACCGATTTTAATGAATTTTTTTACAAAAGAGCTTCTAATAAGTTTGAATAATATTGCATATCACAATTTTCAAAAAAAAAAAAAAAAAAAAAAACAATTTTGGATTTAAAAAAAAATCAAAATTAGGTTTTGAAAATTCGATACTTCGATAGATGATTTTTTTCAAAATTAATTTTAAAAACTCCGCTTTAAAAAAATTTCACCTCTGGTGTTACCTTCGATCTTCATGAACGATCTCAAAGAGGTTGCATGATAGTGCTTCACATTTTTTCATAAACCCTGTAAATAACATGCAACAGGTTCGAAAAAAACTCAACCTGTGCTTTAATAATATTAACAGATCTATGGAAATCATTTATCATTTTCCTCTGCAAATACACAACCCATCCCAATCACACGTTTCAAGTCCTTGCTTCTTATAACTTATTTTCAAATCTCTTAACACTACACTAGGTTGTTGCATGTTTGTATTTCTTTTTCATAGAATACTAGCTCGATTCAAATCTCCTTTATATATGTACTGTACACATATACATATTTAGTTCATATCCCATTTCAGACATCAATTTTTTTTTTCAATAATGATAAAATCTCCTACACTTCCTTAATTGGTATAAATTCATCTTGTGCACTTTTCTCGGCTTCTTCTTATGGCTGATTACCTTAATTTTGCTATCAATTCCTGTATATTTTCCCCAACTTTAAACAAATTACTAACAAATATAAAAATTATATAAAATAATCTTTAGATTTTCAAACAGGTTGATTCGCGTGCCTCGTCATCGGAGACTCCATCATTATCGTCGAATTCATTTATTTCAGCAATGTCCTCACAAGAAGATGTCGCTCTTATCAATCTACATATGCAAGTAAATCGTCCCATAATTGATTCTCCATTATTAATGGCCAGCTATTTAAATCATTTATCGCAAGTGAAATGCTTCAATTGGACATCATGTTCATTTCCATCTGGTCCAGATGTTTTTTCTACTCCATTATTCCATGAAAACGAAGAAGGTGGCTTGACTTATATTGGTAGTAAAATGATACCACATTTTGATCTATACTCCAGCTGGAAAGAAATAAAAGTTGTTCCTCGTTATGAAAATTCATCTGGTAGTAGTAGTTCGACGACATTTATAGGTGGGCCAAAAAGTCATCCATGGGATCCAAGTGTTTTGCTTAAGGAAGAAGAAAATGAAAAGTCAACAAATGGCTTTGACGATGGAGAGTTTATGAGTTTGCAGACAGAATCAGCATCGTGTACATCTGTTGTGGCGCGATTGAAAGGACAAGTGAATGTATTTTTAACACCTCTTATGCTCGAGGGGTTACAGAGGTGAGTTTTTTTTAAATAGATTTTAAATTAAATTACATTAAATATTTATTTTAGTCACGTTTTACACGAATATGATTTTTTTCTTTTTCTTCTTGATTTGGTTGATCAATGATATTTGGAAAAGAATCTTCAAGTTGTCGAATGTATCCTTCATTCACATTGGAGATTAAATTCTATTTAAACAAAAAAAAAATAATAGACACGATTCTTTAATATGAATTTCTAAAAATGTTTAAAACTTACATCTTGTTTGGCAGAAGTATCAGAAATTTCACGTTTAAATCTTGTTAGTTCTTCTAAAAGAAAAAAATAAATTTGATTACTTTGAAAAAGGCTGACATCGAAGTCGTTGGAGTGAATTCAATCTAAACACCGACACTAGACATGCTTACCTGACATGTCCTGTGAGTTGAAGTCGTTTTTGTCCTTAATTTCACTAAAATAAAATAATTATGTATATTTCTGTTTTTAAAATTTTTAATCAATTCTCACTTACCCTTCTTGGCTAAAAACATCTATAAGTTTACTTAAGGTTTTTAAATCATCGACCGAAAGTTCGCTCAGGGCATATGATATTTCATCGTCACTTAAGGCAGCAGTATTAACGGTATCAACTAAAGAAGCAATATTTAAAAAAAAAAGACATCAGCAATTATTGTTGCTTGATATGAATCAAGTTGAACTTTAACAAATTTTGATAGATGATGTTATGACAACAATAAATCACGATTTTGCAATGATGAAGCTTAATTGGGGAAGATAAGAACTGCAAATTTGTTAAAATTCACCTGGAGTCTTTTGATGTTAATTCTATGGTGGAAAAATGTCATCATTAGCTATGAAGTTTTCTTGTTCTTGTAAATATGAACAGAAAGACGACAAGTACTCACCAATTTCATTGTTATCTTCTTTGAAGAAATTCTGAAAAAAAACATGAATATGTTATTACATACATATGTAAATATCAATTACTATGTATTTATAAATAAATAAATTATGTGTACTTTGGTCTATAGAAATCTTACCATATTTGAGAAAGTCAATGGTATTAGTGATAGCAAAAGCACACTAAGGATTAAAGCTGTTTTGTGCTCCAAAGGCATTTTTTTGGATGTAATTTTCAAAAAAATCAATTTGATCGAACGAACAAAGCTTTGCTATTTTGTTTTTTTTTGTAAGTGGAGACACGTGAGTTTTATTGAGTGTCTTTAAGGGACCATTTACATTGAGACGGTAGAAAAGATTGCCAAAAGGTTCGTAGTGATTTTTAAAGGAAATTTGACAAGTGAATGAGGCTGTTTCGATTTGATTATGAAACATATCCTAAGTGGAATGATGACTAACCTTGACTAGCCAAGATTTAAGCTTAATATTCTAAGGTACATGACGAAACAGTGAAAAGAAAAGATGTCAAAAATGGCGGTCATAAGTCCGCAGGCCAAAAGTCCACAATGGACTTTTGACCCACTTGGATGGGTTAAAAGTCCACAAATCAATTGTGAACTCATAACCCATCCTTATTTGTCAGAATTCCACAATAAAGTGGGTCAATATTCCGTAATTTTATAAAGAAAGTATGTCATAACTCCATAAATATTTTCTGGAATGGAAAATCATACTCAAGGTACTGTTTATTAGGAAAACAACTGACAATAGCGCCTTCTTGACGACTGGACATACCCTACGCGGAGCAACGTTGCGTGAATAGTACAAATGACCCAAAAAAGGAGTTAAAATCCTTTGAACCCACAAAGCAAACAACCCGATGTATTAGCTTTCCAAGAAAATGCATCGGGAAAATCAACCTTGAGCGGTTTTCTAGGATTTAAGCAAACAAATATTATTTCCTATTTAACTCTTAAGGTTGATTAGCCTGATGCATTTTCTTGGAAAGCTAATAAATTAAAAGCAAAATAAATTGTTTTTAATAATAATAAAATGAATATTTTTAAAATCACCAAACTGAGTCAGAAATACACAGTCGACGGGCTAGAAGTCCACAAAAATTTCCTGTGGATTTCTGGCTCACCAAAGTGGGTTAAAAATCTACAATAGTTTTCTGGACTTTAAACTTACCTTAGTGGGTCAAAAACCCATTATTGACTTTTGGGATGTAGACTTATGACCCTGCTCTGTCAAAAAGATGTTTGATAGACATGTCTGTCTGTCTTATTGGTCCAAAAATGTATTATTTATTTGGTATGAAATGTGTTTATTTATTTTTTTGTTCCCTCTTGTGCATTATTCAGCTTCAATTTTTTCCCCTGAAAAACAAAAAATACAGGAGAAAGAATGTTCTCGAATCTTCTATGAAATAATTTTTCCCCAAAAACTTTCTTTCCCTGGAAAAATTCACGATAGCTATTTTGCTGAAAGGAATATTTTCCTTGATAATTTTGAAGATGATTCCTGATACCAAGTTTCCCATAATGGTAAAAAAAAACTGGGAAATTCCTTTCGCGATAGCGCTGATTAATGTTTCACTTAAAGACTACAAATTTTGTTCTTGTACAAATTGTAAACTTTCTTCTTCACAGCACAAAATACATAAATATTTATGTTTTTTTATTTGTTTTTTTCTTTTAGAATGATTGAAGCCACAATTCCCACGATATCATCAATGCATCTTCTATCGGTAGTTAATTTTATTCATTCATCTTGTATTGGAAAAGTTAAAAATGACAACATCTTAAAACGTGACCAAAGTCTTAGCTACTGGTCACAGGTAAGCCCTAATCAATTGCAAAAACTGTATTTTATTTGCATTTACCCTCCCAGGTTCATTCTAATTCCAAGCGTTCGACAACGGAAAGAAATCTTCTTGGACCTGGTGATTCATTTTTGAGTGATGTCTATGAAGAGAGTATCTCTACAAAGACACAGGGCTTAATTGTTTTGCCAAAAGTTAGTATCACATTACTTCAATCGTCAATAATTGAAGAAGTGATATCTGTTGCTGCATTAGATAATGTACAGGTTTGTAAAAATTTCATTTCAAATTTTTAAAATATTGACTTTTTTAAACTTTGAATGTCATAGGATCTAAGTTGCGTATCTTTATTGACCTTCTATATCGAAGGAGTTTCAACGAAATTTCATTTGGGAAAGACTACAAGAGCGTCAATGCATAATGTATATATTCAACAAACTGTTCGATCTGGAAGTAGTAATAAAAAAGGTGGAATCATGAAAGGAACTCGAGCTCTTTTGGCACAACTCTCTTCTCAGACTCGTCCAGATAACATTCAAGGTGAACCTATATTAATTGAAACATCTGAGAAACAACTAGAAGAATTGGTGATAACGCTTGACATTGGTCGAGCTCATGCCCAATTGAGACGTCTAAAGACCGAATGCATTTTACCACTTGAATCACCTGTTATAGTAACTGCCATACCAGAACATAAAAGTAAAGCTATGTTTGATTGCTTGAAAATGCCAGAAAATACAGGAATTGATAGTATTGGCTTTATAATGTTTGAATGTGGTCTAGAAGGAGTTGGTGTTAAAATTGTAAAAAGATCTCATTTTGAAAAATCCGAAAACACCAAAGAAGACATTGATATGCGAAATCAAGCTTCTGGAGTGGCAAATTTAAATATTAATGATTTTGTTGGTACAACAACAGCAACAGCTGATTCGACAAATTCAAAAGCAGAATCAGCTTGGAGACTGATTACAAAGAAACCACCAACTCCAAAAACTCCAAAAGAGAAATTTGCCCATGCTCTGGAAAATATCATTGTTCCTGATAGAGAAGCAACAGGTGAGATTTTTAAAAAGACGCGACAACCACGAGAAGTTGATTAAAAGTTTTGTTTTTTTTTTTCCACTTTACATATATTGTTTAGATACAAGTCGTCCTAAGGCAGGCGCAAAACCCAATGATGAAGATGTAGAAAAGGGAAAGGGGAAGAAACCTGAGCAAT
Source organism: Epistrophe eligans (assembly GCA_951394125.1). Classification (NCBI taxonomy): domain Eukaryota; kingdom Metazoa; phylum Arthropoda; class Insecta; order Diptera; family Syrphidae; genus Epistrophe; species Epistrophe eligans. The sequence goes on from OX596030.1 coordinate 29,946,782, forward strand.
TTGATAAAGTTGCGCCAAATGTTAAAGAACAAGATAAAACATCGTCTTGTGTTATTGATCTTAAATCCGTTTGGTTCAATTTTGCTGCTCCACCTTGTGTACCCATCACTAGAAAAATTGATTTTACGAGGTAAGAAATCTCTATGAGTGTTATTTTTTTTTTCAATTAATGATTGTTCATTTATATTTTTAGGCTCGATTGGAATCTACTCAGCACAGCTTCGCCAGCAATAACTGCCTGGATGAATCCTAGTAATCGATTGGCTATAAAAATAGTCTCTTTAACAAGAGCACTTCATACACGACATACTTCTGTTGCAGCTTGTCTTATGGCAGATGCTCTAGAAAACGAGAAAATTCGAAAGATTAAAAAGGTATGGTATTTTATTCAAGAAGAAACTGAAAAATTTGCATATTTTTTAACATATTTGAATTTAGAGTCGCTACTCAAGTAATTACACACTCCTGTCAAAAACTCTTCAAGAAGATCCTAGCTGTCAATTGTGTACAATAATGCAAAAGTTGGTACTTGATGAAGGTGTACAGAAAATTGAGCATATATTCAAACAAGGAGATATTCCACATCTCAACACACTGCGACAGGTAAGAAAAAAAAAGTTTAAACAATAAAGAAGAGATATTAAATGTATTTTTTAAGGGAATAATTGTTCTAAGTCGACAATGGAAGAACACCTTGTATAATCCAATTTTATTTGAACATCAATACAAAAATAAACTGGCTCGTCCAACAAATGTTACCTTTTCTTTTGCTCAAACCGAAGAAGAATGCGATGAAGGCGAATGCGAGGGTGAAGGAGAATTGGGTGCATATAACACAGCTGGAGAGAATCCAGAAGAGAGTGAGAATGCTTTATTACTTGGGCAAGCACAGCATCGAACTCATATTGGTATTTTTTGATTAACGCCTTCCTTCATTTGTATCTAAAGAGAGCATAAGAGAGAGTGCTTATAAAAATATGACCTCCCAACTCTCAATTGTAGCACATTTCAGCTTATTATTTTTTTTTTTTTTTTTAACTAATATTGATATTAACAATAGTTTTTATTTTGTTTATATTTTTATATTAATTTATCAAAAATGGAGAGAAGTCAATTTATGTGTTTTTTATGTGTGTTTGATTATATTTTAAGAGAACAACTTTATTTGTTTTTATTTTTGTTTGTTTTCAATTGATAACTTCCTATCCTTGCGTCCACCACATCTAATGCTAATGTCAGCTAAATTTTATATAAAATTCCTCACAATCATATGCAAAAATGAGTTTGTTTACATGTTCATCACTTGGTTGAGCACAAATTCATCCAAATTTTTTGAACTTCAATGCACTACCTAACTGCAGAGGCAGATACACATCTACTAAGCACAAAAGTCGATAACGTCATCACAATTGGCTTATGGGTTTTGCTTATTTTATATTTTTGTATTCTTTTTTTGTCTCGTCGACTTTTGTGCCGTAGGTTATGTATCTGATTCTTTTGCCAAAGACCTTATTTCAAATGCCCGAACAAAGGACGTTTTACGACAACACAATTATTTTATTTTTTTAAATCTTTGGTTGAAATGTGCTTACATGACAAAAAAAAAATATCTATAAATATAGTCTATCGAACTTTGAGCTTCTCCCAAGACCAATTCTATGCTGAAATGTTCTTATGTGTGCTATTTTGTTTTCTTCAACATTTATTATTTAGATTCTTCACAATTTGGATTAGGATTTCCTAATGAAGCTACTGTACAGGGATCTGCCTCAACATCACCGCATTTACAACCATCTAGAAAAGGGTGGGTACACAATTAATAATAAAGATTAATCTCTCAATATATGCAATTGAATTAGATTGGGCTACAAAAATTTTAAAATTTCAAATTTTATGTTATAATATATTTTGTTTTTAGACATCTTAAATCGTCAAACTTTTCACATGGAAATTCTTCTCGCTCTAGCATTCAAATGCTTCCAATAATCTCGGGATTAGTCGAGAAGCAAGTACCAGAAATTGGTAAATACAAACAAAAAATATCAACAAATAAAAAAAAAAAAAAAAAAACTATTTAAGTACATTATTATAATTTCATTTGTAGAATATGGAACACTGCAAGAGGGATCCTTAAGCTCTACAAATTCGGTCAATAAATTTTGGTCGGGAGCCGAAAATCAAAAGGAGGACCTTTACTTTTGGATGGCCAAGCAGCAGGAAATAAAAAAGAAATTAGATGGTTTGTCGGACAAGGTAAGTATTTATTTACAGCAGGAAATTAATAAAAATTCGTTTCTTTTATCAAGTCTCTTAATTTTTCCAAGTCTTTTCGAACTATGAAAGAGAAAAAGAAAAAACGATTGTTTTCCTTTTGTGATTCTCGATTAAAAACAAATGACTGAATTTAAAATCTGAAAGTAATTTATAACCAAAGTCGCTCTTTCTTCTTATTTGTTTTATTTTATCCCGTCTTCCTTATGTTTCTGTTCAAGAATTTATGCTGAATATCTTTACGAATGGAATTATGAAAATTTCGTTTATACTTATTATGTTCCGTTCTGTTCAAGGTCATGCGAACACTGAGCTATCAGCATCTTAAGAACTGTCTTGACGATCAAAAGCTTAATGACCGACAGTATGATTTTCACTTGCAATAGATTCACTAGTAATTGGGAAATAGACACATTCTTGAAATCATTTCGTGCCTGGAGGAGAAGAGGTACAGAGTGACTGCTTATGCGGATGATGTTGCTATTGCCGTATCAAGAAAACATCCTAACACCTTGAGTGAACTCTTACAAAACGCGTTGAATAAGCTAATAAACTGGGCAGATCGCTGCGGAATGTGTGTTAACCCTCTCCTCTTTTCTAGGAAATACAAAATTCCCCTTATAGACCCACCTACAATCAAAGGTGTAGCATTAACATTCTCAGACGAGGCCAAATACTTTTGCCCTATTCTATAGGAAGTTAAGTTGAAAACCTCATATACATGAAAGAGTTAAAAAAAAATCAACAGTAGCACTCTTCTCATGTAAAAAGGTCATTGGCAATAAATGGGGTCTCCAACCCCGCATTGCTCATTGGCTATACACTTCGATAGTCAGACCGATTCTAAAATACGGTGTGTGAGTATGGTGGCCCGCCTTAGATGAAACAATATATTATGGTAAATTAAGCAAGGTCCAATACTCAGCCTGGCGGTGCTTCGGCGGAGTACTTCGCACGACTCCTGTCGCTGCATTGGATATTCTGGTCCATCTAACACCTCTCGATATATTTTGCAAACAAATTTTGCATATATTTTGCGACTAAGCGTTCTTGGAGAATGAATCGATCCATTTTTTCTCAGACGGTTCAAAAATTGATGATGGGGTTGGTGGAAGTGTGTACTTAGACAGACCTAAATTAAGACTCCTTTCGTGACCCCAATCACTGTAGAGTGTTCCAGGCGGAACTTTTGGCGATAAAAGAAGTCCTGTCTTGGCTTAAGAAAAACGTGATATCCAGCACAGATACCCGCATCTTCTCAGATAGCCAAGCAGCCATTAAATCTTTTGATTCTGTCTCTACAAATTCAAAAACAGCCCTTAACTGTCGATAATAATCTCTCATGGAGATGTAACAGCAGTTCAACATTCACCTTTGCTGGATGCCGAGTCATAGGGACATTCCAGGTAATTGTCAAGCAGACAAACTCGCCAAAAGTGGAACATAACTACATACCTATATCGTCCAATCGGACAAATATTTGTATACCCATCTCTATATGCAAACTCATGCTTAAGAAAGATGCAATAGAGAAAACAAACCTCAGGTGGAAAAAGATCGCCACATGTCAGATCACAAAACAGATCTGACCTATGCTGGATCTGAAGCGCTCTAAGAGTTTGATATTTCTAAGCAGACTGCTATATATAGGTGTCATTACCGGACACTATTTAATAGGCAAGCACGCAAAGATGCTTGAAGTATTTTCAAACGATTTTTGCAGAATCCGTATGGATGAAAAAGAGGAAGAATCGATACCTTACCTTCTCTGTACATGTCCTGCTCTATCTCAAAAACAATCGATTTCTCTAAAGATTTTATTTTAGCAAAACGTTAAATGTTTTTTATAATAATTTATTCTTACGTTTTTATAATTAAAGAAAATATCTTTAATTCTGGTGTACTAAAATTTCACTTTATTTAAACTTTTTTTTTCATAGGAAATAATTCGTCCAGCACCGACAAAAATTCCAGAGCAACTCCCCACACGTGGCATATTTCAAGATTCAATTAAACTTCTCGATGCACATTTAATCTTTGAACCACTTCTTACATGTTTAGGTGTAATGCCCCAACAAATGGTGAATAAAATTTCAAATGCTGATATATCATCATTGGAAAATTTCGGAACGAATCTTTCTCTAATTGGTACGTTTGATTCGATTCGAGTTGACATTGTTGTTAGCGAGGCAGGCGATAAAAAGAATAAACCTACAAAAATGAATAAAAAATCAAATGGGCGACCATCAATAATATTAGATACGCCATCGTTTCTTTGTGAACGAGTTGGCATTGAATTGGAAGTACTTAAGATGTCCGATGGTATGGTTGATCAAGCTCGACAAAATGTCATCTATATGTCTAGAAGGCAGTTAAAAAAACATACAAGTACAGTTATAAATTTTAGTCTTAACATTCGATTCATTTCACAACAGGTAAGTTAGAAGACAGTTTGACTTAAAACCTTTGAAAGTTAAATACCTTATTTTTAAGGTAAACATGCCTCTTCTACGACTTCTTCATCAAATAAGCAACATGTATCAAAATGTTAAAGATGCCCAAAATGAGTTCCATGACCAACCGGATCTTAGCAAAAAGTCCACTGCAAAAGATGAATGTAGTTTAGGTAAATTCACAGAATATTTAATGAATGTAGAGATATTTTAAAAGATTTATAATTTTAAGCTTCTGAGCCAAACGACATCATGCCATTTGGATCTATATCGGATCGTTTTACGCACAATGAAAACTCTTCTGATGAACGATATGATAAGTTCAATGAGATGATTGGCCTGCCAAATTCGATAACTAAGTAATTAACTATTTTTTTAAGCAAATTAAATGTATCTCATTCTGTGTATGTAACTTTTGCAGTAGCAAAACTCGTGTGGGAGGTATTGGGCCACTAATTCAGCTCACTCCTTCGCCCAATGCTAAAAACCGGCCACAGAGCTTTGCTCAAAAATTACGTTCCACAGGGAAATCAGTGAAGGGAAAACTAGGTTAGTATTAAAATTCTATTTAATCGAAAATTTATACAAACATTTTACATTCAGGATATACAAACCTTACTGAATCCAGTTCATCGCCTCTTCGTGATAGTCCAACCACATCAGTCAGTGAACATCAAATGTTTAAGCTATCATTGGAATCAAAGGCTTCATACAATGGATTAAGTGTAAGTGCGGATTACCATGGCCTCGGTAAGAATGGGATCAATGGTTCACTTCCACCAATGGATACACCAAATTGCTGGAAAACAATTTTCCATTTATTAGAATTGTACGGAACAATGCCCGAAACCAAAACTGTCCAAAGGTAGATCGAATTTTTTGTGTTCGCCCAATTACAGATGGATTAGTGTTTTAAGCTATTTTCGCAGGGCATCCGTATCTACAGAGCCTAATGAGGCAAATAAGCAGCAAACAAAAAAGAATGCTTTTGTTTATATGCGTCATGAAAAGGATGATGATGATTTGACTAATGCACCAACACCACTCCCACAACAGAGAGAGCTCCTTGAAAGCACCATGCAAGAGAGAACACGTTTGATAGTTTTTGGAGTGGCTAAGATTCACAAGACACGGCTACTTGCCATGTTAAGTGGACTAAAGGTAAGAATATCTTTTTTAACTTAAAATTGCCTTTTTTTTTAAATAAATTCTTTCTTATTAGTTGGAAGCGGAGATAACAACATTGAACAGCAGCGCTACTTGGCGCAAAAAAGCTCGACCAGTATCGTTGGAATGCTCTTTAACCGGTCAAGTAGGTAGAGCAATGATTGTTCTTCTAGAGGGAGTTGCTCCTAGTCAACAGTAAGTTATGCACAATATATTTTTATAACAAATCAGTGAATATCTTTTGTTTTTTATTCCTTTCCTTTAAAAGAACTGTTGTCAAAGTGACTGTTGGCAAGAGTCAAACACTTTATTCAAGTCTCACCAAACGCGGAAAGGATAAAAACAGCGGTTTGCTGTCAATTGGACCTGTAAATATTGAAATTCCCCAACATCCGGTTGCATTGCATGGTATGATGACAAGAAGTTCAAAACAGCTGTCATCTACTTTACAGGTAAAATTAACTTATTAACTTGTAACCTACCTGCTTAAGCATATATTTGTAATTGTAGGAACTTCGAGTTGGAAGAAATTCTGGACGTCCCCCAAGGCAACACGAAGAACCTGAATCACCATTCCATGTGCGTGATCAAAAGAAACGTCCACATTCACAAAAGAAATTCCCATCTACAATGAAACCAACTCAGCCCCAGAATGGATTGCTACAGCCCTTAGTTATGCAGTTCAATGTGCTTTTGCAGAGTTTATCAATTAATGCAGCATTATTGCCATCGCTACAGGCTCAGTATCGCATGAATCATGTTAGTTCGACTGGAGTAACTGGACATAGAGCAAAATTTGTGATTGATTTACCAACTCATACTCTAAGTTTTACCACCAAAATTCAGGTATGTAATTTGGTTACTTGTTATTTTCTGAAACTGCAATTCAACTGATTGCCTGGTGGAAGAAACATCTTGTTATGATTTCTTTTATCCAAATTATTCTTTCATTTCTTTCAGAATGAAATCAATTTACCTTCAGAAGCTTGCATAGCTCTGCCTCCGGTACATGTCAGTGCAGAATATATCCCAGAAAACAGACAAGAGGTATATTTATATTTTTTAGTTTGTATGAAAAATATCTTAAAATAATTGTTTTGTTTTTTTTTTTCAAATAGGATACGGAAATCGATGGAATTATTCTCCGACAAGGTGGCTACGTAAATGCTTCAGCTGAAATTGGTGAATTTGAACGATGTCTGACAACAGATCTTCTCAACCATTTAGTTTTTGTTCAAAAAGTTTTCATGAAAGAAATCAATGAAGTCTTGCAAAAAGTTTACGGTGGCGAAAAACCAGTTCCGCTTTGGTCAGAAGATAGTGACAGTGTTCAAGAATCTTCACTCAAAAGAATATTATTTTCCCTTAATATATCAATGAAGCGTATTCAACTCACTGCAACAACACCATGCTCATCGGCAGTACGTTTCGAAACAGGTACACTAGAATTACATTTATCCAATCGAGTGAAGAATGTTGGAGAAGGCAACGACAGAAAAATGTTTGGCAAAGCTCATATCGATTTCAATCTGTCATTGGGACAGTTAATAAAAAATGTGATATTCGATGAGGCAGAGCCAGAGTTCCAACAATATGCATTCTTTCATACGACCATCGGACTGAGGAATGCTTTCCAGGATGAATTATTAAATGAGGACAAGGAGCTTATATTACTCAAACTCAAACGGCCATTGATCTACATTCAACCTGTGGCTGTAGATAAAGCCATTCTGGTTTGGCTTAATTACAAGAATGCCTACGAATACTGGGCTGAAAAGAGGGCGAACTTGAACTATGAGAATTCGTATGGAAATCAAGTAAGATTCCCTAAAACTTTATCTCTCTCTCTCTCTCTCTTTACACCATCTTAAAACTTTTTAGATGTTTGATCGAGTTCCTTTTGGTCAATTCAGCAATATTGCGTCATCGAACTTATCAACTCTATTTTTGCAATTGACAGTGGAAGACATGGGTATTTGTTTGCCACTTAATCAAGTTGCTCAGTCTTGGGGCACTAGATCGTATCAAGACTTTGAACCCAAAGGAGCTGTGGTCATTACTCTGGAGAATACAATAATTTCAGGTTAAAATTTGTTGACTTTGTGTTCTTGTTGGGAGCATAATTTACTAATTGAAATGTTTGTTTTCTTATTATTTTCTAGCCTGCAATTCTGGTTCACTTGTGTCCAAAGGCCGATTCTCTGGACTTTGTTTAAGATTTGCTGACGACTTTGAAACGACTCTTGATGATTGGAAACCAAATATGAGCGATACTAATATAATGAACTTGTGTGTTGTCTCCGAAGGTACTTATGAAGTTTGTTCAAGAACAGCTGCATCCAAAAAGGGAGAGAATGCCAAATGGCTTTTGAATGTCAAATGGCAGATGGAAGGAGTTGATATTCATTTAGATATTAACATTGGCAAACAATTATCTTCGCTGGGTCACACTTTGACAATGTTAACTGGTTCAGAAGATGAAGAGACCAATATTGAAAGTCCAGATAGCGATGAGGGTGATCAAAGCTACAAGGAGACCATAATTCGTCGAAGAGATTTCGAGAATCTTCCATCGTTTGTTTTTGATCCATCGATTGATTCGAAGAAACGATCATTTATGATGGAAAAAGAAATGGCTGAGCAGCTTAAAATCATAAACGATTTGCGAACATTAGGAGCTTCACATAATACTGTGGCACACGAAGAGCGTCGATTACAAGAGCTACAAGCATTGTGTTATAAATACTTCCGTCGTGATATAATACAAAAGTTCAAAAGACCATCGATTCGTCGATCGACGCTGAAGAATACAAATCGATCGTATTCATATGTTGGGCCTTCATTGAGTAAAGAACCGTTAGATGATGTGTATAGCAAAAAACTCGATACGATAGCTTCGAACGATGAGATATCAAGTTTGCAAAGTACACCAGCTTCGGGTTGTTCGAGGAGTGCCTCACTGAGAGCTTGTGGCGCTAATCGAGTAACTTTCTCTGAAGCAATGAGGTAAGTTTTTTTTTAGGATTTGTCATTATGACAGTTGCTTAATTTAATTTTGTGCAGACAAACTTCACTTCCCAATGCTGACACTGATACCGAAATGCCAGATAGTGATGTTGATTGGAAGGGTTATGATCAACAATCTCCAGCTGAAATAGACATTGATGGAACTTCGGTTGAAATGCGCAAGAAGCACGGAAACTATTTACAAAAACAGGTATAGCTTTTTAAAGGTTTTGTATTTGAGCGACTTTTTAATAATTTTTTTTTTTTTTTTTGGTTTATAGGAACCCAATATTGACTTTGAATTGGACATTAAAGTCTTAGTTAATTCAGGAAAATGTGTGCTCCACACAAAGGAATCAACAGATGAGAGATTTATTGTTAGTGGCCCAACAACTGTGAAAACACACAAACGTGAACGAAGCATTGGCAATGACTGGGGTAGTCCGACACCTTCACGGCGACAGCGCGATAAAAGCAAGATGCGCTACAATCCTAATAACCAAGTTCTCTCAGATCTAACCATCTTTCACATACCCGGCCTGGATGTTAAGTTGCACTATCAATCTAAGACAATTGCCGAAGATCCATCTACTCGTCTCGCATCGACCGATAGTCATTCAATGTTTCGAAGAACTGGCAGCAAAAGAGCAGCTTTATTCGCTTGGATGACTTTGCAGAGCATACCAGAGGAGACTATTATTTCACCGCATATTTTAGAGTTTTTAGAACAAACCCTTGAGCCAATTCCATTTAAGGCTGATAGTAGCTCGGCAGCATCATCGGCAGCAAATCCTGTGAATCTGGATATTTTACCAACAAATTATGTTACATACGCTTCATTCCCAGTAGATGTTATAGTTTACTTCCATATGCAACCATCTGCGTTTAGGTTCTCCTGTCTGCCGGTATCTAGAGTCGAGTGTATGTTGCAACTTCCAAGTTTGGATATAGTTTTCAGTTCAAAAAGGTCGGAGGATGACGATAAGGCTGGAACTGATGATGCAGAAAAACCTGAAAAAGATAAAATTCCTTCAGGTGGATTGAGGTAAGGATTTTTTTTTAAATTAATTTCGAAAACAGAATTTAAGAAATGATTTCATTCCAGTGTAACTGGTTGTTTGGCTGATTTCAATGTTTACATCTTCCACCCGTATGGAGGCAAAAAGACCAACACAAAAGAAGCTCAATTTTCTCCATTAACTGACAGCGAACGCAAAGATTCACTAAGTATAAATGTTGAATTTGTTAAATTCCATATTACCCGATGCCGCAAGCTGTACATTGAACCATCACCTAGTTCAAAACGTGCCATAGATCAATCTCGAGCTGTTATTCGATTTTCCACAATTGTAGACATTGGTAGTGCATCGTTCAAGTACGATATGCGTCGACTGACCGAAATTCTTGCCTTCCCTAAGGCATGGTATCGACGACGCATAGTAAGACGTCTCTTCCTCGGAGACTTAAGTGTACACCATGGTGGGTGTTATGATACCGATTTGAATGGATCATCCACACCAAAAGAAGCCAACCTTAAGACTCCAGTTTTAAATGAATTCCGAGATAAACAACAATCATCATCAACAAAAGATGCCTACTACACCAAAGATAGTATGACATTAGATTTTGACAAAGATATGCGGAAATTTGATAAACTTCAAGCATTAGGTAAATCATCATCGGCTGAATCGAGTACACCACCATCAGAGAAGAGTCAAATAACGGCATGGGAAACATTGGTGTTGTTTGCAGTTAACTTTACAAGGCTGAATGTACAAATGAATATGGGCAATGTTATGGGCAATGTGGTAAGATGGAATTTTTACTTTTTTTTTTTTTTTGTTGGAAGTTTTAATCAAATTATTTGGTTTTTGACATAAACAGTTCCCCGCATTGGGCGCCAATTAATATTATGTACTAAATTCAATATATTTTATTTTGATAATTCAAAAAATGTTATCTATTTCAAAATTAACGCCTTGAAGTTCAGCTAATTTAAAAAATAACATAAGATTAACATTATATAAATCCAGCCGGTTTATAATTAACTGCAAGTCAACTTTTGTTCTTATCTCGAAATTTAGGTTTGGCTGACAAAAGACTTTCAAAGTGATGGCCGCCTCAGCATTGGCAGCACTGGCTATAAAAAAATGTACAGCGGGATTTATTTGGGTGGATCATCGCTCGACGCTAAAGGGGGTATTGTCGGTGGTAGCTTTGAAGTGAATAAAATCAATACCCGATTCCATATTAAAGAAGAATCTGGTGTGACACCATATCACACCATGGGATTGAGTTTTATGGCTTTAGAGCTGCGACTTGATTATATGGGTACTTCGGTACTAATGACACGCGTCAGCTCATTCTCAGCGGCCATGAAAGACGAATGGAAGACATCATCGTCAGATTCAGGTGGTGTAGGAGGCAATACAAAGCCTCGTGCCACAATCTTAATCCATGGTGATCTGTCGTGGGATCAATTACAGATCATGATATCGAAATCCACAACCGCTGATCTATTGAAAATGTATTATAAATTAGAAGAATTCTTTACACAGCAATTCAAATCATCGAAAAGGGTATTTTCAAGTCTTGAGCCGAGATTGCATGATAGAAATTCCAGTACAAAAAGACGACAGGTAAATAAATACATATATACATATATAAATAAATAAAATTATATATTGTTTAACAACACTCAATTTCAATTGATAGCATTTAAAAAAGAAGACTAATGGAGATTGTCTGCCACAAGCTGACTGTTCAAACACCGATGCCAGGCATCACAGACACTGGCAGCGACCTCTGGAACAAGCAATGGGTTTAGTTGTTCCAACTTTAGTTACTCGCTTGGGAAGAAATGGCAATATCTTGGGAGGAAGTGCAAAGTTACATGGAAACAACATATCTTTAGCTTGTTTCCATGGTATAAACTTTAAGGTAGAATTGTTTGTTAGTATTTATTGGCGTTTTCATAAAACTAAAGTACTCTGTTTTTTTGTTGTTGTTGTTTAGTCAAAGTCATGGGCTTTGTTTAGTTTAAAGGCTCCATCTATTAATTTTGCCACTGAGGCTCATCAGTCGCAAGATACGAAAGAAGTCATTGTCACCGAAACACTATCATCTAGTTTAGGCCAAAGCACACACAGTCAACAACAAAATCATTCTATGGCCATTGTAAGTCGGATCACTCGAAATATTATCTTCCCGCCACAATTTAAGACCCTAAACGAATGGTTCCATTATGCATTTGCTAATAGTGAAATCGATGGTAAGGTTTGAGTTTAAAATTTAAAAAGAATTATTGACTTATATAAGATTTCTTCTAAGCTGTTGATCGTTTTCCTATTTTGGAGAGAGATCGCGAAATCGCTACAAACTCAATTGAAAGAACGCGAAGTGGCGGTTCGACTAATTCTTCGAAATCATTAGAACATAACCATAACCGGGAGGTTATATTTGCTTTACCAAGCCTCCAATTTAATTTTAAGACTGAACATAAACAGGGTCCAACAACGCCCGAGCCCACTGGTAAGCTCCCCCCATAAGTCAAACTAATATGTACTTGGAAAAAAAATAACCCATTTGTATTTTGTTTGTTGTTTAGATGGAAAACCAGAGGTAGTGTGTAGTTTTATCACAGAATTTGATGATCATATTTTTGTGACAGTTGATGCTGATGCATTTTTCTTCTTACACGACTTAATAACGTCCTATGTTAAAGAAAAGGAAAAGGTAAGACAATTGCATCATATCCCACGAAAATTTTATATAAAAAAAAAAAAACAAATTTTCTAGATTGGTGTTCAATCAGTTCGAGCTGCATCACCTAATCTCTCGCAAAATCTAAAGATACAACTTAAGCCATTAGTAACTGAAGAAATTTCAAAGGAGAAAAAAACTGCCAACGAAAGAACTGAATCAATTGATTCAGTTGATTCCAGTGATAAAAAACCCAATCAAAATGATGCCACTACTTTGGATTTAGAATCATTTGTCAGAGATTATCGCCATTTTGAATGTCAAACGTGGCATTTAGAACCAACCGTTCGTTTACTGTCTTGGGCAGGAAAATCAATTGAACCGTATGGCATTGATTATATTTTAAATAAACTAGGATTCTCTCATGCGCGTACAACAATTCCCAAGTGGTTACAGCGTGGTTTTATGGATCCATTGGACAAAGTTCAAGCCATAATGATGTTACAATTGCTAACACTTATCAAAGAAAATAAAATTGAAAATTCATCAAAAAAATCTTCGAACTAGACATAATGTATGTATATTAATTAGCCGCAATTAAATGTATTGATTACTATTTATGTAGTCTTTAAATAAGCTTTTAACCAAAAATTGTTTAGTTAATTCTAATTGTTACGTATTTTAAGAGGGACATAATTTAAAGAAAACAAAAAATAAATGTACCTTCCTATGTATCAACATATTTTTTCCTAATAAATAAATATTATAAACATTTAACTGTATTTATTATTTGTAGCATTCAAGCAATTAAGTTTCAAGCTGGAAGGAAACTGTTTTAATTTACAACCTTGAATTAACTCTGCCTTATAAAATATTGAATTCATTGTATAAATAACATTAAATCAAATTAAATAATTTGAACGAATGGGTTGCACGAACTTGATCTACTGTGGTTTTAAAGTATGCATGGTAGTTACACTTTAGATTGAAAAATTGTTAGAAAGTCAATGACCCTTATTGCGAAGATCAACTATCAATTAATAATTGACATTTATCAATCAATTTTATTAAATGGTATTGTGACTATCAAGTATCAACTGTCAATATTGTTGATCCATTGTGATTTTATTAAATAATCTATTGTGAATGAAAAAAATCGGTATTGTGAAGAACATTTTTCATCGATTGTCAATTTTTCTTTCAATCGTAAATTTGCAGTTTGTGAGTTCGTGGTTAGAAAAATACTAAAAGAAATGTGAGTTTCGAATTAAAAGTGATAACATTTTTTATTTTTTATTTCAAAAGGTCTCAAAAAGTAGTAAGTAACAAAAAACAGTTATTTAGATCGGTCCAGTTGAGACATGGAACTCGCCAAGGTGTTTTGTTCCAAACCTGCAGCAAACCTATGTATGTATGTATATAAAGTGGGAAAAAATTGCTGTAGAGCTGTCGAATGGTTTTGCAAGGCTTCATTTCTAGGAAAAGATCAACAAAAAATGCATACTTCGATAGACGGAGGTTTTTTAAAAAACTAGAAACGGAGTAGAGCACGTATAGATTAATTAATTTTTACCTGAAAATTGAAACCTCAAACTTCTTCACATTCTTGCCATTCCAACGATGATAGCAGGATCATCCAACTCCTCATCTTCACCAAAAAAAAAGTTTAGTTGAAGTCATTTTGTATTTTGTGTTTAATTAAATTATGTATTTCCTTTTACGTGACCTTTTTTTTGTCAACATAATTTTGTTTTTAATTTTATCGATCTTCTGATAAATTTTTTTTCTTTGTACGTTCCTCAAAAAAAAAAAAAACAAACAAACATCCGTCAGACGCACATTCCCGTTCACAATAATAGAAATATTTTGATGGCATTCACAATAGCACAATATTTTATCAAATCATTTTCACAGTACCGATTTTTACTGTTAGCCATATTAATTTTAAAGATGAAGCATGTTGTGTGAAAAAGGCACAATCGGTTCGGTTTTCAAGGAAATATGTCAGAAATATAATAAAATAAAAAAATAGTTTTTGTAACTAAACTGAACAAAGATGATCATTCTAACAGTAGGTACGGTTTTTTTTGGTTATTCGATAATTTTTATTACAAAACTGGTAAATTTCAAGTTGAATAAAAATCGACCAAGTCATTTTCCAATTATTAAGTAAAAAAATTACAGATTTTTTTTTAAGTTGATTTGAAAAATTGTACGGCAGATATCGTTATTTTTCGTCCTAAAAAATCATGTTTTGTGGAATAAATATAAAATTATAACAAAAAATTTTATGCACAAATTTTCAAGTCAGAGCTTATAGAAGCACTGTGGAAGTGTGGATGCAGCCCCGCAAGCCCAGTGTCCTTCGCGAAAGTGGGCAAATCATTCGCGCATTTTGCTTTTTGGCAATAAGCCCATAGTGAAACCGTACTGTTATACACTTTCACTAAAATACGGCTATTATTGGCATAAATTTGGTGTTTCATATATAATTAAAAAAAATATATATTTTGACGAATATCTTTGATGAAAAAAGTTTCTGACTGTCGAAAATTTGGTTATAACGGTTATTGATGCATGAAAAAAAAGCAGACAGTAGATTTGTTCGTTGAGCCCTGAACTCGCCCTAAAGCATTTTTGAAAAACCTCAACTCTTCCTGACAATCAAATTCTGTGTTTTTTGAGACCTAGGGTTGCACTGAACTCGCCTTGAAGTAAACCTAGGTTTTTTCTTGTGGCGAGTAGAAGTAACGAATAAATTGCCAAAGTGATACGAGTTGTGAGATAATAATTTTGTTGTGGATTGGCTTGTTGCAGGTAATTGCTTATTTTTAAAATAGAGATTCCAAAAAAAAAAATGAAAGATAATAAATAGAAATAATTTTTAATTCATTTTTAAAACAAATTTTATATTTTAATTTTACTGAGGACAGAACTTCTTGTTTCTTGCTTTAAATGTCAACAACATAATTTGCACCCTCGAGTGTTTTCTGAAAAACAAAAAACCCAGTTTTTTTTTACAAGAAAATCTGGGTCATTCCTGGGTAAAGTTCAACGAACTGTGCACAAGGTACAATGGCGGTTTGTCTGGCTAAGGTCCAATTTTAGCTTTCATTGAAACTCTTCATTCATAAATTTAAATTCTTATTTTCTAATTTCTTACATTTAAAGCAAAATCAATAATTGTTTTGATGCCGATAAAAAGCTTAATGATTTCTAGTCAACAAAATATTTCATTATGGCCCAACATTTCACATACAAAGGATTGCTAATATTGAATTCCTTTCAACCAAAAAATCGATTTTTTTCTTTTTAAATAAAATTTGTTTGTGTTGTTGAAAAGAATTTGTAAAGAATAGATTTGTTTTTGCGGTTGTGTGTGTGGTATTTGACATCTGTCATTTTGAGGCAAAATAAAATAAGTTGGCCTATTATTTAACATCGCGACGAACGTGAGAATTCTTATGAAATGGGGTTGTCAATTGCAAAAATTCCAGAACAATACCTATTCTTTGCCCATGAACAGTAAAATCACTCACGTTGATCGATTTTCAAGAAAATCATTTCCAATTTTCTTGAATTCATTTTTGTATTTCACCGAGAGATTTAACTTGAACGACTGCCATATTTATAAATATGTTTAAATATGTGGTGTAATTTTTTTCTGAAATTTTGCAAAATACGTAAGATATGCATGTTTTCACAGAAAAAATTGATTTTGTTTATAAACATTTCTAAACAGAATCGAATCTTTGGTTGAAAAGAATTCGACATAAGAATTCAATGATCAATGGTAAGGTAGTTTAATAATTGAAATAAAGGAATTCATTTAATTGGCTGTGTTATTTTCTAGAAGTCCAACAGTTTCCTGCAAATTCGCGACTTTGCATTTTTAGACTGTTGATTAAACCACTTACAATGTTGGCGTTTGAGGAAATATCCGGCTATCTGGATATTACCTACCTACATTTATGTATATTCCCGAGATATTATTTTCGTTCAAGGAACTTCATGAACATAATCAGTCGTATTTATTAGATTTTTGTTTACTTAGACACTGTCTAACTATTTTGAAATTGGCGGAAATATGCATTTATTTAATAAAAATAAATATCACATTCACGGTTAAGACATTCTAATCTTGTGTCTAAGTTAGGCAGCCATAAAACAACAATAAACAAAGTTTCTGAGCACAATTTGCAAGTCTGGACGGCTGTCTGAAGTTAGACAACGTTTATAAATAAGACAAAATGTATAGGACATAATATTATTTCCTACTCCGCTGTTATTCTATGTTAAGTCCACATTATAGAGCACCATGTTAAAGAGTTTAAATGGTGGCTAGGCCACTAGTCTTGATATTAAAAAAAAACAAATGTTCGACATGTATGTAACTTAGGTTTCAAAACAAATAATATATATTTTGGTAAAAAAAAAAAAAATTGCGTGGCAACAGATTTCCTAATATTTTTGATTGCTGAACGAAAAAAAAACGATGAAACAATCGTCATACATACATGTATGTATATAGGTACTTGCATACATACATAGTTTCTGTCTTGACCTTAATAATGTGATAGTATAATCACAAACATTCTAATCAACATATTCGGACACGAGTATTCTTTAAATGGCCAATGGCACACAACAATACAAAATCAATTTTAAGATTTAACAAAGTTTGTATATTCTACTCTTACACATCTTTCTCTGACCTATCCAATTATTTGAGATGATAACACCAATATTTTAAAACATTTGCAAACCTAATATCAATACCTACATTGCAGCAGCTTCTTGAGATTAAAGTATAAAGAACGCATAATATTAAATTGTTGCTTATCAATGTTTAAGCTAATTTAGGACTGAGGTTATATAGTACATATATAGAGGTCTTAACTAAGTGACTTAAGAAAATTAATGTTTCAATGTTGCGCAGCGCAGGGTAAGTTAAAAGTTAAATTGACGACTCAAAAATCAGGACAGATTACAAAAGAAAATATTGCGAGTGCCCTTCAGTTTTATAGATTTGTTCTATATTATGTAAACTGAAAAATGTGTTGGATTTTGTAAATGTTTTCAATTTCAAAATTTGTAATTTATGATTCTGATTAAAAGAATTATTTTTTCCTCACCATTTTAAGCGTTTTAGATGTCGTATTAGTATTTAGCGGCCATTTTGAAAAAGAGGGGGTTCAAAGTATTCAGTCAGTCAGTGGGCACATTGAAAATAAACTGTATTAAAATTATCTTAGAGAACATTCTACATTCTGAAGTAACAGTATTTTTATTTAATGGCACTTTCCATTGGTAGTTCTGTTCAACTGAAAATAATCGCACAAACGCACACACGCTCTCACGTCCGCACACACGTGCATCAAGTTGAGCGTGTTTGAGGTCGTGCGTGCGTCAGGTCGTATGTCGTTTTTCAGGTCGTCGTACTGAAAGCCTGAGATATGATCAAGCTGAAATCTGGAACGAGAAGGCGTGTTAAAATTTCACTATATACCTACTTGATTGCAGGTTAGACTACGGCCTTAACCAACGAGCTCTTCCAGCCAGCTCGGTTCCTAGCTAGCTGCTTTCAATTGCGCACATCAAGTTGGTTGAGACGGTTCTCTAATTGCGCGGTGCACCTAAAGTGTGGTCTTCCTCTGCTGTGTAGACCTTCAGGGGTCGATGTCCATAAGCTGCACGTGTCCCAGTCATATCAGCCGCTGTATTTTCAGCTTTTTGATTAGGTTCATGTCTTTGTAGAGCTCATAAAGATCATTGTTTAATCTTCTCCTCCATACTCCTTCGATACACACTGGACCAAAAATCACCCGAAGAATTTGCCTTTCAAAGCTACCAATCAAATTTTTATCCGTTTTTTGACAAGGTCTATGCCTCTACCCCATACAACAGGACCGGGATGATCAAAGTCTTATCTCAAAGTCTGGTCTCCTTGGTTGTTTGAGAGAGAACTTTACCGCTTAGATGCCTTCTTAGCCCGGAGAAATAGTGATTGGTAAGATTTATTCTTGGTTTGATCTCTGCACTGATGTTATTTTGTGAGGTAAAAGTAGAGCCCAGGTAGACAAAGTCCTCAAACACTTCGAAGCTGTACCTACCTATCTATCGTCCTCATTTAAGTCAAACCCATTTTCGCCGCCTCCGCTTCGATACTTGCAAATGCGCCGGTAACAGCTCGCTATCGTTCTCCCGATAATATCAATATCATCTGTATAAGCCAATAGTTGAATTTTACCTCTGTTGTTCATTTGTGAGTTAAGTACAATTGCTTCAAGAACGATGTTGAGGAAGTTGCATGATAAATGGATCGGTGGTGCTCCTTCCGACTTTCATAGAGCAGCGATATTTCTTTATCATCATTCTGCACAAGCGGGCGAGTTTTATAGGGATCCCGAGTTAAGAGACGGGTCTTAATATTTCATCCCTATCGACGCCATCATATTATGTAACTTTGAAATCGATGAAGTGATTGTGAAATTCTTGGGTTTTTTGTAAAATATGTCGTAGTGTGAACATTTGATCGATGTTTTGGCATCGTTGATTTGACGGTCAAAAATCCTAAATTTAATTTG
This sequence comes from Epistrophe eligans, assembly GCA_951394125.1. Classification (NCBI taxonomy): domain Eukaryota; kingdom Metazoa; phylum Arthropoda; class Insecta; order Diptera; family Syrphidae; genus Epistrophe; species Epistrophe eligans. The sequence goes on from OX596030.1 coordinate 29,965,968, forward strand.
AAGTCGATAGAAAAATATTTATATACCTACAAATTATATGAGTTTAATTATATTCATCTAAATATATTGAGATTAAAGCGTACTCTACGCAGCTGAAGTGAAACGAAAATTTCCATATAAAAATGACACAACGAAATCATAAACGCAAAAGTTGGAGTAAACTGTTCAACGAGTGAAATTGATAATTGTAGCAGATTATTTGAAGAAGTCTATGCTCTCCTTTTTCGTACCTAACTATTAATTTGTATGCGGAAAAGTGAGATCACATACAAATTTCGTTACGCATCATCTGATAAAACTCTCCAATAATATTTGTCCGTATAAACCACATTGATGTGTTCCTTCGGACCTTGCAAAGTACTTTTCAGTACTTCCTAGCAGATGATGAATGGAACGCTTTAATGTTGACAATAGAAAAATCTAACCTCAATGTTCATGGATTCATTTCCTTGCTTTGAACTATTTACTTTGACCACAGAGTAGAATTAATTCACTGTAGCCAAAAGTACATGGCAGTAGATGCCTCAGCCCAAAGGAACACGTCTACTAATAGGGGCCGATCAGTTTGTTGAGAAATGGTTTAAAGCGATCTTTAGTTGGAACAATTCAAAGCATCTTCTTTTTTTGTGGAGCGGGAACACTATACCGAGGTTCGATTTATCGGCCATATTTTCATCGCATCAAATTGATACTTGATTAGAAAACCGTTTCACTATCATTTATAGCTTAATATAACTATTTTTCTGAAAATTTATTTATATAAAAAACCTACCGCCCTTCAATCATTATTCAGATTATTACAGAGCAAATATAATTTCCGACAAAATTGTTTCTGAAAGCCTTTAACGTTTGAAGCCAAATCTAGTGAAAAACATATTTCACGTGTTAATACCTGAGCCATTTTTCTTTAAAGGTTGTTAAGAGAGTTATACATAAACTCGTTAAGTATTCGGCTGGACACGATTTTTTTTTAAATTTCATTATTAATTAATACCAACATTTTTTTCTTAGCGCATCACGATAATAGACGCTGAATGCCATCTTCCCGATTTGCCCGTATCAGTCAGCCTGACTTTATATTTGTTTAGAATGTCTTGAAGATCCTTATTAAAACTCTAGATATAAATCTACAGCCGTTTTTGTCTGTGGTTAAAGTAATCGCCGAAAATTCTGCACTTAGCTAAAACTGTAGTGAATTATTTATTATTGATTTTAAAAAACACCAGTACCTAGATTGTTAAGCCCCAACTACTTTTTTTGTCTAATTTCCTTCGGACTTAAAAAAACACACACAATCCAACTCTGAACCATAGCTGAATCTTAAGTAATCCGCTGAAATTGTTGGGTTTACACCTTGAACTGAAGCTGAACTACGTTGGCGCAACTAGCCCTACTTATCATTAGCATGAAATTAAAGTAATGTACAAGTCTATAAAGCGATTTATACAACAACAAGCCCATATGGACTTAGCTAGGTCTAGTTAATTTTCAAAACTTAACATTCAACCCAGAATAATTTTCTATGTATATGAGTTTTCTTTTAATGTGGAATGGCTGATAAGTTTCTGTTTTGCATACTTGCCATAGTATAGCTGAAAGGACAGTGATTGCATTTTGTAATAGTGATATGGGCTTGTTTACTGTGATAATTATGGTAAGTCCCAATGTCGTTTTTTTTCGCCCAACTCCATATGGACTTGCAAAAAAACACGCCTAGTATTTACTACTTTCACGTGAATTGAACTGATATAGATTTTTAATTAGTTAAACAGTTTCTTAATAATTTCAAATGAGTTGGAAATACATTAGTCAAGCTTTAGACAACCGAATCCTAAAGTTAAATTATACTCTTACTGCTTGAACACAATAGAATGCTCAAACTGGAACTGGAGCTGGCGCTGGCACATTTGTAAAAAATTGTCGTCCGTGTTATATTTGACGTGACCACAATGCAGCTGTACAGATTTTTATAGGTTTATTTAAAAAAAAAAAAAAACAATCTTGTGGTTTCTATCCACTTTTTTATTTCCGATACTTTTTCTTGTAATTTATAATTTTTTTTCGCTAAACAAACAGTATTTTTTTCTGCCTTTATGCAAATTGAAACGTCAAAAGTACTGTACCTACGTGAAAAGTTAAAAACTGGGGTGGAATCGTGTAAGGGGATTTGCGATAAGTGATTGTCATAATCAACCAAATTCGTCTGTGTAAGATGATATCACATCAAAAATGATATTCCAACACAGTACAACTAGAGTTACCACCAGCCTAAAAAAATTGTACAACTTTTTCTGAGTTCTCTTTATAACCATGACTGCTTTTAGACGACTGCAATTTCTATCCGCAATTCCCTTTTGAGTTTCTTTCCGATTGCAGCATCCATTTAAACGCTGCAAATTTTAATACCTGCAATTTTTGTTAAATGAGAAGGAAATAATATCTCCTCACTCTTTACTCCGCTTATGTCTCAAACAATAAGAAAAAGCACAAAGAAGAAAGAGCGATAACTCTGCAATTATTTCAACCTCAGCAACTTTGCCTACCCCGGACACCGCATACGTCCCCCGCCCACATGCTTAAAAATTGCAAGGGTAATTGCAGCATATTTGCAGCGTTTAAAAGCAGTCCATTCATAATAAACAAAAATAAACATTCCTGTGAACGAAAAAGTTTCCTACTTCCCAGAATATGAAGAAAATATAAGAATTCGATAACTTATAACAAATATTTGAAAAGTTCACTATGGCAACCATATTTTTGACAAATGTCATTTGAAAGTATTCAATCGAATTCAATTGAGTTGAATCATCTTACCCAGACGACTAACTCAATGACAATCACATGTGACTATGGTTGATTTGACAATCACTTATCACCTTAGTCGATTCCACCCCTGATAAACTCTGGCATTGAATTTGTGTGTTTTTGAATATTTGGACAACACTATTCCAGCTGCAACTCCAGTTAGATATTAATTAAAAATGTTTATTTATAACTTGGACTGCTGTCTTAAAGTTAAAAAAAAAGAGTATAACAAAATGCAAAACTAAACTGCATAATTCTTAGCTTTTACTTAGCAGGATTTACTATAACCTTTTATTTCTAATAAGAAAACACTTCAATTTTATGCATACGGCCCATTGACAAGCTTTAGGTTTAAGACAAATTAATTAAACATAGAAAAAGATTATTTTGATACTGTCTTCTACGAAAAAATTTGGTGTTTTCATAAAATGTTTGTTGAATGAACGAGAAAGCACAAAATAAGAAAGCCAGAATTATCGCAACATTTGGTCTAAAAAAAAATCAGGCTTACAAAATATTTGGTTCTTTTATTATTGTTTTCTGTTTAGTTAATTTATTTCAACATTTTTGTTTCATTTATTTTATATTTGATTGAATCATAACATATTCATATTTACATTTTTGGCAGTAAGTTCCATTCTCAAAATACCATTTAATTTGTTAATAATAAATAGCGGTATTGAGTATTAGCCTATACATTAGAAAAAGCTATGTATATAAAATCTATTCTATTTTTTGAATTACTAAATACAAAAATCATATAATGTTAAAAGAATCCGATTTGTGTGACTCTTAAGTGAGAGTCTATAGGATTTTGATTAAATGTCATAAGAATGGCACAATTATTTTATTCAATATGAAAAAAAAAAAAAAATAATTTTAAAAGTAGGTAGGTAATTAGAATTAAGACGACAATTTAACTGAAAGTCGTAATTGAACTATCATCTATGATGATTCTTCAAGATCACGTGGGTTACGACGCGAGTGGGTTCTTCTATTACGAGGTGGTAAATGATTGCGAGATGGTGAAAAAGCAACCCTTGGTGGAGGACGTTGTAATTCGTTAGCAACAGTTCCATGTAGACTCGGATTTCTAAAAGAGGTATTACGTCTTCGGCACACGGAACATCTGCAAAAAATAGGTAAATTCAATGTTTTTAAGTCAATATGCTCAATCTTTAATGCTTTTAAATCATCGTACCTGCTTATTTTACCAGTTTGATCAGCTTTAAGTGTAGTCTGTCTAGGTACTGACCATTGCTCATATTCTTCGATAACGCTTAACCAGAATGAATTTAAAGCATCGTAGTAACTACAGCGACCATGTCCGTGACACTCTATGATTGGATTTGCACGGAATTCCTGCAGACATGAACCGGGTGAAACAAGATTTTGTCCTAAACCTCCACTGTTATCGGAAGTAGTCTATAGAAGAGTATAACAAAATGCAAAACTAAACTCGAAATAATGTTTATTGGGTATACCATGTAGTAACTGTAACCAGTCCAAAGTTCTTCCCAATTATTTGGACAATCAGGAATCGACATACTCTGACTGTGCAAAGTAATAATCTTTGTAGTTGTCTCACATACAACGCACCTAGAAAAGGAATTTATTTTTTTTTTTTTTTTCATTCGAATTGAGTGAATAAAATAACTATCTTACCTTGAAATGTATTTCATAAGATCCCTTGATTCAATCGGTTGCATTGTAAAAGACATTGGTTCGGCTGTGGACAACCACATACTGTCATCATTGTTTTGAGCATAGTTGCAGACATTGTTTAAATCACACATCATGTATGGCATTGTAGTGAAGCGCTGCAGGCAAGATCCTGCCATTCCCAAATCCTGGCCTACCGATCTAGAACTGCCAATATTTCCGGCAATGGAATATCCCTCCCAAAGTTTTCCTGTATTCGCTGGGCATTCTGGTATGTGAATAGTTTGAGAGTGCCTTGCAAAAACATAGCCTCGGCTCTTGGGAGGAGGTGGTGGGGGAGCATGGTCACCACGTTCTCCTCTTTCTCCTATAATACCATCGGAACCGGGAAAACCGGCTGGACCTTGCATACCGATTTCTCCCGGTGGTCCGATTGGTCCCATATTTCCTTCTGGGCCAACATCTCCTTGAGGACCCTTCATTCCAGGGTAACCCCTTAAGCCCATTTCTCCAGGCTCTCCAGTGTCACCTCTTTCACCTTTAAATCCAGGTAACCCAGCCTCACCACGATCTCCAGGAACTGCATACTCAAACGAGAAAGTAACACCGGCCTCTCCCTTTTCACCGTTCATTCCAGGAAGACCATCAATGCCACTCCAACCAATATCACCATCAGGACCACGAGGTCCCTTCATGCCTACTGGCCCTGGAAGTCCTTCATATCCAATTTCACCAATTTCACCCTTTTCTCCAGATAAACCATCCATACCAGGAAAACCAACGTCTCCAGTGTCTCCTTTCTGACCCCGAATAGCAATACCCACTTCTCCCTGATCACCCTTAAATCCATCGTCTCCTCGTTCGCCCTTAGCACCTTCATGTCCAGGCAATCCGTTTCGACCAGGGGGACCAGGGTAACCTATATCTCCTTCAACACCCTTGATTCCTTTCACTTCAGGACCAGGTAGACCAATTAATCCCCTGTCTCCGTAATCTCCTTGTTCACCAGGAGCACCCTTTTGTCCAGGTCGCCCTGGTCGTCCTGCAAGTCCATCGTAGCCAGCTTCACCTTCATCTCCTTTTTCAACATTTTCTGGAGAAGCACCTTGGGGGCCACGGTTACCTTGGTCTCCAGTTTCACCCTTTTGTCCTGAAATTCCATCGATTCCTGGAGCACCGACCAGACCAATATCACCACGTTCACCCCTGAGACCTGGGTATCCAATATCTCCCGGCATTCCTTGAGCACCTGGCTCACCCGATCTGCCAACAGGGCCTGGATGACCTTTTTCTCCTTTTGGAGCGAAACCCTGCAAACTACGTCCTGGTTTTCCAATGATTCCAATTTCACCACGTTCTCCTTCGGATCCTTGTTCACCTACGAAACCTCGATCTCCTTGTTCTCCTTTTTGGCCTGGTCTTCCAAACGAACCTGCTTCTCCAGGCTCTCCCTTCGGTCCAAAAGGCCCCAACTCTCCACGAGGTCCCATTTCTCCTTTAATTCCAGTGAAACCATTTCTTGCTCTAACAGAGGGCAAACCATCCATACCTGGTTCACCAAATTCTCCTTGGAGACCTCTTTCTCCGTAGTCACCACGTTCACCCTTTGATCCATTGACCCCTGGAAGTCCGTTTAGACCATCTAACCCTTTGTCTCCTTTAGGACCGTTTGGTCCATTTATGGCACGTCCTGGGTCACCTTCTGGTCCGCGTTCACCTTTTGCCCCTGGACGGCCATCTAAACCGGGAAATCCTACTTGCCCAGGCTCACCATCTTCACCTTTAAGACCACTAAAAGCACGTTCTCCCTTTCGACCTTGAGCACCAATGAAACCTCTATCACCCATTAATCCCTTTTTACCGTTGTATCCAGGTTTTCCAGAACGACCAATATATCCCGAACTTCCAAGTTCCCCTTTAGGACCTATGGGACCTGGTTCACCTCGAGGTCCAATATCTCCTGGACGTCCGTCAATACCCATGTCACCACGATCTCCTGGCATTCCAGCAATACCTTGATAACCCTCACTTCCAGGTACCCCATGAGCCCCTTGCATACCAGCATCACCAATTACTCCTCTGCGCCCATGTAAGCCAATATTTCCCTTTGCACCTTGTACACCTATAGGCCCAGTTGGTCCAATATCACCCTTTTCTCCCTTCTGACCATGTGGTGCTGTTCTTCCATCACGACCCGGCTCACCTACTAACCCTGGAGGTCCTGGAACAACATCACCATGCTGTCCTTTTCTGCCCGGAAGGCCATCTAAACCTGCAGGACCATCGTCTCCTTTTTCACCTTTGGGCCCACGAACTCCTTGACGACCAGCTGGACCAGTAAAACCAGCAAAACCTTTTTCACCCATTTCTCCTTTAGGACCAGGATAACCGTCTTTACCAATTTCACCGGGAAGAATGTTTAAACCAGGATCTCCTCTTTGTCCTTTTTTTCCTGGAGTACCAGGTAAGCCGGGTGCACCATCTGATCCAGGTTTTCCTGGTTCTCCAGGCCTGCCTGTATCCCCAATAAGACCGGGATAACCTTTGTTTCCTTTCACACCTTGTACAGTAGGACCACGCAAACCAAAATCACCTCGTATGCCGGGCTTACCTTCTTCACCGGTTTGACCCTTTATACCATAAGGTCCAGCGGGGCCATCGTTTCCTTTATCTCCGCGATCACCTTTATTATCAATAATTGGTCCTGGACCTGGTTCTCCTTTTTGACCTTTTAAACCAAAGCTACCGGATGCTCCCTTTGGGCCACTGTAAATAAAAATAGTAAATTTATGTTGTCTAAAAATATTATTTATTGCAATATACTTACGGTCGTCCATCGTAACCAGGGTCACCGACCAAGTAAAATAATGGAGTATCGGCTGGATCTCCTTTTAATCCGTCTCTCCCATCTAAACCATTTGAACCGTCTCTTCCTGGTAATCCGGGCTCACCAAATTCACCAACTAGACCGTACTCGCCAACTGCACCTGGCCTTCCTGGGTATCCTGGGAAGCCTTTGTCACCTTGTTCACCCTGCTCTCCACGCTCACCCATATCACCAAAATCTCCTTTTAAAGGTGCTGGCATATTACCAATAGTTATGAGTCCACCGTCTCGACCAGCTGATCCTGGTCGCCCTTCTTCTCCAGGAATTCCACTGGGTCCTTGAACACCCTTGAATCCTTTCATACCTGGAAATCCAGCTTGTCCTTTTGGACCTCTGGGTCCACTTAAACCAGGTTTTCCAGAAAATCCGGGTAAGCCGGCGTAGCCAATGTCACCCATAGCTCCCTTCATACCTCTTGGTCCCGGTGGACACACACCACAGTCTTCTCCTCTTTCACCTTTATCTCCCGGGTAACCTTGGGTACCATCAAAGCCATCTGCTCCTGGAGGTCCTCGAATACCGGGTTGACCTTCATCACCAGGTGGCCCAATAATGTCAACTCCCTCACCCGGTTGACCTTTTTCACCAGGAAAACCAGATTCACCACGATCACCTCTATAGCCATTTAAGCCTGGTCGACCAGATTCACCTTGATAACCCTTGGGGCCTATTATATTCAAACCATGGTTTCCCATCTGTCCTGGACGACCTATTGGTCCATGTGGGCCAATTTCACCTTGTGGTCCAGGGGCACCAATCTCACCTCGATCTCCTGGCTGACCTTTTACTGAAACTCCACGTTTTCCACTATGACCATCAAGTCCGCGATCACCAGGGGGTCCTGCTGGACCCATGTGTCCCCGACGTCCTGGCTGTCCGGGAATGCCATTAACACCCATGGGGCCTACTTCACCCAAATCACCTTGTGGTCCTTCTGAGCCAGGTGATATTTCATTTAAATTTGGGTCATAGATACCAGGTGGACCCATTGGACCTTGAATACCGGGAGTTCCATCATATCCTTCTTCACCAGTTGAACCACGAAGCCCAGGAAAACCATCCATTCCAGAATAACCTGGTGCCCCTTTGTGTCCTTTCTCGCCAGCAACACCAGCCTCGCCGATTCTTCCTGGCTTACCACGTTCACCTGGCGAACCTTCATCACCACGCTGACCTGGCTGCCCATCACGTCCAGTTTCACCGTATTCACCAATCAAACCTCTCATTCCTTTATTTCCCTGGAGGCCTTTATCTCCTTTCGCTCCTTTATCTTTGTTCTGCGGCTTCGTAAGCGAATTAGTGATTCGAATTATTTCAGCAGGATCTCCTTTTTCTCCTTTCATTCCCACTCCAATAAGTGCATCATGTGGTTCTGCTTTATCACCTTTTATTCCCTGCAAACCCGTTGCACCTTTTGATCCATCTAATCCAGCGAATCCCATGTCACCTTTATTACCTTTCATTCCCATATGTCCTTCTGGGCCGTCTTTACCTGCACGACCTTCTGTGCCTCGATCTCCTTTTGTTCCTTTAGAGTTCGTACCACCATCGCCAGCTTCACCGGTTGGTCCAGGTTGTCCTGGCTTTCCTACAGGGCCGCGACGACCGTGTTCTCCTGGTATACCAGGATTTCCCATAGCACCATCTTGCCCATTGCAACCATCGATACCACGCGGACCATGAGGTCCAGTTGCACCAGGTGGTCCCTAAAGATTATTTATGTTTATAAATCTCTGATTGATACAATATTCAAATTAAATACCCTTGGTCCTTGTAGCCCAGGACTTCCAGTCTCACCAAGATCACCCTACAACCAGAAAAAAACTATAGCCAAAACTTATAACTGGTAGATTCTTTACTTACCCTGTGTCCTTTGTCTCCCTTTGTCCCGTACTCGCCTACATCACCAACTTCACCAGTTCTTCCCATTGCACCAATGGGCCCAAAATCACCAGGTGGTCCTTCCATTCCTTGAACTCCATCTGGACCAATCGAACCGGGGGCTCCCTTTAAGCCTTTGCAATCACATTGCGTTTGATTGCAGATCTTTAAAAAAAAAATCATAGTTTAAGTTGAAGTCGAAATTTCGGGACATATTTAAGTTCTTAAAAAGCGGGTTTTAATGTGTATAATGTATATGTACGTACCTAAATACGTATAAAAAACAATAAATAGGTGGCTACATAAATCTGCATAATAATCTTGTATTAGATTTTAAAACTTTTTTACATTTAGTAGTTCTTTTTAAGGCCGTTTTATAATATGAAATAATTTTTTACAGAATTCTGTCATGTAGATAATAATAGCTTATCAATAAAACTAAATGGCTTCCACTGAAAAATGTTTTTAGAAATACTCTAGCCTTTCTATTTTCTCAAAATTGAATAGGCGTGTTTATTACCGGCACAGTTTGTGAAAAGTTATGAAAGAGAACCTATATCAACCAACAGGTCTGTTTGGTAACTTTAAATTTATTTCAAATTTAAACAATTTCCTGTCAAACCTCAGTTTGTATTAAATTGTAGAAAATTTTTAATTACTAAACAGGCCGAATAATATGTTTGTTTGTTCGCGTTCGGTAATTTTTTTTTTCAACAAATTTCCCAAAAAAATAGTTTTTTTCTTTTGAAGTTTAACTGCAAATAATTTTTTGCAAATACGTTACCAAACACAGCTAATGAATAATGATTCATTATTTTTGAAACAAAGGCAAGGAATGTAAGGTTATGATTTACATAGCATTCCCAGCACACACAATTTTATATATGTAGGTATATATATAGTATATGTACCTGTGTATAGGTTTTGAAATAGGCAAAAACCTATTGACATAGCAAGTGCATGGGATACCAAATCGAACATTTAATTTATTCTTGTCATCAAGTGTAGAAAGTCAAAAAGTCAAGACTTGGGGTACACTTTCCAATTTAAATCAATTTAACCGCGATATTTACTTTTTTTTTCTCTGTAGCGTGGCGTCTTCTGCCGCTTAAGGTCACACACTCATCTACCCTGACTTTTCTCCTGACAGACTTGTTGTTATGTAGCTCCATTCTCCATATTGGACTGATGAATTTGTGAGATACACAAATTAATAATGTTGATGGAGCACTAAAATGTTACTCGTGCGGATGTTTAATATGATTGTAGGGCAATATATACATATAGTAGGTGTACGCATATCAATTGAAACTTAGCCTTATAGGTTTAAATACATATGTATGTATTTATATTCACCAGACTAACAAAATATAGGGCGACGTGTGTGGTGTGGTTTATATATTATTATGTGGTTGCAATTAATAACGGACTCAATGAGAACGGTTGCATTTGAATATACGCACTTTTATCAAAAAAAAAAAACTAGTAGGAGTATAGGAATATCACCTATTAGAAGAATGATGACTTAATGAAACAAATATTCTTTATAGACCGAGAGCCCGCAGCAATTTTTGGGTGAACGATAGCAAATATTTAGTGGAATTTTTAGATAGATCTTAACTTTTCATATGCAAATATGAAAGTCGGCGTTTGTCGGTAATGCTGCATGAAAAATTGTTTTTTTTTTTCAAAATCCCAGATAAATGGTTTAGCAACTAAAACATAGCGCGCTCCAAACATGAATACGAGGTCCTAAGACGTCTTGGATGGGGCCTTCTATATCCAAGACGAACCCAAAGACGAGTATGAAACCGATTTCTAAATAAATTGTGATAGAATTTAGAAATATGTGCTCACTGACAGAAGCATCCCCTCTGGAAATGGAAATGGTGATAAAACACGTTTTCCATTGAAATAATGCAACAAATCGGTTTTGGGACTAATTTAATTGTGATAGCAAAATAATTCTTTTTTCACCTCGCATCCCCAAAATGAGGATCCAAGACGTTTTCTTTTGGGCCGCGACGCACGCCACCGTCTTTCTACAAGATGCACTCAAAGATTGCAAAAATTCGATTTTATAAATAATTCTGATAGGAAAATAATTCTTTTTCCCAAATGATGGAGTAGTCCCTTCTCATCACCAAAATGAGAGTCCAAGACTCATTGGTAACAATGGGCCTTCTTTTTTTTTTAGTTCAGAGTAGAGCTCTCAACAGAGTCTGAACACTCCGAATATACTCTGAGCGATCTCTGAACTGAGCGTGCTCTGCTCTCTGATGTTTTTTTTTCCGCTTGTCAAATTTTTGTTCAACTATTCAACTCCGTCTGCTCTATCAATTTATTCTGAGCTCATAGAGCGCGCTCTGAACATGCTCTGAATATGCTTAGAGCGAAAAAAGAAACACAAAAATGGAGCTCTAAAAAAGAAACACGATTTTTTTTTTGACAGTTCAGGCTCTGCTCTGAACTAAAAAAGAAAACCGCCCAATGAGTTTGAAGTAGCGCACAGGGGATGTTTGTTTCTAAGCAGCTAGCACATTTTTAATGATTAGTGGGCATGATTTTATTCTGTTACTGCACAAGAATAACAATAAAAATTAATTTATTTTAATAACACTATAATTAACACGAATTAAAATAAATATAAAAATGCCAAACTGATATGACAGCGAATATTTGATAATTGTTTCGTTCTGTTTACTTTATTGGAAAACAAAAATAAAATATTGTAAATTTTAATTACGCCCAATTTGAAGTGATTTTGAAATGTATGGACATTTTTTAAATTCAAAAATGAATTTATACTTATGAATCTGTTTCTTTACTCGCCCCTAGGTATCCTAAATCCACCCAAAATGTGTTCATTTCCTTTTTTTGACAGGAAAATGCCATAGATTTTGACTTTTTTTTTAAATTTATTTCATTTCCCCTTCAACAAGAATCTACCCGAATGTTTTACCTTCTACCTTTTCTTACTTGTCAAACTACTGTCAAATGTGACGTTTACTTAAAAAAAAAAAAAAAACAGAAACTTCCCAAATGCGTTTCCATATTTTTCATTTCTGGTCAAAAATTACAACAAAAACATCAAAAAGCTCAAGCCCAAACTTTCTCTCGAAATTTTTCCCAAACTTTTCCCAAAAAGTAAAGAAACAGGTCTATTACATTTGCCTTGTCAGCCTTGAATTCTAAAATGGTGTTTTATTTTTTCTTATAGAGTGAAAGTAAGATAGAAAGTTTTATTTTTTTATTTTATTTGTTTTTCGGTTTGTTAAACTATTAAAGATTAAACAAGATTAACTTCAAATCTTCTAGATTAATTAATGGTAATTCTTAGTAAAATAATAAAACCAATGAGACTAGTTTTTACTATGACAAACTTATTTATTGAATAACGTTAAATACCCTTTCTTCCTTTTCTCATGATATATTAATACTTATTTTATATATTATTAAAATATATTTACAAATTACAAAATACCTACGAGACAACTTGGAGACAAAATTGTAGCAGCGTGGTGTGTGTGTGTATCGCCCTTGCTTCATGAAAAGAATAGTGACTTTGTCAACATTAATTTTCATGGTCAAATTTAATTAATGTGGATCATTGCCAAGTTCTTAAACCTATTCTATGATCCACTTAAACCAATGATGATAAAAAGAACGACAGACTTACAAATTGTCATTTGTCATACTGAATATAGGAAAACATTTATTTCTTGACACACGCCAATGAATCAAAAAAAAAAGAAGGAAAATCTTCATCCCAACACTCATCATTATATTTTCTTTTATTATTATTTTTTTTTTATTTTTAGCTGTCAGAACAGTTGGACAAGTTAAAAGGGGGAATTCCTAAAAATAGTCTTGCATTTCTTGATATAAAATTGGAAAATGCATTTTCATTATAACTTCCACAAAAATGAATCAGAACATGAGTTAATTCCTTATGTGGTGTAATTATGGTTACCATATTTTTTTTTGAAGAGTTTACAGGTTTATGCGGTATTTCATAAATAAAATAAATAAAAAATTACTCAGAACATGAGTTAATTCCTTATGTGGTGTAATTATGGTTACCATATTTATTTTTTAAAGACTTTAGAGGTTTATGCGATATATAATAAATATAAGAACAGGATTCTACAGATGAATTAATCAGTTTTACTGTCAAACTTAAGAAAGGTAATGTGGAAAAAATGTTTGCTTTAAACTATTTTTTGACAAGATGTTAACATTTTTATTGTACTTAAAGAAAAAAAGCAAAAAAAAGCTATAACTTGATGTCAAAATTTTTGAATTTAATATTTCTATATTAATTAAAAAAAATGTTTGAGAAATACAAAACATTTGGTCACCCTATACCTATTATAAACAACTGCATTTACACAACTAAGTTCATTGACATAAAATATAGATAGTTCATTACAAAACTAACAAGTTAAGTGGGAAATGTACCTAGGTGGTATGTTTATTATGTTTTTAATAATTAAAAAAAAATATTTTTTTTTCTTTTTCGCTTTAATAATTTATAATATGAGGTTATATAAAAAAAAGTTAAAGACAAACTAGGGTTTGATTGATTTAACTATCTTGATATTATACTTTGTGAATATTGATGTGTTTTATTCTGTTTAAGCATCTAATAGACTTGATGTCATTTTATTGAACTTTATCAATATTTATTTAACCCTAAATCTAGGAATCAAATTGAAATAGATGGCTATACGTTATTGAGAGCACTTTTAATGAATTATCAAAATCAAGTTGCTTAAATTGGTGGTGTTTTGTGTTTCATAAAATTTAAAAGTTTTAAAGCAATCAAGAAATTCAGCAATAACTGACGGAAAAACTAAAATCAACAAATTCACTTATACAATAAAAGTATTCAGGGTTGGGCAAGGCTGGACATTGGACACTCCATACATTTTGTATTGTTTTCTGTGCAGTAATTATCATGACTGAGTTATGAAAGGTAAAATCGCATTTGATGGAACTGCACGGAAGAACAGCGCAACGTAACCTTAAATCGTGGTGGATATAAGAAAACGTTTAAGATTTATCACAGTAGCTAAGCGGCAACGGAACTGTACTGCACGGAACTTAACAGCCACTTTTGCCGAATTGGCAGTTTTAAGGAAAAAAACTACATTTTTTTTGTTTAAAGACGTAGTTTCAAATGCCGAATAATCTGTCAGCTGTCATTTTGAAATTTGAATTCTGAGCTAAAATGTTCAGTTATAAGGCACGTTCAGAAAAATGTTATCTCAGAGATTTTGCTCTGTCAAAAAGTGACCAAGAGAATACAGAGTTTTGACAGCAAAACTGAGAAATTTTGCTGAGGAATCCTGTTCATGTAACTGAGATTGCTGAGATCTCCAAGATCTAATTTTCTTGAACTTCATTTCCATCGGTTATAAAAATCATAAATCCAGTTAAGTATAAAACGACATAAGTATAGTTTTATTTAAGCTACACCCATACTTAGCTCTTGTTTAGACGGTGACATTAACAATCAAAAATCAATTGACAAACGAAAAAAAGGCGATCAGCTTTTGGTTGTTATAAAAATACATACATATGTATACTTCTATAATTATAGTGTTATAATAATTAAAATAGGCTTATCAAAAAAACTAATTTAAACTTTTTAATTACAACAAGAATTCAAATTCAAATTCTGACTATATTTTTCATTTTTAAATTGCTCGCGACTCATTAAACTTTAGATATCCAACATAATTATACACGCGACGCATTCATTATTGCACCAATTTTTATAGTAAATGTCTAACTTAACTAAATGTGCATGGAATGCATATAAAATCTTATCAGCATTATATTTTTTCTTGCATCCGGGAAAAAGACCAATGTTGTTGTTGCTGTTTTATTTTTTTTTTTGTTCAACGTTCAACAAAAACAATGAAATCACTAAGTATGATGAATGGATGAGGAGTGTTCTGTTGCTGTTCGCATCTTGAGCTCATGTTGTAATCTTCAAGCGGAACTATTCGAAAGTGATAAAATTTATAAAACAAAACAACAAAATTTTTTTTAGTTCATTGTTGTGTATATAATAATGCAAAATTTAATTTTATAAAAGTTAAGAAACTGCAACTATATAAACTATAGTGAGCTTGTGCTATCAAAATGTGTTTCCCTCTTAATTAGATGTTGTTGTATATACATATATACATAATTATAAACTTAACGAAGCTGTATAAGGTATTGCAGCAATGTTTCATGTTTATTTTTAAAAATATTTTTTTAATAACAATTTTAATCGCAATTTGAAGCAAATATTTTGTTTGTTTTGTTTTCTTTTCTTTTTTTATTTTGTTTTTTTTTTTTTGAAACTGGGTTATCAGCTGTGATTTACTTTCGTATGTATATATTATTAAATTCAACAGAACGCACAATGCGTATACAGATGATGGTTAGTGTGCTGCATTTCTGTTTAAAATGCTCTCAATTACATACATACATACATACATAGTGTTGGAAATGATGAATGAGATGCATCACCTTGAACTGGAAATGTTTAAGCGGGACATTATTAGAGAGGAAGTACTCATTCCGTCATTCGTTCCTTTGTGGACTTAATTAGAATTAATTAAGTAGGCTCTATTACAAAATATCTTTGTCTATACCTACAAATTATAGGATTTAATGTTTTAAATATTAATAGAAATTATATACACATTTACGAAATGCATATGGATCAAGAGTGTTAAGATGAGAGATTTTAATTAGTGAAGAGATTAGTAGACAATATTTGATAAGATCAAGTGTGTTTTCTAAGAGTTATTCAGTGCCGTCTAGGGTAGTGGGGGGTAGATAATCCTTCAGGGAAAAATCACAACCATACTATGCTTTCATCCATTGTTAAACCGAGATTAAAGTGTATTTTTACTCTCAATCTTCTTATATATTATAATCTGGAAGATTTACTATACAAATTTATTTTGTTAATCTAGTACACTTCAAATTAATCTTGTTAGTTTTTTTTTTTAATTGCAGCTATTAAAATTTGCAGCTTTTAAATGGATGCTGCAATCCGAAAGAAACAAATAGGAACCCCGTTAAAAATTGCAGTCGTCTAAAAGCAGTCTAATTTTACAAGTCGAACTAACCTCATATTGCATTGGACGCATTCATTTGAAAGAGATAAAACTTTCTGTCTCACTTTCACTTATAAGAAAAAATGAAACAGTATTTGCATTTTGATAGGTAGTGTCAAAGTTAATTTTCTTATTAGTCTCTTTGCGCGGTGGAAACACTGTGTGAATCTTGACGAGTTTAACTTTAAATATTCAATTGCTGGTTTTTCATCACAGAACGTGGTGAGTTCGAACTGTTAACCAAATTTCAATCCAAACTCAACTTGACCTTTCGATTTCGTTTAAGGAACGAAGGAACGTACCAAATATTGACCGAGTCCAATATATATCAACGTATCGTAACTTGTAATAGCACAACGTAATGTGCTGTAGAAATTTCCACGTTTTTAGTTCATCCTACCGCCGCCGCCGGCATAGATATGTACACATCAAAAATGCAGTTCCGCAGATCATCAAAACTGTTGCATTAACTCAATTTGATTGAAACAAAGCACAACAACATGTGCTAGAACCCAACCGGTAAATATTCTATAATTAGCCATGCAAGCATCATGTTTAGTATTTATTCCTCTTGTATTTGTTTTAGCAATTCAATTGCACTCAAAGTTTAATTTTTTCGGTTCGTCTTTTCGCTTAATATCCACTCAGACTTTCTAATAAATGACGAAATTAATCTTAAGAACTAGAAATCACCCGCCTATCCTGTGTTGACGATGGCATCGGCGCGGCGATGACGACGACGACGGTTAAATATTTGTTGCGCTGAACGAGGCAATGCGTGGACGATCTCAAAAGGACCATCTGCAATAATTTACCTTTCGAAATATACCTTTTCATTTTCTTCTCTTTGCAAACAAAGCTCTTGAAAAGTAGGTATGTTTGTTTGTGCATCTTTAAGGTTCCTTGTATATGTCGAAAAAATACACTAAGATACACAACACAAGTATCCCGTTGATAGATCAGTTTTTTTTTTTTTTTTTTGCTTTTGCATTTTCTTTATAACAGCTTGCCACCTAGAGTTTAACCGGAATTTCAGTACTTCGTACTTGTGAGTTGTGGAAGAACAGCTATAAGCAGATCGTGCTTCCTGAATTTGATTTATGACTATGAGGCTATAACATACAGATGCAGTGATTTTCAGTGAAACAATTTAAATTAGTTATATGTTAGTAAAAATACAAATTAGTGAAAATTAATTTAATCGAATAATTTTATTTACAATAATTAGTTCAGTGAAGAGGTTAATTCGATTGCAAAATTTGCAGGATAGCGGAAAAGGTAGTGAAACATTAAAAGAAGCTATAAAAAGAGCATTCTACATTCATATAGTACAGTTAAAAAAATAACCTCTATACCTACTAACAATACGTCCGAAAAATTAAACTTGTTAATAGGCCATCAGACACAAGGTCAATTTTAAACGAGACTAAACCCTGGTTTATAGAAAGCGGGGAAATTTGTGTGCATGTTAGGCGGCTTTAATAATTGCAGGAGTGTTTATTTTTCAATTTGACACTTCAAAAAACAAAAAAGGGTATTCATGCAACGTCGTCGTAAGATCGTTAAGTTTCCGACACACGTTTCATGAACGCCCCTTTCAACATAATGTTATAATACCATTAATGATTGGTAATCCAGAAGAAATTACTCAAGTAACAAAGTGTCAAATTCCACTCAAGGATGTCATCAATGTCAATGGTTGCGTTCAGATTTGTATCCAAAACGATCTGGATAGCTATGTAAAAGCACAGCTGATGGAAAACAGCTTTTGCCAGAAAAAATCTCAAGCTATCCTAAAAATTCTAGTATATTTGAATTCCACCCAAAGACAGATACAATGTCAATTAATTAAAAATTATAAAAAAAATCACATTTTATTTTGCACTTCTAAAAAAAGCAATTTTCTATTGACATCAAAATTTGAATTCGAACTTAAAGAGTTTTCATTTGGTTTCTGTCCTCGGTTTTTAATTTAAATACAGAAGTATTCAAAAATTAAAATAAAAATGTTTTGACAGCTGCTGGCGATATAATGAATACGTTCAGCGATGCAGATGGAATTTCTTAACGAAACTACATCAAAAAGTGATTTTCACAAAAAATGTTTGTTAGGAGGTATTCATATTTAACCGTCGATATGTATGCATGTATGTATGTCAAGATAAATTTCAATCAAAGTTCTGTATCAAATCAAAGTTATCACAAACTCCACCTAACATTTCACATTATTTCCATTAACAAGAACAACGTTAAAACACAATCAACGCACAGTTATATTATGTCAACGCAACTGTCAACTGTCATTGCCACTAACATGACTTGAAACACTTTGGGATAGAAACTATTTAGTTGGTATATTTTTCTCATATACAATATTTCACATAAATTTTATTATCCAAAATATGGCAGGAAACATTTTGGAAGCGATTAATTTTTTAACTAAGTACCTACATTACCTAGGTTTTCACTTTAGTTCAATGTTTTGTTTTACGTTTTCCCTAATTATAATATTAACTTTATTGAAACATTGTATTTCAAAGAACACATCATGCGTCGAAAGCTGTTATTATATTCTGTTCCGTTTCTTTTAAATTAACACAATTTGATAATCTGTTTGAGATAGTTCTCATCACATACAAATTTCTAGAACTGTATATTTTTATAATACAAATCTGTTTAACTTTAATGTACATATGTATATGTACCTATAAGTATGTGCATACATAGTGGAATCATGCCTGGTCAAAGCCCCGAAAATCAATAAGAAAAATTTGGTGAGGTAATATGTAGGTATAAACATTTTTGCCGAACGTTGTAAAGGTGCGTTTTTGAAACGATCCACGCCGCTCCGCCGCCGCCGCGTCAGTAAATATCCGTTATACTTTTACTTTCAACACGCAATCTAAAAATAGTTTTCCCTTGTTCGAAATGGCTCGGGATACTCTATGCGATTTAGGTAACTGTACATAGCAATGCATTCTGGAAAATAATAATAATATCACATCTGAAGGAGTATTCAATGACCTATTCGAAAATTATTGCAAAATTGCAACGTGCATCGTTTTCGAAATTGATTTCAATAAGTAAACAATTTTCATTTTCATTTTTTTTTTAATTTTTTTTTTTTGTTCCTGGAATCCAGTTCTTAAATGTGGTTTTGTGTGTGATGATGCGACTGAAAATCAGGCACACAAAATCTAAACAAAATTCCCCTCAGGATTTATGTTCATGTTTACACTTACAAGTTATTGGCAAAATATAATATTATTTTTGAAGCATTCTGAAATTTAAGTGTTCACGTGTTGCAGATTGAAGACGTTGGTGGTGAGTGCAAAATTATTCAAAACACAAGTCATTTCTATGTTTATAGGTATTGAAATTGTTAGCGTTAAGAAAGTGATGTGGAACAGCATCGATTTGATGAAACGTTTCGCATTTTTGTTTTCAAAATTCCCATACACTGCTTCATCATTTGAAAAATTATGTAGCTTTACTATAGGTTGATTTTATATACTACCTACAGTTCATTTTTAAGATATTAAGAGAGAGACAGAGAGCGGGATATTTTGTGTCTCTATCTTAAGTTCAATCAATTTTATCAGCTGATATCAATGTACTTTTTTGTGTCTGTGCCGAACAGATTGATTAAACACACCTATGTATACTATTTAAAGTAATAGGAAATTTGACAGCAGACAGATGATTTGTGCGTAGTAAATTTTACCACATATACCTGAAATAGACCGTGTACGCAGTGTACTTGGTGACGTCATACAAATATAAATCAGCAAAAGTGATCCGAGTCGCTCTGCACACACAGTGCACATATATTACAGGTAATATCATTAGCATTTTCATTTTTGATCAGTTTTGCGCATCTGTCAAAATCGAGGTATTATGGTAGGGAAATGGTGGATCCAGTGCCTCTTTACTTGTCTTATTTTAATAAAAAATATTAAGTACTTGGACAATTTTTCACAGCTGTTTCAGCTCCATCTCCAGTTCATGTTGCAGCATTCTATTGTGTTCAGGCAGTTACTCTCCCTTACGTAAAAAAAATAAATCTCTGCTGCGATTTGTGGAGCCTACCACTTTATGAGGCTTCAAAATTTCGTAAGTTGTGTCAAGCTTTTTGTCGTAGCGCTCAAACTTATAGATAAGTATGTACAGCATAAACTTGGTCTCATCATTCCAATTTATGATACCTAAAGTAAAAATATTGGTCTACAATTTGTTTTATTTTTTTGTCATCAAAGAACAAACAGTAAAATCATTGTTCAAAAATAAAATAGAATTCTAAAAAAAACAACCAATATTATGAGCAAACGAAAAGTTTATAACTTGAGAGGATACATCATATACCTATAAAGATACATTTTGTTTTAACTATTCCCAATTAAGTGACTTTGACATCTTTTGGATATCATCTCAAGTCTGTGGACCACATGCAAGAAAGACATAACACATAGCCAAATAACTTAACCAACCACATTCTTTAAAAAAAAAAAAAAATCTCCCTTCGCCGAATATAAACAATACGAAATCTCGGAAAATCATTCGCCCCATCATCCTCATAGTTGGTTGTGGTTGTTTTGTTGTTGGTGGTAATATAAACAGAAACTGTAAGGAGACACACACAAGTTTTTAATATACCGTCTGCCAAAAGATACATGTTCTCCAAAATATGACATCATCTTGAGTCGTTTAACAAAAAGAAAACTAGTGCAAAAAAAAAAGATGCATATAGGCCGAACAGGCGAGCCATCAATGATTGTAATCTTGGAGGTAGAGTTGCATTTTTGTGAATAGTAATGTTGCATTTAGGTTTAACCATTATTTTTAGTTTGAAATACCACAGATACCTAAACAATTATCATTGTAGTCACCATTTTGGATAGAAAATGTAAATTCTTTTTTTTTTTTATGCTGGATTATAACGTCTGAAAGATTGCTATCAGTTTTTGCAATATTTATTTGTGAATTAATATGACTTACAAATTGACATTAGTTGTCATTTTATAACGATTATAAATGGTTATCATCTTTCAGAAATAATGACATTTCGCTAGTGTTTTCAATTCGATTGTAGGTATAATCATGTTTTATGACAAAAATATTGCAAACTATTATAATTTGTTTCAATTTTCATCGTTTCTCGACTAATTTTATAATGTTACCTAATTTTTAACAAAATAATGATGAGTCACTTTGTGTACACACTTGTAGTTTTTACTCGTGTATTTCACTGAACTCTTATGGAATAACTAGGAACATTTGATTTTGGTCACTTGAAAGTTATAGCGAATTTGCACACATTTTGGCAATTTGCTCTGAAAATCCATGGAAAAAAAATTTAAGTTACCAAACAGACAAAATATACCTATGTACATATTTCTTTATTCTTTATTCACATATCATCGATTTGAGGCAATTGACAATTATTTTTTATATATTTTTGAAACAAAAATACTGGGATTGTGTGAAATGTAGATTGTAGGTACCTATACCAAAATATAAATAGGAGGTTTAATATTACTAAAAATACAAATTTGCCATCACTGTCAACAGTGAGCATTCAATTTCTCTAGAGAGTCAGTTCCACAAAATTATGGTTGTCACTTTTGACGTTGACAGACAGTTAAAATTTACCTTTTGTAGTGGTAAGTATTAGTAAAATGAGAGTTAGTTCTGCTGTAAGAAAAAAACGAATCTGAAAAATTGATTTTAAATTTATAAAAAACACATCCTTTTTTCCATTGAAAGGCCAAAATTGTCAAAATTTAACTGTTTTGACAGTGGGGCGAAAATCAAATCAATTAAGGTGATTCTCTTGCTCACTTTTGACGGGGCGAGTATTATATATCCAGCATTTTTTTTTAGCTCGGAGTTCGCGTGATGAGTTCGGAAAAAAAATGACCGAGCACATCGAGCAAAAGCTTAGCATAGCATAGCCAACTTCACACAATTTTCATGTAATTTCACAAAATACTAATCATATTACAATTTAGTGCTTAATTGTGTTTCTCCAATAGACCGAACCGCCAGGTCACGCTCAGTTCGGAGCGATCTATTCGCTCAGGTCCCGCTCTTGCCTCTGCTAAAAAATAAAAACGCCTATATCTTTTTAAATACTCAGCTTAACTTCCCGGGCTACTACGGTATGATAGTTAGTTTCTTTATTTGGCCGCTCAAAATACAGAAAAACTGCATTGGATTTAAGGACTAAACCTGTTTGAATACATACATAGGTAATAGGTATATAATGGTATTTTAACTCGATAAAGTTCTTGAATCCACCTTACAAAAAAAAAATAACAAAACAAAACAAAACTCAACGGAAGTATGCTATAAAAATAATATGTGAGCTCAATATTTTGTGGGTCTCTGTAACCACATGCCATGGTCTTGGGAGTCGTTTGCTGTCTTTGATGAATCAGTTTGATGATTTATACCAATCTGGATGATGTAGTAGTGTATAGAGAAACATCATATCACAAACTTAATATTATAGCAGCTTCTATTAAAAATACTGCATTATTTATTAATAGAATTGACATAATTTCCAGCACATTTAGTATTATATTCTGCGATCGTGTTGTTAAATTAAACATAAACAGACCAACACATTTTTGTTAGAAAAACAAAAGTACACAAACAAAAAAATCTAAAATATTCTCATGTGTGTTCTCTTCTCAAAAATATTTTTTAAATTAAAAAAGAAAGTTAATTAAAAAAAAATAAGTGCGAAAAACTCAGTTTTATATTTTCTTTGGAATTGTTTCCATAAATAATTTTGTTGTTTACATAATTGTTGATTCTCGCAATTGATTTAAATTTGAAAATTTAATGAAAATGTGTAGTGTCTTCTCTGACAGTGAAAGCTAAAAAAAACGATACTTTTATTGGTAAATTTGAATTAGAATTTGAAAGACAAAATAACGAATAGGTATAATATGAGGTTTTTTTTAGTGAAGGTTCGACACAGTGAAGGTTCTAACAACTGTTACATAAAATGCCTGGAGATTGTCAATTTTACAATGGAATAAAATATTTTCAGTTCTAAAATATGTCTTCAAAAACCTTATTTATTAACCTTTTACATCGCTTTTCTAACTCAGACACTGTAATTGGAACAAAAGTTCACAAAATTGACAGATTACAGGGATGTTAGTGAATATATGAGGACATATTTAGTCAACTCTTGTAATGCGTCTAAAAATAAGGAGACATGTCCAACTATTTAGACAATGGATAGCTGGACAACTATCAATTTGTTTTTAAAGGATATCTAATAAATAATAAATATGACTGCCTTAATTCTAGTAGCTTTTAACCTCATCGGCGAGTGTTCTATTTTATCCTGGTTTGCCATTATTAGGCGAACTTATAACTATTAAAATCCTACACATTAATAAGGATATTCATGCAATTGGAAAACCATCGTAAACGTGGTAAACGTCGGAAAGCTTACGATGTCGTAAACGAACTGTCAAAATTTTTATGGGAAATCTTTTCCGAAAAATCGTAAAATTTTCAACAGTAATTTTTGTCGTAAACATCGTAACTGAAAATGGTAAACATGGTCAACTTTTTTTAATGGTATTATGACATTATAGTTGAATCAGCCAATTGGTTTATCATAAATACCCTTATTACAATTAAAGTGAAAAATTGGAAATTTTAAGTTAAGAAACTACGAACAAACCTTATTTTTCAGGAACTGTTAGTCCCCCGAGAAAACTGAGCGCCTAACAACTTTCAGTTCTTAGGAGAGAAGGGCACCAATTTAGAGGAATGAACGGTCTAAAACTGTTGGAAATTGAAAATTAAAAGGAAACGTCAAAAAATCTCCAGCAGCTTGTTTTCTCGTGTAAAAGCACAGTTCACATATTAAAGACAATATCATTAGCGTTTTCATTTTTGTTCAGTTCTGCGCATCTGTCATAATCGAGGTATTATGGTAGGAAAATGGTGGCCCTTTTACTTGTCTTATTTTAATATTTTGTTGTTGTTTCTAATGATGCGTGTTGAGTTCCTGTGGGCATTAGAATACCAATTTTTAATTTTTTGACACTTTCAACTATGAAAACCTGTACATATATATATATTACCTTAGATTTGTGTACTTTGGAGTGAGAAGGGACCTTAATTTTTTTTTCTAATTTGACAGTTCTAATTGGAGGGAAAACAATGAAATGCAAACAAATCTCTCGGACCTTTAAAAATGTGTATGTTTTCTTTCCAACAAGAGCTGTCAAACATTTTTTTTTTATTACCTTAAATTGGAATGAAATTAGCGAACCATCCGATTTGGTCAATTCCCCACACTTCACCTTCTTTTCCATCACTTTTGTATGCCGTCCAACAAGTTTTAATTTAATCAAAAAGACAAAATATTAAAAACACTTTTTCATTTTTTTTGTTAGGCTTCCTAAATGTAGGTAATATAAATGTTAATTAAGATACTATTTATGTGATTTAATTTTCCTCAAATAACATGCTCGATTACATTTATATTTTCGAATTATATTTTGCCGATTTTGCCACCTGCCTCTGGAATTAAATGAAATTCGGTAATCCAACTCATACTTCAATAAGTGTGCACACCTCCCGCGATCACAAAGTTGTTGACCCATGCTCATTCCATTGCTGTAGCCCAGAAAATATATATTTATTATATTTATTTAGGTTTCTGTGTATTTTTAAATCTAATATTACAACCTATCCCATTTACATAACTAAGCAAATTGTCCATATGCGCGACAATAAATCCGCAAACGTTGTAATTTCCTTGAACTTGACAGCATGAAAACAAAACATTCCCGAGACGGATATCATAGACGCAAAAAAAAAAAAAAACTACAGTCAAAGTATTTTACCTCCTGGTGAGCTCAATTTCATTAAATTAATTTAGAGCCCAGTAGTTGAAGGTCAAAATGAAATCACTATACCAAACTGATATAATATGAATAACACCCTATATTCAAATATGTAGATGACAGAAGCAGCCAGCCTATGCAGCCCCCTTCAGTTTTATGCTTTTTATTTCTATTTAAAGGTCAGTTGAAAGTAAATGCACTACCCCAAGTGAAATTGGTTCAGATTTATTATTACAACTGCAGCTGGATGCTGGAAAAAGCATAGAGATTCTCCGAGATTTGTGAATTGGTGTTGTACTTATATTGTGTCTCTTTCTGACCAAATGACCCGACCATTGTCAATGACACGTGACAGTTGACACTGTTATTATAAGTGTGGCGGCGCGAGATTTTATTTGTATCTATGCTGCATTTGACAATTTATAACATGGCGTATATGTACATATGTAGATTGTTAAGCGCTGCAATTTGTTGCTAACTGATAACAAAACGAAACGTAGGCGTAATAGAACACACTAGCTGTCTTAGATTTCGTTCTGTTTGTTTAGTAAATTTAAGCCTGACCGTCAAGTTGCTCGTTACTTTTTATTCTAGGTACCACTTATATAAGTACATATATATGTTTTAAGATGTTTGTGAATTATAATGAACACAGGAATAGGAGATGAAGTGATATGACTGCAAAAAGTTGCACAAGTTTAATTTTAATTGTTTCAAATTGAATGCTGGCACCATGGAATGGAAATGTATTGCTTATACATATATGCATAGTTTTTTTATTTCATGTTTCTAAAAAAATCAATGATCTCATAAGAGCAGATTGTTGAATTTACTTTGAGCTATAATACGAATATGTGTAGGTACTACAGACATAAATAAGTAAAAAGTAAATAATACACAGAATATGTTTAAGTTAAAAAGGTTAATTCATTCATAACAAAAATGATGTCAAGTTAAAGATGACACTAAGTTATTACATAATGATTATTTCGACACGTTGATTATTTATCAGCAATGTGACTTTGGAAAGAGTTAAGAAATGGATTGATTATATATTTATAAAAAAACTGAAAAATTATAAAATGTAAAAATTATTAAAATTTAATGAAGATTTAATACATATAATCTATAACACAACATGTCAACTTTCTTAGCTGACTTTAATTATGACAGAAATGAAATTATTTTGTCAAATCTCCACTATACTCTATCATAACTAAACTTTTTAATTCGTTAGTAGAAACTAACCTTACCTATTTCATTGTTAAGTTTCATATTATCTGTCATCTGTCAAGAAAATTGTCTTCCAATGAGTCTACCAACTTTTTGTTCTCTATAAAGTCTTCCAACCGTGTAAACAGACAATTTTTAATTGTAAGAAAATTGTCGTCAATTTTCAGCCGATTTTCTACTAAAAATTTGTCTAATTTTTTTATAAAATCAACCAACCGTATAAACGGACAATTTTCACTTGATAGAAAATTGGCAACTGTCAACTCATTGATTGCCATTGGAAGACTTTTGACAGTTCGGCCAATATTGGAAGATCTTCCAATCGTGTATACTTAGCTTAAGTTAAATAAGGGTTTTAATTTAGACATACTTCAGAATGTTCTTCTTTTCAATATAGAAGTTTCCTTAATCTCCAATCTAATCCTTGTCCTTTTGTTTATTCTCATTTACTGAATTTTGAAAAACGCGGAAATTATAGTCAACCTGTGAATTTTAAACTACTGGCGGAGTTGTCCACAGTATTTTTAAAATGGACCTATAAAACTGTAATTTCGCATGAAACTTTGAATTTGAAATAAAAAAATTTATATATGAGTTTTGTTGGGCGCCATTTAATATATAAATCACCACGCAATAGTAAATATGAAATAATTTTAAAATGTAGTTAGCATCAGGAGTACCTTATAAAATTTCTATAACAAAAATGTTTTCTGAAAAAAAAAAAATTGATTTAAAACCTTGGCGCCATTTGTTATTTTAACCTCAATAAAGACGATAATACCATGTTTTAAATTTCATTTTTAAATTGCACTTTTATGTTGTTCCTAAATTATTATTAACGTGCAAGCAGAAACAGTGGATGCAATCATATAATTTTTTCGTAGGAGGTAAGAACACATAAGTAAGCTAATTTTAAAATAAAGAAAAAAAAAAAAACGTATTATATACTCATGCAAGCATTTGAACTTAAACATGCACGCGATAGAAATAACAAAATGAAATTAGATCTATGAAAATGAATATTTTTTTGAATTAAAAAAGAAGAAAAAATCAATGGGAAGATTTGAGCTCTTTTTTTTACAATAGCTCTTTATGTCAAATCAGCCAAATTCTTTTGATTTAGTTGAGTGAATTTGTTGGACAATACAATAATATTGAGCGGGAAAAGTTATGAACTTGGAAGAATGTGGTAAACGGGACACAATTTTGTTGTATTCATCGCACAAAAAATTAGAACAAAATCGGTAGAAACAAAATAAAAAAAATAAACTATGCAAAAATACCTTTTTTTACATATATAAACGTCAATATGTCAAATGGAGTTAGTACGATATTTTGTCAGATGTTGATCAACGTTCATTGAAAATTATATGGTAACGTGAAATTGCTTGCAAATTTGCAAAAAGATTCAAAATTTCCTGTCAAAAAACATAGAAAATAAACCTCAGTGTTTTTAAATTTGTTGTAAAAAAAAAATAAGATGCATATTATTAAAGAAATTTGAAAGATTATCACCACGTACCTGTATCTATGATTATTGACAATAATCCAATAAATTCCCAAATGTCAAAATTGACAAATAAATTTGATACGATTACCAAAAATCGTCAGTTTACGAGTGTTGTCAATGAAAATAAAGTTGATTTTGGTTCGCATCAATGTGTATTGATTGACAATGGCATTGAAGAGAATATGGACTATCATCAACATTTAACGAAAAATGGGTATTGACTGGTGTGTTCCATTGGGCTGTCAGCATGTATTGTTGTTGATGTTTCTCTACTACATTGATGTTAGATTTATCTTTTGGCGTTCATCATCAACTGAGAAGTACTAAAAAGTTGCAGGGCCCAATGGAACAAACCTGACAGTAAAAATTGATCAGGTGTAGGGTACTCGTGCATATAAGATATAACAAAATTAAAATTAAACTGAAGTTGATGAAAATTGCCAGTTTTGGTAATTAAACGAATAAACAATTAAACATACTCATAATTTTTCTTTAGTTTGACTCACATTAACATATTAAAGGTAATATCATTAGCGTTTTCATTTTTGTTCAGTTCTGCGTATCTGTCAAAATCGTGGTATTAATATGGGAAAATGATGGATCTAGTACGCCTTTACTGGCTGCAACTGAAGCTGCACCTGGAATAGCTGATAAAATATTCACAACACAAATTCAATGTTACAAACACAACCCAACGCAACTGCAGTCGGTGCTGCTAGAGTTCACTAACTTTTAACTTTTCACGTGCAGCACTTTTGGCGTTTCAATTTGTATGAAGAAAAAAGAGCCGGAAAAAATAGTGAAGTTTTTTGTGGTTATTTGTTTCGCAAAAAATATTATTAATTAAAATTATAGGAAATATAAAAAGTGAATAATAAGCCCGTGATTGTTGCTCTTTAAAGTGTGAATTTGACAAAATGTTATTTTATTATTAATCTGTTTTTTATTCAAAATAAAGTTGTAGGTTAAATGTCAATTAATAGAAACCATGTTTACATGTTGCATTCAGAACAAAAATATAATCATGAATCATGTCGAATTAAAAATAAAAAGACCGATAAAAAAACTATAAATTATCATAGTGGTAAATATATGTACTGTACATTGTACATATTTGCCTATATATATATATATTATTATGACATACACCATACTATCTGTCATCGGCACATAAAAAGAAAAATTTAATTTGCAGGAAATAATCAGAAAACTAGACAAGGTCCATTGACTAATTCTATGAAATAAAATCCAATCTATAAACTGAACCCATCATCACCATCAGGCAAAAGTGAAGAGCTTATAATTAATTGTCCTTTTAATCATTTAAATCGCTTCGATCAAACAAAATGTTGTTCAGCAATAGTTGCGTTGCAGTAATTGTTGACGCAAGCTGAAAAGTATGTGAGAACCAAACACCACACATAAACGTTAAGTGTTTAACAATCAAAAGATTGTACTATATTCCCTTTACATGGAATGGATGCGTTCAGTGAGATTTTCGCGCCACTTATGCCACACACAGTGTAAATGATGCATTTGGTTGCATTGCAATTCATTGATGCAACCGCCAACGCTGAATTTGTAAGTTATTTTGTGACTTGTGAGCTATCAAAGCGATTGCTAGTGTCAGTCGACGTTTTTTTTGTGGTCTATATCAAACGGACGATGGTGATGATGACATCATTCATAAAAATGGTGGTTTGCGTTATCATTTAAGGTTTTTTTTTTTTTGTTGTTTAATCTTTCGTTCGAGAAATTTATGTAAATGCGTTTGGTATGCAGATAGGGAAGAAAATAAATCTCAGTTGCCAGCAGTAGTTAAATCGTGTATAAGTTTTTTTCAAAACATTCAAAGATAGTGCAATTCTATAAAACATATGTATATAATGTTGTAGATTTATATCATATAATTGGTTACTACATAGAAAATATAATGACAAATTGGCATTAATTGCTTGACACTGAACACGCTTTCTGGGTTTAATGAATGAAATGCACAAAGTGCATTGATAACAATTCGATTCACTGATAACGCTTATAAAAAATATGATTGCATTGTTTTTTTGTGGAAGATTCCTATGCCATCATTATTATTGAGATTTAGGTATTTGATTTGTATTGAGATGATTCGAAAAGTTTGTATTTTTCTATGAAGGCAATTGTGTATAGCAAAGCAATCTCTTGAGCAACTTAAAGCTTTTTTTTTTTAATTTTTCACCTGCAAAGTGACAGTAGAAATCTTGAAAATCTGAACTGGCTTATTATGCAGTTTTAACATTTAATAGTCAAGCTAAGTACAGATAATTGTAAGATCTTACAATAATGTCACATATGTCAGTACTCTGACAACAGCTGGCAATGAGTCAAATAGTCATATAATAAATAAGCTTCCAATGAAAGATTGTCTGTTGACACGCACACGGTTGGCAAATTTTGTCCCAAAGTCTTACAATTTCATTGGCAGAAGGTCAACTACGGCAATTCTCTGACAATGACGTTTCTGAAAATATTGTCATGGTGAAAATTATCAGTTCACACGGTTGGCAGATATTTGTTTAGGAAAAATTGGTCGAACCGTTGACAGATATTGTCAGACAAATCAAAAGTTTTGTTCGTAGTGCAGACATTTTTGTAAAAATCATTTTTTAATAAAAATTGAAAATATTGCAATTGCAACTATTTTAATGGCATATGTGTTGGACGACAGCGAGGAAAAGGAATTGCTACAAAAAAGACCAAAAGACCAAGTGTTTGGACGAAAGATTGGATGGCTCATTGGCAGGATGATAATTCTGCTTCCTTTTTTTATTTTAGTATTTTCGATTCGATTTTGCGTCCGCACAAATAAATTTATTATATGACAATGAATAAATTGTCAGCAATTGTCAGATGTCTTAAACAACGACATGTTTTTTTTTTTTTTTTTTTTTTTTTCTCGGACAATAAAATAAACTGTGTGTTCGGACTATTTCACATAACTGACAATTTGGTCGTCGTACAAGGGCTGACAATGACGCTTCTGAAAATATTAGCCTAGTGCCTTTACTTTAAAACTCTGTACATTTGTGTGAATTTCTATACAAAAGACTGTCAAAGTTCATATAAAAAAAAATAAATTGTGTAGAAATTCACAGAAATGCACAGAGTTTCAAAGTAAAGGAACACACCTATTGTCACACAAAGTTGTAAGTTCACACGATTGTAAGACATTTGGGACAATTTTTGTACGCGACAGATCTGACAATATTGTAAGATCTGACAATCGTCTGTACTTAGCTTCAGTCAAACAGTTGGAGTCCAATGTGAAAACCGTCATATTTTTTTTAAATATTTTATTTCATTTCTTATTCTACCTGATTTTATAATAGCTCCATACTTTATAACACATGCATTTTTTAACTATGAACAGTTTTAAAATGCAACGTAGATTATATATTTGTATAGTAATTTTTATATGAAACACCCTTATCGATTTCATTAACATAATGCCCTCATAATAAAAAAAAAAAAATAAGTTATTTATAAAAGCATTACCCCATCAATCTCTGATTAATTGGTCTCATGCTCATGCTCATCTCATATTAGAGAATCTCATGTTCTACAGCAATATCATTGTCGATTCAAATTTAGCATTTAATGCAACACATGTCATAAAAAAACAAAAAAACAAAAAACAAATATTTGTGCTTCTTATATTAAATTATTAAATTTCAATGCAACAGGGGCGCATTCCCTTTTTGTACAAAATGTTCATAAGATACAGGTATTTCAGAGAATTCAAAACACTTAACTTAGGGCCAGTTTGCTCACAGTGGGTTAAATCTTTTCCTGTCTATCAAAGGTTTTAACTAAAGGGGGCTTAAATCAAATTATGGATCCCTTTATAAAAATTCTACCAGTTTCAATTATCCTTGATTAAAGATAATCAACTGTGAACAAACTGAGCCTTAAAGTTAGTAGTTATTTTAGCTAGTAATTCAAATATTCTGGTCTAGGTTTTCAGTGCGAGATCATCCCAGTTTTGTAGTTAAACCCGAGTTAATTACTGAAAAATATTTTTCAGTCAATTTACATCCCAAAGTTAACTCCGAGTTAAATCATTAAATTGACAGCTTCACGTACATATAAGGATGTGTAGTGACATCTTTAAGCTGAGATTAGACGTAACAAATTTGTATGGGAAATCTTCGATATTGCAAGCAAAATATTTTATGCTTTCTGTTAATTTCTTCTAAAATCTCTTTCTTCTTTTACACGAGGAAGCAAAATCGTAAGAGATTTTCTTTAAGACTGCTTTTATACTATGCAATTTCACCTTGCGATCTTTAAACCCGTTGGTAAGGAGGTATATAGTGGCGGGGGTAAACAAAATAGCTTTAGTTCGAAAAATTGCAGTCTTTTTTTGTACATTTCCTTGAAAAAAAATGCATTGAACCTAATAGAGGATTTGAAACAAGGCGCCACTGAAAACCGTTTCGGTTTTGCATATAGTACAACTAAATTTGAGATCTGATCCAGCAAATTGTAACAGACACTAAAGTGTGAACTGTAATAGTCACTTCCTCTAATCTAATGTGCATCAATTCAGTAGTTTGAGAATATAAGCATCTCTTGCTACCCCTGTACCACACGAATCAGTGTGATGTCAGTTTCATATTTGTCCTAGTCCTACCTACCTACTTTATTTTCATCATCAGCATACCTACTCGCTTCACTAAGAAAGAATCCCTCTGGCGTTATGTGACATTGGCGGCATTAAAGACGATGTAATGTGCATACGTATTATTTTTAGAATAAAAACACACCAAAAATCAACAAGTAGTGCCTGTCTTTGTAATTTCATTCAAAACATCTACTACACTCATATTTATCTCTGATGGTGAATTGCCACTTCTTAAGTCATGCATGCACCGTTTAGTGCGATGAATGATTTCGGCAACGAGAGCAAACTAACAGACGTCATTTTCATCATCATCTATCTTTTCAGTTGTATATATGTAGGTAGGTACTATAATAGTCCTTGGTGAAGATGAAACTGATATCCATACACAGTGGGGGTTGAGGTTTATCATGTGTCGCAGTGTGGTTCCCTTATTTCTTTTGTACTTTTTTTTTTTTTTAATTTTTTAGTCGCTTTAATATTTTTTTAGGTGCAGTGTACCACAGTTCTGGTGATGAGTTAAGCAGATTTTTGATGTTAGTGGAATTTTCTTTTTTTAGATCATGGAATAGTAAAGGTCTGAGCTCTGTTTGTAGCGTAAGATTGTTTAACATAAAAAAGGAGCTTTATTCCAAGATAGTACCTTAGTGGTACTTACACCTATAATTCATTTGAAAATAATTTTCGAAAGGTTTGTTCGTTTAGATTAATACTCGTAGTGTTACGTAGAATAAATAGGTATCACAAAAGAAATTTGTTGAGACTTCAATGGACGTTTTTCTTTTTTTAGCCCCAAGTGGGGTACTGAGCTGTCAAAAAAAAAGAACTATGTTATTTCTTTAGCTCGGAGCGCTCTGAGCTTTCAACTTGCTTTTCTTTTTTAGCTCACAGCTCGATAAGGGGCTTGCTCAATCAGCTAGAAAAAACATGACTAAGCACATCGAGCAAAAAGCTGAGCGCGACCAACTTCACACAAATTTGACAGATTTCTATTTCATATGACAAGTTCAGTGCTTAATTGTGTTTCTCAAATAGATCGCAGCGCTCTGGACATGCTCGGATTACACCCGACTCAGATTATACCCGAGTTAACTCAGAGCAGTTTTTCAGTGTAGGAACTTTAATTTTTAGTTGTTAAAAATCTATTGAAATAAAAGTTCAACGCTATGAAAATGCGTTTTCACTATCAAAATAGAGAGGGCGAGATAGTGCCTGTTTACACAGTCGTTTTACTAAAAGGCGCATCCAATGAGACGCGTAGATTTTATGTGCGTAGAAACGAGAAGGATTTTGGGAATCTACCCTTCTCGTTTCTACGCAAACATAAATCTACCTGTGTTACTGGATGCGCCTTTCTGTTAAACTACTGTGTAAACAGGCACATACTATATATGGCATTATAGAAAGAAAAATGTATAGTGTCACCCTCTCTATTTCAATTGTGTCTTGATACAAATCTGTCAAAAATATCTATTAATTTAATCGAAAATGAACTCACCAATTAAATGCGTTTACACGGAGTTAACTTACGAATTTATTTTGGAAACCCACCTACCCAATCATACCCATTCTTAAACTTTTTTTTTGATTCATTATTCCTGGAAAATTAGTATGTAATTAAACTGTAGATACTTCTTATCTCATGAGAAAGGATCTAATTTATTTCAAAAATATCCCAAACAAATTATATATGTACCTAGGTACTTTCTATAGTTTAACCAAAAGAAGATGGATTTTCCTTTAAACCGCATTTGCAAAAAATCTCGCAAAATGAATTTCAGCATTCAATGTGCTGGCTGCTCGTATATATACCTCTATAGTGTAAACT
Source organism: Epistrophe eligans (assembly GCA_951394125.1). Classification (NCBI taxonomy): domain Eukaryota; kingdom Metazoa; phylum Arthropoda; class Insecta; order Diptera; family Syrphidae; genus Epistrophe; species Epistrophe eligans. Next base: position 30,000,437 of record OX596030.1, read on the forward strand.
AACCATAAACTAGACTTTCCAATGAAATGTTTGCCTTTAGTGGCAAATTCATTTATAATGTAAGTACACACATACTTACTTTAGGTGTCACCACGCCAAGGCGTTGATAGTGAAAACATGATCTTGATCTTCGTGGTCGTGGGACTAGTTTACCGTTAAGTAGGTGAGGAAATCCGATGCAAATGTGAGTTTTTTTTTTTTTTTTTGTCGTTTATATTTTTTTCATACACACATACATATATTTCAAAAGGCAAATTGAAAACTGTGCGACCCTAATATGCAATCATTTCCGTTCAGTCCATTTATGGAGAGATTTATCTTTTTTTCTTTGGATCTTGTTAAGTTGATATTTTGACAGATTTTGTTTTTTTTTTTTGTTGAAAGAAAAAATTGCATTTAGTATGAATAAGTAGATTTTGATTAATATTTTTTTAGCAGACAAATTCGATAGTTCATTTGTACGTGAAATTTCGATTGTAAAGACTATGGGCCTTACTAATAATCAAACGCTAATGTCGACTATTAGTTAACTGTAAGGTTAAAACAAAGTGCTGAGCTTTAACAAAATGCTACCAATAAACAATTTAACCCTTTCACTAACTAGTCTCCAGACTTTCGTTGAATCTATTACAAAATCTACTACAAATAAGAAACATAATTGAATGAACTGTCAGAATTTCCACCAAAGTTCAATGTTTTGTTTTCGTGCAAAAATATTTAATTTTTTGTTTTTATTTTATTGCGGGATACTTTTTTTTTTTGGTTATTATTATTTTGTTCCTAATTAAAAACAAATATGATCACTGCACAGAAATAAGACAGACAGTCACAACATAAATAAAAAAATAAAACAAATCAGGAACTGTCATAATTTGCTCTTTACCTTCAAAGTTAAGTGTTGCCGTATTCTTTTTTAACAGCAAGTATTTTAGTATTTATAGTACTTTTATTATTAATTTGAAATGTCGGAGTGAGTTGACTTTTGAATTGTTTTTTTTTAATTATGGCACCATATTTCTTAAAAAGGAAACATATTCCTCATATTTAATTTTAATATTTTTTATTTGCAACGTACATATAGGTACCTGTTTAAGACTATTAAGCTTACGGCTGTTTACGAACGTTTACGACGACTTGTACGCTTTTATATTTTTCAACTTAGATTATTCGAAATTCCGATTTCGTCAAGTTCATATTCTATAATTGGTCCACGAAAATGATAATTTTGTTCAAACCAATATTGGAAATCTAAATATAAATACAATTTTCGGCTACCTGTTATACAAATGTAATTTCAAATATGGTTGATTGGTATTGGCTTTGAAAATTGTATTCGACACTTATATTTTCTGTATGCTTGCATAAACAAGATTTAACCAATAGGTACAATAGCAAAAAAATCTTTAATCGATTCCCGTTCAGCACAAAAAAAAACTTTTTAAATATGCGTAATTATTGAAATATATAAAACGGAATCAAGAAATTAACCACTCACGTATTTAAAGTAAAGTCCAAACGTACTAAATATTTATCAACAAATTAAATAATTTGTTTCTGTTGCACTACATAAACATAAAAACAATAAATAAAGTACCTTCTTCTAAATAAAGTAATTCTTTTCAAAAAAAATCTGAAGAAAGAAACCAACCCTATTGAAATCAACCTTATAAAATGGGAATAGATTAAAGTATTAAATACAAATTTTAGTACCATGAGACAGCACAAAGGCAACACTCTTTATTAAGTATTCGACTTTAAACATGGATTTCCACTTATTAAATTTTGACATATTGCTAACGACTAAACTGGAGGTTAATTTCGTTATTGGTATGCGGATTTTCTAAAATCTGAAGATTTTCGTTTAATTTTAACACTAAATTTGATTATTAGTAAGGCCCTATGTCTGCTGAACAATAGTACCTACCACCTTCTTAACATTTAATTAAAGTTAAAGTCACCAAAGGCATATTTTTTATATTTTGATTATCATATCAGGACTTCAAACGTCAATTTGACAATTGAAAGTAGTATGCATGTTTAGTAATTTTTTTTTCAACAAAAATTTTCCAGTTAGTTTTGACAGCAAATTGTGAAAATTATGCAAATTCCCAAGAATTTTGACGTAACCAAACAGAGCTAGTGGTCGCGTTCAGAGATCAATCCAAAGCCATACGTCAATGTGATAATGCGAAACAAACAACAACAAAAATTTCCTAGTTGGGGAGAAAACAATGCAATACAAACAAATATACTTACATATACAACGATAAATCACAATGTGCACACTAGTCGCGCCTTTGGAAAAATGTTTGGCTGTGTAAGTATGTTTGTTTGTGTTGCATTGTTTTCTCCCCAACTAGAACTGCCATATATAGTATAGTTATAGATATATAGTTTTTGGAAAAGCCCAATTGTGACAAAACAGCTGAAGCAACAACAACCCAACGTAACCAAATTTTTTTGGGGGATAGTTCCTCGAACGCAAGGAGTGTGTTGAACTGTCACGGTTTAAGGCGTGTTCATCTATTTCTTAAGTTTATTATTAAAATACAATACACATATAGTGAAGGCCTCAAAGTTAGAAAATTGTTAAGTAATATTTACTAGTTGAGAATATCGGAAGAAGGATAAACCAATAAACCAATAATGAACAAAATAAATAGAAAAAAATAATACAAACGTTGTATCTTAACTTAAAGAAATCTTAGCAAAAAATCATAATTTGTTCACATTTTGCAGTCAGAAATGACTGAAATGATAAATAGAAACATACAAAAAAATTCAACAACAAAGTTCAAAATCGAAGGGAAAAAATATTCTTGTATCATGGGATTCACAAGCGAAGCACAAGACAGAGGATTTATGTGGTCTATACAATATAAAAAAATCTTTTTTTCTTCATTTTTTTTTATTCTGACGTATCTGAAAGATGCCGAAGAATCTGCCAACAAAAGCTAATGTGTATAAATGTATATGTACATATATATGTATGCATATGTGGGTACCTTTAAAATGCAACTTTCTAGATAGCATATTCTATTATGAGTACAGTCGTTTTCGATGTGATGGTTTGGAGATGGAGTAAACTTCAAGTTTGCCTTTGGCTGTTTATAAGCCTATATATCAACAATAACCACAGCAAGTTGGGGTCAAACTGGTGGTAGACACATGGTTAAGAAAAAGTAAAGGGTGTTTTATTTTTAAAGGAGTGACATAGAAATTCAAATTGTAGGTATTCATAATACAGACGATTATGATTTATAAGTAAAGACTTTTTTTGGATTTCTCCTGCAATTTTTTTTAGCACCGGAGTTGCACAAAAACATGGTTATTCTGTTTTGGGTTATTTTCGATTAAAACTTTACATACAAAAAATGTCATTTAAAAATGTAGCAACTATTTTCTAAACAGATAAAAACATAGAAAAACTTGAATTGTTTAAATGTTGCTGAGGTTAAGAAAACTTGAAATAATAATATTGAAATTATCCGAAAAAGGTGGCAACTCTGTTATTGTAATGCCACATAACATAGAAAAATACATAGAAACACTTAAACACTAAAGCTCTGGTTGTGAATTTTGAAATTATAGATTTTTCGATAACAAAAATTGAACCCTATAAAACATAGTATCTCGAATAGAATTGTTGTTGGTAAATAAACAAAAAAAAACACCCTTTGCAATTTATCAGTTCCGAGCCTATGTGTTGGGGGTATAAGATAGGAAGAACGGTCAAAGATAAGATTCTAAACTGCAGTTTTCTTATTTTTTTATTTTCTTCCATGTAAATCGTTCTGCATCCCATGATTTCTAGAGCAATAAATAAAATGCTTGAGCTTATGAAGACCAGGACCGTTGAGCCCTAAGTCATAGAATAATTTTGTATTGAATTAATGATTTTGAACAATTTGAACGAGTATAATAGTTTGAGGATGTAAATACAAGGATATGAATTGGGTAATTTGAATGGCCCCTAAGAGTTAAGTGGAAGAGCTATTGGTGCAGATTTACTTCAAATTTGATGGAGATTAATAATTTTATTATTTGTACAATTGGGAAACACATATATATACATATTTCCAAATGATTATAATTTAATATATACATTGATCAAATTATATTTAATCTCAGTTGATTTGTCTCAAATTAAATATTGTTTTTTTCAAAGGATGTTCAACTACACATTATTGGACCTGTCTAATCAAATCGAATATATTAATTCGAAATATAGATATGTCAACGCGCGCGTGTTATTTCCTCTCATTGTGATAATTTGCTTACGACTTTTGTTTTTTTTTTCTTTTTTTAATAACTTTTGTCGACTTTTATTCATACATATGTACATATATGCTGCTGTAATATGAAAATCTACATTTATACATTTATATTTGTATTTAAATTTATTTAAAACAGGCTAAAGATAAGCTTTATTTTAATATATATATGTTTATACTACTATCGTAAAGCGGTATTTTAGGGCTATCAGAAGTCAATTTCACCTATGACATTTAATAAGACCAGAGCAGATTTTTTTTTTTTTTTTGAGTGAACAGAATAATTGTTGTCATTGGTCAGAATTTAATTCATGATTATAATTTATTTTTTTTTATAATTTAATTAAAAATAGATCTAAGCAAGTTTGATAGTATATAGATCATTGTATTTAATACATCAAAATGTACATACATATATAGGTATTATAATTTTGCCTTGATCTTAATAAACTATATTTTTTTGTTGATAACGCGAGGAGAAGATACTGATGATGTTGAAAGACGCAAATCTTTTTTTTTTAGCATTTAACTTAACATTTCTAGAGATGACGCTATCGTGTAAAAAAAACAGGACGGAATATAACAGAAAAATATAAATAATATTTAAGAAGATTTGACATAAGTAAATAAATAAATAGTAAGTATACGCCATGGGACACCTTTTATGGGAGTTGTGTTTTTTTTTGATTATTTATTAAAATTAGTAGAGTAAGTAAAATTAACATAAGCACACGTTAAAATGGCAAACAAAAATGTCCATCCACAGTAAAAACCTTAGCCCTGGTTTACATAAAGGTTACTTTTTAGAAATACATCCTAAAGACGTCAAAACAAAGCTCCACACCAAATACGTATTAGTTTCGTCGGAGTTTTTTTTTTTATGTGTAAACATTTATAACGGTGATAGGGTAGACTAAGAACGTGAATCTTACGTGTAATACGTTCCATATCAGACATATTACGTTGTAATTAGATACATTCAATAAGAAAACTCCGGCACTTGTTGTTTACACATCTTAACCGTGAGTCCCGGAACTCCCGGAACAATTTTTTTGAAGATTTACCATTTATTTTTATATAATTTTCCTAGACCTAAAATAAAATTGGTGGGTTTTACAGGCAAGGAAATCTACCTATCTATATAGCTGACAAGGTCTTTTCCTTAAATTCAAGTATGTATATTTATAATCTTCGGCTAAAGGATTCAGTTTGTTATGCGCCTATAAGCAGTTAAATGTTAGAAACGGTTTAATAGGTCATAGTATTTGATACAAGATCATGTGATTTCTAAACTGGAATCTAAATTTTGAAGAAAGAGCGAGAGAGTGAGAAGCAGAGAGGGAGAAAGAGCTTCAATAGCATTCTACATTCTACACTCGTAGTTCAATTTTTGTAAAAAAAAACTCCAGTCGATTGATTAATTGTATTATCACAGACATATAATATGCATGTTTGGTTTGGTGGACTGGGTTTATATAGGCGAGTGTTTAGAAACAAAAACAAAAATTATCTCATGTGATATGTTGTGAGCAAGCGTGCACACTTATCAAAGGTGCTGTGTGTGGTCACGTATTTTTATTTATGCCATACGCCCGTATTATGCGAAAGAGAAGACCACATAATGAAAATCAAATACTTTCCTCTCTTTCCTACAAACAGAAAAGAAAAATGTGCGCCTCATCTTACGGTAATTGGTATATGGCTTAATAGGAAGAGAAGAAATTTATCGATACAACACATGGACATCCACAAAACAATATTCATCATAGGCAAATAAATATGACGTCTATATCATCAGCGTTTTGATATTTATTCAGTTCTATAGGCATCTGTCAAAATAGAAAAAAAAATGGCGGAATTCAGTGTCCCTTTTTAATAATAGGCTTGTTTCTTTACTCGCCTGCGGGATCCCGCAGTATCCAAAATCTACCCGAAATGTGTTTTTATTTATTTTTTTCTGGTACAAAAATGCCAGAGCTTTTGACATTTTTTTAATTCATTTCCCCTCCAACAAGAACCCGACCATTTTACCCATGGACGTGTTATATATGGACTGCTAATTCCCAACCTCAAGCTGGTTCCATTTTATTCTCAGTCATTTTTGGTGACACTAGTCCTCAATACTGCAACTAGCGGACAAAATATGAAACTTCAATTTTGACATTTGTACAGAGAACAGTGTTCAAAGATTGATGGTTTTTGAAACCAAAATGGTGGGAAAAAATCAGTTTGGTGGGAATAATGGTTAGAAAATAGTCTAAGCGCTTTTTATGAGGGGGAAATGATATTTTTATCATATCATTTTTATTTATGGCGACCTTCTTTCTAAAAAATTGTAAAGTTCTTTTTTTTTCCTGAAGTGGTGTGTGGAGGGCTAGGATCGCGGTCTCTTATTTAGTATTAGACTAGCAGTCAATATATATATACGTCCATGATTTTAACTACTGCCTTCTCTTGCTTGTCAAACTACTAATAATTTCTGTTGTCAAATATGACGTTTACCCAAAAACAAATCAGAAACATCTTAAACGCGTCTCTTTTCTTTTCATTTCTGCTCAAAAATTACAACTTTTCCCAAACAATAAAGATGATAACTCTTAACTATTAATTTATTGTATCCGACTAATCTAATCATAGTTTACGAAATAAAACCATTAAAAACAAGAGAACATTTTTGCAATATTTTTTCATTATCGGAATTTTCGAGCCCAAAATCCGAAACGCAATTTTATTAAAAAATAATTTGAACATCATCATGGGAATCGTATAAAATTTAATTAAAATGATTTGATAGCCCTTTTCAAGATAACCTTCTATATAATGAAGATGAGCTTAAAAAAAAAATAAATTTTTCGTCTAAAGGAATTAAAGTGAGGGGATCTGTTTAAGCTGCATAGTTTGATCCACACGTAGATGGACCACAGATCGATAAACGATATGACAAATATCTCCATTGTAATAATGTTGACAAAAACGAAACCATAAGTATATATACCTTATAAGTTATAAAAAAGACAACACTGAATAAGTATTATAAAACTGAACCAAGATCTAGAGGATCAATGTCAAGGAATTTTATTTTATAGACTTATTACACAAATTACAAATTACAAAACTACAAAATTCCAAATTTTGATTTAATTTGTTCCAAATTTAACTTCCATCCGTTCTCCATTTTGATAATAATATTTCCCTAGCACAGAGACAGATTTATACAATATACAAGTTGACACATGAAGACCAATTGCGAAATAAGGTTATCACTTGCGGGACGATAACCACTATAACATACAGCATCCATGGACTATATAGATTATTAATAATATAATATTCTTTGTGCTTTACTGCCGGAAGCATGATTTCAAAATGTTGAAGGTTCTTTAAAGATTATTTTATTATACATTGTTATAATGTTCACAAATATAATATGCTTGAGGGCACATGTGACAACAAAAACAACAACAACAAAAAAAAAACAATGTGCGCTTAGTTTTTTGCAAGAAAAAAAAAATGATGCCTAATCTTATTCGAATTTCATGCTTTTGAGGTTATCCAATAAAGATTCACCCAAGCTATGCGATAAGGAGACGATTGAAAAATTAAGTAGGTAACTATGCTAACATTATGATTTGTGAAATTTCTAAAATTATCTCTGTGACAAAATAAAATGTGTACATAATGATGCCTAATTCGATTTTCAATTATTTTATTATTGCTAAATTTGACAGTTCGGTATTATAACCGGCACCTTAACCAACAAATCTCTTTTCAGCCAGTTCGGTCGAATATAACTATCTGCTCGAATTTCGCATGCCAAGTTGTTCTACTTGCGAGTCGCGGTCTTCTTCTATTTCGGCATACTACTACTGGGTTGACTCAAATTGGTGTCCATTCAATCTAAACGAAACAGTTCCCTCGCAGTCGATGATTTTTTGCAACGTTCAGAGCAGCGTTCATTGTAATTATCATCCTGCGCCAACAGACAGAGTTTGGCAGGAATGTCAAAACTATAATCATTGATCTATATTCCTGTCATGTGCGGCTTAAAATTGATTTGAGGAGTCTTTAATAACTCAAATTACGGAAAATGGAACTATAAATTATTAGTTCATCACTACACCAACTGTACCATTACAAACTCAATCAAGACCTCACAAAAAATGACAAATCAAATGTCAAATAATAAAAAGTGTGAGTGCCGGGACTCACGGTTGAGATGTGTAAACATCAAATTAAATATTCAAGTGCTGGTTTTACATCACAGAACGTGGCGAGTTCGAACTGTCAACCAAATTTCAACCCAAACGCAACTTGACCTTTCAATTTGGTTTTGAGGTACGAAGGAACGTACCCAATTTAGTTTGAGGTACGAAGGGACGTAACCAATAATTTCAACTTATCGTAACGTGTAACAGCACAACGTAATATGCTACAGAAATGTCCATCCTTTTTAATTTACCTTATCGCTGGCAGAGATGTCTACACATAAATAACTAGAAAATTTAAATATCTACCCTGAGGTCGAACGAGCCAGTACTCAATAGCAAGATGGCTAACTGTCAAATTCCTATTTTTATTTTTGTTTACACACTTATCAGCTGTCTTGCAAAAAGGCAAACCAGTTATGGCGGGCTAGTTACTAAAGTTTCTATGCATTGGTAAGAACAATTTTGTGAAATTACAACCTACTTGTTTGGTCTCAATGATATAAACCGATTTTAAAGTTGTACCCTCGTTTTTATTTGTTTTGATTTGTTTGAGACTTTTCGCATCGCATAGCTCCTCCTACTAATTTATGCCTTAAGTTCAAACTGAAACATCTTTTGCAGTTAATTTAAATTTTCAATATACATAACTCCGATTTAGGCAATCGAATTTGATTAAATAATATTGAAATAAGTACTGAACAAATTCAGACATACGTAGGAAAGGATAGAAACTTAAATTGTACTGCTTCGTGTTGTTTAATTTTGTTTTTAAGGGAAGTGATACAGAAAGTTTCATTCATATGTCAAACGTTGAAATAACTCGATTTACAAATAAATACGTTATGTTATTGTTTTGTAAAAAATTCAAAGAATATTAAGAGCAAATAAGAGAATAAATGGGACATTATATATTCAAATACATATGATATTTACTAAAGCCATATTAGGCGTGTTCCTTTGGTGGTGGCGAAATAATCATGAAGAAAAGCCAACGATAATCTAGTACTACCAACTTATCATGCTTTTATGTGCGAATAGATAAAATTTTTAGAGAAAGCAATACTTTGCTATCCATTGAAAATAGCTAGAAAAGTACTTTGCTACATCCAAAGAACACAGCTAAATTAAATGATCAAATTTACACATCAATTTCCTGGAAATTTGTTTTAGATTCCACTTAACGGTACGTATTCTAATACAAATATACTTCAGATGATTACAGATTAAAACACTGAAAAATTTGAAAAAATTGCAATGACTACAGCTTTGACTGAGTCTGATCCAGTTTTAGAGAAAGACTGCTTTTAAACGAAGCAATTCCCTTGTGGCCGGGGTAAACAAAATTGCTAAAGTTGAAAAATTGCAGAGTAAAGAGTGTTCCTTTTCATTAAAAATCGTTCCCGTCTAAAAGCAGTCAAAGTAACGATTCATAAACACATCCAGCTTTTCCCCTCGCAATATTTTTTGCATTAAATTAACAAAGTAATGCCAATAATAATAGGTCTGTTTTTTTTACTGTTTGGGATAAAGTTCGGAAAAAAGTTTGGGCTTGAGCTTTTTGATGTTGTTGTTGTAATTTTTGACCAGAAATGAAAAGTAAAGAAACGCATTTGGGATTTGTTTGGGTAAACGTCACATTTGACAACAAAAATTATCAGTAGTTTGACAAGTAAGAAAAAGCAGTAGGTAAAATGTTCGGGAAAATTCTTGCTGGAGGGGAAATGAAATAAATTTAAAAAAAAAGTCAAAATCACTGGCATTTTTGTGCCAGAAAAAATTAAAGAAACACATTTTGAGAAGATTTGGGATACCACGGGATCCCGCGGTCGAGTAAAGAAACAGACCTAATATAACAAGCTACTTAGAAGGTTATACATCAGTTTTTATTTAAAGAATTTTGACAGAACTTTGGATTAATAATGTCCGAAATTGATAGTTTTGAAAAGCAATCAAATAGAGGTACAAAATTATACTTTTTTTATCCTGAAGGCGAGGAATTTGACATTTGACATTCTACCTTGTTAAAAATTGTCAAAAATTAAGAAGAATTTATAAAATATGAAAGAAATTAAATTTCAAACAAATTTAAAAATTATATTATTATTCATAAAAGAAATGGTTTAAAATAAAACCAAAATAAATGGGAAGAGCCTTGCAAGGAATTTAAAATAAATCTACATTATGTATGTATGTACATATAAATTTATGAAAAAGAGAACGTTATTAAACGTTTTATTGACTTTTTTTAAATTTAAAATTTACAAAAAAATAAAATTAAAAAAGTTTGGCATCAAAACATGAAATCTTGACAATTTAATAATCAGCCTTATTGTGAGTTTCACTCGAAATATAATTCACTTTAAAATTTTTTGTTCGCCCGGAATTTTAAAAGTTATTGTGAGTTTCATCCGAAAGAAATTTCGTTCGCCTACAAAAAATAAGTGAACATTTAGAATCTCAATGGCATTTTATTCCACCTGAAATGAATGTCCACAATAAGGGGAATATTTCAAACATGAAATTTCGGGTTAAATTCACAATAGACGAAAAGTGAAATGTCAAATTTTCCAGGTGGAATTTTGTTCGGACGAAACTCACAATAAGGCTGAAGGCTGAATGTTTTTTAAATGAATATAGCGTGATTTTTGGAATTTTTTTTACTTTTACTTCAACTTTTATATCCAAAGCTTTTCGATGATAACTACAGTATCGCTTTTATACAAATGGCGTTAAATTTTTAATGTCGGTTAATGTTGCGATAAAGTCGATCGTATCAAAATAATGGTGCTCATCATAATACTTACATTCAAAATTGTTTTGGGAAAGCCTTATATATTATGGTAATTCTGAGCAAAAACAATTCTAATGCAACAACAACTTAAGATATCTCAAAATGTTTGCTAATCGGCTTTCGACAAAAGTCGTTTAACGACAAAATTAGTAGAATGGATGCCAAACAAAACCTATGTATTTATGAAATAATTTTTTTTAGTTTATTTTCTAAAGAAAGCATTATCAATTATTGAAAATAAATTTGATATACTCGTTTATTATAAGATTTAAGATTGAACTTTTAGTTTTCCATTAAACCTTGACCTTGACATCATATCAAATCAATGTTGAGACAAATTTAATTATCTGAGTGTATATAAATAAAAGAAATCTTCATAGATACGAGTAAATTTACAAAACTTCGATATCCTCTATTGTGCTTTATCTCAAATAATGTGAATTAACCTAAATAATGTGTAAGAAGCTAATACGATTTTGGAAATGTTATTTCCAAAATTTTAAAGGATTCAACATCGTACTAACTAGCGTTTTAACATTTAATTAAATTTTAAATTACCGTATGTCTATTTTATATTTTCAGAACTTATACCAAATGTCACTTTGACAGTTACAAATATGAAAATGGTATGTTTGATTACATTTTTACATGGCTGTTTCAGGTGTGTTCAGCTGCAGATTATTTAAAAAATATGTTAAGTAGGACACAAGTTAAAAAAAAATGTTTAAAACTAAAAACAATTTAGTAAAGAGCATTATTAAATTTAGATAATTGTTAAGTAATATTACGCTAACGCTCGTAAGTTAATATCAGACTGTTTAAAATTTTGCGTCATTGTCTCTGAGGTATAAAAATAACAATATGTATTAAATTATATTTTTAACGATTTTTACATTTTAACAATTTTAGATTGAAATTTAATTCTTTGTGAAAAAATGTAAAAACATATTAATTTCTAAGTTTAGTATAACTTTTAACTTCACTGTTAACTATTTCATAAATAAGTAATGAATCACTAAAAAATTATATATTTTTTAGACATATTTTTATTGGCTTTGTGATTTTGTTTTAAATTTTTTAGAACTCTCTGAATTAAAAAAAAAAAGTTAAATATAATTTAGGGGTAAGATAATTAACACTCATCAATTTATTGACAAATGTCAACATTTTTCATGATTTATATACTTCTGCTTTTTACCATGTGTTTGCTAGCTTCAAAAGTAAACTGAAAAGTGCAATCAGAAATGAATAATCTCCCACAAACTTTTCCATATTACTTTATTTTCGAAATTTATAAATACCATTCTTTTTCCGAATAAACGAAAAATAAATGTGGAATCTATTTTTTATATGACTTATTGACTAATTAAAATTACCCTTTAAATAATGTTAAATTAATATACTGACAGAAGAGAACCTTAATTAAAGTTTTAACAAAAATTGACAACTTCTGAAAAGTTTCCTTCCAAAATGATTTGCGCAAATCATTTGATTTAAAGTGAAAATAAATTAAACTACATTTTTCACAAACGTTACAAAAATATAAATTTTATATGAAAATTAAGTTTTTAAATCGTATGAAAATAAATATGAATATAATATTGTTATAAGTAAATAAAAAAAAAACACTAAAAAATAAAAAAAACACGATAAAACCAAAAAAAAAAAAAAATTCTGCAATATTTATTTTATCATTATTCTTTCAAATTGTTATTGTTCAGCTGTCATTCAAAATTTAACTGTTACCATAAGATGCGCAGGTTTGAATATTCTTTTATTAAAAATTTAAAATTTAAGCTACTCGTTGTTATTTTAAGATCTTAAAGATTTTAGGTATTAAGAATTATGAAAACAAGACATTTAAAAAAAAACTTATTCATATTTATCACTTACTTTTTTAGCATCAACAAAACTTGATCCTCCATGCAAAAGGCATATCAGATAAATTGCAAATATCACCGCCCAGATGTAGGATAAGCTTCGGCTGCCCAAGAGACCGGACAGGCCTCTGGGAGTTTTCATTTCGCACAAAAAAAAATTAAAATAAAAAGTCCACTAAATCGATCACAATGATCTATAAAAACAAAAATCAATCAAAACCCGAATTAAAAAAAAAAAAAAATTAAATCAACTTATATTCACGCCGAATTTAAACACATCGAGAAAATCCGCACGAAGGTTTTTTTATTTCTTTACCTCCAAGATTGAAATTTCGTTTGCAAAAGAATTGGCAACAGACTTTCGAACTACGAAGAGATCTCTCTAAACCAACGAAAAATGGACAATACTATCCAAGCAGCAGAGAAATACTCACTCCTCCTGCATGGAGATCGACAAACGTTCGAAGTGTTACTAAACACGAGTCTCCTAACAGAATTTCAGTTTTGCCGAATGGCTCCCATTTCCAATACACACAAAACTGTGCAGTCTGGAGCTCAAAAAAAGAGAACACAATAATATAATGCTGATCTTATATTTCTTCCACCCAGCCATCAGCTATAGCATAGGCCCAGAGACACAAACAAGGCAGAGCAGCAAGGGCAAAGCAAAAAACAACCCTCTGCGTTGGTGGTGATCACTGATCGTTCGGTTACATATGTTTATGTATTGTTTCAGCATTGAAATGACTCGCACACTTGTAGCACTTTGTGGATCCGTATCACTTGCTTTTGACCCCACAAATGCCCCCTTATAACCCTCGCATCACCACTGCTAGAATTCATACATTCAGTTGAGGCGATCCTCAGTGTGGATCGATCTTGCAATCATCATCTTCCATCCAACATTATCGTATAAAATGGGCCAGAGAACCACTGGAGCCTGAGTATCATTATTTTTTTTTTATTTTTTTTTGTATGTGAGATCAAAGCTAAACTCTAGTTAACTCACCAAATTTAAAGGGTTAACTCAAGTTTAACTCTGAAACTATGGACGATCTTGCCCCCGAAGAACTGTGCCTAAGTCTTTGACTTCCTCCAGAACAGAATATGTATCTAGATAGAAAGAAAAACAAAAATACACGGCATCCAGAGTGATCGTGTTTCTATGGTGTGGTTGTGCGTGGTTCTTACGGTATCATCTTCATAATCATATCGCGCTCCACATATACACAAGGCATTGCCGCTGCCGCGTTGTGCTCTTTGGTTTATATATATTCGATTCGGGTTGCTTTGCTTGCTCTGGATCTGGCGCTGGCTCTGGCTCTGGCTGTTGCCGGCCGTTTAGCACAATCTGAATCTGACTGGAGTCCGAAGGCATTATCCCCTTGTGTGTATATGTGGAGAGGAGCTACTGTATGATATTATGTATGTGCTTTTGGTGCCTCGTTTGTGTCTTCTGTGAACTATTTGTGAGTTGAGCATAGTTAGTTGATTGCTGCCTTCTAGAGTTAACTGGCTGTTAGGAGGATTTTTCCGTTGTGATTTCGCTCCAGATCAGTACGCTCTAGTCGATCCATCGCGTCAGATCGAAAAAGGAAAGAACCCGCTGTTCGCTCCTACTCAAGGGTGAATGGGGTTTTCTTTTACAAAGTAATAATAAAACAAAAATAAAAAAATAGATTTCATATATTTTTATTTAATTTTCAAAATCTTCGAATCAGCCATTTTTTTTTTTAAATAAATTATTATGTGCGGTTTTTGAATATAAATATTCTTTTTTTTTTGACAAAATATTTTTTTTAAGTGATATTTTTTTATAATTTTAATTTCAGAAAAACACCCGAAAATAAATTTTTAAATATTAAAAAAAAAAAATTATAATACGAAAAAAATATATATATGAGATCAATCAATGTACCACAAGGAACCGATATCTCTGTAGACATTTCAACGAATCTATGTGATATTAAAAAAAAAATTGTGTGCAAAAAGATTTCAATTCAAAAAGGATTAAATAAAATTCAGCTAAAGGTGCTCCGTAAGGAAAATATTTTTAAATTAAATGGGGATAATGGCACCCCATATAAAACGGTAAGTTTCAAATACATACATAGTAAAACTAGTTGTTTTTTTATAACGGCTTTTTCAAATGTAATAATTTATGCATTTTAAAAAAGTAAAAAAAAAAAAGTAATAAAATCGAAATGGAATATTTTTCGGGGTTTTTTATTTTAAATCTGATTTTGAGTTTGTATAAATTGTCATTTGACACAGTTTTGTGTTATGATATTGTAACAATAAAATATTAATTAATTACTATGACATCACTTCCAGATTAATATATTTTTTTTTTCAATAAGGCTTTACTGATAGGTAGGTTAGGTACTTCGCACTTGCAGTCCGAGAATATTCAATTTTTTGATTGGCTCTTTATAATCAAATCGAAACGCAATGTTTGTTGTGTGATTTCAAGTTTCTTTTTTTTTTTTTGAGTTTTAAATGCTATGTTTATTTAAGTCTTTT
Source organism: Epistrophe eligans (assembly GCA_951394125.1). NCBI lineage: Eukaryota > Metazoa > Arthropoda > Insecta > Diptera > Syrphidae > Epistrophe > Epistrophe eligans. Next base: position 30,016,113 of record OX596030.1, read on the forward strand.
GAATATAATTTGAAGCTTATTGGGAAATAAGAATTAGTATTTTATTTTAAATCCGTTTTAAAATAAATCAATGGATTTTCCATGGAATCTTTGAAAAGGGAAAAGTTTTCAGAATATAAATAAGTCAAACAAATATTTTTTAAATTTACTTCAGGAAATCTCTAAAAGCTTCGTTTAATTTTTAAGTTTAAAAAATCAAAGCGCGTAAATATGTATTTCATTTTTTAAATTACAATTAATGGAAATGTTTAAATTCTTCAAAACAGATTCCAAATAATGTTTGAAATTTTAGAATAATTCAATAATTCTCTATCTTTGTATTAAATCTTTTTCAACCAAAAAAAGAATTATTAGTTTTATAAAACAAAATGAGATTAGAAACATTTTGGTGATATGTATTTGAAGTTTGGTACAAACTATGATAACTTCAAGAATATTTTTTTTTTTTTTTTAGTAAATACATTTGAATAATTATAATTGAATGTTGTTAAGAAACTTATAGAAATAATTTATTTAAATTCCTGTGGGATACATGTGCAAAATTTTAAGCAAATTGGTTTACCACGTTTATATGTTCTAGCCCCCATGCACAATACAGTTGACTTGAAGACGCAATTAATTTTTGGAGTTACAAATAACATCCGAAGATGATTGAAGAATGAAGTTAAGAAATTTAATTTTATTAAAGGATTCATATTATAACAATAATTAAAAAAGGACAAATATAAAGATTAACAGTGAGTTTATTTAGTAGACAAAAAAAACATTAAAAATGACTTTAAATTGAAAAAAAAAATATTTACGACTTGGTCTCACAAGAGCAAGTTTCTTGTGGTCAGCAATAAAATGTAGTTCCACGTTTAATTTTAAACAAAAAAAAATGTTTAAAAAAAAAGACAAAAGTACTAAGAAAATGCATTTCTGTTCAATTTTTTTGTTTGTTTAAGAAAAAATTATTTTCAAAATCATTACATCCAATATTGTTTCAATTATTTAGAAGCACCAGATTGGAATTTTTTTTTAGAAAATCAGTAAAGCAAAGTTAAATGTAAATGTTGAATGAAAATAAGTAAAATTTTCTCAGCAACAAAAAAAAAAATCAAAATTTTTAAAGACATTCATTTTCAAGAAAACTTGAAAAAATCAAAATCTTTGGAAATTGATTTAGATGAGTTAAAATAAAAATTCAAATTTTCCTTTTAAACATTCACATAAAAATACGTTGTACCAAATTTTCCTTTTAAGCACTCACATAAAAATATGGTGTACCAAATTTGAAGAATATTGGTCTAGAAGTTTAGGCGCTTGTACAAATAACGGCTAGTGGACGCACATGTACACGCACACACATGCTTAGGCGCACAGACCGATTGACGATATAACGAAGCTCTTAATTTTTTGTTTACACGAAACCAATAGGTACTTGTACTTTATTAAAAAAAATCGAAATTGAAAATCGAAAAAAGCATTAATTTAATTTGTTCTTACAACATAGCAATATTATTATTATATAAAGACAAAACAATTATTTATTTTGTCACGTATAAACTCAGAAAGTATTAAACTGATTAACTTGAAACAAATTTTATAATATTCTTTATTGTTATAAGATTGTTTAAGGCTATTTTAGTTTAATTTATTTGTTTAATTCGAATATTATTATTTTTGTAATTTTTTTTTCAACTTTTTCTTTGAGGTTGACACACATTTTCATTTATACATTAAAACCTGTTTGATAGTTTACAAAAATAGGGATTGTTTCATTAAGTCAATATTTAAACGAAAATTTTAAGTCCTAAATCTTTTCTTAAATATATTTATATTTGAGCCAAATACAAGTTTCCTTTTAAAAAAGCAATAAAATGAACAAAATTAAATTTTTTCGATGTATTATGGTTTTATTAGTAAAAGCAAACATTCCCATTAATTATTGAATACAACGTTGTTCAAGTGGCTACCTCAGCTGGCTTCGCAGTAGCGCATTCTGTCACTCTAATTTTCCAAGACCTTGTTGATGGTTTCGGGCTGTAACTCACGGATTGCTTGGATGATATTGGCTTTAAGTGCTTGTTTGGATTGTTGGCATAACATCAGTCCTTCACGGTTCCCCAGACCAGAGGCCGGTCGTTCAAATCTATGTCTTCAATTTCAGTTTTAAAAAAATCGGTTAACATGGCTCTGTAACGCCCACCGTTTACCGAAACGTTATTCTCAGACTCATGGTCCAATGATGCCACCACTCTACAATCCGCTTCCGCACCAAACTGTCACTTCCTGTGGTTGCATTGGCTTCTCAAAAATAACGTGCAGATTTTTCGAGCCCCAATGGTGCAATTGTGTTTGTTAACGTAGCCGCCGAGATTAAAATGCGCACCATTTAAAAAAACGCACTGTTTGGGCTACACAGCACTCACTTCGGAAACAAGTTTTCAATATTTCCCAACGTTGTTTAAGTGTAAAGCGGCTCATTTCGTTCCGCGGAGGTATGATACTGACTTTCTGTCAAGATTTCGAGCGGGAAACAGCTGTCAGTGTCAAAATAACTGAAATAATATGTCAACAAATTTTGAAATTACAACTTTTTGTATTTTTGAATCTATTTGAAATTCATTGTAGCATTTTTGCATTTTCTTTTCCTCCTTTTTCTATTTGCTTTTTTTTCTGTCCACTCAATTTTTCTCTGTGCCATTCAATTTTTGACTGTTTGTGTGCGATATATTTGTACATATATGTATGTGAGAATTAAAATAGAAGCAGGCAATCAATAGATTCGACAAACGTGAGACGGAGAAATTTGAGTGGAAGCGAAGCAAAAATGAGCCTGAGTGTGGATAGAGAGAAAAAAATATTTATTGAAGAGTCGTTATGCATTTACTCTGCCTCCGACATCTTTTTTTCATTTTTTTTTTTTGAGCTAAACTTCCTGATTTCACTAAGTTTTGTTTTTTTTCTTCTTCATACCTACTGAAGAACTATGAGGGCAATTCATAGATTCATTAAAAAAATTAAATGGGATATTGCAATCAAAAATGGCATTAAGATGATAAAGAAAATAAAAAAAGGGGCGTAAAAAATCTGCTAGTCTGTCGAACATTAACCTAACAAAAAAATTGATTTTTTTTTTTAAAAAGCGCATTGATTTTTCTCACAACGTAAGCATATTTATAATTTTTTTAATATTTATACGTAAATATAAATTAGGGATGTCTAGCCCAATTCCGCACTGTCTTAATATTTTAATATTAATTTCGCGAAGCAACACTAGCACGGGTCTGCTAGTTGTACATATACTTATTTCGCAACTGCTTGCAGTTTATTGCACTCGAATTCATCTTTTGTTACAATAAAATGAGAAGACTGTAATTTTATTGAATGTAGATTTGTTCTATTATCAGTATCAATGAATTTAGAATTTATTTGCAAAATGATTCATAAAGTTGTGAGTGTCACACACGTTACAAAATATGTTTTATTAATACAAATATAAAACTTGTATCAAACTCATAATTTTTTTGGAATTATAAAAAATAAAATTAGACAAAATTTTATTTATCTTGACATTTTTGCCAAGTGTAAATTTATAATTTAATTTTATTCTTGGTCAAATTCGTAACATTAACTTGTCACATGCGTAATAATTTAAAAATATAACATCATAAAGATTTATTAATAATATAAGTTGGTATTAAAAACCTTCTTTCATGTAAATATTAAAGGTAATATCATTAGCGTTTTCATTTTTGTTCAACTCTGCGAATTTGTCAAAATTGAGGAAAATGGTGGATCCAGTGCCCCTTTTCTTGTCTATTCAATATTTTTCTCAATATTTCAATATTTTCTTTATATTTCTAATAATGCGGTGAATAGTTCTTGTGAGCACTCAAATAGTCATTTTTAATTTCCAACTTTGACAATTTGTGCAATATATTACCTTAGATTTATGTAAGGTAGTGGTCTCAAATAAATATCTAAAACCACATGAACATTACTATAATGACCCATTTGGAAAATACCAGTTTTCTAAGATCCACATAGCCTAGGAACGCTGCATTTGCGATTTCTATCTCGCGATAATCTAGTCGCAAAGATCACATAAATTATCGCGACGCATAGAAGGCTGAAATTTGTTTTATTTTTCTGGTGACACAATTGTTGCAAATTAAAATGAATCAAATACAATGCAATTACACACACGATTGTGCACACACCACACTTGCGATTTAAATTTCAAAAACTAAAAGTGACTTCGGGTACTTTCCGAACTAAAAATGGCAATCTATCAAACTTTGAGAAGTGGGGATGAAATTCTCTCAAAGAGAAGTGAAACTGTTCGAAAGTACACGAACGCGTTGAACCAAAATATTTGCCACTTTTTAAACGTCAACAAAAAGTAAACAAAGGCAAAAGAGTAAACAAAGCGAAAACATTGAAATTTCTATCATAACTTCATATTCTTTATTGAATTTTATTACAAAAAAATAAAATTTGCGTTTTAAATATTTACAAATAGAGAATACACACTTAACAGGAACATCACGTATTTCTGTTTTTTTTTCTATCCAAAATTCAAAAAATTTACTGAAGCACAACACTGAATAAAAAAATACAAACACAAGTACACTTCAAAAGTTTCTTTTATAATATTTAATTAATTTATTTATTTTTTATCAAAAATTTTAATTTGTTTATTAAAATGATTTTTGTATGTGAACGAAAAAAAAAATTCAGGGCCAACAAGATGAACAAAACAGAAAAGTAAACAAGTGCCATTTTGTATTTTTGTTGTTGTTATTTGACTTTCAAACTAACTTCTGACAGAACACAGAACTTACCAGTTTGTGCCCGAAGAAATTTCTCAAGTAAAAACTTGGAAGGTGAAATAATTTTCTCTCTCTGCTAGAAATTACACGAAATGTTCGTTCGCGAACGCGTTTGGACTAAATCTAGTAGAAAATGGTAGTTTTAGACAGTTTCTGGCTAATACGCGAACGAACCTACTATTTTCACACTTTTAATTGTCAAAATGACATTTCGAGTTATTATCATACTAAAGAGTTCATATTCCTGAACACGCCTAATTCTAAAAGTTGTTGTTTTGTTAAGTTTACTAAATCAATTTCCGCAGGAAATTCGTTGGGGAATCTTTTTTTCAATTTGTTTAAATAACTTCTCATACAAATTTTAACAGTTGAATAATAAAATGGTATACATTCTAGTGTTTTGTTTTAAATCGATGCATGATTACATAATACATACATATAAAAGGTAATATCATTAACGTTTTAATTTTTTATCTGTTCTGCGAATCTGTAAAAATTGAAAGAATTTAGTGGATCGGGGCACTGGATCACTTGTCAAATATTAACATTTGTTTTTATTACTAATAAAGTGGTGTGCAGTTTTTCACGGCGATCGAACAGCCATTTTTAATTTCTGATACTTTTAATTTTGATAACCCGCGCAATATTATAATATAATTTATAAAAATTTAATTAATCGGGGTATCGTTTTAAACATGGCTTTAATATTTCGACCAACAAAAGGTTTGTTTTTTTTTCCAATCCCTGAGAGAATTATTTGTAAGCGACTAAATCACAAAAAAAAGTAAAGTTTACATATGTACATATGCATGTACATATAAATTATAGATAACAAGTATGCCAGTAACTCAATTTTCTTTGCGCTTAAGTTAAGCCCCGAAAATTCTTTGGGTTGCCGAGCAAACAGAGTGAAAAGCTGAGAGCAGCCGACTTCAGACTATTTTTGCATGTAATTTGACATATAACTATTTAATAATCAAATGACAATTCAGTGATTTCATTTTTTTGTTTTTAAATTTTTATGAGTACTTAAATAACCTTTTAAAATGTTATCTCACTGCAAATATTTTTTTCAACTAAAAGAATTTGTCTATGAAATCAGTATTAGATGTGTTTTATTTTTCCCCAGATTTGAACACACACCCTTGATTTGTAAATGGCGGCTGTCAGTAGTGAAATATAAGAAAAAAGAACGGGAATACACAAATAAAAAAAACGATGAGAAAAAAGAGATGGGTATATAACAATAGCGGCGTTTTATTATCCACGAAGATTCATATAGATCATCCCATAAATTAAAACGATACGGATCCTAAAGACAACAGTGTTGTGTGTTCATCTCTTTTTTCTTATGTTTGTTTATTTGTGTATAATACCCCCATGTTAGACTGCTTTTAAACGCTGCAAATATGCTGCAATTATCCTTGCAATTTTTAAGCATGTAGGTGGGGGACGTATGCGGTGTCCGGGGTAGACAAAGTTGCAGAGGTTGAAATAATTGCAGAGTTATCGCTCTTTCTTCTTTGTGCTTTTTCTTATTGTTTGACACATAAGCGGAGTAAAGAGTGAGGAGATATTATTTCCTTCTCATTTAACAAAAATTGCAGGTATTAAAATTTGCAGCGTTTAAATGGATGCTGCAATCGGAAAGAAACTCAAAAGGGAATTGCGGATAGAAATTGCAGTCGTCTAAAAGCAGTCTTAGATACTGTCTTTTTTCTTTGACTGCTTTTAAACGCTGCAAATATGCTGCAATTATCCTTGCAATTTTTAAGCATGTAGGTGGGGGACGTATGCGGTGTCCGGGGTAGACAAAGTTGCAGAGGTTGAAATAATTGCAGAGTTATCGCTCTTTCTTCTTTGTGCTTTTTCTTATTGTTTGAGACATAAGCGGAGTAAAGAGTGAGGAGATATATTATCCTTCTCATTTAACAAAAATTGCAGGTATTAAAATTTGCAGCGTTTAAATGGATGCTGCAATCGGAAAGAAACTCAAAAGAGAATTGCGGATAGAAATTGCAGTCGTCTAAAAGCAGACTTTACACTACAGTTTACACTACCTTATCGATTTTCAAAATTCAAAACGCCATCTATCCACCAGAGTAAGAACTTATTTTCGGATCTTTAAAATAGATCCAGATACAGAGCAGGATCTCAAGTTGTTGTTGTATTAAGTGTTAAAACATGATCCTGAATAAAACGCGGCTTATGTTATCACTGGGATCCTGGGTTGTTTTATTTTTATTATTTGATGTGGATTGGTTCTGGGGGAAAATAAAATACAACTATTGAGAAATTTTAAATTAAGGCCGTGTGCAAATGTAGTTTTTAATCCAATTCAGACGAGGCCTTAACACCAAAATCCAAAATCACAGTTAGGCTTAACTTTGGTATTTTGTAAAAATGTCTTTGATCATAATTGTTCTAAACGCCACACACTTATGTATAGTAGATAAATATATCTAAAATATTAGGTAGTAAAATTTTTTTTTTTTTGCAAGAACGAATTTTTTTAGGAATCTTTGATTCCATGCATAAAATTGTTAGCTGAAAAGATCTGAAATATTCTTTTCAATTTATTTTAATAATTTTAATTTTAGCGCTTTATTTTAAATATCTTATTTATTTATTAAGTTGCAATAATTTTTAATATTCCAGGTATACCATTGCTGTTATCTTAGCTGGAGTTCTTCTCGAAGCTGAAGCCGTAATTAACATGACGGTTTTAAACTATGACATTTGCTTATTTTGTATGTTTTTCTTTTATTTTAGCAATTTTGGAATACACAAGATGGAGGTCGTGGTGTATTTACCCAAAGCAACATCCGAGAACAATCGGCACCTCCAATCGACAACAGTTATGCTATAATCGACACAGCCTCAGGTTACCGAACGGATCAAGTCCAAAAAAATTGCACAAGTAATGGAAGTTGTGTGCCCAAATGCTTCGCCGAAAAGGGTAATCGGGGCTTGCCAGGTATTCAAGGCAGAACTGGTCCCAAGGGTGAAATGGGCTACGCAGGTGTTGAAGGACCTCCAGGAGATAAAGGACAAAAAGGCGATCCAGGTTTGTTGGGTCCTAGAGGATACAAGGGAGAAGCAGGGTCAGTAGGTCGTCCCGGTGTTCCTGGGCTGAGTGGCTTGCAAGGACATATGGGATTAGCTGGTCCACCTGGTGAAAATGGTAAGGACGGATGCGACGGTATAGATGGTATGCGTGGTGTTGATGGTTTGCCTGGAATGGTTGGCCCTAGGGGTTTTCCTGGTAGTGCAGGATCGAAAGGTGAAAAGGGTGAACCGGCAAAAGAAATAGGTGATTTTGCTAAGGGTGACAAAGGTGAACCTGGTTTCATGGGAAGATCTGGTCTACCCGGAAATGACGGACCTGAAGGAATGAAAGGTGATCGTGGTGATACTGGTACCTATGGTCAACCTGGTCCGCGAGGTGATCGTGGTATAAAAGGAGAGAAGGGTGACTCATGCATCGCACCGCCAGTGCCTGGACAGAAAGGAAATAAGGGAGAAAAAGGAGAATCCGTTACATTTGTTAATGTACCTTTCACGAGTGCACCTGCACAAACAATTGGACAAAAGGGTGATATGGGTGAAAAAGGAGAGCCAGGATTACAAGGTGATAAGGGTGATGTAGGATATCCAGGGCAAGCTGGAAATGATGGATCTAAGGGCGAAAAAGGTCTTCCTGGGCCATCTGGAGACAGAGTGAGTAAAAAATTGTAGCACTTAGTTAGTTGTCTCACAAAAATGTTTTATATAGGGTCGGCAAGGTAACTATGGTCCACCTGGGCCTGCAGGCCAGAAGGGTGATCGTGGTGAGATTGGTTTAAGTGGGTTGAATGGAACACCAGGACCGAAGGGAGAACCCGGAAAACCAGGTAGTCCTGGTACACAAGGTTTGATTGGACCCGCTGGACCCCCTGGTGGCGGCAAGGGAACTCCAGGCCCACCAGGACCTAAGGGACCACGCGGCTTCCGCGGACAACCTGGTCCAAAAGGATTAGATGGATACCCAGGTCTTCCAGGCGCACAAGGTCCTGTTGGACCCAAAGGTGGCCCAGGTTTGGCTGGTCGTCCAGGTTTGGAAGGCTTACCTGGTGAGAAAGGAGATAAAGGAGACCTTGGCCAACCTGGAAACCCTGGACCACTTGGCCCACGTGGACACACAGGTCCACCAGGTCCCGAGGGAGTCAAAGGAGAACCTGGTATACCTGGAATTGGGATACCTGGCCTAAAGGGTGAAATCGGAACACCAGGGTTAGTTAGTTTTAGTTGTTAGGTTATCAATCATATTAATTTATTAATTTCAGGCGCCCTGGAGATCAAGGAAAGAAAGGAGAACGCGGTTTTCCTGGTGCCTCTGGTGCACCTGGTGATTCAAAACTTGGACAACCTGGTTCACCTGGTCGCCCTGGAAGGCAGGGTGAAAAGGGTGACATGGGCCGTTCTGGACAACATGGACAAAAGGGTGAAACTGGACCAAAAGGTGATTTAGGTGGGAGATGTATTGATTGTGCTCCAGGACAAAAGGGAAGCAAAGGTGAACGAGGTTTTGATGGTGCTGATGGCTTACCCGGTACTAGAGGTCCTCCAGGAGAGCGTGGTATGCAAGGAGAACGTGGTGATGATGGTCTACCTGGCTCTATGGGAGAAATTGGAGACCGAGGTTCTGATGGTTTGCCTGGCCTACCAGGTCCCGAAGGTCCTGCAGGACGTGACGCTATAATTGACTTGAACCTTACTGCTACCGAGAAGGGATCAAAGGGTGAACGTGGACCAAGAGGCTACAATGGACTAAAAGGTGATCGAGGGGAAATTGGACAGCCTGGCGTGCCTGGACCAAAGGGTGAGTTTGGAAAGAGAGGCATGAAAGGTTTACCTGGTGCTCCTGGCCAAGAAGGAGCAGCAGGTGCTCCTGGAAGAGACGGCCTTGCAGGACCTAAAGGCGAAAGCATTAAAGGAGAACAAGGACGTCCTGGTTTTAATGGTCAAAAAGGTGAAAAGGGTAACACTGGAAACGTAGGATATAAGGGAGAACCTGGAACTTGCGAAGTGGCTGCAAGCATGTTGCCACCAAAGGGAAACAAAGGAGAAAAAGGCTATGAGGGAAATCCTGGACCTATGGGGCCAATGGGAGAAAAGGGTGATATGGGTAGAACTGGTATGAAGGGTGAGCAGGGTTATCAAGGGCCACCAGGACCTGTCGGTCCTAGAGGATTGTCAGGAATGCGTGGTGAAAAAGGTAACCAAGGACCTATTGGATTCCCATCCGCTCCTGGAAAGGAAGGTGCAAGAGGAGTGCCTGGAAAACCCGGAGATCGTGGTCAAAAAGGAGAACAAGGTATAGCCGTTTCTGGACCCCCAGGGCCGAGAGGTATAGATGGTCCACCTGGTCAGGCGGGAGATCGTGGTTTTCCAGGAAATGATGGTTTACCTGGACCTGAAGGGCAAGTGGGTTATCCAGGAGACAAGGGTGATTCCGGGCTTCCAGGTTATCCAGGACTTCCTGGTCCTCTAGGAGAAAAGGGAAATCCTGGACCAGTTGGACCCATGGGACCTCCTGGAGCCCGAGGCTCTCCTGGTGTTGATGGAGTACAGGGCCGCGAAGGTACAAAAGGTGAACCTGGTAACCCCGGATTAGTTGGTATGCCTGGATTAAAGGGAGAACGAGGTGCAATCGGTATCGATGGCCCCAAAGGTTTTACTGGACCCAGTGGAATACCTGGTATTCGAGGAACACCTGGAAAAACTGGCATCCCTGGTATTAAAGGAGATAAGGGAGAACGAGGTATGAATGGAGAAAATGGACTGACTGGTTTACGTGGTCCTCCAGGAATGCAAGGTTTACAAGGCTTGAAGGGTGATATAGGACCAATTGGACCACCTGGTGCCGACGGATTTCCTGGATTAAGTGGAGCGAAAGGAGATATGGGATTACCAGGTTTACAAGGATTCCCTGGTTTACCTGGAGACGCATCTGAAAAGGGCGAAAAGGGAGCACCTGGGCCACCAGGTTTACGTGGTGTTGATGGAGCTAATGGACAACCTGGTTATCCAGGAGAACAGGGACTACCTGGTATGCCTGGATTTGGAATGCCTGGAGCTACAGGACAGAAGGGTGAACCTGGAAAAGATGGATTTGATGGCCCACCCGGTTTGCCTGGCTTAAAAGGTGATCGTGGATATCCAGGTCAAACCGGAATTAAAGGAGATAAAGGTATCGCGGGAAGGCCTGCTCCTCCTGCTTTACCTTGTGTTGATGGAGCACCTGGTGAACAAGGTATTCAAGGACCACAGGGATTCCCAGGTCCACAAGGATTGAAAGGTGAACCAGGTCCGGATGGATATGACGGTATTGTAGGTGAGAAAGGAAACCAAGGCTTGACAGGTCTAACTGGACCTTCTGGTCCAAAGGGTGAACGTGGATACCCTGGACCCAGTGGACGTGATGCTGAAGCCATTACAATTGTTGGTGAAAAAGGTGAACCTGGAGAATTTGGAATGACAGGACTCCCTGGAGCATTTGGAATTAAGGGTAACACTGGTTTACCTGGGCATGATGGACTAAAGGGTGAACGAGGATTCCCTGGACCTGTAGGCGAACGTGGATTGAATGGTGAACATGGTCAAAAGGGTGATATGGGGCCAATGGGTGAACAGGGAGTGCCTGGAATTGCTATCAAGGGTGAGAAAGGATTGCCCGGTCGTGCAGGTAAAAATGGACGTGTAGGTATGATGGGCAATCCTGGAATCAAGGGTGAAAAGGGCCTTCCAGGATTAGCGGGAATACCCGGAAATGTTGGCTTACCAGGTAAAATCGGTCCTCAAGGTGATCGAGGAGATCGTGGTCTAATGGGTCCTCCTGGAACAGATGGACGTGATGGATACCCTGGGCCGATGGGACCAAAAGGTGATGTTGGACAGCGAGGTGAGAGAGGAGCTCGTGGTATGCCTGGATTCGAAGGACAAAAAGGTGACAAGGGTAACCAAGGCATTGAAGGAAGACGTGGTCTTGATGGATTCATGGGTGTAAAAGGTGATCAAGGTCCAATTGGTTTCACTGGTCTTCCAGGACCAATGGGTCCCATGGGTGAAAAGGGTTCTACTGGTCCCAAAGGCCGTGATGGACGTGATGGTATTCCTGGTAGCCGGGGAATGAAAGGTGAACCTGGACTTTTGCCCCCACCAGCACCAAAAGGTGAACCTGGACAACCAGGATATGTCGGTGAAAAAGGTGATCGTGGTTTGCAAGGAGTTCGCGGTCTTACAGGCGCGCAAGGAGAGCGAGGAGAAAAAGGTGATCAAGGATTGCAAGGTTTTACTGGACCAATGGGACGACCTGGGCCAAAAGGCGATATGGGACGGCCTGGTTTACCTGGTCGTGATGGTTATGTCGGAGCTCCTGGATCTAAGGGTGAGCAAGGACAATCATGTTCTCCAGCACCTGATTATCTTACTGGAATACTCCTTGTAAAACACAGTCAAACTGAAAAAATCCCACAATGTGAAGATGGTCATACCGAATTGTGGAATGGGTACTCACTCCTTTATATTGATGGCAACGATTTTGCACATAACCAAGATCTTGGATCACCAGGATCATGTGTACGTCGCTTTTCAACACTGCCAGTAATGACTTGTGGTCAAAATAACGTCTGCAACTATGCTTCACGCAACGATCGTAGTTTTTGGCTTTCAACATCAGCTGCCATTCCGATGATGCCAGTAAATAACTTCGAGATGAAGAAGTATATTTCCCGCTGTGTTGTTTGCGAGGTCCCAGCTAATGTGATTGCCATACATAGTCAATCCTTAGAAATACCACGCTGTCCAAATGGATGGGATGACCTATGGATGGGCTACAGTTTTACCATGGTAAGTGAATAGAATTTTACTATTGAAAATGTTCTGACGTCCTGTCTTTTTAGCACACGGGTGTTGGAAATGGTGGTGGTGGACAAGATCTTTCATCACCTGGTTCCTGCCTTGAAGACTTCAGAGCGACGCCATTTATTGAGTGTAATGGCGCTAAGGGACATTGTCACTACTATGAGACACAGACCAGTTTCTGGTTGGTCACTGTCGACGAACACGAACAGTTCAAGAAGCCTCAAATGCAAACACTTAAATCAGGAACACTAAGACAGAGGGTATCAAGATGCCAAGTGTGTATTAAGACATCGACATAAGTCCAAGGCTACAGACAAACAAAAGATAATTTTTCCAAAAAAAAAAAAAAAACAAAATATCGATAATTTAGAAAATTTTCTAAAACAAGAAACGTATTCCTACCACTATTTGTTTATTTTTTTTTTTATAATAAAATGTGTACACAATAGCTTTTTTAAATTTACTTTTGTTTGTTTGTTAGAAGAAGAAAATTAATTATAGATTGTTATACCTAAGAATGACCCAGTTAATAGAAATATATTTTGTAATATACTACCTAGAAAATAAACACAAAACACATCCAATTGTTTATACCTAACTATATAATATATTATGAAATATTTTCGTACATAATTTTCTTAATTCCTTTTGTAATATTAAATTATAATAATTACTTGTTTAAAGTTTTTTTTTTTTTTTTCATTCTTCCTTAAGTGCTATACACCAAATTATTTGTTATGCAATAATAAAACGAAATATCTAAATAAAACAAAACACCTAGTTAAAAAAAAAATACGCATAAAAAGAATTGTAACTTTTTACAAAAATATGCTGCCTAGAAGTTGGTTTAACAAATTTACTGCCATTTTTTTAGTAAACAAAATGTCTAACAAAATAAAACAAACAAAAAATAAAATGGTGAACAATTATTACAAATTTAGTTTGTAAAATTATATCTAATTAATTTTTTTTTATGAAATTAAAAATAAATATAATTTAAATGTTACATGATTTATGTGCCAAACATAGAAACAAAAGCGAACTTTAAACTTATTTTAATTGTAGTTACACACAGTAAAAAAAAATAATAAAAAAAAAACAGAAAATAAATACTTCGATTAATTTTAAAATAAGGTAAACTGAAGCAAAAATTTCAAACACTTTCAACAGATGAGCTCAGAAATCAATAGATTTGCTTGATCTTGGCATTAGGCCGCACTGGATCGCGCTGAACTCCCTCTAAACCCGTTTAAGTAGTTTTTCCCTAAGTTATTTGCACTGTGTTCGATGCTTCGATGTGTGTTCGGTTGAGCTTTGAATGATTCTCACTAAATTTAGGTTGCTTCGCAAGGAATTGTGTTAAAATTCAAATTAGCTCTTGGAATTTTGGCAAAAAGTGTAGCTTCAATATAGAGGCTATAAAAAAGGGAAATTAATGAAAAAATCAGATGGTGAAACTTTTAGTACTGAGGCGTTCGATGTAAAATAAAAACCCTCAACAGACCTGAATTTGACAATTGATTGACACGCCAAGAACATTGAAAGTCATCTTCTATTCGTTCTATTCGTTTTTCAATTATGTTTTGTTAAATTTTGTTCGCATTCAATTGTTTCGTTGTAGAATCAGTTTGATTTTAATCCGTTGTTTTGCTTAAGGTATGTTCAGTTGCCAGGCAGGTTCCCATGTTAACAGTTTATTGATTAAAAGTACCTAGCCCGTTGCGCGGGTTCCAAGGATTTTCATTCCTTTTTTGGGTCCTCTGTCCCGCTTACGCAACTCCATTGCTCCGCTTCGAGTATGTTCTGATATTGAGACGGAAAACAAAAGAAGTCTTAAGCGAGATATATCTGAAACAAGAAAGTGAAATATGTGAAATCTGATCGTTATTGGAAAACAAAAGAAATACAACAAAATAAACAAAAAAAAAAGCAAAGTATGTCTCCAAAATGAAATGGCTTGTAATCGAAATAAAAAAAGAGAAAATAATAGATACAAAAACAACATGTTATCGTGCTTTTTATCTGGATCTATATTGATCATTGATCCAAAAACTAGAACTTTTTTTTATTATTTTTGTAAGGTAGTTTAAACTGTGCCAACAAACACATGAAAAATATACAAACTCAACCGAACAAAATGCAATCACACTGTGGTTTAAAAGTATGCAACTTTAACTTTAGACTGAAAAATTGTTAAAAAATCAATATAATTAGAAATAAATAATTGATTAAACAACTTCTGAAATTATTTTGACACCAACGCAATGTACATAATTTTATTTCTTACACAAACCTCAATTTATGAGAAAAAAATTGAAAATCGCGGCTTTTTAAAAAAATAATTTTTTATATATAAAATTTTGAAAATATTTTTAAGAAAAAAAATTGGTATGCCATTTTTAAGTATTTATTAATGCGGAGTTTAAAAATTAATTTAAACAAAAAATAATCATCTTCCCATTTTCGAAATATCAAATTTTCAAAAACTAAGTTTGAATTTTTTTTTAAATCCAAAAATTTGTGTTTTTTAAAATTTTGTAATACAATATTACTTAAACTTATTAGAAACGCTTTTGTAGAAGCAAATTTTAATAGCTGCAATTTTTGTTAAATGAGAAGGAAATATCTCTTCACACTCTTTACTCCGCTTATGTGTCAAACAATAGGAAAAAGCACATAGAAGAACGAGCGATAACTCTGCAATTATTTTAACCTCTGCAACTTTGTCTACCCCGACCACCGCATACGTCCACCGCCCCGTGCTTAAAAATCGCAGGGGGTAATTGCAGCGTTTAAAAGCAGTCTTCGTTACAAGTACAATAAAGAATCTGAAGTGTAAAAAAAAAGTTAAAGATTCATTTTAATAGCCTTTTATTTCACTCTTCGTAAAAGCATTTAGAAAATCGCTACCAAACACAGTTAGTTTCCAAATTTAAAAGACAGAGTATTAATTTAAAACAGTGCAGAAAACATTAATAAATAGGCAATTCAAAAAGAATTATGACAATACGATTCCTCCTCCTCATACGAACACTTCTTATTTGTGAAATGTATTTATTTTTATAAAAAAATATATTTTAAAACTTTTGACAGTTTAGATCCTTTAAATTGTAAGCCACTATTAAAATTGACTTAAAAGTTCCTACTTTTAAACGGTTCCTTTCTTTTGTCCACTGTGAACCCATTATTGAAAAAATACACTCCACGTTCACATTTTGCCATGGAATACAGGAAAATATCTGACAAATTTTCAATAATTTTATACAATTCCAAATTTCATTTTTTATGTACTTTTTATATAAATTTTTGTAAGTTATTTAAAGTGTTAAATAAAAATAAAAGTGTGATTAATTTTGTGCTGATTGGATAGAAGACTAAATTGTTGAAACATCCAATAGTGAATTATTTTCAAAGATAAAAATGTAATTTTTTATGAAAAAACAATTAATTTTGATGTTAATTATTAATTTTTGGAAAAGCTATGAAGAAAAATACAAAAAGATACTAAACAGATGACATGCAATAAAAAGAGAAGAAAAAAGGATTTAATAAAAAAAGAGATTGGCTCCTTTCATATGAGGAAACAAGTTGTTGATGGAGATTTTTTGACGTTTTCTTTTAATTTCCATTTTCCACCAATCGTAGATCGTTCATTCCCCTTACTTGGTGTAAGTTACTGGAAACTCACAGTCGTATTTATTAAATTTTTGTCTACTTAGACACTATCAGTCGTATTTATTAGATTTTTGTCTACTTAGACACTGTCTAACTTTTCTCAAATTGGTGGAAATATTTTTTATTTAATAAAAATAAATATCACATTATTCACGTTTAAGACAATCTACTCTTGTGTCTAAGTTAGGCAGCTATAAAACAACAATAAACAAGGTTTTTGAACACATTTTCCAAAGTTGGACAGTTGTCTAAAGTTAGACAACGTTTATAAATAAGACCATATCTAACTATTTTCAAATTGGTGGAAATATGCTTTATTTAATAAAAATAAATATCACATTATTTACGGTTAAGACAATCTACTTTTTTGTCTAAGTTATACAGCTATAAGACAACAAAAAACAAGGTTTTTGAACACATTTTCCAAAGTTGAACACTTATCTAAAGTTAGACAGTGTTTATAAATAACACCATCAGTTTCCTTGTGTGATAGGGGACATTTTAAAAAAGAACGGCATCGAAAAAGAGAACATAATATTATATCTCTATTGAAGAGATGTTCTGGAATCCTTATAATAAACAGACCTTTACACCATTTAACAAATAAAACAAATTGAATCACAGACATTTTTAGTTTTCAAAGTTGATTGATCTTCTCTCATCTGACATTTGACAAACAAAAATGGAAGAAATTGTGGTGGTAAGTCTCCTTTAACGCGAGGAAACACGTTGCTGGAGATTTTTTTGACGTTTTCTTTTAATTTCTTTCAAATTAATTACCTTCAAAATCAACTCGGTTTTATTTATATTTTATTAATAATCAAATCATAAATAACAAGTCAAAATTTTTCTTTGCATCTCCGAAATAACCGAAACCATGCTCTTTAGAATTCAATTTGTGATAAAACGTCATCCCTGGCCATACACAAGATCTTATCAAGACTGACCGTCCATTGCGTTCCAAATTCAATTGAAAAGCAATTTCTTTAGGAATTTCATCATCGATAGTGTCTAAAAAATCAGTGGTGTAGTTATAGTCGCTTCGCTTCATTAAATTATATTCAAATTTATTTTTTGGAATTCTATAGAGCTGGTAATAACTCTTTAAATTGGCTTCTAACTCAGTCAGTCCATGAAACATTGGATTATAAATAACTCTTCGATCTGTCAATTTGTAGAGTGCTCCTTTGGGAACAATAGCGCTTTCTTCGGTTATCATTTTAACTATACAAGCTAGTCTATCTTCTTCTTTAAGACGCTTGACTTCTGGTTCAGTTGCCAATATAATGAGATTCTCATCAATTGTAAATTTGGGATCCTATGCGGAAGGAAGATAAAACATATCGAAAATATTTAAATATCATCATCAACTTACTTGTTCCACACACGTGAAATGGCTCGGATCACCCTGAAATTTTGGCCGACACAAAAGCGATGCCTCAAAGAAGCAATCAGTTTCATGTACGGGCATGAGAAGCCATTGCATACAGTCCAAACTGTAGAAGAACTTCCTTTCTTGTAGACAATCCTTAGTATATCCAAATGCAATAAAGTAATCATTCTCGATTCCTTGAATTCTTCCCCAGAAAAATATTTCTTTGAACTTATTGTCGCTTTGAAGAATAATGAGGGAATTTTGTATAAGCAAAAACTCTTCGGGAGTCAAAGTTTGACCAACGTACATCAGGGAATCTAAGCCATCTCTCAAAAATTCAATATTCATTTCAATTTTATTTTTGATGTCGACTTCAGAATACATGAAATAATTATTTGCAATATTTGAAATAATTAATGATTTAAAAATATTACTTACTACTTACATATGTAAATACTTATAAAAAACTTAAGTGAATATTCTAAATATACGAAAAAATTTAATTAAAATTAGGCGATTTTTTTGCTTGAAGAAAAATGACAAAATCCAATTTATGTGTGATGGTTTAAATGTGTAATCTTATTTACACTTTTATTACAAAATTCGGTAATTTTGCAAAAACCGTACTATGGCGTAAATTCATAGATCCCATTTTTGTTTAAATTGTCTAATAACACAGGTTATTTATTTAACAATTATCTTTTATGTATGGTATTTTAAACTCATATTATGTTTTTTTTTCTTTTTAAATTTATTCTTTGTATGCAAAAATTTTGTTACATATTCTTTATATCATGTATTATTATTTTATTATGAAATGTCATATCCGGCAGACACGGCAGAATTTTCAAGTCCGTATTGATTATCGAGCACATTGTAAAACCATTTATGAAATAAAGAATCTAATCTATCTATCTATCTAAACCTTTACTATTTTAATATTTCATTTAAGACACTGTCTAACTAGTCAAATACCAGCTGTATCTTTCTCATTTGATAAGTTTGATAAAACAACCATGTGAAAATGTAGGCCAGGCCTTATAAATATCAACAGCAATATAACCAAACCATTAAGAAATTCACTTAATCTCATTACCCGCCATCTACATGTCAACGGCGTGCATTTCCATTTCCTTTTCCAATGATTTTCGCAGAAATTTGACTGGCGCTGACGCACACCATCAAACCAACCATCTCAGTTCAGTGGACTTTTTTCGCAGAACCAGAAGAAAGAAAAAATTCAATCGTGTCGGTCAGTTTTGCGGAGCAGTGTACGTATTTTTTTTTTCTAATAAGTGAAATTACCAAACAAAAAGAAATAAGCCCCTGATACAAAAACCAATTCAATATCGAAAAAATTATAAATCAAATAAAGTGAAAAAGTTCTCTCAAGTGCAAGTGTGACAATAAATTAACCTAAAATTTTTTTTCTATAGGAATCCAAACTCCTACAGCGCATCAAAATGAATTTCTATAAATAAGGTAAAAAGAAAAAAAAATAAAACAAGAAAAGAAAATGTCTACATCAGTTCTCGGAGGTTTATAATTTTATTATTCTTTCGACTTTTCAATTTCGATTATAGCTGAACTTTTCCCAAAAAAAAAAGAAAAGAATCTTAACTTTATCCGAGAAAATGGGATAAACACGTTTTCAATTATTGTGGATCTGGAATATTACAGTTGTTGTTAACTTTTTTGTGTTTTTTTTTTTATTCACCTGGATCTGAATCTGAACGGAGCACTGAGCCTGTTCAGGTTATGAAATATGTATTGAAATCCACAAATTTGCTCATAGTGTCTTCTCTATCGTTCAAATGTTCGCGAAAAATCTTGGAAGAAATGAAAATTGTTGTTTTTTTTTGCATAAAAATTTACTTATTAGAATTTGTTTAAAATTAAATTGAAAATCAAATCGCTCTCATCGAGGGGGGTTGGTGGAAAAAAGTTGTGGCCTAGTTTTTTTCGGTTTTTCTTTTGGTTTGATTTTCACTCGTTGAATATGTGATGTGGTTCTGGTGCCCTTTTCTTCCCCCGATCAAATCTCTCGGTGCAATTAGTACTTGTAAATTATTCGTTCTGCCCCTTAACTTTTTTTTTGTGTACATTTTATGGATGTGTTGGTACGTGAACGGAGGAGTTGTCAATTCACTCAGTTTTTTTTTTATTTTTTTTATTTTTTAAATATACAGTGAGCCCATGAGTTGTTCTTGTGAAAGATTTCAGAACTTCTAATAAGATTTTTAAAGATCTGTGTTTTCTATTAAATCGTTTGACTAACGCACTGGACTTCTTAAGATTTGTATGAGTTTTTAGTATTATTTTTGGAGGTTAGCCAATTTCGGTTTAAAATATCAAAAGTTGTGAAATCAACCTACTTAAAGGTACCTCTCAGAAAATTTAAAAACAAAATCATTACAAAAAGTGCTCGCATTTTAAGCGTGTTTAGTAATTTTTTTCAATAAATTCTAAAAATTTATGCAGAATTGCAAGAAAATTCACGTTACCAAACAGACCTTTTGTTTGACAATTGACCTTGTCTAGGCAAAGTAGTATTTTTGGCAAAACTATTATTACACATGCCTAGGGACATGTGCATAGGTAATATAAAAGTTGAACAATATGTAATTGTGTACATATACTTTTTATTTACTTTGCGCACATTTTGCATGATTTAACCTTGAAAATAGTTATGCTCGTCAATGTTTTGAATATGCTGCTCAGAATAATGTGTTGAATGCCTATTGAACTATAATAGGTAGGTACATGGAATAAGAAATTTATAAGATTATTCAAATAAAAACCAAAATGTTCCAATGCAAATAAAATCTACTTATCGTTCCAAAAAAAAAGAAGAAAACAGAGAAACAAAAAAAAAATAAAATGTGACATCTTTTGAAAAAATAAATAAAAAACTTAAAAGTTTCAAAAATTTATTCATATTTATTTATTTGGTATCTGTAAATTCAAAAAATTTAAATAAAATATAGAAAAGAAGAATGAGGAAATGTACACATTATTGTGTACTTTCATACTCGTGTGTACTTTCATACATGTGCGCGAGTGAACGTTGTCTTCCCTTAATGAGATGAGTTCTTGAAAACTTCACATGAGAGAAGTATGGAACATAATCGAAAACCATATGAAGTTGCTCTTGGTGTTCCTGCCATATGATTATTTCCACAACTTATAAAGTTGAATTGCAGTTATAATATGATACATAATATTTATGTAAATTATGAAAAAAATTATTTCATTAATAATAAAAATAATAAATAAAAATAGGAAAAGTAATAATTATTATAATAATAATATATGTACATAATTAGAAAATAAAAAAAAAATAATTTTGAGTCATACGAAAATTTTTGAAGGCTCCGAAATATAAACTGACCCATTGAACTATGTTTATAGGTAAATATAACAAGAATAATATACCCATGTATTATAAATTTAATTAAAATTAAAAACTGATAAACATACCATTCAACTAATCTTAATGCTCAATCCAGAAACAGCAACATTAAATTAATTCTTGCAATTAGTTCAGGGGTTAGAGGAACTGGGTCTGATCTTACAGGTTCCTAAACAGATAAATTATACATAAATAGTTAATATTTTTTTTTTTTTAAATAGTTAATATTTTAAAAGAATTTTACTCACCATCTCCAGTTTCTCCCGGAATTTTCCTTTAAATTTATATTTTTCTATCTTTTTCTCTTCAATATTGTCTTCGTTTATTTTCTTTTCCATCCATCCAGCAATCTGAAACAAAATTTACAAAATAATATCCATTTATAATTTATTATTTAAAATAAAAATTATTCTTACATATCTACCAGCTACTTTCGAAATCAAAAATCCATTTTTTATTATGAAATTCATTTTTTTTTCTTTTTTTTTCTTTGTACCTAATATTTTTTTTCCAAATTATGTAGACTTCAAAATTAAAAAAAAAAAAATTCGAAATGGAACAGTTTTATAAACATAGTTTTTGTATCATTAGCTTTTACATGGTTGCTATGAATTTGCACCAACGGACCCTAGCTTGTCAGCTTGCATACTCAAATGAAGGTGTCAAAGATGGACAACCGGTGCATCGTTAAAAAGTGTAATATCTCAAAATCTATGGACTTACTTTAAGGTGGTAAATCTGTGCACTGCACAACGTTTTTAGTAAAATCTTAATCCACGGACGAATATTTTTTTTCATTTCTCATTATAAGGACGATTATTTAAATCAATGAGTTTATAATAGGTATGCAATCTTGAAAGCTAAACTTTAGACCCATTGTCGCCTCATAAAACACTTTTGACCGCCACTCTTACTCACTACTTGAATTACATAAAATTTTTGCAAATATGTACCTTGAAAGTGATTTAAATAGGTATAACCGGTGAGACATCTTTTTAAATCATAGGTTATTTTTACACTGACATTTTACATTTACATTTACATTTTTTTTTAAAAGAGGAGCATTTTCTTTTTGGTGGCTACGTTAACAAACAAAATTGCCGCATCTGGGGCTCGGAAAACCCGCACGTTATTGTCGAGAGAGAGTGACAGTTTGGTGCGGATTGTGGAGTGGTGGCATTATCGGACCATTTTTCTTTCGTTTCGGTCAGCGCTGAGCGTTACAGAGCCATATTAACCTACTTTTTTTTTTTACTGAGATTGAAGACATGGATTTGGACGACCTCCGGTTCATGCAGGATGGTACGCCATGCCACAATCGGTCTTTTGCGCACCAAATTTCCAAATTGTGTTATCCGTCGTCTTGGCGATGTCAGTTGACCGCCTCGGAGCTGCGATTTGACTCCTTAGGACTTTTTTTCTTTGTGGGGAACCGTGTGAAGGATCGGTGTTATTCCAACAATCCGGAAACGATTCAAGCACTTAAAGCCAATATCATCCAAGCAATCCGTGACCTATAGCCCGAAACCATCAACAAGGTCTTGGAAAATTGGAGTGACTGAATGCGCTACTGCGAAGCCACCCGTGTTCCAAAATTAATGGGAATGTTTGCTCTTACTAATAAAGCCATAATACATGGAAAAACTTTTATTTTGTTAATTTTATTGCATTTTTAAAAAGACACTTGTATTTAACCCACTCATTCATGGAATGATGTAAAACACTAGATAAGTTCAACATTTGGTTAATGAACTATCAAATTTTGTATGAGAAATGATTTAAACAATTTAGTTAAAATTCCTCAAGGATTTTGCTACGGGAAATTAACGAAATATTTTTGGTAAATTCAAATTCGTCATTGTGACTTTTAGAATAAATTAGGAGTGTTCAGAAATATGAGAATTGAAATAAACTCTGGGTCGTGTTCTGTAACTACGTTCATATTAAAATTAGTTGGCGATAAAAGTTGTGAATAAAAACGTAGTTTATACAAAAAATAAATAATAGGACCTCTACATTTTCTGCCTATTATTGATCAGCATTGTTTATTTACACAAATCCATATAATGAGCCAGCCATATGGATAAACAAAAGTAAATGCTTGTATTTGTTAGGCTTTACGAATTGTCATCGAAGTGAAAGGAACCATTTATTTTAATTTAATAAAGAAAAAAGATAAAAATGCAATCTTTGTTTTTTAATCGATGTTTATTGGATATTTGCCGACGTTTCGATTCTGGTTGGAATTTTCTTCAGGCCCTCGAACAGAAGGGTGCATCCATAAATAAAAACATACATACATATCTATTTTCACTAAACAAATTTTTAAAAGTTTCTTATAAAATTTATATTTCCTTTTAGAAAGAAAATAAGGACTTCTTCATAGGAACAATAATGATTTATTAAAACATTTTAAGAAAATTTACTTGAAACAAAAATTTAAAATCAAAGTATAAATAATTTAAAGTATTAAACAATCTGAAAGCATATTTGCAACACAAATT
This sequence comes from Epistrophe eligans, assembly GCA_951394125.1. Taxonomy (NCBI): domain Eukaryota; kingdom Metazoa; phylum Arthropoda; class Insecta; order Diptera; family Syrphidae; genus Epistrophe; species Epistrophe eligans. The sequence continues at coordinate 30,039,804 of OX596030.1, forward strand.
ACAGTGTTAACCTGTATAGGTAATATCGACTGTGTCTGTAAAGATTTTTCCTCAACAACAGCCATGTAAACAATATTTTTTAACGAAAATTAAGTAATTAGCTATCATTGATACGTACAATTAATATTTAATAAATAAAATAAAATAAATTAAGAAAATCTTAAGCAAACTTGATCAGCAAAGCGTAAACAATTATTTAAATGAAAGGAAATGTCAAACTTTTCCACAGGCTTGTAAAAGAATGCAATCTTTTGTGAATGCAGTCTTTAAAAATCATTTATTGAATTCAATTAAAAGATTGCATTCATTGATTTTACTTTGGGACTTCAGACTTCAAATTATGCAATCACCATTCACTCGTAGCAAAAAGATTGCAATCATTTTTTCCTCCCATTCATTTTACAGCAATCAATTGAATGCAATCTTTTGAGAATTCATGCATTCTTTGCATTCTTTTGCATTCTTGCATTCTTTTTGCATTCTTTGCATTCTTTTGCATTCTTTGCATCTTTGAATCTTACTCATCTCAAATCATAACAAATCACGTAAATGGAAAAAGTTTAATGTGATTGAAAACGACTGCAAAGATTACAAAAGAATGTCCAGATTTTTCTGCTTTTTATTGGTTATCACTTGACTTCTATAAAATAATTAATTAATTGAAAAAAATTTAAATATTGTTCAAAAGAAAAAACCTTCTAGACATCAGCTTCCTTTCGCGTCGATCAAAAAATGACAATCGAATAGAAACGACTGTGAAATAGAAAAGTTTCGATCAAAATCGACATTCACAATATGAAATAGAGTAAGCGACGAAAAAAGTCGATCATCGATTAGAAAATCGACACCAGCAATTCCCGTCGGAATAAAAAAAAAAAAAAACTGACTTTTGTGATGTATCTTACATTTTTTACGTTCCGAGGCATTCGGCTGCGATTTCATATTGGTTTGGGAGAAGTTCTCAATTTAAAAATAACTTCGAAATCTGAACACATAAAATATGTATGTACATATTTTGAAAATTAATATTTGACGTTTAACGTTTAACAGCTGATTCAATTACCCAGCATTTTAACCAAATGAATTAAACTGAACGCCCTTCATGCAAACTTTTGTGTAAACTTATCATTTTACACAATTTATAAACTTACGACGTTGCATGAATACCCTTATTAATTTTTTCGTTGTTATTTTATAAAACCTCTAGTTTCAAATTGCTTGAATCTATTCCGTTGCAACGAGGTGTGTGTGAAATTAATAATTCACCAGCAAAGTAATGATAATGGTAAAGTCCATCCCTTCGGGCCTTTATACAGATAGCAAATATCGATTTGTTCATTTTCGCCTGGACACTTCCTCTCTTGCCACTTTCACTGCCAATGACCAATCGTATTTACTATCGTCGTCGTCACAGCCGTTGCGTTTTTTTTTTTTAATTTTGATTTAATCCAATATTGTGGAACAATTTATACGGCAGAGGTGGAAAAAAACTATTGGAATGCTATCTGACAGCTTGAACTAATTTTTCCAACTGGAAAGTCAGTTACAATTCTATGTTTATTTATTTTTTGACATCTCATTGTTTTTAAGAAGATTATATCATTTTAATGCTTTCCTGCTTAATTTTCAACTTATACATCTGAGCGAACAGATTAAAGTTCTGAGCAGAGTATGTTCGGCGCTCTCTGATCTAATTATGAAATAACTTGAGAACTGAACTGTCATGATTAGAAATGTCAAATGTCAAACATACTAGGGGGATTCATGCAACGTCGTAAAAACACTAGATAAGTTTATCTTTTGGATAAATTTATCTTCTGGTAAATGAACTGTCAAATTTTGTATGGGAAATGGTTTACGCAAATTGGATAAAATTATCTAAGGATTTTGTTGCGGAAACTTATACAAATTTATTTGGATAAACTTATACAAACGTCATTGTGACTTTTAACGTGATGTTTAACGAACAGCTGATGCAATTACTCAGCATTCATCCAAATAAATAAAAAGGACGTTCACGCAAACTTTTGCGTAAACTTATCTTTTTACACAATTGGTAAACTTATCTCGTTACATGAATACCCTTACTAGTTTTTTCCTTAATTATTTTACCTTCACTAGAACAACCAGCCTCTTCTGCCATTTTTATTGTTTTGACGATGATTTTTTTTTTAATTTCCCGCCTTTCAAATGTTAACTCGGTTGTGTTCAGCATTTTACTCCGTTTATTCTGCTATTTTGTTATGAGCTCACATGAACATGCTCAAAACTAATTAAAAAACACATATTTGAACGATCAGAGCTTAAAAAGATACACAATTATTTTTTGACAGTTCAGGCCCTGCTCTGAACTAAAAAAGAAAAACCTCATTTAAAACTGACTCAAATTTAATTTCGACAAATATGACAGTTATTAACATTTTTTCAAGTTTTGCTTTGACAGATTTCAATTTTCCAATTCATATTTCTCACAGAGGTGAGAAACTAACTTAAAATTTTACTAAAAAAAATATATCGTTGTAGTTTAAGTGGACTAGTTAAAGGGAGTTTTAATTTTAATTCAAAAACGAGACAGTTTTCTGTTGGAATTAATTCCAGTTTTTAAACAATTTTCTCCCAGTGTGCTTGCATTCGTGATTTAAGTGAAGGCAAAGACATTTATAGTTTTTTTTTGGGCAAATAAAAAAAAAATAAACAAGAATTGAACTGCAGAAGCAGTTAAACAAGTTTTGTTTTATTTTTTTTTTTTTTTTTTTAAATATGTACTAATGCTTGAGAATTTTTTTTTTTTTTTCAATTTTACAAAAATTGAGTTCTTGTCCTTTTGTTGTTTTTGTTTCTTCTAGAGCATCGAATCATTGACTATTTTTTTTGTTGTTGTTGTTATAAGATGGTACATAATAATATAAACATGACAATTTTTTTAGCATTAGTAGTCGCGCGTTACGTTTCAATGGCAAAGGTCTTTTTTAGATTCAATTCCTTTGGAGAACGACTAGAGGGGTTTGCTGTTGAATATATAATACGCCTATAATAAATATGTATATGTTTTTACGATAATAGCCCCCTTCTTTTGTACATAGTCATGCTGGATTTCTCTTTATATACTATATATGTATGTATGCATGTTTTGTATGTAGGTACTATCTATATAGAAAATAAAGTGGTGGTTTGCTGCTTCATCCACCCTATTTATTCTTTTTCAAGGTCGAGTTCATTTCTGTTACGACGACGAAGGCACTTTACGAATAACTTTAGTTATAAGTACACACAGTAACTTTGGCAAAATCAATAAAATTGGGATATCTACTGTAAAAGAGAAGAAGAGGAAGAAGAAAATAAATAAAAAAAATAACAGAGTAAGAGAAAAAGGTTAAGGGCACAAAGGACGAAGGAAATACAAAAAATTGTGCAGAGAAATCCTTTAAATGTTAGGTTTCATAGAGAAATCAATTTGAATTGCAAATTTACGTGTATACGCATGTTTTCACTTACATATCATATTTTATGAAATTGTTTTTTTTTATGAATTTCGATAAAAAAAAGTCACGTTTCGTAAATGTTTAAATATGATTTTTATTTAATATAAAATATATCTCTTATACAGGATGGGCCAAATACAAGTTTCTTTTTAAAAATACAATAAAATGAACAAAATTAAATTTTTTTCATGTATTCTGGCTTTATTAGTAAGAGCAAACATTCCCATTAATTACACAACGTCGTTCAAGTGGCTGCTCTCTCTAATTTTCCAAGACCTTATTGATGGTTTCGGGGTGTAGGTCACGGATTGCTTCGATGATATTGGCTTCAAGTGCTTGAATCGTTTCCGGATTGTTGGAATAACATCGATCCTTCACACGGTTCGCCACAAAAAAAAAAGTCCGAAGGAGTCAAATCAATCGCAGCTCCTAGGCGTCCAACTAACATCGCCAAGACGGCTGATAACACTATTTGGAAATTTGGTGCGCAAAAGAACGATTGTGGCATGGCGTGCCATTCTGCATGAACCGGAGGTCGTCCAAATCCATGTCTTCAATTTAAGTAAAAAAAAAAGAAGTTAATATGGCTCTGTAACGCTCACCGCTGACGTTCGTTTTCGAAGAAAAATGGTCCAATGATGGCACTCCACAGTCCGCACCAAATTGTCACTCTCTGTGGATGCATTGGCTTTTCGACAATAACGTTTGAGCCACAGATGCGTAGCCGCCGAGATGAAAATGCGCCTCTTTTCAAAAAACGCACTGTGTGGGCTACACAACACCCCCCTACCCATAGTAAAAAATGCTTGTATGTGTCCTACAAAAAACCGTTATCATTTCTTGGCGCCGCAGTCATCATATCTACTCTTGCCCGAACATGGGTAGATGTTTTTTTTTTATTTAATTTTTAAACCCCGCATTAATAGATACTAAAAAATAGCGTACCAATTTTATTTCTTAAAAATGTTTTAAACATTTTTATCTTATATAAAACATTATTATTTTTTGTTTAAACCACTCCATAGATGTTTAAAATTTTTTCTCACAAATTGAGGATTATGAACATTCCGTTGGTTTTTTTTTTTAAATATAATTAATAATAGTGAAAATTAAAAAAAAAAATTTTATTTATTCATGTATTTTAATTTAAGAAAAACTTATTTTCACATCCTTTTTTTAATTTTTAATGAAATATGCAACTCGTTTCGGATTGTCCACTCCATATTCGGGTGATACACTTCTTGTTTTAAAAATTAAAAAAAATGTGAAAATAAGTTTTTCCTAAATTAAATAAATAAATTTAAACAAAAATTAGTTTTTAATTTTTAATGTTATTATTTAATTATATTGTCTAATATAACACACAACTTGGACATAAAAAGCAAAATGCATTCCGTTGGTGTCAAATCAATTTCATATATTTTTTTTAATCAATTTATTTCTAATTTTATTGATTTTTTAACATTTTTTTTAGTCTAAACTGTAAATTCCATGGATATGTGCGAAGTTCAAGACAGCACGGTGCTATATTGTTCATATTTATGTACGCACATAATACTTCCTTAAACTAGGCTATATTTTTGGCAGGTGGCATGAAATATAGGCTCCAATAATTAATAAATTTCTTTTATCAGATGAAATGTTTTGAAAATTATTAAGACTTTAAAACTACAGTGTGATCCTGATCACACATATGAGCAAGTTCATGCAAGCCAGTCGTGCATTTTATTTAATTGGTAATCCCAAAGAGAAATGCCAATCGAACACTACTAAACAAATCTAATCGATTCTGAAGTTTGGGTACGTTGCTTTGGTATAAGCGAATCTTGAGGCGTCAAACGAACATAAAAATAATTTAAATCAACAGGTAATAATGGCGGACGAAAATATGGAAGATTACGATATACATAACATAATATGCTATGATGAAAATGGACAATTTACATATTTAGAGCAAAAAATTGCAATCATACAGAAATCCATAATTTTTATAATTTATTTATTTAATTGATATTAACTTTGAGAACTTTGTTTACATTGGGCGCATTCACTAATGTAGTCACTACGTAGTCAAGTCATTCTGATTGGCTACATACAACTACAAAATGAGTTGAAATTTCCCCTCCGACGTAGTGTAAAAATTTCGGCTTCAAAGTTAGTGGAAATGATTTTGACGTTTCACAATCAGCTATTCGGTTAAAATACAAAAAATTCAAACTATTCAAAATGAAACTTGACCACAATTAAATTATTTTGCATAATTATGATTTTATCTTCTTCCAAATCACTCATATTATATCTTATATTTGATATTATTTAATTTAAAAAGAAAATATTATTTAAATTCTCAAAACACAACTGTTTTTTATTTCGTGTGTGTTTACATCTGTCATTAATATGACAGTTTAGAATTGACTAACTTTGTAGTGTAATTTTGCATTCACAAAGCTAGTTGAATTTCGACTACGTAGTCACTACATTAGTGAATGCGCCCATTAATTACATTTCACTATTTGTCATTTGTCACAATAATTGACATTTAAAGTTTGTGAGTGTGTTTAGTGAATGCTTCTAGTTTCGATTATAAATTCGAATCCAAAAGCATTTTTCTCTTCTTTCGAGAAGAACTGTCATTTGTGTAGGTGGGGTTAAGAAGGCTTCTGGGCGATCTAATCAAAGACGCCATTTTTATATGAGCTCTGGATAATAATTCTAATGACACATGACATTAATGAGCAATTTTATTATTGTTTTGTTTTTTTTTTTTTAATTTGAATGCTAATATCGAAAAACAACTAATGCATGTTGTATGTGTCATTCTATAAAGTGACAGGTGTCAATACCCGACAAGGTTTTTTGTTTTTTTTTTTACCCGAAGGTAAATTCTAAAAAATAAATCTTATTACTTGTTACATCGTTATGCTCGAAAAAACTTTTCGATGTGCGCTCCTTGTTGTGCACGTGGCATGAACAACATATTATATTTATAAATAAGTGCACTTTTCTTCTCTTCATTTTCTTTCTCACAAGCGGAAATAATTTGAACTTTAATCGTTTGTCGCGCTAATGTCGTCTTTATTTTGTCTATATACGACAAGCGACGAACAGTGGGTCAAGAAATCATAGAAACTGAGGAAAAAAACTTAAATATGTGTTTGGAATTTTATCTACTTCGTTTTATTTATTATCATATAATTTCTATAGTCTGATCACGTTTCCGACTCTCATATATGTATTATAACACCGATTTAGACAAATGTGTCAGGTGTCAGAGAAAACGGAATTACCTGCTGATTTGACCAGTTATAACTTTATTTTAAAAATGTTAATAATTTTTTTCGAAAACTGAGTTTTTGTTTGTTAAATATTATTCTAAATGAACTCTAAAATGAACACTTCAACTTTCCAATTGATAATATTTTGGCATGTGACATTAGGTCGGTTCAATTTTATTAGGCCCGTTTATTGTACGAACTAATAACAAAGCCTAACGTGGCAGAGCACTGACTTGTCAAAAATAAAAATAAAAATGCCAAACTTTGAAAAAAAGGTTAAACTGGTTTTTCCTTTTTTTTTTTTTAATGTTTTCAAGATATTTCCTATTTTTTTTTGCAAATTTTATAAATTATAATCATTATTTCTTCAAACATTCAATTCCTTATTTTTTTTTTTCATTTAATTGAATGTTTGAAGAAATAACTTAAATGTTGCCATATTTTAACTTTAAATACTCCACTGTATTGAGAACCGATTTCTAAAAAATTCTTTGTGATTGAAAAGACAAATTGTCTGATTCTAAAACCTTGTGACGATGGCTACAACACAACTAACCCCACCTTTTGTTCTCATATACATATGTACATATGTATGTATGTGTATTGTGTATGTATAAACTTCTGGTGTTTCATTGCAATGATTTAGCTTCTCTCGGATTCGTGCCAGTAAAAAAAATATGCGCTTTTGTCAATTTCAAACTAATTTGTTTGTTTTGTTTTGTTTTGTTTTGTGTTTTTTATTTATTTTCCTGTTTAAGAGATTTCTTGACGAGAGTAGTTAAAAAAAAAATACAATTAGAAACAAATCAGAGATACCGTTAAAAAAATATAAGTTCCCCCTAATTTGACTGAGTCAAAAATAGTGGGGGAGCTAATTTATTGCAAGTATAAAATAATTTTGTTTTAAAAAATAATAAATTGAAAGATATGACATTTAAACTTTAATTAAAATTGCTTTCTCTTAAAACTACTTGAATGATTCTTACGAAGAGAAGACCATTTTTCAGTTGCTCAGCAATCTATTATTAAGTTGTCTGAATGGGTGTAACTTTCTTGATTGTTACTCTGATTTCAGATTCGAAGATTTTTTTTATCCTCGGTTTACGATAAAGCAAAATAAAAAAAAAAATACAAAAAATTTACCGTCTCTTCAATTATAAGAGCTTTCGAATGAATTTCATAGAATATATTGAAATCGTTGATTCATTTAATTTGTCTGTGCACATCACCTTCTCTAAAATATCCAGCACTTGAAAAACTTTGAACTCACTTTTACGATTATAATGAACTTTATAACGATTGCAAGTGCGTAAAAAGGAAATGACTTTGCAAGACATGGATACGTAGGAATGTATATATGAAATGACAATGAAAAAAAAAAGTAAAATGTCAGGGGCTCTATCGTATTCATATGTAGGTATATAATATGCAATGACTAAAATGCTGTAGGTTGTTTAAAAGGTCAAGGATTTCATTTCATTTAGAGGTATATCGTAGATTTAATGGGAATCCATTTCAAAATTCCGCTTGTTTTGTTTCTGAAGTAACATTTTTCAAGGAAAACTTGATTATGAAGGAGGAAACAATTTCAACAATACAAGACAAGACATGCGAATAAATGTGTTTATCTATAAATTTAGTATGAGTCCTTATGATGTAAGAGTGCTGAATCTATTAGATGGAAATGTTACACGTGTAGGTACATATACATATATTTTCATTTCACATTCGAGGCTTTGCAAAGGTAGTTTAACCCACGCATTTTTTTTCCTCAGGATTATCATTTGTTTTGAATCGATACAAAACATAAAGGTAACCATTTTTAAGTATTTTATTAATTTTTGTTTAGTAAGCTAATGAAGGCCGGCAGCAACTATTGTATGCCTTAATAAATGTTTTAGAACTAATAAGGGATATCTTGCTTGCCTAGTTACCCTTAATTTTAATTTTAATTTTATTATAAGCTTAATACAAGCTGGACTTAAAACTAAACATAATTTTCTTAAATCTATACTTAGACAGATAAAGGTAGAGATATTGAATTTGTGGAAAGGACTAAAAGAAGGATGAGTTAAGGATAGCTTGTTTTAAAGCAGGTTTACTTATGTTGGTATTGAAGGTATTTATGGTGTTGGCCTTACGTTGCATTCGAGTCAAAGGTTCGTTTAGGCCATAATCAGTTCGGTGGTAGGGTGTGAGGAAGAAAGGAACAGATCTTAAATGACGGGGGTTGGAGTTAAGAGAGATCTTTTGAAGCAGAATAGGGCAGTCAATGACCCCATTTAATAGCTGGTGAACAAAAACTATATCGGCGGTATCACGACGTAAATTGAGGGATTGAAGGTTCAAAAGTTTAAGACGGTCTTCATAGGAAGGAAGGTTATATGGATCATCCCAGCCAAGTCCCCGCAAAGCGAAGCGTAGAAATCTGCGCTGGACGGCTTCAATACGTTCGATATGAACTTGATGATATGGTGACCAGACTTGGGAAGCATATTCAAGGAGGGGTCTAATGAATGTCATATAAAGGGATTTGGTAACATAGGGACAAGTAAATTCTTTTGACCAACGTTTTACAAAGCCGAGACTTGAGTTGGCTTTGCTAATAATGCTGTCGTAGTGGGAGCGAAAATTGAGTTGAGTGTCTAAGATGACTCCCAAATCGCGAATGGAGGTTACAGTAAGGACAGGCACACCGTTAATCGTGTATTGTCTCTGGGATAAGGGAGGGCGCTTTCGAGTGAAAGTTATGGCTTGGCACTTCTTAATGTTTAGCTCAAGAAAATTTTTTTGGCACCAGGTAAAAAAGCTATTTAAGTCAGATTGAAGCATAAGTGCATCGTTGGTGCTGAAAATTTGTTTAGAGATCCTCATATCGTCAGCGTAAATTTCCAAGTCAGATTGAGGTAAAATCAGTTCAACATCATTTATAGTCAAAACAAAAATAAGTGGTCCCAAATGGCTTCCTTGAGGTACCCCGGATATTGCATCAATAGGTTTGGAGACACTCGATCTGAAGAGCACTCGATACTGACGGTCAACTAAATATGACTGAATCCAAGAAGTGAACAAATGAGGAAACCCAAACTTTTTTAGTTTAAAAATAATGATATTATGAGAAATTTTGTCAAACGCCTTACTAAAATCAGTGGCAATGGCATCAACTTCTTTACCCTCTTCTAAGGCAGACAGCGTTTTTGAAACAAATTCAGTCAGGTTCGTTGTAGTGGATCGTCCTTTCAAGAACCCGTGCTGCTTGGAGGAGAAAATTGGTTTACAGTGATCAAACAACGACTCATAAACTATACTTTTAATTAACTAAGCATTTGGGTATGGCTGTAGGCAGATTTCTAAAAATATCACAATTTATGTTCAGTTCAAGCGAGCTTTATTAGAAATTTTCAGTTTTCTAGTGACTTTAAATAAGGAGAAAATACAAACATAAGAAAAGGGGGCGTGGCAGCGGGCAGATTTAAAAAAAATACTCTACATATCGTGCTTTATGTTCAAGAGAGCTTAATTACAAATTTTCAGCTTTCTGGGAACTTTATATAAGTAGAAAATTCAATCATGAGCAAAGGGGGCGTGACAGTGGGCAGCTTTCCAAAAATATTACACATGTCATACTCTAACTTTAAGAGAGTTTAATAACAAATTTTCAACTTTATTGGGACATTAATTAAGTAGAAAATTCATATATAAGAAAAGAGGGCGGTAGGCGTAAAAATGGATAGATTTAAAAAAAATAAAAAAAAATCATACTTTTTATTCAACAGAACTTAATTAAAAATTTTCAGCTTTTTAGGGCCTTTAAATATACAGTGAAACCTCTTTGTAAATGTTTGAAATTTAAACCTTTATTTCCAGAAATACTTTTCCATATCTCTTTTTGCATTAAAAACGTTCCCACTTGTTCACAGCGGCTATAGATGTAAACGATAAAAAATAAATGAACTAACTATAATAATAAAAATATTAAACTTTCAACAACGTAGCTCCGAACTTGTGTGTGGTGCATGCCACCAAATGTCCCTTTTTGTGATAAAATGCATAACGGATTTGATTTCTACAGCTGTGGTATGTTTTTGTATCTTGTTTCTTGTATAACAGTTTTTTTTTATTTTTTCCTTGGGCGGACAACTCCCTTAGACAGACAAAAGTGTTGCGATCTTCGCTGTCCGCCCAAGGGAGGTTTGACTGTATACGTAGAGAATTCAAATTGAAGAAAAGAGGGCGTGTCAGTGGCCTGGAAAAATTTCACATGTCATGCCTTAGTTTTGGGAGACCTTAGTTACAAAAGTTTTGCTTTAATGACTTTAAATACAGAGAAAATTCAAATAAAAGAAATCTGGGCGTGGCAGTAGGCGTGAAATTCAACTATGGCACTTGTGGTGAAAAATGTTCACATTTTAAAAAGGAATTAAGGTACGAAAAAATAGAATAAATTAAATTAAGGAATTTTTTGATGACGATCTTAACGAACTTTTCATACTGGAAGATCTTTAATCTTGATCTCTTTTCTCAACTGACGAAATGGGTTTAAGATGAACTTTCGTAGCTTCCTAAGACCGTGACTACGTTTTTTGAAGGAAGCTAATGGTGCACAGTGTTCGGATGATAGCACAATTTGATTGGTTTCGCTTCAGCATCAATCAAGAAGCAGATGCGGATAGGTATTCATGGTTAAATTAACATGGCACTTATTTCTATAACAATGTATGTATTTGATTTAAGAAGATGACATGTTATTTCAAAATGAAATTCTTTTATATACAAAAAAATATTTGAAATTTCCGCAGTGTTAATTTTTACCAATTTTTTTCTATTTTAACATTGTCTCTTTTAAATTTTAATTTAACTACATAAACTGTTAACTTGACGTTTCATAATAGTTTTCTTTATAACTGTTTACCTGACAAACTTAACTTGGGTTGCAATGTATGTGGTCATAAGTAAATAGAACATTAGTGTTAATGTTTTAAAATTGTATCTACATTTATTTAAATATATTTAAAATAAGTATGAAATGAAACTTCATGTAATAACAAGAAAATAGTGTTGATTTTACGGTATATCTGTTTATATCAACTGAAAAATAGATAATTTTTTTGGTGTACAATATATAAAATGGACCGATTATTTGGACGATGTTATATCTATATCCTGCTTTCAGAAATTCTTTAAACAATCAATCAACAGTCGTGTTTTGTCAGGACGATTAAATTATGAAATCAAAAAGAAAACACAACGACAAGACGCACAGTGGTTTGGTTTGTATGAGAGAGCGGAAAAAAATGTTAATCTGAACTATTTAATGGATTTGAATGAAATTTGGCAAACATATTGAGATTACTCTTAATAAAAATTTTTGGTCGAAATTTGGTTAAGAAAAAATTATTAAAAACAAATTATTGAAATTTTTCTAAAATTTGGCGTATTTGATGTTGTACTGAAATTCCAAAAAAAGTCTGTTAAATCTGAACTGTTTAAAGGATTTGAATTAAACTTGGCTAATATATTAAGATTACTCTTATAAATATTTGGTCAAAATTTGGATAAGAAAAAAATGTTATTTTTCTAAAATTTGACAGATGTTGCACTAAAAAAAGGCGTATTAAATCTAAACTATTAACCGGATTTTAATTAAATTTGGAACATAAGTTTTAATTACTCTTACACATAATATGTATGTACGTATATAACGGGTGATTTTTTAGCTGGTTTGGTTTTGGCAACACTGGTTTTGACAGCTGACGTGTGTTTAGTACCTTGTGTCACTGTCAAACAGCTTCAGTTTGGTTTGCAATTTAACCATGGATCGTCTTACAAATGAACAACGCTTCCAAATTATTGAATTTTACTATCAAAATTCGTGCTCGGTTCGAAATGTTCATCGCGCGCTGCTTCCATTTTATGGTCGGCATTCTCGACCTTCTGAGCAGTCTATTCGGAAGATTGTGACCAAATTTCGCACCAAATTTACTTTGTTGGACATTAAACCACCAACACGTTTACGTACTGTGCGTAGTGAAGAAAATATTGCGGCCGTATCAGCTAGTGTGACAGAAGACCGCGAAATGTCGATTCGGCGCCGTTCCCAGCAGTTAGGCCTTTGTTACAGCACTACGTGGAAAATTTTGCGGAAGGATTTGGGCGTAAAGCCTTTTAAGATACAGCTGGTGCAAGAACTAAAGCCAGCCGACCCACCACAACGCCGAATTTTTGGTGAATGGGCTCTTGGAAAGCTGGCCGAGGATCCGCTTTTTTATCGAAAAATTGTGTTCAGCGATGAGGCTCATTTTTGGTTGAATGGGTACGTAAATAAGCAAAATTGCCGCATTTGGAGTGAAGATCAGCCAGAAGCATTGCAACAGCTACCAATGCATCCCGAAAAAGCCACTGTTTGGTGCGGTTTATGGGCCGGCGGCATTATTGGGCCATATTTCTTCAAAGATGATGCGAATCGCAGCGTTCCTGTCAATGGTGACGCTACCGAGCGATGATAACAAACTTTTTTTTGCCCGAAATGGAAGTTCTTGACTTGCATGATATGTGGTTTCAACAAGACGGTGCCACATGCCACACAGCACGCGAAACAATGGCGCAATTGCGAGGCGAGTTTGGTGAACAGTTAATTTCACGTTTCGGGCCGGTCAATTGGCCGCCTAGATCGTGCGATTTGACACCATTAGATTTTTTTTTGTGGGGGTATGTCAAGGCTAATGTCTAAAGGGACAAGCCCGCTTCGATTGACGCACTGGAAGCCAACATCCATGCATTCATTCGTGAGATACCGGCCGATATGTGTGAAAGAGTATGCCAAAATTGGACTCAGCGGATGGGCTACCTGAGACGCAGCCGCGGTCAACATTTGCATGAAATTATCTTTAAACATTAAATTGCAAGGTTCAAACTATCGATTCAAATAAATATTTCATTAATTTTTTCGAATTTTTTGTGTTTTTTTTTTTTTTAAAGTTCTAAACCTCTTAAAAAATCACCCATTATTTATTAAAAAAAAATATCAGAAAAAAGTAGTGTAAATCTTAAAAAGCGTCATATATGTAGCTTTTCAAATATTTTATTTCAAATATTTAACATGATCAGGTGATTTGAAAAATAACAATTGCTTTCTGTTTGATTTTACCTGTTTTTTTGCTCTGAATGAACACTATTATATAATGTATCACAAATAAAAATGAGAAAATTGACAATTTATTCATTTCCTGTTTTTTTTTTTTTGATAACGAAGTTGTAAATTTTTAAATTGTTAGATTTTTTTCAACTTCAAAAAATTGTCCAAAATTTTAAGTAGTGAAGTAGTGAAAATATTTTTGAATGCGTGACAATTTACAAGATGCCACATTATGAATAATAAACTATCGATTTTTAATAAAAGTGCTGCTTGTTTAACAACTTCAAGAACAATATATATATGTATGTGTTTAAAATCTATTTAGTCGTTAATCGTTATCCCTAAATGGAGATGTTTAATAAAACTTTCCATTATTAAAAATAAATTAACCTTCAAAAATCGTAATTATGCTTCATTAATTTCATATTATTATTATTTTTATGTAGATATAACCCAACAAAACATTGTGTCGCTACAATATAAATCGTTAATTTAAATCCAGTTACAATGAGAAAGAAAATCTTTTTTTTTTCACGTAAATTAATATTAATGATGGTAGTCAATAATGTCTTTTATTTATATTGAAACATAAAGCCATTCACCTCAAACTACCAAATGACCCGGTTTCAAAAAAAAAAAAAAGAAAATAACACTCCCTTTGGTAGAGAAATCGATAAGATTTCCCCGGAAGTATACAATACACTATACAGGGTGATTGGCATATAGTGTGACAAAAAGCTAGTTTGTAGGTTGGGTCGAGACAAGAAAAAAAAAAAACATATAGCAGGTGGGGGTCGATTCCCACCCGTTTAGCCGGGAGGGGCAATTTAAAAAAATTAAGTGATTTAAAACAGAAAAAAATTATTAAAGAACAACGACAACACTTACAAAGCCGTACTATACTTTTTTGAAATGACAGAAATCTCTTTTAATTTATTTTCAAATAAAGTTGTTTTAGTGAACAATTTTTGAAAAATTCATTTTCAAACTCAAAATTTTGAAAGAAATAAAAAAACAAAAACAAAATGTCAAAGAAGTTTTTTTTCAAAATTTAACGTAATTAAGTAGATACTATTTTTGTTTTCAAAATTTAATGCTCTTATTAATTTTTCGTCAAACACTAAAAACCAGATTCTAAAACGTCTTCTAGTTTTTAAGGAAATTGGCTTTACAAAAAGTTATAGCATGGTACTGTTAGTGTTGCCGTTGTTTTTTTTTTAATAATTGAATTCTAGATTGAGAAGGTGTTAAATGACATTGACTGATATTTGTCTAAAACATACTTTTAATTTGAATTTAACTGAAAACAGCACAAATTATGCATTTTTTTCTATTTGTATGGCCTTTTTTCTAAATTTCTCTAGCCTTAAGAAAACATTTTTAAGCGGTTTTAAGAAAAAATAGTCGTACCATAAACACATTAAATTTTGTCATTTAACACCTTCTCATTCTAAACACTTCAATTGTTTTTCGGTTTAAGTAATTTTTTTTTTGAAAATTGGCCATTGGCTAAACAGGGGGGGGCAATAGACCACCTCCTCCTCTCGCACGATTTTTTCTTGTCTCGACCCAACTTACACGCTCTACCTTATGAGAATCACCCTGTATACTATAAATTATATCCATATCAATTTGCTTAAGTGTAATCCCGTTGTTTCTGTCTCTCTTCCAACTTTTAGTTTTCTATTTAGTTAATAATTTTCAAAGAAACACAAACTGAAATCAAAAAACCATTACAAAGAAAGAAAAGAAAAATGTTTTTTTTTTTTTTAATAATAATTAAGAATTTAAAATGGATTTAAAGAGTATTTTATTTTTGAATACTTTTAAATAAACAGAGGTCTGATATTTTCATAACACGAATTTCGAGAAGTAATCGGGGGCAATAAGATTTGAAAAGTATTTTTTTATAATTAAACATCAAGATTCATTAATATTACATGAAGCGCATTTCATTTAAGGAAAATACGTTATAAAATTATAAGGTTTTTGATTAAATCACATAGAACAGTGAGTTTTTAAATTAACTTTGCTGTTGAATTGTAAAACATTCTTCCATAGAAATGTTGAAAAAAAAAACTAAAAACTCTTTATCTACCCCTTTTACATTTAGGTACATCAATGTCATTTAATGGCAAATGCCAAATAATTACTTATCTTATCGTAGCTCAATCAGACTGTACAACAATTATTTAAACATAAAGTACTAAGTAATTTGTTGCGCTTACTTCGTTTTAATTTTTTTATCATCATATTTATTTGTTTTCGGCTTTTATTTTTTTATTTTTGATATTGTTTCTTACCTTATCTTTTTAGGCCACAAATTTAGGTGCGCATTTGTTGTTGCTAAAAAAAATATTATTTTGATTTAAGCTGAATTAATTTTCTTTCTTTTTTTTCAAAATGCTGTTTATTTTAAAAAATTAAACAGAACCTAAAGAAAAAAAATTATTTTTGTTTTTTTGAGAGGAAAATAAAACGTGCGTCTCCTAAAACGAATTTAGAGAATTTGCGATATACGAAAATTTTTCAAATTATATTTGATAGTGTTTGGCTGAGTAGTCTTTTTTAAACATTTTTCATATAATTTTGCTTTAATAAAATAAATAAATAAAATAAAACACAACACACTTTATTATTTGTTGAAGAACACTTTATTTGCTGACAAGATACAATTCGGAATGTGATGACATTTTGACGAAGACGTTCGTCAATAGCCATAGAAAATTTAATAGAGATGCGCCATTTTGATGATCACTGATCTGTCATATTTGGCTTCTCGTTGAAATGTCACAATAATAGTGGTGGTCAGGTGAATGTCACTAATTGAGTGCGTTAAAAAATAGTTTCTCTATACAGCAAATTGTGTAAACGATTTGCTATCGCTATAACGAATGAATAAATAAATTCCCAGATTAAATTCTCGGAAATGTTTATTTATTTATTGGGTACTACAATTCTTATGATTTTTTTTTTGTTACTAAACATAAGTGTGTATTTTATGTTTTTGCCATAAAAATCGGTCCTTCTAGCTATTTTCTGCCATTGTAAAAACTTTCAACAGTAGAGAACAACAAAACTTACCTAAGAATTTAAAAAAAAAAAATATAACAAGAAACTGTACTTTTCCAGAAATATGGTTGAAGCTCTTCTGACGTATGATAAGGCTATGATTACAGTGAATGTTTTATTTTAAAGTCATCTAATCATTGAAATAAATTTGATTTTCTTCAAGAATTCGTCGGAACTACTGATGTTGGACAATGTCAAATGAGTTGATCGTGTATTTAAAAATATTGTATTTATTATATGCTATACGAGTACACAACATGTCAAAATGTGACGTGGCTGTTTTTTTTTTTTTTTTTTTTTAAAGTATACAAAAAGCTGTGGGAACGTAAAAAAAAGCACTAACGACACTTTTTCACAGCTGTTGCAGCTGCAGCTGCAGCTCCAGTTCCATTTGCAGCATTGTGTTCAGGAGGCCGATTCAGGTTCTGTAAAAAAGTAAATCGAAAAACTTTTCACTTTTTCACTCGATTTTCGCAATTTTCGTACTGTGAAACCTAAAAACATTCATATGAATATTTTGCTTTCACGCCGCAAAATGCTTATGACATTTTCGATTCTGAACCCCAAAAAATTGTACAGTAAAAGTACATTTTTTCTGGGCAATGAGTGTCAAGTAAAAATAACGCACAATTCAAGCTTTGACACGTACCATACAAACGCCGTTATAGCCCAGTCAATAAAGCTTTGACTCGGAAAAAATTGCCGGAAAGCTGGATTTTGGTATATATGTTTGTAGCCTCCTCAATGCGTTCTGAAGAAACTGTCAAAAGTCCCCTTCGATTTGAGAGCCGCTTACAATTTTATAGGGTGTTAAAGGCACCCCAAAATGTTTTTTTTTTGTGAATAACTCCCGAATGGTTTGTTGTACAGAAAAAAAATTCGAGGACATATTTGTAGCTTAGAAAATTTCCTACAAAAAACATAAGCTTCTTGTTTTCATAAAAATAACCGTTTTCGAAATAAACCAATCGGAAGAGTTAAGGTTTACTTTTCTATGTAGTTGGCGGTTTAATTCAAAAATTATGCATTTTGTGATAAAAGCATACTTTTTTTCACTGTTGATATATTATATGAACATGATTTTAAAATATTAACCCACTCTATATGCCCTCCCCCCCCTTTGAGTGGGAGGGGCAAATAAAAAAAAAATTATATAATAGAAAATAAATATAAAAACACAACGGCAACACTTACAATATTATGTTAGAGCTTTTTTTAAAGCCAGTAGCGTATTCTTTAATTGTGTTTTTAAATAAAGTGATTTTAGTGCTTAGTTTTTGAATAAATAATTTTCAATTTATTTTTTTTTTTTTCGAAAAACCATTTTGGGGGGCCTTTAATCCCCCATAAAATTGTTAGCGGCGCTCATATCGATGGTGACTTTTGACCAGTTTCTTATATACATATATATATACCAAAATCCAGCTTTCCGGGGATCATTTCCTAATTTTGCTGTTTGTATGGCTTTATTGACTGGGCTATTACTATTTTGCCGAATTGGAAATAGAATATACGAGTTACCCACCTTTTATGTATTAATTCCTTGAATTTATAAAATGTGTAGAAAATAATTTTAGATTATGCATCGGCTTGTATAACCTTAGCTCCGACTGGACGTCCCGTGGGATTTAATGATATGATAAAATAAATACCATATTACCAATCCACTGTGCCATCAAACATTCTTGCCTATCCTTAAATTTCTCCTATCTAGTGCCATGCAATTCATTGATTGCATTTTTGTACCTATACGACCTTAGGTCATCTTACAGGTATATATCTAGTTAAAAAAAAAAACATAAAGCCGTACATATGTACATATACATAACTACATACATGTTAGTTGGTTTATCGAATAAGAAACAAAAAAATTTTAGGTTAAATACAAAACGATTAATAGGGTGAGGCCTTGCCATTTATTTTTTTTTTCTTTTTTTTTTAAACGACACAAATATTATTTGGTATTGTCATTGATTTTTTTTTTCCCTAAAGGCTTGGCACGTTTTCCATTTTACCATTGGTATAAATATACCTATGTATATAAGTATAGAGGGGGAGAATAGGGGATTTTTTCTTAAAAAGTTTATTTATTGACAAAAAAAAATATACATTTCCTTTCAGAATAACACCTTTATATAATATTGTGACTTTTGGTGTGTTTGCTGAATCTAGGTGTTTAAAATATTTTAAGTGCTTTTTCAGTGATTGAAATGGTAAGACAGCTAACTAAGTGGATGCATGTAGGTAGGTAGATAGTTTTTTTTTTATAATTCTGGCATTCATATTTTAACCTAATTTTGTTGTAGATTTAGTTTAGAACGAGTGCTTGTCCTGTCGTGGTGTTAAAAAATGATAAGATTTATCGTATCGTAAAAATATACAAATCATAAAAAATATACAAAGAAGAAATAAGAAACTCGCTAATATCTAAAAGCACTCTTTTGAGTTTAAACTCAACACATGTACGGAACTGATTTTCCAATATATTCAATCAGCGATTGTTAGATCTATTTTTTGGCTTAAATAACCTTCTGACCATTAAAACGCTTCGGATTAACTAACTCTGATAAATTATATATAATAACTCTGAAAAATTGCTCCTAAATGGTTTATTTATGTATATGGCATATAAAGATTATCCCTTTTTATCATTTTCAATTTTCTCAAAAATTAGAACAGAGAAAATGCATTCGTTTCAACTAAGACTGATAAATTTTAAAAGGAAAATATCAGTAGGGACTTATAAAATATTTTTTCTCAATTTGTTTTTTTTTTTTTAATTTAAATATAATTTGTTGAAAGGATGAGTTCATAGACGTCAGACTAAGAAAGATCTTGGGTGGAATCATGTAAAGTGATTTGCGATGAGTGATTGCCATCAGTCAACCAAATTCGTCTCTGCAAGACGATATCACATTTGAAAGCTTAAGAGCTTAATGTGATTGTCATTTTCCAACACATTTGACGTTTCTGTCGCAGAATATGAAGAAAATATAAGAATTTAATTGCAACGACGTCATTTTCGTTCTATAATTTCAATAGCTTATAACAATTTTTTTGAAAAGTTCACTATGGCAACCATGTTTTTGACAAATGTCATTTGAAAGTATTCAATTGAATTGAATGGAGTTGAATCACCTCATCCAGACTGAAAACTCAATGACAATCACATGTGAATATGGTTGATTTGATAATCTTTATCACCTTAACCGATTCCATCCCTGCATTATCTCCATTTATCAGTTTTAGTCCGAGGAATTTCTTCTGGCTATTTATGTCTGGTTGTCAAATGCCACAGTATACACATATTAAAGGTATAATAGGTTCGTTCGCGTACTAGCCAGAAACTACCATTTTCTCCCAGATTTAGTTCAAACGTGTTCGCGTGCGCACATTTCGTGTAACTTCTGGCAGGAGAGAGCGCTCATGAGAGAGAAAATGATTTCACCTTCTTGCCAGTTTTTACCCGAGAAATTTCTTCGGGCACAAACTGGTAAGTTCTGTGTTCTGTCGTCAGAAGCCAGTTTGAAAGTAAAAGAACAACAATAAAAATACAAAATGCCTGTTGTTAACTTTTTTGTTTTGTTTAACTTGGTATAGGAGTGAATTTTTTCTTGTTCGTTTGTATAAAAAATTAAATTATTTTAATAGAAAGAATTTTATTAGTAAAATATTTAAGAAACTGTGTTTTTGAAGTGTTTCAGTGTTTTTTTTTTGTAGTTTTTGAAATCGGTTCTGCTTAGGTTATGATTCTTCATCGAATTTTTGAGATTTATGAAAAAAAAAATTACGTGATATTCTTGCTGAGTGTGTTTCCATTTGTAAATAATTAGAATGCAAATTTTAATTTATTTATTATCAAATTTAATAAAGAATACGAAGTTATGATGCAAATTTTAATGTTGTTACTTTGCTTACTTTTTTGATTTTGTTTACTTTTTGTACTTTTTGTTGACGTTTAAAAAGTGGCAAATATTTTGGTTCAAGGCGTTCGTGTATTTTCGCACAGTTTCACTTCTCTTTGAGACAATTTCACCCTCACTCCTTAAAATTTGACAGATGGACCGGAAGTAACCTAATATCATTAACGTTTTCATTTTTGTTCAGTTCTACGCATCTGTCAAAATCGAGGAAATGGTAGATCGATCCAGTGCCCCTTTATCTTGTCTATTTTCAATATTTTGTTGTTGTTTCGAATGATGCAGTGAGTAGTTCTCTTGGGCACTCGAGCAGCCATTTTGAATTTCTGAAACTTCCAACTTTGATAACCTGCGCAATTGGCTCGTTCAGAATAATGCGATTTAGAGATTTTTTTTTCACTCAAAAGGTGAGCAATCGATTTTTTTTTTTCTCAGAGTTTTGACAGCAAAACTGAGAAATTTTGCTGAGGAATCCTGTTCATGTAAATGTGATTTCTGAGATCTCCGAGATCGATTACATTTTCCCGAACACGTCTAATAAAGGGTCATTCATTTTTTCGGTTTCGAAAGTAAAGCTAAATAAAACACATACAGCGATAAATTTTTGATCAAAATTTTATTTCATTGGAAAGTTTGGACTTTACCATTAAGTGTAAAAACCAATATCATTCAAATAGCCGCCTTGGGAAGATTCGCAGCATACGATTCTTTTGAGGTAATTTTTAACCACTTTTTCGCACATTTCGGGTGGTATCTCGGCCATAGCTTGAGTGATGATGGTTTTTAATGCGTTTGAATCACCACTTTTGTAGTAAGTTTTAATAAATTTTAACGCGTTGTTCGATTGTGAAGCGATCCATTATCGTAAGTGGCATACATTCAACTAATATTATGACACTTCAAATGACAGCTGAGTTTGACAGGTGGCAAATGACAACTTGAAACCACGAAATGAATGACCCGTCTGGGGTTTTTATTTAAAATCGATAATTAAGCTGTGCGGGCCTAAATATCAACATAAAAAACTCAAATTTTAGGAAGACACTGTTTTTTTGTATTCTCTGCCGACATTTTAAGACCAATGATGAAATAAAAGTTTACACACTCTTATATTTCACAAAAACCAAAAACAATTGATTTTTTTTGCATTTTAATGTTCATTAATTGTATGTGTGTTTGTTTATGAATGAATAGAATAGGGCAGAAATAATTGAGACAGAAAGAATTTTAGAAGGTAGTTTTTTTTTTTACTTATTTGACATGCTCTTTTCTTTCACTCAACGCTTGCCAAATCAATTGTTTTCAAACGTAGACATTTGACGTCTTCCCTTGATACAACAAACCGCCAATGACTTTGAACTTTGAGAAAAATAACAAAACAAAAAAACACACACATATACGACGACAAATATATTACGTATGTGTGTATATGTAGAATTCAAACAATTGTAATTGAATGTTAAGAAATCTCAATCTATATTTGTGATATATTATGTACATACATACATATATTGTTTTTGCCATGAAATTCACATTATTCAAATCTTTCGTTTAAACCAGAATTCACATCGTTTAAATATATTTATTTATTGCGCCCTATCTCAAGTGGTTTTTATGATGAAATATCTGGCACGGATTAGCTACATGGTTGTTGGTTTTGCTATTTGTTTGATTTCAAATTCAAGCTTGCATATATTTATTATAATTTTATAAAGTTAATAGACTTCAGGGTAAATTGTTCTAAGTCACGCAAATTATTCAAAAAAAAAATAATATAAACAAAATAAAAATAATGTATTTACCTGCACACGATGTCATTCAAATTATAACAAATAATTAAATTTTCAATTTTTTTTATTTTTGTTTCGTTTCAGTAAATTTTCAAACATTTTCCCTTCTCATTCGTGAAAAGGCGAAATAAAAAAACAATAGTTAACCCCCAAAATAAATAAAAATAATAATAAAACAACAAACAAAAAAAAAAAAACAAAAGTTACTTCAGAAGGTGTCGTTCAACTTAGCCACCAACGCGGCCAATCCGCAAATTCTAAATCCCACTCGAATTTTAATTCAAGGTAAGTTTGATTTAAAATTTTTAATAAATATACATAATAATTAATAAAATTAAAATAAATGGTATTTCTCATATATAACTGGCGCTCTGATGAGATTTTTTTTTGCTTTCTAAAACTCATAAAGTTTGTTAATGTAAACAAAAGTCAAATTAGTCAAAAAGTTCTCTACATCTGGAGATGCGAACGAGTTGTAAAGGTTACATTTTTTGGGGTTGATATAGTGGGTTTTTTTTTTAAGATTAATTCTTTTATTTAATCAAATAAATTCTTTTAATCGAAACTGTTCGAGAAAACATTTTCCAAATAATTCAGTTAATTAAGGTTTTTTTTCAATATTTCATTTGGGAAGACATTTTCTTTTTTTTTAAATTCGGTAGGGT
This sequence comes from Epistrophe eligans, assembly GCA_951394125.1. Classification (NCBI taxonomy): domain Eukaryota; kingdom Metazoa; phylum Arthropoda; class Insecta; order Diptera; family Syrphidae; genus Epistrophe; species Epistrophe eligans. Next base: position 30,063,143 of record OX596030.1, read on the forward strand.
ATCATTATAAAAAGCTTAAACCCGTTTTGAGCATAATCAACCCCTTGCCAGAGTTGCCGTTATATTGAATTAAAGTTAAGCTCGTATTTCTGGAATAACATATGCATTTATATTTTTAATTTAATTGAAAAAAAACATATTTAACAAATAAAAATCAATTTTAATAAATGCGATTGTGCTACCTTACCTAGTAGAAAAAATTATTGATCAGAAAAAAATGTAAATTCTATTTTTTACTTGCGATAAATATGTACATACATATATGGCAAGTTATGGATTTGTTAAAAAAAAAACTTAAACTCGAGATTTTGATCAAAATTGACATTACGATGATAGCGAAGTCAAAAAAAGTGGGTCTCGCATTCTCTGTCGCAAGTCTGTCTGTCTGTTCGGCTGAAGCCTAGGGTTGGTCGATTTTCTTTAAACTTGTTACGTAGCGTTTATTGGGCATTCCCCCACACGTTTTTTTCCATTTTTTTAAGACCAAAAATAACGGTACAAATTTTTTTTAGCAAAAAATGAAAATCATATTTTTCTCAAAAACGTGCCAACAACCACTTTTTTTTAAATTCAGCAATTTTTTTTACAAAAATGCTACCATTTTATAAAAAAAAATCGGAAAAATGGTTTTAAATGGTACCTCCCATAGAACCATTTTTTTTTATTTTTGATTTTCTCAAAAACGGTTCAACTGATTCTGATCAATTTTTTTAATAGAGAATGCTTAAAATCATTTTAAAAATATTGTGTACCAAAATTTTGAAAACAATTTTTTTTTTGATTTTAAAAAAAGGTTCAATTTTTTTTTGGATTTAAAAAAAAAGTTAAATTTTTTTTTAAGAACTTAATAATTCAAAAATGACTTCCTCGATTTTTATTAAACTTAGCACCCAGCAGTTTTTTGACAATATCTAGCAGATTTTAAATACAATTTTCTCCTGTAACCAAAAACAACGGTACCCTCATCATTTCATTTTTCTCAAAAACGGATTTTGATCAAAACTTTCGTGTGAACTTATATCAGAATGATCTACCATACCGTGTGAAAAAAATGTATCTATCGTTTAAAATTGGTACCATTCATAGAACCATTTTTTGGGTTTTCGACTATCTCATTATCTATTGAATCAATTTAAATGCAATTTTTTACACAAAAGCAACTAATAAGTTTGAATAATATTGCATATCAAAATTTTCAAAAAATCAAATTTTGGATTTTTTTTTTTTTAATTTCTAAATTATTTTTTGAAAATTCGATATTTCGAAAATGGGTAAATAATTTTTGTTTCAAATCAATTTTTAAACTTCGTATAAGTAAGTACTAAAAATTGGCGTACCAATTTTTTTTCTTAAAAATATATTCAAATAATTTTTTTAAAAAACCGCTCAAACGATTTAAAAAAAAAATTTTTTCATAAATTAAGATTTGTGTAAGAAATCACTTGGTATACGTCAGTTTGAGAAGTTCTTTAATCAATTTATTTCTAATTATATTGATTTTTTTTACAATTTTTCTGTCTAAAGTTTTATGCATACATATGTGCAACACGGCGACCTAGTCGTGCATTTTATTGTACTTTCTTCAACTTTTTTTTTTAATTATAACTTCTTATTTGCACTAAACAATCAGTAAAATGAAAAATGTTGATCTAGAGTAAAATCGGGTAATGTGGAGTAGGTGGTTAATGTGGACCCCTGCATTTCTCTTTTTCCTGAAAGTGTGAGAGATCAGTTATTGCTCATATACGATAGTTCTCTTAAACAGATTTTAGATTTGTTTACTTTATATACCTGTCAGCTAATGAGGAGTAGGCACAGGCGGGTAAAGTGGAGTAGTGTTCCACATTAGCCACCTGTTTTTGTAGAGGTCTAATCTTAATCTTATGCATCTAAAAATGCCGAAAAAGGGAATTCAAGTGAGAAAGTGGGACCACGCTGTGATGGAAAAGGCACTTGTTGCCATCAAAAATAAAGAAATGGGTGTGAAGCTTCCTTCCAAAATATATAGCTTTCCAAAAACAACGTTGCAACGTATGGCACGATCCGGTAAGCCGATATAGTGATATTTTGTCCACTCCCTTGGGTCGAAAACCGCATTCAAGAAAGAGATACCAAATGTAACTTCTGCGACTTGTCTTGGGGTGATGATTTGACTGGGGACAAAATGGGCAGACGGTAACCCTACGCGTTTTTCTCTCTCATTTGCAGCGATTTATAATGTAAACTACGGAAACCTTGTGAGAGCTTTAAATAGCGATACACTTATGCAAGACAATCTTTTATGTTATTTTAAATAATAATGTATCTAATTCATTCATGAAATAGGAAAAATCTATTCCAATTTAAATTTCTGGTAATGTGGAGCACTACTCCACATTACCCGCACTATGGGGCCAACATTACCCGCCACTTTTGCAAAAGGTCAGTTTTGCACTACTATCACACTTTTGTAAATACTTAATTTATTTGAGGAAAATTAAGCACAAGGGTTAGTAAATTCTGTTGCCAATGTTTCAATGAACGATAACACTTTTTTACCTCTTCAAAAAAGGCTATAGTTTAAAAAATATAGCCGATAACAATAAGGGTACTCCACATTACCCGACCTTACTCTACTATTTCCTGAAACCAGCTTGGTACTACTTTAGCTGAACAATTTGTTTTGCTGTATAATCAGTTTGTAAGTCTGTCAAGAACGATACCTGTAGGTAAAGATTTTCATAACTAACTTCATGATTATTAATGACAGATGTACCTACCTCAGTAATTATTCGGATCACGTTTATGTACTTACATATTTCGAGTAGTAAATACTTTCAGTTGTAATGCTTTTAACTTTAAGAGATTCAGCTATAAAAGTCATAACTGGGTGAGTTCATTTAAGTAAGTTTGTATCGATTTAATATTGGAAAGCTAAAAAAAGAAAAAGTATACCTAGACAAGTCATAAACAACTTGTGTCATGGATATAATTTAAATGTTATGCTCTGGTTGATATATTTTTAGATTAAATCAAACAAAAAAAAACTAAAGTACCCATCCAACTACATTTATTATAAAAATATTACTGTAAAACTACTAGGTACGTACTGTGAACGTTTTAGAGGTCACACCATATTATAATATGAAATCAATTTTTTGTTTGTGTTTTGTTTTTCTAGAAAAAAAAAATAGAAATATTGTTGAGGGTGGCGGGCAGCGAGCGAGGTGATTTAAGTCAATGTCAACTTGAAAGTGTGGTGAGTTTGTTGACATACATACATACATACTTTTGTAGAGATATAATAATCATATACAATAAAATGAATCACGATTTTTGTCAGACTGGTGCGTGTAGAATGTTTTTAATATTCCACGAGTGTATGAGGTTCGCTATACTGATTTACTGATTCATATAAAAAAAAACCTCTTTAAGGTAATGTGATTAATTTAGAAAAGTCTATGATAGTATTTTTTTGTGATCTATGTATCGATTAACAAATTAAATTGATTTGAATGCTTCCTCAAAACGATACCACACCTAATTTGTGAAAGTGGATTCTCGATTTAGAATTAGTTTTTTATTATTTATTTTATTTTTTTTTTTTACAAATTAAAATATTATTCTGATTATATTAATTAACTAATGAAGTCATTGCATTCGTGTTTGAAGTTTTTTTTTTATTGGTTTGAATACCACAGCAAAATGACAAATTTTTCGTCATAAGTTGTGGAACAGCACAGAAAACCAGAGCACATCAATAAAGAGCTTCTTGCTTCTTATTCCCGTCGTCGCTATCTCTTTCAATGAGAGAGAACGAGTCCTTATCGAGACAAGTGTCATTTCTTACATCTAAATCTTCTGCCATAAGATCACCAGATTCATTATTATAAAAGCTGAGAGCGAGAGAGGGAGATAGATAGGGTTAAAGGCTCTTCAAAATGTTTTTTTCAGGAATATCTCCCAAATGGTTGGTTGTACAATAAAAATCTCAAGGTCTTACTTGCTTAGAAAATTTTCTAATAAAAACATTTGAATACTTTTTTTCATAAAAATAACCGTTTTCGAAATAAACCAATCGGAAGAGTTAAGGGTTTACTTTTCTATTCCCCCAAGCTTTAGTTAAAAAATTGGGCATTTTTTGGTAAAAGCATACAATTTCTTCATAGTTCATTCATTTTATGAACATGATTTTAAGATAGTGGATTACTTTTATGTATGTCCAACGCTTTAGATGTGAAGAGCAAATAAAAAAATTACATAAAATACAAAATTATTTTTTAAAAACAACGGCAACACTTAAAATATTATGTTGTAGCTTTATTTAAAGCCAGGAACTGTTTCTTTAGATATCTTTTTAAATTAAGCTATTTTAGTGCTTAGTTTTTGAATAAATTATTTTCAAACTAAAAATTTTGTAAATTGAATTCGAAAAAAAAAATATTTGAAAATAAGTGTTGCCATTGTTTTTTAATATTCATTTTCTATTTTATGTAATTTTTTTTTTAATTTGCCTCTCCCATCTAAAAGGATGGATATATAAAGTGGCGCATTGTCTTAAAATCATGTTCATAAAATTTACCAACAATGAAAGAGAATTATACCTACTTCACTTTTTAAGATCATTTATTTATCCTCACTTTATTGATTTTTACCTTATATACTTATCTATTTATCTTCACTTTGTTCATTTTTATGATCACTTATTTATCCTCACTTTGTTCATTTTTATGTTCTCCTTACATGCCCTCCTATTTATCTTCACTTTATTAATTTTTATGATCACTTAATTATCCTCACTTTGTTTATTGTTATGATCACCTATTTATCCACACTTTGTTCATTCTTATGTTCACCTTATATGATCACTTATTTATTCTCACTTTGTTCATTTTTATGTTCACCTTTTAATAATCCCCATTTTGTTCATTTTTATGATCACTTATTTATCCTCACTTTGTTAATTTTTATGATCACTTAATTATCCTCACTTTGTTTATTGTTATGATCACTTATTTATCCTCACTTTGTTCATTTTTATGTTCACCTTTTAATAATCCCCATTTTGTTCATTTTTGTGATCACTTATTTATCCTCACTTTGTTAATTTTTATGATCACTTAATTATCCTCACTTTGTTTATTGTTATGATCACCTATTTATCCTCACTTTGTTCATTTTCTTTTATTACTTAATTATCCTCACTTTATTCATTTTTATGATCACTTATTTATCCTCACTTTGTTAATTTTTATATTCACCTCTTATGCTCACTTATTTATCTTCACTTTGTTAAGTTTATGTTCACTTTTTATGCTCACTTATTTATCTTCACTTTGTTAATTTTTGTGTTCATCTTTTATGATCACTTATTTATCCTCACTTTGTTCATTTTTATGTTCACCTTTTAATAATCCCCATTTTGTTCATTTTTATGATCACTTATTTATCCTCACTTTGTTAATTTTTATGATCACTTAATTATCCTCACTTTGTTTATTGTTATGATCACCTATTTATCCACACTTTGTTCATTCTTATGTTCACCTTATATGCTCATCTATTTATCCTCACTTTGTTCATTTTCTTTTATTACTTAATTATCCTCACTTTATTCATTTTTATGATCACTTATTTATCCTCACTTTGTTAATTTTTATATTCACCTCTTATGCTCACTTATTTATCTTCACTTTGTTAAGTTTATGTTCACTTTTTATGCTCACTTATTTATCTTCACTTTGTTAATTTTTGTGTTCATCTTTTATGATCACTTATTTATCCTCACTTTGTTCATTTTTAGGTTCACCTTTTGTGCTCATTTATTTATCTTCATTTTGTGTGTTTTCTTTTGGTTTTTAATCATAAAATTTAGCTGTGCTGGCTATATACATTTACCTACATTTACCAATAAAACACGGTTTATGTTATTTTATATTAATAAACCAATTTTTATACCATATACGTGTTTTGAATGCTAAGCAACTTCATAGCCTTGAACATAAGAACAAGTAAGTGCAACTCAGTTGTGCATTTCGTGCATTACTTATTTAACCAGAATATTATGAGTTAATTTTAAATCGGTCACCTGACATAAATTAACTTGAAAAAAAAACATTAAAATACCCACTCACTTAGTTTGGTCAGGTGATTAATATTCTTCTTGGAATTATTGTCTGCTTTAAGGTAAATTCAAATAAAGTTCATTGTTGTTGTGTAAATATTTATATTTATATTTGCATACGAACCAATAGCAGCAGAAAAAATGACTTTCTTTACTTAACTTTTTTTTTGTCTTTTTATAACAATTATTATTTATATACTTATTATTATTATTACTAACTTCAGTTTGTTTGAAGTGATGATGACTAACTTTACACATGAACCAACTCATCATAATATTTTATCGGCAAGGTAAAGTTTTTATTGTTTTTTTTTTTTTTCTGTGTAAGTGTGTGCAGCTTGTTTAAAGGTAAACGATTTAACACAACTCACGGCCTCTCCGTGCAAACATAATGATGAGCGCTCATATTATTGTAACTAACTGTTCGATACATTATAAATATTAAACAGAAAATTTCCATAATTAACTTGGCTGTAAATATGGTGAGGAAAAATGTGTGTGCGATCAATTTCATTGAAGTTTTTTGTTGTCCTGATGCTGATCAACTTATGTACATATGTCCGTTTGTTTTTGTGTCTGTTAAATTTCGACGGCAGCTTTACCTGTCGTTTTCTTCAACCTTTTTGTTACTCGTTCATTATTGATACAATAATTTAGCATAAAAACGCAATGGTGATAATTTTAATTTCATCATTGATCGTGTTATTAACATGATAAATAATTATATATGTAGGACGTAGGTAGGTAGTTGTATCGATTTGTAATTCCCTCGATTGTCTGTGTTTTTACGTGTTGAGAATTTATAAGTATGTAATTTTTTTATTTATTGTTATAGTTTATTAGCTGACCTGTTTTTTTATTAGTTAGCTTTACGCCATATTTCATTTTGTCAAATTTTCTTTATAATTTAAATGTAAAATGGGTGTTTCTTAATGTTAAGGGTGTGACACAGGAATATTTATAATTTTGTAAATTATTTATACAATATTCTAAATTTTATTAATAAAATAAAAATTTATTTATTGAACACATAACTTTTGCAATTTTAAATACAGAATTTTTTACAACAAAAATTTTGACATACAAACCAAATTATGACCCCGAATTGGTCAATTCAATTAATGAATTACGGCGATAGATTTGTTTTAACATAAACTTGATACGTCATTTATTATTATTCCTTTTATTTACCGTATAACGAAAATGTAACTATTAAAAAAGATATTAACTTCTACACTTTCTCGACACTCCCAACGCCTTCTGACTTTTTCGTTTTAGCTTTTTTTTTAATTGACAATTAGGTTTATGGGTAAAGACAAATCTGTTGCATATTTTCCAAAAATTGAATTATTTTTGCGGCGCTGATAAGATTCAACATATTTTAAGAGTTCTTTTTTTGTGAACCCAAATTTTAAAAAATGCAAAAATTTATTTAAAAAAGCATTTTTACACAAAATAGTTGCCAAAGCTCTCTTTTAATAAAGCCTGAAAAACTCATAAATAATTTACAGTCGTATTTATTAGATTTTTGTCTACTTAGACACTGTCTAACTATTTTTAAATTGGTGGAAATATGCTTTATTTAATATAAATAAATATTATTATTCACGGTTAGGTTAAGACAATCAACTTTTGTGACAAGTTAGGCAGCTATAAGACAACAATAAACAAGGATTTTGAACACATTTTCCAAAGTTGGACAGTTGTCTAAAGTTAGGCAACGTTTATAAATAAGATCATTAACATCTAAAGAATTGGTCAATCAAAAATATTTAAAAACGAAAGTGGTCTACCAAGAGACATTTTTTATAAATAGAAATAGGTTGAAATTTGCATACAAAAAATCTTATGCTTAAAACTTGAGTTTCAAATGTATTTTCTTTAAAGTTAAGAACTTAAATAACATTTAAAAGCTAAATTTTAGTAAAAAACGTTTGTATGTGCCAATTTATTTAAAGGGGAAAAAATGTTGTCTCATTTTTTTTTTCTACAAATAAAGGGTGGTTAAATTTTAAGGGCCGATGTTGATTTTGAATAAAACACAAATTATTTAGGAAATTTTTGACATTTCTTTTTATTATGATAATATTGGTATAGTTCAATTATGTATGGAACAAAATATCGGTCAAATGGCCGCCGCGACCTCAGCGGCACACCTCCATCCGAATGGTCCAAATTTTCGATGACGCTGAGCCATAATTGAGGTTCTATGCCGTTAATGTGCCGAATTATCTCGTCCTTTGAATTGTCTTGAATTGTTGCTGGCTTATCGACGTACACCTTTTCTTTCAAATAACCCCAAAGAAAGAAGTCCAACGGTGTCAAATCACATTATCTTGGCGGCCAATTGATATCGCCACCACATGAGATAACACGGCCATTGAATTTGTCGCGCAAAAGAGCCATTGTTTCGTTAGCTGTGTGGCAAGTGGCACCGTCCTGTTGAAACCACATATCGTCCACATCCATATCTTCCAATTCGGGCCATAAAAAGTTCGTTATCATCTCACGATAGCGAACATCATTCACAGTAACTGCCTGACCGGCCTCATTTTGGAAAAAATACGGCCCGATAATGCCGCCAGCCCATAAACCGCACCAAACAGTCACTCTTTGTGGGTGCATTGATTTTTCGACAATCACTCTTGGATTATCATTCGCCCAAATGCGGCAATTCTGCTTATTGACGAATCCACTGAGGTGAAAATGTGCCTCATCACTGAAGTCTTTAAAAATGTCAACCTGTTACGTATGTGACACAAATTTTAAACAAAAAATTTGAGCTGAGAATGATTCTCAAACTTATGAAATTTTGTCTGGTTGTAGATTCTTATTACTTCCTCAAATTATCAGTTTTATAAAAATTTCTTTTTTTGTAGTAATGACGTATGTAAATTATTTTGTTACGAATTTGACAAACGAACTTAAAAAACAAACAAACTTAAAAACAGAAATAATAAGTTTTGAAATTTCAACCTGTTACGTTTTTGACACAACTTTGAAACAAACATTTTGGGCTCTAAATGATTCTCAAACTTAATGAAATTCCTTCTGATCTTAAATTCTTCTTACTTCCCCAAATTATCAAGTTTATAAAAATTTGGATTTTGTAGTAATGAAACATAAATATTTTTGTAACGAATTTTACAAACGAACTTTTAAAAAAAAAAGTTGAAAAAAAAAAACAAAGAAATTATAAGTTTTCCAATGTCAACCTATAACGTTTGTGACACAATTTCGACAAAATAAATTTGGGCTCATAATTATTTTTAAAATTAATGGAAATTCGCTTGAAGCAAGATGACATATTAGTCATGTCACTTTTTATCTTTGATGATGTGACAATCACTTATCACCTAAGCTGATTCCATCCCAGGGTTTCCAACTTATCCGAAACAAAATGACTTCTGAAATAATCATTACCAAATACTTCAAACGGCGAAGTAAGTAATCGGAATTAATGATAGTTCTTCCTTGGAAATGAAGCTTTTTTTAAATAATAATTTTTACATATTCTTTGTTTTTTGTCTTATGCTACAAACTACATTACTACTTCTAATGATTTTTTTTTTTTTTGTTTTGTTTTTTTTTTTTTTTTGCGTTTTTAAAATCATCTTTTTTTTAAATGAAAATCTCTTTGTATTTTCAATGCCTAACTACTTGGCACCTTTTCGCATAATATCTAACAATCTCTCCTTGAAAAAAAAGACTTCTTTATGTTCCCAAAGCAAAGACGCAATCTCATGCCAAATAATGTAGGCCAAAAAATAAAAAAAATGAAAAAATAGCAGCAGCCACCTTCGTTACCCTATTCTCATTAGAGCCAAACAACACAGAGAGAATTTAATTGTTTTGTAGCCACCACAACAACTGACAATCATAATAAAGAAAAAAAAAAATATAAAAGACACAAAATGTACGCAACTCGTCAGAATATTATTGTTTTCAGTCTTTGACCCACCTTAAGTGGATGGCTTTAAACAAAAAGCTTAACTATAATAGGATGTTTAAAAAAAAATACATACATACATAATGTATACACCATAGTGTACGAAAACTTGTATATTCATAGTTTTTAGCATGTTTGTTTTTTTTTTTATTTCATTACACATAGTCATTTATGCCCAATTATTATATTCAATTGTTGACGCTTGCCTTAGATTTCAGAAACACTTGACTAATTGCGCTGTAGCTTAAGTATGCAATTATGTCAAACAAAATTTTGCGAGCGTATAATAATAAGAAAAATAAAATAATTTAACATAAATGCAGCTTATAAGTTATTGATTAAAAAAAAAAAAAAAAAACTGGTTTGTCACCAGGTAGGAATATGAATAAGTCTAATCTATCCCTTTTCTCGTATCCGGATCATTTACTTCTTTTAACACTTCTTGTCTATATAATTCTTTGGATTTCCTGTTTTTTTTTTTTTTTTTTTTTTTTTTATAATTTTGCATTCACTTCCTCAAGACAAGCCTTGAAGTAGTAGGTATTTTGTAAAGCAGCTTTACTTTCAAACAATCGTTCGCAGCTTGTTATAAGAAAGTACCTTCCTTCATATTGTGTCTTCTTCACTTCACTTCACTTATGTAGGTTCTACAACACAATGTATTTATATAGCTGCTTCAATGTAAGTGGAGAAAAAATGATAGGAAAGACAAAGTTTACTTTGAGTTGCACTTTACTTATGATAAATGAATGCATTCTTGTAACAAATACGATGTTTCTCAACTTAAGGTTATTACACCAACTGAAGACATCATTTTTGTATTGTAAAAGATTTTAAAGGGTGTTCTTGGTTTCGATTCCCGTTCTGTGAAGTTGTATGGTGATACATTTTTCAAAACTTTACACGTACATAATTCGATTCTGGATGAGTGTAAAAAAGTGTGAAATTAAACGTGATTTGAATAAAACTTACTTTAACTTTTACTACAAAAAATCGAAACGTAAATCCGTAGCACATAACATTAAGCGAATAGCTTGGTTCATCGTTGATCGACTTAAGTGCAATTTGACATTTAATGTGTGAATAGTAAAGGAAATAGCCAACACAAAAAATATAAGGAGAAAATAATTTTCTACTACGTAACGTTAAGTTTGTTCACTTATTTCCAAGCAGGGATGTTATCTGTCTGCAAAAATGTTATCCGATATAAATTTTACTTTTATTGACTTAACAGAGATAGGAGACAAATCGTATTGTAAAGTTTTAAATATTTAAAATATTTAGTTCGAATTGTTAGCGGAAAAAATAAAATCGGGATTTTATTCTATATATCGAAACTCCAATGCAATTTGACACTTAATGATTTGACAGATAGGGGTCGAATTGTATTTTGACATTATAGAATAATTATTTGAAAATGTCAGCGGAAAGCACTCAAATCGAGTTAATTGGAACGAAAAATAATCTATTGACAACATTGTGGGTAATTTCAATGAAATTTTATTATTTGTAATTTTTTATAAATGGGGGACTAACAATTTTTTGACATTCGTAAAATATTTCTTTTGAACTGTCAGCAGAAAACACTAAAACTAGGGTTTCACCAGGTTATTTTCACTCCAATGAAATTTGGCATTTAATCATTTGACAGATAGGGGTCGAATTATATTTTGACGTAGGTATATTGAATAATTAGCGGAATAATAGGCGAAAAATAAACCGTTTTAATTTTTTTGTAGTTTTACTTATAGAAGACTATTTTTTTTTACGTTTTTAGAGTATTTAATTCCAACTGTCACTTTGTGGTTTTATTTATAGTAGTTAGAATACTAATTGTATTTTGAATATTTAATTCGAACTTTCAGAATTTTAAAGCATTAAAATCGGGGTTTTCAAAAAAATAAAACGATTTAATCATTTGACAATGTAATAGATTGAAATTTTACATTTTGGCGCAAAATTTTAAACGGCCTGATATTAATGTATTAGAATGATACTAACTACTTTGAAAATTACTAACTTTAAAGCTCTTTACTAAAATGTTCTTAGTTTTAAAAATTTATTAACTATTATCACACTAAAATAATAAACTTCAGCTTAACACGACTAAAAAGGTGACAGGTTCTTTAGTAATCAAACATACCATTTTTAACTGTCAAAATGACATATGGAGTTACTTACTTAAAAGTAAAAATAGGCATTATTTGGTTATTTTATCATTAATAAAATTTTAAAAAAGTAGCACAATGCTAACCCGTTTAAAATTTGGAAAATGCTGTTTTTAATTTTGCGCCTTTCTTTTTTTGACAGATAGAGGGACGAACTTTATTTTGACATTTTTAGAATATTAAATTCGAAATGACATCAGAAAGCATTTAAATCGAGAATTGTCATCGTAGCCATCATCCAATAAATCCAATTATAAAATTTTAAACTTTTTTGGTTTGACTGTATATTTTTTTTTTCGATAGAAAACAATTTTTGACGTTCAATATTTGACGTTTGACGAACAGCAGATTCAACTACACAGCATTTAACGAAAGAAAGGGCGTTCATGCAAACTTTTGTGTAAACTTATAATTTTACACAATTTTTAAACTTACGATGTTGCATGAATACCTACCCTTAATATCTTCAATTTGATATGAAAATTGAAACCGTAATTGGAAATCCAAAAGTAATATTATGACTGGAGCAAATTATATTCCTAAATCCAATAGACTTTTTTTGTCTCACAATAATACCAGTATCACAAATAGTATAATAAAAAAAATTGATGTATAGTTAAAATACCGTAAAAAAATACATAGGTACATACATGGCCAAATTTAAGGAAAAGTAAAAAAATTTCCCCGAAAAACAAAGAAGTCCCAAAAAACTGTGGGGCTTTAAAACTTTCCACAATCAACAAAGAAAAAAAAAAAAAGAAAAAAAATAAAACAGAAACCTATTCGACACAAAAAAATGAACACACCATATCCACAGTAATCCAACTAATAAGAAAGAAAGAAAATATAGTATGCGCATAGCAGCAGCAGCAGCAGTGGGAGTATTGGTGTAAAAGCAAAACAATCAAAAGTAAAACAAGCTTTTATAAAATGACAACAACAACAAAAAAAAATATATAGTAAACTAGAAAATAGAAAAAAGGAAAATTATATGTATTTAGATATCTATAGATAGATATAATATACTCTTTTAGTACACATAAATAAAATATCTTTGTAGGTATCTTGGTTTGCAATACGGAATATCAAACAATGACTATCTGTTTTTGTGTGCGCTCCACCATACCTAACCTAACATACTACACAAATTGGGGTTGCCATGGTTGTTTTGTTTGAAGATTTTTTTTAACGAATTCACTTGAAATCTTAGAAATACTAATTTGAAATTTATTATAAAAAAAACACTGTGGATCATTGAAAATGATGCAGATTATTGTGAGATGATAATTATCAATAAATATTTCATTAGTTATTTTAATAAATTGAGTTTTAAAATACTAAATGTCAATATTTACCAACTTTATCAATTTATAATTGAAAATCTTAATAGGAGTGTTTGTCTCATTTTTAACACCATAAACTTGAAGATCAACAAGACGATCTGATTATTTGAGTTGATATAATCAGATATAATGTTGATGCTGCCATTTTGACGTCTGAAAGTCAACGCGTTAACCATTTGCATTGACCGTGTCTAATAGTAGCTTAACCGACGACGATTTTTAATTACTGAAATCTTTGATGTGTTAAAATTCTCGGGTGTACAGGCACACTTTCAACAGCAGCAGCTGCAATAAACAACAACAATTCCAGGTTAATTTCATCAAAGTGTAAAAAAAATAACTATATAAAATGTTAAGTTAACATGCTATGTAGTTAAAGTTACAAGAAATCATGTTGAAATATAGCACTTCTGTTCTAAAATTAACCCTGCAATCTTGTCAAATTCTTGCCGATTTTTTTTTTTTTTTTGTGTAAACGAATATTTTATGTTGAAATAACATGACATCTTGTTAAATCAACTATAATTTCATTTAAAATTTGTGCCATTTTTATTTTATCTTGAATGTTATTAAAATCATGTTAAGTTTTTTAGCTTTCTCCAACTTAATATGCATCTTGTATCGTATCTTGTAAATTTAACAAGTGACTTGTTAAAATCTTACCTTATGATTTTCTGTATTTTTTGTCTCAATTTAATTTTTAAAAAAATATAACAACACTGTCACAACTCTATAGAAAAAAAAAAAAAACATCGCAGAAAATAATAAATTTATATACATAGGTAGTATCCCCTTGGTAACCCTAAAAATTATTCGCGGTGACTTGGTGGTATTGTTGCTCTGCCAAGTTTGTCCAACTGCATGAGCTGTCAGTTTGTTTTTGCATCGCGTTATGGTAGTCTCGTCTCGTTCGTATAATAATAATAATAATAATGGTATAATGTTTTGGTGGTCGTGTTGTAATAGAAGCAAACTCAACGGATTTGTTCCTGCTGCTGCTGCTGCTGTTCTATATAGCTAGCTAGTAGCAACATCATCCCCTGGCCGCGAATATAGAAATAGACCAAGCTTGTTATTTGTTCAATCGGTTACAATCATAAAAGTTATATATGTACCTATAGTGTGCCAATAATAACCAACTTGTACCTACATATATATGTATTGTATATTATGGGCTTTGGTCAGCTGGTGTGCGAATAATAATAATTTGCCTCCTTGTTCATTGTGACTTATAGGGTACGGGTACCTAAATTACTCATAAAATTGTGAAAGAATAGATGTCCATTAGTTTTTTTTTTGTTGTTTAAAATGCCACTGGTGCTCGGTTTAAATTGATATCAAATCCCTTTGCTGTCATTCTCGGTCAAACAACGTTTTCCAAAAAAATAAAAAAAAAAATAAGTAAATTGTCTGTCTGTACAGTGTACATATCTCTGCGCTTACGAAAATAATTAGATTGTGAAAATGTGCGCGCACATTCAAGTGGAAACTACTCGTACATACATATTTTAGTTAGAGGTGTACCAGTGTAACAGTGTACCATGTACCTTCATCTCTGGAGGGCATTAGCCTGATAAAATTAAAATTGAAAAAAAAAAAAAAATGAAAAACCCATCAGCAATGTGTTCCTTCATATCTCGTATAAATCAATTAGGAAAATATTGAATTGAAGTGTACCTATAAGCGATAAGAAAGAAGTTCAGTGTCTTATTAATTTTCAATTTAACAAAAGAGCAGAACATTCAAAAATACTTTACGCGCCACATACGGTGGTGTGTCGCGGTGTATGTGTTGTCTTTTAATTTTAAATTTAATATTATAATAATTATCTTTAAGTTACACATTTATTGGCAATTTGAAGTGAGTGACTCCTTGAAACAACCCAACAGCTAAACAATTATTACTAATTTGATAACATTCAACGGAATGCATTTCATCATCGTTTTTTTTTTTTTTTTTGTTTAATTAAAAATCTCCATCATTAAGTGGATTATTATTTATTGCACCAAACACTCGTGGTCACTCACTCGACCTAAATAACTATGGATGAGGTGAGTGGAAAATTTTTTCTGTTGCATATAAAATTAGATAATTATACATAGTTGCAATCACACATTATGTATATTTATTTATTCATTTTTTGTATATAAAATCTACACTGATGCGTAGAAAAAATATTTTATTATTATTTAATGCCTTCAGTGACCTTACTTATACGCATACCGACAAGGGCTATAGTTGTTTGACAATCTAATTTTGTTTTGATGTTAATTACTTTGGTCAAACATGAATTGTCTTAAAATAAAGGAGGATTGTAATCGGTATACCTATAATATAGTCAAAGAATTGGCATAAAATAAAATGAAATGAATGAAAGTTGTTGCGAAAGTTTGTGGAGAACCAGAAAATATAATGACTATCGAAACTCTTAAATACTGCGTCTTGTTAATTTGCAACGATTGTCCAACAAAATTGGTCAATAAAAATACCGGTTTTATATTTTTATTTAATAAATACTTAAATGGTCAATGTGCTTAAAAAAAATCCTAGTGAATATTTTTGAACGTAATTAAATTATCTTTATTTTGCATAGAAAATATTGTGGAAATTTATTCAAGAGCAAATGTCAAAAATAATGGTTTTTCAAATAAAACCTGACTTTCGGACCAATTTTTAAGTTCCAATATCTTGTAAATCATGCCTCGAATGGAAAAAACTAACATAATATTTTTTTTAGTTTACATTATAATCCATACAGTGAGCATATTTTTTTTTTTGTTATTTCTCGACAACTTCGCTATTTAAGAGTAGATAGAAGCAAAGAACCAGTATTTTAGACTTTGATTATTTTATTTTAAATTTCTATTTATTTTTTATTATTTCTCGACAACTTCGCCATTTAAGACTAAAGCTAAAAACCAGTATTTTAGACATTGATTATTTTATTTTAGATATTTATTCATTTTTTTGTTATTTCTCGACAACTTCGCATTTTAAGTGTAAAGCTAAAAACCAGTATTTTAAACTTCAATTATTTTGTTTTAAAAAATATTTATTTGTTATTTCTCGACAACTTCGGCATTTAAGAGTAAAAGCTAAAAACCAGTATTTTAGACTTTGATTATTTTATTTTAAACATTTAGCTTTTAGATAAAATAAATTAATGCTTTCTCATAAAAGGTCAAATAATAATAATAATAATAATAATTTTGTAAAAAAAGCTCGATATAATTTACCCATTAAGAAAACCCTATATTTTTGTGTTTTTTTCGCCTTTTAGAGCAAGCAATGTCTTGTAATTGGTCGTTCGTGTGGAAAAAAAAAGTATTTTAATCCATAGAGTGGTCATAATTTATTGGTTAGATAACTTTGTCATTTAATGGTGCAAATTAAAAAAAAAAACAGTATTTTTGTTTTTTGACGAAATTATAAAATCAATTATTCTTTTAAATTATAACTACAAGAAAAAACGATAATCTTTTCTTATTAAATTTCCAATCATTTACAAATTTTATAAATTTTAAATTTAATCAAATTTGCCCATTAAGAAATGTATCTTGTAAATATATCTTGTAACTGATCGCTCGTATATGAAAAAATGTTTTAATCTTTTTTGTAGAGAATATTATTATCTATAGAGTGGACATTTATTTTAAACGTTAAATATAATTTAAATTTTTTTTTTAAACTGACTTAAAATTAAAAAAAAAATAATAATAATAAATAACACCGGCAACACTTACAAAATCCACAAAACATTATTTTAAACATCTGCAGTCGTATTTATTAGATTTCCTTAGAACACTCTTGAACAGTTGTCAAGCTAGCCATTGTCTAAATATTTAGACATCTCCTTATTTATAAACGCATTCCAACGGCCTACAAATGTTCCCATACACTGACTCACATCCCTGTAATCTGTCAATTTCGTGAGCATTTGGATTGGTTCATTTGAAGATTATTTTTCAATTTTTTGTTCATTGAACGTACCCATTTTAGAATAGGTTTGGACAACCAAATTCAGTGTCTAAGTTAGGCACTCGAAACATGATTATAAATAATGTTTTGGACTTGGACAGTTGTCTATAGTTAGACATATGTACTTTGGAATGGGTTTATAAATACGACTGCTGGTTTTTAATGCTCGACTAAAAATTTATAGGAGCATTGAATATTAAAAACGAACATATGTATGTACATATTCCATTATGACTTCAAATTATGAAAAATAAATCTGTTTTTTCATTTCTTTTTTTTTAAATTTAATTTTGGAAAATTATTTTGTTTTTAAATTATTGACTAAACAACTTTATTTTAAAAGAAAATGAAAATCAATGAATTTTTGGATTACAATTTTATTGTAAGTGTTGCCATTGTTTCTTAATTTTTTTTTTATTAAATTGCTTTTATCTTAACGACCGAAATAAACCCCTCCCTGCAGTACAGTCTTTTTTTTTATCTCGACCCAACCTAAACACTCCAGCTATTTGTTGCTTCCTATGCGAATCACCCTGTAGCTATATCGTAGCAAAATGGAAATCGTGGCTCACCCTATCAGTATGCTATCAGACAGCAATTAGTGCAAGTTCGTATGACTCTATTTTTTTTTTTTTCATATATTGTAGATATATTGTTCTTAACCCCATTTGGTCTATGTTTTGCCAAGTGGCCAATTAGAATTCAAGGGTTTTTATTTTAATCTACTTGTGTAAGGGGTGTTTATATAGTTTGTGCTTGAAAGTCATTTTTTATCAAAATCAAATTTTATTTTTTAAACTTTAATATAGTACCTAATTAATTTTGATGGCGTTGTAGAAATGTGCATGTGAATTCTTTTATTCAACTACAGATACAAATAAAAAAAGCAATGGTTTATATTTGATTGGGGAAATAAATCGAAAGAGCTATACTTAGTAGCTATTGTTTATATAGAATTTAAATCCATTTCTATTCTAGATAATAGAATGCGGTTTTTTACAGTTAGAACTACATTATTTCGGAAATTATTCAGGGTTTTTTTTTGCCTCAAACATCGCAACTATGAATTGATTATCATGAATAGGTACTTGAAGCTTATTGCAAATATGAATTTACAAGTGTTGCATTAGTACCCGTTGAAATGAAATATGAGTTTAAAGGACAAAAAAAAAACTTCCGTTTAATCAATTTTTAATAAATAAATGAATGACGTGGATATAATTTCGACTTTCCATTTACGTTTTCAATAGAATGGATGTCGACACTAAATTTATTCAAATATTCCTCATAACTTATAATAAATTAGACATGTATTTAAAAAAAAAAAAAAAATCACTACCAATGTTTTTTACTGAAATGATCCAATTCAGACGAATAATTATTATAAATTATATACGTCAGACTATTTATTATTCAGATTACTCATTCAATGAAACCTTAAATCTTATACTGAGTGATAAGTTAACAACAATTTACGCCTCGAAGGTATTTTGTTTTATTTTGATTAATAAGACGACCGCGGCGCGGCGTAGTGAAGTTCAAGGGCGGACAAAAATCATTTTATCAAAAGATAAATATTTATCTTGAGTTTGAAAATAAATTTTTCATAAAATGTTAACTAAAATAACTTTATTTAAAAAAAAATAAGAGAAGACATTTCTGTCTTTACAAACAAGGTATAGCGTGGCATTGTAAGTGTTACCGTTGGTTTTTTAATATTTTTTTTAGCTTTAAGTCAATTTTTAGGAAAATTGCCCCTTCTAGCAGACGGGTTTGAATAAACGATTTTTTATTTGTCTTGACTTGACCCAATCTATACGCTGTAGATTTTTGTCACATGAATCAACATTTATGATTTAGTTGTTTTTTTTTTTTTTTTATTTGTTGTGCTACTGACTATTGCTTGTTTCATATTTTATTGAAGAAATTAAGCTAAAAATTGTAAAAAAAAAAGTTAATGTGAAAATGTTAGTTGGTTTCTTTAAAAGTGTGTTTTTATTTATAAACAAAATAGAACACGAAAAATGTCATTCACATGAAAAATCTCTTTACTGATTAAGATGCCCTCTGGCGGTTTTAAGGTGCGTAACTTTCTCTGCTCAACTTTTAGCGCAAGAGAAGGAGATTATGAGTGAGTAGGGGTTAGTACTAGGATATAGTTTTCATCTACTCATGAGTACTTTGTCATGAAAAAAAAGAACACGACTAGCAGCAATACATTAAAATAATAGTTCAACCATATACCTACAATTAGAGATGCCGCGAATAGTGACTCGGCCTAATACCGAATATTCGGCCACACTCGTCGGCCGAATATTGATGAATATTCGGCAGCCGAACATTCGGCCAACGATGTGTATCTAAGTGAGAGACTATTTTCAGAAGATGGAATTTTTTACGAAGATAGACGTAATCGTTTGCTACCAACGAATGCCAAAAAAGTAGTTTTTATTCACCACAACTTACCATTAGTAGATTTTAAATACTAAAATAAAAATTTTTGAATAAAAGAAAACATTTATTGTAAGATAATAAGCCTTTTTTATTCTCCATTTGTTATTCGGTATTCGGCCGAATGTTGTGAACTATTCGGCCGAATGTTGTGAACTATTCGGCCGAATACCGAATATCAAAAATATAGGCCGAATGCCGAATAGTGGCCGAATATTCGCGGCATCTCTACCTACAATATTATTCTTTAAACAAATCGGAACAGTTAAAATTAAATTAATTGACAGATGAAAGTGAAATTAAAGTAGACTTTCAGTCGAACAGTCGAAGTGAACTAATTAAACCCAAACCCGAAGTATTAATGCTATTTATGTTTCCAAAAAAAAAAAAACTGAATTAATTTATTGCGGTATTTTTCTTGTAATTGCTGAAATACACATACATATTTCTAAATCTTTTGTTGAAAACTTTTAGTGGCAAATATAAACGAATAATGCCCTCATTTGCGATTACCTTTAGCTTACTATACATCTGTCCTTGAATTAACCACAGTATGCATAAACGCACAGATTAAAAAATAAAGAAATTCAAACTAATACCAAAACACACAATTACTATTCTTCTCAAACATAGGTACATCATTTCAATAACAAATTCAATTCACGAATACATTTTGAAATTAAAAAAAAAAAAAATTAACAACTTTTTTTTTTTTTTATTCCTAACGAACACGCAGGCAGACCGCGCTGCCATTAGCAACATATTGATGATTTGATTTGAATTCAAATCAAACTATATCGAATGGAATATAAATTGTGCGGTTACTTGATGATTGTATAAATAGAGTAGCTATACCGAGATGATGTAAAATCTTTGGTGTAATGGTTAATGTGTTGAAATATTAAACTAACTGTAGGTATAATATTGAAGCCCTATGGTCCAGGTGGAATCAATTTTTTGTTTGAAAAAAATTCAAAATATCCAAATCAACTAGTTATGTATGCATAGATTTCTCATAGTACATATGTATGTAGTTAATGACACTACACATTTTTTGAAATAACCTTGAAAATGTATAATTGTGATAATAATACGATTTTCCTACTATGTATATTATGTATGTACTATGTAAATATATATTCCAATTGTTCTTTTATTGAGAGACAGATCGTCAGTGTACAACCAAAAAGCACTAAGTCAAAAAACATAGTTTTGAGTAAATAAATTATTAAGATTCGTTTTGTAATTTTGATAACAGGCAAAAGGCATTAAAGTCTTAGTAATTTAATTTGTTTTGCGTAACTAGTAAATCGCACTAAGTCCACTTAGCGCGTTCTTCCAGTATAAAATATGTTTTTTCTGATTTAGTACAAAGTGAAACCTTAAATAATTCATTAAGGGTGTCTAAAATGACTTAGTGTGTTATTTCAGTACAAAGAAAATTTCGTTTTGAACCGTGTTGCATTTTAATCTAAAAATCTTAAAAATGTGACTTAGTACCTTTGGCTTGTAAACCAACGAGATATTCTTTCGAAATGTGAAGTGAAACAGAATCAAGGTCATATGATGATGTGTCAAAAATTCAACGAAATTTTTGTAATATTTTTTTAACGAAATCGGAGTTTAGGGTTCGGTATGAAAATTGTATTAGATTATTAATTGCTCTCTAGGGCAAATATTGGTTTCGTGTTAAAAAAAAAGCTTGAATCAAAATCAAAACAATAATGCTGGAAAAGACCAAAAAAGTAGGTTTAGTCATTTCTATGTATGTGTTTCTATGCATATATGTATGTATGTTAAGGTTCATTCATTTCGTGGTTTCAAGTTGGTAGCGCTGGTATTTGACATCTGTCAAACTGTCATAAAGTGTCATAATATTACTTAAATGTTTACTATTTACGATAATGGATCGCTTAACAATTAAACAACGCGGTTAAAATTATTAAAACTTAGTACAAAAGTGGTGATTCAAACGTAGCCACTTTTTGTGCATTACTGCTTCTTCCGAGTATGTATTTAACAAATCATCCAAGAGTAACTCTTAAACAATGCTTGCATTTTGACCTTGTAAAGGGTTTTTATGTTGCGAATTCAAAATACAAACGTACAAAATTTTTCGTGAACAACGACCAATATACGATGGCTTCCCTTCTTCCCAATTTTTTCCCCAGGGCGACAGAAAATAAATGACAACAATAAATTTATCAGATCATTACACAAAAACTGTGAGTTGCACGTAGTGATAAACAAAAAAAAATGTCTAAAAACGATCCACCTTATAATAATGATTAGATAACATTTCCAATTTTACCTTTATGATTGACATTATACATTTTCGATGCTTTTAGTTTGAGAAATTTCTAGACACACTAATAATAATAATAAACACAAATAAAGTAATAACTGGCTATATAATATGTGAGTAAATAAATACTTATATCAAATAGATACATGCATACATTTATAGTTTTTTTTTTGTTAATTAAACTGATAAGGTTATAGATGGATAAATAAACAAAAATGTTATTATTGTTTATTTGATGAGAATACAGGCAGGCATATCGAGGTATTTTTTTGTTTTGTTTATTTTTCTTAAATAATATCGAGGCTAAATTTGTTGGTGTTAATAATTTTTGACTGTTAATAAAATATATGTATCTAAAGCAAGCAGATATTATAAATATTTATATTTTAATGAAAGAATCGTAAAAACAAAACGGATATCAAACTTCTATATCAAAATTATATTTATAAACATTTATTTCTACGAAAAAAGTTTTTGTATTTTGTGGCCCACTAAAAGAAAACATTAATGTTTTTTTTTTTCTAAGAGTAATCATTTAATTATTCTAAAAATTTGGTATGAACAAAAATACCGGTTTTTTATTTTTTTCATTTACATTTGACTAACTGACTAAGTTGTGGAAAATATAATTTATGACCAAATTGTAGATTATAATATTCTTTTCAATAAATGCAACATCTTTTTCCATAAGAGACTCCAATCAGTTACAAGATATTGCTATTTTAAAAATACGAATTTTTAAAAATATAGGTTTTTAGCATACAACTCTAAACGGGTAAATTTTATCGGTTTTTTGCTTGTAAAATTTGTAGATTTAAAAAAATATATAAAATATTTTTTTTCTAAAAGCCATGGATGTTAATATTTTTCAAAAAAAATACTGTTTTTTTTATCTTTATTCTTAATTGGCGAAGTTTTTGAAAAAATAATTTATTCTCAATTTATAGATTATATAATATTTGCTACAAAAAAGAATTAAACGATTTTATCAGTTTTTGCTACTCCAAAAAGCCGAAGTGTCAAAAATATAGGTTTTTCGCATACAACTTTTAATAAGTAAATTCGGTCGAATTTTATTTTTACAAAACTTGAAGGTTATTCTATCTTTTATGGGAAGGCATTATCATGTTTTTTTCTAGTAGCTATATTTAAAAAAAAAATCATTTAAAAAAATTGATAAAATTATAAAATACCGGTTTTTTGCTCTTTATTCTTAAATGTCAATGCTGTCGAAAAATAAATAAAAAAATATAAAAATGTTGTTCACTTTTTTGACGTTCTATCTGTGAACGCGCCTAATAATAAACGAAATTTCAACAACTAATAAATCATGAATGTCGCAAGTTAACCTAATGCGCACTGATGGAATTTTGAATTTTTTGAATTTATGATGGGTTTGATGATTTTTTTCTTTTATGAAATATTTTTTTTTAGTAATTCTCGATATTATGCAGACGCAACTAAAAATATCAGAACCAGACGATTAAAAAGAATTTTTTTTTTCGAAATTAAAAGTTGTTATTTTTTTCGAAATTGAAAATTGTTATCTATTTTTTCGAAATTGAAAATTGTTATTTTTTCGAAATTAAAAATATGTATTCTTTTTTTTTTTATTTCATTATTCAAGAATTATGTCATGAGTAATTTTTGAATTTGAAACTTAAAAAAATTCAAGATTAAAGTCCTATTTAATAAAGTCGTAATCCCATATTATGTTAATTAAACCAGTTAGCATCTGTTTTTTATTATTTTTTATTTTTTTATTATTAATAACGGTTCAATGGACTTGTAAATTTCCATATGAATCATCACAATTGTCTGCGGATCTTTTGTTCTTTTAAATGTAGAAAGTAAAAATTTAAAAATAAAAAAATATCAATTCACACAAATTAACAGAATTCAAATAAAATTTTATTTAAATTAAATTTTGTCCAAACAAAATGATAAATGACCACATATTGTTGTCTTACTGTTAGTTTATATTCATCACATAAACTTAAACAAATAAAACAACAGAGCTCATTTGTGTATTATTTGCTTAAAGTCATAAATTTCTTCTTAAATCTGTTCTCGAAATGCAAACAAATAAAAAAAAAAAACAAAAACAAAAACAAAATGACCTTCTCACCCAAAAATATTCCACACGTTTATTTAAATAATTTACCGGGGTCCCATATTTATACACAAAGAATATTTTTTTAAAAATTATAAACAAACATAATGTAGAGTATATATGGTTATTAATTTATATATTGCAATAATTTTTCATTAGATGTCACATAAATATAGAGTACAGTGCAGTTCACTTGGTTAGACCTTTTATTTTTTTTGATAATTTAATTTTTTATGGTTGTTTAATAGAAATGTCTTTTTTTTTATATTTTAATGTACCTAAATTTTTCAGTATGTACATATATTGAAGTTTAAAAAAAAAAAAAGAAAAACAATAAAAATTCAACTGCATCATTCATCTTAAGTACGCCAAAGCAATAGCCTATATCCGCTTAGTAAGTCGCGATAAATATTTGTGCGTATGTATTGAACAAAACTTTTATGGAAAGTTGTACAGATGTGAAGAAAATTCTTTGTGAACTGACAATGATTTTTCTTTTTAAAATGTACCTAATCAAGTGAACCGCACTGTATATTACATATATGCACATCGAACATACGTGTGGTGACAAAAATATTCCACATGCAAAAGAAGTTCATTAAGATCTCACGCATTTCAGAAGCCATAAGTTGTGGGTAAAACGTGATTTTTCTTTTAGGCTTGTATAATTTTTTTATTCTTATTTAAGATATGTAGATATCTTTAAAAGTTTGCTTTATAAGAAAATTTAAATGATTCATTTGTTGTGTAGATATTAAAAATAAAAAGTTGTTGTGGTTTTTGAAATTCCACATTATACATAAGTAAGTGTGTCGGTCGTGCTCTTATTGCCTGCCATCAGGGATATATGTTTTCTTTTTTCATGTGGAAATCTGCCAAAAAAGATAATAAATATAATATGACGCATTTGAATATAAAGCAGCAACACATTTCATTTTATATTATACATACTTATTTCATCAAGTGCTGCACAAGATGTAATATTTTTTAATATGGTTTCTTTATTTTTGTAAATATTTTAATCGTTTTCTTCAAGGCAAATTCTTGAAATGCATTTCACGATAATTTGTTGATTTTGCTTTAAAATTTTGATTTATGAAAGTTATGGTATATTCACTTTTAGTCACTTTTAATTATAATATGACGTTTGAAACACTATAGGCACTAATTTATTTGCGAATAAGAAAAACACTTATTTTAAAAATTGTTTAATTTCTGTTAGACCCGGCCAATGAACAGGGAAACAGATTTTTAAAACAGTAATTTGTTTTTCTTTGTTTGGGGATAAATGAATTATAAATCGATTCCTGAAAACGAAAATGTTTTCTTTCTTGCAATTTTATTATTTTTTGACAAGGAAATGTTTGTGGTTGAATAAAATCGACTCACGTCAGAGATTTAATTGTTTTTTTTTTTTTTTTTTTTTTTTTTTTCATGTAACGAATTTTGACATTTTTACATACATATGTATGTACCTACCAAAAGATTTTTAAATGTAATGGACTCAAATTGGATGCGTTCAATTGTTTTCACCTAAATTCGAACGTAATTTTTTGTTTGCAAATTAAGTTGAATTTTTATGGAAAATGAAATTATTCGGAATCGAATTTGAAAAATTTCAACGAAATAATCTCATTATTTTTGATCTAATTAAAACGAACATTTCAAACCAATGTCAATTTGAATTGCAAATGATTGTGAATTTATGACGCAAAAGTCACAATCGTCAAGTGACTTTTGAAAGCGCAATTTCAGACACGAAGTCATCTCGATTTTATACTGCACAATTTTTTCATTAGTTATACGTAGCACAACAAAATTTTAAAGAACAAAGGAATAGTTTGAATAACTGAATCTGTAAAATTGTATATAATAGTTGACATAAAGTTTTGGAATCTTTGGAATAATTCGACGAAACTCCATCAGGTTGCAGACAATATATTATGTTGTTGAAGTTTGACAAGCTTTGAATATTTGGATGTGTTCGTTGATATTTTTTTGTATGCTTTGTTTTCACTTAAAACAAATTGTGGTGGTTTGGAAAATTAAGCTACGGTTACATGGCCAACTTAAATAAAATCAATACGTTGACTCAAAACAAGTAAGTGGTTCGCGGTGGCATTTGGAATAAAATACTATATTTGCGTTAAAATATAGTCAGGAAATAAAGTTCGTCGTCTATCAGTCAATTAAAAATGAAAAATTTTATCAACAGCGTAAAGTTAGAGACATAGTTTAAGCAAAAGCAGAGTTTCCCAAATGTCATTCCCAACGAAAACAAACACCAATTGTAAATTTCGATGACTAACATAATTTCATAAGATTTATAACTTCAACGTGGAATTGGTCTTAGATCTGCAAATACGTTCGTCATAAAAACTGACAAGTGCAACTTACATTTAATCTATATATAACACTGTTGTTGCATGGTGTAAATATTGTTGCGAGATTATTTTGCAAATTATTAGAAAATAAAAGAAAAGATTTTTGATTTTTCTTAATTTTGTTAAAAAATACTTTCGTTTATATATTTTGCCAGTTTTGTGACACAAATTTGAACAGCCAGTCTTGTAAGTCCAGCATAAACGAAAAACAATTTACTTACGGAAGTTTTGAAAAAAATATTAAGTAAATAGTAGTATTATTAATTTCACGAGTTATAACTTCTCCACTTTGAATCAGGTTTGAAGTGAGGTTGAACTAAACAACGACCCCTTTGTAAACATGGTGTTAAGTTTAAATGGGTTTGGTTTGACAGTTAGTCAAATGACTTGCCTACACACAGAGAAATTAAGTTGAAAGATTTTTAAATCAACTTAAAGAAATTAAAAATCTTTCGATTTCCTTCCACTCAATCGTCAAACGTCAAATCGATCAAATCAATCTGTGCGCGGATTTGTCATTTGTCAATGTGACAACCAATAACAATATAAGTTGAATTGTGTAGAGTGTGCTTTTGTTGTTTTTTTTTAGTCAATTTGGTAGATATTTTTATGGAATAAAATTGACCTGTGACCGCCAATTATGTTAACAAAAATACAAATTAAAAACACTACACGATCTTACTGATATACTGATATATTTTTTTTTTGGGAGGCCTGCTTCGACAAAAAATTGTTTATTTAACTACAAATTTATACAGACAGCTTTACGATCATGTTTAAAGTTGTTTTTGTTAGCACTTTAGCTCTTTCCAACAATATTCCTGTGATTCTTACAATTTCTTCCAACATTTCACTTCTCTCTGACATTAATTTTACACTGTCAGCAAAATTGAAGTGTCATTCCACTGTTAAAACACTAATTATATCAATCAATTTTTAGTCTTGGTAAGAACTTAACAGGAGACCATATAATTTCCGATGAAGAGACGAAGCTATACACGAACAAAAAAAAAACTAATATAAACAAGTTACTTCAGTCTTCATTCATTTCCGTCATTTTGCTATCCAACTTTGTGTTTGGCCATAGCGAAAGTCTATCATATGAAGACCAAGAAGATGTCTGTAATTTCTCAAAGATTGACAAACCACTTTAAGTTTGCACTGTGTAACAATTTTTATATGTAGATACTAACTGGCCGGCCTTCTGTATATAAATGTACATAAATGGCCAAAACCAAAAGAAAGAAGATGGAACACAAAGAGACATGTCGTATTTATCTACCAGAAATAAAAAAAAAAATGGTGATTGACAGAAGGTGCAATAGCTTGAACACGGTCGCGTCGTCTGTCACTGCAATGCAACAATGGACATTAAGCTCACTGTGTAATAGCTGCTGTAGTAGCTTTTGTACGGCGAAATGATTTTCCACTTGGTTACATCTTTTAGGAGTGTCTCTCTGGATATTTATACGAGTATTATTATTATGCAGAATGGTGGTCAGGCATTTTGACTAATAGAATTAGGTTTATAAATGTCTCGTTCGCCTTTTTGCATTATTATAACGGATACGTTGGTTGCAAAAGAAAGAAGACGCCATAACACACATACAAATGTATATACCTAACTTACTGACAGCTCTCTTTATTCGTAATCGTATTTAGATAATTATATTGTAATAAAATGCTCGAATGTTTTTTTCTTTTAATGGTTTCAGTTTATTTTTTTTTTTGCCTAACATTACGATAATTAGAAGTTAAAATGTTTTAAAAATATGTATTTATAAGTACATACAAAGGTGGGTAGATTAGGTTCAGATGGCATTTAATTTTATGTTTGTGAGTCAAAGTTCAAGAGAATACAAGCACAAGGGTTACTCTTTAGGTAGTATGTCTGTTTCTTTTTTTTTGGCACAACTTTTGACTTTTTTTTTAAATTTATTTCATTTCCCCTCCAGCAAGAATCTACCTGAACATTTTACCCTATACCTACTGATCATTTCTGTTGTCAAATTTGAGGTTTACAAATCAGAAACATCCGAAATGCGTTTCCTAACTTTTCATTTCTGTTCACAACAAATTACAATAACATTAAAAACCTCGAGTCCAAATTTTTTCCCAAACAGTAAAGAAATAGATCTAGTATTTTTTACAGGACTAGTTCAAATATTTAATCTAAAATTATATCGGTTAAGACTGTATGGAGTGGGCCATCTTTTAATTTCTTTTTGAATCATATGTTATTTTGACACTGACAGTTTTTATACGCTGCGCTGATAAAATTAACAGAATGAAATGAGCTTAAAGCGTCATACTGTGTTTAACATTTCAAGGGTATAGTTAAGTGATAATCCTTTAGGTGTGCTTAAATGATAAAAATAAAAATATACCTACACAATGTACGTCAGAATTAACAAAACTCTAGGTTTTGAGCGGACTCGTTTTGTTGTCAAGAAACCGAACGAGTTCGTCAAAACAGTTGAAAGGTGAGTTGATCGTGTATTTAAAAACAACTTGTTTCATTGGAATTCCTAAGCAACTACGCAATTCTGAAGAATACGTCAGAATATTTATTTATCATATAACGCATCCACTGTAACCGTAGCCTTAAGCAGAACTCAATACTTTAAAAAAAAACAAAAGGTCGTATTTATCACATATCACATCAAATGCCATTGGCCGCGTTCAGATTTGTATCCAAAGCGATTTGGATAGATTTTTGTTGTTGTAATCCCATGTAAAAACACAGCTGATGTCAAAGCAGCTGTTGCCAAAACTACATAAATGTAGATTTTAAAAATTTTGGTATATTCATCTATACTATGAGAAATGTCAACGACAGCTGGCTTGCGTTCAGAAACATTCATGGATACTCGCGTATCTTTGGTTAAGCTATCCTAGTGCACCAAAACGCAGCCATTACATGCATTTATTATTAAGAATGACAAGTTGACAGATGTAAGTTTTATATTGAAAAGTTCAGAAAAATCTCATGAAACATAACAGCTTTCTCAGAAGACTATCGAAATTTATCAAACTTTGAATTCAAATTAAGGTTTCAAAACAATTGATGATAAAATTTCACTTGCAAAAATCTTGCAAGCTTATATTTGAATAACATTACTACTTTCATAATGTAATGAGCATAATGTTAATTATTTACAATCTAAAGTTTGTATACATATGTGCTGTGCATAAATCTACAACAATGTTTCTATGAGAGAAACTTGTTATAAAAAAAAAAAAAATATATATTATATTTTCTGTGAAAATAAAATCTCAACTCTCAGACATATTTACACATATGTACGTACATATATTTTTCGCTGAGTCATGCTGAAGCAAAAAAGTAGGAAGCTCGAAGAAATAATGTATGAAATAATTATCATTGCAATTCGCCGATGTTGACGATAATACTGGTTGAATTATTTTTGAAGAAATTTATGTGCGTGAATCACGATACATATGTATGTATATCAACACTCGGGGGGCGGCGGGAGGTTTGTTTTATTATAATGAATTATCCGGATACACACATCGGTGTTATTATTATTAGGAAATTTAATGGAAACTTACAAATTTCCTAGTTAAATGGAGAAGTCATAATATAAAAGCAAAGTAGAGATTTTTCAATTAAAAGTTAAAATGACCTTTATACTTCCAAACTGTGTTTCGCCCAGATACGACAGTGGGCTAAACATTTCGTTGCTGTCATATACCATTCTAAGTGTCAATTTTTAGTCGTTGTTCAGATTTATTTCATGTGCTCGGAAAAAAAACGAAATTTTTTCAATCCGAGGTTTTTAAGCTCCTACTGATGTGATTAATACCTATCGACAAAAAGAGAAACTCAAGTTAATCGGAATCGGAAGTATGTGTAATGTGTATACCTATACCCCCTTAACGAAAATCCAGACGCACCATAACATAATATCTTATTATTCAGTTCAATAAAAATTAAACTTGTATAAGACCACTCTACTGGAAAAATACAAGGTGATTGCAAATTCAACTGTATCATTAATTAATAATTACAAAATTGCAAGTCATTTTGTTGCTTTCTCACTAATATATAATAAGTATAAGGTTTGTCTATTGTAAATAAGTAGTTTTAATTGAAGCTCTCTATGAAATAAATGAGCTTCTAATATCCACTCGTGAACAACTTAATAGTACATAATTGCATATCAATTAAAAAATTTCACTCAATAATAAGTCCGACTGTGGAGAGTATATATTTTATCTGAAAAAAAAAAATTAAAACGAAACCAGACGAGTCAAGATTCGTCATGTGGATGCAATATTTTTCTTTGACTTAATCTCTTCTATTTTTTTTTTATCGTTTATATGTCAAGAGTAATTGCAAGTCTCAATTAAATCTGACCCTGCTGTTGCATTCATTGGCACTATTGGGATTTATTGGTGTACCCACTCATTTTCGCCGGATCCTTTCACTATGGCTTGGATACACCACTTTTGAATAAATTCACGTTTAACCAGACGCAATACCACTGAAGAAATATATAGCGGAAATCGATGTTCATGATTTTGTTTTTTTTTTTTTTTTTTCAAATCATCGCATCATTGCCTTATCGTCGTCTTCATCAAAAGAGCTTTAACTTTGTCTACTGATGATGCTAGCGTTATTGTTGCTCTTTGTAGTAGTGTTCCACACAATTTCCTTCCGCTTGTGCAGAAGCGAAAAATAAGAGAGAAAGTGTTGTTATAGCTTGTGGTATACGCTGATGACCGCACACCAAAAACTGCGCCAAATCGCAGCACAGCTCAACAAAACAAAAACCCATACCTATACCTACTCGAAAGCAAAGAAGTGATTTCTGGTTAAATGCGGAAATTTTCTCTGCTTTGTGGTTAGCTTTTCGCAATATGTATGTAAATATATAAATAAATAAACAAATAAAATGTAAATCGAACGAGTGAATATCGCATCTTGGTAAAAAATTTCCATTTTCTGGGGCAATCCCATTTAAGTTAATTTGCATCCCACAATAATATCCATTGTGATGTGTATAGTATGGCATGTGTGGATTTGTATAGTAGTATTCAATTTTCCTGCAATCGCTGACTTGAATTTGTATTCTAGGAAATAATGTTGATAAAAATGAAAATCTTTTTACATTCGAGGTTATAATTTTTTTCGATCGATTGGTCTTATTTATAAACGTTGTTAGACAACTGTCCAACTTTGGAAAATGTGTTCAAAAATCTTGTTTATTGTTGTCTTATAGTTACCTAACTTAGAAACAAGAGTAGATTGTCTTAACCGTGAATAATGTGAAATGTATTTTTATAAGATTAAGCATATTTCCACCAATTTGAAAATAGTTAGACAGTGTCTAAGTAGACAGAAATCTAATAAATTATTGCATTGAACTATCACGCCAGAGATCTGTGCCTATACGTTCTGTAAATCTTGTATCGATAAAATAAGTCAAAAAACGTTGAAAATTGCAACAATTCATATGAGTTTTTTTCCTTTGTTTTAACATTTCTCGACCGATTTTATTGATTAATCAAAGTTAACATAATTCAATGGATGTAAATATCAATACTCAGAATGCAACATGATCATCTAGACTATTGGGCGATGCGCTGTCTTCGCACTCATTGCTTGATGTTGTTTTTCATTCTTCTTCGGTGTGCTTTTGTAAGGTGATCAAAATCATTTTCTTTTTTTCTCTCTCTCTATATTTGTTGTTTCCCTTTGGCTGATTCAAGTAACGTCCATTTATTCGTGCTATTTCCCATTGCGTTTATAATAATAATAAAGTAAACAAAATATAATGCTATAAAGTAAATAAATTCGTTAACCTTAAGTTTGATGACTTTTGCCTCGATCACGTCATATAAATTGATAAAGAGAAAAGTTCACTGGACTATAAATTGTTTGTAAAACAAAGAAGCTATAAAATCGAAAAATATATTTTTTGACAGCTTCAAGGCAAAATTTCACCCACCATTTGTATCGGTTATAGTTTTAACTGTGAATACATATGTAAGTATAATATGGCAAATTTTGGATTTGTAAAAAAAAATAAAGAATTGTACATTACATTGTATTAGTTTGTACATATGTATGTACCTACCTACCTTTCTGAGATCAGTAAGTACTCTTTAATTGAACGTAAAAGGCTCAGCTAGCTGAATGTCTTCAAATTTGTTTTTTAGAGTCTATAATCTAATAGGATAGAGGAATGATCTCTGTGAAAAATATCGGAAAACCCATATACTCATTATGAACGGTTAAAGAAATGTTGTTGTTTTCAATAACGGCTGTTTAATGTTTTATAATTTTATCCCAATCAAATAACGATATAAAGGGTGTTTTTTTAGACGTATAGAACTTTGAAATGGAATAAAACAAAGATGATTTTTTTAAATTGACATAAAATTTACTTTATTCGAAAGATAATCTTCTGGCATTATAATTTAAATATGATTTCTGGCATACGACCGCCACGGCTTACTCGGACATAGTCTAATCTGGAGGTCCAATTTTCGATTACTTTTTCCAACATTTGTGACCGTATATCGGCAATAACGCGGCGAATATTGTCATCCAAGAGATCAATCGTTTCGGGCTTACCGGCGTAGACTAGCGACTTCACATATCCCCACAGAAAATAATCAAGCGGCGTTAAATCGCACGATCTTGGGGGCATTGGCTTCACGGGTCCGTAACGTGAAACTATGCGGTTACCACATCATGGTTGTTCAATTGATGAACGAAAAAGTCAGTAATCATGGCTCTATGGCGGTCATCATTGACTGTAACGTTCTGGCCAGCATCGTTTTTAAAGAAGTACGGACCAATTATTCCACCAACCCATAAAGCCCACCAAACAGTCAATTTTTGTGAATATAACGGTGTCTCAACATACACTTGAGGATTATCATCACTCAAAATACGGCAGTTTTGTTTATTGACGTATCCATTCAACCAAGAGTGAGCTTCATCGCTAAACAAAATTCGCTTATGAAAATTGGGAACCATGAACCATAATTTTCAAAGTAAATTTGCACAATTTGGAAGCGTTGTTCAGGCGTCTGTAAGTAGTTATGTTGAAATGCCAAACCAAACTTAAAATAAATCACTTGACAGCTGACAGAATGGCCGCCAGTTAAAATTTAAAAAACTCTAACAAAAAACACCCGTTATTTTATAAAACAGGTGGTCATTGATTATTGTTTTGTCGTTAAAGATCTCTGGAAAAGAATTAACAAAAAAAAAAAACACGTTCATTTAGCTATACTATTCAAGTAAATGATCATCCACACTATAACAATACATAATTATGTCAAAAATGTGTGAAAAACCCCAAAACAAAATTTGAAAGTTCTTCGCTCAAAATCTGACGACTCTCACAAAATTTGACAGTCGATCTCAAACGATTTGACAAAATAAATAAATAATTTTTTTTAAAGATTGGTTTTAAAACAATCACATAAATTACCTATGTATGCCTGTTTGGTAAATTTTAACCAAGTTTGCCAAAACCGAGTTTTGAAGGCAAATTATGAACTTTTCTGGAGAAATTTCCTGTAACTAAACATACATATCTTATTATTTATTTTTTCGATGCTAAATATATGTAACTGTGTTTAAAGATTCACAACAAAATGGAACAAAAAGGTTCAGTAATTATAGCATTATTTTTTCTTATTCTTGTGGGTTATATTTTTTATCAAAAATTTAGTATGTGGACCTTGAATAATAAAAAAAAATCTTATTTCTCACGCATAAAATATTTAACTAAACTATTTTTAACAACTTCATTTAACACAAAGTGACATCTTTTATAAAAGCAGAACAGGTTCATTAAACACAACATATATGAAAATCATTTCCCATCACCCAAATTTGACAGTTGCATGAAATTTTTTCACAAAATCGATTTTTTTATGACAAACAAATCTGACATATTTTTGACTTTTTAATTTGACATTTATAAAATGTTTAATTGAATATTTTGCAGAGTTTTAAGAAGACAAATTATGTTTTTGGTTGCAACGAATTTTTAATTTCAATGAAAATTTTAATAAATATATAGGTATTAAATTTAAATTAAATTTCTGCATTCTTTTTTCAATAAATACATAATAAATTTATTTTCGTCAATGTATTTTTAAATATGCCAGTCGTTCATGTTAACTCTCTCGATGAAATGATATGCAAAAATGCCTTAAAAGAAAGTGAAAATGATTTTCTTGAAACCGATCAAGAATTCTCAAGTCGTGATGTAGCCCAATAGGTCAATCACAAAAAAAAAAAATCGATTCGAAATACAAATTCCTTTGAACAACAGAAAAAATAATCGATTTTTTGGTTGAAAAGAATTCGACAAAACATATTGTGTAAATTCTATCTGAGATAATGTGGCATTTACTTAAATTTTTGTTTGTAAATGTTCTATCTTTTGAATGTATAGCGGAACCGATTGAACACCTGTTTGTTTTGTTGGAATTTATATGTACGCGTATAATTTAATTTAGTAAAAAATCATTTTCCTTCGACTCTTCCAGTGATAGCAGAATAAAAACGTTCAAGCGGACATTGATGCTTGCAAAATCTAATCATCTGTTGAAATTCGTGATTACATGTCGTACCGCTTCGTTCTTATTTCTATAATAATTTTGACTAAATAAACTCCCGGATATTGCTATATACGACAGACAAAGAAAATTTGTTTCACAATAAAACTCAATTGATAGATTTTAAAATCTGCCTTTTCTGTTTCTCTCTCTGATGGCTTTTGTTCTTTCACTCCATCGAT
Organism: Epistrophe eligans; assembly: GCA_951394125.1. Lineage (NCBI taxonomy): Eukaryota > Metazoa > Arthropoda > Insecta > Diptera > Syrphidae > Epistrophe > Epistrophe eligans. The sequence continues at coordinate 30,098,729 of OX596030.1, forward strand.
TTTTTTTCAATTGAAATTTCTCAGTTAAACGACAAGGTAAATCAAAATTTATCTCCATAAAATCGTTAGATTACAAATGGAACATTGATTTTCCACATATACCACCCGCTTTTATCAACAATTTTAAAGTGGAGGTAGCTCGTTTCTTTTGTTGTGACGCCAGCCGTTTCATCACATAATACCTACGTCTATTTGCAATATATGTACATACCTACTTTACATATTTTATGTATATATTCAAAACAATTTCACATTGAAATTAAATTTTAAATACTCTAGCTATGCCTTGATGATAATAACAATCAAAATAGAAGATAACTGCGTATCAAATAAATATCATACCAGAAAAAATGTATTATGAGCTAGAATTCTAGGACATGTTTCAATTATTGTGAACATAAATATTTAATAATAAAAAAATCAATAAAAAAAAGTGACGTGACCTCTAAGCTATTGGAAGACAAATTTTAAACTACCTGTTAAAACTAATGTCATTTCCTTTCAACCTGCAAAAGACTTATTTTTGTTTGGATCAAAAACTTCAAATGACTTTGTATCAGGATTTAAACCGTCTTGCACACACCTCAAATTAAAGCTATTTATTGGAAGTTGGTGGTGAATTTGACATTTGACAAATTGGCACTCGAAAATTTTGTGTTCAATTATCAAAAAAAATTTGCAATGACAAAAGGAAAACGGCATAAGTTTTCGCACTTTTGAGACACGAAACACCTTGACCTTAACATCATTAATAATCTTGCCTAGATTTTCTTGTTAAGTTTTGAAAACAAAAATTAATTAATCCTATTTGTTGATCCTTGTATTCATTTAAATAAGATTCTAATTCGACAATTTCAAGATTTAAATTCACTTAATATACGAGTACATACTTGTGGTCGATGGGATCGGATAGATTTATAGAAGACAGCAATCCATTAGAGGCACTTAACAATAAATTAATAATTTAATTTGAAATTGATTTCTATACACTAAATAAAATTGTACTGTACTCATTCGAATTATTTCTTTTTTTCAGATGGGTGACGTCGATCCGGAAACGCTTCTGGAATGGCTGTCTATGGGTCAGGGTGATGAGCGTGACATGCAATTGATTGCCCTAGAGCAGCTATGTATGTTATTGCTTATGTCTGATAATGTGGACAGATGCTTCGAAAGGTAAGTTTACAACAAAAAAATAATTTTAAATTATTTATGTATGTATTTTTATTATTTTATTTTTTTTCTAAAGCTGCCCGCCACGAACCTTTCTTCCCGCCCTTTGCAAGATTTTTCTAGACGAACTTGCACCTGAAAACGTGCTTGAGGTAACAGCACGTGCAATAACTTATTACCTAGATGTATCAGCCGAATGCACCCGACGCATTGTTGCAATTGATGGTGCCATTAAGGCAATTTGTAATCGTCTTGTTGTAGCTGATTTGTCCAGCCGTACTAGCCGTGATCTGGCTGAACAGTGTATCAAAGTTCTCGAGTTGATTTGTACTCGCGAAGCTGGTGCTGTATTCGATGGTGGTGGCTTGCATTGTGTTTTGTCATTCATCCGTGACTGTGGGTCACAAGTGCACAAGGACACACTTCATTCGGCAATGGCTGTTGTTTCGCGTTTGTGCACCAAAGTGGAACCAAACAGTCCATGCATTCAGGATTGTGTAGAGAGTTTGAGTACTTTGTTGCAACACGAAGATCCGATGGTGGCCGATGGAGCGTTGAAATGCTTTGCATCGGTTGCAGATCGTTTCACCCGCAAATGGGTTGATCCAGCTCCATTAGCTGAATATGGATTGGTGAGTGAGTTGCTTAAAAGACTGGGTAATGCTGCAGGTAACGCACAACAAGGATCGAGTTCCACATCGACTGGTCATAATGATAGCTTGAATGCGGTCACAACAACAAACAAGACACAGAGCACTGACGCTACACGATCCTCGCAATCTATATCTACCACAATCTCACTATTGTCTACACTCTGTCGAGGATCTCCAACAATTACACATGACCTACTGAGGTCCAAGCTTCCCGATGCCATGGAGAGAGCATTGAAGGGTGACGAACGCTGCATTCTCGATTGCATGCGACTAGCAGATTTGCTGCTTTTGCTTCTTTTCGAAGGTAGACAGGCACTAAGTAGAGTTGGTGCGGGAACACAAGGTCAGTTGGCCCCTAGAGTACGCCGAAATGATTCGAGTGCCGAGCGTACGCACCGTCAGTTAATTGACTGCATTCGCAGCAAAGATACAGAAGCTCTTCAGGAAGCTATTGAAACGGGTGGAATCGATGTGAACTGCATGGACGATGTCGGACAGACACTCCTTAATTGGGCATCAGCTTTTGGAACCCTCGAAATGGTTGAATATTTATGTGAGAAGGGTGCCGATGTCAACAAGGGCCAACGTAGCTCATCTCTGCATTACGCCGCATGTTTCGGCCGGCCAGGTATCGCCAAGGTTCTCCTTAAATTTGGAGCCTATCCAGATTTACGTGATGAAGACGGCAAGACACCCTTAGACAAAGCTCGCGAACGAGTGGACGATGGCCATCGTGAAGTTGCAGCAATTTTGCAATCACCCGGTGAATGGATGTCTGCTGGCCGTAGTCACCTTAAATCTGAGTCCGAGGATGGCACAGCTGAACCTCGTGGCGACCCAGAAATGGCGCCAGTCTATTTAAAATTTTTCTTGCCCTGCTTCTGCCGCACGTTCCAAGGAACAATGCTTAGCAGCGTTCGTCGTGCCAGTTTAGGCCTTATTAAAAAAATGGTCCAGTATGCTCAACCAAATGTCCTGAAAGATCTCTGCGATGCACATTCAGCACCTTTAGCTGCCAACAGCACACCATCCCAAAATCTAGGAACTCTTTTGGTCGAAGTAGTTGCCAGTGTTCTTGATAATGAGGTAAGTCATAATTTGCCAAATGTTCTTATAATAATTTTCTTTAAAAAAAAACGAAAGAAAAAGAAGAAAATCGTTAGATAAAAATACAGTTTTTGTTTAAAAAATATTTTAATTTATATGTACCGCTGTTCTCACAAGAAAAATTTTGGTCCTTATTTTCATTTGCTCTCTCTCTCTCTTCCTTTTTTTTTTCTAACTGCGTGCGCACGCGTTTTGGTTTTCGTGGAAACTCTAGATTAGCTACAGTTGGCCATCAGCAATGATGACGAGTTCATCGAATAGTTCGTCGCTTTTAGCAACAACAACAACTTGTAGCAATACTGCTACATGTAGACAAGTAGTGGCCGCCAAGAGTGGAGCACTTGCGCAAACGAATAAACAGCAGCGTGTTGAAAATTCACAGCTTTACATTGTGCCGCCTCCAAAGCCTAAAGCCGAGGGGGTAATGCAAGAATTTATTTTGTTAATTTATTTCAGTTTTTTGTTCTTTTTTTTATCATATTAGTTGTTAATTATGTTTTTTTTTTTATTATTTGATGTTTTTTTTTTTTTTGTTGGTTTTTAACTGTTAGTATATACGAGGTTATTTGCATTTTTGATTTATGTTTATTTTCTTGTAAAATTTATGTTGATTTTGTTTTTATATTTGTTTGAAGGTTTTGTTTGTAAATTTTATTTTGTATTGTCAGAAGGTAAAAGCAATAGTTTATCAGTTTAGAATGCATTTGAATCAGGGAAGTAAGAAGATTTTTTATAAAAATAACTCGCACCTGAAAACCGAATAACAATCAAGGCAAGATTTTTCTTTTTTTTAGGAATTAAAGTAATAGATCTATAAAACCAGGGGTGGAATCGGCTAAGGTGATTTGTGGTAGTTGACAGTCACAATCAAAAAATTCGGTCTGTGTAAGGTGATAGTCACCTGTGACAATCACAATTTTGTGACTATTTTCCGTGACAGCTATTTAGGTGTCACTTTCATATGAAATTGACTTTATTTTTTTATTGTCTGTTGTGTCTAGTCAAAATGAATGTGTTTCTGCCTTTGCCATTGGTTTTTCCATCTCGAAATGCTGAAAATATAGATAGATAAACGTCCAGAGTACAGTTTGTGAAGTCATCTCTTTTACATTGAAAAAAAAAATGGAGAGGATATTGTGTCCCCTCAAAATAAAATTTAGTCCATCGAATTCGGAAGCAACCAAAACGTACTTTTATGAGAAGTATAACATACCTGGAGGTAGGTTTTTGTTAATTGTTAGAAAAAATATTTAATTTTGCTATTTTCCTAATAATCGGCTGCATAGATGGAAGTCATTTCTTCTAAAGTAATACCAAATTTAAAAAATATTTTGGTGATCACCTTACACAGATGCAAAAATTCTTTTGATCACATTTGATTGTCACAAAAGTGAAAGTGACAAATCACCTTAGCCTCAGGTTGCATTTAAAAAACAAAGGTCTTACAGGCATATCTAGTAAAAATATTTTTTATTATACGAGTACGTATTAAAAACCAGTCTCAAAGTCAACCCATTGGCCTTTACCCTATGGAAAATAGACAAGTCTACAGAAACGGCGTGACAAACATATTTATTTGTTTCATTTGACCTAAAACCCATTTTTATAACACAACTCATTAGGTATCAAAAACATCCCAACCAATTTTTTCTGACACTATTGGTCCATCTGTCAGTTGATATGAGCTTCGGTACTCATTGTGATTTTCAATTTAAAATCATTCTAATGAGAGTCGGGGTGTAGGAGAGCTTGGGTGTATTTTTAACGTAATTGACAGACTGCAGCTATAAAAAAAAAAATGTTAATTCTTTCACAAAAATTATCTGTAAATCTCTTCTGTTGCATGGTTTTTCGTCTGGTTGATATTGAATTTATAGAATTGATATTCTAGGACTTTTGAACTGCTACTACGGGATTATCTATTCTTTATCCAGTCTCCTCTAGACGAGTGGTTAAACAAGTTTGCCTAATTCTTACCAACCCATAAAAGTTTCGAAAAAAATTCACGGGGAACCAAAACTCCTCACCGATTTATTTGTCAAAAACAAAGCCTCTACGTATTTGAATTTATGCACAAAATATTAACCAAATATTCAATTATATCTGAAATCTTTGTTTACAGCGTCTAAATAAACATTCTAATGCATTAGCTGACAAAATGTGCATTATATTTATTATATTTTTTTTTTTTTTGGAAATACCAAATCTTTTAATAGGCTAAAATAAAATTTACAAACATTTGATTAATTTATTATTTAAATTTTATTTATTTACAACACGGTTTTATTTACTGAATCTTGAATCAAAAAAAAAAATTACGAAACAAAAATTCCAACAATATGATATTTGACAAATCGACTTTAAAAGTTTTCGGTAACAGCGCTGATAACCTAAGATTGATCGCGAAATCATAAGCTTTATGAACGCTCATAAATGTTCACTCTTATTGCTTAGTGAATAGTTTTATTTAATTTTGAGTGTTCAGCAGTTCGACTAATTCTGTTGTTCCATGAAAAGTGTGCAAACTTTTGTCATTTTTCATTAATTCAAGTTCATCTGCATCGTCACTTTCTAAATTTTGCTACACAGCCTTCTTGGACCTTTGTTTTGAAAGGAATATAGTAGGGTTGTGAATCTTTCCACTTGGCCTTTTTTTTTATTGGGCATTTTCCCCTTCCAGCGCGTTCTTGGAGAGGGCAGCAAAACTTCCCTCTATCATTTGTGGGGCTTTTACTACTACAGAGAGTTCGACCTGAGACAAAAAATGTTCAAAAACTTAAATTGAATTTTGTAGTCTGTATACTTTTTTTCCGATTTATAAAAATCAAAATGAGTAGAATTTCCTAAAAAAAAAAACAATAAAATTAGAGACAGCGCTGGGAGGGTAATACGCTAATTTTTTTCTTCATGTTTAAGATTTTTAGAAACAATTTAATCCCTTTGGATAACAGCAAGTTAATGTTTTTTTTTGTAATTCATCATTTTTATTTATAAATTGATGTATACGCGTGAAGTTTGATAAATTTAGTTTGAGTAATTAGAACAAAACCAGGCAAGAACAAGAACATTCTATGGCATAGAAAGGTTTCCGGTAAGGCATATAGTTTTATTGATTTTTGTTAAGTAATATCTCCACTCAGAGACAATACGGGAAGAACATTGAAAATATTATCTTAATTTTGCTAAATCGTTGTTCACAAGGGTGTTTATTTCAGGATTTGCACCAAAAAAAAACTTTAAACTTTTCACAATATTTTTCATAAAAGTTTAATAGTTAAAAACAAGATTTGTATTTTGAAGGGAAATTGAATTATGAATATAAGAAGAGGCCTTTTACTGAATAAAGTTAAATTTTAAAAGCTAGTATAAATTTGGTATTTTTAATTTCTGTTGTATGTTGGTTTTTTAATTTATGTTGATTTTTGTTTCGTTTTTCTTTATTTATCAAAAAAAAAACGCACCTACCCAAATTACAAAAAATAAAACACTAAGACCATACGTCGTCGCTCCCATCTCTTAATATTGCTTGGCACGCTCTCATTTTGTTAGTAGTTTGCTTGCAAACAAAATTCAAAACCATCAATGTCAAAAACTTTACTTCTTTATCTATTGATAATATTTAGATAATTTTTTTTTATTTCCTTGGCATTTTTTTAAGTATTCGTTGCGTAAAAATCGTTGCAATATCTATAAATTTCATGATGCTAATAAACAAAAAAAAAATCTATATTATTTAATTTATTTTAGCAACAATCAACAATAAAAATAAAATACCCAAAATTCATCTTAAAAATATTATACTCTTGCCAAAATATTTTTATCTGGTTTTTTTGATTTTCTTTTTCTTTTTTCGTTTGTATTTTTGAAACTAACCATTGAACAAATCGCATGATTTATAATGTTAGGATTTTACACATTTCAAAAATTTTTAAAATCATTATTTTTCTTCTTTTTTTTTAAATTTCCAGGACGATGAAGATGGTCATTTAGTTGTCTTAACCATCATTGAAGAATTAACATCAAAAACACAAGAAGAATTTCTTGATCACTTTGCTCGACTGGGTGTATTTTCAAAAGTTCAAGCTCTCATGGGACCAGAGAATGAAATTCAAAATGAAAAAGTTGTTAGTCTAGTACCAGCAATTACCGATGAACCAGGACCTTCTTCGGCAGTTACTGCTGTTGTAACTGGTAATTTCTTAATGTTTTTTTTTTTTTTTTCTTTAACCTTTTAAAATCGTTTTTAACAATTTTTTAACTTTATCTAGAAGATCCCATGGAAGATGCCAAAGAAATTTTACCAGGAAAAGCCTATCACTGGCGTGAGTGGAGTATTTGTCGTGGGCGTGATTGTTTGTATGTTTGGTCAGATTCAGCTGCTTTGGAGCTATCCAATGGATCAAATGGTTGGTTCCGTTTCATTTTGGATGGAAAACTAGCAACTATGTATTCGAGTGGAAGTCCTGAAAATGGAAATGATAGTTCTGGTAAGAATTTAATTTTTTTAAGTACATAGACATAAATATATTAATAGGCATTGTTTTAAAAACCCAGCTTAGTTTTGAAAGATATCAATTAACAGGCTTTATCATCATAAGTGAATTTTTTTTAAATTCATACATAGATTATGTACATGTTATCTGTAAAATCTTTTTAAAGCTTACAAGATCAAAATATTATAGAATCTTCTAGGTATTTCTACATATAAGAAATTCGAATTTATATGGAATTAAAAATTTGAAATTAACTTAATTATACAGGAAATTGAATTGATTTCATTTATTTGTTTATCTTAAATCTTTATCAAATCAATAATCAAATGAATAATAGGACTGTTATCTTAATTACAATTATACTTCAAACTCTACTGCATTCATCCATTTAATTCGAAATGTTAAAAAAAAAAGATTTCAATATCAAAGGTTTTTGGTTTAAGGATCTGAAACTATTCGAATAAGATGCAATTTCCACTGATTATTGAAATGAATACACTCAGCTGAGATTAATTCTGAAGTTGTTCTTGAATCAATTTAAAAACTTAAAAAATCATAATTTTTGTTATCTAAATCTTGATGCAGCAACTTATGTAGGCATTTCAAAGCGCTCTTTTAAAGTTCAGGAAAATAATACACTACACAGAAATGGTTGGTTTAAACCTGTTAAATTAATTAATTAAATATGTATAAAACTCAAATCTTTTGTAATTGTTTATTGTTGTCTTTTTTTTCTTGCCTCATAAAATGTTTATCAATTTAAAAAGCTTTAGTAATGACGATTAAATAACTTATACAAGAAAAATTCCGTTCAAAAAATTTCCCATATAATCGATTTTCGCTGGCACACACAAATGTTATATTAGAGTGTATAGGTGTATTCATAAACGCAGAAAATCTGCGCTAGTACAATCGCAGTTCTTTTCTAATGCATTTGTGAACGCATTCACAATGCAGTATGTATGCAGTAAACAAAAAGGCCTGACTTAGTCCGATTTGTATGTAAACAGAGTTCATAAACGTCAGAGAAAAATGGCTGCCAAAAAAATTTTGTTGAACTTGATTTTTTATTTGCTTGCCGAAAAAGAAAAAAAAATTAAAATTGGCACAAATATCTTGCAAAGAGAAAATAGAAAGAAAATTATAACGAAACAATTTCTAAGATTAAAAAAATATCGCATATTGCCAAAAAATGCATTCTTCATGAGGTGACTTCAGAGTATCCTGGCGATATATTCCGTAGTCATTTAAGGATGTCGAGATCCACATTCAATGTCAATGTCACATCTGATTATTATACAATATAACAAATTAAAATGTTAATTTCCATAGTTTGCTGAAGACGAGTTGAAAATATTGTGGAAAACAAAACAATCTTTACAAGTCAGTGCCGCTTCGTTCTTCTTGGTGACTGTAAAATTAATTTTATAAATTCCCGATCTTTCTGCAGCCAAAAAAATTCAGCTGCACAATCTGCCCGACGGTGACGACAGTCTGACGTTTATGAACGGTAGGTACTGCAGTTGGACTAGGATAGTTCGATCGAAAATCTGACTTTATGAACGCAGATAATGCAGTTCTTAGTTAGGCTGACGATTATGAACTCACCCTATCTACTTGAAACTCATACAAGTAATAATTTTTCTGTAATATTTTATTTGAAAAATTTGTTTGTTTAAAATGGATAGTTAAAGAAGCACATTCACACTAAAGTTTGTTTTGAAATTTGAGTTCAAATCTATTAAGATTTTTTCGATTTGCTAAATTCTCTAAATTGTTACATTCCGAAAGAACTCGGACAGAAAAAAAATCGTTTAGCGTAGTCCGAAAAAAAAAGAAACCAATTTTTTGGTGCATCTATTAAGTCGGGAGAGAGTTCTTATTTATTTAATTATTATTATTATTTATTAAAGTATAAACAAATTTAGATTATAATTTTATAAAAGCGGCTAGAAGTTTTCAAATAATTGATATAACAATATATATGTATGTATGTATGTAGGGGCCTCGGAGATCGGCAGGCTCATTAAGTCAGAGAAACACAGACCTCCCATAGCCCCACACATATATCGATAAAAAGTTTTGTTAGATTACAGATTAAAGATTCAATTTTGAGGATTTCTAAGATTTTATACACATTTTATTAGATTTTCAGTAGAATTTTGTTGAAAAGAGGTCAATTAATTTTTTGCTGAAAAGTGATTTACAAAGATAATTTACTTTGAAACAGTCAGAAATGAAATGTTTACCTGTTAAGATATGACTGGATTGGCAGAGATGGCAGATTGGGGGTTTTCGTCTTTCTTTTTGTTTAAGAAGAAGAATTTAGATTCTGAGGCAACGTATTAAAACTGCCAATCTGATGGTAGAAATTAAAGTATTTTTCCATCTGAGGTTTTATATATGTACCTTTTTTTATTTACCTTTTTTTTTGCAAATATTTACTATAAAACTTAAATTGTTGTTTGAACTTATTTTTTTTTTGTTATTGTTGAAATAAGTACTTTAATTTATCATTTCATGCAATCATCTCATCAAAAATTTCTATACACTTCTTGTAACAATATCATCTTATATTTATCCAATTCCTTTTATTTCATAACACGACATACTTTTGTGTTATCTTTTGTTGTTGTTTTTTTTTTGTTCTTTTTTACATCATATAATTTCTTGTCCTGTAGGAAAAGGACGAGGCATGGACACAGTTTCTAGCGAAGGTGAGAGATTTATTTCTTATTTCTATTTAAGATTTTTGTTTGTTATTATTTTTGGTGTGGTATTTCTATACATTTATTTATTTTATTTTACTAACATATTATTTCTTTAATTCTACCTCTTTTAAAATATTTGATTAAAATTAAAGAACTGGCGAATAAAAGGGGACTTTTCACACTAATTTCTTTTATTTTTTTTTTTTCAAATTTGTTGGACTCTTATTAAAGTTAAAATATAGAGTCCTTAAGATTTTTCCTTAAAAAAATGCAATTTAAAATATAAATAAATATACATATCTCGTTTGGTTTTGGTTTGTAAATTTTATTTCCCTTGTTTAAATAAATATAATGGGACAAGTCCGCCTTTGGTTCGCCAGCCATCATTAAAAATATATTTTACAACTTTAAGTAGAAGTGTAAAGGTAGAACTATAATAATCGCAACCTCAACAAAAAGTAAAATGGACAAGTCGCCCATAATGTATATTATTCATATTTCAATAAATGCCAGTTTCACTTAAGTGAGAGGTGCTTTCGGTAGCGCTTTATATTATTTCTTTGTATTTGCTTGGTTTTCGTATAACATTTTAAAGGACTATTCACATGAGAGTGACCAACGACCGACAAATAAAAAAACAAATGGGATTTAAAACATTTAATAAGTCTAAATCCTTCACAAAAACTAGACAAAATGGTAGAAAACTTATTTAAATTAATGTTAAGATACTAAAATTTGCGTTTTAATTGCTAAAATAAAGTGAAATTTGAGAAAATGAATTGGTCGTCACGAATTGCAATCTGATTGTTACGAACTGTCAAACTCTATTCGCGTTCTACATACCATCCACACAGGAACGAATGAATTTTTCGTGCGCGAATAACCTCAAAATCATTCTTTTTTTTGTTTACTTGGTGATTGGTCGTCATCGTTGGTCGCTCTCATGTGAATAGTCCTTAAGTGTCCCTCCGACAATATTATAATTCTACCTTAAGTCTATGGTGATGGCAAAGTATTGTTTTTTTTTTTTTATTTGTGGTATTTTGGAACTTTGCTTCAATGAACAGGTATGCAGTTAGTTTGTTGTTGCATGAATGTCTTTTTTTTTATGTTTTCTTATTTCTCTTAAATCATTTGAAATTCAATTATAATATTATGAGGAGTTAATATCAATTTATAGAAAAATTAATAAAAATCTTTGGTGGAACAAGTGGTTGGGTAATGAAAAGCTAACCAAAAAATAAGAAAAATCTTAATTTTTGGTTTGCCTTCTGCTTTTTTCTTATTTTTAAAATATCATTTGTCAAATATATGGCTAAAACTTATATGATATAAAAAAAGTTCATCCTCAATCCTCAAGAAGTTTCCTTGTTTGTACATATGTTATTAATTAAAAAAAAATCATGATAGTGCTGGAAGTGATGGTTAAGATGTGTAAACATCAATGTTATTGAACGTACACAATTACAACGTTTGGCACGGAACGTTTTACACATAAGGTTCACGTTTTTGTTTACTCATAGATATTTACAAATCAAACAAAAAAAATATAATACTGAGTTTCTATATGCCTGATTTTTTTTTTAAATTATTATTAAATAGGGTGATTTTAATACGATGTGATAAAAAAAATAGTATTGGAGAGGGTTTTAATTACCCCGATTAGGAAAAAAAAATATTTAAAAGAATACAAAGCTAAGACATTTTTAAAGTCAGAAATCGATTTATTTCCTTTTTAAGGCAAGTTTAAGTAAATACTGATTAATCAAAACTTATATACAGACTCCAAATAAAAAAAAAAAAAAACTAGGATTTTCTCGAAATTTTACGTTATAAAGTTAATTTTTTTTTAATAATCAATGCTTTCATTAGTATAACGGTAAAAATCAGATACTGTAATGTCTTCTAAATTATTTAGAAAATTGAAAATAACAACATATAATTTATTAGAAGGAAATAGTGCTTTTGGATCAACTTAAACAATGGATTGAAGTCATTTTTTTTTTATAAAATCGAGCCATTGCCACTCTTTACTCTGTCGTCGCACTTATGAAAAACACCCTGTATATTTCACATTTATTTTCTTTATACCAGTCTTAACGAAAGGGGAAATAGACCCCTTCTCCCATACCTGACTTCTATAAATGGTTAATCAAATCAAAGCTTAGAATGCCCTCTTTACAAAACAAGTGACCGGACCGACTTTTGTTGGTTGTTGACGCGAGATTCTTTTTTTCCTATTGTTAATACATGAAAAACGATGTAAAACTATAACAAATAGCTAACAATGAGAACTTTATCAGTTTCATTTAAGATAGTTTTAAACATGTTAAATGCCAAGTTAAAAAAAAAAAACATACACACACAAAATTAGCCGAACTCGCATTTTTTTCTTTATTTTTAAACGTTCTTTTTTTGTAAAAAATGTCGGTGCATTTTATGGCAATCAATCATCCAAGTTTTATAAAACAAATCGAACATCCTCTGAGAGGGCTAGCAATTAATTGAAATTTTTTAATTTCACATACTCAGAAACTAATTTTGGCCACAAAATAAATGTTAGTTTAGAGTTTTATTTTGTGTCCGCCGCCGCCCAGTCTCAATTTGCATTTGTTTAATTTTAACGTGTGTTTAAAGCGCGTGCCCTGATGAATGATCTTATCTTATTATATCAATTAAATTCATTTGCTAGTTTATTGAATCATTCGCAGACGGTACAAAATTCCTTAGGTATTTTTTAAATTTAATTTATTATGAAGCACTAACTGACCCGTCCCGGCTTCGCACGGAATTTCATCAATTTTAGGATTTTAAAAACAAGTGAATATAAAAATTTTAGGGCCTTAAAACTACCCATTCGTACCGCCATAAGTTACCAACGTACTTTACACTATGTCAATTGAAAACTGCCAAAGTATTTTTCACCAGACACATAATGGTAAAAGTTTATTGTTTCTCATAATTATACTTACCTTGAAAGTATTCATAAAATTATCTTGAATAACTTTTTTTTTACGCCAAATGACATCATTTAAAAGCAATTATTATATTGCTGGTTATAAGTCAAAAATTTATGACATCTGGCCCATTTCCGGAAACCAATAAATGTAGTGGCTCTGGTGGCGGTACCAATGGCGTCAATTTGACTTGGCCACTGGCGCAACACAATCCAGGGGCGTCATTTTTAAGCATTAATGCCTTGCAATGTTGACACACAACGTCATTATTCCAATAGCAACTATTTCCTATGAACTGTAATCGATTGAAACGTTATAATTGAATGCAGCTCGATGCGGATTAAATGACTGAACACAATAGAATGCTGTAACTGGAACTGGAGCTAGAGATGCAACAGCTGTGAAAAAGTGTCGTACGTGCTAATTTGTATGTGTCCATAATGCAGCTGTACAGCATTTTGTATATTTAAACAAAAAACAAACAATCACGGTCTCATTATTCACTTTTTTCACTTCCGATATTTTTCTTTTAATTAATAATATTTTCGCGAAACGAATAACCACAAAAAGCTTCAATATTTTTGTCCGGCTCTTTTTTTTCTTCATATAAATTGAAATGTCAAAATTGCTGCATGTGAAAAGTTAAAAGTTGGTGAACTCTTGCAGCACCAACTGCAGTTGCGTTGTGTTGTGTTTGTAACATTGAAATTGTGTGTATTGAATATTTTGACAGCTATTCCAGCTGCAGTTCCAGTTGCAGCTCCGTATCCATTGTGTTCAGGCAGTAAACACAACATTTCTATGTTGTTGATTTCGATTCCATCGATTCCGTTCAACATCATTTCGGGCTTCGCGTTGCTCGACAGTTGACTTCCTCCCAAATATCTTTTACTTGTAGCATTTCAAGTTGTGAGACCTAACTTGCTACGTGTAATTAGTGGTATTTTGAAAATTTATATTAAATTATACTTTAAATATAAGGCGTGATTGCGGTGAACTTAATGCGATGAACAAACACTTCTCAAAAAAATCACTTAACAAACTAAAAACTGGATAACATTCCGACCGAATCGTTTGTGCAGTGTGCACTAAAAAATCATTAAATTATTTTTTTTATTTATAGATTCCATGTTTGGGGAAATAATTTTATAGAATTCCTATTATTTTTTTTTCGAATTTCTGAAATTTTTATAATTGAAAAATAAAAAAAATTAGTCGTTAAGCAATGATCATTAAGTTTTTGAAATTAACCAATTTTCTTACTTTTTTTTTCGTATGAACATTCTACAAAGTATAAGAAAACTAAAAAAAAAATATAAATAAAATCGGTAAAGTCGTTCTCAAGTTATGGCGGGACCATGGGAAACAGGGATTAATTTGTATTTATGTACATATATGTAGATTATTCGTATATTTTAGAAATTTCAGCAATCTAAGTTAGAGTTAGGTACATGAACAGGGTTCCTCAGCTAAATTTTTCAGTTTTGCGGTAAAAAAATATTTTGGATTCTCTTGGTCAATTTTCGACGCAGTCTCTAAAATTTCATTTTCCTGACCATATACATATGTAAATACATATATTAAAAGTCACTTATTTTTTTTTTTAATATTAAAAATTAAGATTTTAAAATAATTTATTTGTTACAGAATTTGCATAAAATGTAAAATAAATATTTGTGATATGTTTTTGAAGTTAGGGTGTTTTTTTAGAAAAATTGTTCTGACCAGTTATTAAAAATTTTCTGTGTGTTTCAATCAAATCATTCAATGCTAGAATATTTATTCAAATTATTATCATTCCCATTTAAAACCACTGTCCAGTCCTCTATCGAAGACACTTACCTTAACTTATGTAAACATAATTTTGTTGTCGTTAATATTGTCTCATACATAAATGTTATCAAATCATCCTTGACGTGGTAATGTTACATCTAATCCAGCTTTTTGTTCATCTAACAAAATGTTTTTTTGTGCAGCTCATTCATTATTAAAAATCAAACCATATTTAAAAACAACAAATCTTTAATTTGTTTGATTCTGTTTTTTTTTTTTTTTAGAAAATCGTGGTGAGTTCCTTGAAAAACTCTTACGAGCCCGTTCGGCAGTTCGCCCAGGAACACCATCTCAACCAATTCTACCAACTGTATCTGTACTACGTCTAGTTGTTGGAAACTGGGTGCTTCAAAGCCAAAAACAAAATCAACTGCATATCCATAATTCAGAAGGTCACCAAGTGACAATTCTGCAAGATGATTTGCCAGGCTTTATATTTGAAAGTAATCGCAGTACCAAGCACACATTTACCGCAGAAACAACTCTTGGTCCAGACTTTGCCTCTGGCTGGTCGGTTACAAAAAAGAAGAAAATCAAAACCAAAACCGAAGTTCAAAAGAATCAAGTCAAGAATTTGGCCCGGGATCTCTATAATAAGTACTTTAAAGCAGCACAAGCAGTTCCACGTGGAGCAGTGGCTAAGCTTACAGCAATTGTTAAATTAATTGAATCAGCTCTGGAAGAACAACGTATGTCACCGAATACAAATTGGCAAGAGAAGCTTAATAGTGCTTTGAATGAGCTCACGAAGTTGTTGCACGAGGATGGAGTTGTGAGCGCCTATGAAATGCACAGCTCAGGACTTGTTCAGGCTTTGGTTGCAGTTCTCTCGAAGAACTACTGGGACAATGGCCTCTCGAGGAACAGAATGAACAAGCTACAGAAGCAACGAATTTCTATTTTCAAGAATTGCATTCTTAACAGTAAGAGCAGCGATAAAAAGAATACCGCCGGCATTCTGGTTCAGAAGTTGGTATCTGTTTTGGAAAGCACTGAAAAGTTACCAGTCTATATGTATGATGCTCCCGGGACTGGTTATGGCCTGCAGATTTTGACAAAACGCCTGCGATTCCGACTGGAGCGAGCCGCGTGTGAGACAACTTTGTTTGATCGTACTGGAAGAACTTTGAAAATGGAACCACTTGCTACCGTTGGTCAGTTGGCTAAGTACTTGTTAAAGATGGTTGCCAAACAATGGTATGACATGGATCGCTCTGCATTTGTTTACTTAAAGAAACTAAAGGACTACAAAGCTGGCATGGTGTTTAAGCACGAGTATGATTTCGACGAGGAAGGCTTGATATACTTTATTGGATCGAATGGCAAAACAACTGAGTGGGTTAATCCAGCACAATATGGACTTGTTCAGGTTACTAGTTCAGAGGGGAAAAATTTGCCTTATGGAAAGCTTGAAGATATCTTATCTCGTGATAGTGTCAGTGTGAATTGCCACACCAAAGATAACAAAAAGGCTTGGTTCGCCATTGATTTGGGACTCTTCTTGGTACCGAATGCATATACGTTAAGACACGCTCGAGGATATGGCCGTAGTGCTTTACGCAATTGGATGCTTCAAGGTTCAAAGGACGGAGTCAGTTGGGTAACATTAGTAACTCACTCTGATGACAAGAGTCTTGTTGAGCCCGGCAGCACAAGTACTTGGCCAATTGTGTGTGCTCCAGATGAAAACCAGGGATTCCGACACATCCGCATACAACAGAATGGGCGCAATGCTTCTGGTCAGACTCACTATTTAAGTTTAAGTGGTTTTGAGATATACGGTCGAGTGGCGTCAGTTTGCGAAGATATGGGTAAAGGAGTAAAAGAGGCTGAGGCGAAAATACGCCGAGAACGACGACAAATTCGCGCCCAGCTGAAACACATCACGAAAGGTGCACGTGTTGTCCGTGGCGTAGATTGGCGCTGGGACGATCAGGATGGCGGGAGTGAAGGAACAGTTACTGGGGAGATTCACAATGGATGGATCGATGTTAAATGGGATCATGGTGTCCGAAACTCTTACCGCATGGGGGCTGAGGGAAAATACGATTTGAAACTGACTAATTGTGATAATCTGTCGGTGCTTGAAGGTGGAAATTCTGTTGCCCCCCTATCGAATATATCTAAGAAACTTGAAAACAAGAGTAATGCGCTTACAAGTCGCAAGTCCAGTTCGACACCATCACTGCCAGAAGCAACTGAGTTGAATCGCAATTCTGTTGCCTCTTCAGATCAGGCAGCCTCTGCAGATAATCTAGCCTGGAAACAAGCCGTGGAGGCGATTACTGAAAACGTTTTCTCTTCAGCAAAATCAGATATTGTTACAACAGCCAATCCTGATGGAAAGGACACCAGCGGCTCTTCAGTAGTTGTTCATCATTCGCTGCGTGAGAGGGAAAACATCACCGACTTGTCGGCAATCAACAATTCCATGCAAGCTATAAATGCTAACGTGGTATCCGATTTGGCTACAATAACCGAAAATCTGGCCCTAGCTGATAACTTGTGCGGTGGCAGCAGCAGTAGCAATAATGTATCTAAGAACACATTAGCTGGACTTTTGGCCAGTGGGCCAAGTAGCACCGGAGGCGCAACTCTCATTCGCCAGCAAAGCTATAGTGAGGAAAATAACAAATCGTCAAACATCGAAGCCAACAACAAAATGAATGCAAGCAATTCTGTGAACAGTATAAGTAAGAGTCTGTTGGTCAACCTCAGGGCCAATTCTGGCCAGCGGGTTTCTCAATTCTCCACTGAAGCCATGGAAGTGATTGATAAGATGCGTGAAGGAGTCGATATGATTCGAAACAATACAAACAACATTCTGTCGTCGGACATCCTTTCTATACCATCGTCCAACTGTCTGGCCTCGGGCGTGAAAATTCCCCTACCTAAGACTCATGACGCAACTGGTAGTACTGCAGTAGCTCCTCCAACTGCTTCCAGTACGGGTGGCATTGTTATTCAGAAACCCGATGAAGTGATGCATTTCAAGAAGCAATTGGTCGAAAAGCACATGGGCGAGTGTTCAGCTGGTGGAAAAGACGATGCTAAGATCACCACACCGCCCACAGAAAATCCACCGCCAGGAACTACCTCCTCAACAGCGGTTTCCAGTCAAATGAGTGTGAGTGTACCAAACTTGACTACCACATCAGTTTCAGAGGCTCCAGCTCAACCAGACACAGCAACGCCAACTAGACTGCTGGAAACATTTGCCGCAATGGCTCGGCGCCGTGCTTCGCAGGGAAATAATATTCAAAACGATCAAAAGATCAATAATTCTAATTCGAATGAGCGTAATAATCAAAATTCGGGAACTGGATTCTTCCCGCGTGGACCTACTTCAGTGACCAGTTTGGTCAAGTTGGCTTTATCTAGTAATTTCCACTCAGGATTATTAAGCACTGCTCAGAGCTATCCCAGTTTGTCATCTAATAATGCTGGTAAGTTTTACTAAGTTCCAAGTCATTTCAAAATATGAAATAATATATTTTTTTTTCTTATTCAGCAAACAATTCTGGATCAAATGGTGGAGGTGGAACAAATGCATCCCCGGGTAATCAGGTATCTTCATCAATTAATCCAGCACTTACAATGAGTCTCACGTCAACGTCAAGTGATAGCGAACAAGTGTCATTAGAAGATTTTCTTGAGAGTTGCCGGGCACCTGCATTGTTGGGTGATATGGACGACGACGATGACATGGATGAGGAAAACGATGACGAAGAGAATGAAGACGAATACGAAGAAGTTGGTGTAAGTATCAGGACAAAAAAAATAAAATATACTTCCTCCAATGTAGCTTGTTCCGGAAGCTAACAATATATTTCCAATCTTTTATTCAGAATACTCTCCTACAAGTAATGGTGTCCAGGAATCTTCTCACATTCATGGACGATGAAACCTTCGAAAATCGTCTTGCCGGTGTAGGCAAACGAAAATCTTGGGACGATGAATTCGTTTTGAAACGTCAATTCTCAGCTTTGATCCCCGCCTTTGACCCACGTCCAGGCCGAACCAATGTCAATCAAACTTCGGACTTAGACATTTCTCCACCTGGTTCAAGTTCAGAAGCAGCTAAATCCAGTGAATACATAACTGTTCAACAACCAGCTTTGTGTTTGACTCTTAAAGGTCCAGGCATTGGTGGTGTTCCAGATGTCGAAGTTGAATTGCGAAACAATGAGTGGTCAATATTCCGTGCCGTTCAGGAGCTTCTGCAAGCAACACAACTAAATAAGGCAGATAAATTCCGCAAAGCATGGGAACCAACCTACACGATTGTATACAAGGAAGCACTGCCAAGCGACACTAGTAGTGGTGGGGATGATGATGGTCCCAATACCCCAGTAATCTCGGTAAAGAGTGGCGCCTCAACTCTCTCGCCCAACTCGCCCATGCGTAGTGGCTTTACGACGTCAGAAAATATTAATTGTAGTGTAGATGACGTTCTGCAGCTCCTGAGTCAGTTAAATGCCTTGAATCAAAAGGAAACGGATAGCCTCAATGATAAAGATGACCTGATGGAAGTAGAAGAAGAATGTGGCACTTGTACACTACCTCCAGATATGTTCATGAGTAAGAAGATCACCAATAAGCTACAGCAGCAAATACAAGATCCACTTGTTCTCTCAAGTAATAGCTTGCCCACTTGGTGTGAGGACTTAAACCAGTCCTGTCCGTTCCTATTCCCATTCGAGACACGTCAGTTGTACTTCAATTGCACTGCCTTTGGCGCTTCACGATCTATTGTATGCCTGCAATCGCAACGCGATGTAACTCTAGAGCGTCAACGTATGCCCGGTCTAAGTCCGCGACGTGACGATCAGCACGAATTCCGCGTGGGACGGCTTAAACATGAACGAGTCAAGGTTCCACGTATGGACAATCTGCTCGATTGGGCAATGCAAGTAATGAAAGTTCATTGCAACCGAAAATCTGTTCTTGAGGTTGAATTCGTTGGTGAGGAAGGAACTGGCCTTGGACCTACCCTTGAATTCTATGCTTTAGTTGCTGCTGAACTCCAGCGAGCGGATCTAGGAATGTGGCTGTGTGAAGATGAGGAACAGAGTTTGGCTATCGAAGATCAATATATTCACTTGGGTCAAGGTCAGAAGCCGACTGGCTACTATGTTAGTCGCAGAGAATGTGGTCTATTTCCGGCGCCTTTGCCACAGGACTCTGAGATTTGTGAAAGAGTTTCAAAGTACTATTGGTTCTTGGGAGTTTTTATCGCCAAAGTTCTGCAGGACATGCGTCTCGTTGACTTGCCACTTTCAGATTCATTCCTTCAACTACTCTGCCACAATAAGGTACTATCTAAGTCTAGCGTCATTCAGGCAGTTAAGGCTTGTGATGATCTGATGATGTCATCGATTATTTCTGAGGATTCAGAACTAGCTGATACATGTTCCAAACTTTTGGGCAATGAATTTCCCGAGTCATGTTGGTATGACGGTGTCTTAACCCAAGATAATCTCGCAGATATCGATCCAATTCGTGCTGAATTTATCAAAGAACTACAAGATATGGTCGCTCGTAAGCAGACAATCGAAATGGATCCACATTTGTCACCGGATCAAAGAAATCTAGCAATAGCTGATTTAAAACTTATCACAAAGAATGGAGAAGCACAATTAGAGGATTTGGCTCTGACATTCACATATCTGCCTAGCTCACGTGTTTATGGCTTTTCATATGCAGAACTTGTACCAAATGGAGCTGCTATTGATGTAACGATACACAATCTTGAAGAGTACTGTGAACTTTTGATGAATTTCTCCCTGCAAGATGGTATTGCCAAACAGCTGGAAGCATTCCATCGTGGCTTCTGTCAAGTATTCCCTTTGAAGAAGTTAGCTGCATTTAGTCCCCAAGAAGCACGTATGATGATATGTGGTGAGCAACATCCGCAGTGGACAAGGGAAGATCTCATCAATTATACTGAACCAAAGTTAGGCTATTCCAAAGATAGGTAAGTGTTTTTTTTTACTGAATAATTTGTATTCGTCCTTTTGTAAGAATTTGATGATCTGACTCCCAAGACTTAAGCCCGTATGACATTGCAATTTGTTCCTCATTTTTAGCTAATTAAATCATATTTAAGTGTCAGCCAGTAGAAAAACAGAAAGATGTTGTTTTTAAGAAAAGAAAAGCAAAAAACAATATTAACTGTCAATATTATTTAAAAATCTGGAAAAAAAATATTTCATATTCCATTTTGTTTGAAATGTTGTTTAAATGTGAATTTTTGATGTTTTTTGAAATATGTTTTCATTTTCAATTTCGAATTGTCAAAAAAAAGATGCATTTTTTGTGACATATTCACATTAGTAGAATTTATTGTGTACTTTGGACTACTCTAGCGTCATTTTCAATTAATTAAAAATGAGGAAAAAATGTGATGTCTAATGGGCTTTACTTACATACATTGAAATTAAAAATACTCAATTTGGTTTTAATATTTATTTTCAGTCCTGGTTTTCTTCGTTTCGTTAATGTTCTTCTAAGCATGACTGGCCCCGAACGTAAAGCATTTCTACAATTCACCACCGGTTGCAGTAGTTTACCCCCAGGTGGATTGGCTAATCTACACCCACGCCTTACCGTTGTTCGGAAGGTCGATGCCGGTGAAGGTAGCTACCCATCAGTTAACACATGCGTACACTATTTAAAACTGCCCGACTATCCAACTGAAGAGATACTAAAAGACCGTCTATTGACTGCAACGAAAGAGAAAGGATTCCATTTGAATTAAGAGATGCACCCAATACCTATGCAAGCAGCTTATGTGAAAAAGATCGAGAGAGTTTAATATTTGTTTTATTTTTTATATAGATTAGTACAGAACTATTCATATTCGGCCTTTAATATAATTAGTAACAAAACAAAATCCTTATTACAAAGTTTTAATAAATTAATTTAAGCACATAAAACCGGCAAAACTAAGAAAAAATTTCTGCGCTTAGTTTAAAATAAATGAAATGTTTCAAATACTACTCTCCCTTCTTCGTTGCCCCTTTAACAAACAAAAATTAAGGGAGATGCAAAAATAAATATTAACTGTACGCATTGTGTTCCCTTTATTGAAATGGATACCATATACTTTTTGTGTAAATAGTTTTTAATTTATTAAAATATAAATATATTTGGTAATTATGTAATAAGAAATTTTATCAATGTGTATGCGTACATTCATATAATAAATAAATATAAAATAATAGTCAAACAAATGCAAACAAAATTCTATACAAGGGTGAGAGAAAAATAAATTGATGACCAATTTAAGAATTTGAGCAAGAGATTTTGTCTGAAAGTTTTTTTTTTTTTAACTTGTGCGTTTTGCTCATCAACACTTTAATATACAGAGAAAATCAATTGAAATAATATTCGTCGTCAATACACACACACACCTGCAGTGGACATTAGTATTTTTTGTCTCAAAAATTTGTCAAATAATACAACAATTCATCTCATACACAAGATTTAAAGCATCAAGCATTAAAGAAAAAATATTGTAATAATTGCAATGTAGAGAAAGCAAATTATTTTGTTGTATAAACGCTATAATCGAAATAAATAAAATAAGAATAAAACTACATATTTAAAAAATATCTGTTTTAGTGTTATAAACTTAATCATAAAAAGTAAGTTGTTTTCTTTCTTTAACAATATTTTTGTTTTTTTCTTATAATTCAAATAAATTTCATTTTTGGTTGCACATTATTTGATAAATTGACAAAATGAACTTGTATTTAAATTACCTATAAATGTCATTGAAGTTTGATGTTAAAACTAAACAAAAATAAAGAGTAAACTTCCTCTCTTATTAAGATTAATATAAAAATGAGAACCAGCGTGGATTACTACTAAAAACTATCATTCATTAAATAAGTCTATATTATTATACATTATAAATACATAACAAAAACAATATTATTGAAATGATGTTGAATTATTATTCTAGAAGATAAAATAAATGAGAAAAAATATTTAAAAATGGTCTTTTATTTCAGTGAACTTATCATTTTTTTTTTTCAAATTAAAATACAAAATAAAATATCACGAATTCCATCGAAATCGGTATCCGGGAAAAAACGACATGAAAGGGCTAAGTACCTTATCCGCTTAACGATGCTGGATTGGAATGAAACGGAGTTAGGTAATCCTTTTCTGACAAGTTTTCCTTTCGTAGTCAGGGGAGAATGGTCATTTGCATACAAATGTAAGTATTGGTCAAGTTTTCTAAACGTTTTTAATTTAGAGTAATAAAAAGAAAACTTGCCTAGTAAACACACTAAATTTTAGTCAGTAATCATTAAATAGGTAATGAACTTCTCTCCTAATTTGAAGTTGTTTCAATATCACTCTACTTTAAATACTTGATAATAAATCTTCATAAAGTAAGAGCTTGACGTATTTTTCGATCTCACTACTATTCCACGGCTGATTTGTTACATGCAGAACTTGGCCTTCTTTTTAACATTTATCACCCAGGTGCTTAATTTTACTTTCGCTTGAAATGAAATCGAAGTAAATCTTAATTCAATTGATTCTATATCCAAGTGAAATTTAGAACCTGGCTATGTCTTTGGTCTGATCTAACTCCTTAGTGAAATTTAGAACCTGGCTGTGCCTTTGGACTGATCTAACTCATTAGCAAAGATTTTTATTTTTTGCCAGGTCGGGTTTAGGAGCCATTCTACAGCAATCGTAAATCCATTTAATTGATCACAATTCCGAGGAAGTGAGTGGATACCACCTCCAATTCTCTATTTTTTCTTTGGTATGCCCTCCAAGCCCTAGTGATCGAAATTCTAACAAAATAGGCAAATACAACGCCTCCTGAATGGAAAACCAAAAACGTTCTATTTTTCCATTTGTATGCTATTTATTTTATCTATTTTTTTTCTATGCACTTCAAACCCAACCGCTCTACCAAATGTCATCATTATACACCAATCGGACCTGTTTTATTTCATTGATTGCAATTCTGAGAAAGTGGGCGCATACCACGTCCCTGAATGGAATTTTCAATTTTACCTTTGTATGCCCCACAAGATCTGCCGCTGTGCGAAAGATTCTGCGTTGTCGAGAAGTGCCCCATAATTTTTAATTTTGATGATCTGTCAGTTACGGTTTTAGCGATTTTTGAATGTCTATATCTCAGGAACCACTTATGTTACAGGGTTGAAATTTGATGAGGCGCCTGTGCTTGGCCAGCATAACAAATATTCCCAATTTGAAGTTTCTATTGTTAATATTTAATTTTAATACTTTTTTACCTGGAGTATTAATTTTCATACTATGATAATGGTTTCCTATCATAGACTGCTTTTAGACGACTGCAATTTCTATCCGCAAATCTCTTTTGAGTTTCTTTCCGATTGCAGCATCCATTTAAACGCTGCAAATTTTAATACCTGCAATTTTTGTTAAATGAGAAGGAAATAATATCTCGTCACTCTTTACTCCGCTTATGTCTCAAACAATAAGAAAAAGCAAAAAGAAGAAAGAGCGATAACTCTGCAATTATTTCAACCTCTACAACTTTGTCTACCCCGGACACCGCATACGTCCCCCACCAATATGCTTAAAAATTGCAAGGATAATTGCAGCATATTTGCAGCGTTTAAAAGCAGTCATACATCTTACAACTACAAGGCATGAAGTTATCATAGATGTAGTATAACCTATTATTCGTTGGAAGTACTGGTGTAAATCAGAAAACACTTTCGTCAAAAGCTCATTAAAACAGTGCCTCTTAAAATGTTAAGCTTACAGTATGAAAGCTTTTACCAGGAAAAGATAAGCTGAAGTGAAGCTCATTTCTGGGCAATTTCCTTTTGGTTCAAGTTTTTTCAACTTTTCAATTTCAGTTCCATTTTGTAAGTTCAGGCGTGTGAAGTCGGCGTGTGCATTGTGCAAATCCAACATCGTCACAAAAATAAACTTACAACAAAGCAGTATTTCATTTTGCATTTATCACAAATTCTGAAGATATAATCTGTAATAAAAATTATTTCAAAATGGTAAGTGATTAATTTTCTTTAATATAAATACCTAATTTAATTAACAAATTAAACCCCTTTCATAACTTTCATTTGACCTTTTGGAGTGTAGTAGAAAAACTATAGGAAAGACAGAACTGGAACATTTTTGTTTTGCTTTTGACACGACTATGACAAAACGGAAAGCTTTATCGTAAATTCGGTTTATTAGATTTTATAAAAATGTTATTTTTGATCGGTAATGGAGGGATGTGAGGTGATATTTGGAGACGAAAAAAAACACTGTTATGAATTGCGTAACATCTTATCACTATTATATTATGACATATTATTGGAATAAAACAATATATAGTTACTGATGGAGCAGGTGACGTGTATACCCAATTCAACAAAACGTATAATATGTACAGTAGTTGCACTATCGGCATGGCATAGCATTAAAGTATCCCGACTAATTAATTCTCTTCATTCATACACACTTGATTCGAAAAACAGGAATGCATCAACTTGCAACTTGATGCTACAATCCAGGTCCGAGTGGTCGTTGTCGTTGGGAGACTTCAACTGGAGTGACGTCTTTTGGCATCCGGCCAATTGCCAGAATTCAGATGCGCACATCTGAAAAGAAACAGTGCGAATTCTGTTGTCAATGAATCCAAAGTGCTGAGAAGAATAGAAAAAAAATCTATAATTCGATGAGACTACATTAAGGCGAAATATTAATTTCCATGACTGAACAAACAAAAAACTGAACTTTGATAAGGAAAGTCATGATATAGAAGAATACCAACCTGCCTATAAACAGATATAGTTGCTATAATTGAATCCAATGGGGAAAGTTCAATGTAAATTTGTTCCTTTTTGCATAGCTTTGTGAAGACACAGACACATATTAAGCCGTTGCACAAGTGTTTCATTCTTGAATAGCAGAGTCGTGCTCGCTTTGCTTCACAAAGTGGACAATATTTTGAGATAAGAAGATGGTAATAGCTTATGAATGTTTGTAGGTATGTCCATTTCGGGAAAAAAAGCATGTTGGAAGGAGATGACTATTTTACTGTGTTTTGGTGGGAAACCAGGTTTTCTAGAAAAAAGACAAATGGAAAATAAACATTTGAAAACGGCGACAGTTACCTATAATACCTAATAGATATGTAATTTTTTTTATAGCCAGAAACTTTTTTTTTTTGTATTTTAATCAAATTGTTTTAATTAAAAGTTTTCGGAATTTTTTTTTAAACTCGAAACTTATTTTACAAAAATAATCGGATAGGTAAGTTAGTGATTTTTTTTTTCAAAATTTATCGTAAATATCTTACTATTATGCAATATGATGCTGGAGTACTCGTTTAATTTAGTCTAACGTCAAACAAAAGATTTTATGGGTTTGAGTTTTTGAGAAAATTAAAATTAGGGGAACCTTTTTTCTATAAATGGCCGATATTTCAATAGGAAATTTCATAAAAAAAAAAAAAAAATTAAGGAGTTCGTTCAGGGGTTCAGGAAGAGCTTTCGACTAAAATGTACACAAATATATTATATATATATATATAATTATGTACATTTTACGCTCGTAAAGTTGGTACCTATATAATCTTTACCTAAAACATTGAATTTTTATATGTTGAACTTTTGAATTAAGTAGGTATATAAATAAACAGCAATATTTCGAGGGCTAAATTGCAGGACTTGTAGTTCGGAAAATTCAACAAAAATATTAATGCAAATAAATCATAATGATCAGAGCGAGATTTGACAATTTCACCGTAACATGACAAAATTATGTCCATAAAAGTAAATAGGCAGTCTACATGGGATCAAGTCGGTATGTGTTTTTATTATGTTGCCCAAATTGCAGGAAACAGAAGAGGAAATTTGGGTTTTTTTTTGAAATTAATATAATAATCGTGAGAAAAATGTTTGTACTCTTATGTATGCATAGCCATTAGTAAATTTTTTGAATTATTGGTATGTTAACAATTATGAAGTAATTTAAATCAAAGCAAGGCGACTGCAACAATGCTGATGTTGTTTTGTTCATAAAAGTATTTGAAGTATATTTAAGGTAGGGCAACAGCACAAAAGCTTGCAATCACGAACTCTGCCATTGTTTACATTGTAGTTTATTTAGAACATTTATAATTATATTTCCTTATAGACAACATAATAATCTACATAAATTAATTAAAAATGTAAATAAGATAAAGATAAGATAACCTTAGCTAAAATTAACAATTTATAGCATTTCAGTAGTTCAAAGAACAATATTAAAAACGACTTAAAAAAACTGTGATGGAACACTCGAACACAGATGCTACACAAAAATTGAAAACTGCTTAAATAATTGAATGGGGAGAATCAAACTTTATTTATTTTTTAGGTATAAATCCAAGCACTAACCTCTTTAACCGACTATATTATAACAGATATTTATCGTGTAGAAATTCAGATTTATTTTACTAAAACTATCCTTATACCACTTAGGGATAATACAGGATTTGTTGGAAAACAACCGAAAAATGAAACACCTGAATCTTAAATGCTAACCCTTTTAATTACCACTATCCATTATTTATTTCATCAAATACACTTAAAACCCATGTCTTAAATTAACCAATTATTTTTTAATTTACTTTTCAGAGTGAACCAATTCGTGTTGTTGTGACTGGCGCTGCTGGCCAGATCGCCTATTCCCTACTGTACATGGTTGCTCGTGGTGAAGTCTTTGGCAGGGACCAACCTCTTATTTTGCATTTATTAGACATTCCACCAATGGCTGGCGTATTGGAAGGTGTTGTCATGGAATTAGCTGATTGTGCTCTCCCACTGGTACGTGAAGTGATTCCCACAACAGATCCAGCTGTCGCTTTCAAGGATGTCTCGGCTGCATTTCTAGTTGGATCAATGCCACGCAAAGAAGGTATGGAACGCAAGGATCTTCTCTCCGCCAACGTGAAGATTTTCAAAGTGCAGGGACAAGCCTTGGATCAGTTCGCACGTAAAGATATTAAGGTATTGGTTGTTGGTAACCCAGCCAACACCAATGCTCTGGTTTGCTCCCACTATGCCCCGTCAATCCCAAAGGAGAACTTCAGTGCAATGACACGTTTGGATCAAAACCGTGGAACAGCACAAGTAGCTGCTAAGCTTTCGGTGCCAATTAGTGCCGTGACCAATGTCATTATCTGGGGTAACCACTCAGCTACACAATTCCCCGATGCCAGAAGTGCTAAGGTAACAATCGGTGGCGCTGAGAAAGCAGTCTGGGATGCTATTGGCGATACATCCTTCTTGGAGGGACCATTCGTTGAGATTGTTCAAAAGCGAGGCGCTGCTGTTATTGCTGCACGCAAAATGTCTTCGGCAATGTCTGCTGCCAAGGCTGCCTGCGATCACATGCACGACTGGTGGAATGGAACTAAACCAGGTCAGTTTGTTTCCATGGGAGTAATTTCTGATGGCAGCTATGGTGCCCCCAAGGATGTCGTCTTTTCATTTCCAGTTGAAATCAAGAACAAGCAATGGAGTATCGTTCAAGGATTAACCCTTGACGATTTCGCTAAATCAAAGCTGGCCATTACCAGCAAGGAATTGCTCGAAGAAAAAACAGAAGCCATGGCTGTTTGCAATGCAGAATGACTGCACGGCGAGTCAAAATTGTAGTAAAATACATTGTTTTGTTTTCTCGGATTATCCTTTTAATTTTGTATTTTTTTTAGAAAAGTTTATCGCACTATTTTATTTCGAAAGAAATATAATAATTATAGTAATGTATTTTGTTTTTCAAACAAGGAATTTTGCATTCAATTTATCTAAACTTAATGCGGATATTAGTTTTTAATGAATTTGTTTTTCTTATAGTTAAAGAGGAATGATTGTTAATTATAATTGTAAATAAATTCAAAGGCATTTTATAGAGAATACGAGTAATTTGTTTGTTTTTTTATATCATCTTATGGCTTGTTAATTAGGTATGTATATAATAATATTTTTGGAAAAAAAAAACTAAAGCACTGCTTCAGTAAATTTAGAACGAGCATTCGAATAATGGAATTTTTCTTGTAGTCCTTACTTTCCATTTATTATTACAAAAGACTGTTATGTTGGAGTCATGTGAAACAAAAAGTTGTCTTAAAATTGTAGTTGTAAAAAGAGTTGAGAGTATTCCGTTTTATTGTGAGTTTCGAAAAATCTCCCTTATTGTGAACATTCATTTCGGGCGGAATTTAAAGCCATTTGACAGCCTAAATTTTCACTTATTTTTACTAGGCCACCGAAATTTTGTTATAAGGTCATGATTGTTTTTTATTTTTATAAATACGTTCTCAAAGAACTGAAAGTAAAAAACGCCGTTGAAATTTGTTTAAGGGTGATTAAAACAATAATCAAAACTGACGCATGTACATACATATGTATGTATGTATCAGTTTGTTAAGATTTAAATTAAAAAATAAGTTTCAAAACAATAAATGAAACAAAATAAATTAATTCAGGAACAAAACTAAGAATAACATAACATCGTTGGCGTTATTTTGAATATATACGTAGGTATTTTTTCATATGACCTAAATAGGCGAAAATACACCCCCAACTCATACAATTATTTTTTTTGGACCAATCTTCATCAGCCAGCATACCAATTGGCAGTAGAAGCTATTTTCTGGTCAAATTTGAACACTAAGGTATTTAAATATGTTTAGTTTTAATTAATGTCCCATCTTTTTTATTTTCATAAATCCACTACCAAAACATGATTAAAAACTTATTTTATTTGTATCGATGACAACTCTACTGAGTTGAGTTGCCCCTGTGGAAATTCATAAGTCATAAATTTTGCTTGATTGAATAATTCTCTACTACCGTCGATATCACTTTTGAGTTTAAATAAATAAAATATTTATAAAACTTTTTTGATTTCATCATTTTGTTTTTTTTAATTATTCAATGACTTGAGTATAAAATATCATAATGTCCAGGTCTATACAACAAGAACACTTTGGGATCAGTTCCTTCGGGAAAGTCGTGAGCCTTCACCTTCCCACCTTCGCCTCGGTCCATGTATTCGACCCGTACACCAACATTTAAGGCAGTGCATAAAGCAATAATGTGTATATGGTCGGATTCTTTGTACATCGGTTCGACCTCCTGATGACGGAATTCTTCGATTGTGAAATTTCCCTCGATGAAATTCTGATAAAAGTCTGCGTCTTCTTGCAACTTGCCTGAGGTAATTAAACGCAAATACACAACGACATAGTCCGAGTACCCTTGCTCATTAAACACTGTATGCAGTTCGTCTTTGATGTTGACATCTTTTGTTGTATCAATCGGATCCACACGCTTAATGACTTCCATAAACTACATGAAATATTGGATGCCTATCAAAAACCTAATCATAGAATTTGCATGAACTTACCGTTTCATGAAAATCTTCTAATGTAAAACTAGGGAACCCTAATTGGACCAACTTGTCCTTGGAATTCTGGGCGAGATCTTTAAATGCTAGATAATCCTCTTTGTTGGTAAGTAAGTACTCCAAATAGGCGTAGGCGAATGCACGAAAAAAGCAATTACCGTCGGGCCGGGTGCGACGCATAAATTTGTACTTCTCACCGAGATCTTCTATTTTTGATGTATAAACAGCATCTCCGTTATATTCCTGATTCAGGGTAGACACTATTTGCAAGTCACTCACCAGTGGGATGCTTTCTGAGATCTTTAATATAAATAATTACAACGAAACTTAATAAACTTTGCAGAAGTAGATTAACCTCTTTTTCAATTTGCCGCTGCTGCTGCATTATGAGTTCATCTCTGTTAACGGTTTCAGGCGTTTCAGTCGAATCCATTTTTTTTCTTTGTTAATTGACAAGATTTTTGGTGTTATGGTGGAATATTACCAAAAAATGAAAAACAGTTTCCTCTATTTTTGTTCAAAAATAAGTTAAAGTTTCTTAAAATTTGGTTTCGAGGAGCACAAATGAAAAGTGAAGTTTATTTTTTTTTCGCAAAGTTCTATTGCTCTCAAACTGCTCGTTTAGAAAAGGGAAATTATGCAGGATTAATTTGTTTGGTGTTAAGGGATGTGTTAATAGAGTCTGAGTAAAATAAGTCCGCGACGGAAATGAAATTTGGAATTGCGGCCGTATTTCAAGCCTAGTAAGACTGCTTTTAAACTCTGTTAAAAATTGCATTCATCTAAAAGGCAAAATCACTGATTTTGATGCCAATATAAAGCTGATGACTCATTTATTATTTCTAGTCAAAAAAATATTTCATTTTGGCCCAACCTTCCACTTAAAATGATTTCTAAGTTTTCAATGATCAATGGTAAGGTTAATCATCAAAATAATGAAATTCATTATTTCATGTGAAAGGGTTGGACTAAAATGAAAAACATTTTTGGCAAGAATTATTATTTAAGTCATCAGCTTTATATTGGCATCAAAATGATCACTAATTTTGCTTTTTAAGTGCCTCAAAAATTATAAACAGACAGTCGTATTTATTAGATTTTTGTCTACTTA
This sequence comes from Epistrophe eligans, assembly GCA_951394125.1. Classification (NCBI taxonomy): domain Eukaryota; kingdom Metazoa; phylum Arthropoda; class Insecta; order Diptera; family Syrphidae; genus Epistrophe; species Epistrophe eligans. The sequence continues at coordinate 30,130,196 of OX596030.1, forward strand.
GACATGTCTAACTATTTTCAAATTGGTGGGTATGCTTTATTTAATAAAAATAAATATCAAATTATTCACGGTTAAAACAGTCTACTCTTGTGTCTAAGTTAGGCAGCTATAAGACAACATTCAACAAGATTTTTGAACACATTTTCCAAAGTTGGACAGTTGTCTAAAGTTAGACAACGTTTATAAATAAGACCAATAGTATTTAAATAAAATGCATGATTGAGTCTCACGAACTTTCTCTTGTTTTCTGTTAGCACCCTAAGAGCGGTACATCCCTGCAGCTTAAGAAAGGTTAACAGCCCTGAGGTAAAATGTCAAGGAGGATGGTCATTCTGTAATTATTGTGTCTGCTGAGCATTGTCCAACCTATTTAGTATTAAAACTTTTCTTTATTATAAATAAATTATTATAATATTATATCTGATTAACTTGATGATTTCTTTATTTACATTTATCCGCACGAGTTATAACATTTTCGATCAAACATGTGAGTTTAAAGTTTGAATATTGAAAAAATATTCATCTGATTTTATTTAATCTATATTTCATTCTACCTGCCAAAAACGTAGTTTAATTTAAGTAAGTTAAGTATTATGTGAGTACACAAAAATAAAAATTACACATAAATTGGTAAACATTTTTTTAGTATTTATTAATACTGAGTAAAAAATTGATTTTAAAACCCATTCACCCGTCATTTGAAATTACAAGCTTCCTCGTAAAATTTAAGAATCAGTTAAACAGATAATGAGAGAAAAACAAAAAAACGGTTCTATGAATATATCGTGAATAATGGTTTAATGTAAAATTTGTTCCTGACTAGAATGTGCTAATATAAGCTACATTATTGGTAATTTATAGGTATAAGTATCAACAACATAACTTTGTTCAATTTACTTTTCTTTTCTGTGGCAGGGTTCACAAGGTATTTTAGTTTCCACGTCTACACCATTGACCTATTATATCTAGTAAGTCAATGATCTACACTATGCATAATTGTATGTCTTAGGCCAGGCGCGCACATGTAATTTTTAGTTTCGAAACTGTTTGGTTTTGATTTTGAGTCCTATAGGTTTATATGAGACAGCGAGCACGTGCAGTGCATGTGTGCGGACTTCCATTTAAACTTATAGGACTCAAAATCGAAACCAAACTGTCAGCTATAATACAACAATAAACAAGGTTTTTGTACACATTTTCGAAAGTTGGACAGTTGTTTAAAGTTAGACAACGTTTACAAATAAGACCAATAGTATTTAGAGCAAAATTTCACCGAAAAATACTAAAATTTTAATAAAACGCGTGTTGCCGGTTCTTTTGTTGCCGTCGGGGTCTGTGCTGGCATGCTTGACCGGCCTCACGCTCGTCGGAGGGAGCAGATTCTTGACCCCTATCAGAACCGAGCAGACAAAAAAAAATCATGCCAGTCTCACGTCGAGGTGTTATGACGTAGCGAGAAATAAAACTTTACCCACCCTACCTTGGTTACCTATCTCGCCTAAGCAACCCCTTTCCTCGCCATCCTTCATTCCCTCACTCCATCCTTACCATTTTCATCAATCCTCATCCTTTATCCTATAAATTAAACAATCATGTTTCTTATATGGTTTTGTTTTCAAACATTACTACAAATATATTTCTTGCCCATTAACTAATTTTAATTAATAATGAATAACATAAAATTTAAAATTTACAAAAGTGTCAAACAAAAATAAAAAAAAAGGTTCACTGTCAATTATATATACAATATACAATTATACAATAATAAAAAAATATTCAAACAAGATTTATATAGAAATGTGTGTACTTGTATTTATATATATATATGTAGGTAACTATGAAATTGACTAAACAGGTATGTAAGTACACCGCGTATTTATTTTTATAAATTGCTATGCAAGAATATATGCGTTTGAATGCACTGCACTTGAAACTACCGATCTGCTGCAATGGTCCCCTACCCCTGAATACTTTTCTATATTTATCAGCTAATTTTAAAGAGCAGGTAAAATTTTTGACTCACCCTTTTGTTTCGGTGTAAAAGCATCTAGCTGTCGATGATGTGGCCACAGCATCCAGGCTGATGATATACCTGTGAATCCCTCTTCAAAAGCTTAATTAAATATTTAAAAGTTTTCAATTTATTTGCCCATACAAAAGTGCCAATCTGATAGTGCATGCAAGTAGCTTTGCATAAGAATGTATAAACATACATACATATGTACGCTACCCGTTGCGGATTTAAATAAAATGTACTTTAAGTTATTTAACAAACAATAAAAACAATTATTGGGCTAAGGCAAACGATAAAACAAGTTAAATTGGTGAAGAAATTTAAAAAAAAAGTATTCTAAATTTGGTTGGTGGCCGGATTCGAACTCCGGATCCCTGGCGTGCGGGTAAGTCCTGTAGCCTATTGGGCCACTGACGGTTATAATTCAAATGTTATTATTAAATTATCTCGTAGGTTCTTTGCTATTTTTCCTTTTTGTTTAAGTAATAGTTGTAATATATATAAGTATAAATGGTGCAGCTGCCACACTCAAAGGTATAATCCTATTTTGCATTTATTTACGCACAAACACCAAATTTTGAATGCGGACAAGGGAACCAAATTCACCAGCCACCTTTCAAGAAAACCGTGCAAAGCACTTGGACGGCCTTTTCTTTCACGTCCGGTATAATAATTGACCTTATGAATGTTTCTTTTCTCGTTGGATAATATTTTTTTTAAATCTTAAGATTTTTATTTTTTCTATTAAATTTTTAATGATTTTTTTTTTTTTTTTTACCTTTTTTTTTATAAAATATATTCTTAGTTTTATTACTAAATAATAAAAATGGCGTAAGCTCTCGCAAGTACACTCCAATTTTATTTCTAATCTTCTTGATTTCGGTAATCTTCCCGACTCTTCAAGACAAACGAAGATTTTCACATTATAAGATGTATTTGTAACTTAAAGCTCTTCTTGTCCCAAAATAAAATCTTCATTTCTACAGGGTGACAAGTACTTCTTCAGCATGGAATGCGTGTGAACGCAATTTATGTCTTCCACTTGAAATTTTTTCAACACACTTAATGTTAGACAGGTCGTGCGTTTAAGGACATGGTCATTTTGTTACACGCGCCGTAAATAAAATTCTCCAGACTTTCAATCCTGTGTGGACAACTTAACATTTATCCATGTGATCCCGACCTTAAAAAAATAGTCCCATCAAATCATTTTCGGAACACCTTCATGACCGCCATTTTTATTTTATTCAGGCAATGCCGTTTATGACAGACGTCAAAAATTTCCTTTTCTAGAAAATCCTCTTTTCCGGTCGGTCCGAAGCGTGTAAGTTCATCGAATTTTTTGTACGAAATTAAATTATTAAACATCCGAAAATTGGTAAAATATCCAAAATAAGAAATGTTATTTTTCGGTTTATAAATATCCAATTAAGTGATAACTATATGAATTTCGGAAAGTTGAATTAATGAAGTGCCTTATTCCTGGTGGCTAATGTTTGACAGTTTCGTTACTTCTTGCCGTGTTTACTTCAGAGTAAATAGAAAAATTAAAAAAAAAAACTATCTAAAAGGCCTAAAGTAGTGCATTATGTAGTTAAGATTTTTATTTTGGATATTTTTACCTTTTTAGGAGCGAATTTATAAAAAGCAAACTTGCTCTGGTAATCTAATATCGGTTTTCTACTTTAACAGTGTCAAAATGAGGACAATCAACTCAAACCAATGCGTGAAAATCCCCTCATACATTAAAGCCTCAGTGAAGGCGCGTGTGGTCACCATCACAGGGCCCCGTGGTGTTTTGAAGCGCAGCTTTAAGCACTTGGCCCTTGACATGTACATGATCAACAAACGTACCCTGAAGGTAGAAAAATGGTTTGGAGCCAAGAAGGAACTGGCCGCCGTCCGCACTGTATGCAGTCATATTGAAAACATGATTAAGGGTAAGTTGTTTTAATGAAATTGTTAATAAAAGAAATTGCTAATATTTTTCGAATGGCAGGTGTCACTAAGGGATTCCAATACAAAATGCGTGCCGTATATGCCCATTTCCCCATCAACTGCGTTACCTCTGAGAACAACACAGTCATCGAGATCCGTAACTTTTTGGGAGAAAAGTACATTCGTCGCGTTTCGATGGCACCCGGCGTGACTGTCGTTAACTCGACCGCTCAAAAAGACGAGCTCATCGTTGAAGGTAACGACATTGAAGCTGTTTCTGGTTCAGCAGCTTTGATCCAACAATCCACAACCGTGAAAAACAAGGATATCCGTAAGTTCTTGGATGGTCTGTACGTCTCTGAGAAGACAACAGTTGTAAAGGAAGCTGCCTAAGTTAAAATAAAAACAAATTGATTTTTTATCACATAAACAAAAAAAAGAATCCCGAGTGTTTTTGTTTTGAAAGGAAGGCAAAATTGGAAATCGGAATTCTTTTAAAAAGATGAAGATATTTTTTTGTTTACGACAAAGCAAGAAGGTTACTGAACATTTTGAAGAAGTTTCTGAGTTTAAAACTTATAAATTTGATTGTAAATGCGAATGTTTTACGGACATGACCAAAAAACAATAACACCAGTTTTGTTCTTATTTTTAGCATTCGAATACAGTGAATATCATTAACAAACCTCTATTTATTACCATTGAGTCGAAAAGTATTAGGAGTCTAGTAAAAGTGGTCGAAGACAAGGGCTGGCGCAGATCTCTCTAATTTGGGAGATTTGTTTTGCATTCACCCATACAAGTAAACAATTTTCTGTGAAATTGTTTTCAGTTATTTGTGCCGACGACGTGCGAGGTATTTGAATTTAGCGATATTAAAAAGAGTAGATATTCAGCTCTTTCATGAATTCCATCGTAGTCGGATACTTATTTATTTATTTAATTAATTAGGAATTAATCAGGTTTCATCTTAGTTGAAAATTGTCATTACGGACTTATTCGTTTTGTTTTAAAGTTTTTATCGATAATTTTTTTGGGTTTCGGGATTACGATGGAATTCATGATAGAGCCGATTAATACAGATTTTGATCAGTGGGTTTTGTTTATTCTATTTCGTCATCTGTGCCTACGTTTTGTAACTCACATTAGTTGTGTTCCTTTGGGCTGCAGCATCTACTGCCAAGCACTTCTAGCTGCAGTTAAGGTCAACTACTTCTCTGTGGCCAAAGAACATAGTTCAAAGGATCCAGGCAGAAGATAAGTTAGGCTTTTAGAAAAAAAATATTTTATGGTAAATAAAAGAAAACCGTTACTATTTTGTTGTATTTTATAACGAAGTGGCTGACTACTGGAGGGGGCTGACCTTACACGCCATCACCCTACACGGTTTTTCGTTATTTTATGTTATTTTATGGTTTATTTAATCCTTTGTATATAAACATATATTACATGTTAATTAAAATATAAGTTTATTTACTTTATCCTTTCATTGTTTTGCTCTGTAACACCCTGTAAAATCTGACTGTTTTTGAAATCAACCATTCCGTTCGTTTCTTTTTTTGAGAAATTTTATATTTCTGTTCAAGATTCTTGTTCAAAACCTTGTTCAGCTTCTTTAAATTAACGATTAACGTTGGAATGATGTCTATAAATTGTTTGAAGAGAAAAAACCCTTAAATCTTGTAAGTAACCTTAGCCATGTGTACTGTATCAACGTAAAAACATTTTTAGTAAGCTACATAAACATACATACATATTATGTATATGTAACATAAATATTATTTTCAATATAAATTCTGGTTTAAGGAATAAGATTTCAAATGACAATTTTAAAAAGAGCAGATTGGTCAAAATCTTATTGTCACGTTCCACGCGATAACATGAATTCAAACGTTTTAGGAAGATCAAAACAGTTTGTTGCATCTTTTGCCAATGACGTAAGACATTCAAATTCAACTTGTTTATTTTGGTAAATGTATGTATGCGTACATACATAAATATAATTTAATTATTTTAACGATACATAGGCTTGTCCCCCTGCAATGAATTTACTCATCGGTTGGGAATATGGACGAAATTGGCTTAAAGAACGTGATACTTTTGCAGCAAAAAGGGCCGTCATGAACAAACCCAAGATAATTCACAATGATTTTAAAAAGTGGATTGAAAAAAGAAAGGGCCATAACACTGTAAAAATAGTAAACCAATAGCCTTTTCGATTAAAACAAAAAATATATATATATATTTTCTTTTTATTAATATAAAAGTAAAAATTTTAAGTCAAATAATTATTACTGTACATTAATTCTAAGACCGTATCATTTCATTTGTATCATTTTAAATAGCTTCAGAATGTGCACTTTCTTCGACATTTTCAACGAAGAGGTTATGGTGAAATATGTTGTAGTAGTGAAAATTCAAGATTTTGATTTTTAGGCCATCTTTTTCAACTTGTGAAATATTTTGTCCTCTTTTGAAGAAGAATCGGTCGTAGCAAAGATAGAACCAGTAAAGAAAAGAAATCGATTTTACAATCGTCAAAAAACCTAGGAAACGAAACGTGAGCGTGACTAGAAACGCTGTTATCATTTTCTCGTTTTAAAATCGTTCGTTTCATAATGCGGCGAGTTTCTTGACAACGAGTTTTTTTTAAACAGTTAATTCAAAACGATCGTTTTGTTTGTTTCAGTGCGACCGTGTGTTTAAAAGTGTTTTAAAGAAAAACGATTAAAAACAATAATTGGAAAAAGGATAGAATTTTGAAGCAGAACTTTACATATTGACATCTTGATTCATTAATGCGCAAAAAGCTAAAGAGAATAATGACGAAAGAGTTCATGGCGTGAAGACAAGACACGCTTTATTGTATATACTCTAGTATACTTTCATTAATTGAAATTGTGACACCCTTTTCTCGTTTTCTCGGCATTGAATCCAAAAATATTACTTGAATATGGCACATCGGTGGATTTTGGGTGGAATCTACCCTTCTCGTATTTAAGAACATAAAATCTACCTGTGTCACTGGATACGCCTTTGAGTAAAACGAAACGACTGTGTAAACACTTAAACAGGCACTTTAAAAGTCATGGTACAGATTTAACCCACTGTAGTTTTAAGTATTCACAGAAAACGAACTTTATACATTAAAAACCAAATTATTACTTGATAGGTAAAATTTTGTAGGTACACTGCAATAACCCCTGTCGCCTGTTCTGATTTCCGTTCCGAATCAAATCCGAAATTGATTCACGCCAGAAACAACCGCTTGACAAACCATTTTGTATGACCTTGTTTAAATTGTGAATTTTTATTACTATAATTTTGTGGGTGAGGTTAAAAGAAAAACAGCAATTTTAAGTCCCCATTGACAGAAGGCAACAAGTTGCCGTTTTCTTTTAATTTCCAATTTCCACTAATCGTAGACCGTTTATTCCCCTTACTTAGTGTACTCATCTAAAAACTGAAAGTTGCTGTAAGGTCCGTTTCCTCGTGCGAAATGGGACTAATCTGCAATTTTTCCAACCTCACCAATTGCAATTTTTTTTGACGAATTTAATCGATGCGGAGTTACATAATGCAGGCACTGAATGCGGCCATTTATGTTAAAGCGAGGGACAAACGTCAAACAGTTGGATTGGCTTTTGTGGTATTTACTATTTGGTTTGGTCAGTGTTGCCGAAAGTACTCCCATAGGAGTATTGTACTCCTTTCAACACCTCCGTACTCCTGTACTCCTCCTTTTACATTCGTACTCCTATTTTTTTTAAAGACCTAAAATATCTTACACTTGCAGCAAAGTGTAATGTTAACCTTAATAAATTTAATTCACTTCAAATTTAAATCAAATTTGGCAGAACTTTAATCTTCCAAAATGTCGTCAAAAAGGGAATTTCCCTCTTTCTTGTTTGTTTTTCGTTGGCGTGGATGTCTACGTTCAATTTACATCTGTCAGTTCGGTATTTATTTTATGGTTACCTCATTACCTGAAATTTTGGTTTGGTGGTTGTTTTTTTTTTTTTTTTTGAGCTCCGTAAATTTGTATGTATAGTTCAATAAAATGAAAAGGTTTGTTAACTAATGTTTGAAATATTGTAATTCCTGTTAGAAAAATTCAAAGTAAACTTTTATTGTATAGATATTTAGTGAAATTGGATTTCTTGGAGCAGGTAAAGGCAAAAAAGGCAAATATAACTATGCATTACGCTATCTGCCACAAGACAGATTTTGTGTGATAGAAAAGATATTTAGGTACTTATTTTTGTTCTTAGAATTAATAATTTATTTATTTATGTTTTTTTTTGTAACTGATTTTTTTTCTTGATGATTTTTTTAAATAGAGTTTGAAGACTAAAAAATGTCTGTACTACTATTTTTTTCAAAATACTCCTCTTTTTTGGCTTCAGTACTACCTTGAAATATTTCTTCCCGGCAACACTGGGTTTGGTTCTCGTTTTGTTTTGCATTTGCAATTCACAATATTTTGTGTCCTCTATTCATAAATTAATAAAAAGACGGAGTAATTAAATTAAATTAAATAAATTTGTAAGTACTATTATCCACAGGATAATCTTTTAAAATTATTTAAGTGAAAAATATATTTCTTATCTTGACATTCTCAAAAGAAAAATGTGGTGAATTTTCTTATATTTTTATTTCATGAATTATTCAACTGAGTTGCGATTGAAAAAATTGAATAGAATACACTGAACAAAAATTCCAAATGGATTTAGTTGCTCAAACATTTAGAAGTTAGACGCGTCTATTTATTTTTCTTAAATTTGGCTTAACCTTGCCAGCAACATTTTGCTGGATATTTAAGTGTCATAGGAGAGCTTCCACCAAGCAATTTGTCGATTTACAAAGAAAACAATAATTTCGAAATACATTTGCTATTCTTTACCCACCCCTAAAAGTAATTATGTCGATTATGGAATCCGCAATACTAGATCCGCAGTGATTCGCAGTGCGGGGCTATCTTTTTTCTTTATTCATTTGTCGTGAAAAGGAAAGAAAACACTATACTGCGAATCACTGCGGATCTAGATTGCGGATTCCATAATCGGCATGAATTACTTTCGTCCGGGAAAAATTTATTTTTTTGATATGAAAATTTCACTTTGATTTAGATGTGTATCTTAAATAAAATTTAAATCGTCGGTCTCATTGCTATAGGTGGTATTTGATGTTAGTTTATAAATAAATATATTCTGAATGATGGTTTGTCAAGAAAATTTCCTCACATCAGTCAAAACTGTCAATCATGAATTATGATCTGCATATATCCATATTATATCTTTCCTGCTCCGATCAAAATTTGTTTTTTTTTTTGTTTAAACAAAGTATAATACTTGAAGTTCTTTTTTTAAATCTTTAAAATCAATTACTTTTTAATGAATCAACTTCAAGTGAAGGATTGTACTTCCATATATATTTTTACACTTTTAAAAAGTGTCAAGATTCTACTTGAATAAAAGTCCCGCTTTAGAAAAATCTTGTGCAATGCAAAAAGCGAGATTAACTTTCGCGTGGAAACATAGCATAAAATAACATAAAAAAGAAATAGTAACCAACTAACCATGAGTTAAATTTGTGTATGCAATGTACATAGGTATATTTTCAGTATTTGAATATGTATTTAGTTCATACACATGGGACATTTGCCACTATACAAAATTTGTGTATCAACTTCAAAATTACAAACTATGTGGTTTAATGCTCCAAATTTGTATTTAACATGATTTTTTGTTTACTCGTGTTATCCATCTTTTTCATATACCTACAATGTTATTCAAAAATACTTATCAATTCCTTATACTATTTCTTTTTCTTTCGTTAAACAAAGTACTTCAGATATGGTTGTCCCGAAAAAAACGGCAAAAGATGAAGTCATTCGTCTAATGGCTGACAAAGATAATGTAGAAAAGTCAATATCTGAATATGGAGCTATCTTATTGGCCAATGATAATGTTGGTATGACGGGTCCCCTCGTAGATACCGAAGGATATCCTCGCAACGATATTGATGTTTATCAAGTGCGTCAAGCAAGGCAACAAATTCTCTGTTTGCAAAATGATCATAAAAAATTAATGAGTGAAATTGAAAAACTTCTTCACCAAGTCCATAAAGAGGCTGCTGATGAAGAAAATAGTGCAGGAATGTCTAGTAAGACTGCGGCAATCAGCTTAGAATCTTCATCCATTGATGTTATTCAAATGAACGCAATTGTAAATGTAAACTTGGTCAGTCCAGGATCTCCTGCTGAAGATGCAGGCCTTCGGATTGGGGATGCTATTTTACAATTTGGTTCCATAAATTCGAAGAATTTCGAAAATAATCTTTATCAAATTGGGGCTTTGGTGAATAATATGGAAAATCAACGTATTGCACTTAAGGTAAAGCGAAGTGAACAGATTTTGGATATGATTCTAATTCCAAAAAAATGGAGTGGTCGTGGCTTGCTTGGATGCAATATTGTCCTACCTGAAACAATTGAACGTTAAAAAATATAAGGAAAATAAACCACTATTATCATGGTAAAGCTTACCTATTCTTTTTTTATTGAAATTAAATCTTTTTCACTAAAATGTAATATGTATATTTCTTCGTAAAAAAAAAATTTAACTATTTTTAAACAATTAATAAAGGGAATAAAGAAGAAAAAGATAACATTGTATTTTATTGGTGAATCCGCCCAGTAAGATATGTATGTATTTTAAAATTAGAGAAAGTGAAAGTATTCATACGGTCGTATGAAATTAAACATTTTCCCTGAGAGCCATTTATAGCGAAATTTATTTCAGTTTCAATTCAATACCTACAATTTGTTCGTATTGAATTGCACACGAAAAATATTTACGTCCGAAATTTTGCCAGTGCAATAAGTAAAAATTAGAACTCAAAACATTTAAACGATTTTTTCCATATTGTGTGAAATTACAAGAAAGAATAATTCGAACCAAATTCTTTATATTATTATAAAAATGATGATTTTAAATTGAACTTTTTGCACAAGTTATGTAGGATGCAAATAAAACAACTTATTTCATCTTTCCGTGACCATCCACCTGCATGGGAATTTTTATTAATTATCATGTAAATTAATTTACACAGGCGAAAATTGTCGTTGCGATGTTGCGAAAAAATAAAAACCAAGGAATAAATAAAGGTCATTTAGTTTTGTAGCTTTGTATAAATTGCGTTCTTTTACTTTCAAACTCTGTGATTTTCTGTCCAGAACTACAAATTCATATAAAAAAAAAATAAGGGTATTCATGCAACGTCGTAAAATCGTAAAGTTTCCGACACACGTTTCATGAACAACCCTTTAAACATCTTGCGAAAATGTTGTGATAAACCAATCAGCTGACTCAACCATAACGTCAATATACCGTTAAAAAAAAGTTTACCATGTTAACCATTTTCGTTTACGATGTTTACGACACAAATTCTTGTCGGAAAGTTTACCATTTCTCGGAAAAGATTTTCCATACAAAATTTGAGAGTTCGTTTACAACATGGTAAACTTACCGACGTTTACCACGTTTGCGATGGTTTTCCGACGTTGCATGAATACCCTTAATGTGTAGTTTTGGACAGAAAATCACAGAGCCTTAGTAAAGTTAAGGAACGCTCCTAATATTAACCTGTGATCCTGGGAACAGTAACAGAGTTGTTATATACCCTTCTCTTTGACAACTGACGCCATTTGCAAATTAAAGGTATGTGGTCAAAATGGATTTAGAAATTCAAATTCAAAACAAAGTTGTGTTCTTGTGTTTTTTTAATACATGTATTTTCGTAAGCAAATCCAATCTGGTTCAGTGCCTTCGTTCTGAAACTCTCGCATCGATAAAATTGGTCGAGAAACGATGATAAATGGAACAAAACTGATACGATTTGTTCCAATTTTCATCGTTTCTCGACTGATTTTGTCGATGCGAGAGTTACAGAACGTAGGCACAGATGTAATTAAATTGAATTTATATTAATTCACATCCGGATTTACGATTTTAACTGTATTAATTTAGTGAATAATATGGCAGATAATGTTGAATTACCTTCACCAACGCGACGATGCGATTAAGAGAATCTAATGTGTATTCCCTATGCAGCAAGTAGTTGCAGTTATAGCGATCAGGAAAACGCATCAGGAAGAGTCGAAACATTAAGAAATTGAATACTTTTTCCTGAAGGTTGTTTACAGTGAACAGGAAAAAATATGTCAGTTGGCGAGCCCACCTCAAAATTTTTCGTACTGAAATGCTCAAGAAAAAAATGTTCGTCCAAAATTCTTCCACTGGAATAAGTAGAAATCGGAAATCAAATCATTAAACGATTTGTTTCTCTTTGTGTGAAATGACAATCATCCGACACGAAAAATCAATTTTGCATCAGGGAATCAAATAAATCCATTTTTAACAATGAAATAGTTGTTAAATTGAAAATTTTATTTGTACAAAAAATTCTTTGAGTTATTGTTATTGAGTTATATTGTGCATCAAATTACGTTTCAAATGAAATAAAAACTTGAAATAATGAAATAATCTACTTGAAAGTTTTTCCTGTCATTGAAACACAAATCAGTGGAATTGTGGAATTATTTCTGACAAGTAGGTTATATAGCAATCATTGAAACTTTTCTGTCAATGAAAAGGTCTGTGTTGCGTTCCTTTTCTCTTAAAAGTTAACGAATTTATTCTTCTACAACTTTTTTGATGTAGATATGAAAGGAAGGATACTCTGCAATTCAGGGTTCGAAAATTTAAATTTATAAATTCAAAAACACAAAACAATAAAAAATAATTAACAAAAAAAAAAAAACACTCTCAATAGTGCATATACAAGACAAAATTTTGAGGTTAGAGTTCATCATTGAATGAAAAATTACAAATGAGTACAGAAAGAAAATCAAACACATTTTATTGGAACGATTGTGTTCCACTTTTCTGAAATGATAATCAGCTGTTCATTGAAAACAATTTTCATCATTGAAATAATAAAATGTATTCAATTATAAAATAGTGAAGTAAATGAAATCTTTTTTTGATAAAACAATTATAGAAGTCGTAAAATCGAAAGACAAAATTTTCAATGATAGTTTTCAGTGAAAACTATAACTGGACCCTTAACATACATACATACATAATAGTGGCCGCAAGTCGCACACTCATTCTGTTTGAGGCATTAAAAATCATAATCGGACGGATCTTTTGTTTTCAATTATACATTCAACCAAAATTGAGATTGAAACAGTACGAAAATCTTTATTCGAACTGTACATAAACCACCAACCCAAACAAAACAACACAAAAAAAACTAACCGACAACGGTTTCAATTTTTCATTTCCATATCATAACTGGAGTACCGCACCGCTTGGTTTGGTCTTTGGTTTGTGTGAGCGAAATTTGTATCTGCTCAATTGTTGCATTTTTTTTTTTGCAATAATATATAAAATTATTGTTTGCCATAAATTTTAATAAACAAATTGTAAGTATTTTGGAAATAAATAAAAACGCTGCATTTAATTGATTGCATTTTATAAAGAAATATCTTTTATTAAATACTTTTCAGCTACCGTAGGCATTTTTCACAAAAGCGACGCTTGCATTGCGATTAAGGAGATTTTTTTTTTGCAACATGGAGGGCCAAAAAGGATCCGGTGCCGGAAGAGCACGTGGCCAAGGAAGGGCTTCCCGGCAGCAAGCGAATGGAAGTGGTGCTGGAGGTAGTGGTGGTGGTGGTCGGCGCCCCCAAAATGTTCAAACTCCGGTAAGTCGTTTTTGTTTGTTTAAATTATAGCTTCTTTGTTTATATAAAATCTATTACGTATCAAGATATAATAATTAGGTATAATAGTTCGCAAAATTGTTGAATTAAGGCATTCTTCAAGGAAAGCATGTATGTAGGTACAACTATAATAAATCCATTTGATGAAAGCAACAGCAAAAGCACCTCGTTGAATTTTTGGAGCCTTTTCCCTGGAATTTGTTTTGCGTGTGGGGGTGCATAGGTACATACATACATTTCATATTATTGCATCTCTATTATTTAGCTTTGGTCTTTTTTTATGTTTTTCACTCATACTTCATAAATCCAAAGAAATGGCGTAGGAGTGTTCGACATTAGCTCACTAATTGCACAAAGCTTCCTTCCAAATACTGGATATCGCAGACCAACCTTCAAAAATAGTTTTTCCTTCTATACCTGACCAATGTCGACTCCTCGTTCGTCATATCTATCTTCCATTTAACTTTCTTGCACTAGGAAACTAAAATAAATGTTTTCGTAGAACTTCGTTTAAAATATTGTTTAATGATTTGGTTGTTAATTAATTTTAGGTTCTTAATTTTTATTGCGGTTTTCAGATGTCGTTAACTTTATTTATAATTTGCTCAGAATATAATAATATTTGTATATTACAAAATAGCAGAAGCTAAATAAAGTATCAATTCAAAATTCAATAACCATTTATGTTAGTTATTCCATTTTATTTCATACTCAAAATCCAAATTAAATAGGCACATTATTTTTGTGTTTGCTATGAAAGTATGTAGGTACATATAAATGTATGTATTACCATAAACATTTCCAAAAATAGCTGTTGACACTTATTTCATTATTTGTTTCCTGATATTTACATACAAATATTCTTTATTAACTATAAAAATAATTCGTTATCGTTATAGGTATAATGGGTTATTTATGAGGAAATCTTTATTAACTATTTCTATTTCTTTCAAATGTCGACTATAACTACCTAACGCTAACATGATCCATTCTCAAGTTCCGATTTGCTAGTTCAGGTTTCTCAGGCTCACAGGTCACTGAGATCTCATAAATCTTAACTTTTAATTCCTCAGTGAGATTGCTCACTTTTGCTGTCAACTGATATTTTTTGGATTCGCTTGCTCAATTATTTTTTGTCGCAGTTGATCAATTTATAACAAAGAGATGGAGAGTTCTTTCGACTTCTCACGGAGAAATCAGCTGACAGAAGTTTGCTTAGTGAGGTCTTAGAAACGTGAACTGGCAAACGGTTTCTTTTTCGGAACACCTGAATACAAAAGAAAAAATGTTTGTCTTTACGATATTGGTAAAACTAACATATATTATTAATTATCTAGGTATCTACATTATGTAAAAAAAAAAATAACATTTTACTTTTTATTTCAATTATTTTTACATCCAATCTACATAATATTATGTTCTATTGCTTATATTTTTTCTTTAAGATAAGAGTTTTCAAAAACATCTGTAGTTCAAAATCATAAAAGAAATTCTAAAGACCTTCAGAAATTACAATTTTTATGAACATTACTTTATTTTTATAGTCTTAGAGCTGGCAACAGATGTTCGGGGTAATAGCTATTCCTATTTTCTAGGAAACCAAAAAAGAAAGTGTTAGTGACTGGTCGTTCTTTTTACTGAACTTTTTCTTCAGCGATGCAGTTAGATTTTTTCTTCGTTAGATAAAGGATGTATAGGTTGATTTAACGAAACATACACTTTCAGAAATTCTTTGTTCGTCCACGTGCAGCCAAGATGTACATATGTCTATAAAAGGCAAGATAAAAACCAGCACTTGAGAAGTTATAACCTAATTTTGCATAAGTCTCATCCTCATGTATTTCTGAAAATAAAATTAGTTAAGGTAATCATTTCACGCTTCACATTGCAACACCCTCGACTCTTGATTATGAATATAATTATGTTAGGTACCAAAAAAACGAAATCAAGACGTAAAGCAGGATTGCTAGGCGGTAAAATTTATTTTATTGTTTCTTTTTTCATGACAAAAATAAACTGGTGTGGTCTGTGGGTTCTCGGTCTACTAAGCTCCACTTGTAACCCTTACTTCTTGCACTTACAAGATCAGGGCATTTATTATTTTTGTAACACAACAATTTATGTCATTCCTTCAGTTTAACAGTATATATAAATTCAAACTCTGAAGTACAATTTGACCATTTCTATTTATTGAAAAAAAAAAAAAAACAATGCACAAGTCATTGAGTTTCTCATATTACTATATATATCTAAAATTTCATTTTCTAGAAATTCTTCTCAACTATGTAGGTATTATACTTTGTAAGACAGAACACATGTGTTCTAAAAATCACTTTTGGTTTATTAAGAGGAATTCCGTTGAGCCCTTCCATTCGTATACGTAATCTTGAATCGCTGGAATATTACCATTGCTCTTACGAATACTGATAACATTTCTTCATAATTTTGTTGTAATATAATATGTCATGCCTATTACTTCGACACTAGTGGAGAAAAAAAAAATAAAACGGGATAGTTGTTGCATCAATACTACCAAATTTTGTTTGCACACTTTTATTCCATTTTTTTGTTTACAAATGTTTTCCCTGTGAGTGTGGCAGGTCATTTCTGTGACCGACTTTCAGTTCAAATAAAAAAAGGATAATTTTCAAATGTTTCGTTTTATTACAGAACACTTATTAGAATTGTCACACTTGCATTGTGCCATCGTTTGGCCGATTTTCTTTATTTCGGGTTATATATTGAAGCATTGGTTCTATTTAAAATCCAAAATAAAAAAAGATTTCTTAGCAATCACTCAGTTGTATTAAAAGCCATAGGACATTTTTAAAAATATTCAATTCGTTTCTATCAATTGCCTCAATATGGTCGTTTTTAGAAAATTTATGACCGGTCTGGTGATTTTGGCTACACCTTTGATGAAGTCGCTATACTGAAATCATTGCGGAGATCTTCTCGCTGAGGTGCACTCTATAATCTCAGGTTACTCCAGGCGTGCGCTAGCTATGTATGTATGTCGTTCTACGTTGAATTTCTTTTTCAAGCTGTTGGATTTTAGCATACAAACTCAAATCTCGTCTTTATCTTTGTTGCATTTATAATTCGATTTGTTCTTTAATAATTTAATAAAAATATTTCTAGTATATGATGACATTATACATTGAATGGGCCTAAATCAGTCAATAATAAATATTTAATTTATATTCTATTTTTTCTTTTCCTATGTCCTATTGAAAAGCCCTTTACAAACAATTCATTATAAAAACTCTTAACCAGTATGCAAACTTTTGAGATTTACTGTAGGTTTATGCTCGCTGAAATCGAATGCATAATAATAAATGCAAGAAAAAAAAAAAGACGAAGCTTTGTAACGAAGATGCATTTTTCGTGAAATGAAATAGTTCGCTTAAATTATAAAAAAAAGTGCTGACTCTACCATTCATCCATAAATGGGTTTCCATTGAAATGAGAATTTATTAATAGATTAATATTTCTGGATACATTTTCTCGGAGGTAACTCGAACTTCTTCCGTTTTTGATTTTGTAAACGAAAATAGTCTTTGATGTATGTTGAGCCAATTTAACAACACAGCTATGAATGATATTGGCGTGTATCTGTCGCATTTGAGAATAATTCGCATCGATTTTTTCTGAAGTATGTACTTGTAATCTGTTTTTTTTTTTTTGTTGATATTGGCAACCTAAGAATTGTATACATTATCCACTAAAGTTACGGGTTAATTTTGAGGTAACCTATTGTTTTCATTACTTTCGATTTTAGGAGTATGTATTTATAGAGTAAACATGTTCATCTTAAGCCATATAGCAAGAGAAATGAGATCTTAATTTATAAGCCGGCAACAGGTTTTCTATATCATGAGGAAGACGAATATCCAATATTTTCTAAAATTCATTCGAATAATTTATATTATTATTAATTGGAATATTTTTTCTCAAAATAATCACAAAAATTCTTTTTTTTTTGGGGTTTGGAAAAAATTATTCAAACAACACGCGACAGAAATAGAAAATGCAGTTTATTAGTTTCTGAGGCTTTTATTAAATATATTTCTTTTTTCTTTAGCAACAAACAGTGATCCTCAAAACTAAATTTTGTATCAAAAGTAATGTCTAAAATAGTAAAATTTTGAATTTTCAGTTATAATAGCTAGATAAATGACAAAACTGTTATAATGTACAATCATAATCTTTCTTTCAGGGTCAGCAATCAAACTGGAGGCAAGGAGGTGGTAACGGTCATGGAGGTGGTGGTAACGGTTATGGAGGCGGTGGTCGTGGAGGAGGTGGTGACGGTCATGGAGGTGGCGGTAACGGTCATGGAGGTGGTGGTAATGGTCATCATCGTCGTGGTGGTGACGAACAGATTTCGGCATGGGGTGGACAGAGAGGAGGTCCACAACAGCAGGGAGCATGGGGTGGTGGCCAACAGCAACACCAGCGACAACAGCAGCAACCAGGTCCGGCACCAGCTTGGGGAGGTCAAGGTGCTCGTCAACCTCATCCATCAACTTCAGCGCCGACAGCTGAACCACAGCAACGAGCTCCAGCACCTTTTACTCAAGGAAGAGCCACAACTCATGGAACAGAAGGTATTTAATTGAATTTTCATTACTTCATGTTATTTAAAATAAATAATTGTAATTGGGGAAATCATACTTTCAAGTTTGCAAATACATACATACGTCATACATTATGTAGATACATTTGTGTGTAAATACTATATTAACCTATGTTCAGATTTGTCAAATTGTCAAATGTTATTTTGTTCTGTGTAAGTGATAAAATAAAAAAAAAATCTTTTGTATGATTGCTCTGCATTCTGCAATCTGTAATGTAAAACCAAAATCATTTTTGTTGGTTCATTTTAATCAAATTGAACTTGTCTTTTCCAGTTTTAAAATACGAACTTAAAAACTGCTCTTTTTTTGTTCCAAGTTTTAAATAAAAAAAAATTACATGTCGGAAATAAATTTGCAAGATAAACAAACTTTTTCATTTTCGAGCTTAAAATTATTATTATTTTTTGTTTTAGTTGTAAAGGAAGAAGCGCGTGGATCAGTGCGTGGACGACGTGTTATATCTGAATTCATTGCAACACGTCCAGCAGAATGTGTCTCAAAATGCGGAAAATCTGGCCAACCTGTAACTGTACAGGCTAATTACTATCGAGTTCTCAAAAAGCCGAAATGGTCAATTTTCCAATACCGAATTGACTTTTCACCTGAAATTGACTTGGTTCGAGCTCGCAGAGGCTATATCTACGAACATCGTGAGCTATTTGGTGGTTATTTGTTTGATGGCCAAATGTTGTTCACAAGTACTAATCTAAATACACCAACAAAAGAATTATATTGTAAGAATAAGGAAGGAGAGCCAGTTCAAATTAAAGTAAAAAATGTTGGTGAAATCAAAGTTACTGACATTCAATTGTTGCAAGTTTTAAATCTGATTTTAAGACGTTCAATGGAAGGATTAAATCTTCAGTTAGTCGGCAGAAATTTTTTCGATCCTGTTGCTAAAGTAAAATTGTGATTTATTTTAAATAGCACTTATTTGTATGGTGTGTGTTTTGTTTTGTTTTAGATTTGTGTACCAAACCACAAGTTAGAAATTTGGCCTGGTTACACAACTTCAATTCGTCAACACGAACAAGATATTTTACTTTGCGCTGAAATCACACACAAAATTATGCGCACCGATACGCTTCTTCAGATTTTGATCAAGTGCGCTCAAGAGAGCGGGGATTATCAGAATATGTTTAAAAAAGAAGTTGTCGGTGAGTTGTGTTTTAATTTTTGTCACCAACAATCCACATTTATTTCTTATTCTTTATAATATTTCCTAACCAGGTATGGTGATCTTGACCGACTACAACAACAAGACCTATCGCATTGATGACGTTGATTTTAATCAGACGCCAATGTCAACATTCAACACCAAAGAGGGTGATGTCACTTACGCTGATTATTATATGAAGGTGCATATTTAAAACAAAAATAATAATTTTAATACGTTATTTAATTTGTTTTTGTAAATGTAGCGTTATAGGCTTACGATTCGTGACAAGAAACAACCACTTTTAGTTTCTCGACCTACTGAGAAAAATATTCGAGGAGGGCAAAGCGAATTTATCATGCTTATTCCTGAGCTATCAAGAGCAACAGGTTTGAATGACGAGATGAAGAATAACAGAGTGTAAGTATAAGGTTTAAATAAGAACATTATATTTTTGAAATAGAATCCACATCTTATTGTCCATTATGGAATAAAAAGTTAGTTGAATTTGGTAGGGGGTTTGTCTTGTTACTAAAGGTGTCGCTTCGAGGTGATGGGTTATTTTCAAAAATAAATAATAAAATTCAAAAATTGTATTTTATCGGGTTCTTTGTTATCATTCTCTTTCGATCTAATAGAGATGGATATTGTCGACACGATATTGTTTGTTTTACGGGATTAGAGGCCCCTGGGGATTCCATTTAAAGGATTGCTTCGCTATGTTACTGTCTGGTTTTGGATTGGCCAGGCATTAAGGTAGTAGCCCGTGGCGTAATGGTGAGTTGGGACTGTTACGCCGAAGGTCTTGGGTTCGATTCCCAGCCTATGCCTCCTAAAAACAGAAATGTTTTTCACGGATTACTGCCTCTTGTAAGGAATTGACAAATCCCCCAAGAATCTCTTGTCATGAAAAAGTGCTTCTCACTCTAGCAGCTCGGATTCGGCAGAAAATTGTAGGTTCCCTCTATTCCTGCCGATAACATGCACGCAGGAATGGTAGAGAGTTGTAAGTCACTGGGCCCTGGTTCTACATGAGCTGTCGCGCCGACCAATTTATTAATTTTTTTGTATACATTAAGGCCAATCCAACACCATTTTCGTGGCATTATGCCAACAATATAATATGTATTTGGATATACATACATATGTACCTTCGTATATCACATTCAGAAAGAGTTTCATTAACATTGCGCATCATTTTGTTGAAAAGTTTTATACCTATAATTTTCTGACGAAAACACGTCTATTGGTTTAAAACATAAGTTTTATTATCAGGCCACACAAATTCATTAATTAATTCAATACATTTATTTTAATGAAATATATATGGCTAGCCGACTCAACTAGGGGCTTAATTACAAAAGCGTCTTTTTTTTATCGTGATGAGAGTGAAGCACGCCTTTGTATGAACTCCATAATATTATTCTTTTGTTCTTCAATAATATTTAAATAACTATTTCAGAACAACTTTATAATTTAATTTTATTTTCTTATAAAGACTCATGAGAGCTATTGCTGACCATACACGTTTAGCTCCGGAACCACGTATTGAGCGACTAAGAATGTTCCATAAACGGTTAGATGGATCACAGTCTTCTAAAGAAGTATTAAAATCTTGGGATTTACAGTTGGACTCGAAACTTATTGAATTGCCAGGTCGTATTCTTCGACCTGAAAACATCTTATTTGCTAACAATCGCAAGTAAGTATTTATTTTAATGTACTTAATAAAAAAAAAAATTAACTCTATTTTATTAATGTTTTAATTTAGATACACATGCGACAGAAATGCTGATTGGAATAGAGAGTTCCGTAATAACTCTATGTTCGTCCAAAAGGAAGTCAAGAGATGGTATTTGATCGTACCTCAGCGATTTAGTCGTGAGGGCAATGATTTTGTGCGGCTAATGCGTCAAGCGGCAAATGGAATGAAGATGAACATTGCTGAGCCACGGATGTAAGTTTTATTTTTAATAGACTATTTTATAGATGATTGACTCGTGTGATAAGGTTTTTTCTGGAATTTTCTGATGAGAACTAGTGATCATACAAGATTTTACCTTGAACAAGTTTCTTCGCTAGATGTCAAAAGCACTCTCCATCACTTTTTTATAATTTGATCAACTGCGACAAAAAATAATTGAGCAATCGAATCCAAATAAGTCTCAGCTTTTTGACAGCAAAAGCGAGGAATCTCACTGAGAAATTGTCTTCAGATCTGTGAGATTTCAGTGAGCCTGAGAAACCTGAACTGGCTAATTAAAAAAGACGTCTTGAACGACTAAGTTATAAAAAACAAAGTTATAAAATTGCGGACGTTTTTTTTTTTCTTTTTTTTAAATTTTGTAATTCAGAACATAGTCGTTCAAAACTTCGTTACTATTTCAGTGTCTTCGAAGTGTATCATAAAACTAGAAGTGTGAAAAGTGATATATTTTATTCTGCCCTAGCGAGGTAAATTTTTTGCAACGCACACTGTCGGAGGTTCAAATTACATACGAAATATCCTTCATCGGAAAAGAATACTAAACAATGCGACGACGCGTCGGGTTTCTCTTGCATTAAATTAACCAGAAGCTCGTTTTGCCTGATTGTTATTTTTTCGTTTGCTCCTCGGGGCCTAAAAAATAAAAAAAATCAAGCAATAGTTCCAAAATTACTTTGTTAACATGTTTTTTTTTAATTTCTTAAATTTTTAACACTACACTAATCTTAAAAAAGTTCCGCGAACTATTTGTGGCGGAGAATATCGGAAAAATAAATTTATGAGCTGTCAAAATATCACTAAAAAAAAGCAATTGATCGCAACGCAAAACGCCGGTGTATGTTGCATAATGTCGGAAAAATGTTCCGAACAGCTGTTCGGTCCGAAAGTATACCTCGAAGTAAATATCCTCCGATTCATATAAAACCGGAGAATTTTCCGCTCCGCCGGATACCTCGCTAGGGCAGATTATTCAATATCTATACTCTGTCCAACAAAAATTGGCAGTACACGTCTTATGGGAAAGCTTTTTCAAAATCAGTAGCGTGCCATATTTTTGCACCATATTAAATTGAAATAACTCCTCCACAAAAAATGTTTGCCCGCCCGTGAATTTCCAATAGCATTTCACACAAACCCAACGTTGTCCTATTCAAGGCACATCTGAGTGTGCACTGAATTGCTGTGGCCAGTGGCGATTGGCTGCTGCTTGATGTGCATTTAGAGTTACCCGTGTGCATTTGGTAATTCGTTCAGCTTTTTTTCCTTGAGTTTCTGTTAAGGTGCTTTTGATTTTCGAGCTTTAAGAAAAAGTTTTTAATGATGAGTGTTATCGTGGACACTACGACAACCCTGTGAAAGCTTTAATGAGGGACAGATTTATGCAATCCACTGTAGCCAGAATGAGAGGCAAACGTCCTATCTTGCCTACACTGCCAATTTTTGTTGGACAGATTATAGTTATTTAAAGTCCTTAAGTCTGCTTTTTTCGCAATCGATGTTTTCTGCTGCTAAGACGCATAAAACAACTTCAGTTCATGATAAATCGACTTGAAGAATATTGCAACCAGGGCTTCTGCTCCTACAACTAACTCATGCTTTATGTCAGGACCTTCGTGGAAATAATTTTTCTGCCTGCAGTACTTTTATACAAAAATTATAAATTGGCATGTCTAGAGTTGCTTTCTAAAAAAAATGCAACTACATGAATACCGCTTTTAAAGGTTGTACTTCTTAATTTTACAATTTTCAAATTGTACAAATATACATATATATATGTATAATAGAATAGTAACATATATTAAAATGAGTGGTGGTTTGACACGTCAATTTATATTCTTCCCTACGTTATTTTTTTTGTTTTAGATAACTAAATATATTAAATAAATAATCTTAAAGGAAAAAACCTGTATTCTTTTTTTAAATTTTACAGTATGGAAATTCCAGATGACAGAAACCCATCCTATGCCTCAGCCATTGAGACGGCTTGTAACAGCGATCCACAGATCTTGGCTATCGTCGTGTCGAATGACAATGCTGAGAGGTATGTTGTAACTAAAAATATCCGAAAAACAATATCCTTATCCCATTATTTGATTTTTAATTGACCCCAAACAGATATAGCTGCATTAAAAAGAAATGCATTGTTGATCGCGCAATTCCTTCACAAGTGCTTAATTTGCGTACCATCGCTCCACGAGGTAAAACTTCCGGTTTAATGTCGGTCGCAACCAAAGTTGTAATACAGATAAACGCAAAATTGCTTGGAGCTCCATGGATGATCGAGCTACCAATGCAAGGTTTAATGACAGTTGGATTTGATGTATGTCACAGCGCAAGAGATTCTCTCAAGTCATATGGAGCATTAGTAGCTACAATGGATATGAGGGCATCTACTAGCTATTTCAGTGCAGTAACTGAGCATTTGAAAGGGCAAGAGCTTTCAAATGAAATTGTTATAAATATGAACAAAGCTCTGAAAAATTATCGCCAAACTCACGGGGCATTACCTGAGCGAATCCTCTTTTTCCGTGATGGTGTCGGTGATGGACAGCTCCAGCAGGTTGTGGACAACGAGATCACTCATCTTAAATTAAAACTCGACCAGATATATAAAGATGCAGGCATTGAAAAAGGATGTCGATTGGCATTTATTGTCGTTTCCAAACGAATCAACACCCGTTTGTTTGTAAAAGCCAATAACCCACAGCCTGGCTTGGTTGTGGATGATGTTGTTACTCTACCAGAGCGCTACGATTTCTTCCTGGTGTCGCAAAGTGTCCGCCAGGGAACTGTCTCGCCAACTAGTTACAATGTTATCCACGATTCCATGGGTTTCGAAGCAGACCGTATTCAGATACTTGCCTATAAAATGACTCATATGTATTTCAATTGGTCTGGCACTTGTCGTGTTCCTGCTGTTTGTCAGTATGCCCATAAATTGGCTTTCATGGTGGCCCAGTACTTACATCGGGCACCATCCAATGCTCTTGAAAATCAACTATATTTCTTGTAAGAAGTAGGACGGGACTCTGTTAAACAGGCGTTCCTAGCGTTTTCTTTTTTTTACAATGTTAATGACCATATACTATTTTTTTTTTTTAATATAAGTATAAGTGACATGCGACAATTTGAAAATAAGTACTAGAAGTGGTGATACCTTAAATAAAAAAAGTTATTAAGCAGACTGCCATCAGCATGAAGCATGTTAACGGAAGTTTATTCTTTTATAATTCATTTGTTTTGAGATTTTATCTTAAAAAAGATATAAATATTTAAAAATGCTGAACAAAATTGTTATAACTAATTCAATCTTATCGTATCGGGCTGGAAGAAAATTAACGCAACTCCACGAATCTCACTTTTCACGGAGGCCAAAGAAGATGAATTTCTGTTAAAATATCGAAAATGTATCTGCTAAAATATCAAAATGAAAAAAAGTGTGTGCTCTCTTATTGCCAAATAAATTATTCAACTAGAGCTTTTTCTTTTTCAAAACGCGCAATTATCGACTGTGAGGGTTTTCTTCTGGACCGACGATATAACTTATCTATTTAAAAAGAAAGATAACTTCTTTGTCATTGAAGGTACTGATGGCAGTATTCATTATTACGTAAGCACTCAGTTAAACGATTATTAGATTTTTGTGTTAAGAAATACAATTGGCCTTATTTTGAGTTTCACCCGAAATTTCATGTTGGAAAAATTATTCCTTATTTGTGAACATCCATTTCGGGTGGAATGTAATGCCAATGACGGCTTAAATTTTCATTTATTTTATAGTAGGCGAACGAAATTTCTTTCGGGCGAAACTCACAATAGCTTTTAAAATTCCGGGCGAACAAAAAATTTTAAGGTGAAATATTTTTCGGCTGAAACTCACAATAAGGCTAAATATGTATTCGAATTAAGAAGCCAAAAAAATAACATCCCTCCACATCTTATGTATCCATTCACTACATGGTTTTTTTTTATAAAATAATAAATGTAATAAACATCGAAATAATACAAAAAATTCAGGAAATTAACAGATTTTTCAAAATTATTTACAAAAATTGTTACGGCACTTGGATGGGTAGAATAAATGAATTCGAGTGAAGTCGTATTTATGTTAAACTATTTTTACTTTTCGAATACATATTATGCAAATAGTACAACAAAAACAAAAATGTACAAAACAAAACAAAATTAAATATACCGGTGTCCTGGAAGTTCAATCCCCATGAAGTATTATGCCAGTTTACATTATTTGGCTACTAATCTCAGAAATATAAACAATTTCCCAGCTAAATGTCTCAGTTTTGTGAATGCATATTTTGGATTTGCTTTCAATTTTTGACTGAAGAAAATTGTAAGCACTGACTCAGAAATATAAACTGTGTGACCAAATAATAATTATAACAAAATGAATTACATATTCACTTTCAAAACCAAATTCAGATGAATTTAATTCCATATATTATGTATGTATGTACATATTTAAGTAAAGTAGCTTTTGGCTTTTTATACAAAGAAATTTGTCTTGAAGTAAAAACAGATTTTTTAAGTTTTTTTTTTTATACTATACAAAAAATAAAAGATAATTTTTATATATACATTTATAAAGCTGTTATGAGAATAAAGATTTTATTTTTTCTTCTTATGAATAACGTGATATTTTTATTTAATAAATCATCGCTGGAGGTGGGCCAACTGTGTACTTTTTACTCTCGTTTCTACTCGAATGTTGTTTCCGATTCTTTGAATGATTTTAATGTACAAAAGAGGAATCAAATTTTAGTACTGCCGACTATTTACCACAAAATTTCTGAACTGCGTTCAAGAATAGGGATGCTCTTCCTCGCGAATTATTGTTATCTGGAAAAATTCCAGACAAGGTCTAGTAGCTGCAATTAGAGTTTTAATATATCGTTAGAAGGGTGAATAACGTTAAAGTTTTAGTTCTTACCTAAACGATAATTAACGCTTGTGGAGCCGTGTCGATTTCGTGAAACGCCAAGTATAACTTATCCCGATACCAATGAATGAAGAGGAAACTTTCAAACTTCATTCACGTTCCCAATTTTTGAAGGAGCGAGACATTCGCAAAAAATCTGGGTGATAATTCCAATATATTCCAAAAGGAATGAATTATCTGCAAGAACGAACATTGAATTTGCCAGTGTTGTTCAACGTTGGATGCGATTAAATTCGAAGTAAACTATTCCCGGGAATATTTCGTTTAGAATAAGAGGATAGGGAAAGAGAAATCATTCCCTTGGTTATTGTCAAAATTAAAAAAATATTGATGGCCTTTCAGGCATTATTATTAATTGACTGCTTGCACATTAAGACATTGTTGTACTTATTAACTAGTGATTAGCTATTAATTTAAAGCAGTTATTGGAAAAGCAAAATTAGTGCCGATGCAAATGCTTTAATGGATGGTAATGCGTATGGGTTCCATAAGTGAACTAAGAAGAAACTTGCATTGTTTTAGGCAAACTTCTGAGTGTAAATTAAATTTGTGGAAAAAGTAAATGCTACTTTTTGATCTACCGACTTTTACTTATTTGTATCTGGTGTGTACAAAGCTGCTCCTCCAAAAGTTGTAGGACGAGAGTTTTACTAAAACTAGTTACAGAGATATCCCAACACTGGGTCCGTAGTGGAAAATACAAATTGTCATTACGAACGGATCCGGTGATAGTTTTTTTCGTGATTCGGAAAAATTTCCCATTAAGATGGAATTCATGCTAGGACTGATTATGTACTGTATGAATTGGGAATAGGAGAATACTACTCCCAGGCAATATTTAGAATTGGGCTGTATATGGATCTGTGTGTTCCGTCTACTTTTTGAAATCGGGAACCCTTTGTTTAGGGTTACTGGGAAGTGCAGAAATCAAATTGTATACGGCAACGATACGGTATATTTTGCATTCATAAAAGTTACCTAACTACCAAAAACAGTTTATGTTTTAGTTATGAATTAAGAGAAGCTATGCAAAAAAAAAATAAAACAACGGAATTCAATATAATATACAAATATTTATTAATTAACTCTTATTATAAAGTACCCTAGACACATGACTTAGATCAACATCTACTGCAAATGAAGTTGATGTCGAAAGATTATTTATACAAGAACTATCTTCATCTTCAGAATCTGAATCATTTGAATCGTTGTTTTCTAAACATTTACACCCCTCACTTGAGTCTTTGATTGTGAGATAACTTTCAATATCTGCAGTTTGCGCCATATTTACTGACAGATAAAAAAACAAAAAGAAAACAATGCCGCACAATACAAAAACTGGCAAACTAAAAGCAAAATATGTATCTGGAACGAAATAAAAATGTTTCGAGAAGCCGAGAGCTTGATATGGTAGCACCCAGATCACGTACAATGCAAATAGGCTTGTAAAAAATAAATTAAATGAAAATCCGTAAATAGCTCGATGTGGCTCTGGTCCAGGCGTGTTTTTAGACATATCGATTAATTATTAGTTAGCTTTTCAGCAGAAAATTCTTTCATAAGATCCGTAATCAAAATCAGTTTATCGTAGAACGAAGAAGCACACGACCGTAGAGACTTTGGAGTATCGGCTGTGTATTGAGCGTACAAGATGTTTTTTTCCAGATAGATATGCTCCTTTGCGTGGTACTCTGATTCTGGATCGATTGAGTCTACTTTCAGAACATCTAGAACTACTTGGGCTTTTTCTTCAGAGTCGAAGGGAATGTCTATTTTCCTAATAAAAAGAATAGAAATGTTTACAAATGTATTTTTGTCCGCTCTATTTGTTAAAGTCACGCACATCTTACACAAACGTTCAACTTCGGATTTCGTTTTCAGTGAGAATTTCTTCATTATTGGAATATAAATTATTGATAGAATTATTTAAAAACTATTCTTTTTTAAAAAAAAGGTAAATGGTAAAAATAAAAAAGATCACGTTCTAAACGAATAAACAAATGTCAATTGTGACAGCAAAAGTCACCAGCAGAAACCAAACGTCATTCAAGGAAACCAAACGTCATTCAAGGACTTAACGACAAATGAAAGCGTTTGACTTAAATTTTGAAAATGGTAGTATTCAGTTGGATTATACGACAATAAAATCTACTTTTTAAACAATACCTACAAAAGTGTGTTCTTTTGGGCCTTGCAAAGTACTTTTTAGTACTTCCCAGTAGATGATGACGTTTAATTTTGCCAAAAGAAAAATCTAACCTCAATATAGATGTAATTTGTGTTGTTTGTATATTTGTATTTTATTTTTGATTAAAGAAACATTAACAACAATAATTTATTATGTAATTTCTTTTAACTGATGGTGTCGCTTTGCGTGGATTCATTTTAGTTACTACATTATTGAAGTGCTTTCAACAACTTTGACCATAGAGTAGAAGTAATTGACTGCAGCCAGAAATACTTGGCAGTAGATGCTGCAGTCCAAAGGCACACCAACAAATTATACAAAAAAGGGATAAATAAAGTCACCTTAAACCTATTTTAAAATAATAAGAAGGATATTTTAGAGGTGTAAACATCTATGTCGGGGATAAAGTATACTAAAAATGCGTGCCTTACGTGCAGCACGTTACGTAACATACGGTACGATATGTAAAAAAAAGAAATGAAAAAAAAAAAAAATAGGTACATATATAGCAATTTTGCCAGTGTGGTCCTAGGTTGTTTTGCTTTCATTATCCGATCTGTGACTACTTTTTGTAACATTCTGAAAAAATGAACCTATGTAATATTTCAAGGGTATCAGTATAATCATATAATGTAGGTAATTATCTATCAACGATTTATTTTTTATTAACTTTCAATTGGAAGTTATTATAATTGTTCGATTTGTCCAAACGAAAGACATATCTCCACGTTGCGAGGTCCAAAGAAACCGAATCCGTAGTTTTAAAGATATGTCTGTATGTGTGAGTGTACGTATGTTTCGTACGTTAGCATGTTCGAACGTTTTTAGTGTTGGTTAAATTATTTAGAAAATAAAAAAACGATTGTCGTCATATCTACCGTTTGTGTGTGTTTTAACAAGTACGTATGAAGATTTTTTATTTATTTAATAATTCGTTAATTTATTTATTTCATTTATTTTTGTAAAATATTAGCCGTTGACATAATTATTGAGACAAAAATTAAAGAACACTCATATAATTTCAGTGTTTCTTTGTTATGACCCACAACTTAATGCCCGAAGTCAGTTTACGGAATAAATAAAAGGAAAACAAAATAAGTGCCAAATAATTTAGCAATAAACTCATTGAATAAAATTCTGCACAAGAAAAACAACAAAAATGTTTTTAATTTTCTAAATTATTCATTTTATTATTCTTTTCGTTTAAAATTGTTTTCATATTTTTTTTTAATTGTTCAGTATATTTAGTTTCATTATAAAAAAACAAAATATTTTGGAAATATTATTTTAGCTATACATATACTTTGTGTAAGTACACAATTTTATATATAAACATTAACTAGAATCTTTCATATATGCAATAAATATTTAAAATTCATACAATCGTCTATAATTAGCGATTTGTATTCACTCTTATCTTATCGATATTAAATATCTTATTTTATTTACTATGATTACTTTATACGTCAGCAATTTTCACTATTTTCCTTGTAATTCATTTAAAATTTAATTTTTCTTTATTTAATAAATGATTTTTATTGTTTAATTTTATTTATATTTCGTGCGATTTAATTCATTTAAAATTTTACACAAACCCTCAATTTTGCAGTATAAGTATAAACTTTAAAACTCTATTTTCGGTTTAAGCTAAAGACATGATTGAACATTAAGCTTAATTTTTAACTTATACTGTAAAACTAACAATGTTATATAATTAATCTAAAAAATATAGGTAGGTACATAATTATATTAAATACAAATTGTAACTATAGCTTATTTTAGTATTTGTATAATTTACATTTTATTCTATTTACATCTAAACAACTACGACATAATTTTCTTATATTCTAAATACATTACTTAAACATAAATTCGTTAGTTTAGCGAAATGTACAAAAGTCGCTAAACTCTTATTTCTTATGTTCTAAAGATTTTAGTTGCAAATACGCGTTTTGTAGATTCTCTACGTTTAATTTAAATATTTTCAAAAACCAAGTCAAGTAATTTATTAAATAAAATTTATTATATGCTACAATTTATTTATATTTTAAAACACGTTGTTTATTGACTAGGTATGTGAGTTTTATTTATTTAATTTAACTTTCAGGTTCTGAAAGTTTATATAGGTAGTCTTAAAATATTTTATGAGGAAAATATTAAAACCGGTTATTAATTTAATCTATAAAAACAATAAAGGTATATGTATAATAATATTTTAAAATAAAATCCACATAAATGAATTAATAAAACTGGAAGACTTATTGATTTATTCGAGTTTTTTTTTCTATAAATAAGGATGTTTTTCAATAATCATGTCTTACAGATTCTTATAAATATTAATATTATTATTTTTACAACTTAGATTATTTTTTTTTTTTAATTAAAAGTTATTCATGATAAAAACTGATTTTAAATTAAGGTATTTAATGTCCAGCTGCACAAAAATTGTCTAAAAGCTCTTTTTAATAAAATGATATTCAAATTTATCGGCATAATAAATTAATCTGAGTTGCACCTATGTCCTTCGCAGATTTTTTAGCTTAAATTATGTTTACTAAATGAAAAATTTTCAACCTAGTGCAAGTGAGACGAGAGATGTCAAGTACATCAAGCAAACATAGTATCGCGGCTCTGCGTGTCCATTAACTTTCACCCGACTTTTTTTCGCGCAAAAAAAACTGTATTGCCGGCGGCGGCGGCGTGAACTACATACATGTTATCTCCATTTATTTTTTCCGTAATGGAATCGCTTAATCCCGACGACACGCACAGTGGATCGACTCCATACAATTAGACGTGAAAAAGTCCATGACTAAAATTACAAAAAAATCTATTTCTTATCTAAAACGGATAACTGTTTAGTCTGAAAACACTTTTTTTCCTTGTTTAAACCAGTTTACTTGAAAGTGAAAAATCTTTTTTTGATCTGGTGCGTTTAATCTTTTTAGAAAAATAATTGTTAAAATTACAATTTTAAGTCAAATTGAAAAAAAAAATTGGCAGATGTTCGTTAAGGTATTTACTTTTATAAATCTGTGTTGAAATTGTTTTAATGTTTTTTTGTTGATTAAAAAAATTGTGTTTTTCAAAGAACAAAAAAAAATTGTTTTTATCGTGTTTGTTTTGGAAAATCTAAATATGTGCCTAAGGTTGCTTTAAAAATAAATTATGTGTTTTGGATAGCTGTGAACCTCTACTTTCTGAAAATATATATGATAAACCTCGCAAAGATTTTTTTGCCCACTTTTTAGGAAAAGATTTCTGCGTCCCTAGGAAGGAATTTTTGGAAGTTTGGTGTTCGAATTCCAAATCGACGTGGACAAAAAAACTTCCAGAATATATCTCCAATAAATTTTATTCATCAGAATCCAGAAACTGTTTAAATACTGCCAAACTTAAGAGAATTATCAGTTTTTTAATTATTATCATTATCATTACATTAAAATATTTTTTTTTTGTCGCGAAAAAGCTATCAGCTTATTTTTTTTGTAAAATTATGTTACCTTTTCATATGTATGAACATTATAGATGGAAACAAATTTTTTCAAAGAATATTAGAATTTTTCACGTCTAAATGTATGGAGTCGATCCACTGTGCGACGTCTTTTTCAAATAATTTTGTCTGGGATTGGTAAAAGACACCTTTAATTTGACACGTAATAGACAATGCTCATACTACTGAAATTTTAATCACATTTCTAGACTGGATTATTTGATGATGACCAATTCTGAGGTCGGACTCGAATCAAAGTGAAGGTACACTTAGACTGGATTCTGTTATGATCATAAAATTTTGTCAAACAGCGTATTAATTTTCTCAGGAAAAACAATAAAAAAGAAAATACTTCTTATATAAATTAAATCATTTGTAAATTTCATAAAATGAAAATAAGTATTTACAGATGAAGTCAATGTTGTTTTTTTTTTTTTCATTTAATGAAAGTTTGTGTTTATAAGTGTAATATTTTCCCTCTAAAAACATTTTTTTTTAAATATTTCAATAATTAATAAATTGATTTTAATATTTTTATCATGTGATATGTTTCATTTCAAGAATCCATAGAAGCAAATTATAATCAAAATTATTTATAGAATTTATAAAAAGAATAAATTTATAAATGTTAAAAAAAATAATAAAAATTTTAGTGTTGGTCCTATCCATGGATGTTAATTTAATTTTTGTATTTACCTATTTTTATTTGTATAACTATTTATATTATTAAACAAGTTAATCAGTATGTAAACTCTCTTTTATGGTAAACTTAACACACCAACAGGAATAAAATAAAATTAAATTAAATTAAATGATATTTTTTTCTGCCACTGTTAAATTAATTTTGTTTTAAAAATTATTATTTACAAATATAATGAAAATATTTAATTTAATATCTATCTATCTATAATAATTTGTACATTCGCACAACTTAAAACTAAAATATGATTTATAGCAATTTTTTTTTTGTGAAATACCTTATTTTTAATGAAGACAATTTTTACAGATGGATAATGTTTAAGTTTTGTTGAAAAATGTAGATACATATTTTAAAGGGAAATGGAAAGACTTTTTTTTTTTAATTTACAAAGGTGGAAGGTACAAAAACAATAAGCCTTTTTTATGAAAACGGGTAAGATTTATAGGAGCATTATTAAAAAAATGTATATAAAAAACGATGTAGAATTTTAACAAAATGAAAAAAGTATCATAATTTTTTCAAAGCCCTAATTTCGGATTTTTCTAGGATAATTATTATAATCGAGTTAAGACTACTTTTAAACGCTGCAATTACCTCCTGCGATTTTTAAGCACGTAGGCGGGGGGATGTATGCGGTGGCTGGGGTAAACAAAGTTGCTGAGTTGAGATAGTTGCAGAGTTATCCCTCTTGCTTCTTTGTGCGTTTTCTTATTGTTTGAGACACAAGCGGAGTAAAGAGTGTGAAGAGATGTTTCCCTCTCATTTAACAAAAATTGCAGCTATTAAAATCCGCAGCATTTAAAAGCACTTATGCAACCGGATATCAAAAGAAACGTCGTTAAAATTTGCAGTCGTCTAAAAGCAGTCTAAGCATTAAGGCCTGTATTCACCGAGCACTCATAAGAGCCTCATAACTTTAAAGTATTCACCGACCGCTCATAAATATGTTTCGAATTTTGAAAATGAGAGACACTCTCTGTCAACCAGGCACTTCCAAACTTTAAATTCAAACCTTTTTCGAAAACGATTGAAAGCTGAATAATCAGCTGTTTGTCAAACGTAAATCGATATATTCTTTTATTGGTAGCTGGCCGGTGTTTTATAATTAAATAGAAAATATAACATTAATATTTTTAATTTTTCATAGTGCTCATAATATTCACTAAATTCTTCATGGATCCGGAGAATCATACGGGCGAATTAAATAACATAGCAGCTGCCTGAATGAAAAATCTCAATTGAAAAAAAGCAAGAAAAAAAACTAGGAGAATGACAGATTGACAAATGTGGAAGTAGTTTCGAAAATGTCGGAATATTTTTCGAAGAGAGCCCATTATAAGTTATGAGTGGTCGGGACCACAATAAGAAAAAGCACAAAGAAGAAACAGCGATAACTTTGCAATTTTTCCAACCTCAGCAATTTTTTTTATCCCGCCCAACACATAGGTCCCCCAACTAAATAAATAGATGTCGCTGCTGTAGAGGAAAATTTTAAGGGAACAATCCACGCACAAACCTTATCTTGACAGTGGTGACAATTTTCTTTTGTTTTAGTTTCGGTCAGGAAAGATAATCATAACTCAATTTCAAGAAAGTAGTGAACAAATTTGTAGATGTTCGTAGGAGCGTTCTATAATAATTATAATAATTTTCACTGTATTGTTCGTACTTGATTACATATTTTTGCTTTAAAAAAGATTAACTTAACTGTTGTAAACGGATTTCCATGTTCTTCATGTGGTGCTAGGGATACTTTTAAATACAAGTTTTGGTAAACTTACTCCCAGAGAGACGTGAGTCGCTAGAGTACACTTTTGTGTTTTTTGCAAAAAGTTTTGAATCTACTTGAGCCTTTACAAATTACCCAACATATTGGGGCCATTAAAATATAAAAAAGCATAATGTGTCATTAGTTTTTAACTACAAATTAATAAGATTAATAAGTATTAAGAATATTTTTTAGGTAAAAATTACAGAAAGTAATGGGTGTTTTCAAATGTTTTAAGATACAAATTTAAATTGTAGCTTATGTATGAGCAATTAAATAGAAATTGAGTTACTAATGATATTTAACGTTTAACAGCCCTGGTAAAAAGTTTGGCATTATATATTATAAATAATTAAAAAAAAAAAAATTTGATTTTTTTTATAATTGTGGCTTTTGCTTTTAAATTATTTATATTCCAATAAAAAAAGAAGCATACAATAGATCGGTGGTTTTTGTAGATAGATTAATGGACAGTTTGCGAAATAGCTTGTATTTGTACGTATTTCTTTATAAGTACTTAGGTAGTGATGAAAAAGCTTTATGGATTAAAATATAAGTTACTTTAGTAAAGAGTAGTTTATTTGTCTTGTATTTATCAAGCGGATTCTTAAGAATAAGAGAGTATGGACCTTACTAATAATCAAATACTTTTGTCGACTATAAGTAAGATGCAAGGTTAAAATAAAGTTCTGAGCTTAAACAGGACATTACTAATAACCAATTTAACCTTCTCGTTAACAAATCCTCACACTTTCTTTGAATATACAATTTCCAAAACATTAACGAATCGCGCACAGATATAAACAAATAAAAAAAAAAACAATAATGCACTGTTATAATTTTGATCGATAACTTTCAAATTAAGTATTGACGTATCTTTTTCTAGTACAAACTATTTCAGAACTTTAGTTCTTTATCTACATTATTGTATAGGTTACCGTGTTTTTTTTTAAATAAAAGTGTTCAATATTTTAAATCGGAAAAATCTATTTTTTATGTGTAACGGGTGTTTTTTTAGAGGTATACTCGTAGAACTTTAAGTTGGCAACACTATTTTAACTGGTGGCCATTTTATCAGCTGTCAAGTGATTTTCATAAACGAATTTTGTTTAGCGATGAAGCTCACTTTTGGTTGAATGGATACGTCAATAAACAAAACTTCTGTATTTAGTTATGATAATTCTCAATTATATGTTGAGACACCGTTACATCTACAAAAATTGACTGTTTGGTGTGTTTTATGGGTTGGTGAAATAATTGATCCGTACTTCCTTAAAAATTTATTGAAGGAAACATTTGGTAAGTGGAGTGGGGGTGTGGTGATGCAAAACAAATGGACTTATGGATTTAAATTTTCTTAAAACCGTGTAAAACTGGTTAGCTTAGGGCTCTAAGAAACGACTACTTATAAGGATATGAGTTTAAACTTGTATGGCTTAGAGGTCTCCCATCGCTAATTTTGGTTTTCCAATAAAAATAATGATAATAAAATTTTTGTAAGCTTAACCCAAATTAAAAAAAAAAAAACAATGATGAAAATATAAACAAAGTTTAAAGTCAATAAACTATAATTAAAAAAAAATAAATTATTACTATTTGAAGGTATTTCATCATTATAACAAAATTTATCTTAGTATAATTTTTGTTTTTTTTTTATTCCAAATTGATAGAGGCACTGGAATTGGGTATTATATCTAAAGTACGCATTATACATTCGTACTATCTATAATTATTATTATTTAAAAAAAAAATCTTAATTTAACTATATTTATATAAACACTTAATCTACTTATGTATATTATATTCTTTATTATTATACTGCAATTATTATTTTCCCAATTCCGATTGGGTAGTAATTAATTAGCTAGATGTACAATTATATGGATCGTCAGTGCGGAAATTAGGATGATCTTCGAATGGTTTAACACCATTTGTTTTTTTAATGTCACGTATTTTTTCAACTTCTAACATTACACGAATAAAATTTCCTCCAGCTAATTTTGTTAGATCTTCAATAGACCATCCCTCTCCTAGTAATTCAGCAAATAATGTTGGGTATGATGATACATCTTCGAGTCCTTTAGGCGTACTGTAAATAAAATAAATCGTTTTTTTGGTTATTTCTTTTTAGGAAATTACAAACATATTTAAAAATTTGATTCTGTTTTTTTTTTTCTATATATAAAATGTTTTTTAACTTTAAATATTTTTGAAAATAATAATAATTTTTTCATGAACCTATTTTTACACACCAGGAAGTACTACATACAAGTTAATTGTCGACAATGGTTTTTTGGTTGTGTGAAAAGAAAATGTGTTGACAAAGCAGTTCGACTTCGAATTTAAAAGCCGAAGTAGTTCACAGCTATCGCAAGTGAAAAGGAGCGAAACAGTTTTGTGTATTGTTTACTGTTTTTTTTTTTTCAACAGTTGGTGTTTTTGTTTCGTGAGTCTAAAATTCATATTTGATTGTATTAAAAAAATAGAAATAAAAATTGAATGTATTGTAATAGTTAGCTTTACGATATTCAATTAACAGTCATGCACTTTTTCGAATAACAGCATCTAAGGTTTTCTAATCCGTTTTCGCATGAAGTGCATAAAGTTAACTTATTAAATGAGGCCGGGTCAAGAATTAAATAATTTCGATGTGACTTTTCCACGCATGAATTGAGGGAAATAATTCTACCCTTCGCATGGTATGCCACTTCACCTGTAAATTTTTTTTTACCAAAATTAAAGCATTGCGCAAACCATCGCGGTACCGATGGCGATTACAACATGAATTCTGTGCATTACGTTTACGTTCAACTGCTGCGTTCAGTTACACAACTTTTGCTGTCGTAATATCTATGTATATCGCACGAAGTGAGCTTTCAATTTTAGAAAAAATATAATATCACCAGATGCGTATTTATTTATTTATTAGATAGGCAGTGTCTTGATAGTCCGAGACAGTTGAAAACATGCTTTATTTATCGCAATAAAATTTTACATTAGCCAAAGTTAAGACAACATCTTAAACATCAACTAAAAATATTTATCTATAACTTAAATGGCTGTCCAAAGTTTAGACAATGTTTATAAATACAACCGTTTGTATTTTCCTTTTCTTCTTATAATTTCTTCAAAAAAGCGACCAGTGTCTACGTTCTATCGAGAAACGATGGAAAATGGAACAAAACTCATACAATTTGTTTCAATTTTCATCGTTTCTCGACTGATTTTATAGATGCGAGAGTTACAGAACGTAGGCACAGGTAGAGAAAAGGAGTTCACAATAAACGATCAACTGAAAAAAAAAAAACAAAATACAAAACTTAAACATAAATAACCAAAGTGGTGACTCTACTCCTCTAACGATGCTGTCATTAAATTTGATGACAATTCATAATTCTAAGAGCGAGAATGTATATATTCGTCGTCACCGTCATTCAAGTTTTTTTTAACCATTCCTGTTTGCGTGTTATTATTCAGATCCAATTAAGAAAACTTACAATTTCCTTTTTAATTCCTTTTTCATTTCCCTAACAGTAGGTAGAAATATTAGAAACTTAAAATTGAATTGAATCGTTGAAATAAAGTACTTTAATTTCCTCGCCACAGAATTTGATAAAAATAAACAGTTTTTTATCGCAACTCCGCAATAAAATTTACTATTATTTGCTTATTTATTTGCATACATGCTGTATTATTTTTGTTGTGTAATTGCAGTAAATTCAAAATTTTTCGATTAAAACTTCTGAAGCTATATGAAGCCAAAAAAAACTTCCCTTTTTCACAATTCTTGTATTGTTGACACAGATGCCCAGTTGTACCTGAATTATGATCTAAATGCGGTAGCAGTGGAAAATCCCTAACAGAACCACATAAGCACATGTGCCAGCATATTGTTTGTCCAGGTTTGATGTGTGATGATGACCCTTTGGCCTTTATGTTGCATCCACTATCAATATTTTGATGGCTGCAGCTTTTTTTTTATAAATGCAAATTTGACGCACGTTCTCATATAGCACAATAATTTGAACAAGTCCGTCAATTTACCCAAAGCTTTGGTTATTTTCGTCATGACAATTGGGTGTTATTTGGCCCCAAAATTTTCCATTCCATTTTTATTGTAGAATATTTTGTACTTTTTGATCAAATCAATGAAAACATCACGAACAACTGGGGCGGAACACGCGTAAATTGAAATATTTCACATGGGAAGTTGTTTTTTTGTTTTTTTTTTTTAGCCAAGCTGATGGAATATTGAGGTAATTTGAAAACGAAATATTAGGAGAATGCTTTATTTAAAAAAAATTTAAATTCGAAAGCAATTTTCTGGCTGCTGTTATGGCTACTCTGTTCATCTACATTAATCTACATTATGTATGTACTGTACGTACATATACACGCGCTAGTGTGGCTCTTGTGGGAATTGAAACGAGGAGACTTAATTGAATTTGTGTTTGTTTGGAGAGACTGCTATTAGCGGGCATTTGTGGAAATACCAAATGACAACATTGTGTTGTTGATGATGGCCACTTTGTTGATGATGAAATTTTAAGTTTTTCATTCAAAAAATTGTATATGTATTCATTTTTGTGATAATTTATTTAAATTTTTCTGAAAAATGAAGTCGTATTTTTAAAGACAAACTAATTATTGCCATTAAAATAATAAATTAGGTCATGATATGGAAGTTCAAAAAATAATTTTTAAAATAAGGAAAGAATAAAATACCATATAGTTACACGACGGGGTTGAATGCAGTTATCATTGTATGGTTTAGGACTATAAGTGTTGAAGCTATTAAATATTTATTTTCTATTTAAACAATGGTCATTAATATAGTCATGGAGAAAAGGGTTAGGTTAAAAAAATCACTCAGCAAAATCGCTTTGACTGCTTTTAAACGCTGCAAATATGCTGCAATTACCCCTGCAATTTTTAAGCATGTAGGCGGGGGACGTATGCGGTGTCCGGGGTAGACAAAGTTGCAGAGGTTGAAATAATTGCAGATTTATCGCTCTTTCTTCTTTGTGCTTTTTCTTATTGTTTGAGACATAAGCGGAGTAAAGAGTGTGAAGAGATATTTCCTTCTCATTTGACGTTTGAACTGAAAGTAAAACAAAAGCATGTCCCATTTCACACGAGAAAACAAGTAGGACTGCTTTTAAACGCTGCAATTACCCCCTGCAATTTTTAAGCACGTAGATAAGGGACTTATGCGGTGGTCGGGGTAAACAAAGTTGCAGAGGTTGAAATAATTGCAGAGTTATCGCTCTTTCTTCTTTGTACTTTTTCCTATCGTTTGACACATAAGCAGAGTAAAGAGTGTGAAGAGATATTTCCTTCTCATTTAACAAAAATTGTAGCTATCCAAATTTGCAGCGATTAAATGGAAAGTTGAATAACACAGCGCTGACATTTCCTTTAATGTGGTTTGGCTAAAGAATTTTTGAATTTTTCAGTTTGGAAAAAAGGAGTAGATCTCAAAAAAGCGGAGTGATGGAGTAATTTATTTTCTTCCTTAAAACTGGAGTAAATTTACTCCGATTGGAGCAAGGTTCTAACGCTGCCCACCAATCGTAGACTTATCATTACTATTAAAACTATCCTTCTCTCCTTAAAACTTAAAGTTGCTGGAAACTGGAAGTTTCCTCGTGTGAAGGGGGGCTCGGATTGTCGAGCGAAGTAAGTTAATTTTTATAATGAAGCCAGTTCATATTTATCAGGATCTCTAAGATCTCAGCAATCTCAGAAATCTGAACTTTATTTCTCCGTGAGATTCCTCACTTTTGCTGCGAAAAAGTTGAGACTGAATTTTTTTGGATTCAAAAGAGTGCTTTTGACTTCTAAAGGAAAAAACTTGGTTCAGGTATCTACTTTTGCTCAGTGAAGCTGACAGAAGTTTGCTCAGTGAGATCGCAGAAACGTAAACTGGCTAATTGTTGTTTTTTTCTTTTTAAATTGTGATTTTTGATTTGTTATTCAACCTTATTACGGTTGACGTTTTACTAAAACTGCATCTAATGCATTCCGAAATGTCAAACTGATATAAAGTAAAATGTATGCAAGGCATCCGAGATGCTTTCTAAAAGCACATCAAACATTTTGTTTGACGTTCTGGAACTCAGCCTATGACTAAGCTGGTTGAATTGATATTTGACTTTCGGTTTTACAGTTAACACCACGCCACTTAACTAGTCTGTTTAAGTTGATTGACTTAATAAGGACAAATATATTCTTTTTCATTTTAAAGATATGTGTTTATTATATTTATCTCAACCAAGTAGGTTATTCGTTATACCCTATGCATTACTCATCAGTCATCACATACCACCAAATCCTAAGAACCATACATTCCCCCAAAACGAGTATTATTTATAATAGAGAATAATTTACTGTTTCAATCGGATGCTATTAAGTTTAGTAAATGCGGAACTTTGCCTACTCATTCATGAGCTATGCCGCAATGCCAACTCAGCGACACTCCCTTAAATCCCCATGGTGGTCTTGGCTCAGCTCTATACATAGATTAACGTTAGTCAGCATTCAAATAGCAAAAGGAATCTTTCTCATGCCACGTAATGTTATAAATTGTTTCTTTTGTCTCACAAAACCAGCAGGGGCTGGATATTCGAAGTCCTAGATTCTGTTTGTTAAATTGTTGTTGCAGTAATCAATTTTAGAATTAGTGTGTATGGACCACAAACATAAGAAAATAATGTGAAATGAGAACGAGGACGACGATAACGACTAGAATATCGGAACTCTGTCGGCACCTGTCATTCTATGAAGATGGAGAGTTAATAATGCCCTCGAGGTGACTTTCATCAGCAAGACTCTGAAATATAGACACAAATAAATTTAAGTGCACACCATACATCACACACACACACATACACACACCACACAGTATTATATTAGGAGGTAAACTCGTAATGGGCTACTTTTCAAGCTGAGATATTTCAAAAAGCTCCTTTAGATCGCATCGTTTTAAATAATTAAATACATAAAAGGATAAACTGTTCGTTTTATGGATTTCCTTAATAGCAAAAGAGAAATACATAAAAGTTGATGTAGGTTCAGGTTTGGTTTTTCAGTTGTTGGGATACAAATACCTACATAGTTCTCTCGTTTAAGTGTTAAATAAATATTGTGGCCAAGCTGTGTGCAAGATAGTTGTAAAGTGTTAAAAAGTAATTGGAAAATAAGCAATCGGACAGAGAAGTAAAATGGCAGCTACTTTGTATTATAGGTTTTTTTTTTATTTTTAATGAAAATAAAATTGATATGATTTAGCAATAAACAGACAACTTTAATTTACACATACTGACATTAATGACATTAATAAAATTTTATATGGATAAAAGTGTAGAACATATCTATCTCAAATTACGACGGTAAATTGTTTGACGTTTAGTAAATTTAAGTTAATCGCTTTGTTAAATGATTTAAAACGGTGAAAATTATTATAGTTACGTATAAAGCAGTGAATTTTTAATAAATCAAATATTTAACATTTTTTGATTTCCCAATTTTCGAAATAAATAGGTACGAATTTTCGTCAGAGGTTCTGTTTCACAATGTCTAAGGGCCAATTTTTCAATAGTCAGTTAAACCTCAGATAGTAATTATTCTTCAGATAAGACAACCTTTTAATTTAATTTATTTTCCTGAAAGTTAACTGAAAGCAATAATTTAAAGGTCGACTCTAAGGCCCAATTTATTAACCATAAAATTTAAAAAAAATTTAAATAAAAAGATATTATTTTTGAATAAAAATTTAAATTTACCATTAAAAGTTGAGATAGTTTGAGATAATAATCAATTTAAATTGACGATGCCTCTATTAACTAATTGTCTATTTGGTTTTAAACCGGTTTGGAGTTTTTATAAAGATTTTCGATGTATTCACTTACAGCCAAATTAATAAAAGTGGAATAGCGAAGGGTTAGGCATTATTCCGTGGGCTAGGTTCAAAATGTTATTAATAAAACAAAGCTTCTATACTAAGTCACGTTTAGGTACTAAGCTAAACCACCGAAGATGGTGATTAAGCGAAGGAATAAGAACCAAATAAGTCGGTCAAAATTATTTAATTTGCGTCCAGCATTATTTTTTCTTTTGGTTTGTGTTGGTGTCAACAGATTTTTTTTTGTATGCCTGTTTTTCCATAGTCCAAAAGACATAAAACGATACAGGATGACACTGATAGAACGATTAAGTACGACGGAAAAACGCAGGTGCGCACTGCGGTGGTGACAACTAGAGGAGAATGGGCACCTCGCCCTACACCAACTGTTGCCGCTTCTGCTTTGTACACCAGCGTTAACAAGCTGACCCGACAAAACATCACGATCACATACACTAACCACCGTCCTATCTAATCTTGCATGGAGCCACTGCTCCTACGGGCCTGGGGAGAGATGATTTACTCTGTGGGGGCTAAGGAGGGGAGCACGCCCAAATAAGACTATGGTGCGTTAACCCCTTCTCACCCAGGTGACTATGTGCCGACAGAAACTTCCTAACTAAACTTATTTTGAGGGCACCCTCCGACCTTACGGGCTACACCCCGCTGAAACTTCAACTACGCCCTTAACGGGCCTTTTTGTCATAGGACTTTTATCATAGGTTTCTTTTTATGGGGATCATATCCCTAGGGTATCACAATGGATCTACATTGATCTAAGTGTGACAGTAACAAGATCAACTGTCAGCCCGCTTACCTAACCTAACCTATGTCTATTTTTTCAATGTACAATGATTTGATTAGGTTATGAAGAATATAATGTAAAACGTAATTAGGAAATGGTCTACTTTAATTTTAAGAACTTTATTTTCGCTGGCACTTCAGTTCTCACTCCTTTTTCTTTTAATTTAAATTTTCCATATTTAAAATAAAAAAGAAAATAGAAAACAAAAGCAACAAACACAACACAACACAAACAATTGAAAAATAATAATAAACTTGAAGGTTTGAATGAAAAAACAACAATTAGGTGAGCTACCATCAAGATTTTATAGGCTGGAGTTATAGCTATATCACGACTGCCAGGCCGATCATCACAGACTCCTTTAGTGGTGCTAGGTCATTGTTCAATTTTATTTGAAAAACTTTTTGCCCCAGCTGGGG
Source organism: Epistrophe eligans (assembly GCA_951394125.1). Classification (NCBI taxonomy): domain Eukaryota; kingdom Metazoa; phylum Arthropoda; class Insecta; order Diptera; family Syrphidae; genus Epistrophe; species Epistrophe eligans. The sequence goes on from OX596030.1 coordinate 30,173,951, forward strand.
ATCGAACCTGGAACAAGCTCACTCAGATCCAATGCACTACGCATTGCGCTACCGGGGCCACCTGATCAAGTTCGTCCCAATTAAGATTTTGTTGTTTGACAGTTGCATTTGAAACCAGCATTTTTTACTAGCCACACACAAGTAATTTTGACAGAAAGATGAAACTAACAAGAGAATTTTTATGTTGTTTGGTAAAGTGTGCTTTATTTTTTTTTTTACAAATAAACACAATTTGCTTTCAAAACACAGACGGAAAAAAAAACAAGTTTCCGAAACTTGGTGACGTATCTTACTTAGTGTAGTAGAATTTAAAATTTAATATTTTTTGTTTTAATTAATGGAAAATTTTAACCGGTAGCTTAACTTTAATTCCATGGATTTACCAAACTGGTAGAACGAAGGTGAAATAATCGTTTTTTTACTAATAGGACATTTAGAATTAACGTTGTTGGAGCTTGGATGTCAGGTTTTTAATTGCTTTCTTTTTTGTTATTTTGGAATATCTCGGAAACCATTATAAAAGAGCAGTTTTAAGTACGGATTTGTAATTATCCAAAAAGTATATAATGTTCGTACTGCTTTTTATTTCAGGAGGTATGTTTAATTTTGTCGGTTTTATTATTTATTATATTGCTCATTCGAATTTCAATAAATATAAGCAATCAAAAAAATTTAATAATAATAAAAAAAAAAAACTTACTATCAACGCAACTGAGGAATTTCGTAGATAGTCATTTGAATTTAAAAATGCCATTAAAAGAGAGTTTTTTTTTTTTCTAATGGGCAGATGAATAGAAAACTTAAAGGAGTTTTCTTTTTGACTTATTTATTAGCTTTAAAGCAGGTTTAGTTAAAACTACACAATCTAGTTTTAAATAGAGTGTTAAAAACTGGGACGAAGAAAACTAAGTTGTGATTGGTTATGTGACACATAAATATTGACATACGGGTCATAAGTCGCAAAGAGGAAAATGCACAGTTGCTTTTGACTCCACATGAGTAGGTTTTAAATCCTTGTTTTCGATTGTGGATTTATGATGCTGTGGTGTGCCAAAAATGACGTGGCAGATAACTAATTACAACTTTACTCAGACATTTTGCAATAGATATTTAATGTATTTAAGAAATTCAAATGGAAATTAAAAAGAGAATAAATTAGCGATTCAGGTAGTATATTTATATGTAGAATAGGTAGTACATTTTTAGGGTCAAGTTTTTAGTTCGTAAATACATATTTGAGACTTTTACTCCCTAAACCTCTTAAAGAGGAAAATCCTCAAATTTGGGATTCAGGTTTTTTGGTTTTAGTTCAAAAAGTAAGGGTAACTGCCATAAAATCGTTAAGAAGAATGTTCATTTTTTATTTAAAAAAATCACCGATTTTATTTAAAAATTGTGTTCAGGAGCTTTCTAGAGTTAAAAGAACATTGCACACATGTATATTGCAAATATTGCATTTAAACAAAATAACATTTGATTAAACCGAGTCCAAGCAAGTCGGATTTTTAATATTATTGATTTTTAACCTTTGGATATACATACATAGAATCAGTTAAAGTTTCAATTTCTGTTTTTCATGTTTTCATGTCAATAAATATTTATATCCATGTATTTAAATTCATTTTGTTACGTATACGCCCGAGTGACTTTTAAGTGGAAAATGAGTACAATACAAATCAATGGATATCCAAATCCCACATTTCTTATTCTACAGGAAATTATGTTTAAGGATTTTTACTTGATCAAAAAAATACATCTGTGCATCTATCTAAAAACTAAATGGGTATATTTCTTTCTTATTTAGTATCTACAGCTCTTTTTAGTGGTTCCACAAAGTAGATAAATTCAGATTTTTGTTTTAGCTCAACGGGTAGTTGCAATACAATAGATTCAGTTAAAACTGATTTTGATTAAACTTCGTACATGTATTTTTTATAGTTTTAATAGTTTAAAAAAATACTGCATATCAGGTTTTAGCAAAAACAAAAAAGAATGCAATACAGAACTAGCGTTATGAAGTTGTTTTTAAGAAGACGTCTTATTTTTGGTTTATTCCCAAATATCTCATTAATGTCTTAATCGATTTTCATATTATTTTTCATTCTAGTACTTTTATCTATAATTTATATTGCTAAATATTTTTTTATAAATTAAAAAAAAAAATCAATTTGTTAAGTATTTTTGATATAGTGAAGTAATTAAAACCAGGCCTGGTCACTATACTGAGATTGTGCACTATTTCGAGAGACAAGCTTAGCTACTTTCCTTTGTTTCTTTCTTAACTTTAAATTGATTTGCACTGCTTTTTATTTTCATATAAATTTTATAACTGATTTTAGGAAAACATCTACAAACACGGTTCAATTGAAATTGACAATCTGTTTGTAAAAAAAAAAAATTGTTTTTTAAAAGTTACAATATCTCACAAAAGTTTAAATACAACACCAACTTGTGTTATTCTGGGTCAAGTGGGTACCTATTTTCGTATTTGATTGTACGAAGCACATAAATGAAATGACAAAAGGCTGGGGCGTGTAGGTTGAACGTACAAAACAAGAAAAAAATGGCATGACGAGAAACTTTCTCAAAAATAGACTTAAAATATAAAATAAATCATTTTAAAGCAACGGCAACACTTAAAAATGTCAAGTTATCCTTTTTTTTTAAAGCCAAAAAATCCATCTTTTAAATTCTGTTCTCAAATAAAACTTTTTTAGTGAACAGTATTGAAAAAATGTTTGTTCAAAATTTTACGTTAATTAATATGTTCGTTAATTTCTTCAACTTCTTTAACTTAAAAAAATATTGTTGTTCGTTTAAGATATTTTTGTTAATTTTATTAAATAGAGAAAAAAAGGTACTAATTAGTCTTACCCGCAGGAACATTTAACCCAAAATGACATTTGTAAGACAAAAACTCCCATTGGCTGTATTATTAATAAGTTGTAAGATTAATTAGATTTTCACTCTTTTCAGCTAATAAAAAAAAAACAGCACACCTATTCATAAAAAAACGAAACCTTCTTTCTTCTTGACTAGTTACAAAGCAATGAGCAATAATTTACATCAACGACAAGAAGAAAAATTCACAACTGAAGTACCTATACACAAACCGAATTAAGCTTTCAATTAGGGTCCTCTTCTCCCTTGAGACAATTTAAAACATTCACACAAACTATTAATTTATCTTTACTAATTTCATTAGCTCCACTTTCCGTTTGAAAATTTCAATTCACAATCTTTGGTGACTGACAAATCAAGAGTTAATTTTGTATCTCTTACTTATTTTTTTTTTTTATTTTAATAGCCATCACCGTCATCTGTCACCTTCACGCACGAATGTAAATTTTAATTAAATAAATTAGAAATCAAGGACGAGATAAAAAATGGTATACCTATAGCATTTTTTTTCTTTTATAAAACTACGTACCTTACATATACAAATACATACACACATACATATATATAAAAAAAAACACGACTAATCGACAACTTATTGTTATCCCACCCGTAAATGCATTAATTCAATTTCATCTCGAGAACGTGACTTAAACTTCAAATAAGCATCATTTTTTTTTTGAGTCAAGGACGACACGACATCCGTAACAAAAGCGACATCAACCCAACCCGGGGATGTGAACAGTTGTTCGTGTCGCAGTTCAAACATTTTTCATCTAAAAGAATTAATTCTTTCAATTTGCTGTTATATAGGTAGCATAAATGATGGGGAAAATGAAATAAATTTGACAAATCGAATTCAACAGGGAGAAACATTTGAAAAAATTCACGTAAAAGCCGTAAAAGCGCAATGCAAAGTCAAAAACTCACCAACACCTAGCATATACTATACACCACTCTACTCTTCTACTCTTCAAGGTTCCATCATCGTGAAAAGTCACAGAATAAAACGATTCAAGTGACGATGATGGCTGCCAGCACAAGGAAGACGACCAACAAACAATGAATAAGGTGATGGTAACGATCAAATTGTCATCCTAGCTCTGGGAAAAGATTTCAAGTTTTTGTTCTTTTGTCCTTTCCCACAGGGATTTATATTATGCAATCAATAGTGCTTCATAAGTGAGTGACATAAATTAAAGTCAAATAAAATCGATATATGTACATACATACATAGGGTGTTATAAACAGCGATTAGATTTTTTTTTTGAAACCAATACATAATTTTATGGTTTAAATAAATTTTTCAAAGTATGATATTGGCGAGAGTGGTTATTTTATGACACTGTGGTGTGTTTCCAGTTTTCACCAAAATGTAATCTTAATTTTGGTTGAATAAATCTATTAAATTATCAAACCACTCTAAAAGATTGAGAGGGAGTTGTAAAAATGTGACAGCAAGTATCTGCACAAAAAAAAGTAATTTCGAAACAAAAATATAATTAATAGTCTTATTTGAACTCCTATTGAAACTTATGCCGTTTTCCTTTTGACATTTGGTATTTTGATCCGGAATTGTGGATTTTTAGTGGTGTGTTTAAACTTTGATCCTAAGATGAACTACGTTTATATTTAAAACTGACGCTAAAAATTAGGTTAACATTGACAGCACCTCATTTTAACATTTTTCATTTGTTGTTTTTGAATGAGTTCAGCGCGATATTATGGCTTTTTTTTAACAAAATTCCCAATACTAAATTTGTTCCTATATAGCTTTTGAGTTTTGATAGCAAATTGCTATAGGTATGATGAATGTGTTGAAAATAAGTTGAGATTTGAAGAAGATTAAGGTTAAATGGTTATTCAATTTCGATTCGGTGGAAGGGTAGAAAAAAAAGGCTCTTTTTTCTGTTATATTTAAGTTTGCAGTTTTAACACTATCCAGATTAAAAGTTACCAAACGGGATTTTACGTCCCCAAAGACCCAAACCAACCTAATAGAAGAAGAAACGAAATTGAAATCTTTTCACAAATTTTCACAAAACCCTTCCATGTATATAAAGACACTCAAGTTTGCGAAATTTGTTGAAAAAAAAGTTAGCAAACAGGGATAATACATTGGCTATCGGTAGTAATATTGACATTATTTTTGTTTGCTCAAAATAGACGCCCCAAACCGTTGCGTCGTGACGCACGAGATTACTGAATGCGATCAGATTTTAGAAATCTGCAATCTCCATGCACTAAACATAAAAGAGGTATTCATGAAATGGTGTAAAGTCGTTGTAAACGTTGTAAACTGCGTAAGCCTGTCAAATTTGTATAAACATATGACAGGTTTACGCAGTTTACAACATATATTTATGTACGAAAGTTTTACGACGTTGCATGAATACCCCTTATAAGGGTACTTATTCATGCAACGTCGAAAAACCTTCGTAAACGTGGTAAACGTCGGAAAGTTTACGATGTTGTTAACGAACTGTCAAATTTTGTATGGAAAATATTTTCCGACAAATCGTAAACTCTCCGACAAGAATTTGTGTCGTAAACATCGTAAATGAAAATGGTAAACATGGTAAACTTTTTTTTAATGGTATTATGACGTTATGGTTGAATCAACTGATTGGTGTATCACAACATTTTCGCAAGATGTTTAAAGGGGCGCTCATAAGACGAGTGTTGGAAACTTTACGATTTTACGACGTAATAACTGTTGTACCATGCCAAAGAAGTTAAAGTTTAAAAGCACGTACGTGAGTACAGACACCATTTTGTTTTCTATTCATTGGTACGTGTAAACATGAAACAAATACCTACTTGCCCTATGACTCCTATACATGAGCATCTTAAGAGAATTGTAAATCATTCAGGGCTTGGGCGTTTGAAAATTGGAATTGGTACTTAATTTATTAGCTTCTATGTGAATTTTGTTCGTTCGTTCGTTCTTAATGCTTAAATAAGAGAGGAACCATTAAAATCCTGTGTTAATTGAATGCTCACTTATTGCCATAGCACATCACATCACAGAACAGCAAAAACCACACTATGATTCAAAGTATTCATGACTTCTTTATTTCAAGGAGAATTTTATTAGATTTTCAGTTTCTCTGATTAATTAATTAGAGTTAATGAAAACAGATTGATTTTATTTTTATTTTCGAGGTAAAGCAATAGCTTAACGAGCAAAATTCAAGAAGACCATTTTCATGTGGATTTCTACAAACTTCATTGCATAATTTCCGGTGAATTGAAATGAAGCTCTTTTTGCTTTATGATTTCAATTTCGATACACATCAGGGAAGCAAAAGATCAATATCACATTCTCTCTCTCAATGTTGTTTTCCTGTTGAATTAATTGTCGATATTCTTGCGGATATTTCAACCGCATATTGACGCCCCACCCGCCGCCGCCATGGCCGCCGTCGACGGCGTCCAATACCCATCATTCACCGCAATCGATGAAAGTTAAGGATATAAAGTTTGTTTTGCTGGTAGATACCAAATGCCAGATAATATTGAATTGGCTAAGTGCTTCCGTTGTGTGTGGTGGTGTGGGTTGAGTAGAGAAACAAGGCTTTGGAAAATGTATTGAATTAATTTTGAGTTATGTGTATGTATAGGGGTAGTCGTAGTAGTTATACAGGACTGTTTATAGTTTATACGTTGCTGTATTGCTTCTATTTGCTTTCTTCAAGGTGGTCAGAGGATTAAGGACTTTGATTAAGGGATGAACGAAATTAAATTTGATAACTCATTGAGTGAGGGTGTTAAATGGATTTTCCGGTCTGTGGAGAAGAATTTTTGGAATTGTTCAAATTAAATGTTTTCTTTTGTTATAAATTGCTTGATTGAAGACCTAAGGGCAGATATATACTTATAAGATATATACCTACGATATATGTATGTACCTCCCCGTATAAATATGTACTGCGAGTGTAAACGGCGGTGTTTTTAAGTTCAGAGGACTATTTAAATTTGGAATGTGTAGGTATAACGCAAATTGTAGTTTCAAATTAAGGAATTACTTTATTTAAATAAATTTTGAATTGAAATCTGATGAAGGGCAAAGGGGAAATGATTTGAAAAATGAATTTGATTAAAAAGTTAGAAAGCAAAGAAAAATTCTCCTAATTTTTCGAAATAAGTACGTATTAAACCCAGAAACCTTTTTCAAAATTAATTAAAAAAATATAAACAAATTTAATCAATCAAATATTTAATATTGATTAAATGGCAGCTATTAGTTTACAAAAAAAATCAATTATAAATTCTATAAATGCATAAACAATAAAAATTATATAAACATTAGGCTATAATCATAACTATATTTTTTTTTTTTTTTAAAGCTGAAAAGTTTCGGTCTGTTAAGACTTTAACTCTTAATGTTAATGTTACGTAATGACTCATCGCAAGTTTCGGTCTTTCACAATTTTTTATATTTGGTGTTTTTCTTTTTTACCTCAGAGCAGATCACTGAGCTGTCAAAAATAAAGTCTATGTTTCTTTTTTAGCTCAGACAAATCAGAAAACATAAGTCGTGTTTCTTTTTTCCATCGGAGCTAGCTGGGAGCATGCTCTGTATGCTCAGTATAAAATGACCGAGCAAATGGAGCAAAACGCTGAGCGAAGCCAACTTCACTTTTATTTTATATGTGATTTGACAGACATGACATGGAAAAAAAAAACGAACGCCATAAATTAAAAATGGATTCTCAAACCGGTCGTCCGTCCACTTCAGGTAAATAAAAATTTATTATTTGAGTATGAAATGAGAGTTCAGTGCTCAAGTGTGTTTCATAATTAAATCTGAGGGTCTGATCATAATCTCCTTCTCCTCAGAGCTTTGCTTTGATCGCTCAGCCTCTTCTCAGATCTTTGCTCAGAGCCAAAAAAGAAAAACGCCAATGGGAAAAAATTTAAATTAAATTTATACCAAAACGCCTAAAAATATGAAATATGCCAACTAAATACACTTTTCGATTTTTTTACATTTTTCGTAAATTTGTTTGGTTTTTTTCTTTGATGGTATTTTGTACAAAAAAGAGTCTGTTTTACATCTGCGTGTTTTTTTGCAAGCCCAGAGGGAAATGGATGAAAAAAATGACCACGGGAGTTAGTGACCACGATTACAGAAACGTAATAGAGTTTTAATACAAACCTATCGATAACAAGTATGTATGTCATTCACGCTGCCGCCGGTAACACATTATTAATCAGGGGCGTATTTACCCTAGGGCTAAAAGGGCTACAGTTCGGGGTGACAAGACTGCTAGGGGCAGCGCAAGTATTTTTGGAGCAAAAAAAACACTGAAAAGGCAGCTAAACCTTCAAATAAGAGAAAAGGAATTGAAGGAAGCATTTCCATATGTTGAGGTTGCTTTAAGAATATACTTGTGCACTGCATTGACAAATTGTAGTGCAGAAAGATCGTTTATCGTGTTGAAACGAATAAAAACCTATTTAAAGTCTCGCATTAAGTTAATGAATTTAGTGATCAATATACACACAGAAAAAAAAATTTGAAAATATCAAATATTATGCATTTTGCGTTTTTTTTATTATTATTTTTTATCACTTTATTTTCATTGTTTAAAGGGCGGCAACATTTATCAGTCCGGGCGCCAAATCCTTAAATATGACTCTGGTTTTAATGTAAGCTGAAGTTAATCCCGGAGAATTCTTTGGGTTTAGCCTAGCCCGCAAGCGATTATGTAGATGTTGCTGCATTCAACATGGTGATTGGTTAGCCCCGACGTCGTTTTTACTTGCGATATATTGCTACTATACGGCAAGTTATGGATTCGAGATTTTGATCAAACTTGATATTACGATGATACGAAGTTAAAAAAAAACTGGGTCTGGCAATTCTGTTTGTCTGTTCTTTCGGCTGCAGCCTAAACGGGTTGGTCGATTTTCTTTAAACTTGTTTTTGGGCACACGTTTTTTTCATTTTATTTTTAAGATCAAAAATAACGGTACCTGCGGTAGACTTTTTTTTTACCAAATTATGAAAACCTTATTTTTCTCAAAAACGAGCTCATAATAAAAAAAAGAAAAATTCAGTATATTGATAATTCGAAAACGATTTGGACGATTTTTATAAAACTTGGCATTTAACAGTTTTTTTTAATATTATCTAGCAAATTTTAAATACAAATTATTTTTATGACCAAAAACAACGGTACCTTCCATACATAAGTGTTCAAAAACCGGTAAAGAAAATTTCGTTTTTCTCAAAAACGGCACGTACGATTTTGATTAAAATTTTTATGTGAACTAATTGGTATGATCTACTATATTATTTTTTTTTGTTTTCGACTATTATTCATTATCTGTTGAACCGATTGTAAAAAAATCAAATTTTACTACAACATTTTCAAAAAAAAAAAACAATTTTCGGATTTAAAAAAAAATTCAAAATTATTTTTTAAAAGTTAGTGGTCTTATTTATAAACGTTGTCTAACTTTAGACAACTGTCCAACTTTGGAAAATGTGTTCAAAAACCTTGTTTATTTTTGTCTTATATCTGCCTCACTTAGACACAAGAGTAGACTGTCTTAACCGTGAATAATGTGATATTTATTTTTATTAAATAAAGCACATTTCCACCAACTTAAAAATAGTTAGACAGTGTCTAAGTAGACAAAAATCTAATAAATACTACTGTAGATATGTATGTATTTTGAAAATGGATAATTTTTTTTTTTTTAATTCGTCATGTATTTTATTTTTTAAACATTTATAACAAAAGGTTCAAAAATAAACAAAAGAAATTTATAAAAAAAAACATCATAAAGCAAAATGGAGTGTGGTTTCATTTCTCTTGCTTTGAACTTTATATCCACTTGCTTTCCCTCTTTTTTGGTAATGAGCTCGATTTTTGTATGAATTTGTTTGGAAGCTATCAAAAAAACAGCCTAGAGGTATGCAATTTGTAGATTTATTTGATTTAAGTGACACAATTGTTGTTTAGTTTTACTATCAATGTGAAAACGAATTTAGATAAGAATTTAACGGCCATATTATTCACTCGATTCATTCGGATTAAAACTTAAATCCGGATGTAAATTATACAAATTCAATGTAAATACATGCGGATTTAAGTTTTAATCTGTATGTATCGAGTGAATAATATGGCGGTAAGATAGTTTTTATTTTTTTTTAATTTTTGGGTTATTTTTAGTTGTGTCATTGTGACTTGACGGAAATGATATTTTTGTTTATTTTGAATTTTGTTTTGAACGATTTAACATGGTTTACTACTTTTTCACTTCCATTACATTCATATACTGATTATTTCCTTTTTAGAGAAAAAACAAACTACTTTGAAATTGTATAATTTTCTCTGTTGTCTGTAGATAATATAAATCAGCCTATTCTTCTCCTAAGGTTTTTGATACTATAAATTCTATTCTTGCTCTGATTGCCCTATCACGTCCATTTTTTTTAGATACATATATCATTTAAAAAGTTTGTCTTCACCTTGAAGTATAAACCATTATTAACGAAAGACTGTGCAAGGAATATTGCCAAATATTTTTAAGAAACCTATTCAAAATTAAAATTATTTCTTTATTTCACACATTATGTCAAAAATTTGTATTCTCCGTTTTACTTCGAAAGTCACAAATTATAAAAAAGGTCCCTCGTGCCTCAATCGCATACTGCATCAGCAAAACACAACTCGATTTGTTTTATCAAAAGAATCTGTCTGGTCTCTTACTTAATTATCACCATAACTTTTAGGCAAGAAAGTTTATAATTTATCCACGCACTTACTCCGTCTGACGCGTCGTCGGTTATTATTATTATTATTATTATTATTAAATTTTTTTGTTTTTCAAATATAGGTATAATAATGAACGAAAGTAAAATTTTATTTTCAATATAAATTCATGAGGAAAATTCACGTGGGTATATGTATTAAAAAAAAAAAAAAAAAAGAGAGATGGCATCATGAATAAGGAATGACAAACTTCTATATATAAGAACCTAGCTGGGCCTTGTCCTGATGACATGGGTTGCGTGCGTAGAGTATCCGCATAGTCATTATAGAAACTCAAATTGAATAAAGAAGCATTTTGGTTATATTATACTTCGAAATGCATAAACATTTTAAAACTCTAAGAATTTAAAACACTTATATATCTTAAATAAAAAAAGTTTAATAAAAAAAAAATAAGAGAAATACTTAAGCGAACAAAAAAATGTTTCTGAATTTTAATATTTTGCCATTTAGGCGAAAAGTTTATGTATCATCTATATGTATATGTATTTGAATGATGGGCTGAAATAAAACAAACGAGCACTTGGAACTTGAAAGAAGTATAATGTCCGAAGTATTTTCTTATGCCACCTTTTTGTCGTAAAAGGGAGATGATTTAAAACGTGTGGTTTTTATTAACTTTTGTGGCTTTTTGTTAGATTGAAAAACTTACCTCATTAAACAATAATTGTGGCTGGAATATAATTCATTTTAAGCCAAAATATCGAATTTTCTAGTGGAATTCAAGTTGGATTATTTTCAAACTTTAATCAGAGTGTGATGATTGGAGAAGCAATATAGACAAGTTGACAGTTAAAAAAATGATGCAAAAAAAGTTCGATCAAATTTTATTATTGGTATAATTAATTGGTATAGGCGGGGTCTCTGAGAATTGTCTTTCACAAATATTTTGTATACTTTTGATGGAAGCGAAAAGAGAAATCTCATTTATAACAGTTTTATATGTATATACAGGGTGTCCGCCGGGAAGGTATACTACTTTGTTTTGCCGCCATTTTGGTAAACATTAGTCTTGACAGTTCATAATTGGCAGTCGTGAAGTAGACACGTGGCAAATTTATTATGGAAAAATATTCGATAAACCAACGTGTTTTAATCGTTAAAACATTTTATCAAAATCAATCATCGATTACTGTGACGATGAGAAAGTTACGTGAAATTTTTGGGAGAAACAACGTGCCAACAAAACGCACTATTTATCGTGTAGTGAATGATTTCGAAGAAAAAGGGTCTGTAGGTGATAGGCCCAAGCATGGACCACAACGTACTGCAAGATCGGCTGAAAGCATTACTGCTGCTCAAGAAAGTGTTCAAAACAATCCATCAACCTCAATTCGACGCCGTGCTCAGGAGCTTGGTCTTCACAGAACAACTTTGGCCACTTTTTAACGCTACAACAGTTGGTATCAACAAGACGGTGCCACATCGCATACAGCCAGGATTACAATGGAATTACTGCGAGACCTCTTTCCACAACAAGTTATTTCAAGAAATGGTGATGTTGATTGGCCTCCACGGTCGCCTGATTTGACTGCTCCGGACTTCTTTTTGTGGGGATATCTGAAAAGCAAGGTTTATGCAAACAAAGCAGAAACGCTTGAGCAACTCAAACAAAATATTCGTGATGAAATTAATGAAATACCGCGTGAAATGTGTGAGAATGTAATGAAAAATGTGCTCAAAAGGGCTCGCATTTGTGAGACTAACAGAGGCGGACTTTTACCTGATATTGTATTCCATACATAATTGCTGACATTAAATAAAACATTTATCAATATAAGATCCATTCTCTTTCATTTAATCAAAAATTATTAAAAAACAAAGTAGTATACCTTCCCGGCGGACACTCTGTAAAAGTAGGTACTCTTTATGGGATCCCGAAGGCCCAGGCATACCTCAGGCACTTTCAAGTCATGCGAAGCTATAGTTAATGCAAACACACCTTTGAAGGCAAAAACTGTTATAACTGTTATAATAAGCTTATATTTAGTCTCGTACTATATTTAATGGGGATAAATTGTTATAACTGTTATAAAAATCATAGAAGTGACTTTAGAAAAGACAATTTATAACAGTTTTTATTATAATTATATTTATGCTCCATAGAGGGCTAAACCTTTCGATCGGTAGACGTACTTGGGGCACCTGGAGTTAATTTTTAAGTTGCGCGAAACCAGTTAAAGCACACTCAGTTTTAATAGCAATAAACTGTTATATGAGTGCTATAAATTGGGGTTTATCTAGTCTCATCCACTTTTAAAGGCGACAAAATTACTCAAACTGTTATAAATTTACATTTCTCTTGTTGTGTCTAAAAGTGACTTTAGATATGCATTTATAACAGTTTTGTTTATAAAAGTACTGTTTATGTGTTCCTGCAGGGCCAGGGCCAGACTTTTCCGCATTTGAGCTTAATTCAGCTTATCTTGGGCTTAATTTAGACACGGGAAGCGTGTTAATAATACACCTTAATTTTAATGGCCATAAACTGTTATAAATGTTGGAAATTGGCATTTATTAAGCCTCGTCCTTCTTCCATTGGCGATAAATTGTTATATCACCGTTATAAATTTTGCATTTCTCTAGTTGTGTCTAAAATTCATATAAGTGATTCTAGACATATGCCAAATTATAAAAATACCGTCTCTGGTACAGTCTCTTCCACCGCCGCTGGTGGGCATACTTACGGCATTGTATGTAAAATATAGATTTTACATACAATGACTACGGACACACAGATTTTTTCAGATTGCATGAAGCATGTTAATGCACAACTACTGTTATAACCCAATGTCGCTAAACTGTTATAACTGTCATAAATTTGGATTTATTTTTTCTCATTCTTAACATATAACTTTTAGAATGCTAAACTGTTATAACTGTTATAAATTCGGGTTTATTTTTTCTCATTCTTAACATATAACTTTTGGAATGTTAAAATTCGTATAACAGTTTGGACATTAACATGTTTAATGGAATATTATAGTTCGTATAAAAGTTGAAACATTAATTTTTCTCAAAACCAGTACAATTATTATTATTTAGCAATCAAAAGAATTAAATTTATTCTTGAAAAAATACAAAAAAAAAAATTATAATATTTTCCCCATGGCTTCCATGAAATTCGTGTGGTTTAAACACCTGTTTCTTAGGTACACAATAATTAACCAGGCGTACATTAACTTATTTGGTAAGATACTATAGCCTCAGACAATATAAATCAATATATATGTATGTACCTATGTATCACATTTGCATGAGTGAAAACAGATTACAACCTTAAACGTAACAACCCTAAAACCGCTATATTATACTCATACGTATAGAATTACAGAATAATGCATATTTTTACTTACTGATTGATTCCATCAAATCCGGCTCCCAGGCCAACATGATCAATGCCAGCTACTTGCTTAATGTGGTTTATGTGTGCTGCACCCAAGGATATTTATTTGAATGTGTTGGTATTTAGTTGCAGCATCATTGACGTCGCAATTCAATTGTATCGTTTTACCCAAGACGAATGTTGTTAATTGTGATTTCGTACAAAACGAGAAATTCAGCAGAAATATTCGCAACACACAGTCAAACGAACCGGTACCGTATGGTTGGGGTTTAAAATCCATCGATGATAAAAATCGCCCACGGGATATTGTAGGTATGTAAATTTAATGGAAATCATCATCATCATCAGAATATAACGAATATATAAACACGCCAACGCCACCCGCACGAGCACAACCAGCATCAAGGAAAGAAAAACGAAAAACCGAGAAATGAAAATGGAAGAGAAATATCAACTTAAATTAGCATGTAATTCTCAGAAGTGGGAATCAAATTAATGTGTGTATGGCATCAGACAAAGCAGGAGCTGCTGGGACAGAAATACGAGAGAATACATTACTTACCGACGGCATCCTGTACGGTAGAATTATCACTGCACGAAAGGAATCTCGAGTAGAAATTCACCATCACCATGCCCCCATTTTTAGCTAGCGACTGTAGGATGTCATCCTGAACGTTGCGACTCGAATTGCACAATTCATAGGCTGATGAATGAGAGAATATCACAGGAGCTTCACTGGTTTCAAGCGCGTCACGCATTGTGCCAACAGACACGTGTGACAGGTCAACCATCATGCCTAGCCGATTCATTTCGCGTATGATTGTCTGAAAAGAAATACAAGATAATGAGATTAATTAACTGAGAACCATGAAATGACTGCTAGAGAACAATTAACGAAATTGGATAGGAAGGGAAGTGCTATATGTATATTGACGATATTCTTTGGAAATGCGTATATCCATGACCATATAGTGTGGATATAGTATGAAGTATCAAAGGATGGACTATTATTATGCGAATGACAAGACAAAGGGCGTATTAATATTCAAAAGGTGAAATTGTTGAATGCCTGAAGTATTTGAAAACTGGGGAAATCTTCTCTAGCTATTATGCAACTAATCGTATATAAAATCCAGTCTTTTGTGTGCAAAGGTTAAAAACCAATCAACACGTTATGGAGCGTTTAATGTGTGAATTTAATAACAACGCTTCCCATGCCTTAGGTGTAATTGCATGAAAGTTGTTTTTGACATTTATTATTGCTGTCAAAAAAACTTTGACATAGGGTCTTAATTAGACAATTCACTTTTCTGAGATCTGACTGAGGAAATTTCTTTTATCTTCACGAAGGAGAAATCTGAACAAGATTTTTCCGCTAGAAGTCAAAAGCACTCTCCATCACTTTTTTATAATTTGATAAACTGCGACAAAGAATAATTAAGAAAGCGAATCCAAATAATATCAGTATCAGATTTTTGACAGCAAATGTGAGAAATCTCACGAGCAATTACGTTCAGATTTCTGAGATCTCGGAGATCTTAGTGAGCCTGAGAAACCTGAACTGGCTTAATAAAAATAAAAAATAATTTAACTACAATGCCTGTCAGACCTAAAGTTTTTCAAATGCAATCCTATTCTAAGTTTTAATTAGTGCGAATAAGGTAATTTCGATTAAAATTAAAAATTCCATTCCAACTCAAATTCAAATAAGCATTGCAAAATCAGGTAACTTCAATTGAATTTGGATGAAATTTAGTAGGAAATTACTTTCAAAGCTTACGAACACAGCCAAGCACAATCTATTCGAAGAAGAATCAATTGAAAATGTCAAAATTCGATGCATAAACAAAAAAAAAGAAAGGGACAAAAAAATGGTGACTAAAAACCAACTCAAAATGAAATGAGATGTCAAACAACATAACGAAATTAGATAAAAATACTTTTTCTGTAGATAATTTGCGAAATTATTTAATTTCAGCTATAAAAACATATTAGGCGTGTTTTTTTGTAAGCCCAGAGGGAATTGGTCGAAAAAAACAACGTCGGTGCTAAACAATCACCATGTTAAATACAACAACAACTTATCCCCTACGGGCTAAGCTAAACCCAGATAATTCTCCGGGCTTAACTTAAGCACACAGAAAAACTGTGTTACCGGCTTAAATTATATACTTGTTATCGATAGTTTGTATGAAAACTCCATTTTGTTTCTGTGTTGCTGTCACTAATCCCTGTGGTCGTTTTTTTATTGCAATTCCCACCGGGCTTGCAAAAAAACACGCCTATTAAATGCGTTCAACATACATACAAGTCTGTCAAAGTTCATATAAAAAAAATGTGCAATTTTGGACAGAAAATCACAAAGTTTCAAAGTAAAGGAACGCATATATTATTGAGCTATTTGATAAATTATTATCTTGGGAACAACATAAAAAAAATTTTATATTTACTTAAAATCAATTACATATATTTTCAGAATCGTTTGCGTGCAAATTTTTAATGAGAATAAACAATCGGATCATGATTTGTTTAAAATTCCATTTGTTAATATAATGTTTTCTTTTTTTATCGATTTACAATGCCTGTGTTTAAAGAAAATAAAACTAACGGATACTTTTGCGTTTTCTCGAGTTTTTTTTTCCATAAAGCTTCATAAAAATATCAAATAAATATCTAAAAATTTTCTTTTGAATGCAAATCTAAGTACTTAGAGTTAAATATTTTATAGTTTTATCTGAATAATATTTTTTAACATATTGGATGATGGATTCAAGAAGAAAACGAAGTTTGTTGAATGTAAATGCAATTTCATGATTGCTGAGAAAGGAGTAAGGGGTGGTGGGGGAAGAAATACAATCGACATACAAAACGAGAAGTTTTTATTCTTTTCTTTATTTTTTTTATTCAAATATAAATTCATAGATTCAGTAGAGTGAATCGACTGCAATAAAAGAAAACTTCGAAGGATAAACACTCCAAGTCATTTTAAGACAAAAAAAAAAAATGAAAGCATTAGAAGCAGCAGATGTGAAGTTCTTACATCCCAGTTCTGTTAGAGAAATAAATAAATACATAGTCACATGATTATATCAGGCGTATTTGTAATACGCAAAATAGATGAGGTCCCAAAACTGATTGTGACGTCTGTATTTGTAAAAATGTGGACTTTAGCTTCCTTGATTAATATCAACATTTTGAAAACGATTTCCTAAATAATTTAAAATCAGCTTAAGGACAGAACGAGAGATTTGAAAACAATTTTGAATTTATTCATTAATATGGAATGATCAATGCCTTTGAAAAATCAAGCATCACCATTTAACTGATTTCATTACGATCTATATCTGATCTGATAAATTATTGGTTACCGGTGGTAATTCATTGGAAATTTGGAAGTTCCGTTTTTGAATTGTAAACCAAGTCCCGTGCAAAATGTATACGGAATCTTTATTTCTAGTTTATATTTTAACAATATTTATTTTCTTACTCAGAAAATTTAATAAAAAAAAGTCTATGGACTTGGATTCGTTCAGGCAGATGGAATTTCTTTTTGATTTATTTTGTACTAGACATTTGAGGCATTGTAGTTTCAAACGTTAATCGTTCAGAACACATTCACAAGTCTGTACCAGCCGGAAAAGTAAAAAATCACTTTCTCCAGTGACAATTATTCATTTAACGAGGAAGTGTGCAATAATCTTAAACCACAGTACACAAATCTAAGGTAATATATTGCGCAGGTTGTCAAAGTTGAAAGTGTCAGAAATTAAAAATGGCTGTTCGTGTGTTTAGAAGAACTACTCACCGATTTATTAGACTGCTTTTAAACGATTGAGATTTTTAAGCTTCGATTCTTTTTAGTTTTCCTTTAGGGTTGCAGGAATGTTTTTAAACACTATGTTAACTTACACACACTCCTTATTCTAATTATTTCTTAAACAATAAGAAAAAGCACAATGTAGAATCAGCGATAACTCTGCAATTTTTTCCAACCTCAGCAATTTTTGTCTACCCCGGCCACCACATTCGTCCCCCAGCTACGTGCTTAAAAATCACAAGGGGTAATTGCATCGTTTAAAAGCAGTTTTATAAACAACAACAACATATTGAAATTAAACAGGAAAAGTCGCACTGGATCCACTGGGATACCCTATCCATATAGCGCTGAACGCATTCATTCGAAAATCGATTTTTTCCTCATTCGATACAATTTCAATTCTTAAGAAAAAATTTAAACAGTATTTGACTGCTTTTAGACGACTGCAATTTCTATCCGCAATTCTCTTTTGAGTTTCTTTCCGATTGTAGCATCCATTTAAACGCTGCAAATATTAATACCTGCAATTTTTGTTAAATGAGAAGGAAATATATCTCCTCACTCTTTACTCCGCTTATGTCTCAAACAATAAGAAAAAGCACAAAGAAGAAAGAGCGATAACTCTGCAATTATTTCAACCTCTGCAACTTTGTCTACCCCGGACACCGCATACGTCCCCCGCCTACATGCTTAAAAATTACAGGGGTAATTGCAGCATATTTGCAGCGTTTAAAAGCAGTCTTTGCGTTTTCTAAGGTAGAGTCAAAATCAATCTTATTTTTTATCTTTTTTTGAAGTGGAAACACTAGGCGTGTTTTATTGGAAAAGCTATCGGTTGTACATTACAATGTTTCATGCATTACAAATAAAATAAAATAAAAGCCAAAGTAGGATTCTACACTTGATCAATTTTTGACATTTGTTCGAGCCTCGAATTAAATTTTGTTAATTTTGTTCTTTGATGTTGGTACGATTGATAATTGAATTGGGCTTTTCCAAAAACTATATCTATAACTATATTATATTTGGCGGTTCTGGTTGGGGAGAAAACAATGCAATACAAACAAATATACTTACATATACAAACACTTTTCCAAAGTGGCGACTACTGTGCATATTGTGATTTATTGTTGTATATGTACATAAGTACATTTGTTTGTATTGCATTGTTTTCTCCCCAACTAGGGCTATTTGTTTTTGTTGCTTGTTTTTCATTGTCACATTGACGTATGGGGGAAAAGTCCAATTGTATCCCAATGAACGTGTTCATGGAATAGTTATAATCGTTATTTTCCATTGGACAAATAAATCGATCTTTTTGATATATTTCGGTCAGTTTTTTTTTCTTATATCTCAGAGAACTCCCTATTTTCATAATTATAAAAGCTGTTTCTCACTTTTGCTATCACAAAATGAGAATGATTTTTTTTGCACTCGTTGCACAATGATTTTTTGTTGCACAAAATCAAAGTAGTTCTCTTTTACTTTCAAAGTGACGAAGGAAAATTTGTAAGTTCTCAGAACAATAAACTGCTTCGAAAATTGGAAACGTGAATACTGAATAGTGCTCGAAAATTTTCCTTGGAACTTATTGGTGAGTTTGTGAACAAAAAATTAGGTACCTAAGGTGAAATTTCTTGTTAATTTGCATTGATCTGATTGGCCAGCTGTCATAAAAAGTCAGATGACTTTTAGTTACGTTTAGTTACGTTTCATCTGAAAATTCAGATGAAAGTTATTTGTGGTAGGGGAAATGCCAAAGCAGTTGAAGTACTACACTTAAAGTTGAACTTTATAATTTTCACTGTGGTTGGTGTTTTTTTGTTATGTTTTGGTCATGTAAATTAAATATTTATTTCAATGAACATTGTTTATAGTTTAGTGAGTTTTTCAAAAATCTTCCCAGAATTTCGCAGAAAATTATTGTGGAACAATTTTTTATTGATATTTGGATAATTTTGTATTATTTTGTTGGTCATACATCTCAATAAAAATATTTGAAAAACAAAACAAAATAATTTAGGGCATTCTATGCAAACACTTTTAATGAAATTTATAAAATCGTTTGCTGATTTAGTTACATTTTTCAAATAATTCCATCCTCATTTTTATATTATATTATAACTCTCACGCTGAATGCCTAATTTACGAATATAATGAAAGTTCTATTTTATTTCGATTCAATGCAAATCCTGTAGGTAAATGCAAGAATTTGACACAATGATTTTTGACTGAAATTTCAGATGTTTTTTGCGTTCAATGACATAAATTCAGAATTCTGAAAATTCAGATGTCAGATGCAATTATTGACCCCGCCCATTTCCTCTGGAGATTCTCGATAGTGCCCATTATAGTTTTTGAAATTTAGAACGCGATTTGTTTAAAATATATTAATTTGAGGGTAAAAATGTACATTAGTACAAATTGTTATATGATAGCATTATATTTTGGAAACAAAAGTATCAAGAGAAACAATAAAAGAATTTTTTTTTTTATCACATCTGAATTCTATGGCTCTGTTTCGAAATTATTCCCATTATTTGTTATTTCCAAATTCATAGTGCATAATTTTATATTATAATTAATATGTAACATCAAAAATGTTGTGTAGATACTTTATAGTGCACATAAAATACCAAAGTTATTAAGAAAATTCAACCTCAATCAAATGATATGGAGTGTAAGGCACATAAAATAATGCAGTTGGTAAACCTTAACTCTCTTTTTCAATATAGTTTACCTTCAAATAAAATATATTATGTTGTTATACTACAAGAAAGAAAACAAAAACAAGAAAACAACAAAATTCGTTTGTCTCTATTGAATATGTACAAATAGTTGCTGAGTAGTTTTGATGTTTATTTTTTGGTAGGTAATAAAATACATGACTGACTACTTGCAATAAAATGCATCATCTGCAGTCAATACGTTTTGGCATCCTGAATCCTGAAATCACTGAGGTGCAGGCATTGTTTGCTCAAGCATATTATAGTTTTTTTTTTTTTAGTAGTAGTACGTAGTGTGTAGATAAGTAAGGCAAAAAATAAATACATAAATGAATGTGGATACATCGAATATTTCAATTTATTTGCTTCTGATATTATTTTTGAGAAGTTTGGAAGCATCTAAATATTATACTGAGAATTTTCATGTTGTCGAAATAATATTTGATTTGTTGATGCTGAAGGTTTTGTTTTTTTTTATTAACTTCTCTTCTAAATGCAATACATACCAAATTAAAAAAAAAAAAAAAACATGAACGAATATTGCAACTCATTAGTTTGAATATTTTTACTTGCGATATATACATACATACATATATTTATGTAGATACTATATGACAAGTTATGCATTCGTAAAAAAATCGAACTGGAGATTTTGATCAAAGTTGACATTACGATGATAGCGAAGTCGAAAAAAGTTTGGTCTCGCAATTCTGTCTATCTGACTTTCTGTTGCCCTTTCGGCTGGTGCCTAAACTGGTGGGTCAATTTTAAACTTGGTACCTAGCGTTTTTTGGGCATTCCCCCACACTATTTATTCATTTTTTTTAAGACCATAAATAACGGTACCTGCCGTAAATTTTGTTTACCAAATTATGAAAATCTTATTATTCTTAAAAATGTGCCCACAACTTTAAAAGAAGTCAATACTTGTTTTATAAAAAATACTATCATTTTATAAAAAAAAAAATCGGAAAAATGGTACCTCCCATAGAATAATTTTTTTGATTTTCGGTTTTCTCAAATGATTTTGATCAATTATTTTTACAGAGAATGCTTACAATAATTTTAAAAATATTGTGTACCAAAATCTTCAAAATTTTTTTTTTTTTGGGAATTTAATAATTCAAAAACGATTTATTTGATTTTATTTAAACATAGCACTTAGCAGTTTTTTAATATTATCAAGTGGATTATAAATACATTTTTTTTCTTATAACCAAAAATAACGGTACCTCCTATACAAATGTTTAAAAACCAGTATTGAAAATCTCATTTTTCTTAACAATAGCTCCTACGATGTTGATTAAAATTTTTGTGTGAACTAATATGGGAAAGATCTACCATATTATTGGGAAAAAAAATGTATCTATCGTATAAAAGTGTTACCACTTTTTGGGTTTTCGACTATCTCATTATCTGTTAAACCAATTTTAATGAAAGTTTTTACACAGAAGCTACTAATAAGTTTAAATAATATTCCATATTAAAATTTTCAAAAAATCAAATTTTGCATTTCTTAAAAAAATTTCAAAATTATTTTTTGAAAATTCGATATTTCGAAAATGGTTTTTATTCAAAATTAATTTTTAAACTCCGCATAAATAAGTACTAAAAATTGGCTTTCTAATTTTTTTTTAAATATATTTAAAATTTTATATAAATGTACATATACAAAATTATTTTTTTAAAAAACCGCTCCAACGATTTAAAAAAAATTGTTCTCATAAATTGAGATTTGTGTAAGAAATCACTTGGTGTAGACTGCGTTCGTGTCAAATCAATTTAAGATATTTTTTTAATCAATTTATTTCTAATTTTATTGATTTTTTAACATTTTTTCAGTCTAAACTGTAAATTTCATGCATATGTGCGAAGTGCAAGACAGCACGGTGCTATATTGTTCATATTTATGTATTCGCCACATAATACTTCCTTTAACTTGATTATATTTATCGCATAATCGGTGGCATAAAATATAGGCTCCAATAACTAATAAATTTCTTTAGTGTGATCGCACATAAGACCAAGTTCCTGTGAGCCAGTCGTGCATTTTATTTATTAATTATTATTTTTCAGAGATTCATAAATTGAAGAAACCGTTCTTCTTCTGCTGCTCGAATCCTATTAATCGCGTTAATTTTGAGCGATATTCATTACTGTGCAAAATCTAATTTTATCTCTTGAAATTCGGGCCTTAAAGGCAACGAAAGTTGGTAAACCTTTAAATCAATCAAATATTTGAGGTCCATAGCAATTTTCAAATGTTTAATGTACTTCCTGATGTTTTCATTTCATCCAGAATTTTCTGAATAAATGTGAATAATTTACGAAAATCATCAACGAATTCAATATCCTGAATTGTCATCAGAATCTTCGATAGTGTTTTTTTCAGAATGAACCTTCTTTTAGCAGTAAGCAAAAAATTGGAAATGGTTTTTATAGAGCAAGGAAAATTTTGATGGATGGAACCTTGCTGGTACCTAGAACTTTTCTAGTATTTAGATATAGAAAGATTCAAAGAATAGTCTACAAATTTCATCAAATCATGTGGCGCAAACTTTGTGCGAATAATATTGTTCAATGTTAGCTGTACATTGCGTTTCATCTGTTAAAACAGAATAAACTTTAGCAGATTGCTGGTTAAGTTAAAGACTCATGGGAAGGGGGTTGATCCCCCCTGTATACATCACAAATCGCGTAACGTATACATCACAAATCGTGTAATGTAATTAAAATAATACAGAAATGCTGTCTATATGTATAGTAAGATTTATTTTTAAAACATTCTTTTTTGTTTGATAATTGTATGAAGAATGGTGTACAAAAATAAATGACCTTAAGCCCACTGGAGGATTTTTATTTTCTGTATAAAATTATTCTTTTACTCTAACTCCTGCAACATAGCTACAAAAAACACTTTCAAGAGCTTATTTAAAGGTTTCTTCTTTATTATAACAACATTATCTACAGGGTCTTTCATTAAGCGCTTCCTATCTTTAAATTTAAACAAAACAAAGAAACAAAGTGTGTGTGAGATATCATCGAAATTTTTTATTTGTTTGAAAGGCCTATCGATTTCATTAATCATTATATGTATGGAGTATAATATCGTTCAAATATCCGCTACGGCTTTTCAGGGTTGCGCGCATCTGAAATTTCTAATTTTCCATGACTCTGGCATCTGGCGCATAAATCAGGCTAAATTTGACCGATGATGGCATGGGTTATGTTGGGTTTTGAGAGCCACTATGGTTTGTGGCTTATTCGAATAGACCTGCGACTTTAGAAAACCCCACAAGAGTATAAGTCTAACGGGGACAAATCGCACGATCTCGGTGGCCAGTTCACATCGACTCCGTGTGAGATGAGCATGCCCTCGAATCGCTCGTACAGAATTTCTAATGTGGCGTGAGCTGTGTGACACGCAGCGCCGCCGCCGCCGTCCTGTTGAAATCACATGTCGTTGGTATCCATATTATCCAATTTAGGCCAAAAGAAGTTGGTAATTATCGACCTAAAGCATTCGCCGTTGACGGTGATGGCCTCGCCTAAGAAATAAGGACTAATGACGCCGCCAGCCCAAAATCCGCGATCCTTGATTTTTTCAGGATGCATTGCACGCTCTTGGATCTCATGTGGATTGGTATCGTCTCAAATTCGACAATTTTGTTTGTTGACGTACCCATTATTCATCCAAAAATGGGTCTCATCGCTGAAGATGGTTTTTCGATGAAAATTATGGTCAATTTCCAACTGCTCCAGAGTCCATTCATCAAACACATGTCGTTGTTGATGGTCATTTACCTGCCACTCCTCAGTCAGTTGAATTTTATACGGATATAGGCCCAAGTCACGACGCAAAATTCGCCAAGTTGTGGTCTGCGAAAGGTCGAGTTCTTGTGAGCAACGCGAAATCGACTGCTGCCTCGGCTCGGATTCTCCTCACACTCCCAGGGAAAGCGGCGATGTTTTCGGCAGATTTTGCGTTTCGTTGATATACGGGTGCTGTTTGACTGTTTGATTGTTTATTAAATCAGTGGACTCAAATTTATCCACCACACTGCGAATAGTCCTCTCGGTATGAGGATTATGGCGACCATAAAATGGACTTAGCAGGCGGAACGTTGCCCGAATAGAACACCTATTTTGATAAAACAATTTTATCATTTTTCACGTGTTTTTGAACGCTATATCCATCCGTAGTGATTTGGAAAAGCAGTGTGAAAAAATGACAGCCAATTTGACAGATTTAGCTTAAAAAATATGGCCGCTATCAAACTGTCGAAGTTCAAAAGTCCCTATTGGAAGACCCATATAAAGGTTTCCGTTCTAAACGAGAACCTCTTGCCTACACAAACTAATCTAGGTAGTAGGTACCTACAAAAGAAAAAATTTAAATCCTATTTTTTTTCCATTTTCTGTTAGCGGGACTCATCAGCTAATTACCAGCTTGTTCGAAATCCTGTCCCAAAATAAAAAAAAAATGATTTAGCTCTAAGCTAGCTAGATATATTTAGGAGTATGTATATATATGTATACATAACAGAAACCATAGAGTACAAAGTCTGTATTGAGTAGCAGAGTTCTGACAACTTTTTATAAAAGAAAATACGACCGGTAATGATTGTATTGAAAGAATTCAATATTAGGTCTGTTGGGTAATCTGTTCGGTAACTTGAAATTTCTTGCGAATGTGTCAAATTTTAAAAAAATGATGTCAAAAGCCATCGGTAAAAAAAACGGTATTTGTTGAAAAAAGGCATATTACCTTTCAGGCTGTCTATATTTAATCAAAAAGAATTACTATATATAATAAGTACATACATGATGTATGTACATACAGGAGCTTTGCATTTGGTCGCTCTTTAATATAAGATGGTTGATTTGAAAATAGCTAAAAGCCATTCAGTTCA
The DNA here is from genome assembly GCA_951394125.1 of Epistrophe eligans. NCBI lineage: Eukaryota > Metazoa > Arthropoda > Insecta > Diptera > Syrphidae > Epistrophe > Epistrophe eligans. Next base: position 30,199,441 of record OX596030.1, read on the forward strand.
GGTACAATGAACTATTGTGCCACTTGTTTGTTTTTTTTAATAAATTTTTTCCGTTAATCTCTTCTCAACCAACACCACCTGTTTGACTAATGATGAAAGGAAAAATTCACACGAGCAAAGTAGAACTTAAGTGAACTTTAATTGGAATGATTCCTTAGAGCATAATTTTTTTTTAAATGCTTGCATTTCAAGACATGAACACGAGAGAACAACACAGAGAACATACCAAACACAAAATTTTCCTCTTTGGCATATTCACAAGTGCACCCTAGAGTACGCAATTTTAATTTTATTTTTTTTTTTTTTTTCATTCAAAGAACTTTCTTTAGCGAATGTTTAACATAACAACTATGACGATGACATCATATACACAGTGGATCGGGAGAGCTTAAAATTTGAAATTTAATTAAATCTAAAATAGTTAAATAAAATACTTATGTAAAAGTTTTAAATTTAATTTCGAACCATCAATTGACACGCCCACAGAACCCTAATTTTTGTTTAATTCTCTTTAAAAAGGATACAAAATTTTAAACTTGAAAACAAGATTCTTAGCTTGCTTAAGAAAAATGCCCACACGTCTACTTTTTATGAAAATAAATAAACTTTTTGGCAGAAAAGGAGAGGACCTACAATTTTCTGCGGTGAGCAGGACTTTTTCTTAACAAGAAATACTCCTGGAGGATTTGTAAATTACTTGCAAGATGCATTAACTCTTGGAAAAATTCCATTTTTTTTTTGTAGGTCGCATAACCTGGCAGTCGAACCCAAGACCTTCGGCGTAACGTCCTACGTACTAACCATTACGCTACGAGCTAGTACACCCTATATTTTATACCATGCCTTTTTTTGTAAATTTATTGTTTTGTATTTAAAATTGAAGAAAAAGCCATTCCAAAATTGGATTTCCTTATTTAGCTCCAGTTTTGGTATTTTTTTTATATTTTAAAAGCGTAGAATTGCATTAACATAAATTATATTTCAAAAACAAACAAAAATTAAGTTTTTAAATTTTATATTAATTTTTCAAAAAAAGTCTAATAATTCACTAATTTTGGAATAAAAACTAAAAAAATATATTGAAAAACTTAAAAAAGTTATAAATTATGCAATTCGAGAAAAAAATGCCAATTTATTTTCAACAGCTATCCCATAGTGCCTTGGCGGCGGTGGTGGCATCGTCATTGCCGCACCAGTATAGTCGGTCCAAAAATATACAAGATAGGGAAGAGATTGTGAAGTTGAATAGAACGCTCACTTAAACAATGCAACGCACCAGTTGATTACTTAATCTCGAGGGAACTGGGTTGGAAAATTCAAATAATTTTTATTCGTTTTGTTAAATTTCATAGAATAAAAAAAAAATCTCTAAAATGCTCCAGCTCCCAGGGGTACTTTGTAGGTATTTGAATTTTGAATTATATAATGAAAAGAAAATAATATTTTTAATTTTATCAGAGAAATAATCTGAGTTCGTGAGAAGTGAAGGTATATTCTTAAACTTGTTTATTCACTGAATGATAGAACACATCCGCTCTTCTGACTGATTGTGATCTTGCAGAATTCAAGAACTTGTAAAATATCTTAGCGATTTCTATTTATGTATATAGCCCAATTTTGGTTAGTAAATTCAATGTTTTGAGTTAAATCAGAGCCATTTGAAATTTTAATGGCAAGTAGGGGTTTTCAGGAGAGCACACTTTTCTTTTTTCGCATTCAGCAGGAGAGTTGGACGCCATCTTAAAATGCATGAATTTTTAGAGAGATGTCAATTATATCGGTAAATATTAAATATTTATTATAAATGGGATGTATTATAAAGCTACGATAAAACGGTCAACGTAAATGGTCAATGCGTTAATTCCTTGACGTCACCAAATATATCATCAATATACTGATCCGTCAATGCATGAAACATTGATGACCACACAAAAAAATCCAGTCGTCCCAAAATACGTTTTTTTTTATTCTTTGGTGTCAAGCTATGAAGATCGTACGACCTACGACTTGAAAACGACCTACGACTTGAAAACATCCAAACACTTTGAGCGTCAATGCGTAGAGTAGACAAGAGAGCAAAAATCAATAATTTTTCGCATTGACATTCAAATTCAAACAACGTTATAATGTTAAGTCAATTGGCCCGTTCAGAAAAATGAGATCTCAGAGATTTTTCTCACTCAAAAAGTGAGTAAATGTATTCAAGATTTTTTCTCCTCAGAGTTTTGACAGCAAAACTGCACGCCTAATGAGATTTATTCGCGGCTAATATATTAACTGCTTTATACTTTCAAATTGCATTGTAAGGATATTTTAGATTTTGATGAATTAAGAAACCTCTTCAAAATCCGAAATTTTCTAGATTTTTTTTTTTTTTATTTGAAAAAAAGCGTTTTAGGGGCTGATATTTGGATCAAAATATTAAATATATGTACGTCAGCAATAGGACTTCCAAACTTTGACAGTTGATGGCGGCCATATTGTTAAAGCTACATCTGTCAAATTTTATTCAGTCTGTTTTGCCAAATCAATATGGACAGATAAAGCGTGCAACAACACGTGCAAATGATAAAATTGTTTTATTAAAATCGGTGTTCTGTTCGGGTAACGTTTCGCGCGATTCTCCACTTTACTATCACCATAATCGTTCTACCGAGAGGACTATTCACTATTCGATGAGTCGCATTTCTGAATGATGAATGATGGGTACGTCAAAAAACAAAATTGGCGAATATGAGACGATACCAATCCACATGAGATCCGAGAGCGTCCAATGCATCCCGAAAAAGTCACTGTTTGGTGTTGATTTTGAGCTGCCGGCGGCGGTGGCGTCGTTGGACCATATTTCTTTGAGAACGACGTTTCTCAGGCCATCACCGTCAACAGCGAGCGCTATAGGTCAATGATTACCAACTTATTTTGCCCTGAATTGGATGATATTGACACCAACGACATGTGGTTTCAACGGGACGGCGGCGCTACGTGCCACACAGCTCACGACACATTGGAAATTCTGCACAATGGATTCTAGGGCATGGTCATCTAACGTAGAGGTGATATGAACTGGCCACCGAGATCGTGCGATTTGACCCCGTTATACATTTTCTTGTGGTGTTTTCTGAAGTCGCAGGTCTATGCGAATAAGCCACAAAACCAACATAACCCATAGATACTATCGCTCAAATTTAGCCTGATTTAAGCGCCAGAGTTCTGGACTTTGGATGCTTCGATACCGGGAAAACACAGCAGACATTTGACTGATGTTTGTATTCTCTACATAATAGCATTGATAGGTCTTTCAAATATATAGCTGTCAAAATATTCAATATACATACAAATTCAATGTTACAAACACAGCACAACGTAACTGCATTCGGTGCTGCAGACGTCGGCGACAACGCTGCAAGAGTTCTACAACTTTTAACTTTTCATGTACAGCACTTTTGACGTTTCAATTTAAATGAACAAAGAGCCGTACGAAGATATTGAAGCTTTTGTGATTATTTGTTTCACGAAAACTATTACATATTAATTAAAAGATGAATATTATAAATAAAAAAAGGGAAAAATAAGTTCTTGGTTGTTTTTTTTGTATTTTAAATATATACAGCTACATTGTGGGCACGTACAAAGTTGCAAGTAGGACACTTTTTAACACCTGTTGCAGCTGCAGCTCCAGTTCTAGTTGCAGCATTCTATTGTGTTCAGGCAGTTAAGCTGCAAAATTTTTGCACGTGCTTCTTCTGTCAAATTTTTCTGGAAGAGGTATTATCAGAATATGGGTTTGTTTTATTGCTGCAGTCTTTGTGTTAAGCTTACCAACGCAATAAACATAACTACAACTAATAAACTTAACTATTGGTGAATCCTCTGCGAAGAACCTCTCGCTTGGGTGCTGCATCATTGTAGACTTTGAAACTCAATGTATCCTGAAGCGTTTAACGGGCGATTTGCAATTTATTTTCATTAGACTACGATTTTCACCGGAGATGTTGGATGCGTGCCATGCTGCATTTAGTTAGCAATTCAACCATCTGAAGTACTGTACATATAACATGTAATCCCATCCTAGAACACAGCCTGTTAGCTTGTCAGCTGAGTTCTAACTAAACGGTTTGTATTTTATGTGACAATGGCGAAATGGGAATGCACAAACAAAAATTTGACTTAACAACTTCTGGCAGACTTATTATAGTTGACGTTAATTTCAGTCCTAAATTTCATTTGCATCCTAAGTATAACAAGCCACAAACTTTTAAACTATAAAACAGACACAATTTATTCGGCGTCGTCGTATAAATGTATCTAAACTTTAAAAAGGATAAAAGTCCTTTTGTGTATATGTAAATAGGAACCTTTCCAACCTCTCTCTCTCTCTCTCTCTTACGAGATATCACTGCCTCCACTTTTTTTTTAATTTTTGGCAAACATGAAAATTTCACATTTAGCTTAGCATTATTTCGCTTAACTTGTTTTCTTGGCACAATTCGTCCGTCACGTATAATAATTGTTTGTTATTGTGCGATGCTCGAAAGGAATGTTCTCAAAATAATTGCAAAGGATAAGAATGTAATACAACTGAGTAATCTTTTACAAGCACTTTATGTATCAAGGATACATTTCTGTTGTAGAGAGAGAAAAAAAAAAGAAAAGAATAATAATAAAAAAAAAAAAAAAATACGTTAGGAACTAAATACCAACTTTTGCACGCTAACGTTTATCGTCAGAGAGTGAGTGGCTTTTGCTTTTCGCTCTAATTCTTCGTTGTGGTAAAGTGGATAGGATAACTTTCAACTTCCATAGCAGCCTCGTTTTAGCTTCAGCTGATGTAACTCACTAAAAATGAATTAAACTATTGTGGTTAGGCCAAGCCAAGCTAAACCGAACCAACAACAAACAAATTTAAAAACTACAACAGTAGGTACAACAAGGACACAAAAATGCGATACGATACTATTAGTCCTGATATGCAACAAAAAAAGGAATTTTTTTCTCTACCGAGAAAAGAAGAAGGGAAAAAGAATTATCCCGCTGAGGATAGCACTTAAATGATTTTATCCATCCTGTACACGCCATTTAGATCCTTCAGAGGGATAATTCAAATCAGAGACGAGTTACTCTTAGCTGATGAGCTTTATGCACTGTCCTGTCGTTTTTTTTTATTCTAATTTATTTTTTTTTATTTGAAAGAAGGATAAAAAAAAGAATAAAATCCTTTCCTTGTCCTTGTTGTATTGGTATTTTTTTCGTCTCGTAGCGAAAACCTTAAAAAAAAAATGCGAAGAAGCCTGGATAGTGAATCCAAAAGCAACGATGTGGCCTGTCGTGATGGTGTCCTTATGTGCAATTGCCATAGTAAATATATATACATATTATATACATCTACATTTAAAGTGATACAAATCCTTGAGCTTAGCAGAGAAAACTCATTAAAACTTTAAATTAATATTGGAATGAAATTTTATTTTTTATTTTTTTTTTTATATATGTATATCTTATAAGATGAGGTTTTTTGGGTCTACTTTTAAATAAATCCTGACACAAGGTTAGTTAGTTGTCAGTGGCAATGACACATGGCTTAGCACAAAGAGAAAACAGTATATTATAATATGTACATGGAAAAGATGTTAATCAAAGTTGAGCCTCGGACACCATATAATTCTGCTGTCTTTGACATACAAGTTTGGGAGTTTTAGGAGTTTTAGGAATTTAAAATTTATTTCCCAAAATGATACAATTTCCTTATTTAATTAAATTATAAAAATAATAAAAAAAAAGTTCCGTTTCTCTTTGGTTTTGAGTTTGACAGTTGAAAAAGGTATACGTCATATAAGAGGGAAATGAGCTTGAAGGAATTTATTTAATATTTTAAACACTTTTAAGGAAGTGAAAAATTTTTTGTTAGAAAACTCAATTAAATTAAATGTATTACGCAGAAAAAAATAATATAATATTATATGCAAGTGGTTGAAAACTATGTCACAAATATAAAGTTAAATCATTATATACATTTTAAAAATCAAATGTTTTTAAATAAAGAGAATTGCGAGAATTCTCGCAATTACATAAGAATAACGACGCACAAATTATTTTAAAATGAACGGACCTAATAAATTGAACAGACCTAATGTCAGATGTTAAAAATATTATCAATTGAAAAGTGGAAGTGTTCATTTTTGAGTTGATTTTTATTAGAATAATATTTAACAAACAAATGCAGTTTTTGAACAAATTATTAACATTTTTTAAATAATTATAGATGTTGCGTTACTACGGATGACATTTTGGATTTAGTTGACTAATTAAGTGAGGTTAGAAGGGAGAATAACAAATTGAATGACACTGTAAAGGCATTAAGCAAACGATGCAATTTACTTAAGGATGAAATTGATTAACTTAAGATATCCGCAAATGAATCCAATTTAATAATTAGAATGCGAAAAATGATCAGATGATCGTTTAACACAAGCCGAGAACATAATATGCAAAAAACATTAAAGACACTGAGAATCACTGCATAGGAGTTGAGACTGTTTGTTTCAGAGATTATGAATTATAAAGATAGGAATCTTTCGTACATTCCACCCTCAAAAACCCATTTGTTTACATTGTTGTTTTTGTAATTTCATCTCGTGTCGACGAATAAATGTGAATTGCAACAACAATTTATGTAATTTCATCTCGTGTCGACGAATAAATGTGAATTGCAACAACAATTTATGCGGTGGTGAATTCATATTTTTGCACTAGTGTGCGTTAAAACACTAGTGCAAAAATATAAACTCACCACCGTGTTTAGCTTGTAGGTAAACTAAAATGACAGCCGAGCTTTCCAATCTTTATAATTTGTAATCTCTGGTTTGTTTACTAATGATGATGTTGTCACTATTTTTGGCTATTTACACGGTCGTTTTACTTAAAGGCACATCCAGTGAGACAGATAGATTTATGTTTGCGTAGAAACGAGAAGAATTTTTAGAATTTAGATGGAATCTACACTTCTTGCGTAGAAACGTAAACATAAATCTACCTGTCTCCTGGATGCGCTTTCAGTAAAACAACTGTGTAAACATGCACTTAGGAACACAAATAAGCTTAAAGGAGCTGGAATCTTTATTCGTTGGGACTACCTACCCTCTGAAGACTTTATAAAAGTGCAGTAGACTCTTGCAATTGCACAAGCATATTCAAGCCAAATAATCATGATTAATAGCGAATAAAATTAGTTTTTGATTGGAACGATGCAGACATTTTGTAGTAGGTAAAGAGCTACAACTGAAAAATAAAATGGAAAAATATAATTTTGATAAAAAACTTCTTTGAAAATATTTGTTAAAAAATTCTTCAAAACACATGACATCTATTCTAGACCTAGTTTCAAATAAACAGCCGGATTTAGTCTAAAGTCGTTTCACACTTCAAAAATTGTTCTATTTCTCATGAGAGAGTAAGGCCGTGTCCGAATTACGTTAAAATGTTGGTTAAAACTTGACATTTGGTTAAATTTTGACACTAGCGTGGTGAATAAAATGGGTTAAAAATTACCCAGCTCCAAAGCAGGTTAAAATTTAACACTAGTGGTTAAATTTTGACGTTTCTCAAGAAAGAGAGAAAATTGAATTTGAAATTATTTTTAAAAGTTCAAAAATGGACTGGCAAACAAGGAAACCAAGAGCTTCTGGAAAACTATACTCTAAATACATTTTATGAACAATATCTATTACAGTGGATCATCTCATCCCAACGAATTCACCGCCTATAGCTTCAACCGGATGCCATGCAATACAGGAATACGATGAGCTCGTACTCATTCGTCCACCGCACTCCTCTTATCTGGCTTGAGACGCACAATTCTTCCAAATGTGGCAACTTTCAAATGTAAATGTTGCCGACATTTCAAATCGTCACCGTTTAAAATCGCATTTACATCTTCGGAAAAAATGCGAAGTCTCCCATAGATAATATTCTGCAGAAATAATCAATGTTATGAATTTTGAATTTTCATGTCCATGTACCTCGCGAAGTCGTTGCAAAACAATTTTTCACACTTAAATAAGCTGTTCATATGAATAAGAAGTTATTAAAAATAATTTTTAATTATTACTACCGTTTATTTTCCAATGAATCCACCGTATAGATTTTGAACATCAAAATAACAAAAGAGTCATCACGAATTATAAAAAGGACCATGTAATCACGACGATACGTTCCTGTCAAAAAGACGAAAACGAAACGAGCGAAAAAAACGAATCGTGTAATCAGCGTCTAAAACATTTCTCCTTCTTGCTAGTTTTAGTCCGAGGCTATTTCTGGCTGGTTAAATGCCAGATTACCTTCGGTCAGATGACAGAATTTGACAGTTGCATTCAAATATAAATGTCAACTAAGGGCTGCCCAAGTGTTAATTTTATTTTAATTTTAGTTTTTATAGATACATATGTAAGCTTAATGTTTATTATTTTATCTTTAAGCTAAACAAATAATAAAAAAAAAATTATATAAATTAGCAAAATTATTTCTTAAGTAGAAAATTTAGAATTGACAATTGAGTATTTCTTATATAATATATTGTTTTTTGAAGAAAAAAACACTTCAGCTTCATAGTTTAATGCACATATAAATTTTTTTTTGTTTTTATATTAATAAACTTGATATAAGCGGGTACGTTCATTTTTTGTTAACATTTTATTTTCATGTATTTTGATTTTTAAGGATTTTGAAAAAAAATTATCATTGATCTATGGCAACTCTAGTCGAGTATATTTTTTGACGTTTAAAAAGATGTCTGAATTAGTTCCCGACATTTTGACAGTTTTTTTTTTCTCTTTGAGAGCATTTTATCCCCACTCTTCACATTTGACATTTAAACCAGATTTAACGCGAGAAATGTTGGGAACTATAGACTAATGTCAATGTCAATTACACAAATCAGCGAATGAAAGAAAAATGGCGTAAAGTATAGTTCTATATAAAAGTATATATACAAACGTATGTACATATGTACATTTTCTTATTGTTGATACTCATCAATAAAATAAAATTATTCCATGCGTGATGCTGGTGAAATAATCCCTTAAAAGAAAATCCCTTCCATGGCTGCCAATATCATAAACAAATAAAACAAACAAAAATAATCAAGCATCATTTGACACCTGACAAACCTAAATCAACCAATCATAATCCAACTATAAGCTCTTTATATCACTGGGCCTATACCTAAGTAAAATATTTATATTAATTTTCCATTTAAGTTAATCCAAACTTAAGGACACTTTCACACGCCCAACATGATCCTTTTATAAAATATTCCCAAATTAATCTTTTGCAGTTCTCATAAATAGCTTCCCCGCTTCAAAAAAAAAAAAAATATTTCCCTCGTATGGTATTTCCAACTTTAAACTTAAAGTTACTTACCCTATGTATTCATCTTGTATTGAATTAAATTTCAACCTGATGTGCACTCAAACCTCCATTAAATTTTGTTTCCTTTCTTTTTTTTTTTTATTCCAGTCCTACGGCATATTTGGAAGGATTTATGCCTTGAGCTTTGTGGTCGTTCACAACATTTGTTCGTCGACGTTGTCGTCATTGTTGTCCACCACCGCCAAGCCGACCTACCAACCAACTAACTAACCTGAACCAGTGAACAATGTACACATTTCTGGAAGTGGGCCAGTGTCGTCTACCTTCCGATGGATTTATTCCCATTTTCTAAGCTTGTAATGGGGCCACAGGTAACTTTAGAACACAGGGATGAAGTTTATAGTTCAGTTTCCTAAGGCCCAGCAGTACTAGAAAAAATTTTAGTCTTCGAATACGAAGAATCAAAATAAACATTCTGATAAAAAATTGTATACGAGTTTCAAGGGAGAATATAAAAAGTTTAAAAACATTAAGTGCTAGTTTTTCATTTGTTAGTTAAAATATAATTAACTCTGGAAGTAAACTTATTTAAATTTTACTCAAGAAGCAGTTTTTCATTAGAGAATTCACATGGATTCGTTTAAAAAATTTTACGCTAACATATTTCTATGAATACTTTATCATCAAATGAATAATGTAGGTACTAGACTTAAAAAAGTGAAACAAAATCAGTCGTATTTATTAGATTTTTGTCTACTTAGACCCTGTCTAACTATTTTCAAATTGGTGGAAATATGCTTCGTTTAATAAAAATAAATATTACATTTTTCACGGTTAAGACAATCTACTCTTGTTTCTAAGTTAGGTAACTATAAGACAACAATAAACAAGAACACATTTTCCAAATTTAAACAGTTGTCTAAAGTTAGAAAACGTTTACAAATAGGACCTTATATGTCTTATAAAAATCGTAGAATAAACGTTCAACCTTCAGAACAAACCTATTTCACTTAGACACACAACTTCTAGACCAATTTTTTTTTTTATTTTAAAAGTCGAAACTAAAAATTATTTACATGTAAGCGGACCATAGGTGTTAAAGTTAATCCATGGTGGAATCGTCTAAGGTGATGAGTGATTGTCACATCAACCATTGTCGTTAAGTGATTAAGATGATTCAACTCAAATTAATTCCGTTGAATACTTTCCAATGACATTTGTGCAAAATATGATTGCCATTGTGAATTTTTTTAAAATATTTGTAATAAGCTATCATTAAAATATGACGTCTTTGCTATGAATCTTTTATATTTTCTCCACCTTCTGGAATTTAGTAAACTTTTTTGGTCACAGGAATGTTTAATTTTGTTTGAATGGTTAAAAAAAAAAGAACTTAGAAAAAAGTTGTAAAATGTTTGTAGGCTGATGGTAACTCTAGTCGTACTGCGACAGAAACGTCAAATTTGTTGGAAAATAACAATCACATTTTTTGCTGTGATAGCTCTTTTTAGCTTTCAAATGTGATATCATCTTACACAGACTGAATTGGTTGAATGTGACTCTCACTTAAATCGTAAATCACCTTATACGATTCCACCCCAGCTTTATGCGTTTACAAGACAACAGATGCCGATGAGACAAAGATCTATACACATATGACCATTTTGTAGCCCAAGAGGGCAAGACCAGTAGTGTTGTGTGTTGTTTTACATGGCTGCACATTACACACACATAGTGATATCAGACTTTATGTGTATTCTCCATCATTTGACAAGGTAAACTTCTTTTTTTACTATTCCTGGCTTCCTGCTGCAGGTTAATGATTTAAAAAGTATTTTGCAAACGTACAGGATGCTTACCAACAAGAATTGTTGAAATTTGTGTCTTTCCCAGAATTTTTTTCAAAGCCAATCTAGTCCCCAAAGGAAAATGGCTGCTCAAATATTCTTGTGTATATTGATGTGACGTTCGTGTGTTTCTGTTTTTTTTTTCCGAAAGGTCATTTTGCATTCAACGAAGAAAGTGTGTCATTTATAGTTAAGGTGTGAATTGAATAACAGTTTATTAGGATACGTTAAAAGGATGGACAAATTATGTCTCTTGAGCATAATAGAAGATGTGAACCTATCAGTGGTGTTTTGACTAACAATGGACAACCTGATTAATAGCGATGGGAATAAAGATACGGGAATGAAGGAAACTAAATGTCATTCACCTCGTTATTAAGTTGTAATTGTTTGTTTAAAAGATTCTAGATCTTAGGGTGTTTTTTTTTATAATGGAAATATCAATAAAACGCATCGATGATAAATTTAAATGAGACTTATAGGCTTTTCAAACCAAACTCAAAAGGGGGTTTTCAGTAAAAATTTACTCAAAAACTCATGAAGCATTCACACCTAATATTTAGCCGTTTTTGTGTGACATTTCAAGTGTTCAGCTGCTATTTAATAGTCTGAACACAATGGAGGCCACAAAGAGCCGTGATGCTTGGAAACGCCGAACTAAAAATAACTTTTTAACTTACCATCATACTAAAAATGCTTAAACATCCTACTTAGCCGTTTAAAATTTTGTGATATAGTTTTTTTTTCCACTTAATAGAATTGAATTTATTAACTATAAAATATAAAAACTATCACAGAAAATAAAAAAGAACAATGTCAAAAGAGATTATGTGTATTTCACTTCAAGTTTCACGGTCTTTGATCACATTTTTTCGTGTCTTAAAGAAAAAAAAAAACTAAAAGTAAAAATTCTGGCTGCTTAATTTAATTTATAAGCGAGCTGCTTTTACCTGGTTCAAGCATCGTGAATTTAAATTCTCTTGACATTGAGCGCTGAATGTGTTTGTTGAGTTCGACTCTTAGGCCTGTATTCACTGAGCACTCATATATGAGCCTCATAACTTTGGTGTATTCACCGACCACTCATAAATATGTTTCACTTCTTGTCAACCAGGCACTCCCAAACTTTAAGATCAAACTTTTTTCGAAAATAATTGACAGCTGCCTAATCAGTTGTTTTTGTTTGTCATGATGCAAACGCAAATCGATAGTGATACTTTTGTTGGTCGCTGCTCGGTGTTTTATGATTAAATAGAAAATATAACATTAATATTTTTAATTGTTCATAGTGCTCATAATATTCATAAAATGTTTGCTTCGATCCGAAGAATCATAGAATTAAATAACCTAGCAGTTGTCCGAGTGAAAAATCACTTTTTAAAAAAAGCAAGAAAAAAAAACTATGGCAGTGACAGACTGACAATTGTGGAAGTAGTTTCGAAAATGTCGGAATTTTTTTCGAAGAGAACGCTCGTAAATATCCACTTATTATTGCTTGGTAAATAGGTTTATGAGACTAATAAGTTATGAGTGCTCAGTGAATACCGGCCCCTTAATTCCAATTTTGTTTTGTTTTGACGTTTAAATGAGATTTTTTGACGTTTTTTTTTAATTTCCAAATTCCACCAATCATAGACCGTTCATTCCCCTTACTTGTTGTCTTTCTCACCAGAAAACTGAAAGTTGCTGGAAACTCAGTTTCCTCGAGTAAATGAATAATATCCCAAGTCATTCATAAACTCGAGGAAACTCAGTTTCCAGCAACTTTCAGTTTCCTAAAGTGAAAGTGGACTTTCTTTGGTTCAATTATGAATAGTTTTCACTAAAAACTGCCGTTTGTTAAAATTTGTGTTTAACTAAAAATTCATGGGATATCTTGTATTTTTGATGTTTGAAAGTTTTTCGTCAAAAACCGATATTTTCACGAAAGCAATATTTTGGGTTTGACGTTAAAGATCTATTAATCGTCAAAAAATAGTTGTTTACTTTTATTTTCAGATTTTTAAAGTTCAGTTTTTATTATTTCAACCATAGAAAGATTAAATATTCGAAAATGGGCATTCAAACAAAATACAAGGAAATTTCAAATTAGCTGCACATTTTTATGTGAATTTATTCCTGGTGGAGTAACATTACTTTTTTTTTTTTGGGATCAAAAAATAACGCCATTCTCGTGAGCAGCTCGAAGAGCTTCTGCTGCCGATCGAAGAGTTCAGTTCCAATTCCAATTATATTTTTCATCTTTTCTTTCATTGTTATATTTAAATCTCCAGTTCATTTTTTTATTAAATGGTCTTTTGTCTTTTGTATAAGAATTAAAAGGTTCAGTGCCTTTCTACCCAATGTTAATGACAGCATCAATATGCGACCTTTATACATGCACTTTATTTCCATTAAAAAAATGAAGAAGAATAAGACAAAATTTGATTTGAAAAGATGAAGCTTTTGAAATGAAATAATGAAATATTACCTTTGGGCTTAATAAACACTGGATAAGAAAGCTCTGCAAATTGCATGGAATGTATAACTTGCAGTTTAAATTAAACAGAATTTTTACATATAATTCATTGCATACAGTAAAACTACATAAAATATACGCAAGAAAATGAGAAAATTTATTTCATCTAACATGGAGGATCAACTTAATTAAAATTCCACTGATGACTGAATGCCTGGGAGATGTGAAAATTTGAAAACAAAAATGTAAGGTACTGTCTGACATTTTCCCACGAATACTTCTTTCTTTAGTTTTCTTCATTTTTATTTTTTTTTTCATTAAATTCAGTAAAAATTCATATAAGAGTTCTATTTACCATCAGGAAATATGGAATTAAGGATGAATTGGACTAAAAAAACACAGTCTTCCAGGACGTTTATAAAGTTTTGTTTTTATACAGAATTATAAATTAATTAATTCATATTTAAAAATACAAAAATTAGCACTCTGATGGAAAAAAAATTCGTAGATATTTCAGAACAATATTTTATTTAAATACCTATTTATTATTCAACTAATTTCTTGACTTATCTATATAAATTTAATTAACAAAACTACAAACAAAAATTACTTTAAAATAAACAAAATACGGTGCGTGCTGTACTGTAGGTACTTATTTTCTTGACTTGACTCTGCTAAGTAATTTTGAACTTTTCAAACATAGTACAGAGTCATTCATTTTTCAGTCTCGAAAGTAAAGCTAAATAAAACACACACAGCGATATATTTTTGATGAAAGTTTTATTTCAATATAAATTTTGGACTTTGCCAATAAGTGTGAAAAACAGTATCATTCAAATGGCCCGCCGCCTCGGGAAGATTCGCAGCATGTGATTCTTTTGAAGTAATTTTTAACCATTTTTCACACATTTCGGGCGGTATCTCGGCCAAAGCTTCAGAAATGTTGGATTTTATTGCGTCTTGAGTTCACGGATTATTCGCCTAAACACGGACTTTTGCATAACCCCACAGCAAAAAAATCTAACGGTGTCAAATCGCATGATATTGGTGGCCAATTGACGTCGCCAAAACGTGAAATTACTCGACCAGGAAACTTCTCACGCAATAAAGCCATAATTGGTCGTGTTGTGTGGCTTGTTACCCCATCTTGTTGGAACCACATAGCGAATGCTGGGAAATCGATCGGATTCGGATCATCAGCATCACTTGCATTTGTAGCAGCAATATTTTCGACTGAGCGTGCATTACGATAATGCACAGGCCTTACGACATCAGTAGAACTTCCCATTCTCTTAAAATTTCTTCACAATTTTACCGATTGCTTGCGTAGTCGGATTATGATGACCATAGTCCATAATCATCGCGTAATGCGTGAAAAGTGGCTACGTTTGCATCACCACTTTTGTAGTAAGTTTTAATAATTTTAATGCGTTGTTCGATTGTAAAGCGATCCATTATCGTAAATGGCAAACATTCAACTAATATTATAACACTTCAAATGACAGTTGAGTTTGACAGGTGTCAAATGCTAGCGCTAACAACTTGAAACCACGAAATGAATCACCCGTTATAATTAAAATCCTTAGACTTGTTTTCGAGAAAAGTTGAAAAAAAAAACAAAACAAAATTACTGTACCGATTTAGATGAACTAAAAGAAAGAAAATTCGAATTTACCCTCTTGGGAATCATATAAAAATGCTCTACATCGGTTCACCCGTTTAGAGTTTACAGACGCACTGAATTTTATTTTTACACGACTATATTTAGGTCAATTTTCCTAGTCTGACAAATCTTTACTTAATGTCTTAGAAAAAAAACACAAATTTTTCGAATCAAATAAATAAAGGGACCAAATATCATTTTCCGGTTACTTTCACTAAGTGATTTTTTTTATCATCACGCTACATGGAGTTGTCCCACTGTGCCCCGCTGCCACCGTTAGCTCCATATCCTGTAATTCTGTTGGTTTTACTTCAGTTTCTATGTAAAAAAAGCACGTTTAACAATTTCTTAAAATGCCCCTGATAAAAATCGTAAGAAATTACCAATAAGTATATCTTGTAAGACAATGGTGCACTGTGGCGTATACGTACTTTTTTTTAAACAAATTGTAACTTTTCGAATAATATTTCAATTGGGATACTGTTTAGTTTGTAATTCCACTTTAAAGCCTCAAACGAAAAAAAGAAAATTAGTGCGTTTTTATTTAAAATAAAATCTTATGTGAGATCTCACTGTGGTTTTAAAGTTCTATGAGAGATACCATTTTTAATCAATACATAATTTTTTTTCCAATAATATAGTAGATCGTTCTGGTACTCAAATAAAAATTTTAATCAAAATCTTAGGAGACGTTTTTGAGCAAAATGAGGTTTTCCATACCGGTTATATAACATTTGTATGGGAGGAACCATTATTTTTGGGTATAAGAATAATTTGTATTAAAAATCTGCCAAATAATGTCAAAAAACTGTTAGATGCCAAATTTAATAAAAATCGACCAAGTCATTTTCGAATTACTAATTTCTCAAAAAAAAAAAATAAAACTTTTTTTAAAACCCCAAAAAAAAATTATTTAAAATTTTTGTATGCTTTTTAAACTATTTGAAAGATTCTCTATAAAAAATTGATCAAAATCAGTTGAACCATTTTTGAGAAAATCGAAAATCAAAAAAAATGGATCTATGGGAGGAGGTACCATTTATAACTATTTTTCGGAATTTTTTTTTTTAAATGGTAGACTTTTTGTAACAAAAAATTGCTGGATTAAAAAAAAGTTGTTGAGAAAAATAAGATTTTCATTTTTTGCCATATACATATGTATGTACAACCTCTTAAGCGGACAATCGCCTTGAGCGGACAAATTCTCACGACCGTGGATCTTGGATTTAAATTCCATACATTCTATGATCTCTTAAAGGGACACTCCCTTACCCGGACGTGGACAAGAATATCGGGCGCAATTTTAAGAATGCCTAACCACCCAAGGGAGGTTTCACTGTAGTACCTTATATATCACAAGTAAAAATCAAACTGGATTCAATTTATTTTTCACAATATTGAATTATGTACTGGATGCAAAAAATCTACTGTTACAAATATTCATAGTAGAAAAAAGTCTATGTAGAAGTTAAACCTACTCTGTTTTCACAACAAATATACTTACTCTATGACCCATGAAAAGCCAAGAACATGAAAGTGGTGGTAGATGTGGAGATGGCGCGATGGGGTTGATATATAGCTTGGCAATGGTAAATGTAAAATAAGCATCATTAATATAAATTTGTGTGAATTAATTTTACACCATTAATGGAAATTAATAACCTTAAACCATAAGCCTGAATCAACACAAAAGTACACATATAGGAGTGATATGATGAGAATGTTTGTTCTTTGTATCTTAAAATAGCTATCTGTGTATATATGTACATATGTATATTATCTAATGTTCTTCTAACAAAACCATCAGCATATCATCAAAACGTGACATTGGCATATAAATCAATGAATTTGCAAAAACACGCAACAATAACTCAATATGTTCAACAACAACGAGGACCATGACGGACGGACTAGGAGATAAATACACCTAAAGTGAATGAAAGCGGTAGAGGGAATCTACGATAATACATATCTATCTGTTTTCGAATTTGTATCTAAATAATGTACATATATTGAAGAGAGAGAGAAAGAGATAATATTAAAGAATGCCAATCGATTACGACGAAATATGTATGTTTAATTAATTTTGTCTTTATGTGTGCAAACAATTTCCATAAATTAAAAGCTATATCTTCTCCCATTCCCCAACCACCATTTTATCTAACCACATATTCTATCTTATCTTATTCCCAATGTGATGATAGTTAAGATCAAATCTGCTATATGTATATGTATATGTATATATAGCCAAATGAAAATCCCTTCAAGGAATGCAGATAAATCACTTTCATATGTCTGAGTTTTGGGCTTACAATAAATTTGCACATTTTCTGTGAACACAACCACCACACGCAAACTACAAAAATCTATCTATATCCTATGAAATAGTTTCAAATATATATATATATCTGTATAAGACATCTATTCAAAGAACAAGGATACAATATTAATTTATCAGGACTATATTTTGTGATGTTGTTGAGAGCAAACACTCTATCTATGAAATTATTGTTTAACATCAAATGGAAAACGAGAACGACAATAAATAAATTGTGTTGTGCTGTCTGTGATCCTTGTTGTTGTTTTAGTTGTTTTTCGGTTTTGTTTGGTCCAAAAGTCATGCAATGTAATGATAAAGACAAACAATTTTTATTGACTAAATTGCTTAGCTATCAGAATGGGTATCTGAGAGATATTACAGGGCTGGATATGATGTGGTTAATCAATGTAAATAGGGCGAATGAATGAAGAGTAAAAATTCTGTATTTGCAATATTTTTATTTTCAAAAAGGAAAATATTAGCAAAAATAAGTTAGAAAGTTACATTAATCAAAATTAGTTGTAAGGGGCTGAATTTGGAATTTTTTTCTGTTCATCAAGGAAAATAAACAAAATTGGAAAGCACTACGATATCCTGCAAAAACAAAATATCAAATAAAATAAGAGATGTCAAAAAATGACGTATCGAGATTTAAATTAAATATTTGAAAAAAAGGGTTCGAACTAAAAAATTTAGCTATGTACTACAAAAAATGACGTATGATGTATGGAGACAAATTTGTTAATTTCAATAGGGGGGTTTACATGGACCAGCATGCTCGACAACATGGCTCGACAACCATCGATGCTCGATCATTAAAACGCGAAAACAACTGTTTGACCAACATGCTGGAAGGATTTCAAAAATTTTTGAAAACCTGAAGGCTCGTCCAACTAGCGAACTCATGTGAACAGATGCTCGACAACTTCGTTTTTGTTTTTTTTTTTCATTCGGTAAAATATCTCGGCCAGATAAAATGGTCACGGTAAGCGGAAATAATGGCAACAATACCAAATAATAGTGAGTTTTGGAAAGTTAGTGTTTTTTGAACTATACAAAAGCTTACCTGAGGTATGGAAAATAAAAAGCTAAATTTATAAAAATAAAAATTTAAAGTTAAAAGGATACGAAGTGTTGCTGGAAAAATATAAGGAAATAGACCTTAATGCCAGTTTAGAAACGGGAATTAAAATAAGTAAAAAAAAGTCAAAAATCAGGTGCTGGGGTTTTTTCTTTTTTTTCTTTTTTCCTTTATTTTGTTTTTCTTCCTCTTCCTCTTTAAGAATCTCATTCATAATTAACGCTGCCAAAATCCTTTTCGCCATCCTGCGTCTGTTTGATTCGAAAATTTTAAAATACTGATGCTCGATAACATCAGTATCAATGTAAACGCAAAGTTGTGCGCACAGTTATTTTTGCCATCGAGCCATGTTGTCGAGCATGCTGGTCCATGTAAACCCCCCTAATGGTTATAGTGAATGTAAATTTTTTTGTTGTTCTGGACTCATGTTCTGTAACTATGGCGTCGATAAAAATTGTCGAGAAACGGTGGAAAATGAAACGAAACACATTTTATCGCATTATCGGGTTTCTATAACTTTGACAGTCGATAACTTTACCGACTGGAACAATCGGTATAGAAATCCTGGAAAAATTCGATAAAATGCGTTTCTGTATCTTTAAAAATCGTTAACTTTTTCATTTTAAATGTCAAATATTATCACCGACCCAGAAGCAAGCGATAATAGTTTCATTCAAATTTTGAACGTGTTAAAGGGAAGTACAAAAAGGAAAACAAATGTATCTATGGCAGAAAACAAAAAGGTAAACAAAACTGATTATTCAGTGAATTTTTTTTAATTAAAGAGGAACAAGGGTAGAAAGTTTAGGACAAAAAAAAAATATAAAAAAATAAAGAAAATCTGTTAAAAAAAGAAATGAAATTTCAATTGGTCACATGGGTCATTGCTTTGAACAATATTTAGTAATTTGCTTAAATTAAATAAATAGAGTTCGTGGTGCAGTGGAAAGATGTAAGTTATTGATAAGTAGGCTAGTTTTTATGAATTTTTGTCTAGCTTTAAGTTAGTTATGAGTAAAATGAAAAACAAAAATGAATTTAAAATGAAAAAAAAAAGATCTTCGCTTTAGACGTGAGGGGTCTCAGGTTCGATTCCTGTCACCGGCAACATTTTTTTTTTTTTTAATAATTTACTCTTTTTTTTCAACACATTCGCTGGAAAACAAATAAAAAAAAAACTATTTTTTTTAACGCCCTGTGAAGCGGGGGGGGGGGGGTTTGCTAGTTTATTATATTTTTCACCTTTCAAACAAATAATTCAAATAAATAAATCGCGAATACAAATAAATTTGATTTCAAAATTAACTTTTTTTGTTTTAAAACGTCAAACTGATAAATAGACTTATCGCCTTCCAATAGAAATTCCAGTCAAAATAGTGTGGAAGTTGAACTTATCGCATCGACTTACAGAAACACATTTTTTTCCAGAGGCGATAAATGCGGAATGGATCGTTTCATTTTTTAACGATGCGAAAAGTTATCGCCTAAGTTACAGAACATGGGTCCTGGACTTCTTACTTTTTTCATTGTAATTTTTACTTGCGATATACATAGTTATGGATTCGTAAAAAAAATCAAACTCGAGATTTTGATTAAATTTGACATTAGAAACGATGATAGCAAGGTCGAGAAAAGTAGGTCTCGCAATTCTGTCTGTTTTTTTGGTTGTGGCCTAAACGGGTGGATCGATTTTCTTTAAACTTGGTACCTAGCGTTTTTTGGGCATTCCCCACGTTTTTTTCTTTTTTATTTTTTTAAGATCAAAAATAAAGGTGCCTGCCGTACATTTTTTTTAAGCAAAAAATGAAAATCTTATTTTTCTCAAAAACGTTCCCACAACTTAAAAAACATTCAGTAATTTTTTTCTACAAAAATGCTACCATTTAAAAAAAATCGATTATTGGAAAAACAAAATTTCAATCGATTAAAAATGGTATCTCTCATAGAGAATTTTTTTTTTAAATCAAAAATAAAAATTGAAAATTTTGGAATGCAATACTTTTTAAAGTTTTTTAAAAATTCTCTATAAAAAAATTGATCAAATTCGGTGGAACCATTTTTGAGAAAATCAATTTGAGAAAATCAAAGGTACCATTTACAACCATTTTCAGAATCTCATTTTCGACTATCTCACCATCTGTTCAAGCAATCTGATATAATCAAATAATACTGCATATCAAAATTTTTAAAAAACAAAATTTTGGATTTTGAAAAAAAAATTTAAAATTATTTTTTGAAAATTCGATATTTCGAAAATGGGTGGATGGTTTTTTTTTTTTTAATTAATTTTTAAATTCCACATTAATAAACACTCAAAAATGGCGTACTAATTTTAAAAATGTTTTCAAAATTTTGTATATCGGGTTTTCCAATAGGGATTTGACAACTTTGAATTTAATTTGTGAACGCACCCTTTCACTAATCATCGAACTGTCATTGTCAATTTATTCAGTAAACTCAACATTTTCATCATGGTAAAGTACACGAAGGAGCAACGTCTGCAAATTATAAATTTGTTTTTACCGAAATTCGGAGTCGGTGATCACAACTTTAAGAGCGTTAACTCCAATTTTCGATCGTAAATGACGATGCGGTTTGGTGCGGTTTGCATGCAGGTGGTGTTATTGGGTCATATTTTTTCGTCGACGAATACGATCGTCACGTTACTGTGAATGGCCAGCGTTATCGCGCCATGATTACCGATTATTTTTGGCCCGAATTGGAAGATATGGACTTGGACGACATGTAGTTTCAACAGGATGGTGCCACAAGCCACACAGCACACCTAACAATCGATTTATTGAAGACTAAGATTGATGAGCGTGTTATCTCAAGATATGGGTCAGTCGATTGGCCGCCTCGTTCGTGCGATTTAACGCCTCTAGACTATTTTCTTTGGGGCTACGTTAAGTCATTAGTTTATGACAACAAGCCGACAACATTGGAAGAGCTCAGAGCTAACATTGAACGCGAAATAGCGGCCGTTTTGGCCGAAATGTGTGGCCGAGTCATCGAAAATTGGGTCCAACGAATCGACCGCTGCAAACGTGCCCGCGGTGGCCATATGAACGAAGTCGAGTTCCATTCATAATAATATAATAATATGTATTGATTGTACTTCAAGCCGATAAAAAAATTTTTGAAATATCTCAAATGGTTTGCGTTTTATTTAAAAAAAAAGTTGTCAAGTTCTTATTGGAAAACCCTTTATAAAAAATTAATGTTTTAAAAAAAACCGCTCCAACGATTTTTAAAATTTTTTTCTCATGAATTGAGATTTGTGTAAGAAATCAAATGGTGTACATTGCATTGGTAACAAAATAGTTTCAGAAGTTATTGAAAGTTTGAATTAAACAACAACACTTGGGTGAGCTACAACTAGATTTTTATAGGCTGGATTTTAATTAAACTTGACACCGGTAATTACTAACGTGATTTAACGGCAATTGCACTTCAAGTATTTGCCAAAAAAATTGCATTGGTTTTGATATTTTTTTCAGAAAATTCCAATATTTGTGATTAATTCACGTTTAGCTTTAAATGAGTTAAAAGGTTTTGTTATAATTTTACATTCTGAAAATTTAAAATAACAAAAATATATTTTTTTTTTTAATTTTATTTCAAATCCTTGTTTAAAAGTTACTCCCAAGCTCCTATTTCCCCTAAGAAAGTAGTAAAGTAGATTTTGTTATTCCCCCCCTCCCCCACCTAAACGATATTTTTCTTGACTTGACCCAACCTGTACGCCCTAGATTTTTGTTGCATCTTATGTGAATTATCCTGTATAAATAAATTACTAACCCATTGAAAAATATGTTTATTATGCAGCTACATTATAGTTGTGAACTAAACACAAGAGCAAGTTCGTGTATTATTTGTTTAAAGTATTAATATTAAAGGTATTCATGTAATGATGAGAAATATTAGATAAATTTACCATTTGGTTAAGTTTATGATTTCGATAATGAACTGACAATATTTGTATGAGAAATGATTAACTCAATTTGGTTAAAATTCCTCAATGATTTTGCTATGAAAAATTAACAAAATTTTATGATAAACTTAACCAAACGTCATTGTGACTTTTAGAATTAAAGCGACCAAATTGTTCCTATAATTGAATAAGTTTCTTTTTTTTTTGCTCATTTTTGACATTTTTGAATTACATTTTTTATTTTTTTACAAGTATTTTACAAGTTTATATAGAAAACGAAATAATTTGTGTGCACAAAAACAATTTTGACGTTTCATATTTGACATTTGACGAACAGTGGATTCTTTGGTATCTTTGAATTAAATTTTTTTATTTTTTTACAAGTTTATAGAAAACGAAATAATTTGTGTGCACAAAAACAATTTTGACGTTTCATATTTGACATTTGATATTTTGAATTAAACAACATTTAACCAAAAAAAGCGTTCATGCAAACATTATGTGTAAATGATTAAAGATTAACTTTTTCAACTAATTAATCTGTTGAATGAACAAATTTGTGGTCGATTTTTATTAAATGTTTTTTCAAACTTATCGTTTTACACAATTTGTAAACTTACATTGTTGCATGAATACCCTTATTATTTAATAATTATTCTTTACAAAATTTAATCCGCACTCAATTAAATACTAACGACTTTTTAAAGACTTCATATGCAACTGCCTATACATTTTATAATCAGAACGAAATTTAATAAATTGCATAGACACTCTTGTTGAGCTTCAATATAACAATTATAATTGATCAGTCGTTGTTTGTTACACCACAATAATTTATTTAATCTTCATATCACAATATAATTATTGAACTAAAATTTCAGAAGACAATTTATTACAGTCCAATAACAAATCACATTATTGCAGATTGCTTGAGAATTCGAATAATCAACATTTGATCAAAGTTATACTACCAAACATCATTTATATGTATGTATGTATATAAGAGTGACACGAATTCTAAGCTAATTAATATTTGTGGTAGATATTATGAAGTGACAACATAATATCTCCCATCCCATCATACAGCTTATACATACATATATTATATATTTCCAGCATTTCTTGGAAGCAATACACTGGCATAATACATATGCTTATATGAATTGAAATTAAGATCTCATTTGTTGGCCCTCCATCCCATGTTCAAATGTCCATATTAAAATAATACACTTGATCAGGTAATAATCAATTCTCTAGAAATGATTAGTTCTGAGGAATGAGAAGACTGTGAGTATCCTTATTCAAATGCGCAAACCTTTTATCGCTCTTAATTGAACAAATTGGTTAAAAGATCTCTTTTGTTAAATTCAAAGTCCCTCTTATATAGGTCAATAGTTTTGCGAATTCCTCCCACAATCAATGCATATGTATAATATCAGGATAATTATAATATGAAATATCTGTAAGCCTTCCAATTTGTTCTCATATAGGTTAGGTTAGGTATCATTCTATAGTAAGTAATCGCTTTCAATAAGATTTTGTGTGTACACAATTGCTGCTCAAATGAGTTCAGTTAACCAGTAAAATAATTATTTCCAAATGAGGGATTGCAATCTGTTGGCCATAATATACACAAAACGACATCAGGTAGGAAATAGAAAGATAAACGTTATACATATAGATGTGTAGGATTAGATGTGCATCGGGTCTTATAAGTGGGTCCGAGAAGTACTCTCAACCATTCTACTGTGATTGTATGCCAATTATAGTGAACCGGACGGAAGGAATACACGACATCTTGTTCCAAAATTTCTATCTTAGTTAGGTTTCATATATTCTATTCTATTTAAAGAACATTTCCTGCTCATATACATAACAAGCTCTTTGAAAATGTTTTCATAAGACTGAAGAAGCACAAATCGACACAGACAAAACAGATCAAACTTGTGGTAATAGTAAACATTCCAGATACCAGTGTATTGTTTTTTTTTTTTCATAAAACATTTTCAAATTTACAAGTAAACTTACTGAAGGTAACAAAGGTAAAAAAATGTTCGGTGCATATTTTGAAAAAGTTAGTTTAATATCGATTGGAAAATTTCAAATATACTAAAAGGCAGAAAATAATTTTTCTTAACATTTCTACCACTACTAATAAATAAAATACACAACTGGGTCGAACGAACTTGCTCTTATGTGCGATCACACATGTGGTTTTAAAAAAGTATGCATTGTAAAAAATCAATATAATTAGAAATAAATTGGTTAAACAGCTTCTGAAACTGTTTTGACACAAACGAAATATACACCATTTGATTTTTTAAACAAATCTCAATTTATGAGGAAAAAAAATTAAAAATCGTTGGAGCGGTTTTATTAAAAAAAATTAATATTTTGAAAAATTTTGAAAAAAAAAAAATTGGTACACCATTTTTAAGTGTTTATTAATCGGAAAATTAATTTTGAAAATAAATCAACTACTCATTTTCGAAAAATTAAATTTTCAAAAATTAACTTTTATTTTTGTTTTAATATCCGAAATTTGTTTCTTTTAATAAGCAATATTATTCTAATTTACTAGAAGCTCTTATGTAAAAAATTTCATTAAAATTGGTTTAACAGATTATGAGATAATCGAAAACCAAAAAAATGTTTCTATGAGAGATACCATTTTTAATCGAAAGATAATTTTTGTTTTCAATATTATAGTAGACCGTACTAAAATTAATTTATTTTTGATATTAATTTTAATCAAAATCGTATGGGCCGTTTTTGAGAAAAATTATATTTTCGGTGTGTGGGAGGTACCGTTATTTTTGGCTATAAGAATAATTGGTATTTAAAAATCTGATAGATAATGTCAATAAACTGCTGGATGCCAAGTTTAATGAAAATCGACCATGTGGTTTTCGAATTATTAAGTTCTCAAAAAAAATTAAAAAATTAAAAAATCAAAAAAAAAATAATTGAAAATTTTGGTATCCAATACTTTTTAAACTTTTTAAAAAATTATCTATAAAAAAATAAACTTACTGAAGGTAACTAAGCAAAAAAAAGTTGGTGGCATGTTTTTGAAGATCTACACAGGGATTTTGGAATCCCCACGGTACGAAATGAAATAAATTCTTTCGCGTGAAAGCATAAAACAAGGCTTTTAGAA
This sequence comes from Epistrophe eligans, assembly GCA_951394125.1. NCBI lineage: Eukaryota > Metazoa > Arthropoda > Insecta > Diptera > Syrphidae > Epistrophe > Epistrophe eligans. The sequence goes on from OX596030.1 coordinate 30,225,267, forward strand.
CACGTTAATAGTACGATTATCGAAATTCTTGACGAGGCAAATTTAGTGCGCCGCTTGCGAAGGACAATACCTTCTGACTGGGTCCAGTAAATGGGAAACCACTTTAAAAATCACGGTATACGCAGGAACTATCACCGGAAAGTTACCTGCAATACGTTGTATAACTTCGTTAAAAATAAATTGCTAGATAAGTTTCAACTTAGTTGGAGGAGGTGGTTTTAGTTAAGTACGAATTTCACAATCCTATACGCGTGCCTTATAGAGCCTTTTGAAGGTTTTAACACCTACTCACGAAAAAAAAAAACGTTTCTGAGAAAAATAAGATTTTCATTTTTTGCTAAAAAAAATTGTACGACATATTTTTGGTCTTAAAAAAAAATGAAAAAAACGTGTGGAAAGAATGTCCAAAAACGCTAGGTACTAATTTTAAAGAAAATTGATCCACCCGTTTAGGCTACAGCCGAAAGAATTGCGAGACCCACTTTTTTCGACTTCGCTATCATCGTAATGTCAACTCTGATCAAAATCTCGATTGTTTTTTACGAATCCATAACTTGCCATGTAAAAGTACCTACATATGTATGTATGTATGTATATATTGCAAGTAAAAATACTTAATTATCTTCTAATTCATAAATCAACTAAAACTTTTATCAATAATTAATTCACGAAATAAAATATTTTATTAATAATCAATTAACAAATTAATATTATGGTACTTTATTAATTTAGTGATAAAATTTACTAAGTGTTAAACTTTAGTAAATTCAAGCATTGCTTAACTATAATTCGCAAATCTATTATATTCAGCAAGAAATCTGCTGTCTCCAAAGATTTATTATTCTGTCTGAAGAAAATACACCTTTTTACAAAGTGTGAACACACACTTTTCATTTGATCTTTTAAACTACATATTTGTTCACTAGCATTTTTTTTTTCTTCTTATCTATAGCCCAAGTCCAACTACTTGGATCTAATCACACACCAAATATTTTACCATACACACAGAGCACATATTAAAGGTGAATATCATTAGTGATTTCATTTTTGTTGAGTTTTGCGGATCTGTCAAAATCGAGGAAATTGGTGGATCCAGTGTCCTGTGGCCATTCTCTTGTTTAATTTTAATTTTAATTTTAATGATGCGGTGAGTAATCCTTGTGTGCTCTCGAACCGCCATTTCTACTTTCTGACACTTCCAACTTCCCTTATGTCGAGTACCGTTCAACAAAAAAAAAAGAACGAAATTATTTCTAAACAGAATCGATTTTTTTCTGTTGTTGAAAGCAATTTGTAAAGAATCGAATTTTTTGATGTTCTATGCCATCTGTAGGGTAAACTAAAAACGTGGAAATTTCTTTAGCACATTACGTTGTGCTGTTACACGATACGTTGATGTATATTAGATATGTTCAATATTGGGTACGTTCCTTTGTATCTAAAACTAAATCGAAAGATCGAGTTGAGTTTGGGTTGAAATTTGGTTGACAGTTCGAACTCGTCGCGTTGTGTTGCAAAACCAGCACTTGAGTATTTAATTTGATATTTATATATGAACATTTGAAATACGTGACGAAACATCAACTATTATTTAACATTTTTTTTTAATAATGGGCACAAAATTTTAAACTACCTTATATTAAGGTAAAAGCCTGAGATACTACTTCACAATTTTCTTTAAAACATTTTACTAAAATTTTCTTAGACTGCATCTGAACAAGCCTAAAACAATGACAGTTCATGTAAAAAAGTAAGCAAACATATCACTTTCACATTTACTATTGTCAAAGTGACATTTGGAGTTTTTATGATACTTAAATGATAAAATAGGTATTTGGTAATTAAAACTTTCGCCACCACCCAATTTGATGTGTTTTAATTTTTTATGTAATGCCTAAAACTTTAATAAAACTTCCTATGTTCATTCAAACAATAAGTATTAAAATTGCTATATACCTTCCTTCCTACTTATCTCATAAACTCGTACATATATTGTTTACACACAAAAAACATTAGCTTGAACTCTAACGAACACACTCGACCAAGTCATTTTCGAAACAATGAAAACAGGAAATATTCATTTTAAACGAGAAAATTCTAGCTAAAACATTAGATATAACTGTGTATAGTTATATTTAAAATATAAAAAAAAAAAAAAAATGTCACTAACGGTAATTGAACGAAAACAAAAAAAATAAAACAAACGAAATGGCTTAGAGCTGAGGGACCTTTTCAGCTTTTCACACACTAGCAGTCATTTATTCGACTGATGCGTTTTTGTTGTTGTTGCCTTTTTTGTTACACAATATCATTTTGCAACACTTATATCATGAAGAAGTTATGTTTGTGTGTGCCTGCCTTATATCTACTTAGTTTCATTGTTTATGGAGACAAAATAAAAAGAATAATTTACAACTGTTTTTGTTGTTTGGTATAAAGCACAAATATTTGATATGGTTGCCACTATATACGCAAAAAAAAAAAACAATTTTGAACAAAAATCCAGAAAATTAGAATTTTAACTAGTTCCGAAGTTATACCAATGATTAAATTGCTCTGAGAGTGATTGGTATAATTATTAAAGTTACAATTCAAGTGTTTATTTTACTATACAGGCGATTTAATTATGATCGAATGTTAAAAGAAATTATTTTTTCTTATTTTTATTTATTTATTCCATGATTGGTATAAACTTATTTTATTCTAATCGCAATTTAGGTAAGAAACCAAACATTCTTTATCATATTTTTATATAGTGAAATTATTTACTAGTACACCAATCCAAAATTAAACCTGTAAAATGAAGATTTCTTATAATTTTCTATAAGTATATGACTGGTATAAACTAAAAAGTCTTACAAAAACCTGTCACATAGGTCTAAAATAAAATCATATTCAGATTTTTCGATTTTCTTTTTGTTTTTAAGTGATATTAATCATATATACATACATATATTTTCATTAATTTATTCATAACAGGTATAAATTTGTTTTATTCATAATGCGCATTAATTAGGAAACTAGTCATGAAATTATTTCTTTATTTGTATACCAATCACTTAATAAGAAGATTAATCCGAAATTATAAACTGAAGAATCGTCCTTATCTAGTAAATAAATTTGAAATTAAACCTGTACGTGATTTATTTTTATTTACTATGAACTTACGACTGGTATAAACATAAAAATACTGTCTAAAAAACACATGCTTCCAAAACACAAATGTTTTCAGAATTTTGTATTTGTGTGTTAGTGTTAAAGTGATACTATTCACTTACATTTTATGCATTTATTTATCCACCTATTGGTATAAACTGTTAATATTCATATTTTGAATTAAGTAGAAAACTTGGCATGATTAAATATTATAGTTTTGTACCAATTCCTTAACAAGTACAGTTAGTTGTTGCTAAGTTAGTTTAACCTGTAGGACAATGAATTCTTTTTATTCGCTATGAATATATTAATGGTACAAAAATAAAAGTACTGCCTAAAACACGCAAAGTTAAAAATACAAATATTTTCAGCATTTTTTAATTTTTCCTTCTTGTTTTTAAGTGATATTATTGACATTTTTGCATTCTAATTGGTATAAACTTCTCTTATTCATATTAAATTAATATTAACATGGAAATATAATTGGATATTTATACTATACACTTATTCCTTAACTAGTAGAATTATCCAAAATTTAACATATTAAATCGTGATTTCATTTAATCCGCAATTAGCACGTGAATGGTATAAACCAAAAAAGACTGATTGAAACCCACTAAATGAATTGAAATATTTTCAATATTTTTTTTATTTTTCTGTTTCTTTTTCTGTTCACATACATCAGTTTATTTATCGGCTAATTGGTATAAACTGATCTTATTTAAATCTTGAATTAACAAAAAAACTTAGCCTTATTATATGAATATTCTTTTTAGACTAATGTTGTTATTGGGCATATTAATTCCTAAATTTAACTTGTAAAATCACTATTTCTTGTTATTTGTTTTAAATATATGACTGGTATAAACATACAAATTCTGACTAACACTGCTACTTAAGTCGCAAATAAAAATGGTTTTTACACATGTACATCATTTGTTTTTTAATACGTAAATAATCAATAAACACATTTTTAAATTAGCCATCCGCTGATTGGTATAAACTTTTCTCATGGACAGTTTAAAATATGAAAGAGATACAAAAAAGTTTGTAAGACATAAAACAACATGGCAATCATGATAGCCATTATGAACGTGTACATTTATGTGAATAAATATATATGGTCCTGACAACTGATGTCAATAACATCTTTTGCTATACTAGAATTTTTTTTAGTGTATAATTTAAGTAAAAGAATTCATATTCACATTTCTCCATAGTATAGTTGTAGGTAACAGCAGAAATTTACTTTTGCCCGAGCTACTGCTTTTAAGCATTATTTTTTTTTATACACACACATCTCTACATATATCTTGAAGTCGAGTCCTTGTTTCCCATGGCAGCAATATGAAAAACTATAACTAGAACTTGGACAGAGAGCAGCACAGGGAAACGGAGAAAGGATAACGAGAGTGATGTTCTACTATTCCAATTAAGAAAGGCAACGAGAGGAATAAAAAAAAAAATAAATAAAAAAATAAGAAGGACGGAACAATGGTACAAGGATATCAGCCTCATAACGAATGTTAATGAGAAATGACTTGATTTTGTGCTTTTAATGCTGCCATTTGTAAATCCTTTTTTTTTCCTGTACTTTCACAGTGGCTGTTGTTGTGTTGTTGTTGCTGTTGTAGTTGAAAGAAAAAAAATTATATGACTGCGGTGCTTTTTCGTATAGGTATACTTTCGCTGTTATTGTTTTTGTTATATATATTTTTTTGTTTCAATTGTAACACTTCAGTTGTGAGCATAATTGTGTCAATGCATACCTAAGTTATTAAACGAATTAGACTTTTCGTTCATATTTGTGTTTTTTTTGTGTACCATGCGAATATGTTTCTTTTGAATCCTTTAAGCGGGAAAAATAAGCAGTGTTAAAGAAAGAATCACCCATGTTCTGATTTCCGTTCGAATCAAATCCTTAAACGGAATTGATTTCCGCACGGATTCAAAAAAGTGTTCTAAATATTACTTTCACGTTAGCCAGTATTCAAACCTTTTTTGCTTTCGAAATCGGTAAAAATAAACAAAGTATTAACTTAAAAAAATTAAGACGATGAAATTAGGATTTACATAAAAAATTACATTTTTAAAACTTTGTTGATTCCAATTTCGGCATGAGATAATTTTCAATCATCCAATTTTTTCGATCCGATCGAAAATCAAAACACACTCATTCCACAAGTACTGAAAATGAAAAGTATTTCAAGACACCTATAGTCGTATTTATAAACCCATTCCAAAGAATGTGTAACTTTGGACAGCTGTCCAAGTCCAAAACCTTATTTATAATCATGTTCCATCGAGTGTCTAACTTAGCCACTGAAATTGGTTGTCTAAACCTATTCTAAAGTGGGTACGTTCAATGAACAAAAAATTGAAAAATAATCTTCAAATAAACGAAATGTTCATTGAACGCATCCAAATGCTCACGAAATTGACAGATTACAGGGATGTGAGTGAGTGTATGAGAACATTTGTTGGCTACTGTTGGAATGGGTTTATAAATAGGGAGATGTCCAACTATTTAGACAATGGATAGCTGGACAACTGTCCAAGAGTGTCCTAATAAAAATCTAAAAAAAAAACGACTGCTATAGTCTTATTTATAAACGTTGTCAAACTTTAGACAAGTGTCCAACTTTGGAAAATGTCTTCAAAAACCTTGTTTATTGTTGTCTTATAGCTGCCTAACTTTGACACAAGAGTAGATTATCTTAACCGCAGATAATGTGATATTTATTTTTATTAAATAAAGCATATTTCTACTAATTTGAAAATAGTTAGACCGTGTCTAAGTAAAGTAGACAAAATTCTAATAAATACGACTGCTAGAGTTTGAAAACGAAAGTATTTTACAAATGATCGGCATTCAGAATAGAGGTGAATGGGTATGGTATTAAGTATAAAGTTAAAGAATTAAATTTAAAATACCAATTTCAATCATTTTTCTCAATAAAACGTCAAAACAAAAATCTGAAAGACAGTATTATTTCAATTACAGATACGAAGTTTAATAAAAATCTTTAGAGTCTTTTTGTTTATAATAATTTTAATAATAATAATAATAAATAAATTTTAAGCAAACCCTAAATTGATAGCTGTCAAAATATTGAATACACACAAATTTTAAGTTACAAACACAATTTAACGCACTTGCAATCGAAGCTGCAGACAGAGCTGGACGAGTTCGTCTACTTTTATCTTTTCACATACAGCATTATAATTACATAGAGCGAGGTATCCGTCAGAGCGGAGAATTATATGCAACGCAAACTCCGTCAGAGGTTCAAACTATATTCGAAGTGTCCGTCTTCGAAAAAGAATAAAAAAACAATGCGACGACCCATCAAGTTCACCAGAAGATCGTATTGTTTGGTGCTTTTTTTTTTTGTTACTTTAGCTGCAGACACAGAAACTTAAAAAAAAAAGTGTGAGTGCCAGGACTCATAGTTTAGATGTGTAAACATCAAATTAAATATTTAAGAGCTGATTTTACATCACAGAACGCCGCGGCGAGTTCGAACTGTTAAACAAATTTCAACCCAAACTCAACTAGACATGTTGATTTAGTATGAGCTACGAAGGAATGTGTCCAATATTGAACGTATCTAATATACAACAACGTATCGTAACGTGTAACATCACAACCTAATGTGCTACAGAAATTTCCACGTTTTTAGCTTGTTAAAGCTAAAATGTAACAAAACTGAAATTTTAACGAAAAAATAATAAAATATATTCTTCGATATTATGGGATATCTTAGCATAATAATGTCATTTCGCTTGGGGGCTCAAACCCCTCTCCCCCTGCGTACGCCACTGTTCATCGCACTGCAACGCCAAACGCCGCCGCCGCCGCCGGTGTGCGTTACAATAATGTCGGAACTATGTATGTTCCGAACAGCTGTTCGAAAGAACACCTCGAAGCAAATATCGAATTTCCCGTTGGATGCATCACTAGAACCAAATGGAAATTTGGAACGAATTTTAAAATTTAGATTTTCGCCAAAAAATTTGTTTAGTCTTCAAATCATCATTTTTGCTTATAAAGCACACTTAAAAACTTAAACACTTTATTTGAATGTATTTAATTAAAAACAAAAAATCAATATGTTTTCCATTTTTGTTGTGGTTTCAATTTTCAATTTTTGTTTTTTAACTGATCACCATCCACTCAATAAAATTAAAACCCCTTGCACTTGTTTTGCGAGAATAATAAAAGATGAATTAAAAACAAACAAACAAACAAACAAACAAAAAACACTGTTACTGACATGAACATTTTTTCATTCAAAATAAAAAAAAAAAAAAAACTTTCAATAGAATTGAAATTCTGATGAAATCGTTTTACCCAACAAAACAATATTTCCTTATGCACTCTATTATAAAATAGAAATGCGTTCAATGTATTATTCCATGTTATACCTACCGTGTCGTTGGCGTAGACAAGAATACAATATTTATTAATTGCATTTGCTATTCAATTCCTCCTCTAACATCGCAACGTGTTTTTTTTTTAATACACGTTTGAACTCAATGATCTTTTTAGCAAAATTGAACAATATTGAAATCCTCCGTCAATACTAAACTGTAAACCTACTCTCAAAGTCACTTGATTAAAAACCATTTTGTTTTTAAGCGACCCTCTTTTGTCTATCTTTTATATTGCTCAGCTTTGAGGTCACGACGACGCGACGCATAGAATCATTCGCATGCGTTGGCACAACGGATCCGTTGACATTGAGAAATAAAACGGACCTAATTGACAGCTGTCATTTAAATTTCTAGGTTTGTTCGATTTTATTTGACCTAAGTGTGCACTGGGGAATGTCAACGTACTTCATAGAACTGTCAAAACGCTATATTTTAAAGTTAGTTTTCACAAAATTGATACATTTTGAGAAGTGTTGTCATAAAACTGTCACAATAATGCTAAACAGTCTGATGGACATACTTTCCACAAAGTCATATAGTGGCACTCTGACTATACCGCCAATGTGTCAGATTATGTTTATGATGTATTTTGTTATAATTTGCAAAATAGTCTCAGCATATTAAATATTTTTTTTTTAAATCAAAAAAAACAAAAATCGGTATTATGTAAATAAAAAAAAGATGACTGTAATCAAATGACACACAGTGTATGCCATTACTCCTCTTAGGATTATGGGATAGCTGGAAAAGTTGATTTACTTGTTTTCTAAGCGTGTAACAATAGTAAAAATCAATTTATTTAATCGACTTAAAATGAAATCCCATTGGTGGATTTGACAGAATCACACTAGTTTTGCTGCTGCTGCAGTCTCTCTTTGGTAAATACCCTTTCTCTATTCAGCTTTAATTTATAGTTGAAATAATTGTAGTCATTGGTCCACCAGGTGCTCAAATAAATCGATTTGATGAAATTTAGCTCAACATCATTATTTGTAAATCTACCTGTCGTTTCTCAATTCCCAGACTCTCTTGATGCTGTCTGAAAGTTCATAATGAAATTATGCTTACGTCAGGAATTATTTCCACTTGGTATCTTTATGAAATATTGTCTAGCTCCAGGGGTGGAATAAGGGGAAGTTCGGCGAGCCATGAGCCGACTCAAGTCACAAGTGGAAGTGGAAGTGAACCTAAACATACCTACTTTAATTGCAAAACTGAAAACAGCTAGTTAAAGACAAAGCTGGTTGGAGAAATGTGTCGGTTGAGTCTGAACCGTGAATGAATTAATTAGATTCTAATGAGGAGATGTTTTCAAATTTTCTCAAAACGAATGCAATTATTTTGATTAAATTTCGTACCTATAATCCTAAAAGTGATATTGCAATAAAACTGCTTACTTTGTTTAACCAAAAGAACCACTTCGTACGATCCAATCTAGTATTTTATTTACTGAAAATAGAATAGGTCCCAGGATTGCACCTTATGGGACTCAATTGAAGAGCCGCAAATGTATTAAACAAGTACTGATATTTAGTCAAATGCCTTCGAAAAATTGAGTATAAACAAAAATTATTATCTTGGCTTCATCCACTGTTAATTTATCTGATGTTCGGTCATACTTTTAAGATCCAACTGTACTGTATGTTTGCAGGAATTAACAATTTTCTCAAAATTCGCGTAAACAATATTTGAACTAATGCGGCCTTGTATTACTATTTTCCGATGCCTTCTTAACATCGTGAGTTTTGAATTTACTACATATACATACATATATATATAAATAACATTATTCCCAATCAGGCACGTAGCCAGGGGGGGGGCTTGAGGGGCTGAAGCCCCCCCCCGAAAGTCTAAAACTAAAACTAAAACTTTCTAATATACAGTATTATTTCGTGTATAGAGCTCTTCAAATGCATTTTTTCAATAAGTCTTGAAGAAATAACGAGCAGAACGTGGGCGATGTCTTCGAAGGCATCAACACTTTTGGCAGCGGTCCAAATATGTGATTTCCTAGTTAGCCCCATTGTATGCGAAAAGCTGTTCAGTTTAACGCTGCCCTTATCAGTTTTCCTATAGAACATATACTTAGATTTCGTTTCTGCAATCGACCGCACCAAAGAAGAGTTCTGAATTCTCTTGAGAACATCAGAGAAAAAGCCGAAGATTTTTTCAGAGAGGCTTTTCAATCCGTATCTAACCTTGCCGAGGACTTATTTAAAGTTGAATTAAGACTCCAAGAACTTCATTGAAACAAACCACGCATTCCAATCCAGAAACGTCTTCTACTGAATCCTATTTTAGAGTGTCTGTATTGATTCCTTGAATAGATTCGTTAATACAAAATTTTACGGACAGATTCATGATCAACGAAGACGTTCTACCATCGTTTCAAGCTCTTCTCCAAGGTTTTTCTGTGGTTGGGCGAGTCAACGAAATGGAAAAGCTAACATGTTACTTTGATAATGCAATTTGGTTGTCAGCTGTGAAAGCTGAGTACATTCTCTGGTGCGAAAAAATATCGTCGATTGATCCTTCTATCGAAGTTTTAAAATTGCTTGATATATGTGACAAGACTTACTTTAGAGGTATAAACTTCTTGCTTACGGTTTTTGGCCACGCCTCCAGTGACCACAGCTAGTGTTGAAAGAACCTTTTCAACTATGAAAAGGATTAAAACAGTGTCCCGAAGAGTTATGGGGAATGCAAGATTAAGCTCACTTGCTATGATATCTGCTCATTCAGATATTAATGTGGATCCAGATAAGGTGATTGATCTCATGTCAAAAAGAAAATGAAGACGTCTTGTGCTTTGATAATATGTGTGTATAAAAAAAATAATTTAAGTATATGTTCGTTTGAGTACATACAATTTAAAAACTAATAAAAATCAATAAATTGGGATATATATAGTTTTTTGTTTAAAAATTTCCTCGTAAAATTTGGAAGCAAGCCCCCCCCGAACCAAATTCCTGGCTACGGCACTGTTCCCAATAGTCCAACCGGCTGGCAGTCTTCCTCCCGCATCAAAGAAGAACTACTCAGGGATGCTTTTGTCGGTTGGGATTGGGAGTTCAATAAAAGAATGATGATTTCCTAGGGCACTCGGTTTCTGTGCATGATGATGAACTAGTCCAACCATACCGAAATGAGTGTGGAAAGGTTTAATTTATCCAGGTGAAGATGAAGTTGAAGGAATACAAAAAAAAAAAAAAAAAACGAAACTTTTTCATTTCCTTTTTTCCCTCATGTTTAATGAACAAAATATCCTTCGCCATCTGCATTTTCCGACAAACCCAAGCTGAGGCAAAAATATAAGGTGATGGAAGGACTTAACAGCTTTTCATATCTCGGCGTTGGCGTTCTCGGTGAAATTATGATGAATTTTAATTCCCTTAGATGGACGACCAGTGTCGACGACCACTATGTTGTTTGGGGGGGGCATGGCTGGTTAGCTTTGGCTGCTGATGAAAAATGCATGTATTTGTATACCTATATGTATGTTTCTCTCTTCGTCGCTTTTGATGATAAATAACGAATTCAGGTTAAACAATGTAGGTAAATCAGAATTAAGGTGGCTTTGAAAATGAGGAAGTCTAAAAAAAAATTTAATTAAATTAAAGCTCTGCGAAATTCAATTAAGTGCCCATTTAAAAAAAAAAACAACAAAAATAAAATAAAACGAAAATTGATGATGTAATTAAAGGAAGTTTATTTTGATATTTGAACCATTTTGAATGTAAAATATTAATTGCAAAATTAATTTTGTACTTTAAAAGTTGTTTTAGATATTTAAGGGAAATGCAAATTAGTTTAAAAGTAAATCTATGAAATATGAGAAGAAGTTTTGTTCAAGTTCAATATATGTATTAGAGGATGTTAGTACCTCAATTGTGGGATATTCGAAAAAGAGGTATGCCATTTGAATGATCAATAAATGTTAGTAAGTTTCAGTTATTGGCTAGCCATAGGCAAGTTTTTATGTTTTTTTTTTTTATCAAGGCCACCATTATTTCCATTTGTGGAATATTCAAATATAAATAATAGATATATCTCAAATGGTTAATTAATATTCAAAAAAGTTAGTAAGTTTTAGTAATTAGTCAACCATGGGTGCTATTTTATGAATCTATAAGTTTTTTTTCAAGACTTCCATTAAAGGATGTTAGCACCTCATTGTTGGGGTAGGTATTCAAAAATAAGTTTTGTCATTAAATGCTCATAAAAAGTCAGTTAGTATCAGTTATTTGTCACCTTTGGCAGAGTTTTTATGAGTTTTGGAAGTTTTTTTTTTCAAAGTGGGATATTCGAAAAAAAATAGATATGCCTTTTGAAAAATCACTAAATATTTAACAAAAAATCATTAAGTTTCAGTAATTTGTTAGCCAGACGCGATTTTTAAAGAATTAGTAAAGGTTTTTTTTTTTAATTTTCCATTGAAGGATAGCAAAAACTTTATTTGTGGGATATTCGAAAAAGGTAAATTATCTGAAAAGTCAGTGAATGATTACAAAAAGTTAGTTAATTTCAGTGATTGGCTATGTTTAAACGATTTTAAATGAATATTTTAAAGTTTTTTTTTTCAAAATGACCATATTAGCACCACATTTATGGGATATTCAAAAATTAGTATGTCACTTGAAAAGTCACTTAATTAATTAAAAGGGTTAGTTAGGTTTTTCGTATGGGATCATATCCCTAGGGTATCACAATTGATCTACATTGATCTAAGTGTGACAGTAACAAGATCAACTGTCAGCCCGCTTACCTAACCTAACGTAACCTAGGTTTTTCGTACTTGGTCATCCATGGATGATTTGTTATGATTATTTTCAAAGTCACAATTAGAAAATGTTAATTTGAGAATGTTAGTTTGTGGGATATTCATAATCTGGAAGACCATGTTAATAGAAATTAAAAAAGGATATAGTCTTTTTTCTGCAAAATTTTTAAAATTTTGTTGTAAGGTCAAACTTAGAGGATGTTAGCAAATTTATATGTGGGATTTTCGATAAAAAGTAGGGAGACTAATTATTTGAAAAGTACATTAATGAAAAAATCAGCTAATTTTTTGATCATTCATGTACTGACCTTTCAAATGACATATAGTTTTTTATAAATATCTCACAAAAAAAAGTACCAATCTCAACGACGTTGTAAATAATTGAAAAATTCATAAAAAAACCATTGGTTAATTAATGAAACTGACGAAAGTTAAATAGTCAATTACTGACCTTTTTCGAATAACCCACATTATAAGATGCTTAAATCCCGGAATCTCGAAATGTTTCAAATTTAATATTTCATGTCAGATTATTTAAAGTGAATTTTAAGAGAGTCTAATTACTTATATCAAAATCGGTTGTGTGAATACAGATTTTTTTATTCACACTTTTGTATTTCCCAAAAAATGTTTTTAGTCCAATATGGCCGCATTGCAGTCTTTTATTTTCTAAAAATGCTGCTATAATGATTAATAATAAAATTTAATGTATAACATTTCAAAACTGCATTAAGGAGGTGTATATAAAGGGTTTTTCAATAGGGACGCTACAAAAGTAGAGCAACAGGGACAGCAAACGACGCCATATTTCTTGCCGCTCTTTTGACATTTCTCTTCAGTAAGGTTTGCCATTTCATGATGGAAAGATATACGAGCCAAAAACGAGTCGAAATTATTAAATTTTCTACCGAAATTCGGAGTCAGTGGCCTCAACGTTAACAGCGGATTTTCATCGAAAAATCATCTTCAGCGATGAGGCTCATTTCTGGCTGTATAGCTTCGTCAATAAACAAAATATGCGGTATTGGTCAGGCAGCGATCCACACGTACTCCATGAGTCATCATTGCATCCCGAAAAACTTACGGTTTGGTGTGGTTTATGGGCCGGCGGCGTCATTGGGCCGTACTTCTTCCGTGATGATCAAGACCGGCAAGTTATTGTGAATGGGGATCGCTACCGTTCAATGATAACCTAATATTTTTGCCCCCAATTGGATGATATGGACTTGAAGGACATGTGGTTCCAACAAGACGGCGCCACAAGCCACACAGCGAATGTCACAATCAATTTATTGGAAACCAAGTTTGGAGAACGTGTTATCTCACGAAATGGTCCAGTCGCTTGGCCGCCTCGGTCGTGCGATTTGACGCCGTTAGACTATTTCCTGTGGGGCTACGTCAAGTCTATGGTCTATGCCAACAAGCCAGCGACGATTGATGAACTTAGTACGAATATCGAACGTGAAATTGCAGCAGTATCGGCCGATTTATGCTTGAAAACCGTCGAAAATGGGGTTCAGCGTCTGGACTTCTGCAAGCGTGCCCGTGGCAGTCATGCAAAAGAAATCGAGTTCCATACATAATGGCATCGAACGTACTTTCACAGGAATAAAGAATTTCATTAATATCCAAAACCGTTTTTGTTTTATTTAAAAAAACTTTTGTAGCGCTCTTATTGAAAAACCCGATACATATAAGTTAAAATTATAGAAGGTAAGTAAATTGCAATTATAATTTAAATTTCTTTACTTCAAAGATTTTTGTTGATTTATAATATTTTTTCTCTTCTGTATTTATAATATGTATCTTTTTTTTTGCTTAATCAGCTAATGAAATTTCCATTGAACATTTTTCAGACATCCTTGAATGGCGCAGATTTTTATTTGTTTATTAATTTAAAAAAATCGATGTAATAACTTAAAAATCCACACCCTCACAAGTATAATAATTCCTTCAATGTAATTTATACGATACTTACAACAACAACAAAAATAGAGAAAAGATAAATTCTTCGTCATTGATCGCCAGACTCAAGTACTTGATAAATATCTTTAAAATAAATGATTTATTTCCAATTAAATTTCATGTTCCCTTGATTTTTTTTATTTTTATTTTTTTTGTTTAGTTCTCGTCCTTAAACAAACAAAAAAATATCGGAAGCAGACAAAATTTATATCTTCTCTAACAAATATCTCTCTCTCCCTGGAAACATTATCCGGTTCTTGTGCTCAACCGTAAATCGCAATTTATTGTATTTCTCTATACACCCGTTTGGATTTGGTTCTACACTGATACAAAATCGTCGAAGCTAAAAATAATAACAACAAAAACAAAAAAAAAAAAAAATAAAAATAATAATAACAAAGTTACAGAGTTTTGATTGGAATATGAGCTTGAGCATCATGGCAGCAACAATCCGCGGGGATTAATTAAATGGGAAAATTTAATGGCATTGCGCGCTTCACTTGTATTCTCGTGCTCGTTGTCGTCGTCGTTGGTCGTTTTCGTGCTCGTACTTATCGTTGTCGAGGTTTATTTATTTGTATTGAAGCATTTCTGAGTGCGAATAAAGGGTATACCAATTTCAATGCAGGATGAGGGACAATTTTATACTAGATGATTTAACAGCATGATTTGATACTGATGTGAAATCAAAAATCTTTTACCTTTTTTGAATTAAGAGGAGTTTTACGATTTAACTTGGCTGGAATTTCAATCGACATACTTATACTTGTATCTATCCAGGCCAATATACGCGAATTTGTTTTACAATGAAAAATACAATGAGATATCTTAGATGATAAGTCTTCAGGAAAATAAAAATAAACAAAGGAATAAATCTTCACAAAAATAAAATGAAGCGAAAACGATTTTTAAATTTTTATTATAAATGAGATTGAGCTGTTGGTGAGGAAAACCCAACAAAACACAGGTAAGTAATTTTTCTCGTAAAATCTAAACTGGACCGCGAAAATTTTAGGCCCTAGCCCTAACATTGATTAAAATGAAAAACAAAACTAAATTTAAGAAAAAAATATTAATTAAATAAAGGATTTTCACACCGCTACTTTCCGTTACTTTCAATTTGGATTTTCAGTTAGGAAGCTAAAGAACTTGATAAAGGGAAGCACACGATACATAAAAGATCTCGATCGGACAGCTACGACATTGTTACCAGCATCTGGAACAAGACCGTATTTTCTTGTATATTGAAAAATAAAAAAAAACTATTGAGCCTGATGTAGCTAAAAATTCAGAAATTATCTAAGACTGCTTTTAAACGCTGCAATTACTCCCTGCAATTTTTAAGCACGTAGACGAGGGACCTATGCGGTGGCCGGCGTAAACAAAGTTGCAGAGTTTGAAATAATTGCAGAGTTATCGCTCTTTCTTCTTTGTGCTTTTTCGTATTGTTTGAGACATAAGCGGAGTAAAGAGTGCGAAGATATGTTTCCTTCTCATTTAACAAAAATTGCAGCTATTAAAATTTGCAGCATTTAAATGGATGCTCCAATCCGAAAAAAACTCAATAGAGAATTGCCGATAAAAATTGCAGTCGCCTAAGAGCAGTCTATTAACCTTTTAACAATGACTGCTTTTATACGACTGCAATTTGTATCCGCAATTCTCTTTTGAGTTTCGTCCCCCGCCTACATGCTTAAAAATTGCAGGGGGTAATTTCAGCGTTTAAAAGCAGTCAAAGAATTCAGAGTTAAACTAAACAAACCTATCATTTGAAACATTCAGCTCTCTATTAAACGTCAAAACAAAAGCTGACAGGATGCTTTTAACAGAAACTAAATTCATAATGCTTGAACACAGTAAACGCTATGAAGGGACGCGATACGCGAATAATAGAAATTTCCAAGGTCAGTTTTTTGCCCTACGACACCAACAAATCTGGTCAAAGGTATAAGGATAGACATGACATATTTGGAACGTGCGACAAATCTGCACCCAATTCTCAAAAT
The DNA here is from genome assembly GCA_951394125.1 of Epistrophe eligans. Classification (NCBI taxonomy): domain Eukaryota; kingdom Metazoa; phylum Arthropoda; class Insecta; order Diptera; family Syrphidae; genus Epistrophe; species Epistrophe eligans. The sequence goes on from OX596030.1 coordinate 30,241,611, forward strand.
CTCTTTTGCGTTTTTTTTTTGTTATTTTCTGCGCTTGTTTCGTTCCTTGTTCTACTCTGCAGAATTATTGATGTGTAAACATTTATGCCGGTGGTAGGCTAAACTAAAAACGTGGAAATTTCTGTAATACATTACGTCGTTGTATTGTTACACATTACGATACGTTGATGTATATTGGATACGTTCAAAATTGAATACGTTCCTTCATATCTCAAACTAAATCAAAAGATCCGAGTTGAGTTTGCGTTGAAATTTGGTTGACAGTTTGAAATCGTCACGTTCTTTGATGTAAAAAGAAGCAATTGAATATTAAATTTGATGTTTACACATCTAAACCGTGAGTCCCGGCAATCACACTTTTTTTTTAATAAATCCAATGTGATTGAATGAAATGAACAATGAATACGAACAAATATTTGTATCGAACAAAAAAAGACAATAGAAAAGGCTATCGTAAGATAAAAATCGGAACATGTAAATGTAAAATGTGACACTTAAAGATTATTTCGAAATGTCGTAAGTTAAAAATATGAATCTTTGAATCCTGTCTATACAATGAAAAACGTGGCTCTAGACATTTGTGCTTTTGTATGATTATTAGAAACATTTGATATCTACTCTTCTGCATTGTTTAATTATACCTATTTAATAAAATGGTGTTTAAAATTTAAAACTATCAAAAATATACTCGATTAAGTTTCACGGAAGTTTCCTGCTGCTCAAATGTATTCAATCCAACCACACGTAAATTAATTTGTTTGGTTTATTACTTTTGAAACTTTAATGGCTTTTTAAAGCGTCGTCGCGGCCCACGTCGCGTCGCTTCTATTGTGTTTAAGCAACCTGATAACAGTTGATTTCAAAACAATTGAAATGTCAAGCAAAAACGGGTAAAAATGTTCGATGTGAATGAAGGCTTTACGAGTTTTTGCTGAGAATTCCTTTTTGGGTTTGGTGTGAAAAGGATGTAAGAAAAACAATCTTTGCAACTATGAACATGATTATTCTTTTCTTAGAAAAAACGTTTGCAACTCCTGCCAAACACATAGTCCCCTTTCACATGAGGAATCTCAGTTGTCAGCAACTTTCAGTTTTAAGGTGAGAAGGGTACCAAGTAAGAGGATTGAACGGTCTACGGTTGGTAGAAATTGAAACTTAAAAGAAAACGTCAAAAAATCTTTAGCAACTTGTTTCCTCGTGTGAAAGGGGACATACGGATGAGGTAAGGTATGAGATAAGATGAGATAAGGTTTTTTCGATGTTCAATTCCTCAATGTAGCATCGGGAATGTCATTCAATATTTGTATTTCAATTCAACACCTCTAAAAAAAATCTTCAAAATCCCCTTTTAATTTGTTCTCGGCTTCCTACCATGAGCCTGAATTTTGCAGACAATTTGTACTTCTATGTCTATGATGTCGGTCCAAAATATTGTGTTTAATTTTCTGCAAAGTTCAAGACTATCACCTTCCGGTTAAGTTAAATATTTTGCTTAAATTTTATTTAAGTTGAGTTTTTCAAATAAATTTATCTTTATTATATGAATTAAATTATCGTTATTTCGTTTTAAATTTATTTCTTAAATTAAATTTTTGTTAAAGGAAAATCGGCCCTCTTAAAATAAGCGCGCGCCCTGAGTGATTATTTATTTACCAAAAACAGACCGACCGGCTCTGAATACAATCCTCTATCGATTCAATTTTAAAGGTGGTGCGAAATTAAGAGGGAATTGAAATGAATAGGAATCTCGTGGAATTTGTTATTTTAAATTGGTCTGCTTTCTGATTTTCTGATATCTATTATGTAGGTATAAGTCTTTCGAAGTACCCTAAAATAAACACCGAAGGATACTTGATCTTTATTTGGCAATAAACGACAGAGAAACTGAAAAGATGCTTTAGTTGTTTTTTTTTTTTTTTCTTTATAGAGAGAATATTCATTGAATAGAAAGGAAATAACTCATTCAATTAGGAAACAAAGTTTTGAAAGACAACATCTTTATGACATTATAAATGTAATGATGCACAATATCTAAATAATCGTCCCTTGTACTCTTTGTTATTCATGGAATTTTGTTATGTTCCTAGCTTTTGAAAGGGATTAGGCTTTTAGGTGAAGAGAATTTTAATATCTCATTTCGAAAGGTGAACTACTAATTCATTGAATGTTTTATTATTTTTTTTTTGTTAAAGAAAATGGAATGAAACATTAAATCTAGATATTTAAAATAGAGCTTTTCAAGAAAGTTATCCATATCTATCCGGAGAGAATTTTGAATTTAATAAAATTAGACAGAGAAGATAACCAAGGTGATTAATAAATCAAACTTTGAAACGAGTGGCAGGCGTGGCGGCGGCGGCGTCGGGTTGCGTTGTTATTGTGGTTTTCCAACCTTATTTTTAAGTGGAATACATCACTGTTAAAAGACTTTAACTCTGTAAGTTTGATTGTTCATATTTCATTTGGTGATTTTTGCTATTCGAGGGTATAAATAAGCTTTCGAATGTTGTTTTATTAAAAATTAAATATTTAAAGGCGACGATTTATTGTATTTTTAGTTAGTTTCTTCTGCATAGAATTTTATTTAAAAAAAAAATATTTTTTTCCATCTATGGAAATATACGAGGCGTCAAAAGCCAAAAGAGAATAAATTCACACAAAAACCATTCAATTCAGGCAAATCATAAACAATTATCAACATTTATTTTTAACAAAATAAAATAGTCAATAAAAAATCCTCAAACAAACATTGTTTGACAAAAAAAAAAAGAAAACGTTTAACTTATTCAGTTTAAAACGCATTGAAAAGGACTTCGTTTAAAAATCTCTTTTATACAGAAAAACATTCAGAACTCGCAATTCGTCTACATATTCAACTTTTTCAAAGGATGAATAACACATTTAAATAAAAAATAAAAAAAAAATCAGCCTTTATCTCACAATAAAAAGTGAAATGCTATCTTTGTTTTCGATGAAAGTATTTTTTTCCTTTATCCTTATGATGAAATCGAAATGTTTTTCAGTGATAAATCAAGCAGATAGCAAATTGATTTAAAAAAATACAAACACACACACACACAAAATATTGATAAAAATTCAGTGGGCTGTTGGGAGTTCGAATATAAAAAATTCAAATATAAAGTATCTATAAATGGAAAATAATTTTAATCTGAATGTGTTAAAAAAAATTAAAGCTTAAAAAAGGAATTGATTTGTTGTCAATTGGATTTAAGTTGGAATTGAATTTTTTTTTTTTGTTCAATAAAAAACGATTATTTATCAACGAATCATTTATACTTTGTTAAGATGTCGCGCCAGTAATCGAAATTCAACAGTTACAAAATCAGATAAAATTCACATAACCGTTATCTGCCATAACACCTTCATACATGTCATATACAAATGAGAGCAGATTAATTTATTTTTTGACGCTTGTATAGAACATAAAATGACTTTTGATATACGAACAAAAATTACAATTTATTTATTTGCGTATTTACAAAGAATTGAAGATTTTAAAGGTTGGAGATGTAACTCTATTTTTTTGCGATTTCCAGGTGGATCATTAGACTCTTGTAGCACAAATATGCGTTAACGGTTTTTTCGGTGAAAAATTCACATAAAGAAAATAATATTTTTCGTTGTTTTATAGAAAATTATCTTATTTTTGGGTAATTCAACTGATTGGGCATGTTTTTTTTTTTCTGCAGGACCACGTAGAATTTGACGAAAAAAAACAACATCGGTATTAAGCGATTTACACGTAATACAACAACAACTTAAGTCCATGTGGACTTATCTATAAGTTCATATATTTTTTGGGACTTAACTCTTGTACCAATAAAACTGTATTACCGACACGAATTACTATTTTTCTATCGATAGTTTGTATGGAATATCATCGAATGAAAATATTTTTTTTTTTTTTTTGTGAAAAAAAAAAACTTTTTTTTTACAAAAAATTCAGTAATTTTTTTTTTTTTACATAAAACAAAAATTTTCCGAAAAATGGTTATAAATAGTACCTCCCATTGGACCATTTTTTTCATTCTTGATTTTCTCAAAAACGGATCAATTGATTTTGACCAATTTTTGTTTAGAGAAAATCTTTCAGAAAGTTTTAAAAAATTTTTAATTTTTTTTTTTTGATTTCTAAAAAAAGTTTAAATTTTTTTTGAGAACTAAATACAACTAAGACGATTTTTATTGGATAAAAATCCAACTATAGTTTAAAAATGTTATCTCTCATAGAACCATTTTTTTTGGTTTTCGACTAACTTAGTAGATATCTGTAAACCCGATTTAAATGATAAATTTTAAAACAAGTTTAAATAATATTGCATATCAAATTAAAAAAAAAGAAACAAATTTTGGATTTAAAATTTCAAAATAATTTTTTGAAAATTCGATATTTCGAAAATGGGTAGATGTTTTTTTTTTTTTTTTAATAAATTATTAAACTCCGCATTAATAAATGCTACAAAATGGTATACCAATTTTTTTTTCTTAAAAATGGTTTTAAAAAATTTTTTTTTTAAATACCGCTCCAAAGATTTTTAAAAATTTTGTCTCATAAATTGAGATTTGTGTAAGAAATCAGATGGTGTACATCGCGTTGATGTCAAAACAATTTCAGATTGATTTTTTAACAATTTTTCAGTCATGCATATGTGCAACACGGTGCTAATTTACTAATGTATATCGTCGTCGTTCTATGAAAACTCCCTAAGTCCATTTTATTAGAAACTGATAGACCTTTCGTATTTATACGGCATAGTTAACAGAATATCAAGATTTAAGTTTTGTAAAATGTTACCAACTCTTAATTACGTTTAGTCTAAATACAAAATTTCTTAAACTCAAAAATGTTCAAGTTCTTGTCAGTAAAATTCCTTCACAAAGGCAAATGTTAGAAAATTTACAAAAATGGACTTAGGGAGTTTTAATAGAACACTTTAAACTACTTTAAAAAATATAGACTCCCATAACTAACTTATTTCCTTTTAAAAATCAGATGAATAGATCTAAACTATTCAGCTATAATTCGGTCATCGGTATGTTCCTTAAAATTAAAAAAAAAATGTACTTTAAAATAAATACACTTTAACTCCAGTGTTAAATTTTGTTAAACCTACTGCAATCAACGAGTAAATAAACAGTACGATCAATTTTGGAAACAATCTTACCATTAAAATTGACAGTTGACAAAAAGACAAGCAGACAAAATCATTTTTCAAATGAGGAAACAAGTTGCCGAAGATTTTTTGACATTTTCTTTTAATTACTCTTGAAACCCCTTGATGGGTATCTACATCAGGGGGTTTCACACGACAAAAACACAAACAAAAACACCGAGGATTTTTTGTAAAATTGGATGTTCCAAATTGAAAAAAATTCAATTCAAAGAAAAAAGTACCGACTGAGGAAATAGATGTCACAAAAGAAAATGTCAAAAAATCCACAATTTTTTTTTTAAAATGAAAGTTGGAGTTAGATAAAGTAGAGAGATTGGAAGATTGTAAAATAAAAATGTCTTATTCAGAAATTTATTCAGTGTTTACATGTAGGTACATAAATTTTAGCTTTCGTAAAAAGTGAATCGATTTGTACCAAATTAAAACAATAATATAATAATTTTTGGGCTCTTTATTTGACAGTTTTTTGATATAAAATTATAGAAATTTGAACATTTTGACAGTCAAGAATTACTAATAACCAAATTTTTATTCAAAATTTCATAATATCTAAAATGTTGGTTGTTTTTATGGTTGGAGTATTTTTAAATCAGATTTAGAATTTTTATAATTCGAATTGCTTTTCCAAATTTGGTACAAATTGGAATGCTTTGGAATGACTTTCATAATGATGCTAAGTTATTTTAAGACACGCCACACGTCAGACATCAATTTGACTAAATTACTAAATTTATGACTATAAGTTAAATTTGTTTTATATTTTGCGCCATTTCGAATCATTTTCCGTCTATAAGTTTTAAGCTCCCATTTTGGTTATTTTACTTAAGTAGTACCAGTGAATTAAGTCATAAAAACATAAAGTGTACAAATTTTCATCCAGAATTGATGTGAGAAATAATTTTTGGCAACAAAGTGACAGTCATTGTGAGCCGTGCTAAAGATGTAAGTTATAAAATTCTGTTACATCAAGTTTCTAAATATATAAAACATTAATTCATGCATCTTCTTGAATTCTTACTGCTGGATGAAAACCCCCCAAATCCAAAATAAATTAATCATCATAAGCCGAGAAATGTCTTCTTCAGATTTTGTTGCCAAAAATACCTAAGTATTTTCGGTTTGGATGAAACTTTCGACAAGTCTCATATTAAATTTAAACATAAATATTTTAATTTTGACATGAAAATTAAATTATCTTGTGATATAAATATATCAATGAGTAAAACATTCGACCACATTGAATGAGTAGTTCTGGTTGCTTTACATAAGTACTAACAGCCCTCAGCATCAGAAACAAAACATAGGTATCCAATAAAAGTAATGGTTTCACTTTGAAATCTGCAAGACTGAGCCCCCATACATGACAGCACTCTTACTTTATTTCTAAAATCCAAACTTTCAAATTCATTCGTTGTAATTGGTCTTTACATCATGGTAAAATGGAATTTCCTGCTTTTAGTCTTATCTACTACAATTACCCCCAAAAGACATGTAAAATGATTTTTAGCTATACAGGGTGTTAAATTATTTTAAATTAAACTGCAACAAAAAAAATTACTGCAGGGCTATACTTAGACCGAATTAATGGTTGCATTTTAAAATTAAATATTTGACATAATATTAGTTTTCACCAAAACTTAATCTTAGTTTACGTTAAGGTTTAGCATACATTAGTTGTCACCGAAACTTAATCTTAGTTTAGGTCAAGGTTTAGCATACTTCGAATGAATGCGTTCAGCACGATATTCTCAAGTCCGATTAACATTCGATTTTTGAATTATAGGGGCATTGATTACTTTACTTGGATTTTATAAAACTTCTAGAGCTAGTTTGTTCACAGTGGGTTAAATCTGTGCAATGACATTCAAAGGTTTTAATTAAATGGCTCTAAAATCAACCAGAATCGGGTGATTAGCGATTCCCATGATTAAACACTCAAACTGTAGGTTTCTTAATAAAATAATTTTGGTTATCATGTAGGTACGTTAGATTATTTTCCAATTGTAATAATCCTTGATTAAAGATGATCAACTGAGAACAAACTGGCCCTTAGTACTATGAAAATTAAAGAAGATTAATTTTTAATCTTCGAAATTTGAAGAAGATTAAAAGCCAGTTTGTTTGATCACTGCTGATCTGATCTTCAATAAAGGATTATTTCAACTAAAAAATCATCAAATGTTTAAGGTAACTAATGTTTAAATTAAAGAAATTCAAAATTTGTGTTGTTGATCATGAAATTCACTATTCAACTGATTTTCATTGGTAAGCGTCATTTAAATAGAACCTGTGAAAGTTATGGCAAAAATCTAACCCACTGTGAAAAATGTGACTCTTACCGCCATATTATTTACTCTATTAACCCAGTTAAAAACTTAAAATTTTAATCTGGATTAATTGATTGTATAATAGGAGTGTATTTTTCTAATTTCTTTACAAATCTATATAGAATTAGAAAACAGTTCAATATTATTAAAAACAATAGTTGAGTTTGAATATTGAATGTATTTTTTTCTATTGAATTTGAAGCACAATAAATAACAACGTATCACAGCAACCCAGCTATACAGTCTATCGTTAGCCTGAATTTCTATCGAGGTTATTTTTATAAGCTGTATAGTCTTGTTGCTATGATATGTATGTTAATATAATTTAGCTTTATTGAACTATTTAAGAGACTTTTATAGTTTAGAGACAAAAACACGCCTAATATGGCGGTTAGGAATAAATATAAATTTAATCTCGGTTTAAAGGTCAATAGAGAATTTGTATGTTAGTCATTATTTCGTCAGTCAGGCGGGACATAAATAAATTTTAATACTTTTTATGCTGTTTTACTGAGATTGGAATTTATTAGTGCGAAATTACTTTTAAATGTCACCATTTAGAGGTCAATTAACAATAAAATATCTCTTTTTCAAAATTTCATCGCATTGCATGGATTTGAATTTTGGAACACCCTTTACTTGTTTCGAGTATTTGGTGGCAGTGTATAATTATTTCCTCTTAATGGCATTCGTTTGAAAAATCTCCTTAAGAACACAAGATGAAGACAGTGTTGCACATGAGTAGGTACACACAGAGAGTGCTGCAATGATGCGATGGCTCTCACAAAATGCTAGAAAATATGCAATAATACATGAAAATCTCTTCACTTAAAAGCCACACATGTTGCAGATGCATATTATAACCATTTATACGTTATACGAATACCCTTTCCGTGTTATGCCATCCATGGCATGGCAGAGGCAGACTCTTATGTGTATAAAAGAACCTGCATTGACGGTAGGTAGGGTGGGTCAGGTATATATGCAGCTGCCTTAGGCAAGTGCAAATTAAAACGAGACTACAATTAAAATCCAATTAAATTATGAAGACCATCATATATACACACACAAAAGTCTTGTTATTCTACATATTTACTCCGGGCCTGTTCTTTATCCTCTGGACCAACATCCTTCGTTGTACCTTCCAACATATTATACCTATAGTTGAGTTGAGGTTCGTTTAAGCTCAATAGCAGCACATAAAGTTGAATATTTTATCTTAATCACACTATCACTGTGAATAGTCACGTACATATTTATGTTGGGCTTTTTTGGGATGGGAATATAATATGAATACACAGAAAGTCCTTTCAATTCAAAAGGATATATTGTTTGAAGTATTTTGTATAAATTGCAGTGAGGTTGAGAGAAGGAGAACTTACCTTGCCAAAAATAGTTAAACCTCCGTGTTTAACATTGAAAGTTGGTGCATCAGCGTGACTAGAATCAGCCCAAGGTGTATGGCAGGTAGATGTCAGAGTCATATATCTAACACCGATAGCGTATAACGTTCGGAGAACAGCCAATGAGCCCCCCAATGAGTGACCACCCTCAACGCCGGTAAGCGAGCACAGTTGATGATTTTTGTGGGCTTCAATGATGTCTGAAAAGATAGAACATGAACCCAGGATTACAGATGATGGCTGAAATATTTTGTGCAATTTCTTGGAAATAATGGTGTGTCTACATGTATGTGTGTTGTGTGTGTGTGTTTAGTGGAGGGGCGGGGATGGACAAGCTATGATGATGCATCATGAAAGGAACAAAATTCAACTTTCAAGAGATGAAAATATGAAAATCATATGTCATAAATTTCATTTATATGTACGTAAAAGGATTTTGAGAAATTTATCTTTAGAGTGCTCCTGACAGGACAACATCGATCGAACCTTCACGAAAATCACTCAATTTTGAAAGTGTGTTCTGTCTGGACAGCTGGGTATTTATAAAGAGATTGATGCTATAAAATGAAAAATAAATTAAAACTTAAAACGATATTCATGCCTGGTGCTTACAGATTCATTAATTCTTTAACATTTATAATCTTGCTAAAGGTTTAGTCTGCCTAATCTATACATAAAGATAGAGCCCCCAAGTGTCTTACAAAATGTTACAATGTTTCAATTATTTCAATACAAATTTCGATGGTAGTTAAAATGACTAAGTGTGACTAAAAAGTGACACAGGTGAAGGAAAATTTCTTGAGAACTTAAATAAGTCCAAAAAGTTATATATGGCTAAGAGAATAAGGTTAATTGAATCTTTAATTGGTTTGAGGGCATTTTGGCTAAGCCTATTACCTATATTTTTCTCCCGTCGATGATGTCGATGTCGCATCCGAAATGTCCAATTTTCCATAGCTCTGGCGCATAAATCCGGCTGAATGTGAACGGTGGTGGCATGGGTTATGTTAGCTTTGAGGGCCAATGTTGTTTGGGGCTTATTCGCATAGACCGGCGACTTCAGAAAACCCCACAGGAGTAATAAATCTAACGGGGACAAATCACACGTCTCGGTGGCCAGTTCACATCGCCTCCGCATGAGATGACCATGCCCTCGAATCGCTCGTGCAGAATTTCCAATGTGGGGTGATCTGTGTGACATGCAGCGCCGTCCTGTTTAAACCACATATTGTTGGTGTCCATATCATCCAATTCAGGCTAAAAGAAGTTGGTAATCATCGACCTATAGCGCTAGCCGTTGAAGGTGACGGCCTGAATAATGTCGTTCTCAAAGCAATATGGACCGATGACACCGCCAGTCCAAAATCAGCGCCCAACAGTGATTCTTTCGGGATGCATTGGATGCTCTCGGATCTCATGTGGATTGGTATCGTCTCAAATTCGAAAATTTTGTTTGTTGACGTACCCATCAGTCATCCAGAAATGGGCCTCATCACTGAAGATGATTTTTCGACGAAAATTAGGGTCATTTTCCAGCTGCTCTAAAGCCCATTCTGGGAACACACATTGTTGTCTATGGTCGTTTACCTATTCCGCTCCTGTGTCAGTTGCATTTTGTTCCCGTGCAGGCCCAAGTCACGATACAAAATTCACGAAGTTGTGGTCTGCAAAAGCCCTAGTTCTTGTGAGCGACGTGAAATCCACTGCCTCGGGCCGGATTCTCCACTGCACACTCTCACGGGCGATGTGCTCTATGAGCACAGAATAAATTGATAGGGCAGAAGGAGTTGAATAGCTGAACACAAATTTGACAAGTGGAAAAAAAAAAACATCAAAACAGTAAAAATGGCGGAAATAAATAAATTTAAACTCTCAGAGCAGAGCATGCTCAGTTCAGAGATCGCTCAGAGTATGTTCGGATTGTTCAGACTCTGTTCACAGCTCTACTCTGAACTAAAAAAGAAAAACGCCCTTTGATAAAACAATTTTATCATTTGCACATGCTATATTCGTCCATAGTGATTTGGCAAAAGAAACTGAATAAATGACAGCCAATTTGACAGATGTAGCTTCAACAACATGGCCGCTGTCACCTGTCAAAGTTCAGAAGTCCCTATTGGAAGACCCTTTATTAATTGCGTTGTTAAAGATTTACAGTCGTATTTATTAGATTTCCTTAGAACACTCTTGGACAGTTGTCCAGCTAGCCATTGTCTAAATAGTTGGACACCTCCTTATTTATAAACGCATTCCAACAGTGGCCTACAAATGTTCTCATACACTCACTCACATCTCTGTAATCTGTCAATTTCGTGAGCATTTGGATACGTTCAATGAACATTTCGTTCATTTGAAGATAATTTTTAAATTTTTTGTTCATTGAACGTACCCACTTTGGAATAGGTTTGGACAACCAATTTCAGTGTCTAAGTTAGACACTCGATGGAACATGATTATAAATAAGGTTTTGGACTTGGACAGCTGTCCAAAGTTAGACATACTTTGGAATGAGTTTATACATAAATACGACTGTTAATATCTATTACATTGGCGGTTTGTAATTATATGCCTTAGAGCAGTGATAAAGCCTAAACGATCTTCTGCCGCCATTTCTCTATAAAATAAAACTTTCCATTACAATAAAATTGAGTGCCCATTTCAATTTATTTATTATTCTTTTTAATAAAAGTGAATATATATGAAGACTTTCACTTAAGCGCTTGCCCCTTTTTAAATCCACAAAAAAAAAAAAAAAACTTAGTCTGTAAATCAAAATCTTGGAACTCTTTATTTGGCAACAAAAAAAAAACTTCGCCTATAATAATCTCCTGAGTTACTTTTGTTTTTTTTTTTCTTTTTTTTTTTTACCGGTGTATCCATAAAGATAACAAGAGAATCTATATAGAGATTCCTATCTCTAACCTTAAACCTTTACATACCTACCTATACGCTTGGCTCACCTCATGCACAGAGTCACTTTGCCAATACCTTTTTCTTCATCCGGTCCATTAACTGTGAATCCTGAATTCACGTTTATTCGAGTGTTTTTCTTCTGGTAATAATTTTTTATTTTTTTTATTTTTTTAACTTGATATTTTTGTTGAAGGACTTCTTATAGACTCCTTGGGAAAAGTTTTTCTTGTTTCAATATCCTTTATTCTTGTTCATATTCATTGAAGCGAAGAGTTGAATTTCTTTTCCTATATATGTATACATTTATAAAATTTATATATTTGCAAGAAATGCAATTCATAGAAAAATAGGTTAAAAAAAAGAGAATTTCTACAGTGATAGTTTATTTCTATAAATGAGAACAAATTTCAAATTTTCAAATCCGCCCACAGCCACGCCCTCTTTTCTTATTTCTTAGTTTCTCGGAATCGACCGGGAGCATCTCCATTTCTCTGAAACGGCTCAAATTATATAAATGAAATTTTCAGAGTATGTTCTGATAAATGAGGCAAACATTTGCAAAAATGATTTAATTTAACCCGCCCACAGCCACGCCCACCTTTATTGTTTCTTATTTTTTCGCAAAACGGCTCTAACGATTTGGATGAAATTTGTAAAGTTTGTTCAAATCAACAACCAAAAATTTTTGAAATTAAATCCGCCCACTATCCCACCCACTATCACGCCCACTTTTCTTAGAAATTGGATTCTCGATAATGGCTCTTACAATTTGGATGAAATTGGCAAGGAAGTGTCCCGATGAGCAAGAAAAAATTTTAAAAATATTTTCAGGAAAATCCGTCTGCTGCCACGCCCACTTTTATTGTTTCTTGGTATTCGGAAATGGCTGTAACGATTTGAATGAAATTAACAGCGACTATTATGATGAAAGAGATAAAATTTCATAAAATAGTTTTGGGAAATTCCGCTTACTTCTTGGTTTTCAGGAACGGTTCTAACGATTCTGATGAAATTTTTAGAATTAACATAACATGAAAAGGGATCCAGACTTCAGAAATAATATACATATAATTATGATTGCATTTAAAATACTGATTTGGTTTTTTTTTGTAAATTTTCCTGGAGTTATTACAACAGATTTTGGAACGCATTCCTTTTCAGTTTCCTGTAAGTTGAGTATATCTCTCTTGCCTTTCATGAACTTGGTCAGGAATACTTAATCTTTAATTTCTGGAATTTTATGTGTTAATTTTGAGACTTAAACGACGATTAACTACTTCATTGGTGAAATTCCCATTTAGAAAAAATCGTTAGAAAATACATTCAATTCGAATACAGTCAGAGCGAAAAAAAGAAAAAAAAACATAAATATCTATATCCGCATATTATAATCTATATAGATGTAGAAAGAAAAACGAAAGATGAGATTTTCACGGAAAAAGGTAACCACTTTTCAACATCAGGAAAAGTCTAACAGTTTTCCGTTCCATTATGACGTACTTATGTAGAGTTTATTGTCTCTCTTTGGATTTCTTGCGCTACTGGTTGGCTGTTTGGGTAACCCTCATCCTTAGCCCGAGGTGACACTACTTCATCGCATAAGTGTTTGTATAATGAAAATGCGACAAAAGTTTCAATCCATTTGTTGCCAGGCAGGCAGGCAATGTTCGAGTCATATCCCTTTCCTATATAGGTACCATCCATTCGTATATTTTGCCCCTTTCTTATAACCAGCCCTACAACGATGAAGGGGTTAATCTCTGCGACGACGACGACGAGGACTACGATGAAGAGGATGAGGATGACAATGAGAAAACTGGGTTATACAATGTAAACGTAGTCAAAGTTGCATTGAATGTCCTGAGATTACCCATTGTCGTATCTGTGTAAATGTTATAGGTCGTTTACACAGCGGACCAAAGGAGCAGGGTTTTTTGTTTACAAAAAAAAAAAATACAGAAAAAAAGTTTTCAAAAACGTGAAGAAGTGCAACGTGCAACGGGTCGAGGTTAAATTTTTTACTCATGTTGCAAATGTAGTCAACGACCGATGATTGTTCATTTGAATACAATTTAGAGCCATGTGATTTGAATTGAGGAGGAGGTAAGTAGTGCTTTGGGATGTGACATGATTATTATCACAACGGCTTCCTTAGTGTTTGAACTTAGGTACAGGATAGGTGAGGACTTTTTTGCTGATTCTTTTATATGTACTTATATTGGACTTTTATTTACTTAATTGTGCCAAAATTTAGATACCTTTTGTTCTCTTGTTGAGTTAAAAAGAAAAGAGCCTTTATGATATATACGTATGGGTTTAAATAAAACAGTATATTTTGTGCATTAAATTAATTTTGGTTATTAAGTTTTCACTGTGGAATCTATCCGAAATTAAATCCGATACATTTCGTAAAGCTTTCATTTTTCGGTTTCGAAAGTAAAGCTAAATAAAACACACACAGCGATACATTTTTGATGAAAATTTTATTTCATTATAAAGTTTGGACTTTACGCATTAAGTGTGAAAAACAATATCATTCAAATGGCCGCCTCGGGAAGATTCGCAGCATGCGATTCTTTTGAGGTAATTTTTAACCACTTTTTCGCACATTTCGGGAGGTATCTCGGCCATAACTTGAGTAATGTTGGTTTTTAAAACGTCTAGAGTTCGGGGACTATTCGCGTAAACACGGTCTTTTACGTAGCCCCACAAAAAAAATATATAATGTTGTCAAATCGCATGATCTTGGTGGCCAATTTACCTCGCCAAAACGTGAAATTACGTGACCAAGAAACTTCTCACGCAATAAAGTTATAAATGGTCGTGTTGTGTAGCTTGTTGCCCCGTCTTAATTCCCGAAAAGTGGCTAAGCTTGAATCACCGCTTTTGTAGTAAGTTTTCATAATTTAAAACCGTTGTTCGATTGTTAAGCGATCCATTATCGTAAATGGCAAACATTCAACTAATATTATGATACTTCAAATGACAGTTTGACAGGTGTCAAATGCCAGTGCTACCAACTTGAAACAACGAAATAAATAACCCGTAGATTAGGGCGGTACTTAAAAAGTAAAGAAATTTATTAAATTTTAGTTCTAAACCTTCGTGGGTCTATTTTAATGAAAAATTCTTTACTTGCTACAAAGGCAAGTAGGTCAGTCACCGTTATGCATTGGAATAGTAAGAAGAGCGTTTGCTGCTGAGGCCTATTTTTCGAACGGATGTTTTGAAATCTCAATCGGCCTGCGGGTCTTTTAAATTTGCTTCAACTTAGCTAAGTTGGGCCTTGCCACGGACTGGAAACCGATTGTTAAATGAGTTACTACTTTTCAAAAAAATGAAGAATGTAACTTGACGAGGAACTGGTGGAGTCCCATGGCAGATTAGATCACCTGAAAATCTTCCGATCCCCATGGGATTTTGCGCCTAAAAATGCATTTCTTTACAACTTGACGAATTGGACTTATTCGACATTTGGTTTAAACTGGATGCAGCAATGATTCATATACTTAAGGAAAATCTATGACTGTTTTTGAAGTAAAACTTTCCCGGAGCACATTCTCTGGGTTGTGAGGGGCTTGTGAGTGGCCATCCCGCAAATAAAAAATAGCTAAAAACATTCGTATAAAAATAAGGAATATTATAAAAAAAAATTCACATAAATCAGTTCCACAGTTTCTGAGATTATGCGTGACAAACAAAATAATTATTTCATCTCATCACGATGTAAAAAAATAAAGCCAATTAGGGTGTCTTATGAAAGCTAAGACTGCCTTTTTTTTACCAATTTCGGTGGTGGGACAGACTTTTTTTTGATTAATAGAGTAAAACGAAATCGGCCAAAAGGGTTACACAGTGCAGATAAACATCAAGTCCCACCAAGTCAAGCCCGTAATATCATAAAATCCATTACAGAGGGTCCCCAACTAACGTATGACTAAGTGATACAGTGATCTGCTCCAATTTAGAATTGTATATGTATATGCGTTGTGTCATTTCTTGTGAACCTTCCTGCCAAATCAAATGAAATTTCTACCAAATCTTGCCAATAACGGACAAAAGCTACCGGAGAATTTCCACAGAAACAAAAAAAAATATAAACCTTCCCTCACATTTGCTGTTTTATTTTCCTCGCAAAACAAATTCGTTCTCTTTAGTCCTTTGTACCAATCCATAAGCTTCAGTAATGTTTTTCCATGCAAGAGCGCTTGTTGCATCATATACCCACCGAGAAACTTAGAATATAGAAAGCATGGAACTATCTATCCGGCCCGAGGAGAAACTCATTTCCTGTGCACAGTTGAGTAAGAAGCAATAGTCTGCCTTTATAGTTACATATAACCAACAAACAGTTACCAGGAGAGTTATTTTCTTCTTTTTTTTTTCAAAGGGATTTGTGTTGTTTCTACTATGTACATATATTTCTAAGGGATATCCTTATGCAGTGGTGTAATAAATCAACAATGAATTAAGCTATCTCAAGTCTTACCATGTTTGTGCTGTATGTACATATAAAGTGGTATAAAGTGCTTGCTATATATATGTATAGTGTGACCAACGAACTCATGTGTAAACTTACCCGCCGCTGATGTGCATGTCGTCAGCTGTGGCGAATAGCGTTCAGTCAGTCGTTTAATTACGTCGATTTGTTCAAGCGTCAGTTGAACAGCGTCTCGATGTTGTGCTTCGCAAGGTACATAAGCTGCCCAGAACTGTAATAGAAATACAAAAAAAAAGTAAAGTAAAAGGATTTAGAGAGGATACAGAAACAAAAAAACAACGAATCAACCATGAATATTCTTAGCTTAATGAACCTAATATAGGTGTCCAATTTCGAACCAACGAATTTACTTACTGTGCTATCCTTTAGATGGATTTACTTTACAAGTTAAATAAATACTGGAATTAACACGATATATTATGGTAAATTTACTTAATGAAATAGAAGTTTTACAATTTTTAACTAGCATAACGGTGGTGGCGTTGCTTCGCTTAATTTTTGTATTTATATAAAATGTTAAAAAAGTATAAATTATCGGAATGTTATGGTCTAAAATCTTTTTCAATTACCCAAATTAGTCCCTTTTAACACGAGGAAACAGATTGTTTGATGTTTTTTTTTTTTTGAATTTTCAATTTCGATCAATCTATAGAACACTCATTCCTCTTACTTAGTGACTTTCTCTCTTAAAAAGTTTAAGTTGCTGGAAACTCTGTTTTCTTGTGGGAAAGCAGACTTAGTAAAATTAAAAAAAAAATATATGTTCGTGTTACGTCTAACCTCAACCTAAATATGTCACAACGTACCTTTATCGTCAATGCCAATTTTAAAAACGTCATTTCTGAAAACGTCAACCTAATTTGCAATTTTTCATTTAATTTCATTTTAATCGTAATTCTGCAATTCATGTTTTGTTTTTCATATAATTCCATTTAATTTGTAACGATGTTAAATAATTGTAAAATAAAAAAGTAAGAAATTTGAATTGACAACATCTTCTTACATTCTTGCATTCTAACACCACATTTTTGATATTTCAAGTCGAATATTAAATAAATAAATCTATGATTAATAAATTATAAATTCTGTGATATTAAAAACTAAAACACTTATTAAAAAGCTGTGATATATAATTGAACATTTAATTGTGTGTGTTTGTCAGAATTCTTAAGTGTCCTGACGTGTCCAACAGAGCACTAGCCTTTGGAAGTTCAACGGAATTGAATTCCATTGCAAAAGATTGTTGGGAACCTTTAGCTAGCGCAGCAATGCAAGTCCAAATAAAACGTTATAATCACTATTATTATCCACTTTTAAACCGTCGCGACCCGTCGGAAAGTTGGTATGCTTGTCAAAATCAACTGTCGCCGAAATGCAAAATTATTTTGAAAAAAAAAAAGAAATTAAAAAAGGTTAAAATCGCCATTTATTTGGACTAGCATTGCCGCCCCTCATTAGTACCTATACTATTAGAATATATTTTCTTTCCATTTTATGATATTTGGGATCTCCACTGGGTGATTTTTCCCACAACAAATACGAATTGCCTACTTATAACTAATTCTAAAAAGTTAAGGGATGTGTTGGAAAAATATTGTCTTGGATTAGCGTTGAATAATGCTTGAAAGATTGAATAACAAAAAAGAATGAATCTTAGCGTTTTTATAACATTGGAGCTTACTTTTACTTTCTAGTAGTGAAAAATAATATTTTTAAAAACTTCATCCTGCTTCAGAAATAAATACAACTAAAAATTGTAAATCTAATCAAGACGTAAACACTGTCTAACTATTTTCAAATTGGTGGAAATATGCTTTATTTAATAAAAATAAATATTACATTACTCACGGTTAAGACAATCTACTGTTGTGTCTAAGTTAGGCAGCTATAAGACAACAACGAACAAGGTTTTTTAACACATTTTCCAAAGTTGGACAGTTGTCTAAAGTTAAACAACGTTTACAAATAAGACCAATGGTTTATCTTTTGTGCTGGATTTATTTTAATAACCTTCCGATGGCAAGCGGGGTGACCCATCACCCCACTACTTGAGAAAAACCGTAATATCTTTTGTTTCTGTAATTGTATCTTCCTCTCGATCGATCTATTCTCTAATTATATTGTAGGTAGTTAGTTGCTTGTATTAACTTGTCGAGGTAAGCCATTATTTTGGTTTTATTTACTTTTTAAGTTTTACGTGGGGTTACCAGTAACCCCTATTGCTATTTACTTACACTTTTTTTTTGTGGAGCTAGCTTTGATTCTTGGTTTTAAAACAAAAAATGGCTTCACTTTCAGATAACCGACTTAAAAAATTACTTTCAAAGAATCGCTGAAAGTTCTGGTGATGACCATTGTTCAGATGAAAGTGAGATATCTGAAATAGAAGACAATTTTTCGGTGCACATAGGGGAGGAAGACATTATTTCCAACAGCGGAAGCAGTGACGTTGATTATGATGTTTCGTTAGCTCAATTGCGAGCAAATGGCCCGATTAACAAGTTTTGAAGTAAATATTAAAATTAAAATTGGTATTACAACTGGCAGAACCCCATATGAAACGTCGATTGACTACAAATTTGCCGCGAGAAATACGGTGCACTTTACACGATATTCTAAATATGACTGAAGGACCTCCTGCAGATGAACCCCCGGCGAAATTGCAGAAGCAGGCAAGATGTACACTGTGTCCAAGAAAACGGGACAAGAAAGTTAAAACTTCTTGCATAAAATGCTAAGTGCCCGCTTGCTCTGGACATCGCAGAGATTTTTGTCTTAACTGCATATAATGTAAAAAATTTTGTACTTAGATTTTAAAAAATGTCTAAAAAAGACTTTTTTCAGTTTCTTGTTAATGTAAACATTCGATCTCATAACAAATAAGAATTGATTTACAGTTAAAATATTGTCTTATCTACAATAATAGGTGGTGGGGTGATGAACAACCCCAGTTGCCGTTCACGTAGGAAAAAAAAGCCTTGCCTTCGGAAGGATAATTGAAATTTGTTTACACGAAGTCAAAAAAGAACGAATAAAATTATTCTCACAATTTTATACGGTGGGGCGTGAGACCAGTGTTATGTCTAGATTAAACGTCATACATTTTTTTGAATGGTATGCAATTGCACTCATCAGTTTGGCAGATTTTAAACCGATTAACACGATTAAGTTATAAATCTTAAGAATATAGAAGAAATTTTGAAAATTTGTCAGTCGTATAAATTTGCCATTAGTGTTTTCTTTGGGAATGACATTTTGGTAATTTTAAGCTTAAGCTTAAACTATTTCTTACATTTCACATTAATATTACAAGAAGAAAATCGTAACCATTGTTCAATGGAATTTCACACTTTTACTTAACTGATAGGTGATAAACTTTTAACGTGTACAAAGCATTTTGTTACAAATGTTACCGCAATGCACTATTTTTTTAATTTTAATCGTAGCCATCCTGCGATAATAGTTATCACACTTACTTGACAGATGGGGGACGAACTACATCTTGCTTTTATTCAGTACATTTTTAATGCGAAATGTCACCAGAAAGTGCAAATAGCGTCTTCAAAATGCATCTAGATTTAATTTAGAAACTGAATCCGTTTACACAAAGGTTTACACAGATTACATGTCAATGCATCTAGAAACAACATTTTGACATTAAGGAGTCAATGCATTGATTATTTACGATGACCGTCTAACCGTAGCTTAATTTTTCAAACCAACACATTTTGGTTCGAATGAAAACAAAGCATAAATATTGAATGGAAATCAACGAACGCATCCTTAAATGCCAACCTGCAATAGAAAATACTTTTGTGCAATCCCATTGATTGTGAAACTATACCAGATACTCCAAAATGTTATCACAACTATTATATTCACTATTTTTATTATAGTTATCGGCACTATTCCTTTGTTGTTGTTGTTTACAGTGTAAAATTTTAATGCGCTGCCAATAAAAAACGGCTAATGTATTGATACTCTTTCCATACGAGCGTTCAGTTACAAAATATTTAACACTTCCTGAGGAGGAGATGATTTAATATAGGCGTGTTTCTTGGGAATCTATTTTACATAATATATAGAATATATTACAATAAGAAATTAAAAAAATATAATAACGCATGGGTTTTATATTTCACATTTGGTACTATTGAATCTGTCAGAGTAAATTGAAATTTAAAAAAATGCATCCACAGTATTCCACAGATTATACTTAAGCTTTTATCGGCCGTAATCACATACTGGCGATGTTTTATTTGTAGTGCATGAAAATCGTACCATACAACAGATAAGCTTTTCCAATAAAACACACCACATGTCGCAATTTTATGTCAAATCTGGCATCTGCCCAAGTAGTATTTGGACCTAATTTCATGGAGTTACGATAAGTGATAGAGGAAGCCACTATATCTTAAATATTCTTCATTATACGTAGTTACTACTAGTACAATGAACATACTTACATCATATAACTTCATATAACATCAGAAAGCAAAATGAATTAACTTGAAAAAAAAAAAATAATATGAATTTACTTCTCTTTCATTTTTAAATTTCATAAAATCGTTATCTAAATTGCTTCCCTGTAAAATTTTTTAATTTCAAAAATAAGTAATCGTTGAATTAACAGAAATGTTTTCATTTCGATGCACATTACTTATATCTTTTTTATGTAAAAAAAAAAATAATTATATATTATCCCCATCTGCTCATTCGAAACTCAAACTCAAACTCCACTCAACCATGCCATTTCATTGAGCAATTTCTTTTCAGAAATAAATTTATACAATAATTCTCTTCAGAATGTGACACCGCTCATTAAGTAAGGACACTTAAAAAGTGCTTTTCTGAAAAAAAGCAACGAAAAAAAAATAACATAAATTGCTCAGTTCTTGTATTCCATTCTTAAAATTGTGTCCATTCATCCCACAACTCACCACCGCCACACATTAACGAGTATATATGTATGTAGGTAACCAATTTAATTTATCACATTACAGCCATCGCCGCCACTACCACCACCACCATCAGGCTGCTGGCCGGAAACGAACCGAAGCATTAAAATGTTTCCACGAAAATGGCGGACGGATGGCTGAAAGTATATCTTTACGATGATTCTGTGGTTGGGCCTTAATAATAACAATGTTCCTCATTATATGATCGCTTTTGAGCAGCATTATTTTTTTTTTAATAATAATTTCTCCACTGTATACGAGGAGTATGAGTATCTACCTACTGAACGGACAGACACGTTCGATGAAATGATGCAATTTTGAAAACAATGTGACATATTAATTAGCAGTGTGGTGAATTACACGTACATATATGTAAAGTTCATACATAATATGTATATAAATTATAGTCGAAATCAATTTGATTGGGTGTCGTCCACAATATCCGTTCTTTTGATGGTCAAAACGAAAACTTACAAAAGAGTCAATCTGTAGTCTTGTAAAGGGTCATTCTTTTTTCGGTTTCGAAAGTAAAGCTAAATAAAACACACACAGCGATACATTTTTGATAGAAATTTTATTTCATTATAAAGTTTGGACTTTGCTATTAAGTGTGAAAAATAATATCATTCAAATGGCCGCCTGGGTAAGCATACGATTCTTTTGTGGTAATTTTTAACCACTTTTTCGCACATTTCGGACTTGAATAATGTTGGTTTTTAATACGTCTATAGTTGGGGGATTATTCGTGTTAACACGGTCTTTTGCGTAGCCCCACAGCAAAAAAATTTAACTGTGTCAAATCGCATGATCTTGGTGGCCAATTACGTCGCCAAAACTTGAAATTACGCGACCAGGAAACTTCTCACACAAAAAATGCATAATTATGGTCGTGTTATGTGGCTTGTTGCTCCATCTGGTTGGAACCACATATTGTCCAAGTCATGATCTCGATAAATTCGGATAATCAGCAACACTTGCACTTGCAGCAGCAATATTTTCGACTAAGCGTGCATTACGATGATGCACAGACCTTAACCACCATTAACGATTCTACTCACTTCAAAATTCTTCACAATTTTACCAATTTCTTGCGTGGTCGGTCGATTATGACGACCATAATCATCGCGTAATGCACGTAAAGTCGCTACGTTTGAACCACCACTTTTGTAGTAAGTTTTAATAATTTTAACGCGTTTGTTCGATTGTTAAACGATCCCCTATCGTAAATGGCAAAAATTCAACTAATATTATAGCACTTCAAATGACAGCTGAGTTTGACAGGTGTCAAATGCCAGCGCTGTCAACTTGAAACCACAAAATGAATGACCCTTTATATAAATAATATATGGACCATAAAATAAGAATGGGCTATAATATGTGATGCAGCTGTAAATGGTTGAATGAATGCATTTTTACTTGATTTAGAGGGCAAGTTATTGGTTTGGGTTGAAAAATTTATTTCGAATATTTAATTAAAATATAACATATAACTTCCGCTTTAAAACAAATTCTGGCAAAGCTGAATTTTGTTATAGAAGTGGTCCGATTAGCTTCAATCTTTTAAGAGAGCTTTTTCATGTGATATTTAAAAGGATTAACTAGATTTTTTGTGTTAGGTCTTCTAAAACACATAACATCCATAATATCTATGATTTTTATTTCTGTCAAATTTTCTCTGAAACTACATATAAATATCAAAATATTAAAGCAACACTCGTGGATTGTAAATTGGTTAGGTGGATAATTTACCGTTAATCAATTGCGATATTTTAATTTGTCGTTCAATGTCATTTATATTTTTTTTACTGATTTTCTAAAAAATGATATCAACTTAGCGAAGTACCAATTTTTTCCATGGCTCTGGCGCACAAATCAGGCTGAATTTGACCGATGGCATGGGTTATGTTGGCTTTGAGGGCCGCCAGAACAGAAAACCCATTTTGATGAAACTATTTATCATTTGCGCATCTTGTTGAAAAAAAATACAATTTACAGCCTATCATTGCTGCAAAATGTATTTGTGTCGGTAAACATCGACTGATATCATGCGTCTTAGAAAGGTACGACATCATCTAACTGATGAGCCCAACTGTCGTGCCTGGGCGAAACCCATATATATGTATATATTGGACACTTTAGGTCGCAAAAAAACTTCTAGTTGAATTTCATTCAATATAGTCTACTAAATATAACAACAACAACAATATTCTCTATTGTTTTGGTTATTCTTCTTCGTTAATCTTGTTGAACGCATGATTCGTCCATGGTGATTAGACAAAATAGAATGAATAAATAACAGCCAATTTGACAGATGTAGATGAACAATATGGCCGCCATCAACTGTCAAAGTTCAGAAGTCTTTTTACATCGCATCGTTCTTTTACATTGCTCTTTTCATAACCAACGTTCGACTAAAATAGCCATTTACATGTCTCTACATAAACAATTCAATTGTATACCTTATACTGGCGATTTTAGAAATGCACATCGGGTAACCCTTGATCCCAACTTCGGACATAATGTCAAGTAAAGTAATTCTTTCCTTAGCTGCACGACAAGAATGCGAAATACTTTTCTTGAAGTCTCTGTGTTTTTTTCTCCCATTTTGATATTCAGAACTTCACAACTAATGTATAATTGTATATACATAAAATTGCAACGTTCTATATCATTCTCTATTTTCCTCAGAATGTTAATTATATTCTAAGCTTACAAAAAAAAAATAATTCAACTGAATATATTTTTCTTTTTTTAAAACACCTATGAAGTTTCCTCAATATTAATATCGGAGATCCTGGACGGTTCTTTCGAACTCTTTGATGAAGTGCACTCAGAAAACATTTCCGTTGACAAAAATTGACTCTTTGTTCGAAACCCAATCAAATCAATAACTGTAACGGAATAAAATATCATGAATTGATTTCCCTTTACACAAAGTTCAATAAATTTCAAATAGTAGCTTTTCTTTATAATTTGGGTAACAAACATAAATATATCAATTCTGCAGAAAAAGATACAAACATATAAAAATCCACGTCCATATACAGACTTAGACTTATGCACTTTTATTTTTTTTGTTGAAGGACTTTGAAAAACTAATATCGTACTATTCATATAAATTTATCAAAAGTGATATTCAACAAATGTATGTTTAGATACTTATAGGAAAATGCTATTCCATCTATGAATTCCAGATTTGATAAAGTTCTTTAAAAGCTACATACAAATATTTTATCTTATTACATTTGTTTTGCTATTTCTAAAATCCAATAAATATTTATTTTCAATTTCCCACAAATATAAATACAAAATTGAAAAAAAAAACATTCATCTATTTCCCTAAAAGCTACCACTAATAAATTGATACTAAAAGTTAGAATTGCGGTAAATTTTGTTTATATTCAAGTCGTAAGTTTGAAATTTCAAAAGTTCTTAAAGCCCGTTCAGTTTATTTTGTGTACAAATACAAAAAAGAAAACTTGCAGTGGCAGTATCAACATTACTCTTTACTCGCCTTGTGTAAATCAAATAATAAAAAAAAAGGTAAAAACTAAATGTTCGAGTTCTACTTTTAACAAAAAAAAGTTTTTATTTTAGCTTTGAGGCCATTGTAGTTTTTTTTATTTTTCTATTCTCCGCTGGTTAGGTATAGGTTTTGTAATTGTGCAATATCGGTGAATTGGAGGAACAATATCAGAACTTTAAATATACACTATATCCACTTTATACTCCTGCAGTTTATTTGATGGTCACCGCCGAAATCTTTAACTTAATAATTTACCATGTTGCACGAGCTTTTAAAAATTTCTTTACCTTTAGGGATTTATGCTTTTTGTTTGCTGATTTTTGTTTTGTTTGTTTTTGTTTTTGTTTGTTTTTTTTTTTTAATGCACTTAAACTTTTAAATGAAAAGTGGAAAGGTATATATTTTTGCAGTGTTTCAGGGTTAGATAATGAAAGGGTTGCCATTGATTGTTTTATTATTATGTAAATAGGATAAGTTAGGATTTGTAGGTAAACAGTTATTATAGCCGACCTTGGCATAATTGGTTTTGGTTTTTAAAGTCTTATTTTCTATTTAAAGATGGAAAAGTCAATTGATTATATTATAAAATTTGTGTGGACTAAAGGCCGTTAAAAGCTATTTTGAATCAATAATTCAACAAGTACAATTAAAATAGTGCTAAGTCTTCTACTTGGCTTATGTATTTCAGTAGTATATAGAATTTGTATTATTATAAAAAAAAGAAAAGGTTTATAATATATACCTTTTCTTAAATATAGTAATGTATTTAGGAAAAAGTTTTTTTTTTTTAATATTTTGCACGATTTAACTGTCTCGATTATTTTCAGGAATTATCAAATAGATAAGTTGAGTTATCTATCAACTTCGCATTGGCAGAACGAAAGCATATTGATTTCATGATTCATATTTTAAGGAATTTTTTTTTTTGAGAACTACTGAAAAGTGACCAGGAGTTACCAATTAGCTCTAAAATGCAATGGGCTACAAGTGGCAGGACTTTTTGATCTTATAATCATAAGTGTTTTCACAGAAAAATAACATGAGACAGTGTCTTGCAATAAATCACTTAAATCGCAAACTTACACAACCCCAACATTTTCGGAACAAATTTGTATTGTTTATTTTGTTTACAAATACACACTGTGTTACACGGCTATTACTCAAAACTTTTCTACTTTAAAGTCTAAGGTCATTTTTTAAATTTGTTTTTAAAATATGGAAACTGTACTTCTAGCCTCTAGAATGATCGGGAAAATTTAAGTCTAAATAAATGAAAAATGGTAAGATAAGTTTGGAAAAAATTGAACTTTCAACAATATGTACTTTGACATTTATGAAGTTGTACCTAAATATTAATAAAGAGGAAACATTGCTTTGTTTTGTTTGTTTGTTCGGGATAATAATCTGTACCTATTGCTTCTTTAAAGTAAAAAAAAGTCCTGTACATATCATTCTGTTCTTATGTAAGTCAAATGAAAAATCTAGTCATGACTCATGACCCTCGTGTTATTATACAACTGTGATACTATTATCTGTGATAATTTAAGCTGTGTTACTTTGAACAGTGATAGTTTTGACGAATAGATAGTTAACATTTTGGCTATTACTTGACTGATATAGACTTCAATATTAACTCGGACAAGTTTATATCTAATCTAGAATTGTATACTAGGGCCAGGTGCAAATGCACAGGGCGCAAAATTCTGCTTGCGCATTACAAGGAACAAGAAAATGTAATCTGATCTTACACAAACAAATATGTACTGTCATTTGCATTTTAACCACAAAACTTGTTCAAATAATCCCAAAATAACATTCATCATAACTGTGGTAAGTTCTTTTTTGCACATCTAACTAAAATCACCTACCGGGGACACCTCAATAACAAAAAAAAAAAAAAACATTGAAAGTCTACCACCTGGGTAATGTGGAAAAACTGATACTTTGTGTATCAGTGTATGTATGTATGCATGTGTGCAAATATAAAAAAGGGGCGCTTTCTAAAATCTTGCACAGGGCGCAAGTTTGACTGGGGCCGGCTCTGGCCAGGGCCAGATGGTATACCTTCTATCTTTTAAAAAAATTGTGCAAATAATTTGCTTCCACTCTTTTTAAATGTTCTTTGTTTTCTTGTCAATTTCCCTGCGTTTGGTAAAAAAGGGTAAAAAAGACGAAATTCAAAACTATAGGCCTATAACTATATTATCAGTCATTCCAAAGCTTTTCGATGCTCTTATTTGCGAATATCTTTGTTTCTATTTACTTTGTCGCTCTACTATAACCTTTCTTATGGAGTAAGCCGAAGTTTGTATTGATGCATTTAAGATGAAGAAAGAAGTAGACTGCGTCTTTACAGACTTTAGTAAGGCGTTTGACAAACTTTCGCATACGATCTTACTAAAAATAGCGAAAAAAGCTTGGTCTGAGCGAAAACTTTGTTTTGTAGCTTCAATCTTATTTAATAAACAGATCTTACTCAGTGTTATTTAACGGTTGTCCACCAAATCATTTTACTGTAAATTTTGGAATACCACAGGGAAGTCATTTAGGCCCTGTTTTATTTATTTTATTTATCAATGACCTATACCATCTGTCTTAAAGCACTCTAATTGTCTCATTTATGCGGACGAATGTCACAATCTTTAAAACTATTTCTAGTATTCGTAATTGTGAAATGTTACAATGTGACCTTAATTCATTTTTCGATTGGTGTATACGTAACTGATTGTCTCTTAATATCAGTAAATGTAATTTTATGAACTTTACAAGAAAACTTTCAGCCACTCCTTTTAATTATTCGTTAAATAGAATTCCCTTGTCATGGGCGGAAAATGTATCTGTCCTTGGTGTCTTATTTGATCGTAAGCTTGAATTTATTTAACACATCAACTCCAGATCAAATAGAGGCAATTCACTTCTTGGACGTATAAAGAGATATTCACGCAAATGTACAGACCCCTATGTTACAAAAAATCCCTACCCGCATACATCATCTTTAGCGACCCAAATAAATAAATAAATAATATAAGAAACAACGTGTCTGATTTAAAAAATTCTATTTTTGGATTTAGCATAATTTTGTTTCCTAATTTTTTTCTATTTAGAGGTTGAATTGGGGAAACAGAAAGTAGTATCCGATTTCCAAAATTCTCTTTGTGTTTGAAAAGTAATAAAAATTGGACTTTGATGATCCCTCAAGAGTTATAATATTATTTTTCTAAATTATGTTTTTTATATGGTGAAATAGGGCAAAACCAGAAAGTAGTAGATACCAATAATTTGATTAAATTTTTTTTTTTGAAAAGTAATAAAAGAGAATAAAATTCGAGTATCACTTAAAGACAAAGGCGCAAAATTTTAAACGATTTAGTACGATGTTAAAGCCATTTTATCATACTTAAAAATGCTTTAACATCGTACTAAATCGTTTATAATTTTGCGCTAAAATGTTTAAAAAAAAGTTAGTGTTTATAGGGTGAAATGGGGTAAAAACAATAAAAAAATGCAAAAACTAAAAAAGGTAAAGCAAGTTTTTTGAAAGCAGTTTGCTGAAAATCGAAAGAATTTCAGCTACATTCCTATATTGAGCATGGTCCTCAAAAAATGCTTTTCGATGAATTTTTATCAGATAGAATTTTATTCAACGAAACATGTTTTAGTTCTTCAGTGCATTTTAATGACGCCAGTACAATAAGGGGAATTAAGAAAATGTGCAAAAACATGTATGGCAATGTCCTTAATGTAGAAAAAATATTAAAGACCTGATGCGCAAGTTTATTTGTATAGTAAAAAATAATTATTAAAAAAATTACAAAACTAAAATATTTATGTTACGTACATAGGTATAACATTTTAGTTATTTGTGGAAAAATATAATTTTTGGGCTTTATGTCAAACTATTGGACACTATTTACGTATTTATTTGGACTTACCTCGTGTATCAAAATTTTGATCGAAATCGTTTGAACCGATAACGAGAAAATTGAAAATAATAAAAAGAAATAGTTAAATAGGCGCCGCCGTAAATAACATATTCTCTATCATCTTAATAATATGTATCATTTTTGATTGAAATCTCGAGAAAAGTAAAAATTAAATATTTTGATATAGATTTTCGGGAGTTTCTTAATTCAAAGTGTTGTTCCATATTTCTTTCACAAAATCACAAAATAACGCAACGACCCTAGACTTATAAAAGTATCGCCTTGTGTCGTATCGTGGACAGCCATAGACAGAATAGGAAAACCTGATTTTCTAATATATGTACCTGTGTACATAGTATAATCATGTATCTCAGGTGAAAACAGACAATTTAAAATTCAATATCAGCAACAGGCAGACCTGCGAAGTGCAACTTACAACCCATCAGGTTAAATTGCATTGCTGACAAAAAAGTTAACTCACCCGACGATTCATATTTACGTACCTACATTTATACATACAGACTCAAGTGTAGTTCGTTAAATTTTAAATTTTTCATTTATTTTCATTTTGCCCCTACATATTTTCAAAGTGAAATTTTCCGCAATCTAGATGTCCCCAAGTATAACATTTTCAACTATCAAATAATGCGGAACTCTGACTTAAAGTCTCGAAATTGTATAAAATTTACATAATTCGAAGATGCCAAACTATATATGTATTTGTATATGTAAGAACTAAGTCATCTTTTATTCGATTGCAGCAGAGAGAATTGCATTACTTTACTTTTCCTTTTGAAAGTAAAATACACGCAATGAGATTTTTACAAAATATAAGGAAAGAAGGACTACAACAGCAACAAAGGAAAAAAAAAAAGAACTTTAAATCCTTGGAGGAAAACTGCGATCATAGTTGCGGAGCTTATCGCTACCGAAAGGTATGAAATTGTATGGTGAAGGAAAAAGAATTTTTTTCCTACATCCATTCTTTCTGGCATGTGGCATGTCCTTGCCTCAAATTTACAGGTATAGTTGGTATATGGGGGGCTATACGAGACGACGACGACAGTAGGTATTCATATATTCCTGTTGGTATAAATGAAAGTGGAATTCTATTGAATAACTCTGCGTTGAGGTGTTGAGAGAGCTCGGAAAATGTAATTTGAATATTCATGGTGCGTACTGGAATTTGAATGCAATTTCCAAATCAATTTCTGGGGTGAAAACTTACTTGCTTCGAGTGCATTTTAATTTTTTTTTTTTTTTAACTTTAGGGACGGGTGCGGGATGGATGTCTTGGTTGTGAATTCTGAATAAAATGGTGTATATTGAAGAGATTGTGATATTAACAATAACGTTGACAAAGGATATACATACCATTATTCGATGTTAGTGCTTGGTATTGTTAGCTTATGCTATTTTTGATCAATTTATAGACGAAGTGAAAGAAGAATATCGAATTCAAGTCGGTGGTGATAGATTTAAAAATACTAAGTCATTTCCTATTTCAACAGTAATTGATATTCAATTATAAGGAAATTATACATTTAAATATTTAAATATTAAGCACATTATAATTATAAAAACAAATATTGAAATAATTGTTATTTTTTTTATTTCTCAATTTTTTGTTTAAAAAGAAATAAATCTTTTAAATGGACTGGTCGATTTTTTTAAAAGTTGGTACATAGTGTTTTTTTTTTTTTGTATACCTAAATATTATTGATTAGCAAAATTTTCAAAAAATGGTTTTTGAATTAAAAAAAAATGCTCAAAATAATTATTTGAAAATTCGATATTTTATAAACAGATTGATGAATTTTGAATTCCACGTTAATAAATATGTACTTAAAATTGGTGTACAATTAAAAAACGATTTATAAAATTTTTCAAGTTTCGTCGATTTGTGAATTAGAAGATAATATAGTGCTGGTTAATCAATCAATTTATTTAAAATAATTTTTTTTAACAATTTTTCAGCTGAAACCGTAATTCCAGATATGCATTGCATAATGTGCATCAAGTTGCTATATTTTTCCATATTCCATACACCAACCACCGCCGTCCTATCTAATCCACCCACTAGACGTTGCATGGAGCCACTGCTCCTACGGGCCTGGGAAGGGATGATTAACTCTGTGGGGGCTAAGGAGGGGAGCACGCCCAAGTAAGTCAATTGTGCGTTAAACCTCTTCTCACACAGGTGACTATGTGCCGACAGACACTTCCAAACTCAACTAATTTGAGGGCACCCTCCGACTTTACGGGCTACACCCCGCTGAAACTTCAACTACGCCTTTAACGGACCTTTGTCATAGGATTTTTATCATAGGTTTTCTTTATATGGGGATCATATCCCTAGGATATCACAATGGATCTACACTGATCTAAGTGTGACGGTAACAAGATCAACTGTCAGCCCGCTCACCTAACCTAACCTAAACTTTTAGCCAGATCACTGATCACTTGGTAATAGATTTAGTGTTTTACATTTTAATGTATTTTTAATTCTAATTATTTTTTACTTAGTGATATACATACATACATATTTCTATATGACAAGTTATGAATTCGATAAAAAAAATCAAATCCGAGAATTTCATCAAACTTGACATTAAGATGATGGCGAAGTCGAAACAATGTTTTTCCAATTTTTGTCTGTCTGTATTCTGAACATTTTTTAAATTTTTTTTTGACTTAAAATAACGGTACTTGTTATACAATTTTTTTTTACAAAAATCGTATTTTTATCAAAAACATGACCAAAACTTAAAAAAATCAATAATTTCTTTTATAAAAGGGCTGACATTTTGTAAAAAAAATCCCACAGTCTCATTTTTTACTTTGGATTTTCTCCAAAACGCTTGAACTTATTTTTATAATTTTTTTTATAGAGAAAAAAGTTGAAAAATTATTATATACATACACATTGGTATATGTTTATAAATTTTTGTAAATTATTGTAGATATGTACATATGTACATTTATCAAATTTTTCCAAATTTGTTTGTTTTATTTCTAAAATAGCTTCAGTTTCATTTTGTTGAAAACTTAATAATTCGAGAACGACTCGGTCGATTTTTATTAAACTTAGCACATCAGTTTTGTATTCTTATAATCAGAAATAATTGTACCTACCATATAAGTGTTTAAAAGTCTTTAATGAAAATTTTATTTTTCTCAAAAACAACTTCTTCCATTTTGATTAAAATTTTAATGTGAGGTAAAGGTAGTGCGGTGTATCATATTATTGTAACAAAAATTATACTCTTTTATTAAGTTTTAATGGTATCTCTCATAGAACCATTTTTTTTTTAATTTTTTGGTATTTAATTATTATGCTAGAAAAAAAAGAAAAATGAAAAACTATATAAACCAAACTACAAAAAATATTTTTTTGCTGTTTTGTATTTTTTCAGATTTTGTGTTTTTTTTTTTTTGCCATGGCTTTTATCTTTTTGGACCACAGTGCGGCGCGTTGATATATAGCTAAATTTCCTTCATAAATATGCTCCTATATAGTTCCAGTATTGATTCATAAATTCCAATCAATATATGTATTCCTTCTTTCACCAAACAAAGCAAAGAAAACAAAAACTATTCTCATCTCCATTAAAGCTTAAACAATCTCATTCCCATACCAAATTTTATGAATAGATACAACAATAAAAGACTTTACCGACCGACGACGATGACGACGTACGACAGAACTACTTTCCTTTAATGAAACACAAAGAATTCTTTAACGACATACATACATACTATTCCCTAGAACAAGGTCGTTCATTTAGAAAGTGAAACTCAAAAAGCAGAAAGCATAATTTTTTTTTCTGCAAAACAAAGAAGTGAAAGGATCAAGATGATTGCTTTTAATTTCTACATTCTGCTTTAACGAAAGAAGATATTCATATATGTAACTACGAAAAAGAAAGAGATCATGTTTAGGTTATGACTTATGTATATGACAACTAACTAGGTAACTACATATATTTTGCCTTGTGCTGATTTTTTCCCCTCCTATACAGTTTCTTCTTCATTAACATATCAGAAGGAAAACAAAACCTTTAAAGACACACAAAGAAGTGTAAAAGGATTTTTTTTTAATTTGTATATATTTTTAATTTTGCATATATGTATAGATTTCAATTGAACAGACAGGCAAATAGCATTGAATTTGAAAATAATAAAACTATAGTATACAAGGATTGAATAAATGTCAAGAACTTTTATACCCATTTTGTTTTGAATTAAAAGAAAAAAATATTCTTCGAAGGAATGGGATGTCTAAATGTCTTAATCAGTAATGGCTTTTTAAAAATTACTGCGAGTTAGGCTGCTCTTTCCAATTGAATTTTTAATTCTTGGCCTGCATCAAATCTTTCATACATTTAGACCTGTATTCATCGAGCATTTATAATTCATGAGTCTCATAAACCTATTCACCAAGGAATATAATAAGTCGAAAAATATTCCGAAATTATTTCCACAACACTGTCAATCTGTCACTGTCATAGTTTTTTTTCTTGCTTTTTTTCAATTGCGATTTTTCATTCTGGCAACTGCTACGTTATTTCGCCAGTATGATTCTGTGGATTAAAGCAAACATTTTGTGAATATTATGAGCACTTTGAACAATATGCAAAAATGTAATGTTATATTTTCTATTTAATTATAAAACACCGACCAACAAAAGTATTTATCGTTGACAAACAGCTGATTGGTCAGCTGTCAATCGTTTTCGAAAGAAGTTTGATTTAACGGGTGGTTAAATTTTAAGGTCCGATGTTCAATGTAAACCATACCTAAACGTCAAGTTTTTTTCTCTATTTCATTTGACATTTCTCAATTTCAGACTAACTCAATTTGAACCATGAAAAGATACACAATCGAGCAACGCGTTAAAGTTATTCAGGCTTATTATGAAAATGGGCGTTAAAATCAAAATGCATATCGTGCACTTCGTCCAAATGTGCGTACAATCGGAAAAATCGTGCAAAAATTTAAGCAAACCGGGTCTGTAGGAGATGTGAAAACAGCAGTGCATGCTCGTACAGCTCGTTTTTCAGAAAATATTGCTGCTGTTCGTGATAGTGTGGCTGAAGAGCCGTCCACCTCAACTCGTCAGGTCAGGCAGTTGCTGTGAATGGTGTTCGCTATCGTGAGATGATAACGAACTTTTTATGGCGCGAATTGGAAGATATGGATGTGGACGATATGTGGTTTCAACAGGACGGTGGCACTTGCCACACTGCTAACGACAAATTCAATGGCCGTGTGGCGATATCAATTGGCCGCCAATATCATGTGATTTGACACCGTTGGACTTCTTTCTTTGGGGTTATTTGAAAGAAAAGGTGTACGTCGATAAGCCAGCAACAATTCAAGAGCTAAAGGATGAGATAATGAGAAGATTGAGGCATAGAACCTCAATTATGCCTCAGCGTCATCGAATATTTGGACCATCGGATGAAGGTGTGCCGCCGAGATCGCGGCGGCCATTTGGCCGATATTTTGTTCCATACATAATTGAACCATACCAATATTATCATAATAAAAAGAAATGACAATAATATCCTAAATAATTTGTATTTTATTCAAAATCAACATCGGCCCTTAAAATTTAACCAGTTTGGAAGTGCCTGGTTGACAGAGAGTGGCTCTCTTTTTCAATATTCGAAACATATTTATGAGTGGTCGGGGATTACCCCAAGGTTATGAGCGCTCGGTGAATACAGACCTTAATCTCCCTCCTTATAGTTATTTATGTTCAACGAATTGTTGGCTTATAAATCGAGTACGAAGAAAAAGAAAGAAACCGAATGTGTACAATGACGTCAAAAAGTTTTTTTTCAAATTGATCAAATGACCAAGCGCCACTAAAAGAAGAGAAGAGGAATAAAACATTTTTAAAACTTTTTGAAACATTGACGCAAAAATTTAAACAGCCTGAAGTTATGGTTTAAGCCGATACTAACGGGTCATTCATTTCGTGGTTTCAAGTTTGTAGCGCTGAAATTTGACACAGTTGTCATTTGAAGTGTCTTCATATTAGTTAAGTGTTTGCATTTACGATAATGGATCGCTTAACAATCGAACAAATGCGTTAAAATTATAAAAACTTACTACAAAAGTGGTAATTCAAACGTAGCCACTTTTCGCGCGCATTACGCGATGACCGATGACCGATGACCGCCCATGCTAGCAATCGGTAAAATTGTGAAGAAATTTGAAGAGAGTGGAAGCGTTACTGATGTCGTAAGGCCTGTACATCATCGTAATGCACGCTCAGTCGAAAATATTGCTGTTGCAAGTGCAAGTGTTGCTGATGATCCGAATTTATCGATTTCCCGGCGTTAGCAGCAATTAACCGATTTTTTTTGGCCTGAGATTGAAGATCATAACTTGGAAGATATGTGGTTCCAATAAGACGGGGCAACAAGTCACGCAACACGACCAGTTATGGCTTTATTGCGTCAATTGGCCACCAAGATCATGCGATATGACACCGTTAGATTTTTTTTCTGTAGGGCTACGAAAACCGTGTTTACGCGAATAATCCTCGAACTCCAGACGCATTAAAAACCAACATTACTCAAGTTATGGTCGACTTTAACATCGCATACTTAATCGTTTGAAATTTTGGGCAGTTCAATTCAAATCAAAATCAGTTGAATCGTTCTCGAGAATATCGAAAATAAAAAAATGGTTCTATTGGAGGTACCATTTATAATCATTTGTAGGAATTGTTTTTTATAGAGTGGTAGCCTTTTTGCAAAAAAAAAATTACTGAAAATTAAGAAAAGTTGTGGGTCAGTTTTTGAAAAAAAATAAGATTTTCATAATTTGGGAAAAAATAATTTGTAAGACAAGTACCGTTGTTTTCGGTCTTCCAAAAATGAAAACAACGTGTCGGTGGAGTACAAAAAACTGCTAGAAATTCAAGAAACTCGGCCAAGCCGTTAAGGTCGACTGCAGCCTTAACGGGTTGGCCGATTTTCTTGAATTGACCGACAGACAGAAAGACAGAATTGTCATCGTAATGTCAAATTTGATCAAAATCTCGGGAATTAGAATTAAGTCCAGTTTTTGTCTCGTCCAGATTTTTCGTTTTGAAAACTTTCTAGGCCCTGACTGAACTTTCCAAACTTAGATGGGTTGGAAAAAATAGAATAACGAAGTGGTTTGGCCCAATGATCTTTGATCCACCTTGAGGCACGGTGCCTTTAATAAATAATAAAATATTGTCACGAATTATATAACCAATGAATTAGATCCAAAGGGGACAGCATGTCCAAAAAAACTCCAATCAGTTGAGATGTAATCCATAATATATAGGCACATTAATTCCGTTCATAAAAGGGTTGGGTCAAAATAAGAAAGAAAATAGAATGAGAGTGGTGGAAGGGACAACTTTATAATAAAGTTCACTTAAAATAGAAACAAAATATATTAACAAGTAACAACGGCAACCAATGGGAAAAAAATAAAAAGGACATCATATCAACCAATGTCCATATAAATTCTTTCAACGAGTAAAAATTACTTTTTACATCAACGTAGTAACCCCTGGTGCTCTTAACTTGTTTAATTTTTGTTTTTTTTATACAATTTCTCAAAGAAAAACAAATCAGCAAGTTGTGACCTTGTCCATAGTTAACTAAATATGGTTTGCCTTATTTATTTATGCACAAGATGCCTTCATGTTAATTTAAGGAAAATTGAGAACAAACCCCAAAAGAGAAACACTAGAGATGAATTTAAATTGCTCTCTGGTGCTTCTAATTAGAAATTATTGTGAGTATACTATACACGAGTATACGAGTAGATATAAATAGAGGGGAAATAACCTGGCTAATAGGTGACCGTAAAACGCAATGGGCTATATATACATAAGCATGATGCCAAATCGGAGGAATATAAAATTCATTGAAAGGATATACGTTTATACCAAAAGCTGAGTCCCAATTGGCATCCATTGAATGGGCGATAAATTCTTAATGTTGGCGTGGCTGAGACTTAGACTACCACATCTGGTATACAATATTCTGATACACACACTTTTCTCTTCTTGACCATATTGTGCTTCCAAAGCCGATTGATGTCATGATGCTGATGCTTGTGTAAATGTGGTTATCAGATTTAATGTTGGCCGTCTTCTTTATCGTTCCGGTGATGAAGGCCGGGTGGCCTCGTCAGCAAGTTTAATTTAAATTACTTGATCCTTTATTTGGAATTATTTAGGAAATTTAAAGAAATGTCTTTACTTTGTAGAATGCACAGCGGACATAGATTTAATTGAATCTAATTGTGGTTGATGAAGGAAGAAGGAAGGCGAAGGCTGGAGGTTAGAAGTCATCATGATGTTGATTTTTAAAAGTTTTTTTTTTCAATTAGGTTTTCAAGATTTGTGTTTATTTGAAATTGATCCATTTAAGCTTTAGACCTTCTACTTGGCGGCATGAGGCACAAATTTGAGATGCAATTTACTTGCAAAACAGGTCTACATATTTTCAAGTGCATGGGAAATAAAATCAGCCCAGCCAGTCCGCCCTGAAAAAAGGTGAATCATTGCCCTGCTTAAGCTGTTACGCGCTTACTTCTTTTCAAAAGGCATGGAAACGCTGATCAGTCGCAAGAATAAAAAATATCGGGAATCAGACAAAATCCCAAAATCCATAATAATAAAAAAATAAGATCCCGAAAACCTTAAATCCAAAAAACCCAACATCCCAAAAACCCATTATTCCGAAAACCAGAATGTCAAAAATCTAAAAAATCAAAAATTGAGAAAAATCAACATCCAGATTTGGGATTTAGGAATTGGGTGGCGGCAAATCCTAAGTCCCAAATCGAAAAACCCACAAAATCCATAAAACCCATTATTCCAAAAACGCAAAAACCAGAACACCAAAAATTTGAAAAATCCAAAATCAAAAAAAATTAACATCCAGATCCACCACCAAAATCCCAAATTAAAAAAAAAAAAAACAAAATGCCAAGAATTTATGAAAGAAAATATCGATAAAACCCAACATCCAGAAAACCCTGATCCTAAATCCCAAAATCCAGAAAACCCAATATACCGAAAACCCATTATTTCGAAAACGCAAAAACCAAAATGCCAAAAATTTGTGAAATCAAATATCGATAAAACCCAACGTCCAAAAAACCCAAATCCTAAATCCCAAAAACCCAAAATCTAGAAAACCCAAAAAACCGAATATCAGTTAACTAAAAAAGGAAAATTTAGAAAGCCCCTGATCTATAATACTCAAAATTGACAAAAACCAATATGCGGAAAACTCAAAATACTAAAATCTCAAAATCCCAAAAATAGTTAAAGAAATATTAAATTAGTACTTAATTATTTTAAAATTAAAGATTTTTTCTTTTCCGAACTTATTTTTTTAGGATGTAATTGTTTTTAGGAATATCTGGCTTTCAGGATTTTGGGTTTTTGGAATTGTGAGTTTTTGGATTTTGGGGTTTTGAAATTTTTGTTTTTTTGAGATATTGGTACTGATATTGATTTAAGGTTTCCATATTCGTTCCCCAATCTAGAAATATCTCAAAGAATGGATGCTTTCATAGCAATATGTTCACACTGATTTGATGGTATTTCTCAGCGAGCTTTTGAACGAATCCTCACATCGTAGTATTATTGCACTCCAACGTTCAAAAGCATGTGATAGAGTTTACCATCAAGTTCTCTTAACAAAAATATGTGGAATTAGTGTAGGTGAGTCTATTACCCCTTAGATTTGAAATTTCCTGGTTGAACTTTATTCGACTCGAGGCCCAAGGCTCGGTTTTCTCTCCGAATATAACTTCTATCCTACTTACCAGTTCTTCGGTTGTGGAACTGCAGAATAATCTAAGGAAATTAATTCCGCACAGTGCAGCGGTGGCGCACAGAAACTCGGCCTTTCATGGTAGCCCTCATTCATTCCATTTTTTTGTTATCTTGACCTTACATACATATCACCCATGTTTTTCGTTGCATTTTATTCAAATCACCAAGGAACTTGATTTCCATAAAGAACCTGAATCTCAAACCTCTGATTGTATGTTGATAAAAAAAAGATATACAATCCACTAACTTGACATTTTTATAACAACTTTACATTTTCTACGATGGCTATTAAAAACTTTTATTGAAATGATAAATGTCACCCCCATTCTATAGTGATGGTGGCACGTGAAAATGAACGCTCATTAATTTCAAGGAGACAATCTAATAAATGTTTCATTCAGAACTCACCAGTAGTACCTATAGGGTAATTTTCCAAGAGTCAAACGTGGCTTCCCGTGTCCATTTAAGTGTTAAACTAAGCCTATCAAAGAGATATTAATATTATAAATTTCATTAAGAGTCATAATGCTCGCCATAGGGCATTATAGTCTCGCGTTGCATGCCCTAATGGTGGGTTCTGTGATGGCCAACACGTTGTAGATTCTATACTTGACAACCCCAAATTTTGCCATGGTTTTAATTACACTTCATCTGTCAAGCTTTTAGGCAAAGAATGTCGTTAAATATATCTACTACCATGTCTTTCACCCCCACCCACAGCAGCAGCAGCATCAGCCTTTTGGCGTAGTGATCACTCTCTTCTTTCAATATAATCATCAATCTCAAAAGTTTTTTGATCCGGTTTGTTTGCTGGCTCTGTTTCCGTCTTGTAGATATAAACAGGGGCGGGACATGTTTACGACCCTTCCCTGTTTCATACGAACCAACAACGGACGACTATAGGCCATGCGACACGGCGATATCAACTATTAAAACCTTACCCTTCTTTCATCATCAACCTCATCATGATGATGAGAATGAGAAGGTATCAACTTTTACCTGGCCTCTTTAACTTTTGTAATTTAAATTATTCTTGAGAATTGTTGATTGGGTTTTCTGATTCCGCCTGTCCCTTAACTTTGTCAATCTTTTAGCAAAGTTAATTATTGCTTCCGTATACCATAAAACCATCAACGGGACCGCGTAGGAATGGTGGGAGCGAGAGGAGAGAGAAAAAGCAAATAGAATGGTCTTGTATCTATATGCTATGGCAATATTATAGCTGATGGCTCGGTTGTGTTGTTTGTACGCGCTTGTGATGGACAGCTCACAGGAGTTTTACTTTAAAGTTGGTTGGCATGGTGTTGCAGTTTGGCCGGAAAAGTGACATCGCTTTCTCACTCTTTCTCTCTTCTGCTGTGTTAAAAAGCCTTTTACAGTTTGACAAGTTAATTTATTTATGGCCTCTTGTTTCATCTTTGCTAATTGTGTATGTTTTTTTTTTTCTCTCTTTGGTTACTAGAAGTTTGCGTAGAGCTATTGTTTTAAAAGCATTTTAAATGCTCTTAAATTTTTTATATTGCCTATTGTTTGACAATTTTAATTAATTTTTTTTTTTAAAGGGAATGATTTAGTAGAAGATAAAATCTTCAAAAATAGTTTCAATGTCAGTGAGGGACCTATTTAGCGGTATTTGTCTAATTAGAGTTTATAAAAATAATAACATTAGTTACGAGTTTGAAGAAATTTGCAAAAGTTTAAATTGTCCTATAAATTTCTCTATGAAGCTTTCATTCACAAAATTAAAATTTTTGGAGAGTAAATTATGCAGATCTCCTTTTCCTTTAGGCGTGCGGTATGTTTTGATGGATACTTTTATTAACTCGGTGGATATTACGAAGCAAAACTTTAAACATTTATCGGGAACCATAACCATATCATTACTCCCGTAATGATATGGTTTCGATGAGAGTTTATTTGACTCTCGCGAGTTATAATAACTCGGCGGATTATAGTTCACGTGAATTCTAGTGAATGGGGTGGTAAAAGAGCGATAGGTGAACAATTATTTTTTTTAATTTTATTGAACTTCGCTCTTGTAATTTCGGAAGCAGTTTCAAAAATAATACGTATCAGATTTTTGCCAAAAATAACTATTAGACAAGTGTGTAAGATTTAATTATTCTGCATGCAGAACCCTTATAACATAATACGCAGAAAAGAATATCCATAGAAAAATAACACAACGAAATCATAAACAAAAAATTTTATTCTGCTCTATGTTTTGCAGTACGCTGCGCTGTTCAACAAGTGAAATTGACAATTAAAGCAGTTTATTTGGAGAAGTCTACACTCTTTTTTTGCACTGAATTATTTGCACGAACCACTAATTGTGTGCGGAAAAGTGAGACCATAAACAAATTTCGTTATAACATCATCTGATAAAACTCTCCATAAATATTTGTTCGTAGTCTTTTCAGTTACGTTTTCGCCGATGATTTGGAGACCACAGAAAATTTTCATTTCACTTAAGCTGAGTACTAGACTTATATAAAAAAAATTATAGCACATTATTTGGAAAAGTCTCCACTATTTTTTTAAGCACAAAATAAATTGCCTGGACCACTAATTTTATTTTAGAAAAAAAAATCGTTTAGATTTATTCTTTAGGTTATTTGTTTGTGTTTGTGTTTGTTTTTTTTTTTTTTTTTGTGTAAACTCTCCACATGGATATTATTTGCTCAAGAATTTCGCTGTCTTTTTGAAGATCAGAGACTTTTTTCGTTTAGGATCAGTAGAGATAAATGAAGACTTGTGTTTTTGTATGGAATTTAAAATTAAAAAAAATTACGGTTGTAGAATGTAGAACATGGACTAACGCGCTGTTACGCCGAAGGTGTTGGGTTCGATTCCAGCTCAAAACAGAAATTTTTTTCACCGATTACTGCTTTTTGCGAGGAATTGAAAACTTCCCAAGAGTATCTCTTATCATGAAAAAGTGCTTCTTACCTTCGCCATCGCCGCCGTTCGGATTCAGCAAAAAATTGTAGATCCCTTGCATTCCCGCGAATAACACGCTCACAAGAATGGTGGAGAGTTGTATAAGTCAATGCATTATTGATGGTTACGAACACATTCTAGGTTTTCACTATTTTTGTCGTCAACTCCTCGATATTTTAGGCACTGGACACAAATTCTATTTTGGGTTTTCGAATAGTGTGGAGTTTTATGTGTAGAATTTTATAAAATTCAATATTTTATCTCACAATAGTTTTCGAGAAATTAAATAAAAGAAAAACTTAATGTTGCCGGTTTCATCTCACAATGTCAAAAGCTTTTGTTCACATTTAGGTTACTTTTTTAGGAAATGCTTAACACATAAAAATAAAGCTCTCCACCGAAAATTAGCTTTTGTCGTAAGTAAAATACTTAGGACTATTTTATTGAATTTGTTGAATTATTGATTTTTAATCGACAACATTTTTCATTTGATGAGTAGGTAATTAATTATTTATTATCATTAATGAGTAAGATACATAATTGCTTTCAATTAAAAATTCATTAAAAAATAACAAGTCCCACAATCCAAAGCTTTCCCAGAAATTTTAATAATAATTGAAATCGGAATGCTTTTGCAATGCATATTATTTCCATTTCGATGCTTCGTATAGGTATTGGGTCTATTTTTGTATTCCGTTTGTTTATAAATATTTTCGGAATTCAAATGCAGTCCTTGTTGAATGCTTCTATCTACTATACTGCCACCCAGTTTGTTTGTTTGTTCCGAAAACAGTTAAAACAATGTTAAATAATCAAAAAAAGGGACCTACATATACCTATTTCTTAACTCACTCAGGCAGGATAACTCTCTCTCTCTTTGCTGCTCTTCGATCAAATTGAAAGTGAATACAAAAATAATGTGTCCTTCTGTATTTGGCATTTTTAATTGATTTTTAATGAAACAATGACCACTGCAAAAGACTACATCCTCACCCTTTGCCACGTAGCTGCATTGCATATGCGTGCATATAC
Organism: Epistrophe eligans; assembly: GCA_951394125.1. Classification (NCBI taxonomy): domain Eukaryota; kingdom Metazoa; phylum Arthropoda; class Insecta; order Diptera; family Syrphidae; genus Epistrophe; species Epistrophe eligans. The sequence goes on from OX596030.1 coordinate 30,284,179, forward strand.
TTACTCAATACTGGTTTTAGAGCTCTTTGTTAAAGAAAAACAAATTTAAAAAAAACAACTCCCACCCATATAGCTATCCTGTGATGAATAAACAGCAGGAAATGAGTTCAGAAAACTGTAGATATAGAGCAAGGAATTCTTTTCAATTATATTTTTATTTTGAACAATCCTCGAAATTCGATTACATTTTTGGTATGTGCAAAAGTGAAATTGCCAGAAACGCATTTTTATGTTTCTATATATGACGTCATATATAGACATAGCCACACACTCAGGATCTGGATAAATAAGTATTGGAAACGTGTATACAAACTGTCAACGTTGATTACTTACAAACAATTTTATTTACACGAGGATGATAAGCGGATTCCGGGAAATTCGAGTTTAATCCCAACAAGTAAACGACACATATTATACAGAAAAACAATAAAAGAGGAATTTTGCACAATTTTTATTTTGGCGTTTTGGGGCAGACACATTTAATTTACAACTATCTCTATGTACTGTATCTCGCACATCACTTACTTTTTATGAGCTCATCGAACGCGTTCTGAGCTTGTCAAATGAAACACACATTTTATGAAAATATATCTGAGCTAAAGTGTGTTCTGCAGCGTTGCCACGAAGAAAAAAATAGTAGGGGCATTTTAAGGGTCATTTTCTAAAAGTCATTGGGCGCGTTCGAGTGAAAGGCCGATAGGGTATCTAAGATCGTTTTGCATCAGATATTTTTTTGAAAGACCAAAACCGGATTGGATAGGTTTGTGTCAAAAGTCAAAACAGCTGACAAGACAAACAACAAAAAATTACGGGGCCAACAAGAAACAATTGATTTTGTAATTTTAATAAAGTATTTTGTATTTTGTCAGCCAAATGTAGAAATTTAGAACCTGGCTGACAAAATACAAAATACTTTATTAAAATTACAAAATCACTTGTTTCTTGTTGGCCCCGTAATTTTTTGTTGTTTGTCTTGTCAGCTGTTTTGAATTGAAATCAATTGAAATTAGATCAACTTTAATTTCATTTCGAACGAAAGTAAAATGCAGAACCTGGCTGTATATATATTTTATATTTTATTTGGCTCGGTAAAAATCAAAATCTATGTAAGAAAAACCACAAACTAAAAATCCCACGTTTTCTTTAATCCATTGCCACAGAAAGTTAGAGACTAGACAGCTGAAAATCAGCTGACATTTATTTCAGATGTCAGCTGTTTTTTTTTTTGCATAAAAATGCGAAAAATTTTAGGATAACTTTTAGATTTATTTCGGAAAACAGCTGCTTTGTTCATCACCTGTTTTTTCCTATAGGATTACAACAACACCAACCAATCTGGATCGCTTTTAAATTTTACTCGAACGCGACCATTTTCAAAAAACAAAATAACTGCCTGAATGAATGCATTCAGGGTCAGTTTTATTTTTCGAAATTGTTTAAGGGGGAAACACATTGTTGATTTTGAAAGGAAATTTGTACTTTCTTGTTGGCCCGGGGCCAAAATAAAAAACATAGGGCCAAATGGCCTGGTCGGCTACATTATAGTAACGCTGCTGGTGTCTTGTTATAATACAAAAAAGGAAAATAAGTTATATGTATACTGTATAGGTATGACGAGCCTGCATGAGTCGAGCCTTTTTTCGCTATGGTCTTTTATTTGATGAATGATTATTGTAGCTAACTCATTTCGTTTTGGAAACATCATCACTTCATCAGCAGTTAGGGCAAATTAATCATCGGAAAGGCTCTTGCATTCATATAAATGAGGTAATAAGCTATTTCAATGTTTTTGTGCATTGCTCATAAAAGTTTCACGGGGCGGGGATTCTATTATGTCTATAACTGCCTTTGTGTGCTTGATTGATAAGGTCAGGTTCATATTCAAAATGTTGTGATTTCGTTGGGATTATAATTTAATTAAGGGTGCATAATAGTGTGACATGACAGTGAAACATAAACGCAGCAAAATTTTTCAGGAGAGATTCATAAAATGCAAGATTTTAGGTGGTAGTTCCTGTGGTGGCGGTGTAGGAAAATATTTCTACGAGAATCTGCTCCATGTAAAATTAATTATACTTTTGGTAGAAATGTGTTGAGGTTTTTAAAGAGTGGTTAATTCTCACAGAGAGAGGAGGAGACAGAATTTATTACATCTGAAATTTTATGGAATGCTTTTCTACCCTAAATCTGAGGGTATCGAATCCCAACAGACAGAAAATTTTATATTTGGAAATAGAAAATGCCACGTCCATAAAGAAAGCTTACTAAAATTAGCCTGAACTATTGCTGTAGAATTTTGTGTTTTTTTTTTTGTATTATTTTTTGGTGATATTTCTGAATTTTTGTGCTGGGTTATATATTTTGTGTGAGATTTTGTGAAACCTTAAATTTAAGCTAGAACAACTTATATTTCAATTACCAACCGATTATCATAGGGGTTTTTCTTTTTTGACCACAAACGGGGAACAGAGCAGGGCCTAATCAATAGAGGAATAATCATATCTTTGCTTTTATTGAATTATTTAAACATATAAATTTCTTTTCATAAAAAATGTTTAATTATGTTCTAGTACGATAATGCAATGAAAATGTTGATTAAAATTCACAAATTCAAATATTTATTAATAAACAATAATTAACTGATTATTCATGTTTAGTAGAAAATTAATTAAAATAAATTGTGTTTGATTTGAGTTTATTAATAGGAGTGAAAAAACATTAATTGTAAATTTTCGCATACAACAGCTCTAGATTGATATGTCCGACGAGTGTTTTTGGACAACAGTATTTTGGGGCCCGAGTTTTTTGAAGATTTCTTAACTTAGATAAGTATACTGGATTAAATAAACAAATAGAATGAACGAACCTACTCTTACAGATCAAAAATAGTTAGTTAAAATTAATTTTATTTTTATCATTAAAATTATTTGCAAATTACTATTTTAACAAATTATTTACAGCAATGGCAAATGCAATGAATAAATATTGCAAAATTTCTGTTTTCATTTATATAATAAGAGAGGAAGTGAACAAAAGGTAAAGAGTACTTTTTGCTGAATTTTTAAATGCAATATATTTTAACTAAGGGCGTGTATTCAAATCCTGGTCTTAAAAATTCTGTTTTTTTTTTTTAAATTAAATCACAAAAAAAGTTTTTAAATTCCCTTCTACTAAAATACTGTGTGTTTTTTAAATCCGGTCTTATAAAATCTAGTTTATTGAAAATCCCGTCAATTCCCACCAAACCAGTTTTTATTTTTACAATATGTACATTGTAAATTCCTTCATGAAAATCGATCTTGTTTTTCTAGAACCCATAAACACTTAAAAATGGGTAACAGCTACAGGGGATTCGTGAAGGAGAACCGGTTAAACGTTTTCTTCAGTGCTTTATTGCAATGAGAGAAACCAACGAAGTTTTGGCTGCGGGCTCAAGAACAATGTAAGCCAATGAAAAGTAGAAACTAAATAATTTGTAATTTTTTATGTCAAAATTAATTTATTAACAAGAACTCTGGTTTTCGGGAAGTTTTAGTTTTAATTTGTAAATTTTTCTCAATAATTTTTTTTTCTTCGAACCCACTTCCTTCTATAGCTTTCAACTGAATGAAAGCTCTTACCCAATTCACCTCATTGTTCACCACGCGCTTAGCTGTCAATTTCAATTCATATGTGATTTTTTTCGCCATTTTTCCGATTTGTAAAAATATTATATATTATCCATTACATATTTAAGTTTAGTGAAATTCTTGCGCTAGATGTCTCCTGCAAATAGATTTTATGTCAGTTTAAAACTTAGAAACTTGTTTCATTTTCTTTTTTTATCAGCAAGTCATTTATGACATTTAATCCGCATTTGATGAATGACAGGTCCTGGATGCGTTCAGAAATATATCTACAAGGGTGGAAAACTATAAACACAAGAAGCATAGGTTTTTCGTAATGAAGTCTAATGTAACATAATTTTAAAGTGTCCCCTCTATAAAATAAAATTGCCCCCCTGTGGGGCGGGCGTGTGTCCCACGTTGGGAAACACTGCACTATACTATATACGTTTCACATGGAAGAATGATGTAGGATGAGGACTTTCTTCGTTTAAGTTGTAATAGGCATCAATTTTAAGTGAAAACTTAACGAATCGAAGAAGCTTTTAGGCGATTTAAATAATTTTTCATTCTCTTTATCAATCTTACCATAACGTCATGTTTGATTCACTATCTCAAATTCTATTGATTTTTTTTTTAACTTAATAAATAACTAATTTAAAAAAAAAAACATTAGCGCAAAATTTTAAACGATTTAGTACAATTTTAAATCATTTTTAGTATGATAAAATGGCTTTAACATCGTAATAAATCGTTTAAAATTTTGCGCCATAAATGTTAGGTATAAAGGCAAAATAATCGATTATGTAATATACATACATAAATAAATACCTATTCCTCAGAAGAGCTTTTTTTTTATAAATGAGAGCTTGCAAGCTAATTAAATTAGCAATGGCGTTGCAGGAACAAAAAAAAAATCATCAGAAAAGTAATACAGTTATTGATTATAATTATGTTATTATTATTATTATTATTAATGGTACATACATGCGATTATATTACACTCACTCCTTTAACTGATTTAAAACATATGGGTATTATAATTTAATTACCTAGGTAATTAATTAAATTTATTAGTCCTATATAATGTATGTATATGACTCTTTTAAGTGTTTTCCACTAATTGTCTGTCAGAACGATGAAAATGTTTATAAAGAATTGAGAATTTTTGAAATTGAAAGTATAGTAATTCAAGTCTTGTGATTAATTTATTTGTTGATTATTACACACACTTTATGGCATGGTTTTTGAAGAAAACATTTTAAACATTAAATTAACCCACTTATTGCCTTCCACAGCACTCAATACATGGGCCGATAGGTCGTATAGAACCAGGGCCTAGTGACTTACAACTCTCAACCATTCTTGTGCGCGTGTTATTGGCAGAAATAGAGGGGACCTACAATTTTCTGCCGAATCCGAGCGGCTAGGGTGAGAAGCCCTTTTTTATGACAAAATATACTTTTGGAGGATTTTTCAATTCATTGCAAGAGACAATAACCCGTAAAAAACATTTCTGTTTTTTTTTTTTAGGTGGTAAAGGCTGGGAATCGAACCCAAGACCTTCAGCGTTACAGTCTAACGCACTAACCATTACGCCACGGACTACTACTACTTAAAATTTGTTTTGGTTTTTAAAAATAATTTAAATTTATTTATCCCCCCTATTACCGCTGGCGAACGAATAAATAAACATGTGAGTGTGAAAAATTAGTATCAGGGTTGGCGAATTGAGAACCTTTGATTCGACTTAAATGTCATACATTTTTCGAAGATTGATCTCACTCTATTGTTAGAATGGAATGTTAGTTGATTTGAACGTCATTCGTGTTATTATTTGTCGAACGTTACACATTTTGTGAAAAAAAGTCGAACCTTGTGTAAGAGAAACGAAAAACCACGAATTGCAGGTGCTTAAATTTAATTTAAAAAAATTAAGTTAGTTTTTGTTCTCTCGTTATTGTTATGAATGAGTTCTTTAACTTATTTATTTTTTTTTTCTTATTGATGAAGAGTAAAGACTTAATTTTTTAATCAAATATATTGTTTATTTTCAATGAAAACAAAATAAACCAGAACTTGAATTGCATTCCGATGTTATTTTTTATAATCTACAGAGATTCCATTTTCATTTCATTTCTTCTGAGTTCGGCTTCTGTACTGCTTGGAGTTTCGAGTTGTATTCCTTCTGTTGGCAAAGTTATTTCCTCCGCTACAATCTCTGGATCTGTAATTCGGTATTTTATGCAAATGTTGTTCAAGGCATAGCATGCATTCACAATTTGAACCAGAACTTACTTTTCTGAAAGGAGTGAGCAAACAAGACGATAGTGGATAACCGGCGTCTACTGAATTAGTATTAAAAGAATTTTCAGGAAATTTTTTTTTTCTACTTATAGTTGATCAGGGAGTTCCAAGACATTGGAGTTGTCTCGAATACTCTTGCGCAGTCGAAGCATTCTTACTTATTTTCTGTAGGTTTCGTTTTCATCAAGAAACAAATCTATGCTGCTTATCATTTTGGTTGATTTTATTTTTTTTTATAAACAAGCAAATAATCAATAAATGAAAACAATAGTTTTTGAAATTTCATGAGCTGACGTTTTATTTTTTTTTAATTTTTTTTTTTGTGGTATCACAATCGAACTCGAATTGTAAAGTTCGCCAACCGTGGTTTGTCGAATGTGGTAGTTCGCTAATGAAAGCATCTCACTTCGAACGTTCGATTCGCTAACCGTAATAGGGGGGTATATATTAATTATTTAATAAATATCACAACATTAATTAATTATTTTATTTTAGCGACGCGTTTCGATCTCTTAGATCATCATCGAGCTAAAGCTTATTGACTCGTGTTGTTTTGCCGAAATTAAGTAGGTAATGAATAAAAAATTAATTGTCCATTACACAGTTGTTCCCAAATTATATAATAAAAAAAAACTATTGCGTTATTCGTATAATGGACAATTATAAAAGTATTATATAACCCTACTTTGCATTAACTTAAAGCCGAAAAATTTAAAGATGGATATTTTATTGATTTGTTTTTAAAAATTTACAACAAACATTAGCGATATGCATTTAAAAAACTTTTGTTAAAGGAAACTTTAACTTTAACTTTGTAGATTTATCAACAATTTTTTTTCTACTAAATTTACAGTGTGTATTTTCAATATTATTGAACTTTATTTTCAAATCTCTTACAATTGCAAATTACAAGTTTTTTTGTTTATAAACTTTCTGTTTGAGCTACGCTGGGTCCCTGACATTTTGTCAAATTATGACAATTTCATTTTTATTTTTGTTAAAAAAAGAACAAACATGAACTAACTTTAAAATCAATAAACAAAATTTTTGTAGAATTTAAAAATAACTATAATACAAAAACTTTTACCACGCTTTCAAATGAAAGTCATGATATTTTTTTTGTTGTATTTTTGTGCATTGCAAAATGAAACAAAATCTCAGCTGCAAGAAACATTCACAGAGTAAACAAAAATACGAGAAAAAAATGAGAAAAAAATGAGAAACCGAAAAAGTTTTCTAGTTTTGAAAAGTTTATGCCTCTAACGCTGGTTTTTTTTTCCATTTCGCATATCCGAAAGAAACTTTAACAGGCTCGGATTTTGAAAAAGTGACACCCTGGAATAAATACAGAGAAATGTCTTATTATACCTTTACTTCTAAAATTAATTTTTTATCTATACCGGCGGCGGTAGGGTAAACTAAAAACTAGAAAATTTCTGTAGCACATTAAGTGTGCTGTGCACTTACGTTACGTTGTTCGTTCAATAACAAAAATTCAACGATTAAGGTAAGACCGCATCCGGCCGAATTAAGGCTGCGATTTCTACCCAGCGCAGCGGCTCCATTGGCAATATTTGAGGAAATAAATTGCATGACTCATTGCCATAGCCTTGAATATTGCCAATAGAGACGCTTTGGCAATAGCAATATTCCTCGGCACTTAAATTCAGCATTCTCGATTTTTGTTTTCTAATTCATAGTGTAATAAATGGTCATTCATTTCGTGGTTTCAAGTTGGTAGCGCTAGCATTTTACACCTGTCAAACGCAGCTGTCATTCGAAGTGTTATAATATTAGTTAAAATATTTGCCATTTACGATAATGGATCGCTTAACAATAGAACAACGCGTTAAAATTATGAAAACTTCCTATAAAAGTGATTCAAACGTAGCCACTTTTCGCGCGCATTACGCGATGATTATGATCGTCATATTCGACCGACTACGCAAGCAATCGGTAAAATTATAAAGAAATTTGAAAAGAGTGGAAGCATTAGTGATGTCGTTAGGCCTGTGCATCATCGTAATGCTGCAAGTGCAAGTGTGGCTGATGATCCGAATTTATCAATTTCCCGACGCCATTCGCAGCAATTAACCGATTGTTTTTGGCCTGAGATTGAAGATCATGACTTAGACGATATGTGGTTCCAACAAGACGGGACAACAAACCACACAACACGACCAGTTATGGCTTTATTGCATGAGAAGTTTCCTGGTCGCGTAATTTAACGTTTTGGCGACGTAAATTGGCCACCAAGATCATGCGATTTGACACCGTTAGATTTTTTTTCTGTTGGGCTACGCAAAATACCGTGTTTACGCGAATAATCCCCGGACTCTATAGACGCATTAAAAACCAACATTACTTAAGTTGTGGCCGAGATACTGCCCGAAATATGCAAAAAAGTGGTTTAAAATTACCTCAAAAGAATCGCATACTGCGAATCTTCCCGAGGCGGCCATTTAAATGATATTGTTTTTCACATTTAATGCGCAAAGTCCAAACTTTACAATGAAATAAAATTTTCATCAAAAGTGTATCGCTGTGTGTGTTTTATTTAGCTTTACTTTAGAAACCAAAAAATGAATTACCCTTTATTAATAAAACGAAGCTCGTGCTCAGAACAGGTACTCAATATGTATTTATACAAAATATATAAAAGCTTAACAGGTACTATGACAATGCTGCTATTTACGTAAGAATGAACTGCGAAATCCTAAAGTTACATCCAGAGAATGAGTTGGATTAACTGATTCTTTTTGCAGGGTTTTTGAGGTCAATAAAATAGGTCTACAGTTCTAGGTTCAAAATCCAAGCAAGGCTCATTAAGTGGTCAATTAAGAAAACTTAAACTCAATTTCGCTGTGTAAACTTACCTAAATAAGTGACAACTTACATAGTTAGTCTCATATTGATTACCTAAGTGGAACTTACTCAGAATGTTATCCTGTGCCTTAAATTTGTATATGATATTATAACGTTGGCACAAGTTTTAAAAGTTAAAGTCATCTTTTTGTAGATTCCGGAATAAGGCGCCTTGAAAAATTACCCTATTAGTTCAACTATTAAACCAATCCAGGATTATGAAAATGTTTTTGAGTTTTTTGAGTAGGTATTTAAAAATTTAAAAAACAAAACAGTATTAAGCGAAAAGCAATAAGTTAGATATACGAAGAATGCGCCTCTCGTGATAGCTTTAGAAAAATTCTTAATAATGCCATTCCATTTCAGTAAGTATATACCACATGTCCTTAGTCCTTGGTGCTTCATTCGTATAAAAATCTATTTTTTTTTTCAGTTATTTATTTAACTTGTATAAGCTGCGCTCAATTGTCCATTTGTAACACACAATTATTTTAAAAATATATCTAAAAAATTTCCAAATAAATACTCAGCAGATATAAGAATAGAATGTATCTCTACCGAAGTAGAAAAGCCACTGCCATAGTCGGTAATACTTAGTGGAAACAGAATAAAATTGTGTAACTTAGAAAAATATACAAGAAAAGATACCGGAAGTTTCATTCTATTTTGTTATCTTTCTATCAAAAAAAATAATGTATAGAATAGATTGTACCTACATAGAAAATATATATTTTTTATTCGCTTTGTGTTTTGATTTTATTCAAAAAGAAGTGCCCGACATTCATGTGGAATCGTTTCAAAAATAACAAAATATATTTTTTTAAGTCAACGTACGTAGTTCATTTGTTATGCTGTCTTCCTGAATATACAAATATACTTACAAATTGCTCACAGAATCCTTATATAACTTACGTTAGAGAACAACAAAAGGTAGTTTGATTCAATAAAAGGGAATTATCATAACACCGGAAGCGCTGCCATTTTATTTTCAAAAAATACCGCAAGAAATTTTTAAGACATTTTTATATATGTACATACATACACTATGAATGTATAATTTGAAAAGGAATATTACATTATATCTATATATCTATATGAATTATTATATATATACGTAGATAACAAATAAAAAACATTAAATCTTATATGTATGTGTAAGTGCCTGACATGTATGCATACACTTAAGCACACAAAAGGAATGCCATCTCCTTCAACATGTCTAAGGCATATTCGAATGCACTTAACTGGAAATGTAGAAGTTAAATTCAAAGGAACGCATGAGCTTAAATTGTATGAGATTGAACACAATATACGAATATACCTTAACAAGGAAGTCCCTTTAATCAGAAAATTGTCTGAAGAAGAAGTAAACAAGTTGGCGCCATCAATCGTTTAATCATCATGGGCTTAAGTGAGAGGGAGAGCGTTAATATTGTTGATTGGTGAAATACATAAATTTTCAGTAGATTGTTTAATTTAATTTTTCAGTGATGCTTAAAGTGTTTTTACAAAATGTACGGACTTAGAATGTAAAGTGCGGCTATACTAATTCAAGAAGTAAACTATTTGGTTTTACTAATACAATTAAACAAATAAGGAGAAATATTGGTGTCAATACATTAATTCGAATAACCTACCAATTCTTCATTTGTAAATACATTTCTATTTATCGAAGTTATAACCCTTATAAGACTTTTAATGAGTTTGTACATCGAAGTTAAAAATTTTCGAATATATATTTTCATAAATACAGCTCTTTTGAAATCAATTAGAGATAGAATTGTTAATTTTGTTTAAGCCTAAATGTTTATAGTTTCATAAATATCTATTTCAATATGAGGCTTCCGAAAATTTGTTTTGTAGAAAGTCTCAAGAAAGTTCATCACAAACTTTGTAAGAGATCTTTTTTTAAGTAAAAATTTTGAACAAGCAATATTATGAATGGAATTAAAAGTCAAGAACGGAAGTCCACGAATTCGATAAGACTTTTTTAGGAAAGCTTAATGGAAGCATAACTATCCAAGCGAAAGATTTATTTCGATAAGTTTGGCTCAACGGCAAAACGATTTCAACAAGTTTTTTTGTGTTCAAGGCTTTAAACACAAAATCCATAGGAGCACAATTTTGTATTCTGTCATAGTCATGTACTTGCTTTGGATTTGTTGGTCTTTGCGAAGTGAGGAAAACTCATCATGAAAAGTATGTAATCCTATGAACATCTACTAAACAAATTATTCATGAATGCGGCAATGATATTATCTTTTATAGTTCATCGGTAAATAATTATTTAATTTAACTTACAGCTTAGACTGAAAAATTGTTAAAAAAATCAATATAATTAAAAATAAATTGATTAAACAACTTCTGAAACTGTTTGTTTTTTTTTTTTAAATAATTTGTATATATACAATTTTAAATGCATTTTTAAGAAAAAAAAATGTGTACACCATTTGTTGGTGTTTATTAATGCAAAGTCAAGAAATTAATACAAAAAAAAATATATAACCCCTTTTCAGAATGTCGAATTTTCAAAAATTAGTTTTATAAATTATTTCAATATCCAAAATTTTTTGTTTAAGAAAATTTGAATATGCAATATTATTTGAAATATTAGAAGCTTCTGTGAAATTATTTATTAAAATCGGTTCAACAAATAATAAGAAAGTCGATAACCAGTTTTTTTTTGTTTTATTTGTACGTCAATTTTTAGAATTTATTTGCGGACTTAAAAAATTGATTTTAAAAGAATCATCTACCCGATTTTCGAAATATCGAATTTTCCAAAAAAGTGAAATTTTTTTTAAAGAATTTTTTGTTTTTTAATTTTGATATGCAATATTATTCAAATTTAATAGAAGCTCTTGTGTAAAAAGTTTCATTAAAATCGGTTCAATAGATAATGAGATAGAAAACCAAAAAAATGGTTCTATGAGAGATACCATTTTTTATCGATGGATAGTTTTTTTTTCTTAAATATAGTAGATCGTACAAATATTAGCTCCATAAAAATTTATCGTTGGAGTCGTTTTTGAGAAAAATGATATTTTCCATTCCGGTTTTAAAATTAAAATTTAAAAATTTAAACTTTTTTTAAAATCGAAAAAAAAAATTGGACCATATTGGTAAACAATACTTTTAAAACTTTTTGAAAGACTTTCATAAAAAAAAATGGTCAAAATCAGTTAAGCCGTTTTTGAGAAAATCGAAAATAAAAAAAAATGGTTCTATTGGAGGTACCATTTATAACCATTATTCCATTTTTTTTTATAAAATGGTAGCCTTTTTGTAAAAAAAAGTACTGAATTAAAAAAAAAATAATTGTGAGCACTTTTTTGAGAAAAATAAGATTTTCATAATTTGGTGAAAAAATTGATACGGCAGATACCGTTATTTTGGTCTTAAAAAAATGAAAAAAAACGTGTGGGGGGAACGCCCACAAATTGTTAGGTACCAAGTTTAAGTATAAACGACCAACCCGTTTGGGCTGCAGCTGAAAGGACAGACAGACAAACAGACGGATAGAATTGCGAGACCCACTTTTTTCGACTTTGTTATCATCGCAATGTCAAGTTTGATCAAAATCTCGAGTTTAATTTTGTTTACGAATCCATCATAACTTGCCATATGGTACCTACAATCTATATGTATGTATGTATATCCCAAGTAAAAAAGGAATTATGAATATGGTTTTAATAATTTACAAAAACACAATATTTTTGATTTTCAATAAAGTTAGTAAGGTACCTACTCCAAAACATCAAAAGGTCCTTTTTCATATTTTAAAATTTATTCTTTTGATCGCGAATACGGAAGACAGAATCCATTATCAATTATTATTATTACAAATTAATGATTCTTTTCAAAGCAAAGAAAGAACAAAAACAATGAAAAAAAGTAGCAAAGGAAGATATTTTACATACCTACATAACTCGTTTAAGATATATAAATTTTCTTTACAAATTGATGTCTGTTGAAAGCATCATACCATGTACAGTACAGCTTCCTTTGACATTTTATTTTTTTTTATGTACCTAATTTTTTGTTTGTTTTTGTTTTAGATATACATACATACAATGTAATTCCAATTTATTCGAAAAACTTCTAGAAAGGTGAAAGGACCCATAAGAACAAAGGATACACCATCCAATTCAATTAAAAAAAAACGATACCTACGAGTTTTAAACCAACTTTTCTATACAAAAAAAAAAATTGTAAATTTTGTTAAAAACAATTTGTAAATGCGTAAAAATGTAGGAAAAGAATCCAAATAAGCCTCTTGCTTGTATATGTATTTACTGACCTAAGGACAATTTTTGTTTTTTTTTGGGTAAAATTTGTATATTATAATTTTATGATTCGAAATTGAACAACCCACGAAAATTGAAAAAAAAAAAAACACAAAACACGGTATACTCGTATCTATTTTTATAAATAATTAACTTAAAAAAAATCTTACCTGAGCAGATATGCGACCTTTCTTCAGTCTTTGAAGGTCTGTATGACTCCATTGACTTCTAGCCCATGGCATAACATTTCTAAGATCCTCATCGAAACTGTGTAAGGAAAACAACAAAAACAAAAAAAAGAAAGAAGTAAATTATTTAACTTTATGAAAGAAAATGTAAAACAAGCAACATAATGAGAAATCAAATGACACAAAGCAAACCCACCATACCCACTAAATGGCAGCCGCCGCCGTCGGCCACCACCATTGCTTCTGCGACGACTGCCAAACCGCCACCGCCGCCACCACCATCACTACTGACACAATTAAGGAAAAAATAAAAAAAAATAAAAACAAACAATTCAAATAAAACTTAATTGAAAGTGGAATAGAAAATGGCGGCTTTAAATGAAAAAAAAAAAAAAACAAACCAGAAAGTAAAGCAAACACAAAAAAAAAAAAAAAATCAGCAAAAAAAGGACTCACAAAAGGAACAAAAAAAAAATGAGTTAAGGAGGAGGAAATCCTTCCACGCTTCCCGATCCCCACACATTCTTGTACACATACTTATGTATAGGTAGGTAGGTACCTACTATAGCAGACTTACTTGAAATCGTTAAGCTTGTTATGCAGGAACTTGCGAATATTCCACGGTAGGTCGTTATGCCCATCGATTAAAGGCACTTGATCCAGGAGTTGAATAGCCACTCGTAAACGCTCTTCGAATGGAGCACCTGTCAGCACATATCCACACAAGAGGACACAAGAGGGCAGCACCATATTATATACACACAACAAAAAAAATAAATTAAAAAGGAAAAACACAATTTAAAGTTATCACCGTTTACTATATGTATGTATGTGTGTAAATATAAATATAGGTATATGTATATGTGCACACTGTAATAAAAGTTTAATGGCCGGTACTCACTTGCAGCTACGCGTAAGGCCAAAGGCACGGCAACACTTGCAGCACCAATTATTAAAAGTATCGAACTAACAGCTAGCCAGTGCTTCGCAGCATCGAATCCTGTATAATAAACAAAACAGAAGAAAAAAGAAGAAAATAAGTATAAAATCAAAATGGTTGATTCAGTCAAAAAGCTGCTGGAAGCAGGTGGATTTTTATTTCATTATTTCTTTAATATAAAAATGACCAACACCACCATCAACGCCGCCACCTACGCCGCCACCGTTCCGCGCAGTCCAAGCGATGATGATGATGGTTTTAGGAAATTATGAACGTTTAAAGGAAGCCATCAGCATTAAAATGGAGGTCTTCGTTCAAGTGGCGAAAAAAAAGAACAAATAACGTGAAAGAGGAAGTGTTCCGCTTTATTGAATACTAAACAACATGGTAGCGACTGGCAATCTCTACAAGTGATGGAGTAGGCAGGGTAGGCATACGAAAGCCATTCGATCACTTTTTTTTTTTTTTGAAAAAGTGTCTGCTGTTTTCTTGTTTGTTCTCGAAAAAGGTTACGATACGAGGAAAATATTGTCGTTGTTATTTGGTGAGTTTTTTTTTTTAGCTTGAAGAAATTTCATGTGGAAAATAAAACATTCTCAAAAATCGAGGCTTAGGTGGAATGAATGTCTATACATATATAAAGGTGTAAGGAAGGTTAAAGGTGCGGTTTGTTGTGCATATCCTATAAGATTTATCAGGTAAATGTCTAAATGACAGCATGGCATTTTTCGCTCAGTGGTTTTTAACAAAACGTTATAGGTACCTACATATTGGGATTTTGAAACCAAAGTGGTGGTGGTTAATGGCGATGTTGAAACGACCGACATGACTGTCGCGATGGGACAATTATGGTTGATGTTGATATATTAACATTATATAAGGAAGCATCACATGAAGTGATTTGACAAAGAGTAGATACATATATAATACCTTTACATATATCATTTAGGTAGTGGTACTATACTACTGAAGTATAAAATGGTTAAATGACTTATTCACAATATTGTGTCGGAATGAGAGGTTTATAATATTTTTTTTTTTATGAATAATACATTTGCAAATAAGGTTTTATAGAAAATTTACTAGTTTCATTACGTATTCAACGCATAATTATAACGAGTCATTCATTTCGTGGTTTCAAATTGGTAGCGCTGGAATTTGACATCTGTCAAACTCAGCTGTCATTTGAAGTGTCAGAATATTAGTTGAATGTTTGCTTTTTACGATAATGGATCGTTTAACAATAGAACAAAGCGTTAAAATTTTTAAAACTTACTACTAAAGTGGTGATTCAAACGCAGCCACTTTTCGCACGCATTACGCGATGACCGATGACCGCCTATGCCAGCAATCGGTAAAGTTGTGAAGAAATTTCAAAAGAAGAGAGTAGAAGCGTTACTGATGCCGTAAGGCCTGTGCATCATCGTAATGCACACTCGGTCGAAAATATTGCTGCTGCAAGTGCAAGTGTTGCTGATGATCCGAATTTATCGATTTTCCGGCGTACGCAGCAATTAAACGATTTTTTTGGCTGGCGAAGCGATTGAAGATCATGACTTGGGCGATATGTAGTTCCAACAAGACGGGGTAACAAGTCTCACAACACGACCAATTATGGCTTTATTGCGTGAGAAGTTTTCTGGTCGCGTAATTTCACGTTTTGGCGACGTCAATTAGCCACCAAGATCATGCGATTTGACACTGTTAGATTTTTTTTTTTTTGTGGGGCTATGCAAAATGCCGTGTTCATGCGAATAATCCCTGAATTCTAGACGCATTAAAAAACCAACATATCTTAAGTTTTGGCCGAGATACCCCCCGAAATGTGCGAAAAAGTGGTTAAAAGTTACCTCAAAAGAATCGCATACTGCGAATCTTCCAGAGGCGGCCATTTGAATCATATTGTTTTTCACACTTAATGGAAAAGTCCAAACTTTATAATGAAATAAAATTCGCTGTGTGTGTTTTATTTAGCTTTACTTTAGAAACCGAAAAATAAATGACCTTTTTTAATAAGAAAAGAATTTTGTGTCCAGCCACTTTTGTTTTTAAGAAGCAAGAGAAGTTAACAAAATCTATAATTTTCTTCACACAAATTGAAATTTCAAAAGTGCAGTACGTGAAATTTTAAAAGATGTTGAATTTTTGCAGCACCGCGTCTGCGGCACCAATTCCAGTTGCATTGCGTTTTGTTCGTAACATTGAATTTGTGTGTATTGAATATTCTGACAGGCAGTTCCAGTTGCAGCTTCGTCTACATTATGTTCAGGTAGTTAAGCTATGCGCAAACCGACACGCGTTGGCGGTGGTGAGCACGAATAAGTTTATCGCGCCATAAAAATGCGATCAAAAAGTCTCAGATCTTTTGAAGCCACAGCCGTGATCATAGAAGTCGAAGATTATAAATCACAAGTTGTCTTCAGCATTTTACAGCAAATGCAGTACAAATTTATATTTAAGACCATTTTTTCAGCAAAATAACAGCACATAAAATTTATGAACTCATTGATTGCCATTTCTATGCACGACACCAAAGATGCTACGAAACAACTAAATCTGACGCTGAAAACGCCGTCACGAACTGTTGGATGAAGAATTTAAGCATCACTCATTCCTAATAGTCTTTCAACAACATTCCCATAAACACCATCCTGTCTGCGCAGTTTCTTCCAACTTCATCAACATTATTACCGCTCTAAGCAAGGGAAAGTCATTATTATACTGAAGATAAAGCGGAAGCGTTTGCCAATTATTTAAAAGGAAATTCCATGCCAAAGTTTCCAATAGTTGGTACATTCCTAGAAAAAAAGAAGAAGCCAAGTGGAAACTTCACTAACACCGATTAAGTTCAGAGCTTAATCTAAACTTAACAAAACATTTGAAACTGCATCATAAAGAACATTCCCCCAGTCATGGTGCTGTTCCTAGTAACCTTGTTCAACTGCCTTCACCAATTGATATTTCCCGAAGAGATGGATTTTAGCGAAAATGTGTACCAATATATTTAGAAAAGTGATAGAAGTACTATTTATGATTATCGCCCTATTTTTCTTGCTGAGCAACGTCAGCAGGTTTTATATTTATAGGATGTTTAAGACGTTCAGTGACACCAACAATATATCATCCCGATGAATGTTATACATTATAATTCTAGGGTTCATCCTATTCTAAGCTTTTAGAACAACTCATTAACTACCAGGTTGGCTGTTGGACACTTTTCTCGATGTAGATAAAGCATTTGACAACAACTGCATGCCTAATATACAAATGACAGATATGTCAGCCGTGGTAAATCCATCATTATTGGTTATGAATTCTTATAAGTCAAGAATGACACTTTTATTCTAAAATCAATAATTGAAAAAAGAAAGAAAAAAAAGATTACTTACGAAATGAATTCGTCCCCGAACTGGACGATCCCCGACTAGGGCACTGTCGGTGCTTCCATGGCATTATACTCGTTGTTGAACTAGACGAATGCAATTGTTTTTGCAATTGTTTGTGTTGCATATGCTGTTCCATTTGCTCGTGCTGTAATTTCTCCTTAAGGCCACTACTCGAGCCGCTAGCCAGCGTTGTAAACGAACTATTTATAATGTTCGATCCACCAAAGCTACAGCTGCTGAATGCATTCGAAGGTGTTTGCAATTGTGTATAAGGATGTCGGCTCAAGGTATTTGGCATTGTAGTTAAATCCACAAAAGCACCACCGATGCCACTACCTGCACCACCATTAGACCGCTCCTTATTGACACAGTTTGAATGCCAATGCATTTTGTATCCATCATGATGTTGATAAACATCGCCCCCGACATGCCGAGAATGCTGCTGATGTTGCTGTTGTTGGTGTTGTTGCTGCTGTTGCTGCTGCTGATGATATGGATGCGAGTGAAGGTGATGATGGGATGATGTGTGGAGATGACGCAGAGAATCTGTGGTACCACTGGTAGAAAAATTGGACAATGATTGGGATAAGCAACGCAAACGTTCCAGATTACGTAGCTGATTGCGTTTGAGGCTATCTGATGTGGTCGAAGAGTTATGCGGATGCTTTTGTTGATGGTGATGGGCGAATGTGGCATAGGAGGCTAATTGCTTTGCATACTCGCTGCTTGGTCCAATTGTATTGTATTTACCTAAACTGAGGCTGCTGCGGTTATTGAAATTTTCATCCCCCTCAAGTTCCAGTTGCTGCTGCTGATGTTGTTGTTGATGATGCTGCTTCTGTTGCTGTTGCTGCTGAAGCTGATTGTAGGCATGAAATGCGCACAACGTTTCCTCTTCATCGGATTTCTTCATCTTGTTAAGCATTATGGAGCTATTGCCAATGGAGAAATCATCTCTAATACATGGACAAATATTCGCACTAGCACTGCTGCCTGGTGTTGATGATGATGTAGCACCCATTCGAGTTATACCGCGTTCTCTATCCTCAGTTATGTTTACATGACAAACATCTGGTTTCACCGATTGTCCTATACTAAAGGCCAAATTTGAGCCCACATTCGCACACTTCATCATTGTCGACGCACAATCATCTAAAATTGAGGACACTTCAAAGCTATTGCCGCCAATTCCACTGCCACTACCACAATCAGGTAACAAATCAGTATGAAAGAGGCTGGTGGGTGGTTTTCGATTTGCCAAGGCAGGAGGTGGTGGTGGTGGTATTAGATCGACATCCGATTGAGAATCGGTCTGAAAATAAAAAAAAACAAACAAACAAACATTCAATGAATGATTTGAATTTAAGAACAAAAAAAAATAAAGAGATAGGGGAAAAGGAATCTCACATTTATGTCTTATCTTAAGTTAGAAACTCAAATTTAAAAAGGCTGAAAAGTTTGTTAGAAATAGAATTTGTAGTTGATCGGATGCACAACACAAGAGCTCATGTAAATAAGGACTTATTTTAAAGGCTTCATGAAAGCAAGTCACCCCTTTTTTTTTGGAGTTCCCCAGAAATCATAGAATATACTTTAAACCAACATTTTATACGAAGCGTGGAGTTTAGAAAGCCAAAAGAACGTGTATCCTTGCGTAGGTGTAATTCCCTAAAAAAATCATCTCAAAGTATATCTCTATTTCTACATGACTGATTTTTGTGCGTGTGATATGTTTAAAGTCAAAAAAAAAAAAACTTTTTCCATCATTTATACACATATGTATATGTTTGTATAGATGCAAAAGGGAAATGTTCCAAAATAGATGATTTAGTTTTCTACTTAAGGCAACATATATAGTACTCAAGTGAATGAACATAGACAATGATATGATCCTTATACAAAACAAAAAAGATATGCCCTTTCATTGTTGTTATATATTTAGGTACTCTATATGTAGTATAAAGGTACAAGTGAGTATATTATAAAGGAAATAGCTTTTAATATCTCTTCTATAAGTTCGATTACATTAAGTGTATTTCTGTATCTAATATATATTACATACAACCTAACCAATAACCTTACCTATAACAGAGATTTTCCATTAGATTTTATTTGCTCATTTCACACTTCATGGAACATTTTCCTTATCTTAAAGGATACAAACAATTCAATTTTAAAACATCCCTTTTAATTTTATTGGTTTAACACATAAACCGTATATAGAGATAGATATAAAAGGCTGTATCTCATTTTACCTCTTTCATTACCTACCTATAATTATTTCGAAACAAATGTTCCCATAAACTTTATCATACATCGAATGTATCTAGATATGTATACTATATTATAACCAGATGTAAGCTATAAGCTCTCAAGGAGTTTAATAATAATGCTTTGGTTAAAATAAATAAATCTATAGCTGCCTATACGAGTATATAAAGTTGATTAAAGGAAACCTACTATTATAGAGTTATAATATGGTTTAATATAGTTTTTGGTTTTCTATGTAAGGCCTAAGAGTCTTTTCAAAATGGTAGTTTAGTTTAAGGCATCTTTGCAAACATATATACGTAAAGGTATAGAGATTGTTCTTTATATCTAATCCTTCATATACGTATTATTTCTTATTGATCATTACTTAATTTCAAAATATGAGAGATTTTAAGTCTATCAATGGGCAATGTATGGCAGTCAATTAAAATCAAACCTTTAGCTATCAAAATAGGGAAAAATAGCTTAATAATGACAAAATGTAACCAAATCTTTATATCGGGTTTTTCAATAAGAGCGCTACAAAAGTTTTTTTTAAATAAAACAAAAACGGTTTTGGATATCAATGAAATTCTTTATTCCTGTAAAATTACGTTTGATGCCATTATGTATGGAACTCGATTTCTTTTGCATGGCCACCACGGGCACGCTTGCAGAAGTCCAGACACTGAACCCAATTTTCGACGATTTCCAAGTATAAATCGGCCGATACTGCTGCAATTTCACGTTTGATATTCGTACGAAGTTCATCAATCGTCGCTGGCTTGTTGGCATAGACCATAGACTTGACGTAGCCCCACAGGAAATAGTCTAACGGAGTCAAATCGCACGACCGAGGCGGCCAAGTGACTGGACCATTTCGTGAGATAACACGTTCTCCAAACTTGGTTTCCAATAAATTGATTGTGACATTCACTGTGTGGCTTGTGGCGCCGTCATGTTGGAACCACATGTCCTCCAAGTCCATATCATCCAATTGGGGCCAAAAATATTCGGTTATCATTGAACGGTAGCGATCCCCATTCACAGTAACGTGCCGGTCTTGATCATCACGGAAGAAGTACGGCCCAATGACGCCGCCGGCCCATAAACCACACCAAACCGTAATTTTTTCGGGTTGCAATGATGACTCATGGAGTACGTGTGGATTGCTGCCTGACCAATACCACATATTTTGTTTATTGACGAAGCCATTCAGCCAGAAATGAGCCTCATCGCTGAAGATGATTTTTCGATGAAAATGCGCTCTTAACGTTGAGGCCACTGACTCCGAAATTCGGTAGTAAATTTTAATAATTTCGACTCGTTGTTGGCTCGTATATCTTTCCATCATGAAATGGCAAACCTTACTGAAGAGAAATGTCAAAAGAGCGGCAAGAAATATGGCGTCGTTTGCTGTCCCTGTTGCTCTACTTTTGTAGCGTCCCTGTTGAAAAACCCTTTAGTTTAGGGAGAAATGCACGAAAAAAACGACCACAGGGATCAGTGACAGCATCACAGAAACAAAATGGAGTTTTCATACAAACTATCGATAACAAGTATGTATATAATTCACGCCGGTAACACAGTTTTTCTGTGTGCTTAAGTTAAGCCCGGAGAATTCTCTGTCTGTTTAGCTTAGCCCGTAGGGGATTAGTTGTTGTATTTAACATAATGATTGTTTAGCACCGAAATAAATAAGACAAAATAAATAAGACAAAAACGGTTTTGGATATCAATGAAATTCTTTATTCCTGTGAAAGTACGTTCGATGCCATTATGTATGGAACTCGATTTCTTTTGCATGTGTGCCACGGGCACGCTTGCAGAAGTCCAGACGCTGAACCCAATTTTCGACGATTTTTAAGCATAAATCGGACGATACTGCTGCAATTTCACGTTTGATATTCGTACGAAGTTCATCAATCGTCGCTGGCTTGTTGGCATAGACCATAGACTTGACGTAGCCCCACAGGAAATAGTCTAACGGCGTCAAATCGCACGACCGAGGCGGCCAAGTGACTGGACCATTTCGTGAGATAACACGTTCTCCAAACTTGGCTTCCAATAAATTGATTGTGACATTCGCTGTGTGGCTTGTGGTGCCGTCCTGTTGGAACCACATGTCCTCCAAGTTTATATAATCCAATTGGAGCCAAAAATATTCGGTTATCATTGAACGGTAGCGATCCCCATTCACAGTAACGCGCCGGTCTTGATCATCACGAAAGAAGTACGGCCCAATGACGCCGCCGGCCCATAAACCACACCAAACCGTAATTTTTTCGGGTTGCAATGATGACTCATGGAGTACGTGTGGATTGCTGCCTGACCAATACCACATATTTTGTTTATTGACGAAGCCATTCAGCCAGAAATGAGCCTCATCGCTGAAGATGATTTTTCGATGAAAATGCGCTCTTAACGTTGAGGCCACTGACTCCGAAATTCGGTAGTAAATTTTAATAATTTCGACTCGTTGTTGGCTCGTATATCTTTCCATCATGAAATGGCAAACCTTACTGAAGAGAAATGTCAAAAGAGCGGCAAGATATATGGCGTCGTTTGCTGTTCCTGTTGCTCTACTTTTGTAGCGTCCCTGTTGAAAAACCCTTTAGTTTAGGGAGAAATGCACGAAAAAAACGACCACAGGGATCAGTGACAGCATCACAGAAACAAAATGGAGTTTTCATACAAACTATCGATAACAAGTATGTATATAATTCACGCCGGTAACACAGTTTTTCTGTGTGCTTAAGTTAAGCCCGGAGAATTCTCTGTCTGTTTAGCTTAGCCCGTAGGGGATTAGTTGTTGTATTTAACATAATGATTGTTTAGCACCGACGCACGTTGTTTGTTTTTTATTTACCAATTCTCTCCAGGCTTACAAAAAAACAAGCCTAGTTTTAACAGAAAAATGCTTTCCCCGCAGCTTAGTATACAAGAACTTCTCTCTCATCTTCAACTGAATATCTGAAACATAAAAGCTATAATCAGCTACCAGCTGGTCCATCCGACTTCGCACGGAATTTTTTTTTAATCAGTTTTAGCATTTTAAAAATTGAAAATATAATTTAGAGGTTCTTCAAACAACCCTTAAAGTTGTTTGGTACGCTCACTCCAATAATTTCTAAATACAAATTTGTAGAAGTTTGAGGGCGTTTGTTGCACAGGTGGGGCAGTTTAACAACTTTAGTTTACACCCCGACTTCAATTTAAAGTTAGCATGAAAGTAACGGGTGATTTTTTAGCTGGTTTGGTTTTGGCAACACTGGTTTTGACAGCTGACGTGTGTTTAGTACCTTGTGTCACTGTCAAACAGCTTCAGTTTGGTTTGCAATTTAACCATGGATCGTCTTACAAATGAACAACGCTTGCAAATTATTGAATTTTACTATCAAAATTCGTGCTCGGTTCGAAATGTTCATCGCGCGCTGCTTCCATTTTATGGTCGGCATTCTCGACCTTCTGAGCAGTCTATTCGGAAGATTGTGACCAATTGGTCAATTGGCCGCCTAGATCGTGCGATTTGACACCATTAGATTATTTTTTGTGGGGGTATGTCAAGGCTAATGTCTATAGGGACAAGCCCGCTTCGATTGACGCACTGGAAGCCAACACCCATGCATTCATTCGTGAGATACCGGCCGATATGTGTGAAAGAGTATGCCAAAATTGGACTCAGCGGATGGGCTACCTGAGACGCAGCCGCGGTCAACATTTGCATGAAATTATCTTTAAACATTAAATTGCAAGGTTCAAACTATCGATTCAAATAAATATTTCATTAATTTTTTCGAATTTTTTGTGTTTTTTTTTTTTTAAAGTTCTAAACCTCTTAAAAAATCATTATATACGAAGAAGATAAAACCAAAACAAAGTTACCAATTCATTTTTATATTTTAGGTTAAGTAATCTCTTCTGAGTTTTGACAGGTAGAGGCAGGTATACATTTTGACAAAGAGAGAAAAGATAAATTCTTTAATCCTTTAAAACAAAACAATTTTAATTTAATCAAATTTTTATATAAGTAACTATTAAAGGTATCAACAGTGTTTCAATTTGATCTGGATAAATGAAAAATTGATTAATAAAACTATCGATTTACGAAAGTACACCGACCGATTTACGGAGTAAAGGACCCTCTCTGTTTTCAGATACAATTTAAAGGAAATGAATATTTTTGAAAATAAAAGGAGTATACCTCTTTAGATAGTGCACATACACCCGTGTCAATTTTGAACCCTTTTTCAATTAATATTCTCGCGCAACAACAAAAAAATAAAGAAGGTTTCTATTCTATCCAATTGAATGTGCTGTGCTGTGCTGATGCTGTTGCTGATTCTGACCCCCATTCCAAAAAAAAAAAGTCTTAGGATCTCTTTTTGTTTGCAAAATGCCTATAGTCCTTATTCTTAACCAAGCGTTCAATCATAAAGGATGACTAAGAATGTAGCAAGCAATTCGAATGAAAAACCTTACCAAGGAAACGCAAAGTAATAGCAAAATAAAATAAGAAGAACAAAAAAAAATAAAAGAAAGGAAAGGAAAGGAAAGAAAATGAAACCGAAGAAGGACAGACAACACAATCATGTGACCTTTGCAAAAAGGGAAAATAATTTTCAATTTAGCCCCAAGGAATTACGCTGACTGGATAAAAGGTGAGTAGGTATTGTAAATATACAAAGATAGGTTTGGGGATATACGTATGTATATAAAAGAAAACCCTCAACTCTGTAACTCACGTTTCATCCCGATGAAGACGCATGTCGGCATTATTATCAGGGCTGGACTATGATATACTATTAAATAAGGTTCAATGGAATTCTTTATTTGATTTTTTAGCAATTTGTTACAAAGATAGATACATTCAACCTTATTGTGAGTTTCACCCGAAAAATATTTTACTTTAAAATTTTTTATTCGCTATTGTGAGTTTTGCCTGAATTAAAATTTCGTACGCCTACTAAAATAAATGAAAAATTAGGCATTATATTCCGCCCGAAATGAATATTCATTATTCACAATAGGGGGAATTTTTCGAACATGAAATTTCGAGTGAAATTTACAATAGGTAGGCGAAAAGTGAAATTTTCCGAGTGGAATGTTGTTCAGGTGTAACTCACAATAAGGCGAATTAGGTACTCAACCATCAAGCATTTTGAGCTATTAGGCAACATACGAAACAGACATAATCAAATAATAAATAAAGCAAATAATATTGGCTTCTTTCAATATTTAAGAAGTTTTCTTCAAGAGTTTGATATTTTTTCTTATAAATATGTAATTTAAACAAAATAAATAAATTAGGTATGGAAGTCTATATTTTATGGTACCTTTTTGACTCAGAGTCGTCTTAAGACTTTACGGGGCCCGAAACATTTTTTTTGTGGGCCCTTGGACATGTAGAGGTACATTTTAGTGGGACTTTCTACCTCGCTGCTTTTGTCACGTATATATATTTACGCTCATTTTAAATGATCAAGTATACCTAACGTTTAATGAAGTTCGTGCAAATAAACAGAATTAGGTAACCATAGTTATTTGATATATGAATTATTTGTTGTCTAAAGAAGGGCACAATTTGGAAATAATTTCTAAGAAGAAGAATTTCGTTAGAAAGAATTTAAAAAAATGTTTTCAAATATTGAAGAGCTTGATAAATAAATATTGATTGTTTATGGCAGGTTACTACTGTTAGTTTTAGTTGTAGAAATATTTTTTATTTATAAAATTTGTAGGATAATTTTAATGGTTTTGGAAATCTTTATAAAAAATTGATCAAAGTACGGTTAGCTCTTTTCGCCCAAATCGAAAAATGTCGTAATACCCAAAAATGGTCACATAGTTTTTGGCCTAGAAAGTGTCAAAAATTTTCACATGAAAGAACGCCAAAATCGTTAATAATTGTCATTTCTCCCAAACAAATTTTTTAATTTGGGCATTATGACATAGGCTTTGGGCGTTGTGGCATTTATTTTGGGCCTTCTTACGATTTCTATCGTCTCAAATCTTATCATTACCCAACGTCATAAAACCTAAATAAAAAAATGACATAAAGCCGAAAAACAGACCAGAATTTCACGAATAAAGCATCAAAAAGCCCAAATATATGGCATTTCAAATCTACTTTCAATGTTATAACGGTCAAATTTAAAAATGTCATAACGCCCAGATGATTTCTTGATTGGTCGAGTGCTGTTGAGTGATCCCAATTCTTGAAGTTTAGTGGCATATGAAAAAATATTTGAAAATTCTCAGGGAGTATAATATCAAACCACGCAACAAATCTCCGTTAGGAGGGGGAGGGATGTGAGCGACAGGTTAGCGGAACCATGTTTTGCGTACCCCATGCTGCTTATCGCGGACGCGGAATTTGGTATTTTCTAAAATGGGATTTTTTGGGCGATCTGACATTTTTTACTTATTATGATGTATGAGTTTGGGCGATATTATTTAAAACTGAAAATGTCTTGGTGTCCAAAATAAACAAAAATTATGTCACAATGCCCAAATTTAGGAGCACAAGACATTAAGGATGGGCCATCTACATAGAGATCTTGACAGAAAGCCAGCATACCTTCGCGGAACGAAATGAGTCGCTTTACGCTTGAACAACGTTGGAAAATATTGAAAACTTATATCCAAAGTGAGTGCTGGGTAGCCCAAACTGTGCGTTTTTTTTTAAAGAAACTTGTATTTGGCAACCCAAATTTTTTGCTTTTTGACAGTTTTTTTTGGGTGCTATGACATTTTTATTATTTGGTCGTAGTTATAACCTTGGGCAAAAAGCCTAAACGCTGTTTTTTAATTGGAACTTCATAATACCCAAAACAAATGCCATAACGCTCAAGCCCTCATCAATATCGTACTGTTAATAAAGTTGTTTTGAGCGATATGACAATTTTAATTTGGGCGTTATTTTTGTTTTCTCGTTTATTAGAATAAATCTTGAAAGTTTCATCCAAATCTTTAGAGCCATTTCCAAAAGCCAAGAAACAATAAAAGTGGGCTTGACAGTGGGCGTGGCAGTGAGCGAGCTTTTTCAAAACTGTTTTCAGAATTTGTTTCTCTTTCAGCAGAATACTCCCTGCTAATTTCATCCAAATCTAGAGAGCTATTTCCGAGAACCCAATTTATTTAAAAAGTGACTACTGTAGTCAATTCAATATGTTAACAAAATTTGACTGCTGACTCAAAGTTTTTTAAAGGTAAATTACTAAGCCAATAATTAACTTTCATTCAAAGGTTTAAGTCAATTGACTGTAAATTTACATCTTGAAGTCTCAAAGTGACTGCAGTTTTTACAAGTCTTTGTTTATATTTTTAAGCGTATAAAATTTTATGTTCATTAAGGTCTTTTTTAAAAGAGTGCAAACAAATAGAGAAAAAAAGTGTGAATGCCGGGACTCACGGTTAAGATGTGTAAACATCAAATTAAATATTCAAGTTCTGGTTTTACATCGCAGAATGCGGCGAGTTCGAACTATCAACCAAATTTCAACCTAAACTCAATTCGATCTTTCGATTTAGTTTGAGGTATAAAGGAACGTACCTAATATTGAACGTATCCAATATACATCAACGTATCGTAACGTGTAACAGCACAACTTAATGTGCTACAGAAATGTCTACGTTTTTAGTTTACCCTACCGCGCCGCCGCGCCGCCGGCATAGATGTTTACACATCAATAAAGACAAATTTACTCAAAGAGAGGCGTGAAAGTGGGCGGAATTTTTAAACAGTCCAGAAAACTGGTTAAATTTCTTATATAAAAAAAACTTCTATAAACTGATAATTTTTTTGGTTAATTGGTTTTATACGTAAATCAAATTGGTTCAAATGATTTTCTCTTCTATTCTTCCAATCTTCTATTATTCCAATCGGGCCCCTTAGATACGTTGGGTAATGGGTCTAAATGAAGTTGCTTATACATTGAACTTTTCTAATGCGGTACTGGGCTACGGTGTACCTACCCTTGTCACTTAAATTGAATTTGACTTGAATAGAAGGTCTATTATTTGTTTTGTAGTAAAAGTGATTTTCTTTGTTCTTTGTGTTTTTTTTCTTCTTCTTCTTCTTCTTCTTCTCTTATTTCTTATTTCTTCTTTTTTAATTTTTTTTTAAACTCCTTCAACAAGTTTTATATACTTTTAAACCTTTTTCTTTTTTTTTTTTGGGGTAGGTACCTAATTTTTTCTTTTGTCGGGGCTTATTTGACTGACCTCATTTTCAATTAGAGATTTCGGATTGAGGTTCCTGTTTTTTGTTTTTTTTTTTTTATCTCAGTCCTACGAATTTAACAAATGCAAATTGGGGAGGGGTTGGGGTTGTTTTTCCCTACCTTAAAAATAAATCTTTGCAACAGAAGTCTATCAAGTGTTTTTATCTGATGACAATTTAAATTTTATATTTGGCACCCTCTGCATACCCATAGCTAACATTTTATTTCCCCACAGGCATGAATTTTTTTATGTTTTAATTTTTGTTTTTTATACTTTTTCAAAATGGTAAATTATGACATTTGACAAGAAATATTGTTGTCTATAAGCAAAGGGTTGTTACAGGTTACAGATAAAAAGGTTAAGTACCACGCATTTAAATTCTAAGTGAACCCATAAATTATACTCCAGCATCAGCTTAATATTCCTTCCATTATTTTATATCTATATAAAAAAAAAACAGTCCTAACCTCTTTTACGTAAATTGTTTTTGGGTTGGTTTGGAGCGATTGTTTGGTATGCTGAGAGACTTGTAAAAAAAGTTGGTCAATTATTATTGGTAATGATATAATTAAAATATTTCTTACATTTTTCAAAAAAAAAAAAAGTTGCCTCCTTAGGTAGGTAGATTAAAATGTTACATTTTTTTGTTTGTAAATAAGAAACAAAAAAGAACTGAAATAAACTCAGCATGTGATTTATGAAAAGGAAATTAGGTTTTTATTTTTGCAGTAGGTTTTTTTTTAATTTTAAAAGTTTATGATAAATAACAAAATTTAAATATCCTACAGCAGAAGACTTTATTATTTGATTTTTATTTTAATTATAGAATTAAGTCTTAAAACTGCAATTTTAGGTTATAAAATACAAGTAAACGCTAAGGTCCATCTATTTGTGAGCCATCATTTTAATGATTAATGTTAAAACTTAAAAAGGCTCGTATATTTCAAATAATTTAAGGAATATTGTACTTTTTTAATTATTCAATAAAATTGCTTTCGCGGTATAAAAATTCAAAAATTTTAATCAAACCTAAAATTACGTTAATGGAAAATTCTTAAAAAAGTGGCTTTTTTGCGTATTGTCGTGCGGAAATTGGTATCATTATTCATTTATTTAAGGTGTAAGGTGGTATGGTATACTTGCAGTCAGCTTTGTAACAAGAATCAACGGAAATAAGTTTGATCTAAATTTATACTATTAACAGTTGGAATTCGAAAGTAAAGGGTTTTTCAATAGGGACTTGACAACTTTGAATTTAATTTGTAAACGCACCCTTTCACTAATCATCGAAATGTCATAGTCAATTTATTTAGTAAACTCAACATTTTCATCATGGTAAAGTACACGATGAAGCAACGTCTGCAAATTATAAATTTTTTTTTAACCGAAATTCGGAGTCGGTGACCGCAACGTAAATGACGAAGCTCATTTTTGGCTCAATGGGTTCGTCAATAGGCAAAATATGCGGTATTGGTCGGGTGAAAATCAACATTTGCTTCATGAATCACCACTTCATCCACAAAAAATAACTGTTTGGTGCGGTTTGCATGCCGGCGGCGTTATTGGGCCATATTTTTTCGACGACGATCGTCACGTTACTGTGAATGGCCAGCGTTATCGCGCCATGATTACCGATTATTTTTGGCCCGAATTGGAAGATATGGACTTGGACGACATGTGGTTTCAACAGGATGGTGCCACAAGCCACACAGCACACCTAACAATCGATTTATTGAAGAGTAAGTTTGATGAGCGTGTAATCTCAAGAAATGGGACAGTCTATTGGCCGCCTCGTTGGAGCGATTTAACGCCTCTAGACTTTTTTCTTTAGGGCTACGTTCAGTCATTGGTTTATGCCAATAAGCCGACGACACACGTTGGAAGAGCTCAGATTCAACATTGAACGCGAAATAGCGGCCGTTTCGGCCGAAATGTGTTTGAAAATTGGGTCCAACGAATAAACCGTTGCAAACGTGCCCGCGGTGGCCATATGAATGAAGTCGAGTTCAGTTCATAAATGTTTTCATTGTACTTGAAGCTGATAATAAAGTTTTTGAAATATCTCAAATGATTTGCGTTTTATTAAAAAAAAAAAAAAGTTGTCAAGTCCTTATTGGAAAACACGACATAAATTTGTATATCTAAAGGACTGGAAAACGATATCAATGGATTTAGTATGTGAGGAAATCAACCAAATACCATTTCTAGAAAGGTATAACGAAACACACTTTTTCGGACTTCTCCATCATCCTAATGTTAATTTTGATTTCAACTTAGGAGTTTTTTTGTATTTAGAGCAATTAAAATAAAACTCTGTGTTTTAAATTTTTGACAGTACGGCTCACTTGTTCTATCTATTACTTTCGATAATAGGGCAAGTTATGCATTCGTAGAAAAAATTGGAGTCGCAATTCTGTCTGTCTGTCTTTTCGAGTGCAGTCTAAACGAGTAGTTTTCTTTAAACTTGGTATCTAGCCTTTTTTCCATTTTGTAATTTTTTTAGGACAAAAAACAACGGTACCTATCGTACAGTTTGTTTTTTTTAAGCAATTATGAAAATAATTTTGGAAGATATGGAGTAGATTTTCATATGGTAGCTTCATTTTATAAAAAAAAAAAATCATAAAAATGGTTTCAAATGGTTTTTGATAATTTTTTTTTTTATCTCTATGCCGCCCCTCGCCGCAGTGCCGCCCCTCGCCGCAGTGCCGCCGGTAGGGTAAACTAAAAACGTCGACATTTCTGCAGCTTATTTTTTTATGGAGATTATTTTTAAAAGTTTTCAAAGTTTTGTATACCAACATTTTCAATGTTTTTTTTTTTGGATTTTTAAAAAATGTTTTAAAATATTTTTTTTTTTTTTTTAACTTTATAATTCGAAAACGACCGGGTCGATTTTAATTAAACTTAGCACCTAGCAGTTGTTTAGCATTATCTACTAGGTTTTAAACAAAATTATAAAAAATTATAACCAAAAATAACGGTAGGTACCTACCATACAAGTTTACGAAAATCTTTTTTTTTCTCGAAAACGTCTCCTACGATTATGATTAAAATGTTTATGTGAGCTAATTTCAGTTCCACCTACCATATTATTGGAAAAAAATTGTCTATCGATTAATAACGCGGTGTCTTTCATAGAACCATTTTTTTGGTTTTCGAATATCTCATTATCAGTTGAACAGACTTCAACGAATTTTTTTTTACACAAAAGCTTCTAATAAGTTCAAATAATATTGCTTATCCAATTTTTCAAAATATCCAATTTAAAAAAAAAATATTTTTTTTAAATTCGATTTCGAAAATTGGTAGATGATTTCTTTTTTTAAATAAATTTTTTGGGAACAGGTCATTTGTCTGTATTCTAAATAAAATTCTCTTTTCCAATATTCTATAAATCTATTATTCTGTATTCGAAAATTCAGAATTATGTGTTTCAAAATTTTGTAAATCGAAAATTCTGTTATAAAATTTTTGTGGAAAAATTTACATACTGTATGGTGATGTTAATATGTAGATACTGTGGATTCGTTACTTTTCTTAATTTTAACAATTTTGTCTATACTTGACAATCTTGACATATGTACTTCCAAAAATATTTTGCCAACCTTGAACGGACACATTTTCGGAAACTAACTTCTTTTTCGAATTTTTTCATACAAATTACTTTCCTATAAACGGACACTCTCATAAACGAACGCGGACACTTTTTCTTGCTCAATTTAGATAGAAAACCTCCCATACGCGGACACATAATTTTATTTAGGGATTATTTTTTATTAACAAATGCAGCAGAAAAAAAACCGAAGGTCCGTACTCAATATAGTTTCTGTTATATTTTAAATACGTTATCAAAAGCATAGAAAATCTCCGAAAACCGGACGCGAAGCTCATACCCGGACCGAATGGGGGGGATTTCACGAGTAACTAAGATGGTGTAATTTTGAAAATGTATGGTTCCGTTTTTTCATCGCGTTCCATTATATTTTGAGCGATGTCATTTTTTAATAAAAAAATTGCATATGAATTTAAAAATTTCCCTTAACCGGACCATGAGTGTCCGCTTATTAGAACTTTCACTGTAATTATAAAAGACAAAAGTTTTTGATATTGTAATATAGTGTCCACCTTTTATTAACTTTTCTTTAAATAATTGGGTTTAAAATTTTTAAATCCGACTAGAATTTATTTAATGTTAAAATACATTTGTACTCTTATTCAAGCTTAGCTCCAAAATCCTTTATTTCTGTAAATTAAAAAGGGCGCACTTTTTTTTAATTATCAAAACAATTTTTTTTTATAATTTACAGAATTTTTGAATACAGAATTTTGAAATACAGAATTATGGATTTACAGAATTTTGAAATACAGAATTATGGATTTACAGAATTTTGAAATACAGAATAAATAATGAAAAATGGGATACCAAGTTTTTTTCTAACAAGTGTTTTCAAAATTTTATATAAAAAAAAACCGCTCCAACGATTTTAAAAATTTTGTTCTCATAAATTGAGATTGGCTTAAAAATTCAGATGGTGTACATCATACTTTAAAACCACAGTGTAATCACAGATTATAGAGCAAGTTTGTGCGAACTAGTCGTGCATTTAATTTATTAAAGTCCTAGATCTAGCAGAAGTTTTAAAAAAAAATTTATATCAGCTTATTAGACATGATTAGGTATTAGTTTTCGAATTAGGGGCGTGATTTTGACTTGTTAACGATTTTTTTAAATTGCGACCATGTGGGCACAAAGAGGATGGTTAGGTTAGGTTAGGTAGAAGTGGCTGTCGGTGGAAAAAAACCGACACACTTAGACCAATTGTTGGCCCGTTGTGATACCACATGGATCTAGGAAAGCTTTTCCTTACTCAATTAAACCAATTTGAGCTCCTTATGAAGCGTGCGAGATTACTTATATTTGCTAGATCACTCGTATCGTTGTAGTAGAAGTCTCCCAGGTGGAGTCTACGTCTCTGTGACAGAGCAGGACATGTACAAAGAAGGTGAGGAATTGTTTCCTCCTATTCCTCATCCATGCAGCTTCTGCAGAAATCATTAGAGTGAACGCCTAGTCGCATGGCGTGCCTACCTATTAGACAGTGTCCGCTTATGACACCTATTACGGAACAAATGTGCAATCCGCTTAAAGATATAAATTGCTTAGAGCGCTTCAGATCCAGCATTGGCCAGATTTGTTTTGTCGTTAAGCAAGTGGTGAGGTTGTTCCACCTAAGGTTTGTTTTCTTTATATAGCATCTTGCTTTAGCATATGTTTAAAAGTAGCGATAGGTATACCAATAGTTTTCTAATTTGGTAGTATGGGTACTGTTGTTTCACTTTTAGCGAGTTCGTCAGCTTTACAGTTTCCTGGAATGTCCCTGTGGCCCGGCACCCAACAAAGGTGAATGTCGAACTGCTCCGCCATCTCAATGAGAGATAATCGACAGTTTTGGGCTGTTATATAGAGTTTGTAGAAACAGAGTCCAGAGATTTGATGGCAGCTTGGCTGTCTGAGAAGATGCGGATATCAGTAGTTGATATCACGTCTTCTTTAAGCCAAGATAAAGCTTCTTTAATCGCTAAAAGTTTCGCCAGAAGAAAAGAGCCACCGTTGCTTTTTTGACTCTTTCTTGTATATTAGGTTTCCAGCTTAACTTCTTATCTAAAATAAGACCCAGATATTTCGCTTGATCTGTGAATGTCAGTGGTATACCTTTAATAGATGGGGGGTCTACGTGCGGAATTTTATATTTCCGGGAGAAGAGGACAAGATCAGTTTTGTGAGGGTTTACACCAAGTCCACACCGATCTGCCCAAAGGGTTAGCTTGTTTAAAGCGTTTTGTAAGAGTTCTTTCAAGGTGTTTGGATGCTTGCCAGATACTGCTATGGCATCATCGTCCGCACAAAGAGGATACAGTAGGGATAAGAAACTATACCCTGCTTCTATGTATATGTATGCATTAATAAAATGACCAATTCAATTTAATGTTTAGTGTCTTTGACCATAGTTCTTCATAATAGTCAACATCTGTAAGATTTCAGTTTAAAAAAAATAGTTTTTATCTTAAAAATTTTAATGCAACTACAACAAGTAACAAAGTAGGGTTGTTCCATTGTTCCAGATATATAGCCAAAAGGCCACTTCTCCGGTCATAAAACATTAACAACAATCCTGGTGGCATGAAACGCTTGGTCGCTCAATCTATAGCCTGCAACTGTCATGAATTGACATCATAAAGAATATTGTATCCTCCAAGGCTAAACAAACGCATATTTATGTACATATGTTTAAATGCATCATGATGCCATTCATGGTTTTTTATGGACAGGGACAATGATATAAAAAAGAAGAATTTTTAATTTCACTAATTGTTCATAAAAGAGGTTATACGAACTAAACGTGTGTGGATAGTTTTTTTTCATATCCTTTTTAACTTTAGACTTATTCATCCATGCATAAGTCTCACACACTCGCAGGAAAACTTGGAGGGAAAATTAAAATCTTGACAGGTCACGTCATTCTCCCACTCACACTCACACACACACACATACACCGCATTGCCAGAGAGTCCACCTCACTAATACAATAGTGAAACAAAAGAAATAACTATACAACTGTTCTAGGATTATTGTGCGTGTAATTATTGTCCTTGTTGTGTTCCAGTTTTCCTCATTTGCTTTTGGTTCACTTTAATCAAGTGAATACGTTAATAGCGGATGCTGTTGTGGCTGTGGGTCATGTCAAGAATGAATTAATGAATGAATGAGGCCCAGGAAGCAGGAAGGACGAAGCAAAAGATCAGCCGGATATGAAATAACGTTATATATAATTGCTTTTTGTTTTTGCTATGTACCTACACTTTTATTCTGTGTTTATATTTTGTTGTGTTGGTTTTACCCGCCATTTTTTTTTTGTTGGCCTAATTACCATCAGAAGCAAGTCAGCGAGCAAGTTCTGTCTTAAGGTCATTTTTCTTTACAGCTTGTTGAAAAAAATAATAATAAAAAAAAAATGATGATATGGAAGGCCAACAAATTATTTCGCTAAATTTTATAATTTTTCATTTCGTTTTGGTTGTTTTTTTTTTTTTTGTTTGGAGTGTAAGTCAAAATGTCTGTCCGTTTTAATTTATTATTTTTGAACGTGATATGCTTTAAGAACAAACGATTTGGCTAATTAAAATTTAAAGGCCTCAGGGCTATCATTCTATTTTGCTGGGATAATGAGGGATGTTTGCAGACAAAAAAGAAAAATACTTGAATTACATATGAAATTACATACATACAAATGTCTCACTGTAGATAGCCTCATTTTAAGGACATTATTTCATGTGAGTTTGAGGGAGAGTTCTGATGATTGAGCTTCTTTTTACCTGTACATGCCAAGTACGCAGAAATCGATTATGGTTGAGCGCATTATATAGCTGGAATTAATCTTTTATAAGAAAAAAGAATCATCAGCTATATACAATTACCTGTGGCAATAATGCTTGGATTGGATGAAATGTATAGAAGTTTTTTGTTCAAAGTTAATCACATTTGAATCCTTATAGCCTTGGGTCACCTAGGGATTTTTTGTTTAAAAAGACATTCCCTTGCTTAGCGTACCTATACCCTGCCTAAGTGCCTACATAGTACCTATCCTATCTAATAAAATGAAATGAATTCTTTGTTTAAATTCATTTTTATTTAAAAAAAAATAATTTTAAACATTTTTATAATTTTTATTTATATTTGTTTTTAATTTGTTTTGATTCCAAAACTATTTAAAACTTTTACTTGAAATCTGTTAAGCTGTTAACAGATTCCCGAAAACTTGCATCTAGGTGTTCATTGAATTCAAGTGTAAGCAAGATCAAGTTCGTGAGATCCAGTCGTGAATTTTATTTTTAATAAATTAAAGGATAAAATTTCGTCGAAATTAGCCGAGCGATTTTCGAAATATGTGTACATGTCGGGCGCAGGGTCATAATTCCACCGGCCAAAAGTTCACAATGAAGTTTTGACCCATTTGGGTGGGCTACAAGTCCAAAAATCAATTGTGGACTTACAATTACAACCCACACTTATGAGCCAGAAGTCCACAAAAAACTGGGTCAATATTCCATAATTTTAGAAAGGAACTGTTTATTAAGAAAACTGTTAAAATATTGGCACCTGTCTGACGACTGGCCATACCCTAAGCGGAGCGGAGTTGCTTGAGCAGTACAAAGCCCCCCAAAGAGGGAATTAAAATCCTTTGAACCTGGGAAGCGGGTCACCCGAAGTATTGCGAAAATGCGTTGGGCACATCAACCTTGAGCGGTTTATTATATTATTTCCTATTGA
Source organism: Epistrophe eligans (assembly GCA_951394125.1). Lineage (NCBI taxonomy): Eukaryota > Metazoa > Arthropoda > Insecta > Diptera > Syrphidae > Epistrophe > Epistrophe eligans. Next base: position 30,320,564 of record OX596030.1, read on the forward strand.
ATTCTTAAGACGCGTCTTAAACTTAAAAAGAGCAAAAAAAATGGTTTTTAATAATAATAAAATTAATATTTTTAAAATCACCAAGATGAGTCAGAAATCCACAGTCGATGGGCCAGAAGTCCATAAAAATTTCCTTTGGATTTCTGGTCCACCAAGTTGGGAGATCCATAATAGATTTGAAAACTTTTAACCCACCTATGTGGGTAAGTCCATTATGGACTTTTGGCCTATGGACTTTTGGCCTATGGACTTTTGGCCTATGGACTTTTGGCCTATGGACTTTTGGCCTATGGACTTATGACTCTGCGCTATATGTACACTACAGGGTATCTATTTTTGGAAATTATTCTTGGTTATGGGGGTAGCCCCGGCGCAGTGGAAGTAGTGCCTGACTGCTTACTTGGATGTGTGGGTTCGATCCCCAGTCTAGACAGCATTCTTTTTTATATTCCCTCAACTGAACGCCACGTCTGGGATTTAATGAGAAAAATCAAAACCTAATTTCTCAATCCACTGTGCCAACAAAAATCTATCCTATCCTTCTATTCCTTCTAACATTGCCTAATTTATAAGACCCTAGGTCTTACTGGCGTATATATGTTTGTATTTGTTTGTTTTTTTTTATGTTCTCGGAAATTATAAGTAAAAATTTGATATAGAGATGGCCGAAGTTTTATTTTATCCCGTTTTGCAAGGGGTAGATAATTTTCTTAAATATTTTTTTAAAAAAATAGATAAAGAGTTATTGAAAAAACAATGGCAACTCTTACATTATCATTCTTTAGTTTTTTTTTTAAGACAAAAATCAACTACTATTTTATTTTATACTAATTGAACCTTGCTACGCTTCGCAAAGCAACCTATTGAACATTTTTCAAACTAATAAATTGCAACTTTTAAAGGTAACAGGGTGTATACAGGGTGTTTTAACATTGAAAATGTTTATAGGGTCGTTTTGATAAAAGTATGGTGTTACCAAAATGAACAAAGATAGAGAATGAACTCTAGCGTATAGGGGGAGAAAGATTGAATTTTTGGTTGGTGTTACCAAAGAAACTACTAAAATGAATAAAATGAAGAAAAAAACACAAGTGATGAATTTTAGCCAGCGTACCTAAATGTTGATCATCGCCAACCGACGAGATTCAGTGGAGCATTGTATAAAATTCGAAAAATGCTTGATTTGAGCCCATTTAGAAGCCTATAACTTTGGTTATAATTGTTAGATGTTCAATATTAACCTAGATAATTAAAGTTTAAATGACAGGCTACAAATCTGCATACAAACATAGAAACTTGAAAAATTGTCTTTTTAGAACTATATTTCATCACGGCAAAAAAATAAAAAAAAAAAAAATATGTACATACATAGAATGGAGAAGACGGTGGAGTGTGTGCAATAAAAAAAACACCACGTGGCAAAAAAATTGGCTTTGCATTGGGCATAAAAATGATATACATTATGTAGGTATGTATGCATGTATGTAGATAGGTATGTGCATTGTGCATGAAAATTTGTAGTAGGTATTTTACAAATAATAAAATCGTAAAGGTTGGATTTGGTTGTTTTGTTTGGATTATAACTTCTGTTCTAATAATCGGATGTTTGAGGTTAAGGCCTGAAAATTAAGGTAAAATGTCAGTCTTTTAAATCAATTGATTGTTGAACCTAGAATATGCATAGTTTGGGTAAAAACTTAACTAACTTCTAAATCAATTTGGTTGTTTAACCTAGAATATGCATAGGTACCTACTTGAACCTCTTATATAAAATTATATCTTAAGTTCCAAGTACCAGATCATCAAGGTTAAGGTCTTGGTTAGCTTCTAACTCTTATTCTAATAATCGGATGTTCGAGGTTAAAGTCTCAAAATTAAGGTAAAATATGACAAAAGTAAATTTTTTTTATATCAACCTAAAGAACCTAGAATATCCTAGACAACGTTTGGGTAAAAACTTAACTAATTTCTAAATCAATTTCATCGTTTAACCTAGAATATGCATAGGTACCTACTTGAACTTCTTAGGTATATAAAATTATAACTTAAGTTCTAAGGGCTAGATGCTCAAGGTTAAGGTATGTTAAGGTAAATCAGGCAAGAGGTAGAATTAACTTAGCTAAACAATTGAAATATTATAATCGAAAAGAGTTACGAGAGAGGTTACGGTCTGAAAATGAATGTAAAATGACAGACTAGAAAATGCTTTTGACAAAACTTGATTTACTTCGGAATCAGTTTGGTTGTTTAACCTAGAATGTGCATAGGTACCTACTCGAACCTCTTTAATAAACTTATAACTTAAGCCCTAATGGTCAGATCTTCAAATAAAATTTTAGGCTTTATCTTAAAGTAGTCCATAAACTGTTTAATTTGGTTGTCAACTAAATCGATGCTTGCCGCTCGGCCACACATTTCATAAACTCAGTTAAAAAAATACAGCTCCAAGTATCAAAACATTATTTTTGTCTAAAGTAAATTACGCGACTCGATATTGTTAAATTGATTAAAAGATGAGTTCAAAATATTATAGAATAAAAACAATTAGCAGTTGTGTTTGCCTTCGCATCAAATTCTTTGTAAATTTTGTCTCGATTTAAAAAAGGTTTACCTGGACATTTAATCAAACACGGGTGGATTCAAAAACAATCAAGTCGAGAACTAAGTTGAACCGTATATATGATGTATGCTTTAATCGATCTGTAATAATTCAGTTACCTTTCTGCAAAGCTTAGCTAGGCAAAAGTGTCAAATACCTAGATATACGATATAAGTGCTGTACCGGTGCGGATGAAAATGAGTATGATTGTGTAATTGCGAGATAAGCCACAATTAAGACTAAGATTCACCTTATTAAAAAAATTAACAAATTAATTTAACCACCAACTGGGAAGTGACATTAAATATACAAATTGGTACTTCAGACTGTAGAATGGTTTCTAAGACAGTTTGTGAAGTTATAATGCAACAATAGTATACAAAATAAAAATCACAAAGATTAGACATGTTTTTGTTTTATTGACGTAATACAAGTCATTTTCAATGTCCCCATAGTTACTATATGAGTGAAATCTGTAAATTTTTTGTAAAAAGCGATAAAAATAATAAATTGATAAAGATGTGCATCTCCCATTTAAGGATTCCTAACTCCCAATGATTTATAGGTTTGCATTTGCTTGATTGAAATTTAAAGTTCCATTGTATAGAAAATACGCTGAGTAGTAATACGAATCCTTTTGTGATAAATCACTTCCATAGGGGCAAAAGGATATTCCTCTAATGAAGACAAAATGCAAGTGGTCCTCTGTAATTTTTCAAACTACCACAAATCCTCATGGGCACCTGTGCATCTATCCTCATCATCCGATAATTCAACAAAATAATTTTGTTTTTGTGAAAACAAATACAAATACAAACACAAATAAAAATAAAAAATATACATATACATATATGGCAATATTCTTACCTGAGAATCAAGAGATGAACTGACACAACTCTTGCCGCTGCTGGCATTAGCCGCAAATGCATCCTTCGCCGCAGAGTCTTTTAGTGATAATTTTCTATTGCGCTCACGTTCTATTCTCATAAGTATCTGTGCGTTTTGCTCGCATGTGTACGTGTGTCCTTTACTGCGTCGTTCTAAACTATATTGATACAGCGGCCGGATGGGATCCGGATTGATTTCCGTCTCCGCACCAGCATCACAACTACACAGCGACTGGTTGCTGCGTCCCTTGCTGCGTCGCAATGAACCGCGGTTAGAGTAAAACGGCCGTTCTTCGGTGCAATTCGAGAATGTCACGTTATTGGGAGTACGTGCCGCTGTGGCTGATGGCAGCAACGTGTGCATACTGCTACTGCTACTGCTAGCTGCCGTGATTAGATTGTTATTGCCGATGACACCACCAACCCCACTACAACTGCCCGACCGTAGCAATTGCATCGCGGAATCTGAATAATGGCTGGAGTTTTCGAAATTGTCCATCGCTGTTTCGGAACGTATTGTGCCATATGAAGGATGACATAAAATTCCACCGCCACTATCTGTGGTGGGGGAACGTGCCTCGTCTGGTCGTTTCTTTTGTATTGTCGCCGTAACCAGGCTGAGTGGGTTCCAGGTCATCGATGACCGACGTACGTGATGAAGGTTCTCGGAGCGATTTTCACCTCGACTGCTTTTTCGTTTTGTCGGTGACACGTAATACATTTCGCGTTCTTCGAAAGCCTCCCGGTTTGTCAAGCTGCTACTTCCCGTGCTGCAGCTATTCGAGTGTCCGTTAAGGACCTGCAACGGTGGATTGCGGTAGTTGCCATTAGCTGTGGGTGCATACACCTCGGGTGTTGAGTTGCAGCTAGACCGGTATGTGTCTCGAGTTATCGCCTGGATACGAGCGTCGGCAGCGTTCCTAGTTATCTCTGTCATTTTATATTGAATCCTGACTCCTCCTTTTTGGATTGCAGTCTTGAGGTAGTATCAGTTTTGTTTGTCAATTAAGAGCCAAAGCAAACTGCGGTCGATCTCATGAATTATTCATATCGTGTTCAAGACGACACAAATGGATAAAATCGCAACTCACTTGGGGTGGGTTTACTCGTATAATATTATAGAAGCCTATACGATTGCTAAGGGACTCAGCTTACTTTGCATTTTATTGCTTCATTTGCAAAAAGCCAAGAGCCTACATCTTCCACCACTTTAAGCTCGACTTATTTTTTCGATTGAATTAGGTATACGGAATTTACAAAAAGAACACCACCAACCCTCCAAGGAAGGCCCAACATCTGAAGGGATCCCACTTGATACGCTATTCACTGATTCCGTTTGACACTAATCCGAATTATATTCTTCCAGCTTTGGCAGCACTCATAATATCACTCAGACCCACCAGACCCAGTGATGTAATATAAAAAAGCGCGCTTAAGTGTGCGTCAGGATTATAATATAAGTCCCATTACATGTATGTTCGTTTGTTCGAACAAAAATAAAACTTCCCCCTATTTATCTGTGTGGTGTGGTGTGGTGATGGTGAGCGAGATGATTTTATGGCTCAAATGGTGAAATTTTATTGTTCTCACGAACAGTTTTTCATAATTTTTTGTGACGGCAATCCCAGGATCAAAAGAGGATGAAGCTGTTAGTGTGGATGACAATGGTGTGAATGTGGCCACCTGGTATGAACGCAATTTACTGCTTTTGAACTCATCAGCATCATCATCATCTTCATTATCGTCATCAACATCATCAACATCATTGTGCGTCAATTGCAGAAGTTGTTTCGTTTGTGTATAGATTTTGATTGATTATTTTGTTGCCTTGTGGATCAATGGGACCAGGTGATTGTGATGTATATATATTTAGCATTTTTTACGCAACAATAAATAAATAAAAGTACTTCAATACTTGGCGATATACAATTTCCAATCGTTTATTTGTGTATTCGATTTGAATGAATGAGCGAATCGTCGTATAAATTGTATCTGTTGATTAAAAATTGAAAATTATTTTTTAGTATGATAAGTTCTTTTTCAAGGACAATGATGGGTGGGAGTAAATACAAGTGGTTCAATAAAATAAAATAAAATTAAAATGTTATCAGTAAGGGGAACATTTTTGGAAAAACTGGATTTTTTAGTTGTAGTTGTAGTTGAAGGTTGATTTTGTGTCTCTAAATAAAGCTTGTAAGGTCCGTGTTAATCCAAGGATTGCTTAAATATTCTCAAAAGGGTGAAAGAAGTTCTCCGAAATTTTAAATTAGATTTTTAACGAATATCCTACATAGTTATAAGATCCTTCCCACCTACTGTGTGGTCATCTTGAACCGTTCTGGTAACAATAATTGGAAAGTATCAGAACTGCGAGTTCTAAAAGGTAGGCTACATAGGTAAAATACAAATTTTTGTCAAACATTTAAGCTCATGTAATAAGAAATTCTGACACTTTTTTTTTCAAAAGAACAGTAGGTTTTGAGAAAAACTGCGTGCCTTTTTGAGCCTTAAAACTAATGTTTAGGTACTAAAATCCAATCTTTCCATTTAAATAAAATGTGGAAGGCGATATTATTTTTAAATAACTTACCATATATTTTGCCATATAATAATAGAGTGTTAGAATTGATCCTTAAAGAGTTGAAGAGGACGAATTCATTGTAGGTGGGAAGATGACTTCTTTATTTGAACTGTAATGGAAAAAAAATAAACATATAAATATAAATATTGGAGACGGAAAAATATGTTTTTCTTTTAAGATATTTTCCTTTGTATTTTTATTTTAAGAAAATATAAATTAATACAAAATTGTTTTACCTTAAAAAAGGATTTTGAAAATTGTATGTTATCTTTTTTTGGTTTTACCCCATTATTCCCTATACAATGAACAGATTTAAAAAACATTTAGGCCTAAACTGACCATCGAAGTTTATCTTAAAATATAGACTGAAAAAAAAAATATTTTTAAAATTGTACATGCTGTTTTCTTTAATTTTACTAAATTCCCACCTATTACTAGCTAAAAAAAGATTAAAACATTTTTTTTTATAGGAGAAAATAGATTTAAAGAAAAACCTGAGGAAAAGTTACGGTACTCGTATCAGTTCCCAGTTGTTTGTTTTAACGTACATTTTCCATGTCAACCATCAGGTGTAAGCTGTAAGGTGCTTCGTAATTTTTTCTTAAAAACTATTGCTCTGACGAAAAAGGTGTGGTTATCTTTTTTGTGAAGAATTTTATTTCCTTTAAAATTTTAACTGTCAAACTGATAGTTATGATACTTTTTACAAAATGTTTAACACATAAAAATAAAGCACTCTACCAAAATTATGCTTTGTAAGAATTTTTTCAAAGTAAAAGTCTAATTTCATATACAGTAAAACCCGCTTAATAGAAACGGCGAATAATATTTCTTTCACTTAAGCGGGTTTTTAACTTAATCGAGCCCCCCTTAAATAAAAAAAAAATTCACTTAAGCAGAGTCCGGATTAGTAAAAAAAAATTCACTTAGGTAAGTGGATTTTAAAATTCCATGAAGCAGAAAAAATTGAATTTATCTTTTGGAGTTGCCTAGAAAAAATTTAAATAAAATAGATAATAGTTGGGTTGTTACACATCAGAAATTAAAATGTCATTTTTGTGGTGAAAATGGTGGAGGTGAAAAATAAAAAAAGACATGAAAGCGTTCAGCAAGTTTTTTGTTCTGTTCGATTCAATTTTTTTTTCACATAAGAGAGTTTCAATGAAAAATATAAAACTTAACGGAAAATATGTACCTAAGTGGGTTTTTCACTTAAGCGAGTAGTTTCGCTTAAGCGGAGTATTTTATAGGTAATTGGTATAAAAATGCTTGGGGATGAAAAAAGTGTTTTAAATAAGCTGGTTTTTCTCTTAAAGCGGGTTTTACTGTAGTACATGTTATAATCATCTATGAACGCAGTCTGGACTTGCCGAAAGGCTTTCTAGTGCGTTGAATATGTGTTTTATCGTTGACACAGCTGAATAATTATGCGTCGCCTCCAAAAATGTCTGACGTTGAACTTATTAGGTTCGTCTGCGTACTAGCCCAGAACTACCATTTTCTTCCAGATTTAGTCCAAACGTGGTCGCGTACGCACATTTTGTGTAATTTCTTGCAGGAAAGAAAAAATTATTTCCCCTTTTTGCCAGTTTTTACCCGAGAAATTTCTTCGGGCACAAACTGGTAAGTTATCTGTGTTCTGTCAGAACCAGTTTGATAGTTAAAGAACAACAACAAAAATACAAAATGGCTGTTGTTTACTTTTTTTTTAAATTTAGAGTGGTGAATTTTTTCTTGTTCGTTCGTGTAAGAAAATTAAGTTATTTTAATAAAAAGAAAATGATTTTATGATAAAAAGAAATATGTTAGTAAATTAAATATTTAATTAAAGAAACTTTGTTTTTCAAGTGTTTCAGTTTTTTTTTTTAATTCTGTTCTATTAAATTACGATTCTTCATAGAATTTGGGATTTAGGAAACAAAATTACGTATATGATGTTCTTGTTAAGTGTGTTTTTGTAAATAATTATAACGCAAATTTTAATCTATTTGAGATCAAATTTAATAAAAAAATATGATGTTATGATGGAAATTTGAATGTTGTCGTTTTGTTTACTTTTTTGCTTTTGTTTACTTTTTATTGACGTTTAAAAAATGGCAAATATTTTGGTTTAATGCGTTCGTGTATTTTCGGATAGTTGCACTTCTATTTAATAATAATGGGTCTTGTGAATAAAAAAAAAAAGCTAAAACTTAAATTTTCAAGTAAATCCTAGGTTCTTTGGTGAATAAAAATAAGCTTAAGCTAGCAAGTTAAAGATGTCTTCTAGTAATAGCTATTTTAAAATAGCCAACGCTAAATTCTTTCAGTTTTAGCTTGTTTTTCCAGCCTAAGTTTTAATTTGTATGAATAAAAATAGCTTAAGCTAGAATATTATAGTAAAAGCTCCAAAAATATCAAGATTATTTCAACCGTATCTAAAATGCTAAAATATAAAAATGTTAAATTTTGATTTTTTGATATTTTTTGATATTTTCAAAATATTTTTAAATCTTTATGACATTAAGCTTCTAAATTCAAGATTTCATATTTCTTTCTATTCAGATTTAATTTAGCGGTAAAGTGGAAAATATATTTATGTAATTGAAATTCGGGTGAAAGATATCATTTTAACATCTAAAATCGGTTAATCCTAAATATATCTTAAAATCGATAGAAACCGGTGCATCTGGCAGCACTGGACTAAGGATATTCGTGTGAACGTCAATATTGTTTGCGTTAATTCGGTAAACTTTAAAGGTTCGTTGCTTTGATAAATTTTTTCATGACAGAAAAGAATAAACGCGTTGTATTGACTTCACTGTCTAATCTAGGTCCAATTTTTCCAATCAAAGTCGTTAAAACAGTTTTTTAAAAAATTAGGAAAAAAAACTTAAAATGGCAGGTGCCCCTGCCTTGGGAAATCACAAAAGCAAAAATGCTTTGTTTACTAAATTCTATGTAATCCGCTTATGCTCTCTCTAGCTCGATGTACTTACACTTGTATGTACATAAACGCAGACACATATACGCACAGACCGACACGAGACATTATGTCGAAAACCAGTTTTTTCACTTTCGAATTCTCTATTATCGTAATATTTATATTTAATTGCAACCTTGAAATATTTTTTCTTGACACGAAACCAATACTTGCCTTTTATAGAGCAAGTGAGAAAAAGAGAAAGATAGATGTAAAGGTCATTATTTACGTGTTACCCCAGCCCAGCACTACTCAAAAGTCGTATGAATCCATTTATAATGTAAAAATTAATTTTCTGAAGAGGTCTAGGTAATCTCTGACATGTTGGAATTTCATTAAACATTACCTTATCTTATCATCTCCGTTCTTGTCGTTGTCATTGTCGTTGTCGCCGTCCTTGCTTATCGTTGTGCCGAGCGCCCGCCGCGCCACCACCATGTTTTCCCGTCAAGTGCTTTATTTCGTCATTTTCTCAGTTGGAAAATAATGGGCACTCGACTACGACAGAATGTATCTAATTTATGGATTTTGTTCTATGGGATGTAGGTACATTGTACAAGTTCATAGGTATGAATGTAGGTATATATGTTTATGTAATTCAGGGCTTATTTTTTGCTTGATGCTCTAGGTATGCTTCGTCATATAAAAGAACGATGGCGGCAACATACTCACCATACATATTTTTTTTCTTGACAACAAGAGCAACAAAATAAGGATAATAGAATTTGTGGACGTCTATGCTATAGTGTTAGTGTACTTAACATTGCGTTGCTACAAACACAATCTTGTGTATAAGGCTTAATGTTTTCTTTAAAAAAGTGTGAGATGTTGTTCAGAGGAAATCGAGAATAGTAAAACTTCCGGGAATATTATAATGTGCCCACCAAAGTGTCGTGATAAGCTTATAACTAGTACCATAGTTACACACACAAGGGGGAGCAATATAATTTAAGAATTTAAATTAAGAATGATGGTAACTTTTAATACAATATTTTTATAGTACTTAAGTATAGTAGACGGGTACCTATATCTACATATATCTTATCTTATGTAAAAGGTAGAGAAATAACAAAAAAAAAAAGAACTTAAAAGTGTATCTTTTAGGTGTGTTCCTTTACTTTAAAACATCTCTATTTCTCGGAAACGGTTCAAATTATTTGAATGAAATCTTCAGAATTTTGATCTGATTAATGAAGCAAAAATTTGAAAAAAATAATTTAGAAAAATCCGCCCACTGCCACGCCCAACTTAATTGTTTCTTAGTTTTTCGGAAACGGCTTTAACCGATTGGATAAAATTTCTAGAGTTTGTTCCAATCAACAAAGCAAAATTTTTAAAATTAAATCACGGTCAAATTTTCCGGAATTAAAAAAATCTATAAATTGTCAAATCGCCCAAAAAATGTTTTGTAAATTTCATGAAATGTTCAAAAAAACATGCATTATGTTAATATAAAGGATTTTTAATTATGACTGTTTAAGATAACCCTATCTGCAAGAATGGTTGTAAGTCACAAATTTATTTTTAAGAAATTGAATATTATTTTTTATTAAATTAAAAATCGCAAAATATGAAAAAAAATTAAATTTGTTAAACTTATTATTTTCGTCAAAAATGGTTTCTATGGTATTTTCGATAAAATAAAAAATACTGAGTATGATTCGTATGAACGACGAGTTCAGTCTTTAAATTTAAGCCCCTAAGAGATTGACCTAAAAAATCAAAAAATGCATTATTAAAAAAAAAAAATTAAAAAAGTTTTACACTGGACAATTCTGGGAAACATTTTTGATTCCCTTTATTTTTATGCCCCGTTACGTTAGACTAACATAAGTAATTAAAATCCAAAAGCAATAAATTCCTTTGCTTTTACTAAAAATTATTTTACATAAACATAAACAAAAATTGAAAAAAAGTGTGTTATATAAAATAATGTGTGTAGTTGCTTCGGGGCGCAGAGTTAAAAGTCCATAATTGATTTTTGACAAACTTAGGTTGGTTAAACATTAAAAAAATTAAAAATCTGATGTGGAATTTTAGATTCTGGATTTCTGACCGATTTTAGTGATTTCAAAAATATTCAGTTTATTATTATTGTTGAAAGCCTTTCTTAAGCTTGAGATGCGTTTTAAGAGTTCAATAGGAAATAATATTTTTTTGCTTAAATCCCAGACAACCGCTCTAGGTGTTGATGTGTGTGACGCTTTTTCTTGGGAAACTAGTACATCGGATGGACGACTTTACGAGTTCAACAGATTTTAACTACCTTTTTGGGTCCTCTGAACCGTTCCGTTCCTCCACTTAAGTTATGTTCAGTTGTCAGGCAGGCGCCAATGACAACAGTTTTCTGAATATTTGTGAATTTATGACCCACTTTCTTTTTAAAATTATGGAAATTTGACCCCAACCTTTTTTGTAGCCTTCTGTGGACTTAAATATCCCAAAGTCCTTCACTCATTACTTTAAAATATCGGAAAAATGCAGCATTAGCCGTATTTTATTTTCTACGGATCAGTATCAACATCATTTATTTTAAAACATAATACAACAATAACTCGGGATCCAGATAGAGAGCAGGATCCCAAGTTGTTATTGTATACGGATACGTAGAAAATAAAACACGGCTATTACATTCGAATATGCAAGTGTTATTATTTATTTATTTTTTTAAACAGCGCCATCTGTTGGATTTAAAAGAAACTATTTTTATACTTAAATCTTTGTAATCTCAGTTACTTATACTACATGAATAAAAGATTCTAAAGTTCTTGGTATCCAAATACTGATTATCTTTAATCAAGGGTTATTGCAACTGGTTGATCATCGAATGAGCATGGTAACCAAATTTTTTTTTAATATGAGTTCTTAATCATGAAAATCACTAATCAGCCTAATCACAAAATTTTGTTGATTAGCAATATTTAGTTACAACCTTTGATAGTCATGGTACAGATTTAACCCACTGTGAACAAACTGGACCTAAAGGTGTGAAATTTCATGATGATGTTTTTCTTCACACCTTTTAAATTTTCACTGCAATATTTTTACCTATGTATATATTAACCATTAAATTTATTCACGATTAGACCAAAAACTACACGATGGCATCTTTGATCTTTGCCATATATCTTTGTGTTATTTTTTGTTCCTACTGATAGTTATATCCCTATATATTATAGCTCTCAGATTTTTCATCAAAGTAGATACTACAAATATACAATGGGGAATTTTAACGATTGTTTTTTTTTATTTTTCCGATTGAAATTGAAATAAAAAGTAAATTGACTGAATGAATAACACAGAACATCTGTAATTTCGGAGAATCAAGGACAATATATAAGTTGTAAAATTTATATCAATTGATTTTATTTCAGTATTTTATTTTATGTTTTTTTTTTTAGTTTTTGTTTATATTTTAACGCGATGAAAATTCTACTCAATTGTAAATTGTATAGGTACCATTTTATTTAACTTTAAATTGATTTTATTTTTCAATTGATCGAAAATAATTCCTACGATATAAATGTATTGTAAATATTATTTCGTTCTGTTGAAAGTATAAAAACAGGCTTGTAAAAGAATCTTTTGCGAATGCAGTCTTTAAAAATCATTCATTGAAATCAATTAAAAGATTGCATTCATTGATTTCACTTTGGGATGCAATCACCAATCATCATTAGCTTGTAGCAAAAAGATTGGAATCATTTTTCATCAATCAATCAATCATTCATTCATTTTCTGTGCTTTAAATGCAAAGAATACGAAAGAAGGCAAAGAATGCAAAAGAATGCAAAAGAATGCAAAGAATACATGAATTCCCAAAAGATTGCATTCAATGGATTGCTGGTAAAATGAATGGGGGAAACAAATTATTGGATAATTTGAAGCCTAAAGTCTTAAAGCGAAGTCAATGAATGCAATCTTATTTTTGAAGTCATTATCGATTGTATTAAAAAAAGATTGAATTGTTTTACAAGTCTGATTATAAGTACATGCCACGGTAATGACATTTTTGGTATTTAATATAAAATTTCGGAATAAATGTAAATTTGCATTTTTATTATTTTTCAAGTCCACGTTAAAGAAGTTTTGGTAGAAACGTTTTTCAATAAAATATTTAAAAAACAATATGTTTTATGAGCTTTAAACACCTAACCGCAGAATAGGTATTAATATTTTGAAATATTAACCCATTTGACCTACACAGATTCGTTATTTGATGATAAAAGCATCATTTAACGATGTTAACATATTTTCTAATAAGGATTTGTAATTATGCGACACATTAAAAGCTCACATATGTATATTATCTATATAGCTTCATTTTGAAATCATACTCAAACACAATTATTTTACATTAAAATTATAGATGTAATTTGTGTTACCTACTTAAAATCCCCTTTCATCCATTCAAACCCATATAATACGCATTTCTATATATTACACAAGGCAACTTACGTACCTACATATATAAAGGAAATACAAATCTTTTCTTCTCTAAAGGTTCATTACTTCATTTCAAGTCTTTGTTCAGATATTCTATTTCGCCTAAATGTATGTATGTCGTATGTATGTACATTTATGTGACATAGTCCTTCCACAATCATGTTTCACAAATTAGGTACCTCTCTCTAACACCCCCACCTCATCACGCCATAAGGAGAAAGGCTTTTAAAAATGAGTTTATTTTCTGTTCACTTTATGAACATGAGTAGGTGTACGTATACATATCTTCCTGTAGGTAGAGGTACAGTTGCAAAACTAAAGGTTCACTTCTTTCCTTATCTCCGGAGCCGGCAGCCTTGTCCTTATTAGCTCATCAGCATGAAGAGAAAGTAATACGACATTCCCTTTAGGCACACATATATATATTCATTCAAATGGCCCCCTTTGGGTTTTCCGTTTTGACTTTAAAACCTCTTCATTCTCGATACATTGACTGATTACAAAAACAAAAAAAAACAAAAAAACTTTGAAAAAAAAAAAAAAACATTACATTTTGAACACAAAAATTCCAAAGGACCATTTGTAACATAAAATATTATATACAAATGCTATAAAAATACATATACGATGGTAAGTTTAAGAAAAAAAAAAAGGGTATTAAGCAGAGCAAGAGGAAATACATTTAGGTATATGTGTCCCAAAAAATATTACAAGGATACTCAGCAAAAAGAAAAAAAAAAAAAAAACTGGGGAAAAAACAAAAGGATATAAGGGAAAAAATCTTTCTGTCATTATAATGCCAAGCATTCGATGTGCAACATTGCTTAAAGCAAAGCAACAAACATCGTTTATAAAAATCATATGGCGGGTTAACACACATTCCAATTATATATATGTACATTAACATTAGCGGATTAGGACTTGTGCGAAGCTCAGGGCCCGGAAGTCTTGAGAATCTCAATTAAATTTTTGATAAGAATTAAAATATCTCGACTATGATGGGATAATTCGATATTTTGATCAAACTTGACATTAAGACGATAAGAAAGCCCAAAAATTTGGGTGTTCCAATTCTGTTCATTTTAGGGTCAAAAATAACGGTATCTGCCATGTTTTTTAATCATTTTTGGAAATTCTTAATTTTTATTTTTCAAAAATGGCTCCACAAATTTTAAATGCACGACTGGGTCGCACGAACTTGCTCTTACGTGCGATCACACTGTGGTTTTAAAGTCTGAATACTTTAGATTAGCGTTGCCGCCAAAAAAAAAAAATCCGTGCCACATTTTCTAAAAAATCGTGTCATTTTCCTGCAATTTAAAAATTAAAACTCAAATTCGTATATTTAAAAAAAAATATATACAATTGTGGGGTCAAATACAACAAAACATTAGGAGAAATAATTTGTTCTATTCTTATATTGTCAAAAAAAAATGAGATTTACTGTCAGTTTTTCCTCCATTTGGAAAAATTTTCCTAAAATTTCTGAAAAATTCGCTTTAATTGAAGTAAAAATGAAAACCAAAAGAACGTACAATATTGAATTTTTTCGTTTCGTGCCACCGTGCCACGATCAAATTTCCGTGTCAAAAAAGAACGATTGTGCCACTTCGGTAACGGTGGTTTAGATCCATTCATCTGATTTTAAAAGAAATAAGTTAATTATGGAAGCCTATATTTTATGCGGCCATTAAATTTGTACGCCATTTTTTAGTATATATATTTATGCAAACTTTAAAAATAAATTTTGAAAAAAAAATCATTCACTCATTTTTTTCATAAATCTGAAATTTGTTTTTTTGAAAATTTTTAAAATATTATTCAAATTTATTAGAAGCTCTTGTTTAAAGAAATTAATTAATATTGCTAATCATTAAAATCGGTTCAACATATTATAATGAGATAATCGAAACCAAAAAAAAAATGGTTCTATGAGAGACACCATTTTTAAACGATGGATAAAATTTTCTTTTCAATGAATGATACAAATTTTAATCAAAATCGTAGGAATTTTTGAGAAAAATGAAATTTTCTATACCGGTTTTATAACATTTGTATGGGAGATACCGTTATTTTTGGTTATAAGAATAATTTGTATTTAAAACTGATAGATAATATCAAAAAACTGCTGGATTCAAAGTTTAATATAAATCTATCAAGTCGTTTTCGAATTATTAAGTTCTCAAAAAAAAATTGAAAATTTTGGATTAGATAATTTTTAAACTTTTTGAAAAATTTTTTATAAAAAATTGATCGAATTTTGTGGAACCATTTTTGAAAAAATCGAAAAACCAAAAAATGTTTCTATGTGAGGTAACATTTATAACCATTTTTCCGATTTTTTTTAAATGGTATCCGTTTTGTAAAAAAAATTACTGGATTTTTTTTAAATTATGGGCACTTTTTTGAGAAAAAAAAAAAAATATTTTCATTTATATTTGTGTCTATATGTATCAAACTGCCCTTAAGAGACCTCCACCAAAAATGTCGAACTTATATTCGAAGATCAGTAATTTTGAATCTGAGAAAGAAAAATATTTTTATTCATCATCGAAGTTCGAAAGTATTGTTGTCGTCATAGTTATCTTCGATTATAAGTAGGTACTAGAAGATTAAAATACATGTTACAATACATACATACAATACAATAGGTACATTAAAAGAGTCAGGCTATCAAATAAATACAGTAAAACCCGCTTAAGAGAAACGGCAAAATGTCACAGTATTTCTTTCACTTAAGCGGGTTTTTAACTTAACCGAACCCCGCTTAAGTGAAAAAAAATTTCACTTAAGCGGAGTCCGGATAAGTGAAAAAAAAAAATTCACTTAAGCGGATTTAAAAATTCCATTCAGCGGAAATTTAAAGCTAGAAAAAAAATAATCTTTTGGAGTTGCCTAAAAAAAATTAAATAAAATCCAACAACGATTTAATATGAAACACAAAAATAATTTATTGAATGTGTAATCTTCTTTTTAAGAAATGTTAAAATACGTACCTCTGGAGACATTGGAAATGTTGTTTTGGATTTTTGATAGTCAAACCAAAAAGCGATTTGTTTACAAAACGAGAATAAATGGTTGTGGTGAAAATGGTGGAGGTGAAAAATAAAAAAAGAAGTGAAAGCGTTCCGCAAATTTTTTGTTCTGTTCGATTCAGTTTTTTTTTTTTTTTCCACTTAAGAGAGTTTTTTTTTCAATGAGAAATATAAAATTTAACTGAAAATATTTTTCAGGTAAGCGGGTTTTTCACTCAAGCGAGTTTCGCTTAAGCGGAGTGTTTTAAAGGTGATTGGTCGAAAAATGCTCGGGGATGAAAGATTTGTTTCAGCTAAGCGGGTTTTTCTCTTAAGCGGGTTTCTCTTAAGCGGGTTTTACTGTGTTATAATTTTATGGTCGGCTCTGTTAAGTACTTAGGTCTTAATCTAGTTACAAAAAAAAAAAAAGACGGAAAGTAATTTCTGTTAAAAACAAAATGATAGGTTGATGAGTAGTGCTGGTGGTATTTCGGCATTGATGGCGTTGCCTCATTTAGCCCTGCAGTCGTTATTTCACTTAGTCCTGCTTGAAAAACTCACTTAGTCCTGCTTGCAAAACAACACGCCTATTATATTTTTTCAATAAACAGGATATTTATAAAAATGATTGTAAATATCTTATTGTTTTTGAAAACTTGCAGAACACCAGCAACAATTTAATTTATTTATTATTTTAGATTTATTTAATCCCGAAAAACTGTTTTTTTTTTTTATTTTAATATATTTCTGAAAATAAGTTCTGGGTATTTTTGATTCCCTCCATAAAATTTTTACAGGCATAGTTGGATCGTTGAGGACCATTTACTTTAGGCCAAAACCAGGACAAAATGTCTGCATAAACAATAATAATGCGGTTATGATTCGCGAGGCCTCTGAAGAGATATAAAGAGCCCCGCTACAATCACTTGATAATTGTGCTTATATGTTAATCCAACACTGCATAAATTAAAGCGCAAAAAACAAAAACCGATATTTATATATGCTTTTTGCATGCTTGTAAATATATGATGGCAAAATGTGGAACAGCACAATGCTCATGTGAATCTGATTCTGATCCTTGTGTAATCGAGTGATTTTTCTTCATCTTCTGGTGCTCTTTTGCTTGTTCTGTTGCTGGTACATTATGTACATGAAACATGATTCCTATACTAACATGCGGGCGACATTACTAACATACTTTCTCATGAAGATGAAATCAGGTTACAAATATCTATAGAACACAAAAAACATAAAATAAAAATATCAAGCCTTGTTTGTCAGTCAACCAGCTTTTCTAGTCCCTATTCTATATAATTGTATGTATGTATGTAACATATGAATGTATCTACTCCTCCTTAAATCACCCAACCCTCCAATGATGAACTGAATTCATATAATGAATTATTCTACAAAGGAGAGAAAAACGAAAAACATATAGGGGGCGTTTAGAGTTATAGCATAAACCAGAAGGCTCTGTATTTCTTCCATCTTCCATCTTTAGAACACAAGAGAGTCCTTGTACCTCATTCTCATTCTCATTCTAAAAAAAAAAAATAAAAATGAACCTTTCTTCGTTTCATCTTTTGCTTCATTTCTTTTTTTTTTTTTTGTTAACAATGCTGCTTTGGTATTGATAAAATGAAGTTCTTGCAGAATCAGCAATCTGACATTCTTCTTGAAGAATGCTTATGTCATACCCTTTGCCATTTTTATTAAATGTTGTGACTGAGGTTCAGTTTTTTATTTTTTTTATTTTTTTTATTTTATTAAGTTAGACAGGCATGTTGATGAACTTACGTCTTATGCCTTTGATATTATATGGGATATGACTTAAACTTTAGAGAAATATGAAATTCAAAGGCATACAATTTAAATGGTGGGTGTTACAAAAAAATCTAACACAAGTTTATTTTAACGCTGTTTGGTAACCGACGGTTCTTAACTGGAAGCTCAATGCAGCACAAATGCCTTGATCTTCTATGCTCTTTGTAAGTGGTTACTTCTTTAGGGATATTTGGAAAAAAAATGTTAAATGTCCAAAAATAAACTTGGAGCTATAAAAAAACCGTGTGGTGATAAACTTCTTCTGCCAGAATTCATAAGGGAGCCATACAGAAAACCCAAAATCCCAAAAACTCAAAACGCCGATAAACCAAAATCCCGATCCGCTAAAATCCCGTAATATCTATAACTTGAAAATAAAAGATAACGAGAACAACACGGCTTCAAATAATGAAATGTATGTATATAAGTAAAAATTTTCATTTTAGATAATTTTTTGGGATTAAGAAATATTATTCAGGATAAGGGATTTTCGGAATTTTGGATGTTGTGTATTTTGAGTTTTCGGGATTTTGGGGTTTCGGGATTTGGGTTGGGTCAGCTCAATCCATGACAACAGGAATAATATAATTTTTTTCAAATTCTGGTTTAAAAAATTCTGTGTAAAATTTTTTAATTCAAAATTATTGATGATGATAATTTTAGGAAAAAAAAAACAAAATCATAGAAAACATTGTGTGAGAAAATTTGTATTATCACAACTAATTCATGGTTAATGATATAATTATAAATCAATAAATATTACACTGTAACAAAATGTAACCCCTTTTCAAGAAGGTGCTATATTATCTTCAAAGTAATTCAACAAAAAAAAAACCAAAAAAAAAAAACATAGAAAATATTGCACGGCAAATTTTAAATTTGCACAACTAATTAAAGACTTTACATAACGAAAAAATATAAATCAATACACCATTGAATAAAATTTAAATGACGGTGCTTTGCTAACTTCGTATTAATTTATCAAAAAAACATAGAAAACATTTCAAGACGAAATTTTCAAAACAAATTAAAGTCTAGTTAATGGGAAATTATTAAGGAAGTAACAATCCAATATAACAAGTCTTAACCCAAAAAAAAAATATCGAAAAACATAGAAAACAATGCCAGAAAAAATTTAAATTGTCTTAACTTATAAAATATAAATTCATAGCAAATTATTAAGCAGTAAACCATTCAATATAACAAGTTTTCACTATTTTTCAATGGGTTGGTGTGCTAACTTTATATTAATTTAACAAAAAAACATAGAAAACATTGTACGAAGAAATTAAAATTGTCACAGCCAATTATATTAACATTGTTTATGTTTATAGGGTCGTTTTGATAAAAGTATGGTGTTACCAAAATGAACAAAGATAGAGAGTGAACTCTAGCATATAGGGGGAAAACGATTGAATTTTTGGTTGGTGTTACCAAAGAAACTACCAAAATGAATAAAATGAAGAAAAAAACACAAGTGATGAATTTCAGCCAGCGTACATAAATTTTGATCATCGCCAACGGACGAGATTCAGTGGAGGAATTATTAAATTCGAAAAATGCTCGATTTGAGCCCACTTAGAAGCCTATAACTTTGGTTATAATTATTGGATGTTCAATATTAAGCTAGATAATTAAAGTTTAAATGAAAGGCTACAAATCTGCATAAAAATTTTTGCAAAATCGTAAAAAATTTCATACTAGAAACTTGAAAAACTGTCTTTTTAGAACTATATTTCATCACGGCAAAAGAAAAAAAAAAAAAACAAACAAAATATGTACATATGTTTGTAGGTACGTACCTACAAAGAACATATTGATAGAAGGGAGAAGACGGTGGAGTGTGTGCAATAAAAAAAAAACGTGGCAAACAAAATTGGCTTTCCCAGCGGGAAATATCGTCCTCAATGAATTTTATAGCTGAATTCATCAATGCATTCACTTGCCAAATCATAGGAAAATAGACATGCAATGATTAAGTAAGTGAAGAGTAATGCAAAGATTCCTCAGTTCATAGGTTTAACCCCACTTTCTGCTTTGTGTTTAGAAAAAAAACTTTCTGTTGGTGAATTACAAATTGCTATTTCAATATGGAAAATTATGCGATGAAAAAACTGCTGAAAAGTAATGTACAAGTTCATCAGTTCATCGTCTGAATCCACGTATCTGCTTTGTAAAGTATATTATAAGAGAGAGGGAAAAAAATAATTCTCTCACGACGCTCTTTCTTTTTTACTTCGCCTAACAAAATGTTATTGAAATACATAAGTGATGAATTTTAATCCACCAACGACCAACAAAATTTATAACTAAGTATAGCACATTGGAAGAGTAGGCGGCTGGGTTATCAGCGGATGCAGGTTCAAATCTCACGGTGTTTTAACATTTTTTTTTTTTTTTTAAGTCAACTGGTGAATAAGCACTTCCAAGGAAGTAGTGATTTAGGTGTGGAATTTTTATTGATAAAGTGGCATGTGCTTCCTGCCAATGACACGCCCATGTTAAATTCATCAAAGGAATGAGCAGAAAAGTAGCAGGTGCAGCTCCCATTCCTCAAGGAAAAAGCAGGTTTTTCCTCAATGAATTTTTTAATTTTTCCCGCTGGGAATTGCAGCGGGCACAAAAATGATATACATTACGATTATGTAGGTATGTATGCACGTAGGTATGTGCTTGTGCATGAACATTTGTACATAGTAGGAATTTTACAAATAATAAAATCGTAAAGGTTGGATTTGATTGGTTTGTTTGGATTATAACTTCTGTTCTAATAATCGGATGTTTGAGGTTAAGGTCTTAAAATTAAGGTAAAATGTCAGTCTTTTAAATCAATCGATTGTTGAACCTAGAATATGCATAGTTTGGGTAAAAACTTAACAAACTTCTAAATCAAACTTATAATTTAAGTTCTAAGGGCCAGATGCTCAAGGTGAAGGTATGTTAAGATAAATCAGGCAAGAGGTAGAATTAACTTAGCTAAACAACTAAAATATTATAATCGAAAAGAGTCGATTTTGTAAGCTGATATATTCTGTTCTAATCATAGGATTTTTGAGGTGACGGTCTGAAAATGAATGTAAAATGACAGACTAGAAAATGCTTTTGACAAAACTTGGCTTACTTCTGAATCAGTTTGATTGTTTAACCTAGAATATGCATAGGTTCATACTCGAACCTCTTTAATAAACTTATAACTTAAGCCCTAATGGTCAGATCTTCATGGTTAAGGTCCTCAAATGCAAATAAAATTTTAGGCTTTATCTTAAAGTAGTCTTGGTTGTCAACTAAATTGCCGCTCGGCCACACATTTAATAAACTCAGTTAAAAGAATACAGCTCCAAGTCTGAAAAACATTATTTTTGTCTAAAATAAATTACGCGACTCGATATTGTTAAATTGATTAAAAGATGAGTTCAAAATATTTTAAAATAAAATATTATAGAATAAAAACAATTAGCAGTGAGTTGGGGCTTCGCATCAAATTCTTTGTAAATTTTGTCTCGTTTTAAAAAAGGTTTACCTGGACAGTAAATCAAATGTCTTGGCTTTGAAATACTTGTAAATTCAAAATCTTTTGATTTTTTCATCAACCGTCAAATTGATCAAATATCAAGCCAACTCACGGGTTGATTGGAACAACAACCGACTGAGTCGAGAACTAAGTTGAACCGTATAATATGATGTATGCTTTAATCGATCTGTAATAATTCAGTTACCTTTTAGCAAAGCTTAGCTAGGCAAAAAATGTCAAATATGTACCTAGATGTACGTTAAGATAGATGGGATATATTTTTTTAATTTCGTGTGTAAGTGCTGTACCGGTGCGGATTAAAATGAGTATGATTGCGTAATTGCGAGTTAAGCTACAATTAAGACTAAGAAGTGACATTAAAATATACAAATTGGTACTTCAGACTGTAGATTGGTTTCTAAGACAGTTTATGAAGTTATAATGCACCTAAAAATAGTATACAAAATCAAAATCACAAAGATTAGACATGTTTTTGTTTTATCGACGTAATACAAGTCATTTTCAATGTCCCCATAGGTACTCTATGAGTGAAATCTGTAAATTTTTTTAAATTAATAAGAATTAACTTTCCAATATAATATATGTTTTTGCCTCTTTTGGAGAGGGTGTTATGCTTACTTCATGTTAATTTAGCAAAAAATTGGAAAAAACATAGAAAATAACACAACACAAAATTTAAATGTTCTCAATTAATTTAAGGCCAGTTAATAGCAAATTATTAAGCAGTTAATTGTTCAAGAAATGAATTTTTTAACTCTTTTCAAGCGGATGCTTTTCTACCTTCATATTAATGTATCAACAAACATAGAAAACATAGCAAGATGAAATTTTTAAAATAATTAAAGCTAATGGGAAATTATTAAGGAATTAACTATCCAATATAATAAGTGTTTACCCCCTTTTAAGGGTGTGTTATGCCTACTTCATAATTTAACAAAACAAAAAATTCGAAAAACATAGAAAACAATGAAAGAACAAATTTAAATTGTCTCAAATAAATTAAAGATCAATTAATATATCAAATTATTAATCAGTAAAGCATTCAATATAATAAGTGTTTACCCTTTTTCAAAGGGATGGCGTGGTAACTTTTTATTAGTTTAATAAAATAACATAGAAAACATTCCACGACGAAATTAAAATTTTCACAACTAACTAGCTGATGGCAAATTTGTAAGCAATACAATCATACAATTCAAATGGTTTTTATGGCTTTTTAAGGGGATTAAAGTCGTTTAAAAAAAAAATAGACAGAATATTGAAAGCAAGTACCTGTTACAACTAATTAATTATTGCAAACTAAGCACCTAACTTCTTCGCTAATTTGAAAGTCATGATATTTTTTCGATTTTAATGAAACCAAAAGGAGATTTATAGTAAAGTGTCGTCTTCTATTTGCTTCGTGGCAAGCTGTACAAACAATAGTTTAAATTCAGGGTTATCTTATTCTTAAAAAAACTTGGTCTAAATAGTTTAGAATATAAAATAAGTAAAACTTTTTAAACATTTTACAATGATTTGAAAATTTTAAATATCTTTCATTAATTTAAACAATATAATGTGCAACTCAGTCGCATGCTCCCCTTGTTAGAATTTCAACCTTAATATTAATATAATAAATGTTTACATTACTTACTTCAATTTAATATTTTTTTTTTTTTTCAAGGTAAAAATGTCAAACTATATAAATATAAATATGTACCTACAGAACATATACAGTTGCATTACCTACTAACAAAATGTAGGTTCTGGAGTGCGTGTCTAAAGGTCTTACAAAAAAAAAAGAGAGGATGCACAAAGGCACTTTTGCACTAATGAAAGTCAAACATATGAGATAGTTTTTTTTTTTGCACTTTTCAAGGTATGTCAACTCAAGTGCTTACATATAAGAAAAAAAAAAAAATTTTGTCGTTATTAAGGACGAGAAATAAAAAAATAAATAGGGGAGCTGATTTCAGTTTTTTGTTTTAATTTTTGCAGGGATATTTGAAGAGCAAAACTTTATGTTTGTAGGTGGATGTTTATAATTTAATTATTTATGTAAAATGTTTTATTATGAAGAATAAAAATAAAGGGTCTCTCAATAAAGGGACATTATGTTACAGCGGGGCCATGTTGTTAAAACAACATTTACATGTGTAAAATTCTTTGTGAATTCAAAATGACTTTGACAGATCTTGGTTTCAGTTGGTGTATGGCAATTCACAATGGAAGATTTTAACGTTGAACAACGAGTGAAAATCATCAATTTTTATTTAATTTGCATAACGTTTTCCCATAATGTTCCGCGTTCTCAAAAATCATAAATCATTTGGTGAGTTAACTCTGGATTAACTGAATAGATATTTTTGACAGATGTGTGCTTCTGGGTATAAAGAGGGTGAGACTATGGAAAACGCCCTTCCAAAGCGCATTTTTTTCAAATTGTCGTACTCTGCTTTGGAAAGATTTGTGAGAAGTAAAAATTTAAATTAATTGAAAACTTACTTACTTCGCTCAATTAATCCAGATTAAAACTTAAATCCGGATGTAAATTAATATATATTCAATGTAACTAGATCCGAATTATAGTTTTAAACAGGATTAATCGAGTGAATATTATGGCGGTTATATAGTTAACTCAGGTACTGCACAACTGTTCCTTTAATGCCATACAATGATAGAAAGACCCTTTACCTGATTTTAGTTACGTGATGCGTAGTGCAACCTTCTGATTTACTTTATCAAGATTCATTAAAGGAAAAACTTTTTATATTAAAATGAACAAATGAGCATAGGTACCTACTAGACTAGGTCATTGAGAAAAAGCTAAATACATCATTATAGTTCTTGGTGCTGAAATGGCACACTAAAGTTGTTGTTGCAAATCTTCAATTATATGTAAGACTTTGTTTTTCAATGTGTTGAAGTTAAGTTATTATTGTAGTTATTAATTGTTATTAAAGTACCTTCCCTATGGAACTATTTCAATTTCGATAAGATTTTTATACTACAGACTAGAGATGCCGCGAATAGTGACTCGGCCGAATACCGAATATTCGGCAGCCGAACATTCGGCCAACGATGTGTATCTAAATGATCTAAGAAGCTGGAATTGTTTACGAAGATAGACGTAATCGTTTGCTACCGAAAAAGTAGTTTTTATTCACCACAACTTACCATTAGTAGATTTTAAATACTAAAATACAAGTTTTTGAATAAAAGAAAACATTTATTGTATGATAATAAGCCTTTTTTATTCTCCATTTGTTATTCGGTATTCGGCCGAATGTTGTGAACTATTCGGCCGAATACCGAATATCAAAAATATAGGCCGAATAGGCCGAATGCCGAATAGTGGCCGAATATTCGCGGCATCTCTACTACAGACGCTTAGAAATTAAAGTATTTTAGACAAAAGCGCAAAATTTTAAACAGCCTTATTTGAAAGTATTAGCATGATTCTACTCTCTTTACTAAACTTAGTTTTAAACAATTGTTTACTTGTATAAAATTAAACATAGA
This sequence comes from Epistrophe eligans, assembly GCA_951394125.1. Classification (NCBI taxonomy): domain Eukaryota; kingdom Metazoa; phylum Arthropoda; class Insecta; order Diptera; family Syrphidae; genus Epistrophe; species Epistrophe eligans. Next base: position 30,345,913 of record OX596030.1, read on the forward strand.
TATTTCCTGAATAAACTACAGCTTAACATGCCTAAAATAGTAACATCAGTGACAGTTAATGCAAAAAAGTAATCAAATATATCATTTTCACATTTTTAATTGTCAAAGTAACAAGCTGCTATGATTATATTAAAAAGATAAAATATGTATTTGGTGACTTTAACTTAAATAAAATGCTAAAAATATAGACGGGTGCTAAATCGTTTAAAATTTTGAAAATCATGTTTATAACCTTGAATCATACCAAATAATTAAAAAAATGTTTTAACATCGTACTAAATTGACTAAAACATTTTGAGTCAATTTTTTGGTTGAAAACTAAATATGATAAAAACGACTTTCTCAGATTTTTTTAAATTATGACACTTAGCGGTTTTTGAGCGACGGATTGTAGTTGCGATTAAAGAGTTGAGAATGGAAGATGTTTTAAACAAACAAGCCCCTCTTCAGGCTTATTTCTGTGTATGGGGGCATCAGCGTCTTCTTTTTTTTTCTTGAAATGATGTACCTACACCATGATCCACCGATGATCCATTCATTAATGGGGCATAGTTTCATCTAATCAAATTTTATAGATAAATTATTGTTGATGTATAGTCTTAACCAAGCCATCTCTATATGCTTTAGTAGGCCATTCCCATACTGAGCACCCTTGGAGGACTTTAGTTTAGATATCGGTATCTGGTCTTCTTGTTGGTCGGACAAATGGAAGTTTTGGCTATCATCTTTCAAATTGAATGTAGTATTCTACCTAATAGTGGAACGGTAGCTATCTGGGCCGTTTAGCAGTGTAGAAGCGTTCTTTCCAGATTCGCAGTACCGACTGTATATCTAGTATCTACTGCCATATTCATACTCTCATCTCGACAGGCTTCTATTTTAGTCTTATAGCCTTGAGAAAATCCTTTTACCCTTTGATAGAATTTTGGAAAATCATTACTTTCACCATCCTACAGCCCTCAATAGTCCGCTTTTCGGAATATCTCCGATTGACCGATTGACTTCCCGGGCTGTTTTGTCAGCATTTCTGGTCTTTATCTGCAGCAATTACTGCTTGCGCTAAGTTTTTTGATGTGAATTGTGATAGTCTATTGGAACCCAGCATATAAGTGAGGCCACTTTGTATAGCTTATTGGCATGGCAGTATTTAAACTAGTTCTTTTGTCAATTGATGCTAGTTGTGGCCTTACTAAAAGGTAAAAATAGACGTGGTCGGAAAAAGTCCTGGCGGTCGCTTGTAATTCCAACTTCTTAACGTCAAATCTTTTCACACCAGGATATTGGAAGCATGCCCGACGTTTATCGCAAGCAAACATGATCGATTTGATTAAAGGTTCGTTGATCTGAAGATCGCAAAGTCTCCTTGAGTATAGTAAATGGCTTTTTCTACAATGACATTTCACCCCACCAGAGCTTAAGTCCGTTTTTGGAAATATTTTATTGGAGGTTGTCTGACTATTGAATTAAAGAATCGCCAAGAATAATAATTTTGACGTTGCACTTTGGGTCTACTACGTCTCCACCATCGACCGACCGACCGATACAGTATATGAAAATATAAATACCCACCAATACTCCCGACATCCCTAACTGTATCAATTTAACCATCCCCCATCCCTAGTGAAGTATACTAAAAGACGAATATTATTTTGTTTGAAAAATTATAATTCACATTTAGTTCAAATCAAAATATAAAATAAGAAACTGTGAACAAACACATGAAAACCAAGCTCTGCCACAATTTGAATATTGTACCAATCTCGAGTACTTGGTGAGTTCCTTTTTGAAAAGCTAAGGCTCCAGAAGTGACAATGGAAGTCCAGGTTAAAGTAGTTAATGGCATCTGCTATCTCAGTCAGACTGTAGTTTAGTGGCGTCTGCTATCTCATACTTTGATTTAGAGGCGTCTGCTAACTAAGACTGTAATTTAGTAGCGTCAAATATCTCAGTAATTTAGTGGACACTGAAAATTGCAAAGAACCAGTGATGCGTGAATAAAGATAACCTTGATAAAGTTTGTTGCTTCTTTGGTAAAATCCTGGACCCGACGAGCATACCTCAGCCTATGATAAAAAGCCTAAGAATTCTTGCCTAAGAAGTTTTACTCTTATCAAAAAACCCCCACCCCCCCAAAAAAAAAAAAAAAAAAAAACAACAACAAAATATTCCGTATGCTCTCTTCATTCCATCGAACGTCCTACATGGCTGTTACATCTGCATCCTATCCTATCCAGGTTCTTAACTAAATTATTCTGCTTAACATGGTCTATTTAAGGTCCAAGGGGGATCCAAAATTCGTTGTTTCGTTTTTTTCTTTTGGAACAGCAAAACATTTTCTGAGAAGCTACCCCAGCGCACAACTCTAAAACTAGAAGACCACAACCTAACTATAATTACAAGGATGAGAAGAATAATTTTCTTATAAGCCAAAGCCCTCTACCTAACCCATGTTGTTCTTTTATCCATGTTTCCAGGATAAACCGGTAATTATTTATGAATTGGCTATAGAGTTGCACAAAATGAACCAACAGCTGCGAAACCACTTAAAATAATAATTGTCCACCATACTTATTTTTTATTTTTTTTTTTTATAAAAATCAAAATTAAATTCAACCAGATTATGCTAAGTATCCAGCATTACGGATCAAGGTATCTGGATGTTAAATATTCATTCATTAACCTCGAACATGATAGCCAAGTTGTTCTTTTCTTATATATATATAAAAAAAAATATTTTTCTCTGTACAGAAAAAAAAATCACGTCCAAGAAGTAATTTCCTTAACAACCGTTTAACAGTCACTGTGTGATAAAAGCGATGTATAAATTATAAAAAAAAATTAATAATACTATAGAAAAAAAATCCCTTCAACATCGCATATAATAAAGATTCTTTTAGATTTTAATAAAAATGGTTATACGCAACAAAAAATTAGCTTCTTCCATCATTTTGTTGCCTTTTATGAAAATCTACTTTGCACTGCTTTGTATATTTTTCAACATTAAAAAAAAAATATTTGCAAACAAAAAAATATAAAAAAGAGATGAATTGCTCATCATTTTTATCCTTCGCAAGAATTAAAAAAAATCAAGAAGAATATTCGCTAAATTGAAAAAGGATCCTGCGAAGGATAGATGAAAAATAAAAAAATTAAAAAAATAAAAAGAAATATGGCCACGCAGAATAAAAAAAAAAATGAGAGAGACCAACAAAAAGAATCAGCGAGCATCACAGCAAGAGACGGCCTTAAGTGAATCAACAAACTAAAGCGATATCCTTTTTCGGTATAAATAGTAATAAAAAAAATAAATAAAGCATCCTTACTCGTTAATTTTTTTTTTTTTTTCATTCTCTGTCCAGAGTATTCTCTGTTGATGCTACCTCACTTGCCCTAAACCAAAACCCCCATTCCCCACCACCACCTCCATCACCAACGTTTAACATTGCATAATTCAATTTCTTCATAAGCCAAACGCAGGCAAACGCTAAAGGACAAGGGGCAAAGAAGGGATTCACTGGCACACAAAACAAAAGAAGCCCAGAAAATATTATATGTATATCCATATCTATACCCGTATATTTCCTGAAAGTTCGGGCTCACAAAAAATCTCAACACCAGAGCCAATTTTTGGTCCTGTTTTCTTTTTTTTTTGCTTTTTTACTTTGCAAAAAGTCCTTAGTTCCCGCTCATGAAATCCCTAAATTCATCTTTTTATGGAAATAAAATTTATAACCGACGCCAATAATTTTTCCTTCGTCATGGTTTCTTTTTCGAGAGTCTCCTTTTATTTCCCACTTGGCATTCATAAAAATATTGAATTTGCCTGAAGTCCTTTTTGTGTTCCGTTTTCGTTCATTTGGTCTATGATTTGCGTTTGAAGAATTGAATGCATGTTTTTTTTTCTTCCTTTAATTCTGCTATCTCTCTAATCGAAGGGCTGATGGTGATCAATTTGTGAGCCCACAAGGATTTCTCGCAATTTATCTGCCATTGTTTTGTTTTTTTTTTCTACCGCAATTTGCAAGTTCTTCAACGCACTAGAAATATTAATCATATTGCTTTTGTAGTATTTTGTTAGATTTGCATATTGAAAATGAAATTCGTTTGAAGTAGTATCTTTGTGTCTCTGTATAATCCCAAGACTTTGTTTAAGGACAGGTAGGTAGATACAAGAAAGAAAATAAAATTACAAAAAAAAAAAAAAAACATTAAAAACCAACAACTAGCTGTTAATAATGTTTCGATTCACCCTGCCTGTTGTTTTTGGTCTTGGAATAATGGCATAATTACTTCAATGCCTGAGAGCATACTGTTTTTTTTTTCTGAGTATATCTGCTTTTCTTAGCTTTTTTTTTTTGTTGGAAGTAGTGGTGGATTTGGTACTAAAACGCCTTGTGTCAGTATATTTTTTTTAATAATACTAGCTATATAACGTTTTCCTTCAAAAACGCAAAATCAAATTTTTTTTTCTATCGTTTCGCAATTAAAAAAAATATATTTTAATCGACTCGCAATGGTGTTGTTTCTTGAATTTTCTTCTGGGTCTTAAATGAACACCTGTTTCGCAAACAAATTTTCTGCTTTTATTTATTTTGCTCATTAATAGGTTTCAATTTTTAATTTTGCAAGATTTTATTTTGCTAACTGTTAACTTCAATTTTGTCTCGTGTCGTTTTGTTATCTGACAGGAAATTTTAATGAATAACTTGTAAAAAATATCAAAAGACAAAAATTTTGCCATATAAGAAATTGCGAAATAATAATGATTAAGGTATTATTTTGCGAAATATTGAAATGCGTGTTAAAAATTGCGATGTCAAATATGCGAAATCATTATTATCATTATTGTGCAAAATAATAATAATTAATGAATTATAAACTTTGCAAAATGAATATTTTTCAAACAATTTAATGCGTTATAATTAAATTGCGAAGTAAGAAATTGTAAAATTTATCATTGCGAAGCACAAAACTATCATCAGATGACCCCTGTTTATTTATTTTTGGTTGCAAAATAAATATAAAAGCGTAAATGAAAGAGTTTCTTTCTAAGCGAACATTTTTCAAATGAAAATAAAAATTTGGTGATCTTATAAGATATGAAATCTTAATAAATTCATGAACATTTTGGATGAATTTAAAAAAAAAATTGGGTGGTACGTGTAGAACCAGGGCCTAGTAACTTACAACTCTCAACCATTTCTGTATGCTTGTTATTGGCAAGAATAAAGGGAACTTACATTTTTTTGCCGAATCCGAACGGTTCGGGTGAGAAGCACTTTTTCGGAACAAGCGATACTCTTGAAGGATTCCTCGCATAGGCTGGGAATCGAACCCAAGACCCTTGGCGTAACAGCCCTACGCACTAACCATTTCTCCATGGGCTGCGGTCTACGGATGGGGCTCAAGTTATTAAATTTTAAGTATGTGCTGTTGTAACAAAATGATAATATTTTAGTTACGAAATCTCACAAATTAAAATGTCGTGTATGAAATCTCGCATTATAAAATTTCGCAACAAAACATTTCTGCTTTTCATAATCTTGCATTTAAGAAATCCCGCTTTTAACAATCTCGCAATTACAAAATCTTGCAAAATAAAATTCCGAAAATTATAATCTTTCATTTGAAAAAAAAAAAAAAATAATAATAACAACATCTACATATGTCAAGTTTCAGGCTTTGAGGTTGACATTCTGTAGTGTAGGTTAGAAATCGAAAAGACTCTTCAGAATTTTCACATCTTTACTACTCGTTGGCTCTAAAGCTAAATCTTAAAAATGTCCAATCCTCATATTTTAATTTTTACTAACTTATAGGTCAGGCCAACAAATTCCCTTCTAAGAAAATCCGCTCTTGTACAGAAAACACACAGATGTATGAGCATTAACAAGAAGAAAACTGTTGATGTTCATTTTGAAAACTCTTGGAATATTATTAACTTTTTTTTTATTTTGTTTTACGAAGCCAGAGCGTTTAGAAAACGCTAAAGGTATACCTTCTATATATTATTCTGTTCGTAATTACTTTGTGAAAACTTTTTACTTACTCTGATATTTTTAGCTTCCGGTAAGGTAAGAAAAGAAGTAAGTAAAAAAAAAAAAGTTATATGACCACAGTTAGTTTTTTTTTTTGTTCTTTTTTTATAATTCTAAGGATACGGCACAATTCTTTTTTTTTATGTTGAAAACATTTTAAAAGTCTTGTGACATTTCTTGTATAATATAAAAGAGCTTGAGGCAATTAAAAATAAATTTAGCAGGTCATAATGCTAATGCGACCTTTTTAAGTGAAAAATAAATAGTAGGTAGGTATATTTGAAACAAAAAATGATGAGTCAAAAAAAAATCTACCTAAACTTTGAGTTTTGTTGTTTATTTTTTTTTTTTTAATTAAAAATGTCTCTGATGCCTATTTTCTAGAAATAAATGAAAAATAAATTAAAGAGTATTTGATAATTCTAAAAGTTTAGTTAGAATTTTAAGTAATTAAAAAAAATCCAGGTGACAGAATGTTTTTTTTTTTCTTAAAAAGTTTTTAAAAAGTATAATACTCAGAATAAAGTTGGAAAAAATGATAGCATGTTCAAATTATTTGTTCGTTGTTTCTGTATAAATATATGAAACTAAAGGCTTTGGGTGTATAATTTGAAAAAAAAAAAAAATGTGGATAAATTCAAATTGAATATGTTTCGAAAATTTGTTCACGTATTATTTAATTATTTTCACATGTACACTTGTATACAGCGGCATTGTCAATTGACTCTTTTAAGACGAGGAAAATTCGCTATGACCTTTTGTTTTGCTTTAAGAAAATCTGACAACCTTCTTATTTTGCAAAGTGTTCTAAGTTTTCAAAATTGTTTAACTAGTGTCATACTTAACATATTTCCATAAACTTAAACTTTTGATGAACACGCCCAAAAAATTGACATTTCGTGCAAAAAAAGTAAGCGAAATTGATAATTGAAGCGTCTAGAATTAGAAGGTGTTAAGTGACATACTTTTAATTTGAATTTAAATAAAACCATCACAAATTATGTATTTTTATCTATTTGTGCGCCCTTTTTCTAAATTTCTCTGGCCGTGAGAAAACATTTGTAAGCAATTCTAATAAAAAAAGGTCCTTTAAAGAACATAAATCAAAACATCAAATTTTGTCACATAACACCTTCACATGCTTCAATTAATAAATTAGTTGACAAATTATTTGGAGAAGTCTCCGTCTCTTTTTCGCACTGAATTATTTACACAAACCGTAGGTTTTTCGTTTACATTTTCGCTGTTGATTCGGAGATCACTGAAAATTTTCGTTACGCTTCAGCTGCGTACTAGATTTTAATTGTCAAAGTGACATTTGGAGTTAGTACACACGTTACCACTTGTGGAAAAAAATCGAAATAGATTTAAAAAAAAGTGAAGTAGATTTCAAAAACTATTTTTATATAAAACTATGCGTATACATATTTAAAAAAATTATAAAACTAAATTTAATAAATAAAAATAACTAAAAACAAAAACTGAAATTCTTTCAAACATCATATTTTCATATATATTTTAATATATTGTTTAATACAGTGTTTCCCTCCCAACCATATGTCCCATACCAGAACCTTTTCAAAATCCTCATGTTCCCTCATAATCTCGGAGATCTTAACAATCTTAGTTAAATGAACATGAATCATTAGCAAAATTTCTCAGTTTTGCTGTCAAAACTCTGAAGAAAAAAAATCTCTGAGATCCAATTTTTCTAAACGCGCTTATTATATTTAAGCAATTTTTAACATACAAAATCTAAAAAATTGAATGGCTGATATTAGGGAGGTCCACATTCAACGACGTTTCGCCCAACTCAAATTCTTTTGGTAGCGTTCACATTCAACGACTGTCGTACCGACATGAAATAAATTTTCAAACAACGAACATGGCGCGCAGTTCATTATTGGCACCAATACTAGCGCTTTAACTTTATTTGCATCTACTCTCGTTTTATTATTTTGTTTACATTTCAACCAAGTCTTTTAATCTTACGAAAAAAATTGAAAGAAGACGTAAAATTGAAATTTTCCGACAGCTGTTCACATTTACTACAGCGGTCGTTCGACAGAGTAAATTATTAAAAAAAAAAGAACTACAGAGTTATTTCGGCTGGTGTTAACATAACAAAAATCTAACGACACGACGCATTTTAATGAACATGTCGTTGAATGTGAACGGCCCTATTATGAAGAATTTCATAGAAAATAAGTAAACACAGAAAGTTTGTTTTCAAAACATTGTAAATTTATGTATTTATGTTATAATTATTTATGTTTAATGAAATCCTTGCGCTAGATTCCTCCTGCAAATAGATTTTATGTCAGGTTAAAATTTGGAACACTTCTGTTTCATTTCATTTTTCTCTAAATCCAGAAGATTTCTTTTTTATCAGCAAATAATTTATGGCATTACATCCGCATTTTATGAATGGCAGATCCTGGATGCGTTCAGAAATATATCTCCAAAGGTGGAAACACAAGAAGCATAGATATTTCGGAATGAAGTGTAATGCAGCATAATATTAAACTGCCCCCTGTGAAGCGTGGGCCCCAGGCTGGGAAACACAGTTCTAAACGCTTCAATTAATAAATCAGTCGAGAAATTAGTTGGAGAAGTCTTCGCTTCTTTTTCACACTGAATTATTTGCACGAATTATTAATTGTGTGCGGAAAAGTGAGAATACAAACAATTACAAATTATCGATACGCTATCATCTGATAAAACTCTCAATTAACATTTGTCAGTAGTCTTTTCGTTTACATTTTCGCCTTTGATTCGGAGACCACTAAAAATTTTCTTTACGCTTCAGCTGCGTACTAGGTTTTAATTGTCAAAGTGGCATTTGGATTTAGTATCAGTGTTAACACTTGTGGAAAAAAATTGAAATAGATTAAAAAAAAGTGAAGTAGATTTTAAAATGAACTTTTTTTTGGATAAATTTAAAAAAAAATTGTTAAATTTAATTTAATTAAATAAAAATAACTAAAAACAAAAACTGAAATTTCTTTAAACTTTATATTTACATATATATTTTAATATATTGTTTAATAAAACTTTTAAAATTAATTAAAACAAAAAAACATACATAATTTTTAACTTCATTTCTACATGTATGTTTTTAAAATATGGTTTTATTAAAATTCTTAGTTTTATTACATAAAACAAAAATCATCTCAAATTTCATGTTTGGCTGCTTTAGGAATTACTAGTTGTTATAAAAAAAAGCATTAAAATTATTTAACTATTAATTTGTTCTTAAAAGAAAAATAACATGTCATACAAAATAAATAAAAAGATTTCAGTCTTTGAAAAGTCTTTTAGGAACAATAAAAAAAAACACACTTTAAATTGGAATAGGTATTGATTAATTTTTTTTTTGTGGAAGTAAAAAAAAAAAAAAAGAATTAGGTCGAAACAAAGATTTGTAAAATGAAGTAAATTTAAATTAATTGTTGATGGTGCGAAGAACAATAGGAAGTAGATTAAAAAAAAAAAATTAAAGAAAAAAGTAGATGTAGGTAGTTCAATTGAAGTAAAGTGATACCACTGATAAGTATGATATCTAAAAGTTAAAATATGTATTTGATGATTTTAACTTTAAGAAAAAATTTAAAAGAAATAGGTAAGTACGATGGTAACTGGTTCAAAATTTTGAAAAACCTGTATTAGCCTAGCATCATGCTAAAAATGCTTTAACATCGTAATTAATAATCTTAAAATTTGCGCCTATGTACATATCTTGTACTCGGCATAAAAGTAAGAAATTTGGATTAACATTGATTTTGCAATGTCTCTTAGATAACTTTTATGTTACACTCCAGTGTTGTAATAATGCAAAAAAATACATTTTGCACTTACAAAAAATATTTAATGCATGCAAACATTTTTCGACATGAAACATTTTTCATGTTGAAAAATGTTTGCATTGAAAAAAAAAAAATGTTTTGAAACAAAATGAAAATTTGAATGCAAGTCGAAAATTTCTTGCATTAGAAAAAATTCGAAATTTCTTGTCTTAAAATAAAAAAATGTAAATATAATTCGAATATTAAAAATCTAATTTTTATTAATGTCAATTTTATACTCTCATAGATCAAGGTTTAAAGGAGTAGAATGAATCCAGGCCTTCTTTTATAAAAAAAAAGTTGAGTAAAATAATAAGCTCGTGAAAAAATGGCATTAGTTTGGTGCTCTTCCCGATAGGATTATCCAATCCTCAATTTAAAAATTCATTTTAATATTTTCGATGATATACCTTTACAAACTAAGTCTAAGCCATAAAAGATACACTTCGACTCATTTTTCTATCCCAGTGAGCATATTTATCACAAATAATATTTCTCCTTCGTTTTTTTTCACTCTTATGCAAGCGCCATCTATTAACTATAAACTCAAGTCTTCTTTGCAAAAAATAAATTAAATTGTTTATGGTTTTTGTAAACTTTTAACATATTTAAGAGGACAACTAAAATCTTATTCTCCAGAGAGTAATCCTTCGCTCAAGGAGATGAAATATAAAATAAAGTAACTTCAAATGTAAAAAAAAACAAAGACATAAAGTTTTGTCCTTCTTGTCAAAAAAAAAAGAAGAAAAATTCAAACTCTTTCGACTTGAATGGAGTAAGTTTGTCGCCTGAAACCTGAATTATTGCAGTTTATTGTGAAGGTAAAAATGACAAACAATTTCGCTTGTCCAACAGTTATGTGTCCCATGGGTCGAATTTCGTTTATACAAGTGTTACAGCAACGTAAAAGTATAAATGTTTGGGATGGGCTTAAGGACGAAATAAAAAAAAAAAAAAACAAAAAAAAAAAAAATACGCGCTCTAGCGCTAGCCCCAAGCAAACATCCACAAAGGACAATTTATCGCCGTCAAAAAAAATATAATAATGTAGAAGCATCAGAGGTAGGTATGTATACCTAACTGAGTAAAAGATAAAATAAACAAGAAAAAAAGGACCAAATCTATAGGCAAAGGATCTCTAAGGACTGATGTTCTGTGTGTATGTTCTCGTTGTTTGTTATTGCAGGTGGTAACACCTTCTCACTTTGTATACTTTTATTCTTTAGGTCATTTATTTGGTTTTATTGCCCTGCAACGGTATACATTTTGTATTGAAAATGGCCTAACAAAGGTTATTTATTCAGATGTTATGCGAAAATGTATTTCAGTTATACTTCAATTATGTCATATTTCATAAAAAAAAAAATGGAATTAGATACTCGACTATCAGAATGTTACAAAAATCCATTTTTGAAGAGAACAAAAATTATTATTTTTTTAAACATGACGACCACGCATGTTAGAATTAATCTGAAGACCATAACTATATGCCACTTGGGGCCCAGAGAATCCCAAGAGAAATGTTTATCTAATACGTTGAGAGGAGATGATGTCCTTGTGGAATTGTTATCAGATGTGCATTACATTTAGGTAATATTCCATTTGGTCGTAAAAAGATATATTTCCTGTCAATTAATGGAAGAAAGTTGTAAAAAAGATTTTATTGCCCTGAAAAATGTGTTTTTTTTTTTTGTTTGATTTTTTTTTACCCATATAAAATGTTTTACAAGGGAAAACAATAAAAAATTTACTTGAGTGAACCCTTTCATAGGAACAGTAAAATATTTAATCAAATATTATTCTTAAATAAAAAAAAGAGGATGGAAGAGTGCTTCAACTAAAGTACTTTTTCTTTTAACTAGGCGGCTGATGTGGAAAGAATCCCGACTACCTTGATGGAATCAACAGTGGGGTCTAAAGTTACAGTTGGAATAAACTATGTACTTAGCAAACATCTTATATGAGCTATACTTTATGACATATTCGAAACGGAGTTTAGTAAGAAGGGGTTTATCTGGCCTTCGAGTTATACTAAGGGTCAGTTCATCCATGTTGGAGGATGTGTCATCAAGGTGACATCCTGGCCAAGTCAAATTATCTAATTGCATTGCAAAAGCAAACCTGGGATACGGACGATCTAAGCAAATAATAAAAGGAGAACGAACTTCGAATTTGTACTTGGAATGTTAGGCATACTTAATATCCCACGTTTAACTTAACAACTATAGGATTAGAATAGACTGCTACAAAGTAGACATCATCAAGTAGAAATAATGTGGTGGTAGGTGTCGGAAATTCACAAGTGGACAAGAAGACCCCGTCAACTAAAATCTAGATTATCCACATTGCGATAAGTGGGTCCTGCTGTATCATGAAGATTTCCAAACGTTCCAAGGAGCCATCTTTGACACTCGCTACAACCACATTATCATTAGGCTGGGGATATCCTGACCATGTCAAAATAGGGAAATACTGTTAGGAAGTTCAACGTCGTTAGGCTGCAACAGCAAGATATCGCTAGCTCCTTTTCCGATTGAGTCACTGAATAACTTATTGAAGAGTACTATATCAAGTATTAAGAACCAGCAGCGGCAATATTGCGATAAAGCCATTAGAGGTGCTGCTGCTGCTGGTGAACTGGATTTTACACGACAGCCACAAAGGAAACGTTCAGTTTGACAATGACTGCCATAAGCAATCACATGTAGGTAAACAAAATGTTTACAAAACGGCATGTATTCCTTGCATAGGGAAATCTGAGCTGCTGACGTGCTCTACGAGCAGAAGAAAATTTCTCTTTTGAGCGGCTTCTCAGAAAGAAAAACAAGAAGCAAAATTAGGCGATTGACTTAATAGAAAGATGTCATAGCAGAAATGAAGTTTGGAAGTTTTACGAAAAAAAAGAAAAACCGACTCCTTCAAGGACGGTCAAGGGAACATTGTAAGCGATGTTGTGGAAATGTAGAGAAATCATTTTTGCGGAATAGTTGATAAGTTTTTTCATAAATTGTGTTTAAATTTATAAAATTTCAATATTTATCAAATACCAATTGATAATAAATTCACAATCCTTTAAGATCTTTAAGAGTTCCACCCAGATGGACGGGTAAGTAGAAGAAGACCGCGACTCAAATTGGAGCAGCGTTCTCGGCCATACAAAAATTTCCGTGCCACATTTTATAGAAAAACGTGACATTTTCTAAAAAAAAAATGCTGTTTTCTAAAAAATAACGTGCCATTTCGAGCCATATGAAAAACGCAAGTTGTTATGTACATTAAAAAAAGTCTAATTAAATTACGGGGTAAAGTAGAACAAAAAATTAGAAGAAATAATTTGTATTTGACAATACACGAATGTCAAAAAATAAGAGTTTCTGCCAGTTTTTACTCCATTTGGAACAATTTTCTTCAAATTTCTTCAAAATTCGCTTTATTTGAAGTATAAAATGGGAACAGCGTGCTATATTGAATTTTTTCGTGCCACCGTGCCACAATGAAATTCTCGTGTCAAAAAAGCACGATCGTGCCACTTCGGCAACGCTAAGAATTGATACCTCCACCTTCTTTGTACATGTCCTGCTCTATTTCAAAGACGTAGGCTCCACCTAGGAGAATTTCTCTACAATAATGCTAGTGATCTGGCAAGTCATGACATCAGTAGTCTCTCGCGCTTTGTAAGAAGCTATAAGTGGTTCAACGAGTAGGAAGAAGTCTTCCTAGATACTTGTGATATCGCAATGGGCCAACAAATGGTCTAAGTGTGTCAAGCTTCTCTGCTGACAGCCACGTAGGCCTAACCTAACCTAACTTCGGTAACGCTGAATTGGAGTGCAGAACTGAAGACAGTTAGCTAGTGACCAAAATGACTGGAAGAAGCTTGTTAATTGAGGCCCTAGTCTAATCCGAACCTTTCTGCCACCTTCAATTCAATTTCATTTTTATTGGGATTTCATAAATAGTGTTTGTAAATGTTTTTATATCTGCACAGCTTTATTGGCTTGTCTGGACTGTCTGCAGAAGAATGTCTTCAATGATGCAAACGTATATTCAAACTTCCTAAAATAGTTATGATGCACGTTTATAGTTTTAGTTTGAAGACCTTTGATATTATGGTGAACGAATGATATTTGAGTAAGGGGAAAAACTTATTTTTGAAGTTGTTTTAAGTATTTTGAAGGTGCGAACGTATGTACATTTGTAGAAGAGTAGATAGGGTCAATAGTAACAGTAGTGGATTAAATATTTAATCGTTTGCATGGGAAATACTGTTGATGCATCAGGATCGCAGCATCGGAAAATATTATTTTTTGCATGCAGTAGCCCGTGGCGTTGGATTGTCATTCCGGAGGTTTAAACAAATTTTTGTCAGAAATATTGCCTCTTGTGAAGAAGTGACAAATCCTCCAAGAGTAGGTATCTATTTGCATGAAAAAGCTCCCCTCATCTTAGAATTTTGGATTTGATTTAAAATTGTACGTCCTCTCCATTCATGCCTATAACAAAACTCACACATGAATGCTTTAGAGTTTTTAACCACTAAGTCCTAGTTCTCCACGAGCTTGCGTGCCACAAAATGTATTAATTAAAATTAATTAGATATAAAGGTTAACTAGATTAACTAGCGATATGAATAAATAAAAACTTTGCCTATAAGCATGAACGAGAATTTATCATTTTTGCTGTTCACCCGGAAGCCATTTTATGGTTTAATGATAATGATTAATAACAAAAATAGCTCAAAATTAAGCTAATAAAATTATGTTAATAATTATTCATTTATTCTTAAATTTTTTTGCTCCATACATCTACCATCAAATGTTACTTGTAACATCTTTTCAAACTATAAACCACACAAATCAAAGCACTCCTACGAAATTAATTTGAACATTGATCATGCATACAAATCAATGTGTGTTTATGCATGCATCTCGATTACATAACTATTATAAGCTCAATCTGCCTTTGTAATTTTGTAGCATGGCAAACTTTCACTATCATCACAATCAAAATACCTCCCATTCGACGTGGTAATGTTTTTCAATTAAATATTATTCAATCAGACGTCATATGGTGGGCGGAAGTCCCATGTCATTTGATTCCTTTATGGCTTGATGCCAGAAAGTGAGTGGTGAACTAGAAAAAAAGTGAGAGAGAGAGGGATGTGGAGAGTCACCCACTTTGGAAGTGTAGAGAAAGAGAAAAACAAAAGCTCTTTATCCCTACAACTATGCGAACGAGATTATATACAATATATTGTGTGTATATGTATATGCAAATATTTACTAGGCATAACGCATAACATCCTTTAATATATCCTAATTGAAATCCACCTTAATTGTAATATCATTCCATGCTATCGTATATATACAACACACAGATACTCGTGTATGCACATATATATGTAAATGTACAGTACGGTATGTGAATGTGGAATTTTAATTGTGACACAACGAATGTGAAACATATGAATAATAAATGAATCCTGAATTTCTCTATACCTCCTTCTGTTTCAGAGTAAATTCATAGTCTCAAACATTGTGTTCTAGTTTTTCTATTTAAGTTGAGAAAAAAAAAAAAAAAAACAAAACTCAAGGGAAATAACGGTGTTGTTATAATACTTATAATTATTTTAAAAAGATTGTTAATTTTTGATCCAACGGAGTTGTTGCTTTAAGAAAATGAAAGTGTAAAAAAATAGCAGCTTTTTCAGAAATTTGACAATTTCAACAATTTCCTTGAAAAATTCTTAATCCTAATAAGTGTGAAATGGCCAAAGTTTCATTCGTCAAATAAGCAAGTTAATCTTCGATTATACATATAGTCGACGCAAATGGTATGAACGCGTTAACTCTCTAACGTCAAATTCTATCTAAAAAAGTCTCATTGCACTACCTCCAATTTTTTTTTTTTGACATCTCTGTACTTTATCTCACTCCCATTTCATGGCGAAAAAGTTGTGGCCAAGAAAGGCATCTCCTTCTTGCCATAAATTGAGAGCGAGATAAAGTACAGAGACGCCAAAAAAAGTCAGCGGAGAATTGGTAGGTAGGTACTACATCAATGCGTTTACGCCTGCATTGACTGATACTCCCGTTGACACGAATTTAATGGCTAAGGCATTGACGCGTCTCGTTTACTTAACGCATTGTGAATTGGCTTATTTTGTTTGCTCATGTAATCATCCTGTCAGTGTCAACGCAGTAGACTTTAACACATCGGCTGTCAGAGCCTTGACAGTATCCCAATTTTGACATAATTTTCTTCCACGTCAACAAAACCTGCGTTGACCTTCATCTCAATTGTACGAAATTTTGATTTTTAAGATCCTTCAATAAAATTTGATAGTTTTATGCTTGACAGATAGGCTGTTTTTTTTTTTTTTAATTTCACCCGAAATCCATACAATCGCATTTCACAGGAACACAAAATAAAATATGATATATTTCTGATTATTTACAGGTTGTTCAATCCGTCAACATCGTAGCTTTCCTTTAATGGATTTTGACAGATTATAACTTGACAGATAACTAACAAACTATATTTTGACATAAATCAAATATTTCGAATCAAATTTCATTAACTTACTTGCATCGTGTAGATCTTCCAAAGGAAAAATTATTATTTTTTTCGTTTCTAACTACGATTTAACGTTTAAAGTGTCATCAAGTTATGTAATAGTTAAGTGTCAACGCGCTTAAATGTCATTAAGTCTTTTTAACGTCACGTGTAAACGCATTGATTCAGATAAAAAGCCAAGGCATTTTGGGCTAGAATTGATCAAATTGGCGTCATTCTTGTGATCGTTAAAATTTCATTTACCATTTACGTTGAACGAACACTTTACTTCCTGTAAAACAAAAATTGTATATTTTTTTCAAGGGGGTTTATTTATATTAGTGCATTTATATTCTGTCAATCATGTGACCTTTAGACTTACCGCCATATTATTGACTTGGTGCATCCAGATTAAAACTTAAATCCGGATGACTGTATTTAGGTACATTGAATTTGTATAATTTACATTCGGATTTAAGTTTTAATCTGGACGAATCGAGTGAATAATATGGCCGTTAGGTTTAGTTAAACTTTGGGTTAAGTGAAATAATATATTAATCCTGTGTATAAATTGATTAATTTGAACTTTCAGTTGTCAAAAATCTATAAAAAAGAGTATAGACTTTTTTTTCGATAGTATCAGAAGCACGTATAAGTCAGAAATATCTCTTCAGTTAATCTAGATTTAACTCGGGATCTAAATTGATTAAAAAATATGTAGGAAAAATCTCTGAAAAATATCTAGGAAAACTTTCACTAAGACCCTGATTAACTTTGAGCTAAACCAAAGTTAGTTAGGTAATCCTACAAAAAAATTAAACCTGGATTAACTCAGACGCAGAAGTTAAGAGTTAATTCACTTAATTTGCTGAACAGTTAACTCAGGATTTAAATTAAATGAAAAAGTTATGTATCAGGAGTTAATTTAAGTTTAACCGCAAAACTATTTATGACAAAAAAAAATCATCAATGAAAAAATAAAATCAGAGAAAAAACACATAACGTCCCTGCTATTTATTGTCATGGTATCCGAGACAGTTTGGCAATGCAGCCCTGAATTCAAAGAGCTATGCCTATAGAAAAAAAAAAAACATAAAAAGAACGAATGAGTGATCCAGAGCATATTATTATCACCACCTTCAACATCTCCTCCTCTGAGCAAAACATCGAGCTTTGGGAAAAACAAAAGAAGCGTTTCCCAGAACATAAAATAAGTATTAATATGGATGTCCTTGAATGGAATATACACTTTGCAACTCGGCGCATTGACACGAAAAGAGGAACGAACACACACACATATATCTATTTAAATAAAAACAACGACAGCGACAGTGACGACGAGAACGAAAACGACAATACGGCGCATATGGGCGACCTACATTATCAAGATGTCATTACCAAGTAAGGCAATCAGGACAGAAGGCGAGATTTAGCTGGGAAAAGGCATTTATAATTTCGCACCAATTTCACATATTATAGTGGCAAGAGACCAATTATAATGATGATGCCTGGGATTAGGTGATGATGACGGGGACGATAGTATACAGTCACAGACGATATAACTTTTATGTCCAGTAAATCTTGTCAAGTATAGTGTAGCTCTCTCTCTCTCTCTGACCCGTAGAATATTGAGCTGCGTAGACAGTTTTTGAAAGGATACAAATGCTGTACCTACCGAAAGTCAAAAAGTGCGTGGTTTTCGACAAATGAGGCTAATCAAATATTAAGGGTTTTGTCCTCAACTATAGGTACTTGAAACATGTAACGTTATTGATGTGGGCGATGATGATTGTGCGACATATTTCATTCGTACTTGACTTATATGTAGGTACATATCTATGTACTCGTGCTCTTCCAGCATGTGGGGTAATTTTTATTGAAAGGACACATTCTCAAAGTTGACTGATGTGAAGAAGCAAATTAAAAAAACAGAAACTTTTTATTCAAGAGTCTTACATTTAAGCTGAACTCAAAAAATTATTTTAACGAGTTTTGTTTAAACTTTTTAATTTAATACTGAAATTCATATGCTGGAAGGACTAATTTAAATTTATAAAAAAAAAACGAACCAATACAACTTCTACTTCTCAAAAACGTATAAACAAATACTTGCACTTTAAAATATTATAAAATTCAAAAAATTTGAAGCATTACGTTGAAGCGAATAAAATGTTCATTAAAAAGGACTTTTTCAATTTTCCTGTGTAGCACTTCAAGAATTATAAATTGTATATATGTATACTATTAGTCTATGTTTCTATGCATACCTTCATCTCACAAAAAGGCACAGGTATCCTACTAATGAATAAATTCAATTTGAGGCTGTCCTTGAGTTGCTTAGATATATGTACATAGGTATATATACTCAGAGAAAAATATAGAAAATAAATCACAATAAAGTTGAAATGACAAACATTTTTCCTTTAAATAAAAAAAAAAAGTGGTTTGAACAATACCTAAATTACATTGTTACCAAGGTAAACAAAAATTAAATCAAAAGGTATATAAGAGTCTTATGTACTTTCAAGGTTCACGTTTTGATGAAGACAGAAAGAAAGGCGGATCTTTAAACTTAAGATTTGAATTGTCCTCTAACCTTTGTAAATTTAATATTGTACCTACATTATGTAGGTATATTATATTTTTAAGAATCAAACTGCTGGATTATTTTACATATAATTAAAATATAAGATAAAATGTTTTTTACTGTTTTTATAGGTTATCTTCTAAATTCTCTTGTCTAAGCCACCTAAAACTGCATTTTTAAAATATATCTCCTAAAAAATTAACATATAACGGGTGATTTTTTAAGAGGTTTAGAACTTTTTTAAAAAAAAAAACACAAAAAATTCGAAAAAATGAATGAAATATT
Organism: Epistrophe eligans; assembly: GCA_951394125.1. NCBI lineage: Eukaryota > Metazoa > Arthropoda > Insecta > Diptera > Syrphidae > Epistrophe > Epistrophe eligans. The sequence goes on from OX596030.1 coordinate 30,365,223, forward strand.
TATTTGAATCGATAGTTTGAACCTTGCAATTTAATGTTTAAAGATAATTTCATGCAAATGTTGACCGCGGCTGCGTCTCAGGTAGCCCATCCGCTGAGTCCAATTTTGGCATACTCTTTCACACATATCGGCCGGTATCTCACGAATGAATTCATGGATGTTGGCTTCCTGTGCGTCAATCGAAGCGGGCTTGTCCCTATAGACATTAGCCTTGACATACCCCCACAAAAAATAATCTAATGGTGTCAAATCGCACGATCTAGGCGGCCAATTGACCGGCCCGAAACGTGAAATTAACTGTTCACCAAACTCGCCTCGCAATTGCGCCATTGTTTCGCGTGCTGTGTGGCATGTGGCACCGTCTTGTTGAAACCACATATCATGCAAGTCAAGAACTTCCATTTCGGGCAAAAAAAAGTTTGTTATCATCGCTCGGTAGCGTTCACCATTGACAGTAACGCTGCGATTCGCATCATCTTTGAAGAAATATGGCCCAATAATGCCGCCGGCCCATAAACCGCACCAAACAGTGGCTTTTTCGGGATGCATTGGTAGCTGTTGCAATGCTTCTGGCTGATCTTCACTCCAAACGCGGCAATTTTGCTTATTTACGTACCCATTCAACCAAAAATGAGCCTCATCGCTGAACACAATTTTTCGATAAACAACATTTCGAACCGAGCAAGAATTTTAATAGTAAAATTCAATAATTTGCAAGCGTTGTTCATTTGTAAGACGATCCATGGTTAAATAGCAAACCAAACTGAAGCTGTTTGACAGTGACACAAGGTACTAAACACACGTCAGCTGTCAAAACCAGTGTTGCCAAAACCAAACCAGCTTAAAAATCACCCGTTACAAGCAATGTGACATAAAAAGAAAGCCGAGGAGTTTTTTTTTTAAAGAAAATATAAGGTTTTATTTAAATTTATTTACGTAAAACCATAAGTTTTTTAGAGACATTTTTGTGAAAAATCGTGGTTTAGACATTCAATATTATTATGTCTAGACAATTCTAAATTATGCACCTGAACATACTTATGAATAATAAAATGAGTTTTTTATGGAAAACTTTTTCTACATTTTTTGTTAATTTTTTGCATTTTAAAAAGAAAAAATTAAATTGATGGTGGGTTTCTACACTTTCTCAGCATGAAATATTTTGGCCCTTTCGAAATGTTGCATGACATTTTATTTTTATTCAAAGAATTTAACTCCCAGTTAGTATACGAAACAGTGCTGTCGTTTCAACAGGATGGTGCCACACCTTACAATCGATTTATTGAAGAGTAAGTTTGATGAGCGTGTTATCTCAAGAAATGGGACAGTCGATTGGCCGCCTCGTTCGTGCGATTTAACGCCTCTAGACAATTTTCTTTGGGGCTACATAAAGTCATTGGTTTATGCCAACAAGCCGACGACGTTGGAAGAGCTCAGAGCCAACATTGATCGCGAAATAGCGGCCGTTTCGGCCGAAATGTGTGGCTGAGTTATCGAAAATTGGGTCCAACGGAATCGACCGCTGCTAACGTGCCCACGGTTGCCACATGAACGAAGTCGAGTTCCATTCATAAATGTTTTGATTGTACTTCAAGCCGATAATAAAGTTTTTGAAATATCTAAAATGGTTTGCGTTTTATTTAAAAAAAGTTGTCAAGTCCTTATTGGAAAACCCTTTATATCTACATAAAAATAGCCTCATAAGAAGCCTTATTTTAAATAGAAAAATAAATAGCTTAAATTAATTCATTATTATGACATTAATTAATATTAAAAGTACTTTAAAAACAAATTACTTATTTAATATAAAAAATAAATAAACATTTGAGTCTAGACCTCTTTTTTTTTTTGTACTTTTCAATCAAACTTTTAGACGGTTAATATTTTAATAAAGGAACCATGCATATTCAGAAATTAGGATATTAATTTTCCATGTTTAGTTTTTTTCCTTTTCTTCAAAAGTTTAAACTATCAATGTTTATCCAACGGTAACTGAAAATGTTTTATTGAAATGAATGAATAAGATATTTGATTTATGCTGATTTGATTTATGCTACCTTATTCTCTCACGAACCCTTTGGAAGAAAAATAAAAAAATGCATTCAACTGAAAAATTGTTGCATACTTTCAGTTGAAAATATGAAATTTTGAAGTTTAACAGAGATGTTTAATTTTTAATAAGAGCAGGGATGTGAGAAATCAGGATTTAAAAATATTTTCAAACTGCAAGATACGTTTTTATTTAAAATTAAGAATATTTCTATTGTTAGTTGGATTGGTAGCGAACTTATTTGGGATACTATAGATGATAGAGAACAACGAAATTCAGTCTGTACACTAACATACCTATTATCACCTCACAACTGAAGCGATTTTCTTGAAATTTAAGAATTTTTAGTAATTCCCTGGAGGCGAAATTAGTATTGTTTAAGCTCTAAAAATAATGGCAACTATAACCTGCCATACCTACAATTGTATTATTACAAATTGGTAATATGGGTAACAAACAGCTTAGAATTGTGTAAATTGGAACTAAAAATATTAGGAGTGGTTTGGATTTTGGTAAAAAAAAAATACAGCAACTTTTATTACCGGAACCACTGTTTTTTTATTTCCATCTTCTTCATTAAAACTTAACCCCGACTGCCACCATCTGCAAAAATGTGTTTTTTCGGCATATCTTAAGAATAATAAGTCTCACAAAAAAAAAAAAAAATATAATAATCTATCTGGTACCGAATTGATTTCTCTACAAAATTGATAATTTGAATTTTTTTAACTGAAAGATATTCTTCGTAGATCATTTCATTTCAAGCATTTTATTTAATCCAATTTTCAAATTCCTTTTGTTTAAGGATGCTTAAATGGCCTCACACATAGATGTAACAATTTTTGCTTTTTTTTTTTTTTATTATTTTCAAGGGGTTTCCAAGTTATTTGTCAATTTTTTGTCTAAAATTTCGATCAAGGGGCTCGTAAAAGACGTGGTCGGTAATTTGATCGATTTTTTACTTGCGATTTAATTATATGTAGGTACGTACTATATGGCTAGTTATGGATTCGAAAAAAAAATCTAACTCAAGATTTTAATCAAATTTGACATTAAGATAATATAGTGAAGTTGAAAAATTGGGTTCGTAGTTCTGTCTGTCCTGTCCTTTCTACTGCAGCCTGAACGGGTGGGTCAATTTTCTTTAAACTTGGTACCAACCGGCTTTTGTGGATTCTCGCGACACGTTTTTTTTTTTTTCATTTTCTTTAAGAGCATCAATAACGGTACTTGTCATACAATTTTTATTACCAAATTATGAAAATCCTATTTTTCTCAAAAACTTGTACAGAACTTTAAAAAAATTCAGTAATTTTTTTTTACTTAAGAGCTACCATTTTTTAAATTTCCAATTAGGAATGGTTCCTCCTATAAAATCATTTTTTTTTTTTTTCATTTTCGATTTCCTCAAAAACGGCTTGAATTAAATAGACAAATTTAAAAAAAAAATCTATCTATCAATTTGAGAAATTAATTATTCGAAAACGACTTGGTCGATTTTTTTTTTTAATTTAGCATTTAATATTTTTTTGATATTATCTAGCAGATTTAAAAAATTATTCCTATGACCAAAAATAAAAGTACAAGAAGTGTTTAAAAACCGGTAGAGAAAATCTCATTTTTCTTAAAAACGGTTCCAACGATTTTTAAGCAGATACAAAATTGTATCATTATAAATGTTTCAAAATCTAAAAAATAAAATACTTATCATAGAACCTAGAATTCTCTATACAACTGAATTGTATGTGTATAAATTTAAGGCGTTTAAGGCGTTTATGACATATATGTAGGTATGTATGTATATATAAAAACTAAGGTATTGAACAACGACATCTTCCAAGATCTACCGATATCTGCAAAATAATTTAATAAAATAAAAGTACCAGATTTTGCAATATTTTGAACTGTTAATTGTTCCTGCAAATGCAATGTGTGTGTCAAATAAATTTGTTGCCAAAATTAACGAAAAAAGGTTTTGTGAATTGGCTCTTAACATGAAAACAATTTTTTTGCAACGGTGGACAGTAGGTTCTATTTCATAAAGACTAAGGCAAAAACTTATGTATGATCAATTTTAACAGTTGCACATATAACGGGTGGGTCAATTACAATTTTCTTTTTAAAAATGTAATAAAATGAATTAATTTAAATTGTTTCCATGTATAATGGCTTTATTAGTAAGAACAAACATTTCCATTAATTATGGAACAAAAGGTCGTTCAAATGGCCGCCTCGGATTGCTTCGCAGTACCGCATTCTCTCACTCCAATTTTACAAGACCTTTTTAGATGGTTTCGGACTGTAGCTCGTGGATTGCTTGGACGATATTGCCCTTAAGTGCTTGAATCGTTTCCGGATTGTTGGCATAACATCGGTCCTTCACGGTTCCCAACTAAAAAAAGGCCAAAGGAGTCAAATCGCAGCCCCGAGGCGGCCAATTGACATCGCCAAGACATAGCTGATAACACGATTTGGGAATTTGGTGAGCAAAAGATCGATTTTGGCATGGGCTGTGTGGCATGGTGTACCATCCTGCATGAACCAGAGGTCATCCAAATCCATCATGTCTTCAATTTCATAAAAAAAAGTCGGTTAACATGGCTCTGTAACGTCCACCGTTGACCGAAACGTTTTCAAAGAAAAATTGTCCAATGATGCCACCACTCCACAAACTATCACTCTCAGTGGATGCTTCTCGACAATAACGTGCGGGTTTTCCGAGCCCCAGATGTAGCAATTTTGTTTGTTAACGTAGCCGACGAGATATAAATACGCCCTCTTTCAAAAAACGGACGTTTTGGGCTACACAGCACTCACTTTGGAAATAATTTTTCAATATTTCCCAACGTTGCTCAAGCGTAAAGCGACTCATTTTGTTCCGCGGAGGTGTGACAATGGCTTTCTATCAAGATTTCGAGCGGGAAGCATCTGTAAGTGTCAAAATAACCTATGATTTAAAAAAAAAAACACTAGATGACCCAGCCGTTATATAAAAGTGATAAATGCGTAAATTCAACTCCTTCGTAAGAAAACAAACATTCTGCGGTATACAAAAATTTTGGAGGAAACATTTCGCCACACAGGTCCCTACTTCAAATGTTTCCCCTCCGTGCCTACATGGGTAGGTATGTACTTTCTCCATATTATCAAATTTGTAATCAATCTTGTATATATTTAAATCTCGAGCTTAATGAATTAGGTGTTTCAAAATCATAAATTACGATACTTTATGTAAAAGTTTTCGTCAAGTTTAAAAGAACCAGAACTAAAGGTTTTTTTTTTATACTACATCTTACATACCAGTTATAAGCTATTCAAATAAGTTAACTTATTTAAATATATTTTTGTTTTATTTATGTACTTGTGTTGTTAAAATGAACCACAATTGAACAACCTAGTTCCACATTAAGCACCATAATATACAATTATACATTAGATCCCTTCATTATCATAACAAATTATGTAAATTATTCAAACCGAAAAACACTTCAAAAGAAAAACAAATTTTTTGCAAATTGTCCTTTTCTATATACAGTACACCATACACAGTAATAGTAGGGACGAAAGCGACATTTTATACCCAACAAATTATCCAACATAATCGGTGAAATTTATTCCAGCAAATCTAATCAAGTATAGACTTGTTCAATGAACTAGGTACACTAACGGCTAAGTGTGTTTTATTCAGTTGGAAGGAAAAAAAGGATCTGTGTATTATTTTTTGTTCTGTTTCCTGGTGAACTATATAAATACATATCTACAGAATTCAGAAGAATAAGAAAAACATAAAACTCTTCACATATTATTTTGGCAAATCCAAATGCTATTCAATATATCCATTAACTTTATGCTTATTTATTTTTTTTTTTTATGAAATCAGAGTGACAAACAAAGGCCAAGCCTCCATAACGAAAATAAAATGGGATGAATACCAAACTTCCTACAAAAGAGAGAGACTGCAACAACAATAACAATAACAACAACAAAAACAACCAAAAAACGCTTCACTAGGTCCAAAGAAAATAAATACCTACGTTACATTCTTTTGGTGTTTGGTTGTTTTGTTTTGTTTGAATTGCTGGCAAGTTTTCGAATTTTATTTAATGCCATCACGTTCTTTTTTTGACAAAAATGTAGGAACTCAAAGCGGCGAACTATATACGACAATATCTTTCAAGGACATGAGTTAGAAAAAAAAGCGGAAGAAAAAAATATATTTCTATCGCACAAAAACCACACATACAACCACAACACATAGATACGAGTATCCTTGAAAGATTGATGGCTAATAGAGAAGAGGTCCTATAAATAACAAAAAAAAAAGGATAAACATACTTGTCGACATAGCTTAATGTCGGATACGAATCAAAGAAGTTTTTATTCTTCAGCCAGATTTGTCCGACCAAGTTCTAACGGGTGATAATTTAAGAGGTTTAGAACTTTAAAAAAAAAAAAAAACACAAAAAATTCGAAAAAATGAATGAAATATTTATTTGAATCGATAGTTTGAACCTTGCAATTTAATGTTTAAAGATAATTTCATGCAAATGTTGACCGCGGCTGCGTCTCAGGTAGCCCATCCGCTGAGTCCAATTTTGGCATACTCTTTCACACATATCGGCCGGTATCTCACGAATGAATGCATGGATGTTGGCTTCCAGTGCGTCAATCGAAGCGGGCTTGTCCCTATAGACATTAGCCTTGACATACCCCCACAAAAAATAATCTAATGGTGTCAAATCGCACGATCTAGGCGGCCAATTGACCGGCCCGAAACGTGAAATTAACTGTTCACCAAAATCGCCTCGCAATTGCGCCATTGTTTCGCGTGCTGTGTGGCATGTGGCACCGTCTTGTTGAAACCACATATCATGCAAGTCAAGAACTTCCATTTCGGGCAAAAAAAAGTTTGTTATCATCGCTCGGTAGCGTTCACCATTGACAGTAACGCTGCGATTCGCATCATCTTTGAAGAAATATGGCCCAATAATGCCGCCGGCCCATAAACCGCACCAAACAGTGGCTTTTTCGGGATGCATTGGTAGCTGTTGCAATGCTTCTGGCTGATCTTCACTCCAAATGCGGCAATTTTGCTTTTTTACGTACCCATTCAACCAAAAATGAGCCTCATCGCTGAACACAATTTTTCGATAAACAACATTTCGAACCGAGCACGAATTTTGATAGTAAAATTCAATAATTTGCAAGCGTTGTTCATTTGTAAGACGATCCATGGTTAAATTGCAAACCAAACTGAAGCTGTTTGACAGTGACACAAGGTACTAAACACACGTCAGCTGTCAAAACCAGTGTTGCCAAAACCAAACCAGCTTAAAAATCACCCGTTACCACCAGTCAGTCGATATATACAATATAGTCAAGTCACATGTCAGTCAGTCATTCAGTGAACCACCCGAATTAACTTCACCAAAGCAATAAATCAAAGTGAATCTAACCGATGAAGCAATTTTATTTATTCAATAAAAGATAAACTTTTACCAAACTAATGTCGATGTCACCCAGAAAAAAAATGTATATGTGTATGTGTTTTTTTTTGTTGACCTTGTAGCTGTGTCAAAGTCTACACACTACAAAATTACATACCCTGCGGACAAAAAAATAAGAGAGCTGATATGATGGTCATTCAAGTTCATCTAATTTGTGTGATTATATGTACATAGATAGTAGAAAAAGATTCACAAAGATTTTGACCAGACAACATTAGATATGTGGACATTATGAAAGCAATGAAATCGAGGGTTAAATAAGGAGGCGGATATAATAAGATAGTTCTTAGTCGGGTGACACTCAACTTCAGAAAAAAATTCGTAGTTAAGTTTTGTAAATAAAATTGTAGCTACTACGCCAAGTCAAAGGTGCAGTGCAATAAGCCCCACGGACATAGAACCCGCGGATCTTATTTCCCAAAATGAACGGAAATAACATCCACGGGCGTTATTTCCTTTTTAAAATGAAAATAAAAGCTGTAGGTTTTAATTCCCTTTTTTTGAAGGTTTCAATTCGAAGAATATGGGGAAAAAAAACTCAAGAACAAAAAACGGTTTTGGACTTTGCCAACAGTTTTATTGGACAACAGTATCTACCTTATGTGGCCTGCTTTGCGGGTTCCAAGGATTTTAACTCCCTTTTTGGCCATATGTCCCGCTCACGCAACTCTGTTGCTCCGCTTAGAGTATGTTCAGTCGCCAGGCAGGCGCCAATGTCAACAGTTTTCTCAGACAAAAGTATAAAGTTCAAAGAGGTATTGAATCACATTTTAAGTAAGGGTCTTAAATCCAATTAAGAGAGGCAATAACATCCGTGGGTCTTAATGTTCTTTTTTGTGGTTGGTCCTATTGCCACTCCAAAAAGGAAATAAAGCCAGTGGGTGTTATTTCATTTTATTTTGGAAATAAGAACCACGGGCTTTACTTCCGCGGGTCTTATTGCACTGCCCCCAAGTTAAGACCATCGATATAAACTTGGATATTGAAAGGTTACATACACCGAGTCAGTTTTACCGCCGCGACGCAGTTAGCAGATTTATTTTTGGTGCCTTTAAATATTTTTAAATACTCTATAGGGGAAGTATGTATTGATTTCTTTAAAAAAAATACTAGTTTACGATGTTGTAGAATTCCGTCTGTAGACGCGCTTACCAAGTAACATTTTTCCTCTTATAAGAAGTTCCAAGAGGAGCTCGACTAGACGAAACTATGTTAAGAGCTAAATTTTCACAAAAGTATTCTTATAAGACCATAAGTGTATATAATCCTATTTCAAGAAGAAAAATTGATTTAGCATAAGATTTAAGTGTTTTGAAGTTGCACGAGTGTTTAACTCTTAAAATACGAAAGTATGAGACCCATTTAGTTTTTTTACACAAGATAAAAATTCTTAAGTTTAGCAATGGGAAAGAGTCTTACAGCCAGGTTCTACATTTCACTTTCACTCGAAATAGAATTGAAATCAATTGAAATTAGATTGACTTCAATTTCATTTCGAGCGAAAATGAAATGTAGAACCTGGATGTTATGGGAGTTTTTTTTTTAGATTTCGAGAGCCTAGCTCTGGTAAGTTTGTTAGTTGGGGCTTTTCATAGTAATCCAATTATCAAATTGTTGCCACAAAATTCATTTTCCACGTCAATTATTGACGAAAATTAATAAAATTTGGTACATCTAATGATTTCGAGACACCAAATTCAATGGTACTGGTATTTTTTTGTTTGAAATATCAGGTCAGATATGGTACAAAATTTCGAAATTCATAAAAAAGGAATTTACGAAGTCTGGAATTTAGTCAAAGCAATGTTAAAAAAGACTTAAAATATGTGTTGAAATGTTAACTTTTAAATATAAAATTTGTACCAAACTTTGGAAAGCAAGTCCAAAATATTGCACAATGTTCTAAAGGGATTAAAACTAGGTTTTGTGTTATTGCTTTGATGTTTTAAAAATGAGTTTAAGATGAAATATGATCAAATTTGATAATTTTTAGGATTAAAAGATGACAACCAAATTTTAGGTAATCTGAAACTTCCAAATTTTACGAGGAATTCTTTTAACAAAAAACTATATGTATTCCAATTTATTGATTTTTATTAGTTTTTAAATTGTATGTACTCAAACGAACATATACTTAAATTATTTTTTTATACACACATTTTTTCAAAGCAGAAGACGTCTTGATTTTCTTTTTGACATGAAATCAATCACCTTATCTAAATCCACATTAATATCTGAATGAACAGATATCATAGCATAGCAAGTGAGCTTAATCATTCCCCATAACACTTCGGGACACTGTTTTAATCCTTTTCATAGTTGAAAAGGTTCTTTCAACACTCGATGTTGTCACTGGAAGTGTGACCAAAACCGTAAGCAAGAAGTTTATACCTCTATAGTAAGTCTTGTCACATATATCAAGCAATTTTAAAACTTCGATAGAAGGATCAATCGACGATATTTTTTCGCACCAGAGAATGTATTCAGCTTTCACAGCTGACAACGAAATTGCATTATCAAAGTAACATGTTATCTTTTCCATTTCTTTGACTCGCCCAACTGCAGAAAAACCTGAGAGAAGAGCTTGAAACGATGGTAGAACGTCTTTGTCGACAGGCTTGTAAAAGAATGCAATCTTTTTTGAATGCAATCTATAATGACTTCAATAATAAGATTGCATTCATTGATTTCACTTTGGGACTTCAGACTTCAAATTATGCAATCACCATTCACTCGTAGCAAAAAGATTGCAATCATTTTGTTTTCCCATTCATTTCGCAGCAATCAATTGATTGCAATCTTTTGAGAATTAATGCATTCTTTGCATTCTTTTTGCATTCTTTGCATTCTTTTGCATTCTTTGCATTCTTTTGCATTCTTTGCATTCTTTTGCATTCTTTGCATTCTTTTGCATTCTTTTTGCATTCTTTGCATTCTTTTGCATTCTTTTGCATTCTTTGCATTCTTTTGCATTCTTTGCATTCTTTTGCATTCTTTGAATTCTTTTGTAATCTTTGCAGTCTTTTACATTGTATTGCAGTCGTTTTAAGTCACATTAAACTTTTTCCATTTACGTGATTTGTTATGATTTGAGATGAGTAAGTTTTAAGTTAAAATATTAACATACAAGTAGTAATGTATTCTTTTTAATTTAATATAATTATAATGATTTTTTTTTTTTGTGAAAACATTAGTATTATGTATTTTCTTATGTTTGATGTCAGCCACAACACTTTGTTTAATTTGTGATTTGAACGATTTGATATTTTAACAAAAGAATTCAAAGAATGCAAAAGAATGCAAAGAATGCAAAAGAATGCAAAGAATGCAAAAGAATGCAAAAGAATTCAAAAGAATGCAAAGAATGCAAAGGAATGCAAAGAATGCAAAAGAATGCAAAGAATGCAAAAAGAATGCAAAGAATGCATTAATTCTCAAAAGATTGCATTCAATTGATTGCTGCAAAATGAATGGGAAAACAAAATGATTGCAATCTTTTTGCTACGAGTGAATGGTGATTGCATAATTTGAAGTCTGAAGTCCCAAAGTAAAATCAATGAATGCAATCTTTTAATTGAATTCAATAAATGATTTTTAAAGACTGCATTCACAAAAGATTGCATTCTTTTACAAGCCTGTTTGTCGACCATGAATCTGTCCGTAAGATTTTTAACTCTATGCAAGGAATCAATACAGACACTCTAAAATAGGATTCAGTAGAAGAGATTTCTGGATTGGAACGCGTTGTTTGTTTCAATAAAGTTCTTGGAGCTCTTGATTCAACTTCAAATAAGTTCTCGGCAAGTTTAGATGCGAATTGAAAAGCCTCTCTGAAAAAATCTTCGGCTTTTTCGCTGATGTTCTTAAGAAATTAAATTAAATACCTAAATAGTCTCCTAAATTCAATACAAAATTGTATGTATACCTAAATAGTCTCTTGTTTTTTAACGAAGTGTTTTCAAGTAATTGAGAACTTCAAATAAACTATACCTACCTGGATAGTCTCCTTATTTTTATAAATTTGAATTTAGTATATTAGAAAGTTTTAGTTTTATTTTAGACTTTAGACAAGCTCCCCCTCTGGCTACGTGCCTGTCCGTGGGGTTCAATACGAATTCTAAACAAAGATCCATTCAAATCGAATGATGTTTAGCCGAGTTATGTGCCTAAAACACATGAATTTTTATATATTTAGAGTACACATAAATTCATAGCAGTACATGTGAAAGCACTATGTACCTACATAAGAAAAAAATTTAATACAAATAAAAAGCGGGTTCTAATAAAAGAGCTGTTAAAAATTGTTAAGGTGATTAATTCGATGGTATAAGTAAGATATAATGAACCAACAGCTTCAATAATATTCTGTTTTATTTACAAATTAATCTTCTATATCACAAGACATTAATCTCATAAACCCTTACTTAGTTAAAAAAAAAAAAAAAACAGCAATCGTTTATCCATTATCTTGCCTATTTGAGCATTTTCTGCGGGCTCAAGAAAAACGCCCCCACCATTTCTTTTATCACTTTCATCTTCGAAATATTATTCAACATCCTTCATCATAACTAATGACCTACATAATAAATATATATATATATATATTTTTCTTCTTTCCACCCAATTCGCATTTGTGAAAATTAAGAAATCATAAACCGCCTTGTTTATTGCTTCTGACCAGCATTAAAGGACTTTCATTCGACCACAAATAAAAACAAAAACAAAACAAAAAAAAAAAAACACCCCAAGCTCAATCCCTATATATAGAACTGGTGCGCTCGCTTCCATCACCTAAAACCCATTTTTATTATACCCAAACGTTGATTTATCATTTATACCTCCATACAATTGAAGCACGCATACAAAATTCTCCTTTCAGTCCCTCACCTTTATTATAGAAGTGAAAATAAAATAAACCCCCGTGAAATGACCATAACCTCCAGAGTACTATGTATATGTAGTATAAAAGGACGTACAAAAGGACGAAAAAATAAATCAAATGTAAATGGTATATGCGCTGCGCATTGTGTTGTGTTAGATGCATAAACAAGTGCTAAAAGAAAAAATTTACACAATCTCACCCAATAATGATTTTGAATAGTCCCAATAACCAAGATATATGGCCCTCCTTTAATAGTCATATAGCCCTCTCCTCAACGTTCAACGCTCAACCAAAAACAAAATAAGCTAAAAATAGATAATAAAAAAAAGAAAAAGAAAAAAATGTAAACCGGGGTGTTATGTTATTCCCAGGAATGTTATACAAAGACGCAGAGAGTATCTCTGCTATAGGGATCCACCGCCCTTTCATACAAAGCATAAAATAATGCAAAATAAGTTAACAAGAAGAAGAAGCTTTAAGATGTGTGTAAGTGTATAGAAGAATGTTTCAACGAAGAAATATGCTTGGACAATCACAATACCTCTATGTATGTATGTAGGACGTAGGTATAGCAAAAGGGTTATCAGTTCATAAAAATCGTAAGGTTAGATTGAGGGCAAAATGATTAAGGACATTGGGGAGCAGTGTTTTTAACGTGATTCTCATGTTCCCCGCCCCTCATCATAAAATAGACATTCCACATAGTATATTCCACAAGTTGTTCGCAGAAGCACCCCATTAAACCCCAATTTCTATATTTGAAAGAGCATTCCTATATTATAAGAAGAGAGCCTTAAGAAAAGGACGAACTCCTTAGATTTGTGGGCCTCGAATCGAATCGACTCGACTCGACACGGCTACTAAGACTAACTGAAAACCACCTCTCCTATATCTACCCACCGGCATTGTTAGAAGTATTAATTTATGGACTGAACCCTGGTTCAAAAGGATAATTGCTTGCACAAAACATAAACCACTGGAAATCTACCAAAGACCCTAACCCAAAAACCATAGCAATAAAATTTTACGATTTTTAGATATACACCTAGGATATAAAGTTCCCCTTCCTTCCCCTAACTGAATTAGCTTAATATTTGTGTGTATGGCTGTGTGTGTTTGTATGTGGTGTGGTTGAGTGTAGAAATGGAAAACAATTGGAGTTTGAGTTCGAGAATCAGAATCAGAATCAGAACGTCCGGCAGAGGCGATTCATCCTTTAGGGATGCATAAACATTGCTAAAGAAGAATAGAATTTCTTACCTCCTAACCATCTCCGTCCTCTCTCTCTCTCTCTCTCTCTCTCTCTCTCTTTTTGTCTTTCAAGTGGACAAGATGATTGCTATTACGATGACGATAAGGCTTTCTCTAAGGAATGTCCTGCTTTTTCTTTTATATTCGATAATAATCGAAATCCAGATACCAAAATATTGGATACACGATAAAAGGGATGCCATCACACAATTAACGATTTGTATCTCTGGATTTTCGATTATATATTATAGATATGTGTGTATATAGTCCAAGGAGATTATATGCGGAGCTGGTATCAATACAGTTCCTTCTTCGTAAATATATACATACATATACACTTAATTATTTTATTGGAAAAGTTTTTGACATCTTTAGTTCTTGCAATACTACCTAAATTATTGAGAAGGACAGTTTTATTGAAACATATTTACCAATACCTATGTTTCAGCACTCACCACTCAGCAGGCTTTTTTTTTATTTTGTTAAGAATGGAGATTCACTTTTGTGGTCCCTTGAATTGACAACATGAATAAATAATTGAGTTTTAATTTATGATTTTGGTCAGATGGATTTTCTATGTTTAACTGACTGTCAGTGAGAGGGAGGGAGAGAAAGAGAGAGAGAAAGGAATTGAACTGAGCGGAATTATTCTCTGGAGTAGCAGGAGTGTTTGTATTTCGGTTTGAATGAAAATATTAATTTTTAAATTGATTTTAAAAGCATTTGGAATTTTTAATCTACATATTATTATGTATTATTGCTGGGGGAATAAATTGTAAGGCTTCTATAGGTCAGTTAGCAAACGAAAAAGTATTTTTTTGGGGTAGAGAATGTACTTTATTTGAGATGGGATACAACTTTTTGTAAAAATGGATTAACCAGAACGTTTTACATAAAAACACACAAACACAAACATATATATGTCAGTAAGACCTAGGGTCTTATAAATTAGGCAATGTTAGAAGGAATAGAAGGATAGATTTTTGTTGGCACAGTGGATTGAGAAATTAGGTTTTGATTTTTCTCATTAAATACATAAGGTCTTCAAAATGGACACACATTTAAATTTATACGAAGTAAATGGTCACTCTACAACGGGTGGGCCATCTAGTGGTTTCTTTTTAAATCATAGGCTATTTTGACACTAACAGCTATTTCCTACTCGAAATCTTGACAGAAATTCAGTATCATAGCTCCGTGGAACGAAATGAGTTGTTTTAAGCTTCGCAGTTTGGGCCTTAGAGCAGCTTGAACGGGACAACTAATTTGGGCGAAAATTTCTCGGCGGCTACGTTAACAGACAAAATTGCCGCATCTAGAGCTCGGAAAACCCGCACGTTATTTTCGACAAGCGAATGCATCCCCAGAGAGTGATAGTTTGGTGCGGATTGTGGAGTGGTGGCATCATTGAACCATTTTTCTTTAAAAACGTTTCGATCAACGGTGGGGGTAACAGAGCCACGTTAACCGACTTTTTTTTTTTTACTGAAATTGAAGATATTGGATTTGGACGACCTCTTGTTCATGCGGGGCGGCGCGCCATGCCAAGTAGCCCATGCCACAAACGATAACGATCTTTTGCGCACGAAATTTCCAAATCGGTGAAGTGGTGATTCAAACGTAGTGACTTTTCGCGCATTACGCGATGATTATGGGCGTCATAATCGACCGACTACGCAAGCAATTGTGAGGAAATTTGAAGAGAGTGCGAAGCGTTACTGATGGCGTAAGGCCTGTGCAGCATCGTAATGCACGTTCAGTCGAAAATATTCAGTCGAAAGTGTTGCTGATGATCTGAATTTATCGATTTCCAGGCGTTCGCAGCAATTAACCGTTTTTTTTTCGCCGGCGATTGAAGATCTTTACTTGGACGATATGTGGTTCCGACAAGATGGTGTAACAAGCTACACAACACGACCAATTATGGCTTTATTGCGTGAAAAGTTTCCTGGTCGCGTAATTTCACGTTTTGGCGTCGTCAATTGGCTACCAAGATCATGCGATTTAAAACCGTTAGATTTTTTCCTGTGGGGCTACGCAAAAGACCGTGTTTACGCGAATTATTTTCGAACTCTAGAAGCATTAAAAATCAACATTACTCAAGTTATGGCCGAGATACCTCCCGAAATGTGCGAAAAAGTGGTTTAAAATTACCTCAAAAGAATCGCATGCTTCTAATCTTCCCGAGGCGGCTATTTAAATGATATTGTTTTTCACACTTAATAGCAAAGTCCAAACTTTAAAATAAAATTAAATGTTCATCAAAAATTTATCGCTGTGTGTGTTTCATTTAGCTTTACTTTCGAAACCGAAAAATGAATGACCCTGATTAGAATGGTTGATGGTGGTCATGCAGATCGGACTGATGACAGCTAGCTAAAGACCGAGCTGCCTAAATACATATATGTGTTGGTTGAAACCCACCTTCACCTGGATCATGAACCAAATTTTTGGCTTTTTTTAAATTAAAAAATGCTCTGTGAATAAAAGTTGTATATGTCGAGAAATCTTAAATTGTAAATTCTTAGTAATAGTAACAGTTTGATGAAGTCAGCCCAGAGCTTAAATAAGTTCATAACTAATCAATTCAAAATTTTATGTAATTCCTTAGAATCTAATTTTTATTATTATTCATCTACCTCTGTTGTAACTAGAATAATGTAAAAACTTTAGCTTAAGTAAAGACGTATCTACATATATCAGATGTCAATATAAAATATCTATTCTATATTTAAAAACTTAACTCTTTTGATATATTGATATTTATGTGTTGTGATTCAAACTACTAAGGACTAAAGTAAATAATAAATGAAATTTATATCTTACCCAAAGTGCACCCACATAAAGTTTTACCTTTACAACAACTCCCGGAGTAGCATTATAAAAGTTAGGAAAAGTTATACTCATTTGATAAATCAGATTAAATCCTTTTATTGTACCAAGAAAAACACATAATCTACATATATTGAATATGTAAGTAAAAACTCTATCTTAATTTCGGTTGAGGTATAAATAAAAGGCTTTTGGTTTCTCCAAACTGCATATAAAACAAATAACACAAAACTTCCTTGATTGGTTTGGTTTTAGTAAAAAAAAAAAAAAAAAACAAAACACAGACCAGACCAGACATCCTTCGTATATGCTGTCTGATTCTGCAATCAACAATTTGTCCTGAAATAATCTCCTTCCAAATCAAATTTTTGTCAAAACTTTTCCAAGGACTAAGTTGACCCCCATCATCTCGAGTCAATTTTATAATGAAAATCTGATGCAAAGTTGAGAACATTTATTTTTAAAAACAAAAATAATTTTTCTGATGTTATATTATTTGGCTTTTATATGGTTTCTGGGTAATTTTTTTCTTATTAGGTACAATCAGATAAATCTGATTTTTTTTTCTCAAGACATAAAATATACCTTAACAGCTTAACTTTTACTTTATTGTTTTTTTTTTTTTGCTTGTAGGTATTTTTTTTTATTTTAAATTGCAAATTATGTTCTAATGTCAGTTTTGTTTGTATTTAATTTTTTTTATTTATCCTGAAGGAAAAACTGACGAGTATAGGTTTTCGGCTTCTTATAATAAATTATATCCATTTTTTTGTTTATTTCAAATGTAGGATGTTGCGACGTTTTGTATTTTTTCTTTTGTGAACTTTAAATTGAATTTTATTAAAATATTTTTGATTGTGGGAGACATCTACCTTGTTTTTCAGGATATTATTTATGAGATTTCCTTAGGGTATTATATACTTAATTGATTCTTAGATAATTTAAATAAATTTTAAAAATTTCGAATCTTTGAGTGAAAAAAACAAAATTATTCAACCCAAATATTATAAATAATTCTTAAGGACAGGTCACGCTTTTTTGTGATTAACAAATAATGTTAAATCTTATGATTTCTGGAAAATGGTGGCTGACTTTGGCTTAAAATGGTTAACGATTTATTTATTTAGACTTGATTTTTAATACAACAATCAAATGGCCGCCTGTTTTGACCAAAACCAAAATACGTGCTTTTTAAGCTGCGATTTCCATCATTTTTTCCAGCAATGATTTCGGCACGAATATTTACCCTAAGCTAGTTAATGGTCTAAGGCTTGCTGACATATACTTTGCTTCTGAAATAATCTCCAATAAAAGAAGTCCGGAGAGGTAAAATCTGGAGATCTGTGTGGCCAGTCAAATGTTGTAATTTTTTGGCAGCACACGTGCAGTGAATTTTTGTTGCAGAAACTTTATTGTTTGATTTGATGTTTGGCATGGCGCACCGTCGTCGGCGTCATCGTCGTCTTGTTGAAACCAAAAACCGTGCAGATTTTTTTCACGATTCATATTTGAAATTATACTGAAATGACGTTTAAGAAACATCTACTGTACTACCGAAGTCAATCGGTTGATAAATGTCAAAGTTATTCAATAGTTAGTATGTCGTTTCTATTAAACAAAAAAGACACGGCTATAAGTAATGTTTTATGGCAGCCATTTCAAAAAACACCTTTTAACCAATAACTAGAAAACAACTGATTCAAAATAGCTTTTAACGGCCTTTAGTCCACAAAAATTTATGCGTTTCGTCCCGGCGATCTCACTTGGACTTATCAGTTGACTAGTGAGGACCTTGTCAATACGCAATTTTTGTTAAGTTCAGTTCATCTAACATAGATTTCATGACGAATATCTAGTGTGAACTAAAGGCCGTTAAAAGCTATTTTGAATCAATAATTCAACAAGTCCAATTAAATAGTGCTAAGTCTTCTACTTGGCTGATGTATTTCAGTAGTATATAGAATTTGTATTATTAAAAAAAAACCTTCATAGAAAACAACTGTTTTTTGTTACGTATACGCCCGAGTGACCATATAATTTAATAAGAAGTTTTGGCCATACAAGGAGCTTGCATGTAATTGGCCCCTCGATTTTCGAGCTGTGCCAAGCTGGTATTTGTAATCGTTTGTACAATGTACACGTTTGTACAACTTTTAGAATAATTTTTATAAAATACAATTTTGAAAAAATAGCATGAAGTTAGCCCTACAAGTATTTAAATATTTAAATGTATTAATTTAAAAAATCTGGAAATGCAATTCGATAGATAATCGTTTGTCATTTTATTTAGTTTTTACGAGGATGGCAGTAAAGTAAGTTAGAAAATTAAAATGCCAACATTTTTTCTTAACAATAACAAAAAAAATGTTAAATTAGAAACATTTAGACATGACCGAAAATTCGAGGAAAATATAGACGTTTCCATATTTTTAACCAGAAAAATTTATAACAAAATCAATATTTTTTTATGATTATTTTCTATGGTCTTATTTCATTTAGAAAACTGTTGACTAACGAATGTTAAAATCTTTGGAATCTGTGAAGGGGGCCACACTCGAGGGACTGTTGTTGAAGAAAACTAACAACATTTTGGTAAATTCTAGAATTTCCATATTTCGAAATTTTACAGTAACAAATTCACATTTGTTCAACATTAGTCCCAACGTTTTTTTTTTTGAGACTTTTTTCCTACGTTTTAGGTACAGTATTCCAAAAGAAATTTGGGATTCTTGTACAAAAGTCCCTGCCCCGAAAATGGTTGGTCCCCTATATTCCTGCAAAAAAAAAAAACTATAATTTTACAGAAACTTTAAGTTTAAATTAGATAGAGAGATAGATATATTTATTGTGCCCACTTAGAATTAACATTTTTTACAATATGAGAAGTCATTGCACAGTACAGAGATATGATAAGTTATTTTATCTTACAACTGAAAAATACATTTTTTGATTTCAAATTATTGCTTGATTGATTTTAACATAAAAGTTGAAAATTTAAATTAAAATATTATTTTATATTATTAGACAAGTTTTGGCACTACACCCTATTTACGGGAACGAACTCAGTTGATTTTCGACCCCCTCTTACTTTAGTACCAATGAAGTTAGAAACTTCAAATTCAAAATATAAAATTTATAAACTGGCCAAGCACAAGCACCTTACCAAATTTTAACTTCGTAACATCAGTGGTTTTTGAGATATATAGACTTTCAAAAATCGCTAAAATCATAACTGACCCATTTCCTCACTCACTTACAGATCGTCAAAATTATGGAGCACTTCCTGACACCACAGAATCTTGTAATTTCGCACAACGGTATAGGTTTTATGGCACACACAAAGGAAACAATCGAAAATTTGAAGTTTTCGATTCAGGAGGCGTTCTACATGCACCCAACTTTATCAAAATTGCGATGAATTAGAATGCTGATTGCTGTAGAATGGGCCAAAACTCTTGGCTTCACTAGCAGCGTTGCCGCCCCAAACAAACTTCCATGGTAAAATTTCCCTAAAAACATGCCATTTTCGTGTCATTAAAAATAAAATACACAAACATTCTTTTTTGTGCAATCACACTGTGGTTTGAAAGTAGGTATACATGGTATTTTCACTTTAGAATGCAAAATTGTTAAAAAAAATACTAATAATTGAAGCGCTGAGAAGAAGAAGGGGTTAAGTGACATTTTTTGATTTTTATGTTTTTTTGCAAAATTATGATGCTATATGTAAACTTAGATTAATTCTATCTTATCAGCGTTTCTCTACCACCTTTAGTTTCCGATTTAGCACTTCTGTTTTTGATATAAAAGGGTTAAACGAAACAACTTTTTAAAAAAATTTAGTGGAAGAAGGCGTTAAAATCACTTAATTCCTTTTTGCAACCAAAAAATAAAAACTAAAAATATATTGTTTGCATGAAGGAGTTAAATGTCTACTTACACCCTTCTTGCAGCTTATAAAATTAAAATAAGGAAAATGACGTAGGATAATGAAATGCTTATTTACCTCCTAGCAGTAACTTTTGGGAGTTAAATGACTATCTACATAGATATGTGCGATGTGCTCTTTATATCAAATTGGAAAGATATAACTTGATATTCTTCATAATAAGTTGAAGAGTTATGAGTTTGCGCCATCTTTGGATAAAAGAGGTCAAAACTTCAGCACCATATAAGTAAATTTCCGGCTGAAGAATCGCACTACTCTCGAAAGAAGAACCCACATTAGCTTTATCTTTCACATTTGCTTAATGTAACAAAAATGTTTAAAGTCTACATTGAGCATTGCACCGTAGAAGGCAAAGATGCCAGATTTTTTGTCAGCGAGTCTTTTTATAGGAACATTTTTAAAACTCGATTTAACTTGTCCTTCCGCCTACCTAGAAGTGATACATGTAGCACCTGTGACTCTGGCGAAAACTCGAAAAAACTTTGAATTACCTACAAAACTGTATTCGAAGGACAGCAAATTGACCGCGAAAAGGCTCGATCTGATCCAAACGTCGTATATATTACTTTTGATTTGCCTCAACTCACAACATCAAAGGCATTCTACTCGAGGCAGATGTGGTTTTTTAATTTTGAAATACATTTCATCACTTCGGATGTTGAAATGTCTTATATGATGACTTGGACTGAATACATAGCAGCCACCTCCCATTTCGGAAGGATAAAAAAGGAATTACGGAAGCATGGACTTATCTATACTGCTGAACAATATGTAGACCTATTCTTATGAAGAATGCTTTAATGAAGAATCTCCATTTGCAGAAGTATTAATATCAAAAACGAATCCCGATAAAACTTAAGATTTTTTTCCTTGAGAAAAAAAAAACAAGCAACTTAAAACTGAAAAAATTAAAAATTTAAAAACTTAAAGGAGCAAATGCAGTTCATTCCCCAGGAGCATATCTGGTTTTATATAAAAGCAATTTCAGATTCTCCCGAGGAATCTATAAGAAATAAGAAAATTAATAATGTCACTTAACCCCTTCGTTGTTTTTACCAATTAAAAGGATTTTATATTTTGTTAGCAAAAAGGGGTTAAGTACACTTTTTGAGAGAATATAAACAAAAAAAATACCTCTGGACTGTTTAAATAAATTAAAAGTTATATTTTAAGAAAGTCTGTTTTGTGCTTTATTTAATATTCTTATCAAAAAGTTATAGTTCTTAACCATTAAAAAGTTTTCATCGATTAACTTTGAACCCTTGCATCTCGAAACTTTACAATTGTCGTTTAACCCCTTCTTCTTCTAAGCGCTTCAATTATAAATAAATTGATTGAAAAATTTGCTTTTTTTTTGAAAATTTTGATATGCAATATTATTTGATCTTATCAGAAGCTCATGCGTAAAAAATTTCTTGAACAGATAATGAGATAGTCGAAAACCAAAAAAATGATTTTATGCGAGGTACCATTTTTAGCCATTTTTCGGAATTTTTGTTTAAATGGTAGCTTGTAAAAAAAATTACTGGATTAAAAAAAAAAGTTGTGGTTACGTTGTTGAGAAAAATGAGATTTTCATTTTTTGCAAAAAAATTTTACGGCAGTCACAGTTATTTTTGGTTTAAAAAAAAAAAAATTAAAAAAAAGTGGGGGAAAGTCCAAAAAAAAAAAACGCTAGGTACCAAGTTTTCAAGAAAAGCGATCCACCCGTTTAGACTGAAGCCGAAAGGACAGTCAGGCAGAATTGCGAGACTCACTTTTTTCGACTTCGCTATCATCGTAATGTGAATTTTAATCAAAATATCGCGTTCGATTTATTTTACGAATCCATAACTTGCCATATAGTACAGTTACGTCTGAGACGTCACCCGCAACGGCAATCCCGTTACCCCTTAACACACCCTTTGCCAATAGCCTAATCCCCTTCACCTCTCAACACGCCCCTTTTGCCTAACGGCACATTTACTGTTTCCCACACTTTTGTGCACACCTTGCATAACGTATCATAAACGGATACACCCCCTTTTCCCCTTTTCCCCTATGACGAACGGTTGCACTAGTAACTTAAAAAAAATACTCATATTTCATTTAAAATAAAAGAAATATGAATAACTTATAATTGACGCATTCCATTCCCACGGGAAGCACTGTGCGATACCTGAAAATTTATAAGAGTTTTTATAAAGTAGCTCCTTTTAGAGCTCACGAATTGACCTTTTTTTTGTTTTTTAAAATTTCGAAAAAATACAAAAGAATACGAAAATTAAATTTTTAAAACAAAGACGTGGTGGTGCGGTTACTCGGTATAGAATGAAGATTTATTTCACTTTCTTCTTCTGCTTCTTCTTTCTTTCTTTCTTCTTTTACAAAGTAATTTAAATATGGCCGATGGGCGCGTAATTTGAAATTTATACCAGTTAATAATTCACAATAGTTCAATATTAATTCAAGTTTTTATGTTTAAGTATAATTCAAATTTTTTTTTTTTTTTATATATAATTTATATTTCAAAACACTGGCCGCGTTGAAAGCCTGTACGGCTTCAAGATTCTTCATCTGGGAGTACAGCCAGTTTAACAATTGGGCGTCTGAGTACTCCATTTCGAGTTTTGATGTCGGCGACCCTGACCTTTCCGTCCTGCCCTTCGACGACTGCCACGACTCTGCCCATCGGCCATTGTTGTGGAGGGGTGTGGTCCTCGTGAATAAGGACTAGCTTTCCCACGCTGAGATTGGGCTGCTCGTGGATCCATTTGGACCGAACCTGAAGGCCAAGCAGATACTCCTTTGACCACTTCTGCCAAAACTGCTGCTTGAGCCAGCATAGAAGCTGCCATCTTTTCAAGCATGACATCTGCCGTTCCGGGACATTCTCTGGGGGCAGTGACCGCAAGGTGCTGCCTATTAGCAAGTGCGCCGGAGTAAGTGCTTCTCCGTCGTTGGGGTCTGCGCTTAACGGGGCGATCGGCCTTGAATTGAGGATTGCTTCGACCTCGATGAGCACGGTAAGCAGCTCTTCTGCTGTTAGAAGCGCGTTCCCCACGGTACGCTGTAACAGCGTTTTCGCCACTTTCACTGCCGCCTCCCACAGACCTCCGAAGTGGGGGGCTCTTGGTGGTATGAAGGCGAAACTGAACCCTTCCTCTGCGGCGTACTGGTGAATGGCTTCCTTCCCTCGCTCGAACTCTTCTCCAACCTCTTTCAAGATCCTCTGTGCTCCCACGAAGTTCGTCCCGTTGTCGCAGTGAATCGTCTTCGGAATTCCTCGGCGACCAATAAACCTTTTGAGAGCAAGAATAAAACATTCGGAAGAAAGATTAGTAGCTAATTCAAAATGTACGGCTTTGGAAGTGAAACAAACAAAAACAACTATGTACGTTTTGTACGGTGGCCGACCGCGAATTTTTAAAGAGGTATATACTGGGCCACAAAAATCTACGCCACATATTAAAAAGGGTCTTTGTGCTCGCAATCGATCTGCTGGCAGATTTCCCATGATTTGCTGGAGCAACTTTGGTTTATATCTAAAGCACTGTACGCATTTTCGTACAACTTTTTGACATGCCTCTTTAGCGTTTATTAGCCAAATTTTTTGGCGAAGCAATGCCACCATTGCTTGAGTACCAGCATGGCAATTTTTCTTATGCAAATACGTTAAGTATATTTTAATGAACTGCGAATTTTTTGTCAATAATAATGGAAACATGGCATCGTATTCAATTTTGGCATGTAAGAGACGCCCACCTACTCGAATTAGTGAAAATGAACAATTATCATCTTTAAAATCATGTAAGAATGGATTGAGTTTTTGGATATGATTTGACAATGTTACCTTTCTTTTTAGTTTTTGAATCTCCTCGGAAAACTCATTATTTTGAACGATTTCAACTATTTTCAGGAATGCTAAATGTAACTCCTTTGCCGTGGGCGATTCTTCAAATACTTTTGTCTTGTCTTTCAAAATTGCAAAGAAACGCATTACATGTACAAATGTTGTCACTAGTTCCATGTACACCTCCTCCTTTTCAATAAGCTCCATAAGTTTTGTTCGAGGATTTTCAACTGCTACAAAAGCAACATTTGTTTTTCGCTTTTCTAAAGCTTCATCTTCTGGAGACAACTCGAAATGCGAATTAACAGGCCATAAACTTTGGCCTTCTAGTAAAAATGGTGGACCATTGAACCAGATTGAACTATTGAGTTCGTCCACGTTACATCCTCTAGACACAATGTCTGCTGGATTTTGATTTGTCGGGACATGTTTCCATGATACATTATTTGTCCACTCTTGGATTTCCGAAACTCTGTTTGCAACAAAAGTTGCAAGTGAAGTTGGATGTGTTTTTATCCAATGCAAAGTTATTTCGGAATCGGTCCAAAAAACAATTTGCTCAACGTCAAGATTCAACATTGCCGATACTCTTGACCATAATTTAGAAAGAGTATGCGCTGCGCAAAGTTCTAATCGCGGAAGCGATTTGGTTTTCAAAGGGGCCACTTTGGACTTTGCTGTTAATAGCGTCGACTTGATACCTGCCGAGCTTTGACTTCGAATATAGATGCAACATCCGTAAGCTCTCATCGATGCATCGGCAAACCCATGGATTTGAATTTTTGCATTCGAATGCGTTTCGACAAACCTTGGTATTTTTATTTCAGAAAGCTGAGAAAGGTTTGCTTTAAAGTTTTGCCAACCTGTATCAAGGCGCAATGGAATCGACTCATCCCAATCAAGTTTTGCAATCCAAAGCTCTTGTAATAAGATTTTTGCTTTAGTAACAATGGGGCACAACAGACCAAGAGGGTCGAACAGACGAGCAGAAACTGAAAGAATATTTCTTTTGGTGGCTTGTAGATCATGGAAAGTATCTTCCAAATTGAAAGAAAATGTATCTTCTTTGGGCTGCCAACAAATTCCCAAAGTTTTTGTAGAATCTGAGTCATTGAATTTAATAGATTTTTCTGTACTTTCTGCATTGTACAAGTCTGGATGATTTGAATACCATTTTGCCAACTGAAACCCACCCCTTTTTAATACTTCTTGTATTTCATGTTGGATAGTTTTTAGGGTTTCAATTCCATCGGCACCGGTTAAAAGATCATCCACATAGAAATCTTTTTGAACAATTTTTGACCCCGTGGGGTACAAATCTTTGAAGATATCGCCTAACATCTTCAAACACCGTATTGCTATAAATGGCGCTGGTGAAGTGCCATACGTAACAGTGTTCAGGCGAAAATATTGTAATGGTTGAGAGGGATTCTGCCTCCACACTATGAGCTGGTAAATCGAATGCTCTTCAGCAATGAGAACTTGCCGGTACATTTTCGCAATATCAGCCGTAATGGCATATTTATAAGTCCGAAAACGGAGCAATGTCGAAAACAGCTCCTCTTGAATGGTTGGCCCCACCATCAAGATGTCATTCAGAGAAACTTGAGTAGATGTTTTACATGAAGCATCGAAAACTACTCGTAGTTTAGTACTTGTGCTTTGCGGTCGCAAAACACACTGGTGTGGAATGAAATAGTGTGGGCTTTTGGGAATCTGGTTATTTGTTGGTGACATATGTCCCAATGATAGATATTCATTCATGAAATCCATATACATTGCTCTCAAATTACTATTTTTAGAAATTTTGCGTTCAAGTGCTAGGAATCGGCGTTTGGCAGCTTCAAACGACGAACCAAGCGAATTTGGTGAAGATTTGAATGGCAATTTTGCTTCAAAACGACCCATAGATAAGAGTTTTGTATTTTCTACAAAATGATCTTCGCACATTTTTTGTTCTGGCGTTAAAAACTTTTTTGTTCCTCCTGGAATTTCTTCCATTAACCAAAATTTTTGAACGATTTGATCTAAGTCTGGCAATTGTTCCGACTGGCATACCAAATTACATTGTTTGGTATTTGAATTTGTACATTTGGGATATTTTCCAGATACAATCCAACCAAGCAGGGTTTTTTGAATGGTTGGGTGTTCGGGCCCTTGTTTAATTTGACCAACAGATAACAATTCAAAAAATGTTTCTGCTCCTATTAATAAATCAATTTTTTGCGGTTTATTGAAATAAGGATCGGCCAGTTGAATATTAGGCGGAATATTCCAATTTGCTGTATTTATAGCATGATCGGGTTGATATTTCGAAATTGAATTCATAACCCAATAATCTGCAGAGAACGAATAGTCATTGAATCGCGATTTTACTTCTGCAGTTAACTTTTTATTAACTGTGGTACTTGCTTTTCCAATACCAAGCAAATTTAAACACTTTTCTTCTTTGCGAAGCTTTAACCGTTGCGCAAGTTCTTCAGTTATAAAGTTAATTTGCGAACCCGAATCTAGTAAAGCTCGAGCTGGCATATATTCGCCAGTGATGCCCTTTATTTGTACTATAGCAGTAGCGAGAATAACTTGATCAGTCAGAACTGAGGCATGCATGGCTTGGAAGCTTGTGGATGGTTGGGTTGATGACGCACCATTGAAAGTTGTTTCATATTGATGTAACAATGTGTGATGCGAGCGATTACAAACACTGCACCGACTTAATTTACATTTTGAAACTGTATGTCCTTTTCGAAGGCAGTTAATGCAAATCGGAACACCCTTAGCGTATTCGAATCTTTGCAATACAGGCAGTGCAGCGAAAGTTTGACATGTCGTTATAAAATGTTCGTTTGATTTGCAATATAAACATTTTGATTTATTTTGTTGCGAATTTACGCAAGCAAATGAAGATTTTTGATTTCGATTACGAATTGAATCTTGTTTCGGTTTGGATTGCTTATCAGAGGATTTGAATTTGGCACTTGAAGCTTCTTCAGCAGAAAGATGCTGATATCTTTTATTAAGAGCTTCTTCACAGTTTTTCCATAAAGGAAGAGTATTGTAATCTAATTGTTCTTCCCATTTAGACCTTGTGATTGCATCCACTTTCGACATAACTAAATGTATAATAATCGCGTTTGTAATGTTCTTTTCATCACCCAACGAAAGAAGCGAATCGTAAATTGCGGAAACTGTGTCTATCATGCTTCGCAATGAAGACGCTGATGGTTTAGAAATTTCTTTCAACTCGAAAAGCGTTGAAACATTGTCAAAAAATATTAAACAATTGTTATCGTAAACTTTCTTTAAACTCGCAAGCGCCTTAGGATAATTCTGTTCCGTAATTTGGAAAGCTTTAACTGTTCCCAAGGCTTCACCTGATAAACAAGAAATAAGGTGATTGAATTTTTCAATATCCGGAAGCATCGGATCATTATCAACTAAGTTTTCGAAAAGACTGATAAAATTTTTGTATTCCGAATATTTACCGCTAAATTTCGGAAGAGACATTTTGGGAAGTCGGGAATGATGAGGATTACTGAAGGAATAATCAACAGCATTGGATTGACGCCTTTTATTCATATGAGACATAAGTAGGGATTTTGCACCTACACAAATGTCTTCTAATTCCCCACGAAATGTATCATTATGATCAGCTGATTCAATTTCCGATTGACAATTCATAATTTGATCAATATAGGAATTTAATATATCCAACCGACATTCTAATTCTATTGGATTAAGCGACAAAGTTTTTTGTTCTAAACCAGTTTTAACACGAACAATGTTGTTTTTAATAACCAACCGCTGATGTTTTAACTGATCAAGGTTAACATCCTTGATTGGAGAAGTTTGCCTTTTCTTGCCAGTCATATTGTTTAATCAAGTATTAAAAATTTGAAAATATTTTATGTTTGAAATTATTTTATCCAAACTTACTCAAATTGCACTAATGGCTTTGAATTAAAATTATCGGAATTATTCGAAAAATTAGATTATTTTCATACAAAAATCCGAAAAAAAATTAAATTAATTAAACTTTCTATTTAAGTGCAATTTGATTTTATTGACTTGAATTGTTGTAAGTTAATCACAATTGACTGAACTTATTTTCGAAACGAAAAGAAATTAATTTAAAAAAATTAAAATTTGAAAATTGTTTGCTGAACACACTCTTCATCCAATAATAACTTTGCTTCGCTGGCTACGACCCACACTTGCCAAGTTTAACAAAAGTTAACGAAAACTCAACGAAAGATGAGAGATTGAGAGAACTGTCAAGTCAAGTGTCAACTCGATTTGCAAAAAATGTAAACAAACTTTTATTTTCGCGAAATCGGTCGGTTTTATTTAGTTTTTTAATTAATTATAATTAAATTAATTGAATTATTATTAAATTTAATAAACCAAAGCGAATTTCGTTCGAAAAGAAAAACAAAAATGCAAAAAAAATGAACCAGCGGATGGACGAGTTATTTAAGACGAGAATGCTGATAGCGACGGCGCGGCAGATTCAGCAATAACAACAACGAAAACAAAATTATAATTATGTGAATTATTAGTTTAAATCACTTTAATTTAAAATTTCAATTTGAATAAAATGCAAATTTTTAGCCAAGTTGTTTTTGTTTATTTTATTTTCACCACAAAGATATATATTTAAATTGAAAAGTGACAAAGATTGAAAGTGTGTGCAACAATAAATTTATTGAAACAATTATCAAATTGTAATTAAATTGTTTTGCCTTTTGTTTTTGTTTTTTAATATGCACTTTCAATTTTTGTAAATACCTCTTTGTTTGACGTATCGTCTTCTTTTGGCGTAACTTCCCTTTGGCATTCAGGGCATATGCACTTTTCATGCATTGGAGTTGTTGCTGGAGTCCTAGCGCTTCGGTGGCGATGTTCTGGTGAGGTTAGTTTCCTCCGGATTTTATTTGATGTTGTTTTTTTTTTTTTTATTTTAAAGCACTCACGCACGATTTGCCGATTCTACCGATTTTAAATGTTTTTAATTGTCTTTATATAAATATAATCGCTTCGCGTATATCAAAACGTTAAATATATATATCTATGTATATATATGTATATATGAAAAACGCGAATTTTTGAACAAAATTTATTTAAAGTAAAAATAATTTAAATTAAATTTGTCCCTGCTCGGGCGCCATGAAAATTTATAAGAGTTTTTATAAAGTAGCTCCTTTTAGAGCTCACGAATTGACCTTTTTTTTGTTTTTTAAAATTTCGAAAAAATACAAAAGAATACGAAAATTAAATTTTTAAAACAAAGACGTGGTGGTGCGGTTACTCGGTATAGAATGAAGATTTATTTCACTTTCTTCTTCTGCTTCTTCTTTCTTTCTTTCTTCTTTTACAAAGTAATTTAAATATGGCCGATGGGCGCGTAATTTGAAATTTATACCAGTTAATAATTCACAATAGTTCAATATTAATTCAAGTTTTTATGTTTAAGTATAATTCAAATTTTTTTTTTTTTTTATATATAATTTATATTTCAAAACAATACCTGTAGAATAATTCAAACATATAGAAAAGATGAATTCAGTTTTTGTAAGTCAGTTCTAATTCTACCAGCCAATTGAAAGGTGCAGCCTCGCTTTGGACAGCGGCCTTTCTTTTGGAAACTAATTTAAGAATATATGTATAAATAATAAAAATATATTAATAAAGAAAAAAAAAAAAAAAAAAAAACAAATTAATGTTTTTTTTTTTTATAACAAACGTGAAGAACGAATACTTAACTGTACCTACCTATAATCTACATATTACATATATCGCACGTAAAAATGCAAATTTTCATATATATGTATTGTCAACAAAATGAGAGGTTTCGCTTTATTGGAAGAAAAAATGGATATAGAAAGAGCGTGTTATATTGAATTTTTTCGTTTACGGATGAAATTTTCATATCAAAAAAGCACGACCGTGCCACTTCGACAACGCTGTTCACTATAGTATCTTTTGAGATTTTGACCTTGAAAAAAAAAAAAAACAAAAATCTTCGCAAAAAGAATACGATCAGACCAAAAACATAAACGTTAAAAAAAGAGCCAAGTTCTTCTAATTATAAAAAAACCGCATATAACAAGTCAGCCGTAAAAAGTAGTGGGATCTAAAAGTACACCAAGTTCTTACTTTATCAAAGTTTATTATCAAATATTTAAAGTAAACTAATATTGAACTATTTCTTTCATTTCTTTTATTCTTATTAGCATGGGAAACACACAAAATTCTGATGAGGGACCTTAAAATGTTAACATTGAGACTCATGTTTTAACAGACTTCTCTTTTAGCCCAAGAAAGCAACTTTTTTTTAATAGTTTTAAAAAGAAGAAAAAGTCGATTTAAATCTGATCCACTCTAATTTACTCCCTAAACTCCTTGCGGCTATTGACGGCCTATTAAAGTATTTCATTTCAACCGCATCTTCACCCAAAATTTGAGTTTATAGAATACACTACACATTCATATCAGCTTTAAGACCTTTTAACTTCAACATTCTTGATCCATTTTCGAAAGAAAAAATTAACCAACTGGAAAACGTAAAAGATGTCACGTTTACGCAAACATTTACATTTTATCCTCAAAACGAGTGACAATGTCTTAAATAGCTTAAGCTTCTATTTCTCATAGAAAATGATGTACATATTTACATTAATAATTTTTTGAAACATTTTAAATGTACATATTTTATATACAAGAGAAATCCACATCAAAGGTAAATAATTTTGAACAATATTGTTTATTTATCCTTGAAAAGTGCGGAACGGAAATTCTCTGTCTATAATATTCAAATATTATTATATTTTCTTTTTTTCTGAAAATATATTTAAAAGCTAAGTGCTAAGACAATTAAATTTCTGTCCCTTTTGTATTTTATATTAAAAAAAAAAAAAAAATACAAACACAATTATTAATATCACCACTCGCGCCCTACTGGTTTTCTCATTTCTATGGCTCTGATGGAAAAGACAATGAGTTCGGCAAATCAATTGACTGGCAAAAACAACGGGGGGTTGTCATTTTTGGGGAAGCTAATAAAATGTGCTCCAGCAGCATAGCGAGGAGGAACCACATTGTTGTTGTTGTCGTCGAGCCGTTTTATGCTTTTGAGCCTTGAGTGGATGACAAAAACAAAGCCATAACAATTTAGTTAGTGTTACGCTTGTTATTTGTTGTTGATGGATTTTTCTATTTTGAAAAAAAAAAAATTAAAAAAAAAAAATAACTATTCAACAAAAAAAAAAATCCCATTCCAATGGAAGAGCAGCGCAAATTCCATTGAAACGTATTTCAATGTAGAATGAATAAAATACAATTGAAAAAAAAAGTTTTTCCCTAATACCTCGGCCATTAGAGACGACATACAACGGGAACATTGTTCAATGGCAGACAAACTGACGGATTCACAAAAACCAAGGCAATTTAGTTAAATCTCTGTGATGGTTTGGTTGGTAGTAGATTCGTCAGTTAGGAAACAAAGTTATTGTCTCTCTGTGTCCTTTTCAACGAAAAAACAACGCACAACCGCCTAAGCCGCCTCTCGCCCGCCCATGCTGCTTTAATATTATATAGTACACACTTTGGGGCCATTTTTTTTTATTTTTTTATTTTCAATTTCCGGAAATAGTATTGTTGCTTATACTTTCCGTATCCGTAAATAAACTCGATTTGATAGAGACAAGCTTTGAATGGAGTGAAATTCAAATTGCAAATGAAGCATTGGACTTTCATTGTTGATGTGTGGCTGGCCTGATGATGGTGGGGGGCTATTATTATAGAGTAAATAATATAGCATCGCAAAAAGTAATACATAGTTATTTAGGCGTAAAAACAATTCTAGGGATTTAGTGGACGCAATTTTATTTGCATTTGAATGGTTGCTTAGGTATAGAATTCCTAAACACAGACAACCTTATTAAGTCGATGATGATTTTTGTACAAAAAAAAAAAAAAGAAGTAAAAAACATTTTTCAAGACTTTGAAGCCTATAAATACGTTAGCATTGTATTATTTAATATATTTTAAGGCAACAGAAAAAAAGACTCATCCTTAATCTAATTGTTTGTACAGACGTCAAAAATTCATACGCTTTTTCCTTGTTGCAAAAAAAAAACATATTTCCGCATCTAAATTCCACATGATTATTTATGATGATGATAATGATGATTCTCAGAGTAAATAAAATGTTCGTGCTACTTTGCGTGTGATATTGGATTTCCTTATACATATTTGTCTAATGTGAAGCTACGAGAGCATACCTATAACATAAAGATATAATATTTTGTGAGCTGTGTAATACGTGAGATAATATTTGGTTTTGCTGTTCAAGTTACATATTTTGGGGTTGTTTTTTTTATTTTGTTTCATAGACAACAAATTTGACAAAAGCTCTTTTATATAAACAACTCATAAAAAGCATGTAAAGAAGGGAATATGAAGAATTAGAAGTGGCTAATTTTTGCTTTACACTTTTGTTTTTATTTGAAATAAAGAATCTCAATGAAAACGGGTTTAATTTAATATTATTTCTACACTTAGAAAAAATTGTCAAATAATTTTAAAAATTTAAAAAGCTTCTTGTTAAATATACAAGTGAATTTTTGTAAATAATCTGGAAGGCAATACCTTACAGGATTTCTGTTAAATTATTTACGATAAAAACTAAAATTTCAGCATTTTTTATCAAATTATGATTTAAGAAGATGTCATGTATTATTTTAACATTCTTGTTAATAAGAACGTTGGACACATTTTAAAGTGTCACAGTTTTTACCACACTTTGTGTTACATCGCTGCCCGCTGTCTTTTGTAAATGTTTGGTCTTATTTATAAACGTTGTCTAATTGTAGACAACTGTACAACTTTGGAAAATGTGTTCAAAACCCTTTTTTATTGTTGTCTTATAGCGGCCTAACTTAGACACAAGAGTAGATTGTCTTAACCGTGAATAATGTGATATTTATATTTATTAAATAAAGCATATTCCCACCAATTTGAAATTAATTAGACAGTGTCTAAGTGGACAAAGATCTAATAAATACTACATTTTAAATTTACTTCATCTGCATTTTTTGAATTAAAATTTCATAAAGTTATTTTAAAATTATTATTATTATTACTATTATTTAAAATTAATAAAACAAGTTGAGGTTATCATGTTAAACATCATGATAACCTCAACTTGTTTTATTAATTTAATCTATTTTTTAACACCCTTTAGAAGCAAATTCATGGATTATGGATATAAGGCTGATGACTTATTTATAAGTTTTTATTCCAAATGTAATGAATTTTCAAAGATTGAACTATTTTATCATTGATTATTGAAATCTTAAAATTCATTTTATGTGAAAGGTTGGGTTGAAATAATTTTTTTTTTAAATAAATGAGCCATTTTAGTTTTTTCTGATAGTGTTTACCTTTTGTTTAAAAATTCAGATTGCTACGCTTAGCATTTTATTCGAATATTTATCAAGTGAAGCAAACAAAAGACTGTATAATGGACTGTATTTTTACTTTCTTAGTTTTATCTTCATCGGTCGCAACGCAACTACAGATATTTGGGAGTAGGGCGACCAGATCTGTCTTCAATGAAAAGAGGACACCTACAAAAATAAAAAAAAAAAAAAAAAAATATTCAAGTAGGTACCCTAAGAATAAGAAGTAAAGGAAGTGGTGTATGTGACTGAGGCACCAAATTAAAAAAAAAAAAAAAAAAAAAAAAAAATAATCCCCATCAGCATTTTGCCGAGGTATAGGAAAGTGTTTCGATAGTTAAGATATTGAAAAAAACTTATTAAACTGAATAAAAAGGTGAAATTCAAGTTAAAATAATGAATACTGGCAATACATAAAAAAAAATATAAAACAACATGCTTAAAGCATCGTATAAAAAATAACACCTTTTATATGTGAGAGTTACAGAACTTTGCAATTTTATTGTAATTATTACAAAAAACTATCTCAACTGCTCACATCAATGCGATATATTGTGTGGCGAGCAGTTCAAAAAAAATGAAATCACTAAAAAATCCGAAATGTTTGCATTAAAATTTTTTTTTCTCCGGAAAAAGGCGTTTTTAAGACTTTTGGATATTGGATGACATTTGGATTTAAATATTCAATTGGCGCATTCAGAAAATGAGATCTCAGAGATTTTTCTCACTGAAAATTTGAGCAAGCGAAACCAATATTTTTTTCCTCCGAGTTTTGACAGCCAAACTACTGAGACATTTTGCTGAGGAATACTTTTCATGTAACTGAGAATGATGAAATCTCCGAGATCACATTTTCCTGAACATGCCTAACATACGTCAAAATACCCATCTATGAAGCTATGAACTGTCAAATTCCTTTAAAAGATGGCTACAATGTCGATGGATTAAAAACCTCTAAAAAATCTTCATAAATAGCCATTTTTAGGGCTTTTGGGTGGCATTTAGATCGAAATATTCAATATACGACAAAGTATAGTTTATTGCCCACCTATCAAGATATAAACTGCCCAATTTTATTGCAGGATGGCAACGATATTGATGGATTTAAAAAAAAAAAATCTACAAAATCATAAATTTACAATATGTTTTTTCTATATTTATTTTAATTTTTTTTTCGAAAACAGAATGCTAACTTCATGCGATATGACGATCAAATGGTGCTTGCTGCGTTTAACAAAAGTCGCGTAACTGAACGCAGCAGTGGAACATTAACGCAATCCATCTATCGCCTAAATGTGTTCCTCTCCATTGATTCACATGAGCAGCATCCATATTGTTATCGCGATCGCTACCGCCATGCCATCGCGTCGGTTTGCACAATGCTTTAAGTGGATTCAGAATTCGTTATTTTGCAATAAAAATACTTTTAAGACCCTGTTCCCACCAAAACAAATGTTTTACTGTGGCTTTGTTTGTTGTTTCATAGAAAAAAAAAATTGTAAAATCTAGAAAAAGAGGACGAAGCCCTGATTTTTTCAAAAAGATACGGGACAAAAGGTTCATTTCATTTTGCATTTAAATTTATTTCATTTTATTCATTTAAACAAAAAAGCCTTGAGATAAGATCTCATTTATGGTTTAAAAATATTTACAATTAAAATTACAAGTTACATAATATGCATAAAAAAAAAGATTCAAATTACAAAGAGTAATATTAAAGATTTTAATATTTGAATAATATTTTATAAAAAAAGAAGAGTACCTAAAGATAAATTATGAAAACTAAAAAGTAAAAAAAAATTTTTAAACAAAAAGGGAGTGAAAATGCAATGCTACGTATGGGTTCTGAAGATGATCTTTTATTGAGCCGATAAAATTATTTAAATTGTTTAAAATTTTAAATCAAGCAGGTAAGTTATTCCAGATTCTGGCACCAATACCGAAAAAAGATCTGCGAGTCTGAGGTCTAAGGTCAAAAAGAGGACTTGTCCTCTATAAAGAGGACGCCTGGTCAGCCTTTTTGGGAGTGAAAACGATCGATCCTAATAATAATTTCTACATTGTACACATGTAGCTAAATACTTATATATTTCTATTAAAGGGCAACATATGATAGGTAAATCCAAAGTTTCGCTTTCTTATATTATATGGGGAGCAATCGATGCTGGTTATGTTGAGTTGTGCAAATGATTTATATTTTTCGGTCGCAACTACCGCTATTTCGGAGCGACCGACGTCGATGTTGTTTATGCAAAGTGCATTGGCCTTATGTGATGAAATTGCTGTTGGTATAATATTGTGCGATTTCATGGTGCCAAAAAAAACAAGTGAATTTTTAGGGTGATGTTTGATTGTTTTGCAATAAAAGGACTATGATCATGATTTGCGAGTAGTAACTGAAGGTAAGAGAGATATACAAATTATATAAATGCTTGTACCTACTAAGCCGTAATAAATTTCCATAAATGCATTTGCTCACTTATGGAAATTTATAACTGGCTTTTAAAATGATAGCTGATAAAAATTGTGGATAGTTTGCGCCGAATCAATTTCATCGTAAAAATTTTATTTACATATATCCTTTTTACCCTTAATCCAAATTCAAATTTATAGGTAGTTCTGCAAAAGATAGAAATTCCTTTTTCACCAATTAAAACTGGAATACCTAATACGGATATTAGGGTAGCCAAAACCCGTTTAAAAATAAAAAAAAGGAAATAGGTATCTGTAGTAAACAAAACTTACTTCTTTTCTGGGTTCTTAAGAACTATTTATTTTTAAGATTCAAACGATTTTGAAGACAATTTACCTGAAAATAAAAAAAACATAAGTTAGCATTAATAAATGTTAATTATATAAAATGTGTATTAAAATATTAAAGACATTTTACATCAACTTTAAACTAAACATACAAAAATCAGTGCCAAACTAATTTTTAAATTGCTAAATTTAGAAAGAACAAAGTTATTATGTAAACCATCACCATGTTGTACATTTAAAGAAAAAAACTCCATTTCTTTAAGGTTCTTTTAATTTTGCTAAAGCATTTTTCTTGTTTATGTTGTTATTCATTTACATGTGCATTAGAAGTTATAATTCTTGGACGAAATTCATCAATTCTTAATCAAATATAACCATCTGTGAGGACACAAGCGCTTCCCGCCTTTTAATTTAAAATTTAAGCTTTGACTACTTTGACTACAGTAATTCCAGCAAAAAAAAAAATACTTTCAGACAAAAAGATATAATCCAAATAGAGAAATATACGAGTTTGTTTATGCATCGCTGTCACATTTATAGTAAAATTTACATGCGTTAGTAATTTTTCTAGTTGAAAAATGGTGTAGGAATAAAGTGCGAAATATGTGTGTTTTATGAATACGCAAAGGATTTATTCCTTTCAAGCAAATTATAGTCTCTGGTTCAGTGAAAGTTTCAGACCCGGCACTGGAAGATACGGCAGCAAATTTCCAATGGAAGCATGTCAAGTTTTTGTTTTTTCGATTTTTTCCATAAAAATGTCACAAAAATCGCTTTTTATTTACATTTACCCGTTCTTTTAATATTCTTACATAAAGTTCACTAACAAAAAATGAGAACCCCAAAGATTTTTTAAAATTAAAGAACACTTACATCAACTTCTTAAATGAGAAAATCTTAAATCCAAATAGATATTCACAAACTTCATTCAAATTATGAAGTTTTTATACATTAATGATTTATCCCGCTATTAATGAATACTAATTTTAAAATTTTTATCTTGAAGATCCAATCACTGGAACTCAAGTCAGAGGCTTACAAATTAAAACAAATCCACTGTTTGTAATATTTACAAACACATCTCTGCTGTAATTCCATTTGTTTTCTCTGACTTCTCCTGAATTCTAATTGAGTGCAATTTTTAGTTTATCTCTTTACACAACCATAAGCTTTTTACATCCTTTCTCGTATTCAAAGGTCGCAGCTATTTTATCTTATCGTATTTTTGGTTCAAAGCAAATGTACTAATTCTGTCTTATTTTGAAAATAATTGGAATCAAACTTAACATGATTTGTTTTATTTTTATAGAATTTCAATTATATAATTTTTCAAATCTAAACAAACAAATTATTTGAAGTCTTGAAGATTCGAAAATAAGAAAGTTGTATCAAATAAAAATTCTATAGCCAATTTTTTCTCCAATAATGCTTTTCTGGTCAATGAACTTTTATTTCTCAACTTCTGATAGGTATAATATACATTTATATTTCTAACTTTTATAAGTCAGGAAATGCAAATACATAGCTAATCGGTAGCATCTGGTGCAAGTCAATGTGCGTTATCCGGGTTTATAGTGAGGGTATATGAGAGTTCAAAGGGCGACCGAGAGGGGAAAGAGAAACTTTTGTATTAACATACACCTGTGGTTTGAAATAAAAGTTGATTTTCACCTCAAGGGTCCAAATAGAGGAATATAGAGTTTGTGTGTGAAAGAGAGAGAGAGGGAGAGAGAGACCGAAAGATAGAGATTGTCCCTGTAACGACTATATGTGGGTATAAAATGAAAAAGCTTAGAGGAATAATTCATGAAACGATATAGAAAATGTTAGAAGTCGCCGGAAGTTGGAGGTAAAAACGTTGGCCGATATGAACTAAATTGCACATTATAACTCAAATCAGTGGCAAAAAAGTTCTCCTATACCTACACCACGTTTGCCTTTGTCCCCGTTCCTATATCCATAAGTTGTCCTATATATGTCCGTCTATCGTAAGGACGAAACTAACCGTATATAGAACGAAACTGGGGAATGTACTAAATAATTGATGTGAAAACTTTTGAACTTTAGCTACTTTTATGTTTTGCCTTTGTGGGAAATAAAATATCCATAGATACACAAATACATACATAGACACTCAACTCATGATCCTGTAGCATATAGGTAGTATGTTTGTTTTTTTTTTTTTTTTTGAGGTTCATATAGTTGATGTAGCCATGATGCGAGGGACTATATGGATTGGACAAGGGTGCCTTTTTGCTTGTATAGGTAGGTACAATGAGTATGCAATAAAAATAATAAAATAAAAAATAAAAACGTAAAAACTTGGGGATATTATAGAACTTAGTTGAATTAAGTTTTGTTTTAGTTTGTAGTCGTGATGAGCTGGTATTTGCTTTGCTTTAATCATATTAACAAGAATGAAAGTTTCAAACATCAATTACTTCTTCTATGGTCTGCAGAAGTAAGTTTTATTTGGTTGGTTAACAGTGTGTTTAACAAGTGCGCAAGTTCATTGAATTAAAAATATTCACTTATTGTATTTTAACTTTTTAAATGATATTTAATAATTTGGATTGTGTTATCACATCCTACTCACTTCACCTCTTTAAATTGGGCCACCTGAAACCTGATGGAAAATCTAATAATAAATTTATTACATTGCATTTATTTCTGGGTGCAAATTACATACCAGAAACTGTAAGGATAACTAAGATGCAATCATAAGTGTCATTATGGAAAAACTTCGGCATTTCTTAGAGAATTTTGTACTCTGGCAGTTTTTTTTTAAGTAATGAAAATCTAAAAATTATAGCTATTAAAAAAATATGTTATTGCTTTGTTACAAGGGGTATCAACATAATGTACATTTTTATTAAATAGATAAAATTTAGGCAATGTATGCAAAAAGCCTATATTTTCGACACATTTCGGTTTTTTTAAAAAGCAAATATCTTGTAACTGATCGCTCGTATATGAAAAAAGTGTGAAGACATTTTTTATAGAAAATATAACAATACATAAAATGAGAATAAATCATTTTTCGATAATTTAGTCATTTAAGATAAAATAAA
The DNA here is from genome assembly GCA_951394125.1 of Epistrophe eligans. Lineage (NCBI taxonomy): Eukaryota > Metazoa > Arthropoda > Insecta > Diptera > Syrphidae > Epistrophe > Epistrophe eligans. The sequence goes on from OX596030.1 coordinate 30,404,818, forward strand.
ATGCACGATTGGGTCACACGAACTTGCTCTTATCACACTGTGGTTTTAAAATCTTAATAATTTTAAAAACTTTTCATCTGATTAAAGAAATTTATTAATTATTGGAGCCCATATTTTATGCGACCTGCCAATTATATAGTCTAGTTTAAGGAAGTATAATGTGAGTACATAAATATGAAAAATATATCACCGTGCTGTCTGGCACTTCGGACATAGGTATTCATGAAATGTACAGTTTAGACTGAAAAAATGTTAAAAAATCAATAAAATTAGAAATAAATTGAAAAAAAAATATATCTGAAATTGATTTGACACCAACGCGATTTACAATAAATGATTTCTTACACAAATTTCAATTTATGAGAAAAATTTTCAAAAATTGTTAGAGCGGTTTTTTTAAAAAAAATATTTTTTTATATATAAAATTTTGAATATATTCTTAAGAAAAAAAATTGGTACGCCAATTTTTAGTACTTATTAATGCAAAATTTAAATATTAATTTTGAAAAAAAATTATCTACTCATTTTCGAAATATCGAATTATCAACAAAAAAAAATTTTTAATCCAAAATTTGATTTTTTTTTTAATTTTGATATCTATGCAATAATATTCAAATTTCGTAGCTTTTGTGTAAAAAATTTCATCAAAATTGTTTCAAGAGATAGTTGAAAACCCAAAAAATTGTTTTATGAGAGGTACCATTTTTAAACGATAGATACATTTTTTCCCCAATAATATAGTAGATCGTTCTGATATTAGCACAAAAATTTTAATTAAAATCGAAGGAGCTGTTTTTGAGAAAAATGAGATTTTCAGTGCCGGTTTTTAAACATTTGTATAGGAGGTCCAGTTATTTTTGGTTATAAGAAAAAGTTTTATTTTAAATCTGCTAGATAATGTAAAAAAAACTGCTGGGTGCAGTTTAATAAAAATTCTCCTAAAAAAAAATAAACTTTTATTAAAAACCCAAAATAATTTTTTTTCAAAATATTGGTAGGTAAAATTGATCAAAATCAGTTTTTGAGAAAAACGAAAATAAAAAAAATGGTTTAATGGGAGGTTCCATTTAAAACCATTTCTCTGACATTTTTTTTATAAAATGGTAGCTTTTTCGTAAAAAAAAATAAAGATTTGTTTTTTAAAGCACGGGTTTGAGAAAGATAAGATTTTGGTAAAACAAATTTTTTTGGTCTTGAAAATAAAATAAAAAAAAAGTGTGGGGGGACCGGTAGGTACCAAATTTAAAGAAAATCTATCCACCCGGCTACAGCCGAAACGACAGACAGACGGACAGAATAGCGAGACCCACTTGTTTTTCTTAAAAAAAGCTGCATTCTGTTTAGGCGTGTTTTTTGCAAACCCGGAGGAATTGGACGAAAAAACGACCACGGGGATTAGCGACACCAGCACAGAAATAAAAAAAAAAGAGTTTCTTACAAACTATCGGTAACAAGTATATAATTCAACACAGTTTTTCTCTGCGCTTATGTACATAAGTTGACCTGGATTCAGCGGGTTGAACTAAGTCCCCAGTGGATTAGTTGTTGTTGCATTTGAAATGGTGGTTGTTTAGCACCGACGTCGTTTTTCGTCTAATTACCCCCGGGCTTGCAAATAAACACTTTGTTTCATTGATCTAGGTTTAAATTGTTGTGTCATTATAACAGAATTGGCATTTTTTTGACTGAATGAAAATTTTGAGGATTGGGCAAAAAGAACAAAAATCCAATTCATAAATTTGATTGATCAAAATTAATTTTTATGAAATTATTTGTAAATTTTCGTAACAAAATTCCATCCATTTTGGCTTAAAATACGCTTTTTAAAATTAAGCCTTTTTTATAAAGATATGATAGATCTAAATTTGATTATTTATTTGAAATTTAAAAGGATGCATTTTAGCTTTAAATACAAATTCCCAGACTGGTATAAGAATTTTAAAATATTTTAATTTTTCAGAAATTTTTCTTTCCACAGCACTGTATGAATTAAAAAAAATATAAAGTGCAATTTATATTAATTATTAAATACACCTTTATGAACCGTTTACTCAAAAAAAAAAAAAAATATTGATTGACACGACAGGCATGGCATCAGCTGGTTGAATATTAAAAAAAAAATATAAAATCTAATCTGATTGAATGATGGATTATTATTATACGCTTTTAATATATTTTTTTTTTTATAAATGAGTAAAGTTTGGTTTGAGAAAGAAATTTAGCAAAAAAAAAAATTCTAAAATAAAAACCCACAAAATAAAGTATTCATCTATCTTATCCCGCAGGGATTTTAAAAGTCAGGAAAAAAAATAAGAAGTTTCATCTCTTCCAGTCTGATGGATTCCGTTTTTTCTAAGACTTTAAAAAGTTCCATTTAGTGACTTTCTTGAGATTTGTTTCGTGAACATGAACTTTTTTTAGAAGCTTTCATAAATCCAATTTTTTTTTTTATTTTAACTTTGTGTCTCTGATAAAAATTATAACACAGAATATTACAATAGTGTACGGTGAAAGGGATAACTTTTCAGTCACTATATAATGTGTATAAATTGAAGGGATGGTGATCGTAATCTAAGCCTCAAAAAAAAAAAAAAAAAAAAAAAAAAAACACCCACAGTACTTGGGGTTGTTTTTTTTTTTGTTTTTAATGATTTTTCGATGATATAGTCAGGGGGATTCAAACCCGACAGTTACCATTAGTCCTTTTCATGTGAGCTTCTAAAATTGGTAAGGTTGCCCTTATTATACAACCTCCCACTTTATATAGATAAAATATAGCAAAATAGCAAACCAGAAAAAAAAAGACTTAGTAATATGGCACGTTCGATCCATATTGTAAGCATATTGATAGTGTTGGATAGGTAGGTAGGATAGGTAAGGATGATATAGAAAACTAAAGAAAAAAAAGAGCACACACAAAAACACCCGACTTAACTAAGCTGTATAAAATAGCTTACCATAATGTCGGCGTGCTATGAATTTCTCAAAAACACCTGGGCTGTTGGAGCTTCCGGTTTCCATTTTCTTTTTTAACATTTTATTTTTTTTTATTTTTATTTTTTGTTAAATGAAGTAAATTGTTAGCGTGACGGTGGATTAGTTTAGTGGATGCACAAAAGTTAGAATTATGTGGTTTAAGGGAGAAAGTGTTGCATTTCTAATGAGTTCGGAAAGGTATTTCCTTTTTAACGAACGAACAGTTTGAACAGAGTGCTAATGTTAAATAGATTACGTGCAACTAGAGGTAATTGCATTTGACGTAAATTGTTTTTGTATATATTTTGTGGAAGAGAGAAGAAGAGAAAGAGAGTGATAGATAGAGTGGGAAGATATTAGGTATATATTTGATTTATTTACAAATATTGTATGGTTATTTTAAAGCTCTTATAACCTTTGTTTAAGGTAGAAATACGATTGAAATTTTATATTTTATTATTTTTAGTGTTTGTAGGTATTAAATGTAAGAATATTTAATAGTTCATTCACTAGTGAGGTTTTTTTTCTCAGTTTTCGTACACTTTTTCGAGTTGGTGCCCGGAAATTGGTGATTTCATTTTCATTTATCCTTATCTCAAGGAACATTTCCTAAGATATGGAAAACATCTTTCATAACACCAATTCACAAGAAAGGGCCGAAAGGTGAGGTGAAAAACTATCGTCCAATTGCTAAACTTTCTCATATCCCAAAAATGTTTGAAAGCATTTTATAAGAATTCCTCAGTTTTCGTTGCAGGTCCCTTATTACCCCAGCACAGCACGGTTTCTTAAAAAACAGATCTACCACCACAAACCTTGTAGAATTCGTTTCATTCACTCTAAGAGCCTTAGAAAACGGAAATGAAGTTGATATGATCTCCACTGACTTCAGCAAAGCGTTTGACAAAATTTCTCATAATCTTATAGTCTTTAAACTCTCCTCTTTAGGTTTTGAACCCCTTTTCCTGAAATGGATTACTTCTTACCTTGAGAATCGTGAATATTATGTCCGGTTTAGATCCGCATGTTCAAATCCTTTTTTAGCCACTTCTGGTGTCCCCCAAGGTAGTCATTTAGGCCCTCTCCTCTTTATCCTTACAATTAACGACATTGACATGGTCATTAAACACTGTCAAATATCTCTTTACGCTGACGATACGAAATTTTTCAAAATCATTGCAGCACATGAAGACATATCCCTCCTCCAAACAGATCTCGACAATTTCTCAACCTGGTGTACCGAAAATTGCTTAGAGCTCAACATTAGCAAGTGCCAGACAATGACCTTTTCACGTAAACGCATTAAAACAACTCCCCGTCTTTACTATCTTCATAATCACCCCATACAGATAGTAGAAAACATAAGGGATCTTGGTCTGTTATGTGACCGTGAACTTAAATTTCTACTTCATATTGATGAAATAATTCATAAGGCCAACTCAGCTTTGGGTTTCGTTAAAAGATGGTCTAAAGAATTTTCTAACCCTTACGTGACCCGATCGCTTTACATGACGTTTGTCCGACCTCTACTTGAATATACGTCTCAAGTTTGGTCTCCATTTCAAGATATACATATATCAAGAATTGAAAACATCCAACGAAGATTTCTTCGTTTTGCACTTCAATACCTTCCCTGGGAAAATCCTTTGATCTTACCCCCTTATCGTGACCGCCTCCAACTGTTAAACCTCAACTCATTACAGGAACGTAGAGAAATTGCTGACATACTTTTCATACATCGGCTTGTCTCTGGTTCAGTTGACTGCTCCTCTCTCTATAACTCGATTTCTTTCAACACTAACACCCGTAATCTAAGAAACCCTCGCCTCTTCTATTTACCAAAACACCACACCTCCTATGGCCTTAATGAACCTCTGACCCGTATGCTTCGGTTGGTCACTTTGAATCCAAATTCATTTGATTTCAACATCAGCACCTACAACCTCAAAATCCTTTTGACCCATCCCCACTCATAGTTATAAGTTTAGATTTAAGTTAGTTTTTTAAGTTATACTTGTAGCTTGAATTAAGCGGAATAAATGGGGGTTAAGCCCCCACTAAAATTCGTTTCGTTTCGATTATTAAAAATAATGGATTACGAGAAAACTACAGAAAAAACCCCACAAGGTCAAATGATGAATAAGGTGTTTTCTTCCTTACTTCCACGCCAACCCTTTATTAAATTGTCTTCAAATCTGGTGAAGTGAGTTGAAATATAAATATAAGTTTTTCTGTAAAATTATAGTTTACACTCAGGGTAGACAGATATGTATGTAGACCGTCGACGAACCCAAGAAAATTGAGCTCTAGCTCGAAAATGAAAAGAACCAAGTATTGGTGAATAAAAATTACATCTAAGCAAACTTGCAGCTTGTTGCTTCTTTGATAAAACCTTGGTCTCAGCCTGAGCTATAATAAAAAGCATCTCACAATCTATTCTGTGATCCCATCTTCCTTATGATTCAATTCATTTTAATTTAGCAAGAAATGGATTTGCACAAATGCTCCACCCTGTACCCATACGTGACTTTAATATGTGAAAATTTCAAAACGACATTTGGAAATATAGGAAAATATTTTATCCATCAAATTCAATAACATTTTTTAAGGAGAATAAATTAAAATCTCAGAAATTTTTAGTTACCAAAGCCGTTTCCAGTGATCGCAATACTAAAAGTACATTTCAGAAACCGCCTTGTTCCTTTCAAGCAATTCCATATTGCCACGATGTTATTTAAAACTTAACGAATGAGTAAAGTGAGGTCTCAACCTAAACACTTATAGGGTCAAAGTATCAGACACTAGTAGAGAGTCATAAGTCCACAGGTCAAAGGTCCACAAATCAATTGTTGACTTATAACCCACCGTGCAGAGTCAATACTCCCAAATTTAAAAAACAAAGAGGGTCATAAGTCCACATATATTTTCTTGATTTTTTTAAATTACCCAAAGTATCTATTTATCTAAGAAAATTGTTGCCATTGACACCTGCGACGACTGAACATATCCTAAGCGGAGCAACGGAGTTGCATGAGCGGATCTTAGAGGACCCAAAAAAAGGAGTTAAAATCCTTTGAACCCAAGACGGTTGTCTGGGATTAAAGCAACAAAAAAAAATGTATTTAATATAGAACTCTTAATACGTCTTAAGTTTAAAAAAAGCTGAATAAATGTATTTTCACCTGAATATTTTTGAATTCACTAAAGTATGTCAGAAGTCCACACCCAGTAGGCCAGAAGTCCACAAGAATTTCTTGTGGTTTTTAACCCATTAAGGTTGGTTAAAAATTCATAGAAGATTTATGGACTTTTAACCCACCTAACTAAGTAGGTAAAAAAAATCCATTCTGGACTTATGTTCTGTGGATTTATGAACAGGCGGCGCGATACCTTATCTTTTGTATGCGAAATAAAGAACTCGGAAATAACTTGTTTGGCTTTAAAATACAACACTGTTGACAGTTTGGTTTCTGGGAAATTAATTTGTAAGAAATAGATCAATCCGTAGAGTCTTTGAAAAACTGCATTTTGAACAAAAAAATAAAAGCAACTAATATATAATGTAAGTATAAGCCTCAAAGCCTTTGTAAAACTTGAACTTTATTTATTTACTTCTACTTCTATTTCAAAAGCTTTAAAAGAAGATTTTTGTCTCAAAAACTTTGTTCACCAAAAACTTTTTTTAGAACCAAACGTAAAAAAAATTCAACTCAAGTTAAATCCCTATCATCATCAGACTTCATTTTGTTTTTTATTTTCACTCTGACTTCAGTCCCTGACAGGCACATTGTATCGTACCTTTCTTCTCTTAATAAAAAAAAAGAAGAGAGAAAAAAGAAACACTCGTTTTGCGTGCATTTGTCAATGACAAATGCAACAGTAGGTACATAAAGTATATATATTTCCAACACAACTGTTGTGCGAAATTAATTGTTTTGTGGGTGAATTTTTTTTTGTTATCGTTTTCATTTCTGATGGTTAACTCCATTGCACTTGACTAGGAAATAATTGGTATACCTATGTATATCTCTTTTTATATACAAAGATTCAAATACAATTCGAACAAAGCCAAACGAAGTGCGATGACAGCAGCGTGGCATGCCAATGATGTAATTGATGAGTGACTCTGACAACTATACTGACTTGACTTAGTAAAGTGATTTATTATTTCAAAAAAAAACTTTGACAGTACAAGAAATATAGATCAATTCTTTTCTATTTTTATATTGAATCCTGAGAGACAAAGTATAAGGTCAAATTCCTAAACGCAAATTTGCAAAGCAAAACGCATGCAAAGCAAATGCAAAAAGCAAGATATTTTTTACATTTGCACAAATGCATTTGCATTTGCGCAAGAAAACAAAAATCTACTACATTTTGGGACAATCTGCTGTGAAGGGATGTTTACATTTCCATTTTGATACTGTCTGCTTAGCATAATTTGCGCAAGTTTTGCGTTTAGGAATTCGGCCTTATATACATACATACGTATTGAGGTGAAAACAATGCTTTCAAATCGAATGTAAATTTACAACGGAGTTTTCGCAATTAGCTACTGAAAAGTATTGTAGCTCAACAAATTGAACAGTTTTTGCTTTGCCACTCAGTTACTCTGTTGCTCAATGCATGGTTAAGAATAGAGAAAATGAGGAAAAAATAAAAGGACATAATTACTTAAATATATTTGTCCAAATATCTTTCTCGTTGAAACCAATAATTTTAGATGTTGTGAGGATCATAGTGTCCCACACTACATGGATTAATTACATAATTACTATGAAGGGAAAATGTTTTTTTTTTGGTGGGATCTTATGACATATTTCGCCTGCATTTTGGCATTAAAAGTTTTAGTGAAAAAATAAAAAATTACATAATCAGGGGTTTTTGTGTGATAGATTGCAGTTCGGCAATAATATTAAACGTTTTAATGAAACAACAACAATTGGGTGAACTACCACCAAGATTTTATAGGCTGGAATTAGAGTTATTTCATGACTGCCAGGCCGATCATCGGACCCCTTTTTAGTGGTGCTTGGTCATTGTTCAATTTTGATTTGAAAAACTTTTTGCCCTAGCTCCCTCAGAGCCAATGCACTACGCATTGCGCTACCGAGCTGGGCCAAAAAGTTTTTCAAATTAAAATTGAATAATGACCAATTGAACAATGAAAAATCACAGTTCATTTCATGGTATTTGACATGTCTCACTATTCGACCTTCATTTTTACTATTTCTTAGAAAAAAAAAAAAAAAAATAGAAAGCACAACTCAGCCAAAATTCAAATCCAAAATCACTTTAATATAGCACTGTTGTTTTATATTCCGAACCTTGTATTTTGTTTGAAATGTTGATTTTTCTAATAAATAATTCATTTATTTCCCTTGTTTAACCTTGTTAAATTTAAACCTTCTATATTCTCATCAGGCTTAGAGAATGGAAGGCAATTCGATTTTGTCCCAATCGATTTTAGTAAGACTTTTAACAAAATTTCCAATCAGTGATGAGAGATGAGATTTAAAAAATCCCACCGGATTCGAAAAAAATCCCACCATTTTTGTAATGGTAGAAAAAAAAAAACCATAACTATTACGTACTTAAATATTAAAAAAAAGAAGCTTTTATAAAAAGTGAGAAATGTGAATCGCTAAGAATTGATTTGCGCTTTCAATCGGGCGACTATTCAGTCGCAAAAAATGGGACATACATACAGTTTCAATGTGAATGCTTTATGATACCAAAAAAATATTATTCGCTTAAAATACTGATTTTGTTTTCATTTTTCTGGTGACATGAAGCAAATTAAAATGAAATAAATGCAAATATACTTTTGTGCACACAATAATTGTTTTTCAATTTCACGATTTTTTTTTGCGTTTTTTGATCGCAAAAAATTGATTAAATACATCTATTTTTTGCGACTGAATAGTTGCAAGTGTGCCTTTTTATTTAACAAAAAGCGCTAACAAATAATTTGTTTAAATGTTCCTATTTATTTGCAACAAATTGGATTATTCTCATTGTTATATTTGTTTGCGATTAAGAAAAACAAATTTTTGTTTTTTTTTTGTGTTCCCAATCTGGGAACACTGTTTTCAACTGTTTGAACCGATCTTCTTGAGATGTGTTTTGTATATTATCTTTTCATATAAAAAATTGTTATTACAGTATTCGCTTTAGTTTTGCCCTCTCAAATCTAAACAGTCTTTTCTTAGCTAACTCCAATGACCTCCAAGGCAGCCACTTAGGTCCTCTCCTTTTATTCTTAATATTAAATATATTAAAAGAGTCATTAAAAACAATCTCACTTTACGGCGGCGACGACGACGATAGCATGTTTTTAAACCCGTTTTGTAGATATATGGCTCTAGTCTAGGTACTCATATTCAACTAGTTCTCGACAGATTCTCAATTTTAGTCCCTACAATATTATTTGATGATAAATATTTTCAATAAATTACTTTTTCCCTTTAATGCATCAGATCACCTATAGCCCCTCTCTGCAAGTCATATAATTATCCACAGTGAAGTAAACTTACCAACCTGGCATATTAAGTGACCAGAAACTGAATTAATTAACACATATTGTTAAAGCCATCTCAGCAATTGGATTTATAAAACGGTGTGACCCAAAGAATTCTTCAACCCCTATCCTACATGACAAAATTTCTCTCTAAATATAACATTTTATTCATAAAGAATACCTGTTACGAAGAATTTTAAATTACCTATAAAGTTCCCCAGATTTCCAAATCTCTTATACCTATTTTTTCCGATACTTTGTTGAACTTCCGAAACTTAGGTACAATAAAAAGGCACAATGATTTTGTTTTAAGTGAAGACAAAATATTTTTGTTTGCGATATTTTGCCCTTGTTTTTTTTTAACTCCTTTCATATGATTCAAGTGCTGCTAGACTGATTTTATTTTCACGGATTTTTTTTGTAACTCTTTGTAGAAAATGTTGAAAATAATGAAAAAAGTCGTCGAAACTGAACTTAAAATTGTATCTACACATTATTTACCCTATTTAACATATAAGTATCTTCCTATGTATATTTTTATAGCTATGTATGTACCTAAATACGTACCTACATGAAGTTATAAATGCCTCAATAAATTCTTTACTTAGTGTTACAAAGTGCGCCAAAAATTTGTACATACATATAAATAAATATATTACATATACCCTCATGACAATATTGGGGATATAAAAAAGCGAGTACTTCAAAGGCAAGCACATAAAACACAAAGATGGAGTTATTTCCTCCCTGCCTACCACATGATTGATGAGTTGAGCTTTTCTTTAGGTCTCTTGTTCCTCTTGCACCATATTTATGTATGTATATAGTCGTAGCATAAAGACGAAAGTATCTTGTTGAAAGTTGTATTTCTTAACTGCTCCTTTCTGTCTTAATTCAAGTTTATTTATTGGTACTGTTCAGTGTTTACGGATGTTTGTTTTGGCAAACATAAAAACACACCATCTATACACCTTACCACACAACACGACATCGTCATCGTTCTTTGGATCGTCGTCGTCGTTCTGACAAGCACGACGTCAGCAATTTATTTCCTGATTATGCGAATTCATTAAGGTGTAGAGGGAGTCAGAGAGGGAGACTTTGGAGTTTCCTAAATTCTTGAAGGGATATGTTTTTTTTGTTGTTGTTTTGTTTTGTTGAAGATTTACTGTTTTTTTTTTGTTTTGAAAACACTTTTGAGCATCTGTACTATCTGTAGAAACTTTTCGCCTTTATAGGAACAGGGGTGTGAACGCTACTATCGCGCCACCAACCGTATGGAATCGGGGTGTACACTGTACACTGTACATATAGTGTTTTATTTGAGTTTTTGCTGATTTTGCTTGTGTCTTTTGCGGTGTACAATTGTTATAATGTATTTTGATATTCAAATTCGTTATAAGTTTTCATATAGATCCCCCCTAACTGGGTGCTGTATACATAGCTGTACTCACTCAAACTCCAGATGAAGTTCAATGATTGCGTACTTTAAGGATTGCTATACACCATAGCAGCAACCACAGCACATCTGCCGCATAATAATTTATGTGTATGTGGTAAGAATTTATGAATTTCTAATTGCTAAAAAACATAAATAAATAAATAGAATTATAGAAGAAGTTACTCACATTTTATTTTACATAACGGGTGGGCCATCTAGTGGTTTCTTTTTAAATCATAGGTTATTTTGACACTCACATATGCTTCCCGCCCGAAATTTTCATAGAAAGTCAGTGTCACACCTCCGCGGAACGAAATGAGTCGCTTTACTTTTGAAAAACGTTGGTTTAGAGCAGCTTGAATTGGACAACGATTTTGGGCGAAAAATCATATTTTTTGACGAGGCGCATTTTCACCTCGGCGGCTACGTTAACAAACAAAATTGCCGTATTTTCGAGAAGCAAATGCATCCACAGAGAGTGACAGTTTGGTGGGGATTGTGCAGTGGTGGCATCATTCAACCATCTTTTCTTCGAAAACGTTTCGGTCAACGGTGGGCATTACAGAGCCATATTAACCGACTTTTCTTTTACTCATATTGAAGACATGGATTTGGACAACCTCTGGTTCATGCAGAATGGCACGCCATGCCACACAGCCTATTCCACTATCGATATTTTGCGCACCAAATTCCCAAATCGTATTATCTGCCGTTTTGGCGATGTCAATTGGCCGCCTCGGAGCAACGATTTGACCCCTTTAGACTTTGTGGGGAACCGGATAGGAACGATGTTATGTCAACAATCCGGAAACGATTCAAGCACTTAAGGCCAATATCATCCAAGCAATCTGTGAGCTACAGCCCGAAACCATCAACAAGGTCTTGGAAAATTGGAGTGACAGAATGCGCTACTGCGAAGCTAGCCGAGGCTGCCACTTAACCTACGTTGTGTTCCATATAATTAATGGGAATTTTTGATCTTACTAATAAAGCCATAATAGATGTAAAAAATTTTATTTTGTTAATTTTATTGAATTTTTAAAAAGAAACTTGTATTTGGCCCACCCTGTATATTGTATCTATGTGAAGATAAAATTTTGATGAAATGCATCTTGGTAATTTTCGAGCTAAAAATGTATGAATATTTAGGTAGATAAATTATAACTTGGGTTCTTAGAAAACTTTAGAAATTTAGGTGTGTTTACACCACAGCTGCATATACCTTACTACTTACTCGTATATGATAAATATGTTTTTGTTATTTAGGGAATTTTGACGAATTTCCTTCAGCTTCAGATAGAAACCGTTGATGAAAGAGGACACAAACATTGATATTTTAACACTTTCTTAATATGTTTTCTTATGCTTAGTTAATTGTAGTAATTAGGATTTTGGTAAAGTTTTTGTAATAAATGAGAAAAACACAACATCAACACATCCGAAAAAGTAGGTAGGTTAGGTAGGTAGGTTGTTTTCATTTTATTGTATTTATTTAATTATATTTGCTTTAGAAGTTTCTAAAACTTAAAATTTGTTCAAAATTTTACAGAAATTTATTCAAATACTTTAAGAGTGCAGACTTCATAAATTGTGTACCTATAGTATTTTGCAAAAGAGAACGTTTATAATAGATAGCAATGTGCTTTGACAATTTGCCGCCCCTCGTTCAAAAATGGAGCTTATAAAAGGGAATGCATTTTTTTGTTAAAACTTGGTACCTATAGCGAGTTTTGACTAAAAATAATGGTATACCTGCCGAACAATTTTTTTAGCAGTTAATAGGAATCTCATTTTTCTCTAAAAAGTGCCCACAAGATTTTTCACAAAAAATTTAAAATTATTTTTTACAAAAAGGCTACAATTTTATAGATATTTTTATTTCGGAAAAATGGTTATAAATGGTAGCTTATATAAAACCCTTTTTTTTTTGTTTCCAATTTTTTCAAAACCGATTAAACTAATTTAAATCATTATTTATGGAAATAATTTTAAAAAGTTTTTACCTCTAGAAAAATGTTTAATTTTTTTTTTTTTTAGATTTTTAAATAATGTTTCAAAATATATTTTTGAAAACTTAATAATTCGAAAATGATTTGATTGATTTTTATTAAATTTGGCAACCAGCTGTTTTTAACATTATTAAATTTTAAACAACAATTATTCGTATATCTTAAAATAACCTACCATACAAGTGTTTTTTTGATTTTTTTTTAAGGAATCTTTTTTTTTTTTTTCAAAAAACGACTTTTACGATTTTGACTAAAATGTTTATTTAAGTTTATGTCAAGTACGATACCATATTATTGAAAAATATTCTTTTTTTAGTTTATTATTAACGGATATACATTAACGATTATCTCATTATTTGTTGGACTGATTTTAATTAAATTTTTTTAAATAATATTAATATTGCATATAGAAACATAATATATTGGATTTTTAAGAAAATTTTCAAAACTTTATTTTGAAGATTCGATATTTTAAAATTAATTTTTTTATATAATATTAATAAATATCAAAAAATGGCTAATCGATTTCTTTTATAAAAAATGTTTTCCATTTTTTTTTTTTTAAACCGCTCGAACGATTTTAATATATTTTCCTCGTAAATTATTTATTTAAATTAAATAACCATATTGATTTCTAAAACAATTTTTCTAAACTGTAATTTTCATGCATGAATGATGAATGTGTATAATTCGGTGCTTTAATATTCGATTTGGGTATTTAATTTATTTTGACTTAATATCTACTCTCGTATGGCTTTTTATGACTTCATTGATTTTATTATAATTTTGCAGGTGTGTGTGCTTCGGAATAATATACATAAATAATAAATACATATATAGATAGATAGATCTATTTGCATTCGAAAAAATTTGAAATGATTTTTTTTAACAAAAAAAGAAACATGAACTCCGTGCTTTCGACTTTTTGTTTAAATGTTTCTCTCTTGTGGTTAAAGAGTAAGTTCATGCGATGCAGTCTTGGATTTTATTAACTTCCAATTGGAAGTTATTGCATTGGTCCGATTTGTGGAAGCGAAAATTTTGACATATCTCCACGTTTCGAGGTCCCAGGAATCCGAATGTCGTTTTAAGAGAGACGTTCACTGTAACTTGAGATCAAATAGAGATACTGACTTCAAATAAATTTTATTTCACAGATAATAACGTCATAAATTGAAGAAAGGATATTCAACAAAATTCAATTAACAGTTATCTTACTACATCAACTTAAAAAAAATTGTAAAAATCATTCGTCTCGAATATTTCGAGAACAAGAATTGTCATCGACATCAGGTTATGAAAAACATTTTTCGGTTCTAATATTTTGAGAACAAACAATGATATACATACATACATATGTACATATTATTTTTTTATGGCATATTTGATTACTTATATAGGTTTTAAAAAATTCAATTCATGGTTTTTTTTAAACAAAAAACTACAAGAAAATACTAAAAATTGCTGAAAAACGTTTTTCCGCTCGAATATTTTGAAAACAAACACTAGTTTCGAAGCCGGACTCATTGTATTCTATGCACAGTGACGTAGTCAATAACTGATAAGGTTTGTAGAATTATTCAATTGACAGTTTTTATTAAATCAACAATTTTTTAAAATTAAGACCTCTTAAAAAAATTAAAAAAATGTTTTTCGAGTCGAATATCTTGAAAACAAACAAAGCTATCGACTCCGGAATAATTTTATTTTACATACAATGCTATAACTATGAACTGGTAAGGTTTTTAAAAAAAAATTAAATTGATAGTTTTTTTTGTAAAGCAAAAATATTTGCAAAAATACAACTTAAATAGTTGAGAAATATAAAACGCCCCAATTTTGGTTTTCCCCTGATCGCATATTGAACATTTCATAAGTTCTTTTAAGATATTGAATTACGAATTTCCTTACAACAAAATAACACCGAGTGTTAGTTTCCATGGGAACCAATGGGAAGTTACCAGTGGGTCGCATCTAGCCTCTTTTTTTTAATTTCAATCTCTCTATATGGAATTGTTTTTAATCCTGGCGTGATACGATCATTCACTGTGACTTTTGATAATTTTGTTCAAACAAAAAATTTGAATTTTGTTTTTCTGATTTTTTAGAAAAATTACAGGATACAGTATTTCCATTAAAAAAAAAAAAAAAAAACGGAATAGAAATTACAGACTAGATGCGATGCAAGTTTACAATAAATTGGTCTTAATAAAAACCTCCAACAAATAGTGAAAAAAGAAAATATCAAGTATTTTTTTCCCTTTTCTGGTTCATTTCTCTATATCAGATCAAAAATAAATAAATAAATTAAAAAAGTGTGAGTGCTGGGACTCACGGTTAAGATGTATAAACATCAAATTAAATGTTCAAGTGCTGATTTTACATCACAGAACGCGACGAGTTCAAACTGTCAACCAAATTTCAACCCAAACTCAACTCGATCTTTTGATTTAGTTTGAGCTACGAAGGAACGTACCCAATATTGGACGTATCCAATTTACTTCAACGTATCGTAACGTGTAATAGCACAGCGTAACGTGCTACAGAAAGTTCCACGTTGTTAGTTTACCCTACCGCCGGCAAAAATGTTTACACATAAAAAACTACTTAAATTCAATCAAAAAAAATGTACAAACATTAACGGCCATATTATTATTCACTCTATTCATTAAGATTAAATCTTAAATCCAGATATAAATTGCATAAGTTCAATGTAAATACATCCGGATTTGAGTTTTAATCTGGATGAATGGAGTGAACAATATGGCCGTAAGTGTTTATCGAAAGAAAAACAAGTTTCAAAGACTCGGTGGTATCGGTGTAGGTATTTCAATATTTTATAATGAAACATGATCTTGTTTTCGTTACACTAAAAAGTGAGCTGCAAAATATACCTCTTACCTACACCTACAGGGACTTCAAAAATGTAAATACAAAAATACTGAGCTCTTAGAGCATAACATATTCCAAATTAACTGGCAATTCGTGTATCTTATGTTACATCCAGATGAGCAAATAGAATTTTTGCAGAATAACATACGTGACCTCTTCAATATTCATGTACCACTCAAGACAAAAGTGGTGAGGTATCCGAATAACTGTTGGTTTACTCCTGAAATTTATGAATTAAAAAATCAACGTGATTCAGCATACAATAGATGGAAAAGATTCAAGTTACCCGACTTCTACAATGTTTTTCGTTTGCTACGTAATAAAGTTAAATCTAAAATACAACAAGCTAAAAAACTATATTATTCCAAGATACTTGACAACAATCTTCCATCGTCAGTTTTATGGAAAAATCTGCGTGACTTAGGGGTCGGGCGTAATAAAAAGCAAGACTTGGATGCTATCGATCCGGATGAACTCAACAGCAAATTTTTAATGTCCCAAAGGACTTTCACTAATGTAATCGAACCTGTTAACTTTTCCATATGTAATGATAATTGTTTTCAGTTTTCAACTGTAGAGCAAACCGATGTGGTTCAGGCTATATTAAGTATAAAATCTAAATCTGTTGGTCTGGATGAAATCCATCCACTCTTTGTCAAAATGATTCTCCCACATATTCTACCCCTTTTAACATACGTTTTCAACTCAATTATCCTGACATCATGTTTTCCTTCTGTATGGAAGTCTGCAAAAGTTATTCCTGTGCTTAAGACACCAGGTACTCGACTCTCTGCACCAGAATACAGACCCATTTCTATTTTGCCATATTTTTCAAAAGTCATGGAAAAACTTCTGCACTTTCAAATCTCCGTTTTTTTGAGAACAAATAATCTTATTTGTAACAAACAGTCTGGTTTTAGGGCTAAACATAGCTGTGTATCTGCGTTGATAAAAGTATCTGATGATATACGAATTTCAGTCAGTAATGACTTAGTAACTTTTTTAACCCTGTTGGACTTCTCAAAGGCCTTTGATACCGTTGACCACATGCTTTTGGTATCAAAACTCAAAAGGCTTTTCAATTTTACTGACAACTCAGCTAATTTAATACAATCTTATTTGTGCGGCAGGAAGCAATCAGTGTTTTTGAATGAACATTCTAGATCACAGTTTAAAAATATATTGAGCGGAGTTCCTCAGGGATCCATATTGGGCCCACTGCTTTTTACAATATTTATAAATGATTTACCTCAATATATTACAGAAGCAAATATGCATATGTATGCCGACGATGTGCAGATTTATTTTTCTTGCAAGTTAGGTTTAATTGAGGATGGTGTCTTTAGGCTTAACTCTGACCTGCAAAGCATAGTAGAATGGGCTGAAAGAAATAGTCTTCATATTAATTTAAGTGTTTAGTTGTTTATAAAAATGCACTTGATTTAAGCTACTTTCCAGTTGTTTCTCTGGGAAATACTTCAATATAATATGTTGATAAAACCAAAAACTTAGGGATCTGGTTCAACAATACGCTTAGATGGGATGTTATGTTATGACTGTAATAGGGAAAGTGTACGGATGCCTTAGGAGCCTCTCTATGTCAAAGCATTATACATATACATACATATATGAAATTTTGTTGTTTAAAGCTACTTCATACAATTATAATAACTAAAGAACCAACATACCTTTACGAAAAAATAAGTTTTACTATGTCAGTCAGTTTTTTGTGGGTACCATACGACTATGGAATTCTCTGCCCCTTATTATAAGAAGACAATATTGCGCACGTGGTTTCGATGATGTTTTGATTTCGCATTTAAGTAGTGAGTAACTGATTTTTTTTTTCTAATTATTAAAATAACTTTTATTTTTTCTTTAATGTAAAGAAGTTGCCTAGGATAGATAGATTTAATTTTAGTATCTTTAAAATAATTTTCTAGCTTCATTGTTTAATTTCCAATTGTATACTTTAACAACCTTAAAGATTTAACAATCTAATGTAAAAATTTTAATATTGAAATAAATGAAATGAAATTAAATTAGGAGAGATATCAAATTTAACTTAACAAAAGTGTTAAATTCAAATTGATAAAATGCACCTCATACCAATCTAGTCCATTTTGAAGTGTTGCTGCAATTTTTTCTTCTTGTAATTGTTAAGAGGGCGACGATTCAATATTTCATATATTATATAGAATATAATTTCCTATCATTTCATAATGCTCGAATGAATTTACCGCAATTTATTTTTTCCATACAGTCATACCCAAAGGAGTAGCCAACTACAAAATGTTATTATAGCCATTGAAAGAGGACGATTCTTAGATATACCTACAAATTTATAGATGTATTGGTGTGAGAATGTATTTAACTATTTATATGTGTGTGTATGTAGAAGAAAGTTATATTCTTGTTCTCGGTCTTTAAGTTTGAAACATTGCGCTAGGTTTTTTTCTTCCTTCTTTTTTTTTTTTTGTGTGTTATTACTGTTCATCATTTTTGAACAGAGAGAGAAAGTCCCTAGATCCCCAAGCAAAGATAAAGATTTCACTCATATGTCTTGTCTTCCTAAAATAAAAGTTGCTTTTGTCCTTTTGGGAGAAAAAAAAAAAAAAAACAATCACAAACAACAAAAATAACTATATATTATCTTCGAGAGATGGCAAGCAATAGAAAAAAAAAATAAAATAAAAATGAAAGAATGATAATGAAAAGACATTCGATTGGGAATTGGGATGAAAAGCGAAAATCCCAAATGGCCGCCATCATGGCCTTAGCAGCGATGAAACTGTACAAAAGACGATGAATGACTTCGATAGTGCAAATCATTTACCTGATGATCTAGTAATAGAATGTTATTCAATAAAATGTTCTCGATAGGATATCACTCATATACCTACCTACCTATGCATGTGGATATATAGAAAAAGGATGAGTTCGAATATTCATTATTGTATATTTCTTTTGAAATTAATAAAATAAAAGCCCCATTAAGAATAAAATTGATGAACATGAGAAAATTGCATTCTTTAAATGGTGTTTCTCATTTCAATGGACTTTATCCTTTTATTTTTTAAATAAAGGAAGAAGGAAATATGCAAATAAATGGCCTTGTCCTCAATTCTTTTGCAGTTGAAATTCAACTTGGTAATGATATAAAATATACTCTACACAGTGCATCTGTTGTCGCATATTAAAATACCTACCAACTGAATACAATATCTACCGACAGTGCTGGATTTAAAATTTTTCGGGCAAAAATTAAATAAGAATTCATAATAAAGCGTTTTCCAATAGGGACTTGACAACTTTGAGTTTAAAAATAAAAAATATAAAAAGTTGTGATAATGGGCCCTATCGGGAATCTCCCGGGGAATTTTAGTTCCCACGGAAAGTTTCATTCCCAAGAAATATTTCTAGTTATCCCTCGGAATAAATCTTTCCCAGGGAAAAAACTACCAACATTCAAAAAACAAAATTATTTTCGGAGATCAATTTCGAATTGTGTGCAGTGTTATTAAAGGATCATAATTAAAAAAAATAAAATTTAAGTTGAAATTCCCTTTACAATAAAACAAAATATCCCAAACGAATTCCCCATCCATGTGAAGAAAGAAATAGTGGGTGCGATCATTTCAACTGAATTGTATAAAATTGCATAAAATTGTCCTCTTCGATACCTTGCTAGGGTACAACAAACAAAATAATTGAATTTTTCATGTTGCCAATTATATTTTTCCGTTTGAACGAGGTGTTAAATTTCGCAGAAGAACAAAATTCCTCTATCTGAAAACACTGTCCAGTGTCCACACATCGTCAGGCTTAGTGCATGTCTGCGTTTTTTTTGCTGAAGGTGGGTACCAAAGAGGAGTCGGCAAGGACCACGATGGAGGTCTTGCCCAGTCAACATTCTGTGAAGTTTTGTCGAACTTCCTTAACATTTTCGAGGAAAAGCTTTTCCAGAATAGATCAAAATTCAAACCGCGGAAGAGCAAAGAAAGAAAAATTTATATTTTTTCGAAAAATATAAACTGAGTGATCTTTTTCTTGGTTTTGCATTTTTCGTTTTTTTGCTGCAAGAAGGTAATCAAAATGAAGATGCATTTCGGCCAAATTTTGCCAAATCTTATTTACCCAGTCTCTATAGTATTCTTTTCCATAATACTGGTTCTATTTTGATTTGATTTGTTGAGTTCGTCCCATAATAAAATTAAAAAATTGTGTTTATTTATCAAAAAAGTTTCAATTCTTCCTTCTCGCCTTAATTTCTCCACCAAAATAAATGGGAAAAAATTCCAGAGAAATTACAACAAATTTCCCATGGAAATATTGTTCACGATAGCAATAAATTCCGAGGGGAATTTCGAACACCATTCACGATACGAATTTTTCGAATGTGGGAAATATTTCCCGGGAAATGTCGTTCGCGATAGGGCCCAATAAGTTTGTTAAAATTAAAATAATAAATATAAAATAAAAAATAAATCATTTTAATTTTTAATTTTATTATAATTATTTATATTACTTTGAATTTAGTTTGTGAACGCACCCTTTCACTAATCATCGAACTGTCATTGTCAATTTATTCAGTAAACTCAACATTTTCATCATGCTAAAGTACACAAATGAGCAACGTCTGCAAATTATAAAAAAATTTTACCGAAATTCGGAGTCGGTGACCGCAACTTTAAGAGCGTTAACTCCAATTTTCGGTCGTAAATGACGAAGCTCATTTTTGGCTCAATGGGTTCGTCAATAAGCAAAATATGTGTTATTGGTCGGGTGAAAATCCACATAAATCACTACTTCATCTACAAAAAATAACTGTTTGGTGCGGTTTGCATGCCGGCGGTGTTATTGGGCCATATTTTTCCGTCGACCATAACGATCTTCACGTTACTGTGAAGCGTTATCGCGCCATGATTACCAATTATTTTTTGCCCGAATTGGAAGATATGGACTTGGACGACATGTGGTTTCAACAGGATGGTGCCACAAGCCACACAGCACACCTTACAATCGATTTATTGAAGAGTAAGTTTGATGAGCGTGTTATCTCAAGAAATGGGACAGTCTATTGGCCGCCTCGTTCGTGCGATTTAACGCCTCTTAATTATTTTCTTTGGGGCTACGTTAAGTCAATAGTTTATGCCAACAAGCCGACGACGTTGAAAGAGCTTAGAGCCAACATTGAACGCGAAATAGCGGCCGTTTCGGCCGAAATGTGTGGCCGAGTCATCGAAAATTGGGTCCAACGAATCGACCGGTGCAAACATGCCTGCGGTGGCCATATTTATAAAATACACTCTGAAGCTTATAAATGAAATTTCTGCATAAAACGGGTAGTAGTCAAAAGGTTTTGGGTGGCGCCATCTATCTTGCTGTCTGGTACTGCGGAGTGCGGATTTTAAAAAAATTCTTAGTCCCTTTTCACAGGAGGAAACTGAGTTGCCAGCAATTTTCAGTTTTTAAGTAAGAAGGGCACGAATTTAAACGAAATCTCCCCGGTCAACGATTTGAGGAGATTTTTTTTACATTCCTCTTCACTCATAAAGTAGTGTGTGTTCAACTAAGTTTCTCTAAAGGAAACTACAGAAAATTAACACGATTTTAGGCGTTTTTCTTTTTTAGTTCAGCGCAGAGCCTGAACTGTCAAAACAAAAATCATGTTTCTTTTTTAGCTGAGAGCATTCAGAGCTCCAATTTTGTGTTTCTTTTTTCGCTTTGAGCATGTTCAGAGTGCGCTCTATGAGTTCAGAATAAATTGATAGAGCAGACAGAATTAAATAGCTGAACACAAATTTGATAAGTGACAGCTGGTGAAGCGTGTTTCTTCAAATAAATCTAAACTCTCAGAGCAAAGCACGCTCAGTTCAGAGATCACTCAGAGTATGTTCATAGTGTTCAGACTCTGTTCAAAGCTCTACTTTGAACTAAAAAAGAAGAACGCCTCTGTTTCCACTTGTGAAAGGTATACAAGTGTTTTTTAAGGAAATTAATAGAAAACGTCAAAATAATCTCCAGCAACTTGTTTCCTCATGTGAAAAGGGATTAACTATCTCCCTTAGCCACTTCGCAAAGCTTTCAATTTAAAAAGCTATGAGAATACTATGCATTTCATTTACAATGATAATACTGCGCGGCGCTATCAATACAGAAAGAAAGTTCAAAAGAAAATAGAGAATAATAATTGCGAATACAAAATTGCACATGTAAAGTGGTCTTATGATGATGGTTCACTAAAAAAAGCGCAATCATTTACATGAAATCTGTTCCTACGTTCTGTAACTCTCGTATCTATAAAATCAGTCGAGAAACGATGAAAATTGAAACAAATCGTATGAGTTTTGTCCCATTTTTCATCGTTTCTTGACCAATTTTATCGATGCGAGAGTTACAGAATGTTTGACACTGAATTCGTTGACGGGGAAACCGAGCCTCTTAATGTATAAAATTAAGCATCGCGCTGTAGACAAGTCAAATTAGGTTTCAAGTTGAAAAGTTTTTTATTTATGAGATAATTGTATTGCCATCGGTTCTTGATACGCGTGCAAGTTTTTCAAGTTGATCCGACTTTTAGAAGTTGTTTCATATTGTAGGTCAACCTAATAAAAACGTGTTAAAAATCTTCGGGCGTTTTCTGGCAGCTCAGAAAAAAGGCTCTGTAAGAACGGTTGAGAATAAAGGTCATTAATAGAATTCACTCAACCGCGCCCAGGACGGCAGCAAACCTAAATCCGCTACTGTCTACCGATGATGTCTGCACTTGAACGAATATTAATTAAAAGCACGATGCAATGATACCTACCTACCAACCAACCAATTCCTACCATACCATCACAAAACAGGCAGAAGCACCCAGAGCACTTGAATCGAATTCGAATGCCGAACTCTTTTAATGAATACGAATGAAAGTACTGTTACAATGAATCAATATGATGGCCACTTAAGGAAAATATAAAAAGATGCATACACTGCACATATACATACGTACATAGTTGAAATACTGTAGGTAATTTTTTTTGTTTAATAATTTTTTTAAAAATATAATTTTTAAGGACAGGATTTTAATGATATTACTGATTTATAGGTATATCAGGAAGGTTTTATCATATTGCGCTTTTGCTGACATTTAATTATTATTTAAAAGTTAATGGAATTGGAAATGGAAATGGTTGCTTTCCTTTTTGTATTTTTGTAGAAAAAATTATGTCCAATTCAACTTATACTTGATTTTTTTTTTTTTGGTATCAAAAAGAAAAAAAATATTTCCAATCCAACAGCAGTGTTTATAGGTAGATACCTATCTACTGTGATATATTTTTTAAAATTATATTTAAGACAGATGTCTGTTTGTGATATTGAAATTAATTAAGTTTTCAAGTTTCACGTCGAAAAAAAGTTTTAAACTTATATGCTTGCTTAGTTACTTAAATGGTACAGTTCGAAGTAGACCAAGGCCTTAACCAACCAATTCCTTTCGACAAGATCGTTCCTTGTATCCAGTTTCATTCTCCAAGATGTCTGGAGGTCCTTTTACATTTCCGTGTGCCTCCTGATTCGTTGGCTTTTTTCTACTTCGGACTCGGCCATGGTTTGAATCAAAGATTATAATATTGAAGATGTTATTTCATATCCGACGACTGAGCTTGCCGATTGCGTTTGAAGCAAAGCAATACATTGGTGACAAATTAAAAATCGGGTTTGAAGCTAAACCTGAGGTGATAGAATCGATGAAGTTAATAGTTGATTTTTTATTATTATTTTGATCTGTCTCTATAATATTTCCAAAGAAAGATTAAGAATCGAGCCATCATCGCCCGTGGTGTAATGGTTATTGCGTTGGACTGTTACGCCGAAGGTCTTGGGTTCGATTCCCAGTCTATGCCACCTATAAAAAAGAAATGTTTTTTCACGGGTTACTGCCTCTTTCGAGGAATTGACAAATCCTCCAAGAGTATCTCTTGTCATGAAAAAGTACTTCTCACCCTAGCCGTTTGGATTTGGAAGAAAATTGTAGGTCCCCTCTATTCCTGCCAATAAGCCGCCCACAGGAATGGTTGAGAGTTGTAAGTTACTAGGTCCTGGTTCTACACGAACTGTCCAATTTATTTATTTTGAATACGTGTGCATGATGGGTACAAAGCAACAGAAAAAAGAGAAAGGACAGAAATTGTATTGAATTCAGCGTTGCCATCCAAAAGAAATGTGAAAGAACGTGACAATTTTTTAACAAACCGTGCCTTTTACTTGCCATATGAAAAAAAGCACATTCTTATATTAAAAAAATATATAACGTAATAAATTTAACTGTGGGGTTAAATTCAACAAAAAATTAGACGTTGTCAAAAAATAAGAGTATCTGCCCAATTTTCTACTCTATTGGGAGCAATTTTCCTAAAATTTCTTCAAAAATCGCTTGATTTGGGTTTTCAGTGGGAGAGATTAGAGAGTGTTCGGGGAAGAGAATATAAGTAAATAGCGAAACAAAAAATTAAAGTTTTCAAGACAAAATTCACAGTCAGCGATACAACACATCACTCCACAACACATTACACGAGATATGTGTGGTTCCGGCTTTAGCCACCGATGTTTGGTATTTTTCCATACAAAAGCTTTTCAGAGTTTTGTTTTTTTTTATTTAATAGGGTATCTACGTTTGTAAGGTCGTAAGATAGTTTTAAAAGTAATTTTGTACAAATTTGGTTGAAATAACCTCATTATACCAATTAAAATAGTTGATAATTTTTTTTTAATGGAAGGATTTATTTATTCTGATTTTTAACATAAGTCACTTTTAATAGCATAGGAATTTTCATACCGAACGAAAAGATTGAGTAGATGGCATACCAACATTTTTCAAAAACACCTACATATTTTTATTTAATTAAAAACAAAATTAGTTTATTAATTTTGTTTAAATAATTAATGAGCCCCATTTTTTGTTTGGCCCTCGAGTCCTTGTTTGTCAAACTATGCCACTGGTGTAGAGTCGATGGAACGACACGTTATATGTACTGTGACCATCCGTCCTCTTTTTTAGAGGACAGTCCTCTTTGTCGGTAACGTGTCCTTTTTTTTATTTTTCTTAAAGAGGGCAGTAATTTTTCCTCTTTTTCCTTAGTTTATTGTCCTCTTAATGTTCTTTTTTTTCTTTGAAATATTTTTTCTGTGATTTTTCTTTAGTACTAAATTACTTAAACACAAAATGTAGACAGCACTGGTTTGAATAATTCAGTTCTGTCATCTGGTTTTTGCTATTGTGAATGATGCCCCAACGGAAAGAGTGTTTTCAATTTCTAATAACATTTGGACATCTGAGAAATCTTAATTAAAAATTGATACACTGGAGGCAATGTTGATAACAAAGTGCAATTATGACTGACTTATGACTGTAGAGATTTTAAGACTTTTTTATATTGTTTTGTTTTGTTTTTTTTTTTTTTTGTTATATACATATGTAAGTATTTTTTTTTTTAAACTGAACTCATTAATGTATGTATGTAATCTGAAGTACAAATATTTTGAATAAATATCGTTTGTTTCTAAAGTTGTTGTAAGTTAATTAAAAATTGTCCTCTTTTTTGCATCTGAAAAAATGGTCACCGTAGCTATATGCCACTTCATAAAGTAAAATAGACGAAATACATAAAGGTAGTTATTCGTCCAACGTAAAGGTTAAAAGTTTTTTTTTTTTTTTATATATAAGGGGTTTTTGTGTGATAACACACTTGCAGTTAGGCTGCCAAGCTTTCGCACCATCTTATTAATATTGAAGGTTTGAATGAAACAACAAAAATTGGATGAGCTACCACCACGATTTTATAAGCTGGAGTTATAGCTATTTCACGACTGCCAGGCCGATCATCAGACTCTTTTAGTGGTACTTGGTCATTGTTCAATTTTATTTGAAAAACTTTTTGCTCCAGCTGGGGTTCGAACCTGGACCAAGCTCCCTCAGAGCCAATGCACAATTTTTTTTTTTTTTTTGTATCATTTTTATCAAAATAATTGTTAAATTCGAAGGGCTAAGATAAGAGGCACCTTTTTTCATAATTAAGGAATTTCTTTGAGAATTTTTCACTTCTCCACATAAGAGTCATCAGGACATCAGAAACAATTTTGTTTCTTTTTTTTTCGTAAAAAAAAAAAATTGTTCTGGTGTCCTGATTGACCGCAATCTAGTTAGAGTATATCAAGTGATAGTCCAACGAACAAACCATTACGCCACGATATACTATAAGACTAAAGATTCCTTAATAATTTCTCAAAATTGTACCTTTCCGACCATGATATACCATACCTAATTTAAATTCAATAATAACCACTCCAGTTCCATTATTGCACTTCAATAACTATGAAATCATCAATAGTATATTTTCCTTATGAATCCCATAAACAATCCAATAACAAAGACATTGTTCAAAATTTTCTATAACTTTAAAATAACTCTATTTGAATTGTTTCGAAAATCAATTTCTCTCTATTTCTAATTCATTTGACAAAGTTCACAAATTTTGAATATAATAATGCAAACGAAATGGAAAATATGTAGTTTCAAAATACCGTACCGCAATGCAATTTGTATTTCATCAAGGACATTATAACACAGGACGACACATACATAACTAAGTATAGAAACATAGGTATATGTACATTATGTAGGTACATATACTGTACAGGTGCGTTGTACACATAAGAAGTTCAAACCTCAACGGTAGGTACCTATAGCAGATAACTATGAAGGTACACATACGACTACATCCACTTGAGAAACTTAAGTCACTCCATGGAGAAGACCCCGGCAACGAACCCATTTTTACAAAAGAATACCACAGAATAGAGGAATTTACCCACGACCCCCTGTAGTGTACGTACACACCCCCCTCACAAAGAAGAGGAAGTGGCTGTCTCAATTTCTATTGAATCATTCAGCCAACATCCTTCTGAGTGCGAGATGGAGCGTAAGGAACATGTTCAAGTCCTCTGCTCTGCTCATGCTTCTATGTACAACACAATTCTGGCACTGCTGCCCCTGCCATATAAATCTGTCTGAAGTTCTGGTTTTCTTTATTTTGTTCTCCTGTTCCTGTTGCCTTTCGAAGAGACGAAGCAGGATTAGAGGACTTAGAAGCAGCAGCATAGAAAAATTTATATATCCAACTACATTTTGGGATATAGGTGTATAGGTACATAGATACAATATCCTGCACAAACGGTGTTAGATAGATGTTTTATCTAGGTGCAATCGACCACCGACAACAACTGTGTGTTGAAAGATAAATAAATATTTCACAGAGATTCACAGGATATGTTGGATTCAATGATGCAATAAGCAATCAAGAATCATATTGACCACAAAGTGTTGATAGTGTATAGAATATGTACATACGTATATGTGTATTGTGTATATAATATTTTTCTATGAAATCAAAGCAAAAATATTATCAAAAGTATGTATTTGGAGAAATCACAATCTAAAATGATGATTTGCTGCTGTTGAAACCTTTTGAACCACAGAACAAGGAGTTGTGCATGATGGTCTCATCATGATGGTGGTTATGATGGTTTAAGGAATTATGGCATAGAAATTCAAAAAATGATTGAAATCTTAAAAAAGAGTTTTTTACATTTTTTATTTTTATTTTATTTATTTTTTTTTTTTGGTTAAATCAGAAAGAAGAAAAATATCGAAGTTTTGGAATGAAACAGAATCAACTCAGTTGTGGTGGTAATCACACAAAAGTTGCTGTTATTTCATTTAAATGAAAACGTTTTATTTTTGGTGGTTAACATTTTAGATACGAATTCAATAAACATCAGTCTTACATTATTTTATCAAGAAGACAACAAATGCGTATCATACGCGAGACGTCAATCATGGGGTATTTGTGAGGTAACAGTTATGTAAAAAAAAATACACTATTTTATCAAACCTGACTTTAAAAGAAATTTTTAAGTCATTGTTAACATCATTGAATTATTTTGACACTGCCAAACATACTTTTAGTGGAGTCTAATGGCTACAGGTTTCCCTATTCTAATTTGATTTCCATCAAGAAGCATTTATCAAAGGTATCAAGCACCCCCAACAACTTCTGAAATTGTTTTGACGCGATGTAAGTACGCCATCTGATTTTTTTTTTTACAAAAATCTCCATTTACGAAAAAAAAAATTAAAAAATTGTAAAACGGGTTTAAAAAAAATTCACGACTGGGTCGCGCGAATTTGCTCTTATGTACGATCAGTGATCACACTGTGGTTTTATAAAGTCCTAATAATTTTAAAAACTTTTCATATGAAATTTATTAATTATTGAAGCCTATATTTTATGCCACCTGCCAAAAATATAACCTAGTTTAAGGAAGTATTATATGAGTACATAAATATGAACAATATAGCACGGTGCTGTCTTGCACTTCGCACATATATGCATGGAATTTACAGTTTAGACTAAAAAAATGTTAAAAAAAATCAATAAAATTAGAAATAAATTGATTAAAAAAAATCTGAAATTGATTTGACACCAACGCATTGTACACTATCCGATTTTTTACACAAATCTCAATTTATGAGAAAAAATTTTTAAAAATCGTTTGAGGGGTTTTTGAATATATTCTTAGGAAAAAAAATAAGTACGCCAATTTTTAGTATTTATAAATGCAGAGTTAAAAAATTAAATTTGAAAAAAAAAAAATAATTTCTTTTTTTTTTTTAAATCCAAAATATGATTTTTTGAAAATTTTGATATAGAGCATAAAAAAAATTATTAAATTTGTTCATCTGATATTCGAAAACCAAAAAAAATAGTTCTATGAGAAATACCGTTAATAATCGAACTATAAAACGTTTTTTTCCAATAAAATAGTAGATCGTACTAGATCGTATTAGGTCATAAAAAAATGTTAATCAAAATCGAACTTGTCATTTTTGAGAAAAATGAGATTTTACTTACCAATTTTTAAACATTTGTATGGTTGGTACTGTTATTGTTGGTCTTAGAATAAGTAGAACAACATCTACTACATAAAATTATAAAACTGCTGGGTGCCAAATTTAATAAAAATCGAGTCGTTTTGAAATTTTGAAGTTTTAGAAAAAATAATGAAACATTTTTTAAAAATGAAAAAAAAAAAATTAATAAAACTTTTTAAAAATAAAAAAAAAAAATGGAGCATTTTTTTTAAATTCAAGAAAATGGAACATTTTTTAAAATTCAAAAAAATGGAACATTTTTTAAAATTCAAAAAATGGAACATTTTTTAGAATTCAAAAAAATGGAATATTTTTTAAAACTTCAAAAAAATGAAACATTTTTTAAAAATTCAAAAAAATGAAAATTTTACTGTACGTACCTAAAACATTTTTGATCTACATACATATAAGAAAATTAATCAAAATCAGTTGAATCGTTTTTGAAAAAATCAAAAACAAAAAATGTCTCTATGGGAGGTATACCATTTATAACTATTTTTCGTTTTTTTTTTTATAAAATGGTAGCCGTTTTGTAAACAAAATTACTGATAGATTTTCATTATTTGTTGAAAAAGATTGAACGGCATAAACTGTTATTTTTGTTCTTAAAAAAAATTTGTAAAAATGTAGAGGCAATGTCCAAAAAACGCTATGCACCAAGTGTAGAGAAAATCGACCCACCCGTTTAGGCTGAAGATCAATGGACAGACAGACAGAATTACAATACCCCCTTTTTTTTAGACTTCGCTATTATCATAAAGTCAACTTCGATAAAATCTCGAGTTAATTTTTTTTTACGAATCCATAACTTGCCATAAACATAAATATATGTACATAGTAGCAAGTAAAAATCATTTTTTTAAATGTGGATTTTTTAGTAAAATGAGTTGCCCTTGGATTCTGTAAGATTATTGGCCATTACTTCCAGTTGTTATGGAATAGCGGTAAACCTATATAGACTTATACATATCTATAACTCTCAACTATTTCCTTTGTATAAGATTTCAGAAATGGAGGCAACCTGCAATTTTCTGCCGAATCAGAATGACTTAGTTTATCTAGGCACTTTTTATATGGAAATTATTTTTGTTCTTTTTAGTTGACGACATGTTTTTGATTCCCTTCCACTTTATGAAATAAAATAGATGTTTAAACGTCTGAGAAATCTGCTATTGTATAAAGATAAAATTCAAAGATGCATTTTATTTCACTGACGTCATTTTAAAAGTTGTTTACATAACCATATACTTGCCCCCATATATTTAAATATCCTTGTTCATCCTTTGCAAAAAAAAACACACACATTTATAATTATTGAAACTTGACAAAATCAACGAGTGAAAATAGTCGTTAAATAAAATTTGATATTAAACGAGACACTCTGACTGTCTCTGCCAAAAGCGAAAAACTGTATAAAAAGACAACATTGGCATCGCATTTTCCGTAACAGTGCCGGATTGTTCATAACGTAAAATTGGTAGGTATAGCTTCATAGAAGGAGTATGGGTCAAGAATGAGAACAATTAGAAAAAACTAAAGGCAAGTGTGTTATAAATTGGAATTAATTCATGACCTTCGTCAAATCTTTTATAAAGGGTTATTCATTTTTAGGTTTCGAAAGTAAAGCTAAATAAAACAAACGCAGCGATAAATTTTTGATGAAAATTTTATTTCATTATAAAGTTTGGACTTTGCCATTAAGTGTGAAAAACAATATCATTCAAATGGCCCGCCGCCTCGGGAAGATTCGCAGCATGCTATTCTTTTGAGGTAATTTTTTAACCACATTTCGGGTGGTATCTCGGTCATAACTTGAGTAGATAATGTTGATTTTTAATACGTCTAGAGTACGGGAATTATTCTCGTTAACACGGTCTTTTGCGTAGCCCCACAGAAAAAAATCTGACGCTGTCAAATCGCATGATCTTGGTGGCCAATTGACGTCGCCAAAACGTCAAATTACGCGACCAGGAAATTTCTCAAGCAATAAAGCCATAATTGGTCGTGTTGTGTGGCTTGTTGCCCTGTCTTGTTGGAACCACATGTCGTCCAAGTCATGATCTTCAATCGCCGGCCGGTAAATTGCTTCGAACGGCGGGAAATTGATAATTATGGATCATCAGCAACACTTGCAGCGGCAATATTTTCGACTGAGTGTGTATTTCGGACAGGCCTTACGACATCAGTAACGCTTCCACTCTCTTCAAATTTCTTTACAATTTTACCGATTGCTTGCGTAGTCGATCGATTATGACGACCATAATCACCGCGTAATGCGCGAAAAGTGGCTATGTTTGAATCACCACTTTTGTAAGTTTTAATAATTTGAACGCGTTGTTCGATTGTCGAGCGATTCATTATCGTAAATGGCAAACATTCAACTAATATTATGACACTTCAAATGATAGCTGAGTTTGAAAGGTACCAAATGCCAGCGCTACTAACTTGAAACCAAGAAATGAATGACCCGTTACAATCTCCCTTCTTAAATGTTAAAAGGGGCATAAAAGTTTTTCAATTAAAATTGAACAATCACCAAGCACCACTGAAAAAGGTCGTGAAATATCTATAACTCAAGCCTTTAAAAATATTGGTGATAGCTCACCCAAGTGTTGTTGTTTTATTCAAACATTAAAAAGGATGAAGTGTTGTTTAGTTTTAAAATAATATTACGAAATAACCCCCATAGCTTAATTTTATTGCTAAAGGGCCCGAACATTACTTAATTCGACTCTGTTTCTTGGTTCATCCCATAATACCTATGAGATGAGTATATGAACATAAAAGCTCGTCCAATTGCACAAAATAAAAATAGAAAAAAAAATCCCTCAGAGCAAAAGAAGAAAATAAAAATATTAGATACACAATAAACAAACAAAATAATATGGAGCATTAACACCACACATACTTACACTACGATGTTGTTGGTGTATCTTATTCAAACAACAAAAACTCCATTTAATAAACATACCTACATACATATATACATATAAATATGTATATATGTTGGGTAGGGTAACTTATTTTCCCTCTGGAAAAGATCTTACAAAAATAACAAGAGACCATCATCACCCACACTCAAAGACAACAAAGAGAATTCTTGAATTTTGTTGTCTTTCGTTCGTTCATCTCGAAAAATATATAGAATGATGGAGATGACTTAGAAGAAGGTTAGAAGGACCATAATAATATTGGATGAGGAAGAAAAATAGCTTTGATCCTTTCCTTTATATGAATATACATTTTAGATTTTACCTACAAAGACCAACCTACATTATATATGTATATGTAATATGTGTTATGTATGTTGCTTTTAAATTGTGTTGGGATTATCTATATTTTCTGTATATAGAAATATTCCTTTTCTAAACTTCATATTATTAACTCAAATAAGAAAGGTAATGCCTCCTATGTACAATAATACAAATTTAAAATTGTGTCCATACACACAGTGCTGTGCAAACAATATTTATTTAAAATAACGAATCAGAAAAAATAAAATGCACGAACTAGCTCTAATGTACGATCACACTGTGCTTTTAAAGTCTTAATAATTTAAAAAACTTTTCATCTGGTAAAAGATTGGAGCCTAGTTTAAGGAAGTATTATGTGAGTACATAAATATGAACAGTATAGCACCGTGCTGTCTTGCACTTCGCACATATACATGGAATTTACAGTTTAGACTGAAAAAATGATAAAAAATCAATAAAATTAGAAATAAATTGATTAAAAAATATCTGAAATTGATTTCATCCAACGCAATGTACACCAAGTGATTTCTTACACAAATTTCAATTTATGAGAAAAAAATTATTTTTTTTATATGTATATATGTATGTACAAAATGTTGAATATATTTTTAAGAAAAAAAAGTTGGTACGAAAATTTTTAGTACCTATTATTATAAAATTAATTTTGAATAAAGATCATCTACCCATTTTCGAAATACCGAATTTTTAAAAAATAATTTTATTTTTTTTTTAAATCGAAAATTTTGATATGCTATTATTCAAATTTATTAGTACTTTTCGTCGTCGTTTTCGAAATTTAAGTTCTCAAAAAAAAAAAAAAAAATTAAATCTCTTTAAAAGATCAAAAAAAATCCATTCTCCATAAAAAAATTTAACAAATTCAACTGAACCATTTTTGAGAAAATCGAAAAAAAAAATAGTTCTATGGGAGATACCATTTATAACCATTTTTCGAATATAAGTTAACAAAATAAAACAATTTCTTTCTAAATAATCTTCTTCTATATTTATTTATTAATAATATACAGATATAATACAATTGAACTTTACATAAATATATAATGTTTGCCGTAATAACGTTTATAGGCTGGAAAACTATTCAAACAATTTATCGGAAAAGCGAATTGTGTAAAGTCCGCCCTCTTCTACACCTAGTTTTATGATATTTTAATTTTCTCTTTATTTAAGGTCGTTAGAACGTTAAAATTGTGTTATCAAGATATTTTAAAACTAACTAAAGCATGACATTTTTTTTATCTGTCCCACTTACTTTCATGCCCACTTTTCTTATGATAGAATTTAATTACAATCTTTTTTGAAATTGTGCCTACAATTATAAATTATTTTGTATGAAGGTTTTTTTTAATAATACAAACTTTATATACTACTGAAATATATCAGCAAAGTAGAAGACTTAGCACTAGTTACTTAGATATTCGTCATGAAATCTATGTTAGATGAACTGAACTTAACAAAAATTGCGTATTGACAAGGTACTCACTAGTCAACTGATGAGTCCAAGTGAGATCGCCGGGACGAAACGCCTAAAATTTTTGTGGACTAAAGGCCGTAAAAAGCTATTTTGAATCAATTATTTTTTATATTTTAATTCTTATATTGGAAATTTGACATATTGACTTTTTTGAGATAACTAACGGGTGATTTTTTAGCTGGTTTGGTTTTGGCAACGCTGGTTTTGACAGCTGACGTGTGTTTAGTACCTTGTGTCACTGTCAAACAGCTTCAGTTTGGTTTGCAATTTAACCATGGATCGTCTTACAAATGAACAACGCTTGCAAATTAGAATTTGAATGGGCTCTTGGAAAGCTGGCCGAGGATCCGCTTTTTTATTGAAAAATTGTGTTCAGCGATGAGGCTCATTTTTGGTTGAATGGGTACGTAAATAAGCAAAATTGCCGCATTTGGAGTGAAGATCAGCCAGAAGCATTGCAACAGCTACCAATGCATCCCGAAAAAGCCACTGTTTGGTGCGGTTTATGGGCCGGCGGCATTATTGGGCCATATTTCTTCAAAGATGATGCGAATCGCAGCGTTACTGTCAATGGTGAACGCTACCGAGCGATGATAACAAACTTTTTTTTGCCCGAAATGGAAGTTCTTGACTTGCATGATATGTGGTTTCAACAAGACGGTGCCACATGCCACACAGCACGCGAAACAATGGCGCAATTGCGAGGCGAGTTTGGTGAACAGTTAATTTCACGTTTCGGGCCGGTCAATTGGCCGCCTAGATCGTGCGATTTGACACCATTAGATTATTTTTTGTGAGGGTATGTCAAGGCTAATGTCTATAGGGACAAGCCCGCTTCGATTGACGCACTGGAAGCCAACATCCATGCATTCATTCGTGAGATACCGGCCGATATGTGTGAAAGAGTATGCCAAAATTGGACTCAGCGGATGGGCTACCTGAGACGCAGCCGCGGTCAACATTTGCATGAAATTATCTTTAAACAATAAATTGCAAGGTTCAAACTATCGATTCAAATAAATATTTCATTCATTTTTTCGAATTTTTTGTGTTTTTTTTTTTTTTAAAGTTCTAAACCTCTTAAAAAATCACCCATTAGCTCTCGTTTTTATAACTATCTCCTAATGGACAGAAAATGTTAAAATTGGAATAATTAACGTGGTAAAATTAGCACCATGAAACTGGAAAACTGTCAAGATCGCTTTTTAATAAATGAAGAGTCAACTGACGAAAAAATTCTCTTGAGAAACTTGGTATCGTCGTCGTCGGTGTAAAGTGAGATAGAGAAATTTATAATGACCATTTCAATATAATTAATAGTAAGAATGAAAAGAAGTGGACCTAGATGACTGCCTTCGGGACACTGGGGGTAGCAAAGAAAGGGCTGCAAAGGGTAGATCTTAAAACAAAACTTTTTAATATAGTATTATTTTCTATCTATCTATTTTCTATTCTATTTTCTATCTATTTTCACAAAAAAGGTTTAAAGCAGAAAAAGAATATTATTCTTTGCGAAATTTTGTCAAAGACCTTTCTTAAATTAGTAGAAAACAACATTCAGCTGTGAAAGCTTCATGTTTCGTTGTAAATACGGTTTTTTATTTTGAAAACAAAATTAAAGATTAAACAATTAGCTATTGCCTCTCTTTATTATGTTCAGCTTGAATGTAAATAAGCTCTGGCTCACACTAGTCCAACGGTTGCCTTCAATTCTTTATAAGACAACATCTTTCATTAAGAGTTAAAGTTTGACTAAAATTGTCTTCCCAGTAGTGTATATAATGTATGTAAGTATATGAATACGTTTGCGTGCCATATATGGTTTCTCAAACGAATATATCTGCAAAATATGTGTGTGACATGTGCATTTGATATAAATATAAATATACGGATTTAGATTTTATTATAAAAAGATAGATTGATAGATTGTCTCTGATGAGATTGACATTCGATGAGAAAATGTGTTTTGGTCTGTGAGCCTTATTGATTTCAACTATATGGAGTTCATCTATGAAAAAGTGAATATCAAAATGAAAAAATGATGCGACATGATTGAATAAGAGACTTTTATGGGATTGAATCCTTCTATTCCTATAGATAGGTATATGTATAAAGAACTGATGACTGTTGGCCATATAAATTTTTTTATTGCTTTTGCATGAAAAAAAAAAAAAAAGGCAAAAGTTATAGATATGATGAAAATGATCTTATTAACTCAGATAAGTAGAGAAAATTGAATCATTGAATAGTTCTTTGAAGATGAAACAAAAAGAAAATTGAGATGTTCTTGTTGAAGGGTAATTTACTTTTTTATTGAATGGAGGATGTCGAACATTTTTTTTTCTTAATTAACTGATGTATTAATAACATAAAGTGATACTATGACCAGTAGAATTTACTTTCAACTCTAATACGTGGTCTTTATAAAAGTCCCATTAAATGATTAACTGAGATTAAGCGAAGAATAACTTTTGCCAATCGCTGTTTCTTATTGCTATAATAGTCCAGACACAAAAATAGTAAAACTTAGACATATTTCCAAAAAGATTGAAATTGGTACTTACTTATTAAATCCACATCATTATCTAACTACACGAAATTTCCCGTCAATCTGACAGAAGCGTACAAAATTTGTTCAAGGTCAAGTGTCAAAAATATCGATTTTTCGCATATGAGTAACTTACAAACGGTTGTATGTGTATCGTATGCAAAGCCTGCGAGCAGATAGTAAGAATACCTCTCACTCTAATATTATATTTTTATCTCTTTCTCTTAATAATATCTAAGCAAATGCGCAAGGAAATTTAAAAATGTAATAATATAAGCCAGTCTCTCTGAGTCCGTGCAAGATAAAAGAGCAAGTTAAAATAAATGTTGGGTTTTTTAATCAAATATTTTTCCCAACAATTAAGGGTTTGGTCTTTTATTTATAATGATTTTTTTCACAATGTTTTATTATCTGATCGAGTTTGTTTCATCTTTTAACAATACATTTTGGTCCTTCGAGCCGGATTATGGGCTAGATCCTATGGATATACGGTTCGCGAGCTGAAAGAAATGCGTAATAAAATACAGTATGGCATCGAAATGTAGTTTGCGTAAATTTTTTTGATAAAACAACTTAAAAAAAATTTAAACACAATTTTCGTACGATTAATCATTTAGAAAATATCGCTGTTTCAAAAATGCTCATGTCATATTAACAGTAACTCTTTGAATGTTGATTTATTATGATGTAAGAAAAAGGTCGGTTCAAATATTCCGTTTTGTTTTAATTTTGGCTAGGCTTGTACTGTTTTTTTTGGTCTCAAAAAAAATGAAAAAAGGAATGCACAAAAAACGGCAGATATGTACAGTAGATATGTAAACCAAGTTTACAGAAATAGATTATACGTAGTGTCAACTTTGATCAAAATCACAAGTATGATTTTCTTTTCCGAGTCCATAACTTGACTTGCCACATATGTTGTACCTATGTATATACAAATATCGCAGGTAAAAAAATAAACACGTGTTATTATCCACTTTTTTATCTTTGATATTTTTTCTTCTAACTTATAATTTTTTTTCGCGAAACCAATAAGCACAGAAAACTTCAATATTTTTCCGGCTCTTTTTTTCTTCATACATATTTAAACGTCAAATTTTGACAGCTTTTCCAGCTGCAGCTCCAGTTTCTGCTGCGTTTTCATTGTGTTCAGGCAGTGATCTAGCAACAAAAAGAAAAAAAGTATAAAAAGTCAACAACTGAGGTGGCTGGGTCATTTTCAACGAATGAACACGAAATTGTTGGACTGAAAAGTATTTGAGTCCAATTCCGAGAGACGGTGTAGTAGAGAAAGACTGCGACTCAGGTGGCGTACGCAATTGGAAGTTGACCTCAACTAACTAACTTGGCTTGCGAAACTGGATACAACTAGCTACGAATCGAGCTGGCTGGAAGAAGCCTGTCTGTTGAGGTCCTGATCCTCAAGTTTTGATATTTAAGATAAAGGTCAAATGTAATAGGCTTAGGGACTTTTATTCTTAGAAACATTGGAGAACGTAATTCTACTTAGTGAGGTTGTGCAATGTGCATAGGTATACACATACATATAAGAGAGAAATCAATTGGATATTATCTAAGAATCTCTGTTCTTTAAAATGACATTTTTCTTTACACTTTTATCTTAATTGTGTATCCAAACAACATACAAAAAACAATTTTATATCATTCATCATAATTTTTTTTTTTTGAATATAATCTGTCTCTGAAACTTGAAAATCCTTTCAAGGAACAATATAATTACCCTCTGCACGTCAGCAATATAAAACCAAAAAGGTGTAACCTATATTATGTGTATATCTCAACTCTCAAACCCGTTAATTGTTTGTATTGCGATTGCCCGAGTGTCCATGACACTTTGGTATTAAGACATAAATTTATTCACCCCGCTAATTGCCTGATACAAAATAGTTTTCAAATCAATCATTTTAAAGACTGCCATTAAAGTTCAAAGTGCCTTCTTACACAGTCTCTCATATCACTTCACTTCACCGCACCATTTATACCTTTACCAACTTACAACAATAAACTCAAAGAGACAGATAGAGAGAGAGAGAGAGGAGAGGAGAGTGATGATAGAGATATAGTAGGTGGAGAGCGGAAATATGTATTGAGGGAAAGCGACAGAAGGAAAACCCAGCCAACCAAAAGAATTATGCCAACAGGGTTTGTGATGTAATTTTATGCAAATCCCTTTATGACCACACTTTAAACACTTTTATACTCTGGCAACACTTAAATTTTCAACTTCACAAAGTCGCTGCGAATTAAAAGTGAACACATAAAAACGATAACCTACAGGAAAGAAGCGAGAGCTTCAACTCGACACACATCGCGCACTCCTCTTCCGTGGCCCAGATTTTTACGTTTAAAATTTTTTTTGTTTTATTTTTTTATTTTTGTCATCTTTTATTTTGTTGGCTTCTTTTTATTCTGTTGCTCTGCTCTATGGTGTCCCTGATAAATCGCAGTAATGTATGTATGCCTTGAATCCTGTGTGAATGGTGTTTTTATTCCGTTGGAATCATCCTTATCCTGGTATCTGGAGCAAAATCGAAAACAGCGAGCTGGAAGTGGCTCAGTTTCAGTTTCAGGATTTCAGTTTCCCTAGACCTTCCCTTCCGCGTGACTGATTTCCGCCATTATGTTCATTCCTTGTTGTCATGCTTTTTTTTTTGTTGTTTTTTCGTTGTTGCTGTTATCCTTCCTTTTTGTTGATTTGTTCTCAGTTCTGTTTTTTTTTTTTTTTTTTGTTGTAGGAGGATGCTTTGTTTTCTTCTATCATTTTCTCTATCCTTCATATTTTTTTGTCCTTCATGTTATTTTTTTTATATTCATTATGTGGTGGGTGTTCATCCAAAAAAGTAAAAAGGAACCTTAAAAAATGAGGTTTCTCAACAACTAGATATCTATCGATGACAAAGTCGTATATAAAAAAAAATGTTGGTAGGGAAGGGGTATAGATTCTTTTTTATGCTCTTTCTTGTCTTAACTTTCTTAAACTTAACATTTAATTCAAAGGTAGTAAGTAGTACAGTCATTTTTTGTTGAAAAAATAGAGGAAAGTTTTCCGGGAGTTTTTAAAATTGGCAATTATTTTATAGATTTCGATGTGCCCTTTGCCGCTCGCGCCACCATATTGGAAAAATGGGAGGTTAAAGGCCCCCCAAAATGGTTTTTCAGGAATAACTACTGAATGGTTAGTTGTAGAAAAAAAATGTCAATAACTAATTTGTAGCTTAAAAAATTTCCTATAAAAAACATTAACATACTTTTTTTCATAAAGACAATCGTTTTCGAAATAAACCAATCGGAAGAGTTAAGGGTTTTACATTTCTGTGTAGTGGGGCGGTTTAATTCAAAAATTGTACATTTTGTGATAAAAGCATAA
This sequence comes from Epistrophe eligans, assembly GCA_951394125.1. Taxonomy (NCBI): domain Eukaryota; kingdom Metazoa; phylum Arthropoda; class Insecta; order Diptera; family Syrphidae; genus Epistrophe; species Epistrophe eligans. Next base: position 30,444,317 of record OX596030.1, read on the forward strand.
TTTTTTTTTAATTAATAATTCATTATATGAACGTGATTTTAAGATGCTGGCCCACTATGTATGTCCGCTCCTTTGGGTGGTAGGGGCAAATTAAAAAAAATTATAAAATATAAAATGAATATAAAACACAACGGCAACACTTACAATATTATGTTATAGTTTTTTTTTAAAGCCAGTAGTTCATTCTTTAATTGTGTTTTTAAATGAAGTTAATTGTGTTTTTAAATGCATTTATTTTTGTGCTGTTTTGAATAAATCATTTTAAAACTCGATGTTTTGAAAATAAAATTCGAAAAAAAAAAAATATTTTGAAAATTTTCTATTTAAAAACTTAGCACTAAAATTACTTTATTTAAAAACACAATTAAAGAATAAATAAAGTAGTTAGCAAACTTCAACTAAATGGGGGGAGAAACTGCCCCCTAACGCTTGCACCCTTGCATAAGCCGTTCAATTGATGAATAAAATAAAATAATTTATGTAATTTATAATATTTTGTATAGTTTTGAATAGTTTTACTTTATAAGGAGCAAGTAAATCACACTCCAAACGAATATTCCCTGGTCCCCTTAACATAGCTACGGGCTTGGTCAATGATGAAACGAATTCTTATATAGTGATGATGGTGAAGGAATGACGAACGGTTTGGGTGATTGTGTGAAATATGCCACTGGTGGAATTTTGTTCAAAATATGCAGATGCAAAAAACTTTATATTAAGAATTCTACCAACCAATGTTCGTTCGTTAAATTAAAAGTAATATATTGTCTGCATTTATATACTTATAAGCCAACTGTCATCGTCTTTGCATTTCTCCGCAATAACTATTTATACATATTATGTATATACCCAAACCAAAACCCTACCCAACTTTTAACATATTGAATGAAATTTTAAAAGACAAAAGAAAATTAAGTGAAGCTCATGTTCCAAGAATTCACACGAATTCCAATAAAATACCTGAAGAATAATATATTCACAGAAATGTGAAATAAATAGTTAAAATAGTTTAAGTTTATATGTTTGGTCTTTTTGTTGAGTTAAATGGCTTATTATGGTGCGGGCGAGTGAAATAAATTTTGTCTTTGTTCATATTATATAGATAGATACTCGTATTTAATTCCATGTGAGTTTGTTCTATTTTCTCTCTGGTTGTATCATTTTCTGAAAACTTGATATACAATTTTACAACTAATTTTGCTAGACTTTTGTTTGTCATTCCAGGAAAATTTATTCTTTGCCACAGTGAAGGAAATAGGACATAGGATTTTTGTGTATCATTTTAGAATTAATATTTTAATTGGAAGAACTAGCTATTTAGATTATAGTCCTTACATTTGTATGTCATTTTTGAGAGCGAAACTTCTTTATGCGCGTTGAGGGCTGGTATTTTATACGGGACTGTCGATGATATTATTCAAAGCGACATGTTAATTTCCATCAGCAATTTACAATTTACAATTTACAATTTACAATTTACAATTTACAATTTACAATTTACAATTTACAATTTACAATTTACAATTTACAATTTACAATTTACAATTTACAATTTACAATTTACAATTTACAATTTACAATTTACAATTTACAATTTACAATTTACAATTTACAATTTACAATTTACAATTTACAATTTACAATTTACAATTTACAATTTACAATTTACAATTTACAATTTACAATTTACAATTTACAATTTACAATTTACAATTTACAATTTACAATTTACAATTTACAATTTACAATTTACAATTTACAATTTACAATTTACAATTTACAATTTACAATTTACAATTTACAATTTACAATTTACAATTTACAATTTACAATTTACAATTTACAATTTACAATTTACAATTTACAATTTACAATTTACAATTTACAATTTACAATTTACAATTTACAATTTACAATTTACAATTTACAATTTACAATTTACAATTTACAATTTACAATTTACAATTTACAATTTACAATTTACAATTTACAATTTACAATTTACAATTTACAATTTACAATTTACAATTTACAATTTACAATTTACAATTTACAATTTACAATTTACAATTTACAATTTACAATTTACAATTTACAATTTACAATTTACAATTTACAATTTACAATTTACAATTTACAATTTACAATTTACAATTTACAATTTACAATTTACAATTTACAATTTACAATTTACAATTTACAATTTACAATTTACAATTTACAATTTACAATTTACAATTTACAATTTACAATTTACAATTTACAATTTACAATTTACAATTTACAATTTACAATTTACAATTTACAATTTACAATTTACAATTTACAATTTACAATTTACAATTTACAATTTACAAATTACAATTTACAATTTACAATTTACAATTTACAATTTACAATTTACAATTTACAATTTACAATTTACAATTTACAATTTACAATTTACAATTTACAATTTACAATTTACAATTTACAATTTACAATTTACAATTTACAATTTACAATTTACAATTTACAATTTACAATTTACAATTTACAATTTACAATTTACAATTTACAATTTACAATTTACAATTTACAATTTACAATTTACAATTTACAATTTACAATTTACAATTTACAATTTACAATTTACAATTTACAATTTACAATTTACAATTTACAATTTACAATTTACAATTTACAATTTACAATTTACAATTTACAATTTACAATTTACAATTTACAATTTACAATATACAATTTACAATCACGGAAATGGTTTCCGTTGCTTTTTTCAGGGCTGAATAGGAAAAAAATTGACAATTATTGCAAAAAAGGACCAACGACGGACGGAACATATACGAAAATCAACTTGAAAATAGCTCTTTTAACTCTTCAAAAGCTATTTTATAACCATTCCAACCAATATCAAAAGTGGAAATAACAAAACAAATTTTCCATTAAAGAGCATTGTTCCCTCAGAAATAAATGAAAGAGAGTTGTGAATGTGATGTTTAATTTTATTGATAAATAAAGTTTCCTTTTGTGAAACTGAATTTGAAATTCATTCAAATGTTCCTAAAATTTGTATGCCAGCAATGAATAAAGACATAATGTAGGTACATATTTAGGATTTGCATATTATATATACTCATCTATCTCTCTCTCTTTCTCTCTGACCAAGAAAACAATCTCATTTAAATTCATTTTCTAACTACATGCAACCTAATTTCCCACAAAACAATTTTAATTTGTTTAAAAAGTTAAATAAAAAGAATTCCCAGCAACAATCCACACACACTCTCAACTTTTCTTCCTTATCACCTATACCTATTCTCCCATGCCTAGCCCACATACCATTCCCACAGTCCCACCGTTGTAAAAAGAGAGTCATTACTTAAGACGGAAAAAAAAAATAATGGAATAAAAAGTAAAAAATCATCTCGTTGACTGCTCTATAGCACTCCACTTTATTCTGGAATCCTTTAAAACCAGAGGCAGGATTTTATACAACGGGTACGTTCTAACTATACAAACACACACGTTACGTAGATATACATTCAAATGTACACATATCTATGTCAGTTCTTTTGTTATGCAATTCCGTTTCGCATAATGAGTTAATTGCCTTTTGCATTGTTTATTATTTACCTGCTTGAAAGCTGTTGAAGGATTAAAGATACTATATCTATAAATATTTCCTCAACCACATGTCTACCATCACCAACCTAACATCATCAACAATCAACAACTACAACAAATAAAAGAAAAGAGTATAGGTAGAGGTACGAACCATACTCTTTGGCAAAATAATGCCTGCGCTCATGATGCGAACTATTTATATGCACAGCATTATTTGTTCATCGTAGATTGTATAGTAACAAGGAAATGCAAATATCTATTTCCTATTTTCTAACAGTAAATTTTAGCTTATAGTTGTAGAGTGTAGAGGGAAGGTTGGGGTATGTACCTATCTACTATTTGAATGCAACGATTGAATCATGTTTTCTATCCTCAAACTCACAATGCTTATAATAATTCTACAACCGCACGCTGATGTGATAGCAAGTTATAGGAGGTTTCCTGTTAAAGAAAACTTCACATAAATATAGGGTATTATTTCGTAAAAAGTTGAAGTTCTAGGATTTTTGAAAGATAGAGTTTTATTTTTTTATTATTTCAGCTTGATTTGGAGTTTTCATATATCATTATTTAATTGCGATTGCAACCATAAAAACCTTCTGGCCTACATAGGTACCTAATGCTTATTGGCTTCTAATAAAAAGACTTGACGCGGGAATTCAATTATCGTGACGCTAGGAGCTTACCAGTTCGATTGGTCAGTAGTCAGTATATTCACTACTAGTTAACTCTATTTTCTAAAAGTAAGGATGAATCTATTGTACAGGGTCATTAATTTTTCGGTTTCGGAATTATAAAGCTAAATAAAACACACACAGCAATGCATGTTTGATGAAAATTTTATTTAAATATAAAGTTTGGACTTTGCCATTAAGTGTAAAAAACAAAAAAAATATTTTCTATTGTTCTGGTTTTTTCTTTTCGTATAAAAAAACAAAATCATTCAAATGGCCGCATCGGGAAGATTCGCAGCATGCGATTCTTTTGAGGTAATTTTTAATCACTTTTTCGCACATTTCGAGCGGTATCTCAGCCATAACTTGAATAATGTTGATTTTTAATGCGTCTAGAGTTCGGGAATTATTCGCATGAACACGGTCTTCTGCGTAGCCCCACAGAAAAAAAAATCTAAAGGTGTCAAATCGCATGATCTTGGTGGCCAATTGACGTCGCCAAAACGTGAAATTACGCGACCAGGAAACTTCTCACACAATAAAGCCATAATTAGTGGTATTGTGTGGCTTGTCGGAACCACATATCGTCCATATCATGATCTTAAATCGCCGGCCAAAAAGAATCGGTCAATTGCTGCGAATCCCGGGAAATCGATAAATTCGGATCATCAGCAAAACACTTGCACTTGCAGTGCAGCAGCAATATTTTCGACTGAGTGTACATTACGATGATGCGCAGGCCTTACGACATCAGTAATGCTTCCACTCTCTTCAAATTTCTCGACAATTTTACCGATTGCTTGAGTAGTCGGTCGATTATGACGAATATAATCATCTTGTAATGCGCGAAAAGTGGTATACGTTTGAATCACCGCTTTTGTAGTAATTATTAATAATTTTAACGCGTTGCTCGATTCTTAAGCGATCCACTGTCGTAAATGGCAAACATTCAACTTATATTATAACACTTCAAATGGCAGTTTGACAGGTGTCAAATCCAGCGCTACCAGCTTGAAACCACGAAATGAATGACCGGTTACACATACTTACATAAGTGCATAGGTAACCATAGATTTAGCTTTTCAATTGAGCTAATAGAAACATGAAAATTCATATTTTGTGGAAATTTTCAAAATAAATTTTAGAAAAGCTTCTCAACTCCTGGAAAAATAATATTATAACTTTAAAAGAACCACTAACTATAATTTTATGCAACAGTACCGTTAAAAACCAAAAAGCTAAATCTAAATATTTTTGAAAACGTCTTCAACGCTTTTGATAAAAATTTAGAAATTAATGAATATCTTGTTTTTCCAAAAAAAAAAAACTTTTCTCGAACATAAAAAAAAATCTGTAATTTCTTTTTTATAAAAAGGCAACTTATTTTATAAAAACAAATTTCCGAAAAATAGTTAAGTACAAAGGTTTCTCGCAAACCATTTTTTTTAATTTTTGAAAACGATTCAACTGATTTTGAAAATTTTGAAAATTTTTTTGAGAACTTAATACATAATTCAAAAATTTTACACACAGCAGTTTTTTTGTAAATATTTTCTTGCAAATTTTAGACGAAAATTATTCTTATTGCCAACAATAACGGTATCTACCATACATCAAGTGTTTAAAAGCCGTATAGGAAAATCTCATTTATCTCAAAAACAACTCCTATGATTTTGATTAAAATTTGTAAGTGAGCTAATATTATAACGAATTTCCATAATGTCATTTGAACAAATTTTTTATTTATCGATTATTTACGGTACCTAACTCTTTTTTTTGTTGGTTTGGACTTATCTGTTAAACCAATTTTAATGAATTTTTTTACACAAGAGCTTCTAATAAATTTAAATAATATTGGATATCAAAATTTTTAAATAAACACAAATTGGATTTAAAATAAAAAAAATCAATATTAGCTCACTTGCGGAAAGAGTCAACATTCCTCTTGGGGTTATGAAGGGCAATATTTTCTCAATTTTTCTTAACGAATGAAACCAAAGGTGGGGCAGTTTAACAATCTGCATTATTTCTAGAAAAATTTGGACCACCTATAACAGATCCCGAACAAATGAATTAAATTTCAGACCCAAGTAGACCTGTTCTGGACACTGGGCATTAGGCTGGGAATCCCTCACAGTCACAATACTCACTGTCGTAGTTGTGGGTACCAGCGGGAAAAGGAAACAGTCGCTCACTTTCCCTGCAAATGCCCCGCTCTAGCCAGAATGAGATTACAGTCATGTGGTAAACCATTCTTCGACGACCTCAACGAACTCTCCGAAATAAAGATCAAAGATTTGGTCTCTTTTCTCAACATAACGAATTGGCTCTAAGATGAACTTCGAATGCTTCTTAGTGGACGATGTTCTTCTGAAAGTCATATATGTAGGTTCACTCTGAACCGGAAATCAATTTACATACCTATCTCGGCATACTGTGGTTGGTAGAGTGTATCTATTGATGATTCCACAAATACGTTTCAACAATTCTTTTTCTTACACAGGTTTTTGAACTCATTTTAAACTCAAAATTTTGTGCTTTTATGTGATGAAAAGTTTTTAAAAAATAAGACCTTAAAACCACAGTGTGATCGGATCGTACATAAGAGCAATTTCGTGCACTTTATTTATTTTGTTTTAATTGCCTAGCCTATATAAAGCTTATTGACGACATCGCAATGTTTTTAAATAAGGTGTACTTAAAAACAAGGCCAATGAATCAGTTGTGATCTTTTTGTCTCAGAGACAGAGAAAATAAAGATTACACAAAACAACCTTACTCAAATACAATATAGTTTTAATAAAGTCCGTTTCAATAATTCAACTTAAATTGTTTAGCTTTTTTTGGTCATAGTGATCTATCTTCAGTCATGTTAAATTTATTTTTATTTTATTTGAATAAAAATTAATTTAGAATAAAAACATAAGTCAAGTTAATATAATTTTTATGTTTTTTCTTGAGTCAACTAAGGCTCTTATTTCAAGAAGCAGATATGTCATTATTTTAACATAAGTTAGGCTATTTCAAATAATAATTTTGTTTGTAGAATAACTTTATTCAAATTAAGTTCTTTTCCTAAATCAGACGTTACAAATTGTAAAAACAATTTTTTTACCATACAAAATTTCTTTGAAAATATTCTCGTAATTAAGGGGAGAGGGGGCAATTTTAAATATTTTTTTGTTGATAATTTATTGGCCTATTAGTTATCGGCACTTTGAGAAATTAATTATAAGTTAAGTTTTAACCTATTTCTTAGTAAATTTATTAAAGATTAATATTTTAATTTTATATAAGTTAAAATAAAGTCTTTATGTGTACCCTACCATTAGGGGCAGTGTTAAACTTAACTTATAAAAATTAAATCTTCGAAATAAAAAGTCGCTTTTATGATTTAATTTTAATGTCTATTAAGAGTTCACTTGTTTTACGAAGAAACAAATTTCTAATTCACAGTAAAGTCGTAAAAATATCAACATATTATGTCATGTTTAAAATTAAGTTAACGCTTAAATTTCTAAGATTTTACTATTTTAGCAATATTCAAAGATACTCCATGGTCAAATGTGCCCTCATTCCCCTAAATATTGAAGGGGAAAAAACTAAAAATATTTTTTTCGTCTAAAATTCCCCAAACGAAAAATAAAGCACCTAACTAACAAACTGAATTTGAATCAAATAGCATTTTCTTTGAACAATAAAGAAATTTGAACAAAATAGTAACAGCATAGCATTTTTCTTTGAATTGTATTAAATTATATTTCTTTTTGGTTTTAAATCCCAATTGTATAACTTGTTTTCCCTTTAAATAAGTGTGACCAAAAAACATGGGAAAGAATCTGAAATTTAAAAAAAAATTCAAGGAAGCATAAATAAATGACCCCTTCAGAATTATTAAACGAGGGCGAGAAGGTTTATGGGACATAAATTGTGAGAATTTATTTATGCATAGGTTTGTAAAAAGGATACTTACTTAAAGGGGTCAATAATGTACTCAAGTAAATTGAAAGTACAATAAGTTATAATTTTTATATAGCCAGGAAGGGAATACATAACGAGTCATTCATTTCGTGGTTTTAAGTTGGTAGCGCTGGCATTTGACATCAATCTGTCAAACTTAGCTGTCATTTGAAGTGTCATAATATAAGTTGAATGTTTGCCATTTACGATAATGGATCGCTTAACAATTGAACAAAGCGTTAAAATTATTAAAACTTACTACAAAGGTGGTGATTCAAACGTAGCCACTTTTCGCGCACATAAAGTGATGGTTATGGTCGTCATATTCAACCGACTACGCAAGCAATCGGTAAAATTATAAAGAAATTTGAAGAGAGTGGAAGCGTTAAAAATTACCTCAAAAGAATAGCATGCTGCAAATCTTCCCGAGGCGGCCATTTGAATGATATTATTTTTTACATTTAATGGGAAAGTCCAAACTTTATTATGACATAAAATTTTTATTAAAAATGTATCGCTGTGTTTGTTTTATTTAGCTTTACTTTCGAAACCAAAAAATGAATAACCCTTTATTTTAAGAATATTAATTATTTCTCAATGAAGGTAATTTTTTTAAGCACTTTGAAGAGAACACCCTATCAAAGGTAACTTATTCCTTTTTGGTCGTATTTTTTGTATATTTTTATAGGAAGATGCACATATAAGATGGCGACACTAAGTCGTCGCATCGTGTCGTTTCTATAGCACACTTTTCAACAAATCAAAAATTCATACAACTTCTAACTTCTTGAATATTGTATATAAAGACATCTTGTCAACTCATAACGAATAGTATTTGCATGCACGAGCTTCATGTTGACACATCATCTCTGACTTATACAAAGGTGAACCAAAGCTTCTCTAGCACTTAGCTCTTGAATGGTGATGGAAATTGTGCTGTTAAATTTCTTCAAAGGAAGAAGAAGAAGAAGAAAAAAAAAAAACGATTTCATTTTCAAGGAATTACATCAGCTGATCGTATTGCATTGCTAGAAAAAAAAAAAAAAGCTTAGAATATTTTTGCACATCCTTCCTTTTTTTCTGCATTTAGTTTGAAAAAGAAATTTGCATAACTTAACCTGATTAAAGATTCTTAGGTATATGTATAAGAACGCAGTCCTGAGACAATAGTAACGGGCGGGATGAAGAAGAAAATTTTCTAAAATTGCATTCAAAGGAAATAAGATGCAAATTACATTCAGTCATCGGTGTTCTTTCTCGCTGTCGTCGTTGTCGTCACCGCTGCCGATGTCCTTGCTGTGGTCTATGTCTTGAAAATGGTTGGGTATTAGAGACAGAATTATTCTTGGGAATATTAAAAAACTTTTCTCAACTGTTTTAGGAGAATTACGCTAGAATATTCTTATCTTATTGCAAAAGAAAAATGAATAAGATTTAAAAAAAGGACAACGATTCCCACAAAATGTCTTTAAAATATTTAATTCATTTTTCGAAAATCGGATTTTACAATTATTTTTATTAAACTTCATACTCAAACTAATAACAGTTAAATTGTCCCTCCAGATTTTTGGATAAAATAAAATGGAAAGTTGCATTGGATCAGTTTTAAGTTTGATATTCAAAAAGTAGATTCTAGAGTGCCTTAGGGGTCCGATTTATCTCCGAAACTTTTTCTCATATTTATTAGAAATAGATCTCTTATCTGAAATATTCAGTTTTGTATTAATTTATAGATTCATATCCTTTTTCATTGGCTGGGAAAATTCACCTTTATTTCTTCCATTAAACAAGAACAAAAATAGTGGTTAATGGGGTTTTGTATGTATTTCTCAAAATTGGCAGAAAAAAAACCTTCCTTATAATGATATGCATATCATTTCGTGCGATAGTCTTAAGTTCTACAAAAAAATGCGTGGGTTGGCGACAGTGACTTCGCAGATTGCACTTGCATTTTCCATTCCATCTAGGATGCTCACGAACAAAATGATGATCATGGATGTTAATGACGGCGGGTGGCGCGACGCGACGCTATGTACGAGGAAGTTGAAATATATATGTATGTATATAAAAACCTACATCAAGAATATACATACATATATATTATGTACATTTATCTATATGTACCTACATAGAGAATGATGATGGATGAATATTCTGAACGAGGATAACATCAGAATAAATGACCACATTTTCCAAAGGATATATAATAGTAAAAGAGTCATACGCGTCACTGAATGCATTCTTGGCCATTTATTACCGGAGGAATTTGCATAATTTTTTTTTTTTTTTTTTTAAGTTGATAACAACGGAAAAGAGGATCCAAGAGCTTTTTTGGTTGTATTATATGTGAACATATTACATATGATATGATGTGTGTGTAGGAGGAAGAAGAGAAACAGGCAAGGACTTAAGTTATGTGCGATGAGATATTGTCTGAAATTCCATGATACGTGACGTTGTCGTCGTCATCTCATTGCGTTGTTAGGTCGATTGGTCGGTGGGTAGGACGTCGTCGTCGTTGTCTAAAATAGTGATAGTGGATGCTAGTTAGAGTCACGAAGCATCTGTAAATGTAGACATTTAACTTTTTGCATCTTTGGATAAGGATATTACCATGACATTGGATATTATATGCATTTAGTATATAATGGCATTAAACAAAGATCTACTGGAACGTGAAATATTTTAAAAAGGATTTTAAGAAAATTTATTTTTAAAATGAAACAAAAGCTTATTTTTTTTTGTAAGTTTTATGTTGACAATCACTGGTTGGATTATACACATTATAAGTCACTTTTTGTAACTGAAAGAGAAATTGTTTAAATGCTTTAAAAAAAAACATAGACACGAATTCCACTATTAGGTATGGAAATATTTTTGTATGTGTTGATTTTGAATAAAATGTGGGTCCATTACCTTACTCTTGTAGTTAAAAACTATAATGTAGGAATGTAGGACGTAGATTAGATACGGAGCAGGTTCATAAGTCCAAAGGCCAAAGGTCCATAATTGGTTAAAAGTCCACAAATCTATTGGTGATTTTTAACCAAACTTGGTGGGCTACAAATCGACAGGAAATTCTAGTGGACTTCTAACCCATCGATTATGGATTTCTGACTTACTTTAGTCATTTTAAAAATATTAATTTTATTATTATTAAAAACCATTTATTTTACTTTCTTTAAGCTTAAGATGCATCTTAAGAGTTCATTAGGAAATAATATTTGTTGATGTGCCCGACGTATTTTCCTGGAAAACCAGTACATCATCGGGTGGCCCGCCTTATAGGTACAAAGGGTTTTAACTCCCTTTTTGGGTTCTATCTACCGTTGACGCAGTCGTCAGGCGTGCGCCAATGTCAATAGTTTTCTTAATAATTATTAGTACCTTGAGTATGATTTTAAAAAATTCGAGAAAATATTTGTGGAGTTATGACCAACTTCCTTTCTAAAATTATGGAATATTGACCCACTTTTTTGTGGACTTCTGGCTCATAAGGGTGGGTTATAAGTCAATAATTGATTTAGGGATTGTAACCCACCCAAGTGGGTCAAAACTCAATTGTGGATTTTTAGCCTGTGGACTTATTACTCTGATGCGCCTTTGGGATATTTCACGGGCTACTGCAATTTAAAAAATTTAAATATAATTATCAAAATTTAGGACCAAATAAATTTTCACTAGTTTGAAGGTCTTACCCTTGAAATTCGATTATAAAAACTTTTACCAAACTTCCTAAGAACTGTAACTGCTGTCTAAATTAAATGTACTTTTTAGAAAATACCTAAAGCATAAGAATAAAGCTCCAAAATGTTGCTCTGTCGGAATTTTATTTTTAATTTGGCAATTTATTGTTTGTCTAATATTTTATCTATAAGCTATATGAGTTAACTTACAAAGTAAATTTCCTTGATTAAAAAAAGAAAAAAAAAACATGTACATATTTTTAATTTGAAATTTTGTTATTTTATAACAAATTCATTTGAAGTCTTAAAAATCATTTTCCCCTAAATCAATTATACACATATTCCATGCGGGGTTCTCCATTCGTCGGAATTTTCTTATTTATTCATAATTATTCTGATTGTTTATTATATAAACAAAAAAGTTCAAAACATTGCTTAAAAAAAGATCCAAAAGAATTATTTTAACATTTTTGTTTGTTCCAAGCGAACAAAACATTACTGAATGCTTAATTTCGCTTCAGGACATTTTTAGGATTATTCTACATTTCACATAGATATTATTATCTCAATTATTCTAAATATCCGATTGTTTTGGCCTCCATTCAAAATTCAAATAAACAAAGTGCACACAAAAGCCCGTGTTTACTTATTTGCATTTTCTGGGCTTTGATTGTGATATAGCTGGCGTATAATTGAATTGATTTTCATCAAGAGTCAAAAGCAAGAAGCCATAGGTATAGAGTGAATAAATATTCCATAAACATACATATATACGTGATATATACGTAAACGTATATATTGTTAGAACATACCAAAGAAAGTCCTTCAACAATCAAAACAATTCCATTTCATTCGAAATATACGACAGACCATAGAATACCAAGCTTTGCCGACAAAGCCACGAAGAGAGCGAGTGCAAAGAAAAAAAAAAAAAAAAAAAAAAAAAAAAATACAAAGAGTGAGTGAGCAAGAAAGCCCTCTTCTGCTCCTGCTGCTGATGCTTTGAAATTATTTTTTTTTTGTGCTGATTTAAATTTAATTTAATTTAATCCTTTAGAATCCTTTTAATATATTCCTCATTCTTACATATAGCCAGATGGAATATAGAGGATTTGATGACAATACGCTATTCTTTGACGTTATATATGTACATACATATACTTTGGAATACGATATTGACTGCCATAGCCAGGTTGAAGCTTCTATAGAAAATGAGGTTAGAATTTGCAGTCAACTTTCTTCGTCGTCTATTTTTATTTTTTTTTTTTTCAATTTTGTTTCCCTTTTAACTGGGTCTTTGCCTTCCTCTGAACGCATATCACGACCAACCGAACAACGATGAAGATATGGGCTAATAGGAGTAAGTGTCCCAGCACAGCTTCAGAGTATAAACCCATCCTATTTAGCATATGTGGCTCATGCAGGACGGGGGGGTATCAGCCTTTGGTTAGACCTTAACCTCTTCCATTATGAAGGAGAGAGGGAGAAAGTGCATTATATTTATTATTTCGTATCTAGGATAAGTGAACTATTACACCGGATACCCTTTAACTGTACTTGAGCTAGAGAGGGTGCATTTTTATGGGGTGGTCAGGTTTTTTGCTGCTTTTTTTTTGCCAAGCAAGGAATTGTATTGTGTATTTTCAAGTGTGTGTGTGTGTGTAAGAGGGAATGGGGGTTTGTATTTTAAATGGCATATAATGCATGCATCTGGGGAACAGAACGCCATAGTGCACATAACTATAATATATGTGTACCTATTTCCAACAGTTTTTTTCTTTTTTTCGTTCTGAACCCGTTTTATAGTTCGTATACGGATTTCTTGTTAAAATAATGGGTTGGCGAACAAGTGGTGCTGCGAACAACTAGTTCCCGCATGCATCCGTTATACCCGGGAAATTTGTTTCACTCTCAAGTTGTTCTTACTTTAATGTGTCCCACATGTTGTTATATGTCGTTGGTATAAGATGAAGTTTCGTTAAGTTTTTTTTTTTTTTATAATGTCAGATAAAATATAAAACAGAGCCATGCCACAGCCACACCCGTCCGTGTGTCCTATCGAATATAAGGAGAAAGTATAAACAGTGTGTGTAGGGGGGGCGGGAAACAGGAAGAATCTATAGAATTAATTGTGTCACCGGCAATAACTTTAGATTCTTTGCAACTGCGTTTCGAGGTTGTTTTCTGCAATAAGTAGATACATTCAGTGAGGTTAATGTAATGCAAAAACGTAACGTACATTACACACATTACATATATTATACAAAAAAAGATGTTTCTAGGATAAAGTTAGCAAATTGTATAGATGTGTGGTATTATGTAACTATGTGTGTGTGTGGGTGCTACTTAAGAAGCATGAATAGGAATTATCGGAATATGTATATTTTTGTTCAAGATAAATGAAGGTGTGTAATAGAATACCTACATATGCAGGTTAGGATGTTTAAATAATATAGGTTTTAAAATAAAATAAGTACAACAAATAAAATAAATAAAATAAATAAAATAAATAAAATAAATAAAATAAATAAAATAAATAAAATAAATAAAATAAATAAAATAAATAAAATAAATAAAATAAATAAAATAAATAAAATAAATAAAATAAATAAAATAAATAAAATAAATAAAATAAATAAAATAAATAAAATAAATAAAATAAATAAAATAAATAAAATAAATAAAATAAATAAAATAAATAAAATAAATAAAATAAATAAAATAAATAAAATAAATAAAATAAATAAAATAAATAACATAAATAAAATAAATAAAATAAATAAAATAAATAAAATAAATAAAATAAATAAAATAAATAAAATAAATAAAATAAATAAAATAAATAAAATAAATAAAATAAATAAAATAAATAAAATAAATAAAATAAATAAAATAAATAAAATAAATAAAATAAATAAAATAAATAAAATAAATAAAATAAATAAAATAAATAAAATAAATAAAATAAATAAAATAAATAAAATAAATAAAATAAATAAAATAAATAAAATAAATAAAATAAATAAAATAAATAAAATAAATAAAATAAATAAAATAAATAAAATAAATAAAATAAATAAAATAAATAAAATAAATAAAATAAATAAAATAAATAAAATAAATAAAATAAATAAAATAAATAAAATAAATAAAATAAATAAAATAAATAAAATAAATAAAATAAATAAAATAAATAAAATAAATAAAATAAATAAAATAAATAAAATAAATAAAATAAATAAAATAAATAAAATAAATAAAATAAATAAAATAAATAAAATAAATAAAATAAATAAAATAAATAAAATAAATAAAATAAATAAAATAAATAAAATAAATAAAATAAATAAAATAAATAAAATAAATAAAATAAATAAAATAAATAAAATAAATAAAATAAATAAAATAAATAAAATAAATAAAATAAATAAAATAAATAAAATAAATAAAATAAATAAAATAAATAAAATAAATAAAATAAATAAAATAAATAAAATAAATAAAATAAATAAAATAAATAAAATAAATAAAATAAATAAAATAAATAAAATAAATAAAATAAATAAAATAAATAAAATAAATAAAATAAATAAAATAAATAAAATAAATAAAATAAATAAAATAAATAAAATAAATAAAATAAATAAAATAAATAAAATAAATAAAATAAATAAAATAAATAAAATAAATAAAATAAATAAAATAAATAAAATAAATAAAATAAATAAAATAAATAAAATAAATAAAATAAATTAAAATAAATAAAATAAATAAAATAAATAAAATAAATAAAATAAATAAAATAAATAAAATAAATAAAATAAATAAAATAAATAAAATAAATAAAATAAATAAAATAAATAAAATAAATAAAATAAATAAAATAAATAAAATAAATAAAATAAATAAAATAAATAAAATAAATAAAATAAATAAAATAAATAAAATAAATAAAATAAATAAAATAAATTAAAATAAATAAAATAAATAAAATAAATAAAATAAATAAAATAAATAAAATAAATAAAATAAATAAAATAAATAAAATAAATAAAATAAATAAAATAAATAAAATAAATAAAATAAATAAAATAAATAAAATAAATAAAATAAATAAAATAAATAAAATAAATAAAATAAATAAAATAAATAAAATAAATAAAATAAATAAAATAAATAAAATAAATAAAATAAATAAAATAAATAAAATAAATAAAATAAATAAAATAAATAAAATAAATAAAATAAATAAAATAAATAAAATAAATAAAATAAATAAAATAAATAAAATAAATAAAATAAATAAAATAAATAAAATAAATAAAATAAATAAAATAAATAAAATAAATAAAATAAATAAAATAAATAAAATAAATAAAATAAATAAAATAAATAAAATAAATAAAATAAATAAAATAAATAAAATAAATAAAATAAATAAAATAAATAAAATAAATAAAATAAATAAAATAAATAAAATAAATAAAATAAATAAAATAAATAAAATAAATAAAATAAATAAAATAAATAAAATAAATAAAATAAATAAAATAAATAAAATAAATAAAATAAATAAAATAAATAAAATAAATAAAATAAATAAAATAAATAAAATAAATAAAATATGTATGTACATATGTATATAAAAAATAAAAGATATTTTTCAAAGTAAAATAAAAACAAATGCGGTAGGTACCTACTTATAAACCATTTCATATTTCATTACATACATGGGAGAATTTTTTTTTTTTTTAAGCTCATCTAGAACGGGTAGCACGAGCACCCATATAATAATTTTGTTCAAACGTTTCGAAAACGACCTTATAATGATAACAAAATTTTGACGAATACAAAAGGCTTTTGAATTTGTTCTTACTTAAAGATAGTAAACATTTCCAGGGAAAAAATTATGACAGCAGGTATACATCGCGAAAAATAATTGAGTGGCTTCAAATAATTGATGCGCAGTGTATTTCTTCTTCTTCTTTGCGGGGTGTAAGTCCACAAATCAATTGTAACCCACTCTTATGAGCCAGAAGTCCACAAAAAAGTGTCTCAATATTCCATTATTTTAGAAAGGAAGTGAGCCATAACTCCACAAATGTTTTCTGGAATTTTTTTTTAATCATTCTCAAGGTACTGTTTATTAAAAAAACAGACATTTGTGCCTGGCTGACAGACATTTGTGCCTGGCTGACGACTGGACACACCCTTAGCTGTGCAACAAAGTAGCTTGAGCGGTACAGAGGGAATTAGAATCTTTGAAACCCCTTGAAGCGGGCAACTCGGTGTACCTACTGGTTTTTCAAGAAAATGCATCGGGCACATCAACCTTGAGCGGTTTTATAATATTTAAGCAAACAAAAATATTATTTCCTATTGAACTCTTAAGACTCATCTTAAGCTTAAAAAAAGTTAAATAAATGGTTTTTAATAATAATAAAATTAATATTTTTAAAATCAACAAAGTAATTTCAGAAATCTGCAATCGATAGGCCAGAAATTTACAAGAATTTCCTGTAGATTTCTGGTGGATCGTTGGTGTTTTTATCTTTGTGCAGTCAATTTCTAAGTTTCTGTGGGTTATCAGTAAACGCAGCTAGTATTTCGCTTAATTTCAAAATAAATCTATTTCAAAAAATGAAGAATTCCAAATGAAGTCAGTGTGTAAATTTTCTTATTAAAAAAGTGTGTATACGCCATACGCTTTAAAGAGAACGATTTATTAAATAATTTTCGTGTTGAGTAAGGATTACAACTCCAAATCGGTAATTTAATTGAAATGGGCTGTATAATTTCTGTTTTTTTTTTTTTTTTAATTTTATTATTGAATTTAAAAGTATCAAATTGGTAGCTTACCTTTTGTATTATTAAGCGCAGCAAATAGTTTCCTGAAAAATAAGAAAAAGAAAAATGATCAATTTATATTTATTTTATTGTAACTTGTAAAAAATATAAAAAATTAAAAGTTTTCTTCAAAATTTACAACTGTGTTAAAAAAAATAGTAGTGCGTTGCACTGAATGCAAAAAGGGTTTACAAAAGTGCTAAATTAAGCTAACTTTGGGTAAACTTTTTTTTTAATACAAAAGACAGTACATACCAGAGATGTAATGTTGTCGAACACACTACTATTATTTTGAACATCACTGTATATTTAAAGGTTTAAAATGTGACTTTTCAAAGAAAAATCTGTCTCCCGGGGGCGTTTTCGAATTATCATGTTTTGAAAAAAAAAAAAATTACACTTTTTTAAACAAAGTGGGGCATTTCCCCCACAAGTTTTTTTTTTCATTTTTTTAAAGACCAAAAATAACGGTAGCAGCCGTAAATTTTTTTTAGCAAATGGTACCCCTCATAGGACCATTTTTTGATTTTCTCAAAAATGGTTCAACTGAATTTGATCAATTTTTGTAAAGAGAATTTTTCAATAAAGTTTGAAAAGTATTGCATACTAATATTTTAAATTTTTTTTTTTGATTTTTAAAAAAAGTAATCCGAAAACGACTCGGTCGATTTTTATTAAAATAAGCATTCAGCAGTTTTTTGACATTATCTGGCAGATTTAAAACACACAAATTATTCTTATGACTAAAAATAACGGTACCTCCCACACAAATGTTATTAAACCGGTATGGAAAATCACATTTTCCTCAAAAAATTGTATTTGAGCTATATCGTACTTATACGATCTCTTTATTGGAAAAAAAATATCTATCGATTCAAAATAGTTTCTCTTAGAGAACATTTTTTTGGTTTCGACTATCTCATAATCTATTGAACCGATTAATAATGAAATATTTTACACAAGTGCTTCTAATAAATTTGAATAATACTCCATATACACATTTTCAAAAAAAAAAAAACAAATCGATATTTCTTAAATATGTGAATGATTTTTTTCAAAATTAATTTTAAAACTCTGCATTAATATCTAAACACTAAAAAATGGCGTACCAATTTTTTTTTTTTTAATAATGTTTTCAAAATTTTGTATACCTATACAAAATTATTTTTTTAAAAACTGCTCCAACGATTTTTAAAATTCTTTTCTCATAAATTGAGATTTGTGTAAAAAATCAGATGGTGTACATTGCGTTGGTGTCAAAATAGTTTCAGACATTATTTAATTATTTAATTTTTTATTATATTGTTTTTTTTTCAATAAGTTTTCAGTCTAAATTGTGATTATATCATTTTTTATTTTTTGAAATTGCCAAATAAGCAAGAAATTTGTCGAGGAAGCAAAGTGTTTTGATTCTTTTTTTTTTTTTAGAAAATTGCTTGATCTTAAATTCCATCCTCACTCCATTTCTCTAAATTATTAGATATTATTAAAATACTATATTATTATTAATTTTAAAATTCTACTTCATAATACATATATTTGTGACACATTTTTGTACGCATGTTTATTATAAAGGTAATTTGTTTTTAAAGTAAAATAAATATATTTTTACTATAAAATTAAAAAAAAAATTACCAAAACAAAACAAACAATGGTATATAAGAACGCTTTCAAGAGAATAAATTCAATGATGAATGAATAATCCTTATGCAATAATATTAAATGCCATTTCTTTGAATAATTTTAAATGAATGCATTTATAAATTGATTTAAAATTATTTTTCGATGTTGAGTTTTTTTTTCTCTCAAAATATCGAACAAAAGCAACCAAAACCCTACCTTTTGTATGGAAATGGAAATGAGGAATTATCATTTAGAAGAACTTAAAAAAAATTATTTTTCAATGCAAACTCTCATCATTAATGTTCCAGTCTCATAACTTACACAGTGAAATTTTAAAAACTATATTTTTATAGTATGTATGTATTTCTTCCGGAATGAAGAGATTTATACGGAATCAATAAAAACAACTTGAACAAAGGAAGTTGGGAATTATTTTTTTTTATGATGGTTTCCAGGTATTAATAATATGGTCTGAGGATGTTTTAATTTTTAACATGACTGAGGACATGCACCAAGTTATTTTTGATATTTTTTTCATCGAGAAGCTTAGATGCGGATTCCATTTTTAACTTCCTATTGGAAGTTATTGTAATTGGTCCGATTTGACAAATCGAAAATTTTGACATATTATCTCGACGTTTCGAAGTCCCAGGAATCCGAATGCGTCGTTTTTAGAGATATGTCTGTATTTGTGTGTGTACGTACGTTCGTACGTTCGTACGTTCGTACGTTCGTACGTTCGTACGTTCGTACGTTCGTACGTTCGTACGTTCGTACGTTCGTACGTTCGTACGTTCGTACGTTCGTACGTTCGTACGTTCGTACGTTCGTACATTCGTACGTTCGTACGTTCGTACGTTCGTACATTCGTACGTTCGTGATAAATTCGATCGTTTACTGTATCTTGAGAACGAAAAGAGATATTGAAATTTTATTTCACAGATAATAACATCATGAAGATCAGAAAGGATATTAAACAAAATTCAATTAACGGTTATCTTACTTCATTCAATTAAAAAAAAAATTGTAAAAAATCTTTCGTCTCGAATATTTCGAGAACAAGAATTGTCATCAACTTCAAGTTAATTTTATTCTGCGCAGAATGACGTAATGAAGAATTGAAAGGAATTAAAAAAAAAATTAACGGACATTTTTTTTTTAATTAACATTCTAAAATTTTGCTAAAAAACGTTTTACGGTTCTAATATTTTGAGAACAAACAATGATAATAACTTCGGGCTTATTTTATTCTATAAACGATGCCACATGTATTTGATAACTGAAATGGCTTTTAAAAAATTTAATTGACGGTTTTTTTTTAAGCAAAAAAACACAAGCAAATATCAAAAATTGTTGAAAATCGTTTTTCGGTTCTAGTATTTTGAGAACAAACACTAGTTTCGAAGTCGGACTAATTTTATTCTATACATAGTAATAATGTAGTCAATAACTAATAAGGTTTGTAGAATTATTCAACTGACAGTTTTTTTTTTAATCAACAAATTTTCGAACTAAAAACACTAAAAAAAATAAAAAATGTTTTTCGACCCGCATATCTCGAAAACAAACATAGCTATCGACTCCGAAATAATTTTGTTTTTCAAACAATGCTGAAACTAAGAATTAATGGGATTGTAAAAAAACTTAAATGATAGTTTTTTTTAAAGCAAAACGGTCTGCCAAAAATATAACTAAAATAGTTGAAAAATACATATAATACGCCCCAATTTTGGTTTTCACTTGATCGCATTGTAAACACCTAATTTTAATAAGATCTTTTAAGATTTTTAATTAGAAGTTTTCTTATAACAAAATAACATCGGGTGTCCAGTTTTCAGCGGCACCAATGGGAAGTTACCCAGTATCGGTCGAACCCAGCCTCTTTTTTTGTTTTTTATTTTAACCTGCAATAGATTTGTAGGGAAAACGGCAAATCAATTGAAATAATTAATGACTGTTTAGATTTTTTAACCGAAATAATTTTTTTTACCATTCATTTCATTAAATTTATAAATTTAAAAATGTTTTGTGCTTTTTTAAAAATTTCATGACCTAAAAATAAAAATTTAAAATTCATAAAAAAATATTTAAAGATTTAGTAATTTTTAAAACGGGTTAATATTAGAGTTGAACATTGAGTGAAACTTTAAAATCGTACTTCCCGCACCTATTTATGAAATTATGACATTACTTTTGCCCCGCCTTGTATAACAAAAACAGTAAATAATTAATGAAAAAACAAAAAAAAAACGAAGAAGGAACCACAAAGATAAAAGTTCAAAGAATATAATTATCAAAAAAACAATAAAAGATTACACCACTTACATATTATTATTGGTGTTACATACGAGGATGTCATATAGGGATATTATAGGATTCATATATTGTATGTATAGTATATTCTGTCGCCTTAAGCTTACAGATTCCCATCAACTATTATATAGATTTCATATATACATATATTATATAGCCCCACATATACGTTCATCCTTTGAAAACATTTATCAAAAAATCTGACAGTTTTGTTGTAGCCTTAAAATAAAAAAAAGATCTTGCTTTTTTTTATCCTACAATAAGAAATTGTATACAATTTTTTTTGCGTTGATTTTTGTTTTGTATTCCTTTGATTGTTTCCAACGTGATTATCTCTTCCTTGTTCTTTTTTCTTAAGATATGGGTACTATATTTATTTTATTTTTTTTTTTTTGGAATGACAATCCGATTGTTATGGTGCTGTGACTTTTATTTTCTTGATTTGATTAATATTAATGACCTCAAAGTTTACATTAATTTTAACAATGACAATATTATTACATATACAATAAATATAAGAATATAATGTACAGTTACATATATTTGTTATTATTTCTATAAATACGAGTAATTATTCATTTTTTTTATTTTTGGAAAGAATATAATTGGAGAAGGATATTTTTTTATGCCTATAAAATAAAATACAAGACTGGGTCATAGTTAGATCTTGAACAGATCTCAATACCGTTATAGCTCGTAGCACTGTTTAAGATTAAGGTTCGACAATTTTATACAGAGAAACCCATTTATGTTGTATCCAATTGCTAAAAATGGATTTTCTCAATTATTATTAGTCCAAGAAAGTCAAGGTTTGAAATAGAAAAAATTAGAGGCAAGTTAAAATTTTGCAGGGTGGTTCTGGTGTAATTAAAGAACTTAAATCTTAGTTTTCGTATTCAAGACTCTTGCATAAAAAAAGTTATATCCTTGTTTCTCGGAAATGGCTTGAATGATTTGGATGAAATTTTCAAAATTTTTTTATATAAGCAAGAAAAAAAATTAAAAAAAGTAAAATCAGCCCACTGCCACACCCACTTTTCCATATCTTTGTTTCTAAGAAACTGTTCCACCGATTTGGATGAAAACTTCAAAATTTGTTTATATTAGCACGAACAAAATTAATTCTTTTTGCTCTTATTAATTCTACTTAGTCTATACAAAAACCTCTAGATTTCAGGGAGTCTGTTATTATTGTTTATTTTTGCTGAATAAAAAAACAAAAATTGATATTGGTAAAGAAATGAACAAAACTGATTTTAGTGCCAAATTGAAAGCGAAATTAATTACTTCACAACCTAGAATGGTGTCTAAGAAAGCTTAACTTGAAATGAAAAAATAGGAGGCCAAATTTAAAGTCAAGTAAAAGGACAAGTAATTTTCAATGTACCTAACCATCATAGTTGTAAAATTTCATAATTTTTTGATGCTAAAGCTAAGATAGATTTAATTGCTAAATTTTTATTTTTGTTTTATAAAAGATCATTCATTTCGTGGTTTCATGTTGGTAGCGATGGCATTTGACAACTGTCAAACTCAGCTGTCATTTAAAGTGCCATAATATTAGTTGAATGTTTGCCATTTACGATAATGGATCGCTTAAGAATCGAGCAACGTGTTAAAATTATTAAAACTTTCTACCAAAGTGGTGATTCAAACGTAGCCACTTTTCGCTTATTACGCCATGATTATGATCGTAATGCATGCTTAGTCGAAAATATTGCTGCTTATATTAATTATCGATTTCTCGGCGTTCGTAGCAATTAACCGGTTTTTTTTGGCCGGCGATTAATGATCATGACTTGGACGATATGTGGTTCCAACAAGATGAGGCAACAAGCCACACAACATAAACAATTGTGGCTTTATTGCGTGATAAATTTCCTGGTCGCATAATTTCACGTTTTGGCGACGTCAATTGGTCACCAAGATCATGCGATTTGACACCGTTCGATTTTTTTCTGTGGGGCTACTCAAAATACCGTGCTTACGCGAAAAGTCCCCGAACTCTAGACGCATTAAAAACCAACATTACTCAAGTTATGGCCGAGATACTGCCCGAAATGTGCGAAAAAGTGGTTAAAAATTACCTCAAAAGAATCGCATGCTGCGAAATTTTCCGAGGCGGCCATTTGAATGTTATTGTTTTTCAGACTTAATGGCAAAGTCCAAACTTTATAATGAAATAAAATTTTGATCAAAAATGTATCGCTGTGTGTGTTTTATTTAGCTTTACTTTCGAAACCGAAAAATGAATGACCCTTTAGTAATAAAGCAAACAGTGACGGTGACAATGTTTTTGTTTTTTTAATGGGTAAATAAAATTTGTCCGCCTAAAGTAGCTATCTGTAATGGGAGATTTTACTGTACATTGATTTTTGTTATAACCAGTAGCTTTCGAGGTAAAAAAACGCAACTTTATCGATTTTTTATTATTTCGTCTCAATAAGAAGTTTTATGTGTTCTAACTTTGCAGATGTACATACATATGTATATTTAACTCTATAGAGTTCTAAGGGCTCAAAGTAGATATGTAGGTACCATTAAAGTTCAATTCAAACCATTTTTACAGGCTTATAATATTCACGCATGATTTTCTTAAATGGTATCATTTTATTTAAAAAGAAAAGCAATACCTTTCATGTTTTTGTTTTTTTTTTTTTTTAACTTCTGAACCTTTTTTAATATTTCATATCAATTTTCATTAAAATTTCATAAAAATTAGGCTTCTCAAAAATTTGATTGATGTACAGAAAGAAGTAATAAAAACAGAAAAAAAAAAAAAAAAGTTCGTATATCATGCTGGAAATACATACACATGCTAATTCCAAAAAAAAGATAAACCTACAAAAAATAAAAGGTTGTTGTCGAGATTTCCATGCAGATTAATTCCATTTTTCTTTTCTATCAACGAAACATTTTATCCAATTACATGATCTCGGAGAGACGAGCTTCTTTATTTATTTTGTTTTTGTATTTCACGGCAATTTATTTATCCTGATGTTTGCCTGTTTGCGGCTAAACAAATTAAAAGAGAATGTAAATAATTCAGAAATTAATCAAATGGAAGAACATTTCCAACTTCGTGATGAATTACAATCCGGAAGTTGTATAATAATACATACCATACAGGCATACATACAAATGTACATACAGAAGGATATTGTCTTACGAATATAAGAATGAAAATCGCTCTCTATGGAGCCTATTTCATTTACCTAGCTACCGCACAAAACATCTAGAGCTTAATAATATTGAGCTAAGGCCAAGTGTGTTGTGTACAAAGATATACAAATATGTTTCAAATTCCGCATTAAAAGTGTGTATGTGTGTGTGTAAATTTGTGTCAGTCAGGCGGGGTCTCACCCCCACCCTACCCCCTCATTACATTATCCTTGAACAAGCTGTTGAATGATGGAAGACTTGTTGTTGTGTATTTTATACGCACGAATGGCGCTGGTTTCCGTTATTTGTAGTAAAGTGTTGCTTTATATAAATCTACTCCAATATTTCCTTAGCAAATACTTGTGTCCTAAGGGCGGTATACCCAACCAAAACCTGTCTGTACTCCTACACCTCCCTATAACCTTATACTGAATGCGTATTGCTTAGGTATATTGTGTTGGTTTTGTTGATGGGATGCTTGTGACATTAGAACTTAACAATATTGTGAATTGGTGTTGCTACATATATATACATACATTACATATGTATGTACGAGTATAATTCCATCGAATTTGAAGAAAATTTCTAACATGATTAATGAATGTCTTACACCCTTTTTATTTAGATTAACACATGCTTTTAGCAGAAACACCAAAATATTTCATGTATGGAATGAGTAAATGCGTACCCTCTATACTTATATTTATAAGAAACGACTATATATTGTGTGACGACACACAGACGATGTCCTTTTTGTGTTGAAAATGTCCTGTATATTTATATGAAATGATGCCGACAAGCACCTTAACAATTTATTCGTTATTTATTTCAAATAATAAATCACAGCCCTGGGACTATACCGCACAAGAATATAAATTACGGATTTATGTTTGGTTATGAATGAATGACCTGATTTCTCATTTTATATTTAGAAATCTTCTATAGTTATTATAGGAAGAGAGATCACAAACAGGTAAATCAAAATTCAGTTGTATTGGTGTTTGGACAGGAAATATAGAAGATGTATGGATGCGTACCTACTTTCTTGAAGGCAAACATTATTTCAAAATTTACTAATAATTAAATCATCGCAGGGTAATCAGTTACAAAATATTCTTAAGCTTAGTGCACACGTAAACCTAAGCAAATATTTGTCAAAAAAATAACTTAGTTAATATTTCTTAAATAAATAAATTGGTCGACGTGACAGCTCGTGTAGAAATCACGGGTCTAGTGACTTACAACTCTTAACCATTCCTGTGTGCAGGAATAGAGGGGACCTACAATTTTCTGCCAAATCCGACCGGTTAGGGTGAGAAGCACTTTTTCATGACAAAAGATACTCTTGGAGGTTTTGTCAATTCCTCGCAAGAGGCAGTAACCCCTGAAAAACATTTTTGTTTTTAGGTGGAATAGGCTAGGAATCGAACCCAAGACCTTCGGCGTAACAGTCCAACGTATTTTTTTTTTTTTTTTTACATTTTAAATTCATTTTTATTATTCCAAAAAACTTACAACTAACTTAAAGCTAGACAAAAATTCATAAAACTAGCCTACTTATCAATAACTTACAACTAACTTACTGGTCCTTTGCGGGCGCTCTAAGCTAAACTATATCTTAATACTAATGCCTTTCGGCCTAAAGACTAATTTAATACTAAAGTTCTTTATCGGTTTTATTTTTCACTAAGTCCAACGCACTAACCATTACGGCACGGGTTACTACTACTATTTCTTACAAACACTATAATAATAATGCCAATGTGAATAAATGAATTAGCTCAAAATCAATGTCATCAGTCAATTTTAAAAGTATTTTTTGTTTAAAATTATTTTTTTTTTTATTATTATCAATTCGTAAGTATACAGTAGACACGCGCTCACTGTCCAACAATCCATTTCAAATTTCGATTTTACGCCATTTCTACGGTATGGCGTTGCCAATAGAAAAAAATTCAGCCTGAAAGTTGAAAATGGAGTCCTGCACAAGAGAATAATGCATTTTTATTGTTAAGCAACAGTTTGAAAAAAATAATAGAGATTTTGCGGTGATTTTTAGAACATTGATAATGAAACGCAAAAAATCAACGACCCCATGATTGCTCATAGATTTTCTAAATTCGAAAATACAAAAAGTTGTAATTTTAAAATTTATTTAAATACATATTTCTCAGCCTGAATGTATAATTAATAAATTGGGGTTTAAAATTTGCATTTAAATATTGGATTTATGAAACAATCTCAATTTTTGAAAATTAAAAAAATTGTGTGTGAAGCTCAAAGGAAAAGTTGACAAAAAATAAAAAACAACTTAATATTCTGCTTTAATAAACAAATTAGACTAACAAAAATTAGTCTTAAACCATCTTGTTAAAATAAAGAATATTATAAAATTTGTTCCAAGTAAATCAGTTTAATAATTTCTGAGGTTACGTGTGACAAACTAAATAATTAGACCGAAAGCCCACAGCAAATTTTGGTTGTGGATAATAGCCAAAATTTACTGGTGTTTTAATATAATAGATTTTTAGTTTTCATATGGATATATGAAAGTCTTGCAATCCGTGGTTGGGGCCTTTGTCGGTAACGGTGCATTGGTTTTGGAAGCCAAGATAAAAAGTATAGTAAATAAAACATTATTTACTAAAAGATCTGATCACCCTAGACATAAAAATAGAGGTACAAGACATTTTGGGTAGGGCTTTCTGCATCGAAGACGAACCCAAAGAACAGTATGAAAACCATTTCTAAAAAAGAGGCTGGGTGCGACCCACACCGTGTCAATTAAATAATTCTACAAACCTTATTAGTTATTGATTTTGCCAATATGTATATAATAAAATTGGTCGGGCTTCTAAACTATGATTTGTATTCAAAATATTCGAGCCGAAAACGTTTTCAACGATTTTTTAGTATTTTCGTGTAGTTTTTTTGTTTAAAAAAAACCGTCATTTGATTTTTTTTTAAATTTATATCAGTTGTTTGTTCTCAAAATATTATAACCGAAAGACATTTTACACAAAATTTAAGCATGTTTTTCCATCTAAAAAAAAAAACTGCGCGCTGAATTTTTTTTTTTTTAATTCTTTTCATTGCTTTATTACGTCATTATTTGTAGAATTAAATTAATCTGAAGTCGATGACATTTTTTGTTCTTGAAATATTTGACAATTTTTCTTTTTAAATTACTGTAGTAAAATAACCGCTAATTGATTTTTTTTGGGAACCCTTTCTGCACTTTGTGATGTTATTATCTGTAAAATAAAGATACAGTGAACGATAGAAAGGCTCATGAACGTACAAACGTACATACACACACACATACAGACATCTCTCTAAAAACAACGGATTCGGATTCCTGGGAACTCGAAATTGAAATGTCAAAAATGTTCAATTCGACAAATCGGACCAATTAAAATAACTTCCAAGGGGAAGTTAATAAATTGTGGTAGAATTTTGAAATATGTTCTCACTGACAGAAGCTTCCCCTCTAATAACAAATATGGAAATCCAAGACATTTTTTTCATAGAGCTGCATGTCTGCCAGATGCACTAAAATAATGCATTACATACAGACAAACGCCCCAACCACAGAATGCAAGACTTTCATATTTGTATATGAAATGAAAATGTCTATATAAAAATACCAGTGAATTTATGCTATCATTCACACCCCAAAATAGCTGTGGGCTCTCTTAGTCTAAATTGTTTCATCTCTATTATAATAGTAATGATAATGGCCCAAAATTTTAAATAATTTAGTACGATGTTAAAGCATTAAATTTTGCGCTAATGTTTTTATAAAATTTAAAAATTAAAATAATTTTTTCGTTTACGTTTTTCTTTCTAGAGAATCCAAGAGAAAGGTTTTGTTCGTAGACTATAGTCAAAATAAAATTTCGCCGTTTTTGACACATGCAGTAGATGACGCCATCAGCGGGCGTTTATTTTTGCAAGATAAATAAAAACGTGTTTTACTAGCTTATATTAATGATTTTTGACACAATACCAAATTGCCCTCGTACAAGCTGGTCACAACTTCATTATTCTAAGAATTTACACATTTTTCTTCGTCACTTTGAAAGTGAAAGAAAACTCTTTATTTCTATTCTTCTACTTTGATTTTATGTGACAGAATTCTATTTTGCAACGGGCGAGTGAAAAATTTTATTCTCGCTTTTAAATAGCAAAAATGAGAAACAGCTTTTATATTTAAGAAAATATGAATTTCTCTGAGATCTTAGAAATAAAAGCTAACCAAAAAATATGAGAAAGATCGATTTGTTTGTCCAATGGAAAATTACAATTATATACTACTCCATGAACACTAGGGTGGAGCGAAATTTTTTTTTTCAATATTTTTTTTTTCCTGTATTATAAATTGTTGACCCATGTTCTAAAATGAATACATTCCAAATTACTGTTTTCTACGACAACATCTTCAGGTGGCGCACTAGACTTGAACTTTGAACTTATAAGCGAAAAAAATGTATCTCAAAACCGTGTAAATAAAATGCATTAAAATAATTTGATTTTTTTTTTTGTATTAAATATATTATATAAATAGATACAAGAGCAGTAAATATAATCTGCAATAAGTTTAATTGTTTCCATCAGAAGTTGTTAGACCTACGGTACGGTTGAAATATTGCGATTTTGTTTTAAAAAACGGTAGTTCTAGCCTGGATTTGATCTTTGCTCTAATGTAGCCGTCTCTTGCCTCTTGCCCACAAACAGATAATGAAGTCTCGGTAACAAGCTTAACGCAACGTTCTACTTATGTGTGATTGGTCATCTTGCAACATAGCTAGCAACAAATTTTCTGGGTGAACGAAGAATGAATTTCTTTGGATAGTTCTTACAACGATGTTCTTAAGGTCATCCCGCAAGTACAATGACCTTTTAATCATGTTGAAAACGTGAATCGGACCATACTTACATGATGGCTAGCTAAAGCGGCAATATTGAACCTCTAGAAATAGCTGAGCACATTTGATGCAAATACTTTTGATCTGTGCTTAAAGAGGCAGCATCCACATCCGGAAGTTCTGCATATACTGCTTCAAAATTTACCACTTTCAAGTTAAGGCACTTATCAAGCATTTCCCAATGCTTCAAGAAAAACTATTGGGACCAGTTGTGGTTCCATCGAGATTGGCAAACAGATGACGAAGCGGTAGCTCATTTTCATGTTTTAAGCACACAAACCACTGTAAAGGACGACCGAAATGTTTTTTCCAACAATACAATGACGCCGTTCTTATGTCCTGTTTTTACAGCAGTGCCATAATACCCAATTGATACTAAGGATGTACGAAATTCTAAATTTTTTTCCAGAAAGTCAACAATACTTATTTCAATAGTAACTGCTTTTCCCGAACCAATTGATAGATGTCCAATGTACTCTGAATCTGGCTCCGATATAAGGAAGATATGTTCTTCAATAACAGTCTTTCCATGTGATTTGTTATCAGTCTTAGCGATGAATAATGTTTTATTTTTACGGCCATCAAAATAATGAGATGATATAGATTTTCTAAAACCTGCAGCTTCACATTGTAGACCTAGACGGACTTTTTGACGCTCTGGTCGAAATTTACTGCGATCTATTACTTTCGATGAATTTTCACTACTTATGACGTTTAAATCCAGCATAGCGGCGTTAACTATAATAACTGCCGATCTATCAGAAACCCCAGTTCTATCACAAGCCAAATTCTGTAGTTTGTTTTTCATTTGAAAAGATTCTTTCTTTTTTTTACAGGGTTTTAATGGGCAAAATTCATTGATTTCAGTGTCTGATATTTCAGTAGAAGCACTGTCAGACAAAAATTCCAAAGCTGCAGTAGAAGTGCTTGGAATATCAGACGTTATTTTCAAAAACTGTTCGTATTTTCAATTTATAAGGGGTTTTGTGTGATAACACAGTCGCAGTTAGGCTGCCAAGCTTTCGCACCATCATATTAATATTGAAGGTTTGAATGAAACAACAACAATTTAGTGGGCTACCACCAAGATTTTATAGGCTGGAGTTTTAGCTATTTCACGACTGCCAGGCCGATCATCAGACTCCTTTTAGTGGTGCTTGGTCATTGTTCAATTTTAATTCGATCCCCAGCCTGGCCAAAAAGTATTTCAAATGAAAATTGAACAATGACCAAGCACCACTAAAAGGAGTGAAATAGCTATAACTCTAACAAAATTTTAAAAAAACTTCTCTGAATTAAAGGAAGAATTAAATTGTAGGCCTTGATTTTCTTTATAATTCAAGTAATTTGGGGCAACTGAAAGTAAAATCATAGGTTCCTGATTTAAAATAACTCTGATTGGAGGGAAGAATTTTTGAATATTAGGTATTAATTTTTTTTTAAATTCAAGTCGTCTGCGCCACCTGATGACAAAGTCATAGGTACCTGATTTTTTGTATAAATGATGTCCCAATATAGGGTCACAAATTAATAACACAGGAACAAAAAAATTTTGATTTTTTTTTTTTTTTGACATATTCACTCCAGCCTAATGAACACATCCATTGAGATACAATTCAATTATCAATCTTACCAACATCTCGAATAAACGTCAAAAAATTCATTGGACAGTAGGATTCTACATTTAGCTTCTATCAGCCGTAATCCTACCGTCCATGTTGTATTTGTAATGCATGTAAATTCTTACTATGGAACTGATAGCTTTTCCAATAAAACACGCCTATATTATTAGGTAAGAGGTATCAACAAATAAATTGAATTCTCTCCAATAAAGCTCTATCAAGCATAAAATCGAGAATTCTAAAATCTATATTGTCAAATCCGTGCATAGTATATGTACATATATACATACTTTTGGTAGATTACCCTAAGCATGCACCATTATAATAAAATAAGAGTCCACTTGCACCTTCCTGAACACTCATGCTAAGTATTTTTATTAAAATTTTCCACTTAACGAATATGTAATTAATTAATGGAGCAGATATGCTCTGAATAGAAAAGTACATTTAGAACTAATTATTATTCAACGACTATTGAAATTAAATTAACTTGATTAATATGCAGTTTTTGAATCTACATAAATATAATACTATAAGTACACATTTTTGGAATTTATCAAAATATGCTGCCTATTGCTATATTATATTTAGGTATTCTAACCTCAAAGCTTTTAAATAACCAACCCAACCCTTGATTATAATGATGATGATGACGATGATGCGGGCTTATAGGTACCTAAGCGAGTGCCTATATATGTATCATTTGGAGATTTTACCGAAGGACATTTTATGTTGCATTCGAGTGTGTGGTGTGGTGTGTCTAGCTGCAGTTTAAAGTGTCGGCGGTAGTTAAAAAACCTCTTATATGGTATTTAATGACAAAAATCACCTAAAAATTTTTTTGGTTAAACGAGGTCAGCTACATCATGACTTTTATTAAGTACATGACATGTGAGTGAATGAATATATAGGTATATAGGATTTTTTGCTATTTATTTATAAACCAAAACCAAGTTCCCTATACTCCTTTTTTTTTAAATGAAAATAACACTGGATTCAAGGGTGTTTCATTAGTTAAGTACATATACCTACTCGTAGTATAGTAGGTATATGTGATAACTATAATGGAGTTGGAAAAAGGAAAGAAGCCTCGAAATTAAATGACAGATTTAAAATTTAATTAAAATAGATGAGAGCCCAGGGATATATGTACATACAAGCTTACACATTTATGGGAAACAACACACATACATATAAATGGAATTATTTTTTAGCATTTGTATGGCTTAATTTAGTGCGAGTGATAGTTATATATATTTAGTTAAGTAGAAGAGTGCAGAGGATCGAGAGAGTGCATGTCTAATTTTAATTGGATTGCAAGCCATGAAAACCGCAAATGTTTTTTTTTTTTTGTTCTTTTTTTTTTTTATTTTAGGTGAATGTCACACAACACTATAACTGTTATGTATAAAATGTGCAGAACCTTATATATGTATACGTAGGTATCTCTACGTTCAAGGTAAACTAACTTAAAAATTGTTTTATTTTAGTTTGAAGGAAATTTTTAAGAATACATTTAATTAAGATAGAAGTATACATTTAATTAATTACATATTTTAATTAAACTTATACCTTAATGCAAAAATAAGATTTTTTTTTTAAGTGTATTTACCTTGAGCAGAGATACTTATGATACCTTCCTGTTTAACTATAAAAGTATGTTCGAAAAGAGCGGATGCTATTACTTTGGCACGAGTTCTAAATCTTTAAAAAAATAATTCACAAAGAATTTTAAAATTGATGGACATGCAAAAAATTTCTTAAAGGTTTATGATTCATTTGCTCCTAAAAAATGTGTCTCTTTAAAACTGTAACAGTTTCGTATCGATATATGAGCGGTAATTATAAATTTACCAGAGGGTCAAAGGCTCTTTAACAGTTTTTAATGAATATAGAGCTGAATTTTGTGGGTGTTCTTTGGGCGTGAAAACATAGCCATTAAGTATTTGACAATGCAAGAGGTATTTAATAGAAAGTGACATCATGAAATGGCGAATTGTTTTTTTTTTTTTTTTTAAGCAGATGAAATATAAGTTAACAAAGTTTGCACAACCATTAAGATAATACAATTTAAAATAATAAAATTTCAGTTGACACCAATTTCGAGGCTAAGAACAATTCAAGGAAATTTTGTTAAAATTCGATCAAATATAAAAAAAAAAGTACGTATACGCCCGGGTGGAACCATGTTATTATAAGCTTATTGATTTAATAACTGTACTTTCTAGCAATTTGTATTAATTTTTATAAAGCTATACAGTTTTAATGACCGAGAAAAAAAAATAAGGTAGTTTTGTTGAAATCAGCCCACTCTTTCACGCCCATTTTCATAGTGTTTTTTTTTTTGGAAACGGCTTTAAAGATTTTGATGAAATTTTCAGAATATGTTTTGACGAACAGCGAAAAGATTTTAGAATGTGGTTTTATTAAAATCCACTCATTGCAACACCTACTTTTTAGTTCTCGGTTAATCGGTTGCTCTTATTACAGTATGGATAATATTTTGTGTGTAGGTTATTTTTAAGGCGCTCGGCGCCAAAGCGGACTTACCCACATTTTCAAAAAAAAAAAAATTGTTTTTAGGTAGGTACACCATACAAAATGGTCAAAAGGTTCGAAGATAAGATAGCGTCAGCGGCTTAGACAGAATATTTTTTTTTTAATTCTGTCAGTTGTGCCAACATGATTCTTTCGACAATAAAAGAAGAATAATAAAAAATCTTATTATAAATTTAAATGAAATTTCAAACCCAATTTTCTCAGTTCAAACATTTTGGGTATATGCCGATTTGGCACTGAGCGCCTCATTTAATATTCCAAGTTTTACATTCATAGTATTTTTGGGTATTTTAGCGACTTAGCGACAGTTGTGTATCTTTGAAGTTGGACAGTATGACAGAGTTGTACATTTTCGGGTATATTCTGTTGTAAGAGCGACGGTGTGACAGCAGCAGCGTCGTCGTCTCCGACCTATCTGGATATGAATGTGGAAATGTCTTGAGATTATATGAGGAGATATCTCTGTATGTTAAGGTGAAGAGTGACACACAATTCTTAAGAGTCAATTTATTTAAATAAAAAAGGAGGCGAGTGAAACTCGGCTACCTTTAATTAATTTGTATATAAATAATTAAAAAAAAAAATAAAACTAACACATACATTTCGATTCACTAATTTATAAAATGTGCTATTAAAAATGAATTTTCAGAACAAAAATCAAACAATTTTTGGAACATCAAAAAATTTTATTTTTAATGCAAAATTGAATTTTTTGAAAATTTTTATAGTTCAGTTCAAAATTATTTACACCTATAAGAAAGTTCTGACTAAAAAAAATCAATTTAAAACGGTGCGTGGTGCTGATAATGAGAGATTCAAAAATCAAAAAGATGGATTTATTGGAGATAATCATGTGCGTGAAGTTAGCACTACCATTTTGGATTTTGGTAAAAAAAAACGGTTGTGCTGCGATGTGCCGTATTTAAAAAAAGAATCGTACTAAGCGTATAATTTTAAGAGGCTAGCAATTTTTTAGCGTTAGAACCGCCATTTTCGTTTTTAAAAAAATTGTGCTGAATTGTGGTCAACTTGTGCCTGCACGTGCCGTAAATATTTTGTTTTAATTCGCAAATTTAAAATATGAGATTTTTATTTTTTAATTTTTTAACATTGTAGTTACCGTTTGTTTTAATTTTTTGTATTTTCACTCTTCTAGATTGTAGCAAAAACTGCTTTACTATGAAAAAATCCTATTCAAAAAAATCTTTGAAAAATTATTAAAACTTTTCAATAAATTTTCTTTAAATAAAATTATCAAAATCACTTCAACTATTTTAAATAAGTGTTAATAAAAATTGATTCTATAAGCTGAGTGGTGCCATTTATAATTGTATATACCTCTTTAATCTTTCTAAATTTTTTGAGTCGTTTTTCAAAAGAATAAGATGACCAGCGTTGCCACTCGTAACAAAAATTAAAAATTTTAAAATTAAACTTTTGTGAAAAACATAAATCCATCTGGTTTTTATCATTTGACTTAAACTTGATAAGAGCATTAAACATTAACTTAATTGAAAATGCCATACAAATAAAAAAAAATGCATGAAGTAGCAGCTTGTGGTGGTAAATTTATTTAAATTTATTTTTAACCTTTAAATCAATTTTCAATAAATCAAATCAAATTCAAAGCAAATTAAAGAAGGCAAGGTTCTCATTTTCAGAAAGATAAAACCACAATTTCAAGAGAGCATTGCATTAGGTCAGTCATTCGAAATTTAAACTGCATATTCTATGAATAAAACATATTCATCAACCGATCTTCTACTGCTCACCAGTATAATATAATACTCAGAAATTCCAAGCATAGAAATTTGAAATTAAAAAGTATTTTCTTTTCAATATTTCATCTATTTGAAAAACCACGAAAAAAAACAACTTTTCCTTCTGTGATTGCTGTTCTGTTTCTGACATCCAATAATTCCTTTTTGAACGCATATACAATTTTCCATTTTATTTTCTGCATTGTATAAAAATCCCTTCAACCAAGAAAAAAAAAATAATAAAAAAAAAAAATAACTGACATACGTTTGCCGAAAAAGAAAATCTAAGAAGACACCACTGACATTTTTTTAACCATCTTTATACTGCTGCACTGTTCGAGCAAGCAGTTCGTAGCGAGATATAATGTTAAATTTTTAGGCAGATGTCATCCACACATTTATGTGCATGTGCAATTCTATCTCCAGGAACCAAAAAACCGTTTTCAAATTTCTATGTATGAGCAATTTAACAAAAAAAAAAAAAAAAAACAAAAAAAAAAATACATATGATTTGGTCCTTTTGCAAATTCAGTATATCTAGATCCTTGAGACTTTAAAACTCCATTAAATTCATTTTGTGTTTTCGTCGACGTTGTCGTCATATTTGTAGCCCTATAGCCATCAGTGAATTTTCTTCGTAAATATTTTCTTTGTTTTTTTTTTTTATTATTTTATGGTTTTTGTTTCAGTTCGTCCTGTTGACTTCCTTAAGATCATGTGTGTGGCGGCATCGACCAAGAGCTACTATATAACGAACGATACGACACGAGACACGACACGACTCGAACGAGAGTATATGTAAATTCCTGCATTTATGTGAAAACATTTAAAATGTATAGTAGTTATGAATATACTTAGAAAGGGTTGTTTTTAGTTCTTCTTAAAAAAAAAAAAACATTTTTATTTTAGCTTCATCATTTTTTGCTTTTTCGAAATGCGAAAAAGATCCTGTATAAGGACTTTAAAGAGCATCATGCATTATTCACAACTAATATTTTGTAGCTTAAAAGGATTTTTGCTATGCTTTTCTATACAACTATAAGATAGTACTCAAAAGTGGATGAGTGGTATATATGGTCTGGATCTGCTCCTCAGTCTCAGTCTCAGTGTACTGCAGATACATTTTCAGATAAATTTTATGTTCGTTCCTTTTTTTCCTTTTTTTTTTGTTGTTACTATGGCTGTGTCATCTTTGTCGTCTGGCTTTGGGATATAGTTTGTTTGAATTTCTATCACTTCTCCTCTGGGCTATTATTATTATTATTATTCAGGAATATAAATTCCCATTTTGAAAATATTTACTCCCGTTTCCTTTGCTTCATATGTATATCTTACGATATACGCTACGCACTGATGTGTTCGATTCGAATCCTTGATAGTTCAGTGTCGCAACATTATTCAAAGAGGAACCATTAAACATTCACCTTTCTGTCATGTGTCAAAAGTCACATTATGATAGAAGGACATATATGTACATTCATACACATATGGTTTTTTTTTTTTTTTTGTTAATGTTAGTTTGCTAGAAGGTTAAAAAGGTAAAGTTTTTGTACCTAAATAAGCAAATATCTAAAGGTCCCACATGAGAAAGGCTCTTAGTTGTCATGTTCTTTTTTATCCCTATGGCAAATTACTTTTAGCAAAAAGAAAAAAAAAACACACACACACTCATACACAACAAAACGAAATAAAAAATAATAACATATTTCATAATTCATTTTGAAAATGACAGACATATTGCAAAACACCATTGGGAAATAATGTAGACATGAAATAAGATCAGATGATGACAAATGATGGCATAGAACTCACACATTTTTTCAAACAAAAAATACGAGTATAACAAACAACAAAATGGTATTGTATTGATAAGGAAAATAAGTGCCATCAGCATCAGAAAAAAGGAGCGATAGGATGTTGGTTTTTTGCAATTTGCATTGAATTAAGACAAAATTTGTTGTTTGCTTATTTTTTATTTTGTTTTTGTATTTTGAAGGCACGTATCAATTTAGCTGACTACGAGAAACCTTGAACGTGAAAGGTTTTTATTAAAAAAAAAAAAGGAAATCAAATCCGATTACAAAACATGACCTTACCTCTCAAGGACTATAGGGTCGCAATTGGAAGTCAAAGAACGTAGGATATTTTATTCCACTATCACAACTGGGGGTAAATACTAAAGACCATTAATTTTGAAAATTTGTTTCGCTTGGAAAAATTGTGTGGAATTGTAAAGAATATATACACGTATAGAACCATTCAGGATTCTTGTTTATTTTTTTTTGTCGACCCAAATAATTTAAATTAAATTTTTAAATAACTTCAATGTTAGGTTAAGAATATGAATTGGTAAAAGTATTGATTTTTTTTAATGAATTTTTGGTTAATAAATGAAGTTCGGAGAAATGGGACAAAAACAATTATGAAAAACCAACAACACATCTACTTACGAAAGTTTGTAAAACAAAAATGCTAGTCTGTTCATGCAATTGGTTTAAACTTAAATCTGATAGCAGCTTGGATTTAAGATCGAGTTCTAGTACTGAATACATTAAAAAAAAAAAATACGAAATAATATCTGAATTTTGATGAAGAGCTTTGTTTGTTTTGCATGCCTCCTTAAGATACCAATTCCTTGCTAAATAGCTCAATATTAATTGTGGGAGCACCACCATAACTGACCAAACTTTATTTTCATTTAAATTGTGACCCCGTTGGACCTCCAACACAGTGCCGTAGCCAGTATTTTGGTTCGGGGGGGGGCTTGCTTCCAAATTTTACGAGGAATTCTTTAAACAAAAAACTATATATATCCCAATTTATTGATTTTTATTAGTTTTTAAATTGTATGTACTCAAACGAACATATACTTAAATTATTTTTTTTATACACACATTTTTTCAAAGCAGAAGACGTCTTGATTTTCTTTTTGACATGAGATCAATCACCTTATCTGGATCCACATTAATATCTGAATGAGCAGATATCATAGCAAGTGAGCTTAATCTTGCATTCCCCATAACTCTTCGGGACACTGTTTTAATCCTTTTCATAATTGAAAAGGTTCTTTCAACACTATCTGTGGTCACTGGAAGTGTTTATACCTCTAAAGTAAGTCTTGTCACATATATCAAGCAATTTTAAAACTTCGATAGAAGGATCAATCGACGATATTTTTTCGCACCAGAGAATGTACCAGCTTTCACAGCTGACAAAAAAATTGCATTATCAAAATAACATGTTAGCTTTTCCATTTCGTTGACTCGCTCAACTGCAGAAAAACCTGGGAGCTTGAAACGATGGTAGAAAGTCTTCGTTGACCATGAATCTGTGAATCTTTGCAAGGAATCAATACAGACACTCTAAAATAGGATTCAGTAGAAGAGGTTTCTGGATTGGAACGCGTGGTTTGTTTCAATGAAGTTCTTGGAGTCTTAATTCAACTTTAAATAAGTCCTCGGCAAGGTTAGATATGGATTGAAAAGCCTCTCTGAAAAAAATCTTCGGCTTTTTCTCTGATGTTCTCAAGAGAATTCAGAACTTTTTTGGTGCGGTCGATTGCAGAAACGAAATCTAAGGATTTGTTCTGTAGGAAAACTGATAAGGGCAGCGTTAAATTGAACAGCTTTTCGCATACAATGGGGCTAACTAGGAAATCACATTTTTGGACCGCTGCCAAAAGTGTTGATGCCTTCGAAGACATCGCCCACGTTCTGCTCGTTATTTCTTCAAGACTTATTGAGATGCATTTGAAGAGCTCTACAAAGGAAATAATACTGTATATTAGAAAGTTTTAGTTTTTATTTTAGACTTTCGGGAGGGGGGGGGCTTCAGCCCCTCAAGCCCCCCCCCCTGGCAACGTGCTGCCAACAGCTCATTTTTTACCATGTAGACGTCATCAACGCAGTTAGGGCCTGGGGGGCCTTGTGATCCAAATTTACAAAAGATCTATGTTTAAAGTGGAGGCTTCTCGGAATTTGAATTTTGATTTAAATTCATTGTGGGGGCCCCTTACAGACTTTTGTGCACCTCCCGAGATTCCTTTGGGGCCACAAAAGTTGTATATTTACTGAAAGGCCCCTTCAGAAACATTACAACGGAAATATTTTTTGCGATGTATACATAGGTACAAGTTATGGATTCCTTAAAAAAAATCGAATTCGAAATTTCGAACAAAATTGACATAACGATGACAGTGAAGTCGAAAAAAGTAGGTCTCGTAATTCTGTCTGTCTGTCTGTCCTGTCCTTTCGGCTGCAGCCTAAACGGGTGGGTCAATTTTCTTTAAACTTGGTACCTTGGGCATTCTCTCACATGTTTTTTTTTTTAATTTCTTTAAGAGCAAAAATAACTGTACCTGCCGTGTACAAATTTGTTAATACCAAATTAAGAAAATCTTATTTTGCTCAAAAACGTGCCCACACCTGCCCACTGATTTTGAGCAATTTGTGAAAATTACAAAAAATTTTCAAGAAGTTTCAAAAGTTTTGTATACCAACATTTTTTTTTTTTGATTTTTAAAAATAGTTCGAATTTTTTTTTTTTTGATAACTTAATAATTCGAAAATGACTTGGTCGATTTTTATTAAACTTGGCACCCAGCAATTTTTTCACATTATCTATCAGATTTAAGATTCTTATGGCTAAAAATAACTGTACCTCCCATACAAGTGTACAAAAGCCAGAATGGAAAACACTATTTTTCTCAAAAACAGCTCCTACGATTTTGCTTAAAATTTTTATGTGAACTAATATTAGTACGTTCTACTATATTATTGGAAGAAATGTATCTATCGTTTAAAAATGGTATCTCTCATAGAACCATTTTAATAATTTTGAATAATATTGCATATAATAATAATAATATAATACTGCAAATTTTGAATCAAAATTATTTTTTTTTTTGAAAATTCGATATCTTGAAAATAGTTAGATGTTTTTTTTTTTTTTTTTTTAAATTAATAAATACTAATAAATGCCGTAGATACCAATTTTTTTTCTTAAAATTGTTTTTCAAATTTTATATATAAACATTCATTTTTTTTAAAAAACCGCTCCAACAATTTTTTAATTTTTTTTCTCATACATTGAGATTTGTGTAAGAAATCGGATGGTGTACATTGCGTTGGTGTCAAAACAGTTTCAAAAGTTGTTTAATCAATTTATTTGTAATTTTATTGATTTTTTAACAATTTTTCAGTCTAAAGTGCAAGTACCATGCATACTTTAAAACCAAAGTGTGATCGCACATAACAGCAAGTTCGTGCAACCCAGTCATTCATTTTATTTCTTCTATGCAATGAGTGCAAAAAATGTCATTCTCACTTTTTGAAAGTAAACGTGAGAAACAGTTTTTATATTTATGAAATCTTAAAAATAAAATCTGACCGAAAAAACCTCAAAAAGATCGATTTGTTTGTCTAATGGAAAATTAAAATTGTAATAACTTCATGAACACATCCATCGAAATACAATTTAATTATCAATCGTACCAAAATCAAAGAACAGAACTAAAGTGCAAAATAAATTGAACCTTTTGAACCAGCACCAGTCAACAGTAAACAGCAAGCTGGCTAGCAAATATTTTTCAAACACATTGCCACCAGCACCGTCATTGACATTTCGCATCAATTTTTTTTTTTTTTAATTATTTTTTTTGTAGTGTGGTCCTTCTAAATATCGCAGTATGAAAGGTTGTCAGCAATGGACCAGCAACAACAAATTTAGAACTTTGGCCAAACGGCTATGTTGACCAGCAACGTCAGCTAGGTCTAATCTGTGTTGAACGATTGAAAAGAATTTAATTTGAGTCTCGAATAAACGTCAAAAATTTTCCACATTCCATTGTAAGTTTCCACTTTAGCTTTTATCGGCCGTAAGCCTACTGCCCATGCTAGATTTGCAATGCATTTAAAATAGTATTATAAATACAACGGATAAAACCAATAAAACACGCTTAATGTACATACATATTATGTATAACGAAATATTTCGATGTGCTTTTCATTCTTCAGTACGCTGTTCCAGTAGCGAAATTCCTAACTGTAGCAGATTATTTGAAAAAGTTTTACGTCTTCATTCATTTTTCGCACTGAATTAAATTGCCCAAACCATATTAAATTTTTGTCTTGAAAAATGACATTTGAGTTTTTAATTGTGTTTTTCTTTTTTGATGTGTAAATATCTATACCGGCGGCGGCGGTAGGGTAAACTAAAAATGTAGCACATTACGTTGTGCTGTTACACGTTACGATACGTTGATTTATATTTTATACGTTCAACATTGGGTACGTTCCTTCGTACCTAAAACTAAATCGAAAGATCGAGTTAAGTTTGGGTTGAAATATGGTTGACAGCTAGAAATTGTCGCGCACATGAATATTTAATTTAAAGTTTACACATCTTAACCGTGAGTCCCGGTACTCACATTTTTTTTATTTCTTTTAATACTGAATGGCTTGATGTTTTTTTTTTTTTGAATTGGAGAAACTTTCCATCGATTATTTTTTCCTTTGTGTGTTTCGCAAGTATTCCGCTGTCTTGTTGGAGAACACAAAAAATTCCGTTTCGCCTCAGCAGCGTGTATAGCCTTAGCCCTTAAACATATAAATTGTTACCTTGATCGATCCTTTCTGGTTTTTATTTATTCATTATTTCTTTAAATTTGAAATTTCTTTTAAAATTGAATAGCTTTACAGGTGACTTAAATATTGGTCAAACGAGTAGAAGCGATTTTATCTATATTCAAGAGTGTTATCACAATGAATTTGCTTAGTGTGCCAGATTTTTTATATTTTAATTCTGCTCTAAATTAAAGATGTTTTTTTTTTACAGGTGACTTAAATATTGTACCTATCAGCAGGTTTAAGACTACGTTACGTAGTAGCAATCAATCTTTTTAATACTCATATATATTGTGCCTAGAAAGGAAATTATTATGAATTTCACTCAATTAAACTAATACAATTTTTTAATCTCATATATTTTTCTTTTGACTTCAAAAAAAAAAAAAAGTAAATGAAAAAATTAAAGAAAACATAATCCTTGAACACAAATCCATATGTTTTAATTTTTTTTTTTTTTTGGTGATGAACATCAGATCCTTTTTTCCTTTCGAGCCTCAATTAATTGCTTAACAACTTTTCCATTTTCCACCATCATCCTCTGGACAAAATTTATCTTCAACGTTATCCTGCATAATTTTCCAAATGAATAAATATACGACCCATATTTTTGTTGTTATTGTTGTTGTTGTTGCTCATGGTAGTTGAGCGGTTTTTTTTTTTTTTGTATTTTTAACTCTTGGGCTTTATTGTACAGAAAAACCCATTTTGAAATCAAAGAAAATGAAATATCGTAGTAATTTGGAGTTCTCATTTTTTATTTTTACTTTTTTTTTTTGTTGTTTTTGTTCTGTGTTGAACATTTTACTTTTTCTGGAACTGAGATATCTTTTTATCTAGTGCAAAATAAAGCCAAACAAATTGAGGAGTTGTGTGTGTGGACTTCATCACTCTTTGCCTTTGACCCCCTTCCCCCACTCACACTCTGTTGGGCCAAATTCTTTTCAAAAAAAAAAAAATTAAAATCCGTTTTGAGGAAAATATTAAAAATTTGTATAAATCTGAGAGTTGATATTTTATAACTGGTACACAAAAAAAAAAGAGTATACTAGGTACCTACATAATCCACCCAGTGGGGACTGTGATAGGGAACATGCTTCAGTTGAAAAACTGAAATCCAGTGAAGAAAATTTATTTCAGTTGGAGAAAATATAGAGTGTG
Source organism: Epistrophe eligans (assembly GCA_951394125.1). Classification (NCBI taxonomy): domain Eukaryota; kingdom Metazoa; phylum Arthropoda; class Insecta; order Diptera; family Syrphidae; genus Epistrophe; species Epistrophe eligans. The sequence continues at coordinate 30,487,859 of OX596030.1, forward strand.
TCCTGATGGCGTTACAGTTATGTTGTGCATTCGTGCCCAATGGACGATGTTAAAATGTTCAAGTGGACGTAAGCCCCCGTTTTTATTATTTTTTTTTTTAATATTTTGTCCCGTTAAAGTGTATAATGTTGTAAATGTATAGACTTCGAGTGCGGGGCATTGGTTACGGCTGTTAGTATAGTGTGTCTCTAGGTTTTAAATGCCCTTGTGGCCAATCCGAGATAACAGAGAAATAAATAAATTGTAATAAATTACATGAGCACGGACAATAAATCCTGTTGGCTGGGCATTTACATTCTAAATCATCTACCTATTTATATTTTGGAATAATAATATGTGTGTCATCTGTACGCTTGTGTGATTGAGTGAAGCTTCAGCTTATGGAATTATATAGATAGTTATAGCTAGTTATTGTTATCGTTCCAAATGGTTGGGGATTACTATGTATATATGTATGAGAAATATTTTAGTAGAGATATTAAAATTTTACGAGCTTATTTTTATTTTTTTTACAAAATTTTGCGTCGGTGATTTTGAATAGTTTGCCGCATTCAACTGCTGATGCAACTGACATACTTTTTTTTGTTTCTTTTGAAATAATGATGAATTGGAAAATGTGTCTTCTTGGCCAACAAATTGGATTGCAATAATCCCATCTGTGAACTTAAAAATTTATGGAAGGAGATGTATCAATAACTAGTCAAACACATTCAGTATAGGTTCTTGAAAAAAGTCAAAAATATTATATTTTTGATTTAAAATTTTAAATTTAATTGAAAATGTTCCAATTATTTATTTATTTATTAATTCATCTATCGAGTTACCTCTTACAGATAGCTTAAAACTAATATAAACTCAATTTACATTTATATTTACATTTTCACTTAATTGTAGTTTGAATACATGTCTTTGAAGGCTTAAATCTATATTAAAATTTAATTCATTAAATAATTTCATACATCTTTTGAATGGTTCATTACAACCGTAGTTATATCTATGCAAAGGAATATAAAACAAATTTCTGAAGCGGATATTTCTTCCTGGAACATAGATATTTAAAAGATTTAGCAAAACGGGACATTTTATATGGTAAGACAATATATTATAAACGAGCATAACACAATTTACGAGGCGACGATTATCCAGAGTAGCTAGACCAATCAAGGCACATCTGGTTGAGTAAATTGGCATTTCTGGTAAATTCCATTTTAATTGCTTAATCAAAAATCTCGCAAAAGATTTTTGAATCTTTTCAATTCGATTTTTTGAAACTCTGTAAAGCGGATCCCATACTACTAAGGTGTATTCTAAATGGGGGCGGACAAGTGAAGTATAAACTGCTTTAATTGCATATGGATTCGAAAATTCTGAACAATTTTTCTTTAAGAAACCTAGCATTGAGTTTGTCTTTGCCACGATAAAATCTATATGTAAGGAAAAATTTAACTTTTCATCAAAAACTACACCAAGATTCTTCACTTCTGATAATCTATTAAAAGTAATATTTGATATATTATAGTCATACAAAATAACTGTTCTTAACCTATAAAATGAGAAAGTGTTACATTTCTTAATATTAAGTGATATGAAATTTTGTTTGCACCAATCTACTACTTTATTTATATCACTTTGGACATTAAGGCAATCATTTGTGCTTATTACTGTAGAAAATAGTTTAAAATCATCTGCAAATAATAACCCAGTTTTATATTGCAGCAACGAAGGTAATTCATTAACATACACCAAAAACAACAGGGGACCGAGATGGCTTCCTTGAGGAACTTAACTACCATTCGTCAGGGCTTTATTTAAAACATTAGTTTTTAGTTTAGTTAGTTTAGTTTAGTTTTAGTTTAGTTTGGTTTTATTTGGTTTTTATAGGTTTAAATATTGCAATCGCTTGGCGATACCATTTTAGTGAGAGATAAAATTGGTCAATCTTTAATTGTGTGTTGTTTGTCATATCTTGAAATCAATATTTTCTGCTTTCCATACAAAATATTTAATGGAATTTTTAGACATCGCCACCATCCATCCCTTCAATTTCGGGAATTTGTGATTTTCTGATTTTATCGGCGGAAATTTTTAATTTTCGACTCCGTAGTGTACTTATCTTGTTCAAAACGAATTTGTAACAAAAATATCATCATGCAAATCAGATGATGTTCAGTTGAGTTATGTGTGTACAAAAAAAAAAAAAAACAATCACCCCTGTTCTGAATTGCGATTTGTTTTTAAATCCTTTTGTTTTCAAACTCTAGCTGTTCTGAAATACTTTTCGCTTTCAATACTTGCGGATTGAGTGTTCTGTGATTTTCGATCGGATTGGAAATACTTGACATTTTTGAAATACATTCGATTTTCCTGTCCGAATTGAATTGACGATTGTTAGCCTCTTCTTCCAATTCTATTAAGTGAAGCATAATGGTTAAATCCATCTTTTTCTTCTCAACTTACATTTCAGCTAGAAAGACACGGTATTGTTTTTTTTTTGTGATTTACATATGTAATTTTTTCAACAAATTTGACGTTTCGAATTTTGTTTTTACTGACTTCGAAAGTAAAAAAAGGTTTGAATACTCGCTTTCGTGAAAGTGAAATTCAGAACACCTTTTTAAAATCCGTGCGGAAATCAATTCCCTTTACGGATTTGATTCGGAACGGAAATCAGAACAGGGGTGAATAATTCATTTTGATAAAAGTATGTAGGTATTTAAATACGAATGACGTTACTTGACAAAATTGTTTCTTTATTAGCATTTATTACTTTTGACAAAGTTATCCGACGAAAATATGTACATATATGTATGTATATCTTCATATGTGTGTGTTCCTCTCCTATTCCCTTATGAAATTGGGAACGAAAAAAAAAAAAACGCTCTGAAAATAATAATCGGAACTGGAAATCGAAGGCCTTTGGGGTAATAAGTGTAAAAAAATATATAAAAATAAAAATTGAACAAACAGTTGAGAAAATCGAAAATAAAAAAAAATTGATTCTTGGGAGGTACCATTTATAAATGGCATATTTGTGAGAAAAATAATCTTTTCATTGCTTTCCTTGTTAAAAAAATTTGTATGTTAGGTACTATTGTTTTTGGTCGTATAAAAAATAAAAAAAAAACAATACTAAGTCAAAATTAATTAATTAATTAATTTAGGAAGACGATCTTATGTTGAGACTTAGAGACATTAATACAGCATATTTTGAATCAAGATTTTTAATTGCGATATATACATACATATGTAGGACTAAAATATGGCAAGTTATGCATTCGTAAAAAAAGTCGAACTCGAGATTTTCTGTCTGTCCATTCGCCTGTAGCGTAAATGGATGGATCGATTTTCTTTAAACTTGGTAACTAGAGTTTTTTTAGGCATTCCCCCCAAACTTTTTTTTATTTTTTTAACATCAAAAATAAGATTACCTGGTGTCCAAATTTTTTTACCAAATGATAAAAATCTTATTTTTCTCAAAAACGTGCCCAAAACTTAAAAAAAAATCAGTAATTTCGTTTGCAAAAATGCTACTATTTCATACAAAAAAATCGGAAAAATGGTTTTAAATGGTATCTCCCATAGAACCATTTTTTTTTTGATTTTCAATCTTCTCAAAAACAGTTCAACTGATTTTGATCAATTTGTCTATAATTTTACAATAATTTCAAAAATATTGTGTACTAAAATTTTCAATTTTTTTTTTATTTAAAAAAAAATAGAAAGTTTTTTTTGAAAACTTAATAATTCGAAAATGGCTTGGTCGGTTTTTATTAAACTTAGCACTTGACATTATCTAGCTGATTATAAATACATTTTTTTCTTATAACCAAAAACAACGGTACCTCCCTCCCATACAAATCATTAAAAGCCGATATTGAAAATCTTATTTTTCTCAAAAACGGCTCCTATGATTTTCGGCTATCTCATTATCTGTTGAACTAATTTTAATGAAATTTTGTGCAAAAAAGCTATTTATAAGTTCGAATAATATTGTATATCAAAATTTTCAAAATTTTGGATTTAAAAAAAAAAAAAATCAAAATTATTGGATTATTGGATTTAAGCTTCTGATTTTTCTCTGACCGATCCTAGTTAAGTAACAGGTAGACTGTATCAAAAATAGTTCAGTCATTACCGAGAAACAAATTCAAATAAAAACAATTTCTTTGAAAGAGCCTCTAAAACCTCACCTCCATTACGAGATTTTTTTTTGTTTTGGTAAAGAACCAAAAACGTATTATTATACAATTTTTGTAAGCTTAACAAGAATAAAATTTAATAAGATATATTGAAGGCGTTTAAAAAAAAAACAAAAACAAAAACAACAAACTGCGAAGCCAGCCGAGGCAGCTGCACTTGAACGACGTTGTGTTCCATAATTAATGGAAATGTTTGTTCTTACTAATAAAGCCATAAATAAATACATAGAAAAAATTTAATTTTGTTCATTTTATTGCATTTTTAATAAGAAACTTGTATTTGGACTACCCTGTAGAATAACTATTTTATTTTGTAGGATACTTTTTAACAATCAATGAACTTTCTAACAAAGACCAATTAAATAAGCCTCAATTTAGACATTTTGCTGGAGGTATAGAAATGTTTACTTTATTAAGGATGTTCAAGATATATAATTTAGATAAAAAATAAATTGGTTGATATATAGCTTTTTCTATATAACTATAAGACTCACCTACTTATATAAAACAAAATTCAATTTAAAACACTATCATCGCTTTTACCTTTCAAATCCATTATCTTATATCTATGAAAGGTTGTCTCTTTATTTAATAAACAAACTGATTAAAGTTCGAGAAATAAATCTCAGTTCTTGACCCTTTACCATAAATCCAATTTACCAATTTACACCACAATTTTATTATTCTTAACATGTAAAAGGCTATATGCTATGCCATGCTAATGCTAGGCAAGGATGTGGGTCAAAAGGTATATTTTTGTATCTGCATTTAGGTTAGGTACGAGTATAATATAAGATATAATTTCTTCAAGATGATCTAGGCACAATAAATTTAAGGATTTGATCCTGAGTTTAAAAAAAAAATGTCTCTTTTTTTTATAAAAAAAATAATAGGTATGCTGAATAATCTATAGCTTGGACTCGGATCCAAAAGACATTGTCCTTTTGATATAATAATTTCCAACATTGTACCACTAAATAATGATGATTATTTATATCTGAATGCTGGTTACCCCACAGAGCTGCAGACGATAATTAATCCTTTGTGCGTGGCTTGAAGCTCGAAAGAACCTTTTTTGCATCATTCAAGTATATGTATGTATGTTTGTATACGTAGAGCTACTTTCTGGTAGACGAATGTTTGATGTGACCCTAATCTGTCATAAAAATGTCAACTTGAAAATCTTTAGATGGAGCGGAAAATTCTTATACAATATATACATATCTAGATACTGGCAATAAAATGTTTTTGCTTTAATTTTAAGTGTATCTGACAGATGTCGGTTGAGTATTTCAAACTTAAGTATTCATGAGTATGAAGATTTTAAGTGTGTAGATATGCGTGTATCTCGGTCAGTCGTATGTCGAGAACACCGCCACCGCCGCTGCCGCCTTCGACTATACAAAGATTTCCCAATTCTATTCGTATTTTCGCTAAGGCAGGAAAGACCACCCCAAGCTTGCTATATATAACCACCCATTTGTCAGGACCCCATACGTAACACAGATATATAGGAATTTACATATATATGTGTCCGGATGCCTATCCCAGACGTTCTTAGATATATTAAAAAGGGTTGATGCTTGATGGGTTTAATTTTAGGCAAAACCTCACTATTTTTATATCTTTTTTTTTTTGTATTTTATTTTATTTTTTGAAAGAGTGTGGTTGGTGAAATAAACAAAAATACAAAGCTTGGATGCTTAGCTTTATAGTTGCTTTTCCTTTCAATTGATGTTTTGGGTTTTATTTATTTATTTATTTTTTTTTTTGAAATAGAGAAAAAGGGAAATTTTATAGAAAGGAACATATTTTTTTTATTTTGTTATTTGTATGGCAGTTGCTTTTATTCTGAAGAAATATGTTAATTTTAACCTTTTGGCTTGTAACGAATAATGAGGGTGCCTTAGCAGCAATTTGATAATTTCCTCTTTATCTTTGTTGGAAATTTGCTTGCTACACGATAAATTGATGAAAATAAACGAGGGTGAATATATCTAATATAATATATGCTAGCCTATACATAGATTTGTGGTAGATAAGCCCAATATACTATAAGATTGTTTTGTATACCATCATAATATACATATGTACATACGTAGGTGGAATTTAAGTCTTGCTCCGGAAGGACTCTATGTTGTTTTGAAAATTGAGAATCATAAATAAAAAGGCTAGTTTTTTTGAAAATCAGTTTTTATTTTAATTCGGTTAAATTATAATTATTGCGAAAATCTGTATCTTTAATTTTTTTTTTGAAAAACTCGCATTGTCAAAAATACTTCAGTTTTTACGAATTGTTGAAAATACTTCAGTTTTTACGACAGTTTTCTTCATCGAAAATTGTTTTGCATGATAACAAATTGCCCAATCATTGTTTTGTATGACAATGAATTCATATATATTATTTACTAGCAAACCCGTGGTCGCGTTGCTTCATAAAATTTTAAAAATTAATACTAAAATATTAAGACATTGCGCAATAAGGTTAGGTACCTCTAATTTATTTAAAATATTTAAAAAAAAATGTTTATATTATGTACATTGTACATATATGCCTAGGTTTTGAGAAAAATCAATGCATTTTAAAAAAAATATAATTTTTTTGTATTGAATTTTTTTGTTAAGTATCTAGGTTCATGTTCGACATACCAACAGAATCTTTATAGGTTATACCCCTTTTTACTTGCGATATATAGGTACTATTTGGCAAGTTATGGTTTAAAAAAAAAATCGAACTCGATATTTTGATCAAAGTTGACATTACGATGTTAGCGAAGTTGAAAAAAGTGGGTCTCGCAAAAACTGTCTGTCTGTCTGTTCGGTTGGAGCCTAAACGAATAGATCGATTTTCTTTAAACTTGGTATCTACCTACCTAGCGCTTTTTAATCATTCACCCCACACGTTGATACCTGGCGTATAAATTTTTTGAAAAAAAATTTAAAAATTTTTTGAGAACTTAATATGTAATTCGGAAATGAAATGGTCGATTTTTATTAAACTAGCAGATTTTAAATACATTTTGTTCTTATAACCGAAAATAACGATACCTCCCATACAAATGTTTAAAAACCGGTATTGAAAATCTCATTTTTCTCAAAAACGGCTCCTACGATTTTAATTAAAATTCTTGTGTGAACTAATATCAGAACGATCTACCATATTATTAGGACAAAAATGTATCCATCGTTTAAAAATGTTACCTCTCATAGAACGAATTTTTGGGTTTTCGACAGTCTCATTATCCGTACCTAAGAGCTTCTAATAAATTTGAATAACTTCTTGAGAAAAACCGTAATATCTTTTGTTTCTGTTATTGTCTCTTCCTCTCGATCGATCTATACACTAATTATATTGTAGGTAGTTAGTAGCTTGTATTAACTTGTCGAGGTAAGTCATTATTTTGTTTTTATTTACTTTTAAAGTTTTACGTGGGATTACCAGTAACCCCCTTTACTATTTATGTACACTTTTTTTTGTGGAGCTAACTTTGATTCTTGGTTTTAAGACAAAAATTGGCTTCACTTTAGGATAACCAAAAGAATCGCTGAAAGTTTTGGTGATGACCGTTATTCAGATGAAAGTGATATATCTGAAATAATAGACAATTTATCGGTGCACTGTGCACATAGAGGAGGAAGACATTATTTCAAATAGCGGAAGCAGTGACGTTGATAATGATGTTCCATTAGCTCAAATGCGAGCAAATGCCCCGATCAACAAGTTTCGAAGTAATTATTTGAAGAATTTGGCATTACAACTGGCAGAGCCTTATATGAAACGTCGATTGACTACAAATGTGCCGCGAGAATTACGATTCACTTTACACGATATTCTAAATATGACTGAAGGACCTCCTGCAGATGAACCCCCGGCGAAATTACAGTAGCAGTCAAGATGTGCACTGTACCCAAGAAAACGGGACAAAAAAGTTAAAACTTCTTGCATAAAATGCCAAGTGCCCGCTTGCTCTGAACATCGCAGAGATATTTGCCTTAACTGCATATAATGTAAAAATTTACCCGATTTGCCATTCCAGCATAGTTGAGGAACATTAGAAATGAAAAAAGCATTTATGTATTTATGTATGTACATTGAATGTCAAATTTAAATGTTGAGCAACTTTTCTGAACATAGGTACCAAACTACCAACATCATAACTTTCCTATAAAGGGTCAAATACATGTGGTTTAAAAAATTATTGTTTTGTATTAAATTTTTGTTTCTATTAAGTACGCAATTTAATAAGGTTTTTCATATATAGTTTTATGTGACTGTGCAATGATATAATACAAAAACTGTAGTCCGATATTCTAGCTAAATTTTAAGACCTTAATGAACGGACTATTAGAACCGAAGTTATAAGCAAGCCAAACCAAACACAATGTATCTTTACAATTATTATCACGACTACAAATTTAGGTACATATGTGTAACCAAAACGGCAACACTGACGGCAACACAGTAGAAAAGAACAGAAATAACGCGAAGTTAACATTCTTGTTTTAGACGCACTCGAGGGCAGTCATTTTAAATAAAGTTCTCTGTAATAAGTTAATTGTCTTTAATTTGTTAGAATTAAACAAATTCCTTAAAAGTTCAGATAAATTCTTTAAATATGAACATTTAGCTTCTTTTTTTTTTCCGACGCGAAGCAAATTTGCCACGATTGTGGTATTTTATTGCAAAAACTCCGCCGCCGCCGGCTTTAGAATACTATCTCCCTCTCGCCAATTGGGGGTTGAAAGTATTTTAATGCTTTTTTTGTTTTTATCAACTTCCTCATTGAATTAAATTATTTGTCCGATATTTATTTTCATGTTTTTAGTATAAAATTTTGAATGATTTTGAAAATTTTTGTTTGCTCTAACATGCCAGTCATTTTTCCTTTAATTATATACCTTAATATTGAAAATCGGATAATTAGATCGAAAGATATAAGCATTTAAGTAAACGCAAATCGGGTATTTTTCAGATTTCGCCAAAATCATAATAAGAAACATACCCATTTTTTTTCTACGAACATTTCTCCTTTTTTTCTGTCCGTTTTATCATCTTCTTCGTATTTTGTTTCCTCAGACTAGTAAGAACAAAGCATGAACGAAATAATTTTGTTTATTTTGATTATTTTGTTTATTTTGTTTATTCCCCTCACGTTTCACCCCCTTTGACTACTAGGCGTTTCATATTTTTGAAATTCTGTTGATTTTTTTACATTGTATGCCTCCGTTTAAACATTTCTAATGTTAAAAATGATGTATGTAGGTACTTAGATTTTAAAAAATCTAAAAAAAAAGACTTTTTTCAGTTTTTTTCCTATTAATGTAAACATTCGATCTCATAACAAATAAGAATTAATTTTCAATTAAAATATTGTTTTATTTACAATAAAAGGTGGTGGGGTGATGAACAACCCCAGTTGCTGTTCACGTAGGAAAAAAAAGCCTTGCCTTCGGAAGGTTAAATACATTTTTCTGCAGCTTGTATATGTATAATGAAGGAAAAATTTGAGGCTTTAAATGAGTGTTTCAATATTTTCTTTATGAAAAAGTTTCTATTTTTGTAAAGTATCAAACAAGTTTTAACGTATAAGTGAAAATGTGTGTCAACCTCAAAGAAAAAGTTGACAAATTTTTTAAAAAATTATATCGCGATTAAATAAACAAATAAAAAAAACAAAAAATAGTCTTATGTCCAATTTCATAAACAAATACTAAAAGCACTTTTATCAAAAACCCTCTTAAATTTTATCAGGCCCTTAAATATTTTTAGTTTCACCAATTTATAAAAGGGAAATTTCAGGGAATTTTTTGTTAAAATCGAGTTCTCTTCACATCCCTGGAAAAATAAATTGTTTTTTTCTTTCTAATAAGCGAAATGTATGAGAAAAAATGAGAAAGCATTATGTATTGAAACAAATGCCGAAAATTGCAAAATAAACGGCAAACAGTTTATTTTGAAATGTTAAATATTATCTCCAACGCAAATTTGGAAAAATCTTGTGGCATAAAATCGCACATCGATAGGTTCTAAGTCACGACCAAACAAACAACAACTGATCCACACAAATTTGTTTAACTATTCATTTTGTCCTACAGATTTATTAGATCCGCATTAGCGTATAGAAAAAGAATTATAACAGAAAGCTTTTAATCAAAATTTTGTTACATTCATTGTGAAAAAAAAGAAAAGAATTTCCATTGATTTTTGTTCAAATTCACTATTTTTATTTATTGTTTTAAAATTAAATTAAAAAACAAGGCATTGTAATTAGTTTATTTGTTTAATTCTGTCAGTCTGACCGACTGTTATTTTTAACCAGGTCGTAATCGACTTGTAATCATCTATTGTTAATGTAATTTATATATTAATTTCATATTATAAAAATAAAGTCTAATCTAATCTAGTCCTATTCATTTTGTATCTCCAAAAATTGAAAATTAAAATGTTTCAAAATTTTTTCTGCAAATGTCATATCCACATTTTAATTGCATCTGATGACATTTCAATGACACTTTTAAAATTTAATGAGCCAAAAATGGGCATTTAGTTTATAAGGGTGTTTAAAAGCTTGTTTAATTTAAAAGTGCTTGGTGAAACCAAAAAATTCCATTTAAAGGTTTAGAAGCCTGTTAAAGCCCTTCGTGAAATCGGCCATTAAACAGTCTTATAAATATAAAAAAATATTATAAAATTTGTTTCAAATAAATCAGTTTGACAAACAAATTAATTGTTTCTTCTTTATATAATAGTAATGATGTAATGATAGTAAAAATAAAGGGAGTAAATTTTATTAAAAAAAAAAACTAGCAAGAAGGACAAAAAAAATTTGCCTTCTTATTGGAAAATGTATGATAAAGATAAGAAAACCATTGGAAAAAATAAAAGGTTATCCAACTTTTAAAAATTATTAATTTCATTTCATTTCATTTCAATTTTTTTTTTTTTTTGAAAAGGTGTATACAGTGGCAGTGGGAACAAAAACAACATCCAGATTATTTTTTCAAAAAAATTTCACTTCCTCACAAACCTAAGGTTGAGGTACATATATGTATGTATCATCAGCATCGCTCTATATCAATTTATATCTGGAGACTGGAAGTATGAAGAAGACACATTTTCATTTCAATTCCCCAACAAGGAAGTTCTTTTGTTCCATCGAGTTTCTCTTTTTCAGTTAAATGATGATGATAATCTCTTTTGAACTTTCTGATGACACCAGAATAAACCTACACTATATATTATACGAGTATGTATAGGTATCCTACCATCCTGAAGTAGAAATGTTTGATCCTCTTTTGCTCTAAGTGTATTTAGTACCTATATAGTAGTGTACCCAGAATAATATACTTATACATCTATCGATATTTAAAGTATCTTTCTTGAGTCGTTATCATGATCTCTCGTTCAGTTCCGTCGCTGCAAAGACAAGTGGTTCAATTAAACCAAGGAAAGGCAAAGTGAATGATGCTGTCTGAAACTTTGGAAAGATCTCAACAAGGATAAGCCAGGACAAGAACGAAACTATACACCAACGCAGCCAACCAAAACGCCACCAACGCCGCCACCGCCATCCTCAACATCATCGACACAAGAGCGCATACTGTATAAGAACATCGAAATATTAAAAAAACAATGGAAAATGGAAGAAATCTCCTCTGATGATGTAAGAACAAATCCAGCGAGGATATATGTATATAAACTTATCACGGCGAGATGAATTTCAATCTTTAAGTGACATCAAGTGAAGTTGAAATTTTCTTTGTGCCGATTGTGAAACCGATTTCAATCTTCAATATTCTTACATTGAGAAAAAAAGGCCCGCATTATAAAGATATAAAACTTATATGTATGTAGGTATAGTACAAAAAAAAAATTAAAAAAAACCCAATGCACTTGAAGCATATAATAATTAAAGCTTCGTCATCATGCGAATGCTTAATGTTCTGCGCTCACACAGAGACATTGTGGCGTTTGATGAGAAATTGATTTTCAATTTTATTGGCTTCCATCCAGTTTCACAAAAAAAGAACTCATCCCATATATATGTATATACAATACATATTCGTACTATGCACATAGATAACCAGCAAAGGACTCTGCACTTGTAAATTATTATGGTAAAGGAAGTGAACAAAAAAATAAGTATCCATTAGCAAACATACTTCTGCGCTCTCACCGTAATAAAGAATATGTTTTTTATTTGCCTTGCTTTGCTTTGCCTTGTTTTTTTTTAAGGATTCATTGCGATGGATTCATGCCAAGAACTTGGTTCTGTTATGTCAATGAACCACATACCATCACACCAAAATGTTGACACAGTTTCGGAGCTATAGGAAAGTTTTATTTTTATTTATTTTTTTTTATTTTTTTTTGAAAATATCCTGCTGGTAATTAACATTATAAAATTTTCATAAACATATCCATGGATATATCTATGTGTATGTTATATATGTATTTTTAGTTTTTGGGAATGTATACTGTGTAGTATATTTTTTCATGGATGATAGATGATGTCCTGAATGTTGTAGTTGAAATTTAATTAAAATGTTTTATATTTAAACATAGTTTTGATTGGTTAGTGTTTTATTTTTTTTTTTTTTAATATGAAATTCTGTTGTTTACAGAAAGTTATGTGTACATAGTAAAAAAGTCAACACAACTAAGTTCAAAGTTTGATCATAACATGAATTTCGTGTAGCTGTATAAAAAGACTTAATTAACTAATAACAAAATATTATAGAAACAATTGAAATTCTAAAAGTTCTAGAATCTACATAGACCCGAAACATAATTAGCTTTAGGTATGATTTTAAAATACAATTCAAGCGAAAATATTGAGAAGGTACTCTGAAAATTTGATATTTTAGGTTAGGCTATGTGGCATAGAAATATTTTTTTTTAATATTAAAAAGATAAGAAGTAAGATTCACCACAAAAGTCACGTTTATTTTTTTAAGCCCGTCGGGATTTAGAAGAAAAAACGATGTTGGGACTAAATAGAGTCCAAATACAAGTAAAAACAATTACTTTTGTTTATCTATAAGCCCATTATAAAATGCTGATCAATAATAGTCAGAAAATGTAGAGGTCCTAATTATTTTTTCTGTATAAACATTGTTTTTCTTCACAATTGTTATCGCCAACTAATCTCAATGGCATAGTTACAGAACAAGGGCAGAGTTTATTAATAGTTTTCTAAGATACCTAATATATCATATTTCTGAACACGCCTAATTCAAAAAGTCACAATGACGTTTAGTTAAGTTTACCAAAAAAATTTTGTTTAATATTCCGCAGTGAAATCCTTGGAGAATTTTAACCAAATTGTGTAAATCATTTCTCATACAAAATTTGACAGTTCATTAATCAAGTCGTAAACTTAACCAAATGGTAAACTTATCTAGTTAGTATACCAAGAAAAAAAAAAACATAGAACTTTTACAGTGTTGCTACAAATTAAAATCAGCAGCGGGCACTCATTTCATTTGAATACTTTTATAATTGGAAAACAAGAAAATCATGAGTCGATAAACTTCAAATTGTAGACATTTTTTTACGTCATTTTATTTTATTTTCTTCTACAATATAGTGTGAACTATAAAGACGACGAAATAAATAGAATTATGTTGAGTGCTGATGTCGACTTCGTCAAAATTTTTATATTATATTCGGCCCTAGCGAGGTATCCGTCGTAGAGGAAAATTCTCTGATTTTATACGAATCGGAGGATATTTGCTTCGAGGTATACTTTCGGACAGCTGCTGCTCGGAACATTTTTACGACATTATGCAACGCACACCGGCGTTTTGCCATACAGTGCGATCAATTGCTTTTTTTGAGTGATATTTTGACAGCTCATACATTTATTTTTCCGATATCCTCCGCCACAAATAGTTCGCGGAACTTTTTAAAGATTTGTGTAAAGTGTTGAAAAATGTAAGAAATTAAAAAAAAACATGTCAATGAAGTAATTTTGGAACTATTGCTTGAATTTTTTTATTTTTTACGCACCGAGGAGCAAACGAAAAAACAACAACCAGGCAAATCGAGCTTCAGGGTAATTTAATGCAAGAGAAACCCGACGCGTCATCGTATTGTTTAGTATTCTTTTCGCTAGGGCAGATTATATTGATGTCGATGGGTAGTGATTAGTGAATTGCTGGTAAAATGTTGGTTGGATGATGATGTAGGATACTGATCGTAGTTCAGGCGGTGATCGATGGTGGGATTTAAAGTTTAATACTTCGTTAAAATCTGTATAAGAAAGAAAACATAAGAAATTAGTAAATTTTAACTTCGATTTCAACACTCGTCTGGCATGACTACTTGCATTGGCTTGCCTGTGCCATCGGCAATGATGCAGAACGGTCATGAGGTAGAATATCTAATCAAGAAAATTGGACATTCAAAGGAGAACAAATACGAATTACCGCAAATTATATATGTATATCTGGGAGTTCTCCTAACGCCAAAGATGACCTTTACCAAACATGTTGAAATTCGAAATAATGCAGCGAAGAATAGCATAAACGTCATTTGGCAATGTTTTTTTTTTTTATCAAGAAAACACATTAATCTGAAATCGAAGTGGAAACTCTTTCAGGCAGTCTGCAGAGCTATACAAACGTATGGTGCACAAGTTTGGGGATTTGTGTGGTGCGCAGTTGCATCAAGGTGTATTGTCGGGTCATACTTCTTTGAAGAAAACGGTGTAACAGTAACTGTCAATGGGAACCGTTATTTAAAGATGTTGAAGAAGTTTTTTTTACCCAGAACTGCGCCGAAGACGTATCCCATTCAACAGCATTCGGTTCCAGCAAGATGGAGCAACTGCACATATTGCCAGACCAGTTATGGCGGAGCTCCAACAAAAATTCCAAAACAAATTAATTTCCAGGAACTCCACTTTTCGCTGGCCCCCAAGTTCACCTGACCTGACTGCACCAGACTTTTCATGGGGTTATTTCAAGCAGGAGGTGTACAAAACGAAACCTAGGTAGTTGACTGATTTAAAGCAGTCCATTAAGATAATAATTGAGGCGATCCCAACTTCAACCCTTCAGGCCGCAATGCACAATTTTTTGATGAGGTGCCGCATATGCGTGGGTGAGCGTGGAGGTCATTTGCGGTTTATATTCTTTAAAAACAATTAATTAATTTAAAATAAAATTTAATTTACTAGCCAATAAAAAAAATAAATGAAATACATCGATTAAAAACAAAAATTATTTGAATTTCTTATTGTAGGACAATTGGTGCGCCACCCTGTAGCCATTTAAAGCCGTACCATAAAATAATTCAATCGTATTACTCGGCCTTCTGGTAATTCCCATTAGCCCACCAAATGGTAAGCCTAATTTTTAATATACTCTCAGTAAAAAAAAGATATTCTTTCTTTAGCCACACTACACGAATGTGGGGAATACTTTTTCTTATAATTATATTTTTTATGTTGAGAACTTTTAAACCAATGTGCACAGCGAGTGATCTTCTAAAATCCTTAACTGTGTACCTAATAGCTCGCATTGTGTTAATTATTAGTTTAATTAGTTTAGTTTAACATCGTACTAAATCTTTTAAAATTGTGCGCCATTCATTTTAACTTTACCGCTAAGAAACAAACCAACTAAAAATCATTCAGAATTCGGTATGATTCAGGGATGAACCTCACATACCTAAATTTCCACTTTTTTGTAATCCCTTCCTCACATCACCTATTTTACCTACATCATTGGGGATGGATGAGATGGCACGGAGCGCCGTATCATCACCCCTTCTAAATTACCCTGAGGGTAGCCATAATAACCTCATACCCTTTGAGACCGGGTATATTATATAAAAAAAAAATCCCAAAAATAAGAGAACTTTTAAATTCCCTAACAAATATTTCCAATAAACTTAATTCATTACAATTTTTTTTTTAAACCCCCCAGACTCCAAATTTATTTTCAAAGTATTGATCACAAAACTGAGCATTCATACAGTTACAATGCTTTTGAACAAAAATAATCATCACATATTTTTGTAAATATTTTTCACTAATTGGACTCAATTTCTATCCATTCAGTCTCTCTCTCTCAATGTTGTATTTCATTTTCATACATAATTATTTTTATATAGATTTTTTTTTACAAAAAAAAAAAAATAATAAGAAAAAATTGTATTCTGGACAAAATTCGAATTCACAACAATTTCCTGCAGGAAATATTCAATTTAGTACCAAGAGTGTACTCGACGGTATTTTATTTTATTTGAATCAAGAAACTTTTGACTGTGAAAATACATTTTTATACAAAATGCGAGCAAAGCTGATGGGTTTCTAGTTACTTCAAGTGAGAAGAGATGGTCCTTAATGGAAGGAAAAGGGACACCACACCACTCCACTTGCCCCCTTGCTCTTTTGCCAAACAATTGAACTCCAATTGGAATAACTGAAAAAGATATGTACGAGTGTATAAGTCCTCTTGGCCATAAGGCATAGAAAATTGTTGCCGACAAAAAGCGCTTCGTTTGAAAATTGCTTCGTATTTTGTCAATTTTGCGGATTGGTGTGTCATCAGAAAAAAAAAAAAATAAAATAACAGAAAAGTGGAACAGTGTCTAATGTCCAATGCTTACTCTGGTTTTGAAAACAGAAACTAGGACATGGGTGGCTGATGGTCTGATGTTTATAACTTAGGCATTAGGTTCTTGTGAGCAGACCACATTTGTATACGTTAAGTCCTGGGAAAACAGGAGCAATACAAGAACAAAAAAAATCTCTGCTTCAATCAAATACATGAGGGTCTGTTGCGGACAAGGCCATAACAATCCACACACGACATCACGACGAAAGGTGTGGGAAATGAATGTGGCTTAGATAAACCATATATAGGATGGTTTAGAATATGGTATGACAGTTTTAACGCGTCAGTTTGTTTCGATTTTCTTTGTTGTGTCAGTTCCTTTTTCGATTTAACACCTACATGCCATCCAATCATTATTTAAGAGGTGCACAATTTAAACATGTTTCATAAAGTAAGTAAGAATTATGGCCTTTTTCTAAAAATAAAAAAGTTCTACAGACAGCTTATATCTTTTTAAGAAATGGTAAACTGGTGGCTAATGTCTTATTTATTTATTTTTTCGGTGATTTTAAGATTATAATTTTATTTTTCCTAAAAATTATGCAATTATTAGTAAAATGAAAAAATAAAGGAACAAATTTTCACAATAAATTTAAAAAAAATGAAATAATTTTTTTTAAATAAAATGTTGAACATTTTCTCAAGAACATTTGAATTCAAATCGATTGCCTTTGAAAAGCTTTTAATTTGAAATTCTTTTATGTTTGAATTTTATAAATTGATTTTAATTTAAAAGCTAATACAACATTTAATTAAATTATACATTTAAGTAGGCTGCTGCATACATACATACATATTATATTGTTGCTAAGCATTTAATTCGAAAATTTTGAAAAGCCACATATATTTTTAATAATACATTTGGAAGGTCTTTTATAGGGTAAACAGCCCTATTGTAGGCACCTCTTAAATTATTCATAAATTGGCAATATGATTTTATGGTTCACCCTACAAAATTTAATTAAAGTTAAACGAAAATGTTTTTTTTTTATAATTATTGTTAAATAATTGTTTTTGTCAAAACTTTTGCTTACTAAATGGGAGAGCATAATATACATATGTATGCAATTATTTTCTCAAACAGATATTTTTTTTCACGACCGTATGATCCGTTTTTGATTAAAAGAAGTTTTTTTATAACAATTTTTTAACAGCAGTTTTGTAGGAAGCGACTGTTATTTTTGACTCTAACAACAATTCTCTTTAAACATTCTAGATAGTGTTAACAAAAATGCTCGTTTTCAACGGTTACCGCCATATTAGTCATTCGATGCATCCAGATTAAAACTTAAATCTGGATGTATTTACATTGAATTTGTATAATTTACATCCGGATTTAAATTTTAATTGAGTGAATAATATCGAAATATGTAGGTACATCTACAAAAGTAGGTATTCAGTTTAAAAAACAAAAATTATTTGAATATTTTGGTACATTTTTAGAAAAAGAAATTTTATTAAAATAAGTTAAACCGAAAACTTCGAATTATTTTCTTTTCTATTCTTTCTAACTGGTTCTGTGCAATTTAAGTTCCATTTAAAAAGACCAAAAAGTCTTAAGGGCTAGGCATTATGGTTAAAAATACTGTTAATGTAATAATTCTTATAACACTTTTTTTATTGTTTTTTTTTAATCCCTTGTATTTGGAATTTTATTTTAATTATTTGAATAACTATATTTTTCCTCTAAATAAGTGATTTTGTGTTAAATTTTTAATTTTTTATGAAAAAACAAAGAAAAAAGTGACGTAATTCCAAAAAGCAACCATCTTTATTAATAATAACAATAAATTATTAGTTTTGTGTAAGAAAAAAAATTCAAGTTTCTTATCAAAATTATCACTAGTACTGGTGGACTGATTTTCTTAAGTTTTGGTACAGAGCATTTTTGTATGATTGCGTAGAGAGAAGAATACAATTTTTATTTAAACTCATCTTGTAACTCATGGGTAGCTGCCAACACCGTTTTCGATTTTTTCAAAATTTTGATTAAACTCCATACATATATAAAGACTAAAAAATATAAAAAGAAAACAGAGTTTTTTTTTTCCAAAAAAAAAACGCATCACGAAGTGTTGTGAGAAAATTGCTTTATTTTTTACTTATTCGCCTAATAGATTTTCAATGACTTGACCGATTTTGTTATAATTGCAATTTAATGCTTTTTTATATTTCAAAACAATATTGCATTTAAGAAATAATTCAATCCATATTTTAAGTACTTTTTGCTCTTTCATAATACAGTCGACTCTCCCTAAGTTGAATTTTCACTGGACTCCAAGATTTGTTCGAGTTAGAGAGAGTTTTGGGAAAATTCGAGTTATAGAGAGAAACATTTTTTTTTTGTTTTAAAAGGTTTAACTAAACATTTGAGCACACACTTTACTTCGCATTCTTCGCATTCTTCGCAATAATGTACAGACATTTTAGTCACATCAAAATGATACTTACATTTTTTTTATGGATCTAGCTACAAACATATGCACACAAAGACTGAATCAGCTCTGTTGAATGCCTAGGATCACGATCAACTGATTTTGAAATTCCAACTGGAATTTTACTAAAATTTTGTTTTCATATGCAAGTTCTTTTTTATACACAAAATGCAACGAACAACACAAAAAAAAAGGATAAATATGTTTTTTTTTTTGTTTTTACGTGGCAAGTTTTTAAAAACTGTAGGGGGATTCATGCAACGTCGTAAAACACTAAATAAGTTTATCTTTTGGTAAATGAACTGTCAAATTTTGTATGGGAAATGGTTTACGCAAATTGGATAAAATTATCTAAGGATTTTGTTGCGGAAACTTATACAAATTTATTTGGATAAACTTATACAAACGTCATTGTGACATTTAACGTGACGTTTAACGAACATCTGATTCAATTATGCAGCATTTATCCAAATAAATAAAAAGGACGTTCATGCAAACTTTTGCGTAAACTTATCTTTTTACACAATTGGTAAACTTATCTCGTTGCATGAATATCCTTTGTATTTTTTATGGAGGTACCAGGGATATGAATAGGAAGAAACACGAAGAGCTGACGATGATGGCACACGCGATGCTACACATACATATTAAGGGTGTTGAAGTGTGTTGGTACGAATTCCGAAGGGATAATTTTTTTTTTTTTTGCTTAACAAAATTCGACTTAGGGGATGAAAAAAGATACCAATAATCGAGAGAATGTGTTCGAGTTAGAGAGAAATTCGACTTAGAGAGAGTACGACTTAGGGAGAGTCGACTGTAATTGTTAATTCAAGAGAAAGATAATGTAATCCAGTGCATATTTTTATATAGAATTGAATAAATTTCGTACATCTGTAATTTTCAAACTGTTTATAATAAAACTGTGTTTCGGTTAAATAAAGTCCATGTATTATTTTGTTTCTAAATGAAATGAAATAACACTTTTTTTTTTCTTTTCGGAGTGGAAATAAAACTCACCACAAAATAGCAGGAGTTTTTGCCTGTCTGTATTGTGATTAACACACACTTAAAGGGTGCAGTGCAATAATACCTGCAGTATAATAAAGCTCGTGGGTCGTATTTCCAAAATAAAAAGGAAATTCCACCTGCGGGCTGTTTTTATTTTTTGAGGTGGAAATAATTCCCAACAAAAAACGGGATTATAACCCGCGGGTATTATTGCCTTTCTAAATTGGCATTGGCGATTGAACATACCCTAAGTGGAGCAATGGAGGTGCGTGAGCGTGAAAGATGACCCAAAGAGGTAGTAAAAATTCTTGAAACAGTTGAAAAACTGTTGACATTGTTTTTAGTGAATGCATTTTATTTTCCTATATTCTTCGACTTGAAACCTACAAGGAAAAGGAATTAAAACCCACAGCTT
The DNA here is from genome assembly GCA_951394125.1 of Epistrophe eligans. NCBI lineage: Eukaryota > Metazoa > Arthropoda > Insecta > Diptera > Syrphidae > Epistrophe > Epistrophe eligans. Next base: position 30,508,543 of record OX596030.1, read on the forward strand.
TTGTTTCCATTTAAGAAAGGAAAAAAAAAACGCGGGTGTTATTTCCTTTTATTTTGGGTAATAAGATCTACGGGCTTTATTTCCGTGGAACTTTCTTGCAAAACCTTAACCTTTAATAAAATTAAATCTAAATAAAAAAAAAACTCTTCAATCTTCAAAAGTTTTTAACCGAAATTTTGACACAACGTTAGATTTTAATATGCAATACATTTTTTAATAACTGAGATTTCAGCAATTGTAGTAACAAGAACAAGATTTCTCAGCAAAACTTCTCAGTCTTTCTGTCAAAATACAAAGCAAAAATTGATTTTTATTCGCTTGCTCAAACATTAACTATTTATAGAGTAAAATGGGACATAGAAAAAAAAAAACATTCGATTTAGAATACTCTTTTGTGTTTGATAGATTTTACTTAATATTTTTCACCATTTAGCTATTTGTAGGGTGACATTGGGTAAAATAAAAAAAAACATTAGGTATATTTTAAAAATATGTTTTTTTTTTATTTTTAAAAGTAGTATTAAAAGGATGAACTTCGACGATTCCTTTAGGGTTAGATATTTTCCAGAAATTCCTTTTTATAGGGTGAAATGGTGTATAAACTAAAAATAAAAAAATAGCATCCGAACTAAAAAATCGTTTTTTTTAAGGTTATATTTGAAGGATGAACTCCGAAAACTTTTGACCTATATATATTTCTTTTTCAATTTTTATGGTGAATTGGGTTAAAACAAAAAAAACTTTACAAAATTACGTTTTGTATTTGGAAGTAATTATTTTTAAGGAAGTTTTTGTAGATCATTTAAGGACTAAAATTTTTTTTTTCAAAATAATGGCAGTTTTATCAATTCTTTATTTAAGGAAAAAAAAATCACAATTTCTACGACACCCCTAAGCCACCTTTGCCCTTGCATTAGCAGGACATCTATGGCATTTTGTAGAGCTGTATCTTTAGTTGTTGTGATTAAAACTCAAATCCCCTAAGAGTTCATTGTCCTTCTGATTCTTATTGACATTGACACGTTTGCACTTGCAAAACGAATGCTGCATGTCCTCTTAAGGAGTCACTTCAATAGAACGCATTGAAGAAACCTTTAACTTCGGTTTTGTAATATTCTCAGAAAGTAAAAACGATTCCTCTAGAAAATTTAAATGGATGCATATTGAACGGAACAGACCGATTTTAAATTATGACGAAAACCCTTTTATTCGAATTCTACTCTCATAAACTCTTATACTCCTGCTCGAATTCTTATGTAAAATTTCATTACCAGATATTGATTTTTCAAGTAATTCTGTCAAACCTGTATTTAAAAACAATTTGAGATGTCATAGAAATAGGAAGGTAATAGTAATATCTACCTATTTACCCACAATTTCGTTCAACAGTGATGTTTTATTAGATACTTCAGCTTTTATTGAAATACATATATGTATGTATGTATGACGATAACGACGATGACGATAGAGAGTAAGTGAGTGTTTTTCTCTTTTATTTTTTTTTTTTATTTATTGAGTTATATTGTTGCTGGTCTATTAAAAGTGCACAAATTTTCCTTAGGGATGTAATAAATTTTGTCTCTATATATATATGTACTTACATACGTGCTCTCAGACAAACTCTGAGATCTCAGAATTTCAAAACTGCCTGCAGTCTTTTTGTGATATAAAATTTTTTTCTACTCCTAAACTTTTATAAGACTCACCGACACCCTCTCTTTTTGAAATTCTTCTTTTCATTCTTTTTGTTGTTTTTCTATTTTTTTTTTCATCATCAGTTGCAACAGTGTTGTTATACGAAAAGTTGCATTTGATTTTAATATCGAATTTGTTAAAGAAGAATTTTAATAATCTTTATTTTCTCAAAAATTGCTTCAAATGGAAATAAAAAAAAAAACATTAATAATAAATTCAGACCAAAATGCACATAAAGTTTTCATTCAAAATTTGTAATTTTAAGACATTTAGAAAATTTTAATGCTTAAATAAAGTTGATGGATTTGTTAATTATTTTAGTGAAAAAATACAAAATCAATGCATAAGACTGACAGCCTATTTATCAACTAAAAAAATGAATCTGAGCAAAATAATAATAATAAAATAAAAATAATAAATAATGATGAACTGTCAAATTTTGTATGAGAAATGATTTAACACAATTTGGTTAAAATTTCTCAAGGATTTTGCTGCGGAAAATTACCCAATTTTTTTTTTTAATAAACTAAACCAAAAATCATTGTGACTTTTAGAATTAGACAATTTTGGAATAAAAAGAATTTGTTCATATAATTGAAGTAATTACCTTTTTTTGCTTATTTTGGTAATTTGAATAAAATTTTTTATTTATTTTAAAAGTTTATAAATAACTAAATAATTTTTGTGCACAAAAACAACTTTTGACGTTTCATATTTGACGTTTGACGTACAGAGTATTCAATTGAAAATTTAAAAAAAGGGCGTTCATACAAACATTTGTGTAAACTTATCATTTTACACAATTCGTTAATTTATGACATTGCATGAATTCCCTTTATATAATTTTGAAGAAAAAAAAAATATTAACATAATTAAATAGTAAGAAAGTAAGAAAGTATTTATAAAATTTATAACAACCCTGTTTGGTAATGTTGTGGTTAGATAAAAGGGATAGAGGAATAAAATTGTTTATGTTTGTTAAAGTGCGAACGATATGCTTGAGAAAAGCTTGATTGCTTTTATATCTTTGGGCAATTTCACAAAAGGATATCAATTTAGGATGGGAGAAATAGATAAATTGAAACTTGCAACATTGTATAAGATTCACGTTTTTTTCACGATTTGTATAGCTAGTTTTTTTTATTGATTGTATTTTTTGGTGTAACACTAGAATTGACGAATATATTTTTAAGTAGAATAAAAAAAAGAACTTTTAACTTGATAACAGAATTAATGGCCTGAGCAAATCTTCAAGACTTAAAATATTAAAACGAAAAAACTACACAAAAAAAAAAACACTAAATATTTCTCTGAAAAAAAGAAAAAACAAACATAAAACACAAGTGTTTTTTTTTTTCTTTTTATTCTATTGCTGTTTTTCTATTACGCAAATTACTTTTTTTTACCAAAAGTTAATTCCTGGATATATGTATGTATATACAGATATTGTTTGTGCAAAAGGAGATGTTGGAAAATGATTTTGAGGGGCGCCAATGACGTGATAAAGTTTTATTATACGTTTTCTGTTTTTTTTTTTTGGTTTTTTGTTAAGGAAAATTACACCGGGGAATATGGTGAAATGGGCGAAGAAAATAATAAAGCTCGGCATAAGGAGACCATTGCCGACCTTTTTTTTAAAGTATAGTTTTGGGGAAGAATATGCCTTCAAGGATATATCCTTGTATTTGGGGTTCAGATGCGAAAGGCTATTTCATCAACACATCAAGACAATCTGTTTATTTCTGCTAAGTTATAATGGGAATTATTTAATAACCTTAAAATATTATACATTCATACATACCTACATAATGTAGTTCAGAAACGTTCAGAAAATTTGGTCCAAAGGCTTCCTCTCTTTGGTATTTTTTAAAAAAATTTTTTATAATTTAATTTATACTATTATTTATAGTTTACCCAAAAAAAAAAAAAAAAGGTTAGAAATAAAATATAATGGCCATTCGGATAAAACGTGTTCCACATGTTGAATTTCCATTTGTAAGATGCTGGAATCATTGATTTATTGATAACAGATTTTTTGAAAAGGAATTGAATTGAGTAATAATTTTTAAACTTGTAAATTCAATTTTTGAATTTAATTGATTTTTCTAAAATAAAAATATATCTGAGGCCTATTTCATACAATTTGACAATTCATAAAAAATTCATTGAAATTCGACATATTATTGTTTGTAAAATGCATTGCCAAATTTAACTTAATTATTTTCTTAGTTTTTGAAGAATTTTTACGCACAGGTTTTGAACAAATTTTTTATAATTTTTGTATCAGAATTTATGTAACCTGTTTTTTAGTTATAATTTTCTACTTGCGATGTATACATATTTGCGATGTATACATATTTAGGTACCTACTACAGTGAAAGCCCAAATAACCGGACACTTATGGTCCCCCAATTTTTGTCCGGTTATGAGAACTTTTCGGTTAAGGGAAAAAAATAGAAAATATTAAATATTAAAAAATGACATCACTCAAAATAAAACGGAATGCGATGAGAAAAAGTAACCTAACATTAATAACCTCGACACGTTTTTTCATATTTTTTAAGACCAAAAATAACGGTACCTGTCTTACAAATTGTTGTACCAAATTAGGAAAATCTTATTTTTCTCAAAAAGTGCCCACAACACAAATCAGTATTTTTTTTTTTACAAAAAGGCTGCCATGTTATAGACAAAATTTCGGAAAATGGTTATAAATGATATAACTCCCATAGAACCATTTTTTTGATTTTCGATGTTCTCAAAAAATGGTTCAAATGTTTTTGACCAATTTTTTTTATATAAAATCTATCAAAAATTGTTAAAAGTATACCAAGATTTTCAATTTTTTTTTTTGATTTTTAAAAAAATATTTCAACATTTTTTTTTGAGAACTTAATACATATTTCGAAAACGACTTGGTCGATTCTTATTATTTCTGGCACACAGCAAAATCATCTAGTAGATTTTAATTAAAAAACTTTCCTTTGACCAAAAATAGCGGTACCTCCAATGTACAAGTGTTTAAAAATCTCATTTTTTCAAAAACGGCTCCTACGATTTTGATTAAAATTTGTATGTGAACGAATCTCAGTACGATCTACCATTATTACTGGGAAAAAAATGTATCTATCGATTAAAAATTGTATCTCTCATGGAACCATTTTTTTGGTTTCGACTATCATATTATCTGTTGAACCAATTTTATTGACATTTTTTACATAAGAGCATCTGATAAGTTTGAATAATATTGCGTAGATATCAAAATTTTCAAAAAAAAAAAAAAACAAATCTTGGATTTAAAAAAAATTCAAAATTATTTTTCGAAAATTCGATATTACGAAAATAAGTAAACTATATGTGATGATATTTGATCATTTATTTTGCCTAATTTTATTAATAATTTGGGCTTAATGATCAGTGAAGTGATGCAATTAATTAAAAAACCAATTCATGCTTTTCCCGACGTTTCTCCGGCTATTTTCCGCCTTCTTCAGGAGTGAATTTTATTTAGCTGTAATAAAATAGAATTTTTATTTTTGAAGATTAAGCAAAAAGCATTCTAAAATTTTTTTGTTTAGAGGTTTTTTATTTCGTAATCATACAAAATTGTCTAATTTTTTGAATATCCAAATCAGAAGAAGGATTAAAAAATAAATAAATATAATTCGTACAAATAAGATAACTGTTAATTACATTGGTTCTATGGAAATTATTTTTCCCGACTCCCTTCAACCACTTTTTTTTTATAATGATTATGAAATAATGGTATGTACGAATTCAAAAAAAAAATTGGTATAAAGTTAAAATTACGAATTTATTTGAAACATCAAAATTCCACTCATCCTCAAAAAGTACAAAAAAAATGAAAGATTAAAATTTGTTTTTTCTTTAATCAACCCCATCGTCACTTTAATGTCCAACGAAAATATTCTTCTCCAAAAAATTATTTGAGGAAATTTTTGCATTGATATAAGGAAAAAGTTCTCTGGCAAAATTATTCACGATAGTTATTGGAAGTAAAGAATATTTTCCCTAATAATTTCTAAAATGATTCCTGTATCCTGAATCAAATTTCCCACAATAAAAAAAAAAACTCCTGGGAAATTTCTTTCGCGATAGGGCTGAATGTTAAATGCAGAAGTGTTGTTTAGATGTTTAAAAAAAAAAAAAAAAACTAAGGGCTTGGGGCGATCAAAATTAAACAAAATAGCCTCTACAATACTCCTCTGCAAAGTATCTGAATGCTCTAAATGCAATATGAATTGGTCTTATAGAATTTTAACACAAACATCTTTATATCCAAGAAATCTTGAAATTCTGATTCTATTTTCTTAAATGACAAAAAAAAGAAGTACCTTCTGGGATAGTAACTATTACGTTCGACTGTCACACCAGAGGGGGTCTGGGATAACGAATCACAAATGCCTCTGCGCAGGGGTACTGGGTATCACATGGAAGTAATTTTGGATTTAGCAAATAATTGAAGATCCCCTCAAATCCTGACGAATAATAACCATGGAAAACAGAATTGTTTCTGTTTCTGCCCACGAGTTATCCCGCCACTTGTTTACTTTTTTATTTATTATTATTATATTGCCATAAAATGTTGTAAACCTATCAGTGCCTAATTATTGTTAACTCAAATTGAGTTAATTAAAAAATAAGTTTGATTCAATGAATTCTGTAGAAAATCAATTAATTTTTAATACAATTTTTCATTTAAAAAAAAAATAATCAGGGTTTGTTTACGTTGTTTTATTTAAGCATTTTTTTTTTCATCAGAAAATATTGATTTATCTTAATTAATTTTGTTTCACAATTAATCTTTCCAGCAAAGACTTATTAAATAAAGTTTACTTTATAATTTTATAATCAAAAAATTATAATCAATATTTTATTATCAATATTTTTTTTTATAATTTATATTTATTTTATGGATCTTTTTTCAATAAAATCAATTAGTATAAACTTTAATTTAATTAAATTCACTGCAGGAATTATTATTCAAAAAAATATGCCTTCATATATTTCTCAAAAAACCTTGATCCCTCTTCTTTCTTTTGCCTTAAGTTTACTTTTTTTAAATGAAAGTTTTTCTTAGTTAAATTTTTACTCCCGCCTCGCGATAGGGTAACAAAACAATATAAAATTAACTTTTTTTTAGGTAAATCTAATTATTGAGAATAAGCTTTATAGATTGTTCAAGTTAGACGCACCTAAGGTAATAAGTTTATTCTTCATATTGTTCAATGTTGTTTAGGTAGAGTTTTAAAAGTTGTCTCTTGTGGCATTATATAAGTTTACTCTCATTAGCTTTCTTTGTTAACGTTAACCAACTATCTGGAAAGATTTATGTACCTATTATTTTTAAGGGTTAAAACCAAAAGTATACGAAAGAAAATCGATTCAAAAACTTAAGCGTACAATGGGAGAAGTAGGTATGTATAGGTATAGTATAATGTTTTTAATTTGATGGTTTCGTCGATATAGGGAGAATAAAGCTATACATAAGTTTGTTTTTAATGTAAAATTCGGGAATTTCAAAAAATGGTTAATAATTTTGTTTTTTGAATTAAAAAAAAAACTTTCAGCTAAAACTTAAAAATTATTAAAAATAAAAAAAATATTGAAAAAACCACCAGCGCAATAAAATAGGTACACCATCCGGTTTCCTTAATACATTTTAATTTATAAAAAAAAAACAAAATCTTACAAAAAAAAAACTATTTTGTATTACTTCAGATTTCAGATTTAGAAATAAATTAATTAAACTTATGAAATTGTTTTGACACCAACGCTATGTACACCTAACACAAATCTCCGTTTATGAGAAAAAATAAAATAAAAATCATCCGAAGGTTTTTTAAAAAATTAATTTTGAATATGTAAAATATTGAAAACATAAAAAAAAAATTGGTACGCCATTTCTAAACCTTTATAAATGCGAAGTAAAAAAAAAAATTAAAAAAAAATCATATACTCATTTTCGAAATATCGAATTTTTAAGAAATGTAGAGGTATGAGAGGAAGGATCCCAGGGAATGAGAAACTCAGAGAATATAAGGGAGAAGCGGTGATGGTGAGCAAAACACAACAGACGAAACGGCGTATCCAATAAAAAAAAATCAACAGCGTGTGTATTTTAAGAATATTGGCAGGCGCCGTTTTTATTTAAAAAAAAAAAAGAAATTTTATGCTCTTTAAAAACTATTAAAAATATTACATTCTTTACGGTGTCCCCAGAGGCTGAAGTAATCATCCGTACTGGTCGCAGTCGCAAGTAAATAATGTGAAATTACCTCGGCCATGGCCGTTCTTTTATACTCTCGAATTGAGAGCTTTTTGTGTATCCATAAATTAATTTCAAACATAACAAGAGCTTTTAGGTTAGTTAATTCAAAGTTTAAAGCTTTTTTAAAATAAGGTACATTATGATATGTTTTTTGAGTTAAGTTTAAAAAATAAGTGTTAAGGCTTTTATAATTCAAGTTTTTTTTATAATAAGGTAAAAATAAGGTATGTTGTGTTATAGAAATAATTTTTAATTACTTTTTTTTTTTTTTAATTTTAAATTTGAAAATTTGTATACGCAATATTATTCAAACTTATCAGATGCTCTTGTGTAAAAAAGTTCATCAAAATCGGTTTAACAGATAATAAGATAGACTAAAACCAAACAAACTATGGGAGGAACCATTTATAACCATTTTTGCGAACATTTTTTTTTAATAAAATTGTAGCCTTTTTGTAAAACAAATTACTACATTTTTTTGAAGTTGTAGGCACGTTTTTGAGATAAATGAGATTTTCGTATTTTATTAAAAAAATTTCTGCTGCAGGTAACGTTTAAAATGAAAAAAAAAAGTGTGAGGGGCAATCCCGCTAGGCAAAATCGATTCACCCGTTGAGGCTGCAGCCGAAGGACAGGATAGACAGACAAAATTGAGAGACCCAATTTTTTCGACTTCGCTATCAATGTTATGTCAAGTTTGATTAAAATCTCGAGTTCGATTGCTTTTACGAATCCTTAACTTGCCATATAAATACGTACCTTCGTATGTACAATATCGCAAGTAAAAATACTATTTTGTATTAAAAATATTTTTATTATTTTAAAGATTTATTAATGGGTACATAACCCAAGTAAAATTTTTTTAACTAACATTTAATTTTAAATTTATTTATTAAGAATACATAAAATTTTTCTCATTAAATCCCAGGGTTGACGTTCAGTTGAGGTAATATAGAAAAGAATGCTGCCTAGACTGAGGATCGAACCCACACATCCAAGTTAGCAGTCAAGCACTACTACTACCGCCGGGGCCACCCCCAAATTAATTCACTTTACAAAATTTTAATCAAAATCATTTGAACTGTTTTCAAGAATATTGAAAATCAAAAACAAATATTCTATGAGAGGACGTGCCATTAAGACCTTACCATTTTTCGGAATTTTATTCACCTGGTAAAAAAAAAAAAAACATTTTTAGGTTGTAATCCAAATTAACTCTAAAATAATGAAGAAGTCACAAAAATTTGGTTTTGTCTATTTGTCTGTATACTACCTTACCTTTACAATTTTTGCTAGACCTTAAGCAGGTGGACCGATTTAATTAAAATGTGTTACCGAAACTTGAATTGTTGTTTTAATTCATCTAAAATGGACAGCTGTCATGCGAACGTCGATTTCGTGTTTTTTTTTTTAATTTTACTCGAAAACAGCTCTAAGGATTTTGATTAAATTTCGTATCTGTAATGACCGAAATAATTTTAGAAAAATTGGGTTTTTTGCCAAAAATTACAGAAATAGGTTTTTGAGGTTTTTTTGTTGAGAAATTTACTTTAAAGATGTTTAATTGTTATTCACATGCATATAAGTTTTCAATGACTCAACCGATTTTGTTACAATTTTATAATCTGGTGCTCTGAATATATCAGTATTGCGCCCAAATATTTTTGAAAATTATTTTTCGAAAAAAAAAAAATCATGTATTTCGTACTTCTCATTTAAAATTTTTTATTTTAGAAAATGTAGCAGTAGCTCTATTCGCTAAGAGCGAATTTATGTGAATTCGAAATCTTAGGTCCCGAACAGAAAAACTGAGAGGCAGACGGCAAACACACTGACAGAATTGCGTAACCCCGAAATACAAAATTTGAATTTCTATCGTAGGAAATTAAATAAAAATATTTTTTAACAGATTTAAAGCAAATCATTTAGTTTATAGTTGAAAAAAAAATTTTAAGTCAGAAGCCAATGTTGTTTTAAAAAAAATACAAAAACCTCAACAACTACAATATCAACAACATGATTTTCTCATTGTAGTCACTATAATGAACAAAAAGACTCTTTGAATTCACATGCAGTGTTGTTTTTGGATTCCTATAAAGGTACCGCATATACCAATCCTTAAACTGGAACTTCTGTAAATATATACTCAACCAATTTGCATCGACGATTTTAAAACAAAGCACATTTCAGTCACATCCAGTAACAGCAATATAGAAAATATAGCAACAGCCTTCAGCCTTCAGCCCCCATCATCATATGATGATGTATGAAACTCTTGTGCATAAATATTAGCTCTTGCATTATTTACAAAGTCTTGATGCCTATACTATATATGGCTATCATAGGAAGAACTGGACACAAAAGCCTCTGTGAACACTTTGTCACTATGACACCATATCCCTGACATGTTTTCCGATCTCCTCCAAAAGACATCAGCCTGCGCCTGACCCCAATTGGGTTTTATTTATATAACTTGTCACCTATATTTTGTATAAGCAAAGTATACACACTCCGAAAAGGCTTCTGTGTTGTTTTTTTTTTTTTTTTCTGAAAAGAGATTCCTAAATGGACGTTTTGTTAACAGCAACTGAGCCCTAGTCTTGCGTGTAAAATGGGTCAACTTCAAATCAAACAAAATATATACGTATAAGTCTAGCTAGGTATACAGTACGGTCTGGTCGAGTTGGTTTGGTTTGGTTTGATTTGGTCGTTCTTGTTGTTGCTTGTTGTTGTAAGATAAACAAAAGGGATGGTTTTATAGTAAGTAGGGTATTTGGAATTTGTTCTTTGTTTTAATACTTTTCTCAAAATTTTATTAGAAACAAACAAAAAAAATAGTGACAATTTTGTTTCTATTGTTTATCCTATATTTTGTATTTTAACCCTTTTCACTTTTGTCTTATAAAGCTTCGACAAAAAAAAAAAAACAAAAAATACAATTTTGACTTATTCTTGTTTACTACTTTTTTTTTTTTTGTCAAGGAGGTGTCAAGTTTCATCGAATGACATATTTTCTTTGTTATTTGCAAATTTTATGAATGATAAATAAAGGCTTTTAAAGATTTCATATAATTGGAACAATTTTAAAAGCCTTTGTAGTTTCAGTGGTATATACATTTTTAATTAAAGGGTCTGTCTTCCAAAAGAGACTTCTGAATTTTGACAGTTGATAGCGACCATATTTTTGAAGCTATAACATCTGTCAAATTTTTTGTTATTTATTCAGTCTGTTTCGTCAAATTATCATGGACGGATATAGCGTTCAACAACTCGTAAAAATGATAAAATTGTTTTATCAATATGGATGTTCATACCACATACATATGTCACGTGTAAACGAGTGCTTCTGATCTATTCGGTTCCCCGTTTAAGCATGGCCTTATGTTCATTCTTTTCTTTTTTTGTATTTCAATGTTGGTACACTGTTTTTTCACGTTCGTATCGGTCGCCTTGCTCTCTCGTGTCAATTTAATTCTTATTCTTTTTCTGGACACCTGTGGTATAAGTCGCACATTTGAAATTATAAAAACTAAGACTAGAAAACAAAAGAGTTAAAATAAAACGTAAATTATAATTAAAAAACAAAATATGGAAGTTTGATCAAAAGTCAAATCAATTAAATTATAATCAATAAAACGAAAAGCAAAGTGTTCATCTTTTATTTGTTTATTTATTTGTGCCTACTTGTGTTGTTGTAATATCTCACATTCCATTTTCTGATTATATAACAAAGCTTTCTGCTTCAGGTACTATTTCGTCCTACCCTTCCCTAAAGCTTGACAATTTAATTGCTTTCCTCAAAAGCTTTTTTTTTTTTATCCGAATTGTTATTATTGTTTTTTTTTTTTTTTTTTTCTTTCCTCTCTTCATAAACCAACAACTAGGCTTATTTCGTGTATCCTAGTGCCCTAATTTCATATTTAAATCTGACTCAATTAAAGAGTTCGCTGGCCGTGATTGTTCACACGTGCGTTCTGTCAGACTTTAGTTGAGAAGTTCCGGGTTCGCTTTTGGATCCCGGACTTTTTTTTTTTTTTTTTTTTTGTTTAAATCAAATATTTTGTAATTTTAAATCTTTTTACTAGATACAAAAGGCAAAAAAAAAAAAAAAGAAAAAAAGAAACTTCTTCCATCATGGCCTGTTCTGAAGTTAAATGTTCCGATCATTCAATTACATCTTCTCTATTTAAATGCCATGGCCCTTGTGGTAACCTTTATCACGCCAAATGTGTTGGGGCAACTAATGCTCTAATTGACAAAATAAACTCTTCACAAATTGGTTCTTGGTACTGTTCCAATTGCAGAAAGCTTTCATTATCGAGTCTTACTTTTAAAATGAACGCTTTACAGTCCGAAATTATAAAGATCTCCAAGGGATTTGAAGAATTAACCCATAACTTTTCTAGTATTGTTTCAATTGTTGACAATTTTTCCTTTCAAAATATTTTAGCCGATAAATCATCCTCTACAAGAGACTTTCAAACAAAACCCGAGTCTCTTTTAGAAACAGATCCTGCGCCTAGCACTTCGACTAATGCACTAGAAATTGATCCCAAGAAAGGCAAAAAAAGGGGACGCGATGGCGCTACTACTTCCAAAAATATAGGTCCTGCTCCCAAAAGATCAAACCTAAGAAGCAACAAGGTTAAATCTGACTCAACTCCTGACCTTAACCAACGTGAAAGCTTAGCCGTGATCACTAATGTTAATGTCGGAGAGGATCAATCAGAAATAGCTAATAACTTGTCGGCAAAACAGCCCTTGGAATCAGTTTGTGAAATTGAATTTATGGTCGCCATAATCGTCCCACCAAGTGGACTATTCGCAGTGTGGTGGATAAATTTGAGTCCACTGGTTCAGTAAACGATCAACCAACATTCGTACGTGAATGAAACATAAGATCTGCCTACAACATCGCCGCTCTCCGTGAGAGTGTGCAGGTAAATACGAGGCAGTAGATTTTCCGTCGCTCATAAGAATTCGGCCTTTCACAGACCACAACTTGGCGAATTTTGCTTCGTGACTTGGACCTTTACCCGTAAAAAATTCCACTGACTCAAAACCTAAAGGTAAACAACGTGTTTTTGATGAATGGGCTCTGGAGCAGTTAGAAACTGACTCTAACTTTAATCGAAAAATCATCTTCAGCGATGAGGCGCATTTTTGAATGAATGGGTAGGTGAACTGATGAGTATACATAAAATTCTGCCTACAAGCTTAGCTCAGCATAGCTTATACAGAGAGACGAGCAGTTCCTCATCGGCTATCATCCTCATCACATCTAACTTAAATATAAATAGTATAGAAATAAATTCATCATAAAGTCATACTAATTATTATACTTAATAAAATACATTACAAACTATGAATTAAATTAGTGAATTATAAAGTTTAATATTGATGTTGTTTTAATTCTATAAACAAACAAAACAGATTGGCGACGAGAAATTATATAAAAGATTTCACGCAAAAAGAAATACATTAATAAAAAAGAAAAAAAAACCTGGTCACATGGTAAATTTGCACTAAATCACTTAAAATAATATTTTCTAATAATTTATTTTATTATGGCGGAAGAAATACAAAAGACATTAAAAGATATTATATCTAACCAAAATAAATTCTTTGAAAGTTTAATACAGCGATTAGGTGTTAAAACAGAAGAAATAGGAATTGAAAATAGTAAAAATGTGCCTCCATTTTATGCTTTTGATAAGGATAAAAATTCTTGGGAAACTTATCAGCAGCAGCTTCAGCAGCACATTTCAGCTTATGATGTTTCATGTGAAAATAAAGAGCGAGCATATTTTTTATCTTGGTTAGGAGCGTTATAGAAGAAAGTATTTTTTCTTTAGGGGAATTAATTTAAACGCATGCCCACAAATTATATATAAATTTACAAGTAAATGGAAAAGATGTTAAGTTTTTGGTGGACACAGGTGCCAGTAAATCCATTGTAGGATTGTCTGGGTTTAATGAAATTGATAGGCCAGAATATTTTGAAACGAATCGTCGAATGAAGTCATATGGTGGGATGGAGGTGCCTTTACTAGGAGAAGTGATGGTAGAAGTGAAATTTAATAATTTGTCGAAGCAGTTGCCTTTGCTTATTACTGATACGGTTCATGGTGACAATATATTCGGTTTGAACTGGGCAGAAGCTTTTGGAATGCGTGTTGATTTTGATAGTGTTCAGAATCCTGATGTTTCAGAAGATGTCAAATCTATAGAGCTTATAAACGTGTCTACAGATGTCAACACTTTGTGTGCTAAATATGAAGATCTATTTTGTCCAACTTTAGGTCACTGTAACTCAGCTAAGGCCAAGTTATATTTGAAACCTAATGCAACGCCTAAATTTTTTAAAGCCAGACCAATTCCATTTGCTCAAATAAATTCGTTTAAATTGGAAGCAAAAAGACTCGAGGATGAAGGTATTTGCGAGAAAATTCGATTCAGTGAGTGGGCTGCTCCTGTAGTGCTGGTACCGAAAGCCAATGGGCAGCTACGAATCTGTGGAGATTTTAAGGTTACTATAAATCCTCAGCTTGAAATAGATCAGCATCCACTTCCACGCCCTGAGGAGATGTTTGTTAAGTTAGCAAAAGGACAACATTTCAGTAAACTCGACATGTCAGATGCTTACTTGCAGTTCGCTTTGGATAAGGAATCACAGCAATACGTAGTAGTAAATACTATTTTAGGGTTGTATAAATTTGTGCGTCTTCCTTTTGGAGTAGCTGCCGCACCTGCCATCTTCCAGCGAACTTTAGAAGCAATTTTAGAAGGTCTTCCGTGTGCTATTTTTTTTTGATGACATCCTCGTTACAGGTGCTACCATGAAGGAGCACATGTTTAATTTAGAAGGCGTTTTTAAGCGCTTGTATGAGCACGGTCTCAAAGTAAACCTAAGGAAGTGTGAATTTATGAAGCAAGAGGTAGAATACTTGGGTCATGTTGTGAGTGCTCAAGGTGTGCAGCCATCCAGAAGTAAAGTAGAAGCTATACAAAATCTGCCTCGCCCGAAAAATCTCAAGGAATTGCAATCGTTCATGGGAAAAATGAATTATTATAATAGTTTTATAAACAATTTTGCAAAACTTGCTAGCCCTTTAAATGCATTTCGTAAACAAAATGTTAAGTATCGTTGGGAGGCTCCACAGGAGGAAGCGTTTCAGAAATTAAAAAATCAAATAGTGGACGCTACTGTATTAACGCATTACAAACCTGATTTGCCGATCGTTTTAGCAACAGATGCGTCACACTATGGGCTAGGTGCTGTCATCTCGCACATTTATCCGGATGGCACAGAGAAGCCTATAGCTCATGCCTCAAAAACTTTAAGTGACTCACAACAAAATTACAGCCAAATTGAAAAGGAAGCCTTTTCAATTATTTTTGGAGTCACGAAATTTCGTCAATATTTGTATGGCCGAAAATTCATTCTGTATACCGACCATAAGCCTTTACTAACGATATTTCATCCAAGTAAAAAGCTACCTACGATGACAACAGGTCGTTTAACTCGTTGGGCTCTTATTTTAATGAACTTTAATTATGAAATTCGCTACAAAACTTCAAGCCAAAATGCCAATGCCGATGCGTTATCGCGCCTACCGATGGGTCCAGATGTCGATTTTGATACCATGGAGGAGTCTTGCCAAGAACTCACTTCCGAAATCGAAGAACAAGTGGAACATTTTCCTGTTAATGCCCAAGATATTGCTCAAGAGACCCGCAAAGATGTTATGCTTAAAAAAGTAAAGTTTTATGTACAAAATGGATGGCCAGAAAAATTGCTGCCTAAAGAAAAAAATTTGCTGCCATTTTTCAATAGAAAAAATTCCCTAACTATGTACAAAGGTGTTATATTGTTAAAGACAGATTATCTACGAGTAATAATCCCAAATAAGCTCCAAGTTCGGGTTCTTAAAATGCTGCATGACGGGCATTGGGGTATAGTCCGCACAAAACAACTTGCACGACGCTATTGCTGGTGGCCTAACATTGACAATGTCTAATTTAATTCACAATTTAATCGTAAATATTTTTAGCCAGGTTTGTGGTCAGATTTATTAATTGAATGTTTTTCACCGTATTGACCGCAAAAATCGTAATAAAAAATTTTTAAAAAATACAAAATAACAAAAAGCGAAACAACGTTTATGTTTAAAATATTTTTAAAATTTTTTATTTAGCACGTATGCATTTCGGTTCTCAGCTGCGGAACCATCATCAGCGAACGACAATTAAACAAAATAACAAAGAGATTAGTTACATAATACATTGAATTAGTTAGAAAAAGTAAAACAAAACTAAGAGAGTGATAACAACAGTTTTCTATTCTTTCTTCTTAAGAGCGTTGAATAAAGGAGAGTCAATTGGTCCAGGTTCTAAATTCATAAGGTTATCGTTTAAGTGGATGTGTATTGATTCATACGCGTCAAGTTTTCGGGTTTTGTTTATATTTTTGATAAGTTTGAAATTACTGTCAAACGATGTTATTGCGTGTGGGTTTTCATTGTCTGGATCATATATGTGTGCTGCTATTGCTTTGTCTATCTCTTTCTTTTTCACGGATCGAAGATGTTCGTTGAACCTAATCTCAGCAGCTCTTCTTGTTTGTCCAATATATTTTTTGTTACAATTAGAACAAGAGATTTGGTAAATGCCGCTGCATCGATTAGTTGGTGTGTGATCTTTTGTGGAACCTAAGAGAAGTTTTAATTTGTTGTTGTTTGCATAGAGTACCTATATTATCTAGAGAACCGACTTCAGCGCTTTTTCTCTTTCACCCTACAAGCTGCACTGAGAGGATTTCCTCCACAAGGCTGAATATGTGTTAGTTGCCCAACGCATTTTTAATGGAATCGCACTAACCTAGTGATAACTTAATGGATATTGGCTCAGTTTTGCTCAGTTCTCAGTTCTCCCACCAGATATGAAATCCTTTTTTTAAAACTGCATTGTAAACCATGTTCATATTTCTTGTAAAAAAAGTCCATCGCTGGAATTTGATCTCTCTTTTACTGAGATGAAAACAAAACACAAAAACCAACCCACCGACCCTCAGTCACATCGGAGCTGCGATGGTGGAAACAACGTCTGCTTGCACATCTTTCTTTTCTTTTTTTCAGTCATTTTCGTATTTTTTTGTGTGTATCTTTCAAAATTAAAATGATGGGCAGAGAAATTTGAAGAGAGATGCGCTATATCTACAATTCACACGAATTCATGGACAGGGAGTTTAGGAGAGTGTTCTCTTACTGTGCTCAAATAAAATTTGCGGGTGTTTTAGGCAAGGGGGGTACGAGTCGGTTCTCTAGATAATATAGGTACTCTATGGTTGTTTGTGTGAACAATATTCATTTCGGCTTTGGCAAAGACATGTATTAGCTTGTTGGTGACATTCGGGGCGAAAGGCAAGGTGATCCGATGTTTACTCGTGCATAATATGTTTTGTTTAAATAATGTACTGATGTTGTTTCGTTTTAACTTTACCGAATGTTTTTTAACCAAATGGTCTATAATTGATTTATTATACCCATTTACATTGGCTATGTGTAAAATTTGTTGGTATTCTTTCATGTAATTTTCAATCGATAAAGGTAGACGGCACAATCTGTACACCATTGAATGAAATGCAGCAAGCTTTTGACTGTGTGAGCAAAATGAATCGTTCGTTATGTAGCGATCTGTTGAAGTTGTTTTCCTATAGACGCTGAATTCAATTTTTCTATGCTTTCTTTTTATTTCTAAATCAAGAAATGGCATGGTGTGAAGTTCTTTTTTTTTTTTTTTTTTTTTTTTTTTTTTTCACAGGTAAACTGGATGCTTGGAAATCGGTTGTTAATTGTTTCAAGTACCTGATCGGCTTCTGACTTTTTCACCACGGCAAACGTGTCATCCACATATCTATACCAAATGCGTGGTAGTTTACCTATTTTGTTTAAATCGGTTTCAAATTTGCACACACAGTCAAAAGCTTGCTGCATTTCATTCAATGGTGTACAGATTGTGCCGTCTACCTTTATCGATTGAAAATTACATGAAAGAATACCAACAAATTTTACACATAGCCAATGTAAATGGGTATAATAAATCAATTATAGACCATTTGGTTAAAAAACATTCGGTAAAGTTAAAACGAAACAACATCAGTACATTATTTGAACAAAACATATTATGCACGAGTAAACATCGGATCACCTTGCCTTTCGCCCCGAATGTCACCAACAAGCTAATACATGTCTTTGCCAAAGCCGAAATGAATATTGTTCACACAAACAACAACAAATTAAAACTTCTCTTAGGTTCCACAAAAGATCACACACCAACTAATCGATGCAGCGGCATTTACCAAATCTCTTGTTCTAATTGTAACAAAAAATATATTGGACAAACAAGAAGAGCTGCTGAGATTAGGTTCAACGAACATCTTCGATCCGTGAAAAAGAAAGAGATAGACAAAGCAATAGCAGCACACATATATGATCCAGACAATGACAACCCACACGCAATAACATCGTTTGACAGTAATTTCAAACTTATCAAAAATATAAACAAAACCCGAAAACTTGACGCGTATGAATCAATACACATCCACTTAAACGATAACCTTATGAATTTAGAACCTGGACCAATTGACTCTCCTTTATTCAACGCTCTTAAGAAGAAAGAATAGAAAACTGTTGTTATCACTCTCTTAGTTTTGTTTTACTTTTTCTAACTAATTCAATGTATTATGTAACTAATCTCTTTGTTATTTTGTTTAATTGTCGTTCGCTGATGATGGTTCCGCAGCTGAGAACCGAAATGCATACGTGCTAAATAAAAAATTTTAAAAATATTTTAAACATAAACGTTGTTTCGCTTTTTGTTATTTTGTATTTTTTAAAAATTTTTTATTACGATTTTTGCGGTCAATACGGTGAAAAACATTCAATTAATTGACAATGTCATTGAGTCCAATGTGAAAAGGTGTTCTATTTGCCAATCATCAGCTGTCGATCCTCCTAAAGAGTTCATTCCGTGGCCGCAACCTGAAAAGCCTTGGCAACGTATTCATTTGGATTTTGCCGGTCCATTTTTGAACCAAATGTGGTTAATTTGTGTTGATGCCCTTTCAAAATTTCCATTCGTAGTTCCAATGAAGGAAGCAACTTCATCATCAACAATAAGAGCACTTTCAAAAATGTTTGCACTCGAGGGGTTACCAGAAGTTATTGTAACTGACAATGGCAGTCAATTTTCATCAAAAGAATTCGAGGATTTTTGTCGGTTTAATGGAATGCAACACTTACGCACAGCACCATTCCATCCAGCCTCAAATGGAGAAGCCGAGCGGTTTGTTCGCACTTTTAAGACAAATATGCGAAAAATATACGAGGAGGAAAAGAGCATTGAGACAGCACTTTCTAAATATCTGATGACGTACCGAACAACACCGAATACAATAACAGGGAAGTCACCTGCCAAGATTCTGCATGGTCGAGAGCAACGGACGGTGCTATCACAAACAATACCAAGCAGTAAACCTGTTTTAAGCAGTAAATCTCGCCCTAAATTCGCTGTCAATCAAAAAGTTTTCGCTAGGAATTACGCCTCGGGTCCCAAATGGATTAATGGTACTGTAATCTCACAGCTGGGTTTAATTACCTTCTTGGTCCGCACTTCCAAAGGAAATTGGAAGCGACATAAAAATCAGTTACGTCCTAGAACTGATACCATCGATTTCGATGATAGTTTTACCACTGGACGATTATTATCGAATGCTACTAATCAAACAACAAATAATGAAATAGGTAAATCAAATGTGTTAAATACAAAATTATTATTTTCCAGAGATGTTCAATCTGAATTACCAAACCAAACTACAACAGAACGTCCAAGGCCAATTTCTGTTACCCCAAGTTCACCAAGACGCTCGGGGCGCATAAGAAAACCAGTCGTACGATTTCAGTGTTGAGGGTCTTCAAGAACTGGTGGGAAGGAATGATGAGTATACATAAAATTCTGCCTACAAGCTTAGCTCAGCATAGCTTATACAGAGAGACGAGCAGTTCCTCATCGGCTATCATCCTCATCACATCTAACTTAAATATAAATACCTTAGAAATAAATTCATCATAAAGTCATACTAATTATTATACTTAATAAAATACATTACAAACTATGAATTAAATTAGTGAATTATAAAGTTTAATATTGATGTTGTTTTAATTCTATAAACAAACACAACAAAGAATTGTCGAATTTGGGAGCAGAGAGACATCCAAGGGCGTACAATTGATCTCGAAAAAGTCACTATTTGGTGGGGATTTGGGCTGGCTGCGGCGGCGTCATGGGTCCATATTTATTTGAGAACGACATTGGTCAGGCCATTACCGTCAACGGCAAGCGCTATATACCATCTTCTTTTGGCCAACGATCGATTCGAGGTCATGGTCATCTCACCACGTGTAGGTGATGGAACTGGCCACCGAGACCGTGGGATTTGATCCCGTTAGACTTTTTCTTGTGGGATTTTTTGAGACGCAGGTGTATGTGAGTAAGCCACAAACAACAGTGGTAGCCAAAGCCAACATAACAGATGCCATCGCATTGGTCAAATTCAGCCTGATTTATGCGCCAAGGCAATATAAAATTGGGCATTTTGGATGCGCGCCACGCAGAGAACCCGTGACGGGCATTTGAACGATGTTATATTCCATATGTAATGGCATCGATAGACCTTTCAAACTAAAACAAAAATTCGATGATATCTCACACAAACTTTGTTTTATTTAAATTTAAAGATAGAAAGAGAAAAAAACCTTCGTTATTATTTATCCTCATCTCAGCTGGGTTTTTTATATTAAAACTTGTTCTCACGCCCACCATAAACCATACCAACTCCCATCAACATCATATAATACAATATTATTCACTTCTTGTTCTCACATAGTAAAATCCTGTTTTTACAAGAATGTGGTTGCTGAGAGCGAAATTCGGCTAGGACAAAAAAAAGGAAATAGCAACACAATAACAACAATATCAACAACAGCAGTAGCAACAATAACAACAACAACAACAAAATATTTTGTAAAGTTACACAAAACCCGAACTTGGTCCTTTTGTATTTGCGACCGACAACGACGACGCGACGATATGAGGAGAAAGCGAGGAATGCGAGTACTAGAGTAGGATATCTATCAATATATCCCGATATATGCATGCATAGAGCTTAAACTTGAGGGTATTGTGTCAGGCCAGGATACCACAATGTTATCCAAATATTTGTGCAAGCATTATCGATACACACACATATGGTGGAGATATAAACCCTTATCGTGTCATGTCATCTTTGATGTAATTTATTCCAAAATGAAAATTTATAGTCCCACCGTTATAATCAAACTTTTTTTCCTTCTTCTTTATTTTTTTATTATAATTTTTTTTTTTCAAGCATTTCTTCTGTCCTTTGATTGGAGGGGTGGGGGTAGGTATTTTGCTATTGTATACGAGTATATGTGCGGGTTAGCTGACAAAAACATTTTCTCATTTTTGTGCCTTGCTTCCTTTTTTTTTTTTGAATATCAAACTGTGTGTTCAGAAATCACAAGTAATGAAAAATAAGAGTGTAGATGTATAGAAGTATGTTTGTAGGTACATATATGTAGTTACACAATTATTCATCTTATCAAGAAGAAAAAAGGAAGATACATTTACCTACATATCTGCCTATATGCCACCGACTCCTATATACATCATATACGTTTACCTTCATACATGAGCATTAAGCACAAGGCACGTATAAGTTATTTAATTCAATATATGGACCTCTTTTGAATTTTTCAAAAAAAAAAAGGACCAATTCGAAAGGCGGAGGTGCTGCGAAGGTTGATATAAATACATACATCAGATATTACTCTTGTACTCAGATGTTGGGGTATTTTCCAGGACGAAGTTTTTTTTATAAATTAAAAAAAAAAAATTAATTGGAAATTTTAAGAAGAGCAGCAGGAAATTCGAGAATAAGAAAAAAAAACCTTTTTTGAGTTTGATAAACAAAAAACGTTTGATTCATTATTTTTCTTCCGTTTTCGAGCATGAGTTTAAGTAATATTTTATGGGTTTTTAAGATCTTCCGGCTTTTAATGGCTTTTTAGGAATAAAAATAAAAAATATGAAGCAGGTATCATCTTTATAAAATATATATTATATATGAAGCCCAACAAAAACATACATCATATAAATATGTATATACACATGTACCTACATTTAATTAAGTACTTAAGATTGTAGGAAATGTTCCTAATTTCTTTGAAACGATATAAATACAATGTTAACAAGTATATGTACTGCACCATTTCAAGAAATAATAATAAAGTTAAAATAGTACAAATTATTTTACAAAATAATAATCGTCAGACATCTGTAAGTAAAAGCTAAATTAAATTGTTGTTCTCTAAATTTATTTTAGATTTTATAAAACCCTGGATTCGAATATTAATGTCTCGTAAATGTAGCTATTATGATTCTTTTTGTTTCTATCAACCATCAGCTTTTTTTGCTACTTACGAGTTTTTTTTTCTTCTTACAATTCTACGGCGAAATATTACATTTATGAGACACAATTTTTATTTGCGATTGTACATATATGGGAAAGTTATGGATTCGTAAACAATTTGAGATTTTGATCAAACTTACGATGATAGGGAACTCGGAAAAAGTGGGTCTCGCAATTCTGTCTGTCTGTCCTTTCCTTTCGTCGGGTCGATTTTCTTTAAACTTGGTATCTAAGGGTTTTTTATCACTCTCCCGACATGTTATTTTCCTTTTTTTTTTAGAAATAACGGTACCTGCCGTGCAAATTTTTTTACCAAATTATGAAAATCTTATTTTTCTCAAAAACGTGCCCACAACTTTTTTTTTTTAATTCGGTATTTTTTTTTACAAAAAGGCTACAATTTTATTAAAAAAAGTTTCAGAAAAATGGTTTAAATGGTAGATAGTATTGTATATCACAATTTTTGATTTTTTTTTTACTTTGAAAAAAGTTTCAGAATTTTGAGAAATTTTTGACTTAATAATTCGAAAACGTCTTGATCGATTTTTATTAAACTTTGCATTTAGCAGTTTTTAAATAAAAATAATTCTTATGACTAAAAATAACGGTACCTCCCATACAAGTGTTTAAAAACCGGTAAGGAAAATCACATTTTTCTCAAGAACAGTTCCTAAGTTTTTGATTAAAATTTTTATGTGAACTAATATTAATACGATCTACTTTATTATTGGAAAAGAATTTTTTTATCGATTAGAACTCATAGAACCATTTTTTTTTTTGTTCTCGACTAACTCATTGTTGAACCGATTTTAATGAAATTTTGTGTACAAAATCATTTAATAATATTGCGTAAAACTTTAAAAAAAACTTGTTTTTGATTTAAAGTGACTGGATACGTTTTGTTGAAACTAATTTTTTTAACTTCGCGTTAGTAGAGACTAAAAAATGGCGTAGGGTAAAAGCGGTAGCGTTGGAGGGGGGGGGGATGGCGCACCTTTAATATCTCTTACATTTTTTATTCAATAAACACATTTAAAGCCTTTTTGTATTCATTTTCTCATTTCAAATTGAAGTAGCCACTATTTGCAGGTGTGTAGGCGACGCAAAAAAAGGAAAAAATGCAATATGAAAATTATGTGAAGATTTTTTTGTAAATTTTTGTTTGCACTTTTTTCTTCTCAGTTTTATATGTAGTCGATAGGTGCTCGAATGCCAATGTTGCCTCAATACATACAGAAAGGTATTGGCTACAACTTGTCTGCACGAAGTTTTTTCAAGTCCAAACGGAGTTTTTGTTTTTCAAGATGATGGTACATTTTTCACTTTGGTATACTGTGGCCCTATACCATTTCAACCAAATAATCATTATTTCAACTATAAATAACTTGGTATCAACCTTGTATTATATAAAATTTCGTTAGGTAAAAAAATAAGTTTTAGGGAATTTAGTAAACGTTTGGATCGATGTGGTTTTTACTACGCCCATATGTACAAAATCGTTTTATTTAAAATAAATTTAAATAAACAGAATTAGTAATAGTTTATAAAAATAATATTGTTAGAACCGGGGCTATTAGCCATAAAATTCTCTCAAAGCAGCAGTTTATACAACGTCAATAAATAGCTGTGTCCACAAACTTTGCCGCAACCATAATTTTAAAGAATGTGGCAGCGTATAAACCTAAAATACAGCCTGAAACCTTTTACCCACGAGGACACACCCTCCCTCCACCCTATAGGGGGAAGTGGCTTTTCTTGATACTTTTTTATTTTTTAAATAAAATAAAAATAATATTTTTAAAACTTTAGATAATAAATATTACATAAGTATAATTCAATAAATAATATGTATGTATGTTATGTTAAAAAAATTTGATGTTTTTTAGTTTGGAAAATATTGAAAAAATAAAAAAGGTATGCTATCTCACCCACAATTAACTTCCATTTTTTTTTAATGTTTTCAAAATTTTATATTCATGCAATGGTGTACATTGCATTCTGTTTTGATATCAATGAAAATTACAGAGTCTGTTTTTTCAACTTATTTCTAATATATTGATTTTTAAACAATTTTTCAGTCTAAATTGTAAGTACCATGTATGTATACTTTAAAACCAAAGTGTGATCGCGCATATGAGCAAATTCGTGTGACCTAGTCGGGCATTATACTTTTTTGTCGAGCGAATTAAACTAATTACATAAATTTTATTTTTTGAAAATTCGATAGCTCAAATACTTATGGGTGTTTACCTATTTTTTGATTTTTGTAAAATATAATTTTAATTCTTCATTAATAAATGATAATATGTATGTATAATCAAAGTGACACTTTTTTTTTTTTAAATTGTTTACCGCATCATTGTGATAAAATCCTGAATCCAACGATTGAAATACGTATTTGAGTTAGGTCGAAACAATTCTAGAAAAATATCCTGTGGGTAAATATTCATATTAAACACCCACTCCTGGTTGGATTTTATTTGACCTATTACAACGTTTGCTATAATACAGAGAATCTGCTCATAATACGGTGTAACAACATTTTATTTGCATATCAAATAAAATAATAAGGTATTTTGTAAAGATACCTTCTTAATTTATTTTATAAATAATTAACGATGGGTAATTATGTTTATTGATTGCACTTTAAAATCAATTGTATATAAAGTGAATTATTATAATTTTATTTTTTTGCGCACATACAAAAATATTAATTTTCAAAATAATCAAATTATTCGTATCTCTATTTCTATTTTTTTGGTTAGAAAATAGGAAAATACAAATTTAATGGAAGTGAAACTCAAAACTGGCAGCCATAATAAATACAAAATGTTCCATAAAACCACAAATATAATAAATGTGCAGTCCAACAACAAAAACAACACTCATATTATTATAAAGCAATAATAATGTATCTGTACATATTATTATGATGATTTTCAATTTGGTCCTTTGCCATTCATGCCATACCGGCCGTCGTCGTCGTCCCGTTGGCCAGTTATGGCCACCCACGTCAAGGGATGTTGTTGCACCGCATCATACATATATCTTTGATTTGTTCGGGGGAGATTGAACTCGAACTATATATATGTATGTAACTATGACCCGGGATGTGTTCTGTGTGTATAGTGTTGTCCCAATGTGTCACAAATAACACGTACACCTTTGGGAAATTCAATTAGGATTTCAAAATCCATAAATAGTTGTGCGGTTTATGAACGTATGCGTGTGCCAAATAAAACACAATAATATTCCCAACCGTGCGTTGCGCGTCTCCTTTTGTGTAATATACATAGGTATAGCTTATATAGCTAGACACATGTATATGTATGTGTAATGTGAATTAAACTCCAATTTGGGTAAAGAATATCAACATAATATAATATCCGTGAAAATATCCCAACCCAATAGACAGATATACAAAGCATATATATGGACGTTAATTTGCTTTTCATTAAATAATTAAAAACGTTTTGCTCTAAACGAGGTCGCTGATGGGATATTTAACGAATAAAATTGGTTTGTGGTAGTTAACCGCACCAAATTGTCAAAATTATTAAATTACAAAATCAAGGTATTTTTTTTTTTTGCATATCGCATATTATTTAAATTAAAAAAAAAAAACAACATATTATTCATATAGTAAAAGTTATATAATTATCTAGGCGATATATCACCATATATGTAGGTAGAACTTAAAAATCACAAAAAGGCTAATTTTAATAAAAGATTAAATTTGTCCTAGTGGTTGATAATTTTTTTGTCTGTCCGCATAAAAAATTGGCATTTTATTTAAAATTTGATCAACAATAATAACAACACAACTAGCTAATCTGAATTACTAATTAGAGAACATTTTTAAACAGCAGGAAACCTGTGCATATATGTATATTTAAAAAAAAGGTTTTAATGTGCAAATCGTAATTAATTAATCTGCAATGCAGATATTATGAAACTAAAAATATCTACATAGCTATGTTGAAATATTTTATAAAAAAAAAAATACTATACGAGTATGTTAGTACTTATCTGTCTTATAACTATAATTTAAATACTAGAGGTAGATTTTTGTTTTTATATTAAAAAAAGAATGAATTGAAAAATTTTAACAATTGCATGTTTGTGTGGATATTAAAAGTGGCGCAATGAAATAAATTGATTTAATAAAAACCTAACACACAATATTTCCCACAAAAGCTTACTTATTGAAAATCAGTTCATAGAATACCAATTTGGTTTTGTATTGAAATTTTAATTTATTTCAAAAATACCACAGATTTTTGTTCTGAAAATCATTTTCAATTTCCATAATCAATAGAATTATTAAGTATACTTATGTGTAATTGGATATACTTAAAAACAAAAGTTTAAGGTTTTTCTTTATTAGCTACAAATCACATAAAATACTAGCTGGTTCAACAAGCTTTGCACGGAATTTTTCATAAATTTTAACATTTTAAAAAGTAGAAATAAAATTAAAAGTGAATTTTTTGGCATACATCAATAAATTTTATACACAAATGTAGGAATCTGGAGAGGGCAAGGCCATCTGTTGGAGATCTTATTTCAGTGAAGGACATAAATTAACTGATTGTGAATTTCTTAGTGTTGCAAATTTTCTTCGAAGCAATTTTTTCAGATAAATATATCACCACAATTCACTCCTGAAAGTATGCAATTTTGGGTTTTTACGATTTTTATATTTTTCCAGTCGAAATTTTAAATTTTCGGTTCCATAGTTTATTAACCTTGTTCATCCAAAAATTTCAAAACCCATGCAAATCAATGTATTGTAATAGGTACAATGGGTCTTGAAATTCCGTCCCTCTGTCTGCTCACCTACCAGCCTAAATATATAAGTCAATTTTTATTAAGTTTGCAGTACCTACATAATATTATTTTTTATATTTTTTAGAACCAAAAATAACGGACCGAGGAACAACTCATTAAAAACTCAAAAAAAAAAAAAAAAAAAATTAACACAATATTGATCATTGCGTTCAAAAGGGGTGTGCACTGAAACCTAAATATACGCATGGAATTCGGTACACATGGTAGACGATTTATAAATCCATTGTGCCTAAAGAAAGTACATATTTTAAATTTATATATTATGATAAATATATATTTATACTTGTCCTTAACTATTTAAAATAATTAAGACATATAAAAAAAATAATCTATTATTTCGGGTAGTGAACATTTTTCGAGATATTCAACATTGTATATCAAGTAAATTAAACTTGGCTTACATAATGTAAAATCATTTAATATTGTGTATAATGTGATCATACACATTAGGGGTCATTGTATCAAATTCGAGTGGCTCAATGACCACTGGGTTTTCATCATTATTTTTTTGTGAAAATGGAGGGAGGGTTACGCTCAGTTTTCAACAATATTTTAGGAATTAATATACATATTTCGCGCGTTAGGCGTCAGTTATAGCGATCAGGAAAACGAAACAGGAAAAACTTTCAAATATATTATTTACTAGGTTTTCATTCGATTTGAAACGCAAATGTTGTACTAATCGATGGCAAATAACTCAATGAATTTTTTATGTAAATAAAATTTTCAACTCAACAATTATTTTATTGTTAAAAATGCATTAATGTGTTTTCCTGGCACGAAAAATGAATTTACATCAGGAAAACACATGAATGCATTTTTAACAATAAAATAATTGTTGAGTTGAAAATTTTATTTGCATAAAAAATTCATTGAGTTATTTGTCATCGATTAGTACAACATTTGCGTTTCAAATCGAATGAAAACCTAGTAAATAATTTATTTGAAAGTTTTTCCTGTTTCGTTTTCCTGATCGCCATAACTGACGCCTTAGATAGTTCTTGTGTTTTAATTTATCATTTTATTTAAATTGGCATGAAATATGTTCGGTGGTTCAACGAAAAGTACAAGTAGGTACCCAGCCCAATGACGAGCTTGTCATATGGTGATGCAAGCATGTAGAATCGTACTTTGTTGGTTGAAAGACCCATCCGACGCGACATCCCTATGTTCTGCTCAGGGTATCCTGTGGTCCTGAGGGAGCAAAGGGTAAGCAAACCATCGCTTTTTGCCACAAGGGAAACAGCTAATACCGTTACACATCCTTATAAATATTTTCAGCATTATTGTAAAAACTAGCCTTTTTTCAAAAATGTCTCGACAGATTTAACAACTAAATTCATTAGATATGATATATAAAACAAATTCTCAGAGAGTATCTCTTATCATGATGCTCTTATCATGAAAAAGTGCTTCTCACTTTAGCCGTTCAGATTCGGCAGAAAATTGTAGGTCCTTTCCTTTCCAAAAATATACACACAGGAATGATTGAGAGTTATAAGTCACTTGACCCTGGTTGATCATAAAATAAGTTAAAACCTTTTATTTAAAACGTTATTGGTAAATGTCAACAAATATAACTGAATATGGAATCAGTTCCAAGAAATGTAGAAGTGATGCCGCAGTATGAAAAATTTAAAACTTGGTGCATTTTTTTTTTGATTCCCCCACAATTTTTAGTTCCAAAAATATCATTTTTTCTGAATCTATATTTCTAAGATTTCCTTTGTCCAAATTATTCTTCTCTTTATTTTTTTTGTTGGTAGCTATATCCTATCGTTATGAACAAAAACCTAAAAAAGAGACTGTATGGCACGATTGAGTGTACACTTATATGATTTTTGAGTTGTCCGTCATTTTCGTCAAACAAAATTCATACTTTTTATGTTTTTTAAGGAA
Source organism: Epistrophe eligans (assembly GCA_951394125.1). Classification (NCBI taxonomy): domain Eukaryota; kingdom Metazoa; phylum Arthropoda; class Insecta; order Diptera; family Syrphidae; genus Epistrophe; species Epistrophe eligans. Next base: position 30,537,831 of record OX596030.1, read on the forward strand.
AAAATAATCAATCTACATAAATGAAATGATTTGATTCTTGCAGTTGCAGATGCAGATGCCATTCAATGATTATAAATATATACTACAAATTTCAATGATTTTCAAGATCAAGAATAAAAACGAAATAATTATATGTATGTATAAACAAAAAAACATACCCAGAAGTCATCCAAAGGAAGTACTCACAGCAGCTAAGGTTACCAGGTGAAGTATTTTTAGTTTCGGAAACTTGAGGAATTTGCTCTTGTTTGATGGGCTCTGGATCTAACCGAAATTAAATTTTATTTTTATTTTACATATATATTTTTTTTATTAATAAATATGTACCTACACTTATGTATGTAGGTAATAACGATGTCATAAAGCCAAGAACCAAAGTTTCAATAGATTAACAGAAAATGTAAGCTCTTTATTATTTTTTTTATAATAAAATAAAAAATATGTATACATACATACAATAATTGATTTCTATTTCAAAGTTTCTTGATCTACTAAATTTAATTTTATTTGAAAAAATCCTTGGAAATTTTTGTATAGTGAATTTCCAATGAAATTTTTAGAGAGCTTGAACATTTTTAATAAATGAGGTCTTGTTTAACATAAGATGTATGTATGTATATTGATATACACAAATGTATACAGTCGTATTTATTAGATTTTAACATTAGAAATGTTTAAACGGAGGCATACAATGTAAAAAAATCAACAGAATTTCAAAAATATGAAACGCCTAGTAGGCAAAGGGGGGTGAAACGTGAGGGGAATAAACAAAATAAACAAAATAATCAAAATAAACAAAATAAACAAAATTATTTCTTTCATGCTTTGTTGTTACTAGTTTGAGGAAACAGAAAACGAAGAAGATGATAAAACGGACAGAAAAAAAGGAGAAATCTTCGTAGAAAAAAATGGGTATGTTTCTGATTATGATTTTTGCGAAATCTGAAAAATACCCGATTTGCGTTTACTTAAATGCTTATATCTTTCGATCCAATTATCCGATTTTCAATATTAAGATATATAATTAAAGGAAAAATGACTGGCTAAAAACATGAAAATAAATATTTTTTTTTTTTTTATTTTTATTTTTTATTTATTTTTTTTTTATAGTATTCTATAGCCGGCGGCGGCGGAGTTTGTGCAATAAAAAACCACAATCGTGGCAAATTTGCTTCGCGTCGGAAAAAAATGCTAAATGTTCATATGTACCTAAATTTGTAGTCGGTATAATAATTGTAAAGATACATTGTGTTTGGTTTGGCTTGCTTATAACTTCGGTTTAATGTCTTAAAATTTAGCTAGAATATCGGACTACATTTTTTGTATTATATCATTGCACAGTCAGATAAAATTATACTTATATGAAAAACCTTACAAAAATTTAATACAAAACAATAATTTTTTAAACCACATGTATTTGACCCTTTTTAGGAAAGTTATGATGTTGGTACCTATGTTCAGAAAAGTTGCTCAACATTTAAATTTGACATTCAATGTACATACATACATAAATACATAAATGCTTTTTTCATTTCTAATGTTCCTCAACTATGCTGGAATGGCAAATCGGGTAAATTTTTATCTATTAGACACTGTCTAACTATTTTCAAATTGGTGGAAATATGCTTTATTTAATAAAAGTAAATATTACATTATTCATCGTTAAGACAGTAAACTCTTGTGTCTAAGTTAGGCAGCTATAATACAACAATGAACAAGGTTTTTGAACACATTTTCAAAAGTTGGACAGTTGTCTTAAGTTAGACAACGTTTATAGATAATACCAATACAGTTTAAGCACAAATAGTCTTTATTTAGATTAAAGTTGATTTAAGTAAAATGTGTCTATAAGTGTTAGCTAAATTCTTCGATTTTTAGAGGCTTAGAAGTAGATACATAATTTTCACTATATGTATATGTATTAGCAAAATCTATGGTCGTAGTTGGTTTCCGTGAAATATAGTTACCGATAACTTTATCCTATTAAGTTGATTATAACTACATAAAAAATAATTAAAAAGATATTATTGTTGAGGATATGGAATAGAATTTAGTTTTTAGTATTTATTTAATCTCCAATCAACAGTACCTACATCAACTGATTTTTCATAAAAAGTTAAATATATAAAATTATCTCTATAAACCTAAGGCTTTATTTACATAAAGAACAAAATGTATAAATATGTTTTTACTCATTTTGAATTAAAAATCAAATTATAAAATATTAAAATAAAACTGATAATGAACTTAAAAAATATATAATTTTAGAATTCTCAATGGAGGAAATAAAATAAAAAAGTACGTATACGCCAGAGTGTACCACCAGTTATCGTTATTTTTAGAGAAAATAAAACTACAACATATTTAATGGTAGACTGGTTATATTATATTAAATTTATAAAAATAAAGTTGGTTCGAATCTACGTGAAGTAAGAATGACCATCAATTAAATTTAATGCACGACTGGGTCGCACGAACTTGCTCTTATGTACGATCACATTGTGGTTTTAAAGTCTTAATGTATTATAAAAACTATTCATATGATAAAGAAATAAATTAATTAATTAAATATGGAAGCTTTTATTTTTTTAAGGCTTTTGCCAAGAACATTGTTAAGTGGGAGCGTGTGAACAATTTAGAACCATGTTGCACTGAAAGTTTACACTCAAGAATTGTTAAAAAATAAATTAGAAATAAATTGATTAAACAACTTCTGAAATTGTTTTGACACCAATGCAATAGATACCATCTGATTTCTTACACAAATCTCAATTTATGAGAAAATTTAAAAATCGTTTGAGCGGTTTTTTTTTTTAAATTATTTTCTATATAAATATTGACACATTGTGGAAAAAAAAATTGTACACCATTTTTTAATATTTATTATTGCGGAGTTTAAAAATAAATAAAAAAAAATTACCCATTTTTGAAATATCGAATTTTCAAAAAAAAATTTAATTTTTTTTTTTTTTTTATTCAAAAATTAGTTTTTTGCAAATTTTGATGTGCAATATTATTCAAAGTTATTAGAAGCTCTTCTGTAAAAAAATGTCATTAAAATCGGTAATGAGATAGTCGAAAACCCCAAAAAATTGTTCTATAAGAGATACCATTTTTTAACGATAGATAAATGTTTTTGCAATAATATAGTAGATGGTATTAAAATAAGTTCACATGAAAATTTTAATAAAAATCATAGGAGCCGTTTTTGAGAAAAATTATATTTTTCATTATGGTTTTAAAACACTTTATTGGGAGGTACGGTTATTTATGGTCACAAGAATAATTTCTTTTTAAAATCTGCTAGATAATGTTAAAAAACCTGCTAGGTGCCAAGTTCAATAGAAATCGATCAAGTCATTTTCGAATACTTAGTTATCAAAAAAAAAAAATTCGAAACTTTTTTTAAAAATCCAAAAAAAAAAATTGGCAAATTTTGCTATACAAAAACTTTAAAACTTCTTGGAAGATTTTCTATAATAAAATTGGTCAAAATCAGTTAAACGTTTTTGAGAAACTCGAAAATAAAAAAAATAATGGTTCTATTGAAGGTGCGACTTATACCTAACCATTTTTCCGATTTTTTTTTTTTATAAAATGTTAGCCTTTTTGTAACAAAAATTACTGAAATTAAAAAACAAAGTTGCGGGCACGTTTTTAAGAAAAATAGGATTTTAATAACTTAGTAAACAAATTTTTACGGCATGTACCGTTATTTTTGGTCTTAAAAAAAAATGAAAAAAAAAACCTGTGGGGGAATGCTCAAAAACCTCTAGGACAGACTTACAAGACCCACTTTTTTCGACTTCACTATCATCGTAATGTCAACTTTAATCAAAATCTCGAGTTTGATAACTTCCCATAAAAATTAATTCAAATCGGTTAAACGGATAATGCGATAGTCCAAAAAAAGGTTCTATGAGAGATACCTTTTATAGTGAACTAATATACAAAATTTTACCAATATGTTAAATTGAATTGATATTAGCTCATAATCATAACAGTTTTAATCAAAATCATAGGAGTTGTTTTTGAGAAGATGGTATTTTCTTTAACAATTTTAAAACACTTGTATGCTATGGGCACGTTATTTTTGGTTATAACAATAATTTTTGTTCAATTAGAAAAAAAAAAAAAAAACAAACTGCTGGGTACCAAATTAAATACAAATCTACCAAGTCGTTTTCGAATATATAAAAAAAAAAATACAAAATATTTTTAAAATCGAAAAAAGAAATTAAAAGTGAAAAAAAAAATTAAAACTTGTTTAAATAATAATCTCCATAAAAAAAAATGATCAAAAACTGTTTTTTAGGAGGAGGGTGTAATTTATAATCATTTCTTTTTTTTTACAAAATGATAGTCTTTTATATAAAAAAATTATAATTTAAAAAAAAAAAGTTGTTTGCACTTTTATGGAAAAAATAAGATTTTCATTAATTGCAAAAAAAAAAAATTGTTAGGAGGTACTGTTATTTCTGTTTATACACCAAGTTAAATAAAAGCCACACCGAACAGGCAGCAGACAGAGTCAAGTTTTATCAAAACCACGATTTAGATTTTTTACGAATCCAAAATTAGCTTTGTACCTAATTTAACACAGGTAAAATGCGAAAGTGAAATTTGAGCAAATGTTTTCCCATAAAGTTAATCTGTTAATATGTTTACTTTATTGACATCTAAAACGATTCATATAATTATTGGGTCGTATTTCGCTCTATAAAAATAGAATTTGTAAATAATTCGATCACTATGGTGCCACCTTTCGGATTCAGATTCTGTGATTATTTTTTTTCTTTACATAAAATCAACATAATGTAAGTATATCTATTTTGTATATATAGATGAGTCTATTTGATCTCTAAATATGGAATTAATTAATTAATTGATTCCAGCGCCACCTATTGCAACAATAGATATACAAAAACTATCTTCAAGAAAATATAGCACATAAAGTTGTTTCATTCAAACCTCAAAAAAAAAAATAAGAATTTTATTAAATGAATGAAAAACGAAGTGGTTTTTTAAAACCTTCCTTGCTTGACGTTTTTTTTTAAATTAAATATTTAATCACCTTTAAAAATTAACCATAATAATCGAAATAATATTAAAATTAGCAAAATAGTGGGTAGCTTCTGGTATTAAAATATTTTTTTTTTTAAATTCTTCAACCTTTACGTTTTGTAGTTCTTATATTATTTTAATTTATTTGTTGAGGTCGAAAAATGAATAAACTGATTTTTGGATAATTTTTTGCTTTCCATAATTTTGACTACTATCAACTAACACAGAACAGCACGAATAAAAGAAAATTTCAAAATTTAAGGCTTAATATTTCTTGATCCTACAACAATTTGCTCCCCAACAAATAAATAAAGAAATTGAAATAGTTCGATAAAAAAAAAACATTAAAACGACACAATGGGGGAACGCTTTAAATTGTGTCACTGTACACCAATTTGGTTATTTTTTTTATCCTTAGTAACTTTTTGATCAATAAAATGCAAATCCTAAAGTCTATTACAATTTCATTCTATTTTTTTCAACACAAAAGAATGACACCCCTAAAGAAATAGCCCTCTAGAAATACCATGCCAGTGTTATAGCCTTAACCCATTTTCGTAGCTATACACCAAAACATTTTCAAAAAGGTACCTATGGTACCTACATTTTATATATCCATGAAAAGCCGGTAATATATACAGCACATTATTTTTATAGTAAATTTAAATATAACTCACCATTCACAAAAATCCTTGTGCTTCACAAATTACCGCCATTTCACTGCTTCCTCTTTAATCAAAATGAATTAAATTAATTTTAATGATTCACAAATTATAACCTGTTGCATATACCTAGCTAAAATAATATCATACTCAGGTTTCTTTCATCAACAAGAAAAACACACAACTCGCATATTGCACACCATCATCACAAGGAAAATTGAAAAATTTAACCCAGATCCTGTTTATCATTCCAACGCGCTCCGCGCACTAATAAGATTTTCCTTATAACGGAATAGTGATAATAATATTAATTATTTTTTTTTTCCTATTTTTCAAGATAATCTGTGGCACTTCCTATTTTTTTTTTCTACCAAGGACACTGAATTCATATAATCATAATCATAACATAATTTTCACTTTTCACTGATTTTCACTTCATCTCTGATGATGATGGTTGTGGACGATGACTCAACAACCATGCAAACAGCCAACCCACGAAAGGAGGACTTCTATTTTTTTTTTATTTTTTTTTTATTTTATATAATTCTCGTGTTTGTTTCGCACCGCACCAGAAAGGGATACACCGGAACCGCACCGACCGACATCGACGACAGAAACGAAAAGGATTAAATCACGAAAAAATAAAATGGATATTTCTTGTTTTAATTTATATTTTTTTTTCTGTTTGAATTTTTTTTGCTCTGCGATTTTTCAATTTTCATCACGGGAATTAGGAGGCAGTGGAATTGTTTAGAAAAGAGTCCTTTTTCATTTATTTTCAATTCTGTCACAATCTATGAATATGTGGGGATGGATTATTTTATAGGTGTATATTTTAAAATATCCAAAATAAGGAGTATTTTGCACTACACTTTTGATGGATTTTTGTAAATTTAATTTTTAAACATTTTACTTATATGTACTTCCAAAAATGTTGTCACAAAATTGACCTGGTTTTGCATAATATATTATACACATACCATACAACCTCTGTCACTTGTATATATATTATAATGAACCAAGAACATATAAATCACTTTTGATAAGACATGGCCCACCTAGAGATGCGATGTTGTCTCATTAAGGACGTTATTTTTTTTCTCCTTTTCAACACGACTTGAAACTTTTTATTTTCAAGGACAGCTAAGAGCCGACTTTTATACTCGCACTTGTCAACTCTTACACTTGGGAGAATTTATCCTTCAGTCCGAATTAAATTTAACCGCACATGAAAAAGGATAGATATTATTTTAACGTTATCAGTTCCCCTTAAGGACTTTACACGTCAGTATTTTAGGTAGTACATGAATTATTATTGAATTCAAGGACCTTAAGAAATTTATGTTTTTTTTTTTTTGTTTAAATTGAAATACCGCACGTTTTTTTCTTTTATTTTTTTTTTTTAAAGGACGACCATTTAAAAACGCAAGGACGATATTATATAGATGAATTTTGTTTGATCGAAAGAAATAATATACCGTTGACTCCGATTATACCGGATGTCGGAGCTTAACTGACAACTTTTAGCAAAATTTTTGGTAGCAGCATCACGGTGATACCCAGCACAATCTCTTGTTGGTATCTATCTATCGAGCTAACGCAACACAAAAAAAAAGAAGTAAAAAAAAAACTCTACCAAAAAGCATCTCTCTCAGAAATTTCGAACTAGTATATCCTTCGGATGGTGGAGCTGTTATTAGAATATAGTCATGGTGGCGCTTCGTTGGAGCAAAAGATTGTCCCACTTATTGTGTGGATTTTTTTTTTTTATTTTTTTTTTTTTTTGAAAGGGATGCTGCTGCCTGATGGTACTTGGTCTAGGCTTAAAATGTATTTCGAAAGCTTTTGCTGAATGAGCAGAGCATAATATAAATTTTATGTTCCACAAAATTATTTCGAAAAATATAATAATTCTCTTAAGGTGTTCTTTGCGCAGACGGGTGCTCTGGAAATTTTTATATGGAATAATGTCAAATTGTTTTTTTTTTTTTTTTTTTTTGTAGAGCAATATACAGACAAAGGTAGGTATGAAGAGAGAATATGAAAATTTCTCTCCCACTTTTTGGATATTTGAGAGGAATCCCAGGTTTTTAATGTGTCTTATATTCGAAAAGCTTTAGCTTTTACAATGTGAATGGATATAATGGTGTTCAAAGGTGTCGGTAGATCATTTTACGGGAATGTCGAAAACCTAGACTTTAGTGCCAAAAATCACACCCAACTGATTGAATCTTCTCGCATATATATAGAGGATGTTGGGTGTGATTGTTTGTGTTTGTATTTTTTTTTTTTTTTGCAAAACGTGGGAGGTTTTAATAGGTTTAAAAGGGAACTATATAATAGACGTAAAAAGAGAACTGATTATTATAGACAATTATATTACCATATCCTTGACAATATTTGAAGTCTATATATCTGAATATTTTTGGGGATATTTTTGACTTTAGATCCTTAAATGGGGATTTTAATATAACCCGCCTCTAGCAAGGATGTTAAAAGTACTGGAGTTTATTTTTGTCATCTTAAAGGACTTATAGTTAAGTGATTTTTTGGGCAACAAAAAGGTCGCAATAAGTTCGATACAAATCTTTCCAACCAAAGCACTTTAAGTAATAAAGAACTCTTAAAATTTCATACGGGGGGAATAAGATACTATAACATCTGTGCTATCACGTCAAAGGTATGGATATTAAATCCATATTAATTCCATTTTTTTCTTCCAACTAACTGTTGAGAGAAATTGACAAATCCTTCAAGAGTTTCTCTTGGCATAAAAATTGTCCTTGAACCTAAGTCGTTTGATTTCGTCAGAAAATTGTAGGTACCCTCCATTCCATCGGTAAACTATACGGACATAATATACATATTTAGAGATCTGGTTCACCCGGCTTTGCATGGAATTTTTCATGAATTCTAGAATTTTAAAAAGTCAAGATAAAATTTATGAATTTTTTAGAACGCAAATGTAAATTAAAAAAAAATAAATAAATTGGTCAGCGTGACAGCTCGTATAGAACCAGGGCCTAGTGAATTACAACTTTCAATTTTTCATGTGTGCATGTTATTGGCAGGAATAGAGGGGACCTACAATTTTCTGCCGAATACGAACGGCTAGGGTGAGAAGCACTTTTTCATGACAAGAGATATACTCTTGGAGGATTTGTCAATTCCTCGCAAGAGGCAGTAACTTGTGAAAAACATTTCTCTTTTTAGGTCGCATAGGCTGGGAATCGAACCCAAGACCTTCGGCGTAACAGTCCAACGCACTAACCATTACGCCACGGCTACTAAAATATAGCAGCCTGAAAGCGTAACCCCATTTTCATGAAGGACAAAATTAAAATTTTAATTCTTTGGAATCATTTTTTTTTCTATGAAAAAATTAAATTTTACACATATCGCTACCATCAAACTCCTGAAAGTATGCAATTTCGGGTTTTAATGATTTTTTTTTATCTACTCTCCGATCGAAATTATCAATTTTTGGCTCCTTATCGTGTCCACAATTCTTTTTTTTTATTATGAAAGCCCAATATGTGTTCTTAAAAATACTTAACATTTTTTTACCTAAAAATGCATTTAAAATTATTTGAAAAATAAAAAAAAAAAACAAAAAATAAAAGAAAAAGGAAAGAAAATGCTGCAGAAGCCAGAATCTACGAGATAAACAATTAAACATAGCCATAGATTTCTAACGGTCTTACTCTTACTTTATACTCTTTCTAACATTCAACACTCAACGCTAAACGTAGTTTTTTATTCGTTTTAATTCGTTTTTATTTAAATATTAATATTTTCTTGATTTTCATTTATTTTCTGTTATTATTATTTTAATAATCTTAAATGTAGTTTTAATTAAAAAAAAGTATTTTTAAGAACACAAATTGGGTTTTCATAATATAAAAATTATACTGAATGACGTGTTTTTGTGAAAAAAAAAATCATATCGAAGACAAAGAAACAATTTAAAAATTATTAAAAAAATGTGTTTTATAATAAATTGCGGCAAAACCGTTATACACACAGAAAAAAGTTGTACGGTCGATACAAATTTCTAACTGTTCTTGTGAAAATAAAATACAATTCAAAAATCAAAAATTTCTAACTGTTCTTGTTTGAATGAAAAAATTTCAAAAATCGGTTGTAGTTTGGCAGAGTTAGATCTAGTCAAAGGAAAAAAAATAAAAACCGTTATAAGTAGATAAAAAGGAAACGAAAACGAGAAAATTAACTCTTACGTTTTTCGACTTGAACTGACCTCAAGAACTCATGGTTTTCTTCCGTGGCGGTGACTTCGGGACACCCTGTACTGTATATTTAAATGAAAAGAACATATACGTCAAAAAACAGGATTGTTAAAGAATGGAATCTTTTGTAAAAAAGAATCTTCGACTCCAAATTATTCAATCACCATTAATTTCGTGACTTAAAGATTGAAGTCATTTTTATACTCATTCATTTTACAGAAATCAGTTGACTGTAATTTAAAAGATTAAAAGAAAATACAAAGAATGTTAAAGAATGCAAATAATTCATGAATTCTAAAAAGATTCTAATCAAGTGATTAACTTAAAATAAATAAAAAATGTATTGCAATCTATTGAAGTTGAATTCGAAGACTCAATGTGAAGTCATTAAAAATGTAATATTATAATTTAACTCATCAAAAAATTGCATTCAAAAAAGATTGCTTTCTTTTACAACCCCGATGCTCAAAAATTCTACGGTTACAGAAAAAGGAATAATATTATAATGAAAATGCCATTCATTACCTTTTCTTTTTTTTTTTGTTCCACTATCAATAATTGTGGCCTTAAAAATGTATGTATTTAAACGAAATCGAATATCCAGTTTGTATTGTTCAAGAGCTCAAAATAGAAAACCGTACGATTGAAAAGTTGAAAATACATATTTTGGACTGATAATAATTCTGAATACTGATTTACTAAAATTCCAACTTTGAAACCATTGATTATTTTTGTTAAATCACGCCAAGAGCATTTCCTTTACTGCTCCCAACTAAAACAATCACACTAAGGTAATTTAAAAAAGAGGCTGGATGCGACCCACACTGGTGTAACTTCCCATTGGTGCCCGTGGAAACTGGACACCCGAAGTTATTATGTTCTAAGAAAATTCCTAATTCAAAAATATCAGAATCAGGTGTTCATAATGCAATCAACGGAAAACAAAATTTGGGGCGTATTATATTTTTCAACTATTTTAAGTTATATTTTTGGCAGATTTTTTTGCTTAAAAAAAAAAACTGTCAATTGAATTTTTTACAAAATTCATCAATTCTTTTCGTTCTCGAGATACACTGAACGCTAAAATGTATCACGAATGTACAAAAGTTCGTACACACACATATACAGACAACTTTCTAAAAACGATGGATTCGGATTTTTTGGACCTCGAAACGTGGAGATATGCATGTCAAAATTGTCGATTCGACAAATCGGACTAATTACAATAACTTTCAATGGGAAGTTAAAAAATATATATAGGTATGTAGTTATCATTTTATTTGTCTTTATTAAACACATAGGCGCAAAATTTTAAACAACCTATTGTTAAGGGCCTAGCATATTACTAGTTACCAATTTGCTAAACATTTAGTAATTTACTAGCTCTTCGGAAATTTTAATCCTTTTTTTTTCGTTTTACTAACTAGTAAAATACTAATTCCCTTTTATTAAAAACGGTGCATCTGAACACGTCCAAACAATGACAGTTCGTGAAAGAAAAACAAAGCAAACAAAGTTAAACCTAAGGAACGTCCTAATAATTTGATTTATCGTTGGTCAGATACACTCCAAAACTTTTTTCAATTTTCTTAATTTTTGCCATCATGATGAAAAATGAAAAACATTTTGGAGTGTATCTGACCAACCATAAACCGTACGGCGGCGTACAGGGATGGTTGATACCTTTTTGGAATCAGCACCTCCATTAGCTTCAGTAACTCCTTATGTCTTCCGAAAACATTTCATTTTATTTACTTTTGAAAATCAATTAGCACACGAATCATAAAAAAAAACACAATTTAACTCTTTGCCAACAATTTTTTTTTCGAGGAAAATGACAGATTTCATATGGATTTAGCAAGTTACTAAAAGTTAAAGTAGCCATTTTGCGATTTTAACTTTAGTAAAATGTTAAGAGATAGTAAGTTGGTAAAATCGTTTAAAATTAGCAAAATCTTCTTTTTAGCTTAATAACTTACTAAAATGGCTTTAACATTTTTTAATTTAAAATTTTGCGCCATAGGTACTGACAATATAGATCGATATTTTTTCTTAGCATAATAAAGTTCCAGATAAATCCCATAATATAGGAGAACCTATAGGGGATAGGTACTACTAAAAAGGTTTAATGCCCCCATCTATTAATACATACTACGAAAAGTCTAAGCTTTTACGTACGTATACATTATTGCACCATGTATGATAGTATCATGTGTTTTGCCATAGCTTGACTCAATGACCTTAATTTAACCTTTTGATTTTTTTAAATTGATATTTGGGTGTATTTAACTGAATGAAACAAAAAAAAAAAAAGAATTATCAAACTGCGTGTTTGAACTCAAAGTTAACCTCAAAATAGATTAAGATAAAAAAATTGTTCTTTTTTTTTAGGACCAAAAATAACGGTAGATACCTGCCGTAAAATTTTTTTCCAGCAATTAATGAAAATCTCATTTTTCTCAAAAAACGTGCCCACAACTTGTTTAAAAAAAATTCAATAAATTTTTTTACAAAAAGGCCACCATTTAATAAAAACAAAACTTGGAAAATGGTTCTAAACGCTACCTCCCATAAAACCATTTATTTGATTTTCGATTTTCTTAAAGGAAATCTGAATTTATTATATGTAATTTTTTATTATTAATCTAATTTATTTATTATTATATGTAATTTTTTTTTTATTTTAAAAAAATGATCCATTTTTTTTTTAACTTAATAATTTGAAAACAACAAATTTGAATTTCATTAAATTTGGCACCTAGCAGTTTCTTAACATTATTTGGTAGATTTTAAACAAAAATCATCACATTAAGGAAAATGTAATTTTTCTCAAAAACAACTCCTACAGTTTTAATTAAAATTTTGAGCTAATATTATTACAACCTAGCAAATTATTGGAACAAATTTTTTAGTAATTCACTATTAACGCTATCTCTTATAGAACCATTTTGTTGGTCTTCAACTATCTCATTATCTGCTCAAGGGATTTTGATGAAATTTTTAACCCAAGAGCTTCTGATGGAGTCTAAATAATATTGCTTATTGAATTAATATTATGATTTAAAAAAAAAAAAAATGTTTGATTTAAAAAAAAAAAATCAAAATTATATTTTGAAAATTCGATACTTCGAAAATAGGTGGATCGTAGCTGGTTTTTTTTTTTCTAAATTAATTTTTCAACTCCGCATTAATAAATACTAACAAATGGCTTATCAATTTCGGGTCAGAGCTCATTTTGTGCTGTGAACTTGATTTATAAATTTTTTGAGGCTGGATTAAAATATTAATTTAATGGCGTCAACATCGAAACATATATCCCTTCAAAAAAGAGAACGGGTGTCAAAATTAATAGTAATGCAATTACAAAAAACTTAGCAGGTTCTCCCTCTATTACCAAAATGTAAGAGGGCTTCGTAGTAAAACAACTAACATTTTTAAAAATTCACAAGCTTTTCCATATGACTTAATCGCTTTCACTGAAACTTGGCTTAATGCCACGATCTTAGACACAGAGCTTTTTGATCAAGAGTTCCTAGTTTTCAGGAAAGACCGTCATGTGGATAACTTAAATTTAGTAGGTGGTGGTGTTTTAATTGCAGTTAGAAATCATTTTAGTACAACTCTAATAACATTCCCTCTTAATATTACAATTGAAATTATTTGCATCAAAATATCCCTTCAATCTAAAGACTTGTTTGTTTTAAATGCTTACATTCCACCAAAAAGCACGGTTTCGGTCTTTGTTGAGCTTTCGCTTGCTCTGGACCATGTTATCGACATTGCTGGTTTCAATAGTACTATTCTTCTGTTGGGTGACTTTAATCTCCCACAGATTGACTGGATTACATCAGAGGACGAGTCCTACTTTGAAGCATCATTGACTTCATCTCAACTGGAGCTTCAATTGTTAGACCATATCATCTCTACTGACTTACAGCAAGTTAACTGTATTAAAAATTTTAAAAATCGAATACTCGACTTAGTTTTCTCATCTGACGCTGTCAATACGGTAGTGGTAGATTCTACTTCTGCTTTATCGAACATAGATAGTTACCATCCTCCACTTGACATATTTCTTGACTTAGGCGGCCATTTAACTAATAGTAGTAATTTACATGACTATAAGTCACATACCTTAGATTTTCGAAAAGCCAATTTTCAGCTACTTTTGGAGCACTTAAGTGCTTCTGGTATTGATAATATACCAGTTTCAGGTGACATTGACGTTGCAGTTTCATACTTTTATCAAGTATTGATATCCTGTATTAATGACACAGTACCTCTGAAAATTTCTAAATACTCAAGCTTTTGCCATCCATGGTATTCTAAAGAGCTGAAAAATATTCGAAATAAAAGGAACAGGGCATGGAAGAACTACCTAAAAAGCATGTCTTTTGAAGATAGGAATGTGTACATGGCCCTATTTGAAGAGTTTAAAAACCTCTCCAATGAGTTATACACTGAATATCTCAATAATATGGAAAGCTGCCTTAAAATTGACCCCAAATGTTTCTGGAAATTTGTTAATATGAAAAAAAAATCTGATGGTTATCCAGAGAATTTTACTTATAACAATAATATCTTAAATAGTACCCCTGAAATTTGTGATGCTTTTGCAAATAACTTTCGTCAGTCTTTCACTGATACTTCAATTGATGTTGACGAGGACTTCTTTCGTTACTTAGAAGAGTGCCCACAAGCAACATTCAATAATCTTCCTATTACAACAGACAAAGTTTTACATTATCTTTCCTTACTTCATGATGATTACTCATCTGGACCAGATGGTATACCTCCTATAATTTTAAAAAAATTCAAATCAATATTAGCTTCCCCTCTTACAAAATTATTTAGCCTATCTCTTACCTCAGGTAAATTTCCAGGTATTTGGAAAAAGGCATTTATTACACCAGTTTTTAAAAAGGGAAACAAATCTGACATATGTAATTACAGGCCGATTTCCAAGCTGTCCTGTATTCCTAAGCTCTTTGAGCAGGTGGTGTGCGATAGTTTGGCATTCCATTGTAGAAACATCATTTGCAAACAACAACATGGTTTCATGCAGAAGAGATCAACAGCAACAAATCTACTTACTTTTATGCACAAGTGTACAAATGCGTTAGAAAGAGGATTAGAACTGGACTGTATCTATACAGATTACTCTAAAGCTTTTGATCAACTCTCTCATGAAATTATCTTATTTAAATTAAAAGTGTTTGGGTTTCCTCCTAGAATCATCACTTGGATTTCGTCCTATCTCCTTAATAGATATTACCAGGTTAAATTCCGTAATTCCTTCTCTAACCCTTTCATTGCCAAATCGGGGAGTTCCTCAGGGAAGCCATCTAGGTCCCCTTCTTTTTATCTTAGCTATTAATGACGTAACCCTCTGTATACGTAATAGTGAAATTCTAATTTTTGCGGATGATATGAAAATTTTTAAAAGCATTAAATCTACCAATGATCGTTTACTTTTGCAAAATGATTTAAACAGTTTTCTGATTTGATGTAATAAGAATGGTTTGAATCTTAATCCTATTAAATGTCAGGCCATGACTTTTTCCAAAAAACAAACTCTTTCTTCGTTTGAGTACAAAATATCGCAGTACTCTTTACGCCGAGTTCATAGTTTTAAAGACCTCGGAGTTCACTTTACTTCTAACCTTAATTTTACTGAGCATATCAATTTGATCGTGAATAAGGCGAACTCTATGTTAGGGTTTATTAAAAGATGGTCTAAAGAATTTCAGGATCCATATGTTACCCTCGCTCTTTACAACTGTTTAGTCCGTCCCCATCTTGAATACGCATCCCAGGTATGGACTCCTTTTCACGGAACGCATAAAAATAGATTAGAAGCCGTACAGCGTAATTTCATACGTTTCGCTTTGAAAGGGCTACCGTGGTCCGATCCTTATAACCTTCCTCCTTATGAACATAGGCTTAAACTTTTTCAGGTCCAGCCTTTGTCACAAAGGAGGATTAATATGGATATTATATTTATTCATCAACTTATAACTGGCGTTATTGATGCACCTGATTTACTAAGTTGTATTGGTTTTAATTACTGTGGGGGAAACTACAATATTCGTAATGTGGAATTAATGCATTTATCCCAACACCGAACTATTTATGGCATGCATGAGCCTCTTACCCGCATGTGCAGGCTTTTGAATTTAAACTCAAACGTCTTTGATTTAAATATTAGTAAGATTAGTTTAAAACATACGTTAAGGACCAGTGCAGCACGATCTTAAATGTTTATAATTACAATTTAGTTTCTTATTGTAATTGTATTTTTTTTTTATGTATTTATATTTATTCGTATATAATAGTTTTGTATTAATTGTTTTTAAGTGTATGTTTTGTAGTAGTTGATTTTTGCTTACTAACTACTAACACTGCACTAAGTGATGAGCCGGATAACACATATTTTGTGTTGGCAAATCTTTGGCCGCAAGATGTCGCTTGTACTAAGCTCTCTTCGGCAAAGATCTGATAGTGTGTAAAAAAAAATATACATATGTACCTGTGCGCTCCAAATTATAATGTGTGTGCCGAAAATCGATCGAATGTGACATACAAATTTGTGTGCGTCCGGTGCGGACTACCACACTGACGAATGTTTTTTTTGTTTTAGCCTACAATTTTTGTGCGCTAAAATGGCGTATTTTTATGTAGAAGTTGGGAAAAATGATTTTTTTCTTTAGCTGGAAATAATCATTGGCATTTTTGTGCTGATTCTTTCAAGATTTACAAATGGCTTAGGTGTATACTTTATTTAAAATTTAAAGAGAACAGTTATTACAAGTAATTCACTTAAGCGTCAAGCATTTTATTTATTTCCAATTGAACCACTTTAAAGTTAATACGTAGCACCCATCAACATGACTACAAGAAAAGACTGAGTTGGCCCCGGATACCGTGTAATGTATGTGAAGAGTTGATACTTCAAATGAATTCCAAACAATGCCTTCTGATGAGTTTCAATGCAGTGAGTGATTGATTACTCATATTCAAGGACTTACCATACCTTTCCATGGCAAGAAACATTCATATAGACACATACACATTACAAATCCTTCAAAGTTCAAAATCACAATTAATCTATAAAATGTCGAGTGATACGGCTTGGAATGAATGTTGTCAAAGAGGTTCCGTTTTTGAAATCATTTATGTGGCATTTACATAGATCAGCCATATTATTGTGCCATGCTATATACATACATACCTTTGTTCGATTTGCATCATGAGAAATATGCCTCATTTAATCAACTGAAACTCAACCTTAAATAAAACGTCATATATAGGTATAGGTTTTCGTAGAAGAACAAAAGGAGAAAATTCAGATAAAATCAATCAAATCCTTTGTTAAGGGGGGCCAGTTAAATGAAAGCTTTTGTCTTTGAGATTATTTTCAGAACGAATATTGCGTTTCCAATGGGGATACATACGAGTTTTATATGTGTATGTGTGAGTACCTATAGCTATAGTTGTTTCTTGGAACCTTCATCACAAAATACCAACTAACAAAGCATGATATAGAAGCCAAAAGGGATATCTGTGAAATATATTCCTCATTTTAACCGGAAATCAAATTTTATCTCTAAAGGATGTCTTTATCCTTCAATTCTGGGAAAATAAACTTGAATGCTTATTATCAAGCATGCTTAAAGTTAATATTCAAACAGAAAGTGTCTACTTTAATGCTAAAGGTTGATCCCCGAGAAAACACAATATTATTAACTGTGTGATTATTATGGGGTTCTGTCATTTAAGTTGGAATTTTCACATCAAAATTAAAGTTATTTGTTCGATAGATATAAAATTTACATATACATTTGTACAAGTTCATAATAATTAGCTTAAGGAAATTTGTACAAAACATCAGGAATTATTGATGAAAGAATATTTTAACATTGCATTTATTGAAAAGGGAAACAGAATTTCATTAAATACACTATACACACGCAATGATGTGTCAGTTCAAAAAACAAATATCGAAATTGTTGCAACGTGTGTTCCGTAAAATCTGGAATGCATCCAGAATGATTTGCAAGCTTTTAGTTTAAACGTCAAAATTGTCAAATGGAATCATTCAAATAAATTTGGAAGTGCTTGCTGCTCACTAAGGGCATTTTTCTTTCAAAGTATAGCTCTGAACAGAGTCTGAACACTCCGAACATACTCTGAGTGATCTCTGAACTGGGCATGCTCTGTTCTATGAGTTCAAATTTATTTAGAAAAAAAAATACGCTTCACCAGCTGTCATAATTGAAAACAATAATTTTATTATTATTAGTAAAATTATTAAATTATTTTACCTACTTTTGCTGATCGAATATTCTCGTCCGCCATTTTTACTGTTTTGATGTTTTTTTTCCACTTGTCAAATTTGGGTTCATCTATGTATTCAACTCCGCCTTCTCTATCAATTTATTCTGAGCTCATAGAGCGCGCTCTGAACATACTCAAAGCGAAAGAAGAAACACAAAATTGGAGCTTTGAATGCTCCGAGCTAAAAAAGAAACACGCTTTTTTTGACAGTTCAGGCTCTGCTCTGAACTAAAAAAGAAAAACTCCCTAAATACGCATCGATGACGTTTGGGATGCGTTAAGAAACTCATAAAATTGTCGCCATTTTCTCTTTTGACTTTCGGAACTCATGACTTTGTATAAAATATATTTACATATCTATTGCGTTTAAGAACTCAGGCTCTGTAATGTACATAAATAACATTTGACAAAGGTGACATTACTGTTAATCTATCATACAGACCAACTAGAGAATTTTACTTTGACGGCTGTAATGTCATGAATTTATTTGGCACGTTCAGAAAAATGAGATCTCAGAGATTTTTCTCACTCAAAAAGTGAGCAAGCGAATCCAAGATTTTTTTCCTCAGAGTTTTGACAACAAAACTGAGAAATTTTGCTGAGGAATCCTGTTCAAGTAACTGAGATTTCCGAGATCTCATTTTCCTGAACACGCCTATTGATTTTTTAGAGACTTCAGCAATCTCAGAAATCTGAAAATAATTCCTTAGTGAGATTCCCCACATTCTCTGTCAAAAAGTTGAGACTTGTATTTTTTTGGTTTCACTATAATAGCTCAATTATTTTTTTGACGCAGTTGATCAATTTATTAAAAAGAGATGGAGAGTGCTTTTGACTTCAAGCGGAGAAATGTATTCAGGTTTCTCCTTCTCCTCGGTGAAGCTGACGGAAGTTTTCTCGGTAAGATCTCAGAAACTTGAACTGGCTTAATTTTATAGTTGACTTTTATGCGTCAAAATGACAGTTTGTGACAGATGAACAAGGGACAAACAACATCTTTGTTGAGTCAACCTTGCTGCAAAGGGAGCTACCATGAGATTTGCCAAAGAGGGAACTGGGACTGGAAAATGCATAAGTCTTAGACCTCAGTATTAGAGACTGTTTGCCAAAATCCACAGTGATAAATCTTATTGACATTCCTAGAGTTAGGATGCTTAAAAAAATAGAACTTCGAGAAAAACTTCCAAACGGAGTTAAGTAGTAAAAAAGAGTGGGTAGGTGAAATAGTTAACTATACACTCAAAGCAAATGCCATCAAGTGCTACACTGATGGATCGAGCACGTCTGAAGGGACCGGGGCAGAACCAAACTTTCCATTCCGATGGGACAGTCAACAAGCATTTTTCAAGCCGAAGTAAATGCCATAGGAAAATGTGCAGATCAAAATCTCGAAATGAATTATCGAAAACAAAACATTGCCATTATGTCGGATAGTCAGGCAGCGGCGTTCAAAGCTTTGAACTTATATACCATTAACTCCAAAATAGTGTGGGAATTTGTAGGCAAGCTAAATAAACTTGGCAAAAACAATAATGTCACGCTTCATTGGGTACCTGAGCATGTTGGCGTTCAGGGAAATGAAGAGGCAGATGACTCCCTAACTAAAATAGTTAGCAAAGACCACCTTAACGGGACCTAAGCCCTATTACGGCTTAGGAGAGATTGTGATCAAAAATAAAATCAAAAAAGGACATGAGACCAAAAGATCAAAAATTTGGAAAGAACTCCCCAAACTGAGGCAGGCCAAACTCCTTCTTGGGAACTATAACCAAGAACGCTTCAAGGACTTCACCAACTTAAGTAGAAACAATCTCAGAATTATAACGGGCCTCCTCACCGGCCACTGTAAACTGTAAACACCGAACCAAATATTAGGAGATTGCGATGCACTCATGCATCAAAGAAATAAACATCTGGAACGCTACCAGGTGGAAGAGAGTAACTTATCCTCTCTGAGAATACCCCAAATACTCAAATTCCTCAGAGAAATAGTTTTGGAAAAAGAGTTGTAAGATGAGTAACCTCGTCCAGCTCCATATGGGGGCACAATAGATCTACAGGTCACAGTGCAATTACCACCCACAATATATTCATTCATGAGTCAACCTTGTCCTTACCATCCATTTATTTCAACGGAATCGTTCCTGATGCAACGAATTTGACGTATTTTATGGATCAGAGCCTTAATGCGTTTATACAAAAGGTGAAAAAAGGCTTAAACTATATATACCTAAATATGCGTTTGGGCTACACCTCTTGGCTATTTGGCTATTTCCCAAGAAGAAAAATTCAAATTTTTTCTAAGTAATGTTTTTGTAATTCCATGTAAAGGTTTTGTTTTTTTTTTAATTTTCCTTAAAAACGACTTTTCCGATTTTGATTAAACTTGGAACTCATATGATATGTTCAATGAACCTACATTATTATATAGGAACTTAAAAATCATTTGAGGAAATATTTGTATAAAGTGTCTTGTACCTTTACCTACAAGTTTTTCAATCACGTAGAGTGGATAGTGCATAGGTATCTAACGTACTCAACTCATACATTAATCACCTGTCTGAATTTAATAGTACAAGCTTAATTAAACTGATAATATTGAAACTCTCATATTTCTCAAAATTCTTGACAGATCTTGTTGCAATTAATTTTCTACATTCGATCGATTTCGTCCAACGAGAAAAAAAAAAACAAACGCTTCGTAAATCTCTCCTTAATAGCAAATCTAATAGCCTTATGTCATTATACCGTTCAACGAACATTTAAGTATCGCAAGAAAAGTTTTTCATTGTCAAAATAAGTAGAAACTACATTTCAATTCTTCGCACTTAAGAATTACGAATTGGATGAGAAAATTTTCCAAGTGAAGAAAATACGAATTATAACGAAGAAACGAGAATGAGGATGAAGGCTAAAAGAGAATCCCTTAAGATGAATCAATTCTTAAACATTTATCTATAAGTTTTCTACTCCTCGAACCCGAACTCGAACCCGAACCAACATGTACACTCATCCGCAACAATGCTAATTGCTGCCTCCCAATATTTAATCCAAAAAAACCAAAGCCAATCTAAGTGTGAGGGGAGGGAAAAAGGGGGGCGGCTGTAATCACTCACGTATCCTCAATACGATTTTATCCTTGCAGTGATATTCGAAAAATGAGTTGGAAAAACTTTATGTGGGCGGACGAACAGGACGAACTATATAACCTCATTCACTCTTTGAAAAAGTCCTCAAAATGAATTTTCTGTGAAATAACCTCAATTAGTTCGTCCTGTGTCTGTTCTTCTTTTATTTTTTTTATTCATTTTGCTTCATCTTTAACTATATCATTGTGAAGGCATCGCATTTTAGTCCTAGATCCTGCTCTTCGTCCTTCGATATTGTGTCTTTGTTTCTGTTCTGTGTGCGTTTTCTTTTTTAATTTTAGTATTTTCTTCTTTTTTTTTTATAGTCATGACTGATGGAAGAAGAAGAATAAGGAAGCAAGTTCTTCCATCTATTTAACTTTGCAACTGGTGGAAATATTGTAAAGTGCACCGGACTCACAGGACGAATAAAGATGACGACGACGACGACGACAACGATGACTACTGCTATACGGACGTTGAGGAAACAGAGAGGTAGAAGTAGCAATGTGCGGTTATTCCTGCTGCTGCCCCCTTGGGCCATTGGAATTTAATATTTGTTCATAAAAAAAAATGAAAGATATCAAAAGGAAGAACAAACTTTTTCTTATGTTCATTCTGCAAAATGCAGACAGACAAGTAGAAGATATTTTTATTTTTTTTTTTTGTGGGAGAGGGATACCTATTTGCACCTCTAGCGCAATAATTGCACAAGTGCCTTATCAACTTTCTGTCTTTTTCTCTCTTTGTTGGTGTCTTTTACTCTTATAACAATTTTTCGTATAAAAATACATATACAATTCGTTGCAAAGGTAAGGTATTGAAATAATGATTTTCTAGCAAACATTTCAAACTGATGATAGACAAATTGAAATTAATAAAATATTTCGTTTTACTTCCTTTGATATATGAAAACATAGAGTCAAAGAATATACAGAAATGCAGAATAAAGGACTAGCTACGTATGTACAGAGCTACACGCATACATATATGTAAGTATTTACAGTACATGTTATGTAGAGTGCTACAAAATTTTAAAATAAATGATCTGGAATTACTTATAATATTTTTTTTTCAATTTCTAATTAATTAATAGTTTAAAAAAAAATTCAATGTTGTATTGAAGTTTTTTTTTTTTTTTAATTAAGAAAATCTATTTTCTTTAGAATTTATACCTACATAATATGTACAGTCCATATATCTCAGCTGAAATAGTCACCAGGGGCGTCTATAACATTACTTATTTCATAGAAACACCAAAATATTAGAAGAAATACAGTAGACGCTCGATAAAGTAAAACTCGGTAGAGTAAACTATCCAATATAGTGAACGTGTGTTTTTATACAGACTACTCTAAATAGTGAACAAAAAGTATCTCGATATAGTGATCATGACCACACATTTTTTTGAATGCGTTAACAGCATTGTCGACTTTCTTTTAAGATATTTTACCCTTCATTTCGTGCATTTATGTGCTTCGTACAGTCTGACAAAAAAGGTATCCACTTGACCCAGTATAAAACAAGTTTTAACTTTGTGATTGTGAAAACAAATATTTTTTTCAAAAAGTTTCTCATTTTGAATTGGACCGTGGTGTTGGCAGATGTTACCAAAATCAAGTAATAAAGTTATGAAACGTTCGCAAGAAAAAGCAATGCAAATCAAGTTAAAGTTGAGGAGGAAACAAACGAAAGTGACATTTTTTTTAAATTTAATTTTTATAAAAAAAAAAAACAATTTTTACCTCGAGTTATGAAGTGTTTCGTTTTTTATGAATCATAGAGTTTATTTTATGTTTTTTTACAAAGGTAATAAATACAAAAATATTAATTTTGTGTCAAATTCACATTGAAAATCCTATTTAGCTTTTCTCTCGAAATAGTGAACAATCCCGATATAGTGAATAGGCCTGGTTTTAATTACTCTCCATAATATCGAGCGTCTACTGTAATTAGAAAAATTTTAAAAAGAGCCATGTAATTGGGTTTAAGACAGTTAAACAAAATTGATGGCTTTTTGATACAAAATTGAATCTTATTACTTACATAATTTGTTTTATCAAAAAATATTTCATTAACTTCACAATTTTCTAATTAAATGAATTTTATTATTTCAATGATTGAAATCGCTTTCAATGGGCGCATTCACTAATGTAGTCACTACGTAGTCAAGTCATTTTTATTGGCTACATACAACTACAAAATGAGTTGAAATTTCCCCTCCGACGTAGTGTAAAAATTTCGGCTTCAAAGTTAGTGGAGAATGATTTTGACGTTTCACAATCAGCTGTTCGGTTAAAATACAAAAGATTCAAACTATTCAAAATTAAACTTGACCACAATTAAATTATTTTGCATAATTATGACTTTATCTTCTTCTTGATATTATTTAATTTATAAAGAAAAGATTACTTAAAGTTATCAAAACACAAATGTTTCTTATTTTGTGTGTGTTTACATCTGTCATTAATATGACAGTTCAGAATTGACTATCTTTGTAGTGCAATTTTGCATTCACAAAGCTAGTTGAATTTCGACTACGTAGTCACTACATTAGTGAATGCGCCCAATGAACAGCTGATTTTCGTTTCAGAAAAGAAAAACACAATTGGGCTTTTCCAAAAACTATATATCTATAACTATACTATATTTGACAGTTCTAGTTAGGGAGAAAACAATGCAATACAAACAAACATACTTACACAGCCAAACACTTTTCCAAAGGCGCGACTAGTTGTGATTTATCGTTGTATATGTAAGTATATTTGTTTGTATTGCATTGTTTTCTCCCCAACAAGGAAATTTTTGTTGTTGTTTGTTTCGCATTGTCACATTGACGTATGGGGGAACTTCCCAATTGTTCTTATGAAATGTGTTCGATTTTCTTTCTGTTCTCATCTGTAATTATTTCGTTCAATGATCAACACTCTTACCTCAAAATAATTTGTTGTGACTTGTTGTGTCTTGTGTGCGTTGAATAATTGTATTATTTTTTGTTGTTAATTATTTGTATTGTTTTGTGCTTTAATTTGTATTATTGTTTTTTTCTTTTATGTATTATATTTGGTAAAATAATCAACCGAAGTCGGACATTAATTCTTCATTTCATAAATCTGCACCAAAAGTGTTAATTAGATTAAAAACAATAAATGTGAATAATGTTAAATTTTATAATATGAATAGTGAAACCCCAATTCATAGACCCATGGGCGAAGATAATGTGATAATGAAAATAATAGGGGGATTCATGCAACGTCGTAAAACACTAGATAAGTTTATCTTTTGGATAAATTTATCTTTTGGTAAATGAACTGTCAAATTTTGTATGGGAAATGGTTTACGCAAATTGGATAAAATTATCTTAGGATTTTGTTGCGGAAACTTATACAAATTTATTTGGATAAACTTATACAAACGTCATTGCAACTTTTAGAATTAGACGTTTAATATTTGACGTTTAACGAACAGCTGATTCAATTACGCAGCATTTATCCAAATAAATAAAAAGGACGTTCACGCAAACTTTTGCGTAAACTTATCTTTTTACACAATTGGTAAACTTATCTCGTTGCATGAATACCCTTAATATGGACTTTGGTACCAAATATGTTTTTAATCCTCAAACACTTTTGGTGCAGATATGAACAGAAATCTTGGCATCTGTGGGATTTAGTCTAGATTTGTATTTATTTTTATAAACTTATTCACCGCCCAATACACAACAATAACCTTTTCATTTTTTTTCATTAAAAATGTTAGTATTATTGTTTTGTTTGTTTGTTTCATGGGATGATTATTTATATGGATCAACATCAAGGTACCGAGACCGAAATTGCAAACGACAGGGTTCAGTTGGACTTTTTCCAACAGTTTTATCGGACAAAGGTATGCATGGTGGTAAATGCCTGGAATGAGTAGCTAAAATATCAGAAATCATAAAAAAAACCAATGTAGTCACGCACAGCAGATCTTTTTAATGACAGCCAAGTTTCAATGATTGCTATAACCTTTATTTGTAAGAAAAACTACCACAATTCCACTAATTTGTGTTTAAATGATGGTTTTCAATGAAAGCTATAACTGACCCTTAGAATATTGGTCCGATTTGTCGAATCGAAAATTTTGACATATCTCTACGTGTCGAGGTCTCTGGAATCCGATTCCGTCGTTTTTAGAGAGACGTCTGTATGTTTGTGTGTACGTAAGTTCATACGTTACTACGTTCGTGATATATTCTATCGTTCACTTTTTCTCTGTAGAACGAAACGAATAGAGATATTGGCGCAATATTCTAAACGATTTAGTACGATGTTAAAGCATTTTTAATATTATGATAAAAATGCTTTAACATCTTACTAAATCGTTTAAAATTTTGCGCCATTGACTTATAATAAATTTTATTTCACAGATAATGTGTGCAGAAAGGATGTTCAACAAAATTCAATTAACGGTTATCTTACTAGGTACATCAATTAAAAAAAAGTTGTATTAAGTCTTTCCTCTCGAATATTTCGCGGACAAAAATTGTCATCGATTTCAGGTTAATTTAATTTTACATAAAATGACGTTATAAAGAATTGAAAAAAATAAGGGGTGGTTTTTTTTGTAATTAAAAAAAAATTGCTAAAATTAGCTGAAAACAGTGTTTCTGTTCTAAAATTTTGAAAAAAAAGGAATGATATTAACTTCGGGCTAACTTTATTTTTTATAAACGATTCCATATTTGATTACTGATATGGATTTTTAAAGCAAAACAACTGCAAGAAAATACTGAAAATCGTAATGAAAAACGTTTGTCGGCTCGAATATTTTGAAATTAAACTCTATGTTTCGAAGCCGGAATAATTTTAGTCTATACACAGTGGACGTAATCAATAACAGATAAGGTTTGTAGAATTATTGACAATTTTTTTTTTTAATCAACAAATCTTCAAACTAAAAACACTAAAAAAATTAAAAAAGGTTTTTCGACCCGAATATCTCGAAAACAGACAAAGCTATCGACTTCGGAATAATTTTATTTTACACGAAATGCTTTGACTAAGAATTGATGGGGATTGTTAAAAAAATTCAATTGACAATTTTTTTTTAAGCAAAAAAATCTTGAAAAATGTAATACGCCCCTAATTTGGTTTTCATTTGATTGTATTATGAACACCTGATTCTGATAAGGTTTTTTAAGATCTTAAATTATGAATTTTCTTATAACAAAATAAATTCATGTGCCCAATTTTCACGCGCACCAATGGGAAGTTACCAGTGTGGGTCGCCTCTTCTTAATTTTTAATTCCAAAAGTTTGGGATAAGTTTTAAAATAACTCTTTTTTAACCCAAAGTAGATATATTAGTTATTTGTCATTAATCATAGCATAATCAACAACATTTTCAAAATTTGGGAGACATTTTTAAATAGACATTCGGCATTACATGTGTCCTACTCTCTTACCAAAATATAATCCAAGTTCAATTTGTTTTTTTACTTTTTCCTAAACACAATAGTTGGGAATAGGTTATAAAATAACCCTGATTGATTGGCTTGTTCCAGATTTTTTTCAAATCTTATGCAAATCAAAATAATAAAATAATGTAATTATATAATTATATAATTATATACAAAAAATTGTAAGTTTTAATTTTTGAATTTACTTGAATTTTTGAAAAATTTGTACGCAAGTTAAAAAAAATAGCGTCCATTTACACGAAATAAGATCAAAAAAATCTACAATTAATTATAATTATCACCACTATTACGATTTTTAATTATTAATTGATGGTTGATAAATGAAAATGGGAATAAATGAATTGCGGGTACCGTGGCAGCTTTCACAGAACCAGGGCCTAGTGACTTACGAGCTTACGACTCTCCACTGTTTTTGTGTGTGTGTGTGTGTTTTATTGACAGAAATTATTGGGATCTACAATTTTAAGCTGAAGTGAGAATTACAATTATTGAAAGATTACATGTAAATTGGTAATTATCACTAAATATATTGTTAGTGTTAAGTTTTTTTGACCAAATTTTATCAAAATTTTACCAATATTTATCAAATTTAAAATTTATAATTAAAAAAACTCAATAGGCATCGATATTATTATTAAAATATAAATTATTTATATGGAATTAATTAAAATATTTAGTATTAATATAAATTTTTATAATTAATCGGCCAGATATCGTTTTAAAATAACCATAACCCTATGTACGTTTTTCAAAATAGGTATACAAATTTATTGTTTGTTGCCAACTTTTTTAAATAATTAATACTTTTCCTTTTAATTCATGTTTTTTATATAAAATTTTCTTCCCGCCTAAACGGGGAAAGGCACACCTCCCTTCATTTGTTTGAAGATTCATTATGAAGAGATAACTTATATATGAAAAACCTTTTGCAATGTCACAATGTGTGTGAAGAATTCTATAAATATATTGTAAAATTATTTCTAAAATTTCCGTTTTGGCACTCAATATTCTTTAGACCAAAATCTTTACCCTAAACGTCCCAAAAAAAATCACTTTGTTGTTGGTCATCAAATTTCTTATAATAATAGATTCAATATTTTATATACGAGTATGATTTTATTTTTCATATTCCCATCCCATTTAACATTCTCGATTCACATGTACAAAATTTACCAATTTCCTTTTCAGCAAAAAGCAAGGACCTATTATAAGTTTCCTCGACCGACTATAAAGTTTAAAGGGCTCCCCTTTTACTCAAACCCTTGTAAGTGGTTGTTTTTGGATATACCTATGTACATATATTTATATATAACTTTACTACATAAAGCAATTTCGCTTGTACACACTCATGTCCTCGAAAATCCTTGTTCTTGTACATTATCTATATATACGTATGTGTAGGTACAATATATTCCCATCATATCATAGTCGGTGGGTCGTCGTAAAATTGCCATTGCCAGTAATCATCTCAAAGACGTGTAACGAACTATTTCTGCGTATTTCATTGACTCATTGAGGTCTATGAGAGCGTTTTTGAAATAACAAGGAGGACGACGAAGACGTTCGGTGACATTGACGACGATGACGACGATGGTGGTGGCATCAGACGGCAAGGACGCGATAACGACAAGAATTGAGAATTCAGTTTATATGTCAAACGGACGACATGGTTGTTAATTCCCTTCATTTTGGAAAGACACACAGCCACTTTGTGTGTGGAATGAGAAGGACATCTTTTCGACCTATACCTACCTACCTATACCCTACATACCTACAAGCTCTCGTAAAATCACAAGATCAATGACGGATAGCATATGTGCGTGAATGGCAAGAAGGTTAAAAGGATTCTGCATTTTGGTAAGACATTGTGTATAGAAAGGTGGCCCTTTCTCTTCTTCGGTCGTGTCAAAGCAGTCCAGAAAAAAAAAAACTAGATGGAGCATGGAGGATGTGGTGAGTTGTAATAAAGTTATTAAGGAAATGCTTTAGCTATATAATGTATATATATGTACATATGTATTATTATTATTATTATGAGAGTAAGACTCAGGGAGGCATTTATTCCTTGAGTATTGTTAGGTAGGTATATTATTATTTATGAATGTCACTTACATTATAATACTTTGGCCAAGGAGCTGGAGAAGTAGCATTATTTTATGCTTACATCATGGCTAAACGGAATTACTTTGTGAAATTTAAGTTTCTATAGTTTTGAAGTTTGAACATTTCAAAATTAGGTTCTGGAGTTGAGAATTGGAATTTCATGTAGGTATTGATCAAAAAAGAAAGAACATGTCAACAGAAAATTAATTAAATTGATGGAAAAATGACTAGATCCCTTCCAAAGGGGGTTGGGTTGGATTCGATTCCCCGCTTTTTATTATTTCGGCGTGAATCATATACTTGTTATCGGTAGTTTGTATGAAAACTCCATTTTGTTTCTGTAATTCTGTCGATAATTCCTGTGGTCGTTTTTTTTCGTGCAAAGAGTGAACATAGAGTGAATTTTTGCAAAGCCTCAAGTGAATATATTTAAGCCCGTAATTGTTTTTTTTTTTTAACGAAAATAGTTACTTTTAAAAAAAACTTAAAATTAATTTCGTGAAATTATTAAAAATAATTGAATTAATTTAAGTTTTTTTTTTTTAAATACATTTTATATTTTTAATATTATATTCAAATAACTTACAAAACATTGAGACTACATTACAAAAAAAAGGCTGGGTGTGACCCACACTGTAACTTCCTATTGGTACCCGAAGAAACTGGAAACCCAATGTTATTTTGTTATAAGAAAATTCCTAATACAAAATCTTAAAAAACCTTATCAGAATCAGGTGTTCATAATGCGATCAAGTGAAAATCAAATTTGGGGCGTATTATATTTTTCAAGTATTTTAGTTGTATTTTGGGTAGATTTTTTGCTTTAAAAAAACTGTCAATTGAATAATTCTACAAACCTAAACAGTTATTGACTACGTCACTGTGTATAGAACAAAATTATTCCGGCTTCGAAACTAGTTTTTTGTTCTCAAAATATTAGAACCTAAAAACATTTTTCAGCTAAAATGAATGTGTTTTTTTAATTTAAAAAAAGACTGTCCGTTAATTTTTTTTAATTTCTTTTCAATGCTTTATTACATCATTTTGTGTAGAATAAAATTAACCTGAAGTCGGTGGCAATTCTTGTTCTCGAAATATTCGAGACGAAAGATTTTTACACCTTTTTTTTTTTAATTGATGTAGTTAATTGAATTTTGTTGAATATCTTTTCTACAATTCATGACGTTATTATCTGTGAAATAAAATTTATTTGAAGTCAATATCTCTATTCGTTCTCAAGATACAGTGAACGATAGAATTTATCACGAACGTACAAACGCACGAACGCACGAATGTGGGAACGTGCGAACGTGGTAACGTTCGAATAAGGGAACGTGCGAACGTGGGAACGTGCGAACGTCCGAACGTGCGAACGTACGAACGTACGAACGCACAAACGCACCAACGCACGAACCTACTTACACACAAACATACAAACGTCACTCTAAAAACGACGGATTCTAATTTCTGAGACCTCGAAACATGGAGATATGTCAAAATTTTTGATTCGACAAATCGGACCAATTACAATAACTATTCCTTTTTCGGGACCTTTTTATTTCAAAATAATTGAATACTAATTTTGTGGTCTTCAATTATAATAACTTCCAATGGGAAGTTAATAAATAAATTACTTACAATAATTCTCATTCATTCCTGTCTGCATATTATTGGCAGAAATAGAGAGACCTACAATTTATTGCCGAATTCGAATTGTTAAAGCGAGATTCACTTTTCCATGACATGTCGATATACTCACTGAGTTGTCAATTCCTCGAAAAAGGTATAGTAACCCGTGAAAAACTTTTATGTTTTTTTTTTCAGATTTTATAGGCTAGGAGAAGGACCCTATGCAACATGTTTTATGCATTAACTATTTCGCCAGCTTATACTTAAAATTAAATTGGGTAATTTTTAACCAAAAACTAACACTATCTGTAAGAGAACATTTTTAAATATATTCCAAATTTGTTGCTGATGGAATGTCTCTGGGACATTTTATTTTATTTATTTTATTTTAAGTTGTAAAACAGAATTTTTTAAACTATAATATTTTAGAAAAAATAAGTTGTGATGCAGAGAAAATTTAATCCAAAATTATCCTAATGGGTTAATTTTTTTTACCATAAAGTAACTAAGAGAAACAATTTAACTCATTTCTAACCATATTATGACCGAAGTTAGTTTTGTTATCTACTAGGATACAAAAGTTAAAAACTCATTAATCAAGTCAATTGGACTAAGATAATAACAGATGTAAATTTAACTTAAATTCAAGATATATTTTAAATACCTATATGTACATACATATGTATTTTCTTTGTATCTCTTGTATTGAACAAAATTAATTCCTCCACGCGATTGTTATTTTAAACTTCTTCAAAAGAAAATAACAAAAAAAAATAGCCATGACCTCAAAATTAGTCTCAATTTAACCACACTGCAAAGTTTGCAAAACATCATGATGGTATATACTTTGTATCCTCACTGGATTCCATTTTTAAGCATGGCCATTTCCAAGTACAATGGAAGTTATGTCATCCTCTATTCCTCCTCTCTCTCTACCCCCCCCCCCCCTCTCTCCCATACACTTACACAAACCTACCAAAACCGCAACATGATACAAAATATGCAAGTCGCATCGCACAATTCCACGAAATTACAAAATTCTCTTATTGTCCTGAGATTCGATGGTTTTTGGTCGCCACACCAAAGATGAACCACCACCACAAAATAACCAAAAAGATTCATTACATCCACATCCACATCAAAACCCACACTTTCACACACACACATAAATATCTATTATCGAAATATATTTTCTATCTTTATTATTAATTAAATTCAAAATGTTTGCACCAATAATTTATGTAGAAAAGCCTCTGTCTCTCGTTAGAGATGTTATGAGTTTTAGTTTTTGCTTTTGGTATGTATAGGTATGTTAGCTAACTAGTTTAGCTTGCCCCAAAAGACTATTCCATAACCAGGCAACGAGAAACAGCAAGCAGGAACAGGACTATAAATATTACTTGTTATCTCTGCGTACATGAATGGTGAACATGGCCCAAGGATGGAATTGTCTTCACCACTATCAAGGATTGTCTTGTTCTTGTTCTTGTTCTCGTGCTCGTTCTCATTCTTCTTCTTCGACTTTGTCTTCATCATCGGCTCTATACTCTTGTAAAATGATTGCTCTCGGCCTTTTGAATGAACCTTATAACCAGAACCAGAGCATTGCAATGCAATGCCCGTTAAAGTAACGACCTTAAGTGGGTTTCCAAGAACAACGGGGCAAGAATATAATATCTCCATCCATCCGTGTACGGAGTTGGAATAAAAAGTCAGTCAGCTTATGTATGTAGGAGGAAGACGAAGATACACACACACACTTTATGGATGGTGGTGGAAGCACAAATTGTTTGACACCCAAAAAAGATACATTAAGCCATTGGGCCATTGCTAGAGAGAGATAGATGGCAGAACTAAGCTGAGGAGATGTGGAAACAACTTAGCAAACATATAGGATAGTGAAAGGTTGTGCAGGAAATTTATAATACGCCCTAGTTGAGGATATCAAAAATAGAATTCATCACATGTTTGCAGCGCACATAAGAATGGGAAGAGGAACATACATATTATATCTTTACCAGAGAATTCTCTGTAAATTCTGTTGGCCAGAGGGGCTCTATTCGGGGATAAATTGTACAATTAACAAAAAACTTTTAACTTTGAGGCTGTGAGAGCTTTAACATATGGTCAATTGGACAGAAATAGAAATGATGTCTGCTCATTATAAAGATTATGTGCAACAGTTGCAATGACAGCTAACTAGTGGCTTTAAATTGTTTAAATAAAATATAGAATTATATATAGGTATATCGACGGTTAAATATGAATACCTCCTATGTCGTATTTTGTAAATTTTACAGGAGACACAAAAAACTGAATATTTTCTCAAAACAAAGACGCTGATTACACGATTCGTTTTTTCGTTCGTTTCGTCTTTCGTCTTTTTGACAGGCACGTATCCTCGTGATTACATGATTCTTTTTTACATTCGTGAAGGCTCTTTCGTTATTTTGACGTTCAGAAACTTTCCGGTGGATTTATTGGAAAATAAACAGAAGAAATAATTAAAAATGTTTTTTAATCACTTCTTATTCATATCTTCAGCTTATTTAAGTGTGAAAAATTGTTTAACAGCTCGAAATTAAAAGTTTATAAGTTCTTCGCACAATGCTCTGATTTGAGGGATGGGCGATTAAATTTTTCGATTTTAAAATCGGTGAGAAAATTTATCGAACCTGAAACATCGATGTTTTTCAAAATCGATATATTTCTTTTTTTTCTATTTTGATATCCAAATACGTTATAATATGTAAATTTACATCAAAACGTGTTTTTGATTTAGGGCCGTTTGTTCATAGTAGGTTAAATCTGTAATAAAGGTTCCGACTCTGGTTCTGATGATTAAAATTTCAGATTAAGGATTCATTTAATCGATTTTCTCCTCTAAGAAATTCCATTAAAATGATCTGTGGCTACGTTCTGTAACTCACATCGATAAAATTAGTCGAGAAATAATGGAAATTAAAACACATTATGAGTTTTAATTTATTTTTCAACGTTTCTCTGTACGATATTTGGAGCAAATCGGTCCACCTGTTTAACCTCTGTCTCAATGGACCTCATATAGTGCAAAGAGCGTAGAAATCAACGGACGGTATGGTAAAACTACTTTTTTAGACTTCTCCATGTTTACACGAAACCAATACTTGTCCTATAGAAAATGTAAAAAGAAACAAAAATTTCCATCCTACATATTGTTTTATCAAGTAGGTACATTTTTTAATTTACGTGGTGTGAACATTTTATCGGGATTAAATCTTAAATGACCACATGAATTCTTAATTTTAAAAACGAAAATTATACACAAAGAGAATTACTTTTTATAAAATGAGCACAGCAGAAATGAGAAAGGAAAGTAGATATTAACATGTGCCTACGTTCTGTAATTCTCGCATCGATAAAATCAGTCGTGAAACTATGAAAATTGAAACAAATCGTATGAGTTTTGTTCCACTTTTCAACCTTTCTCGACCAATTTTATCAATGCGAGAGTTACAGAACGTATAGGCAATGATTTGGAATACTTTATTTGTAATAAGTTATTACCCACTCCCTTTGCTGAGACCCCGCAAACCCCATGTAGTATGAAAAGTATTCATGTTCCTTTCCCATGAAATAATCGATTTCCAAAATCCTTCCAGCGAAAAAGCGCAAAAAAATGTACTTTCACATTTAATATTTATAAGAATGATGTTTTTTTAGAAGGCACACATATTTGAAGTTGCTTTCTTTGCATTTTAGTTACATATACCATTTTATTTTAATTTTTGTAATTTTCTGTAGTCGATGTATTTAATCTTAAAATCGATATCTGAAATCGATGATTTTTATCTCAACTACGATTTTTGCTGAAAACTGCCTATCGCTCATCTCTACCCTGTTGTCAAACAATAAACGTCAATGTTCAACCAGAAAAAATCTTCAAATTTTCATTCCTGCTTTCGTTACTTCATTCCCCCTACATTTCTACACCCCTCACCCAAGCTGTCAAAAGCACGAAAGACGAAACGAATGAAAAAAAGACTCGTGTAATCAGCGTCAAAAACACCAAGATGATAGGAAGTAGGTATTCAAAAATGACAATAAAAATGTTTTGACAGCTGCTGGCGATATAATGAATACGTTCAGCGATGCAGATCGAATTTCTTAACGAAACTACATCAAAAAGTGATTTTTACAAAAAATTTTTGTTAGGAGGTATTCATATTTAACAGTCTACTCCTTTTTTATCACACTATACAATTCGTAAATTCTTGATGACAGCACTGTGTTATTCTGAACCAACTTTGACTCTGAATGTCTGAATCTAAAATTCTATCGAACACTGAATAGCCCTCTAACTCTCTGTCATTTTTAAGACCTATCTAGCAACTGCGAGATGAATCTTTCTAACTAATATTTTTGAAAAACATACGGTATAAGAGTATTTCAGGTAAAAATTATTAATAATTAGTCTGATGACGGAACATGATCAAATTTTACTTTAAAGGTGTTTACACACTATTTTCCGATATTTCATTATTTATTTACACATTAAAATAGAAAAAAAATCCGAAAAATCCGAAAATTTGTGGAAGCCTTTATTAAAAAAAATTAGTATAAATAAAAGAAGTATACTTTATTTAGTTTTTTACTTGCGATATATGTATCTATAGGTACTATATATGGTAAGTTACAGATTCGTAAAAAAAAATCGAACTCGAGATTTGATCAAAGTTGACATTACGATGTCTGTCCTTTCGGCTGTAGTCTAAACGGGTGGGTCGATTTTCTTAAATTTGGTACATAGTTGTTTTTGGGCATTCCCCCACGTTTTTTTTTAATTTTTTTTAAGACCAAAAATAACGGTACCTGCCGTAGGTACAATTTTTTTTTTCACCAAATTATGAAAATCTTTTTTTTTCTCGAAAATGTGCCCAAAACCTAAAAAAATGTTATTTGTTTTTACAAAAGAGCCACGAGTTTATAAATTTTTTTTTCCGAAAAATGGTAATATGTAAGTGGTACCTCCCACATTGAACCATTTTTTTTTTTTTTATTTTTGATTTACTCAAAAACAAGCCAACTGATTTTGACCATTTTTTTTTATAGAAAACCTTTTAATAATTTTTTAGTTTTGTATACCGAAATTTTCAAAATATTGTTTTTTTGATTTTTAAAAAAAGTTTTACAATTTTTTTGAGAACTTAATAATTCGAAAATGAGTTGGTCAATTTTTATGAAATTTAACATTTAGCAGTTTTTTAACATTATCTAGCAGATTTTAAATACAAATTATTCTTATGATCAAAAATAATGGTAGCTCCAATACAAGTATTTAAAAACCAGGAAGAAAAATCCCATTTTTCTCAAAACCGGCTCCTATGATTTTGATTAAAACTTTTATTTGAACTAATATCAGTACGATCTACTATATTATTGGAAAAAAATAACCTATCGATTAAAAATTGTATCTCTCATAAAACCATTGTTTTTCGGTTTTTGACTATCACTAATTGTTTATTGAACCGATTTCAAATAATTTTTTTTTGCACAAGAGCATTTAATAACTTTTAGTAACATTACGTATTAAAATTTTTCAAAAAAAAAAAAAAAAACAAGTTTTTGATAAAAAAAAAAAAATTAAATAATTTTTTGAAAATTTGATATTTAGGAAATGAGTTGATGGATTTTTTTCAAAATAATTTTTTTTTAACTTAGCATCAATTTTTCATTTTATTTATTTCAAAAAATATAAATAACAATGACACAACAAGATTTAAATATTTTATAGTATCCAATGACTTAAATTACTAAGTACAATCTTAGGTAACCAAAAATGAATTAATTTATTCATTAGAATTAAAAAAAAAAAGGAAAGTTAAGCTAAAAATTAAATGCTAAACAAATCACATCGCTAATTCAATATTACTTAAGTAAAAGAAGATTATAATGCAAAAATAATAATTTATAAGATAAAAAAGAGATAATACTTAATTTTGACAAGCAAAATTTTAAAATTAGTTTTCTCTTAAAATCAGCAGGTGTGGTGGTTCGTTGCAATTCATGCGGAAGTATATTCCACAAACGAATTGCAGATACATAGAAAGAGAGTTCGGCAATAATGTGCGAAAAACGCGGCAGAATTAATTTCAGCCCTCTATTCGATTGAGCAAATAAGAGTGTTTCACTTAGGTAACTAGTACATCTGTTGTGGATTACATTATGGATTTTCAGAATTAACCTGAAATTTTACTTTAAATAGAAACTAAAAAATGGCGTGCCAATTTTTTTCTTAAAAATGTTTTTAAAGTTAAATATATACAAATTTATTTTATTTTTAAAAAACCTCTCCAACGATTTTTAATTTGTTTTCATAAATTGAGATTTGTGTAAGAAATCAGGTGATGTAGGTACATTGTGTTGGTGTTAAAAAAAAGTTTCAGAATTTGTTTAATCAATTTATTTCTAATTATATTGATTTTTTAACAATTTTTCAGTCATTTCACAACTTCCATTTCTATACTGGCGTAAAATTAAGCTATGTATGTACACTGTACAGTACAGTGTATAGTTATCGAATGAAAAGGTAAAGTATCTTAAGTCGACTAACATGATTTTTTGCTTTTTTTTATTGATCCCTATTACCAACACAGAGGCGCACATTTCTGCCTTATCCGAATTCTTCTATCTCACTCCGTTTCCTTTTTATAAAGGAAAAAAAATCATCTTATGTTAGAAAATAGCATGGTGACACAAGGTAAAATATCTTAAGTCTACATAAGATGTTGTGTTGAAGCGAATTACAAAATTTTAAGTATACTTAAGATTATTTGATCTTAAGAGTTTGTAATAATTGTGAAAAAGTAAAACATCTTAAGTGGACTTAAGATACCAAAATTAAGAAATCAAAGTATCTTAACTCAACTTAAGATTTTTGAAATCAATAATTTAAAATAAATTAAAAAAAGGCAAACTATCTTAAGTCATAATTTGCCCTGTAACGCAATAAATATTAACAATATCTTTTTACAATAAATTTTCATAAAATTTGACCTCTAAAAAGTTTACTCTAAGAAGTCTATGTTTTAAAGGTTTTTTGGGAAACTTCTTTCAACAGTTTTTTTGCTCTCCTGAAAAATGTTAAAAATTGACTTAAGATACTTTACCTTTCCAGGCGAGAGTTTATTGTTATTCGGTTTGCCCTCAGCAATAATTAAATTTTTCTTACTTATGAAGATCAATAATTAAAACAAAAATGGAGTCTCCTCATCTTCCAAGAGACACTATATCGATGCACAAGTTCTATTTCAAATGATTCTCCATACTAACATACGTAAGATCAAATCGACTTAACTCTTCCGCCCACCTTTTCACTGCACCAGCAACGCCCTCTTTTTTTTACCTTTTTCGAAACTGAAAACCTAAACAACATAGTATTAAGCACATTAATTTCTGACGCTTTATTTCACGAAAGCTGATGTAAGCGAATACTTTAATATAAAAAAAAATGTTTTTCAAACATCAAAATTTTATTTAAAGACATTAATTAAAAGACATCATTAAAAACATAATATTTTGCTCAAACATACTGTTTTTTTTCAAAAGGTAGATTACATAAACACATCCAGTACACGACTCGCGCAATTCATTCACTGGCAGAAAAATAATAAAACAAAAAATGGTTGATTGTGTTAGGAATATTATTGTTAAGTACTCGTATATATTTTTGATAATAAAACTTATCTTGCTGTTATCCTGGCAATGTTTTGGTTTTGAGTAAGGATATGAGGATAGGGAATACTGCTGCTACCTTCACTGCTGCCGGACCATGATCATGAATCAACCCCATTTTTGTCGTAGGTATAAGGTATGGCACCTACTAGGTATATATATATAATATACTCTGTGATTCTTTCAAAGCTTCTGTGAGTCGCGCCATCTGGAAATATATATATTTTTTATTGTTTGTAATTTTTCATTACAGCGATTTCTTTTATTTTTTGTATTTTTTGTAATCGCATTTCCCATTTGTGTTTTCTTTTTTTTTTGTTATTTTCATTCTGTATTATGTTGGTATATGAGCTGTTGGATAATTCACGATTCAGTTACATTTGCCAGCAGAGTCTCACTCAAGCTACATTGGGAACTGAAACTGAGAGGAGAGTGAGTCAAGTCGCACGCAGTAAGGATCTTAATGAGCTTTATTAAAGAAGTCGTTTTTATGACACCAATGCAAATGGCATAGCGTGATATTTGGTTTATAGGAATTCTTTTTTCCGGAAAACACGTTCTGTCGAGCGCATGATGTTAATTCTGAGCTCAACGAGACATTTCCTTAAAATATAATGTTAGTAAATTATAGATATGCAACACAAAGGCTCGTTAGTCTTTGATACAAAAAAAAAACAAACACAGAACACATGAAAAAAAAACAATAAACAAATGAAAAATAAATGGTATATTCATTCAAAGTGGACAAAATGGAAAAATAAAAATTAAAAAAAAAAAAAATACGTAACAATATATTTTTGGGAATGAGTTAATTTTATTCAAATTTATTGTTGGCTTCGTTCCAATTCCATTCTTTATCGCCTAGCCTAGACCAACCTCCATTGACACGACCGTATACCCAGTAAAATAAATGGTTTCCCTTTAATGACCTCACAACTAGAACACAAAATTTGTCTTGAATAAAAAAAAAATAAGAATTCGCAAATATTTAAACCAGCTAAATAAGACTTTGGCTTCAAAAAAATCAGACAAAGCTTTGTTTGTGCTAATCGTGAAATAGCTATATAACTTCACTCTATAAAAACTTGGTGGTAGCTCCCTCAAGTGTTTGTTGTTTCATTCAAGCATTCTACATAAATATGATGGTGCGAAAGCTGCAAGTCTGTTATCACACAAAAACCCTTTTTTAATCAAATAAACATTAATTTTTTTTTAAACATAACAAAACTTCTTTTATGTATTTAGATTTAATTAAAAGTGATTCCAACTTTTCACGTTTTCTGGAAATGCAAAAACAAAATTAAAAAATCTGCAATGAAATAAAAAAAAACTGCTTTAGCCCTCCCCCTAAGTCGCCATCAAAACAAAACTAGAAGACGTAAACCAACATACATATGACAGAATGGCTTTCAAAAATTAGAATAACAAATAAAACACGATTTTTAACTTATCTATCTTAAATCGAAAGACAATGAGAGGTTTCATTTTGATATTAAAAAAAAAACGAGTATTTTTTAAGAGAAATCAATGGATGTTTATTTCGTTGTAAAGATGAAGGTTTGCCATTAACAATGGAAAACGATATCAGCCAAATGGCCGTCACGTCTACGGTTGCAGCACCATATCGTTTTCATGAAATTTTCCATGACCAATTCGTACATTTGCGGCTGTATGTCCTCGATAACTTCACGAATTCCATCTTTAAGGTCTTGAATCTTCCACGTAGCCCCAAAGAAAAAAGTCTAAAGATGTTTAATCACAAGATCTCGGTGGCGAATTGTGATCACCTCTTCGAGGAATAACACGGTCAGTTAACTTTTCTGCAAAATTGCGATTGTTTCGTTACTTGTGTGGCACGTAGCGCCATTTTTTAAGTGAATTTTAACAATTTCAATGCGTTGTTGAAGCGTGCATCGTTTCATTTTTAGTAATGCCGTAGTTTTTACTTGTCAAAATGTCAAAAGATGACAGCTTCAAAAGTTACAGCTGCTCAAAAAGCGGACAATTCAAAATGAAAACTCTTATTGGAAAATCCTTCACATATTATAATATATATTTCTTTGAATGCATTGAGTATTGAATCATTTTTATAAAATGATTGAAAACTAATTGGATGACCTCATGTAGACGATGTAGATATTATGCATAATATTGTGATCAAGTGGACAAACTGAACCACCACCACGATGTTTTATTACAAAAATTACGGATTACAAAATTACTCATTTGAAAATATGACAGATGACTGGAAAATTAAAAAGAAATATATAGATTAGTAATTAGATAATTAGATAATTAATAAATCAACCGTTGTACCTATTTATAAGTTTGATTTTGATCAAACTTGACAGCAGAGTTGGGTTTTGTAATTTTGTACATCTGTTTGTTGTCCGTTTAGCTGCAGCTTAAGCGGGTGGGTCGATTTTATTTACACATGGTACTTAACATTTTTAGGCCTGCCTCTCTTCTCGATACGTTTTTTAATTTTTTTTGGAACTAAAATAATGGTAATTGCCGTAAATTGTTTTAGTAATTAGTTAAAATCATATTTTTCCCAAAAACATGTCACAACTTTGTTTTTTTTTTTGATCAGTAATTTAAAAAAATTTTTAAAGTAATGTTTACCAACATTTTTATTTTTTAATTTAAACAAATTAAATTAATAATTTTTTTTTCAGAATTTGATAATTCGAAAACGACTTGCTGGATTTTTATTAAACTTAGTTACCAGCAGTTTTTTGAGATTATCTAGCAGATTTTAATCAAAAATTATTCTTATAACCAAAAAGAACAGTGTTTAAACAAAA
This sequence comes from Epistrophe eligans, assembly GCA_951394125.1. Classification (NCBI taxonomy): domain Eukaryota; kingdom Metazoa; phylum Arthropoda; class Insecta; order Diptera; family Syrphidae; genus Epistrophe; species Epistrophe eligans. The sequence continues at coordinate 30,578,982 of OX596030.1, forward strand.
AAACAGAAAATCTCATTTTTATCAAAAACAACTACTGCGATTTTGACCAAAATTTTTACGTCAGTTAATATTAGTATGATCTACCATATTTTTGGAAAAAAAATTGTACTAATCTATTATTAATGATATCTCCCATAGAACCATAGAACTATTTTTGTCGTTTTCGACTTTTCATTATATGTTAAACTGTCTTTAACAAAAAATTTATCAAAGAGCTTCTAATAAATTTAGATAAAATTGCACATCAAAATTTAAAAAAAAAAATTGGATTTTTTAAAAAAATTTCAAAATAATTTTTTGAAAATTCAATATTTGGAAAGTAAATGAATTTTTTGAAAATTATTTTTTTTACCTCCACAATAAAAAAAAAACTAAAAATTGGCAAGCCAATTTTGTTTCTTCAAAATGTTTTCAAAATTTTATAAAAAGAAAGAATATTTAAAAAAAAAACCGCTCCAACAATTTTTTAATTTTTTTCTCATAAATTAAGGTTTAGGCACATCGGGTTGGTGTCAATACAATTTCAGAGGTTGTTTAATCAATTTATGTCTAATTACATGGTTTTTGAAGAAATTTCTTTTGAAATAAATAGTTTTATTTTATGAATTGATCTAAACTATTCAGACTTTAAAACCATAACGGGATCGCACGTAAGAACATGTTCGTTTGACCCCAGTCTGGCATATTTTTTCAATTAAGGTGACGCTATAATTTGAATGTTCATAAATTTGTATAAATGTATAGGTACATACTTTTCTAAAATCAAATTGCATTGCCGACAGTTAAAAATTAAAAATCAATCTAGTTAAATAAGGTTTTGTTTATTTTATTCAACAAAAAAAATAATCTATAAAATAAATTTACAAAATTATTTAAAAACTAAAACATCAGGGCAACAGGATCATAGATGTCATTTTTGCCGATTTACATTTTATATAAACATAAGAATACATAAGTTCTTTTTTTTATAGAATATGTGGTAGTAGAGTTTATATTCATATTTATATCATATTTATTAAAATCTGAATTGGTGTTATTGAACATTTAGATAAGTTTTACTTAAAAAGATGAAACTAATAATATATATCTAATTAACCAAAAAAATATTCAAAAGCGAACAAAAAATTCTTGCGTAAATTTAAATCAACACTTAAACCAAAAAAACTTCTCTGATTCATGATGTAAATTATGTTTAATGAGCACAACGATCCCTTCATTATTGCCTCGTAAGGAAGTTTTTTTTTTTTTTTGTTAACAAGAAATAATTATTCTCAGAAAAAAAAAAATAACTACCTACCTCAACTTATTTCGTCTTTTGTGGTCATAATTATACAAGAATCTCTTTTACTATTATTCATTTCTTTTTCTTAGCAGAGACAACAAAATCTTTGTAATTATTCTTCGTAAGTTCTCAATGTTTTATGCATAAAAAAAACAACTTTTTTTTTATTTATCTTCATGTATAATCTTGTTCTGCATAAAGAATAGATATATAATTTTTACGTAAAGAAGTTTTATTTTGAATTATTTGAAAATTAAATACACAACTGAGTCGCACAAACTTGGTCTTACGATTTGATGCACTTATTCAGGGCTATTTTTACAGTTAAATCTCTGACTTTAACCAAAGTTAGTTAATCCTACAAATAAATTAAAATCAGAAACAATGTTTCAGTTTAGGATTAAGTTTTGCTTGGAGTTGTCAAAAATCTATCGAAGTTGACAGATCAATAACACGAAATATGCGACAAAAGAAAGAATATGAAAAAGTGTACAGTTGCTCAGCTGGAATGGGATGGGTTCAGTGGAAGAATTCGCGATTAGAAAATAAAATTGATTATCGTTTTGATCAAATTGATTAAAACGAACGGAATGTTTGATTGCAAGTACAATGGGGAACTAGCAATAAAAAGTGGGCGCGAGACATTTATAGGGCGAATTAGAAAAAAATTCAAAAATCTAATATTTAAACAACGTAGATAAATAAACAAATTTAATTTTTCTTTATTTGGAAAACTTTTGGGACGAAACCCAGGCTTAATATCCAATTTTTTGTTTAAATAAAAGAAAGAAACAATAAGGTAATTCTTCTAATTTTAATTCTTCTTCTGCTTACGGGGAACGGCTTAGAATGAAAATGGGCGATTCCCATAATAAACTGTGATTATTAAGCGGAATTAAAACGAACCACACTGCAAATTAGCGGTTAGGAATTTTATTACTAACTAACGATAATATTGAACAATTTTTAAAAACCACTTTGCCTTAAAAAGGTTTTACTTATGTTTTTTTGTTAATTGTTTCCTTTTAAACTCCTCTATCACCTCGAATACTTCTTTCTTTCTTTATTATTTTTAACACCTCGAACCTCTTTTATTATTATTCTTAAATTTCCCAGATTTTTTTTTCAATTTTCAAACTTCATTTTCTCCGATCTAATATTTCTTTTTCCAATTTTTCCTCCAATATCTCCAAAACATAAATCATGAATTAATTATTCTGCTCCGAAAAACTGGCCCTTAGAGAAAAATTATATTTTTGGCCCATTGTGCAACTAACGGTATTATTTTAAAAACGCTTTCTTCTATTTCTCTTTCTTAAGGTTTTATATAATTATTTTTTTGTTCATGTGAAACTTATACTTGCCCTATAGACACGAAGCTATTTTGTCTGGAAAAGTATTCTTTAGTAAACAAAAAAAGGACAGTTCCTATAACTGATATTAAGAAAAAGTCATTTTTATCCATTAATTAATTAAAAATAAAAGAAGTTATTAATTCATTGTCATTATGTTTTACTTGCATATTTTTTTTTTATTATCTGTGCGTTTCAATTTGTAAAGTGGTGTTAGGTTAGATTAGGTTAGGTGCGATGGGGCCTCTCTCACCTCATATCTCACCAATATGATGCGTTAGATCTCGGCTTTGAGTTGAAATAACGCTGCGAGTTCTTCGTGAAATTTTAAGTTTTTGAGAATAATGCCGACTTGATTTTTTTCGGTTTTTTTTTTTGGTAAAAGTCTCTTGTTTAAGTCTCTTGTTAAGGGGTCTCATCGTGGCTTGGAGGTCTATATAGAGGTCTATGGGTGAACACAGATGCCGGAGCCAATACTTTCCAAAAAAGAAGGTGAAACAGGGTGAAAAAGGAAGTAACGAAAGAAACTGAAGAAACTGAAGAAGGGGTTGCGAGGTCGGCGTCGATACTCATGGGTCTTGGAGCCGCCTGTATAGAGCGTTACAGGCTTCGTGGGACTGGGGCTTATTGCAATGTAGTAAGTATTTGTGGCGTGATTGTTTGTAATGTGGCGTTCGATGTCGTTGTAAAGAGTTTTATGTCCCCGATTTTATGGTCAGATATCCTATCATCTGTCTCTCAATCAATTGATGACACTTTGTGTTGGCACCGGCAACCCGAGTTGAGGGACTCATCAGGCTGTAGCTGCTTTAAAAAAGCAGTGACTAAAAAAAATGGAATCAGTTTCTTATACATATTGTGGACACATTTTAGGTGCACTTTCTCAACCAAAGATTTCGAAAAGTTTTCGAGCGGCCTTAGTGAACATCTACCGATTTTTGTAATGGGTTTTAACAATGATAACGAGTTTTTCTCTTGCGTAGCGTTCTATTTTTAATAAAAAAGGGAAAATTATAGGTGACAGCTGTCAAATTTCAGTGCTCCCACTTGCACAACAAAAAGAAACATAAAAAACAAAATTTAAATCGTGCACTCTTATTGGGACACCTTTAACAGAATAGAATATTAACAGTTAAATATTATTTCAGATTATTTTAAGTGTTTTGAATTATTAATGTAAAGTTTGTTTGTTTAGTTTTTAACTGTCAAAAACAATCGGTTTTGATTAAAAAACAGTTGTTTTCTTTTACTTTCAAACTCTGTGATTTTCTGCCCAAAACTATACAAAAGTTCTTATAAAAAAATAAAATGTGTAGTTTTAGACAGAAAATCACAGAGTTTGACTAAATTCCTGATTGTAATTGATAATGTTTGTTTTTATAAATTTTCTTAATCAAATTGTAATGCCCCCCATTTCAGATTCCCTTAAAGGAACGAATTTGGTTTAGTGAAACTATACATAGTTACTGCCTGAACACAAAATGGAGATAGAACCGCAACTGAAGCTGCGGCTGGAATATTGCCAGCCGTCAAAATATTCAATACATACAAATTAGAGCCGGGCAAAACTATTGAAGCTTTTTGTGGTTATTTGTTTCGTGTAAAAAAATTATTAATTAAAAAAAAAAATGTGGAAAATAAAAAAAGTGAATAATATAAGCCCGCTATTCATTTTTTTTAAATATACAAAAAGCTGTACAGCTGCATTGTGGGCACATTAAAAATACCACGTAGGTGTGACACTTTTCCACAGCTGTTGCAGCTTCAGCTCCAGTTCCAATTGCAGCATTCTATTGTGTTCAAGGAGTTAGGTAACGAGCGTTTTTGTTGATCATAAAGGTGGTACTGGTGGTTTGTTGTTACCGGGTCTAGTGACTTAAGTTTATTTTCAAGTCTAAGATGCTGTCAAACTAAAAGGAATGGAACTTCCAAAAAATGAAATCATTTCTGTGAAGTTATAGGTTTAAAAAAAAAAACCTTAGCCAAAGAACATCGAAGAATTTAATACAAATAAGTTCAAATTACAATTTCAATATTTTACACAGCTACACGAGTTTTAAAACAATGTTTTGGGTAATATAGTCACAGAAAAATATTTTTTTTTATTTAGGCCCTTAACCCAACTATTTCAATCAATTTATCTTATTACGGTATATTTAAACTCTCTTCTCATTGCATAATTACCATAGTATGTAAATTAATTGTTACAGAGTTACAATTAAGGTTAGGCTACTCACGCAATCATGCTTCATAAGCCTACAACAGCTATCGTGTTTTGAATGGTTAAAATAGCACCAACCCACCAGCTCCACTCACATACACTCTCCCAAAATCAGCCATTGAATAGAGACTCAAAAGTAAATTAAAACTTAACCAAACTGTTGGAAGTGGTCATTCGGGTTCGAACGCAGGATTTAAACCACAATTCGGGATCAAAATTAGTATCATATGTTAAGCTCGTGTTCTGTTTCCAAAGAACGTACATATATATAACATTGAAAAAGACATAGCTATATAACACGTGGCAATGCATTTGATGCATATAGTACGCAGCATACACAGCGCCAACTCATAATGCGGTTTATCGCGAAATTCAGGTCTAGAATTTCATTCGCTTAATTCCACCAAAAGTGTACGTGGCCACGTAATTAGGCAACGTTTTATAGATTTTGTATGACTGTTGTCCACCCTGAATGCAAAAAAAAAAATAAAATAAAATAAACTCCCTCAACCAGGACACTCACTATATATGTGTGTAGACTGTAGGTGTAGGTACATATACAAAATCACATAATTATATAGAGATGGACAGCAAAATTGGTGATTTTGCTTGCGGTGAATGAGTATATCCTTCGTATATACCGTTCGTTTGCCATCAGCATCATCATAGTTGCTATATCCGGTTTCAGAATCAAGAGATCAACATCGAATGGCAATTCGAATACCAATTAATTTAATGCAATTTTAATATTAATTTATGACAGAATAAATATTTAACAGCTCATAGAGTTTATTGTGTGAGAACGAGGGTCAAAACGGTAATCAAATAAAATGTTATAAAGTACCTATGTATGTATGTATATGTTGTTGCACTTAATACGAAACAAAACGAGGTGCATTGAGGTTATTGTTCCGTTGTTTTGTTTTTTCTGTTTGTTTGTTGTTGTGAGAATTATGTTGTATTTTTAATTAATTAATAATGTACGTTCGAATCCGAAGCGGAAATGTTAATGCAATTGTTTGCCAATTTTCGCTTGAATTGTTTATACATTTTTAAGGAACAAATATCATAATTACCCTGAAACAAAAAAAATTCAATGATATTTTGGTGTTTTTTTTTTTTTTTAAATAAATTCTCTCGGCTTTTTCAACAGGGACGCTACAAAAGTAGAGCAACAGTGACAGAAAACGACGCCATATTTCTTGCCGCTCTTTTGACATTTCTCTTCAGTAAGGTTTGCCATTTCATGATGGAAAGATATACGAAATACGAGCCAACAGCGAGTCGAAATTATTAAAATTTACTACCGAAATTCGGAGTCAGTGGCCTCAACGTTAAGAGCGCATTTTCATCGAAAAATCATCTTCAGCGATGAGGCTCATTTCTGGCTGAATGGCTTCGTCAATAAACAAAATATGCGGTATTGGTCAGGCAGCAATCCACACGTACTCCATGAGTCATCATTGATGCATCCCGAAAAAATTACGGTTTGGTGTGGTTTATGGGCCGGCGGCGTCATTGGGCCGTATTTCTTCCGTGATGATCAAGAGCGGCACGTTACTGTGAATGGGGATCGCTACCGTTCAATGATAACCGAATATTTTTGGCCCCAATTGGATGATATGGACTTGGAGGACATGTGGTTCCAACAGGACGGCGCCACAAGCCACACAGCGAATGTCACAATCAATTTATTGGAAACCAAGTTTGGAGAACGTGTTATCTCACGAAATGGTGCAGTCGCTTGGCGGCCCCGGTCGTGCGATTTGACGCCGTTAGACTATTTCCTGTGGGGCTACGTCAAGTCTATGGTCTATGCCAACAAGCCAGCGACGATTGATGAACTTCGTACGAATATCGAACGTGAAATTGAAGCAGTATCGGCCGATTTATGCTTGAAAACCGTCGAAAATTGGGTTCACCGTCTGGACTTCTGCAAGCGTGCCCGTGGTGGCCATGCAAAAGAAATCGAGTTCCATACATAATGGCATCAAACGTACTTTCACAGGAGGAATAAAGAATTTCATTGATATCCAAAACTTGCTTTATTTAAAAAAACTTTTGTAGAGCTCTTATTGAAAAACCCGATATGTACATACATGCTATTAAAGGTTTAAGCGATTTGGGACTTTTATTTGTGTTAGATTTGACTCATTGTTGCTCTTTCCATTTTTATTTGGATTTTTTGAATTTTTTGTCCCGCCACGCAACTTTGTTTTAGAGTATGTAGGCGATAGGTATGTCAGACATCAATGTGAACAGATTTTTGAAAAATATATTTTCATTTTTAAGCTCGTAAGCGATTGAGGATAATAAAATAATGTTATATGTATTAAAATTTCAGAGATTTTTTTTTTGACTAATAGCATTGTATATAAATCTAATAGTAGATATTATCATCAGACGAAATACTTTCTTTACTACATCAGTCAGCAGGTGGCGTGTAATAGCTAGTTGAAATTCATCACTTGTGTTTTTTTCTTCATTTTATCCATTTTGGTAATTTCTTTGGTAACACCAACCAAAAATTCAATCGTTCTCCCCCTATACGCAAGAGTTTATTTATTATCTTTGTTGATTTTGGTAACACCATACTTTTCTCAAAACGACCCTAAAAATATTTTCAATGTTAAAATTATTAGGAACAGAGGAATAGTTGAACAGCGGGGCTCTTTTATAATGATGAGGTTGAAAAAAGCGATGTCAATGTCAGTTTAGACTGACAACATTTTAAATATATTTTTAAGAAAATTGGTACGTCAATTTTTAGTACTTATTTATGCGGAGTTTAAAAATTTATTTAAAAAAAAAAAAATCATCATACCATTTTCGAAATATCGAATTTTCAAAAAATTATTTTTAATTTTTTTTTTTAATTCAAAATTTGATTTTTTGAAATGCAATATTATTCAAACTTATTAGTAGCTTTTGTGTAAAAAATTTTATTAAAATTGGTTAAGATATTTGAAAACCCAAAACATGGTTCTATGAGAGGTACCATTTTTAAACGATAAATAAATTTTTGTTTCAAATCATATGGTAGGTCGTTAGGGTTCCCAACCGTACTATAATATATAGTATTGTACTATATTTCGGGTCTCTGTACTATATACTGCTGAAGAAATATATAGTACGAAAAAATACTATATTTCAGTTTGATTTATCAATCATTTTGCAACATATAAACAAATATCAAACACACTTTGATTGCACTTTAAGGTTCCATTTTATACATGTATCCGAATGAGACTAAATCTTGCTGTCAAACGTCTATAGTTTTCGAATGTTTTAAAAATAAAAGCTTGTTTCAAATATGGAAAGTGGAAGCGACAGTGGAAGTTCGTCAAACTCCAGTAGTAAATTAACACTTAAAAAACGAAAGGTACAAAAAAGTCTACAAAGACTACTACAATGCAATATTTATCTACAATTGGAAAAAGTGGAATTGGCCAGGTTTTCCAACCTTCTTTGTCGGTTTTTGTATGAATTGTCTCAATCCAAATCAATTGTTGACTGATTTTAATACTAAACGAAATTTTTACGAGAATAAAAAATATGAATGAGTTTAGCGACAGACCAAAAATGGTTAAAAAATCCGAAAACAACTTACCAAATGTAATTTCTTTTTTACTCTCTATTCCTGCCACTTCTGCATTTACAGAAAGAATTTTTTTCAATTATGAATTCCAAATGGCGAGAAGAAGCAAGCATTTCACTAATCAAAAATGAACTTTTAATCTACATAAATTTGAAAATTGATTGCGATAAAGCCTATGACACATTTATTTTAAATACAAAATTGTTAAACGATGCTAAAAGCACAAAAAAATATAGATTTTATAAAAATAAATAATTACTAATAATAAGTTTGGCCTATTTTTAACCTTTTTATAAAATACTATATATTTTTGAAGAGTACTATATTTTTTATAGCTAATAGTGAAAAATACTATACTCGGTCGAAAAAAAGTTGGGAACCCTAGGTCGTTCTGATATTCGTTCCACAAAAAATTTTAACCAAAATCATAGGATCCGTTTTTGAGAAAAATGAGATTTTCAATACCGTTTTATGGGAGGTACCGTTATTTTTGGTTATACAAAAAAATTTAAAATCTGCTAGATAATGTCAAAATATTGATGAGTCCCAAGTTTAATAAAAATCGACCAAATCGTTTTCGAATAATTAAGTTCTCAAAAAAAATTTTGAAGTTGTTTTTAAAAAACCAACAAAAAAAAATGTTTGGAAAATTTTGGTGCACAATATTTTTAAAATTATTGTAAAAATTCTCTATAAAAATCGAAATCGAAAAAAATGGTTCTATGGGAGGTACTATTTAAAACTGTTTTTCCGAAAATTTTTTTATAAAATGGTGAAAAAAATACTAAAGTTTGTTTTAAAAAAGTTGTGGGCACGTTTTTGAAAAAGTAAAAAATTAATATTAATATAATTATTTTGAGAAAATTCAAATTTGAACTAAAAAGTGTGAGAAAAAGTGCACTTTTGAAGAATTTCGGGGATATTTGTAAAATTGTAAACTCCCCCAATCCAATTTTGTATTAATAAAAAAAAAAAACAAAAATCCAACACTATATAGTTGGTATCGAATATTATCAAGTGTTTGAATGAAACAACAACACTTGGGAAATACAGGTTGAAATCCTCAAAAGACACTTGATAATAAGGGGTTTTTTGTGATAAGGTTTGATTGAAACAACAAAACTTGCGTGGGCTACCACCATGATTTTTATAGGTTTCAGCACCACTGAAAAAGGAGTCTGATGTTCGGCCTGGCAGTCGTGAAATAGCTATAACTCCACCCAAGTGTTGTTGTTTCATTCAAACCTTCAATATTAATATGATGGTGTGAAAGCTTGGTAGCCTAACTGCAAATGTTTTATCACACAAAAATCCCTTATTATCATCAAGTGTGTTTTGAAGATTTCAACGAACACTTACATAATTGTATTAATTTCCCGGTAACTAAATAATTCTCTTCATCCTATAAATATAGATCTATAAAGTTGCAATCTCTTTACTTACTAAGATTGCTTATTTTATTCGTTCTGTTATACGACTTTGGAATACTTTTCCAACATTAACATAAAAAGATGTAAGATTTTGGTTTTGCAACTATCCAGAAATCGAAATCAAAACATGCTTCCTCATAAAAATGTTTAAGCGAAAATCACCACCAAACATGATGTTACTCCACAATGTATAGATAATTGTATCATTAGTCCTTAAGCGCACCTTGGAGCAACTACGAAAATTATACTTTAATATTATGCTAGTAGTGTTTCAGCTAAGGGTTCACACCAGGCAATATAAAAAAAAAAAAATGAATACTCGCAGTAAACCATCATCGCTAACTATATACCACACTTCATAACAATTATCGCAGAAACCTAACCAAAGAAAGCTGACTGCATGCCTAGCAATCTACGTTAGGTCCAGATGAATGCGTGTGCCTTATCCTATAACTATATGTATGTACATATATCACAACCTTAAATAACCAACTTCAAGGCCTCACAGGTACATGACCTGTAATCCACTTTATGGATTCTATCTATATACATATACTATAACTTTTGGTTTCTCATCTTACCTCCTTTCAATTTCCCTCTCTGGAATAAAGGAATACATTATACCAAGCAAGAAAAAGAACTTTAGGATAGGGAAACACGTACGGCGTTTATTACCGCCCACTTAAGTCCCCGGTGCTCAACGCTAATGAATTTATTCATGGTGACACATCCTTTCGAATGTGAATTAGAGTAAGGAAAACTATATAGACAGGAGAGATGTCGCTAACAGAGCTGTATTTACTAAGAGAACAAGGACATTTCTTTTTTTTTTTTTTTCAAACCATAACCTCACTAATAAAGTAATTTTGAGCATAAAATTTTTCCTTTCTTTCTTTCCATTTTGCCTTTAAATTATGTACACTTAAAATTTAGCAAACATATATTATAGCCTTTAAGCCTAAGCGCCAACCTAGTAATTAAAGTAAGTTACCTGGAACTTTTTGTTGCCCTATATGGTTCGATTGGATGGTCTCATATATGAAATGTGCAGTAAAACCAGCTATCAGTTGGGCGCCATTTAAAAAAAAAATTAAAACAAAAAAAATGGTGCATAAAAATTAAATACAGCCCTGGTTGATTCTAATACTGGTGTTTGTGGGAGTGTTGTCATGTCGACGCGAGCTCTATATGACGATGACAACGAGAAACGTTGCTTGTGACAACACAACCACCACCACCACAACGACTTTAACAAAACAAGACGAATAGATTTTCTAAAATCTCTTCCACAAATTCAAGGCAAAACTCGAAGGATGCACACAAATTAGAGGTAAAATAGTAGAGACATCCTTCTCAAGGATAAGGCTTTAATAAGCAAAAGCCTGAAAAATCTAAATACCTATATATATGTAGATGCTATAGATAGAGATAGAGATAGCAAAACAAGGTACATTGGTGTATGCACTTGTGCTTATAAAGTGTGATGAACATATATAGAAAGAGGAAAACACAACTATTCCAGGTGCAGACCAAGTATATACAAGCTTATAGCTCTTCTATACTCCGTACAATCCCGAACCCAAACCTAACCTCGAACTATAGTGCAGTGGCAGAGCCAGAACCAGAACCAGAACCAAAGCACCGATCCCGACAACAAACAGATACAAGTGCCTGACATCGTTAATCTGTGTACGAGAGAGAGTATACGGTATCCATTTTCTAACATGAAACTATGTTCTGAGGGTTTTTGAAAATGTCTCAACATTGCTGCCCCAACCCAATCCAATATAGGTACCTACCTAACCTACCCAACCTCGGCCTCTCACCTGCGCCACAGATGATGGGGCAAGCAATGGAGTTTTAAATTTAAAAAATGGCCAGCAAAATATCACAACAACCCACAGGTTTGCGTTTGATGCATCCACAAAAGAGGTTTGTCGGTGCTGCGCAACCATCCACCGCCCGCCATTACCGGCTGGTGTATATGTATGTAGCGCCAGAAGAAGACTATAGAAGCATCAGAAGCAGCATCTGAATTCGTAAACTTTCACAAACGAACGAACATGACATTGCACAAAATGAATTATGGATTTTAAATTTGCCAACAAAATTCTGGCTCTAACCAAGAATGTGTGAACTTCTTGAGAGTGAAGGAGAAATTAAGAAACAACACGTCATGTCATTTTAAATTCGACATGTTATAGAGTTTTACGATTTTGACAGTTTTCAAAGGTGTGAATTATTTGCAGTTCTAGGATACGTTTAGAGAAATAAAATCATTTAACTTTAAATTTGTTTAGCATGTGAAAAATACGTGAAATAAAAAAACCGTTATAGCTTATAAATTTTATAACACCTCGAGTTTAATTAAAAACTTTTAATGGCATGCGTGTGCGTGCGTGAGTGCGTAAGGTTGCGCATGAGTGCGTATTCCAAGTCATGTATGCGTGCGACGTTCGTCAAATCGTGCGTGCGTGCGCAAAGTTATGCATATATGTGTCCTTGCATCAGGTCATTCGTGCGTAGGCTGACCAGGCGTCCTCTTTAAAGAGGACAAGTCCTCTTTTTGACCTAAGAAATAATTGTCCGGTATCTTTTTGAAAAAATAAGCGATTTGTCCTTTTTTTAGGGTTTTTATTTTTGAATTTTTTTCTGTTGAACAGAACCACAATACAAATTTGTTTAAATTGAACGCCCCCATTCATCTGAGAGCTTGTTCAATAATACTGTTAACTGTTTTTTTTATTTCATGTAAGTGCAATTCGTTGTCTGGAAGGTATCTTCTAAAATAAATAAAACAAAATGCCAAAGCCCGATGTTTGTACAAAATGATACAAATGTGAAACACATTGGGCCTTACCAATAATCAAATTTAAAGACGACTTTAATATTCAATTAAAATGAAACATAATAATGGTATGGACATTTTAATGAAAAAAAGGTTCACTGACAAATATAATCAAAGCTAAAATGGTACCTACTTGAATATTTGTTTCTTTATTTTTTTTTTTTTTTTTGTGGGTGTCCTCTTTTTATTGAGGACAGATCTGGTCACCCTATGCGTGCGTGCGTCAGGTTACGCGTGCTTCCGCATGTGAAATCGCACGATCTCAGTGGTCAGCCCACATCACCTCCACGTGAGATCACCATGCCCTAGATCATTTTTCGATGAAAATTAGGATCAGTTTCCAACTTCTTCAGAGCCCATTCAGCGAAGACACGTCGTTGTCTATGATCGTTTACCTTCAGCTTCTGGGTCAGTTGAATTTCGTGCGGGTGCAGGATCAAGTAACGACGACGTGAAATTGGAGAAGTTGTGGTCTGCGAAAAGTTGCATTCTCGTGATCGGCATGAAATCGACTGCCGATACACTCTCACGGACAGCTGCGATATTTTCGGAAGATTTGAAGATTCGGGAACTTAGGGGTATTTGTTGATCGTTTACTGAATGAGTGGACTCAAATTTGTACACCACACTGCGAATAGTCGTCTGGGTACAACGATTATGGCGACCGTTAAATAGACCAAGCGCGCAGACCGTTGCCCGAAAAAAACGTCAACCCTCTGGCGACTTCAATTTTCGTTCTTTAACCAAAAAAAAAAAAGATGAACACTTTGTTTTTCGTTTTAGTGCGACTTATACCACAGGTGTCCAAAAAAGAATAAGAATAAAATTGACACAAGAGAGCAAGGCGACCGATACGAACGTGAAAAAACCAGTATACCAACATTGAAATACAAAAAAAAAGAAGAGAATGAACATAAGGCCATGCTTAAACGGGGAACTGAGTCCGAGTAGATCTGAAGCACTCGTTTACACGTGACATTTTATCATTTTCACGTGTTGTTGAACGCTACATCCGTCCATGGTAATTTGACGAAACAGACTGAATAAATGACGACCAATTTGACAGATGTAGCTTCAATAATATGGCCGTTATCAACTGTCAAAATTTGGAAGTCCCTATTGGAAGACCCTTTATATTTTATTTTTACAAAAATGAGATAAACAAAATCTTAAACAGATTTTCTTTGTTGATTATTTCTTATATTTAGGTATATATATTGATAATTTATTTGTATTATGATGTGTTGTTTTACAAATTATGCAAACCGAAAATCAATTATTCCATTTTATACATTTAACTGTCAGTTCGTATGAATAACTCTTCATCACTTAAAATTGATGAATTGCATAATTTTGATAAATATAATGCCAACGTCAATGTGATATGGGTTACCAATGAATCGTATATTTTAAAATTACATCTAGCTATAACGTGATTGAATACCTTATTTGTAAAATATGAAAGCACATATATCATATTTACATAATACTGACCTTTTACAAAAAAATGTCTTTTAAGGTTTTTCTTCTGGGATTAAAAATAACACCCAGCTAGACATAGATACGAATACATACAACACTATAGCTAGTCAACTAAAATAATATTTTCTATTATGAATACTTTTTGCTTTTTCATGGCTCGATTCGTTTTAATTCAACCGGCTTCCAATAATTTATTTTTCAACCCAAAGTTCTTGTGTTTAATAATTATTTGGTTTAAGTTGTGATGACTCCAAAAGAATATGTGCGTTCATTTAGTTTGAAACTTATTTATTTTCTGTCCAAAATTACACAAAAGTCTGTCAAAGCCTATACAAAAAAATAAAATATGTAGTTTTGGACAGAAAATCAGATGAGTTTCAAAGTAAATGAACGCATCTAATTATTGTAAAAGTGACAACGAGAAACAGCGCAGAATATTTTATGTATTTCGATAAAGTAATTTCAGTGACTTTTTGAGAAAATGGATGGTGCCGGCATCGTTAAAATTTATAAAAATCTAAATCTTCTTGAAACCCTATATTTCTGCAACCAGGCCTCATAAGTGGTTGCGGTATTCAGTGCTAAATTGACAAAAAACAAACCATTCTATCGATGTACCTACAGATGTAGAAAACTATTTATCGTTATCGCGTCATTCATTTTGTGGTTTCAAGTTGGTAGCCATGGTATTTGACACCTGTCAAACTCAGCTGTCAATTAAAGTGTCATAATATTAGTTGAATGTTAGCCATTCACGATAACAACGCGTTAAAATTATTAAAACTTACTAAAAAAGTGGCGATTCAAACGTAGCCACTTTTAGCGCATTACGCGATGATTATGTGGTTGTCATATTCGACCGACTGCGCAAGTAATCGGTAAAATTGTAAAAAAATTTGAAGAGAGTGGAAGCGTTACTGATGTCGTAATGCCTGTGCATGATCGTAATGCACGCGTTCAGTTGAAAATAATGCTGCTGCAAGTGCAAGTGTTGCCAATAACCCGAAATTATCGATTTCCTTGCGTTCGCAGCAATTTTTTTTGGCCGGCGATTGAAGATCATGACTTGGACTATATGTGCGTTATATCACGTTTTGGCGACGTCAATTGGTCACCAAGGTCATGCGATTTGACACCTTTAGATTTTTTTTTCTGTGGGGCTACGCAAAAGACCGTATTTACGTGAATAGTCTTTGAACTCTAGACGCATTAAAAACTAACATTACTCAAGTTATGGCCAAGATGACGCCCGAAATGTGCGAAAAAGTGGTTAAAAATTAACTCAAAAGAATTGCATGCTGCGAATCTTCCCGAGGCGGCCATGTGAATGATATTGTTTTTCACACTTAAAGGAAAAGTCCAAACTTTATAATTAAATAATATTTTCATCAAAAATGTATCGCTGTGTGTGTTTTATTAAGGTTTACTTTCGAAACCGAAAAATTAATGACCCTTTATTTCCACGAAGTCATACAAAGTAAGAGAAGCTAATTATAGTTGTATGATACTAGTTTAGTTATACATGGGTGAACCGCAGCATACGGTGTGATAAAAAAACTAAAGCATGTAGGTTGGGTCGAGACAAAATTAAACAGGAGGGTGGTCTACTTCCTTCCGTTTAGCTGGGAGGGGCAATTTTTCTAAAAAAAATTGACTTAAAACTAAAAAAAAAAAATATTAGAAAAAAAAAACACTTTCACTTACAATGCCATGCTATTCATTTTTTAAGGCCAAAAATCATATTTATTTAAATTTTAAATAAAGCTGTTTTGGTGAACAGTTTTAGAAAAATTAATGTTCAAACTCAAAATTTTGCAAATAAAAATCAAAAACAAATTACAAACTATTTTTTCTTTTTTTTTAATTTTATATAATAATAATTTTGTTTCAAAATTGTATATTTCAAAATTCTATATGCTATTAATAATTTTAAGTCAAAAACAGAAAACTTAATGATAAAATGTCTTCTACTTTTTGAGAAAATTGCACGACTGGATCGCATCGCACGAACTTGATCTTATGTGCAATCACACTGTGGTTTTAGAGTCTTAATAATTTTGAAAAAAAATAATTTGAAAATTTTTTAAAAATCCAAATTTTGATATGCAATATTATTCAAACTTATTAGTAGCTATTGTGCAAAAAAACCACAGTCATAGGTGAGAAGGGAAAGGCTAGTGATATTAGCATATCCAACCAAAATAGCATTGCTTCTGGTTCCAATTCTATAATGTCTCGCCCGCCAAATGATCAAATGGATGTGATTTTGGATGCACCTGTGTTTGATGCGGGTGTGGCAGAGGGGACAGCAGAAATTGTTTCTTCTTTACCTACTGGTACTGAGAACGAATGGGTCACTGCTGGAGTGCGTAAGCAAAAACAAAAGAAAAAAAATTTTGTGCGTGTATGTGGGGAAGATGTTGCTATCGGCTTGGATGTTGTTGTTTCTCACAAATGGTTTCATGTATCCAAATTTGATACTTCTACGTCAGAGGAATCTGTATCCAGATATGTTGCGAGAAAAATTGGTGTTGACGAGACCTCAGTGAAATGTTACAAACTTGCAAAAAAAGATGCTACTGGATTAAAATTCGTAAATTTTAAAGTTGGTATTCCGGCAAATAACTTTGAATCTGCTTTAAATGGATTGAATTGGCCTAAAAACACGGTGGTGAGGGAGTTCATTCCAAGGGAGAGTCCAAAAAACCAACGTATTGCTCCAATTCATGGACCGATGGAAATGCATCCGGGTCAAGGAGGGGGAGCATAAACTCTGAAATTTCAATTTATTTTCAAAATATGGGTGGAATAAGAGGTAAACTTGGAACTTTTTCCGTTCTTGTTGACTCATCTGAATACGACATTTTTGCATTTGTGGAAACTTGGCTATTTAATGAAATACGAAATGAGGAGGTTTTAAATTTGTCAGAGTTTTATTTATTTCGCCGTGATCGTCATGCTGTTGGAAACAGTAGAGGTGGAGGTATTCTCCTTGCAGTTCGTCGCCCTCTTATTGCTTACTCTATTCAATTAAACTATTCATCACCAGCTGATGACAACATTGAACAACTATGTATATGTATTGAAAGTGATCATGAAAGTAGATTATTAATTTTCTGTAGTTATATTCCACCTGATTCTTCGATATCCATATATACTTCTCATTTAAAAAATATTGAAACTGTCATATCTCATTTTTCTGGGGGTAATATTTCAGTTTGTGTAATCGGTGATTTCAATTTGGGTGGCATTAAGTGGATGCAAAATGAAAATAAGGTGTTACCAATGGTTCTTTCATCTGAAAAAGAATTTGAGCTTATCGATTCTCTTTTTGCTTTAAATTTAATTCAAACTTGTTTTGTTCACAACTCTTTGCAGAGAATGCTTGATTTGGTTTTTATAAATGATGAAAATGAAAGTATAGTTACTCAATGTACCCCCTTATTTTCAAATTCTATTCACCATGTTGCCTTATCAGTCATATTAAAAAATATTTGCTTTAAAAATTATACTAATTTTCAAAATATTGTTAAATTTAAATACAAATTTAATGAAGCAATTTTGATTAATTTAAATGAAAAATTTTGCAATGTAAACTGGCAAATCAATACTAATCACAGTTTAAAAAATAATTTTGATATGTTTTTAAGCATCTTTGTAAGAGAATTGGCTACCTCTGTTCCACGCTCTTTATTTAAAATAAACTGCCATTCTCCATGGTCGAATGTAAGATTGCGGAGACTAAAAAATGCAAAAGGTAAAGCTTTTAAAAATTACCAAAAGACTAAAAGTCAAGTTGATCTCTTGCTATACTCTCGCCTTCGGAAAGAGTATGTATTTTTGTCTAATTTTTGTTTTAATAACTATGTGCAAATAACAGAAAGAAATCTAAAGCAGAATCCGAAAGGTTTTTGGAATTTCATCAATTTAAAACGTAAATCGATTGGTTTTCCATCATCAATGGTTTACAATAATAATAAATCTAGTGATCCTAAAACAATTGTAGACTGGTTTGCAACCAATTTTCAAAATATATACAATTCCTCTGATTTTATTGTTGGCAATAATTATGATGGTTGTTCTTTATTACCAATGACAGATTGCTGTAAATTGCATTGTGATATAGAAGATATCTCTACTGCATTGCATGAACTGGACGCATCTACTTATCCTGATCTTCATGGGGTGATTCCAATTGTTTTTAAAAATTGTTCCGAAGCTCTGAGCTTTCCACTTCAAATTCTGTTTAATCAGTCTTTATCTACTGGCGTTTTTTTAGATGAATGGAAAGTTTCATATATTAATCCGATTTTCAAATCTGGAGATAAAAGAAACATAGTAAACTATCGTCCAATAAGTAAAATACCAGTTATTCCCAAGGTTCTTGACAAAATTGTAAAGAATAAATTGTATAATATTATAAAATGTCACATTTCTAGTTCCCAACACGGGTTCTTTAGTGGGAGGTCAACTACCACAAACTTGGCTTGCTTTTCCAACCAATGTTTCAAAGCATTGGAAAAGCGATGCCAAATGGATGTGGTGTACACTGATTTTGTTAAAGCCTTCAGTAGGGTAAATCACCAAATTTTAATTAAAAAATTAAAAGCTTACGGTTTTGATGGAACCTTACTTAAATGGTTTTGTTCTTACCTCACTGGTAGAAAGCAAATTGTAAAAATAGGTGATCTAGAGTCAGATCCTATTATAGTATACTCAGGTGTTCCTGAAGGCAGTCATTTGGGTCCACCCATGTTTGATATTTTTATTAATGATTTTCCATCAGTATTATCTGTTTCCGAAAATCTAATATTTGCTGATGATATTAAAATGTTTATAGTCATTAACAAGTACAATGATTGTCTTTCATTTCAAAATGATTTAAATAATTTTGAGGATTGGTGCAAGAAAAATGACCTGTTTTTAAATTTAACCAAGTGCTCTGTTTTAACTTACAGCCGTTTAACGAGTCCTATAATCTTTGACTATAGTATTAATGGGAACAAATTTTACAGAGTTAATGAAACCAAGGACTTAGGCGTTATATTTGATTATAAGCTAACGTTTGAGTCTCATATAAATTATATAGTTTCTAAAGCCAACTCTATGCTAGGATTTCTTAAGAGAAATTCTTCCGATTTTAAGGATCCGTATACACTTAAAGCTTTGTTTTGTTCTTTAGTTCGCCCGTTGCTAGAATACAATTGTATTATATGGAATCCAGACTCTAAAAAATTAAATGAGAGGATTGAGAAGATTCAAAAGAACTTTTTAAGGTATGCTTTAAAGAAATTTTCTTTGACTGGTAATATTAACCTTAACTACAATAGCAGATGTTTGTTGCTGGGAATGCAAACTCTTGAGTCAAGGCGTAGAGTATATAGTGTTTTGTTTGTGACATTCTTTGTAATGATATTGATTGTGGAGATTTGCTTTCTTCATTGAGTATTTATGCACGAAGTAGATCATTGCGAATGAGGCAATTTATTTTCGAAACACCTCATTCTACTAATTTTGGACAGCGTGAGCCAATTTCTCATTGTTGTACGCTTTTTAATATATATTATGATGACCTAGATCTTTTTGTACCTAGATATCAATTTAAAAAGAACGTTACATATCATATTCAACATTCTTTGTAATTCTTTCTAAATATTTTATGCTAAGTTAAAAATTTAGTAATTTAAGCAAAATCTGTGAATGTAATATCGTAGATTTGAATCAATAAATAAATAAATAAATAAAAAATTGCATTAAAATTGATTCAACAGATAATGAGATAGTCGAAAACCCAAAAAGTGGTTCTATGAGAGTTAGCACTTTTAAGAATAGATAATTTTTTTTCCCAATTATGTAAATGCTAGGAGCCGTTTTTGAGAAAAATGAGATTTTCAATACCGGTTTTTAAACATTTGTATGGGAGGTTATTTTTGGTTATAAGAAAAAAATGTATTTAAAATCTGCTAGAAAATGTCAAAAACTGCTGGGTGTTAAATTAAATATAAATCGATCAAGTCGTTTTCGAATTAAGTTCTCAAAACAAATTTGGAAACTTTTTTTAAAAATCAAAAAAAAAAAAAATTTGGTAAACAATATTTTTTAAATTATTGTAAATATTCTCTATAAAACAATTTATCAATTGAACCGTTTTTGATAAAATCGAAAATCAAAAAAATGGTTCTATAGGAGGTAGATACCATTTAAAATAATTTTTGCGAAATTTTTTTTTTTTATAAAATGGCAGCATTTGTGTAAAAAAAAATTTACTGATTTTTTTAGCTCTTTGCACGTTTTTGAGAAAAAAAAAAGATTTTCATAATTTGGTAAATAAATTTGTACGGCAGGTACCGTTATTTTTGGTCTTAAGAAAATAAAAAAAAAAACGTGTGGGGGAGAGCCCAAAAAACCAAGGTTAAAGAAAAACGATCTACCCTTTTACGTTTCAGCCGAAAGTACAGACAGACAGACAGAATTGCGAAACTCACTTTTTTCGACTTAGTTAAGTAGATTTAATTGTTTGCAATTTTCTCAAAAAACAAAATATATTTGAGCATCCGCGGTTCTGTTTTAAAACAAAAATTTGACAGAAATTAGTTTGCATTTTTATTTAATTCTAAGTTTATAAATTAATTTTTAAGAAACTGTTCGCCAAAACAGCTTTATTTACAAAGAAAATAAGAGTACAGATTTCTTGCATTAGCATTTTTTTAAATAATTGTTTTTTCAGTTGTAAGTTATTTTTTTTAGAAAATTGCACCTCCAGGCTAAACGGTGAGGAATAGACTAAAATTTTTCAGCCCGTTCTTAGCCGTAGTGGCCCAATGGTAGTTAGTACCTAGGTAGTAGGTATATTACATGTAGGTATATAAATATTAATGTTAGACTCGAAAACCACTGAACCAATTTCAATGAAATAATAATAGCAAGATGGTTTAAAAAATAGTTTAAGTAAAATCCGCCTACCATCACGCCCACTTCTATCATATTTTATTTTTCTCCTTAGGTATTTAAGGGTTCTAACAGCGTAACAATAATTTTGAAACTAAGATCTCTTCAACATAAAGCATGATAAATGTGTTATGTATTTCACCCACTACCACGCCCACTACTTTCCACTTCTTATATTTAAATTTTGTAATTTATGTGTAAGTAATTTCCTTAGAAGACGGAAAATTTGTAATTAAAGTGCATCAAGTTTTAGTTAGTATACAACTATCAACATCTTTTACCATCTTAATACTTAAAATCTAGGATATAATGTACATATAATAAATATAAGAAAGTTGATGGGCTCAAGTTGCTCCTTTTATTTATATTTATAAAAAATAAACAACAGTAATAGGTATGAATGAAATATTAATTTTCAAGTACTTCAAAGGAGCCTCTCCCATTTATAATGATGAAGCAAGCTATTTCTTTGCTATATTAAAGAAGAATACATGATTCAGCTCTAGCTAAATATAAGAGTATACTATACATACCTACTACTGCCTTTGATTCACTTTTTGATTATGTTTATTGAATATTAACTCTTATGGCTACAGACTTCTAAAATCCTTCAAAGGACTCTAAACAAACACAATTCCCTTATGATGATGATGATGCTGGTGCTGGTGGTGCGTGCCATCAGTTCGTCACGTCAGCAAAAAACAACATCTTTTGAATATTCCCATGAATAGCAAAGATTGGTTTCATTCCAAAGGATTCCAAGTCCTTTTTTATGCCAAATATGATGCTGTCATATTTTCTCAAACCTATATTTTTCTGCCAATCATAACTACATACCGTCACCCGTCAAGACAACCCAAGAACGATGACGGACACCTATACCCCTACTCATACAGTATTAGTGTGTGTGTATGTATGTAAATATATGTGTATTTGTATGTTTAAAAGGCTTATGGTGTTATGCTGTTCAATCGAAAGAGTTCATGTTTGAATAGAATTTTCAAGGAAATAAGCATCTTTTTTGCCAAAGCGAGGCATCCTTGAGCTGTCATTTGGCTTTGGTCAGGCCATAGGGGAAAACCTTAGAGTAAACATCCATTACCTCCTGCAAATATTTACACATCGACCTCAATTCAAAAACCCTCTCGAATAGCATCATTCTGCACAGTTTGCTGCAGTGCCTTATTTTACGTACATATGTAGGTATATTCATATATCCTTTTATTCATCTTTTTGTGTAAACAGTGTGTTGCCATAAGTTTGTCCTTTTTTTTGTTTGTATTATATTTAGATGTTTTAAATAAAAATATTAAAAACAAAAAAAAATATTAATGAGTCCTACCTACTGTGCCCGATGAGAAATAGGACGAATATTTGTGTGTTCGTTAATGTTTGTGTGTGTGTGTATGTGTGTGTGTTCCAATAGTACAGAAAACGCAGTAAGAACTTGTAGCCCCTGGATTTCAAGTTAATTACTATAGATTCTTTGAGCTTTTGTAAATGTGTATAGTTTTTTTGTGTGTGTTGAAAACAAAGATGTCAGATTGTAATGACATATTGTAACTTTATTGTAAAACTGGAAATATTAACATGTTGTGTTTCGACTTTTAATATTTTGACCTGTTTTTCGATTTTATTTAGCTATTCCTCCCGGATCCTTGCTCCTCTTTTGCGGCATGACGTTATTACACGAGTTCAAAGAGCAATTATTAGAAATTCGATGAATTTAAGAGTATGTCGCTATGGACCCTATATCAAGCCATTTCCACAGAGAAACAATCACGTCTATATTGCAGATGGTCAACGCGTTGACTCTCTGACGTTAAAATAGCATCAAGTCACATGCTTTTGGGGACTCATTTAAAAATTAATCACCAACAGTGTTACCACTTTACTTCAATTGAAATAGATCTACATCTTTTTTCAAAAAATATTAAAATCTACTTCCTTCTTCGCACCATCACCAAAATATTGAAATCAACTTCATTTTAAAAATATCTTTTTCAACCTACTTCAAATTCACCAAAAAAGACGAAATCTACTTCTTTTTTCCTATGTACCCCAGAATTTCCACAAAAAATCGAAAAAATATGACACCAATACCATTTTAAAGTTTTTTTTTTGTTCGTAAAATCTTTTCAAAGTGTTGAATCATTGTTATTAATTTTTGTAAGAACTTATACAAATTTGAATGTTCTTTTTTAAAACAAAAAATAATTACTAAAGTACCTAAACATGAAGTCTGAGATATTTGTTTTTGTTAAACAAAATGAAGTATTATCGCCATATTATTGACTTGATACATCCAGATTAAAAATTAAATCCGGATGTATTTACATTGAATTTATATAATTTACATCCAGATTTAAGTTTTAATCTGGATAAATTGAGTGAATAATATGGCCGTTAATATTATACAAAAATAAACATGTAGAAATAATTAATATTTGTGATTTTGTTCTTTTTTAGTTAAATACACAAATTTATTTTTTTGTTATTACTTTTTTTTTGTATAATTAACTTACATTTAATTTTACTAACTTAAATTTTCTTTTTATAAAAAAAATAACTAAAGTAGCTAAAAATGATGTCTGAGATAATTTTTGTATCTTAGTTTTTTTTTTAATAGAAATAAGATTTGTCATAAAACCATGTATAAAAATATTTACGTAAAAATGAAGTTAAAAATAATGTAGGTATGTTTTTTTTTTAAATAATTTAAAAAGCGTTATTAAACCTCATAAACCTCAAAGTGATATCACTGAAACGAAACGCCTATTTTTGTGGACTTAAGGGACGTATAAAGCTTTTTTGGATCAATAGATCAAATTTAACTAAACAAATTTTCAAAAATATAGATTTATATAATATATACCTACCAACAAAAAATTCATTTTGAAATCTACTTTGATTTTTCTCAATCTAACGGGTGATTTTTTTAGAGGTATAAAACCTTAAGTTGGCAACACTATTTTAACTGGCGGCCATTTTGTCAGCTGTCGTGAGTGATTTATTTTTAATTTGGTTTAGCATTTCAAGAATTGAAGCCACAGCAAGGCGTATATTCGGTGAATGGTTTCAACAAGAAGGCGCAGCATGTCACACAGCTCATGCCTTAATTTATTTATTGAAGGAAACGTTTGGTAACCGCATAAGTTTCACGTTACGGACCCGTGAATTGGCCTCCAAGATCGTGCGATTTAACTCCGCCGCTTGACTATTTTCTGTTGGGGATATGTGAAGTCGCTAGTTTACGCCGATAAGCCCAAATTGATTGACCACTTGGAGGACAATATTCGCCGCGTTATAGCCGATACACGGCCACAAATAATAAAAAAAGTCATCGAAAATTGGACCTCTAGATTATACTACGTCCGAGCCAGCCGTGGAGGTCATTTGCCAGAAATCATATTTAAATAATAATGTCAGAAGATTATCTTTTAAATAAAGTAAATTTAATGTCAATTTAAAAAAATCATCTTTGTTTTATTCCATTTCAAAGTTCTATCCCTCTAAAAAAAAACCCTTTACTTCCTTTTTTTTCTTCAAATCTACTTCGACTTTTTTTCTGGAAGTGGTGGCGCTGATCACCAAGACCTTCGCTGAGAACTTTGCTAATTGATACCGTGCCGTGATACCACTGGCTGAGTAGAGTGGTCAAAAATTAGACAGACAAAATTACACATCTCAGCTAGCGTTGCCGAAGTGGCACGATCGTGCCTTTTTGACACGAAAATTTTATCAGGGCACGGTGGCACGAAAAAATTCAATATGGCACGCTTTTTTTCTTTCCACTTTTTACTCCAAACAAAGCGAATTTTGAAGAAATTTTGAGAAAATTGCTCCAAATGGAGGCCAGATGGAGGAAAAATTGGCAGAAACTCTTATTTTGTATAGAAAAAATTATTTCTACAATTTTTTTATTGTATTTCACCCCACAATTGATTTATATATTTTTTGTTAACATACGAATTTTTGGTTTTTTCATATGGCACGAAAATGACACGATTTTTTAGAAAATGTGGCACGGAAATTTTTTTTGGGCGGCAACGCTGCATCTCACTAAACTAAAGTAAAGACTAAACCCTCATTACCTACAGTTGCTACAAAGTACAAACTCAGCTGGAGTCGTATTCTCTCCATTCTCCGCTCTACTGATTCAAAAACAAGAAAATCATGAGTTGATAAACATTTGAATTGTTAAACTGTTTAACTGTTTAACTTTTTTATTGAACAGATATATTTACAATTGGTTCTTAATTCTATGGTACATAATAATATTACATTTTGGTATTTTTAAGTTTTGTTGGCACATAAGGGGCCTAACTATATACATTGTGTTTTTTTTTTTTTAATAAAATTAATTGAAAAATTGTCATTGGTTGGATTACCTATGATATATACATTAAAGATTATTCTTCTCGGGTTGCTCAAATCCGGTTGTCTTGTGATGTCGGGTAGGGGTGGCTTCTAGCCACGGTGGTAGGTTGACGCTGCGTCCTCGTAAAATTGGATTGCCTCGTCATCGTTGATAAAAATAATTCCTTCGTCCAGTATTGCTGTCACATCTAGGTATCTTGGCTCGGGATGTCTCTCTTCGCTAAAAATAGTCCTGACCAGTGGGTTTTGATGGTTGCACAGGTTACTTGTCACTTTTTTTGCAGTGATTGTCAGGAATTTATCCAGTGGAGTGATTCCTGATTCTTCGTAGAGCCTTTGGTTGCTAAAGTGCTTTTGTCGTTGTCGGTCAAAATGGAGTCCTGTGCAGATCCGCAGAATTTTCCTCTCAAACGTTCCAAGCTTTTTCATGCTGGTTTTGGAAATGGTGAACCAGACTGGGAAACAGTATGTAATGATGGGCCTGACAAGCTGCTTGTAGAGAAGCAACTGAGTCCATTCCTTTTCCGCATTAAAGGGTGGATTAGATGGAAGGCGTAATTTCCCTTTTTGAGGACTGCCGTTGCATGTGGGTTGAAACGTAATTTCTCGTCAAAGTTGATACCCAGGTATTTTATTTTTGGCTTCGTTCTAAGTTGCGATCCGTTGGGCAGACTTACAGTGATGCTTTGGCAACTTGCAGCAGAGCGTGTGTTTCGACGTCCTACGGGTCTTCTGAAGCAAGCTAATTCAGATTTGGCTGAATTGATTTTGATGCCCCATCTTTCGTAGTATTCCCAAAGGCGTCTTACGTGCTCTTGTTGATGCAGTTGTTCAGCAGGATCGCAAGGAATAGCATCATGACTTGGGAAAACTTTCTTAAGATGTAATTAGATATCGTGTCTGGTCCGGATGATTTCTTAGGTCGTCCACTGTGTATTAGCTCAGCTACTTCTTCGGAGTTTGTGAAACTCCCAGTCGGCACAGGAACGGGATCACTGGCAAGGTTATCATCGGTGAAGATGGTAATTTCGGTGTTTGTTTGCTGCAGCCGTTGTATTGTTGTTTCGACTTCCTCGAGGAATGCAGGGTCGTTGGGTGGATTTGGCATAAAATTTCCTTCGAAATATTCCGCAAATGCTTCCGCTTTATCTTGAGCAGTCATGACTCCCCCCTGCGTGGTGCTGATTGTTTCTGGTATTCGTATTCTCGTATAGTCGTATTCTCTCCATTCTCCGCTCTACTGATTCAAAAACAAGAAAATCATGAATTGATAAACATTTGAATTGTTAAAATTTTGTATGCGTACTCTTCTTATATTTTCTGCTGCGACATAGTGTGAACTATGAAATCACCAAAATAAATAGCATTAGTCTAAGTGGTCGTCTTTGTCAAATTGCTTATATGGCGCGGTATATATTATGTATGTTAGAGTTGAAAATACTTTGTACATAGAATCACTGTAAATATTAGAGATGATTAAATAATATTTGAAGAAAATGTCAGAAAAAGAGGAATCTGTGCTCCTGGAGTTAAATATAATTTGGACTGCGAAAGGAGTAAGCCAAGGGAAATATTGGCACAGAATCCGGCCTTTATTATATATGTTCTTTAAAATTTGATGTATAGGGTGCTTGCGGTTGGTTTATGTATTCTGGATCATGATGCAGAGCAGTTCAGTTGGCAATTAAATTAAATTTGGGGAGTGGGTTCGAAGTGTAAAGGTGCAATATGGGGCGGAGGTAAAATAATATCAAACTTATTAATTTGGTAGTGAGAGTCTATACTTTTAAAACAATATTTATTTCCAGTATGATCGCACATAAGAGTAAATTCGTGCGACTTAGTCGTGCATTTTATTTTAATTCTGATATAATAATGAAGTATCCTAGAGAGGTTTGGAGACTTCGAAGTCCATAGCCAACTTAGAAATAAACATAAGGAGATAATTACATTTGAAGGAGATAATTACATTTGAAGGTCCTTATTATATTTAAAATTAAATTTGTATGCTCTCAGAGGCCTTGATAGTTTGAAATTAATTAAAAAAAAAATAGTTTCGAGTCTCTATCCTCTTTTAAAATAAAGTGACAGGCATTAGTCACATTATGTTACGAACTAGTTATTATTTATTTTCAATCTGAATTCTCGGAAATGATTCTTTAAGTCGATATAAATAAAAATATATGTACATATATTATATTTGGTTAAAATCTCATCAAGATTGTTTTTTTTTTACAAATATAATTATACATAATTCTCCATAAATAGACAATACAATATGTGTTGTATACAATATACATTGTATTTATTGTTTATTATGTATCATTACATTTTGAAATCGAAAATATATAGTAACTTTTTTTTTTGAAAAACAAAATTTTTCATTTAAATACCTAGATACATATCTTCATCTTCACATTTGAATTTTATTGCAATCTCCTATCAGTCAAGAAAAAAAAAAAAAACCCTTTATTACTTTATTTTGACAAAAGAAACCTCACATGTCACATCTGATGAACATGATTCATCTCATTCACATAAAATGGAGAATTCCCGTTGAATTTGTTCCAAATCATTCAACTCGACATAGAATTTGCTTTCAAACACTTATCTTGAACGAACGAAAACGAAAACGAAAAAAAAAAAAAACATTTATTCCACTTTTACATCTGTCAGTTGGTTTTGTTGGTTTTGCTCAGATTAAAGTTTGGCATTTTGCCAAAATATGTGAAGGTAAAAATATCATTGTCGTCCCTTAAGGGGGTGGAGAGGGGTGGTTAAAATGCTTTCCAAATTTTATTTATATAATGGATTCCTTTTCTTTTGTTGTTTCACACGCGCGGTTGCAACGAAGTGAAAGATTTCTTTTGATTTGTTGAACAAAATTTATTATAGGTATGTAACATGTCCCGTTTAAAAGCAATACAATGTTATCTTAAGTAAAAGAATCACCAGGTGGTCGGTACTTATTTCTTATATGTAATTATGTAGGAAAGAATAAATTTTATAAATTCAAAGATTTTTCAATAAAGTTTAGTGATTCAAACCTTTTTATCTTTAATTCCTTTTGTTATAGATAATTCAGTTTTTTTATAATCCTGCTTTTTTAAAATCACTTTTTTTTATAATCTTTAGAGTAAGTTGGTCCGACATTCCGCTTTTTTAAATCCATTTTTTTAAATTCTGTTTTTTTTTTTTTTTCTTTTAAATCCCTCTTTTTTATAACTACGTCTCTTATAACTCTATTCTTTGTAATCCCTTTTTTTATTACACCGGTTTTTTAATCAAAACTATCTTTTTTATTTTAGAAAAATCGCAGGAAAAAATAAAAATGATATGTATCTAGTTTCGATTGCAAAAGCGGGATGGTAAAAAACGGAATTATAAAAAATGGAATTATAAGAAAAGAGATTATGGAGAGTAGGGTTATAAAAAGGTGGGATTTAAAGAATGGGATTTTAAGAAACGGAACCATTTATAGCGAGATATCGAACCCAACTCTTTTATTTCTGTATAACCTGATAAGAAGCGTATCGAAATTCCGGCTTATAAAATCCTGTTTTCGAAAATCCCGAAAAAAAGTTTCAAAAATCCCGAAAGAAAAAAATTAAAAATCCCGTCCAAAAAAATAGTGTTTAAATGGTTGGATTCAATATCCCGCTTTTAATAGTCCTAATTTTCAAAATCCCCCTTTTTTTAAATCCCTCTTTTTGTAATTCTGTTTTTTATAATCCCGTTTTTTTTTAAATAGTAGTAAATTCTTTACCAAGAGATGTAATTTTCATGTTCATATAAAATGTTTTCACTAATTAAATATATAATTTATACAGAGAGAATCAAAAACGTATTTTCTTTAGGGGAAATAATTTTTTTTTTTTTTTAACGCACAAACAACATTATGTTATTTAGTATGTGTGTATGTATGTATTGTATTGTAGAAAACGGGTTTTGCGAGATTTGATTGTATTTAAAAAAATGGGATTATAAAAAATATCGGGTTTTTGAATATGAGAGATTTTAGAGGAATTGATTAAAAAAACAGTATTTTAGTAAATGGGATTTTAGATTTTTGTTTGCAAAACGGGATTTTAATAACTGGTATTCAAATACGTTCCCCTATTTCTTCTGTTCTGTTTTCTGTTTTCCCCAAAATCCCACTTATTTAAAATCCCGGTGTATTATAATCCCTCTTTTTAAAATCCCATCCAATCCCACCAAACCCGTTTCTTAGAATACATATCGTCAGTGTACAATCCAAAAGCACTAAGTTAAAAAACATAGTTTTGGGTAAATAAATTATTATTAAGATTCGTTTTGTTGTGAAAATTCAATATTAACTTTTATTTGTCAATAAATCCGATTAAATGCAAAATTGACATTATGACATTTATTTCCAATATTTTTGTTCGTTTTTGACAAACCAATAAGATAATTATCTGAGCAAAAGCAAAAAATGAGCTGACTTAGTGCGTTTTGCCTGCAATGATTTGCAAGTATTTATTCGTATTTAATAATTTTTTGAAATGCGAATAAATGAAAACAACATGATTATAGTCCAAAAGTAAAGACAAAAAACTTTATTTTAGGTCTTTCTTCTTGCCTCTGCTTATTTAAAGAGGGCATCTTTACTCACCCAATGAAACATAAGATTTGTGAAAACCTTTTGAAATTCGATTGCTTTTTTCATAATTTAAAGTACAGCCTCCTGCGTAAGTCATATTTCAAATTCAAAAATGTAATTTTGATAACAGGCAAAAGGCATTAAGTCTTGTTAATGCTTTCTTCCTATTAAAAAACTTAGTAATTTAATTTGTTTTGCGTAACTGGTAAATCGCACTAAGTCCACTTAGTGCGTTCTTCCAGTATAAAATATGTTTTTTCTGACTTAGTACAAAGTGAAACCTTAAATAATTCATTAAGGGTGTCTAAAATGACTTAGTGTGTTATTTCAGTACAAATATATTATCGTCGTTTTGAACCCTTTTGCATTTAAATCTAAAAATCTTTAAAATGTGACTTAGTGCCTTTGGCTTGTAAACCAACGATATATACAATATTAAATTAAATAACATAATGCGATATTTTAAGTAAGAAAACTAAAAAGAATTATGAGTAAACAACTGCTAAAACTTTTAAAGTTGTTTAACAAAACTTTAAAAAACGAGATTTAAAAAAAAATTAACTTAAATCCTAATTTTTTTAATTTTTATTTATAAACATAATAAACTATTGAGTTCGATATTTCGCTATTGAAAGTTCCGTGTTTTTTAAACCCCGCTTTTTATAATATCTTCTCTTATTATCTGGTTTCTTATAACCCTGCTTTTGCAATCAAAACTAATTGTATTACTTTTTTTTTTTTCTCTAAAAATACAGGACATATTTATTTATTTTATTTTCATTTATATAAAAATAAACCAGTGTCTTATAATCATCTTCAATTCTTAACCACCTTGAACCCCAATAGACTCTATATGTATGATCCAGTCAAGTGTCTTATTGAATTTTAAAAATTCTGAAGTAAAATCGATTTCTATATTCAATCACTGTTTTATTATTATTAGCATTTCTTTTTAAATTGATTTATTAAAAACAAAATATTTTTAGAAAAAAGTATATATATGTAGGTATTTATATTGTATATTATTTGGGTAGGGAATATTTTCAATGTCAGTGTGATTGTGATACCAAACAACGCTCTCCATATAGACACCAACGTCACATATATGTACCTACACTTGAACTCAAAATAAATTTTTCATGAACCATGCCTGTCTGCATAATTTCCGTCTAAAATATAAAATTATATCTAACAACAACATATATGTATAATGTATAGATAGATATATGAAATAATACATATATGTACATGCAGGTACCAATATATTGTAGGTAGAAAAACAGGACATTTCAAGCACTGAATTCTGGTAGGTATATATAAGTATGTACATTATGTAGAATGAAACGAGTACATACTTATTTTATTCAGCATCACTGACCCAAATGATTTTCTCTTTTTTCGCTTAAAATCACTGTCGGCCAGACCACTTTCAATTCAATGACCACAACCGATATGGACGCACACACAAGTAGATACTCTGTGATTCCGATTCGTCCTTCCAATAATTCAGATCCTATTCGCCCCTATATAGTATAGCCCACTTTGAAATTCTTTGTTTTCGTTGCCAGAAATGGTATATAAAATAAAAGAGATCACTGCGTATATAATAGTGTGAGAAGTGATGGGGGGGTCTCCGAAAATTTATTTTTATTTGCAACATTTAAAAAGTTCAAATTTTTCATCAAAACATTTTAACTATTGAATCGTGCTTTATGTAGTGAAATAATTTTCCTATTTATTTTGTTTTGTTTTAACTTGAGAATATAAAGTGTTATAGAGTAAAACATTTAACATAGCTCCAAAAACAATCAGAAATAATTGTCGCAAAAGATGAAGGTTTAATCGGTAGTATGTACATACAGTCATAATCTATATGAAAAATTCTGAATGAGAGTCAAGTTGTCAGAATTTTATGTCACAAAGTGTTTAAAATATGTTTAACAGACAAAGTCTATTCTTAATATAACGCCACCTACATACACTAAATTGAAAATAATAATGACGCTCTGAAGATATCGTCGCCCTAGTATTAAAGTTCCATATACGCCATTTTTTTTTTTGTAGTAGCTCGTGGCGTAATGGTTAGTGCGTTGGACTGTTACGCCGCGCCGTACCGACCCCGAAATAAAAAAACAGAAATCACGGGTTACTGCCTCTTTTTCATTTCATTTCATTTGTTTATTTGCAATATCCTTACACAGTAAGATACAGAATCTTCTTTATTAGTATAATCTTCCTCTTGCGAGGAATTGACAAATTCTACAAGAGTATCTCTTGTCATGAAAAAGTGCTTCTCACCCTAAAGCCGTTCGGATTCAGCAGAAAATTGTAGGTCCCTCTATTTCTGCCAATAATACGCACACAGGAAGAGTTAAGAGCTGTAAGTCACTAGGCCCTAGATCTATACGAGCTGTTGCAACGACCAATTTATTTATTTATTTTATACAACGTTTTTACATTTTTGGGAAAACGCTTATCCTGCTTATGACGTACGCGTTTATGATTTCTAAGCATTTGTATGCACATAAGTCGAAACAATTCTAAGCATGTATTATAGTCCTCAGACCTTTATTCCACGTCAATATATAGGACGTACGTCAAAACGTAAATGCCAAAATTTGGTATTTAAAGCAAAACAACAGTTGAACTTGATTAATTTGATAGATACGTCAAAATGAATATCTCAGAAATGGAAAGAGAGGCCCTCACTCGGTAACTGATGAAGTGATGAGTCCAAGTGAGATCGTCGCCGGGACGAAACACAGAATTTTTGTGGACTAAAAGGCCGTTAAAAGCAATTTCGAATCAATAATTTAACAAGTTCAATTAAAATAGCCTTCTAACGGGTGATTTTTAAGCTGGTTTGGTTTTGGCAACACTGGTTTTGACAGCTGACGTGTATTTAGTACCTTGTGTCACTGTCAAACAGCTTCAGTTTGGTTTGCAATTTAACCATGGATCGTCTTACAAATGAACAACGCTTGCAAATTATTGAATTTTACTATCAAAATTCGTGCTCGGTTCGAAATGTTGTTTATCGAAAAATTGTGTTCAGCGATGAGGCTCATTTTTGGTTGTATGGGTACGTAAATAAGCAAAATTGCCGCATTTGGAGTGAAGATCAGCCAGAAGCATTGCAACAGCTACCAATGCATCCCGAAAAAGCCACTGTTTGGTGCGGTTTATGGGCCGGCGGCATTATTGGGCCATATTTCTTCAAAGATGATGCGAATCGCAGCGTTACTGTCAATGGTGAACGCTACCGAGCGATGATAACAAACTTTTTTTTGCCCGAAATGGAAGTTCTTGACTTGCATGATATGTGGTTTCAACAAGACGGTGCCAGATGCCACACAGCACGCGAAACAATGGCGCAATTGCGAGGCGAGTTTGGTGAACAGTTAATTTCACGTTTCGGGCCGGTCAATTGGCCGCCTAGATCGTGCGATTTGACACCATTAGATTATTTTTTGTGGGGGTATGTCAAGGCTAATGTCTATAGGAACAAGCCCGCTTCGATTGACGCACTGGAAGCCAACATCCATGCATTCATTCGTGAGATACCGGCCGATATGTGTGAAAGAGTATGCCAAAATTGGACTCAGCGGATGGGCTACCTGAGACGCAGCCGCGGTCAACATTTGCATGAAATTATCTTTAAACATTAAATTGCAAGGTTCAAACTATCGATTCAAATAAATATTTCATTCATTTTTTCGAATTTTTTGTGTTTTTTTTTTTTAAAGTTCTAAACCTCTTAAAAAATCACCCATTACTTGGCTGATGTATTTTAGTATAGTATGTATATGGAATTTGTACAGGGTGTCCGCCGGGAAGGTATACTACATTGTTTGTTTATAATTTTTGATTCAATGAAAGAGAATGGATCTTATATTGATAAATGTTTTATTTAATATCGGCAATTATGTATGGAATACAATATCAGGTAAATGTCCGCCTCTGTTAGTCTCACAAATGCGAGCCCTTTTGAGCACATTTTTCATCACATTCTCACACATTTCACGCGGTATTTCATTAATTTCATCACGAATATTTTGTTTGAGTTGCTCAAGCGTTTCTGGTTTGTTTGCATAAACCTTGTTTTTCAGATATCCTCACAAAAAGAAGTCCGGAACAGTCAAATCAGGCGACCGTGGAGGCCAATCAACATCACCATTTCTTGAAATAACTTGTTGTGGAAAGAGGTCTCGCAGTAATTCCATTGTAATCCTGGCTGTATGCGATGTGGCACCGTCTTGTTGATACCACATGTTAATCAAGCCCAAAGCATGCAGTTGGGGCGGCATTAAAGAGTTTTCAATCATATCACGATATCGCTCCCCATTCACAGTTACCGTAACGACGTTTTCATTTTCAAAGAAGTAAGGTCCAATGATTCCTCCTGACCAAATTGCACACCAGACTGTAACTTTTAATGGATGCAAAGGTGACTGATGAATAATTTGAGGGTTTTCCATTGCCCAGAACCGACTATTCTGTTTATTCACATATTCATTCAAATGAAAATGTGCCTCGTCACTCATTATGATTTTTTCATGTAAATCGGGGTTGTCATGGGCTAGCTGTAACATCCTATTGGCATATGTACGGCGGCGTAAATGGTCTTGTGGAAGAAGCTCTTGTGTCAACTGAATCTTAAATGGAAACAAATGCAAATTCTTGTGCAAAATTGTGGCCAAAGTTGTTCTTTGAAGACCAAGCTCCTGAGCACGGCGTCGAATTGAGGTTGATGGATTGTTTTGAACACTTCCTTGAGCAGCAGTAATGTTTTCAGTCGATCTTGCAGTACGTTGTGGTCCATGCTTGGACCTATCACCTACAGACCCTCTTTCTTCGAAATCATTCACTACACGATAAATAGTGCGTTTTGTTGGCACGTTGTTTCTCCCAAAAATTTCACGTAACTTTATCATCGTCACAGTAATCGATGATTGATTTTGATAAAATGTTTTAACGATTAAAACACGATGGTTTATCGAATATTTTTCCATAATAAATTTGCCACGTGTCTACTTCACGACTGCCAAATATGAACTGTCAAGACTAATGTTTTCCAAAATGGCGGCAAAACAAAGTAGTATACCTTCCCGACGGACACCCTGTATTATTAAAAAACCTTCAAAAAATTATTTTTGTTATTTTCGATTTAAATGTTAAAATTAAGACTTCATTCATCGGACCTGGCGATAACATTTTTAGATGCACCCCTAAAAAATGACAGTTTAGTCTTAAAACTGCTGCCTAGTCATTATAAAACCAGAAAACTTTCTACTGAAATCCTTGCCACAAGGCAACCTCAAGTGACTAGAACGTTTTGCTGATTTGATCTGTTTAGACTAGATATGGATACAATCAATGGCCAAAAATTTTAAACGATTTATAGTACAATGTTAAAGTTATTTTATCATACTAAAAATGCTTTAACGTCGTATAAAATTTTGCGCTATTTTTTTTAAAACAACGTCTCATCAGGACTCCAGAAACCTTAAAAGATAGATACCATTAGGATTTAAATCTCCCAAATTCTGGTAAGAATGCTAAAATAGTGCACAAACACTTAAAAAAAAAGTCTTCAGCAGTGAATAATGATGGTAACTCTGGAGGCCACCATTTAACCAACTTCAACCAACTTGGTGCATATTTTACCATTAATTAGTTTTGATAATTCTAAATTTGTCATTTAATGTTTTCTATGTTTTTTTTTTGCTGTTTTGTTAAGTTCATCTAATGTTAGCGAATCGTCCTCTAAAAAAGCGGCGAAAGGTTTATTGCTGAATTTCATGGCGTAGGTAGTTGATAAGTTGTGAACAATTAAATTTTGCAGTGTAATTTTTTTTGTTGATATCAAGTAAGCAAAGCACCTCCTCAAAAAGCGATGGAAATTTGTTATAGTGATTAGTTTATTGCTTAATAGTTTTCCGCTAGTAAATCGTTGAAAAATATAGTTGTAGAATTTCGATTTTATCGTGGAAGTTTGTCTATGTTTTTTTTTAGCTGATGTAGTTAATTGTCACCAAGGAAGCGAAGCACTCTTAAATATTTATTTACTTGGTCAGTTATATGCCGTTAATTAGTTATGATAAATTTGATTTTGTCGTGCAGTGTTTTCTATGTTTTTTTGGCTTTTTTTTAAATTAATATAAAGTAACTATATAGCAGTATCTTCAAAGGGAAGAGCAGTTATTAACATAAATGTTTAATAATTTGCAGATATTTAGTTGCAATGTTTTCTATGTTTTTTTTTGCTACATTCTATGAAGTTAGGACAGCACCCTGCACGAAAAGGGGTTCCAATATTTGAAATATTGAAATATTTATTGCATTATAATTTGCCGTTTATTTTGTCATGCAATATTTTCTATGTTTTTTTTTTTTTTTTTAATTTATGATTGTTTCGAATGTTCTGATACCTTCATGGTTGAAGGTAACAGGTAGATTAGCTAGATCTGAAAAATGTAAATATGGCGGAGAGGATCTTGAAGTTGTCAAATCTTACAAGTATCTGGGAGTTACAATTAATCACGACCTTTCATTCAAACAACACTTTAGAATGAAACTCACAGATTCGAAAAAAGCTATTAATTCAACTTGGAAAAATCTAATGTCTAATTCCAGGGTCGGGCTTCAATCCAATATAAAAGTCTTCGAAGCGGTTATGCGTTCTATAATGTGTTACGGTGCGCAAGTGTGGGGAGGCAAATACTACGAAGATATAGAGAAACTTTTACGTTTCTTTTTGAAAAAACTCTTGCGACTGCCAGCAAACACTTCCAATTATATGCTTACAATAGAAAGTGGCATATCACCTCTTTTTGTGTATACACTTCAACTCAGCATGAACTATGTGACCAAAGTCCTAAACGAGGAAGATGACTTACGGCTGACCAAAGTTCTCGTTGTTCTTGTTGTTTTATAACGACTGGGAAAATTTCGCAACAAAGTATAACATCCAGCTAGATCTAAGGGAAAATAATATCGCAGAGTGGAGAAACATCACGCGAAAATTCGTCCTTGATGTGGAAAGGGCAATGAAAATAGAATGCGTAACCCAAACTGAAAACTCAACATCTCGTTTCTTGTATCGGCAACTAGACCACCAACAGATAAACTACTGGAACACCGACATTAGTAACTGCACAAATATCTATGGTAATTCGAGTGCAGTGTTGTGCCGGTTTTTTACACCGAGTTTTTTACCATGTTTTTTACATGTAAAAAACTCAGTGTAAAAAACTCGGCAAAAACATTAGTTTTTAATAAATTCCTGATGTGTTTGTTTTCTCCAATCGGACAATGTTTCCTGATCAAAAACATGCTTTAAATGACAATCTGTCAAAATAAATACATATTTTACCGTTTTTTACAGTTTATTACAGTTTATTACAGTTTTTTACAGTTTTTTTTTTACAGTTTTTTACTTTTTTTACAAGTAATTTACCATTATTTACTGATTTTTACACAGAAAATGTAAAAAACTGTTTTTTACAGCAAATCGCCCATCACTGTTCGAGTGAGAGGAGAACTACTCAAGCTTAACTATATGCCCCATCGTGAAGATGGTGCACCAATCTGCGGCCTATGTAACACTAGGGAAAATGAAGATGTGATGCACTTTCTTGGTTCCTGCCCCATCTTAAAAGAGATAAGACGCAATCACTATGGAGTCAACCAAATGAACATTGAAGATGTTAAAAGAATACTGAACGATAACCAGAACATGGAGTAAAGAAGAACAAGAATTATTGAAGAAAGTTTCTAAAATATATTAATTGTGGATAAAGCCACTTTTTTTCTTTTTTCAAAATTACTCTTTTCATTCATGATTCATGTATTTATTTTATTTATTGAAATTTTTTAAATTAAAAATATTGTTCATAATCAGTTGTCATTTCTGGGCAGATGGCGTAGTCATGCTTAAATGTACCTACTTATTTAATTTAATGTATCTTTTATAAAAATTTTAAAATGACTCAATAAAGTACTAAATAATAAAAAAATAATAAAAAAATAATAAATTGACCACCACCTATGTAAAAACGAATGTTCTCATTTAACCGTCTTCTGTGGCGCTCCACCCTGTATCATTGATCATAATACAAGACTTCTCATATCTTAACCTATCGGATTCAGAAGAAAATTGTAGGTCCCCTAGATGCATGTAATAAAAATTTCAAAAGAAATATCAAATCGAATAATGTATGTTTTTGATTACAATTTCATAATTTGTATAAAAGTGGCTTCTATAGACAATAGACATTCCGAAATCACTTCTTTTCGGTTAGCATGTTCCTTGACCTGTTAAGACTGTTATCAAAAATGTAGGATATAGCAACCTCAAATACTAAGCAACCGGAAGAACAATCATTTATATCCAAAAGAATTTTAAACCATAAAACTTGCTTCTTCAGAACATTTGAAGACGATGGATCGAAATTGTCGTCGACTTGATTGCATATTTTTGTGACCCAAAATCTGAAACTGACTTCCCAGGTTGTGAACCACAAAAAAAAAAAAAAAAAAAAAAAATACTATGTAGTTAGTCATTATAGTTCTGATAAAGTTTCATCCGTTTGTCATCAAGTCGAGAGATTCTATATACAATATTTAAATTTTCCTCTCCTTTAGTATTTGGCCATATTTTATATAGAAGAACATTTTCACTATCCTTATCGCGCAAACACTTATTTCGTTTGGAATTCAAATTGAATGTGAGGCACCATAACGAATGTAGTTGGTTTGTTGGTTGGTTGTATATTTTACTCCCGCTTCTATGAGTATACATATAGAGCCAGAGAAGTTTCAGCGAACCTGCCCCCATTTTGGCTTCTGGGGCGCTATAAAGTTATAATAAATGGAACTTTGTCCAGCAGCTGTTTTATAGAGAGGACCTGTTTCTGTTTGTGGTGTTGTATATAGTTTTGCACCTGATAATAGGTTAGGTATACCAGAAAAAAAAACCTGTATATCTCTCTGGCACTTCCACAAGCCATAAGAGTTGTATATAGTTGGGTTGAGAGTTTCATTCTATGCTGCAGGACATTTTAAAATAAAAGGATGGGATATACCTAGGTAGGTATAAGGCAGTGGCGAGGCGTCCATATAACTCGATTCCTGCCGAGTTACCTTTTACATTTTCTGCTATGCAACAATGTTTACTTTATAATCAGCAACATAAAACCCACGAGATAAATTTAATTTGTATCTATTCATTAACTTGCACAAGCTGCACATTCCACCACTCTATTGAATTTTATTTTCAATTTCAAGCCACACACGAAAAAAACACACACACGTCATTTTCATTAGTATGTGTATTCTATCAACAGTCCACATCTCTCTGTGCTCTGTGCATAAGCCAAAGCCAAAGCAAAAGCAGGCTTGTAAAAGAATGCAATCTTTTGTGAATGCAGTCTTTAAAAATCATTTATTGAATTCAATTAAAAGATTGCATTCATTGATTTTACTTTGGGACTTCAGACTTCAAATTATGCAATCACCATTCACTCGTAGCAAAAAGATTGCAATCATTTTTTCCTCCCATTCATTTTACAGCAATCAATTGAATGCAATCTTTTGAGAATTCATGCATTCTTTGCAGTCTTTTGCATTCTTTGCATTCTTTTACATTCTTTGCATTCTTTTGCATTCTTTGCATTCTTTTGCATTCTTTGCATTCTTTTGCATTCTTTTGCATTCTTTGCATTCTTTTGCATTCTTTTGCATTCTTTGCATTCTTTTGCATTCTTTGCATTCTTTTGCATTCTTTGTATTCTTTTGCATTCTTTGAATTCTTTTGTAATCTTTGCAGGCTTTTACATTGTATTGCAGTCGTTTTAAATCACAATAAACTTTTTCCATTTACGTGATTTGTTATGATTAGAGATGAGTAAGTTTTAAGTTAAAATATCAAATCGTTCAAATCACAAATTAAACAAAGTGCTGTAGCTGGCATCAAAGATAAGAAAATACATAATACTAATGTTTTCACAAAAAAAGAAAAAAATCATTATAATTAAATTAAATTATGTAAAAAGAATACATTACTACTTGTATGTTGATATTTTAACTTAAAACTTACTCATCTCAAATCATAACAAATCACGTAAATGGAAAAAGATTAATGTGATTTAAAACGACTGCAATACAATATAAAAGCCTGCAAAGATTACAAAAGAATTCAAAGAATGCAAAAGAATGCAAAGAATGCAAAAGAATGCAAAGAATGCAAAAGAATGCAAAGAATGCAAAAGAATGCAAAGAATGCAAAAGAATGCAAAGAATGCAAAAGAATGCAAAAGAATGCAAAGAATGCAAAAGAATGCAAAAGAATGCAAAGAAAGCAAAAGAATGCAAAGAATGCAAAAGAATGCAAAGAATGTAAAAGAATGCAAAGAATGCAAAAGACTGCAAAGAATGCATGAATTCTCAAAAGATTGCATTCAATTGATTGCTGTAAAATGAATGGGAGGAAAAAATGATTGCAATCTTTTTGCTATGAGTGAATGGTGATTGCATAATTTGAAGTCTGAAGTCCCAAAGTGAAATCAATGAATGCAATCTTATTATTGAAGTCATTATAGATTGCATTCAAAAAAGATTGCATTCTTTTACAAGCCTGAGCAAAAGCAACCCGAAATATGTCGGGTTATAAAATCAGTCGCTGGATAGAACAAATTTATTTCCTTTCTCTTTTCTTCCTAATGAGTTTCTGATTTTGAATCGACTCTGTTTAACACACGCTCTCTTATGCAAAAGAATAACACGCTTTTTTCCGACTTATTTGGTGATTTTTGTGAGTATCTTCTACCGCTGCGCTGTGCTGTGGTGGATTAATTGAGTAGGTCAGTTCTCTTTTTTACTGAATGAGTTTTTGGGTTTGCCTCGTTTCGGTTCCCTTTTCTTATGCAAACAAATAACTCGCTTTTCTTCGACTTCCTTGGTGAATTTTGTGTTAGTCCTATCGCTGGGCTGCTGTTTAACTGCTGTTTAACAACAGCAGTGGCTGTTAAAAAACAGTAGTTTGTAGGTATTTAATTAGCTGATCAAATTTGCTATCGTTTGAAAAATAAAAAGTTCAATTGACAAGATGAATGCAATTTGTATAAATAAAATAAAGTGAAAACAGTGAAAGGTTTGTTATTTAACCTATTTTTAAAATTAACGAGTTGTGTTTTCTATTTATAGCTATAAAACTTGAAAATTTTGCAAAAAATATATAAAAGTAAAGAAAGATCGTATAGAATCTGATACATAATTATCTATAGAAAATTTTATTTATTGATATTTTGTACACACATATTTGTGAATTTTTCAATTTTTTTGATTATTAATCCAACACATTGTAGCATTAATTTTAATATTGCATTTGCCAGAAACGGTTCCTTTTATTATGCTTTAAGGACATTGTAAATTTAAAAATGATTTGAAGTAGGTAGGATTGGACCTACCTAAAAAAGACTGGCTTAAATTGTTCCGCTTGTTTCTTGTGGAAAGCAGATCTGCAATACATTATTTAATTTTGTATACATATTAATGTTTTAAAATGCATTTGTGTACGTTTGCAGGTTATTAATTTTTACATCGACTTACCATGTGAAATTATTCACGCCTCGCCACTGGTATAAGGTATATGTATGTAAAAAGGAAGGTGGGAAAACTATGCGCTCAAATAATTAGAACTCTTGATGAGAGGTAAATTCGTTGTTTAGTGGTTATGAAGCTCGAAATGCGAATATGATTTTGACGTTGAAATAGATTTATTCGAGCGGAAAGGGTCAGAGTTTTTTTTTTTAATCAACATGTGGAAAGTGCAGATAATTTTTTGTTTTTTGTTTCACTTTTTATTTTTGTAAATAGGATATGACCATAAGCCATATAGGGTGAGAGTGGTGTGTAAACTTGAAATACGAGGATGAGCAAATAAAATAGAACAACGTTATTTAATTTAACAAATAAAGTTCTGTAGTTCCACATAAGTGTGTCTGGTTTGACTATAGCTATAGCTATTCAAGAGCTACATAAATATGGTATATGGTTTTCCGAACGAAATTTACCATTTGATGTAATTAGCGCAGTGTTTAGTAAATTTTATTATAATGACTTGAAAAAGTGTGTATAGGACGTGGGTAGTACGGTTAAAATTTTGAGTACACATTACTACTAACACACTATTCCAGGAATTAAACTTTTAGAAAAGGTTAAATCAATACAAGGCAATAATTTATCGGATGGATTCATGATAATTATATTTCTATAATTTTCTTTAGATGTGATGAATTTAGTTATGGTAGTAATGTGTCAGCATTTTATCTTCCGATATGTATACAATAGGTCCCTATATACCTAGATATAGTTTCGTAAATAAATCGAACACGAGATTTTGATTAAAACCTTTAACATTGTGATGGTAGCGAAGTCGGAAAAGCGGATCTCGCAATTCTGTCCGTCTGACTGTCTGTCCTGCAACCTAAACGGAGGGGGGGGGAGTCAATTTTCTCTAAACTTTGTATTATCCTTTTTTGGGCATTCCTCAAAAATACTTGTTTTTTTTATGAATTTTGTAAGAAATTAATGAAAATCCAATTTTTCTTATCGAAAACGTATTTTTTTTTACATAAAGGCTACCATTTTAAAAAAAAACTAATCCGAAAAATGGTTATAAATGGCACCTTCCATTGAATCATTTTGTTTTTATTTTTGATTTATCAAAAACGTTTCAACACTTTTTGTTCAATTTTTTTTTATGAAAATTTGTTTTAAAGTTTTAAAGGATTTTGTTTTATTAATTAAAAAAAAAACAACATTTTTTTGTCAACTTAATAATTCGAAAACTCCGTCAATTTTTATTAAACTTGGCATCCGGAAGTTTTTTAACATTATTTGTCAGAAAAAATAATTTTTGTACATATAACCAAAAATAACGGTACCCAGTACCCACCATACAAGTGTTTAAATAATGTCATATCTTTCATAGATTTTTTTTTTCGTTTTTGACTCATATTAAATTTTACCGCAATAATAAAATTTTTGTATAAAAAAGCTTTTAATAATTAGTTTAAATAATATTGCATATCAAAATTTTCCAATTTATACTTAACTAAACAACGATTGTGTC
Organism: Epistrophe eligans; assembly: GCA_951394125.1. Lineage (NCBI taxonomy): Eukaryota > Metazoa > Arthropoda > Insecta > Diptera > Syrphidae > Epistrophe > Epistrophe eligans. Next base: position 30,622,279 of record OX596030.1, read on the forward strand.
ACTTATAATTCAAACAAATCTACAAATTTTATAATTCTATGATGTTTTTTGACAGCTTCCAAAAAACGAGCTCTTCACTAACTGGCTGAACAAAATGGTTTGGATACGGGCGGCGGCGCTTCAACTGGAACTGCACCTGGAATAGCTGTCAAAATATTCAATACACACAAATTCAATGTTACGAACACAACGCAATGCAGCTGCAAACGGAGCTGCAGTCGGTGCTGCAAGAGTTCACTAACTTTTAACTTTTCACGTGCAGCACAGTTCACCAACTTTTAACTTTTCATGTACAGCAATTTTAAAGTTTCAATTTGTATGAAGAACAGCAATTTTGACGTTTCAATTTGTATGAAGAAAAAAGAACCTGAAAAATATATTATAAATATTCGTGCTTATTTGAATCGCAAAAAATATTATACTTAATTAAAAGAAAAATAGTAGAAATAAAAAAGTAAAAAATAAGGTCGTGTTTTTTTTTTCTTTAAAATATACAAAAAGCTGTACAGCTGCATTGTGCGCACATAAAAATTAGCACGTACGATAATTTTTCACAGGTGTTGCAGCTCCAGATCCAGTTTCAGTTGCAGCACCTAATTGTTTTCAGATAGTAAATATAACAGGAAAAGAGAAGCAACTGGATGTGTATAGAGTATAGTCCAAAGCATAGAACGTACCTAATATAATTATCAAGCTAGATAATCGCCTAAAACAAACGCACATTTTATTTGAACACAGTAAGAGAAAACTCTCTTAAATTCCAAGTCGGTGAATTTATGATACAAATACAAAATGGCGCGATTTTTTTCTGGGTAAACGTCACATTTGAAAACAGAAATTATCAGTAGTTTGACAAGCAAGAAAAGGCAGTAGGTAAAATGTTCGGGTATAGAATCTTGCTGGAGGGGAAATGAAACAAATTTAAAACAAAGTCAATAACTCTGGTGAACTGTAAAATGTTAAATCGACTTATTTAATTTATAAATGTCAAAAAAGGCGTGTTTGTTTATTTTATTATTAAAATTAAGAACTGTAAAATGTTAAATCGACTTATTTAATTTATGAATGTCAAAAAAGGCGTGTTTGTTTATTTTATTTTGCACGAGCTGTCACTGTATTAGGCCTGTTCAGCTGGCGTAGGTTAAGAAAATAAGTTTGATATTTTTAACGGGTGGGCAAAATACAAGTTTCTTTTTAAAAATGCAATAAAATGATGCATTGGCTTCTCGACAATAACGTGCGGGTTTTCCGATGCGGCAAATTTGTTTGTAAACGTAGCCACCGCGAGATGAAAATGCGCCTCTTTTCAAAAAACGAACGTTGTTCGAGCGTAAAGCGACTTATTTTGTTCGGCGGAGGTATGATACTTGTAAAAATAACCTATGATTTAAAAAGAAACCACTTGATGGTCCACCCGTTACTTTAACTAAAAAGTGTTTAAAATAAAGAACATCTTACAAAAAAGTTAATGTTTAAAAAATGTTAGAAAATCCTAGGTAATTGGTACAATGTCACGCGAGTTACGTTGGCAATCTTCTGAGATTGCAAAAAAATATATTTTTATATTCTTCTCCAACGTGGAGGAACAAATAAAAAGTCAAATATTACTTTATATGGACCACAAGTGGACCTCTTTATTTGAGATGAGAAATAGAACTGAACTTAATGCTAAAATACAATATGGTAAGTAATTTAATTAAGATACAATCTATGATGCCGGATATAATATGTGAATGTATGATCATACGATCGTCGAATTATGTTGACATTGCATTATTTGTGGATGCCTTCCGATGCTGCTGATTCTGCAATTTGGTTGTGGCGTCTTTTAGTTTGTTTATCTCTGGAATTTGGTGGTGGCATTTTATGGTTGTTTATGTCAGAGCTCTAAACTGCTGACTTAGGTATTTGGATCGATACCAACTGCGGAGTATTCATATTGGGTATTGGATGTGTGGGTACCTTTGTAACTCGCGTATACCTTAAAATAAGACTGTTAAAAATGTTTCGCTACATAATTTTTCTCTAAACATAAAAATTGGAATATGCATGGTGCAGAAAGGAACGTCAAAGTAGTGCTCGTAAATAAAATTAAAAAAAAACCTTTGGTGTGATATTTTTGTTTGCTATGTTTGTTTATTTTTTTATTTTTTTTTGTGATGGCTTTTGAAATCCTAACGAAAATTTAAATGCATGTAGGTTAATATGTAGGTATATGTAAATTTTTAAGTCGAACTTGCCAAGGTATTAGAAATCTTTTGGGAAGACATTTAAAATGTACACTACACATTATGTGCACAAGCTGTGTGTATTGCAGTACAAGCTCAACGTCGTTTATGATGCACGTTCATATATACAGATATGAACGTAACGTATATAAAAGCTGAACAATAATAATAGAAACCTTCCTCCTTTCAAAACGAAAGGATGCACTAAACGGTATATTGGGATATGATGTGTTTATAATGTGCACGACACGATGACGGCGATATGGTGAAACGATTTAGTATGAGCTTAGTAAGCCAACGAAGCAACATATTTTGCCCACAACATCGAAACCTTAATGGAGCTACTATACTCTATTATAATGGTACTTTTATATTCTATTATAGTGTTTGGAAGAAAATCTGTATATTATGACGTATGTATATTGCAATGTGATAGATTTATTAGATATATTGTTTATTTTTTGTTCCTTAATTCATAAATAATAATAAAGAATGGAATAAAAATTAAAAAAAAGAAATGTATGAGTGTATGGAATTAAGCAATGGAATATTAAAGTAATTTCTGGAACAAACAAAAATTGAGGAAAGTGCATGGAAGTGTAGCGAAGCGATTCTTTAACTAACCTAAGCTGAGGTTTTTACAATATTTTGGTGGCGAACTGAATTGTTAGGGAAACAACTTTTTAAAACCTTAATACTCATAAAGGACAAGGATTGTCTTATAAAATTGCGTTTTAGTAAAAAGAGGAATGAAAATGTTGAGAAAGGAAGACAACATTTTTCGCTTCTACTGAAAAACTACAAATGTCGGATAATTCGTAAGAAGTGTTAGAACTGTCAAAACACCAATATGCTGTCAGTTTCTTTTAATTTTAATTGAAATACACAACATATAGTAGCTGGAATGTAAATGGAAAGCAAATTTTTCCAATTTAATAAATTATTTCATTGGCTCAACAAAATAAGTTTGCTCGAACCAACGAAATTATTCAATTAAACTATTGCATTGTTCTTTAACAAATTCGTTCCTTCAAATAACAGAAAAAGTACATTGCCGCGAGAAACCAATTTTTTAAAAATATAAATGAATTTAAAAAAACAGTATCAATAAATGTTTGCTTGTATAAATAAGCGTTTATTAAAACAATAAACCACTTTTTACTGTCCAATAAACTGTGTTTATTGGACCAAAATTGGTTAAAATTATTACCATCTCAATAAACATTTTTTTTACTGATGGCGCAAATTTATTCGTCTTACTTTATTTAATTTACAACAATTCTTCTCCTTACAATTCCGAAAACGTCTTAAAAACTGTCTTTTCAAGTGTTTTGGGCTTTCAAAATTGTGTATCTCTTATCAGCAGTCTGAAAGATTGATTATGGGACAGAATAACCTAAAAAATTTGAAAAACATTGCAAATCAAATTTAAAAAAAAAAAAAATTGCACGACTGGGTCGCACGAGCTTGCTTTTATGTGCGACCACACTGTAGGTACCTACTATCAGCCATCTTGGCGATGTCAATTCGCCGCCTCGGACCTGCGAATTGACTCCTTTGGACTTTTTTTTTGGGGGAACTGTGGGGAAACGATTTCATGCCAACAATCCGGAAATGATTCAAGCACTTAAGGCTATAATATTATCCAAGCAATTGGTGAGCTATAGCCCGAAATCATCAACAAGGTCTTGGAAAATTGGAGTGACAGAATGCGCTACTGCGAAGTCAGCCGAGGCAGCCACTTGAACGACGTTGTGTTGTGTTCCATAATTAATGGAAATATTTGCTTTTACTAATAAAGTCATAATACATAGAAAAAAAAATTAATTTTTTTAATTTTATTGCATTTTTAAAAAGAAACTTCTATTTGGCCCACCCGGTATTTATATATTTTTTTAAAGTTATGGCTTAAATAAATAAAAACATAGCTACCTAACTTTGCATAATCTAACTCAAAATGTATATATGCACTGCACAAATTTATGTAGGTATACCTACTAAAATTATTTTTATTAAATGTTAAAAAAAAATGTAAGTACCTACATATATCTAGATACTAAACCAACAACTTACTACAAGTACCTACAACTTATTAAAAGAAAATCCAGTTCTAAAGGCTTCTAATAAAATTATATCAACCAAAACAGATAACAATATGCCGTATACCTACTTTGCTTTGACCTCTCGCTAATTGTTATTATAATATAAATAATATACCCTACGAAAAATAGAAAAGATACAATATTTAAAAAGTGGTGCATTTTATTGTTTTTAATAGCTAAATAAATTTGTCTTTAAATTATCTACCCACAAATAAAAATATTATATTAAAGTATGATTCAACACTACCTTATCATTCTCAATACCTACTGTGGATATGGCGCCATCTACTGCCATCTAGAAAAACTTTAACTACACTACCATCCCCTTTATATTGGTTATGGTAAACCTTTTTTTTGTTCTAAAACAAAAATTTGCCATAAACAGTGGCATAATTTTAAAAGAAGAGGTCAGAAAATGTATGAGTTGTGTTTTTTTTTTTTATCGAACAACCCCAACCTTTGAAAAACAACTACTCTTATGCAGTTAAAGTTATTGAAAATTAACGTAGATACAGTCAGAGGTCATAGTCTGGCCAAACACAGTTATCAACTGTTTGTTTTAAATGAAAATTTTTTTATTTGAATATTAAAAATAAAATAATAATTAAATTCATAAATAGTTCATAGTTTTTAGACTGATTTTAAAAGCAAATAAATGCTGATGAATTTAAATATAAGGTAGGTACTGCAAAAAGAAAAAAACTAATTTTAAAAATAATAAATCTACTGGCCTTGTTCTTCTTGATGTTGAAAAAGCTTTTGACTCCGTGTGGCACAAAGGGCTGATTTACAAATTGATAATCAATGATTTTCCTGGTTATTTAATAAAAATAATTCAAAGTTTTTTAAACAATAGGCAGTTCCTCGTTATGTTAAATGGAATGTGTTCTTCCATTAAAGCAGTACCCTCAGGCGTCCCTCAAGGTTCTGTACTGTCCCCTACGCTTTTTAATATTTTTACGCTTTTTAATAGATTTTCCTAGTTTACAAAACTGTGATTTTGGAATGTATGCAGATGATATTGCCATATATGCTTCTGATGAATATGGTTCTTCAGTCGTCCACAATATTCAAACCGCTCTTAATGTTATCTTCGAGTATTATAAGCATTGGAAGATTAAAATAAATGCTGGGAAGAGTCAGGCTATCTTTTTCACAAGAAAAAGAAAGGACTGTTTCTTACCCAGCACAAATCTTAAAATAAATAACTGTGATATTCCCTGGGTCGACTCTGTCAAGTACTTAGGTGTTTACTTAGACAAGAAGTTGACTTTCAAGGAACACATCAAAAATACGGTAAGTAAATTGAATATAGCAATTAGGTTATTATATCCTTTGATAAATCGAAGTCATTGTTAAGCAACCAAAATAAGCTCTCTATCTTTAAAGTCGTTTTTTAGTCTATACTTTTATATGGATCACCCGTCTGGGGAAACTGTGCTAAAATGCATACGAAAAAACTTCAAGTATCTCAAAATAAAATTCTTAAAATGATCCTCCGTGTTCCTTGGTTCTACTCAACATCAACACTACACGAAAAAGCACGAGTAATAACTGTTGAAAACAAAATTGAAGTCCTCAATGAAAAATTCATTAGAAGATGTCAAAACAACGAAAACGCATTAATATCTGAACTCATGCTTCAAAATTGTTTGTAAATTCTTATTTATTTTGATTTGTATAATATGTATATTGTATATATATCTATGTTTTTTTTTTTTCATATTTATTTATTTATTTATATTTTTTTTTTTTTTTTTGTATCTATTTATTTATTTACTCATTACTTAATTAATTTGTTTGTTTATTTATTTATCATTTAATTATTAATTTGTTTATTTACTTGTTTATTTATTTATTGATTTATTTATTTCATTTATTTATTTATTTATTTATTTACTTATTTATTAAACTATTTATTAATTTATTTTATTATATTTAAAAAAAAAAAGAAAGCATTTTCTGTGATAAAATTCAAATAATTTACTTATATATTTGTTTAAAACTATATTTTCTATAATATTAAAAATTATTCTGTGATATATCGTCGTTAAAACATCAACATTTATATGAAGGTTTTTTTTTTTTTTCCCCATATTTTTCCTTCCAACTTTTATGTTAAAATCAATCAAGCAATAATTTGAAATCAAAAAATGTATTTTCAGTTGTAAAATAAAATAACTTATCATATCTCTGTACTGTGCAATGACTTTTCATATTGTAAAAAATGTTAATTCTAAGTGGGCACAATAAATATATCTATCTATCTATCTAAAAGAAAAAAAAACTTTAAATGAACGGATGTTTTTTAAAGGTAGGTATGTGGTAGGTACACAAATTTATAAACTTATTTTAAAAGTAAGTAAATTTTTTTTAAATACATTACATATATTTTAAATACATATGCTAAGGTTAATAAAACATTATACTATACAATTTGCGAAATTTAAATTTCCTTACTAAATAATGTTGTTAGTTTAAAAACTTTTTTTTTTCAAATTGGAATATTGTTTGAAGTATTAAGTAGCATACGATTACAAATTAATAAAATCGAAAAAAGAAAAAAAATCGAGGGAACCCAAAAAAAAAATGCTACCATTTAAAAAAAATCCGAAAAATGGTTATATATGTATATAGTAGGTAACTCCCATAGAAACATTTTTTTTTGATATTCAATTTTCTCAAATACCATTCAACTGATTTTAATCAATTTTTTTATAGAGAATTTTTACAATAATTTTAAAAATATTATGTACCAAAACTTTCAAAAAAGTTTTTTTTTTTTTTGAGTTTTAAAAAAAGTTTAAATTTTTTTTTTTTAGAGCTTATAAATTTCGAAAACGACTTGCTCGATTTTTACTAAACTAAGAGTTTTTTTGACATTATCTAGCATATTTTAGATAAAATATTTTCTTATAACCAAAAATAACGGTACCTCCCATATTCAAATGTTTAAAAACCGGTATCTATTGGAAATCTCATTTTTCTCAAAAACGACTTTTACTATTTTGATTTAAATTTTTGTGTCAACTAATATATAATATCTAATAACGATCTAAAATTTAAAAAAATTTTTTTTTTTTTTTTAAAACAGCTCCAAAATTGTCTCTTATAAATTTAGATTTATGTAAGAAATCGCTTGTTGTACATCGCGTTGGTGTCAAATCAATTTCAGTTATTTTTTTAGTCAATTAATTTCTAATTTTAATGATTTTTTAACATTTTTTCAGTCTAAACTGTAAATTGCATGCTTATGTGCGAAGTTCAAGACAGCACAGTGCCTTATTGTTCATATTTTATTTATGTACTCACATAAGTGGAATCTCGCTAACTTGAACACATACAAAACGAGGCCTGTTTAAGTTATTGGATTGTTCAAGTTACTGGATAAAATGAAAAAAAGTCTTCGTTTTTGTTTGTATTCAATTTATTATTATACATTTATGTAAATTATACAAAATACAATTGTATTTAAACCAACTTTGGAAAAAAATATGTGTTTTACATTGCTTAGTTATCTGCAAAACATTTTTCAACGCACTTTCTCTGAGGTTTTGGAGAACTGTGAATTCTGAGAATGTCCTGTTGTTTTGACTGGCCCAATTGATCACTTTATCAATTTGTTCGATAACTTCGGTATCAGTTACAATGTTTTGTATCATAATAACTTCACCAGGGTTAGATTCAATTTCTGAATCGATGTCTTCATCTTCAATATAACCAGGAACATCTTCATCACGTAACCATTCGTTTACTTCTTCTTCGGTGCAATGCTATTGGTTTGAAAATTAAATATTTGTTCATTACTGTTTTGTACTAAAAGTCAAGAAATGTTACCTGATTATTATCTATTTGTTGTTTCTCATTGCGCTTTATATTGCATATCGTACCTTTTGAAACACTAAATTCTTTTGAACAAACCGTAACGCTTTATACTTTTTTATTTGTTCAATAACTGCAGCCTTTTGTTTAAGTATCAGCATTCTAATTTTTTGTCCTTTTTTAAACCCATTTTGAACTTTTAAACAACTTAAACCTATACTTAACTTCCAAATACGCACTTTAAACTCTTGGAAAAAAATTACTGGAGAATTTTATTAAAACGTTCTTGCTTGCCTAACATTTTCTGGAAAATAAATAAAGCCTTAGGCACATACCCAATAAAAAATTCCAGGAATTCCTCTTGAATAAAAAACAGTTTACAAACGTAGTAACCCACAATGAGGAAATTCAAACTTCTGTTGATATAAAATTTATTTGTTCAAGTTAAAGATTTTCAAATCCTTAATTATTCAATTTATAGAGTCAGCAATAAAAAAGTTCAAGGTAAAGAGTCTTAAAAATTGCTTGTTCAAGCTACAAAATACATAAAAGGGAAAAAAGCATGTTCAAGTTATTGGATTGTTTAAGTTATCGTATGTTCAAGTTAGCGAGAGTCCACTGTACTTCCTTAAACTATAGGCTATATTTTTGGCAGGTGGCATAAAATATAGGCTCCAATAACTTATAAATTTCTATTACCAGATGAAAAATTTTTAAAATTGTTAAGACCTTTAAACCACAATGTGATATCGCACATAAGAGAAAGGTCGTGCGACCCAGTCGTGCATTTTATTTTTTTTTTATATGTAGCAAACTATGAAAGTAACAAATTTGGAAGTACGTTAATATAGGAACGTAGTGTCATGAATCTTGATATTAAATACAAAAGTCTGGCAAGTTTTTTTTTTTTTTTCTCAGATTCTTGTGGATGAGAGGGTTTAAAAGTTGCGGTTTTCGAATTATTTTAAAAATTTAAAACTATACATTTTTGCATAGGATCAAAGGCCTTTACGATTAAATTCATCTCTTGCTTTTTTTGTTCGTTTAATCATTTTGCTATTACACCAAAATTTTCTCAAAACGATCCTATATGTATATACAAATTTAAAATATGAATGTCAACTAATACCTGACTATTCAGCCACAAATAGTCAAGCATTGTTAAATAAACAACCAGAATCAATATATTCAACGCGAAATCCCTTTATTGCTGACAATGGACAGCAAACAAATCCTCAGTAATCCCTCAACTATATATAACACTATTTTGACAAGCTTTTTCAAAATCATTATAACAAGTATAAAAAATTATCCAGCTATTAGATTATTCTGGGCAGATTTAAGGGATTACTTCTTATGACTAAAGTATAAAATCAACAAACTATCTTCCATAAAATATACTGTCTTAAAAACAAGGACATTATCTTTTTCACTTCAGATCCTTTGACGGAACAAAAAATAAAAATAGAACCAAAAATCCACCTCATTGAAGGGCAAAATTATGACAAGATGAGCTCTTGCCTTAGCCTTTGTAACAATATGGCTTCCTCCCACATAAACCGATATTTATTTTTCTAGTTTTTTTTTTTTTTTTTTTCTTTTGATTTGACCATTGAACTTATAAATTCATATTGATTAAAATTGGTTTGAGGACGAAAAATTCAATTTCGTTTGAGTTAAAAAAAAAAAAATGAAAATCTTTATCGTAATTGCTTATGGAATTCTCATTGGCATCATGGAACCGTGAAACGACAAGACTACTGAAAATATTGATAAAAAAAAATGTGTCCTACTTATATAGTTTTTACTGCTTTCACATCTGGAGACATTCTTATCATCATAGACCTGGTATTAGAGCGAGAGAATGCTAGGTATAAAGTAAAAGATTCTCATTTTATATACATATATATATTTTTGTCCTTAAGGACTGCAGTAAGTAAGCATAAGGAGATTTACCAATATAAGTCATTTTGTTCGTCTTCTATTCAAAAAAAAAAAAAAAATCCCCAGTTACTGTTCAATTTTTATATCACTGCACTAATACTCCTCGATTTTATGATTATTAAGTTTATTTTACCTTTCTTCGATTTGCTTTTATATTTTTCCTTTCAACCAATATCCCTAAATCCACGTCCTCGGTTTAGTGAAATATTTGAAATTCTTTAGCTGCAACCAGTATAAGTGGACTGAAGGGAACACCAAACTATTATACGTATGAGATTTTATGCAATCTGTGTTCTCTGCATTTTTTTTTTTAATTTGATTCTAAATTGAAAATCTGCTTGGAATTGAATATAAGATTCCGATTAGAGTGCATATAGTAATAGTTGTATTTTGTATCGATTTTACAAAGTCAAAAATAAAATCGTAATGTAGGTTTAGTTATAGCTTTTATTTTAATTTATATTTAAACTTTTACAGACTTTTTGAGTGGTCTCATTATTACCATCGCTATGAAAAATCATATATCTACCCATTTTCGTAATATCGAAAATGGGTAATTTTGATTTTTTTTTTATCTTAAATTTGTTTTTATTTTTTTTTATGCAATATTATTTAAGCTTATTAGAAGCTTATGTGAAAAATCATGTGTAAAATCCTTTTTTTTCCAATATAGTAGATCGTGCTTAAATTAGCTCACATAAAAATTTTAATCAAAATCGTAGGAGCCGTTATTGAGAAAAATGAGATTTTTGATTTCAACACTTCAACACTTGTATGTGAGGTACCGATATTTAAAATAATTTTCATTTAAAATCTGCTAGAAAAAGTTTAACTGCTTAATGCCAAGTTTAATAAAAATCTTTTTCGAGTTATTAAAATATCAAAAAAATTGAAACTTAAAAAAAAAAAACAAATTGAATTTTTTGTATATCTACAATACTTTTAAAACTTTTTGAAAAATTACTGAACTTTAAAAAAAAAAAATGCATGACTGGGTCGCACGAACTTGCTCTTATGTGCGATCACACTGTCGTTTTATAAGTCTTAATAATTTTAAAAACTTTTAATCTGATAAAAGAAATATATTTATTATTGGAGCCTATATTTTATGCCACCTGCCAAAAATATAGCCTAGTTTAAGGAAGTATTATGTGAGTACATAAATATATGAACAATATATACATATATGATACAATATAAAATTATTGTAACATTCTCTATAAATAAAATTGATCAAAATCAATTGAACCGTTTTTGAGAAAATCGAAAATGAAAAAAAAAAAAAAATGGTTCTATGGGAGGTACAATTTAAAAACAATTTTTTTTTATTAAATGGTAGCATTTTTGTAAAAAAAAAATTACTTGAGCAAAATAAAAAAAAATGAAAAAATGTGTTGTGGGAATGCCTAAAAAACACTAGGTACCAAGTTTAAAGAAAATCGATGCAACCGTTTAGGCTCCAACCGGACAGACAGAAAGACGAGACCACTTTTTTCGACCCCGCTATCTTCGTATAATGTCAAGCGTTGCGTTAAGTTGTGTTCGTTACATTGAATTTGTGTGTTTATTGAATATTTTGACAACTTTTCCAGCTGCAGCTCCGTCACCAGGCAGTAAGAGATTTGCCTTCTTCATGAATTTTTGACAGAAACATAAAATTTTTAAAAAGATGTACCATTGTACCTATGAATAGTATATATTGTGTAGGTCCTTACTATTTGACAATTCCTTTGTTGCAGCTTGCACTATGTTTTTTATGTAACCAACAGGTAGGCACATTGCCGTTGCCAGTGTAGCATATGCCTAACATGCCTTTAATCTCTTTTACATAATGCCTTATGACATTTTCATGTAACTCTAACCAAGCGGAAGCTATAGTTCTCATAATATCTCATGTGCGTGTCTCCCATCAAGGACATTTATTGCATGAAGGACCATATTATCCGAGTCATTTTTCTGCCCTGCTGAACATTCACATACGTCACTTTTAAATGAGGCGAATTCCGTTCCTTCGTTCATATAAATGGTCTGCAAAAAGGAGGTATGGATAGCAAAGTTTTTTTTTTCTATGACTTGCTTTTAGGTATATGCAGCAGAAGGGAAGAAAAAAATGGGACTTTTTGCTTATATAAAATGTGTGCTAGCCTTTTTTGAAAGATTAAAAAGTACATATAAGGACACAATGAAATTATACGATATGCAAGTGTATCTATGAACAACATATAGGTCCGCTGGACATGAGGATTCTCTCTCTGTTCTATAGTTTTGGTTATTTTGCAACATAGGATCTCCTGTAGGTGCAATTCATTTGGATTACAATTCGGGGGAAGATGGTGTTGGCATCTGGGTTTGTCCAGCGAAAAAGGACACACTTTCTATACAATATACATATGTGTATGGTATACAACGGACGTTAGAGGATTATTTACGGCTGTCCCAATGGAGATTATTTCATATCCTTATATATACATTATACATACATTGTGTACCAACAGCACACCTCAGGGTTAGGCAAAGTTTTTTGGTCGACAATGTTGGCCATGAAGATGTGAAGTATGGCGCTTTTTTGTGCTGAGAGGCTTTGAAAGGATTTTTAAGGATTTCCAGTTTTATAGACAAAGGAATGGTTTATAAGCAAAAATATAGTAAATTGTTTAAGTAGGTAGGTAATAGTTTCACACTTACAAGGATTTGCGTAGATATATTATATTTTGTTCAGAGCTATTATGGGATTTGAGTTTTGTTATAATGGAATGAAGTTTTAAGTGCATTCTAACAATGAGAATTAAAAATGTTTTTTGAAGAAATATTCTTATATCTACTTAGGTATATACGTAAGTTTGCAAAATGAATAATCCAATAAAGCGTTTAAGTTAGGTATGAATGATTGAAAGATTGTAAACAATGGAATGCATGCCGTAGCCAACGGTGCTGCTGCATTGTTTCTTATTATTTGTGCAAGAACACAAACAATTTTAATTCGATAGAGTAGTAAGTTATTTTTAACTGTCAAAAATTCAATTTTTGGAGCGAAGCTGTCAACTTAGAAATATTGCTGTTTCATCTTTTTAACTAGAGAAAGTACATTTTAGAAAAATGCTGCATATATATTGGCTTAAAAGTGAAAACTCCTTAAAATATACTTTTCTTAATAAGACTAGTATACTGCGGCAAAAACGTCAAATTTGTTTGACAATGACAATTACAATTTTTGCTGTGATATGTAGCTCTTTAGCTATTAAATGTGATAATCATCTTAACACAGACTGAATTGTTTGATTGTGACTTTCACTTATCGTGAATCACCTTACACGATTTCACCCCTGGATTTATTTCGATATAAGAGCGTTGCTTTGCAGAAATCACCTATTCTCAAAAAAGAATGTTCACTCAGCCAATTTAAAGTCTTCCTCGACTTTTTATTTTCACAAATTAAAGATCACACAAAAATCAAGAATTTCAGAATCTTTCAAAATTTAGTTCAAGAATAATTTGCATAAAAAAGGCATCAGTTACGTATTTGATGGAAAGTCATGAGTTCCGAAAGTCAAGAGAGAAAATGGTGCCAAAACCATGAGTTTCTTAACACATCCCAAAAGTCAGTGATGCACATTAAAAATGAAGAGCAAAAGCACCCAATTTTGTTTCTTGCGAATTTGCAAAAAATTCATTGTTTATTGGAAGAAATGTTTGAACAAAAATTTAAGGTAATAGAGAATGAAATTTTAGTTTAGTTTAGTTTATTTATTTAATTCATTGATAAGCTATACATTTAATATTTAATGGAGATTTTGTACAAAGAACGCTTTTCCCCATAGGGATTTTGTCTTGTTGGAATGCACTTTTGTTGGAGATTTCATCCGATTGAGATTTTGGTTTTGAGGACAATGTAAATATCCTAAATATTGAAAATCCAAAATCCCAAAAGCACAAAATCCCAAAATCTCAAAAACCAAAAAGTACAAATTATCTTAAAAAATGTTACCCCAAAATAGCGCAAATTTTTAGTGTTTTTTTGAGTGGTTTTGGTCTTTTGGGATATTGGGTTTTTTTTTTTTCTAGATTTTGGGTTTTATTCTCTCTGGCCTTTCTGGATTTCGGGTTTTTTGGCTTTTGGATTTAGGGATACCTATACTATCGGAAGGTAGATTATATATTATCTGTCTGGAACCCACAAAAAATAAAAGCGTCCACTTCTTACGCTAGCCAGTGGAAGTGATAAAGTGTCATACATTTTTTTGTAGAATTACAGAAAAGCTATAATTTTTAATTTAATAATTTTTCAAAATATAAAACTGATATAGAAGGTTTGAATGAAACAACAACAATTGGGTGAGCTACCACCAAGATTTTATAGGCTGGAGTTATAGCTATTTCACGACTGCCAGGCCGATCATCAGACTCCTTTAGTGGTGCTTGGTCATTGTTCAATTTAATTTGAAAAACTTTGCCCCAGCTGGGGATCGAACCTGGACCAAGCTCACTCAGAGCCAATGCACTACTAGGGCACCTGATCAAGTCCGTCCCAATTAAGGTTTTGTTGTTTGACAAATGCATTTGAAACCAGCAAACTATAAAATCTTGAAGGTAGCTCACCCAGTTGTTGTTGTTTCATTCAAACCTTCAATATTAATATGATGGTGCGAAAGCTTGGCAGCCTAACTGCAAGTGTGTTATCACACAAAAACCCCTTATAAAACTGATATAGTTTTCAATATTTGTTCCACCCTTTTACTCTAGCCCTGATAGTCGATATTAAATAAAATTCTCCAATAAAATTCAGCGTTATCGTAATTATTGTTCAATAAGTTTGGCCTTTTTGACTAGTTTTTGTGGGCTATAAAAAAAGTTTCAAAAAGCGAATAAAATTATTATAATAAATAAAAAATTAAATTATATAAAATTATACACAAGGCTCGGGTTCGTAGGTACCTACATATACCGGGGCAGTGCAATAACCGCCACCACGGAAATAAAGCGCGTGGGTCCTATTTCCCAAAATAAAAGGAAACAACACCAACGGCCTTCTTTTCCTTTTCTTATCCCTGTGGTCAATTTTATCGTGCAATTCCTCCCGGGCTTGCAAAAAAACACGCTTAGTATAAAGTTAAAGTAAAGTACTTAGGTATATGAATTATCGATCCACATTTTAAGTCATGGGTCTCAATGCCAATTCAGAAAGACAATAAGTCCTATGGGTTTTAATGCTCTTTTTTGGTGGGTCTTATTGCCACTTCAAAAATAAAAAAAAAAAAACACGTGGGTGTTATTTTCTTTTAATTTGAAAGTAAAACCCACGGGATTTATTTCCGCGGGTTTTATTGCTCTGCACCTCCTATATACAATTTTCTTCCGCTGTAATTTACTGTACACCACAACGTATGTAGGTATAAGCTTTATAAGATTCTTTTCACTTAAATCTGTTTTCGTAAAAATTGAAAACAGATTAAAATAAAAACTTAAACTCTTAATCTTCAATCAGTTTAAAGTTAAAACTTCCCAGAATTTACTCACCGTTTTCATTTACTTGATTAAAATATTAATGAGTGGTTTGTGCTTTGTACTTTAACTTCTTAAGGGCAAGTATTGTGTTCTCATAAAAAAAAAGATTTAATCAAATTTAATATTACAAAGAATGGAAAGCTACAAAACATGGAATTTCATCATCCACGTCCACCTTTTTATGTTACATATTCTCTAAAACAGAAATTAAAATTTTCGTTTGAGTAAATATAGAAAAAAAGTGCTTTCATATAAATATTTTATTATTTGTTTTTCAACTTTTCTCGAAAACGAATCTATTGATTATGTTTAAACTTCGTACAAGTTATGTATATCTAAAATCATTGTAACACTATAACTTTGTTTCTCCTTTTTGGCGAAAATTGTGCATAGTGTAAAAACGATTTAAGAGAAAATTGTGTTAATTTTGGTATAATTTAGTAAAGACCAATTGAAATTTCATTTCTTTTTTTAACAGATTTTCGTTATTTTTTTATAATTTTTTTTTAGTCCCAAACCTTCTACCCTTATTCCTCTTTAATTAAAAAAAAAAATTAAGAAAATCGGTCAACCGGTTTGGCTGGTTAGCGAACGTACACAAAACCAGACTTTAATTTATATATATAAAATAAAAGTAAACTAGCTTTACATTTTTTAAAATTCCATCTAAGGCACATTAAAGCCTCTTTTAACAGCAAGAGCAAGTTCATGCGATCCAGTTGTGCATTTTATTTCTTCTTTATAAATGCATTCCCCTCTTACCTATCTTCCACCTGAATCTACAACAAAATCAACAGTTAACTAAGAGGACATTTCGTTACAGTTTATAGTTATATAACTTAGAAACACGAAACCGGTTTCCGGTTCATTTAAGAGCTTAATGAAAGAACTTGTCCTCCGAAGATAGATACGGATGTAGAAAAGAAGACCTTAATCCAAAGAATCAGTTATCATTTCCTGTTCTTTGCACAAAATAACAAAAATAAAAGAGAGAAAAAAACCAAAAAGGAAACGAAGAAAACCACTAATACTATATACAAACCAACCACCACCTACCCAACCATTACATATACAATGACAATTTGAGACAATGACAATAATTCACCTGCATATTCGATGGTTACAGGTTTCGGAAGTGGATATAGCTGTAAAAGAAGGAGACCACTGCTGCAGCTGGAAAGAGATGGGCTTTTACTTCTAAAATGTTCTTTGCTCGTACATTTCCGGACCGTAAGATTACAAACGAGTTAAGAAGACATTACAGAGAAAGGAACCGGAAGAAAGTAAAAGTATATTTATCTCGAAGGATAAGATGTTGTTGAAAGTAAACCTTGTAATAAATGGTCAATGGCAACAAAAATATTTGTGGCAAAATGTGTATGTAGGGAGCTATGTAAGTTGGTATAGTTTTTTTTTTAAATATGAGAGTTTCAAGGACTTTCGGTACTTTCAAAGAAAAAAAAATTAATTACTAATACTTCATTTTTCAATATAAAATTATTGCACGGGCAGGCTGCAAAGGTTGGTTTAAATTATTTTCAAATTAAATAGCTTAACTTTTTACTTACCTACTCATATTAGGACAGGTGAATAAAATATGAATGGGTTTTGTGTGGCGAAGTTTTAATCAAACTGAACTAACTTACTGCTTGAACACAATAGATACGGAGCTGCAACTGGAACAGCAGCTGGAATAGCTGTTAAAATATTCAATACACACAAATTAGTGATGGGCACTATCGAACGATTTAAACTATCGATAGTTAGTAACTGAATGATTTGAACTATCGAACGAATTCATTCATTCATTCATTAATTTTTCCACTTATGGTAGAATTTGTATTTAAATGATTCTTTTTTAATAATTCTAATGAATTCGTTTAACAATAAATCTATAAATCAGTAATTTATCATTTTGTATACTCACACTAACGCAGCTTACACATTAAAAACAAAAATTCTTTTCCCACACAAGCAAGGTTCGGTCAAAATTGTGTAACATTTCAATGGAATACTACTACTTTATCTCTGAAATCATTCGAATGATTTTCATACCTACTGAGACTCAGAAATCATTCGAATGATTTTCAGTCAGCCTTCTACTATTACTAGTAATATGAAAATCATTCGAATGATTTTAGAGGTAAAGTTAAAGTAGGTATGAAAAATCATTCGATTGATTTAAGAGGTAAGGTAGTACTATTTAGTATAGTAGTAGTCCATTAAAAGGTAAAGGAGAAGGTTTTTTGTTTTTAATGTGTAATTGTGAGTATACAAAACGATTTTCGGGATGGTAACCCCCCTCTTTTGGTGGGTGTGGCGGTGTTAAAAGGTATTCGCCATATCTTGAGAACCATAAGTTCCAGAAACAAAATTTAACCACATTTTTGTAGAAAATTGAATTCTCTACAATTTTGGTATTTGGTTTGGAGAAATCATAACCCTCTAATATGTCAAAATTAGATTTTATTTATTGCTCAAGAAGAGAGCAATTTTAAGGTTTTCGGATAAAATTTGGAACGAAATACTCTATGTACGTCAAAGTAGAACCTGTCCTCTATTTGTCAAGCTATAAACTGTCAAATTCCATCAAAGGATGGCTATGATGTCGACAGATTAAAAAACCTCTAAAATAATCCTAAATTTGGTCATCAAAGACAGGTAAAAAAATGTGTTGTGCCGACAATCCAGACATAAATATTGTTTCAAAATTTTTCTTTTAAAAAAACAAAACCTAAACTATAAAAAAAACATCGACGAGCGTGAATGAAATGAACGAATATAGTAACAAGGACAAGTTAAAAAAGTAGTAAAATGCATAAAATCGTTCAGTCTACTATCGGTTTAAAAAAGTAATTGAACGAAAAGCGCAATGAACAAGTTCAGTTACTAGAAATGTAGAGTGAAATGTATACTGGAACTGAAATCGTTCAAACTAACGAGTGAAAATGTGTTTGAACAAAAATTGGATGAATGAATGAATGAATGAATGAATGAATGATTGGTTATACTATCGAATAACTGAACATTTAGCTACTATCGAATAAGTCGATAGTTTTTATTCGATAGTTCCCATCACTAACACAAATTCAATGTTACGAACGCAACACAACGCAACTGCAGTCGGTGCTGCAAGAGTTCACCAACTTTTCACGTGCAGCACTTTTGACGTTTCAATTTGTATGAAGAAAAAAAGCTGGGAGAAAATATTGAAGCTTTTCGTGGTTATTAGAAATAAAAGAGTAAAAAATAAGGTCGTGGTTGTTTTTTTTTCTTTAAAATATACAAAAAGTTGCATTGTGGGCACATACAAACTATCACGTACGACACTTTTTTAAGGTTGTTGCATCTCCAGATCCATTCCAGGTGCAGCATTCTATTGTGTTCAGGCAGTTAAGATAATGGAGAATTCCAAAAATAGGTGGTTTCCGTCATATCATATACCATCCGTCGGCCTTGCGTCTCTTCGCGTCGCGTCGATCTTTGCGCCATATAAATTACAAAAGGCGTTTTTTATTGGGAACCTTTATCTAGCACAACAATGCAAGTCCGAATAAAACGTTATAACCACAATTATTTCCACTTTATCGTCGTAAAGTTAGTATGGGTGTCAAAATCAGCTGTCGGTGAAATGCAACATTATAAAAAAATATACCTATGTATTGTATATACCTATTAAAAAGGGCTAAAGTCGCCATTTATTTGAACTTTCATTGTTGCCCCTATATTAATGAACATAATTAATATTACTATTTGAATATATTTTTTTTTCATTTTATACTATTTTATATCATTACTGGGTAATTGTTTTCCAAAACAAATACGAAATACCTATGAATTGAATAAATTGAAATTAAGGGATGTGTTGGGAAAATATTGTTTTTTTATATAGAGTTAAATAAGAGGGAATGGTTTTATCCAGGTTGAGTTGGATTAGCGTCGAGTAACTGTTGAAAGATTGAAATGACAAAAAAGAATGTACATATATCTCTGTATTTTTTAAACTTTTTTTTTCAATACAATAAGACTTGCTTTTTTGTCTAATAGTAAAAAATAATATTTTTAAGAACTTCACCTTGTTGAATTATAAATACAACTAAAAATCGTAAACTCAATCAAAACGTAAACAGATTGTTTTTTCTTTATGCTGGATCTAAACTAGCACGACGAAACTTCTTTCCCAAAATAATAAACGACATTTGTTTACTTGAAGTCAAAAACAAATAAAGAAAAGTACCTGTTCTCACAACTTTTATACGACGACGCACGCAAGGCTAGTGTTATGTCTAAACGTCATACATTTTTTTTTTTGAATGGTTTCCAGTTGCCCTTTGTCAGTTTGAATGACGAATAAAATGGCAGATTTTAAACCCTTAACACGAAGTTATAAATCTTAAGAAAATGGAAGAAATTATGAAAACTTGTCGGTCGTCTAAATCTGCCATATTAGTGTTTTTCTTTGGAAATGACATTTTGGTCAGTTCTGGCGGAAGCTTTGCTTTTGCTTAAACTATTTCTTACATTTCACTTTCATATTTCGAAATTTAATAGAAGAAGAACAACGTAACCATTGTTCAAAAGAATTTGACACTTTTACTTGACTGATAAGTAGGTGACGAGCTTTTAACCAGGGTTCGTAAAATATCGCTCGCGAATCATAAAATACGGATCTTTATCATTCTTTACCGATCTTCTCACGAACCATAAAAAATATAGTTCGCGAACGAAAAAATTTTCGATCTATAAAAATTTATAGTTCGCTCACCAACGAACTATATCTATTTTTTGTTTGTATCTCTCGTTCGTGAGAGATCGGAAAAATAAAATTCAGGTAGAATATGGTTCGCTCGCGATAAGGATCCGAAAAGATCTGTAAAAAGAACCATTCGTCATCAAGTATCCTTTCAGTGCGGATGTGAAGTGATTTATTTATTAAATGATTTTTGTTGAAATGGGGAAAGTAAAAACATTTGAGTTAGTTAAATATGTTTTTTGTAGAGGTGTGATAAAGAGCGATTTTAAATGAGCAGCGATCGCAGAGAGTATCTAGTTTTCAAAAAGAACAGCTCTTTTTCGCATCCATTTAATCACTCTCTAAAAACAAGTTAAAGTCGAAGATTGTACTTTTAATTTAGCTTTCTGATCTGAAATTTGCTTTTAATCCATCGTCATAGTAGCCATCCGTCGATGGAATTTGACAGTTGACAGATGGGTGAAAACCTATACTTTGAGGCATAGAGAATATTTCGTTCCAGATGTCATCGGATTGCCCTAAAAAAGCATTTTTCCGGAGCAGAAAAAAAAATCGAAATTTTTCGTTTTTTTAGCGGTTTTTTAATCCATCGTCATCGTAGCCATTCTACGATGGAATTTGACAGTTAATGTCTTGACAGATGGGTGAAAACCTATACTTTGAGGTATAGAGATTTTTCTTGTAATGAAGAAGTAGTTGGCGAATCAACTTTTTTAATTTGAGAAAAAAAAAATTTAAAGAAAAAGTGACAGGAAACATAGAAAGGCACTATACAAAAATACACAGTGTTAAATTAATGATTCGGGGGTTAAGGAACAACCATCAGGAACTGGAAGTGTGTCAGTTCGACAAAAAAAAAGTAAATCGGTCTTAATTGACATCAAAAAGAGTGATTTTTAAATGTTGTGTGGGATTAGTTACGATAAAAAATATCCCTATTTACTGTACTATATGATATTAATATAAAATCTAAAATGACATTTTTTTCTTATTCGAACGGTTCGCGAATGGATCTTCAATAGTTCGTACGTGATAAATTCGCGAACGAACCATATTTTACGGATCGCAACAGATATGATACGTTCGTGAAAACAAATTTTATTTTAAAGGAACCAAAAAATAAGATTCGCCATCGAATCAAAAATAAAATTCCCTTACGAACTGTTCGCGAGAGAACGAATCATATTTTATCGTTCTTCGAACCTTGCTTTTAACGCTTTTCCATATGCAACGGCAATGCGCTCAATTTCCGAAGCGAAATATAAAACATAAATTTTGTTGGGTTTACCTATTACATCGTTAGCCATGCTGCGAAAATAATTTCCACTTTTACTTGAAAGATGGGGAACGAACTGCATCTTTTACTTAGTAAATTTTAAATGCCAACTGTCACCAGTGCAAATAGCGTTTTCTATATGGATCTAGATTTAATTTAAAAACACGTTTACACAAATTACATCTCAACGCATCTGGGAATAACATTGTGTGTGTACTGATGATTATTTGATTGATTATTTACGTTGATCGTCTAAACATTATCCTAATTTTCCAAACCAAACATTTTGTTTCTAATGAAAACAAAGCATAAACATTGAAAAATATCAAAGAACGCATCCTTAAATGCCAAGACTGCTTTTAAACTCTGCAATTACCCCCTGCAATTTTTAAGCATGTAGGTGGGGGACGTATGCGGGATAAACAAAGTTGCAGAGGTTGAAATAATTGCAGAGTTATCGCTCTTTTTTCTTTGTGCTTTTTCCTTTTGTTTGACACATAAGCGGAGTAAAGAGTGTGAAGAGATATTTCCTTCTCATTTAACAAAAATTGCATCTATTAAAATTTAGCAGCGTTTAAAATGGATGCTGCAATCCGAAAGAAACACAAAAGATAAACCCCGTTAAAAATTGCAGTCGTCTAAAAGCAGTCCAACCTTCAATAAAAAACATTTTTCTGCAACCCCATTGATTGTCAAACTATTCCAGACACTCCAAAATGTTATCTTAACAATTATATTATTGGTCGCGTTCGAGTAAAATTTAAAAGCGATCCGGATTGGTTGGTGTTGTTGTAATCCTATAGAAAAAAACAGCTGTTTTACAAAATAAATTTGAAAGTTGTCCTAAAATTTTTCGAATTTTTGTGTTTTTTCACAAGCTTATATATCTGAAATACGTGTCAGCTGATTTTCAGCTGTCTAGTCTCTCACTTTTTGTGGCAATGAATTAAAGAACGCGTGGGATTTCTAGTTTTTGTTTTTTTTTTTTTTTTTGACATAAATTTGGATTTTTACCGAACAAAATAAAATATATAAAAAATATAATTATATAAAATACAAAATCCTTTTTGAAATTACAAAATCATTCGTCCCTTTTTTGGCCTCGTAATGTTTGGTGTTTGTTTTGTCAGCTTTTTTGACTTTTGACAGCAAACCTATCCAATCAGGTTTTGGTCGTTCGAAAACATATCCGATGCAAAACGATCGTATAGATACCCTATCGGCATATCACTCGAACGCGGTCATTCACTAATTTAAAATTTTACTGACGATAACTTATCGACACTATTCCTTTGTTGTTGTTTACTGTGTAAAATTTTACTGCGCTGTCTATAGAATTACTACATTTACTACATCAATTTAAAGAAAACAAATTTTTATCTTTTGTCTCCAAAATTTCGAGAACAAGAAATGCCATTGACTTCAGCTTAATTTTATTCTACACATAATGACGTAATGAAGAATTGAAAAAAATCAACAGACAGTTTTTTGTTTTAATCAATTAACATTCTAAAACAATAAATAATAAAAAATATAAAAACAAATGTGGTGGCGCTATGCATGTATAGAACCATCACGGCCTTTATTGATTTACAACTCTCAACCATTCCTGTGTGAATGTAATTGGAAGAAACGGGGGGAACATACAATTTTCTGCCAAATCCGAACGACTAACACGAATAAGGCAATTAATGGTCAAAAAACACAATCATGAAATTCTACGCGAATAGAAATTTTGATTTAAATGCATAGAACTGTGTTGTCGACAGTTACTCTGATTTTAATTTAGATTTTTCCAAAAAGAAATCAGAATGAAAACAAAACAAAAAATGATGTTAGATATTTTATAATTCATTAAATTAGACACCAAATTGACGAAATAAATCCCCAAAACATAGAGTTTTATTTTTCAAACTGCAATTCCCCAAAAAAACAAAAAAACAAAAAAAATAAAACCCTATATAGTAAAGGTGTCCGTTCTGTCACTGTCACACATTTCACTCTATAAAATAGAAGTGAAACTGGGCAATGCGAAAGCGAATACCATAGTTTCAATGAATATATTAAATTCTTATGAACCTGATCCTGTTGTCAGGCTGAAAAATCTAGTGGTCAGACAATTGTTTGGATTGTCGACGTTGTCCTCGTGTCCTCATATACATACTTACATAGGTATATAGCCCACTCTGAACACAGAGAGTTACAGTTTGCATCCATAAACTAATATATGTGCTGAGTTAATCCTATTCATGGAGTGGACATATTGGGGATTTGATTTCGTCCTTTTTACAAAAAAATAGATAACCCAAACCCAGATGTGTGTGGTGAATGTGAAGAAGGAATCTAACTTCCGAAATGATACATATTTATACGAAAATACCTATATGTATGTAGAATATATGAGAACTATGCTGCTGTCAACGTTGTTGGTTGGTTGGTAACTTTGGCCTTCTGCCAGGAGATTTCGAGTTAGTTTTTTTGTTTCCTTTTTTGTTTTTTTAACAGTTCTTTTTATTATTTTTAGTTGTAATTTTGACTTTTGTATATAAATAGTTTTTTGTTTGTTTTATATTTGTTTTTATTTTTTGTTGAATTGCAGAAGGCATTGTACAATATTATACACTTAGAGATAGTTTGTATATTTTGATCCACTATTTATATGGATGCAGTTGATTTTGACTGTCCTAATAAAACAAAATAAATTGGATATTATTGGTTTAAGCTAGCTTTATAGAGAAAGAGGCATTTCTTATTTACGAGGAAGTTTGAATAGTAGAGATTTTTGGAAATAGGATTTATTCAGTTTGAATGGAGGCAATCTCGTTTACTTGATGCAGGTATAGGATTTCTTACTTATCATGTTATTTTTTTCGAAAATTAGTTTTTAATAAATAACACATTATAATTATCCTTAATTATATGCAAGCGGTTTTCACCGTTAAACTGGTAGTAAAAAAGACCTTTGCATCCATGTACGCCATTTTTTTTAAATCTCAACAAAAAAATTTCACCACTTTTTGACAAAACTTGCGATGCCGGCATCGTTAAAAACTTTAAAAATCAAAATGTCTTTGAAACCCTATATCTCCGCAACCAAGCCTCGTTGGTGGTTGCGGTTTTCACCGTTAAACTGAGCGTAAAGAGACCTTTCCATCCATGTACGCCATTTTTTAAATCTCCACAAAAAAAATTTTCATCACTTTTTGACAAAACCTGCGATGCCGGCATCGTTAAAACTTTAAAAATCAAAATAGCGCAAAATTTTAAACGATTTAGTACGATGTTAAAGCATTTTTACTATGATAAAATGCCTTTAAATATATACTAAATCGTTTAAAATTTTGCGCTAATGTCTTTGAAACCCTATATCTCCGCAACGCAGTGTGTACACAGTTGTGATCACACCAGAGTGGCATTCCACCACGCACACGGAACAAATCGAGAAACCGGTACAAAAAATCTAAATATTGGACCACCGAAATCGGTGCACACCCATACACACCACACAATTAAGATGCACGGACAAACAACCCAAGAAAATTGTGAACCAATTTTTATATTACAGCATATTTTTTATTTCGCTTCAAACAATAAGCCATAAGCATATAAGCACTTTAAATGCTGAATACATGCTATGGAAGACACAATGGCATAAACAACTAGTTACAGCGGTCAAAGAGTGCAATAGCAGCTCTTGGAGAGTGCAACAAGGATCTGTTTCCTAACATCCACAAGCTTCTAAAAATTCTTGCGACATTACCGGTTTCAACATGCACACCGGAAAGAACAATTTCGACAATGAAACGTCTGAAAACTTATTTAAGAAATTCTACCGGTGAAGAAAGACTAACAGGATTGGCGTTAATGTCAGTTCATCGACAAATTGAGATTGACAGTGAGGAAGTTATCGATGTATTTGCAGCTAAGAAGACCAGAAGACTGAATATAGTTTTGTAAAAATATGTAATACTTTTGTAATGATACTATTTAAGTATGTACCTACCTAATAAATAATAACTGTACGATTATATTTTGGATAAATAATACCTTTTCGTAAATTTTTCTGCTTAGGTACCTATTTAACGGAACTGCATGATTAAAAAAATTATATCCCCCCCGAAAAAATTGTCTGGCTACGGCCTTGCCGGCATCGCAGGTTTTGTCAAAAAGTGATGAAAATTTTTTGTGTGGAGAATTAAAAAAATGGCGGACATGGATGGAAAGGTCTCTTTACGCTCAGTTTAACGGTGAAAACCGCAACCACCAACGAGGCTTGGTTGCGGAGATATAGGGTTTCAAAGACATTTTGATTTTTAAAGTTTTTAACGATGCCGGCATCGCAGGTTTTGTCAAAAAGTGATGAAAAATTTTGTTGTGGAGATTTAAAAAATGGCGTACATGGATGGAAAGGTCTCTTTACGCTCAGTTTAACGGTGAAAACCGCAACCACCAACGAGGCTTGGTTGCGGAGATATAGGGTTTCAAAGACATTTTGATTTTTAAAGTTTTTAACGATGCCGGCATCGCAAGTTATGTCAAAAAGTGATGAAAAATTTTGTTGTGGAGATTTAAAAAATGGCGAACATGGATGGAAAGGTCTCTTTACGCTCAGTTTAATGGTGAAAACCGCAACCACCAACGAGGCTTGGTTGCGGAGATATAGGGTTTCAAAGACATTTTGATTTTTAAAGTTTTTAACGATGCTGGCATCGCAAGTTTTGTCAAAAAGTGATAAAAAATTATTTTGCGGAGATTTAAAAAAATGGCGTACATGAATGGAAAGGTCTCTTTACGCTCAGTTTAACGGTGAAAACCGCAACCACCAACGAGGCTTGGTTGCGGAGATATAGGGTTTCAAAGACATTTTGATTTTTAAAGTTTTTAACGATGCCGGCATCGCAAGTTTTGTCAAAAAGTGATGAAAAATTTTGTTGTGGAGATTTAAAAAATGGCGTACATGGATGGAAAGGTCTCTTTACGCTCAGTTTAATGGTGGAAACCGCAACCACCAACGAGGCTTGGTTGCGGAGATATAGGGTTTCAAAGACATTTTGATTTTTAAAGTTTTTAACGATGCCGGCATCGCAAGTTTTGTCAAAAAGTGATGAAAAATTTTTTTGTGGAGATTTAAAAAATGGCGTACATGGATGGAAAGGTCTCTTTACGCTCAGTTTAACGGTGAAAACCGCAACCACCAACGAGGCTTGGTTGCGGAGATATAGGGTTTCAAAGACATTTTGATTTTTAAAGTTTTTAACGATGCCGGCATCGCAAGTTTTGTCAAAAAGTGATGAAAAATTTTTTTGCAGAGATTTAAAAAATGACGTACATGGATGGAAAGGTCTCTTTACGCTCAGTTTAACGGTGAAAACCGCAACCACCAACGAGGCTTGGTTGCGGCATCGCAAGTTTTGTCAAAAAGTGATGAAAAATTTTGTTGTGGAGATTTAAAAAATGGCGTACATGGATGGAAAGGTCTCTTTACGCTCAGTTTAATGGTGGAAACCGCAACCACCAACGAGGCTTGGTTGCGGAGATATAGGGTTTCAAAGACATTTTGATTTTTAAAGTTTTTAACGATGCCGGCATCGCAAGTTTTGTCAAAAAGTGATGAAAAATTTTTTTGTGGAGATTTAAAAAATGGCGTACATGGATGGAAAGGTCTCTTTACGCTCAGTTTAACGGTGAAAACCGCAACCACCAACGAGGCTTGGTTGCGGAGATATAGGGTTTCAAAGACATTTTGATTTTTAAAGTTTTTAACGATGCCGGCATCGCAAGTTTTGTCAAAAAGTGATGAAAAATTTTGTTGTGGAGATTTAAAAAATGGCGTACATGGATGGAAAGGTCTCTTTACGCTCAGTTTAACGGTGAAAACCGCAACCACCAACGAGGCTTGGTTGCGGAGATATAGGGTTTCAAAGACATTTTGATTTTTAAAGTTTTTAACGATGCCGGCATCGCAAGTTTTGTCAAAAAGTGATGAAAAATTTTTTTGCAGAGATTTAAAAAATGACGTACATGGATGGAAAGGTCTCTTTACGCTCAGTTTAACGGTGAAAACCGCAACCACCAACGAGGCTTGGTTGCGGAGATATAGGGTTTCAAAGACATTTTGATTTTTAAAGTTTTTAACGATGCCGGCATCGCAAGTTTTGTCAAAAAGTGATGAAAAATTTTGTTGTGGAGATTTAAAAAATGGCGTACATGGATGGAAAGGTCTCTTTACGCTCAGTTTAACGGTGAAAACCGCAACCACCAACGAGGCTTGGTTGCGGAGATATAGGGTTTCAAAGACATTTTGATTTTTAAAGTTTTTAACGATGCCGGCATCGCAAGTTTTGTCAAAAAGTGATGAAAAATTTTGTTGTGGAGATTTAAAAAATGGCGTACATGGATGGAAAGGTCTCTTTACGCTCAGTTTAATGGTGGAAACCGCAACCACCAACGAGGCTTGGTTGCGGAGATATAGGGTTTCAAAGACATTTTGATTTTTAAAGTTTTTAACGATGCTGGCATCGCAAGTTTTGTCAAAAAGTGATGAAAAATTTTGTTGTGGAGATTTAAAAATGGCGTACATTGATAGAAAGGTCTCTTTACGCTCAGTTTAACGGTGAAAACCGCAACCACCAACGAGGCTTGGTTGCGGAGATATAGGGTTTCAAAGACATTTAGATTTTTAAAGTTTTTAACGATGCCGGCATCGCAAGTTTTGACAAAAAGTGATGAAAAATTTTTTTGTGGAGATTTAAAAAATAGCGTACATGGATGGAAAGGTCTCTTTACGCTCAGTTTAACGGTGAAAACCGCAACCACCAATGAGGCTTGGTTGCGGAGATATAGGGTTTCAAAGACATTTTGATTTTTAAAGTTTTTAACGATGCCGGCATCGCAAGTTTTGACAAAAAGTGATGAAAAATTTTGTTGTGGAGATTTAAAAAATGGCGTACATGGATGGAAAGGTCTCTTTACGCTCAGTTTATTGGTGAAAACCGCAATCACCAACTAGGCTTGGTTGCGGAGATATAGGGTTTCAAAGACATTTTGATTTTTAAAGTTTTTAACGATGCCGGCATCGCAAGTTTTGACAAAAAGTGATGAAAAATTTTTTTGTGGAGATTTAAAAAATGGCGTACATGGATGGAAAGGTCTCTTTACGCTCAGTTTTTGGTGAAAACCGCAATCACCAACTAGGCTTGGTTGCGGAGATATAGGGTTTCAAAGACATTTTGATTTTTAAAGTTTTTCACGATGCCGGCATCGCAAGTTTTGACAAAAAGTGATGAAAAATTTTTTTGTGGAGATTTAAAAAATGGCGTACATGGATGGAAAGGTCTCTTTACGCTCAGTTTAATGGTGAAAACCGCAACCACCAACGAGGCTTGGTTGCGGAGATATAGGGTTTCAAAGACATTTTGATTTTTAAAGTTTTAACGATGCCGGCATCGCAAGTTTTGACAAAAAGTGATGAAAAATTTTTTTTGTGGAGATTTAAAAAATGGCGTACATGGATGGAAAGGTCTCTTAACGCTCAGTTTAACGGTGAAAACCGCAATCACCAACGAGGCTTGGTTGCGGAGATATAGGGTTTCAAAGACATTTTGATTTTTAAAGTTTTTAACGATGCCGGCATCGCAAGTTTTGACAAAAAGTGATGAAAAATTTTGTTGCGGAGATTTAAAAAATGGCGTACATGGATGGAAATGTCTCTTTACGCTCAGTTTAACGGTGAAAACCGCAACCACCAATGAGGCTTGGTTGCGGAGATATAGGGTTTCAAAGACATTTTGATTTTTAAAGTTTTTAACGATGCCGGCATCGCAAGTTTTGACAAAAACTGATGAAAAATATTTTTGTGGAGATTTAAAAAATGGCGTACATGGATGGAAAGGTCTCTTTACGCTCAGTTTAACGGTGAAAACCGCAACCACCAATGAGGCTTGGTTGCGGAGATATAGGGTTTCAAAGACATTTTGATTTTTAAAGTTTTTAACGATGCCGGCATCGCAAGTTTTGACAAAAAGTGATGAAAAATTTTTTTTGTGGAGATTTAAAAAATGGCGTACATGGATGGAAAGGTCTCTTTACGCTCAGTTTAATGGTGAAAACCGCAACCACCAACGAGGCTTGGTTGCGGAGATATAGGGTTTCAAAGCCATTTTGATTTTTAAAGTTTTTAACGATGCCGGCATCGCAAGTTTTGACAAAAAGTGATGAAAAATATTTTTGTGGAGATTTAAAAAGTGGCGTATATGGATGGAAAGGTCTCTTTATGCTCAGTTTAACGGTGAAAACCGCAGCCACCAATGAGGCTTGGTTGCGGAGATATAGGGTTTCAAAGACATTTTGATTTTTAAAGTTTTAACGATGCCGGCATCGCAGGTTTTGTCAAAAAGTGATGAAAAATATTTTTGTGGGAATTTACAAAATGGCGTACATGGATAGAAAGGTCACTTTACGCTCAGTTTAACGGTGAAAACCGCAACCACCAACGAGGCTTGGTTGCGGAGATATAGGGTTTCAAAGACATTTTGATTTTTAAAGTTTTTAACGATGCCGGCATCGCAAGTTTTGACAAAAAGTGATGAAAATTTTTTTTTGCGGAGATTTAAAAAATGGCGTACATGGATGGAAAGGTCTCTTTACGCTCAGTTTAACGGTGAAAACCGCAACCACCAATGAGGCTTGGTTGCGGAGATATAGGGTTTCAAAGACATTTTGATTTTTAAAGTTTTAACGATGCCGGCATCGCAGGTTTTGTCAAAAAGTGATGAAAAATATTTTTGTGGGAATTTACAAAATGGCGTACATGGATAGAAAGGTCACTTTACGCTCAGTTTAACGGTGAAAACCGCAACCACCAACGAGGCTTGGTTGCGGAGATATAGGGTTTCAAAGACATTTTGATTTTTAAAGTTTTTAACGATGCCGGCATCGCAAGTTTTGACAAAAAGTGATGAAAATTTTTTTTTGCGGAGATTTAAAAAATGGCGTACATGGATGGAAAGGTCTCTTTACGCTCAGTTTAACGGTGAAAACCGCAACCACCAATGAGGCTTGGTTGCGGAGATATAGGGTTTCAAAGACATTTTGATTTTTAAAGTTTTAACGATGCCGGCATCGCAGGTTTTGTCAAAAAGTGATGAAAAATATTTTTGTGGGAATTTACAAAATGGCGTACATGGATAGAAAGGTCACTTTACGCTCAGTTTAACGGTGAAAACCGCAACCACCAACGAGGCTTGGTTGCGGAGATATAGGGTTTCAAAGACATTTTGATTTTTAAAGTTTTTAACGATGCCGGCATCGCAAGTTTTGACAAAAAGTGATGAAAATTTTTTTTTGCGGAGATTTAAAAAATGGCGTACATGGATGGAAAGGTCTCTTTACGCTCAGTTTAACGGTGAAAACCGCAACCACCAATGAGGCTTGGTTGCGGAGATATAGGGTTTCAAAGACATTTTGATTTTTAAAGTTTTAACGATGCCGGCATCGCAGGTTTTGTCAAAAAGTGATGAAAAATATTTTTGTGGGAATTTACAAAATGGCGTACATGGATAGAAAGGTCACTTTACGCTCAGTTTAACGGTGAAAACCGCAACCACCAACGAGGCTTGGTTGCGGAGATATAGGGTTTCAAAGACATTTTGATTTTTAAAGTTTTTAACGATGCCGGCATCGCAAGTTTTGACAAAAAGTGATGAAAAATTTTTTTGTGGAGATTTAAAAAATGGCGTACATGGATGGAAAGGTCTCTTAACGCTCAGTTTAACGGTGAAAACCGCAACCACCAACGAGGCTTGGTTGCGGAGATATAGGGTTTCAAAGACATTTTGATTTTTAAAGTTTTTAACGAAGCCGGCATCGCAGGCTTTGACAAAAAGTGATGAAAAATTTTTTTTGTGGAGATTTAAAAAATGGCGTACATGGATGGAAAGGTCTCTTTACGCTCAGTTTAACGGTGAAAACAGCAATCACCAACGAGGCTTAGTTGCGGAGATATAGGGTTTCAAAGACATTTTGATTTTTAAAGTTTTTAACGATGCCGGCATCGCAAGTTTTGACAAAAAGTGATGAAAAATTTTGTTGCGGAGATTTAAAAAATGGCGTACATGGATGGAAAGGTCTCTTTACGCTCAGTTTAACGGTGAAAACCGCAACCACCAATGAGGCTTGGTTGCGGAGATATAGGGTTTCAAAGCCATTTTGATTTTTAAAGTTTTTAACGATGCCGGCATCGCAAGTTTTGACAAAAAGTGATGAAAAATATTTTTGTGGAGATTTAAAAAGTGGCGTACATGGATAGAAAGGTCTCTTTACGCTCAGTTTAACGGTGAAAACCGCAACTACCAACGAGGCTTGGTTGTGGAGATATAGGGTTTCAAAGACATTTTGATTTTTAAAGTTTTAACGATGCCGGCATCGCAAGTTTTGACAAAAAGTGATGAAAATTTTTTTTGTGGAGATTTAAAAAATGGCGTACATGGATGGAAAGGTCTCTTTACGCTCAGTTTAATGGTGGAAACCGCAACCACCAACGAGGCTTGGTTGCGGAGATATAGGGTTTCAAAGACATTTTGATTTTTAAAGTTTTTAACGATGCCGGCATCGCAAGTTTTGACAAAAAGTGATGAAAAATTTTTTTGTGGAGATTTAAAAAATAGCGTACATGGATGGAAAGGTCTCTTTAAGCTCAGTTTAACGGTGAAAACCGCAACCACCAACGAGGCTTGGTTGCGGAGATATAGGGTTTCAAAGACATTTTGATTTTTAAAGTTTTTAACGATGCCGGCATCGCAAGTTTTGTCAAAAAGTGATGAAAAATTTTATTGTGGAGATTTAAAAAATGGCGTACATGGATAGAAAGGTCTCTTTACGCTCAGTTTAACGGTGAAAACCGCAACTACCAACGAGGCTTGGTTGCGGAGATATAGGGTTTCAAAGACATTTTGATTTTTAAAGTTTTTAACGATGCCGGCATCGCAAGTTTTGTCAAAAAGTGATGAAAAATTTTTTTGTGGAGATTTAAAAAATGGCGTACATGGATGGAAAGGTCTCCTTACGCTCAGTTTAACGGTGAAAACCGCAACCACCAACGAGGCTTGGTTGCGGAGATATAGGGTTTCAAAGACATTTTGATTTTTAAAGTTTTAACGATGCCGGCATCGCAGGTTTTGTCAAAAAGTGATGAAAATGTTTTTTGTGGAGATTTAAAAAATGGCGTACATGGATGGAAAGGTCTCTTTACGCTCAGTTTAACGGTGAAAACCGCAACCACCAATGAGGCTTGGTTGCGGAGATATAGGGTTTCAAAGCCATTTTGATTTTTAAAGTTTTTAACGATGCCGGCATCGCAAGTTTTGACAAAAAGTGATGAAAAATATTTTTGTGGAGATTTAAAAAGTGGCGTATATGGATAGAAAGGTCTCTTTATGCTCAGTTTAACGGTGAAAACCGCAACCACCAACGAGGCTTGGTTGTGGAGATATAGGGTTTCAAAGACATTTTGATTTTTAAAGTTTTAACGATGCCGGCATCGCAAGTTTTGACAAAAAGTGATGAAAATTTTTTTTGTGGAGATTTAAAAAATGGCGTACATGGATGGAAAGGTCTCTTTACGCTCAGTTTAACGGTGAAAACCGCAACCACCAATGAGGCTTGGTTGCGGAGATATAGGGTTTCAAAGCCATTTTGATTTTTAAAGTTTTTAACGATGCCGGCATCGCAAGTTTTGACAAAAAGTGATGAAAAATATTTTTGTGGAGATTTAAAAAATGGCGTACATGGATGGAAAGGTTTCCTTACGCTCAGTTTAATGGTGAAAACCGCAACCACCAACGAGGCTTGGTTGCGGAGATATAGGGTTTCAAAGACATTTTGATTTTTAAAGTTTTAACGATGCCGGCATCGCAAGTTTTGACAAAAAGTGATGAAAATTTTTTTTGTGGAGATTTAAAAAATGGCATACATGGATGGAAAGGTCTCTTTACGCTCAGTTTAATGGTGGAAACCGCAACCACCAACGAGGCTTGGTTGCGGAGATATAGGGTTTCAAAGACATTTTGATTTTTAAAGTTTTTAACGATGCCGGCATCGCAAGTTTTGACAAAAAGTGATGAAAAATTTTTTTGTGGAGATTTAAAAAATAGCGTACATGGATGGAAAGGTCTCTTTAAGCTCAGTTTAACGGTGAAAACCGCAACCACCAACGAGGCTTGGTTGCGGAGATATAGGGTTTCAAAGACATTTTGATTTTTAAAGTTTTTAACGATGCCGGCATCGCAAGTTTTGTCAAAAAGTGATGAAAAATTTTTTTGTGGAGATTTAAAAAATGGCGTACATGGATGGAAAGGTCTCCTTACGCTCAGTTTAACGGTGAAAACCGCAACCACCAACGAGGCTTGGTTGCGGAGATATAGGGTTTCAAAGACATTTTGATTTTTAAAGTTTTAACGATGCCGGCATCGCAGGTTTTGTCAAAAAGTGATGAAAATGTTTTTTGTGGAGATTTAAAAAATGGCGTACGTGGATGGAAAGGTCTCTTTACGCTCAGTTTAATGGTGAAAACCGCAACCACCAACGAGGCTTGGTTGCGGAGATATAGGGTTTCAAAGACATTTTGATTTTTAAAGTTTTTAACGATGCCGGCATCGCAAGTTTTGACAAAAAGTGATGAAAAATTTTTTTGTGGAGATTTAAAAAATGGCGTACATGGATGGAAAGGTCTCTTTACGCTCAGTTTAACGGTGAAAACCGCAACCACCAACGAGGCTTGGTTGCGGAGATATAGGGTTTCAAAGACATTTTGATTTTTAATGTTTTTAACGGTGCCGGCATCGCAGGTTTTGACAAAAAGTGATGAAAAATATTGTTGTGGAGATTTAAAAAATGGCGTACATGGATGGAAAGGTCTCTTTACGCTCAGTTTAACGGCGAAAACCGCAACCACCAACGAGGCTTGGTTGCGGAGATATAGGGTTTCAAAGACATTTTGATTTTTAATGTTTTTAACGGTGCCGGCATCGCAAGTTTTGACAAAAAGTGATGAAAAATGTTGCTGTGGAGATTTAAAAAATGGCGTACATGGATGGAAAGGTCTCTTTACGCTCAGTTTAACGGCGAAAACCGCAACCACCAACGAGGCTTGGTTGCGGAGATATAGGGTTTCAAAGACATTTTGATTTTTAAAGTTTTTAACGATGCCGGCATCGCAAGTTTTGACAAAAAGTGATGAAAATTTTTTTTGTGGAGATTTAAAAAATGACGTACATGAATGGAAAGGTCTCTTTACGCTCAGTTTAATGATGGAAACCGCAACCACCAACGAGGCTTGGTTGCGGAGATATAGGGTTTCAAAGACATTTTGATTTTTAAAGTTTTTAACGATGCCGGCATCGCAAGTTTTGACAAAAAGTGATGAAAAATTTTTTTGTGGAGATTTAAAAAATGGCGTACATGGATGGAAAGGTCTCTTTACGCTCAGTTTAACGGTGAAAACCGCAACCACCAACGAGGCTTGGTTGCGGAGATATAGGGTTTCAAAGACATTTTGATTTTTAAAGTTTTTAACGATGCCGGCATCGCAAGTTTTGTCAAAAAGTGATAAAAAATTTTATTGTGGAGATTTAAAAAATGGCGTACATGGATAGAAAGGTCTCTTTACGCTCAGTTTAACGGTGAAAACCGCAACCACCAATGAGGCTTGGTTGCGGAGATATAGGGTTTCAAACACATTTTGATTTTTAAAGTTTTTAACGATGCCGGCATGGCAAGTTTTGACAAAAAGTGATGAAAAATTTTGTTGCGGAGATTTAAAAAATGGCGTACATGTATGGAAAGGTCTCTTTACGCTCAGTTTAACGGTGAAAACCGCAACCACCAACGAGGCTTGGTTGCGGAGATATAGGGTTTCAAAGACATTTTGATTTTTAAAGTTTTTAACGATGCCGGCATCGCAAGTTTTGTCAAAAAGTGATGAAAAATTTTATTGTGGAGATTTAAAAAATGGCGTACATGGATAAAAAGGTCTCTTTACGCTCAGTTTAACGGTGAAAACCGCAACCACCAACGAGGCTTGGTTGCGGAGATATAGGGTTTCAAACACATTTTGATTTTTAAAGTTTTTAACGATGCCGGCATGGCAAGTTTTGACAAAAAGTGATGAAAAATTTTTTTGTGGAGATTTAAAAAATGGCGTACATGGATGGAAAGGTCTCTTTACGCTCAGTTTAACGGTGAAAACCGCAACCACCAACGAGGCTTGGTTGCGGAGATATAGGGTTTCAAAGACATTTTGATTTTTAAAGTTTTTAACGATGCCGGCATCGCAAGTTTTGACAAAAAGTGATGAAAAATTTTTTTGTGGAGATTTAAAAAATAGCGTACATGGATGGAAAGGTCTCTTTAAGCTCAGTTTAACGGTGAAAACCGCAACCACCAACGAGGCTTGGTTGCGGAGATATAGGGTTTCAAAGACATTTTGATTTTTAAAGTTTTTAACGATGCCGGCATCGCAAGTTTTGTCAAAAAGTGATGAAAAATTTTATTGTGGAGATTTAAAAAATGGCGTACATGGATAAAAAGGTCTCTTTACGCTCAGTTTAACGGTGAAAACCGCAACTACCAACGAGGCTTGGTTGCGGAGATATAGGGTTTCAAAGACATTTTGATTTTTAAAGTTTTTAACGATGCCGGCATCGCAAGTTTTGACAAAAAGTGATGAAAATTTTTTTTGTGGAGATTTAAAAAATGGCGTACATGGATGGAAAGGTCTCTTTACGCTCAGTTTAACGGTGAAAACCGCAACCACCAACGAGGCTTGGTTGCGGAGATATAGGGTTTCAAAGACATTTTGATTTTTAAAGTTTTTAACGATGCCGGCATCGCAAGTTTTGTCAAAAAGTGATGAAAAATTTTTTTGTGGAGATTTAAAAAATGGCGTACATGGATGGAAAGGTCTCCTTACGCTCAGTTTAACGGTGAAAACCGCAACCACCAACGAGGCTTGGTTGCGGAGATATAGGGTTTCAAAGACATTTTGATTTTTAAAGTTTTAACGATGCCGGCATCGCAGGTTTTGTCAAAAAGTGATGAAAATGTTTTTTGTGGAGATTTAAAAAATGGCGTACATAGATGTAAAGGTCTCTTTACGCTCAGTTTAACGGTGAAAACCGCAACCACCAACGAGGCTTGGTTGCGGAGATATAGGGTTTCAAAGACATTTTGATTTTTAAAGTTTTTAACGATGCCGGCATCGCAAGTTTTGACAAAAAGTGATGAAAAATTTTTTTGTGGAGATTTAAAAAATAGCGTACATGGATGGAAAGGTCTCTTTACGCTCAGTTTAACGGTGAAAACCGCAACCACCAACGAGGCTTGGTTGCGGAGATATAGGGTTTCAAAGACATTTTGATTTTTAAAGTTTTAACGATGCCAGCACCGCAGGTTTTGTCAAAAAGTGATGAAAAATTTTTTTATGGAGATTTAAAAAATGGCGTACATGGATGGAAAGGTCTCTTTACGCTCAGTTTAACGGTGAAAACCGCAACCACCAACGAGGCTTGGTTGCGGAGATATAGGGTTTCAAAGACATTTTGATTTTTAATGTTTTTAACGGTGCCGGCATCGCAGGTTTTGACAAAAAGTGATGAAAAATATTGTTGTGGAGATTTAAAAAATGGCGTACATGGATGGAAAGGTCTCTTTACGCTCAGTTTAACGGCGAAAACCGCAACCACCAACGAGGCTTGGTTGCGGAGATATAGGGTTTCAAAGACATTTTGATTTTTAATGTTTTTAACGATGCCGGCATCGCAAGTTTTGACAAAAAGTGATGAAAAATGTTGCTGTGGAGATTTAAAAAATGGCGTACATGGATGGAAAGGTCTCTTTACGCTCAGTTTAACGGCGAAAACCGCAACCACCAACGAGGCTTGGTTGCGGAGATATAGGGTTTCAAAGACATTTTGATTTTTAAAGTTTTTAACGATGCCGGCATCGCAAGTTTTGACAAAAAGTGATGAAAAATTTTTTTGTGGAGATTTAAAAAATGGCGTACATGGATGGAAAGGTCTCTTTACGCTCAGTTTAACGGTGAAAACCGCAACCACCAACGAGGCTTGGTTGCGGAGATATAGGGTTTCAAAGACATTTTGATTTTTAAAGTTTTTAACGATGCCGGCATCGCAAGTTTTGTCAAAAAGTGATGAAAAATTTTATTGTGGAGATTTAAAAAATGGCGTACATGGATAGAAAGGTCTCTTTACGCTCAGTTTAACGGTGAAAACCGCAACCACCAATGAGGCTTGGTTGCGGAGATATAGGGTTTCAAACACATTTTGATTTTTAAAGTTTTTAACGATGCCGGCATGGCAAGTTTTGACAAAAAGTGATGAAAAATTTTGTTGCGGAGATTTAAAAAATGGCGTACATGTATGGAAAGGTCTCTTTACGCTCAGTTTAACGGTGAAAACCGCAACCACCAACGAGGCTTGGTTGCGGAGATATAGGGTTTCAAAGACATTTTGATTTTTAAAGTTTTTAACGATGCCGGCATCGCAAGTTTTGACAAAAAGTGATGAAAAATTTTTTTGTGGAGATTTAAAAAATAGCGTACATGGATGGAAAGGTCTCTTTACGCTCAGTTTAATGGTGGAAACCGCAACCACCAACGAGGCTTGGTTGCGGAGATATAGGGTTTCAAAGACATTTTGATTTTTAAAGTTTTTAACGATGCCGGCATCGCAAGTTTTGACAAAAAGTGATGAAAAATTTTTTTGTGGAGATTTAAAAAATAGCGTACATGGATGGAAAGGTCTCTTTAAGCTCAGTTTAACGGTGAAAACCGCAACCACCAACGAGGCTTGGTTGCGGAGATATAGGGTTTCAAAGACATTTTGATTTTTAAAGTTTTTAACGATGCCGGCATCGCAAGTTTTGTCAAAAAGTGATGAAAAATTTTTTTGTGGAGATTTAAAAAATGGCGTACATGGATGGAAAGGTCTCCTTACGCTCAGTTTAACGGTGAAAACCGCAACCAACAACGAGGCTTGGTTGCGGAGATATAGGGTTTCAAAGACATTTTGATTTTTAATGTTTTTAACGGTGCCGGCATCGCAAGTTTTGACAAAAAGTGATGAAAAATGTTGCTGTGGAGATTTAAAAAATGGCGTACATGGATGGAAAGGTCTCTTTACGCTCAGTTTAACGGCGAAAACCGCAACCACCAACGAGGCTTGGTTGCGGAGATATAGGGTTTCAAAGACATTTTGATTTTTAAAGTTTTTAACGATGCCGGCATCGCAAGTTTTGACAAAAAGTGATGAAAATTTTTTTTGTGGAGATTTAAAAAATAGCGTACATGGATGGAAAGGTCTCTTTACGCTCAGTTTAATGGTGGAAACCGCAACCACCAACGAGGCTTGGTTGCGGAGATATAGGGTTTCAAAGACATTTTGATTTTTAAAGTTTTTAACGATGCCGGCATCGCAAGTTTTGACAAAAAGTGATGAAAAATTTTTTTGTGGAGATTTAAAAAATAGCGTACATGGATGGAAAGGTCTCTTTAAGCTCAGTTTAACGGTGAAAACCGCAACCACCAACGAGGCTTGGTTGCGGAGATATAGGGTTTCAAAGACATTTTGATTTTTAAAGTTTTTAACGATGCCGGCATCGCAAGTTTTGTCAAAAAGTGATGAAAAATTTTTTTGTGGAGATTTAAAAAATGGCGTACATGGATGGAAAGGTCTCCTTACGCTCAGTTTAACGGTGAAAACCGCAACCAACAACGAGGCTTGGTTGCGGAGATATAGGGTTTCAAAGACATTTTGATTTTTAATGTTTTTAACGGTGCCGGCATCGCAAGTTTTGACAAAAAGTGATGAAAAATGTTGCTGTGGAGATTTAAAAAATGGCGTACATGGATGGAAAGGTCTCTTTACGCTCAGTTTAACGGCGAAAACCGCAACCACCAACGAGGCTTGGTTGCGGAGATATAGGGTTTCAAAGACATTTTGATTTTTAAAGTTTTTAACGATGCCGGCATCGCAAGTTTTGACAAAAAGTGATGAAAATTTTTTTTGTGGAGATTTAAAAAATGGCGTACATGGATGGAAAGGTCTCTTTACGCTCAGTTTAATGATGGAAACCGCAACCACCAACGAGGCTTGGTTGCGGAGATATAGGGTTTCAAAGACATTTTGATTTTTAAAGTTTGTAACGATGCCGGCACCGCAAGTTTTGACAAAAAGTGATGAAAAATTTTGTTGTGGAGATTTAAAAAATGGCGTACATGGATGTAAAGGTCTCTTTACGCTCAGTTTAACGGTGAAAACCGCAACCACCAACGAGGCTTGGTTGCGGAGATATAGGGTTTCAAAGACATTTTGATTTTTAAAGTTTTTAACGATGCCGGCACCGCAAGTTTTGACAAAAAGTGATGAAAAATTTTGTTGTGGAGATTTAAAAAATGGCGTACATGGATGTAAAGGTCTCTTTACGCTCAGTTTAACGGCGAAAACCGCAACCACCAACGAGGCTTGGTTGCGGAGATATAGGGTTTCAAAGACATTTTGATTTTTAAAGTTTTTAACGATGCCGGCATCGCAAGTTTTGACAAAAAGTGATGAAAATTTTTTTTGTGGAGATTTAAAAAATGGCGTACATGGATGGAAAGGTCTCTTTACGCTCAGTTTAACGGTGAAAACCGCAACCACCAACGAGACTTGGTTGCGGAGATATAGGGTTTCAAAGACATTTTGATTTTTAAAGTTTTTAACGATGCCGGCATCGCAAGTTTTGACAAAAAGTGATGAAAATTTTTTTTGTGGAGATTTAAAAAATGGCGTACATGGATGGAAAGGTCTCTTTACGCTTAGTTTAACGGTGAAAACCGCAACCACCAACGAGGCTTGGTTGCGGAGATATAGGGTTTCAAAGACATTTTGATTTTTAAAGTTTTTAACGATGCCGGCATCGCAAGTTTTGACAAAAAGTGATGAAAAATATTTTTGTGGAGATTTAAAAAATGGCGTACATGGATGGAAAGGTCTCTTTACGCTCAGTTTAACGGTGAAAACCGCAACCACCAACGAGGCTTGGTTGCGGAGATATAGGGTTTCAAAGACATTTTGATTTTTAAAGTTCTAACGATGCCCATCGCAGGTTTTGTCAAAAAGTGATGAAAAATTTTTTTGTGGAGATTTAAAAAATGGCGTACATTGATGGAAAGGTCTCTTTACGCTCAGTTTAACGGTGAAAACCACAACCACCAACGAGGCTTGGTTGCGGAGATATAGGGTTTCAAAGACATTTTGATTTTTAAAGTTTTTAACGATGCCGGCATCGCAAGTTTTGACAAAAAGTGATGAAAAATTTTTTTATGGAGATTTAAAAAATGGCGTACATGGATGGAAAGGTCTCTTTACGCTCAGTTTAGTGATGGAAACCGCAACCACCAACGAGGCTTGGTTGCGGAGATATAGGGTTTCAAAGACATTTTGATTTTTAAAGTTTTTAACGATGCCGGCATCGCAAGTTTTGACAAAAAGTGATGAAAAATTTTTTTGTGGAGATTTAAAAAATGGCGTACATGGATGGAAAGGTCTCTTTACGCTCAGTTTAACGGTGAAAACCGCAACCACCAACGAGGCTTGGTTGCGGAGATATAGGGTTTCAAAGACATTTTGATTTTTAAAGTTTTTAACGATGCCGGCATCGCAAGTTTTGACAAAAAGTGATGAAAAATTTTTTTGTGGAGATTTAAAAAATGGCGTACATGGATGGAAAGGTCTCTTTACGCTCAGTTTAACGGTGAAAACCGCAACCACCAACGAGGCTTGGTTGCGGAGATATAGGGTTTCAAAGACATTTTGATTTTTAAAGTTTTTAACGATGCCGGCATCGCAAGTTTTGACAAAAAGTGATGAAAAATTTTTTTGTGGAGATTTAAAAAATGGCGTACATGGATGGAAAGGTTTCTTTACGCTCAGTTTAATGGTGAAAACCGCAACCACCAACGAGGCTTGGTTGTGGAGATATAGGGTTTCAAAGACATTTTGATTTTTAAAGTTTTAACGATGCCGGCATCGCAAGTTTTGACAAAAAGTGATGAAATTTTTTTTTGTGGAGATTTAAAAAATGGCGTACATGGATGGAAAGGTCTCTTTACGCTCAGTTTAATGGTGGAAACCGCAACCACCAACGAGGCTTGGTTGCGGAGATATAGGGTTTCAAAGACATTTTGATTTTTAAAGTTTTTAACGATGCCGGCATCGCAAGTTTTGACAAAAAGTGATGAAAAATTTTTTTGTGGAGATTTAAAAAATAGCGTACATGGATGGAAAGGTCTCTTTAAGCTCAGTTTAACGGTGAAAACCGCAACCACCAACGAGGCTTGGTTGCGGAGATATAGGGTTTCAAAGACATTTTGATTTTTAAAGTTTTTAACGATGCCGGCATCGCAAGTTTTGTCAAAAAGTGATGCAAAATTTTATTGTGGAGATTTAAAAAATGGCGTACATGGATAGAAAGGTCTCTTTACGCTCAGTTTAACGGTGAAAACCGCAACTACCAACGAGGCTTGGTTGCGGAGATATAGGGTTTCAAAGACATTTTGATTTTTAAAGTTTTTAACGATGCCGGCATCGCAAGTTTTGACAAAAAGTGATGAAAATTTTTTTTGTGGAGATTTAAAAAATGGCGTACATGGATGGAAAGGTCTCTTTACGCTCAGTTTAACGGTGAAAACCGCAACCACCAACGAGGCTTGGTTGCGGAGATATAGGGTTTCAAAGACATTTTGATTTTTAAAGTTTTTAACGATGCCGGCATCGCAAGTTTTGTCAAAAAGTGATGAAAAATTTTTTTGTGGAGATTTAAAAAATGGCGTACATGGATGGAAAGGTCTCCTTACGCTCAGTTTAACGGTGAAAACCGCAACCACCAACGAGGCTTGGTTGCGGAGATATAGGGTTTCAAAGACATTTTGATTTTTAAAGTTTTAACGATGCCGGCATCGCAGGTTTTGTCAAAAAGTGATGAAAATGTTTTTTGTGGAGATTTAAAAAATGGCGTACATGGATGGAAAGGTCTCTTTACGCTCAGTTTAACGGTGAAAACCGCAACCACCAACGAGGCTTGGTTGCGGAGATATAGGGTTTCAAAGACATTTTGATTTTTAAAGTTTTTAACGATGCCGGCATCGCAAGTTTTGACAAAAAGTGATGAAAAATTTTTTTGTGGAGATTTAAAAAATAGCGTACATGGATGGAAAGGTCTCTTTACGCTCAGTTTAACGGCGAAAACCGCAACCACCAAGGAGGCTTGGTTGCGGAGATATAGGGTTTCAAAGACATTTTGATTTTTAATGTTTTTAACGGTGCCGGCATCGCAGGTTTTGACAAAAAGTGATGAAAAATATTGTTGTGGAGATTTAAAAAATGGCGTACATGGATGGAAAGGTCTCTTTACGCTCAGTTTAACGGCGAAAACCGCAACCACCAAGGAGGCTTGGTTGCGGAGATATAGGGTTTCAAAGACATTTTGATTTTTAATGTTTTTAACGGTGCCGGCATCGCAAGTTTTGACAAAAAGTGATGAAAAATGTTGCTGTGGAGATTTAAAAAATGGCGTACATGGATGGAAAGGTCTCTTTACGCTCAGTTTAACGGCGAAAACCGCAACCACCAACGAGGCTTGGTTGCGGAGATATAGGGTTTCAAAGACATTTTGATTTTTAATGTTTTTAACGGTGCCGGCATCGCAAGTTTTGACAAAAAGTGATGAAAAATGTTGCTCTGGAGATTTAAAAAATGGCGTACATGGATGGAAAGGTCTCTTTACGCTCAGTTTAACGGCGAAAACCGCAACCACCAACGAGGCTTGGTTGCGGAGATATAGGGTTTCAAAGACATTTTGATTTTTAAAGTTTTTAACGATGCCGGCATCGCAAGTTTTGACAAAAAGTGATGAAAATTTTTTTTGTGGAGATTTAAAAAATGGCGTACATTGATGGAAAGGTCTCTTTACGCTCAGTTTAACGGTGAAAACCGCAACCACCAACGAGGCTTGGTTGCGGAGATATAGGGTTTCAAAGACATTTTGATTTTTAAAGTTTGTAACGATGCCGGCATCGCAAGTTTTGACAAAAAGTGATGAAAAATTTTGTTGTGGAGATTTAAAAAATGGCGTACATGGATGGAAAGGTCTCTTTACGCTCAGTTTAACGGTGAAAACCGCAACCACCAACGAGGCTTGGTTGCGGAGATATAGGGTTTCAAAGACATTTTGATTTTTAAAGTTTTT
Source organism: Epistrophe eligans (assembly GCA_951394125.1). Taxonomy (NCBI): domain Eukaryota; kingdom Metazoa; phylum Arthropoda; class Insecta; order Diptera; family Syrphidae; genus Epistrophe; species Epistrophe eligans. The sequence continues at coordinate 30,666,208 of OX596030.1, forward strand.
AACGATGCCGGCATCGCAAGTTTTGACAAAAAGTGATGAAAAATTTTTTTGTGGAGATTTAAAAAATGGCGTACATGGATGGAAAGGTCTCTTTACGCTCAGTTTAACGGTGAAAACCGCAACCACCAACGAGACTTGGTTGCGGAGATATAGGGTTTCAAAGACATTTTGATTTTTAAAGTTTTTAACGATGCCGGCATCGCAAGTTTTGACAAAAAGTGATGAAAAATTTTTTTGTGGAGATTTAAAAAATGGCGTACATGGATGGAAAGGTCTCTTTACGCTTAGTTTAACGGTGAAAACCGCAACCACCAACGAGGCTTGGTTGCGGAGATATAGGGTTTCAAAGACATTTTGATTTTTAAAGTTTTTAACGATGCCGGCATCGCAAGTTTTGACAAAAAGTGATGAAAAATATTTTTGTGGAGATTTAAAAAATGGCGTACATGGATGGAAAGGTCTCTTTACGCTCAGTTTAACGGTGAAAACCGCAACCACCAACGAGGCTTGGTTGCGGAGATATAGGGTTTCAAAGACATTTTGATTTTTAAAGTTCTAACGATGCCCATCGCAGGTTTTGTCAAAAAGTGATGAAAAATTTTTTTGTGGAGATTTAAAAAATGGCGTACATTGATGGAAAGGTCTCTTTACGCTCAGTTTAACGGTGAAAACCACAACCACCAACGAGGCTTGGTTGCGGAGATATAGGGTTTCAAAGACATTTTGATTTTTAAAGTTTTTAACGATGCCGGCATCGCAAGTTTTGACAAAAAGTGATGAAAAATTTTTTTATGGAGATTTAAAAAATGGCGTACATGGATGGAAAGGTCTCTTTACGCTCAGTTTAGTGATGGAAACCGCAACCACCAACGAGGCTTGGTTGCGGAGATATAGGGTTTCAAAGACATTTTGATTTTTAAAGTTTTTAACGATGCCGGCATCGCAAGTTTTGACAAAAAGTGATGAAAAATTTTTTTGTGGAGATTTAAAAAATGGCGTACATGGATGGAAAGGTCTCTTTACGCTCAGTTTAACGGTGAAAACCGCAACCACCAACGAGGCTTGGTTGCGGAGATATAGGGTTTCAAAGACATTTTGATTTTTAAAGTTTTTAACGATGCCGGCATCGCAAGTTTTGACAAAAAGTGATGAAAAATTTTTTTGTGGAGATTTAAAAAATGGCGTACATGGATGGAAAGGTCTCTTTACGCTCAGTTTAACGGTGAAAACCGCAACCACCAACGAGGCTTGGTTGCGGAGATATAGGGTTTCAAAGACATTTTGATTTTTAAAGTTTTTAACGATGCCGGCATCGCAAGTTTTGACAAAAAGTGATGAAAAATTTTTTTGTGGAGATTTAAAAAATGGCGTACATGGATGGAAAGGTCTCTTTACGCTCAGTTTAACGGCGAAAACCGCAACCACCAACGAGGCTTGGTTGCGGAGATATAGGGTTTCAAAGACATTTTGATTTTTAATGTTTTTAACGGTGCCGGCATCGCAAGTTTTGACAAAAAGTGATGAAAAATGTTATTGTGGAGATTTAAAAAATGGCTTACATGGATGGAAAGGTCTCTTTACGCTCAGTTTAACGGTGAAAACCGCAACCACCAACGAGGCTTGGTTGCGGAGATATAGGGTTTCAAAGACATTTTGATTTTTAAAGTTTTTAACGATGCCGGCATCGCAAGTTTTGACAAAAAGTGATGAAAAATTTTTTTGTGGAGATTTAAAAAATGGCGTACATGGATGGAAAGGTCTCTTTACGCTCAGTTTAGTGATGGAAACCGCAACCACCAACGAGGCTTGGTTGCGGAGATATAGGGTTTCAAAGACATTTTGATTTTTAAAGTTTTTAACGATGCCGGCATCGCAAGTTTTGACAAAAAGTGATGAAAAATTTTTTTGTGGAGATTTAAAAAATGGCGTACATGGATGGAAAGGTCTCTTTACGCTCAGTTTAACGGTGAAAACCGCAACCACCAACGAGGCTTGGTTGCGGAGATATAGGGTTTCAAAGACATTTTGATTTTTAAAGTTTTTAACGATGCCGGCATCGCAAGTTTTGACAAAAAGTGATGAAAAATTTTTTTGTGGAGATTTAAAAAATGGCGTACATGGATGGAAAGGTCTCTTTACGCTCAGTTTAACGGTGAAAACCGCAACCACCAACGAGGCTTGGTTGCGGAGATATAGGGTTTCAAAGACATTTTGATTTTTAAAGTTTTTAACGATGCCGGCATCGCAAGTTTTGACAAAAAGTGATGAAAAATTTTTTTGTGGAGATTTAAAAAATGGCGTACATGGATGGAAAGGTCTCTTTACGCTCAGTTTAACGGCGAAAACCGCAACCACCAACGAGGCTTGGTTGCGGAGATATAGGGTTTCAAAGACATTTTGATTTTTAATGTTTTTAACGGTGCCGGCATCGCAAGTTTTGACAAAAAGTGATGAAAAATGTTATTGTGGAGATTTAAAAAATGGCTTACATGGATGGAAAGGTCTCTTTACGCTCAGTTTAACGGTGAAAACCGCAACCACCAACGAGGCTTGGTTGCGGAGATATAGGGTTTCAAAGACATTTTGATTTTTAAAGTTTTTAACGATGCCGGCATCGCAAGTTTTGACAAAAAGTGATGAAAAATTTTTTTGTGGAGATTTAAAAAATGGCGTACATGGATGGAAAGGTCTCTTTACGCTCAGTTTAACGGTGAAAACCGCAACCACCAACGAGGCTTGGTTGCGGAGATATAGGGTTTCAAAGACATTTTGATTTTTAAAGTTTTAACGATGCCGGCATCGCAGGTTTTGTCAAAAAGTGATGAAAAATTTTTTTGTGGAGATTTAAAAAATGGCGTACATGGATAGAAAGGTCTCTTTACGCTCAGTTTAACGGTGAAAACCGCAACCACCAACGTGGCTTGGTTGCGGAGATATAGGGTTTCAAAGACATTTTGATTTTTAAAGTTTTTAACGATGCCGGCATCGCAAGTTTTGACAAAAAGTGATGAAAAATTTTTTTGTGGAGATTTAAAAAATGGCGTACATGGATGGAAAGGTCTCTTTACGCTCAGTTTAACGGTGAAAACCGCAACCACCAACGAGGCTTGGTTGCGGAGATATAGGGTTTCAAAGACATTTTGATTTTTAAAGTTTTTAACGATGCCGGCATCGCAAGTTTTGACAAAAAGTGATGAAAAATTTTTTTGTGGAGATTTAAAAAATGGCGTACATGGATGGAAAGGTCTCTTTACGCTCAGTTTAACGGTGAAAACCGCAACCACCAACGAGGCTTGGTTGCGGAGATATAGGGTTTCAAAGACATTTTGATTTTTAAAGTTTTTAACGATGCCGGCATCGCAAGTTTTGTCAAAAAGTGATGAAAATTTTTTTTGTGGAGATTTAAAAAATAGCGTACATGGATGGAAAGGTCTCTTTACGCTCAGTTTAACGGTGAAAACCGCAACCACCAACGAGGCTTGGTTGCGGAGATATAGGGTTTCAAAGACATTTTGATTTTTAAAGTTTTTAACGATGCCGGCATCACAAGTTTTGTCAAAAAGTGATGAAAAATTTTGTTGTGGAGATTTAAAAAACGGCGTACATGGATGGAAAGGTCTCTTTACGCTCAGTTTAACGGTGAAAACCGCAACCACCAACGAGGCTTGGTTGCGGAGATATAGGGTTTCAAAGACATTTTGATTTTTAAAGTTTTTAACGATGCCGGCATCGCAAGTTTTGTCAAAAAGTGATGAAAAATTTTGTTGTGGAGATTTAAAAAATGGCGTACATGGATGGAAAGGTCTCTTTACGCTCAGTTTAACGGTGAAAACCGCAACCACCAACGAGGCTTGGTTGCGGAGATATAGGGTTTCAAAGACATTTTGATTTTTAAAGTTTTTAACGATGCCGGCATCGCAAGTTTTGACAAAAAGTGATGAAAAATTTTTTTGTGGAGATTTAGAAAATGGCGTACATGGATGGAAAGGTCTCTTTACGCTCAGTTTAATGGTGAAAACCGCAACCACCAACGAGGCTTGGTTGCGGAGATATAGGGTTTCAAAGACATTTTGATTTTTAAAGTTTTTAACGATGCCGGCATCGCAAGTTTTGACAAAAAGTGATGAAAAATTTTTTTGTGGAGACTTAAAAAATGGCGTACATGGATGGAAAGGTCTCTTTACGCTCAGTTTAACGGTGAAAACCGCAACCACCAACGAGGCTTGGTTGCGGAGATATAGGGTTTCAAAGACATTTTGATTTTTAAAGTTTTTAACGATGCCGGCATCGCAAGTTTTGACAAAAAGTGATGAAAAATTTTGTTGTGGAGATTTAAAAAAATGGCGTACATGGATGGAAAGGTCTCTTTACGCTCAGTTTAACGGTGAAAACCGCAACCACCAACGAGGCTTGGTTGCGGAGATATAGGGTTTCAAAGACATTTTGATTTTTAAAGTTTTTAACGATGCCGGCATCGCAAGTTTTGACAAAAAGTGATGAAAAATTTTGTTGTGGAGATTTAAAAAATGGCGTACATGGATGGAAAGGTCTCTTTACGCTCAGTTTAACGGTGAAAACCGCAACCACCAACGAGGCTTGGTTGCGGAGATATAGGGTTTCAAAGACATTTTGATTTTTAAAGTTTTTAACGATGCCGGCATCGCAATTTTTGTCAAAAAGTGATGAAAAATTTTGTTGTGGAGATTTAAAAAATGGCGTACATGGATGGAAAGGTCTCTTTACGCTCAGTTTAACGGTGAAAACCGCAACCACCAACGAGGCTTGGTTGCGGAGATATAGGGTTTCAAAGACATTTTGATTTTTAAAGTTTTTAACGATGCCGGCATCGCAAGTTTTGACAAAAAGTGATGAAACATTTTTTTGTGGAGATTTAAAAAATGGCGTACATGGATGGAAAGGTCTCTTTACGCTCAGTTTAACGGTGAAAACCGCAACCACCAACGAGGCTTGGTTGCGGAGATATAGGGTTTCAAAGACATTTTGATTTTTAAAGTTTTTAACGATGCCGGCATCGCAAGTTTTGACAAAAAGTGATGAAAATTTTTTTTGTGGAGATTTAAAAAATGGCGTACATGGATGGAAAGGTCTCTTTACGCTCAGTTTAACGGTGAAAACCGCAACCACCAACGAGGCTTGGTTGCGGAGATATAGGGTTTCAAAGACATTTTGATTTTTAAAGTTTTTAACGATGCCGGCATCGCAAGTTTTGACAAAAAGTGATGAAACATTTTTTGTGGAGATTTAAAAAATGGCGTACATGGATGGAAAGGTCTTGCTCAGTTTAACGGTGAAAACCGCAACCACCAACGAGGCTTGGTTGCGGAGATATAGGGTTTCAAAGACATTTTGATTTTTAAAGTTTTTAACGATGCCGGCATCGCAAGTTTTGACAAAAAGTGATGAAAAATTTTTTTGTGGAGATTTAGAAAATGGCATACATGGATAAAAAGGTCTCTTTACGCTCAGTTTAATGGTGAAAACCGCAACCACCAACGAGGCTTGGTTGCGGAGATATAGGGTTTCAAAGACATTTTGATTTTTAAAGTTTTTAACGATGCCGGCATCGCAAGTTTTGACAAAAAGTGATGAAAAATTTTGTTGTGGAGATTTAAAAAATGGCGTACATGGATGGAAAGGTCTCTCTACGCTCAGTTTAACGGTGAAAACCGCAACTACCAACGAGGCTTGGTTGCGGAGATATAGGGTTTCAAAGACATTTTGATTTTTAAAGTTTTTAACGATGCCGGCATCGCAAGTTTTGTCAAAAAGTGATGAAAAATTTGGTTGTGGAGATTTAAAAAATGGCGTACATGGATGGAAAGGTCTCTTTACGCTCAGTTTAACGGTGAAAACCGCAACCACCAACGAGGCTTGGTTGCGGAGATATAGGGTTTCAAAGACATTTTGATTTTTAAAGTTTTTAACGATGCCGGCATCGCAAGTTTTGTCAAAAAGTGATGAAAAATTTTGTTGTGGAGATTTAAAAAATGGCGTACATGGATGGAAAGGTCTCTTTACGCTCAGTTTAACGGTGAAAACCGCAACCACCAACGAGGCTTGGTTGCGGAGATATAGGGTTTCAAAGACATTTTGATTTTTAAAGTTTTTAACGATGCCGGCATCGCAAGTTTTGACAAAAAGTGATGAAAAATTTTTTTGTGGAGATTTAAAAAATGGCGTACATGGATGAAAAGGTCTCTTTACGCTCAGTTTAACGGTGAAAACCGCAACCACCAACGAGGCTTGGTTGCGGAGATATAGGGTTTCAAAGACATTTTGATTTTTAAAGTTTTTAACGATGCCGGCATCGCAAGTTTTGACAAAAAGTGATGAAACATTTTTTTGTGGAGATTTAAAAAATGGCGTACATGGATGGAAAGGTCTCTTTACGCTCAGTTTAACGGTGAAAACCGCAACCACCAACGAGGGTTGGTTGCGGAGATATAGGGTTTCAAAGACATTTTGATTTTTAAAGTTTTTAACGATGCCGGCATCGCAAGTTTTGACAAAAAGTGATGAAAAATTTTTTTGTGGAGATTTAAAAAATGGCGTACATGGATGGAAAGGTCTCTTTACGCTCAGTTTAATGGTGAAATCCGCAACCACCAACGAGGCTTGGTTGCGGAGATATAGGGTTTCAAAGACATTTTGATTTTTAAAGTTTTTAACGATGCATGCATCGCAAGTTTTGTCAAAAAGTGATGAAAAATTTTGTTGTGGAGATTTAAAAAATGGCGTACATGGATGGAAAGGTCTCTTTACGCTCAGTTTAATGGTGAAATCCGCAACCACCAACGAGGCTTGGTTGCGGAGATATAGGGTTTCAAAGACATTTTGATTTTTAAAGTTTTTAACGATGCCGGCATCGCAGATTTTGTCAAAAAGTGATGAAAATTTTTTTTGTGGAGATTTAAAAAATGGCGTACATGGATGGAAAGGTCTCTTTACGCTCAGTTTAATGGTGGAAACCGCAACCACCAACGAGGCTTGGTTGCGGAGATATAGGGTTTCAAAGACATTTTGATTTTTAAAGTTTTTAACGATGCCGGCATCGCAAGTTTTGACAAAAAGTGATGAAAATTTTTTTTGTGGAGATTTAAAAAATGGCGTACATGGATGGAAAGGTCTCTTTACGCTCAGTTTAACGGTGAAAACCGCAACCACCAACGAGGCTTGGTTGCGGAGATATAGGGTTTCAAAGACATTTTGATTTTTAAAGTTTTTAACGATGCCGGCATCGCAAGTTTTGACAAAAAGTGATAAAAAATTTTTTTGTGGAGATTTAGAAAATGGCGTACATGGATAAAAAGGTCTCTTTACGCTCAGTTTAACGGTGAAAACCGCAACCACCAACGAGGCTTGGTTGCGGAGATATAGGGTTTCAAAGACATTTTGATTTTTAAAGTTTTTAACGATGCCGGCATCGCAAGTTTTGTCAAAAAGTGATGAAAAATTTTTTTGTGGAGGTTTAAAAAATGGCGTACATGGATGGAAAGGTCTCTTTACGCTCAGTTTAACGGTGAAAACCGCAACCACCAACGAGGCTTGGTTGCGGAGATATAGGGTTTCAAAGACATTTTGATTTTTAAAGTTTTTAACGATGCCGGCATCGCAAGTTTTGACAAAAAGTGATGAAAAATTTTTTTGTGGAGATTTAAAAAATGGCGTTCATGGATGGAAAGGTCTCTTTACGCTCAGTTTAACGGTGAAAACCGCAACCACCAACGAGGCTTGGTTGCGGAGATATAGGGTTTCAAAGACATTTTGATTTTTAAAGTTTTTAACGATGCCGGCATCGCAAGTTTTGACAAAAAGTGATGAAAATTTTTTTTGTGGAGATTAAAAAAATGGCGTACATGGATGAAAAGGTCTCTTTACGCTCAGTTTAGTGGTGGAAACCGCAACCACCAACGAGGCTTGGTTGCGGAGATATAGGGTTTCAAAGACATTTTGATTTTTAAAGTTTTTAACGATGCCGGCATCGCAAGTTTTGACAAAAAGTGATGAAAAATTTTTTTGTGGAGATTTAAAAAATGGCGTTCATGGATGGAAAGGTCTCTTTACGCTCAGTTTAACGGTGAAAACCGCAACCACCAACGAGGCTTGGTTGCGGAGATATAGGGTTTCAAAGACATTTTGATTTTTAAAGTTTTTAACGATGCCGGCATCGCAGATTTTGTCAAAAAGTGATGAAAAATTTTTTTGTGGAGATTTAAAAAATGGCGTACATGGATGGAAAGGTCTCTTTACGCTCAGTTTAGTGGTGAAAACCGCAACCACCAACGATGCTTGGTTGCGGAGATATAGGGTTTCAAAGACATTTTGATTTTTAAAGTTTTTAACGATGCCGGCATCGCAAGTTTTGACAAAAAGTGATGAAAATTTTTTTTGTGGAGATTAAAAAAATGCCGTACATGGATGGAAAGGTCTCTTTACGTTCAGTTTAATGGTGAAATCCGCAACCACCAACGAGGCTTGGTTGCGGAGATATAGGGTTTCAAAGACATTTTGATTTTTAAAGTTTTTAACGATGCCGGCATCGCAAGTTTTGACAAAAAGTGATGAAAATTTTTTTTGTGGAGATTAAAAAAATGGCGTACATGGATGGAAAGGTCTCTTTACGCTCAGTTTAGTGGTGGAAACCGCAACCACCAACGAGGCTTGGTTGCGGAGATATAGGGTTTCAAAGACATTTTGATTTTTAAAGTTTTTAACGATGCCGGCATCGCAAGTTTTGACAAAAAGTGATGAAAAATTTTTTTGAGGAGACTTCAAAAATGGCGTACATGGATGGAAAGGTCTCTTTACGCTCAGTTTAACGGTGAAAACCGCAACCACCAACGAGGCTTGGTTGCGGAGATATAGGGTTTCAAAGACATTTTGATTTTTAAAGTTTTTAACGATGCCGGCATCGCAAGTTTTGTCAAAAAGTGATGAAAAATTTTTTTGTAGAGATTTCAAAAATGGCGTACATGGATGGAAAGGTCTCTTTACGCTCAGTTTAACGGTGAAAACCGCAACCACCAACGAGGCTTGGTTGCGGAGATATAGGGTTTCAAAGACATTTTGATTTTTAAAGTTTTTAACGATGCCGGCATCGCAAGTTTTGTCAAAAAGTGATGAAAAATTTTGTTGTGGAGATTTAAAAAATGGCGTACATGGATGGAAAGGTCTCTTTACGCTCAGTTTAACGGTGAAAACCGCAACCACCAACGAGGCTTGGTTGCGGAGATATAGGGTTTCAAAGACATTTTGATTTTTAAAGTTTTTAACGATGCCGGCATCGCAAGTTTTGACAAAAAGAGATGAAACATTTTTTTGTGGAGATTTAAAAAATGGCGTACATGGATGGAAAGGTCTCTTTACGCTCAGTTTAACGGTGAAAACCGCAACCACCAACGAGGCTTGGTTGCGGAGATATAGGGTTTCAAAGACATTTTGATTTTTAAAGTTTTTAACGATGCCGGCATCGCAAGTTTTGACAAAAAGTGATGAAAAATTTTTTTGTGGAGATTTAAAAAATGGCGTACATGGATGGAAAGGTCTCTTTACGCTCAGTTTAATGGTGGAAACCGCAACCACCAACGAGGCTTGGTTGCGGAGATATAGGGTTTCAAAGACATTTTGATTTTTAAAGTTTTTAACGATGCCGGCATCGCAGATTTTGTCAAAAAGTGATGAAAATTTTTTTTATGGAGATTTAAAAAATGGCGTACATGGATGGAAAGGTCTCTTTACGCTCAGTTTAACGGTGAAAACCGCAACCACCAACGAGGCTTGGTTGCGGAGATATAGGGTTTCAAAGACATTTTGATTTTTAAAGTTTTTAACGATGCCGGCATCGCAAGTTTTGACAAAAAGTGATGAAACATTTTTTTGTGGAGATTTAAAAAATGGCGTACATGGATGAAAAGGTCTCTTTACGCTCAGTTTAACGGTGAAAACCGCAACCACCAACGAGGCTTGGTTGCGGAGATATAGGGTTTCAAAGACATTTTGATTTTTAAAGTTTTTAACGATGCCGGCATCGCAAGTTTTGACAAAAAGTGATGAAAAATTTGTTTGTGGAGATTTAAAAAATGGCGTACATGGATGGAAAGGTCTCTTTACGCTCAGTTTAACGGTGAAAACCGCAACCACCAACGAGGCTTGGTTGCGGAGATATAGGGTTTCAAAGACATTTTGATTTTTAAAGTTTTTAACGATGCCGGCATCGCAAGTTTTGACAAAAAGTGATGAAACATTTTTTTGTGGAGATTTAAAAAATGGCGTACATGGATGGAAAGGTCTCTTTACGCTCAGTTTAACGGTGAAAACCGCAACCACCAACGAGGCTTGGTTGCGGAGATATAGGGTTTCAAAGACATTTTGATTTTTAAAGTTTTTAACGATGCCGGCATCGCAAGTTTTGACAAAAAGTGATGAAACATTTTTTTGTGGAGATTTAAAAAATGGCGTACATGGATGGAAAGGTCTCTTTACGCTCAGTTTAACGGTGAAAACCGCAACCACCAACGAGGCTTGGTTGCGGAGATATAGGGTTTCAAAGACATTTTGATTTTTAAAGTTTTTAACGATGCCGGCATCGCAAGTTTTGACAAAAAGTGATGAAAAATTTTTTTGTGGAGATTTAAAAAATGGCGTACATGGATGAAAAGGTCTCTTTACGCTCAGTTTAACGGTGAAAACCGCAACCACCAACGAGGCTTGGTTGCGGAGATATAGGGTTTCAAAGACATTTTGATTTTTAAAGTTTTTAACGATGCCGGCATCGCAAGTTTTGACAAAAAGTGATGAAAAATTTTTTTGGAAAGGTCTCTTTACGCTCAGTTTAGTGGTGGAAACCGCAACCACCAACGAGGCTTGGTTGCGGAGATATAGGGTTTCAAAGACATTTTGATTTTTAAAGTTTTTAACGATGCCGGCATCGCAGATTTTGTCAAAAAGTGATGAAAAATTTTTTTGTGGAGATTTAAAAAATGGCGTACATGGATGGAAAGGTCTCTTTACGCTCAGTTTAGTGGTGAAAACCGCAACCACCAACGATGCTTGGTTGCGGAGATATAGGGTTTCAAAGACATTTTGATTTTTAAAGTTTTTAACGATGCCGGCATCGCAAGTTTTGACAAAAAGTGATGAAAATTTTTTTTGTGGAGATTAAAAAAATGCCGTACATGGATGGAAAGGTCTCTTTACGTTCAGTTTAATGGTGAAATCCGCAACCACCAACGAGGCTTGGTTGCGGAGATATAGGGTTTCAAAGACATTTTGATTTTTAAAGTTTTTAACGATGCCGGCATCGCAAGTTTTGACAAAAAGTGATGAAAATTTTTTTTGTGGAGATTAAAAAAATGGCGTACATGGATGGAAAGGTCTCTTTACGCTCAGTTTAGTGGTGGAAACCGCAACCACCAACGAGGCTTGGTTGCGGAGATATAGGGTTTCAAAGACATTTTGATTTTTAAAGTTTTTAACGATGCCGGCATCGCAAGTTTTGACAAAAAGTGATGAAAAATTTTTTTGAGGAGACTTCAAAAATGGCGTACATGGATGGAAAGGTCTCTTTACGCTCAGTTTAACGGTGAAAACCGCAACCACCAACGAGGCTTGGTTGCGGAGATATAGGGTTTCAAAGACATTTTGATTTTTAAAGTTTTTAACGATGCCGGCATCGCAAGTTTTGTCAAAAAGTGATGAAAAATTTTTTTGTGGAGATTTCAAAAATGGCGTACATGGATGGAAAGGTCTCTTTACGCTCAGTTTAACGGTGAAAACCGCAACCACCAACGAGGCTTGGTTGCGGAGATATAGGGTTTCAAAGACATTTTGATTTTTAAAGTTTTTAACGATGCCGGCATCGCAAGTTTTGTCAAAAAGTGATGAAAAATTTTGTTGTGGAGATTTAAAAAATGGCGTACATGGATGGAAAGGTCTCTTTACGCTCAGTTTAACGGTGAAAACCGCAACCACCAACGAGGCTTGGTTGCGGAGATATAGGGTTTCAAAGACATTTTGATTTTTAAAGTTTTTAACGATGCCGGCATCGCAAGTTTTGACAAAAAGAGATGAAACATTTTTTTGTGGAGATTTAAAAAATGGCGTACATGGATGGAAAGGTCTCTTTACGCTCAGTTTAACGGTGAAAACCGCAACCACCAACGAGGCTTGGTTGCGGAGATATAGGGTTTCAAAGACATTTTGATTTTTAAAGTTTTTAACGATGCCGGCATCGCAAGTTTTGACAAAAAGTGATGAAAAATTTTTTTGTGGAGATTTAAAAAATGGCGTACATGGATGGAAAGGTCTCTTTACGCTCAGTTTAATGGTGGAAACCGCAACCACCAACGAGGCTTGGTTGCGGAGATATAGGGTTTCAAAGACATTTTGATTTTTAAAGTTTTTAACGATGCCGGCATCGCAGATTTTGTCAAAAAGTGATGAAAATTTTTTTTATGGAGATTTAAAAAATGGCGTACATGGATGGAAAGGTCTCTTTACGCTCAGTTTAACGGTGAAAACCGCAACCACCAACGAGGCTTGGTTGCGGAGATATAGGGTTTCAAAGACATTTTGATTTTTAAAGTTTTTAACGATGCCGGCATCGCAAGTTTTGACAAAAAGTGATGAAACATTTTTTTGTGGAGATTTAAAAAATGGCGTACATGGATGGAAAGGTCTCTTTACGCTCAGTTTAACGGTGAAAACCGCAACCACCAACGAGGCTTGGTTGCGGAGATATAGGGTTTCAAAGACATTTTGATTTTTAAAGTTTTTAACGATGCCGGCATCGCAAGTTTTGACAAAAAGTGATGAAAAATTTGTTTGTGGAGATTTAAAAAATGGCGTACATGGATGGAAAGGTCTCTTTACGCTCAGTTTAACGGTGAAAACCGCAACCACCAACGAGGCTTGGTTGCGGAGATATAGGGTTTCAAAGACATTTTGATTTTTAAAGTTTTTAACGATGCCGGCATCGCAAGTTTTGACAAAAAGTGATGAAACATTTTTTTGTGGAGATTTAAAAAATGGCGTACATGGATGGAAAGGTCTCTTTACGCTCAGTTTAACGGTGAAAACCGCAACCACCAACGAGGCTTGGTTGCGGAGATATAGGGTTTCAAAGACATTTTGATTTTTAAAGTTTTTAACGATGCCGGCATCGCAAGTTTTGACAAAAAGTGATGAAACATTTTTTTGTGGAGATTTAAAAAATGGCGTACATGGATGGAAAGGTCTCTTTACGCTCAGTTTAACGGTGAAAACCGCAACCACCAACGAGGCTTGGTTGCGGAGATATAGGGTTTCAAAGACATTTTGATTTTTAAAGTTTTTAACGATGCCGGCATCGCAAGTTTTGACAAAAAGTGATGAAACATTTTTTTGTGGAGATTTAAAAAATGGCGTACATGGATGGAAAGGTCTCTTTACGCTCAGTTTAACGGTGAAAACCGCAACCACCAACGAGGCTTGGTTGCGGAGATATAGGGTTTCAAAGACATTTTGATTTTTAAAGTTTTTAACGATGCCGGCATCGCAAGTTTTGACAAAAAGTGATGAAACATTTTTTTGTGGAGATTTAAAAAATAGCGTACATGGATGGAAAGGTCTCTTTACGCTCAGTTTAACGGTGAAATCCGCAACCACCAACGAGGCTTGGTTGCGGAGATATAGGGTTTCAAAGACATTTTGATTTTTAAAGTTTTTAACGATGCCGGCATCGCAAGTTTTGACAAAAAGTGATGAAACATTTTTTTGTGGAGATTTAAAAAATGGCGTACATGGATGGAAAGGTCTCTTTACGCTCAGTTTAACGGTGAAAACCGCAACCACCAACGAGGCTTGGTTGCGGAGATATAGGGTTTCAAAGACATTTTGATTTTTAAAGTTTTTAACGATGCCGGCATCGCAAGTTTTGACAAAAAGTGATGAAACATTTTTTTGTGGAGATTTAAAAAATGGCGTACATGGATGGAAAGGTCTCTTTACGCTCAGTTTAACGGTGAAAACCGCAACCACCAACGAGGCTTGGTTGCGGAGATATAGGGTTTCAAAGACATTTTGATTTTTAAAGTTTTTAACGATGCCGGCATCGCAAGTTTTGACAAAAAGTGATGAAAAATTTTTTTGTGGAGATTTAAAAAATGGCGTACATGGATGGAAAGGTCTCTTTACGCTCAGTTTAACGGTGAAAACCGCAACCACCAACGAGGCTTGGTTGCGGAGATATAGGGTTTCAAAGACATTTTGATTTTTAAAGTTTTTAACGATGCCGGCATCGCAAGTTTTGACAAAAAGTGATGAAAAATGTTTTTGTGGAGATTTAAAAAATGGCGTACATGGATGGAAAGGTCGCTTTACGCTCAGTTTAACGGTGAAAACCGCAACCACCAACGAGGCTTGGTTGCGGAGATATAGGGTTTCAAAGACATTTTGATTTTTAAAGTTTTTAACGATGCCGGCATCGCAAGTTTTGACAAAAAGTGATGAAAAATTTTTTTGTGGAGATTTAAAAAATGGCGTACATGGATGGAAAGGTCTCTTTACGCTCAGTTTAACGGTGAAAACCGCAACCACCAACAAGGCTTGGTTGCGGAGATATAGGGTTTCAAAGACATTTTGATTTTTAAAGTTTTTAACGATGCCGGCATCGCAAGTTTTGACAAAAAGTGATGAAACATTTTTTTGTGGAGATTTAAAAAATGGCGTACATGGATGGAAAGGTCTCTTTACGCTCAGTTTAACGGTGAAAACCGCAACCACCAACGAGGCTTGGTTGCGGAGATATAGGGTTTCAAAGACATTTTGATTTTTAAAGTTTTTAACGATGCCGGCATCGCAAGTTTTGACAAAAAGTGATGAAAAATTTTTTTGTGGAGATTTAAAAAATGGCGTACATGGATGGAAAGGTCTCTTTACGCTCAGTTTAATGGTGGAAACCGCAACCACCAACGAGGCTTGGTTGCGGAGATATAGGGTTTCAAAGACATTTTGATTTTTAAAGTTTTTAACGATGCCGGCATCGCAAGTTTTGACAAAAAGTGATGAAAAATTTTTTTGTGGAGATTTAAAAAATGGCGTACATGGATGGAAAGGTCTCTTTACGCTCAGTTTAACGGTGAAATCCGCAACCACCAACGAGGCTTGGTTGCGGAGATATAGGGTTTCAAAGACATTTTGATTTTTAAAGTTTTTAACGATGCCGGCATCGCAAGTTTTGTCAAAAAGTGATGAAAAATTTTGTTGTGGAGATTTAAAAAATGGCGTTCATGGATGGAAAGGTCTCTTTACGCTCAGTTTAACGGTGAAAACCGCAACCACCAACGAGGCTTGGTTGCGGAGATATAGGGTTTCAAAGACATTTTGATTTTTAAAGTTTTTAACGATGCCGGCATCGCAAGTTTTGTCAAAAAGTGATGAAAAATTTTGTTGTGGAGATTTAAAAAATGGCGTACATGGATGGAAAGGTCTCTTTACGCTCAGTTTAACGGTGAAATCCGCAACCACCAACGAGGCTTGGTTGCGGAGATATAGGGTTTCAAAGACATTTTGATTTTTAAAGTTTTTAACGATGCCGGCATCGCAAGTTTTGACAAAAAGTGATGAAAAATTTTGTTGTGGAGATTTAGAAAATGGCGTACATGGATAAAAAGGTCTCTTTACGCTCAGTTTAATGGTGAAAACCGCAACCACCAACGAGGCTTGGTTGCGGAGATATAGGGTTTCAAAGACATTTTGATTTTTAATGTTTTTAACGATGCCGGCATCGCAAGTTTTGACAAAAAGTGATGAACATTTTTTTTGTGGAGATTTAAAAAATGGCGTACATGGATGGAAAGGTCTCTTTACGCTCAGTTTAACGGTGAAAACCGCAACCACCAACGAGGCTTGGTTGCGGAGATATAGGGTTTCAAAGACATTTTGATTTTTAAAGTTTTTAACGATGCCGGCATCGCAAGTTTTGACAAAAAGTGATGAAAAATTTTTTTGTGGAGATTTAAAAAATGGCGTACATGGATGGAAAGGTCTCTTTACGCTCAGTTTAATGGTGAAAACCGCAACCACCAACGAGGCTTGGTTGCGGAGATATAGGGTTTCAAAGACATTTTGATTTTTAAAGTTTTTAACGATGCCGGCATCGCAAGTTTTGTCAAAAAGTGATGAAAAATTTTGTTGTGGAGATTTAAAAAATGGCGTACATGGATGGAAAGGTCTCTTTACGCTCAGTTTAACGGTGAAAACCGCAACCACCAACGAGGCTTGGTTGCGGAGATATAGGGTTTCAAAGACATTTTGATTTTTAAAGTTTTTAACGATGCCGGCATCGCAAGTTTTGTCAAAAAGTGATGAAAAATTTTGTTGTGGAGATTTAAAAAATGGCGTACATGGATGGAAAGGTCTCTTTACGTTCAGTTTAACGGTGAAAACCGCAACCACCAACGAGGCTTGGTTGCGGAGATATAGGGTTTCAAAGACATTTTGATTTTTAAAGTTTTTAACGATGCCGGCATCGCAAGTTTTGACAAAAAGTGATGAAAATTTTTTTCGTGGAGATTAAAAAAATTGCGTACATGGATGGAAAGGTCTCTTTACGCTCAGTTTAGTGGTGGAAACCGCAACCACCAACGAGGCTTGGTTGCGGAGATATAGGGTTTCAAAGACATTTTGATTTTTAAAGTTTTTAACGATGCCGGCATCGCAAGTTTTGTCAAAAAGTGATGAAAAATTTTGTTGTGGAGATTTAAAAAATGGCGTACATGGATAGAAAGGTCTCTTTACGCTCAGTTTAACGGTGAAAACCGCAACCACCAACGAGGCTTGGTTGCGGAGATATAGGGTTTCAAAGACATTTTGATTTTTAAAGTTTTTAACGATGCCGGCATCGCAAGTTTTGTCAAAAAGTGATGAAAAATTTTGTTGTGGAGATTTAAAAAATGGCGTACATGGATGGAAAGGTCTCTTTACGCTCAGTTTAACGGTGAAAACCGCAACCACCAACGAGGCTTGGTTGCGGAGATATAGGGTTTCAAAGACATTTTGATTTTTAAAGTTTTTAACGATGCCGGCATCGCAAGTTTTGACAAAAAGTGATGAAAAATTTTTTTGTGGAGATTTAAAAAATGGCGTACATGGATGGAAAGGTCTCTTTACGCTCAGTTTAACGGTGAAAACCGCAACCACCAACGAGGCTTGGTTGCGGAGATATAGGGTTTCAAAGACATTTTGATTTTTAAAGTTTTTAACGATGCCGGCATCGCAAGTTTTGACAAAAAGTGATGAAACATTTTTTTGTGGAGATTTAAAAAATGGCGTACATGGATGGAAAGGTCTCTTTACGCTCAGTTTAACGGTGAAAACCGCAACCACCAACGAGGCTTGGTTGCGGAGATATAGGGTTTCAAAGACATTTTGATTTTTAAAGTTTTTAACGATGCCGGCATCGCAAGTTTTGACAAAAAGTGATGAAAAATTTTTTTGTGGAGATTTAAAAAATGGCGTACATGGATGGAAAGGTCTCTTTACGCTCAGTTTAACGGTGAAATCCGCAACCACCAACGAGGCTTGGTTGCGGAGATATAGGGTTTCAAAGACATTTTGATTTTTAAAGTTTTTAACGATGCCGGCATCGCAAGTTTTGTCAAAAAGTGATGAAAAATTTTGTTGTGGAGATTTAAAAAATGGCGTACATGGATGGAAAGGTCTCTTTACGCTCAGTTTAACGGTGAAAACCGCAACCACCAACGAGGCTTGGTTGCGGAGATATAGGGTTTCAAAGACATTTTGATTTTTAAAGTTTTTAACGATGCCGGCATCGCAAGTTTTGTCAAAAAGTGATGAAAAATTTTGTTGTGGAGATTTAAAAAATGGCGTACATGGATGGAAAGGTCTCTTTACGCTCAGTTTAACGGTGAAATCCGCAACCACCAACGAGGCTTGGTTGCGGAGATATAGGGTTTCAAAGACATTTTGATTTTTAAAGTTTTTAACGATGCCGGCATCGCAAGTTTTGACAAAAAGTGATAAAAAATTTTGTTGTGGAGATTTAGAAAATGGCGTACATGGATAAAAAGGTCTCTTTACGCTCAGTTTAATGGTGAAAACCGCAACCACCAACGAGGCTTGGTTGCGGAGATATAGGGTTTCAAAGACATTTTGATTTTTAATGTTTTTAACGATGCCGGCATCGCAAGTTTTGACAAAAAGTGATGAACATTTTTTTTGTGGAGATTTAAAAAATGGCGTACATGGATGGAAAGGTCTCTTTACGCTCAGTTTAACGGTGAAAACCGCAACCACCAACGAGGCTTGGTTGCGGAGATATAGGGTTTCAAAGACATTTTGATTTTTAAAGTTTTTAACGATGCCGGCATCGCAAGTTTTGACAAAAAGTGATGAAACATTTTTTTGTGGAGATTTAAAAAATGGCGTACATGGATGGAAAGGTCTCTTTACGCTCAGTTTAACGGTGAAAACCGCAACCACCAACGAGGCTTGGTTGCGGAGATATAGGGTTTCAAAGACATTTTGATTTTTAAAGTTTTAACGATGCCGGCATCGCAGGTTTTGTCAAAAAGTGATGAAAATTTTTTTTGTGGAGATTTAAAAAATGGCGTACATGGATGGAAAGGCCTCTTTACGCTCAGTTTAACGGTGAAAACCGCAACCACCAACGAGGCTTGGTTGCGGAGATATAGGGTTTCAAAGACATTTTGATTTTTAAAGTTTTTAACGATGCCGGCATCGCAGGTTTTGTCAAAAAGTGATGAAAAATTTTTTTGTGGAGATTTAAAAAATGGCGTACATGGATGGAAAGGTCTCTTTACGTTCAGTTTAATGGTGAAATCCGCAACTACCAACGAGGCTTGGTTGCGGAGATATAGGGTTTCAAAGACATTTTGATTTTTAAAGTTTTTAACGATGCCGGCATCGCAAGTTTTGACAAAAAGTGATGAAAATTTTTTTTGTGGAGATTAAAAAAATGGCGTACATGGATGGAAAGGTCTCTTTACGCTCAGTTTAGTGGTGATTTTTAAAGTTTTTAACGATGCCGGCATCGCAAGTTTTGTCAAAAAGTGATGAAAAATTTTGTTGTGGAGATTTAAAAAATGGCGTACATGGATGGAAAGGTCTCTTTACGCTCAGTTTAACGGTGAAAACCGCAACCACCAACGAGGCTTGGTTGCGGAGATATAGGGTTTCAAAGACATTTTGATTTTTAAAGTTTTTAACGATGCCGGCATCGCAAGTTTTGTCAAAAAGTGATGAAAAATTTTGTTGTGGAGATTTAAAAAATGGCGTACATGGATGGAAAGGTCTCTTTACGCTCAGTTTAACGGTGAAAACCGCAACCACCAACGAGGCTTGGTTGCGGAGATATAGGGTTTCAAAGACATTTTGATTTTTAAAGTTTTATCGATGCCGGCATCGCAGGTTTTGTCAAAAAGTGATGAAAATTTTTTTTGTGGAGATTTAAAAAATGGCGTACATGGATGGAAAGGCCTCTTTACGCTCAGTTTAACGGTGAAAACCGCAACCACCAACGAGGCTTGGTTGCGGAGATATAGGGTTTCAAAGACATTTTGATTTTTAAAGTTTTTAACGATTCCGGCATCGCAGGTTTTGTCAAAAAGTGATGAAAAATTTTTTTGTGGAGATTTAAAAAATGGCGTACATGGATGGAAAGGTCTCTTTACGTTCAGTTTAATGGTGAAATCCGCAACCACCAACGAGGCTTGGTTGCGGAGATATAGGGTTTCAAAGACATTTTGATTTTTAAAGTTTTTAACGATGCCGGCATCGCAAGTTTTGACAAAAAGTGATGAAAATTTTTTTTGTGGAGATTAAAAAAATGGCGTACATGGATGGAAAGGTCTCTTTACGCTCAGTTTAGTGGTGATTTTTAAAGTTTTTAACGATGCCGGCATCGCAAGTTTTGTCAAAAAGTGATGAAAAATTTTGTTGTGGAGATTTAAAAAATGGCGTGCATGGATGGAAAGGTTTCTTTACGCTCAGTTTAACGGTGAAAACCGCAACCACCAACGAGGCTTGGTTGCGGAGATATAGGGTTTCAAAGACATTTTGATTTTTAAAGTTTTTAACGATGCCGGCATCGCAAGTTTTGACAAAAAGTGATGAAAAATTTTTTTGTGGATATTTAAAAAATGGCGTACATGGATGGAAAGGTCTCTTTACGCTCAGTTTAATGGTGGAAACCGCAACCACCAACGAGGCTTGGTTGCGGAGATATAGGGTTTCAAAGACATTTTGATTTTTAAAGTTTTTAACGATGCCGGCATCGCAAGTTTTGTCAAAAAGTGATGAAAAATTTTTTTGTGGAGATTTAAAAAATGGCGTACATGGATGGAAAGGTCTCTTTACGCTCAGTTTAACGGTGAAAACCGCAACCACCAACGAGGCTTGGTTGCGGAGATATAGGGTTTCAAAGACATTTTGATTTTTAAAGTTTTTAACGATGCCGGCATCGCAAGTTTTGTCAAAAAGTGATGAAAAATTTTGTTGTGGAGATTTAAAAAATGGCGTACATGGATGGAAAGGTCTCTTTACGCTCAGTTTAACGGTGAAAACCGCAACCACCAACGAGGCTTGGTTGCGGAGATATAGGGTTTCAAAGACATTTTGATTTTTAAAGTTTTTAACGATGCCGGCATCGCAAGTTTTGTC
The DNA here is from genome assembly GCA_951394125.1 of Epistrophe eligans. Classification (NCBI taxonomy): domain Eukaryota; kingdom Metazoa; phylum Arthropoda; class Insecta; order Diptera; family Syrphidae; genus Epistrophe; species Epistrophe eligans. Next base: position 30,686,908 of record OX596030.1, read on the forward strand.
AAAAAGTGATGAAAAATTTTTTTGTGGAGATTTAAAAAATGGCGTACATGGATGGAAAGGTCTCTTTACGCTCAGTTTAACGGTGAAAACCGCAACCACCAACGAGGCTTGGTTGCGGAGATATAGGGTTTCAAAGACATTTTGATTTTTAAAGTTTTTAACGATGCCGGCATCGCAAGTTTTGTCAAAAAGTGATGAAAAATTTTGTTGTGGAGATTTAAAAAATGGCGTACATGGATGGAAAGGTCTCTTTACGCTCAGTTTAACGGTGAAAACCGCAACCACCAACGAGGCTTGGTTGCGGAGATATAGGGTTTCAAAGACATTTTGATTTTTAAAGTTTTTAACGATGCCGGCATCGCAAGTTTTGACAAAAAGTGATGAAAAATTTTTTTGTGGAGATTTAGAAAATGGCGTACATAGATAAAAAGGTCTCTTTACGCTAAGTTTAATGGTGAAAACCGCAACCACCAACGAGGCTTGGTTGCGGAGATATAGGGTTTCAAAGACATTTTGATTTTTAAAGTTTTTAACGATGCCGGCATCGCAAGTTTTGACAAAAAGTGATGAAAATTTTTTTTGTGGAGATTTAAAAAATGGCGTACATGGATGGAAAGGTCTCTTTACGCTCAGTTTAACGGTGAAAACCGCAACCACCAACGAGGCTTGGTTGCGGAGATATAGGGTTTCAAAGACATTTTGATTTTTAAAGTTTTTAACGATGCCGGCATCGCAAGTTTTGACAAAAAGTGATGAAAAATTTTTTTGTGGAGATTTAAAAAATGGCGTACATGGATGGAAAGGTCTTTTTACGCTCAGTTTAACGGTGAAAACCGCAACCACTATGCCGGAATCGCAGGTTTTGTCAAAAAGTGATGAAAAATTTTTTTGTGGAGATTTAAAAAATGGCGTACATGGATGGAAAGGTCTCTTTACGCTCAGTTTAACGGTGAAAACCGCAACCACCAACGAGGCTTGGTTGTGGAGATATAGGGTTTCAAAGACATTTTGATTTTTAAAGTTTTAACGATGCCGGCATCGCAAGTTTTGTCAAAAAGTGATGAAAAATTTTTTTGTGGAGATTTAAAAAATGGCGTACATGGATGGAAAGGTCTCTTTACGCTCAGTTTAACGGTGAAAACCGCAACCACCAACGAGGCTTGGTTGCGGAGATATAGGGTTTCAAAGACATTTTGATTTTTAAAGTTTTTAACGATGCCGGCATCGCAAGTTTTGACAAAAAGTGATGAAAAATTTTTTTGTGGAGATTTAAAAAATGGCGTACATGGATGGAAAGGTCTCTTTACGCTCAGTTTAACGGTGAAAACCGCAACCACCAACGAGGCTTGGTTGCGGAGATATAGGGTTTCAAAGACATTTTGATTTTTAAAGTTTTTAACGATGCCGGCATCGCAAGTTTTGTCAAAAAGTGATGAAAAATTTTTTTGTGGAGATTTAAAAAATGGCGCACATGGATGGAAAGGTCTCTTTACGCTCAGTTTAATGGTGGAAACCGCAACCACCAACGAGGCTTGGTTGCGGAGATATAGGGTTTCAAAGACATTTTGATTTTTAAAGTTTTTAACGATGCCGGCATCGCAAGTTTTGTCAAAAAGTGATGAAAAATTTTTTTGTGGAGATTTAAAAAATGGCGTACATGGATGGAAAGGTCTCTTTACGCTCAGTTTAACGGTGAAAACCGCAACCACCAACGAGGCTTGGTTGCGGAGATATAGGGTTTCAAAGACATTTTGATTTTTAAAGTTTTTAACGATGCCGGCATCGCAAGTTTTGACAAAAAGTGATGAAAATTTTTTTTGTGGAGATTTAAAAAATGGCGTACATGGATGGAAAGGTCTCTTTACGTTCAGTTTAATGGTGAAATCCGCAACTACCAACGAGGCTTGGTTGCGGAGATATAGGGTTTCAAAGACATTTTGATTTTTAAAGTTTTTAACGATGCCGGCATCGCAAGTTTTGACAAAAAGTGATGAAAATTTTTTTTGTGGAGATTAAAAAAATGGCGTACATGGATGGAAAGGTCTCTTTACGCTCAGTTTAGTGGTGATTTTTAAAGTTTTTAACGATGCCGGCATCGCAAGTTTTGTCAAAAAGTGATGAAAAATTTTGTTGTGGAGATTTAAAAAATGGCGTACATGGATGGAAAGGTCTCTTTACGCTCAGTTTAACGGTGAAAACCGCAACCACCAACGAGGCTTGGTTGCGGAGATATAGGGTTTCAAAGACATTTTGATTTTTAAAGTTTTTAACGATGCCGGCATCGCAAGTTTTGTCAAAAAGTGATGAAAAATTTTGTTGTGGAGATTTAAAAAATGGCGTACATGGATGGAAAGGTCTCTTTACGCTCAGTTTAACGGTGAAAACCGCAACCACCAACGAGGCTTGGTTGCGGAGATATAGGGTTTCAAAGACATTTTGATTTTTAAAGTTTTATCGATGCCGGCATCGCAGGTTTTGTCAAAAAGTGATGAAAATTTTTTTTGTGGAGATTTAAAAAATGGCGTACATGGATGGAAAGGCCTCTTTACGCTCAGTTTAACGGTGAAAACCGCAACCACCAACGAGGCTTGGTTGCGGAGATATAGGGTTTCAAAGACATTTTGATTTTTAAAGTTTTTAACGATTCCGGCATCGCAGGTTTTGTCAAAAAGTGATGAAAAATTTTTTTGTGGAGATTTAAAAAATGGCGTACATGGATGGAAAGGTCTCTTTACGTTCAGTTTAATGGTGAAATCCGCAACCACCAACGAGGCTTGGTTGCGGAGATATAGGGTTTCAAAGACATTTTGATTTTTAAAGTTTTTAACGATGCCGGCATCGCAAGTTTTGACAAAAAGTGATGAAAATTTTTTTTGTGGAGATTAAAAAAATGGCGTACATGGATGGAAAGGTCTCTTTACGCTCAGTTTAGTGGTGATTTTTAAAGTTTTTAACGATGCCGGCATCGCAAGTTTTGTCAAAAAGTGATGAAAAATTTTGTTGTGGAGATTTAAAAAATGGCGTGCATGGATGGAAAGGTTTCTTTACGCTCAGTTTAACGGTGAAAACCGCAACCACCAACGAGGCTTGGTTGCGGAGATATAGGGTTTCAAAGACATTTTGATTTTTAAAGTTTTTAACGATGCCGGCATCGCAAGTTTTGACAAAAAGTGATGAAAAATTTTTTTGTGGATATTTAAAAAATGGCGTACATGGATGGAAAGGTCTCTTTACGCTCAGTTTAATGGTGGAAACCGCAACCACCAACGAGGCTTGGTTGCGGAGATATAGGGTTTCAAAGACATTTTGATTTTTAAAGTTTTTAACGATGCCGGCATCGCAAGTTTTGTCAAAAAGTGATGAAAAATTTTTTTGTGGAGATTTAAAAAATGGCGTACATGGATGGAAAGGTCTCTTTACGCTCAGTTTAACGGTGAAAACCGCAACCACCAACGAGGCTTGGTTGCGGAGATATAGGGTTTCAAAGACATTTTGATTTTTAAAGTTTTTAACGATGCCGGCATCGCAAGTTTTGTCAAAAAGTGATGAAAAATTTTGTTGTGGAGATTTAAAAAATGGCGTACATGGATGGAAAGGTCTCTTTACGCTCAGTTTAACGGTGAAAACCGCAACCACCAACGAGGCTTGGTTGCGGAGATATAGGGTTTCAAAGACATTTTGATTTTTAAAGTTTTTAACGATGCCGGCATCGCAAGTTTTGTCAAAAAGTGATGAAAAATTTTTTTGTGGAGATTTAAAAAATGGCGTACATGGATGGAAAGGTCTCTTTACGCTCAGTTTAACGGTGAAAACCGCAACCACCAACGAGGCTTGGTTGCGGAGATATAGGGTTTCAAAGACATTTTGATTTTTAAAGTTTTTAACGATGCCGGCATCGCAAGTTTTGTCAAAAAGTGATGAAAAATTTTGTTGTGGAGATTTAAAAAATGGCGTACATGGATGGAAAGGTCTCTTTACGCTCAGTTTAACGGTGAAAACCGCAACCACCAACGAGGCTTGGTTGCGGAGATATAGGGTTTCAAAGACATTTTGATTTTTAAAGTTTTTAACGATGCCGGCATCGCAAGTTTTGACAAAAAGTGATGAAAAATTTTTTTGTGGAGATTTAGAAAATGGCGTACATAGATAAAAAGGTCTCTTTACGCTAAGTTTAATGGTGAAAACCGCAACCACCAACGAGGCTTGGTTGCGGAGATATAGGGTTTCAAAGACATTTTGATTTTTAAAGTTTTTAACGATGCCGGCATCGCAAGTTTTGACAAAAAGTGATGAAAATTTTTTTTGTGGAGATTTAAAAAATGGCGTACATGGATGGAAAGGTCTCTTTACGCTCAGTTTAACGGTGAAAACCGCAACCACCAACGAGGCTTGGTTGCGGAGATATAGGGTTTCAAAGACATTTTGATTTTTAAAGTTTTTAACGATGCCGGCATCGCAAGTTTTGACAAAAAGTGATGAAAAATTTTTTTGTGGAGATTTAAAAAATGGCGTACATGGATGGAAAGGTCTTTTTACGCTCAGTTTAACGGTGAAAACCGCAACCACTATGCCGGAATCGCAGGTTTTGTCAAAAAGTGATGAAAAATTTTTTTGTGGAGATTTAAAAAATGGCGTACATGGATGGAAAGGTCTCTTTACGCTCAGTTTAACGGTGAAAACCGCAACCACCAACGAGGCTTGGTTGCGGAGATATAGGGTTTCAAAGACATTTTGATTTTTAAAGTTTTAACGATGCCGGCATCGCAAGTTTTGTCAAAAAGTGATGAAAAATTTTTTTGTGGAGATTTAAAAAATGGCGTACATGGATGGAAAGGTCTCTTTACGCTCAGTTTAACGGTGAAAACCGCAACCACCAACGAGGCTTGGTTGCGGAGATATAGGGTTTCAAAGACATTTTGATTTTTAAAGTTTTTAACGATGCCGGCATCGCAAGTTTTGACAAAAAGTGATGAAAAATTTTTTTGTGGAGATTTAAAAAATGGCGTACATGGATGGAAAGGTCTCTTTACGCTCAGTTTAACGGTGAAAACCGCAACCACCAACGAGGCTTGGTTGCGGAGATATAGGGTTTCAAAGACATTTTGATTTTTAAAGTTTTTAACGATGCCGGCATCGCAAGTTTTGTCAAAAAGTGATGAAAAATTTTTTTGTGGAGATTTAAAAAATGGCGCACATGGATGGAAAGGTCTCTTTACGCTCAGTTTAATGGTGGAAACCGCAACCACCAACGAGGCTTGGTTGCGGAGATATAGGGTTTCAAAGACATTTTGATTTTTAAAGTTTTTAACGATGCCGGCATCGCAAGTTTTGTCAAAAAGTGATGAAAAATTTTTTTGTGGAGATTTAAAAAATGGCGTACATGGATGGAAAGGTCTCTTTACGCTCAGTTTAACGGTGAAAACCGCAACCACCAACGAGGCTTGGTTGCGGAGATATAGGGTTTCAAAGACATTTTGATTTTTAAAGTTTTTAACGATGCCGGCATCGCAAGTTTTGACAAAAAGTGATGAAAATTTTTTTTGTGGAGATTTAAAAAATGGCGTACATGGATGGAAAGGTCTCTTTACGCTCAGTTTAACGGTGAAAACCGCAACCACCAACGAGGCTTGGTTGCGGAGATATAGGGTTTCAAAGACATTTTGATTTTTAAAGTTTTTAACGATGCCGGCATCGCAAGTTTTGACAAAAAGTGATGAAAAATTTTTTTGTGGAGATTAAAAAAATGGCGTACATGGATAGAAAGGTCTCTTTACGCTCAGTTTAATGGTGGAAACCGCAACCACCAACGAGGCTTGGTTGCGGAGATATAGGGTTTCAAAGACATTTTGATTTTTAAAGTTTTTAACGATGCCGGCATCGCAAGTTTTGACAAAAAGTGATGAAAAATTTTTTTGTGGAGATTAAAAAAATGGCGTACATGGATGGAAAGGTCTCTTTACGCTCAGTTAAACGGTGAAAACCGCAACCACCAACGAGGCTTGGTTGCGGAGATATAGGGTTTCAAAGACATTTTGATTTTTAAAGTTTTTAACGATGCCGGCATCGCAAGTTTTGTCAAAAAGTGATGAAAAATTTTTTTGTGGAGATTTAAAAAATGGCGTACATGGATGGAAAGGTCTCTTTACGCTCAGTTTAACGGTGAAAACCGCAACCACCAACGAGGCTTGGTTGCGGAGATATAGGGTTTCAAAGACATTTTGATTTTTAAAGTTTTTAACGATGCCGGCATCGCAAGTTTTGACAAAAAGTGATGAAAATTTTTTTTGTGGAGATTTAAAAAATGGCGTACATGGATGGAAAGGTCTCTTTACGCTCAGTTTAACGGTGAAAACCGCAACCACCAACGAGGCTTGGTTGCGGAGATATAGGGTTTCAAAGACATTTTGATTTTTAAAGTTTTTAACGATGCCGGCATCGCAAGTTTTGTCAAAAAGTGATGAAAAATTTTTTTGTGGAGATTTAAAAAATGGCGTACATGGATGGAAAGGTCTCTTTACGCTCAGTTTAACGGTGAAAACCGCAACCACCAACGAGGCTTGGTTGCGGAGATATAGGGTTTCAAAGACATTTTGATTTTTAAAGTTTTTAACGATGCCGGCATCGCAAGTTTTGACAAAAAGTGATGAAAATTTTTTTTGTGGAGATTTAAAAAATGGCGTACATGGATGGAAAGGTCTCTTTACGCTCAGTTTAACGGTGAAAACCGCAACCACCAACGAGGCTTGGTTGCGGAGATATAGGGTTTCAAAGACATTTTGATTTTTAAAGTTTTTAACGATGCCGGCATCGCAAGTTTTGACAAAAAGTGATGAAAAATTTTTTTGTGGAGATTTAAAAAATGGCGTACATGGATGGAAAGGTCTTTTTACGCTCAGTTTAACGGTGAAAACCGCAACCACCAACGAGGCTTGGTTGCGGAGATATAGGGTTTCAAAGACATTTTGATTTTTAAAGTTTTTAACGATGCCAGCATCGCAAGTTTTGACAAAAAGTGATGAAAATTTTTTTTGTGGAGATTTAAAAAATAGCGTACATGGATGGAAAGGTCTCTTTACGCTCAGTTTAACGGTGAAAACCGCAACCACCAACGAGGCTTGGTTGCGGAGATATAGGGTTTCAAAGACATTTTGATTTTTAAAGTTTTTAACGATGCCGGCATCGCAAGTTTTGACAAAAAGTGATGAAAATTTCTTTTGTGGAGATTTAAAAAATGGCGTACATGGATGGAAAGGTCTCTTTACGCTCAGTTAAACGGTGAAAACCGCAACCACCAACGAGGCTTGGTTGCGGAGATATAGGGTTTCAAAGACATTTTGATTTTTAAAGTTTTTAACGATGCCGGCATCGCAAGTTTTGTCAAAAAGTGATGAAAAATTTTTTTGTGGAGATTTAAAAAATGGCGTACATGGATGGAAAGGTCTCTTTACGCTCAGTTTAACGGTGAAAACCGCAACCACCAACGAGGCTTGGTTGCGGAGATATAGGGTTTCAAAGACATTTTGATTTTTAAAGTTTTTAACGATGCCGGCATCGCAAGTTTTGACAAAAAGTGATGAAAATTTTTTTTGTGGAGATTAAAAAAATGGCGTACATGGATGGAAAGGTCTCTTTACGCTCAGTTTAATGGTGGAAACCGCAACCACCAACGAGGCTTGGTTGCGGAGATATAGGGTTTCAAAGACATTTTGATTTTTAAAGTTTTTAACGATGCCGGCATCGCAAGTTTTGACAAAAAGTGATGAAAATTTTTTTTGTGGAGATTTAAAAAAATGGCGTACATGGATGGAAAGGTCTCTTTACGCTCAGTTTAACGGTGAAAACCGCAACCACCAACGAGGCTTGGTTGCGGAGATATAGGGTTTCAAAGACATTTTGATTTTTAAAGTTTTTAACGATGCCGGCATCGCAAGTTTTGACAAAAAGTGATGAAAATTTTTTTTGTGGAGATTAAAAAAATGGCGTACATGGATGGAAAGGTCTCTTTACGCTCAGTTTAATGGTGGAAACCGCAACCACCAACGAGGCTTGGTTGCGGAGATATAGGGTTTCAAAGACATTTTGATTTTTAAAGTTTTTAACGATGCCGGCATCGCAAGTTTTGACAAAAAGTGATGAAAAATTTTTTTGTGGAGATTAAAAAAATGTCGTACATGGATGGAAAGGTCTCTTTACGCTCAGTTAAACGGTGAAAACCGCAACCACCAACGAGGCTTGGTTGCGGAGATATAGGGTTTCAAAGACATTTTGATTTTTAAAGTTTTTAACGATGCCGGCATCGCAAGTTTTGTCAAAAAGTAATGAAAAATTTTTTTGTGGAGATTTAAAAAATGGCGTACATGGATGGAAAGGTCTCTTTACGCTCAGTTTAACGGTGAAAACCGCAACCACCAACGAGGCTTGGTTGCGGAGATATAGGGTTTCAAAGACATTTTGATTTTTAAAGTTTTTAACGATGCCGGCATCGCAAGTTTTGACAAAATGTGATGAAAATTTTTTTTGTGGAGATTTAAAAAATGGCGTACATGGATGGAAAGGTCTCTTTACGCTCAGCTTAACGGTGAAAACCGCAACCACCAACGAGGCTTGGTTGCGGAGATATAGGGTTTCAAAGACATTTTGATTTTTAAAGTTTTTAACGATGCCGGCATCGCAAGTTTTGACAAAAAGTGATGAAAAATTTTTTTGTGGAGATTTAAAAAATGGCGTACATGGATGGAAAGGTCTTTTTACGCTCAGTTTAACGGTGAAAACCGCAACCACCAACGAGGCTTGGTTGCGGAGATATAGGGTTTCAAAGACATTTTGATTTTTAAAGTTTTTAACGATGCCGGCATCGCAAGTTTTGACAAAAAGTGATGAACATTTTTTTTGTGGAGATTTAAAAAATAGCGTACATGGATGGAAAGGTCTCTTTACGCTCAGTTTAACGGTGAAAACCGCAACCACCAACGAGGCTTGGTTGCGGAGATATAGGGTTTCAAAGACATTTTGATTTTTAAAGTTTTAACGATGCCGGCATCGCAAGTTTTGTCAAAAAGTGATGAAAAAATTTTTTGTGGAGATTTAAAAAATGGCGTACATGGATGGAAAGGTCTTTTTACGCTCAGTTTAACGGTGAAAACCGCAACCACCAACGAGGCTTGGTTGCGGAGATATAGGGTTTCAAAGACATTTTGATTTTTAAAGTTTTTAACGATGCCGGCATCGCAAGTTTTGACAAAAAGTGATGAAAAATTTTTTTGTGGAGATTAAAAAAATGGCGTACATGGATGGAAAGGTCTCTTTACGCTCAGTTTAATGGTGGAAACCGCAACCACCAACGAGGCTTGGTTGCGGAGATATAGGGTTTCAAAGACATTTTGATTTTTAAAGTTTTAACGATGCCGGCATCGCAAGTTTTGTCAAAAAGTGATGAAAAATTTTTTTGTGGAGATTTAAAAAATGGCGTACATGGATGGAAAGGTCTCTTTACGCTCAGTTTAACGGTGAAAACCGCAACCACCAACGAGGCTTGGTTGCGGAGATATAGGGTTTCAAAGACATTTTGATTTTTAAAGTTTTTAACGATGCCGGCATCGCAAGTTTTGACAAAAAGTGATGAACATTTCTTTTGTGGAGATTTAAAAAATGGCGTACATGGATGGAAAGGTCTCTTTACGCTCAGTTTAACGGTGAAAACCGCAACCACCAACGAGGCTTGGTTGCGGAGATATAGGGTTTCAAAGACATTTTGATTTTTAAAGTTTTAACGATGCCGGCATCGCAAGTTTTGTCAAAAAGTGATGAAAAATTTTTTTGTGGAGGCTTGGTTGCGGAGATATAGGGTTTCAAAGACATTTTGATTTTTAAAGTTTTTAACGATGCCGGCATCGCAAGTTTTGACAAAAAGTGATGAAAAATTTTTTTGTGGAGATTAAAAAAAATGGCATACATGGATGGAAAGGTCTCTTTACGCTCAGTTTAATGGTGGAAACCGCAACCACCAACGAGGCTTGGTTGCGGAGATATAGGGTTTCAAAGACATTTTGATTTTTAAAGTTTTAACGATGCCGGCATCGCAAGTTTTGTCAAAAAGTGATGAAAAATTTTTTTGTGGAGATTTAAAAAATGGCGTACATGGATGGAAAGGTCTCTTTACGCTCAGTTTAACGGTGAAAACCGCAACCACCAACGAGGCTTGGTTGCGGAGATATAGGGTTTCAAAGACATTTTGATTTTTAAAGTTTTTAACGATGCCGGCATCGCAAGTTTTGTCAAAAAGTGATGAAAAATTTTTTTGTGGAGATTTAAAAAAATGGCGTACATGGATGGAAAGGTCTCTTTACGCTCAGTTTAACGGTGAAAACCGCAACCACCAACGAGGCTTGGTTGCGGAGATGTAGGGTTTCAAAGACATTTTGATATTTTAAGTTTTTAACGATGCCGGCATCGCAAGTTTTGACAAAAAGTGATGACAAATTTTTTTGTGGAGATTAAAAAAATGGCGTACATGGATGGAAAGGTCTCTTTACGCTCAGTTTAACGGTGAAAACCGCAACCACCAACGAGGCTTGGTTGCGGAGATATAGGGTTTCAAAGACATTTTGATATTTTAAGTTTTTAACGATGCCGGCATCGCAAGTTTTGACAAAAAGTGATGAAAATTTTTTTTGTGGAGATTTAAAAAATGGCGTACATGGATGGAAAGGTCTCTTTACGCTCAGTTTAACGGTGAAAACCGCAACCACCAACGAGGCTTGGTTGCGGAGATATAGGGTTTCAAAGACATTTTGATTTTTAAAGTTTTTAACGATGCCGGCATCGCAAGTTTTGACAAAAAGTGATGAAAATTTCTTTTGTGGAGATTTAAAAAATGGCGTACATGGATGGAAAGGTCTCTTTACGCTCAGTTTAACGGTGAAAACCGCAACCACCAACGAGGCTTGGTTGCGGAGATATAGGGTTTCAAAGACATTTTGATTTTTAAAGTTTTAACGATGCCGGCATCGCAAGTTTTGTCAAAAAGTGATGAAAAATTCTTTTGTGGAGATTTAAAAAATGGCGTACATGGATGGAAAGGTCTCTTTACGCTCAGTTTAACGGTGAAAACCGCAACCACCAACGAGGCTTGGTTGCGGAGATATAGGGTTTCAAAGACATTTTGATTTTTAAAGTTTTAACGATGCCGGCATCGCAAGTTTTGTCAAAAAGTGATGAAAAATTTTTTTGTGGAGATTTAAAAAATGGCGTACATGGATGGAAAGGTCTCTTTACGCTCAGTTTAACGGTGAAAACCGCAACCACCAACGAGGCTTGGTTGCGGAGATATAGGGTTTCAAAGACATTTTGATTTTTAAAGTTTTTAACGATGCCGGCATCGCAAGTTTTGACAAAAAGTGATGAAAATTTCTTTTGTGGAGATTTAAAAAATGGCGTACATGGATGGAAAGGTCTCTTTACGCTCAGTTTAACGGTGAAAACCGCAACCACCAACGAGGCTTGGTTGCGGAGATATAGGGTTTCAAAGACATTTTGATTTTTAAAGTTTTAACGATGCCGGCATCGCAAGTTTTGTCAAAAAGTGATGAAAAATTTTTTTGTGGAGGCTTGGTTGCGGAGATATAGGGTTTCAAAGACATTTTGATTTTTAAAGTTTTTAACGATGCCGGCATCGCAAGTTTTGACAAAAAGTGATGAAAAATTTTTTTGTGGAGATTAAAAAAAATGGCATACATGGATGGAAAGGTCTCTTTACGCTCAGTTTAATGGTGGAAACCGCAACCACCAACGAGGCTTGGTTGCGGAGATATAGGGTTTCAAAGACATTTTGATTTTTAAAGTTTTAACGATGCCGGCATCGCAAGTTTTGTCAAAAAGTGATGAAAAATTTTTTTGTGGAGATTTAAAAAATGGCGTACATGGATGGAAAGGTCTCTTTACGCTCAGTTTAACGGTGAAAACCGCAACCACCAACGAGGCTTGGTTGCGGAGATATAGGGTTTCAAAGACATTTTGATATTTTAAGTTTTTAACGATGCCGGCATCGCAAGTTTTGACAAAAAGTGATGAAAAATTTTTTTGTGGAGATTTAAAAAATGGCGTACATGGATGGAAAGGTCTCTTTACGCTCAGTTTAACGGTGAAAACCGCAACCACCAACGAGGCTTGGTTGCGGAGATATAGGGTTTCAAAGACATTTTGATTTTTAAAGTTTTTAACGATGCCGGCATCGCAAGTTTTGACAAAAAGTGATGAAAAATTTTTTTGTGGAGATTTAAAAAATGGCGTACATGGATGGAAAGGTCTTTTTACGCTCAGTTTAACGGTGAAAACCGCAACCACCAACGAGGCTTGGTTGCGGAGATATAGGGTTTCAAAGACATTTTGATTTTTAAAGTTTTTAACGATGCCGGCATCGCAAGTTTTGACAAAAAGTGATGAAAATTTTTTTTGTGGAGATTTAAAAAATAGCGTACATGGATGGAAAGGTCTCTTTACGCTCAGTTTAACGGTGAAAACCGCAACCACCAACGAGGCTTGGTTGCGGAGATATAGGGTTTCAAAGACATTTTGATTTTTAAAGTTTTTAACGATGCCGGCATCGCAAGTTTTGACAAAAAGTGATGAAAATTTCTTTTGTGGAGATTTAAAAAATGGCGTACATGGATGGAAAGGTCTCTTTACGCTCAGTTAAACGGTGAAAACCGCAACCACCAACGAGGCTTGGTTGCGGAGATATAGGGTTTCAAAGACATTTTGATTTTTAAAGTTTTTAACGATGCCGGCATCGCAAGTTTTGACAAAAAGTGATGAAAATTTTTTTTGTGGAGATTAAAAAAATGGCGTACATGGATGGAAAGGTCTCTTTACGCTCAGTTTAATGGTGGAAACCGCAACCACCAACGAGGCTTGGTTGCGGAGATATAGGGTTTCAAAGACATTTTGATTTTTAAAGTTTTTAACGATGCCGGCATCGCAAGTTTTGACAAAAAGTGATGAAACATTTTTTTGTGGAGATTAAAAAAATGTCGTACATGGATGGAAAGGTCTCTTTACGCTCAGTTAAACGGTGAAAACCGCAACCACCAACGAGGCTTGGTTGCGGAGATATAGGGTTTCAAAGACATTTTGATTTTTAAAGTTTTTAACGATGCCGGCATCGCAAGTTTTGTCAAAAAGTGATGAAAAATTTTTTTGTGGAGATTTAAAAAATGGCGTACATGGATGGAAAGGTCTCTTTACGCTCAGTTTAACGGTGAAAACCGCAACCACCAACGAGGCTTGGTTGCGGAGATATAGGGTTTCAAAGACATTTTGATTTTTAAAGTTTTTAACGATGCCGGCATCGCAAGTTTTGACAAAAAGTGATGAAAAATTTTTTTGTGGAGATTTAAAAAATGGCGTACATGGATGGAAAGGTCTTTTTACGCTCAGTTTAACGGTGAAAACCGCAACCACCAACGAGGCTTATGTGCGGAGATATAGGGTTTCAAAGACATTTTGATTTTTAAAGTTTTTAACGATGCCGGCATCGCAAGTTTTGACAAAAAGTGATGAACATTTTTTTTGTGGAGATTTAAAAAATAGCGTACATGGATGGAAAGGTCTCTTTACGCTCAGTTTAACGGTGAAAACCGCAACCACCAACGAGGCTTGGTTGCGGAGATATAGGGTTTCAAAGACATTTTGATTTTTAAAGTTTTTAACGATGCCGGCATCGCAAGTTTTGACAAAAAGTGATGAAAAATTTTTTTGTGGAGATTAAAAAAATGGCGTACATGGATGGAAAGGTCTCTTTACGCTCAGTTTAATGGTGGAAACCGCAACCACCAACGAGGCTTGGTTGCGGAGATATAGGGTTTCAAAGACATTTTGATTTTTAAAGTTTTAACGATGCCGGCATCGCAAGTTTTGTCAAAAAGTGATGAAAAATTTTTTTGTGGAGATTTAAAAAATGGCGTACATGGATGGAAAGGTCTCTTTACGCTCAGTTTAACGGTGAAAACCGCAACCACCAACGAGGCTTGGTTGCGGAGATATAGGGTTTCAAAGACATTTTGATTTTTAAAGTTTTAACGATGCCGGCATCGCAAGTTTTGTCAAAAAGTGATGAAAAATTTTTTTGTGGAGATTTAAAAAATGGCGTACATGGATGGAAAGGTCTCTTTACGCTCAGTTAAACGGTGAAAACCGCAACCACCAACGAGGCTTGGTTGCGGAGATATAGGGTTTCAAAGACATTTTGATTTTTAAAGTTTTTAACGATGCCGGCATCGCAAGTTTTGACAAAAAGTGATGAAAATTTCTTTTGTGGAGATTTAAAAAATGGCGTACATGGATGGAAAGGTCTCTTTACGCTCAGTTTAACGGTGAAAACCGCAACCACCAACGAGGCTTGGTTGCGGAGATATAGGGTTTCAAAGACATTTTGATTTTTAAAGTTTTAACGATGCCGGCATCGCAAGTTTTGTCAAAAAGTGATGAAAAATTTTTTTGTGGAGGCTTGGTTGCGGAGATATAGGGTTTCAAAGACATTTTGATTTTTAAAGTTTTTAACGATGCCGGCATCGCAAGTTTTGACAAAAAGTGATGAAAAATTTTTTTGTGGAGATTAAAAAAAATGGCATACATGGATGGAAAGGTCTCTTTACGCTCAGTTTAATGGTGGAAACCGCAACCACCAACGAGGCTTGGTTGCGGAGATATAGGGTTTCAAAGACATTTTGATTTTTAAAGTTTTAACGATGCCGGCATCGCAAGTTTTGTCAAAAAGTGATGAAAAATTTTTTTGTGGAGATTTAAAAAATGGCGTACATGGATGGAAAGGTCTCTTTACGCTCAGTTTAACGGTGAAAACCGCAACCACCAACGAGGCTTGGTTGCGGAGATATAGGGTTTCAAAGACATTTTGATTTTTAAAGTTTTTAACGATGCCGGCATCGCAAGTTTTGTCAAAAAGTGATGAAAAATTTTTTTGTGGAGATTTAAAAAAATGGCGTACATGGATGGAAAGGTCTCTTTACGCTCAGTTTAACGGTGAAAACCGCAACCACCAACGAGGCTTGGTTGCGGAGATGTAGGGTTTCAAAGACATTTTGATATTTTAAGTTTTTAACGATGCCGGCATCGCAAGTTTTGACAAAAAGTGATGACAAATTTTTTTGTGGAGATTAAAAAAATGGCGTACATGGATGGAAAGGTCTCTTTACGCTCAGTTTAACGGTGAAAACCGCAACCACCAACGAGGCTTGGTTGCGGAGATGTAGGGTTTCAAAGACATTTTGATATTTTAAGTTTTTAACGATGCCGGCATCGCAAGTTTTGACAAAAAGTGATGACAAATTTTTTTGTGGAGATTAAAAAAATGGCGTACATGGATGGAAAGGTCTCTTTACGCTCAGTTTAACGGTGAAAACCGCAACCACCAACGAGGCTTGGTTGCGGAGATATAGGGTTTCAAAGACATTTTGATATTTTAAGTTTTTAACGATGCCGGCATCGCAAGTTTTGACAAAAAGTGATGAAAAATTTTTTTGTGGAGATTTAAAAAATGGCGTACATGGATGGAAAGGTCTCTTTACGCTCAGTTTAACGGTGAAAACCGCAACCACCAACGAGGCTTGGTTGCGGAGATATAGGGTTTCAAAGACATTTTGATTTTTAAAGTTTTTAACGATGCCGGCATCGCAAGTTTTGACAAAAAGTGATGAAAAATTTTTTTGTGGAGATTTAAAAAATGGCGTACATGGATGGAAAGGTCTTTTTACGCTCAGTTTAACGGTGAAAACCGCAACCACCAACGAGGCTTGGTTGCGGAGATATAGGGTTTCAAAGACATTTTGATTTTTAAAGTTTTTAACGATGCCGGCATCGCAAGTTTTGACAAAAAGTGATGAAAATTTTTTTTGTGGAGATTTAAAAAATAGCGTACATGGATGGAAAGGTCTCTTTACGCTCAGTTAAACGGTGAAAACCGCAACCACCAACGAGGCTTGGTTGCGGAGATATAGGGTTTCAAAGACATTTTGATTTTTAAAGTTTTTAACGATGCCGGCATCGCAAGTTTTGTCAAAAAGTGATGAAAAATTTTTTTGTGGAGATTTAAAAAATGGCGTACATGGATGGAAAGGTCTCTTTACGCTCAGTTTAACGGTGAAAACCGCAACCACCAACGAGGCTTGGTTGCGGAGATATAGGGTTTCAAAGACATTTTGATTTTTAAAGTTTTTAACGATGCCGGCATCGCAAGTTTTGACAAAAAGTGATGAAAAATTTTTTTGTGGAGATTTAAAAAATGGCGTACATGGATGGAAAGGTCTTTTTACGCTCAGTTTAACGGTGAAAACCGCAACCACCAACGAGGCTTGGTTGCGGAGATATAGGGTTTCAAAGACATTTTGATTTTTAAAGTTTTTAACGATGCCGGCATCGCAAGTTTTGACAAAAAGTGATGAACATTTTTTTTGTGGAGATTTAAAAAATAGCGTACATGGATGGAAAGGTCTCTTTACGCTCAGTTTAACGGTGAAAACCGCAACCACCAACGAGGCTTGGTTGCGGAGATATAGGGTTTCAAAGACATTTTGATTTTTAAAGTTTTAACGATGCCGGCATCGCAAGTTTTGTCAAAAAGTGATGAAAAATTTTTTTGTGGAGATTTAAAAAATGGCGTACATGGATGGAAAGGTCTCTTTACGCTCAGTTTAACGGTGAAAACCGCAACCACCAACGAGGCTTGGTTGCGGAGATATAGGGTTTCAAAGACATTTTGATTTTTAAAGTTTTAACGATGCCGGCATCGCAAGTTTTGTCAAAAAGTGATGAAAAATTTTTTTGTGGAGATTTAAAAAATGGCGTACATGGATGGAAAGGTCTCTTTACGCTCAGTTAAACGGTGAAAACCGCAACCACCAACGAGGCTTGGTTGCGGAGATATAGGGTGTCAAAAAGTGATGAAAAATTTTTTTGTGGAGGCTTGGTTGCGGAGATATAGGGTTTCAAAGACATTTTGATTTTTAAAGTTTTTAACGATGCCGGCATCGCAAGTTTTGTCAAAAAGTGATGAAAAATTTTTTTGTGGAGATTTAAAAAAATGGCGTACATGGATGGAAAGGTCTCTTTACGCTCAGTTTAACGGTGAAAACCGCAACCACCAACGAGGCTTGGTTGCGGAGATGTAGGGTTTCAAAGACATTTTGATATTTTAAGTTTTTAACGATGCCGGCATCGCAAGTTTTGACAAAAAGTGATGACAAATTTTTTTGTGGAGATTAAAAAAATGGCGTACATGGATGGAAAGGTCTCTTTACGCTCAGTTTAACGGTGAAAACCGCAACCACCAACGAGGCTTGGTTGCGGAGATGTAGGGTTTTCTTTTCTTTTTCTTTTGTGGAGATTTAAAAAATGGCGTACATGGATGGAAAGGTCTCTTTACGCTCAGTTAAACGGTGAAAACCGCAACCACCAACGAGGCTTGGTTGCGGAGATATAGGGTTTCAAAGACATTTTGATTTTTAAAGTTTTTAACGATGCCGGCATCGCAAGTTTTGACAAAAAGTGATGAAAATTTTTTTTGTGGAGATTAAAAAAATGGCGTACATGGATGGAAAGGTCTCTTTACGCTCAGTTTAATGGTGGAAACCGCAACCACCAACGAGGCTTGGTTGCGGAGATATAGGGTTTCAAAGACATTTTGATTTTTAAAGTTTTTAACGATGCCGGCATCGCAAGTTTTGACAAAAAGTGATGAAACATTTTTTTGTGGAGATTAAAAAAATGTCGTACATGGATGGAAAGGTCTCTTTACGCTCAGTTAAACGGTGAAAACCGCAACCACCAACGAGGCTTGGTTGCGGAGATATAGGGTTTCAAAGACATTTTGATTTTTAAAGTTTTTAACGATGCCGGCATCGCAAGTTTTGTCAAAAAGTGATGAAAAATTTTTTTGTGGAGATTTAAAAAATGGCGTACATGGATGGAAAGGTCTCTTTACGCTCAGTTTAACGGTGAAAACCGCAACCACCAACGAGGCTTGGTTGCGGAGATATAGGGTTTCAAAGACATTTTGATTTTTAAAGTTTTTAACGATGCCGGCATCGCAAGTTTTGACAAAAAGTGATGAAAAATTTTTTTGTGGAGATTTAAAAAATGGCGTACATGGATGGAAAGGTCTTTTTACGCTCAGTTTAACGGTGAAAACCGCAACCACCAACGAGGCTTGGTTGCGGAGATATAGGGTTTCAAAGACATTTTGATTTTTAAAGTTTTTAACGATGCCGGCATCGCAAGTTTTGACAAAAAGTGATGAACATTTTTTTTGTGGAGCTTTAAAAAATAGCGTACATGGATGGAAAGGTCTCTTTACGCTCAGTTTAACGGTGAAAACCGCAACCACCAACGAGGCTTGGTTGCGGAGATATAGGGTTTCAAAGACATTTTGATTTTTAAAGTTTTTAACGATGCCGGCATCGCAAGTTTTGACAAACAGTGATGAAAAATTTTTTTGTGGAGATTAAAAAAATGGCGTACATGGATGGAAAGGTCTCTTTACGCTCAGTTTAATGGTGGAAACCGCAACCACCAACGAGGCTTGGTTGCGGAGATATAGGGTTTCAAAGACATTTTGATTTTTAAAGTTTTAACAATGCCGGCATCGCAAGTATTGTCAAAAAGTGATGAAAAATTTTTTTGTGGAGATTTAAAAAATGGCGTACATGGATGGAAAGGTCTCTTTACGCTCAGTTTAACGGTGAAAACCGCAACCACCAACGAGGCTTGGTTGCGGAGATATAGGGTTTAAAAGACATTTTGATTTTTAAAGTTTTTAACGATGCCGGCATCGCAAGTTTTGACAAAAAGTGATGAAAATTTCTTTTGTGGAGATTTAAAAAATGGCGTACATGGATGGAAAGGTCTCTTTACGCTCAGTTTAACGGTGAAAACCGCAACCACCAACGAGGCTTGGTTGCGGAGATATAGGGTTTCAAAGACATTTTGATTTTTAAAGTTTTAACGATGCCGGCATCGCAAGTTTTGTCAAAAAGTGATGAAAAATTTTTTTGTGGAGGCTTGGTTGCGGAGATATAGGGTTTCAAAGACATTTTGATTTTTAAAGTTTTTAACGATGCCGGCATCGCAAGTTTTGACAAAAAGTGATGAAAAATTTTTTTGTGGAGATTAAAAAAAATGGCATACATGGATGGAAAGGTCTCTTTACGCTCAGTTTAATGGTGGAAACCGCAACCACCAACGAGGCTTGGTTGCGGAGATATAGGGTTTCAAAGACATTTTGATTTTTAAAGTTTTAACGATGCCGGCATCGCAAGTTTTGTCAAAAAGTGATGAAAAATTTTTTTGTGGAGATTTAAAAAATGGCGTACATGGATGGAAAGGTCTCTTTACGCTCAGTTTAACGGTGAAAACCGCAACCACCAACGAGGCTTGGTTGCGGAGATATAGGGTTTCAAAGACATTTTGATTTTTAAAGTTTTTAACGATGCCGGCATCGCAAGTTTTGTCAAAAAGTGATGAAAAATTTTTTTGTGGAGATTTAAAAAAATGGCGTACATGGATGGAAAGGTCTCTTTACGCTCAGTTTAACGGTGAAAACCGCAACCACCAACGAGGCTTGGTTGCGGAGATGTAGGGTTTCAAAGACATTTTGATATTTTAAGTTTTTAACGATGCCGGCATCGCAAGTTTTGACAAAAAGTGATGACAAATTTTTTTGTGGAGATTAAAAAAATGGCGTACATGGATGGAAAGGTCTCTTTACGCTCAGTTTAACGTTGAAAACCGCAACCACCAACGAGGCTTGGTTGCGGAGATATAGGGTTTCAAAGACATTTTGATATTTTAAGTTTTTAACGATGCCGGCATCGCAAGTTTTGACAAAAAGTGATGAAAAATTTTTTTGTGGAGGCTTGGTTGCGGAGATATAGGGTTTCAAAGACATTTTGATTTTTAAAGTTTTTAACGATGCCGGCATCGCAAGTTTTGACAAAAAGTGATGAAAAATTTTTTTGTGGAGATTAAAAAAAATGGCATACATGGATGGAAAGGTCTCTTTACGCTCAGTTTAATGGTGGAAACCGCAACCACCAACGAGGCTTGGTTGCGGAGATATAGGGTTTCAAAGACATTTTGATTTTTAAAGTTTTAACGATGCCGGCATCGCAAGTTTTGTCAAAAAGTGATGAAAAATTTTTTTGTGGAGATTTAAAAAATGGCGTACATGGATGGAAAGGTCTCTTTACGCTCAGTTTAACGGTGAAAACCGCAACCACCAACGAGGCTTGGTTGCGGAGATATAGGGTTTCAAAGACATTTTGATTTTTAAAGTTTTTAACGATGCCGGCATCGCAAGTTTTGTCAAAAAGTGATGAAAAATTTTTTTGTGGAGATTTAAAAAAATGGCGTACATGGATGGAAAGGTCTCTTTACGCTCAGTTTAACGGTGAAAACCGCAACCACCAACGAGGCTTGGTTGCGGAGATATAGGGTTTCAAAGACATTTTGATTTTTAAAGTTTTTAACGATGCCGGCATCGCAAGTTTTGACAAAAAGTGATGAAAAATTTTTTTGTGGAGATTAAAAAAATGGCGTACATGGATGGAAAGATCTCTTTACGCTCAGTTTAACGGTGAAAACCGCAACCACCAACGAGGCTTGGTTGCGGAGATATAGGGTTTCAAAGACATTTTGATTTTTAAAGTTTTTAACGATGCCGGCATCGCAAGTTTTGACAAAAAGTGATGAAAATTTTTTTTGTGGAGATTTAAAAAATGGCGTACATGGATGGAAAGGTCTCTCTACGCTCAGTTTAACGGTGAAAACCGCAACCACCAACGAGGCTTGGTTGCGGAGATATAGGGTTTCAAAGACCTTTTGATTTTTAAAGTTTTTAACGATGCCGGCATCGCAAGTTTTGACAAAAAGTGATGAACATTTTTTTTGTGGAGATTTAAAAAATGGCGTACATGGATGGAAAGGTCTCTTTACGCTCAGTTTAACGGTGAAAACCGCAACCACCAACGAGGCTTGGTTGCGGAGATATAGGGTTTCAAAGACATTTTGATTTTTAAAGTTTTTAACGATGCCGGCATCGCAAGTTTTGTCAAAAAGTGATGAAAAATTTTTTTGTGGAGATTTAAAAAAATGGCGTACATGGATGGAAAGGTCTCTTTACGCTCAGTTTAACGGTGAAAACCGCAACCACCAACGAGGCTTGGTTGCGGAGATATAGGGTTTCAAAGACATTTTGATTTTTAAAGTTTTTAACGATGCCGGCATCGCAAGTTTTGACAAAAAGTGATGAAATTTTTTTTTGTGGAGATTTAAAAAATGGCGTACATGGATGGAAAGGTCTCTTTACGCTCAGTTTAACGGTGAAAACCGCAACCACCAACGAGGCTTGGTTGCGGAGATATAGGGTTTCAAAGACATTTTGATTTTTAAAGTTTTAACGATGCCGGCATCGCAAGTTTTGTCAAAAAGTGATGAAAAATTTTTTTGTGGAGATTTAAAAAATGGCGTACATGGATGGAAAGGTCTCTTTACGCTCAGTTTAACGGTGAAAACCGCAACCACCAACGAGGCTTGGTTGCGGAGATATAGGGTTTCAAAGACATTTTGATTTTTAAAGTTTTTAACAAGTTTTGTCAAAAAGTGATGAAAAATTTTTTTGTGGAGATTTAAAAAAATGGCGTACATGGATGGAAAGGTCTCTTTACGCTCAGTTTAACGGTGAAAACCGCAACCACCAACGAGGCTTGGTTGCGGAGATATAGGGTTTCAAAGACATTTTGATTTTTAAAGTTTTTAACGATGCCGGCATCGCAAGTTTTGACAAAAAGTGATGAAAATTTTTTTTGTGGAGATTTAAAAAATGGCGTACATGGATGGAAAGGTCTCTTTACGCTCAGTTTAACGGTGAAAACCGCAACCACCAACGAGGCTTGGTTGCGGAGATATAGGGTTTCAAAGACATTTTGATTTTTAAAGTTTTTAACGATGCCGGCATCGCAAGTTTTGACAAAAAGTGATGAAATTTTTTTTTGTAGAGATTTAAAAAATGGCGTACATGGATGGAAAGGTCTCTTTACGCTCAGTTTAACGGTGAAAACCGCAACCACCAACGAGGCTTGGTTGCGGAGATATAGGGTTTCAAAGACATTTTGATTTTTAAAGTTTTAACGATGCCGGCATCGCAAGTTTTGTCAAAAAGTGATGAAAAATTTTTTGTGGAGATTTAAAAAATGGCGTACATGGATGGAAAGGTCTCTTTACGCTCAGTTTAACGGTGAAAACCGCAACCACCAACGAGGCTTGGTTGCGGAGATATAGGGTTTCAAAGACATTTTGATTTTTAAAGTTTTTAACGATGCCGGCATCGCAAGTTTTGACAAAAAGTGATGAAAAATTTTTTTGTGGAGATTAAAAAAATGGCGTACATGGATGGAAAGGTCTCTTTACGCTCAGTTTAACGGTGAAAACCGCAACCACCAACGAGGCTTGGTTGCGGAGATATAGGGTTTCAAAGACATTTTGATTTTTAAAGTTTTAACGATGCCGGCATCGCAAGTTTTGTCAAAAAGTGATGAAAAATTTTTTTGTGGAGATTTAAAAAATGGCGTACATGGATGGAAAGGTCTCTTTACGCTCAGTTTAACGGTGAAAACCGCAACCACCAACGAGGCTTGGTTGCGGAGATGTAGGGTTTCAAAGACATTTTGATATTTAAAGTTTTTAACGATGCCGGCATCGCAAGTTTTGACAAAAAGTGATGAAAAATTTTTTTGTGGAGATTAAAAAAATGGCGTACATGGATGGAAAGGTCTTTTTACGCTCAGTTTAACGGTGAAAACCGCAACCACCAACGAGGCTTGGTTGCGGAGATATAGGGTTTCAAAGACATTTTGATTTTTAAAGTTTTTAACGATGCCGGCATCGCAAGTTTTGACAAAAAGTGATGAAAAATTTTTTTGTGGAGATTAAAAAAATGGCATACATGGATGGAAAGGTCTCTTTACGCTCAGTTTAATGGTGAAAACCGCAACCACCAACGAGGCTTGGTTGCGGAGATATAGGGTTTCAAAGACATTTTGATTTTTAAAGTTTTAACGATGCCGGCATCGCAAGTTTTGTCAAAAAGTGATGAAAAATTTTTTTGTGGAGGCTTGGTTGCGGAGATATAGGGTTTCAAAGACATTTTGATTTTTAAAGTTTTTAACGATGCCGGCATCGCAAGTTTTGACAAAAAGTGATGAAAAATTTTTTTGTGGAGATTAAAAAAATGGCATACATGGATGGAAAGGTCTCTTTACGCTCAGTTTAATGGTGGAAACCGCAACCACCAACGAGGCTTGGTTGCGGAGATATAGGGTTTCAAAGACATTTTGATTTTTAAAGTTTTTAACGATGCCGGCATCGCAAGTTTTGACAAAAAGTGATGAAAATTTTTTTGTGGAGATTAAAAAAATGGCGTACATGGATGGAAAGGTCTCTTTACGCTCAGTTTAACGGTGAAAACCGCAACCACCAACGAGGCTTGGTTGCGGAGATATAGGGTTTCAAAGACATTTTGATTTTTAAAGTTTTTAACGATGCCGGCATCGCAAGTTTTGTCAAAAAGTGATGAAAAATTTTTTTGTGGAGATTTAAAAAAATGGCGTACATGGATGGAAAGGTCTCTTTACGCTCAGTTTAACGGTGAAAACCGCAACCACCAACGAGGCTTGGTTGCGGAGATATAGGGTTTCAAAGACATTTTGATTTTTAAAGTTTTTAACGATGCCGGCATCGCAAGTTTTGACAAAAAGTGATGAAAAATTTTTTTGTGGAGATTAAAAAAATGGCGTACATGGATGGAAAGGTCTTTTTACGCTCAGTTTAACGGTGAAAACCGCAACCACCAACGAGGCTTGGTTGCGGAGATATAGGGTTTCAAAGACATTTTGATTTTTAAAGTTTTTAACGATGCCGGCATCGCAAGTTTTGTCAAATAGTGATGAAAAATTTTTTTGTGGAGATTAAAAAAATGGCATACATGGATGGAAAGGTCTCTTTACGCTCAGTTTAACGGTGAAAACCGCAACCACCAACGAGGCTTGGTTGCGGAGATATAGGGTTTCAAAGACATTTTGATTTTTAAAGTTTTTAACGATGCCGGCATCGCAAGTTTTGTCAAAAAGTGATGAAAAATTTTTTTGTGGAGATTTAAAAAAATAGCGTACATGGATGGAAAGGTCTCTTTACGCTCAGTTTAACGGTGAAAACCGCAACCACCAACGAGGCTTGGTTGCGGAGATATAGGATTTCAAAGACATTTTGATTTTTAAAGTTTTTAACGATGCCGGCATCGCAAGTTTTGACAAAAAGTGATGAAAATTTCTTTTGTGGAGATTTAAAAAATGGCGTACATGGATGGAAAGGTCTCTTTACGCTCAGTTTAACGGTGAAAACCGCAACCACCAACGAGGCTTGGTTGCGGAGATATAGGGTTTCAAAGACATTTTGATTTTTAAAGTTTTTAACGATGCCGGCATCGCAAGTTTTGTCAAAAAGTGATGAAAAATTTTTTTGTGGAGATTTAAAAAAATAGCGTACATGGATGGAAAGGTCTCTCTACGCTCAGTTTAACGGTGAAAACCGCAACCACCAACGAGGCTTGGTTGCGGAGATATAGGGTTTCAAAGACATTTTGATTTTTAAAGTTTTTAACGATGCCGGCATCGCAAGTTTTGACAAAAAGTGATGAACATTTTTTTTGTGGAGATTTAAAAAATGGCGTACATGGATGGAAAGGTCTCTTTACGCTCAGTTTAACGGTGAAAACCGCAACCACCAACGAGGCTTGGTTGCGGAGATATAGGGTTTCAAAGACATTTTGATTTTTAAAGTTTTTAACGATGCCGGCATCGCAAGTTTTGTCAAAAAGTGATGAAAAATTTTTTTGTGGAGATTTAAAAAAATAGCGTACATGGATGGAAAGGTCTCTTTACGCTCAGTTTAACGGTGAAAACCGCAACCACCAACGAGGCTTGGTTGCGGAGATATAGGGTTTCAAAGACATTTTGATTTTTAAAGTTTTTAACGATGCCGGCATCGCAAGTTTTGACAAAAAGTGATGAAAATTTTTTTTGTGGAGATTTAAAAAATGGCGTACATGGATGGAAAGGTCTCTTTACGCTCAGTTTAACGGTGAAAACCGCAACCACCAACGAGGCTTGGTTGCGGAGATATAGGGTTTCAAAGACATTTTGATTTTTAAAGTTTTTAACGATGCCGGCATCGCAAGTTTTGACAAAAAGTGATGAAAATTTCTTTTGTGGAGATTTAAAAAATGGCGTACATGGATGGAAAGGTCTCTTTACGCTCAGTTTAACGGTGAAAACCGCAACCACCAACGAGGCTTGGTTGCGGAGATATAGGGTTTCAAAGACATTTTGATTTTTAAAGTTTTAACGATGCCGGCATCGCAAGTTTTGTCAAAAAGTGATGAAAAATTTTTTTGTGGAGAT
Organism: Epistrophe eligans; assembly: GCA_951394125.1. Taxonomy (NCBI): domain Eukaryota; kingdom Metazoa; phylum Arthropoda; class Insecta; order Diptera; family Syrphidae; genus Epistrophe; species Epistrophe eligans. The sequence continues at coordinate 30,712,428 of OX596030.1, forward strand.
TTAAAAAATGGCGTACATGGATGGAAAGGTCTCTTTACGCTCAGTTTAATGGTGAAAACCGCAACCACCAACGAGGCTTGGTTGCGGAGATATAGGGTTTCAAAGACATTTTGATTTTTAAAGTTTTTAACGATGCCGGCATCGCAAGTTTTGACATAAAGTGATGAAAAATTTTTTTGTGGAGATTAAAAAAATGGCATACATGGATGGAAAGGTCTCTTTACGCTCAGTTTAATGGTGGAAACCGCAACCACCAACGAGGCTTGGTTGCGGAGATATAGGGTTTCAAAGACATTTTGATTTTTAAAGTTTTTAACGATGCCGGCATCGCAAGTTTTGACAAAAAGTGATGAAAAATTTTTTTGTGGAGATTAAAAAAATGGCGTACATGGATGGAAAGGTCTCTTTACGCTCAGTTTAACGGTGAAAACCGCAACCACCAACGAGGCTTGGTTGCGGAGATATAGGGTTTCAAAGACATTTTGATTTTTAAAGTTTTTAACGATGCCGGCATCGCAAGTTTTGACAAAAAGTGATGAACATTTTTTTTGTGGAGATTTAAAAAATGGCGTACATGGATGGAAAGGTCTCTTTACGCTCAGTTTAACGGTGAAAACCGCAACCACCAACGAGGCTTGGTTGCGGAGATATAGGGTTTCAAAGACATTTTGATTTTTAAAGTTTTTAACGATGCCGGCATCGCAAGTTTTGACAAAAAGTGATGAAAATTTCTTTTGTGGAGATTTAAAAAATGGCGTACATGGATGGAAAGGTCTCTTTACGCTCAGTTTAACGGTGAAAACCGCAACCACCAACGAGGCTTGGTTGCGGAGATATAGGGTTTCAAAGACATTTTGATTTTTAAAGTTTTAACGATGCCGGCATCGCAAGTTTTGTCAAAAAGTGATGAAAAATTTTTTTGTGGAGATTTAAAAAATGGCGTACATGGATGGAAAGGTCTCTTTACGCTCAGTTTAATGGTGAAAACCGCAACCACCAACGAGGCTTGGTTGCGGAGATATAGGGTTTCAAAGACATTTTGATTTTTAAAGTTTTTAACGATGCCGGCATCGCAAGTTTTGACATAAAGTGATGAAAAATTTTTTTGTGGAGATTAAAAAAATGGCATACATGGATGGAAAGGTCTCTTTACGCTCAGTTTAATGGTGGAAACCGCAACCACCAACGAGGCTTGGTTGCGGAGATATAGGGTTTCAAAGACATTTTGATTTTTAAAGTTTTTAACGATGCCGGCATCGCAAGTTTTGACAAAAAGTGATGAAAAATTTTTTTGTGGAGATTAAAAAAATGGCGTACATGGATGGAAAGGTCACTTTACGCTCAGTTTAACGGTGAAAACCGCAACCACCAACGAGGCTTGGTTGCGGAGATATAGGGTTTCAAAGACATTTTGATTTTTAAAGTTTTTAACGATGCCGGCATCGCAAGTTTTGTCAAAAAGTGATGAAAAATTTTTTTGTGGAGATTTAAAAAATGGCGTACATGGATGGAAAGGTCTCTTTACGCTCAGTTTAACGGTGAAAACCGCAACCACCAACGAGGCTTGGTTGCGGAGATATAGGGTTTCAAAGACATTTTGATTTTTAAAGTTTTTAACGATGCCGGCATCGCAAGTTTTGACAAAAAGTGATGAAAATTTCTTTTGTGGAGATTTAAAAAATGGCGTACATGGATGGAAAGGTCTCTTTACGCTCAGTTTAACGGTGAAAACCGCAACCACCAACGAGGCTTGGTTGCGGAGATATAGGGTTTCAAAGACATTTTGATTTTTAAAGTTTTAACGATGCCGGCATCGCAAGTTTTGTCAAAAAGTGATAAAAAATTTTTTTGTGGAGATTTAAAAAATGGCGTACATGGATGGAAAGGTCTCTTTACGCTCAGTTTAACGGTGAAAACCGCAACCACCAACGAGGCTTGGTTGCGGAGATATAGGGTTTCAAAGACATTTTGATTTTTAAAGTTTTTAACGATGCCGGCATCGCAATTTTTGACAAAAAGTGATGAAAATTTTTTTTGTGGAAATTTAAAAAATGGCGTACATGGATGGAAAGGTCTCTTTACGCTCAGTTTAACGGTGAAAACCGCAACCACCAACGAGGCTTGGTTGCGGAGATATAGGGTTTCAAAGACATTTTGATTTTTAAAGTTTTTAACGATGCCGGCATCGCAAGTTTTGACAAAAAGTGATGAAAATTTCTTTTGTGGAGATTTAAAAAATGGCGTACATGGATGGAAAGGTCTCTTTACGCTCAGTTTAACGGTGAAAACCGCAACCACCAACGAGGCTTGGTTGCGGAGATATAGGGTTTCAAAGACATTTTGATTTTTAAAGTTTTTAACGATGCCGGCATCGCAAGTTTTGTCAAAAAGTGATGAAAAATTTTTTTGTGGAGATTTAAAAAATGGCGTACATGGATGGAAAGGTCTCTTTACGCTCAGTTTAACGGTGAAAACCGCAACCACCAACGAGGCTTGGTTGCGGAGATATAGGGTTTCAAAGACATTTTGATTTTTAAAGTTTTTAACGATGCCGGCATCGCAAGTTTTGACAAAAAGTGATGAAAATTTTTTTTGTGGAGATTTAAAAAATGGCGTACATGGATGGAAAGGTCTCTTTACGCTCAGTTTAACGGTGAAAACCGTAACCACCAACGAGGCTTGGTTGCGGAGATGTAGGGTTTCAAAGACATTTTGATATTTAAAGTTTTTAACGATGCCGGCATCGCAAGTTTTGACAAAAAGTGATGAAAAATTTTTTTGTGGAGATTAAAAAAATGGCGTACATGGATGGAAAGGTCTTTTTACGCTCAGTTTAACGGTGAAAACCGCAACCACCAACGAGGCTTGGTTGCGGAGATATAGGGTTTCAAAGACATTTTGATTTTTAAAGTTTTTAACGATGCCGGCATCGCAAGTTTTGTCAAAAAGTGATGAAAAATTTTTTTGTGGAGATTTAAAAAATGGCGTACATGGATGGAAAGGTCTCTTTACGCTCAGTTTAACGGTGAAAACCGCAACCACCAACGAGGCTTGGTTGCGGAGATATAGGGTTTCAAAGACATTTTGATTTTTAAAGTTTTTAACGATGCCGGCATCGCAAGTTTTGACAAAAAGTGATGAAAAATTTTTTTGTGGAGATTAAAAAAATGGCATACATGGATGGAAAGGTCTCTTTACGCTCAGTTTAATGGTGGAAACCGCAACCACCAACGAGGCTTGGTTGCGGAGATATAGGGTTTCAAAGACATTTTGATTTTTAAAGTTTTTAACGATGCCGGCATCGCAAGTTTTGACAAAAAGTGATGAAAAATTTTTTTGTGGAGATTAAAAAAATGGCGTACATGAATGGAAAGGTCTCTTTACGCTCAGTTTAACGGTGAAAACCGCAACCACCAACGAGGCTTGGTTGCGGAGATATAGGGTTTCAAAGACATTTTGATTTTTAAAGTTTTTAACGATGCCGGCATCGCAAGTTTTGTCAAAAAGTGATGAAAAATTTTTTTGTGGAGGTTTAAAAAATGGCGTACATGGATGGAAAGGTCTCTTTACGCTCAGTTTAACGGTGAAAACCGCAACCACCAACGAGGCTTGGTTGCGGAGATATAGGGTTTCAAAGACATTTTGATTTTTAAAGTTTTTAACGATGCCGGCATCGCAAGTTTTGTCAAAAAGTGATGAAAAATTTTTTTGTGGAGATTTAAAAAATGGCGTACATAGATGGAAAGGTCTCTTTACGCTCAGTTTAACGGTGAAAACCGCAACCACCAACGAGGCTTGGTTGCGGAGATATAGGGTTTCAAAGACATTTTGATTTTTAAAGTTTTTAACGATGCCGGCATCGCAAGTTTTGACAAAAAGTGATGAAAATTTTTTTTGTGGAGATTTAAAAAATGGCGTACATGGATGGAAAGGTCTTTTTACGCTCAGTTTAACGGTGAAAACCGCAACCACCAACGAGGCTTGGTTGCGGAGATATAGGGTTTCAAAGACATTTTGATTTTTAAAGTTTTTAACGATGCCGGCATCGCAAGTTTTGACAAAAAGTGATGAAAAATTTTTTTGTGGAGATAAAAAAATGGCATACATGGATGTAAAGGTCTCTTTACGCTCAGTTTAATGGTGGAAACCGCAACCACCAACGAGGCTTGGTTGCGGAGATATAGGGTTTCAAAGACATTTTGATTTTTAAAGTTTTTAACGATGCCGGCATCGCAAGTTTTGACAAAAAGTGATGAAAAATTTTTTTGTGGAGATTAAAAAAATGGCGTACATGGATGGAAAGGTCTCTTTACGCTCAGTTTAACGGTGAAAACCGCAACCACCAACGAGGCTTGGTTGCGGAGATATAGGGTTTCAAAGACATTTTGATTTTTAAAGTTTTTAACGATGCCGGCATCGCAAGTTTTGTCAAAAAGTGATGAAAAATTTTTTTGTGGAGGTTTAAAAAATGGCGTACATGGATGGAAAGGTCTCTTTACGCTCAGTTTAACGGTGAAAACCGCAACCACCAACGAGGCTTGGTTGCGGAGATATAGGGTTTCAAAGACATTTTGATTTTTAAAGTTTTTAACGATGCCGGCATCGCAAGTTTTGACAAAAAGTGATGAAAATTTTTTTTGTGGAGATTTAAAAAATGGCGTACATAGATGGAAAGGTCTCTTTACGCTCAGTTTAACGGTGAAAACCGCAACCACCAACGAGGCTTGGTTGCGGAGATATAGGGTTTCAAAGACATTTAGATTTTTAAAGTTTTTAACGATGCCGGCATCGCAAGTTTTGACAAAAAGTGATGAAAATTTTTTTGTGGAGATTTAAAAAATGGCGTACATGGATGGAAAGGTCTCTTTACGCTCAGTTTAACGGTGAAAACCGCAACCACCAACGAGGCTTGGTTGCGGAGATATAGGGTTTCAAAGACATTTTGATTTTTAAAGTTTTTAACGATGCCGGCATCGCAAGTTTTGACAAAAAGTGATGAAAAATTTTTTTGTGGAGATTTAAAAAATGGCGTACATGGATGGAAAGGTCTTTTTACGCTCAGTTTAACGGTGAAAACCGCAACCACCAACGAGGCTTGGTTGCGGAGATATAGGGTTTCAAAGACATTTTGATTTTTAAAGTTTTTAACGATGCCGGCATCGCAAGTTTTGACAAAAAGTGATGAAAAATTTTTTTGTGGAGATTTAAAAAAATGGCGTACATGGATGGAAAGATCTCTTTACGCTCAGTTTAACGGTGAAAACCGCAACCACCAACGAGGCTTGGTTGCGGAGATATAGGGTTTCAAAGACATTTTGATTTTTAAAGTTTTTAACGATGCCGGCATCGCAAGTTTTGTCAAATAGTGATGAAAAATTTTTGTGGAGATTTAAAAAATGGCGTACATGGATGGAAAGGTCTCTTTACGCTCAGTTTAACGGTGAAAACCGCAACCACCAACGAGGCTTGGTTGCGGAGATATAGGGTTTCAAAGACATTTTGATTTTTAAAGTTTTTAACGATGCCGGCATCGCAAGTTTTGACAAAAAGTGATGAAAATTTTTTTTGTGGAGATTTAAAAAATGGCGTACATGGATGGAAAGGTCTCTTTACGCTCAGTTTAACGGTGAAAACCGCAACCACCAACGAGGCTTGGTTGCGGAGATATAGGGTTTCAAAGACATTTTGATTTTTAAAGTTTTTAACGATGCCGGCATCGCAAGTTTTGACAAAAAGTGATGAACATTTTTTTTGTGGAGATTTAAAAAATGGCGTACATGGATGGAAAGGTCTCTTTACGCTCAGTTTAACGGTGAAAACCGCAACCACCAACGAGGCTTGGTTGCGGAGATATAGGGTTTCAAAGACATTTTGATTTTTAAAGTTTTTAACGATGCCGGCATCGCAAGTTTTGTCAAAAAGTGATGAAAAATTTTTTTGTGGAGATTTAAAAAATGGCGTACATGGATGGAAAGGTCTCTTTACGCTCAGTTTAACTGTGAAAACCGCAACCACCAACGAGGCTTGGTTGCGGAGATATAGGGTTTCAAAGACATTTTGATTTTTAAAGTTTTTAACGATGCCGGCATCGCAAGTTTTGACAAAAAGTGATGAAAATTTTTTTTGTGGAGATTTAAAAAATGGCGTACATGGATGGAAAGGTCTCTTTACGCTCAGTTTAACGGTGAAAACCGCAACCACCAACGAGGCTTGGTTGCGGAGATATAGGGTTTCAAAGACATTTTGATTTTTAAAGTTTTTAACGATGCCGGCATCGCAAGTTTTGACAAAAAGTGATGAACATTTTTTTTGTGGAGATTTAAAAAATGGCGTACATGGATGGAAAGGTCTCTTTACGCTCAGTTTAACGGTGAAAACCGCAACCACCAACGAGGCTTGGTTGCGGAGATATAGGGTTTCAAAGACATTTTGATTTTTAAAGTTTTTAACGATGCCGGCATCGCAAGTTTTGTCAAAAAGTGATGAAAAATTTTTTTGTGGAGATTTAAAAAATGGCGTACATGGATGGAAAGGTCTCTTTACGCTCAGTTTAACGGTGAAAACCGCAACCACCAACGAGGCTTGGTTGCGGAGATATAGGGTTTCAAAGACATTTTGATTTTTAAAGTTTTTAACGATGCCGGCATCGCAAGTTTTGACAAAAAGTGATGAAAATTTTTTTTGTGGAGATTTAAAAAATGGCGTACATGGATGGAAAGGTCTCTTTACGCTCAGTTTAACGGTGAAAACCGCAACCACCAACGAGGCTTGGTTGCGGAGATATAGGGTTTCAAAGACATTTTGATTTTTAAAGTTTTTAACGATGCCGGCATCGCAAGTTTTGACAAAAAGTGATGAAAATTTTTTTTGTGGAGATTTAAAAAATGGCGTACATGGATGGAAAGGTCTCTTTACGCTCAGTTTAACGGTGAAAACCGCAACCACCAACGAGGCTTGGTTGCGGAGATATAGGGTTTCAAAGACATTTTGATTTTTAAAGTTTTTAACGATGCCGGCATCGCAAGTTTTGTCAAAAAGTGATGAAAAATTTTTTTGTGGAGATTTAAAAAATGGCGTACATGGATGGAAAGGTCTCTTTACGCTCAGTTTAACGGTGAAAACCGCAACCACCAACGAGGCTTGGTTGCGGAGATATAGGGTTTCAAAGACATTTTGATTTTTAAAGTTTTTTGTGGAGATTTAAAAAATGGCGTACATGGATGGAAAGGTCTCTTTACGCTCAGTTTAACGGTGAAAACCGCAACCACCAACGAGGCTTGGTTGCGGAGATATAGGGTTTCAAAGACATTTTGATTTTTAAAGTTTTTAACGATGCCGGCATCGCAAGTTTTGACAAAAAGTGATGAAAAATTTTTTTGTGGAGATTTAAAAAATGGCGTACATGGATGGAAAGGTCTCTTTACGCTCAGTTTAACGGTGAAAACCGCAACCACCAACGAGGCTTGGTTGCGGAGATATAGGGTTTCAAAGACATTTTGATTTTTAAAGTTTTTAACGATGCCGGCATCGCAAGTTTTGACAAAAAGTGATGAAAATTTTTTTTGTGGAGATTTAAAAAATAGCGTACATGGATGGAAAGGTCTCTTTACGCTCAGTTTAACGGTGAAAACCGCAACCACCAACGAGGCTTGGTTGCGGAGATATAGGGTTTCAAAGACATTTTGATTTTTAAAGTTTTTAACGATGCCGGCATCGCAAGTTTTGACAAAAAGTGATGAAAATTTCTTTTGTGGAGATTTAAAAAATGGCGTACATGGATGGAAAGGCGTACATGGATGGAAAGGTCTCTTTACGCTCAGTTTAACGGTGAAAACCGCAACCACCAACGAGGCTTGGTTGCGGAGATATAGGGTTTCAAAGACATTTTGATTTTTAAAGTTTTTAACGATGCCGGCATCGCAAGTTTTGACAAAAAGTGATGAAAATTTCTTTTGTGGAGATTTAAAAAATGGCGTACATGGATGGAAAGGTCTCTTTACGCTCAGTTTAACGGTGAAAACCGCAACCACCAACGAGGCTTGGTTGCGGAGATATAGGGTTTCAAAGACATTTTGATTTTTAAAGTTTTAACGATGCCGGCATCGCAAGTTTTGTCAAAAAGTGATGAAAATTTTTTTTGTGGAGATTTAAAAAATGGCGTACATGGATGGAAAGGTCTTTTTACGCTCAGTTTAACGGTGAAAACCGCAACCACCAACGAGGCTTGGTTGCGGAGATATAGGGTTTCAAAGACATTTTGATTTTTAAAGTTTTTAACGATGCCGGCATCGCAAGTTTTGACAAAAAGTGATGAAAATTTTTTTTGTGGAGATTAAAAAAATGGCGTACATGGATGGAAAGGTCTCTTTACGCTCAGTTTAATGGTGGAAACCGCAACCACCAACGAGGCTTGGTTGCGGAGATATAGGGTTTCAAAGACATTTTGATTTTTAAAGTTTTTAACGATGCCTGCATCGCAAGTTTTGACAAAAAGTGATGAAAAATTTTTTTGTGGAGATTAAAAAAATGGCGTACATGGATGGAAAGGTCTCTTTACGCTCAGTTTAACGGTGAAAACCGCAACCACCAACGAGGCTTGGTTGCGGAGATATAGGGTTTCAAAGACATTTTGATTTTTAAAGTTTTTAACGATGCCGGCATCGCAAGTTTTGTCAAAAAGTGATGAAAAATTTTTTTGTCGAGATTTAAAAAAATGGCGTACATGGATGGAAAGGTCTCTTTACGCTCAGTTTAACGGTGAAAACCGCAACCACCAACGAGGCTTGGTTGCGGAGATGTAGGGTTTCAAAGACATTTTGATATTTTAAGTTTTTAACGATGCCGGCATCGCAAGTTTTGACAAAAAGTGATGACAAATTTTTTTGTGGAGATTTAAAAAATGGCGTACATGGATGGAAAGGTCTTTTTACGCTCAGTTTAACGGTGAAAACCGCAACCACCAACGAGGCTTGGTTGCGGAGATATAGGGTTTCAAAGACATTTTGATTTTTAAAGTTTTTAACGATGCCGGCATCGCAAGTTTTGACAAAAAGTGATGAAAAATTTTTTTGTGGAGATTAAAAAAATGGCATACATGGATGGAAAGGTCTCTTTACGCTCAGTTTAATGGTGGAAACCGCAACCACCAACGAGGCTTGGTTGCGGAGATATAGGGTTTCAAAGACATTTTGATTTTTAAAGTTTTTAACGATGCCGGCATCTCAAGTTTTGACAAAAAGTGATGAAAAATTTTTTTGTGGAGATTAAAAAAATGGCGTACATGGATGGAAAGGTCTCTTTACGCTCAGTTTAACGGTGAAAACCGCAACCACCAACGAGGCTTGGTTGCGGAGATATAGGGTTTCAAAGACATTTTGATTTTTAAAGTTTTTAACGATGCCGGCATCGCAAGTTTTGACAAAAAGTGATGAACATTTTTTTTGTGGAGATTTAAAAAATGGCGTACATGGATGGAAAGGTCTCTTTACGCTCAGTTTAACGGTGAAAACCGCAACCACCAACGAGGCTTGGTTGCGGAGATATAGGGTTTCAAAGACATTTTGATTTTTAAAGTTTTTAACGATGCCGGCATCGCAAGTTTTGACAAAAAGTGATGAAAAATTTTTTTGTGGAGATTAAAAAAATGGCGTACATGGATGGAAAGATCTCTTTACGCTCAGTTTAACGGTGAAAACCGCAACCACCAACGAGGCTTGGTTGCGGAGATATAGGGTTTCAAAGACATTTTGATTTTTAAAGTTTTTAACGATGCCGGCATCGCAAGTTTTGACAAAAAGTGATGAAATTTTTTTTTGTGGAGATTTAAAAAATGGCGTACATGGATGGAAAGGTCTCTCTACGCTCAGTTTAACGGTGAAAACCGCAACCACCAACGAGGCTTGGTTGCGGAGATATAGGGTTTCAAAGACATTTTGATTTTTAAAGTTTTTAACGATGCCGGCATCGCAAGTTTTGACAAAAAGTGATGAACATTTTTTTTGTGGAGATTTAAAAAATGGCGTACATGGATGGAAAGGTCTCTTTACGCTCAGTTTAACGGTGAAAACCGCAACCACCAACGAGGCTTGGTTGCGGAGATATAGGGTTTCAAAGACATTTTGATTTTTAAAGTTTTTAACGATGCCGGCATCGCAAGTTTTGTCAAAAAGTGATGAAAAATTTTTTTGTGGAGATTTAAAAAAAATGGCGTACATGGATGGAAAGGTCTCTTTACGCTCAGTTTAACGGTGAAAACCGCAACCACCAACGAGGCTTGGTTGCGGAGATATAGGGTTTCAAAGACATTTTGATTTTTAAAGTTTTTAACGATGCCGGCATCGCAAGTTTTGACAAAAAGTGATGAAATTTTTTTTTGTGGAGATTTAAAAAATGGCGTACATGGATGGAAAGGTCTCTTTACGCTCAGTTTAACGGTGAAAACCGCAACCACCATCGAGGCTTGGTTGCGGAGATATAGGGTTTCAAAGACATTTTGATTTTTAAAGTTTTAACGATGCCGGCATCGCAAGTTTTGTCAAAAAGTGATGAAAAATTTTTTTGTGGAGATTTAAAAAATGGCGTACATGGATGGAAAGGTCTCTTTACGCTCAGTTTAACGGTGAAAACCGCAACCACCAACGAGGCTTGGTTGCGGAGATATAGGGTTTCAAAGACATTTTGATTTTTAAAGTTTTTAACGATGCCGGCATCGCAAGTTTTGTCAAAAAGTGATGAAAAATTTTTTTGTGGAGATTTAAAAAAATGGCGTACATGGATGGAAAGGTCTCTTTACGCTCAGTTTAACGGTGAAAACCGCAACCACCAACGAGGCTTGGTTGCGGAGATATAGGGTTTCAAAGACATTTTGATTTTTAAAGTTTTTAACGATGCCGGCATCGCAAGTTTTGACAAAAAGTGATGAAAATTTTTTTTGTGGAGATTTAAAAAATGGCGTACATGGATGGAAAGGTCTCTTTACGCTCAGTTTAACGGTGAAAACCGCAACCACCAACGAGACTTGGTTGCGGAGATATAGGGTTTCAAAGACATTTTGATTTTTAAAGTTTTTAACGATGCCGGCATCGCAAGTTTTGACAAAAAGTGATGAAATTTTTTTTTGTAGAGATTTAAAAAATGGCGTACATGGATGGAAAGGTCTCTTTACGCTCAGTTTAACGGTGAAAACCGCAACCACCAACGAGGCTTGGTTGCGGAGATATAGGGTTTCAAAGACATTTTGATTTTTAAAGTTTTAACGATGCCGGCATCGCAAGTTTTGTCAAAAAGTGATGAAAAATTTTTTGTGGAGATTTAAAAAATGGCGTACATGGATGGAAAGGTCTCTTTACGCTCAGTTTAACGGTGAAAACCGCAACCACCAACGAGGCTTGGTTGCGGAGATATAGGGTTTCAAAGACATTTTGATTTTTAAAGTTTTTAACGATGCCGGCATCGCAAGTTTTGACAAAAAGTGATGAAAATTTTTTTTGTGGAGATTTAAAAAATGGCGTACATGGATGGAAAGGTCTCTTTACGCTCAGTTTAACGGTGAAAACCGCAACCACCAACGAGGCTTGGTTGCGGAGATGTAGGGTTTCAAAGACATTTTGATTTTTAAAGTTTTAACGATGCCGGCATCGCAAGTTTTGTCAAAAAGTGATGAAAAATTTTTTTGTGGAGATTTAAAAAATGGCGTACATGGATGGAAAGGTCTCTTTACGCTCAGTTTAACGGTGAAAACCGCAACCACCAACGAGGCTTGGTTGCGGAGATGTAGGGTTTCAAAGACATTTTGATATTTAAAGTTTTTAACGATGCCGGCATCGCAAGTTTTGACAAAAAGTGATGAAAAATTTTTTTGTGGAGATTAAAAAAATGGCGTACATGGATGGAAAGGTCTTTTTACGCTCAGTTTAACGGTGAAAACCGCAACCACCAACGAGGCTTGGTTGCGGAGATATAGGGTTTCAAAGACATTTTGATTTTTAAAGTTTTTAACGATGCCGGCATCGCAAGTTTTGACAAAAAGTGATGAAAAATTTTTTTGTGGAGATTAAAAAAATGGCATACATGGATGGAAAGGTCTCTTTACGCTCAGTTTAATGGTGGAAACCGCAACCACCAACGAGGCTTGGTTGCGGAGATATAGGGTTTCAAAGACATTTTGATTTTTAAAGTTTTTAACGATGCCGGCATCGCAAGTTTTGACAAAAAGTGATGAAAATTTTTTTTGTGGAGATTTAAAAAATGGCGTACATAGATGGAAAGGTCTCTTTACGCTCAGTTTAACGGTGAAAACCGCAACCACCAACGAGGCTTGGTTGCGGAGATATAGGGTTTCAAAGACATTTTGATTTTTAAAGTTTTTAACGATGCCGGCATCGCAAGTTTTGACAAAAAGTGATGAAAATTTTTTTTGTGGAGATTTAAAAAATGGCGTACATGGATGGAAAGGTCTCTTTACGCTCAGTTTAACGGTGAAAACCGCAACCACCAACGAGGCTTGGTTGCGGAGATATAGGGTTTCAAAGACATTTTGATTTTTAAAGTTTTTAACGATGCCGGCATCGCAAGTTTTGACAAAAAGTGATGAAAATTTTTTTTGTGGAGATTTAAAAAATGGCGTACATGGATGGAAAGGTCTCTTTACGCTCAGTTTAACGGTGAAAACCGCAACCACCAACGAGGCTTGGTTGCGGAGATGTAGGGTTTCAAAGACATTTTGATTTTTAAAGTTTTAACGATGCCGGCATCGCAAGTTTTGTCAAAAAGTGATGTAAAATTTTTTTGTGGAGATTTAAAAAATGGCGTACATGGATGGAAAGGTCTCTTTACGCTCAGTTTAACGGTGAAAACCGCAACCACCAACGAGGCTTGGTTGCGGAGATGTAGGGTTTCAAAGACATTTTGATATTTAAAGTTTTTAACGATGCCGGCATCGCAAGTTTTGACAAAAAGTGATGAAAAATTTTTTTGTGGAGATTAAAAAAATGGCGTACATGGATGGAAAGGTCTTTTTACGCTCAGTTTAACGGTGAAAACCGCAACCACCAACGAGGCTTGGTTGCGGAGATATAGGGTTTCAAAGACATTTTGATTTTTAAAGTTTTTAACGATGCCGGCATCGCAAGTTTTGACAAAAAGTGATGAAAAATTTTTTTGTGGAGATTAAAAAAATGGCATACATGGATGGAAAGGTCTCTTTACGCTCAGTTTAATGGTGGAAACCGCAACCACCAACGAGGCTTGGTTGCGGAGATATAGGGTTTCAAAGACATTTTGATTTTTAAAGTTTTTAACGATGCCGGCATCGCAAGTTTTGACAAAAAGTGATGAAAAATTTTTTTGTGGAGATTAAAAAAATGGCGTACATGGATGGAAAGGTCTCTTTACGCTCAGTTTAACGGTGAAAACCGCAACCACCAACGAGGCTTGGTTGCGGAGATATAGGGTTTCAAAGACATTTTGATTTTTAAAGTTTTTAACGATGCCGGCATCGCAAGTTTTGTCAAAAAGTGATGAAAATTTTTTTTGTGGAGATTTAAAAAATGGCGTACATGGATGGAAAGGTCTCTTTACGCTCAGTTTAACGGTGAAAACCGCAACCACCAACGAGGCTTGGTTGCGGAGATATAGGGTTTCAAAGACATTTTGATTTTTAAAGTTTTTAACGATGCCGGCATCGCAAGTTTTGACAAAAAGTGATGAAAATTTTTTTTGTGGAGATTTAAAAAATGGCGTACATAGATGGAAAGGTCTCTTTACGCTCAGTTTAACGGTGAAAACCGCAACCACCAACGAGGCTTGGTTGCGGAGATATAGGGTTTCAAAGACATTTTGATTTTTAAAGTTTTTAACGATGCCGGCATCGCAAGTTTTGACAAAAAGTGATGAAAATTTTTTTTGTGGAGATTTAAAAAATAGCGTACATGAATGGAAAGGTCTCTTTACGCTCAGTTTAACGGTGAAAACCGCAACCACCAACGAGGCTTGGTTGCGGAGATATAGGGTTTCAAAGACATTTTGATTTTTAAAGTTTTTAACGATGCCGGCATCGCAAGTTTTGACAAAAAGTGATGACAAATTTTTTGTGGAGATTTAAAAAAATGGCGTACATGGATGGAAAGATCTCTTTACGCTCAGTTTAACGGTGAAAACCGCAACCACCAACGAGGCCTGGTTGCGGAGATATAGGGTTTCAAAGACATTTTGATTTTTAAAGTTTTTAACGATGCCGGCATCGCAAGTTTTGTCAAATAGTGATGAAAAATTTTTTTGTGGAGATTTAAAAAATGGCGTACATGGATGGAAAGGTCTCTTTACGCTCAGTTTAACGGTGAAAACCGCAACCACCAACGAGGCTTGGTTGCGGAGATATAGGGTTTCAAAGACATTTTGATTTTTAAAGTTTTTAACGATGCCGGCATCGCAAGTTTTGACAAAAAGTAATGAAAATTTTTTTTGTGGAGATTTAAAAAATGGCGTACATGGATGGAAAGGTCTCTTTACGCTCAGTTTAACGGTGAAAACCGCAACCACCAACGAGGCTTGGTTGCGGAGATATAGGGTTTCAAAGACATTTTGATTTTTAAAGTTTTTAACGATGCCGGCATCGCAAGTTTTGACAAAAAGTGATGAACATTTTTTTTGTGGAGATTTAAAAAATGGCGTACATGGATGGAAAGGTCTCTTTACGCTCAGTTTAACGGTGAAAACCGCAACCACCAACGAGGCTTGGTTGCGGAGATATAGGGTTTCAAAGACATTTTGATTTTTAAAGTTTTTAACGATGCCGGCATCGCAAGTTTTGACAAAAAGTGATAAAAATTTTTTTTGTGGAGATTTAAAAAATGGCGTACATGGATGGAAAGGTCTCTTTACGCTCAGTTTAACGGTGAAAACCGCAACCACCAACGAGGCTTGGTTGCGGAGATATAGGGTTTCAAAGACATTTTGATTTTTAAAGTTTTAACGATGCCGGCATCGCAAGTTTTGTCAAAAAGTGATGAAAAATTTTTTTGTGGAGATTTAAAAAATGGCGTACATGGATGGAAAGGTCTCTTTACGCTCAGTTTAACGGTGAAAACCGCAACCACCAACGAGGCTTGGTTGCGGAGATATAGGGTTTCAAAGACATTTTGATTTTTAAAGTTTTTAACGATGCCGGCATCGCAAGTTTTGACAAAAAGTGATGTAAAATTTTTTTGTGGAGATTTAAAAAATGGCGTCCATGGATGGAAAGGTCTCTTTACGCTCAGTTTAACGGTGAAAACCGCAACCACCAACGAGGCTTGGTTGCGGAGATATAGGGTTTCAAAGACATTTTGATTTTTAAAGTTTTTAACGATGCCGGCATCGCAAGTTTTGACAAAAAGTGATGACAAATTTTTTTGTGGAGATTTAAAAAAATGGCGTACATGGATGGAAAGATCTCTTTACGCTCAGTTTAACGGTGAAAACCGCAACCACCAACGAGGCTTGGTTGCGGAGATATAGGGTTTCAAAGACATTTTGATTTTTAAAGTTTTTAACGATGCCGGCATCGCAAGTTTTGTCAAATAGTGATGAAAAATTTTTTTGTGGAGATTTAAAAAATGGCGTACATGGATGGAAAGGTCTCTTTACGCTCAGTTTAACGGTGAAAACCGCAACCACCAACGAGGCTTGGTTGCGGAGATATAGGGTTTCAAAGACATTTTGATTTTTAAAGTTTTTAACGATGCCGGCATCGCAAGTTTTGACAAAAAGTGATGAAAATTTTTTTTGTGGAGATTTAAAAAATGGCGTACATGGATGGAAAGGTCTCTTTACGCTCAGTTTAACGGTGAAAACCGCAACCACCAACGAGGCTTGGTTGCGGAGATATAGGGTTTCAAAGACATTTTGATTTTTAAAGTTTTTAACGATGCCGGCATCGCAAGTTTTGACAAAAAGTGATGAACATTTTTTTTGTGGAGATTTAAAAAATGGCGTACATGGATGGAAAGGTCTCTTTACGCTCAGTTTAACGGTGAAAACCGCAACCACCAACGAGGCTTGGTTGCGGAGATATAGGATTTCAAAGACATTTTGATTTTTAAAGTTTTTAACGATGCCGGCATCGCAAGTTTTGACAAAAAGTGATGAAAAATTTTTTTGTGGAGATTAAAAAAATGGCGTACATGGATGGAAAGGTCTCTTTACGCTCAGTTTAATGGTGGAAACCGCAACCACCAACGAGGCTTGGTTGCGGAGATATAGGGTTTCAAAGACATTTTGATTTTTAAAGTTTTAACGATGCCGGCATCGCAAGTTTTGTCAAAAAGTGATGAAAATTTTTTTTGTGGAGATTTAAAAAATGGCGTACATGGATGGAAAGGTCTCTTTACGCTCAGTTTAACGGTGAAAACCGCAACCACCAACGAGGCTTGGTTGCGGAGATATAGGGTTTCAAAGACATTTTGATTTTTAAAGTTTTAACGATGCCGGCATCGCAAGTTTTGTCAAAAAGTGATGAAAAATTTTTTTGTGGAGATTTAAAAAATGGCGTACATGGATAAAAAGATCTCTTTACGCTCAGTTTAACGGTGAAAACCGCAACCACCAACGAGGCTTGGTTGCGGAGATATAGGGTTTCAAAGACATTTTGATTTTGAAAGTTTTTAACGATGCCGGCATCGCAAGTTTTGACAAAAAGTGATGAAATTTTTTTTTGTGGAGATTTAAAAAATGGCGTACATGGATGGAAAGGTCTTTTTACGCTCAGTTTAACGGTGAAAACCGCAACCACCAACGAGGCTTGGTTGCGGAGATATAGGGTTTCAAAGACATTTTGATTTTTAAAGTTTTTAACGATGCCGGCATCGCAAGTTTTGACAAAAAGTGATGAAAAATTTTTTTGTGGAGATTAAAAAAATGGCGTACATGGATGGAAAGGTCTCTTTACGCTCAGTTTAATGGTGGAAACCGCAACCACCAACGAGGCTTGGTTGCGGAGATATAGGGTTTCAAAGACATTTTGATTTTTAAAGTTTTTAACGATGCCGGCATCGCAAGTTTTGACAAAAAGTGATGAAAAATTTTTTTGTGGAGATTAAAAAAATGGCGTACATGGATGGAAAGGTCTCTTTACGCTCAGTTTAATGGTGGAAACCGCAACCACCAACGAGGCTTGGTTGCGGAGATATAGGGTTTCAAAGACATTTTGATTTTTAAAGTTTTTAACGATGCCGGCATCGCAAGTTTTGACAAAAAGTGATGAAAAATTTTTTTGTGGAGATTTAAAAAATGGCGTACATGGATGAAAAGGTCTCTTTACGCTCAGTTTAACGGTGAAAACCGCAACCACCAACGAGGCTTGGTTGCGGAGATATAGGGTTTCAAAGACATTTTGATTTTTAAAGTTTTAACGATGCCGGCATCGCAAGTTTTGTCAAAAAGTGATGAAAATTTTTTTTGTGGAGATTTAAAAAATGGCGTACATGGATGGTCTCTTTACGCTCAGTTTAACGGTGAAAACCGCAACCACCAACGAGGCTTGGTTGCGGAGATATAGGGTTTCAAAGACATTTTGATTTTTAAAGTTTTTAACGATGCCGGCATCGCAAGTTTTGACAAAAAGTGATGAAAATTTTTTTTGTGGAGATTAAAAAAAATGGCGTACATGGATGGAAAGGTCTCTTTACGCTCAGTTTAATGGTGGAAACCGCAACCACCAACGAGGCTTGGTTGCGGAGATATAGGGTTTCAAAGACATTTTGATTTTTAAAGTTTTTAACGATGCCGGCATCGCAAGTTTTGACAAAAAGTGATGAAAAATTTTTTTGTGGAGATTAAAAAAATGGCGTACATGGATGGAAAGGTCTCTTTACGCTCAGTTTAATGGTGGAAACCGCAACCACCAACGAGGCTTGGTTGCGGAGATATAGGGTTTCAAAGACATTTTGATTTTTAAAGTTTTTAACGATGCCGGCATCGCAAGTTTTGACAAAAAGTGATGAAAAATTTTTTTGTGGAGATTTAAAAAATGGCGTACATGGATGGAAAGGTCTTTTTACGCTCAGTTTAACGGTGAAAACCGCAACCACCAACGAGGCTTGGTTGCGGAGATATAGGGTTTCAAAGACATTTTGATTTTTAAAGTTTTTAACGATGCCGGCATCGCAAGTTTTGACAAAAAGTGATGAAAATTTTTTTTGTGGAGATTTAAAAAATGGCGTACATGGATGGAAAGGTCTCTTTACGCTCAGTTTAACGGTGAAAACCGCAACCACCAACGAGGCTTGGTTGCGGAGATATAGGGTTTCAAAGACATTTTGATTTTTAAAGTTTTTAACGATGCCGGCATCGCAAGTTTTGACAAAAAGTGCTGAAAAATTTTTTTGTGGAGATTTAAAAAATGGCGTACATGGATGGAAAGGTCTTTTTACGCTCAGTTTAACGGTGAAAACCGCAACCACCAACGAGGCTTGGTTGCGGAGATATAGGGTTTCAAAGACATTTTGATTTTTAAAGTTTTTAACGATGCCGGCATCGCAAGTTTTGACAAAAAGTGATGAAAAATTTTTTTGTGGAGATTTAAAAAATGGCGTACATGGATGGAAAGGTCTCTTTACGCTCAGTTTAACGGTGAAAACCGCAACCACCAACGAGGATTGGTTGCGGAGATATAGGGTTTCAAAGACATTTTGATTTTTAAAGTTTTAACGATGCCGGCATCGCAAGTTTTGTCAAAAAGTGATGAAAATTTTTTTTGTGGAGATTTAAAAAATGGCGTACATGGATGGAAAGGTCTCTTTACGCTCAGTTTAACGGTGAAAACCGCAACCACCAACGAGGATTGGTTGCGGAGATATAGGGTTTCAAAGACATTTTGATTTTTAAAGTTTTAACGATGCCGGCATCGCAAGTTTTGTCAAAAAGTGATGAAAATTTTTTTTGTGGAGATTTAAAAAATGGCGTACATGGATGGAAAGGTCTCTTTACGCTCAGTTTAACGGTGAAAACCGCAACCACCAACGAGGCTTGGTTGCGGAGATATAGGGTTTCAAAGACATTTTGATTTTTAAAGTTTTTAACGATGCCGGCATCGCAAGTTTTGACAAAAAGTGATGAAAATTTTTTTTGTGGAGATTTAAAAAATGGCGTACATGGATGGAAAGGTCTCTTTACGCTCAGTTTAACGGTGAAAACCGCAACCACCAACGAGGCTTGGTTGCGGAGATATAGGGTTTCAAAGACATTTTGATTTTTAAAGTTTTTAACGATGCCGGCATCGCAAGTTTTGACAAAAAGTGATGAACATTTTTTTTGTGGAGATTTAAAAAATGGCGTACATGGATGGAAAGGTCTCTTTACGCTCAGTTTAACGGTGAAAACCGCAACCACCAACGAGGCTTGGTTGCGGAGATATATAATTTCAAAGACATTTTGATTTTTAAAGTTTTTAACGATGCCGGCATCGCAAGTTTTGACAAAAAGTGATGAAAAATTTTTTTGTGGAGATTAAAAAAATGGCGTACATGGATGGAAAGGTCTCTTTACGCTCAGTTTAATGGTGGAAACCGCAACCACCAACGAGGCTTGGTTGCGGAGATATAGGGTTTCAAAGACATTTTGATTTTTAAAGTTTTAACGATGCCGGCATCGCAAGTTTTGTCAAAAAGTGATGAAAATTTTTTTTGTGGAGATTTAAAAAATGGCGTACATGGATGGAAAGGTCTCTTTACGCTCAGTTTAACGGTGAAAACCGCAACCACCAACGAGGCTTGGTTGCGGAGATATAGGGTTTCAAAGACATTTTGATTTTTAAAGTTTTAACGATGCCGGCATCGCAAGTTTTGTCAAAAAGTGATGAAAAATTTTTTTGTGGAGATTTAAAAAATGGCGTACATGGATGAAAAGGTCTCTTTACGCTCAGTTTAACGGTGAAAACCGCAACCACCAACGAGGCTTGGTTGCGGAGATATAGGGTTTCAAAGACATTTTGATTTTGAAAGTTTTTAACGATGCCGGCATCGCAAGTTTTGACAAAAAGTGATGAAATTTTTTTTTGTGGAGATTTAAAAAATGGCGTACATGGATGGAAAGGTCTTTTTACGCTCAGTTTAACGGTGAAAACCGCAACCACCAACGAGGCTTGGTTGCGGAGATATAGGGTTTCAAAGACATTTTGATTTTTAAAGTTTTTAACGATGCCGGCATCGCAAGTTTTGACAAAAAGTGATGAAAAATTTTTTTGTGGAGATTAAAAAAATGGCGTACATGGATGGAAAGGTCTCTTTACGCTCAGTTTAATGGTGGAAACCGCAACCACCAACGAGGCTTGGTTGCGGAGATATAGGGTTTCAAAGACATTTTGATTTTTAAAGTTTTTAACGATGCCGGCATCGCAAGTTTTGACAAAAAGTGATGAAAAATTTTTTTGTGGAGATTAAAAAAATGGCGTACATGGATGGAAAGGTCTCTTTACGCTCAGTTTAATGGTGGAAACCGCAACCACCAACGAGGCTTGGTTGCGGAGATATAGGGTTTCAAAGACATTTTGATTTTTAAAGTTTTTAACGATGCCGGCATCGCAAGTTTTGACAAAAAGTGATGAAAAATTTTTTTGTGGAGATTTAAAAAATGGCGTACATGGATGAAAAGGTCTCTTTACGCTCAGTTTAACGGTGAAAACCGCAACCACCAACGAGGCTTGGTTGCGGAGATATAGGGTTTCAAAGACATTTTGATTTTTAAAGTTTTAACGATGCCGGCATCGCAAGTTTTGTCAAAAAGTGATGAAAATTTTTTTTGTGGAGATTTAAAAAATGGCGTACATGGATGGTCTCTTTACGCTCAGTTTAACGGTGAAAACCGCAACCACCAACGAGGCTTGGTTGCGGAGATATAGGGTTTCAAAGACATTTTGATTTTTAAAGTTTTTAACGATGCCGGCATCGCAAGTTTTGACAAAAAGTGATGAAAATTTTTTTTGTGGAGATTAAAAAAAATGGCGTACATGGATGGAAAGGTCTCTTTACGCTCAGTTTAATGGTGGAAACCGCAACCACCAACGAGGCTTGGTTGCGGAGATATAGGGTTTCAAAGACATTTTGATTTTTAAAGTTTTTAACGATGCCGGCATCGCAAGTTTTGACAAAAAGTGATGAAAAATTTTTTTGTGGAGATTAAAAAAATGGCGTACATGGATGGAAAGGTCTCTTTACGCTCAGTTTAATGGTGGAAACCGCAACCACCAACGAGGCTTGGTTGCGGAGATATAGGGTTTCAAAGACATTTTGATTTTTAAAGTTTTTAACGATGCCGGCATCGCAAGTTTTGACAAAAAGTGATGAAAAATTTTTTTGTGGAGATTTAAAAAATGGCGTACATGGATGGAAAGGTCTTTTTACGCTCAGTTTAACGGTGAAAACCGCAACCACCAACGAGGCTTGGTTGCGGAGATATAGGGTTTCAAAGACATTTTGATTTTTAAAGTTTTTAACGATGCCTGCATCGCAAGTTTTGCCAAAAAGTGATGAAAATTTTTTTTGTGGAGATTTAAAAAATGGCGTACATGGATGGAAAGGTCTCTTTACGCTCAGTTTAACGGTGAAAACCGCAACCACCAACGAGGCTTGGTTGCGGAGATATAGGGTTTCAAAGACATTTTGATTTTTAAAGTTTTTAACGATGCCGGCATCGTAAGTTTTGACAAAAAGTGCTGAAAAATTTTTTTGTGGAGATTTAAAAAATGGCGTACATGGATGGAAAGGTCTTTTTACGCTCAGTTTAACGGTGAAAACCGCAACCACCAACGAGGCTTGGTTGCGGAGATATAGGGTTTCAAAGACATTTTGATTTTTAAAGTTTTTAACGATGCCGGCATCGCAAGTTTTGACAAAAAGTGATGAAAATTTTTTTTGTGGAGATTTAAAAAATGGCGTACATGGATGGAAAGGTCTCTTTACGCTCAGTTTAACGGTGAAAACCGCAACCACCAACGAGGCTTGGTTGCGGAGATATAGGGTTTCAAAGACATTTTGATTTTTAAAGTTTTTAACGATGCCGGCATCGCAAGTTTTGACAAAAAGTGCTGAAAAATTTTTTTGTGGAGATTTAAAAAATGGCGTACATGGATGGAAAGGTCTTTTTACGCTCAGTTTAACGGTGAAAACCGCAACCACCAACGAGGCTTGGTTGCGGAGATATAGGGTTTCAAAGACATTTTGATTTTTAAAGTTTTTAACGATGCCGGCATCGCAAGTTTTGACAAAAAGTGATGAAAAATTTTTTTGTGGAGATTTAAAAAATGGCGTACATGGATGGAAAGGTCTCTTTACGCTCAGTTTAACGGTGAAAACCGCAACCACCAACGAGGATTGGTTGCGGAGATATAGGGTTTCAAAGACATTTTGATTTTTAAAGTTTTAACGATGCCGGCATCGCAAGTTTTGTCAAAAAGTGATGAAAATTTTTTTTGTGGAGATTTAAAAAATGGCGTACATGGATGGAAAGGTCTCTTTACGCTCAGTTTAACGGTGAAAACCGCAACCACCAACGAGGATTGGTTGCGGAGATATAGGGTTTCAAAGACATTTTGATTTTTAAAGTTTTTAACGATGCCGGCATCGCAAGTTTTGACAAAAAGTGATGAAAAATTTTTTTGTGGAGATTTAGAAAATGGCGTACATGGATGGAAAGGTCTTTTTACGCTCAGTTTAACGGTGAAAACCGCAACCACCAACGAGGCTTGGTTGCGGAGATATAGGGTTTCAAAGACATTTTGATTTTTAAAGTTTTTAACGATGCCGGCATCGCAAGTTTTGACAAAAAGTGATGAAAATTTTTTTTGTGGAGATTTAAAAAATGGCGTACATGGATGGAAAGGTCTCTTTACGCTCAGTTTAACGGTGAAAACCGCAACCACCAACGAGGCTTGGTTGCGGAGATATAGGGTTTCAAAGACATTTTGATTTTTAAAGTTTTTAACGATGCCGGCATCGCAAGTTTTGACAAAAAGTGATGAAAAATTTTTTTTGTGGAGATTTAAAAAATGGCGTACATGGATGGAAAGGTCTTTTTACGCTCAGTTTAACGGTGAAAACCGCAACCACCAACGAGGCTTGGTTGCGGAGATATAGGGTTTCAAAGACATTTTGATTTTTAAAGTTTTTAACGATGCCGGCATCGCAAGTTTTGACAAAAAGTGATGAAAAATTTTTTTGTGGAGATTAAAAAAATGGCGTACATGGATGGAAAGGTCTCTTTACGCTCAGTTTAATGGTGGAAACCGCAACCACCAACGAGGCTTGGTTGCGGAGAT
Source organism: Epistrophe eligans (assembly GCA_951394125.1). Taxonomy (NCBI): domain Eukaryota; kingdom Metazoa; phylum Arthropoda; class Insecta; order Diptera; family Syrphidae; genus Epistrophe; species Epistrophe eligans. The sequence continues at coordinate 30,735,715 of OX596030.1, forward strand.
ATAGGGTTTCAAAGACATTTTGATTTTTAAAGTTTTTAACGATGCCGGCATCGCAAGTTTTGACAAAAAGTGATGAAAAATTTTTTTGTGGAGATTAAAAAAATGGCGTACATGGATGGAAAGGTCTCTTTACGCTCAGTTTAATGGTGGAAACCGCAACCACCAACGAGGCTTGGTTGCGGAGATATAGGGTTTCAAAGACATTTTGATTTTTAAAGTTTTTAACGATGCCGGCATCGCAAGTTTTGACAAAAAGTGATGAAAAATTTTTTTGTGGAGATTTAAAAAATGGCGTACATGGATGAAAAGGTCTCTTTACGCTCAGTTTAACGGTGAAAACCGCAACCACCAACGAGGCTTGGTTGCGGAGATATAGGGTTTCAAAGACATTTTGATTTTTAAAGTTTTAACGATGCCGGCATCGCAAGTTTTGTCAAAAAGTGATGAAAATTTTTTTTGTGGAGATTTAAAAAATGGCGTACATGGATGGTCTCTTTACGCTCAGTTTAACGGTGAAAACCGCAACCACCAACGAGGCTTGGTTGCGGAGATATAGGGTTTCAAAGACATTTTGATTTTTAAAGTTTTTAACGATGCCGGCATCGCAAGTTTTGACAAAAAGTGATGAAAATTTTTTTTGTGGAGATTAAAAAAATGGCGTACATGGATGGAAAGGTCTCTTTACGCTCAGTTTAATGGTGGAAACCGCAACCACCAACGAGGCTTGGTTGCGGAGATATAGGGTTTCAAAGACATTTTGATTTTTAAAGTTTTTAACGATGCCGGCATCGCAAGTTTTGACAAAAAGTGATGAAAAATTTTTTTGTGGAGATTAAAAAAATGGCGTACATGGATGGAAAGGTCTCTTTACGCTCAGTTTAATGGTGGAAACCGCAACCACCAACGAGGCTTGGTTGCGGAGATATAGGGTTTCAAAGACATTTTGATTTTTAAAGTTTTTAACGATGCCGGCATCGCAAGTTTTGACAAAAAGTGATGAAAAATTTTTTTGTGGAGATTTAAAAAATGGCGTACATGGATGGAAAGGTCTTTTTACGCTCAGTTTAACGGTGAAAACCGCAACCACCAACGAGGCTTGGTTGCGGAGATATAGGGTTTCAAAGACATTTTGTTTTTTAAAGTTTTTAACGATGCCGGCATCGCAAGTTTTGACAAAAAGTGATGAAAATTTTTTTTGTGGAGATTTAAAAAATGGCGTACATGGATGGAAAGGTCTCTTTACGCTCAGTTTAACGGTGAAAACCGCAACCACCAACGAGGCTTGGTTGCGGAGATATAGGGTTTCAAAGACATTTTGATTTTTAAAGTTTTTAACGATGCCGGCATCGCAAGTTTTGACAAAAAGTGCTGAAAAATTTTTTTGTGGAGATTTAAAAAATGGCGTACATGGATGGAAAGGTCTTTTTACGCTCAGTTTAACGGTGAAAACCGCAACCACCAACGAGGCTTGGTTGCGGAGATATAGGGTTTCAAAGACATTTTGATTTTTAAAGTTTTTAACGATGCCGGCATCGCAAGTTTTGACAAAAAGTGATGAAAATTTTTTTTGTGGAGATTTAAAAAATGGCGTACATGGATGGAAAGGTCTCTTTACGCTCAGTTTAACGGTGAAAACCGCAACCACCAACGAGGCTTGGTTGCGGAGATATAGGGTTTCAAAGACATTTTGATTTTTAAAGTTTTTAACGATGCCGGCATCGCAAGTTTTGACAAAAAGTGCTGAAAAATTTTTTTGTGGAGATTTAAAAAATGGCGTACATGGATGGAAAGGTCTTTTTACGCTCAGTTTAACGGTGAAAACCGCAACCACCAACGAGGCTTGGTTGCGGAGATATAGGGTTTCAAAGACATTTTGATTTTTAAAGTTTTTAACGATGCCGGCATCGCAAGTTTTGACAAAAAGTGATGAAAAATTTTTTTGTGGAGATTTAAAAAATGGCGTACATGGATGGAAAGGTCTTTTTACGCTCAGTTTAACGGTGAAAACCGCAACCACCAACGAGGCTTGGTTGCGGAGATATAGGGTTTCAAAGACATTTTGATTTTTAAAGTTTTTAACGATGCCGGCATCGCAAGTTTTGACAAAAAGTGATGAAAATTTTTTTTGTGGAGATTTAAAAAATGGCGTACATGGATGGAAAGGTCTCTTTACGCTCAGTTTAACGGTGAAAACCGCAACCACCAACGAGGCTTGGTTGCGGAGATATAGGGTTTCAAAGACATTTTGATTTTTAAAGTTTTTAACGATGCCGGCATCGCAAGTTTTGACAAAAAGTGCTGAAAAATTTTTTTGTGGAGATTTAAAAAATGGCGTACATGGATGGAAAGGTCTTTTTACGCTCAGTTTAACGGTGAAAACCGCAACCACCAACGAGGCTTGGTTGCGGAGATATAGGGTTTCAAAGACATTTTGATTTTTAAAGTTTTTAACGATGCCGGCATCGCAAGTTTTGACAAAAAGTGATGAAAAATTTTTTTGTGGAGATTTAAAAAATGGCGTACATGGATGGAAAGGTCTCTTTACGCTCAGTTTAACGGTGAAAACCGCAACCACCAACGAGGCTTGGTTGCGGAGATATAGGGTTTCAAAGACATTTTGATTTTTAAAGTTTTTAACGATGCCGGCATCGCAAGTTTTGACAAAAAGTGATGAAAATTTTTTTTGTGGAGATTAAAAAAATGGCGTACATGGATGGAAAGGTCTCTTTACGCTCAGTTTAATGGTGGAAACCGCAACCACCAACGAGGCTTGGTTGCGGAGATATAGGGTTTCAAAGACATTTTGATTTTTAAAGTTTTTAACGATGCCGGCATCGCAAGTTTTGACAAAAAGTGATGAAAATTTTTTTTGTGGAGATTTAAAAAATGGCGTACATGGATGAAAAGGTCTCTTTACGCTCAGTTTAACGGTGAAAACCGCAACCACCAACGAGGCTTGGTTGCGGAGATATAGGGTTTCAAAGACATTTTGATTTTTAAAGTTTTAACGATGCCGGCATCGCAAGTTTTGTCAAAAAGTGATGAAAATTTTTTTTGTGGAGATTTAAAAAATGGCGTACATGGATGGAAAGGTCTCTTTACGCTCAGTTTAACGGTGAAAACCGCAACCACCAACGAGGATTGGTTGCGGAGATATAGGGTTTCAAAGACATTTTGATTTTTAAAGTTTTTAACGATGCCGGCATCGCAAGTTTTGACAAAAAGTGATGAAAAATTTTTTTGTGGAGATTTAAAAAATGGCGTACATGGATGGAAAGGTCTTTTTACGCTCAGTTTAACGGTGAAAACCGCAACCACCAACGAGGCTTGGTTGCGGAGATATAAGGTTTCAAAGACATTTTGATTTTTAAAGTTTTTAACGATGCCGGCATCGCAAGTTTTGACAAAAAGTGATGAAAATTTTTTTTGTGGAGATTTAAAAAATGGCGTAAATGGATGGAAAGGTCTCTTTACGCTCAGTTTAACGGTGAAAACCGCAACCACCAACGAGGCTTGGTTGCGGAGATATAGGGTTTCAAAGACATTTTGATTTTTAAAGTTTTTAACGATGCCGGCATCGCAAGTTTTGACAAAAAGTGATGAAAAATTTTTTTGTGGAGATTTAAAAAATGGCGTACATGGATGGAAAGGTCTTTTTACGCTCAGTTTAACGGTGAAAACCGCAACCACCAACGAGGCTTGGTTGCGGAGATATAGGGTTTCAAAGACATTTTGATTTTTAAAGTTTTTAACGATCGCAAGTTTTGACAAAAAGTGATGAAAATTTTTTTTGTGGAGATTAAAAAAATGGCGTACATGGATGGAAAGGTCTCTTTACGCTCAGTTTAATGGTGGAAACCGCAACCACCAACGAGGCTTGGTTGCGGAGATATAGGGTTTCAAAGACATTTGATTTTTAAAGTTTTTAACGATGCCGGCATCGCAAGTTTTGACAAAAAGTGATGAAAAATTTTTTTGTGGAGATTTAAAAAATGGCGTACATGGATGAAAAGGTCTCTTTACGCTCAGTTTAACGGTGAAAACCGCAACCACCAACGAGGCTTGGTTGCGGAGATATAGGGTTTCAAAGACATTTTGATTTTTAAAGTTTTTAACGATGCCGGCATCGCAAGTTTTGACAAAAAGTGATGAAAAATTTTTTGTGGAGATTTAAAAAATGGCGTACATGGATGGAAAGGTCTCTTTACGCTCAGTTTAACGGTGAAAACCGCAACCACCAACGAGGCTTGGTTGCGGAGATATAGGGTTTCAAAGACATTTTGATTTTTAAAGTTTTTAACGATGCCGGCATCGCAAGTTTTGACAAAAAGTGATGAAAAATTTTTTTGTGGAGATTTAAAAAATGGCGTACATGGATGGAAAGGTCTTTTTACGCTCAGTTTAACGGTGAAAACCGCAACCACCAACGAGGCTTGGTTGCGGAGATATAGGGTTTCAAAGACATTTTGATTTTTAAAGTTTTAACGATGCCGGCATCGCAAGTTTTGACAAAAAGTGATGAAAATTTTTTTTTGTGGAGATTTAAAAAATGGCGTACATGGATGGAAAGGTCTCTTTACGCTCAGTTTAACGGTGAAAACCGCAACCACCAACGAGGCTTGGTTGCGGAGATATAGGGTTTCAAAGACATTTTGATTTTTAAAGTTTTTAACGATGCCGGCATCGCAAGTTTTGACAAAAAGTGATGAAAATTTTTTTTGTGGAGATTTAAAAAATGGCGTACATGGATGGAAAGGTCTCTTTACGCTCAGTTTAACGGTGAAAACCGCAACCACCAACGAGGCTTGGTTGCGGAGATATAGGGTTTCAAAGACATTTTGATTTTTAAAGTTTTTAACGATGCCGGCATCGCAAGTTTTGTCAAAAAGTGATGAAAAATTTTTTTGTGGAGATTTAAAAAATGGCGTACATGGATGGAAAGGTCTCTTTACGCTCAGTTTAACGGTGAAAACCGCAACCACCAACGAGGCTTGGTTGCGGAGATATAGGGTTTCAAAGACATTTTGATTTTTAAAGTTTTTAACGATGCCGGCATCGCAAGTTTTGACAAAAAGTGATGAAAAATTTTTTTGTGGAGATTTAAAAAATGGCGTACATGGATGGAAAGGTCTTTTTACGCTCAGTTTAACGGTGAAAACCGCAACCACCAACGAGGCTTGGTTGCGGAGATATAGGGTTTCAAAGACATTTTGATTTTTAAAGTTTTTAACGATGCCGGCATCGCAAGTTTTGACAAAAAGTGATGAAAAATTTTTTTGTGGAGATTAAAAAAATGACGTACATGGATGGAAAGGTCTCTTTACGCTCAGTTTAATGGTGGAAACCGCAACCACCAACGAGGCTTGGTTGCGGAGATATAGGGTTTCAAAGACATTTTGATTTTTAAAGTTTTAACGATGCCGGCATCGCAAGTTTTGTCAAAAAGTGATGAAAATTTTTTTTGTGGAGATTTAAAAAATGGCGTACATGGATGGAAAGGTCTTTTTACGCTCAGTTTAACGGTGGAAACCGCAACCACCAACGAGGCTTGGTTGCGGAGATATAGGGTTTCAAAGACATTTTGATTTTTAAAGTTTTTAACGATGCCGGCATCGCAAGTTTTGACAAAAAGTGATGAAAAATTTTTTTGTGGAGATTTAAAAAATAACGTACATGGATGGAAAGGTCTTTTTACGCTCAGTTTAACGGTGAAAACCGCAACCACCAACGAGGCTTGGTTGCGGAGATATAGGGTTTCAAAGACATTTTGATTTTTAAAGTTTTTAACGATGCCGGCATCGCAAGTTTTGACAAAAAGTGATGAAAATTTTTTTTGTGGAGATTTAAAAAATGGCGTACATGGATGGAAAGGTCTTTTTACGCTCAGTTTAACGGTGGAAACCGCAACCACCAACGAGGCTTGGTTGCGGAGATATAGGGTTTCAAAGACATTTTGATTTTTAAAGTTTTTAACGATGCCGGCATCGCAAGTTTTGTCAAAAAGTGATGAAAAATTTTTTTGTGGAGATTTAAAAAATGGCGTACATGGATGGAAAGGTCTCTTTACGCTCAGTTTAACGGTGAAAACCGCAACCACCAACGAGGCTTGGTTGCGGAGATATAGGGTTTCAAAGACATTTTGATTTTTAAAGTTTTTGCAAGTTTTGACAAAAAGTGATGAAAATTTTTTTTGTGGAGATTAAAAAAATGGCGTACATGGATGGAAAGGTCTCTTTACGCTCAGTTTAACGGTGAAAACCGCAACCACCAACGAGGCTTGGTTGCGGAGATATAGGGTTTCAAAGACATTTTGATTTTTAAAGTTTTAACGATGCCGGCATCGCAAGTTTTGTCAAAAAGTGATGAAAAATTTTTTTGTGGAGATTTAAAAAATGGCGTACATGGATGGAAAGGTCTCTTTACGCTCAGTTTAACGGTGAAAACCGCAACCACCAACGAGGCTTGGTTGCGGAGATATAGGGTTTCAAAGACATTTTGATTTTTAAAGTTTTTAACGATGCCGGCATCGCAAGTTTTGACAAAAAGTGATGAAAAATTTTTTTGTGGAGATTTAAAAAATGGCGTACATGGATGGAAAGGTCTTTTTACGCTCAGTTTAACGGTGAAAACCGCAACCACCAACGAGGCTTGGTTGCGGAGATATAGGGTTTCAAAGACATTTTGATTTTTAAAGTTTTTAACGATGCCGGCATCGCAAGTTTTGACAAAAAGTGATGAAAAATTTTTTTGTGGAGATTAAAAAAATGGCGTACATGGATGGAAAGGTCTCTTTACGCTCAGTTTAATGGTGGAAACCGCAACCACCAACGAGGCTTGGTTGCGGAGATATAGGGTTTCAAAGACATTTTGATTTTTAAAGTTTTAACGATGCCGGCATCGCAAGTTTTGTCAAAAAGTGATGAAAATTTTTTTTGTGGAGATTTAAAAAATGGCGTACATGGATGGAAAGGTCTCTTTACGCTCAGTTTAACGGTGAAAACCGCAACCACCAACGAGGCTTGGTTGCGGAGATATAGGGTTTCAAAGACATTTTGATTTTTAAAGTTTTTAACGATGCCGGCATCGCAAGTTTTGACAAAAAGTGATGAAAATTTTTTTTGTGGAGATTAAAAAAATGGCGTACATGGATGGAAAGGTCTCTTTACGCTCAGTTTAACGGTGAAAACCGCAACCACCAACGAGGCTTGGTTGCGGAGATATAGGGTTTCAAAGACATTTTGATTTTTAAAGTTTTTAACGATGCCGGCATCGCAAGTTTTGACAAAAAGTGATGAAAAATTTTTTTGTGGAGATTTAAAAAATGGCGTACATGGATGGAAAGGTCTTTTTACGCTCAGTTTAACGGTGGAAACCGCAACCACCAACGAGGCTTGGTTGCGGAGATATAGGGTTTCAAAGACATTTTGATTTTTAAAGTTTTTAACGATGCCGGCATCGCAAGTTTTGACAAAAAGTGATGAAAAATTTTTTTGTGGAGATTAAAAAAATGGCGTACATGGATGGAAAGGTCTCTTTACGCTCAGTTTAATGGTGGAAACCGCAACCACCAACGAGGCTTGGTTGCGGAGATATAGGGTTTCAAAGACATTTTGATTTTTAAAGTTTTTAACGATGCCGGCATCGCAAGTTTTGACAAAAAGTGATGAAAAATTTTTTTGTGGAGATTTAAAAAATGGCGTACATGGATGGAAAGGTCTTTTTACGCTCAGTTTAACGGTGAAAACCGCAACCACCAACGAGGCTTGGTTGCGGAGATATAGGGTTTCAAAGACATTTTGATTTTTAAAGTTTTTAACGATGCCGGCATCGCAAGTTTTGACAAAAAGTGATGAAAAATTTTTTTGTGGAGATTTAAAAAATGGCGTACATGGATGGAAAGGTCTTTTTACGCTCAGTTTAACGGTGAAAACCGCAACCACCAACGAGGCTTGGTTGCGGAGATATAGGGTTTCAAAGACATTTTGATTTTTAAAGTTTTTAACGATGCCGGCATCGCAAGTTTTGACAAAAAGTGATGAAAAATTTTTTTGTGGAGATTAAAAAAATGGCGTACATGGATGGAAAGGTCTCTTTACGCTCAGTTTAATGGTGGAAACCGCAACCACCAACGAGGCTTGGTTGCGGAGATATAGGGTTTCAAAGACATTTTGATTTTTAAAGTTTTAACGATGCCGGCATCGCAAGTTTTGTCAAAAAGTGATGAAAATTTTTTTTGTGGAGATTTAAAAAATGGCGTACATGGATGGAAAGGTCTCTTTACGCTCAGTTTAACGGTGAAAACCGCAACCACCAACGAGGCTTGGTTGCGGAGATATAGGGTTTCAAAGACATTTTGATTTTTAAAGTTTTTAACGATGCCGGCATCGCAAGTTTTGACAAAAAGTGATGAAAATTTTTTTTGTGGAGATTAAAAAAATGGCGTACATGGATGGAAAGGTCTCTTTACGCTCAGTTTAACGGTGAAAACCGCAACCACCAACGAGGCTTGGTTGCGGAGATATAGGGTTTCAAAGACATTTTGATTTTTAAAGTTTTTAACGATGCCGGCATCGCAAGTTTTGACAAAAAGTGATGAAAAATTTTTTTGTGGAGATTTAAAAAATGGCGTACATGGATGGAAAGGTCTTTTTACGCTCAGTTTAACGGTGGAAACCGCAACCACCAACGAGGCTTGGTTGCGGAGATATAGGGTTTCAAAGACATTTTGATTTTTAAAGTTTTTAACGATGCCGGCATCGCAAGTTTTGACAAAAAGTGATGAAAAATTTTTTTGTGGAGATTAAAAAAATGGCGTACATGGATGGAAAGGTCTCTTTACGCTCAGTTTAATGGTGGAAACCGCAACCACCAACGAGGCTTGGTTGCGGAGATATAGGGTTTCAAAGACATTTTGATTTTTAAAGTTTTTAACGATGCCGGCATCGCAAGTTTTGACAAAAAGTGATGAAAAATTTTTTTGTGGAGATTTAAAAAATGGCGTACATGGATGGAAAGGTCTTTTTACGCTCAGTTTAACGGTGAAAACCGCAACCACCAACGAGGCTTGGTTGCGGAGATATAGGGTTTCAAAGACATTTTGATTTTTAAAGTTTTTAACGATGCCGGCATCGCAAGTTTTGACAAAAAGTGATGAAAATTTTTTTTGTGGAGATTTAAAAAATGGCGTACATGGATGGAAAGGTCTCTTTACGCTCAGTTTAACGGTGAAAACCGCAACCACCAACGAGGCTTGGTTGCGGAGATATAGGGTTTCAAAGACATTTTGATTTTTAAAGTTTTTAACGATGCCGGCATCGCAAGTTTTGACAAAAAGTGCTGAAAAATTTTTTTGTGGAGATTAAAAAAATGGCGTACATGGATGGAAAGGTCTCTTTACGCTCAGTTTAACGGTGAAAACCGCAACCACCAACGAGGCTTGGTTGCGGAGATATAGGGTTTCAAAGACATTTTGATTTTTAAAGTTTTAACGATGCCGGCATCGCAAGTTTTGTCAAAAAGTGATGAAAATTTTTTTTGTGGAGATTTAAAAAATGGCGTACATGGATGGAAAGGTCTTTTTACGCTCAGTTTAACGGTGGAAACCGCAACCACCAACGAGGCTTGGTTGCGGAGATATAGGGTTTCAAAGACATTTTGATTTTTAAAGTTTTTAACGATGCCGGCATCGCAAGTTTTGACAAAAAGTGATGAAAAATTTTTTTGTGGAGATTAAAAAAATGGCATACATGGATGGAAAGGTCTCTTTACGCTCAGTTTAATGGTGTAAACCGCAACCACCAACGAGGCTTGGTTGCGGAGATATAGGGTTTCAAAGACATTTTGATTTTTAAAGTTTTTAACGATGCCGGCATCGCAAGTTTTGACAAAAAGTGATGAAAAATTTTTTCGTGGAGATTAAAAAAATGGCGTACATGGATGGAAAGGTCTCTTTACGCTCAGTTTAACGGTGAAAACCGCAACCACCAACGAGGCTTGGTTGCGGAGATATAGGGTTTCAAAGACATTTTGATTTTTAAAGTTTTTAACGATGCCGGCATCGCAAGTTTTGTCAAAAAGTGATGAAAAATTTTTTTGTGGAGATTTAAAAAATGGCGTACATGGATGGAAAGGTCTCTTTACGCTCAGTTTAACGGTGAAAACCGCAACCACCAACGAGGCTTGGTTGCGGAGATATAGGGTTTCAAAGACATTTTGATTTTTAAAGTTTTTGCAAGTTTTGACAAAAAGTGATGAAAATTTTTTTTGTGGAGATTAAAAAAATGGCGTACATGGATGGAAAGGTCTCTTTACGCTCAGTTTAACGGTGAAAACCGCAACCACCAACGAGGCTTGGTTGCGGAGATATAGGGTTTCAAAGACATTTTGATTTTTAAAGTTTTAACGATGCCGGCATCGCAAGTTTTGTCAAAAAGTGATGAAAAATTTTTTTGTGGAGATTTAAAAAATGGCGTACATGGATGGAAAGGTCTCTTTACGCTCAGTTTAACGGTGAAAACCGCAACCACCAACGAGGCTTGGTTGCGGAGATATAGGGTTTCAAAGACATTTTGATTTTTAAAGTTTTTAACGATGCCGGCATCGCAAGTTTTGACAAAAAGTGATGAAAAATTTTTTTGTGGAGATTTAAAAAATGGCGTACATGGATGGAAAGGTCTTTTTACGCTCAGTTTAACGGTGAAAACCGCAACCACCAACGAGGCTTGGTTGCGGAGATATAGGGTTTCAAAGACATTTTGATTTTTAAAGTTTTTAACGATGCCGGCATCGCAAGTTTTGACAAAAAGTGATGAAAAATTTTTTTGTGGAGATTTAAAAAATGGCGTACATGGATGGAAAGGTCTTTTTACGCTCAGTTTAACGGTGGAAACCGCAACCACCAACGAGGCTTGGTTGCGGAGATATAGGGTTTCAAAGACATTTTGATTTTTAAAGTTTTAACGATGCCGGCATCGCAAGTTTTGTCAAAAAGTGATGAAAATTTTTTTTGTGGAGATTTAAAAAATGGCGTACATGGATGGAAAGGTCTCTTTACGCTCAGTTTAACGGTGAAAACCGCAACCACCAACGAGGCTTGGTTGCGGAGATATAGGGTTTCAAAGACATTTTGATTTTTAAAGTTTTTAACGATGCCGGCATCGCAAGTTTTGACAAAAAGTGATGAAAATTTTTTTTGTGGAGATTAAAAAAATGGCGTACATGGATGGAAAGGTCTCTTTACGCTCAGTTTAACGGTGAAAACCGCAACCACCAACGAGGCTTGGTTGCGGAGATATAGGGTTTCAAAGACATTTTGATTTTTAAAGTTTTTAACGATGCCGGCATCGCAAGTTTTGACAAAAAGTGATGAAAAATTTTTTTGTGGAGATTTAAAAAATGGCGTACATGGATGGAAAGGTCTTTTTACGCTCAGTTTAACGGTGGAAACCGCAACCACCAACGAGGCTTGGTTGCGGAGATATAGGGTTTCAAAGACATTTTGATTTTTAAAGTTTTTAACGATGCCGGCATCGCAAGTTTTGACAAAAAGTGATGAAAAATTTTTTTGTGGAGATTAAAAAAATGGCGTACATGGATGGAAAGGTCTCTTTACGCTCAGTTTAATGGTGGAAACCGCAACCACCAACGAGGCTTGGTTGCGGAGATATAGGGTTTCAAAGACATTTTGATTTTTAAAGTTTTTAACGATGCCGGCATCGCAAGTTTTGACAAAAAGTGATGAAAAATTTTTTTGTGGAGATTTAAAAAATGGCGTACATGGATGGAAAGGTCTTTTTACGCTCAGTTTAACGGTGAAAACCGCAACCACCAACGAGGCTTGGTTGCGGAGATATAGGGTTTCAAAGACATTTTGATTTTTAAAGTTTTTAACGATGCCGGCATCGCAAGTTTTGACAAAAAGTGATGAAAAATTTTTTTGTGGAGATTTAAAAAATGGCGTACATGGATGGAAAGGTCTTTTTACGCTCAGTTTAACGGTGAAAACCGCAACCACCAACGAGGCTTGGTTGCGGAGATATAGGGTTTCAAAGACATTTTGATTTTTAAAGTTTTTAACGATGCCGGCATCGCAAGTTTTGACAAAAAGTGATGAAAAATTTTTTTGTGGAGATTAAAAAAATGGCGTACATGGATGGAAAGGTCTCTTTACGCTCAGTTTAATAGTGGAAACCGCAACCACCAACGAGGCTTGGTTGCGGAGATATAGGGTTTCAAAGACATTTTGATTTTTAAAGTTTTAACGATGCCGGCATCGCAAGTTTTGTCAAAAAGTGATGAAAATTTTTTTTGTGGAGATTTAAAAAATGGCGTACATGGATGGAAAGGTCTCTTTACGCTCAGTTTAACGGTGAAAACCGCAACCACCAACGAGGCTTGGTTGCGGAGATATAGGGTTTCAAAGACATTTTGATTTTTAAAGTTTTTAACGATGCCGGCATCGCAAGTTTTGACAAAAAGTGATGAAAATTTTTTTTGTGGAGATTAAAAAAATGGCGTACATGGATGGAAAGGTCTCTTTACGCTCAGTTTAACGGTGAAAACCGCAACCACCAACGAGGCTTGGTTGCGGAGATATAGGGTTTCAAAGACATTTTGATTTTTAAAGTTTTTAACGATGCCGGCATCGCAAGTTTTGACAAAAAGTGATGAAAAATTTTTTTGTGGAGATTTAAAAAATGGCGTACATGGATGGAAAGGTCTTTTTACGCTCAGTTTAACGGTGGAAACCGCAACCACCAACGAGGCTTGGTTGCGGAGATATAGGGTTTCAAAGACATTTTGATTTTTAAAGTTTTTAACGATGCCGGCATCGCAAGTTTTGACAAAAAGTGATGAAAAATTTTTTTGTGGAGATTAAAAAAATGGCGTACATGGATGGAAAGGTCTCTTTACGCTCAGTTTAATGGTGGAAACCGCAACCACCAACGAGGCTTGGTTGCGGAGATATAGGGTTTCAAAGACATTTTGATTTTTAAAGTTTTTAACGATGCCGGCATCGCAAGTTTTGACAAAAAGTGATGAAAAATTTTTTTGTGGAGATTTAAAAAATGGCGTACATGGATGGAAAGGTCTTTTTACGCTCAGTTTAACGGTGAAAACCGCAACCACCAACGAGGCTTGGTTGCGGAGATATAGGGTTTCAAAGACATTTTGATTTTTAAAGTTTTTAACGATGCCGGCATCGCAAGTTTTGACAAAAAGTGATGAAAATTTTTTTTGTGGAGATTTAAAAAATGGCGTACATGGATGGAAAGGTCTCTTTACGCTCAGTTTAACGGTGAAAACCGCAACCACCAACGAGGCTTGGTTGCGGAGATATAGGGTTTCAAAGACATTTTGATTTTTAAAGTTTTTAACGATGCCGGCATCGCAAGTTTTGACAAAAAGTGCTGAAAAATTTTTTTGTGGAGATTAAAAAAATGGCGTACATGGATGGAAAGGTCTCTTTACGCTCAGTTTAACGGTGAAAACCGCAACCACCAACGAGGCTTGGTTGCGGAGATATAGGGTTTCAAAGACATTTTGATTTTTAAAGTTTTAACGATGCCGGCATCGCAAGTTTTGTCAAAAAGTGATGAAAATTTTTTTTGTGGAGATTTAAAAAATGGCGTACATGGATGGAAAGGTCTTTTTACGCTCAGTTTAACGGTGGAAACCGCAACCACCAACGAGGCTTGGTTGCGGAGATATAGGGTTTCAAAGACATTTTGATTTTTAAAGTTTTTAACGATGCCGGCATCGCAAGTTTTGACAAAAAGTGATGAAAAATTTTTTTGTGGAGATTAAAAAAATGGCATACATGGATGGAAAGGTCTCTTTACGCTCAGTTTAATGGTGTAAACCGCAACCACCAACGAGGCTTGGTTGCGGAGATATAGGGTTTCAAAGACATTTTGATTTTTAAAGTTTTTAACGATGCCGGCATCGCAAGTTTTGACAAAAAGTGATGAAAAATTTTTTCGTGGAGATTAAAAAAATGGCGTACATGGATGGAAAGGTCTCTTTACGCTCAGTTTAACGGTGAAAACCGCAACCACCAACGAGGCTTGGTTGCGGAGATATAGGGTTTCAAAGACATTTTGATTTTTAAAGTTTTTAACGATGCCGGCATCGCAAGTTTTGTCAAAAAGTGATGAAAAATTTTTTTGTGGAGATTTAAAAAATGGCGTACATGGATGGAAAGGTCTCTTTACGCTCAGTTTAACGGTGAAAACCGCAACCACCAACGAGGCTTGGTTGCGGAGATATAGGGTTTCAAAGACATTTTGATTTTTAAAGTTTTTGCCAAGTTTTGACAAAAAGTGATGAAAATTTTTTTTGTGGAGATTAAAAAAATGGCGTACATGGATGGAAAGGTCTCTTTACGCTCAGTTTAACGGTGAAAACCGCAACCACCAACGAGGCTTGGTTGCGGAGATATAGGGTTTCAAAGACATTTTGATTTTTAAAGTTTTAACGATGCCGGCATCGCAAGTTTTGTCAAAAAGTGATGAAAAATTTTTTTGTGGAGATTTAAAAAATGGCGTACATGGATGGAAAGGTCTCTTTACGCTCAGTTTAACGGTGAAAACCGCAACCACCAACGAGGCTTGGTTGCGGAGATATAGGGTTTCAAAGACATTTTGATTTTTAAAGTTTTTAACGATGCCGGCATCGCAAGTTTTGACAAAAAGTGATGAAAAATTTTTTTGTGGAGATTTAAAAAATGGCGTACATGGATGGAAAGGTCTTTTTACGCTCAGTTTAACGGTGAAAACCGCAACCACCAACGAGGCTTGGTTGCGGAGATATAGGGTTTCAAAGACATTTTGATTTTTAAAGTTTTTAACGATGCCGGCATCGCAAGTTTTGACAAAAAGTGATGAAAAATTTTTTTGTGGAGATTAAAAAAATGGCGTACATGGATGGAAAGGTCTCTTTACGCTCAGTTTAATGGTGGAAACCGCAACCACCAACGAGGCTTGGTTGCGGAGATATAGGGTTTCAAAGACATTTTGATTTTTAAAGTTTTAACGATGCCGGCATCGCAAGTTTTGTCAAAAAGTGATGAAAATTTTTTTTGTGGAGATTTAAAAAATGGCGTACATGGATGGAAAGGTCTCTTTACGCTCAGTTTAACGGTGAAAACCGCAACCACCAACGAGGCTTGGTTGCGGAGATATAGGGTTTCAAAGACATTTTGATTTTTAAAGTTTTTAACGATGCCGGCATCGCAAGTTTTGACAAAAAGTGATGAAAATTTTTTTTGTGGAGATTAAAAAAATGGCGTACATGGATGGAAAGGTCTCTTTACGCTCAGTTTAACGGTGAAAACCGCAACCACCAACGAGGCTTGGTTGCGGAGATATAGGGTTTCAAAGACATTTTGATTTTTAAAGTTTTTAACGATGCCGGCATCGCAAGTTTTGACAAAAAGTGATGAAAAATTTTTTTGTGGAGATTTAAAAAATGGCGTACATGGATGGAAAGGTCTTTTTACGCTCAGTTTAACGGTGGAAACCGCAACCACCAACGAGGCTTGGTTGCGGAGATATAGGGTTTCAAAGACATTTTGATTTTTAAAGTTTTTAACGATGCCGGCATCGCAAGTTTTGACAAAAAGTGATGAAAAATTTTTTTGTGGAGATTAAAAAAATGGCGTACATGGATGGAAAGGTCTCTTTACGCTCAGTTTAATGGTGGAAACCGCAACCACCAACGAGGCTTGGTTGCGGAGATATAGGGTTTCAAAGACATTTTGATTTTTAAAGTTTTTAACGATGCCGGCATCGCAAGTTTTGACAAAAAGTGATGAAAAATTTTTTTGTGGAGATTTAAAAAATGGCGTACATGGATGGAAAGGTCTTTTTACGCTCAGTTTAACGGTGAAAACCGCAACCACCAACGAGGCTTGGTTGCGGAGATATAGGGTTTCAAAGACATTTTGATTTTTAAAGTTTTTAACGATGCCGGCATCGCAAGTTTTGACAAAAAGTGATGAAAAATTTTTTTGTGGAGATTTAAAAAATGGCGTACATGGATGGAAAGGTCTTTTTACGCTCAGTTTAACGGTGAAAACCGCAACCACCAACGAGGCTTGGTTGCGGAGATATAGGGTTTCAAAGACATTTTGATTTTTAAAGTTTTTAACGATGCCGGCATCGCAAGTTTTGACAAAAAGTGATGAAAAATTTTTTTGTGGAGATTAAAAAAATGGCGTACATGGATGGAAAGGTCTCTTTACGCTCAGTTTAATGGTGGAAACCGCAACCACCAACGAGGCTTGGTTGCGGAGATATAGGGTTTCAAAGACATTTTGATTTTTAAAGTTTTAACGATGCCGGCATCGCAAGTTTTGTCAAAAAGTGATGAAAATTTTTTTTGTGGAGATTTAAAAAATAGCGTACATGGATGGAAAGGTCTCTTTACGCTCAGTTTAACGGTGAAAACCGCAACCACCAACGAGGCTTGGTTGCGGAGATATAGGGTTTCAAAGACATTTTGATTTTTAAAGTTTTTAACGATGCCGGCATCGCAAGTTTTGACAAAAAGTGATGAAAATTTTTTTTGTGGAGATTAAAAAAATGGCGTACATGGATGGAAAGGTCTCTTTACGCTCAGTTTAACGGTGAAAACCGCAACCACCAACGAGGCTTGGTTGCGGAGATATAGGGTTTCAAAGACATTTTGATTTTTAAAGTTTTTAACGATGCCGGCATCGCAAGTTTTGACAAAAAGTGATGAAAAATTTTTTTGTGGAGATTTAAAAAATGGCGTACATGGATGGAAAGGTCTTTTTACGCTCAGTTTAACGGTGGAAACCGCAACCACCAACGAGGCTTGGTTGCGGAGATATAGGGTTTCAAAGACATTTTGATTTTTAAAGTTTTTAACGATGCCGGCATCGCAAGTTTTGACAAAAAGTGATGAAAAATTTTTTTGTGGAGATTAAAAAAATGGCGTACATGGATGGAAAGGTCTCTTTACGCTCAGTTTAATGGTGGAAACCGCAACCACCAACGAGGCTTGGTTGCGGAGATATAGGGTTTCAAAGACATTTTGATTTTTAAAGTTTTTAACGATGCCGGCATCGCAAGTTTTGACAAAAAGTGATGAAAAATTTTTTTGTGGAGATTTAAAAAATGGCGTACATGGATGGAAAGGTCTTTTTACGCTCAGTTTAACGGTGAAAACCGCAACCACCAACGAGGCTTGGTTGCGGAGATATAGGGTTTCAAAGACATTTTGATTTTTAAAGTTTTTAACGATGCCGGCATCGCAAGTTTTGACAAAAAGTGATGAAAATTTTTTTTGTGGAGATTTAAAAAATGGCGTACATGGATGGAAAGGTCTCTTTACGCTCAGTTTAACGGTGAAAACCGCAACCACCAACGAGGCTTGGTTGCGGAGATATAGGGTTTCAAAGACATTTTGATTTTTAAAGTTTTTAACGATGCCGGCATCGCAAGTTTTGACAAAAAGTGCTGAAAAATTTTTTTGTGGAGATTAAAAAAATGGCGTACATGGATGGAAAGGTCTCTTTACGCTCAGTTTAACGGTGAAAACCGCAACCACCAACGAGGCTTGGTTGCGGAGATATAGGGTTTCAAAGACATTTTGATTTTTAAAGTTTTAACGATGCCGGCATCGCAAGTTTTGTCAAAAAGTGATGAAAATTTTTTTTGTGGAGATTTAAAAAATGGCGTACATGGATGGAAAGGTCTTTTTACGCTCAGTTTAACGGTGGAAACCGCAACCACCAACGAGGCTTGGTTGCGGAGATATAGGGTTTCAAAGACATTTTGATTTTTAAAGTTTTTAACGATGCCGGCATCGCAAGTTTTGACAAAAAGTGATGAAAAATTTTTTTGTGGAGATTAAAAAAATGGCATACATGGATGGAAAGGTCTCTTTACGCTCAGTTTAATGGTGTAAACCGCAACCACCAACGAGGCTTGGTTGCGGAGATATAGGGTTTCAAAGACATTTTGATTTTTAAAGTTTTTAACGATGCCGGCATCGCAAGTTTTGACAAAAAGTGATGAAAAATTTTTTCGTGGAGATTAAAAAAATGGCGTACATGGATGGAAAGGTCTCTTTACGCTCAGTTTAACGGTGAAAACCGCAACCACCAACGAGGCTTGGTTGCGGAGATATAGGGTTTCAAAGACATTTTGATTTTTAAAGTTTTTAACGATGCCGGCATCGCAAGTTTTGTCAAAAAGTGATGAAAAATTTTTTTGTGGAGATTTAAAAAATGGCGTACATGGATGGAAAGGTCTCTTTACGCTCAGTTTAACGGTGAAAACCGCAACCACCAACGAGGCTTGGTTGCGGAGATATAGGGTTTCAAAGACATTTTGATTTTTAAAGTTTTTAACGATGCCGGCATCGCAAGTTTTGACAGAAAGTGATGAAAAATTTTTTTGTGGAGATTAAAAAAATGGCATACATGGATGGAAAGGTCTCTTTACGCTCAGTTTAATGGTGGAAACCGCAACCACCAACGAGGCTTGGTTGCGGAGATATAGGGTTTCAAAGACATTTTGATTTTTAAAGTTTTTAACGATGCCGGCATCGCAAGTTTTGACAAAAAGTGATGAAAAATTTTTTTGTGGAGATTTAAAAAATGGCGTACATGGATGGAAAGGTCTTTTTACGCTCAGTTTAACGGTGAAAACCGCAACCACCAACGAGGCTTGGTTGCGGAGATGGTTTCAAAGACATTTTGATTTTTAAAGTTTTTAACGATGCCGGCATCGCAAGTTTTGTCAAAAAGTGATGAAAAATTTTTTTGTGGAGATTTAAAAAATGGCGTACATGGATGGAAAGGTCTCTTTACGCTCAGTTTAATGGTGAAAACCGCAACCACCAACGAGGCTTGGTTGCGGAGATGTAGGGTTTCAAAGACATTTTGATTTTTAAAGTTTTTAACGATGCCGGCATCGCAAGTTTTGACAAAAAGTGATGAAAATTTTTTTTGTGGAGATTTAAAAAATGGCGTACATGGATGGAAAGGTCTCTTTACGCTCAGTTTAACGGTGAAAACCGCAACCACCAACGAGGCTTGGTTGCGGAGATATAGGGTTTCAAAGACATTTTGATTTTTAAAGTTTTTAACGATCGCAAGTTTTAACAAGAAGTGATGAAAAATTTTTTTGTGGAGATTTAAAAAATGGCGTACATGGATGGAAAGGTCTCTTTACGCTCAGTTTAATGGTGGAAACCGCAACCACCAACGAGGCTTGGTTGCGGAGATATAGGGTTTCAAAGACATTTTGATTTTTTTGACAAAAAGTGATGAAAAATTTTTTTGTGGAGATTAAAAAAATGGCGTACATGGATGGAAAGGTCTCTTTACGCTCAGTTTAATGGTGGAAACCGCAACCACCAACGAGGCTTGGTTGCGGAGATATAGGGTTTCAAAGACATTTTGATTTTTTTGACAAAAAGTGATGAAAAATTTTTTTGTGGAGATTAAAAAAATGGCGTACATGGATGGAAAGGTCTTTTTACGCTCAGTTTAACGGTGGAAACCGCAACCACCAACGAGGCTTGGTTGCGGAGATATAGGGTTTCAAAGACATTTTGATTTTTAAAGTTTTTAACGATGCCGGCATCGCAAGTTTTGACAAAAAGTGATGAAAAATTTTTTTGTGGAGATTTAAAAAATAACGTACATGGATGGAAAGGTCTTTTTACGCTCAGTTTAACGGTGAAAACCGCAACCACCAACGAGGCTTGGTTGCGGAGATATAGGGTTTCAAAGACATTTTGATTTTTAAAGTTTTTAACGATGCCGGCATCGCAAGTTTTGACAAAAAGTGATGAACATTTTTTTTGTGGAGATTTAAAAAATGGCGTACATGGATGGAAAGGTCTTTTTACGCTCAGTTTAACGGTGGAAACCGCAACCACCAACGAGGCTTGGTTGCGGAGATATAGGGTTTCAAAGACATTTTGATTTTTAAAGTTTTTAACGATGCCGGCATCGCAAGTTTTGACAAAAAGTGATGAAAAATTTTTTTGTGGAGATTAAAAAAATGGCATACATGGATGGAAAGGTCTCTTTACGCTCAGTTTAATGGTGGAAACCGCAACCACCAACGAGGCTTGGTTGCGGAGATATAGGGTTTCAAAGACATTTTGATTTTTAAAGTTTTTAACGATGCCGGCATCGCAAGTTTTGACAAAAAGTGATGAAAAATTTTTTCGTGGAGATTAAAAAAATGGCGTACATGGATGGAAAGGTCTCTTTACGCTCAGTTTAACGGTGAAAACCGCAACCACCAACGAGGCTTGGTTGCGGAGATATAGGGTTTCAAAGACATTTTGATTTTTAAAGTTTTTAACGATGCCGGCATCGCAAGTTTTGTCAAAAAGTGATGAAAAATTTTTTTGTGGAGATTTAAAAAATGGCGTACATGGATGGAAAGGTCTCTTTACGCTCAGTTTAACGGTGAAAACCGCAACCACCAACGAGGCTTGGTTGCGGAGATATAGGGTTTCAAAGACATTTTGATTTTTAAAGTTTTTAACGATGCCGGCATCGCAAGTTTTGACAAAAAGTGATGAAAATTTTTTTTGTGGAGATTTAAAAAATGGCGTACATGGATGTAAAGGTCTCTTTACGCTCAGTTTAACGGTGAAAACCGCAACCACCAACGAGGCTTGGTTGCGGAGATGTAGGGTTTCAAAGACATTTTGATATTTAAAGTTTTTAACGATGCCGGCATCGCAAGTTTTGACAAAAAGTGATGAAAAATTTTTTTGTGGAGATTAAAAAAATGGCGTACATGGATGGAAAGGTCTTTTTACGCTCAGTTTAACGGTGAAAACCGCAACCACCAACGAGGCTTGGTTGCGGAGATATAGGGTTTCAAAGACATTTTGATTTTTAAAGTTTTTAACGATGCCGGCATCGCAAGTTTTGACAAAAAGTGATGAAAAATTTTTTTGTGGAGATTAAAAAAATGGCATACATGGATGGAAAGGTCTCTTTACGCTCAGTTTAATGGTGGAAACCGCAACCACCAACGAGGCTTGGTTGCGGAGATATAGGGTTTCAAAGACATTTTGATTTTTAAAGTTTTTAACGATGCCGGCATCGCAAGTTTTGACAAAAAGTGATGAAAAATTTTTTTGTGGAGATTAAAAAAATGGCGTACATGAATGGAAAGGTCTCTTTACGCTCAGTTTAACGGTGAAAACCGCAACCACCAACGAGGCTTGGTTGCGGAGATATAGGGTTTCAAAGACATTTTGATTTTTAAAGTTTTTAACGATGCCGGCATCGCAAGTTTTGTCAAAAAGTGATGAAAAATTTTTTTGTGGAGGTTTAAAAAATGGCGTACATGGATGGAAAGGTCTCTTTACGCTCAGTTTAACGGTGAAAACCGCAACCACCAACGAGGCTTGGTTGCGGAGATATAGGGTTTCAAAGACATTTTGATTTTTAAAGTTTTTAACGATGCCGGCATCGCAAGTTTTGTCAAAAAGTGATGAAAAATTTTTTTGTGGAGATTTAAAAAATGGCGTACATAAATGGAAAGGTCTCTTTACGCTCAGTTTAACGGTGAAAACCGCAACCACCAACGAGGCTTGGTTGCGGAGATATAGGGTTTCAAAGACATTTTGATTTTTAAAGTTTTTAACGATGCCGGCATCGCAAGTTTTGACAAAAAGTGATGAAAAATTTTTTTGTGGAGATTTAAAAAATGGCGTACATGGATGGAAAGGTCTTTTTACGCTCAGTTTAACGGTGAAAACCGCAACCACCAACGAGGCTTGGTTGCGGAGATATAGGGTTTCAAAGACATTTTGATTTTTAAAGTTTTTAACGATGCCGGCATCGCAAGTTTTGACAAAAAGTGATGAAAAATTTTTTTGTGGAGATTAAAAAAATGGCATACATGGATGGAAAGGTCTCTTTACGCTCAGTTTAATGGTGGAAACCGCAACCACCAACGAGGCTTGGTTGCGGAGATATAGGGTTTCAAAGACATTTTGATTTTTAAAGTTTTTAACGATGCCGGCATCGCAAGTTTTGACAAAAAGTGATGAAAATTTTTTTTGTGGAGATTTAAAAAATGGCGTACATGGATGGAAAGGTCTTTTTACGCTCAGTTTAACGGTGAAAACCGCAACCACCAACGAGGCTTGGTTGCGGAGATATAGGGTTTCAAAGACATTTTGATTTTTAAAGTTTTTAACGATGCCGGCATCGCAAGTTTTGACAAAAAGTGATGAAAAATTTTTTTGTGGAGATAAAAAAATGGCATACATGGATGTAAAGGTCTCTTTACGCTCAGTTTAATGGTGGAAACCGCAACCACCAACGAGGCTTGGTTGCGGAGATATAGGGTTTCAAAGACATTTTGATTTTTAAAGTTTTTAACGATGCCGGCATCGCAAGTTTTGACAAAAAGTGATGAAAAATTTTTTTGTGGAGATTAAAAAAATGGCGTACATGGATGGAAAGGTCTCTTTACGCTCAGTTTAACGGTGAAAACCGCAACCACCAACGAGGCTTGGTTGCGGAGATATAGGGTTTCAAAGACATTTTGATTTTTAAAGTTTTTAACGATGCCGGCATCGCAAGTTTTGTCAAAAAGTGATGAAAAATTTTTTTGTGGAGGTTTAAAAAATGGCGTACATGGATGGAAAGGTCTCTTTACGCTCAGTTTAACGGTGAAAACCGCAACCACCAACGAGGCTTGGTTGCGGAGATATAGGGTTTCAAAGACATTTTGATTTTTAAAGTTTTTAACGATGCCGGCATCGCAAGTTTTGACAAAAAGTGATGAAAATTTTTTTTGTGGAGATTTAAAAAATGGCGTACATAGATGGAAAGGTCTCTTTACGCTCAGTTTAACGGTGAAAACCGCAACCACCAACGAGGCTTGGTTGCGGAGATATAGGGTTTCAAAGACATTTAGATTTTTAAAGTTTTTAACGATGCCGGCATCGCAAGTTTTGACAAAAAGTGATGAAAATTTTTTTGTGGAGATTTAAAAAATGGCGTACATGGATGGAAAGGTCTCTTTACGCTCAGTTTAACGGTGAAAACCGCAACCACCAACGAGGCTTGGTTGCGGAGATATAGGGTTTCAAAGACATTTTGATTTTTAAAGTTTTTAACGATGCCGGCATCGCAAGTTTTGACAAAAAGTGATGAAAAATTTTTTTGTGGAGATTTAAAAAATGGCGTACATGGATGGAAAGGTCTTTTTACGCTCAGTTTAACGGTGAAAACCGCAACCACCAACGAGGCTTGGTTGCGGAGATATAGGGTTTCAAAGACATTTTGATTTTTAAAGTTTTTAACGATGCCGGCATCGCAAGTTTTGACAAAAAGTGATGAAAAATTTTTTTGTGGAGATTTAAAAAAATGGCGTACATGGATGGAAAGATCTCTTTACGCTCAGTTTAACGGTGAAAACCGCAACCACCAACGAGGCTTGGTTGCGGAGATATAGGGTTTCAAAGACATTTTGATTTTTAAAGTTTTTAACGATGCCGGCATCGCAAGTTTTGTCAAATAGTGATGAAAAATTTTTGTGGAGATTTAAAAAATGGCGTACATGGATGGAAAGGTCTCTTTACGCTCAGTTTAACGGTGAAAACCGCAACCACCAACGAGGCTTGGTTGCGGAGATATAGGGTTTCAAAGACATTTTGATTTTTAAAGTTTTTAACGATGCCGGCATCGCAAGTTTTGACAAAAAGTGATGAACATTTTTTTTGTGGAGATTTAAAAAATGGCGTACATGGATGGAAAGGTCTCTTTACGCTCAGTTTAACGGTGAAAACCGCAACCACCAACGAGGCTTGGTTGCGGAGATATAGGGTTTCAAAGACATTTTGATTTTTAAAGTTTTTAACGATGCCGGCATCGCAAGTTTTGTCAAAAAGTGATGAAAAATTTTTTTGTGGAGATTTAAAAAATGGCGTACATGGATGGAAAGGTCTCTTTACGCTCAGTTTAACGGTGAAAACCGCAACCACCAACGAGGCTTGGTTGCGGAGATATAGGGTTTCAAAGACATTTTGATTTTTAAAGTTTTTAACGATGCCGGCATCGCAAGTTTTGTCAAAAAGTGATGAAAAATTTTTTTGTGGAGATTTAAAAAATGGCGTACATGGATGGAAAGGTCTCTTTACGCTCAGTTTAACGGTGAAAACCGCAACCACCAACGAGGCTTGGTTGCGGAGATATAGGGTTTCAAAGACATTTTGATTTTTAAAGTTTTTAACGATGCCGGCATCGCAAGTTTTGACAAAAAGTGATGAAAATTTTTTTTGTGGAGATTTAAAAAATAGCGTACATGGATGGAAAGGTCTCTTTACGCTCAGTTTAACGGTGAAAACCGCAACCACCAACGAGGCTTGGTTGCGGAGATATAGGGTTTCAAAGACATTTTGATTTTTAAAGTTTTTAACGATGCCGGCATCGCAAGTTTTGACAAAAAGTGATGAAAAATTTTTTTGTGGAGATTTAAAAAATGGCGTACATGGATGGAAAGGTCTCTTTACGCTCAGTTTAACGGTGAAAACCGCAACCACCAACGAGGCTTGGTTGCGGAGATATAGGGTTTCAAAGACATTTTGATTTTTAAAGTTTTTTGTGGAGATTTAAAAAATGGCGTACATGGATGGAAAGGTCTCTTTACGCTCAGTTTAACGGTGAAAACCGCAACCACCAACGAGGCTTGGTTGCGGAGATATAGGGTTTCAAAGACATTTTGATTTTTAAAGTTTTTAACGATGCCGGCATCGCAAGTTTTGACAAAAAGTGATGAAAAATTTTTTTGTGGAGATTTAAAAAATGGCGTACATGGATGGAAAGGTCTCTTTACGCTCAGTTTAACGGTGAAAACCGCAACCACCAACGAGGCTTGGTTGCGGAGATATAGGGTTTCAAAGACATTTTGATTTTTAAAGTTTTTAACGATGCCGGCATCGCAAGTTTTGACAAAAAGTGATGAAAATTTTTTTTGTGGAGATTTAAAAAATAGCGTACATGGATGGAAAGGTCTCTTTACGCTCAGTTTAACGGTGAAAACCGCAACCACCAACGAGGCTTGGTTGCGGAGATATAGGGTTTCAAAGACATTTTGATTTTTAAAGTTTTTAACGATGCCGGCATCGCAAGTTTTGACAAAAAGTGATGAAAATTTCTTTTGTGGAGATTTAAAAAATGGCGTACATGGATGGAAAGGCGTACATGGATGGAAAGGTCTCTTTACGCTCAGTTTAACGGTGAAAACCGCAACCACCAACGAGGCTTGGTTGCGGAGATATAGGGTTTCAAAGACATTTTGATTTTTAAAGTTTTTAACGATGCCGGCATCGCAAGTTTTGACAAAAAGTGATGAAAATTTCTTTTGTGGAGATTTAAAAAATGGCGTACATGGATGGAAAGGTCTCTTTACGCTCAGTTTAACGGTGAAAACCGCAACCACCAACGAGGCTTGGTTGCGGAGATATAGGGTTTCAAAGACATTTTGATTTTTAAAGTTTTAACGATGCCGGCATCGCAAGTTTTGTCAAAAAGTGATGAAAATTTTTTTTGTGGAGATTTAAAAAATGGCGTACATGGATGGAAAGGTCTTTTTACGCTCAGTTTAACGGTGAAAACCGCAACCACCAACGAGGCTTGGTTGCGGAGATATAGGGTTTCAAAGACATTTTGATTTTTAAAGTTTTTAACGATGCCGGCATCGCAAGTTTTGACAAAAAGTGATGAAAATTTTTTTTGTGGAGATTAAAAAAATGGCGTACATGGATGGAAAGGTCTCTTTACGCTCAGTTTAATGGTGGAAACCGCAACCACCAACGAGGCTTGGTTGCGGAGATATAGGGTTTCAAAGACATTTTGATTTTTAAAGTTTTTAACGATGCCGGCATCGCAAGTTTTGACAAAAAGTGATGAAAAATTTTTTTGTGGAGATTAAAAAAATGGCGTACATGGATGGAAAGGTCTCTTTACGCTCAGTTTAACGGTGAAAACCGCAACCACCAACGAGGCTTGGTTGCGGAGATATAGGGTTTCAAAGACATTTTGATTTTTAAAGTTTTTAACGATGCCGGCATCGCAAGTTTTGTCAAAAAGTGATGAAAAATTTTTTTGTCGAGATTTAAAAAAATGGCGTACATGGATGGAAAGGTCTCTTTACGCTCAGTTTAACGGTGAAAACCGCAACCACCAACGAGGCTTGGTTGCGGAGATGTAGGGTTTCAAAGACATTTTGATATTTTAAGTTTTTAACGATGCCGGCATCGCAAGTTTTGACAAAAAGTGATGACAAATTTTTTTGTGGAGATTTAAAAAATGGCGTACATGGATGGAAAGGTCTTTTTACGCTCAGTTTAACGGTGAAAACCGCAACCACCAACGAGGCTTGGTTGCGGAGATATAGGGTTTCAAAGACATTTTGATTTTTAAAGTTTTTAACGATGCCGGCATCGCAAGTTTTGACAAAAAGTGATGAAAATTTTTTTTGTGGAGATTAAAAAAATGGCGTACATGGATGGAAAGGTCTCTTTACGCTCAGTTTAATGGTGGAAACCGCAACCACCAACGAGGCTTGGTTGCGGAGATATAGGGTTTCAAAGACATTTTGATTTTTAAAGTTTTTAACGATGCCGGCATCGCAAGTTTTGACAAAAAGTGATGAAAAATTTTTTTGTGGAGATTAAAAAAATGGCGTACATGGATGGAAAGGTCTCTTTACGCTCAGTTTAACGGTGAAAACCGCAACCACCAACGAGGCTTGGTTGCGGAGATATAGGGTTTCAAAGACATTTTGATTTTTAAAGTTTTTAACGATGCCGGCATCGCAAGTTTTGTCAAAAAGTGATGAAAAATTTTTTTGTCGAGATTTAAAAAAATGGCGTACATGGATGGAAAGGTCTCTTTACGCTCAGTTTAACGGTGAAAACCGCAACCACCAACGAGGCTTGGTTGCGGAGATGTAGGGTTTCAAAGACATTTTGATATTTTAAGTTTTTAACGATGCCGGCATCGCAAGTTTTGACAAAAAGTGATGACAAATTTTTTTGTGGAGATTTAAAAAATGGCGTACATGGATGGAAAGGTCTTTCTACGCTCAGTTTAACGGTGAAAACCGCAACCACCAACGAGGCTTGGTTGCGGAGATATAGGGTTTCAAAGACATTTTGATTTTTAAAGTTTTTAACGATGCCGGCATCGCAAGTTTTGACAAAAAGTGATGAAAAATTTTTTTGTGGAGATTAAAAAAATGGCATACATGGATGGAAAGGTCTCTTTACGCTCAGTTTAATGGTGGAAACCGCAACCACCAACGAGGCTTGGTTGCGGAGATATAGGGTTTCAAAGACATTTTGATTTTTAAAGTTTTTAACGATGCCGGCATCTCAAGTTTTGACAAAAAGTGATGAAAAATTTTTTTGTGGAGATTAAAAAAATGGCGTACATGGATGGAAAGGTCTCTCTACGCTCAGTTTAACGGTGAAAACCGCAACCACCAACGAGGCTTGGTTGCGGAGATATAGGGTTTCAAAGACATTTTGATTTTTAAAGTTTTTAACGATGCCGGCATCGCAAGTTTTGACAAAAAGTGATGAACATTTTTTTTGTGGAGATTTAAAAAATGGCGTACATGGATGGAAAGGTCTCTTTACGCTCAGTTTAACGGTGAAAACCGCAACCACCAACGAGGCTTGGTTGCGGAGATATAGGGTTTCAAAGACATTTTGATTTTTAAAGTTTTTAACGATGCCGGCATCGCAAGTTTTGACAAAAAGTGATGAAAAATTTTTTTGTGGAGATTAAAAAAATGGCGTACATGGATGGAAAGATCTCTTTACGCTCAGTTTAACGGTGAAAACCGCAACCACCAACGAGGCTTGGTTGCGGAGATATAGGGTTTCAAAGACATTTTGATTTTTAAAGTTTTTAACGATGCCGGCATCGCAAGTTTTGACAAAAAGTGATGAAATTTTTTTTTGTGGAGATTTAAAAAATGGCGTACATGGATGGAAAGGTCTCTCTACGCTCAGTTTAACGGTGAAAACCGCAACCACCAACGAGGCTTGGTTGCGGAGATATAGGGTTTCAAAGACATTTTGATTTTTAAAGTTTTTAACGATGCCGGCATCGCAAGTTTTGACAAAAAGTGATGAACATTTTTTTTGTGGAGATTTAAAAAATGGCGTACATGGATGGAAAGGTCTCTTTACGCTCAGTTTAACGGTGAAAACCGCAACCACCAACGAGGCTTGGTTGCGGAGATATAGGGTTTCAAAGACATTTTGATTTTTAAAGTTTTTAACGATGCCGGCATCGCAAGTTTTGTCAAAAAGTGATGAAAAATTTTTTTGTGGAGATTTTAAAAAAATGGAGTACATGGATGGAAAGGTCTCTTTACGCTCAGTTTAACGGTGAAAACCGCAACCACCAACGAGGCTTGGTTGCGGAGATATAGGGTTTCAAAGACATTTTGATTTTTAAAGTTTTTAACGATGCCGGCATCGCAAGTTTTGACAAAAAGTGATGAAATTTTTTTTTGTGGAGATTTAAAAAATGGCGTACATGGATGGAAAGGTCTCTTTACGCTCAGTTTAACGGTGAAAACCGCAACCACCATCGAGGCTTGGTTGCGGAGATATAGGGTTTCAAAGACATTTTGATTTTTAAAGTTTTAACGATGCCGGCATCGCAAGTTTTGTCAAAAAGTGATGAAAAATTTTTTTGTGGAGATTTAAAAAATGGCGTACATGGATGGAAAGGTCTCTTTACGCTCAGTTTAACGGTGAAAACCGCAACCACCAACGAGGCTTGGTTGCGGAGATATAGGGTTTCAAAGACATTTTGATTTTTAAAGTTTTTAACGATGCCGGCATCGCAAGTTTTGTCAAAAAGTGATGAAAAATTTTTTTGTGGAGATTTAAAAAAATGGCGTACATGGATGGAAAGGTCTCTTTACGCTCAGTTTAACGGTGAAAACCGCAACCACCAACGAGGCTTGGTTGCGGAGATATAGGGTTTCAAAGACATTTTGATTTTTAAAGTTTTTAACGATGCCGGCATTGCAAGTTTTGACAAAAAGTGATGAAAATTTTTTTTGTGGAGATTTAAAAAATGGCGTACATGGATGGAAAGGTCTCTTTACGCTCAGTTTAACGGTGAAAACCGCAACCACCAACGAGGCTTGGTTGCGGAGATATAGGGTTTCAAAGACATTTTGATTTTTAAAGTTTTTAACGATGCCGGCATCGCAAGTTTTGACAAAAAGTGATGAAATTTTTTTTTGTAGAGATTTAAAAAATGGCGTACATGGATGGAAAGGTCTCTTTACGCTCAGTTTAACGGTGAAAACCGCAACCACCAACGAGGCTTGGTTGCGGAGATGTAGGGTTTCAAAGACATTTTGATTTTTAAAGTTTTAACGATGCCGGCATCGCAAGTTTTGTCAAAAAGTGATGAAAAATTTTTTTGTGGAGATTTAAAAAATGGCGTACATGGATGGAAAGGTCTCTTTACGCTCAGTTTAACGGTGAAAACCGCAACCACCAACGAGGCTTGGTTGCGGAGATGTAGGGTTTCAAAGACATTTTGATATTTAAAGTTTTTAACGATGCCGGCATCGCAAGTTTTGACAAAAAGTGATGAAAAATTTTTTTGTGGAGATTAAAAAAATGGCGTACATGGATGGAAAGGTCTTTTTACGCTCAGTTTAACGGTGAAAACCGCAACCACCAACGAGGCTTGGTTGCGGAGATATAGGGTTTCAAAGACATTTTGATTTTTAAAGTTTTTAACGATGCCGGCATCGCAAGTTTTGACAAAAAGTGATGAAAAATTTTTTTGTGGAGATTAAAAAAATGGCATACATGGATGGAAAGGTCTCTTTACGCTCAGTTTAATGGTGGAAACCGCAACCACCAACGAGGCTTGGTTGCGGAGATATAGGGTTTCAAAGACATTTTGATTTTTAAAGTTTTTAACGATGCCGGCATCGCAAGTTTTGACAAAAAGTGATGAAAATTTTTTTTGTGGAGATTTAAAAAATGGCGTACATAGATGGAAAGGTCTCTTTACGCTCAGTTTAACGGTGAAAACCGCAACCACCAACGAGGCTTGGTTGCGGAGATGTAGGGTTTCAAAGACATTTTGATTTTTAAAGTTTTAACGATGCCGGCATCGCAAGTTTTGTCAAAAAGTGATGTAAAATTTTTTTGTGGAGATTTAAAAAATGGCGTACATGGATGGAAAGGTCTCTTTACGCTCAGTTTAACGGTGAAAACCGCAACCACCAACGAGGCTTGGTTGCGGAGATATAGGGTTTCAAAGACATTTTGATTTTTAAAGTTTTTAACGATGCCGGCATCGCAAGTTTTGACAAAAAGTGATGAAAAATTTTTTTGTGGAGATTTAAAAAATGGCGTACATGGATGGAAAGGTCTCTTTACGCTCAGTTTAACGGTGAAAACCGCAACCACCAACGAGGCTTGGTTGCGGAGATGTAGGGTTTCAAAGACATTTTGATTTTTAAAGTTTTAACGATGCCGGCATCGCAAGTTTTGTCAAAAAGTGATGTAAAATTTTTTTGTGGAGATTTAAAAAATGGCGTACATGGATGGAAAGGTCTCTTTACGCTCAGTTTAACGGTGAAAACCGCAACCACCAACGAGGCTTGGTTGCGGAGATGTAGGGTTTCAAAGACATTTTGATATTTAAAGTTTTTAACGATGCCGGCATCGCAAGTTTTGACAAAAAGTGATGAAAAATTTTTTTGTGGAGATTAAAAAAATGGCGTACATGGATGGAAAGGTCTTTTTACGCTCAGTTTAACGGTGAAAACCGCAACCACCAACGAGGCTTGGTTGCGGAGATATAGGGTTTCAAAGACATTTTGATTTTTAAAGTTTTTAACGATGCCGGCATCGCAAGTTTTGACAAAAAGTGATGAAAAATTTTTTTGTGGAGATTAAAAAAATGGCATACATGGATGGAAAGGTCTCTTTACGCTCAGTTTAATGGTGGAAACCGCAACCACCAACGAGGCTTGGTTGCGGAGATATAGGGTTTCAAAGACATTTTGATTTTTAAAGTTTTTAACGATGCCGGCATCGCAAGTTTTGACAAAAAGTGATGAAAAATTTTTTTGTGGAGATTAAAAAAATTGCGTACATGGATGGAAAGGTCTCTTTACGCTCAGTTTAACGGTGAAAACCGCAACCACCAACGAGGCTTGGTTGCGGAGATATAGGGTTTCAAAGACATTTTGATTTTTAAAGTTTTTAACGATGCCGGCATCGCAAGTTTTGTCAAAAAGTGATGAAAATTTTTTTTGTGGAGATTTAAAAAATGGCGTACATGGATGGAAAGGTCTCTTTACGCTTAGTTTAACGGTGAAAACCGCAACCACCAACGAGGCTTGGTTGCGGAGATATAGGGTTTCAAAGACATTTTGATTTTTAAAGTTTTTAACGATGCCGGCATCGCAAGTTTTGACAAAAAGTGATGAAAATTTTTTTTGTGGAGATTTAAAAAATGGCGTACATAGATGGAAAGGTCTCTTTACGCTCAGTTTAACGGTGAAAACCGCAACCACCAACGAGGCTTGGTTGCGGAGATATAGGGTTTCAAAGACATTTTGATTTTTAAAGTTTTTAACGATGCCGGCATCGCAAGTTTTGACAAAAAGTGATGAAAATTTTTTTTGTGGAGATTTAAAAAATAGCGTACATGAATGGAAAGGTCTCTTTACGCTCAGTTTAACGGTGAAAACCGCAACCACCAACGAGGCTTGGTTGCGGAGATATAGGGTTTCAAAGACATTTTGATTTTTAAAGTTTTTAACGATGCCGGCATCGCAAGTTTTGACAAAAAGTGATGACAAATTTTTTTGTGGAGATTTAAAAAAATGGCGTACATGGATGGAAAGATCTCTTTACGCTCAGTTTAACGGTGAAAACCGCAACCACCAACGAGGCTTGGTTGCGGAGATATAGGGTTTCAAAGACATTTTGATTTTTAAAGTTTTTAACGATGCCGGCATCGCAAGTTTTGTCAAATAGTGATGAAAAATTTTTTTGTGGAGATTTAAAAAATGGCGTACATGGATGGAAAGGTCTCTTTACGCTCAGTTTAACGGTGAAAACCGCAACCACCAACGAGGCTTGGTTGCGGAGATATAGGGTTTCAAAGACATTTTGATTTTTAAAGTTTTTAACGATGCCGGCATCGCAAGTTTTGACAAAAAGTAATGAAAATTTTTTTTGTGGAGATTTAAAAAATGGCGTACATGGATGGAAAGGTCTCTTTACGCTCAGTTTAACGGTGAAAACCGCAACCACCAACGAGGCTTGGTTGCGGAGATATAGGGTTTCAAAGACATTTTGATTTTTAAAGTTTTTAACGATGCCGGCATCGCAAGTTTTGACAAAAAGTGATGAACATTTTTTTTGTGGAGATTTAAAAAATGGCGTACATGGATGGAAAGGTCTCTTTACGCTCAGTTTAACGGTGAAAACCGCAACCACCAACGAGGCTTGGTTGCGGAGATATAGGGTTTCAAAGACATTTTGATTTTTAAAGTTTTTAACGATGCCGGCATCGCAAGTTTTGTCAAAAAGTGATGAAAAATTTTTTTGTGGAGATTTAAAAAATGGCGTACATGGATGGAAAGGTCTCTTTACGCTCAGTTTAACGGTGAAAACCGCAACCACCAACGAGGCTTGGTTGCGGAGATATAGGGTTTCAAAGACATTTTGATTTTTAAAGTTTTTAACGATGCCGGCATCGCAAGTTTTGACAAAAAGTGATAAAAATTTTTTTTGTGGAGATTTAAAAAATGGCGTACATGGATGGAAAGGTCTCTTTACGCTCAGTTTAACGGTGAAAACCGCAACCACCAACGAGGCTTGGTTGCGGAGATATAGGGTTTCAAAGACATTTTGATTTTTAAAGTTTTAACGATGCCGGCATCGCAAGTTTTGTCAAAAAGTGATGAAAAATTTTTTTGTGGAGATTTAAAAAATGGCGTACATGGATGGAAAGGTCTCTTTACGCTCAGTTTAACGGTGAAAACCGCAACCACCAACGAGGCTTGGTTGCGGAGATATAGGGTTTCAAAGACATTTTGATTTTTAAAGTTTTTAACGATGCCGGCATCGCAAGTTTTGACAAAAAGTGATGTAAAATTTTTTTGTGGAGATTTAAAAAATGGCGTCCATGGATGGAAAGGTCTCTCTACGCTCAGTTTAACGGTGAAAACCGCAACCACCAACGAGGCTTGGTTGCGGAGATATAGGGTTTCAAAGACATTTTGATTTTTAAAGTTTTTAACGATGCCGGCATCGCAAGTTTTGACAAAAAGTGATGACAAATTTTTTTGTGGAGATTTAAAAAAATGGCGTACATGGATGGAAAGATCTCTTTACGCTCAGTTTAACGGTGAAAACCGCAACCACCAACGAGGCTTGGTTGCGGAGATATAGGGTTTCAAAGACATTTTGATTTTTAAAGTTTTTAACGATGCCGGCATCGCAAGTTTTGTCAAATAGTGATGAAAAATTTTTTTGTGGAGATTTAAAAAATGGCGTACATGGATGGAAAGGTCTCTTTACGCTCAGTTTAACGGTGAAAACCGCAACCACCAACGAGGCTTGGTTGCGGAGATATAGGGTTTCAAAGACATTTTGATTTTTAAAGTTTTAACGATGCCGGCATCGCAAGTTTTGTCAAAAAGTGATGAAAATTTTTTTTGTGGAGATTTAAAAAATGGCGTACATGGATGGAAAGGTCTCTTTACGCTCAGTTTAACGGTGAAAACCGCAACCACCAACGAGGCTTGGTTGCGGAGATATAGGGTTTCAAAGACATTTTGATTTTTAAAGTTTTAACGATGCCGGCATCGCAAGTTTTGTCAAAAAGTGATGAAAAATTTTTTTGTGGAGATTTAAAAAATGGCGTACATGGATGAAAAGGTCTCTTTACGCTCAGTTTAACGGTGAAAACCGCAACCACCAACGAGGCTTGGTTGCGGAGATATAGGGTTTCAAAGACATTTTGATTTTTAAAGTTTTTAACGATGCCGGCATCGCAAGTTTTGACAAAAAGTGATGAAATTTTTTTTTGTGGAGATTTAAAAAATGGCGTACATGGATGGAAAGGTCTTTTTACGCTCAGTTTAACGGTGAAAACCGCAACCACCAACGAGGCTTGGTTGCGGAGATATAGGGTTTCAAAGACATTTTGATTTTTAAAGTTTTTAACGATGCCGGCATCGCAAGTTTTGACAAAAAGTGATGAAAAATTTTTTTGTGGAGATTAAAAAAATGGCGTACATGGATGGAAAGGTCTCTCTACGCTCAGTTTAATGGTGGAAACCGCAACCACCAACGAGGCTTGGTTGCGGAGATATAGGGTTTCAAAGACATTTTGATTTTTAAAGTTTTAACGATGCCGGCATCGCAAGTTTTGTCAAAAAGTGATGAAAATTTTTTTTGTGGAGATTTAAAAAATGGCGTACATGGATGGAAAGGTCTCTTTACGCTCAGTTTAACGGTGAAAACCGCAACCACCAACGAGGATTGGTTGCGGAGATATAGGGTTTCAAAGACATTTTGATTTTTAAAGTTTTTAACGATGCCGGCATCGCAAGTTTTGACAAAAAGTGATGAAAAATTTTTTTGTGGAGATTTAAAAAATGGCGTACATGGATGGAAAGGTCTTTTTACGCTCAGTTTAACGGTGAAAACCGCAACCACCAACGAGGCTTGGTTGCGGAGATATAGGGTTTCAAAGACATTTTGATTTTTAAAGTTTTTAACGATGCCGGCATCGCAAGTTTTGACAAAAAGTGATGAAAATTTTTTTTGTGGAGATTTAAAAAATGGCGTACATGGATGGAAAGGTCTCTTTACGCTCAGTTTAACGGTGAAAACCGCAACCACCAACGAGGCTTGGTTGCGGAGATATAGGGTTTCAAAGACATTTTGATTTTTAAAGTTTTTAACGATGCCGGCATCGCAAGTTTTGACAAAAAGTGATGAAAAATTTTTTTGTGGAGATTTAAAAAATGGCGTACATGGATGGAAAGGTCTTTTTACGCTCAGTTTAACGGTGAAAACCGCAACCACCAACGAGGCTTGGTTGCGGAGATATAGGGTTTCAAAGACATTTTGATTTTTAAAGTTTTTAACGATGCCGGCATCGCAAGTTTTGACAAAAAG
Organism: Epistrophe eligans; assembly: GCA_951394125.1. Taxonomy (NCBI): domain Eukaryota; kingdom Metazoa; phylum Arthropoda; class Insecta; order Diptera; family Syrphidae; genus Epistrophe; species Epistrophe eligans. The sequence goes on from OX596030.1 coordinate 30,770,941, forward strand.
TGATGAAAAATTTTTTTGTGGAGATTAAAAAAATGGCGTACATGGATGGAAAGGTCTCTTTACGCTCAGTTTAATGGTGGAAACCGCAACCACCAACGAGGCTTGGTTGCGGAGATATAGGGTTTCAAAGACATTTTGATTTTTAAAGTTTTTAACGATGCCGGCATCGCAAGTTTTGACAAAAAGTGATGAAAAATTTTTTTGTGGAGATTAAAAAAATGGCGTACATGGATGGAAAGGTCTCTTTACGCTCAGTTTAATGGTGGAAACCGCAACCACCAACGAGGCTTGGTTGCGGAGATATAGGGTTTCAAAGACATTTTGATTTTTAAAGTTTTTAACGATGCCGGCATCGCAAGTTTTGACAAAAAGTGATGAAAAATTTTTTTGTGGAGATTTAAAAAATGGCGTACATGGATGAAAAGGTCTCTTTACGCTCAGTTTAACGGTGAAAACCGCAACCACCAACGAGGCTTGGTTGCGGAGATATAGGGTTTCAAAGACATTTTGATTTTTAAAGTTTTAACGATGCCGGCATCGCAAGTTTTGTCAAAAAGTGATGAAAATTTTTTTTGTGGAGATTTAAAAAATGGCGTTCATGGATGGTCTCTTTACGCTCAGTTTAACGGTGAAAACCGCAACCACCAACGAGGCTTGGTTGCGGAGATATAGGGTTTCAAAGACATTTTGATTTTTAAAGTTTTTAACGATGCCGGCATCGCAAGTTTTGACAAAAAGTGATGAAAATTTTTTTTGTGGAGATTAAAAAAATGGCGTACATGGATGGAAAGGTCTCTTTACGCTCAGTTTAATGGTGGAAACCGCAACCACCAACGAGGCTTGGTTGCGGAGATATAGGGTTTCAAAGACATTTTGATTTTTAAAGTTTTTAACGATGCCGGCATCGCAAGTTTTGACAAAAAGTGATGAAAAATTTTTTTGTGGAGATTAAAAAAATGGCGTACATGGATGGAAAGGTCTCTTTACGCTCAGTTTAATGGTGGAAACCGCAACCACCAACGAGGCTTGGTTGCGGAGATATAGGGTTTCAAAGACATTTTGATTTTTAAAGTTTTTAACGATGCCGGCATCGCAAGTTTTGACAAAAAGTGATGAAAAATTTTTTTGTGGAGATTTAAAAAATGGCGTACATGGATGGAAAGGTCTCTTTACGCTCAGTTTAACGGTGAAAACCGCAACCACCAACGAGGCTTGGTTGCGGAGATATAGGGTTTCAAAGACATTTTGATTTTTAAAGTTTTTAACGATGCCGGCATCGCAAGTTTTGACAAAAAGTGCTGAAAAATTTTTTTGTGGAGATTTAAAAAATGGCGTACATGGATGGAAAGGTCTTTTTACGCTCAGTTTAACGGTGAAAACCGCAACCACCAACGAGGCTTGGTTGCGGAGATATAGGGTTTCAAAGACATTTTGATTTTTAAAGTTTTTAACGATGCCGGCATCGCAAGTTTTGACAAAAAGTGATGAAAATTTTTTTTGTGGAGATTTAAAAAATGGCGTACATGGATGGAAAGGTCTCTTTACGCTCAGTTTAACGGTGAAAACCGCAACCACCAACGAGGCTTGGTTGCGGAGATATAGGGTTTCAAAGACATTTTGATTTTTAAAGTTTTTAACGATGCCGGCATCGCAAGTTTTGACAAAAAGTGCTGAAAAATTTTTTTGTGGAGATTTAAAAAATGGCGTACATGGATGGAAAGGTCTTTTTACGCTCAGTTTAACGGTGAAAACCGCAACCACCAACGAGGCTTGGTTGCGGAGATATAGGGTTTCAAAGACATTTTGATTTTTAAAGTTTTTAACGATGCCGGCATCGCAAGTTTTGACAAAAAGTGATGAAAAATTTTTTTGTGGAGATTTAAAAAATGGCGTACATGGATGGAAAGGTCTCTTTACGCTCAGTTTAACGGTGAAAACCGCAACCACCAACGAGGATTGGTTGCGGAGATATAGGGTTTCAAAGACATTTTGATTTTTAAAGTTTTAACGATGCCGGCATCGCAAGTTTTGTCAAAAAGTGATGAAAATTTTTTTTGTGGAGATTTAAAAAATGGCGTACATGGATGGAAAGGTCTCTTTACGCTCAGTTTAACGGTGAAAACCGCAACCACCAACGAGGCTTGGTTGCGGAGATATAGGGTTTCAAAGACATTTTGATTTTTAAAGTTTTTAACGATGCCGGCATCGCAAGTTTTGACAAAAAGTGATGAAAAATTTTTTTGTGGAGATTTAAAAAATGGCGTACATGGATGGAAAGGTCTTTTTACGCTCAGTTTAACGGTGAAAACCGCAACCACCAACGAGGCTTGGTTGCGGAGATATAGGGTTTCAAAGACATTTTGATTTTTAAAGTTTTTAACGATGCCGGCATCGCAAGTTTTGACAAAAAGTGATGAAAATTTTTTTTGTGGAGATTTAAAAAATGGCGTACATGGATGGAAAGGTCTCTTTACGCTCAGTTTAACGGTGAAAACCGCAACCACCAACGAGGCTTGGTTGCGGAGATATAGGGTTTCAAAGACATTTTGATTTTTAAAGTTTTTAACGATGCCGGCATCGCAAGTTTTGACAAAAAGTGATGAAAAATTTTTTTGTGGAGATTAAAAAAATGGCGTACATGGATGGAAAGGTCTCTTTACGCTCAGTTTAATGGTGGAAACCGCAACCACCAACGAGGCTTGGTTGCGGAGATATAGGGTTTCAAAGACATTTTGATTTTTAAAGTTTTTAACGATGCCGGCATCGCAAGTTTTGACAAAAAGTGATGAAAAATTTTTTTGTGGAGATTTAAAAAATGGCGTACATGGATGAAAAGGTCTCTTTACGCTCAGTTTAACGGTGAAAACCGCAACCACCAACGAGGCTTGGTTGCGGAGATATAGGGTTTCAAAGACATTTTGATTTTTAAAGTTTTAACGATGCCGGCATCGCAAGTTTTGTCAAAAAGTGATGAAAATTTTTTTTGTGGAGATTTAAAAAATGGCGTACATGGATGGTCTCTTTACGCTCAGTTTAACGGTGAAAACCGCAACCACCAACGAGGCTTGGTTGCGGAGATATAGGGTTTCAAAGACATTTTGATTTTTAAAGTTTTTAACGATGCCGGCATCGCAAGTTTTGACAAAAAGTGATGAAAATTTTTTTTGTGGAGATTAAAAAAATGGCGTACATGGATGGAAAGGTCTCTTTACGCTCAGTTTAATGGTGGAAACCGCAACCACCAACGAGGCTTGGTTGCGGAGATATAGGGTTTCAAAGACATTTTGATTTTTAAAGTTTTTAACGATGCCGGCATCGCAAGTTTTGACAAAAAGTGATGAAAAATTTTTTTGTGGAGATTAAAAAAATGGCGTACATGGATGGAAAGGTCTTTTTACGCTCAGTTTAACGGTGAAAACCGCAACCACCAACGAGGCTTGGTTGCGGAGATATAGGGTTTCAAAGACATTTTGATTTTTAAAGTTTTTAACGATGCCGGCATCGCAAGTTTTGACAAAAAGTGATGAAAATTTTTTTTGTGGAGATTTAAAAAATGGCGTACATGGATGGAAAGGTCTCTTTACGCTCAGTTTAACGGTGAAAACCGCAACCACCAACGAGGCTTGGTTGCGGAGATATAGGGTTTCAAAGACATTTTGATTTTTAAAGTTTTTAACGATGCCGGCATCGCAAGTTTTGACAAAAAGTGCTGAAAAATTTTTTTGTGGAGATTTAAAAAATGGCGTACATGGATGGAAAGGTCTTTTTACGCTCAGTTTAACGGTGAAAACCGCAACCACCAACGAGGCTTGGTTGCGGAGATATAGGGTTTCAAAGACATTTTGATTTTTAAAGTTTTTAACGATGCCGGCATCGCAAGTTTTGACAAAAAGTGATGAAAATTTTTTTTGTGGAGATTTAAAAAATGGCGTACATGGATGGAAAGGTCTCTTTACGCTCAGTTTAACGGTGAAAACCGCAACCACCAACGAGGCTTGGTTGCGGAGATATAGGGTTTCAAAGACATTTTGATTTTTAAAGTTTTTAACGATGCCGGCATCGCAAGTTTTGACAAAAAGTGCTGAAAAATTTTTTTGTGGAGATTTAAAAAATGGCGTACATGGATGGAAAGGTCTTTTTACGCTCAGTTTAACGGTGAAAACCGCAACCACCAACGAGGCTTGGTTGCGGAGATATAGGGTTTCAAAGACATTTTGATTTTTAAAGTTTTTAACGATGCCGGCATCGCAAGTTTTGACAAAAAGTGATGAAAAATTTTTTTGTGGAGATTTAAAAAATGGCGTACATGGATGGAAAGGTCTCTTTACGCTCAGTTTAACGGTGAAAACCGCAACCACCAACGAGGATTGGTTGCGGAGATATAGGGTTTCAAAGACATTTTGATTTTTAAAGTTTTAACGATGCCGGCATCGCAAGTTTTGTCAAAAAGTGATGAAAATTTTTTTTGTGGAGATTTAAAAAATGGCGTACATGGATGGAAAGGTCTCTTTACGCTCAGTTTAACGGTGAAAACCGCAACCATCAACGAGGATTGGTTGCGGAGATATAGGGTTTCAAAGACATTTTGATTTTTAAAGTTTTTAACGATGCCGGCATCGCAAGTTTTGACAAAAAGTGATGAAAAATTTTTTTGTGGAGATTTAAAAAATGGCGTACATGGATGGAAAGGTCTTTTTACGCTCAGTTTAACGGTGAAAACCGCAACCACCAACGAGGCTTGGTTGCGGAGATATAGGGTTTCAAAGACATTTTGATTTTTAAAGTTTTTAACGATGCCGGCATCGCAAGTTTTGACAAAAAGTGATGAAAATTTTTTTTGTGGAGATTTAAAAAATGGCGTACATGGATGGAAAGGTCTCTTTACGCTCAGTTTAACGGTGAAAACCGCAACCACCAACGAGGCTTGGTTGCGGAGATATAGGGTTTCAAAGACATTTTGATTTTTAAAGTTTTTAACGATGCCGGCATCGCAAGTTTTGACAAAAAGTGCTGAAAAATTTTTTTGTGGAGATTTAAAAAATGGCGTACATGGATGGAAAGGTCTTTTTACGCTCAGTTTAACGGTGAAAACCGCAACCACCAACGAGGCTTGGTTGCGGAGATATAGGGTTTCAAAGACATTTTGATTTTTAAAGTTTTTAACGATGCCGGCATCGCAAGTTTTGACAAAAAGTGATGAAAATTTTTTTTGTGGAGATTAAAAAAATGGCGTACATGGATGAAAAGGTCTCTTTACGCTCAGTTTAATGGTGGAAACCGCAACCACCAACGAGGCTTGGTTGCGGAGATATAGGGTTTCAAAGACATTTTGATTTTTAAAGTTTTTAACGATGCCGGCATCGCAAGTTTTGACAAAAAGTGATGAAAAATTTTTTTGTGGAGATTTAAAAAATGGCGTACATGGATGAAAAGGTCTCTTTACGCTCAGTTTAACGGTGAAAACCGCAACCACCAACGAGGCTTGGTTGCGGAGATATAGGGTTTCAAAGACATTTTGATTTTTAAAGTTTTTAACGATGCCGGCATCGCAAGTTTTGACAAAAAGTGATGAAAATTTTTTTTGTGGAGATTTAAAAAATGGCGTACATGGATGGAAAGGTCTCTTTACGCTCAGTTTAACGGTGAAAACCGCAACCACCAACGAGGCTTGGTTGCGGAGATATAGGGTTTCAAAGACATTTTGATTTTTAAAGTTTTTAACGATGCCGGCATCGCAAGTTTTGACAAAAAGTGATGAAAAATTTTTTTGTGGAGATTAAAAAAATGGCGTACATGGATGGAAAGGTCTCTTTACGCTCAGTTTAATGGTGGAAACCGCAACCACCAACGAGGCTTGGTTGCGGAGATATAGGGTTTCAAAGACATTTTGATTTTTAAAGTTTTTAACGATGCCGGCATCGCAAGTTTTGACAAAAAGTGATGAAAATTTTTTTTGTGGAGATTTAAAAAATGGCGTACATGGATGAAAAGGTCTCTTTACGCTCAGTTTAACGGTGAAAACCGCAACCACCAACGAGGCTTGGTTGCGGAGATATAGGGTTTCAAAGACATTTTGATTTTTAAAGTTTTAACGATGCCGGCATCGCAAGTTTTGTCAAAAAGTGATGAAAATTTTTTTTGTGGAGATTTAAAAAATGGCGTACATGGATGGAAAGGTCTCTTTACGCTCAGTTTAACGGTGAAAACCGCAACCACCAACGAGGATTGGTTGCGGAGATATAGGGTTTCAAAGACATTTTGATTTTTAAAGTTTTTAACGATGCCGGCATCGCAAGTTTTGACAAAAAGTGATGAAAAATTTTTTTGTGGAGATTTAAAAAATGGCGTACATGGATGGAAAGGTCTTTTTACGCTCAGTTTAACGGTGAAAACCGCAACCACCAACGAGGCTTGGTTGCGGAGATATAAGGTTTCAAAGACATTTTGATTTTTAAAGTTTTTAACGATGCCGGCATCGCAAGTTTTGACAAAAAGTGATGAAAATTTTTTTTGTGGAGATTTAAAAAATGGCGTAAATGGATGGAAAGGTCTCTTTACGCTCAGTTTAACGGTGAAAACCGCAACCACCAACGAGGCTTGGTTGCGGAGATATAGGGTTTCAAAGACATTTTGATTTTTAAAGTTTTTAACGATGCCGGCATCGCAAGTTTTGACAAAAAGTGATGAAAAATTTTTTTGTGGAGATTTAAAAAATGGCGTACATGGATGGAAAGGTCTTTTTACGCTCAGTTTAACGGTGAAAACCGCAACCACCAACGAGGCTTGGTTGCGGAGATATAGGGTTTCAAAGACATTTTGATTTTTAAAGTTTTTAACGATGCCGGCATCGCAAGTTTTGACAAAAAGTGATGAAAAATTTTTTTGTGGAGATTAAAAAAATGGCGTACATGGATGGAAAGGTCTCTTTACGCTCAGTTTAACGGTGAAAACCGCAACCACCAACGAGGCTTGGTTGCGGAGATATAGGGTTTCAAAGACATTTTGATTTTTAAAGTTTTTAACGATGCCGGCATCGCAAGTTTTGACAAAAAGTGATGAAAAATTTTTTTGTGGAGATTTAAAAAATGGCGTACATGGATGGAAAGGTCTCTTTACGCTCAGTTTAACGGTGAAAACCGCAACCACCAACGAGGCTTGGTTGCGGAGATATAGGGTTTCAAAGACATTTTGATTTTTAAAGTTTTTAACGATGCCGGCATCGCAAGTTTTGACAAAATGTGATGAAAAATTTTTTTGTGGAGATTAAAAAAATGGCGTACATGGATGGAAAGGTCTCTTTACGCTCAGTTTAATGGTGGAAACCGCAACCACCAACGAGGCTTGGTTGCGGAGATATAGGGTTTCAAAGACATTTTGATTTTTAAAGTTTTTAACGATGCCGGCATCGCAAGTTTTGTCAAAAAGTGATGAAAAATTTTTTTGTGGAGATTTAAAAAATGGCGTACATGGATGGAAAGGTCTCTTTACGCTCAGTTTAACGGTGAAAACCGCAACCACCAACGAGGCTTGGTTGCGGAGATATAGGGTTTCAAAGACATTTTGATTTTTAAAGTTTTTAACGATGCCGGCATCGCAAGTTTTGACAAAAAGTGATGAAAAATTTTTTTGTGGAGATTTAAAAAATGGCGTACATGGATGGAAAGGTCTTTTTACGCTCAGTTTAACGGTGAAAACCGCAACCACCAACGAGGCTTGGTTGCGGAGATATAGGGTTTCAAAGACATTTTGATTTTTAAAGTTTTTAACGATGCCGGCATCGCAAGTTTTGACAAAAAGTGATGAAAATTTTTTTTTGTGGAGATTTAAAAAATGGCGTACATGGATGGAAAGGTCTCTTTACGCTCAGTTTAACGGTGAAAACCGCAACCACCAACGAGGCTTGGTTGCGGAGATATAGGGTTTCAAAGACATTTTGATTTTTAAAGTTTTTAACGATGCCGGCATCGCAAGTTTTGACAAAAAGTGATGAAAATTTTTTTTTGTGGAGATTTAAAAAATGGCGTACATGGATGGAAAGGTCTCTTTACGCTCAGTTTAACGGTGAAAACCGCAACCACCAACGAGGCTTGGTTGCGGAGATATAGGGTTTCAAAGACATTTTGATTTTTAAAGTTTTTAACGATGCCGGCATCGCAAGTTTTGTCAAAAAGTGATGAAAAATTTTTTTGTGGAGATTTAAAAAATGGCGTACATGGATGGAAAGGTCTCTTTACGCTCAGTTTAACGGTGAAAACCGCAACCACCAACGAGGCTTGGTTGCGGAGATATAGGATTTCAAAGACATTTTGATTTTTAAAGTTTTTAACGATGCCGGCATCGCAAGTTTTGACAAAAAGTGATGAAAATTTTTTTGTGGAGATTTAAAAAATGGCGTACATGGATGGAAAGGTCTCTTTACGCTCAGTTTAACGGTGAAAACCGCAACCACCAACGAGGCTTGGTTGCGGAGATATAGGGTTTCAAAGACATTTTGATTTTTAAAGTTTTTAACGATGCCGGCATCGCAAGTTTTGACAAAAAGTGATGAAAAATTTTTTTGTGGAGATTTAAAAAATGGCGTACATGGATGGAAAGGTCTTTTTACGCTCAGTTTAACGGTGAAAACCGCAACCACCAACGAGGCTTGGTTGCGGAGATATAGGGTTTCAAAGACATTTTGATTTTTAAAGTTTTTAACGATGCCGGCATCGCAAGTTTTGACAAAAAGTGATGAAAAATTTTTTTGTGGAGATTAAAAAAATGGCGTACATGGATGGAAAGGTCTCTTTACGCTCAGTTTAATGGTGGAAACCGCAACCACCAACGAGGCTTGGTTGCGGAGATATAGGGTTTCAAAGACATTTTGATTTTTAAAGTTTTAACGATGCCGGCATCGCAAGTTTTGTCAAAAAGTGATGAACATTTTTTTTGTGGAGATTTAAAAAATGGCGTACATGGATGGAAAGGTCTTTTTACGCTCAGTTTAACGGTGGAAACCGCAACCACCAACGAGGCTTGGTTGCGGAGATATAGGGTTTCAAAGACATTTTGATTTTTAAAGTTTTTAACGATGCCGGCATCGCAAGTTTTGACAAAAAGTGATGAAAAATTTTTTTGTGGAGATTTAAAAAAAAACGTACATGGATGGAAAGGTCTTTTTACGCTCAGTTTAACGGTGAAAACCGCAACCACCAACGAGGCTTGGTTGCGGAGATATAGGGTTTCAAAGACATTTTGATTTTTAAAGTTTTTAACGATGCCGGCATCGCAAGTTTTGACAAAAAGTGATGAAAATTTTTTTTGTGGAGATTTAAAAAATGGCGTACATGGATGGAAAGGTCTTTTTACGCTCAGTTTAACGGTGGAAACCGCAACCACCAACGAGGCTTGGTTGCGGAGATATAGGGTTTCAAAGACATTTTGATTTTTAAAGTTTTTAACGATGCCGGCATCGCAAGTTTTGTCAAAAAGTGATGAAAAATTTTTTTGTGGAGATTTAAAAAATGGCGTACATGGATGGAAAGGTCTCTTTACGCTCAGTTTAACGGTGAAAACCGCAACCACCAACGAGGCTTGGTTGCGGAGATATAGGGTTTCAAAGACATTTTGATTTTTAAAGTTTTTGCAAGTTTTGACAAAAAGTGATGAAAATTTTTTTTGTGGAGATTAAAAAAATGGCGTACATGGATGGAAAGGTCTCTTTACGCTCAGTTTAACGGTGAAAACCGCAACCACCAACGAGGCTTGGTTGCGGAGATATAGGGTTTCAAAGACATTTTGATTTTTAAAGTTTTAACGATGCCGGCATCGCAAGTTTTGTCAAAAAGTGATGAAAAATTTTTTTGTGGAGATTTAAAAAATGGCGTACATGGATGGAAAGGTCTTTTTACGCTCAGTTTAACGGTGGAAACCGCAACCACCAACGAGGCTTGGTTGCGGAGATATAGGGTTTCAAAGACATTTTGATTTTTAAAGTTTTTAACGATGCCGGCATCGCAAGTTTTGACAAAAAGTGATGAAAAATTTTTTTGTGGAGATTTAAAAAATGGCGTACATGGATGGAAAGGTCTTTTTACGCTCAGTTTAACGGTGAAAACCGCAACCACCAACGAGGCTTGGTTGCGGAGATATAGGGTTTCAAAGACATTTTGATTTTTAAAGTTTTTAACGATGCCGGCATCGCAAGTTTTGACAAAAAGTGATGAAAAATTTTTTTGTGGAGATTAAAAAAATGGCGTACATGGATGGAAAGGTCTCTTTACGCTCAGTTTAATGGTGGAAACCGCAACCACCAACGAGGCTTGGTTGCGGAGATATAGGGTTTCAAAGACATTTTGATTTTTAAAGTTTTAACGATGCCGGCATCGCAAGTTTTGTCAAAAAGTGATGAAAATTTTTTTTGTGGAGATTTAAAAAATGGCGTACATGGATGGAAAGGTCTCTTTACGCTCAGTTTAACGGTGAAAACCGCAACCACCAACGAGGCTTGGTTGCGGAGATATAGGGTTTCAAAGACATTTTGATTTTTAAAGTTTTTAACGATGCCGGCATCGCAAGTTTTGTCAAAAAGTGATGAAAATTTTTTTTGTCGAGATTTAAAAAGTGGCGTACTTGGATGGAAAGGTCTATTTACTCTGAGTTTAACGGTGAAAACCGCAACCACCAACGAGGCTTGGTTGCGGAGATATAGGGTTTCAAAGACATTTTGATTTTTAAAGTTTTTAACGATGCCGGCATCGCAAGTTTTGACAAAAAGTGATGAAAATTTTTTTTGTGGAGATTAAAAAAATGGCGTACATGGATGGAAAGGTCTCTTTACGCTCAGTTTAACGGTGAAAACCGCAACCACCAACGAGGCTTGGTTGCGGAGATATAGGGTTTCAAAGACATTTTGATTTTTAAAGTTTTTAACGATGCCGGCATCGCAAGTTTTGACAAAAAGTGATGAAAAATTTTTTTGTGGAGATTAAAAAAATGGCGTACATGGATGGAAAGATCTTTTTACGCTCAGTTTAACGGTGAAAACCGCAACCACCAACGAGGCTTGGTTGCGGAGATGGTTTCAAAGACATTTTGATTTTTAAAGTTTTTAACGATGCCGGCATCGCAAGTTTTGACAAAAAGTGATGAAAAATTTTTTTGTGGAGATTAAAAAAATGGCGTACATGGATGGAAAGGTCTCTTTACGCTCAGTTTAATGGTGGAAACCGCAACCACCAACGAGGCTTGGTTGCGGAGATATAGGGTTTCAAAGACATTTTGATTTTTAAAGTTTTAACGATGCCGGCATCGCAAGTTTTGTCAAAAAGTGATGAAAATTTTTTTTGTGGAGATTTAAAAAATGGCGTACATGGATGGAAAGGTCTTTTTACGCTCAGTTTAACGGTGAAAACCGCAACCACCAACGAGGCTTGGTTGCGGAGATATAGGGTTTCAAAGACATTTTGATTTTTAAAGTTTTAACGATGCCGGCATCGCAAGTTTTGTCAAAAAGTGATGAAAAATTTTTTTGTGGAGATTTAAAAATGGCGTACATGGATGGAAAGGTCTCTTTACGCTCAGTTTAACGGTGAAAACCGCAACCACCAACGAGGCTTGGTTGCGGAGATATAGGGTTTCAAAGACATTTTGATTTTTAAAGTTTTAACGATGCCGGCATCGCAAGTTTTGTCAAAAAGTGATGAAAAATTTTTTTGTGGAGATTTAAAAAATGGCGTACATGGATGGAAAGGTCTCTTTACGCTCAGTTTAACGGTGAAAACCGCAACCACCAACGAGGCTTGGTTGCGGAGATGTAGGGTTTCAAAGACATTTTGATTTTTAAAGTTTTTAACGATGCCGGCATCGCAAGTTTTGACAAAAAGTGATGAAAATTTTTTTTGTGGAGATTTAAAAAATGGCGTACATGGATGGAAAGGTCTCTTTACGCTCAGTTTAACGGTGAAAACCGCAACCACCAACGAGGCTTGGTTGCGGAGATATAGGGTTTCAAAGACATTTTGATTTTTAAAGTTTTTAACGATGCCGGCATCGCAAGTTTTGACAAAAAGTGATGAAAAATTTTTTTGTGGAGATTAAAAAAATGGCGTACATGGATGGAAAGGTCTCTTTACGCTCAGTTCAACGGTGAAAACCGCAACCACCAACGAGGCTTGGTTGCGGAGATATAGGGTTTCAAAGACATTTTGATTTTTAAAGTTTTTAACGATGCCGGCATCGCAAGTTTTGACAAAAAGTGATGAAAAATTTTTTTGTGGAGATTAAACAAATGGCGTACATGGATGGAAAGGTCTCTTTACGCTCAGTTTAACGGTGAAAACCGCAACCACCAACGAGGCTTGGTTGCGGAGATATAGGGTTTCAAAGACATTTTGATTTTTAAAGTTTTTAACGATGCCGGCATCGCAAGTTTTGTCAAAAAGTGATGAAAAATTTTTTTGTGGAGATTTAAAAAATGGCGTACATGGATGGAAAGGTCTCTTTACGCTCAGTTTAACGGTGAAAACCGCAACCACCAACGAGGCTTGGTTGCGGAGATGTAGGGTTTCAAAGACATTTTGATTTTTAAAGTTTTTAACGATGCCGGCATCGCAAGTTTTGACAAAAAGTGATGAAAATTTTTTTTGTGGAGATTTAAAAAATGGCGTACATGGATGGAAAGGTCTCTTTACGCTCAGTTTAACGGTGAAAACCGCAACCACCAACGAGGCTTGGTTGCGGAGATATAGGGTTTCAAAGACATTTTGATTTTTAAAGTTTTTAACGATCGCAAGTTTTAACAAGAAGTGATGAAAAATTTTTTTGTGGAGATTTAAAAAATGGCGTACATGGATGGAAAGGTCTCTTTACGCTCAGTTTAATGGTGGAAACCGCAACCACCAACGAGGCTTGGTTGCGGAGATATAGGGTTTCAAAGACATTTTGATTTTTTTGACAAAAAGTGATGAAAAATTTTTTTGTGGAGATTAAAAAAATGGCGTACATGGATGGAAAGGTCTCTTTACGCTCAGTTTAATGGTGAAAACCGCAACGACCAACGAGGCTTGGTTGCGGAGATATAGGGTTTCAAAGACATTTTGATTTTTAAAGTTTTTAACGATGCCGGCATCGCAAGTTTTGACAAAAAGTGATGAAAAATTTTTTTGTGGAGATTAAAAAAATGGCGTACATGGATGGAAAGGTCTCTTTACGCTCAGTTCAACGGTGAAAACCGCAACCACCAACGAGGCTTGGTTGCGGAGATATAGGGTTTCAAAGACATTTTGATTTTTAAAGTTTTTAACGATGCCGGCATCGCAAGTTTTGACAAAAAGTGATGAAAATTTTTTTTGTGGAGATTTAAAAAATGGCGTACATGGATGGAAAGGTCTCTTTACGCTCAGTTTAACGGTGAAAACCGCAACCACCAACGAGGCTTGGTTGCGGAGATATAGGGTTTCAAAGACATTTTGATTTTTAAAGTTTTTAACGATGCCGGCATCGCAAGTTTTGACAAAAAGTGATGAAAATTTTTTTTGTGGAGATTTAAAAAATGGCGTACATGGATGGAAAGGTCTCTTTACGCTCAGTTTAACGGTGAAAACCGCAACCACCAACGAGGCTTGGTTGCGGAGATATAGGGTTTCAAAGACATTTTGATTTTTAAAGTTTTTAACGATGCCGGCATCGCAAGTTTTGACAAAAAGTGATGAAAAATTTTTTTGTGGAGATTAAAAAAATGGCGTACATGGATGGAAAGGTCTCTTTACGCTCAGTTTAATGGTGGAAACCGCAACCACCAACGAGGCTTGGTTGCGGAGATATAGGGTTTCAAAGACATTTTGATTTTTAAAGTTTTAACGATGCCGGCATCGCAAGTTTTGTCAAAAAGTGATAAAAATTTTTTTTGTGGAGATTTAAAAAATGGCGTACATGGATGGAAAGGTCTTTTTACGCTCAGTTTAACGGTGGAAACCGCAACCACCAACGAGGCTTGGTTGCGGAGATATAGGGTTTCAAAGACATTTTGATTTTTAAAGTTTTTAACGATGCCGGCATCGCAAGTTTTGACAAAAAGTGATGAAAAATTTTTTTGTGGAGATTTAAAAAATAACGTACATGGATGGAAAGGTCTTTTTACGCTCAGTTTAACGGTGAAAACCGCAACCACCAACGAGGCTTGGTTGCGGAGATATAGGGTTTCAAAGACATTTTGATTTTTAAAGTTTTTAACGATGCCGGCATCGCAAGTTTTGACAAAAAGTGATGAACATTTTTTTTATGGAGATTTAAAAAATGGCGTACATGGATGGAAAGGTCTTTTTACGCTCAGTTTAACGGTGGAAACCGCAACCACCAACGAGGCTTGGTTGCGGAGATATAGGGTTTCAAAGACATTTTGATTTTTAAAGTTTTTAACGATGCCGGCATCGCAAGTTTTGTCAAAAAGTGATGAAAAATTTTTTTGTGGAGATTTAAAAAATGGCGTACATGGATGGAAAGGTCTCTTTACGCTCAGTTTAACGGTGAAAACCGCAACCACCAACGAGGCTTGGTTGCGGAGATATAGGGTTTCAAAGACATTTTGATTTTTAAAGTTTTTAACGATGCCGGCATCGCAAGTTTTGACAAAAAGTGATGAAAAATTTTTTTGTGGAGATTAAAAAAATGGCGTACATGGATGGAAAGGTCTCTTTACGCTCAGTTTAATGGTGGAAACCGCAACCACCAACGAGGCTTGGTTGCGGAGATATAGGGTTTCAAAGACATTTTGATTTTTAAAGTTTTTAACGATGCCGGCATCGCAAGTTTTGACAAAAAGTGATGAAAAATTTTTTTGTGGAGATTTAAAAAATGGCGTACATGGATGGAAAGGTCTTTTTACGCTCAGTTTAACGGTGAAAACCGCAACCACCAACGAGGCTTGGTTGCGGAGATATAGGGTTTCAAAGACATTTTGATTTTTAAAGTTTTAACGATGCCGGCATCGCAAGTTTTGTCAAAAAGTGATGAAAATTTTTTTTGTGGAGATTTAAAAAATGGCGTACATGGATGGAAAGGTCTTTTTACGCTCAGTTTAACGGTGGAAACCGCAACCACCAACGAGGCTTGGTTGCGGAGATATAGGGTTTCAAAGACATTTTGATTTTTAAAGTTTTTAACGATGCCGGCATCGCAAGTTTTGACAAAAAGTGATGAAAAATTTTTTTGTGGAGATTTAAAAAATAACGTACATGGATGGAAAGGTCTCTTTACGCTCAGTTTAACGGTGAAAACCGCAACCACCAACGAGGCTTGGTTGCGGAGATGTAGGGTTTCAAAGACATTTTGATTTTTAAAGTTTTTAACGATGCCGGCATCGCAAGTTTTGACAAAAAGTGATGAAAATTTTTTTTGTGGAGATTTAAAAAATGGCGTACATGGATGGAAAGGTCTCTTTACGCTCAGTTCAACGGTGAAAACCGCAACCACCAACGAGGCTTGGTTGCGGAGATATAGGGTTTCAAAGACATTTTGATTTTTAAAGTTTTTAACGATGCCGGCATCGCAAGTTTTGACAAAAAGTGATGAAAAATTTTTTTGTGGAGATTAAAAAAATGGCGTACATGGATGGAAAGGTCTCTTTACGCTCAGTTCAACGGTGAAAACCGCAACCACCAACGAGGCTTGGTTGCGGAGATATAGGGTTTCAAAGACATTTTGATTTTTAAAGTTTTTAACGATGCCGGCATCGCAAGTTTTGACAAAAAGTGATGAAAATTTTTTTTGTGGAGATTTAAAAAATGGCGTACATGGATGGAAAGGTCTCTTTACGCTCAGTTTAACGGTGAAAACCGCAACCACCAACGAGGCTTGGTTGCGGAGATATAGGGTTTCAAAGACATTTTGATTTTTAAAGTTTTTAACGATGCCGGCATCGCAAGTTTTGACAAAAAGTGATGAAAATTTTTTTTGTGGAGATTTAAAAAATGGCGTACATGGATGGAAAGGTCTCTTTACGCTCAGTTCAATGGTGAAAACCGCAACCACCAACGAGGCTTGGTTGCGGAGATATAGGGTTTCAAAGACATTTTGATTTTTAAAGTTTTTAACGCAAGTTTTGACAAAAAGTGATGAAAATTTTTTTTGTGGAGATTTAAAAAATGGCGTACATGGATGGAAAGGTCTTTTTACGCTCAGTTTAACGGTGGAAACCGCAACCACCAACGAGGCTTGGTTGCGGAGATATAGGGTTTCAAAGACATTTTGATTTTTAAAGTTTTTAACGATGCCGGCATCGCAAGTTTTGTCAAAAAGTGATGAAAAATTTTTTTGTGGAGATTTAAAAAATGGCGTACATGGATGGAAAGGTCTCTTTACGCTCAGTTTAATGGTGGAAACCGCAACCACCAACGAGGCTTGGTTGCGGAGATATAGGGTTTCAAAGACATTTTGATTTTTAAAGTTTTTAACGATGCCGGCATCGCAAGTTTTGACAAAAAGTGATGAAAATTTTTTTTGTGGAGATTTAAAAAATGGCGTACATGGATGGAAAGGTCTTTTTACGCTCAGTTTAACGGTGGAAACCGCAACCACCAACGAGGCTTGGTTGCGGAGATATAGGGTTTCAAAGACATTTTGATTTTTAAAGTTTTTAACGATGCCGGCATCGCAAGTTTTGTCAAAAAGTGATGAAAAATTTTTTTGTGGAGATTTAAAAAATGGCGTACATGGATGGAAAGGTCTCTTTACGCTCAGTTTAATGGTGGAAACCGCAACCACCAACGAGGCTTGGTTGCGGAGATATAGGGTTTCAAAGACATTTTGATTTTTAAAGTTTTTAACGATGCCGGCATCGCAAGTTTTGACAAAAAGTGATGAAAAATTTTTTTGTGGAGATTTAAAAAATGGCGTACATGGATGAAAAGGTCTTTTTACGCTCAGTTTAACGGTGAAAACCGCAACCACCAACGAGGCTTGGTTGCGGAGATATAGGGTTTCAAAGACATTTTGATTTTTAAAGTTTTTAACGATGCCGGCATCGCAAGTTTTGACAAAAAGTGATGAAAAATTTTTTTGTGGAGATTAAAAAAATGGCGTACATGGATGGAAAGGTCTCTTTACGCTCAGTTTAATGGTGTAAACCGCAACCACCAACGAGGCTTGGTTGCGGAGATATAGGGTTTCAAAGACATTTTGATTTTTAAAGTTTTAACGATGCCGGCATCGCAAGTTTTGTCAAAAAGTGATGAAAATTTTTTTTGTGGAGATTTAAAAAATGGCGTACATGGATGGAAAGGTCTTTTTACGCTCAGTTTAACGGTGGAAACCGCAACCACCAACGAGGCTTGGTTGCGGAGATATAGGGTTTCAAAGACATTTTGATTTTTAAAGTTTTTAACGATGCCGGCATCGCAAGTTTTGACAAAAAGTGATGAAAAATTTTTTTGTGGAGATTTAAAAAATAACGTACATGGATGGAAAGGTCTTTTTACGCTCAGTTTAACGGTGAAAACCGCAACCACCAACGAGGCTTGGTTGCGGAGATATAGGGTTTCAAAGACATTTTGATTTTTAAAGTTTTTAACGATGCCGGCATCGCAAGTTTTGACAAAAAGTGATGAAAATTTTTTTTGTGGAGATTTAAAAAATGGCGTACATGGATGGAAAGGTCTTTTTACGCTCAGTTTAACGGTGGAAACCGCAACCACCAACGAGGCTTGGTTGCGGAGATATAGGGTTTCAAAGACATTTTGATTTTTAAAGTTTTTAACGATGCCGGCATCGCAAGTTTTGTCAAAAAGTGATGAAAAATTTTTTTGTGGAGATTTAAAAATGGCGTACATGGATGGAAAGGTCTCTTTACGCTCAGTTTAACGGTGAAAACCGCAACCACCAACGAGGCTTGGTTGCGGAGATATAGGGTTTCAAAGACATTTTGATTTTTAAAGTTTTTAACGATGCCGGCATCGCAAGTTTTGACAAAAAGTGATGAAAAATTTTTTTGTGGAGATTAAAAAAATGGCGTACATGGATGGAAAGGTCTCTTTACGCTCAGTTTAATGGTGGAAACCGCAACCACCAACGAGGCTTGGTTGCGGAGATATAGGGTTTCAAAGACATTTTGATTTTTAAAGTTTTTAACGATGCCGGCATCGCAAGTTTTGACAAAAAGTGATGAAAAATTTTTTTGTGGAGATTTAAAAAATGGCGTACATGGATGGAAAGGTCTTTTTACGCTCAGTTTAACGGTGAAAACCGCAACCACCAACGAGGCTTGGTTGCGGAGATATAGGGTTTCAAAGACATTTTGATTTTTAAAGTTTTAACGATGCCGGCATCGCAAGTTTTGTCAAAAAGTGATGAAAATTTTTTTTGTGGAGATTTAAAAAATGGCGTAAATGGATGGAAAGGTCTTTTTACGCTCAGTTTAACGGTGGAAACCGCAACCACCAACGAGGCTTGGTTGCGGAGATATAGGGTTTCAAAGACATTTTGATTTTTAAAGTTTTTAACGATGCCGGCATCGCAAGTTTTGACAAAAAGTGATGAAAAATTTTTTTGTGGAGATTTAAAAAATAACGTACATGGATGGAAAGGTCTTTTTACGCTCAGTTTAACGGTGAAAACCGCAACCACCAACGAGGCTTGGTTGCGGAGATATAGGGTTTCAAAGACATTTTGATTTTTAAAGTTTTTAACGATGCCGGCATCGCAAGTTTTGTCAAAAAGTGATGAAAAATTTTTTTGTGGAGATTTAAAAAATGGCGTACATGGATGGAAAGGTCTCTTTACGCTCAGTTTAACGGTGAAAACCGCAACCACCAACGAGGCTTGGTTGCGGAGATGTAGGGTTTCAAAGACATTTTGATTTTTAAAGTTTTTAACGATGCCGGCATCGCAAGTTTTGACAAAAAGTGATGAAAATTTTTTTTGTGGAGATTTAAAAAATGGCGTACATGGATGGAAAGGTCTCTTTACGCTCAGTTTAACGGTGAAAACCGCAACCACCAACGAGGCTTGGTTGCGGAGATGTAGGGTTTCAAAGACATTTTGATTTTTAAAGTTTTTAACGATGCCGGCATCGCAAGTTTTGACAAAAAGTGATGAAAATTTTTTTTGTGGAGATTTAAAAAATGGCGTACATGGATGGAAAGGTCTCTTTACGCTCAGTTTAACGGTGAAAACCGCAACCACCAACGAGGCTTGGTTGCGGAGATGTAGGGTTTCAAAGACATTTTGATTTTTAAAGTTTTTAACGATGCCGGCATCGCAAGTTTTGTCAAAAAGTGATGAAAAATTTTTTTGTGGAGATTTAAAAAATGGCGTACATGGATGGAAAGGTCTCTTTACGCTCAGTTTAACGGTGAAAACCGCAACCACCAACGAGGCTTGGTTGCGGAGATGTAGGGTTTCAAAGACATTTTGATTTTTAAAGTTTTTAACGATGCCGGCATCGCAAGTTTTGACAAAAAGTGATGAAAATTTTTTTTGTGGAGATTTAAAAAATGGCGTACATGGATGGAAAGGTCTCTTTACGCTCAGTTTAACGGTGAAAACCGCAACCACCAACGAGGCTTGGTTGCGGAGATATAGGGTTTCAAAGACATTTTGATTTTTAAAGTTTTTAACGATCGCAAGTTTTGACAAAAAGTGATGAAAAATTTTTTTGTGGAGATTAAAAAAATGGCGTACATGGATGGAAAGGTCTCTTTACGCTCAGTTTAACGGTGAAAACCGCAACCACCAACGAGGCTTGGTTGCGGAGATATAGGGTTTCAAAGACATTTTGATTTTTAAAGTTTTTAACGATGCCGGCATCGCAAGTTTTGACAAAAAGTGATGAAAATTTTTTTTGTGGAGATTTAAAAAATGGCGTACATGGATGGAAAGGTCTCTTTACGCTCAGTTTAACGGTGAAAACCGCAACCACCAACGAGGCTTGGTTGCGGAGATATAGGGTTTCAAAGACATTTTGATTTTTAAAGTTTTTAACGATGCCGGCATCGCAAGTTTTGTCAAAAAGTGATGAAAAAATTTTTTGTGGAGATTTAAAAAATGGCGTACATGGATGGAAAGGTCTCTTTACGCTCAGTTTAATGGTGAAAACCGCAACCACCAACGAGGCTTGGTTGCGGAGATATAGGGTTTCAAAGACATTTTGATTTTTAAAGTTTTTAACGATGCCGGCATCGCAAGTTTTGACAAAAAGTGATGAAAAATTTTTTTGTGAAGATTAAAAAAATGGCATACATGGATGGAAAGGTCTCTTTACGCTCAGTTTAACGGTGAAAACCGCAACCACCAACGAGGCTTGGTTGCGGAGATATAGGGTTTCAAAGACATTTTGATTTTTAAAGTTTTTAACGATGCCGGCATCGCAAGTTTTGTCAAAAAGTGATGAAAAATTTTTTTGTGGAGATTTAAAAAATGGCGTACATGGATGGAAAGGTCTCTTTACGCTCAGTTTAACGGTGAAAACCGCAACCACCAACGAGGCTTGGTTGCGGAGATATAGGGTTTCAAAGACATTTTGATTTTTAAAGTTTTTAACGATGCCGGCATCGCAAGTTTTGACAAAAAGTGATGAAAAATTTTTTTGTGGAGATTAAAAAAATGGCGTACATGGATGGAAAGGTCTCTTTACGCTCAGTTTAATGGTGGAAACCGCAACCACCAACGAGGCTTGGTTGCGGAGATATAGGGTTTCAAAGACATTTTGATTTTTAAAGTTTTTAACGATGCCGGCATCGCAAGTTTTGACAAAAAGTGATGAAAAATTTGTTTGTGGAGATTTAAAAAATGGCGTACATGGATGGAAAGGTCTTTTTACGCTCAGTTTAGCGGTGAAAACCGCAACCACCAACGAGGCTTGGTTGCGGAGATATAGGGTTTCAAAGACATTTTGATTTTTAAAGTTTTTAACGATGCCGGCATCGCAAGTTTTGACAAAAAGTGATGAAAAATTTTTTTGTGGAGATTAAAAAAATGGCGTACATGGATGGAAAGGTCTCTTTACGCTCAGTTTAATGGTGGAAACCGCAACCACCAACGAGGCTTGGTTGCGGAGATATAGGGTTTCAAAGACATTTTGATTTTTAAAGTTTTAACGATGCCGGCATCGCAAGTTTTGTCAAAAAGTGATAAAAATTTTTTTTGTGGAGATTTAAAAAATGGCGTACATGGATGGAAAGGTCTTTTTACGCTCAGTTTAACGGTGGAAACCGCAACCACCAACGAGGCTTGGTTGCGGAGATATAGGGTTTCAAAGACATTTTGATTTTTAAAGTTTTTAACGATGCCGGCATCGCAAGTTTTGACAAAAAGTGATGAAAAATTTTTTTGTGGAGATTTAAAAAATAACGTACATGGATGGAAAGGTCTTTTTACGCTCAGTTTAACGGTGAAAACCGCAACCACCAACGAGGCTTGGTTGCGGAGATATAGGGTTTCAAAGACATTTTGATTTTTAAAGTTTTTAACGATGCCGGCATCGCAAGTTTTGACAAAAAGTGATGAAAATTTTTTTTGTGGAGATTTAAAAAATGGCGTACATGGATGGAAAGGTCTTTTTACGCTCAGTTTAACGGTGGAAACCGCAACCACCAACGAGGCTTGGTTGCGGAGATATAGGGTTTCAAAGACATTTTGATTTTTAAAGTTTTTAACGATGCCGGCATCGCAAGTTTTGTCAAAAAGTGATGAAAAATTTTTTTGTGGAGATTTAAAAAATGGCGTACATGGATGGAAAGGTCTCTTTACGCTCAGTTTAACGGTGAAAACCGCAACCACCAACGAGGCTTGGTTGCGGAGATATAGGGTTTCAAAGACATTTTGATTTTTAAAGTTTTTAACGATGCCGGCATCGCAAGTTTTGACAAAAAGTGATGAAAATTTTTTTTGTGGAGATTAAAAAAATGGCGTACATGGATGGAAAGGTCTCTTTACGCTCAGTTTAACGGTGAAAACCGCAACCACCAACGAGGCTTGGTTGCGGAGATATAGGGTTTCAAAGACATTTTGATTTTTAAAGTTTTTAACGATGCCGGCATCGCAAGTTTTGACAAAAAGTGATGAAAAATTTTTTTGTGGAGATTAAAAAAATGGCGTACATGGATGGAAAGGTCTCTTTACGCTCAGTTTAATGGTGGAAACCGCAACCACCAACGAGGCTTGGTTGCGGAGATATAGGGTTTCAAAGACATTTTGATTTTTAAAGTTTTTAACGATGCCGGCATCGCAAGTTTTGACAAAAAGTGATGAAAAATTTTTTTGTGGAGATTTAAAAAATGGCGTACATGGATGGAAAGGTCTTTTTACGCTCAGTTTAACGGTGAAAACCGCAACCACCAACGAGGCTTGGTTGCGGAGATATAGGGTTTCAAAGACATTTTGATTTTTAAAGTTTTAACGATGCCGGCATCGCAAGTTTTGTCAAAAAGTGATGAAAATTTTTTTTGTGGAGATTTAAAAAATGGCGTACATGGATGGAAAGGTCTTTTTACGCTCAGTTTAACGGTGGAAACCGCAACCACCAACGAGGCTTGGTTGCGGAGATATAGGGTTTCAAAGACATTTTGATTTTTAAAGTTTTTAACGATGCCGGCATCGCAAGTTTTGACAAAAAGTGATGAAAAATTTTTTTGTGGAGATTTAAAAAATAACGTACATGGATGGAAAGGTCTCTTTACGCTCAGTTTAACGGTGAAAACCGCAACCACCAACGAGGCTTGGTTGCGGAGATGTAGGGTTTCAAAGACATTTTGATTTTTAAAGTTTTTAACGATGCCGGCATCGCAAGTTTTGACAAAAAGTGATGAAAATTTTTTTTGTGGAGATTTAAAAAATGGCGTACATGGATGGAAAGGTCTCTTTACGCTCAGTTTAACGGTGAAAACCGCAACCACCAACGAGGCTTGGTTGCGGAGATATAGGGTTTCAAAGACATTTTGATTTTTAAAGTTTTTAACGATGCCGGCATCGCAAGTTTTGACAAAAAGTGATGAAAAATTTTTTTGTGGAGATTAAAAAAATGGCGTACATGGATGGAAAGGTCTCTTTACGCTCAGTTTAATGGTGGAAACCGCAACCACCAACGAGGCTTGGTTGCGGAGATATAGGGTTTCAAAGACATTTTGATTTTTAAAGTTTTAACGATGCCGGCATCGCAAGTTTTGTCAAAAAGTGATAAAAATTTTTTTTGTGGAGATTTAAAAAATGGCGTACATGGATGGAAAGGTCTTTTTACGCTCAGTTTAACGGTGGAAACCGCAACCACCAACGAGGCTTGGTTGCGGAGATATAGGGTTTCAAAGACATTTTGATTTTTAAAGTTTTTAACGATGCCGGCATCGCAAGTTTTGACAAAAAGTGATGAAAAATTTTTTTGTGGAGATTTAAAAAATAACGTACATGGATGGAAAGGTCTTTTTACGCTCAGTTTAACGGTGAAAACCGCAACCACCAACGAGGCTTGGTTGCGGAGATATAGGGTTTCAAAGACATTTTGATTTTTAAAGTTTTTAACGATGCCGGCATCGCAAGTTTTGACAAAAAGTGATGAAAATTTTTTTTGTGGAGATTTAAAAAATGGCGTACATGGATGGAAAGGTCTTTTTACGCTCAGTTTAACGGTGGAAACCGCAACCACCAACGAGGCTTGGTTGCGGAGATATAGGGTTTCAAAGACATTTTGATTTTTAAAGTTTTTAACGATGCCGGCATCGCAAGTTTTGTCAAAAAGTGATGAAAAATTTTTTTGTGGAGATTTAAAAAATGGCGTACATGGATGGAAAGGTCTCTTTACGCTCAGTTTAACGGTGAAAACCGCAACCACCAACGAGGCTTGGTTGCGGAGATATAGGGTTTCAAAGACATTTTGATTTTTAAAGTTTTTAACGATGCCGGCATCGCAAGTTTTGACAAAAAGTGATGAAAATTTTTTTTGTGGAGATTAAAAAAATGGCGTACATGGATGGAAAGGTCTCTTTACGCTCAGTTTAACGGTGAAAACCGCAACCACCAACGAGGCTTGGTTGCGGAGATATAGGGTTTCAAAGACATTTTGATTTTTAAAGTTTTTAACGATGCCGGCATCGCAAGTTTTGACAAAAAGTGATGAAAAATTTTTTTGTGGAGATTAAAAAAATGGCGTACATGG
Organism: Epistrophe eligans; assembly: GCA_951394125.1. Classification (NCBI taxonomy): domain Eukaryota; kingdom Metazoa; phylum Arthropoda; class Insecta; order Diptera; family Syrphidae; genus Epistrophe; species Epistrophe eligans. The sequence goes on from OX596030.1 coordinate 30,795,059, forward strand.
ATGGAAAGGTCTCTTTACGCTCAGTTTAATGGTGGAAACCGCAACCACCAACGAGGCTTGGTTGCGGAGATATAGGGTTTCAAAGACATTTTGATTTTTAAAGTTTTAACGATGCCGGCATCGCAAGTTTTGTCAAAAAGTGATGAAAATTTTTTTTGTGGAGATTTAAAAAATGGCGTACATGGATGGAAAGGTCTTTTTACGCTCAGTTTAACGGTGGAAACCGCAACCACCAACGAGGCTTGGTTGCGGAGATATAGGGTTTCAAAGACATTTTGATTTTTAAAGTTTTTAACGATGCCGGCATCGCAAGTTTTGACAAAAAGTGATGAAAAATTTTTTTGTGGAGATTTAAAAAATAACGTACATGGATGGAAAGGTCTCTTTACGCTCAGTTTAACGGTGAAAACCGCAACCACCAACGAGGCTTGGTTGCGGAGATGTAGGGTTTCAAAGACATTTTGATTTTTAAAGTTTTTAACGATGCCGGCATCGCAAGTTTTGACAAAAAGTGATGAAAATTTTTTTTGTGGAGATTTAAAAAATGGCGTACATGGATGGAAAGGTCTCTTTACGCTCAGTTTAACGGTGAAAACCGCAACCACCAACGAGGCTTGGTTGCGGAGATATAGGGTTTCAAAGACATTTTGATTTTTAAAGTTTTTAACGATCGCAAGTTTTAACAAGAAGTGATGAAAAATTTTTTTGTGGAGATTTAAAAAATGGCGTACATGGATGGAAAGGTCTCTTTACGCTCAGTTTAATGGTGGAAACCGCAACCACCAACGAGGCTTGGTTGCGGAGATATAGGGTTTCAAAGACATTTTGATTTTTTTGACAAAAAGTGATGAAAAATTTTTTTGTGGAGATTAAAAAAATGGCGTACATGGATGGAAAGGTCTCTTTACGCTCAGTTTAATGGTGAAAACCGCAACGACCAACGAGGCTTGGTTGCGGAGATATAGGGTTTCAAAGACATTTTGATTTTTAAAGTTTTTAACGATGCCGGCATCGCAAGTTTTGACAAAAAGTGATGAAAAATTTTTTTGTGGAGATTAAAAAAATGGCGTACATGGATGGAAAGGTCTCTTTACGCTCAGTTCAACGGTGAAAACCGCAACCACCAACGAGGCTTGGTTGCGGAGATATAGGGTTTCAAAGACATTTTGATTTTTAAAGTTTTTAACGATGCCGGCATCGCAAGTTTTGACAAAAAGTGATGAAAATTTTTTTTGTGGAGATTTAAAAAATGGCGTACATGGATGGAAAGGTCTCTTTACGCTCAGTTTAACGGTGAAAACCGCAACCACCAACGAGGCTTGGTTGCGGAGATATAGGGTTTCAAAGACATTTTGATTTTTAAAGTTTTTAACGATGCCGGCATCGCAAGTTTTGACAAAAAGTGATGAAAAATTTTTTTGTGGAGATTAAAAAAATGGCGTACATGGATGGAAAGGTCTCTTTACGCTCAGTTTAATGGTGGAAACCGCAACCACCAACGAGGCTTGGTTGCGGAGATATAGGGTTTCAAAGACATTTTGATTTTTAAAGTTTTTAACGATGCCGGCATCGCAAGTTTTGACAAAAAGTGATGAAAAATTTTTTTGTGGAGATTTAAAAAATGGCGTACATGGATGGAAAGGTCTTTTTACGCTCAGTTTAACGGTGAAAACCGCAACCACCAACGAGGCTTGGTTGCGGAGATATAGGGTTTCAAAGACATTTTGATTTTTAAAGTTTTTAACGATGCCGGCATCGCAAGTTTTGACAAAAAGTGATGAAAAATTTTTTTGTGGAGATTAAAAAAATGGCGTACATGGATGGAAAGGTCTCTTTACGCTCAGTTTAATGGTGGAAACCGCAACCACCAACGAGGCTTGGTTGCGGAGATATAGGGTTTCAAAGACATTTTGATTTTTAAAGTTTTAACGATGCCGGCATCGCAAGTTTTGTCAAAAAGTGATAAAAATTTTTTTTGTGGAGATTTAAAAAATGGCGTACATGGATGGAAAGGTCTTTTTACGCTCAGTTTAACGGTGGAAACCGCAACCACCAACGAGGCTTGGTTGCGGAGATATAGGGTTTCAAAGACATTTTGATTTTTAAAGTTTTTAACGATGCCGGCATCGCAAGTTTTGACAAAAAGTGATGAAAAATTTTTTTGTGGAGATTTAAAAAATAACGTACATGGATGGAAAGGTCTTTTTACGCTCAGTTTAACGGTGAAAACCGCAACCACCAACGAGGCTTGGTTGCGGAGATATAGGGTTTCAAAGACATTTTGATTTTTAAAGTTTTTAACGATGCCGGCATCGCAAGTTTTGACAAAAAGTGATGAAAATTTTTTTTGTGGAGATTTAAAAAATGGCGTACATGGATGGAAAGGTCTTTTTACGCTCAGTTTAACGGTGGAAACCGCAACCACCAACGAGGCTTGGTTGCGGAGATATAGGGTTTCAAAGACATTTTGATTTTTAAAGTTTTTAACGATGCCGGCATCGCAAGTTTTGTCAAAAAGTGATGAAAAATTTTTTTGTGGAGATTTAAAAAATGGCGTACATGGATGGAAAGGTCTCTTTACGCTCAGTTTAACGGTGAAAACCGCAACCACCAACGAGGCTTGGTTGCGGAGATATAGGGTTTCAAAGACATTTTGGTTTTTAAAGTTTTTAACGATGCCGGCATCGCAAGTTTTGACAAAAAGTGATGAAAATTTTTTTTGTGGAGATTAAAAAAATGGCGTACATGGATGGAAAGGTCTCTTTACGCTCAGTTTAACGGTGAAAACCGCAACCACCAACGAGGCTTGGTTGCGGAGATATAGGGTTTCAAAGACATTTTGATTTTTAAAGTTTTTAACGATGCCGGCATCGCAAGTTTTGACAAAAAGTGATGAAAAATTTTTTTGTGGAGATTAAAAAAATGGCGTACATGGATGGAAAGGTCTCTTTACGCTCAGTTTAATGGTGGAAACCGCAACCACCAACGAGGCTTGGTTGCGGAGATATAGGGTTTCAAAGACATTTTGATTTTTAAAGTTTTAACGATGCCGGCATCGCAAGTTTTGTCAAAAAGTGATGAAAATTTTTTTTGTGGAGATTTAAAAAATGGCGTACATGGATGGAAAGGTCTTTTTACGCTCAGTTTAACGGTGGAAACCGCAACCACCAACGAGGCTTGGTTGCGGAGATATAGGGTTTCAAAGACATTTTGATTTTTAAAGTTTTTAACGATGCCGGCATCGCAAGTTTTGACAAAAAGTGATGAAAAATTTTTTTGTGGAGATTTAAAAAATAACGTACATGGATGGAAAGGTCTTTTTACGCTCAGTTTAACGGTGAAAACCGCAACCACCAACGAGGCTTGGTTGCGGAGATATAGGGTTTCAAAGACATTTTGATTTTTAAAGTTTTTAACGATGCCGGCATCGCAAGTTTTGACAAAAAGTGATGAAAATTTTTTTTGTGGAGATTTAAAAAATGGCGTACATGGATGGAAAGGTCTTTTTACGCTCAGTTTAACGGTGGAAACCGCAACCACCAACGAGGCTTGGTTGCGGAGATATAGGGTTTCAAAGACATTTTGATTTTTAAAGTTTTTAACGATGCCGGCATCGCAAGTTTTGTCAAAAAGTGATGAAAAATTTTTTTGTGGAGATTTAAAAAATGGCGTACATGGATGGAAAGGTCTCTTTACGCTCAGTTTAACGGTGAAAACCGCAACCACCAACGAGGCTTGGTTGCGGAGATATAGGGTTTCAAAGACATTTTGATTTTTAAAGTTTTTAACGATGCCGGCATCGCAAGTTTTGACAAAAAGTGATGAAAATTTTTTTTGTGGAGATTAAAAAAATGGCGTACATGGATGGAAAGGTCTCTTTACGCTCAGTTTAACGGTGAAAACCGCAACCACCAACGAGGCTTGGTTGCGGAGATATAGGGTTTCAAAGACATTTTGATTTTTAAAGTTTTTAACGATGCCGGCATCGCAAGTTTTGACAAAAAGTGATGAAAAATTTTTTTGTGGAGATTTAAAAAATGGCGTACATGGGTGGAAAGGTCTTTTTACGCTCAGTTTAACGGTGAAAACCGCAACCACCAACGAGGCTTGGTTGCGGAGATATAGGGTTTCAAAGACATTTTGATTTTTAAAGTTTTTAACGATGCCGGCATCGCAAGTTTTGACAAAAAGTGATGAAAAATTTTTTTGTGGAGATTTAAAAAATGGCGTACATGGATGGAAAGGTCTTTTTACGCTCAGTTTAACGGTGAAAACCGCAACCACCAACGAGGCTTGGTTGCGGAGATATAGGGTTTCAAAGACATTTTGATTTTTAAAGTTTTAACGATGCCGGCATCGCAAGTTTTGTCAAAAAGTGATGAAAATTTTTTTTGTGGAGATTTAAAAAATGGCGTACATGGATGGAAAGGTCTTTTTACGCTCAGTTTAACGGTGGAAACCGCAACCACCAACGAGGCTTGGTTGCGGAGATATAGGGTTTCAAAGACATTTTGATTTTTAAAGTTTTTAACGATGCCGGCATCGCAAGTTTTGACAAAAAGTGATGAAAAATTTTTTTGTGGAGATTTAAAAAATAACGTACATGGATGGAAAGGTCTTTTTACGCTCAGTTTAACGGTGAAAACCGCAACCACCAACGAGGCTTGGTTGCGGAGATATAGGGTTTCAAAGACATTTTGATTTTTAAAGTTTTTAACGATGCCGGCATCGCAAGTTTTGACAAAAAGTGATGAAAATTTTTTTTGTGGAGATTTAAAAAATGGCGTACATGGATGGAAAGGTCTTTTTACGCTCAGTTTAACGGTGGAAACCGCAACCACCAACGAGGCTTGGTTGCGGAGATATAGGGTTTCAAAGACATTTTGATTTTTAAAGTTTTTAACGATGCCGGCATCGCAAGTTTTGTCAAAAAGTGATGAAAAATTTTTTTGTGGAGATTTAAAAAATGGCGTACATGGATGGAAAGGTCTCTTTACGCTCAGTTTAACGGTGAAAACCGCAACCACCAACGAGGCTTGGTTGCGGAGATATAGGGTTTCAAAGACATTTTGATTTTTAAAGTTTTTAACGATGCCGGCATCGCAAGTTTTGACAAAAAGTGATGAAAATTTTTTTTGTGGAGATTAAAAAAATGGCGTACATGGATGGAAAGGTCTCTTTACGCTCAGTTTAACGGTGAAAACCGCAACCACCAACGAGGCTTGGTTGCGGAGATATAGGGTTTCAAAGACATTTTGATTTTTAAAGTTTTTAACGATGCCGGCATCGCAAGTTTTGACAAAAAGTGATGAAAAATTTTTTTGTGGAGATTAAAAAAATGGCGTACATGGATGGAAAGGTCTCTTTACGCTCAGTTTAATGGTGGAAACCGCAACCACCAACGAGGCTTGGTTGCGGAGATATAGAGTTTCAAAGACATTTTGATTTTTAAAGTTTTTAACGATGCCGGCATCGCAAGTTTTGACAAAAAGTGATGAAAAATTTTTTTGTGGAGATTTAAAAAATGGCGTACATGGATGGAAAGGTCTTTTTACGCTCAGTTTAACGGTGAAAACCGCAACCACCAACGAGGCTTGGTTGCGGAGATATAGGGTTTCAAAGACATTTTGATTTTTAAAGTTTTAACGATGCCGGCATCGCAAGTTTTGTCAAAAAGTGATGAAAATTTTTTTTGTGGAGATTTAAAAAATGGCGTACATGGATGGAAAGGTCTTTTTACGCTCAGTTTAACGGTGGAAACCGCAACCACCAACGAGGCTTGGTTGCGGAGATATAGGGTTTCAAAGACATTTTGATTTTTAAAGTTTTTAACGATGCCGGCATCGCAAGTTTTGACAAAAAGTGATGAAAAATTTTTTTGTGGAGATTTAAAAAATAACGTACATGGATGGAAAGGTCTCTTTACGCTCAGTTTAACGGTGAAAACCGCAACCACCAACGAGGCTTGGTTGCGGAGATATAGGGTTTCAAAGACATTTTGATTTTTAAAGTTTTAACGATGCCGGCATCGCAAGTTTTGTCAAAAAGTGATGAAAAATTTGTTTGTGGAGATTTAAAAATGGCGTACATGGATGGAAAGGTCTCTTTACGCTCAGTTTAACGGTGAAAACCGCAACCACCAACGAGGCTTGGTTGCGGAGATATAGGGTTTCAAAGACATTTTGATTTTTAAAGTTTTAACGATGCCGGCATCGCAAGTTTTGTCAAAAAGTGATGAAAAATTTGTTTGTGGAGATTTAAAAATGGCGTACATGGATGGAAAGGTCTCTTTACGCTCAGTTTAACGGTGAAAACCGCAACCACCAACGAGGCTTGGTTGCGGAGATATAGGGTTTCAAAGACATTTTGATTTTTAAAGTTTTAACGATGCCGGCATCGCAAGTTTTGTCAAAAAGTGATGAAAAATTTTTTTGTGGAGATTTAAAAAATGGCGTACATGGATGGAAAGGTCTCTTTACGCTCAGTTTAACGGTGAAAACCGCAACCACCAACGAGGCTTGGTTGCGGAGATGTAGGGTTTCAAAGACATTTTGATTTTTAAAGTTTTTAACGATGCCGGCATCGCAAGTTTTGACAAAAAGTGATGAAAAATTTTTTTGTGGAGATTAAAAAAATGGCGTACATGGATGGAAAGGTCTCTTTACGCTCAGTTCAACGGTGAAAACCGCAACCACCAACGAGGCTTGGTTGCGGAGATATAGGGTTTCAAAGACATTTTGATTTTTAAAGTTTTTAACGATGCCGGCATCGCAAGTTTTGACAAAAAGTGATGAAAAATTTTTTTGTGGAGATTAAAAAAATGGCGTACATGGATGGAAAGGTCTCTTTACGCTCAGTTTAACGGTGAAAACCGCAACCACCAACGAGGCTTGGTTGCGGAGATATAGGGTTTCAAAGCCATTTTGATTTTTAAAGTTTTTAACGATGCCGGCATCGCAAGTTTTGTCAAAAAGTGATGAAAAATTTTTTTGTGGAGATTTAAAAAATGGCGTACATGGATGGAAAGGTCTCTTTACGCTCAGTTTAACGGTGAAAACCGCAACCACCAACTAGGCTTGGTTGCGGAGATGTAGGGTTTCAAAGACATTTTGATTTTTAAAGTTTTTAACGATGCCGGCATCGCAAGTTTTGACAAAAAGTGATGAAAATTTTTTTTGTGGAGATTTAAAAAATGGCGTACATGGATGGAAAGGTCTCTTTACGCTCAGTTTAACGGTGAAAACCGCAACCACCAACGAGGCTTGGTTGCGGAGATATAGGGTTTCAAAGACATTTTGATTTTTAAAGTTTTTAACGATCGCAAGTTTTGACAAAAAGTGATGAAAAATTTTTTTGTGGAGATTTAAAAAATGGCGTACATGGATGGAAAGGTCTCTTTACGCTCAGTTTAATGGTGGAAACCGCAACCACCAACGAGGCTTGGTTGCGGAGATATAGGGTTTCAAAGACATTTTGATTTTTTTGACAAAAAGTGATGAAAAATTTTTTTGTGGAGATTAAAAAAATGGCGTACATGGATGGAAAGGTCTCTTTACGCTCAGTTTAATGGTGAAAACCGCAACGACCAACGAGGCTTGGTTGCGGAGATATAGGGTTTCAAAGACATTTTGATTTTTAAAGTTTTTAACGATGCCGGCATCGCAAGTTTTGACAAAAAGTGATGAAAAATTTTTTTGTGGAGATTAAAAAAATGGCGTACATGGATGGAAAGGTCTCTTTACGCTCAGTTCAATGGTGAAAACCGCAACCACCAACGAGGCTTGGTTGCGGAGATATAGGGTTTCAAAGACATTTTGATTTTTAAAGTTTTTAACGATGCCGGCATCGCAAGTTTTGACAAAAAGTGATGAAAATTTTTTTTGTGGAGATTTAAAAAATGGCGTACATGGATGGAAAGGTCTTTTTACGCTCAGTTTAACGGTGGAAACCGCAACCACCAACGAGGCTTGGTTGCGGAGATATAGGGTTTCAAAGACATTTTGATTTTTAAAGTTTTTAACGATGCCGGCATCGCAAGTTTTGTCAAAAAGTGATGAAAAATTTTTTTGTGGAGATTTAAAAAATGGCGTACATGGATGGAAAGGTCTCTTTACGCTCAGTTTAACGGTGAAAACCGCAACCACCAACGAGGCTTGGTTGCGGAGATATAGGGTTTCAAAGACATTTTGATTTTTAAAGTTTTTAACGATGCCGGCATCGCAAGTTTTGACAAAAAGTGATGAAAAATTTTTTTGTGGAGATTAAAAAAATGGCGTACATGGATGGAAAGGTCTCTTTACGCTCAGTTTAATGGTGGAAACCGCAACCACCAACGAGGCTTGGTTGCGGAGATATAGGGTTTCAAAGACATTTTGATTTTTAAAGTTTTTAACGATGCCGGCATCGCAAGTTTTGACAAAAAGTGATGAAAAATTTTTTTGTGGAGATTTAAAAAATGGCGTACATGGATGGAAAGGTCTTTTTACGCTCAGTTTAACGGTGAAAACCGCAACCACCAACGAGGCTTGGTTGCGGAGATATAGGGTTTCAAAGACATTTTGATTTTTAAAGTTTTTAACGATGCCGGCATCGCAAGTTTTGACAAAAAGTGATGAAAAATTTTTTTGTGGAGATTAAAAAAATGGCGTACATGGATGGAAAGGTCTCTTTACGCTCAGTTTAATGGTGTAAACCGCAACCACCAACGAGGCTTGGTTGCGGAGATATAGGGTTTCAAAGACATTTTGATTTTTAAAGTTTTTAACGATGCCGGCATCGCAAGTTTTGACAAAAAGTGATGAAAAATTTTTTTGTGGAGATTTAAAAAATGGCGTACATGGATGGAAAGGTCTTTTTACGCTCAGTTTAACGGTGAAAACCGCAACCACCAACGAGGCTTGGTTGCGGAGATATAGGGTTTCAAAGACATTTTGATTTTTAAAGTTTTAACGATGCCGGCATCGCAAGTTTTGTCAAAAAGTGATGAAAATTTTTTTTGTGGAGATTTAAAAAATGGCGTAAATGGATGGAAAGGTCTTTTTACGCTCAGTTTAACGGTGGAAACCGCAACCACCAACGAGGCTTGGTTGCGGAGATATAGGGTTTCAAAGACATTTTGATTTTTAAAGTTTTTAACGATGCCGGCATCGCAAGTTTTGACAAAAAGTGATGAAAAATTTTTTTGTGGAGATTTAAAAAATAACGTACATGGATGGAAAGGTCTTTTTACGCTCAGTTTAACGGTGAAAACCGCAACCACCAACGAGGCTTGGTTGCGGAGATATAGGGTTTCAAAGACATTTTGATTTTTAAAGTTTTTAACGATGCCGGCATCGCAAGTTTTGTCAAAAAGTGATGAAAAATTTTTTTGTGGAGATTTAAAAAATGGCGTACATGGATGGAAAGGTCTCTTTACGCTCAGTTTAACGGTGAAAACCGCAACCACCAACGAGGCTTGGTTGCGGAGATGTAGGGTTTCAAAGACATTTTGATTTTTAAAGTTTTTAACGATGCCGGCATCGCAAGTTTTGACAAAAAGTGATGAAAATTTTTTTTGTGGAGATTTAAAAAATGGCGTACATGGATGGAAAGGTCTCTTTACGCTCAGTTTAACGGTGAAAACCGCAACCACCAACGAGGCTTGGTTGCGGAGATATAGGGTTTCAAAGACATTTTGATTTTTAAAGTTTTTAACGATGCCGGCATCGCAAGTTTTGACAAAAAGTGATGAAAAATTTTTTTGTGGAGATTAAAAAAATGGCGTACATGGATGGAAAGGTCTCTTTACGCTCAGTTTAACGGTGAAAACCGCAGCCACCAACGAGGCTTGGTTGCGGAGATATAGGGTTTCAAAGACATTTTGATTTGTAAAGTTTTTAACGATGCCGGCATCGCAAGTTTTGTCAAAAAGTGATGAAAAATTTTTTTGTGGAGATTTAAAAAATGGCGTACATAGATGGAAAGGTCTCTTTACGCTCAGTTTAACGGTGAAAACCGCAACCACCAACGAGGCTTGGTTGCGGAGATGTAGGGTTTCAAAGACATTTTGATTTTTAAAGTTTTTAACGATGCCGGCATCGCAAGTTTTGACAAAAAGTGATGAAAATTTTTTTTGTGGAGATTTAAAAAATGGCGTACATGGATGGAAAGGTCTCTTTACGCTCAGTTTAACGGTGAAAACCGCAACCACCAACGAGGCTTGGTTGCGGAGATATAGGGTTTCAAAGACATTTTGATTTTTAAAGTTTTTAACGATCGCAAGTTTTGACAAAAAGTGATGAAAAATTTTTTTGTGGAGATTTAAAAAATGGCGTACATGGATGGAAAGGTCTCTTTACGCTCAGTTTAATGGTGGAAACCGCAACCACCAACGAGGCTTGGTTGCGGAGATATAGGGTTTCAAAGACATTTTGATTTTTTTGACAAAAAGTGATGAAAAATTTTTTTGTGGAGATTAAAAAAATGGCGTACATGGATGGAAAGGTCTCTTTACGCTCAGTTCAACGGTGAAAACCGCAACCACCAACGAGGCTTGGTTGCGGAGATATAGGGTTTCAAAGACATTTTGATTTTTAAAGTTTTTAACGATGCCGGCATCGCAAGTTTTGACAAAAAGTGATGAAAATTTTTTTTGTGGAGATTTAAAAAATGGCGTACATGGATGGAAAGGTCTCTTTACGCTCAGTTTAACGGTGAAAACCGCAACCACCAACGAGGCTTGGTTGCGGAGATATAGGGTTTCAAAGACATTTTGATTTTTAAAGTTTTTAACGATGCCGGCATCGCAAGTTTTGACAAAAAGTGATGAAAATTTTTTTTGTGCAGATTTAAAAAATGGCGTACATGGATGGAAAGGTCTTTTTACGCTCAGTTTAACGGTGGAAACCGCAACCACCAACGAGGCTTGGTTGCGGAGATATAGGGTTTCAAAGACATTTTGATTTTTAAAGTTTTTAACGATGCCGGCATCGCAAGTTTTGTCAAAAAGTGATGAAAAATTTTTTTGTGGAGATTTAAAAAATGGCGTACATGGATGGAAAGGTCTCTTTACGCTCAGTTTAACGGTGAAAACCGCAACCACCAACGAGGCTTGGTTGCGGAGATATAGGGTTTCAAAGACATTTTGATTTTTAAAGTTTTTAACGATGCCGGCATCGCAAGTTTTGTCAAAAAGTGATGAAAAAATTTTTTGTGGAGATTTAAAAAATGGCGTACATGGATGGAAAGGTCTCTTTACGCTCAGTTTAATGGTGAAAACCGCAACCACCAACGAGGCTTGGTTGCGGAGATATAGGGTTTCAAAGACATTTTGATTTTTAAAGTTTTTAACGATGCCGGCATCGCAAGTTTTGACAAAAAGTGATGAAAAATTTTTTTGTGAAGATTAAAAAAATGGCGTACATGGATGGAAAGGTCTCTTTACGCTCAGTTTAACGGTGAAAACCGCAACCACCAACGAGGCTTGGTTGCGGAGATATAGGGTTTCAAAGACATTTTGATTTTTAAAGTTTTTAACGATGCCGGCATCGCAAGTTTTGACAAAAAGTGATGAAAATTTTTTTTGTGCAGATTTAAAAAATGGCGTACATGGATGGAAAGGTCTCTTTACGCTCAGTTTAACGGTGAAAACCGCAACCACCAACGAGGCTTGGTTGCGGAGATATAGGGTTTCAAAGACATTTTGATTTTTAAAGTTTTTAACGATGCCGGCATCGCAAGTTTTGACAAAAAGTGATGAAAAATTTTTTTGTGGAGATTAAAAAAATGGCGTACATGGATGGAAAGGTCTCTTTACGCTCAGTTCAACGGTGAAAACCGCAACCACCAACGAGGCTTGGTTGCGGAGATATAGGGTTTCAAAGACATTTTGATTTTTAAAGTTTTTAACGATGCCGGCATCGCAAGTTTTGACAAAAAGTGATGAAAATTTTTTTTGTGGAGATTTAAAAAATGGCGTACATGGATGGAAAGGTCTCTTTACGCTCAGTTTAACGGTGAAAACCGCAACCACCAACGAGGCTTGGTTGCGGAGATATAGGGTTTCAAAGACATTTTGATTTTTAAAGTTTTTAACGATGCCGGCATCGCAAGTTTTGACAAAAAGTGATGAAAATTTTTTTTGTGGAGATTTAAAAAATGGCGTACATGGATGGAAAGGTCTTTTTACGCTCAGTTTAACGGTGGAAACCGCAACCACCAACGAGGCTTGGTTGCGGAGATATAGGGTTTCAAAGACATTTTGATTTTTAAAGTTTTTAACGATGCCGGCATCGCAAGTTTTGACAAAAAGTGATGAAAATTTTTTTTGTGGAGATTTAAAAAATGGCGTACATGGATGGAAAGGTCTCTTTACGCTCAGTTTAACGGTGAAAACCGCAACCACCAACGAGGCTTGGTTGCGGAGATATAGGGTTTCAAAGACATTTTGATTTTTAAAGTTTTTAACGATGCCGGCATCGCAAGTTTTGTCAAAAAGTGATGAAAAATTTTTTTGTGGAGATTTAAAAAATGGCGTACATGGATGGAAAGGTCTCTTTACGCTCAGTTTAACGGTGAAAACCGCAACCACCAACGAGGCTTTGTTGCGGAGATATAGGGTTTTAAAGACATTTTGATTTTTAAAGTTTTTAACGATGCCGGCATCGCAAGTTTTGACAAAAAGTGATGAAAAATTTTTTTGTGGAGATTAAAAAAATGGCGTACATGGATGGAAAGGTCTCTTTACGCTCAGTTTAACGGTGAAAACCGCAACCACCAACGAGGCTTGGTTGCGGAGATATAGGGTTTCAAAGACATTTTGATTTTTAAAGTTTTTAACGATGCCGGCATCGCAAGTTTTGACAAAAAGTGATGAAAAATTTTTTTGTGGAGATTTAAAAAATGGCGTACATAAATGGAAAGGTCTTTCTACGCTCAGTTTAACGGTGAAAACCGCAACCACCAACGAGGCTTGGTTGCGGAGATATAGGGTTTCAAAGACATTTTGATTTTTAAAGTTTTTAACGATGCCGGCATCGCAAGTTTTGACAAAAAGTGATGAAAATTTTTTTTGTGGAGATTTAAAAAATGGCGTACATGGATGGAAAGGTCTCTTTACGCTCAGTTTAACGGTGAAAACCGCAACCACCAACGAGGCTTGGTTGCGGAGATATAGGGTTTCAAAGACATTTTGATTTTTAAAGTTTTTAACGATGCCGGCATCGCAAGTTTTGACAAAAAGTGATGAAAATTTTTTTTGTGGAGATTTAAAAAATGGCGTACATGGATGGAAAGGTCTTTTTACGCTCAGTTTAACGGTGGAAACCGCAACCACCAACGAGGCTTGGTTGCGGAGATATAGGGTTTCAAAGACATTTTGATTTTTAAAGTTTTTAACGATGCCGGCATCGCAAGTTTTGACAAAAAGTGATGAAAATTTTTTTTGTGGAGATTTAAAAAATGGCGTACATGGATGGAAAGGTCTCTTTACGCTCAGTTTAACGGTGAAAACCGAAACCACCAACGAGGCTTGGTTGCGGAGATATAGGATTTCAAAGACATTTTGATTTTTAAAGTTTTTAACGATGCCGGCATCGCAAGTTTTGACAAAAAGTGATGAAAATTTTTTTTGTGGAGATTTAAAAAATGGCGTACATGGATGGAAAGGTCTTTTTACGCTCAGTTTAACGGTGAAAACCGCAACCACCAACGAGGCTTGGTTGCGGAGATATAGGGTTTCAAAGACATTTTGATTTTTAAAGTTTTTAACGATGCCGGCATCGCAAGTTTTGACAAAAAGTGATGAAAATTTTTTTTGTGGAGATTTAAAAAATGGCGTACATGGATGGAAAGGTCTTTTTACGCTCAGTTTAACGGTGGAAACCGCAACCACCAACGAGGCTTGGTTGCGGAGATATAGGGTTTCAAAGACATTTTGATTTTTAAAGTTTTTAACGATGCCGGCATCGCAAGTTTTGACAAAAAGTGATGAAAATTTTTTTTGTGGAGATTTAAAAAATGGCGTACATGGATGGAAAGGTCTTTTTACGCTCAGTTTAACGGTGGAAACCGCAACCACCAACGAGGCTTGGTTGCGGAGATATAGGGTTTCAAAGACATTTTGATTTTTAAAGTTTTTAACGATGCCGGCATCGCAAGTTTTGACAAAAAGTGATGAAAATTTTTTTTGTGGAGATTTAAAAAATGGCGTACATGGATGGAAAGGTCTCTTTACGCTCAGTTTAACGGTGAAAACCGCAACCACCAACGAGGCTTGGTTGCGGAGATATAGGGTTTCAAAGACATTTTGATTTTTAAAGTTTTTAACGATGCCGGCATCGCAAGTTTTGACAAAAAGTGATGAAAATTTTTTTTGTGGAGATTTAAAAAATGGCGTACATGGATGGAAAGGTCTTTTTACGCTCAGTTTAACGGTGGAAACCGCAACCACCAACGAGGCTTGGTTGCGGAGATATAGGGTTTCAAAGACATTTTGATTTTTAAAGTTTTTAACGATGCCGGCATCGCAAGTTTTGACAAAAAGTGATGAAAATTTTTTTTGTGGAGATTTAAAAAATGGCGTACATGGATGGAAAGGTCTTTTTACGCTCAGTTTAACGGTGGAAACCGCAACCACCAACGAGGCTTGGTTGCGGAGATATAGGGTTTCAAAGACATTTTGATTTTTAAAGTTTTTAACGATGCCGGCATCGCAAGTTTTGACAAAAAGTGATGAAAATTTTTTTTGTGGAGATTTAAAAAATGGCGTACATGGATGGAAAGGTCTCTTTACGCTCAGTTTAACGGTGAAAACCGCAACCACCAACGAGGCTTGGTTGCGGAGATATAGGATTTCAAAGACATTTTGATTTTTAAAGTTTTTAACGATGCCGGCATCGCAAGTTTTGACAAAAAGTGATGAAAATTTTTTTTGTGGAGATTTAAAAAATGGCGTACATGGATGGAAAGGTCTTTTTACGCTCAGTTTAACGGTGAAAACCGCAACCACCAACGAGGCTTGGTTGCGGAGATATAGGGTTTCAAAGACATTTTGATTTTTAAAGTTTTTAACGATGCCGGCATCGCAAGTTTTGACAAAAAGTGATGAAAATTTTTTTTGTGGAGATTTAAAAAATGGCGTACATGGATGGAAAGGTCTCTTTACGCTCAGTTTAACGGTGAAAACCGCAACCACCAACGAGGCTTGGTTGCGGAGATATAGGGTTTCAAAGACATTTTGATTTTTAAAGTTTTAACGATGCCGGCATCGCAAGTTTTGTCAAAAAGTGATGAAAATTTTTTTTGTGGAGATTAAAAAAATGGCGTACATGGATGGAAAGGTCTCTTTACGCTCAGTTTAATGGTGAAAACCGCAACCACCAACGAGGCTTGGTTGCGGAGATATAGGGTTTCAAAGACATTTTGATTTTTAAAGTTTTTAACGATGCCGGCATCGCAAGTTTTGACAAAAAGTGATGAAAAATTTTTTTGTGGAGATTAAAAAAATGGCGTACATGGATGGAAAGGTCTCTTTACGCTCAGTTCAACGGTGAAAACCGCAACCACCAACGAGGCTTGGTTGCGGAGATATAGGGTTTCAAAGACATTTTGATTTTTAAAGTTTTTAACGATGCCGGCATCGCAAGTTTTGACAAAAAGTGATGAAAATTTTTTTTGTGGAGATTTAAAAAATGGCGTACATGGATGGAAAGGTCTCTTTACGCTCAGTTTAACGGTGAAAACCGCAACCACCAACGAGGCTTGGTTGCGGAGATATAGGGTTTCAAAGACATTTTGATTTTTAAAGTTTTTAACGATGCCGGCATCGCAAGTTTTGACAAAAAGTGATGAAAATTTTTTTTGTGGAGATTTAAAAAATGGCGTACATGGATGGAAAGGTCTTTTTACGCTCAGTTTAACGGTGGAAACCGCAACCACCAACGAGGCTTGGTTGCGGAGATATAGGGTTTCAAAGACATTTTGATTTTTAAAGTTTTTAACGATGCCGGCATCGCAAGTTTTGACAAAAAGTGATGAAAATTTTTTTTGTGGAGATTTAAAAAATGGCGTACATGGATGGAAAGGTCTCTTTACGCTCAGTTTAACGGTGAAAACCGCAACCACCAACGAGGCTTGGTTGCGGAGATATAGGGTTTCAAAGACATTTTGATTTTTAAAGTTTTTAACGATGCCGGCATCGCAAGTTTTGTCAAAAAGTGATGAAAAATTTTTTTGTGGAGATTTAAAAAATGGCGTACATGGATGGAAAGGTCTCTTTACGCTCAGTTTAACGGTGAAAACCGCAACCACCAACGAGGCTTGGTTGCGGAGATATAGGGTTTCAAAGACATTTTGATTTTTAAAGTTTTTAACGATGCCGGCATCGCAAGTTTTGTCAAAAAGTGATGAAAAAATTTTTTGTGGAGATTTAAAAAATGGCGTACATGGATGGAAAGGTCTCTTTACGCTCAGTTTAACGGTGAAAACCGCATCGCAAGTTTTGACAAAAAGTGATGAAAATTTTTTTTGTGGAGATTTAAAAAATGGCGTACATGGATGGAAAGGTCTCTTTACGCTCAGTTTAACGGTGAAAACCGCAACCACCAACGAGGCTTGGTTGCGGAGATATAGGGTTTCAAAGACATTTTGATTTTTAAAGTTTTTAACGATGCCGGCATCGCAAGTTTTGTCAAAAAGTGATGAAAAATTTTTTTGTGGAGATTTAAAAAATGGCGTACATGGATGGAAAGGTCTCTTTACGCTCAGTTTAACGGTGAAAACCGCAACCACCAACGAGGCTTGGTTGCGGAGATATAGGGTTTCAAAGACATTTTGATTTTTAAAGTTTTTAACGATGCCGGCATCGCAAGTTTTGACAAAAAGTAATGAAAATTTTTTTTGTGGAGATTTAAAAAATGGCGTACATGGATGGAAAGGTCTCTTTACGCTCAGTTTAACGGTGAAAACCGCAACCACCAACGAGGCTTGGTTGCGGAGATATAGGGTTTCAAAGACATTTTGATTTTTAAAGTTTTTAACGATGCCGGCATCGCAAGTTTTGTCAAAAAGTGATGAAAAATTTTTTTGTGGAGATTTAAAAAATGGCGTACATGGATGGAAAGGTCTCTTTACGCTCAGTTTAACGGTGAAAACCGCAACCACCAACGAGGCTTGGTTGCGGAGATATAGGGTTTCAAAGACATTTTGATTTTTAAAGTTTTAACGATGCCGGCATCGCAAGTTTTGTCAAAAAGTGATGAAAAATTTTTTTGTGGAGATTTAAAAAATGGCGTACATGGATGGAAAGGTCTTTTTACGCTCAGTTTAACGGTGAAAACCGCAACCACCAACGAGGCTTGGTTGCGGAGATATAGGGTTTCAAAGACATTTTGATTTTTAAAGTTTTTAACGATGCCGGCATCGCAAGTTTTGACAAAAAGTGATGAAAAATTTTTTTGTGGAGATTAAAAAAATGGCGTACATGGATGGAAAGGTCTCTTTACGCTCAGTTTAACGGTGAAAACCGCAACCACCAACGAGGCTTGGTTGCGGAGATATAGGGTTTCAAAGACATTTTGATTTTTAAAGTTTTAACGATGCCGGCATCGCAAGTTTTGTCAAAAAGTGATGAAAAATTTTTTGTGGAGATTTAAAAAATGGCGTACATGGATGGAAAGGTCTCTTTACGCTCAGTTTAACGGTGAAAACCGCAACCACCAACGAGGCTTGGTTGCGGAGATATAGGGTTTCAAAGATATTTTGATTTTTAAAGTTTTTAACGATGCCGGCATCGCAAGTTTTGACAAAAAGTGATGAAAAATTTTTTTGTGGAGATTAAAAAAATGGCGTACATGGATGGAAAGGTCTCTTTACGCTCAGTTTAATGGTGGAAACCGCAACCACCAACGAGGCTTGGTTGCGGAGATATAGGGTTTCAAAGACATTTTGATTTTTAAAGTTTTTAACGATGCCGGCATCGCAAGTTTTGACAAAAAGTGATGAAAAATTTTTTTGTGGAGATTAAAAAAATGGCGTACATGGATGGAAAGGTCTCTTTACGCTCAGTTTAACGGTGGAAACCGCAACCACCAACGAGGCTTGGTTGCGGAGATATAGGGTTTCAAAGATATTTTGATTTTTAAAGTTTTTAACGATGCCGGCATCGCAAGTTTTGACAAAAAGTGATGAAAAATTTTTTTGTGGAGATTAAAAAAATGGCGTACATGGATGGAAAGGTCTCTTTACGCTCAGTTTAACGGTGAAAACCGCAACCACCAACGAGGCTTGGTTGCGGAGATATAGGGTTTCAAAGACATTTTGATTTTTAAAGTTTTTAACGATGCCGGCATCGCAAGTTTTGACAAAAAGTGATGAAAAATTTTTTTGTGGAGATTTAAAAAATGGCGTACATAAATGGAAAGGTCTTTCTACGCTCAGTTTAACGGTGAAAACCGCAACCACCAACGAGGCTTGGTTGCGGAGATATAGGGTTTCAAAGACATTTTGATTTTTAAAGTTTTTAACGATGCCGGCATCGCAAGTTTTGACAAAAAGTGATGAAAATTTTTTTTGTGGAGATTTAAAAAATGGCGTACATGGATGGAAAGGTCTCTTTACGCTCAGTTTAACGGTGAAAACCGCAACCACCAACGAGGCTTGGTTGCGGAGATATAGGGTTTCAAAGACATTTTGATTTTTAAAGTTTTTAACGATGCCGGCATCGCAAGTTTTGACAAAAAGTGATGAAAATTTTTTTTGTGGAGATTTAAAAAATGGCGTACATGGATGGAAAGGTCTTTTTACGCTCAGTTTAACGGTGGAAACCGCAACCACCAACGAGGCTTGGTTGCGGAGATATAGGGTTTCAAAGACATTTTGATTTTTAAAGTTTTTAACGATGCCGGCATCGCAAGTTTTGACAAAAAGTGATGAAAATTTTTTTTGTGGAGATTTAAAAAATGGCGTACATGGATGGAAAGGTCTCTTTACGCTCAGTTTAACGGTGAAAACCGAAACCACCAACGAGGCTTGGTTGCGGAGATATAGGATTTCAAAGACATTTTGATTTTTAAAGTTTTTAACGATGCCGGCATCGCAAGTTTTGACAAAAAGTGATGAAAATTTTTTTTGTGGAGATTTAAAAAATGGCGTACATGGATGGAAAGGTCTTTTTACGCTCAGTTTAACGGTGAAAACCGCAACCACCAACGAGGCTTGGTTGCGGAGATATAGGGTTTCAAAGACATTTTGATTTTTAAAGTTTTTAACGATGCCGGCATCGCAAGTTTTGACAAAAAGTGATGAAAATTTTTTTTGTGGAGATTTAAAAAATGGCGTACATGGATGGAAAGGTCTTTTTACGCTCAGTTTAACGGTGGAAACCGCAACCACCAACGAGGCTTGGTTGCGGAGATATAGGGTTTCAAAGACATTTTGATTTTTAAAGTTTTTAACGATGCCGGCATCGCAAGTTTTGACAAAAAGTGATGAAAATTTTTTTTGTGGAGATTTAAAAAATGGCGTACATGGATGGAAAGGTCTTTTTACGCTCAGTTTAACGGTGGAAACCGCAACCACCAACGAGGCTTGGTTGCGGAGATATAGGGTTTCAAAGACATTTTGATTTTTAAAGTTTTTAACGATGCCGGCATCGCAAGTTTTGACAAAAAGTGATGAAAATTTTTTTTGTGGAGATTTAAAAAATGGCGTACATGGATGGAAAGGTCTCTTTACGCTCAGTTTAACGGTGAAAACCGCAACCACCAACGAGGCTTGGTTGCGGAGATATAGGGTTTCAAAGACATTTTGATTTTTAAAGTTTTTAACGATGCCGGCATCGCAAGTTTTGACAAAAAGTGATGAAAATTTTTTTTGTGGAGATTTAAAAAATGGCGTACATGGATGGAAAGGTCTTTTTACGCTCAGTTTAACGGTGGAAACCGCAACCACCAACGAGGCTTGGTTGCGGAGATATAGGGTTTCAAAGACATTTTGATTTTTAAAGTTTTTAACGATGCCGGCATCGCAA
The DNA here is from genome assembly GCA_951394125.1 of Epistrophe eligans. Classification (NCBI taxonomy): domain Eukaryota; kingdom Metazoa; phylum Arthropoda; class Insecta; order Diptera; family Syrphidae; genus Epistrophe; species Epistrophe eligans. The sequence goes on from OX596030.1 coordinate 30,815,064, forward strand.
GTTTTGACAAAAAGTGATGAAAATTTTTTTTGTGGAGATTTAAAAAATGGCGTACATGGATGGAAAGGTCTTTTTACGCTCAGTTTAACGGTGGAAACCGCAACCACCAACGAGGCTTGGTTGCGGAGATATAGGGTTTCAAAGACATTTTGATTTTTAAAGTTTTTAACGATGCCGGCATCGCAAGTTTTGACAAAAAGTGATGAAAATTTTTTTTGTGGAGATTTAAAAAATGGCGTACATGGATGGAAAGGTCTCTTTACGCTCAGTTTAACGGTGAAAACCGCAACCACCAACGAGGCTTGGTTGCGGAGATATAGGATTTCAAAGACATTTTGATTTTTAAAGTTTTTAACGATGCCGGCATCGCAAGTTTTGACAAAAAGTGATGAAAATTTTTTTTGTGGAGATTTAAAAAATGGCGTACATGGATGGAAAGGTCTTTTTACGCTCAGTTTAACGGTGAAAACCGCAACCACCAACGAGGCTTGGTTGCGGAGATATAGGGTTTCAAAGACATTTTGATTTTTAAAGTTTTTAACGATGCCGGCATCGCAAGTTTTGACAAAAAGTGATGAAAATTTTTTTTGTGGAGATTTAAAAAATGGCGTACATGGATGGAAAGGTCTCTTTACGCTCAGTTTAACGGTGAAAACCGCAACCACCAACGAGGCTTGGTTGCGGAGATATAGGGTTTCAAAGACATTTTGATTTTTAAAGTTTTAACGATGCCGGCATCGCAAGTTTTGTCAAAAAGTGATGAAAATTTTTTTTGTGGAGATTAAAAAAATGGCGTACATGGATGGAAAGGTCTCTTTACGCTCAGTTTAATGGTGAAAACCGCAACCACCAACGAGGCTTGGTTGCGGAGATATAGGGTTTCAAAGACATTTTGATTTTTAAAGTTTTTAACGATGCCGGCATCGCAAGTTTTGACAAAAAGTGATGAAAAATTTTTTTGTGGAGATTAAAAAAATGGCGTACATGGATGGAAAGGTCTCTTTACGCTCAGTTCAACGGTGAAAACCGCAACCACCAACGAGGCTTGGTTGCGGAGATATAGGGTTTCAAAGACATTTTGATTTTTAAAGTTTTTAACGATGCCGGCATCGCAAGTTTTGACAAAAAGTGATGAAAATTTTTTTTGTGGAGATTTAAAAAATGGCGTACATGGATGGAAAGGTCTCTTTACGCTCAGTTTAACGGTGAAAACCGCAACCACCAACGAGGCTTGGTTGCGGAGATATAGGGTTTCAAAGACATTTTGATTTTTAAAGTTTTTAACGATGCCGGCATCGCAAGTTTTGACAAAAAGTGATGAAAATTTTTTTTGTGGAGATTTAAAAAATGGCGTACATGGATGGAAAGGTCTTTTTACGCTCAGTTTAACGGTGGAAACCGCAACCACCAACGAGGCTTGGTTGCGGAGATATAGGGTTTCAAAGACATTTTGATTTTTAAAGTTTTTAACGATGCCGGCATCGCAAGTTTTGACAAAAAGTGATGAAAATTTTTTTTGTGGAGATTTAAAAAATGGCGTACATGGATGGAAAGGTCTCTTTACGCTCAGTTTAACGGTGAAAACCGCAACCACCAACGAGGCTTGGTTGCGGAGATATAGGGTTTCAAAGACATTTTGATTTTTAAAGTTTTTAACGATGCCGGCATCGCAAGTTTTGTCAAAAAGTGATGAAAAATTTTTTTGTGGAGATTTAAAAAATGGCGTACATGGATGGAAAGGTCTCTTTACGCTCAGTTTAACGGTGAAAACCGCAACCACCAACGAGGCTTGGTTGCGGAGATATAGGGTTTCAAAGACATTTTGATTTTTAAAGTTTTTAACGATGCCGGCATCGCAAGTTTTGTCAAAAAGTGATGAAAAAATTTTTTGTGGAGATTTAAAAAATGGCGTACATGGATGGAAAGGTCTCTTTACGCTCAGTTTAACGGTGAAAACCGCATCGCAAGTTTTGACAAAAAGTGATGAAAAATTTTTTTGTGTAGATTAAAAAAATGGCGTACATGGATGGAAAGGTCTCTTTATGCTCAGTTTAACGGTGAAAACCGCAACCACCAACGAGGCTTGGTTGCGGAGATATAGGGTTTCAAAGACATTTTGATTTTTAAAGTTTTTAACGATGCCGGCATCGCAAGTTTTGACAAAAAGTGATGAAAAATTTTTTTGTGGAGATTAAAAAAATGGCGTACATGGATGGAAAGGTCTCTTTACGCTCAGTTCAACGGTGAAAACCGCAACCACCAACGAGGCTTGGTTGCGGAGATATAGGGTTTCAAAGACATTTTGATTTTTAAAGTTTTTAACGATGCCGGCATCGCAAGTTTTGACAAAAAGTGATGAAAATTTTTTTTGTGGAGATTTAAAAAATGGCGTACATGGATGGAAAGGTCTCTTTACGCTCAGTTTAACGGTGAAAACCGCAACCACCAACGAGGCTTGGTTGCGGAGATATAGGGTTTCAAAGACATTTTGATTTTTAAAGTTTTTAACGATGCCGGCATCGCAAGTTTTGACAAAAAGTGATGAAAATTTTTTTTGTGGAGATTTAAAAAATGGCGTACATGGATGGAAAGGTCTTTTTACGCTCAGTTTAACGGTGGAAACCGCAACCACCAACGAGGTTTGGTTGCGGAGATATAGGGTTTCAAAGACATTTTGATTTTTAAAGTTTTTAACGATGCCGGCATCGCAAGTTTTGACAAAAAGTGATGAAAATTTTTTTTGTGGAGATTTAAAAAATGGCGTACATGGATGGAAAGGTCTCTTTACGCTCAGTTTAACGGTGAAAACCGCAACCACCAACGAGGCTTGGTTGCGGAGATATAGGGTTTCAAAGACATTTTGATTTTTAAAGTTTTTAACGATGCCGGCATCGCAAGTTTTGTCAAAAAGTGATGAAAAATTTTTTTGTGGAGATTTAAAAAATGGCGTACATGGATGGAAAGGTCTCTTTACGCTCAGTTTAACGGTGAAAACCGCAACCACCAACGAGGCTTGGTTGCGGAGATATAGGGTTTCAAAGACATTTTGATTTTTAAAGTTTTTAACGATGCCGGCATCGCAAGTTTTGTCAAAAAGTGATGAAAAAATTTTTTGTGGAGATTTAAAAAATGGCGTACATGGATGGAAAGGTCTCTTTACGCTCAGTTTAACGGTGAAAACCGCATCGCAAGTTTTGACAAAAAGTGATGAAAAATTTTTTTGTGTAGATTAAAAAAATGGCGTACATGGATGGAAAGGTCTCTTTATGCTCAGTTTAACGGTGAAAACCGCAACCACCAACGAGGCTTGGTTGCGGAGATATAGGGTTTCAAAGACATTTTGATTTTTAAAGTTTTTAACGATGCCGGCATCGCAAGTTTTGTCAAAAAGTGATGAAAAATTTTTTTGTGGAGATTTAAAAAATGGCGTACATGGATGGAAAGGTCTCTTTACGCTCAGTTTAACGGTGAAAACCGCAACCACCAACGAGGCTTGGTTGCGGAGATATAGGGTTTCAAAGACATTTTGATTTTTAAAGTTTTTAACGATGCCGGCATCGCAAGTTTTGACAAAAAGTAATGAAAATTTTTTTTGTGGAGATTTAAAAAATGGCGTACATGGATGGAAAGGTCTCTTTACGCTCAGTTTAACGGTGAAAACCGCAACCACCAACGAGGCTTGGTTGCGGAGATATAGGGTTTCAAAGACATTTTGATTTTTAAAGTTTTTAACGATGCCGGCATCGCAAGTTTTGTCAAAAAGTGATGAAAAATTTTTTTGTGGAGATTTAAAAAATGGCGTACATGGATGGAAAGGTCTCTTTACGCTCAGTTTAACGGTGAAAACCGCAACCACCAACGAGGCTTGGTTGCGGAGATATAGGGTTTCAAAGACATTTTGATTTTTAAAGTTTTAACGATGCCGGCATCGCAAGTTTTGTCAAAAAGTGATGAAAAATTTTTTTGTGGAGATTTAAAAAATGGCGTACATGGATGGAAAGGTCTTTTTACGCTCAGTTTAACGGTGAAAACCGCAACCACCAACGAGGCTTGGTTGCGGAGATATAGGGTTTCAAAGACATTTTGATTTTTAAAGTTTTTAACGATGCCGGCATCGCAAGTTTTGACAAAAAGTGATGAAAAATTTTTTTGTGGAGATTAAAAAAATGGCGTACATGGATGGAAAGGTCTCTTTACGCTCAGTTTAACGGTGAAAACCGCAACCACCAACGAGGCTTGGTTGCGGAGATATAGGGTTTCAAAGACATTTTGATTTTTAAAGTTTTAACGATGCCGGCATCGCAAGTTTTGTCAAAAAGTGATGAAAAATTTTTTGTGGAGATTTAAAAAATGGCGTACATGGATGGAAAGGTCTCTTTACGCTCAGTTTAACGGTGAAAACCGCAACCACCAACGAGGCTTGGTTGCGGAGATATAGGGTTTCAAAGATATTTTGATTTTTAAAGTTTTTAACGATGCCGGCATCGCAAGTTTTGACAAAAAGTGATGAAAAATTTTTTTGTGGAGATTAAAAAAATGGCGTACATGGATGGAAAGGTCTCTTTACGCTCAGTTTAATGGTGGAAACCGCAACCACCAACGAGGCTTGGTTGCGGAGATATAGGGTTTCAAAGACATTTTGATTTTTAAAGTTTTTAACGATGCCGGCATCGCAAGTTTTGACAAAAAGTGATGAAAATTTTTTTTGTGGAGATTAAAAAAATGGCGTACATGGATGGAAAGGTCTCTTTACGCTCAGTTTAACGGTGAAAACCGCAACCACCAACGAGGCTTGGTTGCGGAGATATAGGGTTTCAAAGACATTTTGATTTTTAAAGTTTTTAACGATGCCGGCATCGCAAGTTTTGTCAAAAAGTGATGAAAAATTTTTTTGTGGAGATTAAAAAAATGGCGTACATGGATGGAAAGGTCTCTTTACGCTCAGTTTAACGGTGAAAACCGCAACCACCAACGAGGCTTGGTTGCGGAGATATAGGGTTTCAAAGACATTTTGATTTTTAAAGTTTTTAACGATGCCGGCATCGCAAGTTTTGACAAAAAGTAATGAAAATTTTTTTTGTGGAGATTTAAAAAATGGCGTACATGGATGGAAAGGTCTCTTTACGCTCAGTTTAACGGTGAAAACCGCAACCACCAACGAGGCTTGGTTGCGGAGATATAGGGTTTCAAAGACATTTTGATTTTTAAAGTTTTAACGATGCCGGCATCGCAAGTTTTGTCAAAAAGTGATGAAAAATTTTTTTGTGGAGATTTAAAAAATGGCGTACATGGATGGAAAGGTCTTTTTACGCTCAGTTTAACGGTGAAAACCGCAACCACCAACGAGGCTTGGTTGCGGAGATATAGGGTTTCAAAGACATTTTGATTTTTAAAGTTTTTAACGATGCCGGCATCGCAAGTTTTGACAAAAAGTGATGAAAAATTTTTTTGTGGAGATTAAAAAAATGGCGTACATGGATGGAAAGGTCTCTTTACGCTCAGTTTAATGGTGGAAACCGCAACCACCAACGAGGCTTGGTTGCGGAGATATAGGGTTTCAAAGACATTTTGATTTTTAAAGTTTTTAACGATGCCGGCATCGCAAGTTTTGACAAAAAGTGATGAAAAATTTTTTTGTGGAGATTAAAAAAATGGCGTACATGGATGGAAAGGTCTCTTTACGCTCAGTTCAACGGTGAAAACCGCAACCACCAACGAGGCTTGGTTGCGGAGATATAGGGTTTCAAAGACATTTTGATTTTTAAAGTTTTTAACGATGCCGGCATCGCAAGTTTTGACAAAAAGTGATGAAAATTTTTTTTGTGGAGATTTAAAAAATGGCGTACATGGATGGAAAGGTCTCTTTACGCTCAGTTTAACGGTGAAAACCGCAACCACCAACGAGGCTTGGTTGCGGAGATATAGGGTTTCAAAGACATTTTGATTTTTAAAGTTTTTAACGATGCCGGCATCGCAAGTTTTGACAAAAAGTGATGAAAATTTTTTTTGTGGAGATTTAAAAAATGGCGTACATGGATGGAAAGGTCTTTTTACGCTCAGTTTAACGGTGGAAACCGCAACCACCAACGTGGCTTGGTTGCGGAGATATAGGGTTTCAAAGACATTTTGATTTTTAAAGTTTTTAACGATGCCGGCATCGCAAGTTTTGACAAAAAGTGATGAAAATTTTTTTTGTGGAGATTTAAAAAATGGCGTACATGGATGGAAAGGTCTCTTTACGCTCAGTTTAACGGTGAAAACCGCAACCACCAACGAGGCTTGGTTGCGGAGATATAGGGTTTCAAAGACATTTTGATTTTTAAAGTTTTTAACGATGCCGGCATCGCAAGTTTTGACAAAAAGTGATGAAAAATTTTTTTGTGGAGATTTAAAAAATGGCGTACATAAATGGAAAGGTCTTTTTACGCTCAGTTTAACGGTGAAAACCGCAACCACCAACGAGGCTTGGTTGCGGAGATATAGGGTTTCAAAGACATTTTGATTTTTAAAGTTTTTAACGATGCCGGCATCGCAAGTTTTGACAAAAAGTGATGAAAATTTTTTTTGTGGAGATTTAAAAAATGGCGTACATGGATGGAAAGGTCTCTTTACGCTCAGTTTAACGGTGAAAACCGCAACCACCAACGAGGCTTGGTTGCGGAGATATAGGGTTTCAAAGACATTTTGATTTTTAAAGTTTTTAACGATGCCGGCATCGCAAGTTTTGACAAAAAGTGATGAAAAATTTTTTTGTGGAGATTTAAAAAATGGCGTACATGGATGGAAAGGTCTCTTTACGCTCAGTTTAACGGTGAAAACCGCAACCACCAACGAGGCTTGGTTGCGGAGATATAGGGTTTCAAAGACATTTTGATTTTTAAAGTTTTTAACGATGCCGGCATCGCAAGTTTTGACAAAAAGTGATGAAAATTTTTTTTGTGGAGATTTAAAAAATGGCGTACATGGATGGAAAGGTCTCTTTACGCTCAGTTTAACGGTGAAAACCGCAACCACCAACGAGGCTTGGTTGCGGAGATATAGGGTTTCAAAGACATTTTGATTTTTAAAGTTTTTAACGATGCCGGCATCGCAAGTTTTGACAAAAAGTGATAAAAAATTTTTTTGTGGAGATTAAAAAAATGGCGTACATGGATGGAAAGGTCTCTTTACGCTCAGTTTAATGGTGGAAACCGCAACCACCAACGAGGCTTGGTTGCGGAGATATAGGGTTTCAAAGACATTTTGATTTTTAAAGTTTTTAACGATGCCGGCATCGCAAGTTTTGACAAAAAGTGATGAAAAATTTTTTTGTGGAGATTAAAAAAATGGCGTACATGGATGGAAAGGTCTCTTTACGCTCAGTTTAACGGTGAAAACCGCAACCACCAACGAGGCTTGGTTGCGGAGATATAGGGTTTCAAAGACATTTTGATTTTTAAAGTTTTTAACGATCGCAAGTTTTGACAAAAAGTGATGAAAAATTTTTTTGTGGAGATTTAAAAAATGGCGTACATGGATGGAAAGGTCTCTTTACGCTCAGTTTAATGGTGGAAACCGCAACCACCAACGAGGCTTGGTTGCGGAGATATAGGGTTTCAAAGACATTTTGATTTTTAAAGTTTTTAACGATGCCGGCATCGCAAGTTTTGACAAAAAGTGATGAAAAATTTTTTTGTGGAGATTAAAAAAATGGCGTACATGGATGGAAAGGTCTCTTTACGCTCAGTTCAACGGTGAAAACCGCAACCACCAACGAGGCTTGGTTGCGGAGATATAGGGTTTCAAAGACATTTTGATTTTTAAAGTTTTTAACGATGCCGGCATCGCAAGTTTTGACAAAAAGTGATGAAAATTTTTTTTGTGGAGATTTAAAAAATGGCGTACATGGATGGAAAGGTCTCTTTACGCTCAGTTTAACGGTGAAAACCGCAACCACCAACGAGGCTTGGTTGCGGAGATATAGGGTTTCAAAGACATTTTGATTTTTAAAGTTTTTAACGATGCCGGCATCGCAAGTTTTGACAAAAAGTGATGAAAATTTTTTTTGTGGAGATTTAAAAAATGGCGTACATGGATGGAAAGGTCTTTTTACGCTCAGTTTAACGGTGGAAACCGCAACCACCAACGTGGCTTGGTTGCGGAGATATAGGGTTTCAAAGACATTTTGATTTTTAAAGTTTTTAACGATGCCGGCATCGCAAGTTTTGACAAAAAGTGATGAAAATTTTTTTTGTGGAGATTTAAAAAATGGCGTACATGGATGGAAAGGTCTCTTTACGCTCAGTTTAACGGTGAAAACCGCAACCACCAACGAGGCTTGGTTGCGGAGATATAGGGTTTCAAAGACATTTTGATTTTTAAAGTTTTTAACGATGCCGGCATCGCAAGTTTTGACAAAAAGTAATGAAAAATTTTTTTGTGGAGATTTAAAAAATGGCGTACATAAATGGAAAGGTCTTTTTACGCTCAGTTTAACGGTGAAAACCGCAACCACCAACGAGGCTTGGTTGCGGAGATATAGGGTTTCAAAGACATTTTGATTTTTAAAGTTTTTAACGATGCCGGCATCGCAAGTTTTGACAAAAAGTGATGAAAATTTTTTTTGTGGAGATTTAAAAAATGGCGTACATGGATGGAAAGGTCTCTTTACGCTCAGTTTAACGGTGAAAACCGCAACCACCAACGAGGCTTGGTTGCGGAGATATAGGGTTTCAAAGACATTTTGATTTTTAAAGTTTTTAACGATGCCGGCATCGCAAGTTTTGACAAAAAGTGATGAAAATTTTTTTTGTGGAGATTTAAAAAATGGCGTACATGGATGGAAAGGTCTTTTTACGCTCAGTTTAACGGTGGAAACCGCAACCACCAACGAGGCTTGGTTGCGGAGATATAGGGTTTCAAAGACATTTTGATTTTTAAAGTTTTTAACGATGCCGGCATCGCAAGTTTTGACAAAAAGTGATAAAAAATTTTTTTGTGGAGATTAAAAAAATGGCGTACATGGATGGAAAGGTCTCTTTACGCTCAGTTTAATGGTGGATACCGCAACCACCAACGAGGCTTGGTTGCGGAGATATAGGGTTTCAAAGACATTTTGATTTTTAAAGTTTTTAACGATGCCGGCATCGCAAGTTTTGACAAAAAGTGATGAAAAATTTTTTTGTGGAGATTAAAAAAATGGCGTACATGGATGGAAAGGTCTCTTTACGCTCAGTTTAACGGTGAAAACCGCAACCACCAACGAGGCTTGGTTGCGGAGATATAGGGTTTCAAAGACATTTTGATTTTTAAAGTTTTTAACGATCGCAAGTTTTGACAAAAAGTGATGAAAAATTTTTTTGTGGAGATTTAAAAAATGGCGTACATGGATGGAAAGGTCTCTTTACGCTCAGTTTAATGGTGGAAACCGCAACCACCAACGAGGCTTGGTTGCGGAGATATAGGGTTTCAAAGACATTTTGATTTTTAAAGTTTTTAACGATGCCGGCATCGCAAGTTTTGACAAAAAGTGATGAAAAATTTTTTTGTGGAGATTAAAAAAATGGCGTACATGGATGGAAAGGTCTCTTTACGCTCAGTTCAACGGTGAAAACCGCAACCACCAACGAGGCTTGGTTGCGGAGATATAGGGTTTCAAAGACATTTTGATTTTTAAAGTTTTTAACGATGCCGGCATCGCAAGTTTTGACAAAAAGTGATGAAAATTTTTTTTGTGGAGATTTAAAAAATGGCGTACATGGATGGAAAGGTCTCTTTACGCTCAGTTTAACGGTGAAAACCGCAACCACCAACGAGGCTTGGTTGCGGAGATATAGGGTTTCAAAGACATTTTGATTTTTAAAGTTTTTAACGATGCCGGCATCGCAAGTTTTGACAAAAAGTGATGAAAATTTTTTTTGTGGAGATTTAAAAAATGGCGTACATGGATGGAAAGGTCTTTTTACGCTCAGTTTAACGGTGGAAACCGCAACCACCAACGTGGCTTGGTTGCGGAGATATAGGGTTTCAAAGACATTTTGATTTTTAAAGTTTTTAACGATGCCGGCATCGCAAGTTTTGACAAAAAGTGATGAAAATTTTTTTTGTGGAGATTTAAAAAATGGCGTACATGGATGGAAAGGTCTCTTTACGCTCAGTTTAACGGTGAAAACCGCAACCACCAACGAGGCTTGGTTGCGGAGATATAGGGTTTCAAAGACATTTTGATTTTTAAAGTTTTTAACGATGCCGGCATCGCAAGTTTTGACAAAAAGTGATGAAAAATTTTTTTGTGGAGATTTAAAAAATGGCGTACATAAATGGAAAGGTCTTTTTACGCTCAGTTTAACGGTGAAAACCGCAACCACCAACGAGGCTTGGTTGCGGAGATATAGGGTTTCAAAGACATTTTGATTTTTAAAGTTTTTAACGATGCCGGCATCGCAAGTTTTGACAAAAAGTGATGAAAATTTTTTTTGTGGAGATTTAAAAAATGGCGTACATGGATGGAAAGGTCTCTTTACGCTCAGTTTAACGGTGAAAACCGCAACCACCAACGAGGCTTGGTTGCGGAGATATAGGGTTTCAAAGACATTTTGATTTTTAAAGTTTTTAACGATGCCGGCATCGCAAGTTTTGACAAAAAGTGATGAAAATTTTTTTTGTGGAGATTTAAAAAATGGCGTACATGGATGGAAAGGTCTTTTTACGCTCAGTTTAACGGTGGAAACCGCAACCACCAACGAGGCTTGGTTGCGGAGATATAGGGTTTCAAAGACATTTTGATTTTTAAAGTTTTTAACGATGCCGGCATCGCAAGTTTTGACAAAAAGTGATGAAAATTTTTTTTGTGGAGATTTAAAAAATGGCGTACATGGATGGAAAGGTCTCTTTATGCTCAGTTTAACGGTGAAAACCGCAACCACCAACGAGGCTTGGTTGCGGAGATATAGGGTTTCAAAGACATTTTGATTTTTAAAGTTTTTAACGATGCCGGCATCGCAAGTTTTGTCAAAAAGTGATGAAAAATTTTTTTGTGGAGATTTAAAAAATGGCGTACATGGATGGAAAGGTCTCTTTACGCTCAGTTTAACGGTGAAAACCGCAACCACCAACGAGGCTTGGTTGCGGAGATATAGGGTTTCAAAGACATTTTGATTTTTAAAGTTTTTAACGATGCCGGCATCGCAAGTTTTGTCAAAAAGTGATGAAAAAATTTTTTGTGGAGATTTAAAAAATGGCGTACATGGATGGAAAGGTCTCTTTACGCTCAGTTTAACGGTGAAAACCGCAACCACCAACGAGGCTTGGTTGCGGAGATATAGGGTTTCAAAGACATTTTGATTTTTAAAGTTTTTAACGATGCCGGCATCGCAAGTTTTGACAAAAAGTGATGAAAAATTTTTTTGTGGAGATTAAAAAAATGGCGTACATGGATGGAAAGGTCTCTTTACGCTCAGTTTAACGGTGAAAACCGCAACCACCAACGAGGCTTGGTTGCGGAGATATAGGGTTTCAAAGACATTTTGATTTTTAAAGTTTTTAACGATGCCGGCATCGCAAGTTTTGACAAAAAGTGATGAAAATTTTTTTTGTGAAGATTTAAAAAATGGCGTACATGGATGGAAAGGTCTCTTTACGCTCAGTTTAACGGTGAAAACCGCAACCACCAACGAGGCTTGGTTGCGGAGATATAGGGTTTCAAAGACATTTTGATTTTTAAAGTTTTTAACGATGCCGGCATCGCAAGTTTTGACAAAAAGTGATGAAAATTTTTTTTGTGGAGATTTAAAAAATGGCGTACATGGATGGAAAGGTCTTTTTACGCTCAGTTTAACGGTGAAAACCGCAACCACCAACGAGGCTTGGTTGCGGAGATATAGGGTTTCAAAGACATTTTGATTTTTAAAGTTTTTAACGATGCCGGCATCGCAAGTTTTGTCAAAAAGTGATGAAAAATTTTTTTGTGGAGATTTAAAAAATGGCGTACATGGATGGAAAGGTCTCTTTACGCTCAGTTTAACGGTGAAAACCGCAACCACCAACGAGGCTTGGTTGCGGAGATATAGGGTTTCAAAGACATTTTGATTTTTAAAGTTTTTAACGATGCCGGCATCGCAAGTTTTGACAAAAAGTGATGAAAAATTTTTTTGTGGAGATTTAAAAAATGGCGTACATGGATGGAAAGGTCTCTTTACGCTCAGTTTAATGGTGAAAACCGCAACCACCAACGAGGCTTGGTTGCGGAGATATAGGGTTTCAAAGACATTTTGATTTTTAAAGTTTTTAACGATGCCGGCATCGCAAGTTTTGACAAAAAGTGATGAAAAATTTTTTTGTGGAGATTTAAAAAGTGGCGTACATGGATATAAAGGTCTTTTTACGCTCAGTTTAACGGTGAAAACCGCAACCACCAACGAGGCTTGGTTGCGGAGATATAGGGTTTCAAAGACATTTTGATTTTTTTGACAAAAAGTGATGAAAAATTTTTTTGTGGAGATTAAAAAAATGGCGTACATGGATGGAAAGGTCTCTTTACGCTCAGTTTAATGGTGAAAACCGCAACCACCAACGAGGCTTGGTTGCGGAGATATAGGGTTTCAAAGACATTTTGATTTTTAAAGTTTTTAACGATGCCGGCATCGCAAGTTTTGACAAAAAGTGATGAAAAATTTTTTTGTGGAGATTAAAAAAATGGCGTACATGGATGGAAAGGTCTCTTTACGCTCAGTTCAACGGTGAAAACCGCAACCACCAACGAGGCTTGGTTGCGGAGATATAGGGTTTCAAAGACATTTTGATTTTTAAAGTTTTTAACGATGCCGGCATCGCAAGTTTTGACAAAAAGTGATGAAAATTTTTTTTGTGGAGATTTAAAAAATGGCGTACATGGATGGAAAGGTCTCTTTACGCTCAGTTTAACGGTGAAAACCGCAACCACCAACGAGGCTTGGTTGCGGAGATATAGGGTTTCAAAGACATTTTGATTTTTAAAGTTTTTAACGATGCCGGCATCGCAAGTTTTGACAAAAAGTGATGAAAATTTTTTTTGTGGAGATTTAAAAAATGGCGTACATGGATGGAAAGGTCTTTTTACGCTCAGTTTAACGGTGGAAACCGCAACCACCAACGAGGCTTGGTTGCGGAGATATAGGGTTTCAAAGACATTTTGATTTTTAAAGTTTTTAACGATGCCGGCATCGCAAGTTTTGACAAAAAGTGATGAAAATTTTTTTTGTGGAGATTTAAAAAATGGCGTACATGGATGGAAAGGTCTCTTTACGCTCAGTTTAACGGTGAAAACCGCAACCACCAACGAGGCTTGGTTGCGGAGATATAGGGTTTCAAAGACATTTTGATTTTTAAAGTTTTTAACGATGCCGGCATCGCAAGTTTTGACAAAAAGTGATGAAAATTTTTTTTGTGGAGATTTAAAAAATGGCGTACATGGATGGAAAGGTCTTTTTACGCTCAGTTTAACGGTGGAAACCGCAACCACCAACGAGGCTTGGTTGCGGAGATATAGGGTTTCAAAGACATTTTGATTTTTAAAGTTTTTAACGATGCCGGCATCGCAAGTTTTGACAAAAAGTGATGAAAATTTTTTTGTGGAGATTTAAAAAATGGCGTAAATGGATGGAAAGGTCTCTTTACGCTCAGTTTAACGGTGAAAACCGCAACCACCAACGAGGCTTGGTTGCGGAGATATAGGGTTTCAAAGACATTTTGATTTTTAAAGTTTTTAACGATGCCGGCATCGCAAGTTTTGTCAAAAAGTGATGAAAAATTTTTTTGTGGAGATTTAAAAAATGGCGTACATGGATGGAAAGGTCTCTTTACGCTCAGTTTAACGGTGAAAACCGCAACCACCAACGAGGCTTGGTTGCGGAGATATAGGGTTTCAAAGACATTTTGATTTTTAAAGTTTTTAACGATGCCGGCATCGCAAGTTTTGACAAAAAGTGATGAAAAATTTTTTTGTGGAGATTAAAAAAATGGCGTACATGGATGGAAAGGTCTCTTTACGCTCAGTTTAACGGTGAAAACCGCAACCACCAACGAGGCTTGGTTGCGGAGATATAGGGTTTCAAAGACATTTTGATTTTTAAAGTTTTAACGATGCCGGCATCGCAAGTTTTGACAAAAAGTGATGAAAAATTTTTTGTGGAGATTTAAAAAATGGCGTACATAAATGGAAAGGTCTTTTTACGCTCAGTTTAACGGTGAAAACCGCAACCACCAACGAGGCTTGGTTGCGGAGATATAGGGTTTCAAAGACATTTTGATTTTTAAAGTTTTTAACGATGCCGGCATCGCAAGTTTTGACAAAAAGTGATGAAAATTTTTTTTGTGGAGATTTAAAAAATGGCGTACATGGATGGAAAGGTCTCTTTACGCTCAGTTTAACGGTGAAAACCGCAACCACCAACGAGGCTTGGTTGCGGAGATATAGGGTTTCAAAGACATTTTGATTTTTAAAGTTTTTAACGATGCCGGCATCGCAAGTTTTGACAAAAAGTGATGAAAATTTTTTTTGTAGAGATTTAAAAAATGGCGTACATGGATGGAAAGGTCTTTTTACGCTCAGTTTAACGGTGGAAACCGCAACCACCAACGAGGCTTGGTTGCGGAGATATAGGGTTTCAAAGACATTTTGATTTTTAAAGTTTTTAACGATGCCGGCATCGCAAGTTTTGACAAAAAGTGATGAAAATTTTTTTGTGGAGATTTAAAAAATGGCGTACATGGATGGAAAGGTCTCTTTATGCTCAGTTTAACGGTGAAAACCGCAACCACCAACGAGGCTTGGTTGCGGAGATATAGGGTTTCAAAGACATTTTGATTTTTAAAGTTTTTAACGATGCCGGCATCGCAAGTTTTGACAAAAAGTGATGAAAATTTTTTTTGTGGAGATTTAAAAAATGGCGTACATGGATGGAAAGGTCTCTTTACGCTCAGTTTAACGGTGAAAACCGCAACCACCAACGAGGCTTGGTTGCGGAGATATAGGGTTTCAAAGACATTTTGATTTTTAAAGTTTTTAACGATGCCGGCATCGCAAGTTTTGACAAAAAGTGATGAAAAATTTTTTTGTGGAGATTAAAAAAATGGCGTACATGGATGGAAAGGTCTCTTTACGCTCAGTTTAACGGTGAAAACCGCAACCACCAACGAGGCTTGGTTGCGGAGATATAGGGTTTCAAAGACATTTTGATTTTTAAAGTTTTTAACGATGCCGGCATCGCAAGTTTTGACAAAAAGTGATGAAAATTTTTTTTGTGGAGATTTAAAAAATGGCGTACATGGATGGAAAGGTCTCTTTACGCTCAGTTTAACGGTGAAAACCGCAACCACCAACGAGGCTTGGTTGCGGAGATATAGGGTTTCAAAGACATTTTGATTTTTAAAGTTTTTAACGATGCCGGCATCGCAAGTTTTGACAAAAAGTGATGAAAAATTTTTTTGTGGAGATTAAAAAAATGGCGTACATGGATGGAAAGGTCTCTTTACGCTCAGTTCAACGGTGAAAACCGCAACCACCAACGAGGCTTGGTTGCGGAGATATAGGGTTTCAAAGACATTTTGATTTTTAAAGTTTTTAACGATGCCGGCATCGCAAGTTTTGACAAAAAGTGATGAAAATTTTTTTTTGTGGAGATTTAAAAAATGGCGTACATGGATGGAAAGGTCTCTTTACGCTCAGTTTAACGGTGAAAACCGCAACCACCAACGAGGCTTGTT